>JAGSMP010000104.1:2877024-5754048 GCA_029286625.1 Parnassius orleans | reverse complement strand
TGAAACTATATATTCTTTGTATTATACAGGCTAATATTTCTGTTTAATCACTACGATATACGGTGTAGGTAGTATGAGCAGTTCGTCCACCCTCAAGCAGTGTAGCTGCGATCCCAGAAGAAAGCCACAGCCAAAGCAATTCATGAGTACTTCTAACTTTTGCTAATAGCAAATTTATGAGAAATGTTTTGCCTGTTCCACTGGAGCATCTAAAAGAATATTCCACCCTCATTTGATTAAATTTTGTGTTAATTTGATTGTTTTCTTTGTTCGTCATTCAGTGATTCTTCATTATTTTTAACTGTGTTTTCTAATGATGCTCAGTCGTAACTTGTCTCTTTAAGAAACTCTCTATTTTCAAATTGTTGTTTTTGCTTGGCTGAGGTAACCCATACCTTTTAGTAGCCGACCACCAACGCTAATACGGCATCTTCTATTACCGAAAGGCATTGTAAATACCACATCTGTTATGTGCTCTACATTCACATCTCCTGTCTTTCTATTTGCCTTTAAAATCTTCAGATAGGTATTCTTTGAATTTCTTCCAAAGGCTTAAAGGGTCTAATACTTGACAGAACACTAAAATAATCGCAAAAGGTCCCGAATCATTTGCGGTGATTGGCAAAGTGCCGCCTCTTCCATTGCTCGAACAAATGCAGATTATCTTCAACCGCCGAGAGCTTTGCACGCTGATAGGAACGTGGAATATACATGACCATCTACAGTTTTAACGCTCAAACGAAATTGGACCCCGGATCCTTAGAAGCATGCGAACGTGATAGCATTCTGTATTGTTCGGATGCACAGTATAAACCCTGCCCAGAACGTGCTCTTTTGACCCCTGGCCAGCCTTCAACGTTTGCCTCTCTTTCTTTTGGAACTTTCTTTTTCCCAAAAGTAGTATGCAGGTACATTTAGGTAGAGCAATGTTTTGCTGTTACCAACTTTACACAAATCGAAAAGGATAGGAGTGTGGTTGTTGGAGGACTATTCACTCTTTCACTCAGATTTTGCTCATTAAAATAAACCCTTTGCCCATTTTCCAAATGAACAGCGAGGTGGACTACGATTCGCCATACTGCCTCTGATGAACTTATATATCTTCCACTTGTGTAGGTTTTAACTTCATCCTTCTCATTCTCTAAAGCAAACGATGCCTGGTCTGAACCTTTATTTACGTATTTACAGACGTATTTTATTGATTTCACCGAATGACAATATTCCACATTTAAGTGAGCGTTAAATGTTTTTAATAATACTGGATTATAAGGGACTACCCAGTGATTATTTATGGTTGTGCCTTTGATATCAACAGAGAACCCACCGTCATCTAGTAAACGCCTCTTGTACTGCGGATAACCGTCTTCACCAGCTTGAGTTTCCCTTATGAGAGCCCTGGGGTATCGTTTACTGCACATGTTATCTTTCATACATGGTGACTTTCGATTTAAAGTTCCACATGGATCATGTATCATATTACATTTAACGATTTCGTGAAGCTCTGGGTCACTTTTGGGATCCAGCATTTCAGCACAAATTATATTGTCGATTTGATCCGGAGTAATACGTTTGTGAAGCCATAAAAGAACATAAATATGTGGAAGAGCTCTCTTTTGCTATTCCGTTGAGTACATATAACATCGCACTTCACCAAATATTTTGCCCTTTGTCAATAAGTTCATGATCTTTTTCACTTTAGTCGAAACACCCTCGAAATTATATCGTCACTATCATGAGATTGTTGTCCTTGAAGCAATTGCTCTTTTATCTCGTCCCAGCGAGGATTGCATGTGAAAGTGATAAAATGATCAGGCCGGCCGTAATTCCTAACAAAGGTGATAGCGTCCTGTGTTCTTTCGTGCATATACCTAGGTCCCCCCGTAAAAGATGATGGAAGGACAACCATTTGTCCTAGTTGGTTGGCTTCTACGTCTTGTCGTCCAATAGCATCTTTTAAATGGATGTAACTATCAGCACGTAATTTGGCTTGATTATTTTTGATATAATTTAATCTCTCTGTTTCTATTTTGGCATATTCATCCACCAAATATTGACTAAATAGTTATCTTCTCCTTCTTTAATTATTATTCTATACGAATAGAAACTTGCAGAAGAGACAGTTTTATTAAGCGGCAACTTAGTTGTGGGATCGCGTTGTGGTATGTTGATTGAATACCCATCATCCCCCCAGCAAAACATCAATGGATACTGTAGCGCATCATATGCTCGATGTATCTCACTAATACGCTGAAGTGAATTACTTCGGCTCTCGAGGATGATGTTCCTTCGATCAAATTGTTGATCCACTAACACTAAAGCCACTTTATTTGTAGTTGGTGCATTGTACCTACCTCTATGTTCTTCTGGTGGTTTTTTATCAGCATGTATGACAACTTTGTATGAATCTGAAGGAGGGGCTTTATGAATAGCACTTTTCAGATCTTTTGTATACGAGTTCACTTGATGCAGCATATTCTGCAATTGTTTGATTGAATTTGGCTTTAAGTTAGGAAACTTAGAACATCAAATCTTTGCTTCTCGATCATCTTCACCTACAAAATATATTTGAAGGTACTGAGCGTCATATTCGGCTTCTGGTAATATACTTCCAATTAAATGGTAGACCTGGCCTTGTACTTTAAAAGTCGGTGGAAAACCATCTGCTGTTACCTATTTACCACCAAAGGAAGTCATCTAGAAACGGGCATTATATATACGAATATTACCCATAAAATGGTCATGATATGGGTGTTGATCATTATTCAAACTAAAGAGTGGTTCAGCCAGTTGTTTCAACCGATCAAAACATCAATGGATACTGTAGCGCATCATATGCTCGATGTATCTCACTAATACGCTGAAGTGAATTACTTCGGCTCTCGAGGATGATGTTCCTTCGATCAAATTGTTGATCCACTAACACTAAAGCCACTTTATTTGTAGTTGGTGCATTGTACCTACCTCTATGTTCTTCTGGTGGTTTTTTATCAGCATGTATGACAACTTTGTATGAATCTAAAGGAGGGGCTTTATGAATAGCACTTTTCAGATCTTTTGTATACGAGTTCACTTGATGCAGCATATTCTGCAATTGTTTGATTGAATTTGGCTTTAAGTTAGGAAACTTAGAACATTGAATATTTGCTTCTCGATCATCTTCACCTACAAATATATTTGAAGGTACTGAGCGTCATGTTCGGCTTCTGGTAATATACTTCCAATTTAATGGTAGATCTAGCCTTGTACTTTAAAAGTCGGTGAAAACCCATCTGCTGTTACCTATTTACCACCAAAGGAAGTCATCTAGAAACAGGCATTATATATACGAATATTACCCATAAAATGGTCATGATCTGGGTGTAGATCATTAATCAAACTAAAGAGTGATTCAGGCAGTTGTTTCAAGCGATCAAGTTGCATTTTTCCAGCGCTGCAACACATACCAGGTGTCTCATCCTTCCATTTCAGCGCATTGTACCACTGACACTTGTATGTCATAGAACCCAAGGCTATACTGCTGTCAGTTCTATAAGCAATATCAGGGTAATACTCCATAGCGGAATGGACCTTGTTTTTCCATAAACGCAGTGTAATGTTTTCCTCATACCGTGACTGAATTGCTCTATGCACTTGTGGATTCGTAGTTTGGTAATTTGCAACAGCTTGCCTGTGTACATCGGGATTTTTTTTCTAATAAGCGGACACAGCTTTACGATTTGAATCTGGCTTGTTCTGCATATATCTTTCTTGTGCACTTTTTAATTGACGTTTTCTTGTGTAAGTAGTAAATCTCGACCTTCGTTTATTTTTCTTTTTTTTTCATAATTTAATGTCGACGATACAGTTTGATCTGTTCCGCTGGTTGGAGATGATATTTCACTGTTTACAAAAGATGTAACAGTTAAATGGTCAAGCTCTGAAAAAGGATCACGCTCTTCGACAGGTACCTCCATGCGACGCTGTGTAATTTTCTTCTCAACATTAGGCAGATAGGCGTCAAAATGTCCATTACATAAATCATGGCTAAATCGTAATCGCCTTACTGGACAGATATCTGTTCCGGACTCTGTGTATAGCAGACCGTTTCGATATACTTAAAACCGAAACGAAAATATTAATCCTGCGGCTACCAATTCACATAGTCCACCGTAAGTTTCATTTTTTAACATATCGGCTGAATATTCATTTGCTGTTGAATAATTATCGCCATTTCTGTCGTGGTTCGTAACTGAAAACCTAGGCCAATCATTTACCACAAATCTAACAATTTGTGAACGCACCACCATCGCATTTTCTTGGGTTCCGTACATTAAAAATGAAGGAGCACGAAACAAACAGGCGCCGTCACCTATAATGAGGACAACAGTATGCTCTTCCATTTTCCCTTTAATATTAAGAGTTTTTGTAGTCATTTCTTCAGTGAGAAAAAATACTTCTATCAAGAATACCTAATCACAAAGCAAATCGAATTCCAAGTTTGAACAGTGGTTGTAAGAAAGACAAAATCAAGCTACTAATCCGAAACACGAAGCAAATCTTAAACCACAAAGCAAGCAAACAAAGTCGAAGTCTTTTTTATTTCTTTTGTTTTTGCCATTTTATTAATTTGTAGAAAAATATATTTAGTTTGGTTATTTATTTCCATTGTTTTTTAATTTTTAAATTAGTATTTTTTTGTTCAGGTGTAAAGATGTGCAATTTTTTTGTACAAATCTTCTTGTCTATTCTATTTTATGTTTTTGTGCAATAAAAGTATATTCTATTCTAGTCTAATAAATTAAGTTTAAAATATTTATCAATATCATTCACGTTATTTACGACCCAAAACCCTTAAAAATCACACCCAAGTCACCCAACCCATGATGATTTTTACATAAAAACATACATCCTTTCATCCTTCCATCCGTGTTGGTTTCAAACCATAATTGATGCCATTTTCGTAATTAACGTCCCAAAAAACCATAAAACGACACCCATATTGACATTTCAACCACATCGCACCCCCACAGGGGATGATGGTAGGTATTTCCCGTCTACTACGTTGGATTTTGAAATAGTTGTTGTTTTCGTAAACAGCGACCCGATAAACCATAAAAACGATACCCATGTTGATTTTCAGAATTTGTCACCTTTTCCACCTTTTAGGTTGAATTCTGAAAGAACCTGAAACACTTGTTTACTCATTTATTGATAGGAGTACTCCTGTGAAGTTTCGAATAAAATAGTTTAACTAATCTTGTTTCCCCATACAAACTTTGAACCCCTTAGGGGTTGAATTTTCAAAAACCCTAGGACACGTAATTGCTTATTTCTAATTGTTAACCTAAAAACAAAGTTTCAGTCTTCTAGCTCTAAAAATGACGGACTTCCATACAAACTTTTAACCCCTTTTTCACCCCCTTAGGGGGCGAATTTTCAAAAATCCTTTCTTAGCGGATGCCTACGTCATTACAACTGTCTGTATGCCAAATTTCAGCGAAATCCGTTTAGTAGTTTCGGCTGTGCGTTGATAGATGAGTCAGTCAGGTTTGCCTTTTATATATATAGAGATAGAAAATTTAGGCATTTCACCCGCATTTAGGGCCTTAATAAATAATTTCGAAAATATAAGAAGTACCTAAATGTAAAAAGTAAATATTATTAAGTAATTTATTTAAAAAATAATATTCTTATGAAACATGTTTAACTAGAGCTGTGTTTTGTTTTTTAGTTCTGCTAATTTTGCAAATTTAAAGGGTATTTTTTTTACTTTTATCTTCAAAGTGCAAACTGTATTGTAGTTTTCGATCGGAGGCGAATCCAGCTCTTTTATACGATTATTGAAATGAAAACTTCTTTAGAATCGTTGTGATTTGAAACTCGATGAAACGAAAAAGCGACACTAAAAAGAGACAAAGAGAGAGATAGAATATAGTGTAGTAGCCTAATAGCAGAGTGCGGACCGCGAGCTCCAAAGGTTGTGGTTTATCTTATATTTTATGCCGCAATTGTAGTTATTCAGCAGTTAACTGTTGATCAGCTAATAATTAATGAATGTATGAATTAAACCAGGAGGTTGACCAATCACGGTTGTAAAACGTGATGCGTAGTGTAGTGTGTAATGGGTGCGCACGAATGGTGGTAGTGGCACATGGCAATTCATAACCGAATCTCATTCCGTAGGTGTTGTCCATAGTTAAGATCACTATAACGTTACTTATTTAAGTAAAGAGCTAATACAAATCCAAATTTAAATGAGGTAAACAAAAATACATTTCGAGTTATGATAATAGTGCTACAAAAAAGTTAATGTTCTACCCTCCGTACTAGTCTGCACTGTATTACGGCAGACGTAGTCATCTTCCTCAAGAGCAAAAACAATTATCACGTCAGTGTATAGTGTAAGCAAAACTATACGAAGTTTCATTTTATACTAATTTCAATTTTTGTTATGCTACTAATAATAAAATGAATAGAAAATATAACCAAACAAGTTTGTTTAAGTTCTAACATTATTATTGTATGCGTAGTATAATATTTGTTTTACCGATAATCTTGTATATTAGATACATACCTAAAATACTGTTTATTTATTTAAAATTAATTGAACCTTACATATCGTCGTTCGGCATTCAGTACCGCGAATGTGAAAATATTCCAAATTTTTCTTTTTTCTTTATTCGATAGCATTTAATCAAATACGCGATTTTGTATTTAAATTTGACCAAAAAGCTGTCCGAAATAGAGGAAAAACGATGAAAGTATTACCGCGAATATAACTACCTCCCTCTCGCTTCCGCATTACCGCGAATTCGCCAGTGCCGCCATAGTAAATAAAGGAGTAAGTTGCGTGCCACGTTTGAGGGTAAGTTTTAAAATGTTACTTAAATAATTTTTGATTGAAACTATATTAACCAGAAAGGTTAAAGTATGTACATTGTCATAAAGCAAAGTCTTTCAACCATATTCCAATTATAATTCCATAAACTTTACTTTAATATTTGATGTCACAATCGCGGATTTGATTTGATCGTTTTCTATCCGTAACTGTTACGTTCGCGTTTTTCACATAAGTATATTCATAATGCGAGTATTTATTTTGAGTATGTATTTTGTTTATTGTTAATTATTGTTAATTATAAAAGGCTCAACTAAAATTTATCATTTATTGGTTAGGCACTGTCGAGTTCGTGTTTGTAGAATTTTGTTTTTGAATACATTAGGCATCAAAGAGTGGACAGTAAGATATTGATAGATACACATAACAAACCTACTCAGAGACCAGAGGCAAATGTCGCTCTGACTAGAAAAGACAGAATAGCAAGAAGGAGGACTTATTGTTAATTTTATAAATTCCTTACCGAAAGTTCCGTCACATTACTGTAGAAAGTCCTCTAGCAAGTTGTATCTTAAACCAATCGTACGAAATATTAACAATTTATATACATTATACTGTGATCATCAACGTCAAGGAGAAGATTCAATAGCAAGCAAAAGAACCTTTGAGAGAGCATTTAAAAAAATTAATATTGGGATATTTCAGCCAAAGAAATATGCCTGTGATACGTGTAGCCAATTTAAAGTTGGAAACATTTTAAAATCGGTTTATGATGCCCATTTATTAGAAAAACATCTGGCCAGAGGTGCTAAAACCAAAGATAAACAAGACGCAATTGATGGTCATTGTTACGTCTTCACAGTTGATCTTCAAGCTGTTAAATTATCTCAAAATTTAAATACTAGCAGTATGTACTACAAGACAAAACTTTGTGTATACAACTATACGGTATACAATTTGGCAGATCATCGGGTGAGATGCTATTGGTTCACTGAAACTGATACGGACTTATCACCTTCGACATTTGCCAGTTGTCTGATAGATATTTTATCTGAATATCTGGCAGAAAAACCGATACCAATAATAGTTTATTCTGATGGGTGTACTTACCAAAATCGAAATACAGTAATCGCAAATGTCTTACTTGAGTTGGCTATTCAAAAGAATGTCGTGATCTACCAAAAATATCTCGTTAAAGGCCACACACAGGTGGAGTGTGATTCTGCACATAGCTGCATTGAACGCAGATTAAAAAATATAGAAATATATTTGCCTAGCCAATATGCCAGTGTAGCTAGTGCAGCAAGAAGCAAGCCATTTCTATATGAGCAAAAGATGGTCACTTGTGATTTTTTTAAAGATTTTTCTATAAAGGAAGTCTTGAGATATGACTCGATAAGACCATCTCAAAGATAAGGCGCAGTAGTGACGGATTTTAAGGCTTTACTATACGATCCTGCTGGAAGAATAAAATTTAAATTGACCCATGATTTAGACACCCCATATGAAGACCTACCCAGGAGACCGCGAACCTTAATTTCACCTTTAGCTTATCCACCATTGCACAAAAATCCCATACCAATAAAAAAACAAAAATACCAACATTTACAACAGTTAAAACAGTTTTTGCCCCGAGACTTACTCCATTTAGAATAAGAATAAGCTTTAACTTACTTCTTTCTGCATTATTTTTAGAAATTACATAGTTTTTTTTTTTATATTTTTATATTAAGAAGAAGAAGAAGAGAACTTAATTTGATTATTACTATGACACTTTAGAAAACCGTTTATTTTTGAACTGATTTTTTTAACGTTGATAATTATTTTATTAGTACACTGTGATAATAGGATTCATAACACGTTAGACATATTTTGTTACTAGTTCAGACTGATTTTTTTACTAAATAAATATGTACATTTCACAGGAACTGTTTTTTTATTTACTTTTATTGTAAGTATAACAGCGAATGTCACTATAAAATGACCAAATAGATTTGCAAAAACCGCGAATATTAAACATTTGCCCAATAATCTTCGGTAAATACCGCTAATGTGCATTATTATAAAATATAATAAATTGAGTTATACAGTTATGGCATTCGCAGCAAAAGTTTATAGTATTAATACTTAAAAAACACTTTCCAACAAATAGTAAAGCGTACATTATAAATAAATCCGTTTATTGTCTCTCCTGTAAAGTGACTCAATTACACATTCGCGGTACTGAATGCTGAACGACGATATTAAGTACATGATCAAAAGGCGGAATTTATGCTAAAAGCATTCTCCGCCAGTCAACCTTAGAGCAGTGATAGAAATACGAAGGCGGTTACAAAGAAATATACATACACACATACATATATATACATACATATACATATATACATACATATACACCACACATACATACATACATACATATATACATCAATATACACACATATAAACATATACACAAATATATAAATTTATGTATTATAAGAAAACATAATATAATATAAGATACATAAAGATACGTAATATACTGATGAAACTAATATACAGAGATTACAACTATAATGATGACGGAGCTTAGCAGTTGTAAAGCAATTTTATAAAATGATCTCGAACATTCTTCTTATATGTTTGTTTGCAGGTAGGTTGTCTTAATTTTTCATGCAGGTCATTCCATAGGCGCGTGGCTTGGACAGCAAATGATGAAGATATGAAACTCAAACGGTGAAGGGATATAAAGAGAGCAAGAGTCTCCGATGAACGAAGCTGTCTGTCATAAGTGTCGCGCAGGAACTGAAACATATGTTTCAGATAATTTGGATATTGGTTATCGAATAAAATAGAAAAAACTGTGTTAAGTATCCTAACGTGTCTTTGCAGACGAATTGGAAGCCATTTAAGCTGTGTGCGGAATGAGGATACATGATCAAACTTGCGTAGACGAAAAATAAAACGGATACAGTAATTGACGAGATGATACAGCTTATCAAGGAAAACCTCATTAAGATTAGGAAAACATACATCAGCATAGTCAATAATAGGCAAAATAAGAGATTGCACCAGAGTTATCTTTACCTTTATATTTTTTTGGTTATTTTTTTTGTAACAAACGACTTCAATCTTATTTATTATGAGGTTAAATTTCAATAGATTATAGATATATAATTTATATGAAATAAACAGCTTTTAACTAACAACAATTTGACAGTAAGAATAAAAATTAAAAATGTACGTGTGCGAGCACTTGTGTGTATATATATATATATATATATATATAGCTCACCGGTCTCCGCCTTCCACTGCCTCACGCTGCTGGGGCTCGGCGAGCTAGCTGGCTGATTAGGTGACTCAAAGGGATATAACCCTGTCTCTCCGAATAGAATAGTCCATAGGTCACTGGCGCAGTATCTTCGGGAATTGTTTAGTACTCGTTGTAAAATAAAAGGGACACACACAATAATTTTTCGAAAGAGCTAAGTTCATAACGTTTCGGCGTACGGCGCGCAAGTGGTTCCGCCGTTCGGCCAATCAGACGCAAGCACGGCTTCTAGCGTAAAAAGGATTGTTACCAGACCAAGAATTCAACAAATCCTTATTAATTTAGTAATTGTTGCGACTCGAAAGTTTATAAGGAAATAACTATATAGACAATAAATATTAATTTAAAAAATATGGTTCCAGTACGGAACATGCCGCTCACCTTAAAAGACGTGAGGCTTTTAACAAGTCTAAACACAAAGTAAAAAGTATTGAAAAGAAAACATTGTTAAACTAACTGAATAAATAAAATAGGAAACTAAAGAAGTTAAATATGGAGCTATCAGTTAATATAAATTATGAACTAGGTTGGACATTCGTAATTCACTTTATTCCAATGGAAGAGGGCAAATTTTTACGACTGGACGCTTAACAAATTTGTTTCCTATTTGTAGAGTTATTACGCGAGTAACAATATCAGTGCCCGGATGTAACGCGTGAACTCGAGCGAGTCTCCATTGTAAGGGAGGGAGATTATCTTCTCGCAGCACAACAATGCTACCTTCACGAATGGGAGTACCCCGATCCGAAAACCATTTGTTAAATTGTTGAATTTCATGAAGGTACTCATGACTCCAGCGCTTCCAAAAGTGTTGAACATTCTGTTGTATCCAGCGCCACCTAGTAAGCCTACTGGCATTCGTATCGGTTAGACAAATATCCGGGATAGCAGTAAGAGGTCCACCTATTAAAAATGAGAAGGTGTTAAGGCAGGGGATCGATAGGATCTACTTAACACACAAAATGGGCGCAATTCAACACTGCCTCGATCTGACACAACAATGTATGCATTTCATCATAAGTCAGGGTATTCGTACCTATGCGCGGTAAAAGTGGTGTTTAAAGCTTTTAACCCTGCTTCAAACAAACCGCCGAAATGTGACATATGGGGTTGGAAATGCCATGTAATGCCTTGTTGTAAGGTTTTATTATGAAGATGACTCTGAACTGCGTCATCCGTAAAATTGATATAAACCCTTAAGATAGTTGTCACAGCCGGTAAAATTTTTGCCGCAGTCTGAGTAAATGTCGGTACAAGGCCTCTGCGAGACGGAAACGTCGTAACGCTGCCAGAAATGCTTCTGAGACAATTCGGATACTATTTCTAGATGAATCGCTTTAACACTCATATATACAAACACTGCGACATAACATTTAACCACCTTCGCGTTTCGCACCTTATTAGCGCGTAAAATGGACCAGCAAAGTCTACCGCTGTTTTTGAAACGGACGTTCCGGCTTCAATCTCACTGCCGGCGCGGCCATGCGTGGTTGGGGATGCACAGGACGCGCACGAAAACGAACACCGATGCAGACGTTGTCTAATAACGTCACGACTTGAAATAATCCAGTATTTCTGTAAAGTTGATACTGAATAAATTGCGGACCTGCATGTAAATGAGTTATATGGGCTTCGTCAATTAATAAGAAAGTTAAGGGATGTTTTTTGGGTAATATCATTTGATGTTTGGACTCAAATGGCAGAAGCGATTTATGTAGCCGTCCACCACACGTAAATTTGATCTTCATCGATAAATGGATTTAATTTTCTAAGTTGGTTGAAGGAACCTTCCCAGTGAAAGATAATTAATCTCGTCATGAAAACTGTAATGTTGAACCTGGCGAATAAGTCTTTTAAGACAGAATCTATATTCAGAAACAGTGATATGTTGCGAATATGTATATTTTGGTTTTAATTTGTCCACTTTATGTTTTATATATTATAAAAACGAAATACAAACGCTGTAACACTAATAAGTTTCCTTAATGAAGAAAATTTAGGTATGATTTCGACATCAAGAAGTTGTGCTATTGCTACGAGCCATCGCTACAGGTGAGGTTACGTTTTTCGTCGTTCGTTTTAAAATTATTCCTTGAACAGGCCACTGGGACTCTGTCTGAAAAGAGCGGACCGAAAAACCACGGTATTATTTTTAGTGAATATTAATGGTAACATTCCGCGTGATGGTGCATCTGCCGGGTTGTCAGCAGAGGGCACATGTCTCCACTGAGCAGCAGGAATTATAGCCAAATCTCGCTTGTCCTATTCGAAATAAACGTCTTCCATTCGTAAGGTGGTGAGCGAAGCCACGCCAAAACGACGGAAGAATCACACCAGGCATATATATCTTCGTCCTTTATGTGATCATGCTCGTTTCACCTTGACTATAAGATGGGCTAATAATAAAGCAGCCATAAGCTCAAGCGAGGAATGGACAAACAAGGTGAAATGGGTGCAACTCGTGTCGCCAGTAACAAATATGATTTAATTATACCGTTTTCTATATGACGGACATATACACACGTAGGCCTTCTCCGAGGCATCGGAAACCCGTGAAGTTGAATAATACTTTCGCGATGAGTGAAATATGTATCTTGGTATGGTGATGTCGGATAAGGACATCAAATCCTGAATAAAGCTATTCCAAGCATTGATAATTTCAATAGGAGGAGGCATCCCAATCGACCCGGAAATCCACAACAACTGCATTAAATGTTTTGCATATACGGTGACCGGGATATATCCCATAGGATCGTAGATCCTTGCAATCTGTGAGAGAATAGCTCTCTTAGTCATTTTGTATAGAAACTGAAACACTAAAACTAAATTGATCAGACTGTGGGTCCCAGGAGCCAAGACCTTCGTCTTCGTATCCCTTCCATGGGTGCAACTGGAATTAGTTCCTCACCGTGAGATTGGTGATTGTACCGTCGCGAGTATCGCGGGCGAGGATTACTGTGCCATTTTCGGAGTTCGAAGCCTGCTGTTTGACAAATACCTATCAGCTCTTGTTGAAGGACAAGAGCCTCAGCCTGGTCATTTGCCACTGACAATATCGTCGACAAAGACCTGGTCTCGAAGTACCCGAGCTCGAGGAAATTGTTCAGCCTCATCAAGAGCGAGCTGTTTTATAACCCGAGAGGTGGGGAGAAGAGCTAATCCCAAACGTCACGGTACGAAGACGATATTCACGTAATAAATTATGTGGTGAAGTGCGCCACAGAATGCGCTGGTAGTCCCTATCAGACTCTTGAACCAAAATGTTCCGATACATTTGTTTTATATCGGCTGTAAGCGCGATACAATGTGTACGAATTTTAAACAACGTCAATAATATCCTATGCATCTTAGGACCCGTTAAAAGAATATCGTTGAAATGCCGTTTGAACTTTCATCCAGCATCAAAGACTACAGAGTCTTGGTGGTCTCTCACCTCTTTAACCATGCAATGGTGGAATGTAATAGGTCGTCCCATCATTGGGAGGACTATCAACCAACTCCATGTGGTTGAGATCCATATACTCTTGAAGGCACAGTGATACTCGCCCTTAAGGACGGGTTCGCTCTAATCGAGCTTCAAGTTTTAAAAGTCTAGAACGCGCAATATCCCGCGACTCACCAGAGTGGTGCATCGGGTTTAAACGACAGAGCAACCACGTAACGACCTGTTTCGTCACGACTATGTGTATGTGTAAATATAGACTCACATAAACTTTCCTCAGAGTGGTTTTCTTCCTTCTGTAAAGATTCTAACTCCAGAACCTACGGAGGTCAATGTCATCGGAGAATGAGCTAAGACACACCTGGATGGGAGGTAAGGTATTCGATTCGAATTCGAGGTTGCCCAACAATAAATAACCAAGATACTATTTATAGCTATCGGTGAACCGGCTCCCCTTAATTAAGTTACTTAATAATACATGGGATAGTATATCCGCTCTAGCAACATTTCAACGGGCTGCGGTAAATGAAAATTGGATCAGCTAATTTTAAATTTTTATATGTGACCACCCATGCGTAAGGGCACGCTAGGCGTGCGTGAAATAAGTTTCAGCAAAATTAATGCTTCAACCAGAATCGAGTTGATCCATTCCTGGGACTCATGCATACTGTGTATACCCTAGGGTATACGGCTTTTTCCCCATACCTAATACGGGTATACTGGCACTTCGCCGTTTTAAACCTAACTGATTTGTACACGATTCAGATATAAATGAAGCCTGGCTACCCGTGTCGATTATACATCGGATCGTAGACCGCTTTGTTTGTTTATGTATGCATCGACGAGCGCCGTAGATAAGAGTACAGTTTTAGTACACATCGAGTACGCATTGGACAGCGCGCGCGCATCAGAATCAGGCGTAGAATTCATCGAGGTCGTCATTGCTACCGAGTATCATCTGATTCTCGCTCGACTACGTGATCCGCGGAGATAGTGAAATAGAACTACTATCCTCTACAATTACCGGTAGCGCTTGAGATCAAAAATGATCAAACTATGATGACGCCTATGACACGCACGACAAACATAAATGGACTTGCAATTTTTAACATCGTGCCCCAAATTCAGGCAATTAATACAAACATTTTTACCGTTGCGAAATGTGTACCTATCCTAGGAGATAAGTTTAAATATTCAAGACATTTAGTCAACGAATGTTGAGCTTCACATTTCACGCAATTCTTAACCTTATTTTCTTGCACGCACGCGAGAATCGTTTGAACAGTTCGTCGAAGTCACCTTGGTCGCGAGTACCCGACGCGCCGTGCTGTCGCCGACGTCGACGCGCACTCTCGTAGTGTTCGACGATGCATAAGTTTTTTTAAACTGCCCGCATTCGCAAAACTCACAAGCCGAAACTTCCTCAATGAATTTTATAAGACCGTCTACTTGTGGAATATCTGATGGCTTCTTAAAAGATAATTCAAAACGTTTACGAATGCTAATTGGTATTTACGTAATAAAATACTGAACAATAAAAATTCCATTCCACTACATAAAACACATAGCTTCTAATGCCTTTATATTTTCTTGGTAGATATTCAGAAGATTACGTAACGAAATAATCGACTTTTCAGAACAACATTCAATGTCCAAAATACGATCAATGTGCTTAGACGCGATTGAACGCTTATTGTCATAACATGTGATTAAAGTGAGCTATGCCATTTGATAATTGTCGTCGGAAACAGGAATCGACTTAATTAGATTGTATGGTTCATTTTCAGGGTCAACAATAAGTACCTAAATTTTTCTGCATTCGTAAGCATCATTGTTGTGTACCAACGCACTGAATAAATCGAAATACGATCGCCAATCGGTTGAATTGCCGGAAATGACGGTAATGGCAAAGTGGGTAACTTGTTATACATATTTGAGGTTGATGAAATTTCTAATAGTATAACATAGAATCAGGCGTTACTTTGCGGAAATCCATTATATTAAAGTTGTAAATATTTACTTTGAAAACATCCGCTTAATAAAATAAAATGATGGTCTACCTAGTTTGAAGAGCACCTCCCGCCTCCCTCAATTAATCAGCCTTACTACTTTTGGCTCCACTTAAGGTCAGCCACCGCAGAGTCTACATCACCAAGATGCCTCGTAGAGGCGAAACACGTGTCGTATTGTCATCGGTGGTGTGTCTTCCTAGTGTAGTGGTGTTGGGAGTAGTGGTGCTGGGATTAGTGGTGACGGGGATAGTCCGCAATTCGCTCGAAAAGGAGACAAAGAGAAGATCATAACTATAAGGTGCATCGATGATATCCAAAAACTAATAAAACAATTCACTACTCAGTCCCATAACACGGAAAAGGAAGTAATGAAGTTATGTAAAACCAGCATTAAGTATAAATTATAAGTAATATTAATAACAATCATAATGGTTTCGTCGAACGTCTCAGAAATATACGACTGTATTAATTTAAATGATTTCTACAAATGTATACCTAAAGGTAAAAAAAGTTTCACTTTTATTCATATTAACTTAAGGTCTATGATAAAAAAAACTTTGCAATGCTAAAAGAATGTATCAATTCTAGTAAAATAAATTTGGACTGCATTGCCATATCGGAAGCCAATATATCTAATAATTTACTATCTATGTTTAATATCGATGGCTATACAATGAAATAAAAGAACTAAAAGAAATGAAGGATAATTATTTATGTACGTAAGAACCATAAGTTTTAAATTATAACTATAAAACATTACACTGTGAATCACTTATAAGCAAAATTACCACCCATAATTTGCAAACATTCCTTTTTTATAACATATAGACTGAACGGGAACAAACACTTGTTTATAGAAGAGGTGTGTCACATAATAAAATATAATTTCGCTAAAAACATAACTTAATCATCTTGTGATATGAATATTAACATTAAATGCATTACACCTATTCAAGAATATTATTTAAGTAAAATAGCTGAGTGCGGTCTAACGTGCGATAACAGATTACACCAGAATAGAAAAAGGAAAGACAAGTAACTAAAAGTTGTATAGATCACTTCTTTGTGCGAACGCGCACGTTAGACCTGTATTCGGGCGCTGTTGGTACTGTATTAGCAGATCATCGCATGACTGTACTTGCATGCGTCGCACCTGTTTCGTTCACACGGGATGAATTTGAAAATATTATTTTATATGATAATAAAAAGCTTCATACAATGCTAAATGAAATAGACTGGTCACCGGTTAATTATATGCAATGCCCTATTAGTATAAACAATTTTATCAAAACTAAATTTATGGATTGCTACAGTAAATGTCAATTAATAAAAAAATAAAACAAAGTAGCAAACGAAATAAAGAGAATTGGTGATGATTTGTTTACTAAATGGAAAAATGACTCAAGTAATAAACTTCTAAGGCTAGAATATAATAAATATAGAACAAAACAATTAAATTTATAGAAAAAACTAGAAATAATTACTGTTATCAAAAAATCAATAATATGTAATCCAAGATAACCATTAAAAAATTGTAAACAGACTTTGTGGCAAAGTTACCGAAACACTAGATGAATCGTTAAATAAATCATTTAACTTCAAAAGCCAAAATAGTAAAACAATAGTCGATAATTTTGCCATTGAGTTCGATAGAAACTTAAAAAATATAATACCAAATTGTACCAATTAAATTCTATCGGAAGATTTGTACACAAATCCAGTAGATAAATCTATACGGTTTCAAAAAGCAAACACAAAGCAAATAAAAAATATAATACAAACACTTAATACAAAATAGGCACCAGGTGCTGACGGAATTCGTACGATTGATATTGAAGCTATATCATAAAAAATTGCTAAAATAATTGTCAAGTTAATTAACAGTAGTATAAATACAGGTATCTATCCTACAGATTTAAAGTTAGGTTTGGTACTTCCTATCTACAAAAGTGAACGTCAAGACGATTACAGTAATTACAGGCCTATTACTATACTCCCAATAATTGACAAAATTATAGAAAAATTCACATCCAACCAGCTTCATAACTATTTTCAAAAACATAAAATTATTTCGGCATCTCAATATGGATTTCAGCCAAAAAAATCTACTACACAGTTACTATCAAACTTTACAGATGAATTAAACACATATTTAGATGAGAAAAAGCATGTATTAATTGCGTTCATTGATTTTAGTAAAGCCTTTGATACCTTAAAACATGACATTCTTCTAAGAAAACTTGAAAATTCTGGTGTTAGAGGACCCTTCCTAAGATGGTGTAAAGATTATGTGAGCAATCGATATTACCAAGTAAAGGTAGAAAATAATTTAAGTATTAAAATGCCTATGACTACAGGTACGGCACAAGGATCAGTTATAGGGCCACTCCATTACTTAACATACGTAAATGAATTAGAAAATATAATTAAAAAATGTAATTTATACCAGTACGCAGATGATGCGTGTCTTCTGTCAGAAGATAAAAATGTGGAAATAGCCATGCAAAAGTTACAAGATGATTTTTCACGCCTCTCTATATGGGCGCACAACCTAGGACTTGTAATAAATATACAAAAAACCAAGATACTACACATTCATTCTAGTCACATCAGGAATATTAGGCCAATCAGCATTATTGCCCATAATCATCTTTGTCTGCACAATATTATAACTTGTTCTTGTGAAAAAATTCCGGTTGTTAAGTATCATACATACTTAGGACTGATCATAGACAATAGGATGAACTGGAAGAATCATATTGATTGCGTGTGTAGTAAATTAAGAGCAGTCCTAGCGAAATTTCATATTATTCGTATTACAGTTCCATTTAAAATTCGTTTAAGTCTATATAATGCTCTAGTGGAATCGATAGTGTCATATGGTCTTAGTAGCTATGGGCGAATTATCCGCACTTATCTAGATAAAATATACAGCTTACAAATAAGACTTTTAAAATCTATTTTGCCTCAACACATAAGGACAAATATCGGAATGACTACTCATACTTTTTCACGTACTGCAATGTTTTACCCATACATAAAAAGGTGAAATATATGCTTTTGAAAGAATGTTATAGTACTCGATGGACCCAACCCAAAGAACGCAATTATAACACTAGGAATAAAATACCTTATTCAGTAATCAGAACGAATAATTACTACGGTGAGAGAACACGTAAATTTCTAATACCATACGTATTAAATTTTTTACCTACAGAATTAAGAAGCCGTCTAACAGCGCAAAACATAAAACAAAATTTAAACATTTTTTTTTTAATTATAATTCTTAAAAAATATTTTAATGATAATCATGATAATTTATATGATAATTATCTATGCAAATATATTGTCAAAAACGGACAAATAAGCAAAACGTAACCAAATAAAATAAATTCAAAAACAAACTATTCCTTAAAATACATTACATGTGTACGCGTAATTAAGTTGGAGTATAGTGTATAGCGAGGTGAACAATCGAAGACAATAACAATCACATTTTAGCTTCACTATTTCTTGTAAACAATATCAAAACTACCTCTCCATAAAAAGATTATAGTTTAAGAAATATCTACTATAAATTTTATATAAAATAATGTAAATACCAAAAATGTTTACTATTCTTTTACAATTTTAAAATAGTAGAATAAGTAAAATAGTACTATATTTAGTTTAAGTAAGATTAATTTCAATATTATGTAAATAAAAGTATAAGTAAAATAATATATTAGAGCAATTGAGCAGTGCCAATACAAACACAATTGTGTTTAATGGCATGAAGAAATTATATTTTAATTAAAACTGTTACTTTAGAGAAAAAAAAATATAATTAGATATAGAATTGAAAAAGATTTATATTAAGGAAATTATACGTCTTGTGATGAAAGTGACATTTAAAGACGTGTTTGCTGACTTGGATAAGCTCCTCGGAATTCACCTTCTAAACGTAACTGTTAAAGCAAATCCTCCCTCCAACGGGAAAGGCCTACGAGTATGTCTAGCAGTGCACCTTTACGGGCTCATGATGATGATGATGATGATAACAATAATAATGATAGCGTCATTTAGTAATATAAGCCTGGGATATATTAATTAATTTTTATTTTTATTTACACCTAGCCTTAAAGTAAAAGAAAATAAAAGAAAATCAAAATAGATGGTTGGTAGTCGACGATTTTGATGTCAACAAAAATGAATTAAAAGACTTTTTCTACTAAACTGCTACAAAAATACACAAGTTGTTCCCATACGTCTATTGATACATCGAAACACGTTTCGGCGTATAGAACTTCGCAATTTTTAACGAGACCTTGTACCGTAAAGCTTCAAACATTTTTTGTACTATGTTACTTTGATATCAAGAGAGGACTGTTAAAACTAATTACCGATTTTTTTTTGGCCAAAAATCTAAAAACTTCTACAGCAACGAGATCTAGAATAGATTGAAAATTTAATTCAACAAAATATTTTATGTTGTATGTTTATAGGCAACAGAAAGGACTTGTGTTAAAAAATGTTTTGATATACATCCGTAAATAAAATACAGAATATTTTCCCGAGCCGACATCTTATCAGTATGCTAATTTTAAATTGTTTTTATAATAAAACTAAAATGACAAATGAACTTACAGTCCACCTGATGGTAAATGGCTACTGGAGTACATGAACACCTGCAACCAACTTTAAAACAAAGAAGATAACAGACGCATTATAACTATACTAGCTTTCTATATCCTTCAGACCGAGTCACAGCAGTACAAGCACTGTTGTTTGGCGGCGAAATAGGTAAGGTGATACACCCTCTTTGGCAGGAAATAATCCCACCACCAATCAAAATGTCTATCGAAGGAAAGAAGAAAGCCCTCGCTGCTGTGTTCTGGTTTTTTTTTAATATAGGATAAGGATGACAAACGAGCACACAGTCCACCTGATGGTAAGTGGTTGCTGTGGCCCATAGACATATACATCTATCTTCGATTACGAATCAAAATGCAGATATGTTGTCACCCCTGAGGACTAAGATGGAATGCCTCGTTTCCAGTAAAAGGGGTCTCCGCTTCTCTACACTCACCATACGAAACACAGCAGCGTTAAGCTGCTTTTTTACGCTGGTATTCTGTGAGAGCGTGGTCCTTCCCCGGTCGAGCCGACCCATTCGTGCTAAAACTATATCAGTAATATAGCTGCAGCATGGCTCTACCACGTACAAAAAGTTCGAAGAGTTAGTAGTTACAGGTTGTGGAACATTTCATCATAGTCCTGAAAACACATCTGTGTCCTTTGTTTAAATCTGTAATATCACTTATCATCTGTATTAGCAAATATCCACCCTAAGAGGCTAATTGTGGAGGAGGCCTATGTTCAGCAGTGGACTTTTAGGCTGTAATGAATTTATGAATGATGGTTTGTAATCTTATTATGCGAATGATTAGGTCTATATTACAAATTATGAGTCAATGAACCTCAGAAAACTACTTAGAATCTGTGAGTGCTAGAGGGTCCCATGGAAAAAAATTGAATCCATGATTTTCAAGTCGGGTAGGATTTTCGACTTACGAAACGGTAACGTAGTTAGTACCTACAATTCAAATGCATTTATTTTTTAGTATAATATTTTTTAGTATAATATTTTATTTTATTTCATTATTTGATTAAATTAAAAGATAAATGCGATAAAATAAAATGTATACTTAATGGAATAAATACAATGAAATATAGTTAAATAAATCGATAAAAACCAATCAGACCAATCAGAATCGAAATTCACACTCAATGACAAATAAAATAATTATCGTCCTCATCATTTTGGTACATTTGTATTAGTTTATATATCATAACATAATGTAAATATGTTAAATACAGACGAGTATGTGGGTATAATTGTTGAAATATAAATACGTATATTCGTATACGCATATTTATGCCATTGTATATCCACTACAGATTATACAATATACAATCTGCATGGCTAAACATCATGTGTGAGGGTTGACGTGACATGAAATGCGATTATTGATAATGCACAAATCTCCACTTTATGTTAGTTTCCATTAATCGCTAATGGCATACAATTTTAATCCTAAGTTTAGATTTAATGTGCGGTTATAAATAATTGAGCCATTACTGATATTAACCACTGATTAAAAACTATAAAATGGAATAAGATGTTATTGAAATTAAATTTTAACATAATGGAATTGCTACATATTTTATAACTATACAATATTTAATAACTTTGTTTCCCTCCTCTATTGCCTTTTACGATACCCCGAGATGATATAGGGTAGTAGATATTTTTACACCGCCACTACCCGGTCGAAAAACGTAATATATTACTCCAGTAACTGGCATTATAAGCTTGTGTTTGTTCCTAGTATTTAAAGTATGAATATCATTATGCTTATCACTTAATTTATATACACATATATTGTATTTTCATAAATAATACTGAGAGTGGCGATTAGGTTATCACATTAAATAACACAGCGGTAAATAGTTCATATATGCCTGTTAAAATAATAAAATAAACAATTCTACCAAAAATAAAAAATGCATCTTACAAACAAATAAAAAATAGCGTAAAAATTGACACGAATTAAATCATCTTGATAATATTAGTTTACTGACCTAAAGTGACATGTAAAAGCGGCAACGGTGCGGCAGGTGCGCAGTACTCACGCGGCATCGACATAGGTAATTATTTACCTACACTTTCCCATTTATAGGTATTTAGGCAAAAAACAAAAAAAGGGCTACCGCGACTAGAATGTTAATTGTTATATATTTTTTAGTTGTGTATGTTCAAAAAACGTTGTGTAGGATAAGTGTTTTCATTTAATGTGATAACTTTATACCCCGTATATTTATGCGAGGCTAAGGTTGTTTTTAAACTTTTCTCTAAAGGACTTTTTACAACTTTTTTTATAAATTGCCCTTACGACCCATTTAAAACAAAGATAATTTCAACGTAAGTCGCGTTTATAGCCGCCATAGCAAGAGTCCATAAGACATTACTCTATGAAAATAATTAAATATATCAATCTAGCTGTATGTTATACATTGATGACAATTCTTGTCTTTCTTACAGCTTATGCTACAGAACTAAGTCTGCTTGCTAATTTAGATGGTACATGGGAGTCCCATTAAAGCTTCGCGTCATTTGTAACTTCAAGAAAAGCTGTGGAATCCACAAGACTCCATTGCTCTCCATTTAAAAGCACATTGGTAGTCAAATGTTTAACGATAGATATTTTAAATTTAATACATTTCATTACTGTACCTTAAAATTTGTTCTTCAAGTCAGAATCTTTCCCAACGATATCCTGAACTTTGTTATACCAAAGTTTAGCGAGAAATTGCTGATAATTAATGACAAAAGAAAAAATGTGACCAATTCCTCACCAATCTTGGCATAACAATTTTTTTATACAAGTCGCAAGCTTTACCAAGTAGGTTTCAACACATAACTAAGACTGTTATAACGTTATTTACTTTTTTTGTTTTCTATCTATAAATTCTTTACTTAGTTTACGCAAAATTCCTCCTTGTTTTATGATATTATTGGTTTGCAAGAACACGTATTATACAAATTTGACGATATGTCAAACAGCGTAAAACGTATATTATACACCCTTGAGTTGTAAAAGTGAAGTATCTCCGCTTATGGGGTACTTACCCAGATATTTTAGGTTACAAGTATAGATACATAATAAATATAGCCTTTTTATCTAAATATACTTTCTATTGGCTATAAAATATTGATACCAAGATACTTAAGTTGACATATATGGAAGGGTAAGAGTCCTTAGACTTTAAATTTAATGTCTGATGAGACTCTACCAAAGATACTTTCTCACCGGATTATCAAAACTACCACATTATTCATAATATTGGCAAGATCATATAAATGATTATATTATAAAAATCATCTTAAAAAAAAATTATGTCTTCCTGACATTCACTTCGTTTTCTTCATATTGTTCAAGGTGACTGCTGGAGCTTTGATAGTAAACAGCTGGTTCAAGGTCACCGCTGAAGAAGTGCCTAGTATGGCGGACTGCTGAAAGACATTATTTTCTTGTCAACCTGCGTCCTTCTGGTTAGATTTTCATAAATAATTATAAGGGGCTGCCACACTTTTGCAGCGCATCACGCATGTTTGCTGAGGCACGCGTGGACAGCTTTCCAACAATATTACTGCGTATTACTAACGATGCGTCGCGTGCGAGACAGCACCAACAGCCTCCTAGCTTCCATATATGGAAGGCAAGAGTGCCCTGTGATGAGGCACTGGAACACAGTGCATATGGGTTCCAGGTCCAGTATGTTTAATAATAAATGATAATTTTGGTAATGTATAATAATTTTTGTATTCTGTAAATTTACTAACCCCTAGTTTTAAGTGTACTAACAAAGTGGGTGTAATTACCTGAATAATGAATAAATAATAATAATAATAACTGGCAATTAGACTCTACCGGGGTAGGACCACGCTCTCACAGAATACCAGCGTAAAATACCAGCTTAATGCTGTTCTGTATGTTGAATACAGGGCCCGATCTAAGGGGGGGCAAGCCGGGCATTTGCCCAGAGCGGCAAAAAATGAGGGGGCAAAATTGACTTATTCCTATCTTCTAACCCAGCTATTAGCCCTCCACCACCCAAGTTGGCAGGTTGAGAATTTTATAGACACCTTCCAACCTACTTCAGGTTGGATAGTGGAAATATTTAAGTATTTTACTTAACTGAATTATTTTAGTTCGAAAGAAAGAAAGAAGAAGTAGGGATCCGCAAAAAGTACCGATACTTGAGTAGTATCGATACTTTCATTTCGATACTAAGTATAATATATTTGGACACGATACTTTTGTTCCGATATTTTTGAGGTATCGATACTTTTATAAGTACTGGATACCTTTAACAAAATTAGAGTCACATCTTTAGATTTGGGTCGTAGGAGTAGGGGATTACCCTTCTATAGAAAATAGCTTATGTTTAGAGCGTGTGTTGCCAGTTTCTCGTGATTAAATTAAATTTAGTTAGTTTGATACCATTATAAAGTGTCTTATTGCTGATAAGTTCCGAACTCCAAGTTCCGAAATTTCTCGGATAATATTTGATATTACGGATATTACTCAATCGGAAGTATTAAAAATAAATTGAAAAGTACTCGATACCCAACAATATCGATAATTTTGTTTGGATACTTTTCTCGGTATCGATAAATCTGATACGATACTGGTATGAGTAAGGTATCGACTTTTGAAATTTTGTGAACACTAAGAAGAAGAAATACCTAAATAGGAAATTAGGAACCAACTAGACTAGAACTTGAAAACTAGAATCCAAAAAAATCATCCGAATTTTTCCGGTTTTATATATCTGAACTGGCAACCCTTTCAGTCTGGGAATCCTTAAATATCATATATAAGCAAAACATTGTACTATTTTTCCATTACTTTTTAGTAGACTCTAGTAAAATGTTCTGCCTAGAAACAAATTTTCGTCATATTCGTGAATAATGTAGCGGTTAATAAGGATACAAAATTAAAATGTTTTATCTATTTATGTGAAATATATGCTAAGTCTACAAGTTGTTTCTATTCTTAAATTTAAAAGTGACGTGATTTTTAATGGGGCAGATTAATCATATATATTGAAGCGTGTGAATTCACCATAAGTATCTAACTGTTTTATAAAGTAAATAGTAGTACGTAAAAAATACGTAATATTGAATACACCTTGCTAAAAGTGTACTTACTTTTGTTCCTTAAGGTAAATAGTAAAATAGTTTTAGTGCCGATTTCACCATCTCCGGTTAGCCTATTCGTCAATTAAATTTTCAATTTTTTGACAGTTGTTGTATGAGTTTGACAATTCTTATTTGACAAATAGGCTATTTGGGACTTTAATAACAGGTGGTGAAACTGGCCCTTAATTTAATATTGACCGCAAGGTATGTTAAAAATGTTTTAAGTGGTATGTTAATCGTGTGAAAATTAACATTGCTCCTCTATCGGCTTGTTAATTCTCATCTGTGACTGCTCACTAGCAGTCACCCGCGGCTTCGTTCATTATTATTAAATAAATATTATTCTCGTGGGAATGAGTAACTTTTCTGAGGTAAAAAGTAGACTATGTCAATGTCCTTTTCCAAACTTCAATTTATATCTACATACCAAAATGTATCCAAATTGATTCATTGGTTTAATCGATAAAACGTAGCAGTCAGAAAAATAGAATGACTTTCGAATTTTTAACATTAGCAATGTTATTACACCTATTTAAATTTATTTATATTTATTTTTACCGTACAGAATGGCTGACGGTAGGTCACGCTTGTCGGGACACCAATATCAAAAACGAAGACTTGAAAAAGATTCAGAGCGACAAAAGCAAGCAGGGGCATTAGAGTCCTTTTTGAAAAAAGGTGAGCTAAACAAACCATCGTCATCCATACCAGAAACCGATGCTATAGCTGAGATTCCGCTTAAACCTCTAGAAGAAAATACGTCCGATTCCAATATAATCTGTGAACCTGGTGCTTGCTTTTGGGTCAAGCGCTATTGCAGGTGAAGGTGCTATTACAGGTGAAGCTGCTATTGCAGGTGAAGGTGTCATTGCAACTCCAAGTGTTTCTACCGAATCAACGTCTATTTTAGATGTCGACCCAGCCACGTGGCGCAATAGATTAACAGATGCAGAAATAATATATTTGGTAAATAAAGGTTCTCCAGACCCACTGTATGAATTTGAATTTCCACAAGATATCAATGGTCAGAGGCTTATTTAGAGATACTATAAGAGAAAGCTTAATAACGGTGAAGAAATTTTGAAAGATTGGCTTGTATATTCTGTGGCAAAAAATTCGTTGTATTGCTTTTGCAATTTCCGGTCTATCTGAAGATGGCAACAAAAATTGGAAGCATGTAGGTGATATGCTTAAATCTCATGAGACATCACGAAACCATGTAGAAGCTGTAAAATCTTAGGTAGAACTTTCACGTAGGCTCAAATCATGTCGTACGATAGATGCCGAGTCACAGAGAATAATTAAATCAGAAATAGAACACTGGAATAGAGTATTGTTACGAATTGCCACAATCATCAAAATGTTGGCTAAAAATGGCTTGGCTTTTCAAGGTACTTCTGATAATCTGTATCAACATAACAATGGTAATTTTTTTAAACTAGTAGAATTGTGAGCCGAATTTGATCCCGTTATGCAGGAACATGTACTCAGAGTTTTGAAAAAAGAGGAGAAACAAGCAACCTACTTAAGTAAAACAATTCAAAATGAGTTCATTAATACAATTTCAGACGGCATAAAAAAACATATTATGGAAGCTATCATTACATCGAAATATTATTCTATTATTTTAGACTGTACTCCAGACGCTAGCAAAACTTAGCAGATGACCATAATAAGTAGGTATATTTCTATTATTCAATCCCAAGACCATTCAAGAACGTCAGAGATTGTAATGAATGAAAATTTTTTAGGATTTATACCAATAGAGAAATCTACAGGTCTGGCACTAACAGAAATTATCGTGGAACAATTATCAGCACTTGGATTGTCTTTAGAAAACATAATAGGGCAAGGGTACGATAATGGATCTAATATGAAAGGTATTCAAAGTGGCGTCCAAGCCAGGATTAAAAACATCAATCCACAGGCATTTTATGTTCCTTGCAGTAGTCATTCTTTAAACTTAGTGGTAAACGACATGGCAAAGTCCTCACTGGAAGCTACAATTTTTTTAATACTATGCAAAAAATATATATTTTTTTCCACTTCAACATTAAGGTGGTCAATTTTTTTTAAGAATTGAAAAGGTATTACTCTAAAACCACTTAGTGACACGAGATGGGAAAGTCGAATCAAAGCAATAAAACCACTAAGACATCAAATAGGACAAGTTTACGATGCATTGTTTAGTGTTTACCAAAACACAGATATGGATACCTCCACACGAGACGAATCTTCGGGTTTATTGAACCAAATTATACAGTTTAAATTTTTATGTTCTATTATAATTTGGTACGAAACTTTGAATCGCATAAACCCTGTTAGTAAATTAATGCAAAGTAAAGATTTTGACTTAGTTTCCGTCATTAAATTACTTAGAAATACAAAAGATTTCTTTGAAAACTCACGTTCAGATGAGTATTTTACTCAAGTTCTTGAAGACGCCAAAGCCTTAGCTTCTGAAATTTATTGCGAGGCGTTAGACTTTGAAAATGTGGCTAGACCTCGTGCACGAGCCAAGAAAAAGCAATTTACTTATGAGTGTGATGACGAACCAATTATTGGGCCTCGTCAAAAATATAAAATTGAAGTATTTTTTCACATTATGGATACAGCCATAAACTCCTTTGAATTAAGATTTTTCCAGATTTCTGAGCACAGTAAACATTTTGCTTTTTTGTATAACATATATGCCTTAAAAGAACTCCCAAAAGATGAATTATTAGAACATTGTAAGAATCTCGAGGCTATTTTAACTCATGAGAACTCAAGCAATATAAATGCATTAGAACTTTGTGAGGAGTTGTCAGTCCTTTGTATATTTTTAAATAGTAATTTATCTCCTCAAAATGTTTCGAAATTTGTAACAGATTTAAGATTTGGTCCAAATATCAGTATTGCGCTCAGGATCCTTTTAACTTTACCAGTAACAGTTGCAAGTGGTGAAAGAAGCTTTTCTAAATTAAAAATAATAAAAAATTATCTGCGATCCACCATGACACAGAATAGATTATCTGGATTGGCTATGATTTCAATAGAACACAAGGTTTGCGACAGTATAAATTTATCAGATATTATTAAAGATTTTACAGAACAAAAAGTGCGAAGAAAATTACTATAATTACGAGGTAGGATTAAACTTAGTCCCCAGGGGTGACAACGCATCTGCATTTTGATTCTTAATCGAGGATAAATGTAGATGTATATGGACCACTGCATCCACTTACCATCAGGTAGACTGTGTGTCACATTTATTCTATAAAAAAAATGTGTCTTCTAATTTAGTTATGTGTTCGAAAAGATTATCAAATAATAAGAGGGCTGCTGGGAGGATTATAGGGAGGGAAGCAAATAAACGACTAATCGATGTAAACTCGTTTAATATTTTCTAGCTAGTACGGCTCCTTTTCTGTCTGGAAATCGATCTGGATACTTACCCCTATTCCTGTCGCCAAGCAACAGCGCATCCAGTGTTGTGTTCCGATGTGACAGATAGACAGACAACGGGCAGGACTGATGAACCATCGAAAACTTACCAAAAGCCTGCAATCAGTGCTGAATTCCACAGAAGTGCTTCCAATGCTAAAGCACTGATAAGTAAAATCTAAACACAGGGCTCTCTGAAGAGCGATAGAGCGCAAAATGTGGAACGGAATAAATAGAATCATAAACACCACAGTGCGCTCCGGTACTGAAATTGTTAAAATGTGGCAATGGATGCTGAAAAGTACTCGAAACGTTGAGAATATAAAAATAAGTTACTAGGTGGTAGATTTTTCCTGCCTAGGGATCAATCTGTGTAGGTACCCTCCTCTTACATATTTCTGCCGCCAAATAGCTGTGCTTGCGCTGCTTTGTTCAGATCTGTAGGGTAGACCTAGACCTGAGAACTAGTGTAATTACAAGCTCTGAAGCATTATATCTTAATTCTCGGAGGTGACAAGACATGTATAGCCTTTGAAACGTGCGTACATTTTTCAAAGTCCAAAATAAAAGAACTGTTCGTTAACACTTTGTATTTATTTCGCTTTGTTATAAGTTGGTTCCCGGTATCCATGGGTTGCAGTAGCCACGCACCATTAGTTGGTTAGGTTATATGTGTTAGAGCCATACTGCAGCTATATTAGTAGTATAGTTGTAGCACGGGTCGGCTCGACCGGGGAAGGATCACGCTCTCACAGAATACCAGCATAAAATAGCAACTTAACACTGCTGTGTTTCGTATGGTGAGTGTAGAAAACCGGAGACCCTTTTTACTGGAAAAGAGGCATTCCATCTTAGTCCTCACAGGCGCCAACGCATCTGCATTTTGATTCTTTATTGAGGATAGATAGATAAATTAGGTCACAGCAACCACTTACCATCAGGTAATTGTTTGCTGTGACCTCATTGCGCTCATGTGTGTGCTCATTTGTCACCCTAAAAAAGGTGAACTGTAACCTTGCCGTTAAAGCTTATCAAAAGTCCTTTGCTGAAATTGGCCACGCTTAGCGGTTGGCAACCGCAGTTTTTTTTTTGGCCTATCTTCTGGATTGTTTCCCTCTATCACCTTTTACGACCACCGCAGGACGATATGGGGTAGTGAATATTCTTATACCACCATTACACATTGAACTATAATATCGTTTATAACCCCAGTTTTATAAATAGCAATAATTGCACATACCGTAAACGTAAATCCGTAAAAACTAGTTCCATTCAAAGTATAGTGTTCGCATAAATACAAGAAATCTTTATTAAATTCTCAAAAAACAACATAAAGTTAAACTGTAATTGGGCTAGACAACTGTATAAACGGCACCCGGTTAGGAGGACGAACGCCGTATCTGGAACTTGGTGAAACAACCCGATCTGACGGCTGCACTGGTAGATTGGTTCCTTAAAGTGTGACAAAACCTCGAGATTTATGCAAAGTAAAACTCACAGTATGTCCTTTTTTACTTCTATTACATAATAATATGCAAAATTATTATACACTTTTAATCATCATCATCATCATCATCATTACAGCCCTTCACAAGTCCACTGCTGAACATAGGCCTCCCCAAGGAATGCCACAAAGCACGGTCCCGAGCGACCTGCCCATCGAATTCCTGCATGTCTTACCAGGTCGTCACTTCATCTAGTGGGGACACTTCGTCCGCCGGTACGAGGCCGCCACTGAAAACCTTTTTCCCCATCGGTTGTCGGTTCTTCGAGCTATATGGCCGGCCCATTGCCACTTCAGCTTACTAATCCGTTGGGCTATGTCGGTCACTCTGGTTCTACTGCGGATATCCTCACTTCTAAGTTTATCACGCAGTGAGACTCCAAGCATAACCCTCTCCATAGCTTGCTGAGCGACCTTAAGCTTTCTCATCCGGCCAGCAGTGAAGGACCACGTCTCAGTTCCGTAGGTCATCACTGGAAACACGCACTGGTTGTACAGCCTCGTTTTCAAGTTTTGAGGTATACCTGACGATAAGATGTGCCGTAATTTCCCGAACGCTGCCCAGCCGAGTTGAATCCGTCGATTGACCTCGCGGTCGAAGTTGGATTTACCTAGTCCGACTATTTGTCCCAGGTAAACATATTCGTCAACAACTTCGAGCTTAGTGCTCCCAACAACTACAAGCATAGGTGTAACATGGACATTAAACATTATCTTTGTTTTGTCCATGTTCATCTTAAGACCTGTCCGTTGGGAGGCACTATTGAGGTCATTGAGCATAGTGCTTAGGTCCTCCAGCGATTCTGCCATAAGGACTATATCGTCGGCAAATCGAAGGTGAGTGATGTACTCGCCATTGATGTTAATACCGTATCCTTTCCAGTCCAGATGCTTGAAAACGTCTTCCAATGCAGCGGTGAAGAGTTTCGGGGATATAACGTCACCCTATCTTACACCTCTCTGCAGGTGTATAGGTTTCGTACCCTGGTTCTGTACTCGGATAGCCATCGTAGCCCTACTGTACAAGCACTTCAGCACTTCGATATATCGACAGTCAACTTAGTACCGCTGAAGGGACTGCAGCACCGCCCAAATTTCTACGGAATCAAAGGATTTCTCATAGTCCAAATACGCCAGACATAGTAGCCAATTGTACTCTTCGGACTTCTGTACAATTTGTCGAAGGGTATGTATGTGGTCTACGGTGCTAAAGCCTTTCGGAAACCGGCTTTTGTTCGGGCTGGAAGTCGTCGAGTCTGCGTGCGAGACGATTCGCAATGACCTCGAAAACAGCACGTAGACGCGGCTCAGAAGGAAATCGGTCTGTAGTTCTTCAAGAGAGCGTTGTCGCCTTTCTGAAGAACAAGACCACCGCACTTGCTCCACGCATCCGGTGTAATGCCACCATCTAGGACGGAATTTAAAGAGCTTCTGAAGGACTTCAAGTACCGGTTTTCCACCCGCTTGGAAGCTCCGCTGTAATTCCATCCTCGTCTGAGGCCTGTTTTAAGGTGCTGGAGAGCCATTCTAATCTCGCTCAGACTGACGTCCGGGATATCATCGGAATAGTGGCGGATAAACTGCCTTTGATCGCTACACACACCCTGTGTGGCTCCAACGATGATGTGTACAACTGCCCATAGAACCTCTCAATCTCACCAAAATCTCAGGTGTCCTGAAACGACGCTGCCACACTCGGTCTTCAGCTTCGACAGTTGGCTCTATCTGGCAGACAGATCTCTGGCAAAGACTTTGGAGCCCTGGTTCTGCTTCGATGGCTTCTTCAATACGAGCTGTATTGAAGTTGCGCAAGTCCCGCCGCATGCATTTGGAGATCTGTCTGTTCAGTTGCCTGTATGCTATCAAATCTACTGAAGATTGCAGCTTCATTTCCCGTCTAACAGCCATGAGATTAAGAGTGTGATCGGAGAGTTTTTGTGTTCTTCTGCGGCGGGTCTTACAAAATTTAGCTCCGACCGCATGGACAGTTTCCACGAGCTTGTCATTCATATCGTCCACTGCATTGCAATCTTCTAGGCATTAAAAACGGTTTTGTAACTCGAGCTGAAAGGTTTCGGGACTTTGGATTTGAGCACGAGGGGGACGAAGCGTTGACTTCATTAAACGATACCTCTCCAACTTAACGTTTAGGTTCAGTGTGCCTCTAACCATTCGGTGATCGCTACCAGTTTTCACCTTCGCGATCACTGAGACATTACTGAACAGTTGGCGTCTAGTCGTCATAATGAAGTCATCTCATTTTTTGACGAACCGTCGGGGCTCGACCAGGTCCACTTCCTGTGGGGCCGCTTCTGGAAGAAAGAGTTCATCATAAAGAGTCCCTCTTTCTCCATGAAGTCGGCCAGCTGCTGGCCCCTTGGGTTCCGTTGTCCTAATCCGAATTTCCCTACTTTCAGCTCACCGTACTCTCTTGTGCGTAGCTTTGCGTTGAAGTCTCCCATTAACACCGTATAGTGGGTTTTAGAGGAATGCATGGCTCTAGAAATATCCTCATACATTTCCTCCACCTACTCATCGGGGTGTGCCGAGGTTGGTGCGTAAACCTGTATGACCTTCAGCGAATACCGTTTGGTGATTCTGAGTATAAGGTACGCAACCCTCGGCGACACACTCCCAATCTTTACAACGTTGTTAACGAGACACTTGTACAGACAGATGGTCGCCCTCCCGGTGATAGAACAAGTTGCCGTATTCGAGGATTACCGTGTCCTCCCTCTCTCTTCGGACCTCGGATAATCCTATAATATCCCAGCGCAACTTGTCTATCTCTTCTTCCAGCTCCAGGATCTTCTCGTCAGTCCTCAGAGTGCGTGCGTTATAAGTTGCCAGGTCGATCCGTCATAGGTGGCAACCGAACCTCCACCGGAGATTCTTAGCACCCCCTGCCCCGCCGTTACCATGGTCGCCACCATAGCCAGGAATAGCGGGGCCGCCGGGGACTGGGGGCCGTCTCTTCGTAACTTTCTTCATTGGAGGGATATTGCCGTAGTTGCCACGCTTGGCGAGCGGGTTGGCAACCGCAGTTTTTTTATTGTTATTTGCTGTTATCAGAAAGATGCTGCTGCCCATCTTCTGCCTCAGTTTCCCTCTGTCGCCTCTTACGACACCCACGGGAAGATATGGGGTAGTGGGTATTCTAACCCGCCACTACACGGGAACACTTTTAATGCAAGAAGATTTTTTGTAAGAACTCATTTTTCTTCGAAAAAAGTTGAAGCATAATGAATTCTAATATTTACGTGAACAGTACACATTGAAAAAATAATACATAGAGTCCCCATTGACCATGGGTGCTAGAAAGCACACGAAACGTCGGGGATTAAAAATAAGTACAATTAAACGCGATAAAATCCGTAATAGTAGTTTTATTCAAGGTTTAAGCACTTGTTATTTTTACTTGACTACACTAGCCTAAAATCTTAAGTTCTTCTTTTTATTATATTCAAGTATGTTTATAGCAAAAAAACATGCGTGCAGTTCACACGCGGTAGAAGTGCAACCTTCAAATTAAATGAAATATAAAACAAAAACATTTCACACCAAATGATTTATTTAATTCGATAATTTTCAACCACCAGTGCGGCATAAAATATAAGATAAAAGTTTAATTTTAAAACAAATAAATGTTACAATCTGTTGGCGACGCGAGATAATGTTTCCTAAAATATTCTGCAAGTTCCTTTTAATAGAATGTCATAATTCTCTTTAATTAAAATAAATGATTTTTCTATGAAAGAAAGATAATCTTGGAATTAACTTATAGTCATACATTACATAGCAATGGGAAGTGTAATAAGAATAAAGAATTAAATGTTAATTATTTGTTATAATTTAGAATCATGTGTAACATATGTATTAAGGGGCATATGGCACACGATAAGCTAAAAAGAGATAGCTAAATGTTAGAAGGAAATGGTATTATATACTAGACAGAGGTAGCTATAAATATTAGAAGGGATAGCACAAACCTCTAGTTTCTGTGGTGCTAATGCTGTTAGCCTATGCGACTCTTACAGCTTCATCGAACTCAGAGGACGGGACATTTGACCTCCGCTTCGACCTCTGCAAGGTGAGCGTGATCTGTAGATTCGCTAGAGTACAGGAGTGTAGGTACGCTAGGAGTACATTGGATCTCTAAACTGTAAGCGAGGCATTCGGCCTTTTCGGAGTCGTCAAAGGCGAGATCGGGGTTTCCTGGCCTGATGAGAGGCGGCATAGGTGAGGACTGCTTTCAGAGCTCGCGTCAACTGCCAGAAGGCAGTTTGTGATGGCTCGATGTCCGTCAGCAGATTATCCCACTTATCCTGTCTAAGCTCTCTAACGCGGTGTTTCACCTCGTTTTGGAGGTTGCGCAGTCGAAATTTGTTATCTAAAGTACGATAGTGATCGTATTGTCTTAGGCCCGCGTTTTTTGCTCTGATCAGTTGTCGAATACCACTCGGAAGCTTCATGTACTGATTCCTCGACACACGAACCTTACGAGAGCATTCCTCAACTTTAGAGGTGAGGTGAGCCGATAGGGCGCTAATCGCCTCATTGGCCTCCTCCGGCGAATCTATCTTATCGGGTTTTTGTCTAAGTGCTGGGAGGTCATAGACTCGAGTTCGACCTCGAGTTCACGCCAGTCCACGATGGTTTTGGTCTGAAAGACCTCACTTGCGGCCTGGCCCAGCTGCAATAGGACTGGTCTATGGTCCGAGTCGAGTTCTAATATTGTTTCAATTGATGATATCGACAAACGGACATCTTTGAGTATCGCTACGTCAGGGACGTCCGGTTGGTGACTGGTAGCGAATGGGTAACGGGTTGGAGTCTCAGGCGCGATAACATCGAAGTTTAGTTGCTCTGTGAGATCGAACAATACATTACCATTGGGATTGCTTGTAAGCGAGTTCCAGGAGGAATGCTTAAGGTCTCCAGCTATTATGACACTAGATGAATAATATATAGAAGAAGAATGTCTGATTCAACTATGCGTTTGAGTGGCGGTAGATAAGCCGATACGATGGTAAGTGGCGGATGGCCAGAGAGAGCTACCTTACATATAGAAACTTCTATGTTGGTTAACGGGGGGGCGTCAATTGGTACTGTTATACGGGACCTCGTAAACTAGGTTTTAAAAAAAACACTTTTATTACACAACGGAAATAGTATTATTTAGAAATGGAACTGGTTACAAATTTTAATTGGCCCGGAGTCGAAACTGGCAGACACGCGATGATATAGAGGTGTTAGGGATTCGGCGGTGGGGCAGAGACTGGCTCGTTCCCGGGAGCGGGAAGCAGAGGTGCCTTTAAATGATGACAAGACTATTTAGAGGAAATCTATGTAATCAGTTATTATCCACGATTAAGGGTTTTCCCTAGCATTGGGAAACCGTAACAGCCCCCCGATTTAGAGTAAACTACACCCTTAAAAGTGGAGTTTATGTTAAAGTAAATGAAATATAAAAATATGAAATAGAAGGTCCCGTGTTAGTGTTTAAGGGGTTAATGTCATCTAATTCAGTGTCCTTATTTTCAGGAGTTTTATTTTCTCTAGATCTCATTATTTTCTTGTGTATGCCAGTTTCATACATCTTATAAATAATAAAGCACATAATAAAAATTATAATTACAATTGTGATACCTGAATAATATTTTTGATATAAAACAATATGTGGTTTTTCAATTATACTGTTAAGGCTTTTCAGGATTTCAGGATCATCATAAGCTAAGGAATCTAAGTTAACATTCTTAAGATTAACTACAGGTAAGTTTGATACAATGTTATTATACGCTACAATATTACAACAGGAATCATTTAAAATATTAAAAATAGGTACAATAGTTTTCATTTGAATTTCACGATTTTCATGTGGTGTCTTTACAGTAGGTGACACATTCAGGAGGTAAGTACAATATACCATTTCCACTAAATTCTATTTCAGTAACTTGGGAGTTATTACATTCAATAATTATTTTAGTTTTTACAGACATTACAAATAACCATCTATTAAAACGTAGTGGCTGCCAGATGCTAACGTGACCATGAATAAATTTGGTTTCACAAATCGAAGGGATTGAGGTAAGTACTTTGTAATAATTTCTGGCTCACAGAGGGCGCGGAATAGGAATACAGTATTGGTGTTTGACAAAGGTAATGATCATTTTTTATTACTCTACAATAATCTACGTTATCTAACTTACAATACATTGATCTATCTCTGCTTATACCAATATATTTGGAGGATGGAATGATGGTCGAATATGACTCTGGATTATTTTTATCATGAGGGACCAGTGAAGGTAAGTTATGATATATGTTTAAGTGTATAGGGTTAATGAGAGGGATTTTTACTGCAAACACTACTTTTTCTTCATTAAAGTAACTAGATATTTCTGATACATTTAAAATAGTGTGCATGTTATCGAGATTTAAAGGAACTGGGAGTTGTTTAGATTCGGGTAAGAATCTGTAGTTTTCAACCAATTCGATGTAAAGTTCTTTAGGTGTTAGGATAGTAGGATATAGGATATTAGATTTGCTAAACATGATAGCATTAATTATGTCCTCAACTTTGAAGGACAAGGCTAGAGACTATTTTCATCATGAAGTTAATTCCAGCATGCGAGATCTAATACCTAGTTCTCTTTGAAACGTAAGTCAGATTTAGGATGTCTTGGGACAGTCCATCAATTGCATTTTTCAGGTGGTTTTCATTTAGTTTAATTTTATACAGAGTTTCATTAAAAGATCTGAGCGAAGAAGTAGTGACTAATATATTTTCCTTCATCAGGAGGGCTAATTTCTTTTGGTCTATTTCTACCTCTGCAATGGCGTTGTCGTATCGGATGGCATCGTCTTCATCCATTGTGCCAAACAACTTTTTTGATACAGTGCCTACGAATCCTAGAAGTGCAGACCTTCTCGACTGGCGAGACGTAAGATGAAAGATGGCTTCGTTGTCATGGGCTATATCATTATAACGGGTGTTCAACGATTCAAAGAGATTAGTACATTCTAAACGATCAAAGACTTTGCCATCATTACATACTTGTTTGGATTTATCAAGGACAAGTCGCAGATTTAGAATATGAGGACTAATAAAGGATACATCATACGGGATAACTACACTAAGATAACTATCAACTAAACTTAAGGAACCTAAAGGGTCGAAGTAGATACCAGGACTGTTCGTCAAGGGCGTAATGAATTCTTGACTCAGCGCGGAATTACTGTAATAGAATATAATTAAAATTAATATTATGTATATAACTAGGGTTACGTTTCAGATCTAGGAGCTAATTTAACTTCGTCATAGTGATGTGTCACATGACGTCTACTTATGAGTAATGTCAAGGTGTTTCTGCCATTGATTTTTACAACTTTATACGGTCCTTTCCAAATAAGCGAAAGGGCTTTGCGCAGACGCACATGATTCTTGAGATATACGTAATCTCCGACTTTATACTGAACGGGCCGTGAACGGGTGTCGTAATACTGTTTAGATCTTTCTTTAGATCTTTGTATGTTTTCTAAGGCTTTTTCACGTGAAAGTTTTAGACGATGGTGTAGGGATTTGAGATATTCTGGATATGTAAGGTCCGATTGTAATTCGTAGACGGAGTCCGGGATAAAAGGCTTCTGACCGAAGAGGAGTTCGTATGGTGTGAAATTAGTGGAGGAATGAGTAGAGGTGTTATATGCCAAAATAGCGGTATAAACATACTTATGCCAATCGGAATGATTTTAGTTGACATAAGATTTAAGATATTCCTTAAGTGTGGAGTGACTGCACTCAAGTGCACTTTGCGTTTGAGGATGGTATGGAGAAGACCAGACTTGTTTAATTTTCAGGAAGTTGCAGGTTCTTTTAAATAGGTCTGCGGTGAAGTTTGTGCCTTGATCGGTTAAAATAGACTTCGGGATGCCGAAAACAGAAATAAAGTACACTAGACATTCACATGTCTCTTCTGCAGTCGCATTAGCGATAGGGTAAGCGAGGGAATATTTGGTGAGATCGTCCTGCAACGTAACAATAAATTTGAGTTTATTAAGTCCAGCTTCTGGAAGGGGTCCTACAACGTCGAGGCTGATTCGTTCAAATGGCTTGGTGGAAGTGGTAGTTATTTGCATAGGTGATTTATTAATTTGTCTTAGGGCTTTAATACTTTGGCATTGGGAGCAACTCTTTACGTATGTTTCAATATCTATCCGCATATTTTTCCAGAAATACCTCTCTTTTATTCGATTATACATTCGCGTAGATCCTAAATATCCGGCAATTGGAATGTCGTGGTTTTCGCGGAGTATTCTAGGTATCTCGGAGGGTGTAGGGTAAATAATAGTATTGTGATAAATATAAACTGATATTTGAGTATTGTTAAAGATATAGCAGAACATGTTGTATATTTTCGTCCAGATGTGTTTGTCGAAAGGATTTTGGAAATCAGTAATGGCTAAATTTAGAATGGAATCAGTGGAATTACGTAATATATCGCATCGAAGATTTAGTAGGCTTTTATAAATGTCTTCATAAGAACTGTTATGAAAGTTGTATACTTTGGTGAATAGGAAATATATTGTTTTTCCCTTGTGATCGAATGAGATGAAGGAGTAAAGAGTTCTTTCCCTATCTAAGAGTTCTTTAGAGTTTTCGAGGTTACTTAGAATTTCTTTTACGTGAGGGTTGGATTCATCGAGATCGATGGAGGTAGGTATGACAATGATCTTGCAGTTAGTTTTCAGGATGCTTTCGTTATGTTCTAGGATGTTAGCATTACTGTTAAAATCTTTGTTGCTCATTGTTTTTAGAAATTTGCTATAATTATCGTCACGAGAAGGATTTGGTATGAGATCCAGATGTCATACCAAATCCTGGTCGGTGTAGGAGGATCGTCGATACCTGGTAGTGAATCATCGTTTTTTAAGAGGTCTACAGAAGGTAGTTTATCGTCAAGGTCTAAGGAATCAGGGGGTAGTTGGATATCAAGATCGTCAAGAGTAAGAGGGCTGAATTAAGGTGTGGAATTATCTTCATTTTGATTAGAATTGGATGGAATAGGATCAGAGTCTGATGGTTGAACTGGGTTTACAGGGCGTCAGCAGCGGCATTAAGTTTTCCTTTCTGATACTCGATCTCATACTCGTATTCCATTAGTTTTAGGCGCCATCTTTGTAACTTGCTACTAGGATCTTTATGATTGAACAATCACTTTAGTTGTCTATGGTCAGTAATGATCTTGAATTTTCGTCCATAGAGGTATGGGCGAAAGGTTTTACAACCGAACAAAACAGGAGTTCTTTTCAGTGGTATTGTAGTTACATTCGCTTTTGTTGAGGGTCCGAGAGGGCTACCAATCCTTGCCAATTGGACCTTGACTGAGTACAGCACCGATAGCATAATTAGAGGCGTCACATGTTAGGACGAAAGGGATGGAAAAATCTGGATAAATGAGGATGGGAGCAGAGGTAAGTTTGTGCTTGAGTTCGTCGAAGGCGACTTGTTGTTTATTTTCCCATAGAAAGGGGACATCCTTTTTTAGAAGTTGAGTTAAAGGTTTAGCAATTTTTGAGAAGTTGGCAATGAAACGGCGATAATAGGATACAAGACCGAGGAAGGACTTAATGTCCTTCGGGGATTTGGGAGTAGGAAATTGAGTTACCGCTTTTACTTTCTCAGGGTTAGGTTTTACACCATCTTTGGTTATTTGATGGCCAAGATATGCGACTTCACGTCGGAGAAACTCGCACTTGTCAGGTTGGAGTTTTAAATTGTAATTTCGAAGCCTTTGGAATACTGACGAAAGGTTATCAATGTGAGAATTTAAATCATGAGAATATATGACGATGTCGTCAAGGTAAACAAAACACCGTATGCCTTGGAGGCCCGTGAGAGCGGTATTCATTAATCGTTGGAAAGTAGGAGGCGCGTTTTTTAAACCAAATGGCATACTTGTAAATTGGTAGTGTCCTTGTGGTACACTAAAGGCAGTTTTAGGAGCGTCTTCCTCATTGATCAAAATCTGGTGAAATCCTGACGCGAGATCAAGGGTTGAGAAGTATTTACTTTGTCCCAGCTGATCTAAAATTTCGGATATTTGCGGTATGGGGTAGCTGTCACCAATAGTGATGTCGTTTAGTTTCCGATAGTCGATAACTATACGCCATTTTTGTTGTCCGGATGCGTCAATTTTTTTTGGGACAATCCAAATTGGTGAAGACTATGGAGACTCTGAATGTTTTATGATTGCCTGGTCGAGCATTTCATCAATTTGTTTTTTAACTTCTTGTTTATGTACCTCTAGGAACCGATAAGATTTTACATTTATGAGATTTTTATCGCTAGTTTTTATGTTATGCTTAAGGGCATCTGTGTGGGAAAGTTTATCGCCAGGAATAAAGAATATATCCGAGTATTCAGAGCAAACATCGTGAAGAGCGTTTGCCTCTTCAGGATTGAGGTGGGAGACTCTAAGGAGGTTTAATACTTCTTGTGTTCTGAGGTAAGAGTTTGTGTTTTTTAAATGACAAACTGTGTGAGTGTTTACTGGATCAAAAGGTTTGGTTAAAGAACTTAAGGGAATTAGTGAAATATCTAGATTTGAATGTAGGTTTATAGGAGTTTCAGAGGTATTGATTACTGATAAGTTAATTCTTTTGTTTTCTTTGACTGCGACTAAGCAATTAGCGATTAGTAAATCTTCATGATAATATTGGTCTAATACGAGTCCTTTTTTTACTTCAGGGTTGGAGACAGAGCATTCTATGACGGTTTCGGATCTGGGAGGAATAACATAAGTAGGTTCATTGATATGTAATTTTATTTCATTTCCACCTATTTTCAAAGTTTCATGAGTGTAGTCGATTGTGCAGCCAAAAGCGATTAGCATATCAGTGCAGACTATACCATCATAAGGTAAGTTTATTTGGGGTATTATATGGAATCTATGTGTGATACTATTTTTATCATTTATTTTTATCTTAAGTGGAAAATGGCCCATTGTAGGTGAAGCTTGATCAATGGGGTCAATACCTTTCAGAAATATTACTTCTGTTGCGATGTCAACTGGTTTTTGTATAGAAGATCGTTTCAGTAGGCTAACAGTTGCACCAGAGTCTACAAGGAGAGATAAGGTAGTGTCCGACACTGAGGAATACACAAGGATATGGGGTAAACGTTTCTTGAATGGACCAATATTAATTTCATAAATTCTGGTTTCAGGAATGGGACGAGGAACAGTTAAGTCTAAGGTAGGTTTAGCATATATGAAATGATTGATTTTACGTTTAGTGAGGCCGGTGGATACAGAGGACACAGCGGTGCGACTAGGTTGCGAGTCCTTATTGTTAATGAGTATAGAGGATACAGCGGGAACAGAGGATGCAGAGGATACAGTGGGTGTAAAGGATACAGCGGATATAATGTTGCGTTTATTTCACGAGTCCCTATCATAAGGGGATACAGAGGATACAGCGGATATAGTATTGAGGTTAATTCGCGTGTCCCTGTCGTTAGGGTATACAGAGGATACAGTGGATGTAGTATTGGTGCCTTTGATATAGTAATATTTTGGAATTCGATGCTTGGGTCTCACGAGACACCACCGTGAGCCCTTTATGCGTTTAAATCATCGTTTGATTTACCCTGATCTTCCGTGTAGTCACTGCTTTCGTTAATATTTACCGCGTGGATTTGTGCTTCATTGTTTTGATAGCGTCTTGGAGATAGGCTTTGATTATTTTGGTCTCTAAAGCGGTTATTATTGAATTCCCGTTTCCTACAATCTTCGATAGTGTGGCCCACGTTTTTTACAATAACGGCACACTGGAGGACCTGAAGTAGACGGCCTTTGACTGTTGGTATTGTTTGAGTAGCCTCGCTGTGTAGGGTTTCGAATTTGTTGGGATTGACGTGAGGCCAACGTCCTTGATTAGGTGTACTGGTATTAATTGTCGAAGGATTACGCTTAGAAGATGTCTGTAATATCTTTTCTTCGGATACAGCGAAGCCAATGGCTTCATTTAAAGTTTCAGGGTCACGGCATCTGACTACGGTTGACAATCGAGGATTTAAGCCACTTATAAATGTTTGCAATGCTAAGTCTTGCATTGCAGCGACACGGCCAGTCAGTTCACCTTTCTTTTTCGTGGGTATTGAAATATTGATTTCGGTTAATAGTTTTGATAGGCATGTCTCTACGCGTAGTGCGAACTGTCGCCAAATTGGTTTTTGAGAAATTCTTCTAACTGTTGCCAGTTCTCGAACTCTTTAATGGAGCACGCACTTTCGGCACGGCCTTCGAGTTGGCTTAAAATATATTTTAATATTATGTCTTGTTGAGACGGTGACGCAAGGCTTATTGGATTTCTGCAATTATTTAAAAACGCATTAAGTTTTTCATGTGGTCACCTAGACACTTGACGCACCTAGGCCTGGCGTAACAATTTTTGGCCGTACAATTGGCATCGGTGGCACTGGCCAACGATGCCTCCTGTCGTGGGGCTTCAACTGCAATCCCCGTTAGGTTGCAGATGCGCCGAACGTCAAAAATCTCCTTGCCTTCCGGAGACATTCCAGAATGACAAGGCACAGATCTAAGAAACGCTTTTTATCGGTCTGGTGGTACATCCTGTGCACCTCCCGGACCGGGAGGTTTTGGGCTTTTAGGTCGTTTAAAATGTGCTCACTTTCAAGCTCTTTAGGGAGACCGCGGACGACCACACCAAGGTTACGCTCCTCTGCGAGGGCGTATGTGTGGAAGCTTGCTTGCTGGGCGCGCAGGTGGTTTGTAACGCTGCGGAATTCCTCAGTCGAGTTGACGAACATTCTGATGCCCTGACCGGCATTTTGTACCTTAGGGCAATAGATTTTTTGGAGTCCAACCAGTATGATAGGTTGCTCCATTTAGATTTATCTTGGATGATTATGGGTGGCGGCGGCTTTTCCCCACGTTCAGCAGGGGACCCTTTCGCGGGGCGTTGCGGGGGCTGGCTTATTTGCCAGAGTGGCGGTGGGGGACGAGGGGGCCGAGTTAGGCTCGGCTGTCTTTTTAGGGGCTGCGCGTTTGCGCTTTTTGCCTTGCACGAGGCCTTGAGCGGAGCTTGATTGGGCATCCGAGAAGGCCGGAGACGGGCCGCGGGTGCACATCGCGGAAGGCGCGGGGGACGCGGCGTCGTAAAGAGTGTCGATGGACTCGGGGTCGTAGGTCCGGTGCTATAGGGTCGTCAATCCGCACAATCGGACGGTCAGCAGGGGGCCAGACATGCTGCGTAGAGGGGCCGGCTATAGGCGCGGGTTCGGGTGCGGATGCGGGTTTGGGTGTGGGAATCGCGTTGCGCTGAGCGAGAAACACAGCCCAAATGTCGGGGCAGACGCGACTTAGAAAGTCGATGAGTTCACCGATCGTAATCGACGCCATTTTGTTAACTATGCTAACACAAGCACATATGTGTACCAAGCTCCCCCACCTTCGTCGAGGGAGGTGTGTGCCTAAAACAAACACCTATACACCTAGCGCGTTTGTACTTGGTACGCTAGGGTGTGTGTACGCTAGCTGTTGCCTAATGCAACAAGCAACACAAAAATTAAAAAACGATGGCCGCCTCTAAGGCGGCGGGTGTGTTTCACTCTACTTACGGTTGCCGATACCAGTACCAGGAAGCCAGGAAGAAGAGTTACGCACAAAACACTCTTTGCACCACAAGAAGCGTTCACTACACTTCACTGTTCACTAATTACCCATGCAAGTTGGGTACATCTCAGGGGCGATGAGAGTGGAGTGACGGGAGTAAACTCAACCGACACGTCCGGAGTTTACAAAGCCCAAACGCAGAAGGTGTATTTTTCGTAGAAGGTGTATTTTGAGCACCAACCTCCTATATGGATTTGGGGTTCGTGTAAAAATAAGTTGTTCAACTTGCATGGGTAATTAGTGAACAGTGAAGTATAGTGAACGCTTAATGTGGTGCAAAGAGTGTTTTCTGCGTAACTCTCCTTCCTGGCTTCCTGGTACTGGTATCGGCAACCGTAAGTAGAGTAAACTTGGACTCGCTAACCGATGTGTCCTAGACATATCATCTTAGTGCCGGTGGTAAGCGGGTTTGTTGTAGCAATACAACTTGCGCATGGACATCGTACACCCCTACTATTTGTGGGCGGCGTCTTAGCGCATAGCGTTATGATACGTCGGCTATCTTTCGGATTAGGGTGAGTGTGTTTGGCAGTACTTTTAAGTGCAGCAAGCATACTCAACTTAGTGCGTTTTAGTGCAATAGCGCTATGATACGTAGATTTTTAGTTAACATCAGTATCAATTTTGTTGCCAAAGTCGATCGGGATCATGATGATGTGTTGTGAGGGGGCGCCATCCGTATGATAGTTGCATTGATGCTTACTGCTACTTGCGGTATTGCGTCTTGTGATGGGTCTGCCAATTTACTGTCGAAATAAGTGTTGCTTTCACTTTAAACTTTTACTCTACACTTTAATGTTACAGCAATGTCGTAAATAGGACAGCAAATTTCATTTCGACATTTAATGAAAACAAAATCATCAACGCGAAATCTTTCGCAAACCTAATGACCATCAAACTATTCGTAAATTATATGTCGGTGATAACAGGGACTTTATCCCACTTCTGATCTCGGAAATACATCAGGATAGCGTTAATTGTAAAAAATAGTGAGAGTAAAAGTGTGAGACTGAATGTTCAACTTGCTCTCTTGCTTACGCAATTAATCATTATCAATAATAAGACAGCGTAACGGACTATACATTTAGTATAGAGTAATTACAGTTCGACCATACCGTAATATGTCCCCGTCACAATTACAGACTGATGTAACGTGAAGGACATAATTACATGATAACAGCAAAGTATGGAAACCAACAGCAACAACATCCATCTCAACATAACACAGGGCAGCCTCTCTGCAGCACAATCCTCCTTGCTTGCACCAGAAGAACCACCACAACGGACAGAACCACGATACTATCTTAGCACTTAGAATGACTTCACTCGTAGAATGACTTAAGCGGAATCTCCCGCGCACGGCGTCTACAGTGAACTTTATACTGCACAAACAAGTGGGGGTTTCTCGATGTACCCTTAATTCCACCTCACCACCGCTATACGTCGCGATACGACGCTCTGCCAGAGCGACGCAACCTCTCGCTCACTCTCGATCCAACCGGTGTTTTATAGACGCGCCGACATATATATATAAAAAGTTACAGCCTATATACGTCCCACTGCTGGGCACAGGCCTCCTCTCATTTCTGAGAGGGTTTTAGGGCAAGGAAATGTCCGCCGCGCTGCCCCAATGCGTATTGGCGAACTTCACATGTCTTCGAAATACTTTTTTTTGATTTCTCAGACATGCAGGTTTCCTCACGATGTTTTCCTTCACCGCCGAGCACGTGGTAAATCAGCACTTAAAATTGCAATTAACAATTTCATTGGTGCCGGCGGGGATCGAACCCGGGTTGCTCGCGTACTGTGTAACTTCCAGCGAGCGCTAACCATCTGAGCTAAAAATGTTTTATTTCAGAAAATCTTTTACAATTAATTTGCAGAGGCCTCCCAGAAAGTAATCATAATATATGACGGCACCAGCACCATTGCACGTGCGGCGGCGTCGGTGTAGCTAGACAGAATTCTTGTAAACAACACGTGCACCGCACACCTGCGCCAATGCACCTGCGGTGGCGCCTGTTCTGTTGTATAAACGGACGGAGCGGCCGCCGTTAGGGCAGTCTTGGCTCTGGCGTGGAACGGTGCGCTTTTTGTATTCCGTTACTAGCTTATCTTTGACTCGTTGGATAATTAATTCGTGCAAACGAATTAATTATTATTCCTAACTACAAAATTAGTCTCGGTACAATTTATAGTTGTATTAAGTAATCTATTGTAAATTAACCTTATTTAAAAGAAAAGTCCCGCTGGGTTTCTTGCTGGTTCTTCCCAGGACAGAGGTTTTATCCGAACCGGTGGTAGTATTACTATATTGAATAAAAGAGATTCTATTCTATTCTAAAAGCCTTTTCATGTGACTCTATACATCGTAATAACATCCTTCATAAGAAGTGGGAATAAAGCTTTCCATTTAAGTTCTCTATATTAATAACATCCTTTCTACATCAGAAGTGGGATAAAGTCCCCGTTATTGCCCACATATAATCTTCGAATAGTATGAGGATTATTACATTTGTGAAAGACTATAATGCATTTCGCATTGATGACTCTGTTTTTTGCCGTAATGATATTTGCTGTCTTACTTACGATATTGACGTATCATTAAAGTGTAGAGAAAAGATTTAAAGTGAAATGATTTAAGCCCAAAGATAAATCCTTTTGTTCGATTTATATTAAAAGTACCCGCGAGTACTTTCATTATTTCTTAATTTACCGAAATATACTAATTAATGTCGAAAGAAATGTTGGAGGCCTTCTAGATGAGTTATAGTTTGCGTTCAGTGAAAACTTAACTTGTTCAAGTTTTATTATAATTTGATAGTTCACGCGAGACATGATTAACATTTGCTACATTTTGAAGTTCGAAATGTTTAAGCGATGTACCAAAAATAATTGAATAACTTTAACGTTCTATGAATTGAAAATAATAAGTGGCCTTTTGGTGTTCTAATGTGTTGATAGGTGTTGCAGCTTACTCCGAATATTGTGTGGTCGACAAGATTGGTGTTTGATGTCGAGGAATTCGTAGAAGTCTCTACAACAATGATCAATGAGGAAGATGTTGTGACGGCCAAATCGGACATGGTCAGGTACGGCCGAGCGCTGGTAAGATTGAGCCTACACCGCTACAGTCAATAACTTATCGGCAGATCTTACGGCAAGGCAATTCAAGCCGCCGCCGAACACATGGTGCTTTGGCACTGTAAATGGACGTCTGCGGCTTGGTCAGCTTTCGTAGATTTTGCGCAGTTGCCTCCTTCCCCTTGAAATATGTGGTGGTATCGGTCTCTCGACATAGTTGCCGTTTTTGCAATGTGTGCAATGGATTCCATGAGTGCCATATCATACAGTTGCCGTTCCTTAAGAGAATGTGTGGTGAACTTTGGAAGCTCGGAATTCTATGGTTCACAATAAATTTATCTCCATTTCTTTTAATTTTTATATTTGCAAACTAGGACAATGATTCGCTAGCGGGTAGTACGGCGCGAGGGTGGCGCGAACGCAGCGGAACCGCACGCTGGTTCGCGTTTGTCTGGAGTTGGCCGTATAGGCGCGTCCATGAGTTAAATGAAGTCTAGGATGGTCGAGCATTGTAATATTTAACAAGTGTTAATATCTGTTAGCAGGTGGTGATAACTGATAGACCGTATGCTGTTTACTGTCAACCGAACGAAGACTTGCGACAGTCTGAAGTGGCCGTGTCTGCGCGTCTAGAAAATACAAGAGAGGTTGCATCACTCTAGCGGAGTAATACTTTTAGTGCAGGAAAGGAAGATGGTGTCGCTGAGAGGCTGGTTTGTGTTACACTAGGATGTGTCGTGTTGCTGTTGGTTTGCATACTTTGGTATTATCATGTCGCTATGTTCCTCACGTTGCACTAATGTGTGAATTGTGACAGGGACATGTTTGCGGTATGGTCGAACTGTAATTGCTCTATACTGAATTGAAAAAAAAGAGTTAGAAAAAAAAATGGTTCTTACTATCATTGCAGGGCTTTGTACCGGTCCAATGATATGGCTATAGGGAATAGTGATTCCGGACTAGCATAAACAGTACTTGAAAAAAAAAGAGAAAATAGAAAAAAGAATGATTCTATTAAAGGGAAAAAAGAGAAAAGTTTTGAATGGCATTTTGCCGGACCAAAACTGATTAGTGTTGCAGGGTTCGAAGGAACCGGTCCAATACTAATTGCCTGAAGGGTCGATATAGACCGGACCAGAGCTAATTGTTAATATCTGCAGGGTCATTATAGACCGGACCAGAATATATTGCTGAATGTGTAACCATTTATGATTTTTGTCAGGATAATCGAACGATGTTTTTCTGTCTACAGATAACTTAGATTGTGATAGAGCGCGTGCGAGGACGCACGCATGTCAGCATGGCCGTGACGGCACCAGCACCATTGCACGTGCGGCGGCGTCGGTGTAGCTAGACAGAATTCTTGTAAACAACACGTGCACCGCACACCTGCGCCAATGCACCTGCGGTGGCGCCCGTTCTGGTTGTATAAAACGGACGGAGCGGCCGCCGTTAGGGCAGTCTTGGCTCTGGCGTGGAACGGTGCGCTTGTTGTATTCCGTTACTAGCTTATCCTTGACTCGTTGGATAATTAATTCGTGCAAACGAATTAATTATTATTCTTAACTACAAAATTAGTCTCGGTACAATTTATAGTTGTATTAAGTAATCTATTGTAAATTAACCTTATTTAAAAGAAAAGTCCCGCTGGGTTTCTTGCTGGTTCTTCCCAGGACAGAGGTTTTATCCGAACCGGTGGTAGTATTACTATATTGAATAAAAGAGATTCTATTCTATTCTAAAAGCCTTTTCATGTGACTCTATACATCATAATAACATCCTTCATAAGAAGTGGGAATAAAGCTTTCCATTTAAGTTCTCTATATTCTTAACATCCTTTCTACATATACTTGTATTGGGAGAGCCTTGCTCTTCCTATGTAATCATAACTGCTTAGATTTACATCAAAATATCAAAATTAGAAACTTAATAGTACATTTCTTGATGCAGTATATAAAGAAAGAAAGGAGTTTAGGAGAAATGTATACCTCAGTAGTTGAGTCCGTAGTGTGTTAGTTTATTATACGTGTGTGTGTGTGTCAGTGAGTGAGTGAATGTTTGTGTGTGTGTGTGTGTGTGTGTGTGTGAGAGGGCGTGTATGTGTGCAAGTTTATGAATGTGTCACATTACCTACTGATTTGTGTTGTGTCGGTGTGTGTTATTTAAAACAGGTTCAACTCTTTCTCACCAAAATGTCTTCCACGTCATCGTAATTAAGAGTGCAGAGCCATTCGGTCAGTGTTTTTCTACACTCAAACATTTGCATGGGGTAAATATTAAGTAAATGATTAATCTTGTTATAGGCATGAGGGGTTTGAGCTATATTTTGTCGAGTGGCAAAAACTGTACGTGCAAGGTATGAGGGAGCCACGATATCGCACCGTCTTTCATAAGTTTGGTATGGTCAAAAGCTATATATACAGTGGTGGTCGAATAATTAGAAACACTACCCTTGACATTATGTAAGATACTTCACCGCATTCGTTTTTATTTTGAAATTAAACAATAAATAGGACAACAATATGTTCAACGATTTATCATTTATTAGAAAAACAATATAAATACCATTACACAAGTGCAGTTTCAATATTACATTACGGACAAACATTTAAATCAGTTTTAAGGTATGAACAATAATGGTCAACTAATTAGAAACAACTACAAAAAGTATAAAAAACAATATTTTTTTAAGTATTAGTAATAAGTATTGTTGTTTACGAAATAGCTACTATCCACAGCCTACCAATAGTTATAATTAATTAATATTTAGTGGCGTATCCCTTATTTTCGATAACAGCACTGCAATGACGTGGCATTGATTCAATCAATTTCATACATTTTTTTAGGGGGATTGAATTCCATGCTTCAACAAATGCTTTATATAGTTCGTTTTGACTGGTGTTACGTTTGTTTGAGACTTTCTTTTTAACAATATACCAGATATTTTCTATCGGGTTTAAATCCGGACTATTTGCTGCCAGTCTAAAACGGATACACGCTGTTCGCTAAGGAAACATTTGACACTATTGGCCGTGTGTTTAGGGTCATTATCATGCTGAAAGATCCAGGTTACAGGCAAACGATCGTCCGAGTAGGGAATCATTGTGTGCTCTAAGATATTTTTGTATTGCCATTGATCCATTGTACCTTCAATCTTCCGAACGGGTCCAACTCCTCATCCGCAAAAACACCCTCAAACTTTAATGTTACCGCCACCGTGCTTGACTATACTCCTTGTGTATTTATAATTAAAAGCATTGTTTACAGGACGTCTAACATAGCGCTTTCATGGGAATTTACCATATTTATTTATTTTTTATCTGAAAATAACACTTTTTTTCCATTCTCGTACCGTCCAATTAACATATTTTTTAGCGAATAATAATCGCTTCACTCGGTGTTGCTTGGTAAGCAACGGTACCTTTCGAGAGATTCTTCCAAACAATTTAGCTTCCACTAATCTTCGGTGTATCATTCTTGACGAGATGTTTCTCGGGTCATCAGGCGAAAAAACTTCATTTTTAATGTGGTTGGAGCCTTTACTTGAGTTTTTTTTAGCAACACGAACGATTAGCGTATCTTCTCTGGGAGAAGTTTTTCTTGGCCGAGCCTTTCTAAGAACATTTTCAACAGTTCCATGTGTTTTATAATGATCAATTGCATTAAAAACTTTCTTAACAGAACAATTTAAATGCTCAGCTATTCTTTTGTACGCCCACTTATGATGTATATGTAAATTAACAATTGTTTGCCTAGTTGACGCGTCACAACTTTTATGTTTGCCCATTTTAAACAAAATAAAATTCAGATTAAATTTTGAATTGCCGCCAAAATAATAGAAAAAGCCAAGAAAGAAATGTTATCCTCCAATTTCAATAAAAAAGAACGAGCTATGGATGCATCCATCATTTTATTGTATTCCTTTCAATCTCGCAATGACAAGTGTGAATAAATTATTAGTGAATTTTTAGTGACAGTGGAAGCAATATTAGCAAGTATGTATAAATTTCTCCAAGTTTTTGCTACTATTATTTTATCTTGTTTTTATGATGTTTTTCGATCGGCAACTTTGTTTTGGGTTCGATTCCCAGCCTGTTTGATAAAAACTTGGTTAATTATTATTATATTAGCCTATTCATTTTTGATAAAAATGTCAAGTATCTCAGTTTTGCTTCGTTACGCCGGCAGCCTTTTCTTAGTTTATTAATATATTATTTATTATATTTAATTTATACATTAGGTAGGTATATGTCGTGTTAATAAAACTGAATATATACAGGTCAACCAAACCTTTCTATTCAGACAAAGAGGTCGGTGCTGGAGCATCGGAAACACCCTTTCCTTGCACATCGAACAAGAAGATAAAGTCGGATCCACCACTCTAAAATGTCTTCCGAGCTGGCGGCTCTGGGTTTACTTAGGTACTCTTCCAACTCATTAATAACAAAGCCTTGAAGACAAGATCCAGATCCAGATGACGTCGGGGGACATGCATACAGTTTCTCAAAGTCTATTACGTCTTCATCTTCATCATATTCACGTACTTTCTTTTCATTTCTTGGTGATTCTAGAGATTTATTCACTAAGTGTAGACTTTTATATTCTTTATAAACTTTCTATTTTAATTTGCTTACCCCATAATGTCATGTCAAAAGTCTGAGCCTTATGCCTTGGGTCTAAAATTAAAGAGGTACAATAAATCCAGTTGCTCTTCTTGAAATGTTTAAGCATTTTGTCTCGAGCTGCTTGGAAACCCAGAATGAGCCTTTCATCCACTTCGGATCGATTAGGTTTCTCATGTAATTGTTTTACCATGGATTCAATTTTATCGAGCAAGATATTGAATGATACAATGACTAACGGTAATGTAACAAATTTTTCTCCACCAAGTTTCGTTGGTAAAAGTTTAAAGTTTATTAGAAACTTATGTATTTTTTCGAGTATTTGCCATTCACTATCTTTGATTTGAAAACCATTCAATTCTGTGATAGAAGTGAACAATATGTTAATGCCAGTTCTCACTTTTAAACCAAATCCAATCATATTATGTGTGGAATTTCATCTCGTTGGACAGTCGAGTATGGGATTCAGATTTGATGGCATGCCAGCTGCTTCACAAGCAGACTGAAACTTCCTCTTCAATATCTCACTTCTTTTTATTTTACTGGAAATGCTGCATAATTTTGTTATAGCTGTACGTGAGTCAGCAATATTTGGCGCATATTCTTCATCTTCCTCAATTTCGTCTTCATAGTTTTCATACCGCTGTTCTTATCCGTTATTGTCAGTTTCACTGTGTAATGCTAAGGTCTTTAATAAACTTTGTACTCTCTGTACATGGTACAGGTGTAACTCATTTTTTTGTGAAATTCGGTGAGCTGTACTTTTGGGCACTCCTGTGCTTGCCTGAATTGCTCGTACCGAAGTACTTGGGTCTTCTTCAACTGCTTGTAGTACTGCTTGTAGTACTATGTCCTCGTAAGGTAACGAACTTCTTCCTTCACCATGTACTTGGTTTGGAAGTCTGCTCACAGTAAAGAGTAGACGGTGCACATTTGTAAAAACTCGATGATCTGGATAGCGATCAGCATTTTGGTATCTCTCGCGATACAGTATAGCCGCAGCACTAGCATTGCCTCTGCATTCCGCATAAATGTAGTGCATGTTTTCATATTCCTGTATAGTGTACACAGACATGCTGCCACTACACAATCACACTATAGTCCAGGAGAAAGCCAAGGTTGTCGTTAAAAGATCGAAACTGTCCAAATCCAAATCACAAGCAAACAAGTCCAATAAGCGAAGCAAAAAGTCGGTAAGTACGAAATAACACGAACGAATACGGAAAGATGCGTAGTAAACGAAGGAGCGTAACGTACTGATCTACATTGCGTGTACCAACACTCAAAAAGTGGCGTCACTATCTGTCTCGCTCGCACCTCATAAAATGACTTTCTTGGTATTTGACACATTAGCGTCACTATCTATCTCACTCACCCATTAGCATCTGAATCGAAAGCGTCGCTATCTGTCTCACTCACACTTCATGGAATGATACTTCCTCTCGCTAAAACTGGAATCTTAGTTACGCTCAAAGCAAACTTCTTGGTTACACTAAAATAATTTTTAGTAGATAAAAAGAATTTTAACAAACCGATAAAGAAACCCTGTATATAAAAGGCAAACCTGACTGATGCACAGCCGAAACTACTGAACGGACTTCGCTGAAATTTGTAATGTTTGTAATGACGTAGGCATCCGCTAAGAAAAGATTTTTGAAAAGATGGGTGAAAAAGGGGTTAAAAGTTTGTATGGAAGTCCGTCATTTTTAGAGCTAGAAGCTTGAAACTTTGTTTTTAGTTTAACGATTAGAAATAAACATACACGTGTCCTAGGGTTTTTGAAAATTCTACCCCTAAGGGGGTGAAAAATGGGTTGAAAGATTGTATGGGGAAACAAGATTAGTTAAACTATTTTATTCAAAACTTCACAGGAGTACTCCTATCAATAAATGAGTAAACAAGTGTTTCAGCCAAGCTCTTTCAGAATTCAACCCCTAAAAGGTGGAAAAGGGGTGACAAATTCTGAAAATCAACATGGGTATCGTTTTTATGGTTTATCGGGTCGCTGATTACGAAAACAACATCTATTTCAAAATCCAACGTAGTAGACGGGAAATACCTACCATCATCCCCTGTGGGGGTGCGATGTGGTTGAAATGTCAATATGGGTGTCGTTTTATGGTTTTTTGGGACGTTAATTACGAAAATTGCATCGATTATGGTTATAAATCAACATGGATGGAAGGTTGGATGGATGTAAGTTTGTATGTAAAAAATATCATGGGTTGGGTGACTTGGGTGACACTATTAAGGTTTTTGGGTCGTAAATAACGTAAATGATGTTGATAAATATTTTAAACTTTACTTATTAGAATAGTATAGAATATACTTTTATTGCACAGAAACATAAAACAAAATAGACAAGAAGATTTATACAAAAAATTTGCACAAAATTACACCTGAACAAAAAAATACTAATTTAAAAATTAAAAAACAATGAAAATAAACAACCAAACCAAATATATTTTTTTACAAATTACTAAAATTGCAAAACCAAAAGAAATACTTAGGTACCTACTTCAAGTTCTAATCCATACCAATAGATGGCGTTGGTATCGTTTTAGAACACGGTAACGTTGTGTTTTTTCCAACTAATATAAAGTGAATGGTGAATGAGCGCTTCAACCTGTACCACATACGGTACCTATTCACTGTTAACGGATATTTGACTAGACTTCGACTTTGTTAGCTTGCTACGGTTTATGATTTGCTTCGTGTTTCGGAATAGTTGCTTGATTTTGTCTTTCTTACAACCACTGTTCAAACTTGGAATTCGATTTGCTTTGTGATTAGGTATTGTTGATAGAAGTATTTTTTCTCACTGAAAAGACTACAGAAACTCTTAATTTTAAAAAAGAAATGGAAGAACATACTGTCGTCCCCATTATAAGTGACGGCGCCTGTTTGTTTCGTGCTCTTTCATTTTTAATGTACGGAACCCAAAAAAATCCGATGGTGGTGCGTTCACAAATTGTTAGATTTGTAGTGAATGATTGGCCTAGGTTTTCAGTTATGACCCACGACAGAAATGGCGATAATTATTCAACAGCAAATGAATATTCAGCCGATATGTTAAAAAATTAAACTTACGTTGGACTTTGTGAATTGGTAGCTGCAGGATTAATATTTCCGATTCAGTTTGAAGTATATCGAAACGGTCCGCATCTGCCTATTGTTGCGAAGAAAATTACTCAGCGTCGCATGGAGGTACCTGTCGAAGAGCGTGATCCTTTTTTAGAGCTTGACCATTTAACTGTTACATCTTTTGCAGTGAAATATCATCTCCAACCAGCGGAACAGATCAATCTGTATCGTCGACATTAAAATATCAAAAAAGAAAAATAAACGAAGGTCGAGTTTTACTAATTACACAAGAAAAAGTCAATTAAAAAGTGCACAAGAAAGATATAGGCAGAAGAAGCCAGATTCAAATCGTAAAGCTGTGTCCGCTTATTAGAAAAAAAATCCCGATGTACTCGGACTAATTACCAAACTGCGAATCCACAAGTTCATAGAGCAATTCAGTCACGGTATGAGAAAAACATTACACTGCGTTTATGGAAAAACAAGGTCTGATATTGCTTATAGAACTGACAGCAGTGTAGCCTTGGGTTCTATGACATACAAGTGTCAGTGGTGCAATGCGCTGAAATGGAAGGATAAGACAACTGGTATGTGTTGCAGCGCTGGAAAAGTGCAACTTGATCGCTTGAAACAACTGCCTGAACCACTTTTTAGTTTGATTAATGATCTACACCCAGATCATGACCATTTTATGGGTAATATTCGTAAATATAATGCATGTTTCCAGATGACTTCCTTTGGTGGTAAACAGGTAACAGCAGATGGTTTTTCACCGACTTTTAAAGTACAAGGCCAGGTCTACCATTTAATTGAAAGTATATTACCAGAAGCCGAACATGACGCTCAGTACCTTCAAATATATTTTGTAGGTGAAGATGATTGGACGACAAGACGCAGAAGCCAACCAACTAGGACAAATGGTTGACCTTAAATCATCTTTTACGGGGGGACCTAGGTATATGCACGAAAGAACATAGGACGCTATGACATATGTTAGGAATTACGGCCAGCCTGATCTTTTTATCACTTTCACATGCAATCCTCGCTGGGACGAGATAAAAGAGCAATTGCTTCAAGGACAACAATTTCATGATAGACACGATATAATTTCGAGGGTGTTTCGACTAAAGGTGAAAAAGTTCATGAACTTATTGACAAAGGGCAAAATATTTGGTGAAGTGCGATGCTATATGTACTCAACGGAATGGCAAAAGAGAGGTCTTCCACATATTCATATTCTTTTATGGCTTCACAACCGTATTACTCCGAATCAAATCGACAATATAATTTGTGCTGAAATACCGGATCCCAAACGTAACCCAGAGCTTCACGAAATCGTTAAATGTAATATGATACATGGTCCATGTGAAACTTTAAATCAAAAGTCACCATGTATGAAAGATAACATGTGCAGTAAACTATACCCCAGGGCTCTCATAAGGGAAACTCAAACTGGTGAAGACGGTTATCCGCAGTACAAGAGACGTTTACTAGATGACGGTGGGTTCTCTGTTGATATCAAAGGAACGACCATAGATAATCACTAGGTAGTCCCTTATAATCCAGTATTATAAAAAACATTTAACGCTCACTTAAATGGGGAATAACAGAATGACAACATGTGGTGAAATCAATAAAATATGTACGTCTGTAAATACGTAAATAAAGGTTCAGACCAGGCATCGTTTGCTTTAGAATGAGAAGGATGAAGTTAAAACCTACACAAGTGGAAGATATATAAGTTCATCACAGGCAGTATGGCGAATCCTTGAATTTCCCATTCATGAGCGTTTCCCTCCCGTAGTCCACCTCGCTGTTCATTTGGAAAATGGGCAAAGTGTTTATTTTAATGAGCAAAATCTGAGTGAAAGAGTGAATAGTCCTCCAACAACAACACTCCTATCCTAACTTTGCAAAAACGTTGCTCTACCTAGAATTACCTGCATACTACGTTTGGGATAAAGGAAAGTTCCAAAGGAGAAAGGAACAAACGTTGAAGGCTGGCCAGGGGTCAAAAAAGAGCATGTTCTGGGCAGGGTTTATACTGTGCATCCGAACAATACAGAATGCTATCACCTTCGCATGCTTCTTCACGAGATCCGGGGCCCAATTTCGTTTGAAGCGTTAAAAACTGTAGATAGTCATGTATATTCCACGTTCCAATCAACGTGCAAAGCTCTCGGCTTGCTTGAAGATGATCAGCATTTGTTCGCAGCAATGAAAGAGGTAGTTTACAATCAAATTAACACAAAAATTGAATCAAATGAGGGTGGAATATTCTTTTTAGATGCTTCCGGTGGAATAGGCAAAACATTCCTCATAAATTTGCTATTAGCAAAAGTTAGAAGTGCTCGCGGAATTGCTTTGGCTGTGGCTTCTTCTGGGATCGCAGCTACACTGCTTGAGGGTGGACGAACTGCTCATGCTACCTTCAAGTTACCACTCAATTTAACAACAGCTGATACTCCCATTTGTAATATATCGAAAAAAAGTAATTTTGCTGAAGTATTAAAACATACGAAAATGATAGTGTGGGATGAAAAAACCATGACTCATAAGGATGGCGTAGAGGCATTAAACAGAACTCTACAAGATATAAGAGGAAATAAGAAGTTAATGGGTGGTGTAACGGTTTTGCTGGCTGGAGATTTTAGACAGACTCTACCAGTAGTGCCAAAAGGAACTAGAGCAGATGAAGTTAAGGCGTGTCTTAAGAAATCCACTTTATGGCCTCTAATTAAAATCCTCAAGCTCTCGAAAAATATGCGGATACACCTAGGAGAAAAAGAGTCTGCTGGTGGATTTGCGAATCTCCTACTTGAAATCGGCAACGGTGATTACCCGATAAATGACAGAATGATAACCATCCTTGATAATTTGTGCACAGTTGTATTTACGTTACAGGAGTTAATATCCAAAATTTACCCAGATATTGCTCATATTCATGATAAGCCAATGGAATAGTTGTGTGAACGTGCCATAATAACCCCGAAAAACGACCAAGCAGCAGCAATGAACGATATACTGTTAACGTCTTTTGAGGAGGAAGAAATGGTGCACACGTCAATAGACTCTGTGGTCAACACAGATGAAGCAATTAACTACCCTGTCGAATTTCTTAATTCACTGAAACCATCGGGTATTCCACATCATAAGATTATTCTGCGTGTGGGCACTCCTGTTATTTTGTTGCGAAATTTAAAACTTCCTCAACTATGCGACGGAACCAGACTAAAAGTAAAAGCATTACATCGCAATGTAGTGGAAGCCACAATTATAACTGGATGTGCGCAAGGGGAAACTGTATTTAAACCAACAATTCCCTTGATCCCGAATTATCTTCCCTTTGAATTGAAACGAATACAGTTTCCCCTCAAAGACTGCTTTGCAATGACCATAAACAAATCACTTTATGGTTGTATAGACTTGGGAGAAAATTGTATGTCACACGGGCAATTCAGATTATATAATATAATAATTAATAGATTAGCAAAAAATGTGGTGTACAAAGAAGTTTTGTAGTTTACTAGCTTTTGCCCGCGACATCCAGTTATAATTGTGGCTTGTACCAGCAGACTCTTTTTCACACATGGGCGCGATATAACCGAACTCTACGCGCACGAAGTCGCGGGCAAAAGCTAGTACACATTATTTGGCGACGACGACCTTATTAACTCTTCTCTGTCTGTTCTACACAGGTCATAGCCTTACAACGTCAACACGCGGGAAAACTGTGCGATACTGCTCTCATAAAAATTAGTCGTCTCTCTCGCACGCGTGGGCTTTTACCGGGCTTTCGAGAAGACGATCGCTCCCTTTTTAACCTGTGGCAAAATGTTCTATAATTAAATATAACCACGATTATTTATATAGCAATCAGTATGGAAGCCAGAAGCCAGGCTTTCAGTGTGAAGTTGTCGAGCGCGGGGGCGTGCGGGCGACACGCTTGCAAAGTTCACTTCACATTTCAATGTTTACTCTGTGTGTTTACTTGAGCGAATGAAACTCGCAATATTGAGTTGATTTATACTTTTTTATAGATTTTTAGTGAAAATGAAGGATAATAGTGTTCCTTGTGATGAATTTTGTGTTAAAGTGCTAATCGGCGAGGAAAAGGTAAAATGGAAAAAGAGAAAAGATAAATTTTTATAAAACTGCTAAAAACAACAAAACCATATCTTGGGCTTGCCCTACTTTGGAGCCCTAGTTTCGCCACTGATTCAGACCCGGAACAAACTACAAATAAGATTAATTTTCCGATGAAAAAAGCTAGTATTCGGGGAATAATAAATGTTTTCTTGCTCTCCTGTAATTTTAAAAAAAATTGAGGTTCGCCCCTATGTGGCGTTAGCGACGAATTGTAGGCCATACAAATACTTGTTCCGTGCAGGAATCGAACCATTGCTAAGCCACATTCAATCAATTAATTGTCACCAGGATCTTAAATAATTTTTATTTATTTTTGTTTTGTTACGCTAAAGAAGTATAACTTCCTACGTGCGTACATAAGTACACACACACGTTTTTTTTTCTTTTAATGGATATTTTCATTCGCTATATATGTTTATGGTATCGTTCGTAATGCGCAAAAGACCAATTTTCCAAATTTTTTAATATATTTTTTTGCGTCTCATAGAGTCCCTGAGCGTATACCCGAACTCCTATACTCCCTGAAACGACACTACTAACTGCAAGACGCAAGAGTCTCACAGGATTAGTCTTGTTCTTGCTCAAATCTTGCACGGTCAGTCTTGGTCTTGGTCTTGGTCTTGCTAAAATCAGGCGGTCTTAGTCTTGGTCTTGGTCTTGCAAAAATGCAAGAAAAAGACCAAGATCGATTTCGGGCAACACTACTCGAAGCCCCGCCAGTCACCCAAGAAGAAGGCAGTAGCGGTTAGACCAACCGTTCAAAGCCTCTTTGGAAGCGATTGCGAATCGGATGCCAATGATACACCACTCCCACCGTCCAAGAAACGAAAATCCTGAGCACTGATTGACTCAGAGGTACTTGTTTTAAAAAATGTTATTTACTACATACTTTCTTTATGCCTACTTATGTTTGTTTACAAATTTTAAACCGCATAGGAGAATCGAATCTGGCACTCATTTCTACAACATTTTGTTACTTTTATCTTATTCATGGTTTCATCGTGTCTTAACCACCGAAGTATTTCTTTCTAAATCCTGATCACAACAAATTCTTGTAAACCCTACTTTTCCCTCATCACACAATTTCTAACCCTATCATTCAGAGTCACCACTCTCCACGAACATACGTCATAACGTAAAAACTACAAAAAAAAACTTGTTCTAGAAAGATACTCCAATTTAAGTAAAAACGACAAAAAAATTACTCAAATTTAACAAGTTCTAGAGCTCTCACGACACTCTGAGGATTAAGCGCTTACACATTGTCACTGGATTTTGTACTTCCGTTTTCAAGCGCGTGTTGTTTCAGAATGAAATACGACCTGTGTTGACGCTGAGTCGAATAGAAACATGCAATAAGTTATGCATTTCAAACATTTTGACCCAAATATAGGATAGAGATTCTAACACACCTATTAAAACTATATATATTTAAAAAATAAAATGATGTAATAATAATAATAATAATGACCTCTAGATCGAATTTCGTTTACGGCAGTCAGTCTCAACGCATACTAGCAATCTGGGCAGTATTATTATAACACCCGAGAGCACAGATGTACTCTCTATCCCTCACTCTCATAGTCCCATAAGGCGGTAATCCGACATGACCGGAGAAAGATCAGGTGTAGGACCAACGACTTTACGTGCTCTCCGAGGCACGGGGTGTACCACTGCAAACTTTCTGACTCTGGGCTACTACTAAAATTTCGTGACAGAAAAACCTAATAACTAATTTTGGTCCGACCCATGATTTGAACCTGGGATTTCGTGATCGACCACTAGAGTAACGAGGCAATCAAAAGATTATAACAGATAATCTTTTGATTTGTGTATATTTGTATACACAAATTACAGTGTATATTTTCAAAAGTTTATCTTTATTCAAAGTGTTTAAACTTTATTTCCTTTATACTCAGTGATTTCACCTACAAGCAAGCGGGTCAGAATCCGATTTCACTTGACTCGATTTATTGTGGATACATTTGCCGACGAGAACGAATTTCCAACAAGTGGTGTTGCTCGATGTTTCGAATGCACTCCAGGTTTTCTTATATTATTTTGATGACTTCTCCGTACAGTAGTTTTATACCACCTATAGCATTAGCAAGCCGACGATGTTCGCCTTTATACACGTAACGAGAATATGGTACAATTTGTTAATATAGTAAATTATATTGATTGTGTTTGGATTGTAGTTGTCTCAGTGATTTTTGCCACTAGAACAAAAGTCAAAACTTGATTATGCCGTCGACATTGTACCGACTATGCAGTTTGTTATGGCGTACACAAACTGTTTTCTAGAGCAATAGTTATGATAAACCTATCAGTCTTAAATTATTGTTTAAATCTAGGCGACGCGACGCTTCATTTGTTTAGTTATCGTTGGTAAAATAAACACAGTAAATGTAAGCGCACTTGATGTTAAAAATTAAATATACCATGTTAAAATTAATTAGCCAGTTATTTCTATACTACATACAGACACTTCAATTTTATTTATATGTAAAGATAAATGAATAATATATTGTCCCTTGACCATGATGTTTCCAACGATTTCATATTTCATAACTCTAGATTTTACCTACCAAAAACATTTAAAGGTCAATCCATAATTAACATAATATTCGATAATAAGATAATAATTGTGATGCGGTTCAAAGGAAAAGGTATGGGAAACTGTTATTTTTAATTGGCAGTTGTAGTTTTTATTAACCAAAATACTTTCACAAAAGTTAATTTTATTAACTAAGAGCCGACTTCAAAGAACTAAAAAATATAATAAAATAATTTCCCATTCTGTCTTCGAATTCACATTGTGTTCCGTCAATCGATGCTAAGGACAAAGTGTACAAAAAATTAAAGATTTGCGTCAAAGAAGCATTTCAGTTTGTGTGTAATATTCACAGTAAAATATTTAATAAAGTAATTTCAAAATAAAAACCGAATATTTAATAATCTATTATAAATACACTTCCAAATAAAATGGAACTAAATCAAATTATTAGGTCCTTACATATGAAATTGGCGTTTTGTACGGGAGGAATATAAAGTCATTTTTTTTTTGTAAAATATATTAAATTAATCAAAGTATGCACCGTTGTTATCTATGCACTTTTGCCATCTCATAGGTAGTTCATTGATCCCTTTACTAAAAAAACCATGGTGGCGAGAATCAATAAACTCTTTGAAGGCGGTTTGGAGTGCCGCATCGGAGTTGAATTTTTTTCTTTGTAAGAAGTTGTCCAAATTCCGGAAAAAATGGTAATCTGTTGGAACAAGGTCTGGGAAGTACGGTGGATGTCGCAGACATTCCAATTGTAGCTCATCTAACTTAGTGGTTGTTTGTTGTGCAGTGTGTGGTCTTGCGTTGTCGTGAAGCAGCAGTAGCCTAGAGCGATTGACTATTGCAATCTCGGCTGTTTAGCAGCTAGTTCTTCCTTCATGCTTTGCAGTTGCTGACAACCATCTGCCGTATTTCGGAACTGCCGTAATCGTTTGGCCAGATTTTAGAAAACTGTAGTGAACGACACCGGCGCTAGTCCACCAAACACTCACAAGTAACTTTTTCTGAGTCAACTTTCGTTTAGGGCAGGATTTGGTTGTGTCTCCAGGGTTCAGCCATTACGACGAGCACTTCCGATTATTGTAAAGTATCCTTTTCATCACAAGTAATGATTCGATTTAAAATCCCTTCATTATTGTGTCGGTTGAGCAAAGTAACACAGCAGTCGACGCGTGTTTGCAAGTTCGATTCACTCAATTCATGAGGTACCCATCGTTCAAGTTTTTTACTTCGATTTGCTTCAAGTGGATTAATACAGTTTTATCACTTACCTCGAAGCCTGAAGCTATCTCTGAAGTGCTTTGTGATGGATCTGCTTCCACAATAGCCTTTAGTTCTTCATTTTCCACTTTAGTCTCCGGCCGTTCACGGAGGTGGTTCTGAAGGTCGAAATTTCCAGAACGAAAACGTTGAAACCAAAAACGTACCGTGCTTTCTTTTGCGACACCAGCGCCGTTTACAGCTGTTTCTGCAGCACTGGTGCCACGGTGGAACTAGTACTCGTAAATATACCGATATTTCATGTTTTCCATTGTGCGGTAATAAGCAACGCCAAAGAAAAAAAAAATGAGGAAAAAACAAATGAATGACTGTTTTCAAAACTCAAATAAATGTACCAGCTAAATAAATTTATAAATTTGAATTTGGAATTCTTAACCAAAGATGAGATATTTCAGATCAAAGTGGTCAGTACGACAAAACGCTAATTTCAAATGTAAGAACCTAATATTTTTACGGATTTCATCGCGTTTAATTTATTTTTCAACCCCGACATTTTGAGTTCCTCGCAGCCAATCGGTCAAGAGGGCAAATATATCAAAACTAGTTTTATTCAATGTGTAGTGTTCGCGTATAAGAAATCATTATAGAAAAGAATTGTTTTATACAATATTCACTTTAATTTTCAAGAGTCACAGGCAAAAACCACATTAGATATTTAAACCCTAAAAACCGCTGAAATTAATCAATCGGATAATCGGTGGTGAAAGAAAACAGGTCTGAGGTATAAAATATTTCGAGAACTAATTGCTCCATAACGCTTTCGGAAATGAGAGGAGGCATGTTACCCGCAGTGGGACGTTAATAACAGAAACAGAAACAGAAACAGAAACTTTTTTATTCAATATAGATTATAAATAATACTTATTGAAAGTCACTCTTTTGTCTAATTACCACTGGTTCGAAAAAAAACCTCTGTCCTGGGAAAAACCAGCAAGAAACCCAGCGGGACTTTTTTTTTAAATAACAGCTTACAATCATTTATATTACACAATTAACCACACAAAACAAATTAGAAACAGCCTGGCAGCGAACACCTCACTGTAACTACTAGTTTGTCATAATATTACTTAAATAAAAAGTACTATTTTTTATTACTTTTCTATTCCGTCGTCATAATTAACTATTAATATAAACGATCTGTAAACAGTCCCAGTCGTTATTGTGATACACGTCATGAGGCAGCAATAGCAGTTGATATAAGTAATAAAAGCACACTGGAATGCTATCACAAATGTCTTAATTGAAACTGGTAACGTTTACTGTCACTTTAACAAACTAAATTGCAGTTTATAACAAAGGTATTAGACTTGATGACAGCAATTCATTATAGTGCGGTCACTATGTGAAAGGCTTTATTAGTATAATAATCTATACATATAATAAATCTATGGAAAAGTCGTGTCTGTAATTATAATAATTTCTTAATGGATGCTGAAGCCAAATTTAAAGTTTTCAAAATGTTTGTCTGTCTGTATCTCTGTGTAATCACGATTCACGCAAAAACTACGGGACGGTTTTTCGTGAAAGGAGACAGTTTCTTTTTGTATGGAGAATGGGCCCTCCACGAATTTTGGTGAACCTCAATGAAATGTATGTTGATTTATTCCTTATAATATATAGATTACAAAATTAATATTAGTTTTATCGCATCTAACGGGAATTCTGAGAAATAAAAAATTAAAATATGAATATCGCAATAACCTTAAAACAAACTAAAAGCGATTTTCTAGTAGTTTTCCCGATATTATGAGTTAGAAAAGTGTATATAGAATAGAATAGCTTAATAATTAATAATATTAAACAAAGTTGTAGGTACATTCAGTAATTATAGATATTTTAAGATAGATGGAAAATCCTTTTAGCAGTTCCGGCAAAACAGTGCAGACAAACAAACGTGGTGTGGAGACTATTTTTTACTTAATTAATTAGTGAATATACATCACACACACCATTACAGTAATTAAACAAATATGATTAAAACCAAGATGAATAACGGATAATATGTCTATTTATAATATTACCTTTAAATGCTATATACTCGTAGTAAGAAAGCTGTTTTGAACTGGTTGTATAAGGATAAAACACAAAGTAAAATGCCACTGCATATATTGTTGTAATTATTTCCAAAGCAGTCTATAGTGTAGTCTAATAGTGGAGCAGACAGACAGACAGGTGCGGTGTCAAGACTTTGCTTTAATATGTTTTGGTTGATTAGTAAAGGTGCAGTGTGTAAACTTTGTTTTAAAATATATTAACCGATTAGTTATCATACCCTAAACACCATTAAAGCCAAAATGACTAGGTAATATCATGTTTATCTATGTTATTACACACTGATAAATATGAAGTAAGATGTTTTAAACTGGTTGTGTAAGGATAACAAAAACACATGTATAATTTGATTGTATTTATTATTGTCAGTCATTATCATTTCAAAAGATATTTTCAAAATAACTTGATAATAACATGAATCAGAAGGATATTATCAATGTTGTGAGATATGATATAAGACTGTTGTATTCAATATCCATATACTTTGGTCTCTGCCTACGAGCAGCTCTGCAAGATTTCAGCCTACAAGACATACACATTTATTCTAAGCGATCCACCTGAAAAAATTTAATGAATATTGTATAAGACTATATATATACTATACTTCAATGTCAATAAACTACATTTCCATATTTCTGTCAGTATTTTGTTGTCTCTGCCTGTATGTTAAATAAATAAGAAATTATTATAATATATACACTATTAATCAGCTCCATATGATCAAATACACAAATAGTAGTTATGGATTTACATCAACAATATTTGACTATGTAAAAGTTGTCTGATTTCTTATTTTCACTAGTTTCATGTGGGAAAAGGATATTATTTTTATATTAATTATCTGATAGTAGATGACAAATTAATATTCCTTGCTGCAGAGTTAACAACACATCAGTTTAAGGATAATAGAAGCATCTGATCAACAAGGATATAACCATTAAAAAATGGCTTAACTAAGTTACAATACTTATGCAAACTGTATATTTGCTTCTAGTACAAGTAATAAGTACTTATTTACACATAAATATATGTACTATCTATACTGTCTATCTAATATGGCTGGCATAAATTCAGGATCCATGTTTGATGCCATTTGGTATTGTCAAGTTTATGGATCAACTTGCTGAATACATAAGGTATTTATACCTAAATGCAGTTAAATGAATCGCTCTTCAAAGCCGATGAAGCTACATCAAATAGAGAAATCTTTAAATCCCTCGACCCATAGATTCTAATTTTCTTATAACATACAGAAAAACTTCATTTATGTATTTATTCTATCTATTATTTAATTTAGATTTTACTAATAACATAAAACTTTAATACTTTGTCACTTTTAACATACTAATAAGGTTCTAAGACCTGTGTTTGTCATTATTTTTAGATAATTCATCATAAATTATAGATCTTATTTAGAATTTCCAAAATTCAAGGTGTAAAAGTAAACTCTTGTATTACATACATACCTTAGAGAGTAATTGTGTTCTGTGATACATACTCTTATATTAATTAACTAAACTCATTAGTTTTCATTTTTCAATTTCGAATGTCATTGGCAATTTCACCATGCGACTACAAAAAAATAAAAAGGAAAAATAGATATTATCCATTATACGAGTATGTTATCGATGAGACGATATTTGTTTTATTATCTTGTAAACAAACACGTATAAACTTTAAAGCTATTAATTAATTTTGCTAGTTTGCTACTAAAAATTATTTTAAAGTATAACAGACTTTATTCTTAAAGTAGTGATGCAACTCGAACTCTGTTTGACTCGGTACTCGAGTGAAAATAAATTTTACTCGAGTCCGCTTGCACTCGAGTTACCGAGTCAACTCGACGCACCGTGTGGATTCGGAGAGCGCTAGATAGATGTCAGTTCACTAATTCATTATTTCTATCATCTAATCAACTAATTCACATAGTATAAGGCACCGCGGGCGTGAAACTTGCATCTGGCATGTTGTAGTCAAATATGAACTTAGTTTGATTTATAATATCGTGATTGTGCTATCATTGTTTTTTTTACTTCGTATAAGTGGTGCATAAAAGGTGATTTAAATATACTTGTTTGTTTAAAGTATGAATGATAACAATGAAACAACAAAACAAAAATCGTCAGTGTGGCTTATTTTGAAAAATGGAAGCGATTTGTAAGATATGCCAAAAGCAGTTTATAGATTTTGAAATGCTACACGTAATGTAAAATATGGAAATACTACAAATAAATAAATAATAAATATTTGTATTTTATTTCATATTGTCACATATTACTTATTTAATAAAGGTACCTATTTAAAAATTATATTAATATAGAAATTCCACTTTATATTGTATTAAAAACTATAATAAAAAAAACTTAAACTAGTAATTTAATTATCAAACAGTTTTATTATTATTATTTAAAAATGCTTTAACTAAGGTAATCGCTATTATCAACTCGAGTGATAAACTTCAATAGATGCAGGGACTGTAAATAGTTAATTCGCACAACTCAAAAACTCGAGTACAACTACAGTGACATGATAAAACCCGAGTGACTCGAGTCACAAAATTCTACTCGAGTCGCATCTTTATCTTACGGTCAATTTAGTGTCTGTCTACAATTTAGTGATGAACTCGACTTACTAATTCGAACAATTTATTGATATATTATGTAATATCAACAAGCTGATTAAGTATAATACGTGATAGTTAAATTATTAATTACATTAACTATACGCTACGTCATAAAGTTCATCATCATCATCATCATTACAGCCCCTCACAAGTCCACTGCTGAACATAGGCCTCCCCCAAAAAATGCCACAAAGCATGGTCCTCAGCTACCTGCATCCTTCGACTTCCTGCATGTCTTACCAGGTCGTCACTCCATCTAGTGGGGGGACGCCCTACACTTCGTCCGCCGGTACGAGGCCACTCGAGAACCTTTTTTCCCCATCGGTTGTCGGTTCTTCGAGCTATATGGCCGGCCCATTGCCACTTCAGCTTACTAATCCGTTGGGCTATGTCGGTCACTCTGGTTCTACTGCGGATATCCTCATTTCTAAGTTTATCACGCAGTGAGGCTCCGAGCATAGCCCTCTCCATAGCTCGCTGAGCGACCTTGAGCTTCCTCATCCGGCCAGAAGTGAAGTACCACGTCTCAGTTCCATAGGTCATCACTGGCAACACGCACTGGCACATAAAGTTAGAGTGATATTATTTTATGAAAATTGTCTATACGCAAACCAATAAAATATAACTACCTATTAAGTTAAGTAATAATAATTATCTTGGATGGAGGAACAAATATAAAAATAATTGTAACAAACTGACACAACTTCGTTCCGCAATATGAGTTGCGTAACTCGAGTACTATTCGAGTTACGAATTTCAACTCAAGTTAACCTGAGTCGAGTTTCTTCCAGTTGGCACATCTCTACTACAATTTTTTTAATATTACATTATCTGAACCAATGACAAGAACACAAATATCAAAACAACTCTTTTTTTCAGATTTCTTAATTCCGTTTAGATTTTCATAAAATCTTTATGCTATTTACAATAATAAATTGGTATCTTTTTTTTGTATATAATACCATTAAGGGTCGCGAAAATTTCTAGTGGGCCCAAAAACGATTGACTCCTTTGGTAGGTAGTTAACGACGCTGAGCAACATATAGTTATAACATATTGGTTACTTTTTATCCGATTATAAGAGTGCAAAAAGTAGGACATAAATTACTGCCTATGATACAATCTATCCTCTTAATAGAAATCATAAGTTTTACAATCTTCGGCTGCTTTGGCATATAATAATTAAAAAATTACTCGTTTATGCTTATGTTATGTTTATAAATACATATAGGTACCCGAAAAATATTATGTTTCTTTTTTTTTATAGGATAGGGTGACAAGCGAGCACACAGTCCACCTGATGGTAAGTGGTTGCTGTGACCCATAGACATCTACATCTATCCTCAATAAAGAATCAATAAGCAGTCCTCAAGGGACTAAGATGGAATGCCTATTTTCCAATAAAAAGGGTCTCCGGTTCTCTACACTCACCATACGAAACACAGCAGTGTTAAGCTGCTATTTTACGCTGGTATTCTGTGAGAGCGTGTTCCTTCCCCGGTCGAGCCGACCCATTCGTGCTACAACTATACTACTAATATAGCTGCAGTATGGCTCTACCACGTATAAGGTCCTCGAACTTATTAAACACTTCAAGGTTACTTTTTTTTCTTACAGAAAATAGGAATAGTTTGTCCTGCTCCAACGTTTATTTTTGTAATATTTTTGTTTCACATCCCAGAAGTTACGGTTGCGATCGTCCAACAAATTGGCCGGATAACTGTGAAATAAATCACAATAAAAAATTAGACAAATAACTATTCATCTGTTGATCAGTCATATAATTTTATTCGCTAATTAGTTATGAGACATTTTATCTGAGGATTGAAAAATCGGGAAAAATCTTAATGAGTTATACAATGGGCGACATTATCGATAAAACTCCAAATTCCAAAAAACCTTTAGATGGACAGAATCTTGAAACACCTATAGGCAGTGGTGTATCCACATTAAAAATAAAAACAATGAACCACATTATATATTTCTCACTCACACTTATGCAATACATTTAACTACAACTACATTTTAATACTTTGTATAAGTGATCTGAATTAAGTATTATCAAGCATTGGACGCTTTGCCTTTCGTAAAACCATTTCCAAACCCGAACTGTTTAATGCAAAACGTGGCTCGCTGCAACAAAGGGTCACTTGTTAGTGAGAATCTTTGTTCATCGAATAAAAAGATTTTGGCTTATATATTACAAAAATAGAGCATTTTCCACATTTTCCAGATTTCAGAATGAAGGTTGCTTTTTTTCTTTTATTGCATTATTATTTCTATATTTTCTTACCATGGGTCGTAATGCTTAACATTAAGTCTATAGAATTGTTTTTAAGTGTTTCGTGTTAAATTAAGCAAAACAAAACGTAATCACCTCGGTGTCTCACCTCGAAGATGTTTTAAATTGAGCATAGTTCATAGTGGTTAAAAAGTGGAGGAGCCATGTTCCGACTTCTACAATAAACGAAACAATTTTCTGCACCTTGACCTCCTAAGAACGCATAATGAAACTGTAATTTCCTGTGCAGGTCACACAACTCGAATAATTTACTATATGCAATGATTAATAGTAACTAACAGGACAAACAATCCTTATGCATTTAAAATGGAAGTTTAGAAATACTTTTAAGTAAATTAGCAGAATTATTCCTTCAGACTTCTTGCAATCCCAAAAAATTTCATTAATTTCTAGCAGCTCAGGAATAAGGTTTGCCCGTCACGACGTTAAGAAAATCATTATCTTCTTTTTGTAAGCGAAGTTTTGTTTCAGCAATTGCCCGATACCGCTTTGCGATACTGACGCTTTTCTTTTCGCTTTCTCATCGTTGTATGTATGTATGTTCTTACTCTAAGCTTAGTTGTTATATGTAAAAATTAAAGATGTAGTTACAAATCTACTTAAACGTTATTAAAAAAATTAATTGGAAAATTAAATAAATCTACGTCTAAACAAGCCAAAATTACTTAATGTCAGCGATTTTCTAAAACTAAAAAGTATTTCTAGAGAGTTCTTGGAAAGAGCTGTTTAAAATGCTAAAATATTCCCTAACAAGATGTTTGCTTTTCTCAAGTATGTATTCAGAGACAAAAAAGATCACATTCATAAAGTAGTTGAGTACATACGTCTCGTTATATTTTCTATAAATGAAATTTTTTCTTATGTGAATGCTTAAAGCAAGAAACTTCAAGGGCTATTTCATTAATTACGAAGCAATGCTTAAATCAAACACTTAATTTCCACGGTCAGTTTTTTTTTATTAAATTAATTAACATCAATGAGCTAACTAAACACAGTTTGGGATATTACAACTTAGATACGTTGTAATATCCCGTTACAAATTCCTCAAATCTTGAAAACAAAAGTCTAACCACTGCGTGTTGGCAGTAATGACCAATGTTGGTCCTGGCTATTTAATTGTAGTATTCCGTAATCCTAAACATAATCGCCATAGATTTCATTTTGGCCATGTTCATGTTGATAACTAACCATCGGAAGTAATACTTCGCATTATTAAATTAATTTTAATCAGACCTTTAAATTAACATATACGTTGAAGCTAAGGTACACTATTTTCTAGAGCGTCTTTGAGATAAGCTGCTTAGGATGCTAAAATATTTCAGAAGGTCTTTACTTTTCTTAAGTACGTATTCACTGACAAAAATAATGTTCATGAAATGAAAATGTCTTGAGAAAGTCTTTGCATATTATAGCTTCTATAAATAAAACTCGATTATGCGTTTGTTGAAACTATATACATTAAACATAAAACATAAACACTCACGCCTGTCATCCAGAGGGGTAGGCAGAGACTACGGACTTTCATTTGGCACGATCCTGACACACTTCTCTCGCCTCCTTTACATCCATATATCTACCCATACACGCTCGTCGGTTAAGGGTACTCCTAATCTGGCCCATTTTCAATATATCGCCAATTTGGTCGATAAACCTTCGTCTTGGGCGTCCTTCCGACTCTTCCGTTCACTTCTGCAACAAATTTGCTTTGTCACTCTTCCTCGTTCATTCTTTCTTACGACCAGATCACCAGCATTCCTTTCTTAATCCTGGTCACAACGTCATCTTGCAAACCACACTTTTCCTTATCACACTATTTCTCACCCTGTCATTCAGATTCAGCCCAGCATACCCTTCTTAATGACCGCATTTCTACAGCATTTGTTCTACTCTCATGCTTCTTCTGCCAGACCCAACTTTCACTACCATACATTAAAGTAGACTAACACAGCATTATGAATTGCCATACGTGCCTTTTTGACACATTCTGACTTTTCATAAATGCATGTAGAGCCCCATTCACTCTATTTCCTGCGTTCACTCGTCGTTCTATATCCTTATCATATCTACCATCCCTGCTAAATAAACATCCCAAATATACAAACTCATCCACTTGCGTTTTACACGACAACGTTTTACTTACTTCTCTTTCAAAAACCATCACTTTCGTCTTACTTGAGTTCACTTTCATACCCCTTTCTTTTAATGACCAGTTCATTAAAGTAACCATCATTTGCAACTCGTCCGCCGACGATGCAAATATGACTTGATCATCGACGTACAAAAGGCATTTGATGGTTAACTCACCCATTCTCAACCCACATTCCACAACTTTCAAAGTTTGCAAACAACTGTCCATAAATAGGTTAAACAGCCACGGGGAAGCTACACAGCCCTGTCTGACACCTTTTTGAATGTCAAACCAGTCCGAGTAGACCCCATTGATCCTGACACAAGCACTAGAGTCTCTATAAAGAGTTCTTAATGCCTGTATCAAACCAGCGCTCAAACCAAATGAGTTCAGTGTTTGCCATAACACATTCCTGTCCACTCTGTCATAAGCCTTTTCCAAGTCCATGAACGCACAAAAAACTTTCTGGTTTTTGGCCAAAAACTTCTCCGCAATCATGCGCATGGAAAAGACTTGATCCGTACACCCCATCCCCTTTCTAAATCCAGCTTGCACATCCCAAATTTTTCCATCAGTTTCTTCCATAACTCTTTCAATTAACACCATAGCATACAGTTTACCCACAATGCTAAGCAAGCTAATGCCACGGTAGTTTTCACAGTCCTGCTGTGACCCTTTTCTCTTATATATTGGGACTATAACTGCTTTGCACCAGTCTTCCGGTACCCGCTTTAGTTCCCAACATAAATTAAACAAGATATACAGCAGCCCTGCCACCACTCCCTCTCCAGCCCTTAGTATTTCGAGTGATACTCTATCATATCCGGCTGCCTTACCTGCTTTCATGCTTTTCATTGCTTTCATTATTTCATCTACACTTATCTCCCTACCTCTCGCCACTTCTTTCGGAATTTCTATTTCACTTAATTCAGACGACTCTTCACACATAAACACGCTTTCAAAGTATTCCTTCCATCTCTTTAAATTAGAAATTTTATCATTCAGCATACAGCCATTCTCGTCTCGTATTGCATTCATTCTAGGCTGTATTGAATTTCCCCTGGCAATTGTTACGAGTTTCCAGAACATTTTAATATTTGCCTGGAGGTTATCAGATATCCTTCTAACATTCTTATCAGTTCTTTCTTGCTTTTTCCTTTCAACAACTTCTTTTACTCTCTTATTTATACGTCTAAAGTCTGCCTTTTTTCTTTCAATCTCATCAATCATCCCGTTAGAATTACCAGCTTTGGTTGCTAGTAAATCTAGCCATGCTCTCTTCTTTGCTTCAACTTCCATCCGTACCTCATCATCCCACCACAACGTATTATTTTTCCTTTCATTCGTTCTCTTACTCACACCACATACTTCGGTGGCTGCATCCACCAAACCTTTCTTAACATTATACCACACAGTCTCCAAGTCTAAATCATTCATAAAAATTCATCCATAACACTTACATTTTCTCTCAGTCCACATTTGAACTTCTCTTTTACACCTTCATCTTGTAACCTCTCTATTCTTATACGCTGTAACGCAGTGGTAGACACAGATGTCCGATGACGCCAACGCTTGAATAGACCATTAATTCGGCATAAGACCAAGTACTGATCCGTCCCTACGTTGGACCCCTGCGGTAACCCTTATATCTACCACTGCGCTCCTCATTCTTTCATCCACAATTATGAAATCTATCATGCTTCTATCATCACCTCTTTCCCATGTATACTTGTGAATCCTCTTATGACGAAAGAAAGTGTTCGTCACAAAAAGATTCTTTTCCACATATACGGTGAGGAGGTCTTCACCATTCTCATTTATACTTTCATCGCCAAACGTTCCTAATATCCTTTCATAACCAGACCTCTTCACCCCAACCCTTCCATTAAAATTCCTAACATAATAATATTTTCATTTACCTTACATTTCATCAACACATCCTTACCATGTCCCAAAAACTGCGCTCGGATATAGTGGCTTAGACATATCTGGGGCGTACACCTCAGCATAAACAACTTTAAACCCACTTTCATTCGTATCCATAGCAGCCTTGGCCACACATTCATACTCTTTCACACATTGACCCATTCTTTCTGGAAAGGATGACACCGACCTCTGGCATGCCCGCTTGGTCTTCGTCTACACCAGACCAGTAAAGGTATACATACCATGTGCAGTGGCATCCTTTCCTTTCGTTTCGTCTCATTTACACAACACATCTTTCCTCTATCATTCATCATTTCGCATACTTCATCCATCTTATCATTCATTGCTCCACATACATTCAGCGTAGCCAGACGGCTCCGCAATCCACTTTTCGCCCCTCCGGGAGACAGAACGTGACGGGTGGCGAACCTCGTCGCCGGTTTTTCTCCCGGAGATTCTTCGCACCGCCCCATTAAAGGGGCGCTGGAACTCGGGGCCATTTACTTGCTGGCTCATGGTGCGAACTGGGGGTGGTAGCTTTTACGCCGCTACCATACGGCGAGGAGCCGAGTCTATCCTTTCGGCTGTCGCTCGTTTAGCACCACCCGGGGACACGTGTGGTGGGCCTAGGGTTAGGTGGTCAGCTCACGGACGCGAGCGACCTATACAAAAATATAAAATACTATTTTTTATTGTAAATCTTCAAGTCTCTGGGACGTATATATACGTCCCAAGAGACTGCCGATCGGCTATAATAGTTTTATTTATTTTATTTTCTATTTATCTATTAATAATATTAATATTGGGGTATAAGTTGGCTATCACAAGTTCTTCGTCTCTACATGCCAACAAAAGGCAGTAGAACTAAGTCCCGTGCGGCTTAATAATTAACGAAAATTAGCGAACCGCAAATTATTAATTAACCAGAGGGCCATGTTCGGTAAAAATTACGATCAGAGATGTTGATAAAAGAGTTGAGATCTAAAAATTACATAAACAGTTACTTAAATCATAGGATCTATAAGAATGTACAACGTTCATTAATCTTCTATGCTTGCCAATGACTTATTCAACTCCTATCGGCACCGAATATCAATAAAATGTAGTTTTCACATTTTTACCTTTGTATATGGCTAATGAATGATCTACCTTGATACAATATTTCAAGACCCTAAGTAACCTAGAAATAGCCTAGGTTTTTGATTGGTGAGTTAGTGAGTGATAAAAATAGTATTTTTAAAAACTCGAGAACTATAACAGGTTTATTCATGAAACATAGGATTCTAGGATTCAAGAATAATTAGGTATGAAAAATTACAAGTTTGTAGGTTCAACCATTATTGACTTATAGGGGGTTCGCAACTGGCTTGAAATGGTGAAATGGTCTATATTATTATAGCCTTTAAAAATAACACTTTTATAAGCAAAGAGCTGTTGGATTAAAAATATTGATACATCAAATAAAATATTACAAAATTCAGTTACATTTCATAGATCATAATATATATATCATCTTAATTCAAATCAGAATTATAAACTGAATTGTTCAATTTATCATAATTTCATGAACGCTTTTACTGAAATATAATTAAATCGCAATTGATTTTATATGTAGTTATAATATTTGCCTAGTAAATTAAATATATAAAATTAAAAGTACACTTTAATCCATTTATTTATATAAAACTTCTATATTCATCAAATTAATACAAGTTTTCACATCACATAATCATGATAATTTTAAAGCAATTTGAAGAAGTACTTTATTTAATTACAGCATATTCAAAGTCAACTGCTGAACGGCCTAGGCCTCCCCGATAGATTGCCTCATAGGAGAGACTTTGCCATAGATGCCAAGCTTGGCAAGCGGGTTGGCAGCCACAGTTAATTTTTTTATAATAGTTGTCGGGAAAATGCTGTTGATGGGCAACAGCATTTTCTTTCAGTTTCCCTCTGCCGCCTTTTACTACACCCACGAGAATATATTATGGGGTAGTGGATATACTTACTATATCAATTATATATACATATATCGATTATTTTAAAATAGGCTTGAATTGCAATTATTTTGAAAGGCTTGAATTGTGATAAGTAAATTGTTAATATATGTCTCGTGTCGTCATTTATTCTATTTCCTCGTTTCTATTTCGTCACATGAATAGAAACGACAAAAGTGACTTTGTCGCTTCGTTGCCGTCAGCTCTTCAACTAAGATCCTACAATTAATAAAATTAAATCCCAACCCAAGCATACAACTGCAAGACTTCACGATACTGTAAGTTCATACTGCGTAGATCGAAACAAAAATTTATTATTTTAATCTGGAGGTAGCCGTGGTTAACTATGACATTGGGACGTCAAACACCTCAGTCCCCCCCGTGACCATGGGTGCTCGAAACTTCGGGAATATGAAATAAGTTAATATACGCGATAAAATCCGTAAAACTAGTTTTATTTAAATTGGATACATTTTTGGAAAGCGAATTTGTGTATTTATTACACCATTACCATTTATGATTGCAGTCCATCAGAAGTCCACTGCTCAACATAGGCCTCCTTAGGTTCTAAATTGCCTCATAAGGAAAGGAATGTCAAATTCCTTATAACAGCCCTGAAACAGCAGTGGGCTAGAGCAATTGACCAGTGTCGTTTGTTTAACGGCTAGCTTTTCCGTCATGGTTTGTAACTGTTAACAATACAGATCTGCCGTAATCGTCTAGCCAGATCTTAAGAAGCTGTAGTGGATGACACCAGCACTTACCGGTACTTTTTTCTGAGTCAACTTTCGCTTGGGGAAGAATTTGGCCGGTTCGTCTGGATTCAATAATTGTGATGAGAGTTTCCGATTATCATACAGGATTTATTTTTCATCACAAGTATCGATACAATTCAAAATCGCCTCGTTATTGTGACGGTTGAGTAATGTAACGCAGCACTCGACTCATTTATTGGTGTGCTTCACTCAATTTATGCGGTACTCAGTTTTCGATCTTTTTTGCTTTTTCAATTTGTTTCAAGTGAAATAAATTTGTTTTATTACTCCAGGAAGCGCTGCTCACGTTGACGTGGTTTGCGATGGATCCAATTCCGTTCACTTTTAATTCTTCATTATCAAGGGTATCCGGCCGTCCACTGTGTTTGTTCTGAAGATCAAAATTTCCAGAACGTTTGGATACCAAGAACGTATCGTATTTTCTTTTACAGTAGCTTCCCCATACACATTTTTAATCCTTTGAGCTGTTTTTGCAACGCTGGTGCCACGGTGGAACTCGTATTCGTAAGGTGCCCATTACACAGTAGGTTTTGTTGTCAGTTTTACAACAATCACGGTTGTGATTGACGAATAACCTACCGTCTAATGCGGTGATTAACGGTTGCATGAAATTGATTGACAAATATCTGGATATTTTGATTTTTACGTCAATCAACTATCAGTCACGAATTTTGATTGAAAGTGTAATGGCATTTCGTCAATCACGCGTCGTTGCTCCCAGATTTTCTTCGGGAGTTATAGCTTTTCGCATACATGTATATCTTGTTTTTTTAGACGTGGTGTTACAAAGACAAGACAACTTATCAATACAAGTCTTTATCCTCTTTTGAAACCCGTATGTCAGTCAATAAGTTAATATGGGTATAGAAATCCCTTTTTAAAAGCCAGTCTTTTACCCAGCGCCTTCTTTTTATACGTTTTTTACACAAAATTGCAATCAAAATTGCAGCACAGGCCTTTTTTATGAATATCCGTCCTTTCCCTCTGAAATTTTGGGTTTGACTGACCATTACTGACGATCAGTCAGAATGAGCGTGTAATGTCGAAATTATTCTATCATTTAAACATCAATCATGATTGATCGAACTGATTGACGCTTGCCTAGGCGTGTAATGGCCGCTTAAATAACACGATATTTTAAGTTTCCCATATTGTGAACAAGAACAATGTCAAAGAAAAATTTAAAAGGCGTGAAAACAAATGAATCACTAAATTCGAATCACAAATACACACGCCTAAATCCATACTACTAGTAATATTATAAATGCGAAAGTGTGTTTGTTTGTTTGTTTGTCCTTCTTTCACGTCGCAACAGAGAGTAGGCATGGCATGATTTTTGTATGGGGATAGTTCTGGTGGCTGTAGAGTGACATAGGCTACTTTTTTGCGAAAAACATCTCATTCCTGGGAAAATCGAATATGTTGCACAAGTTTGTCCTTCTACGTCGCAACAGAGCGTCGGCATGGCATGATTATATGTATGGGGATAGTTCGGTTGCGGCTGAGAGTGACATAGGCTACACAGCGGAGAAACATATAATTCCGTGGGAAAATCGAATATGTTGCAAAATTAAATTCAGCTAGGTGGCGCCACCGTGATTCTACAAGACGGACGACGGTACGATGGACGAACACAGAAGGTCAGAATATCTGGATTATTATGTCTTTTACCAAAATTAAGATAAAAATGTATGGATCTGTATTTTTCCACGCAGGACCGAAGAGAGCGATAAAAAACATAAAATTCACTAGCTGATTTTCTTCAAACGTTTTGGTGCATCGTAATTCACAGAATAGGCGATAACCTCGCAGACGATATTAGTAATCCGTTGATGCTCTGCCTACCCCGCAAGGGTTACAGGCATGATTATAAGTATGGATCAGAAATACTATCACCACCTGTCACGCTTTCACATTAACTATTACTTAACAATGGTAGAAACAGTTCTTAGTAAGCCTTATTAATAAGCCTTAGTAATATTTATTGAACGGAAATGAATACAGTTCTTATATGTGGTTATGAATGAATCGGTATTACAATAAGAAAAATTGTGCAAAATTATAAGAAAAAATATTTTTGAGAGTTCTTATTAACTAACGTATACATAGTTTAAATTGATTCCGCTAGATGTCGTTACTAGGTTTTTAAAACGCGGTAACGAAATGTTTCCTGACATGTACTTAACTCCCGCCGTTGAGCCGCGCGTCAACTTATAGTACATACGGTACCTATACGCTTAAATTGTTTCTATTTCGTAGCTTATTCGACTACCTGCTTTCGATTTCGGTTGTTTGTTATTTGCTTTCTGATTTGGTTAAGGTTGAATACTAATATTATAAATGGTTTATATTGGCTTTCATTTTCGGATTTGTGTATTTTCTTGGATCGGTTTTGTTGATTTGGTTGGTATTCCTTTATACATATTTAGACTCTGGCTTTGGTTTTGGATTTTGTTTATTTAGAATCGTGAATTTAGTGATAGTGATAGTTATAGTTAGTGATATACGGTACCTATACACTTACTTCTTTTTTCGTTGGTTATATTTATATTGACTACTGCTTTCGATTTCGGTTTTCTGCGATTTGTTTTGTGGTTTAAGTTGATTCGATTTTTTTTGGCTATCGTTTTCGGATTCGTGTTGTGTCTTGAATTGGTTTTGTTGTTTTGATTTTAAAATATTTAAAAGGAATATTTATTCCTTTTAGATATTTTGTTCTTTAAAAATATTTAAAGGAAATTTAATTCCTTTTAGGTATTTTAACGTTTTATAAATAGGTTTTTCTTACTTCATAATGCCTCGCAAACGTAAGTCCAGCCTTTCAAGTGTATCTTCTCAAAGACAAGAAGATTAGCTCGATCGCTAGAATCTTTGAAGATGCTGAACTGAGAAGGCAAGAACAAGCAGAGCATCAGGCTTGAAAAGCATCTGAGACACCTTCTCAACGTCAGCAAGGCGTCTTGAACAGACAGAGCATCAGGCTGCTAGAGCTTCGAAACACCTTCTCAAAGTCAGGAAAGGCGTCTTGAACAGGCAGAGCGTCAAGCTACTTTAAGAGCTTCTGAGCACCTTCTCAAAGTCAGCAAAGGCGTCTTGAACAGGCAGAGCGTCAAGCTACTTTAAGAGCTACTGAAACACCTGCTCAAAGTCAGAAAGGCGTCTTGAACAGGCAGGCGTCAAGCTACTTTGAGCTACTGAAACACCTGATCAAAGTCAGCAAGGCGTCTTGAACAGGCAGGCGTCAGGCTGCTTAAGGCTGAAACACCTCCTCAAAGTCAGGAAGGCGTCTTAAACAGGCAGGCGTCAAGCTACTTTAAGAGCTACTGAAACACCTGCTCAAAGTCAGCAAAGGCGTCTTGAACAGGCAGAGCGGCAAGCTACTTTAAGAGCTACTGTAACACCTGCTCAAAGTCAGCAAAGGCTATTCAAACAAGCGGAACGTCAGGCCGCCTTAAGAGCCGCGGAAACACCTGATGAAACTCAACACAGACTCATTGAGCAAGCTGAACGTCAATCTACTATAAGGGCATCTAAAACACCAGAACAGACACAGGCGCGAAGAGATGCAAATGCACAGCTCCAAGCTGAACGTCGACAAAATTTTCAAAGAAACAATTGGTCGGTTTTTAATAACGCAGCATTCAATTATGATCCGTTGATTGATTATAAAAATCACAGGTTAGTTGTTATCGGACTGATGGACAAGGCGTGTCGATTTTGCAGCGCTTTAAAATGGAAAGATGAGACCGCAGGCATGTGCTGTTCCAATGGCAAAGTGTCTCTTCCGTTACTTGGGGAACCAGAAGAACCTTTGAAAACTCTTTTTATATGATGCTAATGAGTCACGGCGCTTTTAAACAGGATCCGAAATATAACTCATGCTTTCAAATGACGTCCTTCGGAGTTGACCGGGAAATAATAATGCCGGGATTTTCGCCTACATTTACGGTGCAAGGGCAAATTTATCATAGAATAGGTTCACTTTTTCCAGCTGAAAACGAACAGCTTAAATTTTTACAAGTATATTTTATGGGTGACAAAGAAATTGAGGTAGACCGTCGCTGCCAATTTATCCAGGGTGTTGAGAGAGACACAGTGTTCAAAATTCAAAGATTCTTGCATGAACGTAACATTTTTGTCAAAACATTTAAAACTGCTTTAGAAAACCTACCTGAAGAGGATTATAAGGTCGTCATTCACGCAGATCGGTCCCCTCGAGGAGAGCATGAAAAGCGCTACAATGCACCTTTGATAACCGAAATAGCAGCCGTAATTAGTGGTGATCAATTTTCTTCACGAGACATTGTCTTGCGAGCACGTGATGATACGTTGCAACGGGTAGCCGATATACACAAGTTTTATGACGCTCTGCAATACCCATTGATTTATTGCAAAGGACAAGAGGGTTATCATTTTCAAATTCCACTCATTAACCTGGTCACAAAGGAGCCTACTCGAACAAAAAGTATCATGTATGGATTTTTATGCGTATCATATGATGTTGCGAGAAAATGATTTTAACCTCTTAGCCCGGTGTAGACAATTATTTCATCAATTTTTGGTAGACATGTATGTGAAGGTAGAAAGTGAACGTCTCCGTTATATATCTTTAAATCAAAAAGCTGCGTTGAGAATTATATACATTTACAAGATGCAGTTTTGAAGGACGCCAATTTAAACCCCAGAGATTTAGGTAAAATGGTAATTCTGCCCTCATCATTCGTTAACAGTCCCTGCTACCTACATGAGTACACACAAGACGCATTCGCCTATGTACGAACTTACGGAAGACCTGATCTTTTGTTACTTTTACTTGCAATCCCACATGGAAAGAAATAACCGAGGAGCTAATGCCGGGCCAAAAAGTACTGACATACACGATTTAGTTGCTAGAGTATTTAGATTAAAAGTACAAAATTAATGTATGTAATTAACAAAGGAAAATTTTCGGAGAGGTGCAGTGCTTCATGTATTCAATTGAATGGCAAAAGAGGATTACCGCATGCCCACATTCTAATATGGCTTAAAGAGAAGTTGCGGCCCAGCTAACAGACGACATAATAAGCGCCGAGATTCCGTATCCTGAGCAAGATAAAGAATTGTATGACACCATCGTCCGAAATTTGGTTCACGGTCCATGTGGAGCACGAAATTTAATATCGCCATGTATAAAAGAAGGAAAATGTACAAAGAAATTCCCTAAACAGCTATTAAAAGAAACAGTGCACAATGACAATGGCTACCCTTTATACATACGCAGAGCTCCCGAAGATGGTGGCAGGAAAGTTACAATCAAATCTCGCTCTGGAGCGTTCGAAACCTTAGATAACAGCTGGATTGTCCCGTATTCGCCCATTCTATGTAAAATGTTTAATGCCCACATTAATGTAGAAGCATGTAGCTCTGTCCGCGCAATAAAGTATATCTGTAAGTACATAAATAAAGGAAGCGACCAAGCAATATTTAATCTCAGGAGTGAAGGTGAGGCAAATCCCGTTAATGAAGTACAGACCTTCAGCAAGCAGGGCGTTATGTCAGCAGTAACGAGGCAGCGTGGCGTCTCCTTGGCTTCCCTTTACACGAAAGGCACCCAACAGTTACTCACCTTGTTGTGCACTTAGAAAATGGAGAGCGTGTATATTTCACCGAAAGAAATTTCCAAGAAAGAATTGCATCACCGCCAAAAACTACACTAACACCCTTCTTTCAACTTTGTCAAACCGACCCCTTTGCAAAAACGTTGTTATATTCTGAAGTCCCCCGCTATTATACTTGGAACACATCTAGGAAGGAGTGGAAACGCCGTATTCAAGGCGCGCCTGTTGCAAATTGGCCCGGTGAAAAGTCATCAGATGCCCTTGGTCGTGTGTATACCGTCCATGTAACTAATTTTGAATGTTTCTGTTTACGATTACTGCTGCACCATGTTCGGGGTCTTACAGGATATAAAGACCTTAAAACTGTCAACGGTCAGGAATGCGCAATTTATAGAGAAGCATGTGAAGCTCTGCATCTTTTAGAAAACGATAATCACTGGGATGAAACCATGGAGGAAGCTGTGCAGTGCCAGTCATCAGCCAAAATTAGGGATCTTTATGCAACTCTCATATCATCTCGCGGGCTATCTAATGCACATAAATTGTGGGACAAATATAAAGAGTACATGGCGGAAGATATTTTGCGAAGGTTACAGCAGACACACGCGAACATGACATACAATGAACACATTTATAATGAAGCACTTGGAAAAATTGAAGATAAAGTAATGGCAATGGTAGGCAAAAATTAAGCGACTTTGGAATGATAAGCCCTCAGCAAACAACCGAAAATGAACTAAGTGATGAAATTATACGTGAAACAAACTACGATATACCAGCTTTGCAGCAAGTAGCCGAATTTGTACCCGCTTGCTTCCCGAACAAAACGAGTTTTGACAAAGTATTAGGACAAATTGAATCTGGAAATGGTGCACTTTTCTTTTTAGATGCCCCTGGAGAAACTGGGAAGACATTTTTGTTAAATTTATTATTAGCGCAAATACGGAAAGATAAAAACATTGCTGTGGCCGTAGCTTCCTCCGGTATAGCCGCCACGCTGCTAAGCGGGGGCCGCACTGCACATTCTGTTTTAAAACTCTGCAAGTTTAGCAAAAATAGTGCACGAGGTATAATGCTACGACAATGCAAACTTTTAGTGTGGGACGAAAGTACAATGTCGCATAAAAAAGCTGTAGAAGCACTAAATCGAACGGTCCAGGATTTGCGCAGCAATACCGATGTAATGGGAGGAATGGTGGTTTTACTGGCTGGTGACTTTCGCCAAACTTTACCTGTCATTCAAAAGGGCACACCTGTAGATGAAATTAAAGCATGCCTCAAGTCGTCTATTTTATGGAACAAGGTGACAAAATTCAGTTTAAGTACGAATATGAGAGTGCATTTGTATAATGATATCAATGCTGGAAACTATGCTGACACACTATTAAAAACTGGCGATGGGCGGTTGGAAACGGATGCTGAGGGCTGCGTTAAATTGACGAGAGATTTTGTTATTTAGTACAGAGTCATTCCGAATTAATTGCGAGCGTTTATTCAGATTTAACGAACAACATGCATGAAGACAAATGGTTATATGAAAGGGCGATTCTTGCACCAAAAAATAAGAGCGTTAACAAAATAAATTCAGATATATTAAGCGAAGTAGCAGGAGAAATAACAGAGTATTTGTCAGTAGACACAGTTATGGACACAGAACAGAGCACTTCATATCCCGTAGAGTTTCTAAATTCTCTAGAGTTGTCAGGTGTGCCCTCACATAAGCTTCAATTAAAATTAGGCGTCCCAGTCATGCTAATGCGAAATTTAGATGCTCCTCGGTTATGTAACGGGACAAGGCTGCGTGTGACACATCTTGAACGGAACATAATCGGTGCTACAATTTTGACAGGCGTAGGAAAAGGTGAAAATGTTATTATACCACGGATCCCTATAATTCCCACAGATCTTCCTTTTCAATTCAAAAGGTTACTGTTCCCTATTAAGCTCAGTTTTGCAATGACAATTAATAAAGTGCAAGGGCAAACGTTACAGGTAGCGAGGGTCAACTTAGAAAAACCGTGCTTCTCTTATGGTCAACTGTATGTAGCATGTTCGCGTGTGTCAAGATCCCTGAATCTCCACATTCTTTCCCCGAATGGAAAAATATATAAATTTGTGTACAGTAGCGTCTTAAAATAGTGTTCAGTTAGTTTTTTTTTCCAAAATTCCTACAATCAATTAATCAGAATTCCCACAGATCTTCCCTTTCAATTCAAAATTTCCTATTTAGCTCAGTTTCTTTTCAATTCCAAATGCTGCACCTCTGACGGACCTATTAAGCTCAGTTTCCTTTCAACTCAAAAGGCTGCATCTCTGACGGATCTTTTATTTGGCTCAGTTTTTCAATTCAGAAAACTGCATCCCTGACGGATAATTATGCTCAGTTTCCTTTAATTAAAAAAATATCCCATTTCCATTTGGAATAAACAGGCTATTTTCATGCTTTCCTATACGCTGCGTTTCAAAACATTTAAATAGGCTGACGAATCAATTTTGCTCAGTTTCCTTTTAATGGCTGCATCTCTGACAAATCTATAAAACTCAGTTTTCTTTCAATTCAAAAAGCAATGGATAGTTCATTTCCCAGTGACCATGCGGGCGAAGCCGCGGGTAACCGCTAGTATTTGTATAATATTCGTTAATAATATGTAACATTGATCATAATTCGCGTAGTGGCAGCGTTCGCCGTACAGTAACGTTACATGAGAATCCACTCGTCGTAAGAGGCGACAAATGGAAATAAAAATTATAGGCAACTGAATCATCCTAACACAGCGTAGCTTGTCAGTAAGCTGAAATAACAATAGGCTCGCCATATAACACGAAGAACCAACAACCGATGGGGAAGTAAGGTTCTCGAATAATAGCCTCATACCGGTAAACGAAGTGTAAGGCGGCTCCCCACTAGATGGAGTGATGACCTAGTAAGCAACACAGGAAGTCTATAGATGCAGGTGGCTCAGGACCTAGTGACCTCTGTCAACTTGTGATGGGCTGATGTAAATGATGATGGCAAAAATTAAAAATGTATGAAATTTCTTTTATTAAAGTAATATATTCACCTGGAATTTTTTGTCACCAAAACGGATATTGGTCTTTTAAAATATTAATGTTGCCTACCTTTAGCAGCTGTCAGATTTTATTTCAAGTGAGTTTGGGTCGTTACTTCCATCAACAAAATAATAATGGCACCTGCTTTTCATTCATTTCGTTTATGCTCAGTTTCCTTTAATTAAAAAAATATCCCATTTCCATTTGGAATAAACAGGCTATTTTCATGCTTTCCTATACGCTGCGTTTCAAAACATTTAAATAGGCTGACGAATCAATTTTGCTCAGTTTCCTTTTAATGGCTGCATCTCTGACAAATCTATAAAACTCAGTTTTCTTTCAATTCAAAAAGCAATGGATAGTTCATTTCCCAGTGACCATGCGGGCGAAGCCGCGGGTAACAGCTAGTTCAAAATAAATTTGAATTTCGTATTCCTAACTAAATGCCAGATATTTGAAATCAAAGTGTTCGACAAAACGCTAATTTCATATGTAAGGACCTAATATTAATTGATATGGCCGAACGTGAATAGACAAACCAACAAACTTTGACGTTTAAACGATATGGCCAGTAATAATTGGCTTTAAATTGAAATGCAACTGCTACATAATGAAATGGTCGGGCACTTCATAAAGTGATCAATTCAATGATATATTGACAAATATACTTTTCTTTACTCTAACTGTGGATGCTTCAACTCTTTGTAATTATTTAAATAGTTAAACAATTATATTGCGTCACGCTTGTAATCCTCGAGGGGATAGGCAGAGTCTAAAGAGATGCCGCTACTCTAAGTTCCAGACCAACATCATCATTATCATCATTACATCCCATAACTGCCACTGCTGAACATAGGCCTCCACCGAGGAATGCGCCTCAAAGCACGGTCCTGAGCCTCGTTAATCCATCGACTCCCTGCATTTTTTCTCTTCTTTTATAATAAATAATTACTAACCATGATACCGAATATATAGAATATCGAGTTAATAAGCGTACAGCCAAGACCCTCGCACTGGTGATGCTGTATCTTATCACCAGTCTGAAATATTTAGATTCGTCATTTTTGCTCAAATTTTCCACCCTCAGTTGGTCGCAGAGCTTCGTCTGTCGATCTGCAGGACTTAATTCATACATGAAATTATTATAAATAAACAGTTCACATATTTTTCCTAACAAACTCGTATATTAAAGTTGGTAAAAATTACTTTGCGTGCATCCGCTCGATAAAATAAAATGTTGTGTCTTACCTAGTTTGAAGAGCACCTCCCGCCCTCCCTCAATTGCGTGCACTAGCCCCATCACCACTAATCTCAGCACCACTACACCCAACACCACTATACTAGGTTATATTTCAGGAGTGATCCCATATAAATTAAATAAAAATCAATCCCTAATGATAGAAAAATAAGAGATGAAGAAACAGAAACAGAAACAGAAACTTTTTTATTCAATATAGATTATAAATAATACTTATTGAAAGTCACTCTTTTGTCTAATTACCACTGGTTCGAAAAAAAACCTCTGTCCTGGGAAGAACCAACAAGAAACCCAGCGGGACTTTTTTTTTAAATAACAGCTTACAATCATGTATATTACACAATTAACCACACAAAACAAATTAGAAACAGCCTGGCAGCGAATACCTCATTCCCAGGGGTTATTATCATCCATAAATTCCTTAACATTATAATAACCCTTTTTATACAAACTATGTTTAATAAAGTTTTTGAATTTTATGCAGGTCGAATTTTGTATATTTTCTGGGATTTTGTTGTAAAAGCGTATACATCGCCCCAAGAATGAATTACTGACTCGGTGGAGTTGAGTAACTGGTACTACTAGCTTGTGTCTGTTCCTAGTATTTACATAATGAATATCACTTATTTTTGTAAAACTACTTTTATTTTTGTGTACGTACATTACATTTTCATAAATGTATTGAGAGGCCAAAGTTAATATATTAATTTCCTTCAATTTTTGTCTGAGCGAATCTTTAGGTTTTAAATCATAGATTGCTCTTATGGCCCTCTTCTGTAAAACAAATATAATTTCAGTGTCAGTTGCGTGTCCCCATAGCAAAATACCATACGACATTATGCTATGGAAATAGCTAAAGTAAACAAGTCTAGCTGTTTCCACACTGGTAAGATTTCTAATCTTTTTACAGCATATGCTGCAGAACTAAGTCTGCTTGCTAACTTTGATATATGGGGCTCCATTGAAGCTTCGCGTCTAGTGTTATTCCAAGAAAATGGTGGTATCGACAAGACTCAGTTCCTCCCATTTAAAATTACATTAGTATTTAATTGTCTGACATTTGAGTCATGAACTTCATACATTTCGTTTTAGTGCTATTTAAATGCAAGTTATTAACATTAAACCAATTTATAATTTAGATATAGCATTATTTACTTCGTCATATTTTAATAATTGTCGTTTTAATTTGAAAATTAATGAAGTGTCATCAGCAAATAATACTATATTATGGTTATCCCCTACTATATAAGGTAAGTCATTAATATATACAAGAAACAGAAAGGGGCCGAGAATTGAGCCTTGAGGCACGCCCATTTGTACTATCGACCCGGAAGAGCTCATACTATTAATGACAACTTTTTGAGTTCTGTTACTTAAATATGAAACAATTAATTTAAGAGCATTACTTCTTACACCGTAGTGTTGTAGTTTCCTGATTAATGTTTCATGGTGAACACAATCGAAGGCTTTGGATAGGTCACAGAATATACCCAAAGCATCCTGTGAATTTTCCCATGCATTGAAAATATATTTAATCAGCTCAACACCAGCATCAGTTGTCGAGCGACCCCTTGTGAAACCGAATTGATTTTTATGAAGTAAATTATTAACATTAAAAAAAATTAACATTTGATCAAGAATAATTTTTCAAAAATTTTACTAAGTGTTGGCAGTACAGAAATTGGTCTAAAATTGGCGGGGTCTAATGTACTACCAGATTTAAATAAAGGTATTACTTTACTATGCTTCATCAAATCAGGAAACACGCCATATTCGATACTAGTATTAAAAATAATAGCTAGTTAAGGCGCGATTATATCGATTATAGACGCAATAACTTTAACGGAAATGCCCCACAGATCCGCAGTTTTCTTAACATCAATAGTTTTAAAATATTTTACAATATCTTTTGATGATATTTTATGAAATGTAAAATTCTTTGTACACGCATTTACATTTTGTTTAAGCAATGATTCGGTTTTTTTTTTTTTTTTTTTATAGGATCGGGTGACAAACGAGCACACAGTCCACCTGATGGTAAGTGGTTGCTGTGACCCATAGACATCTACATATATCTTCAATAAAGAATCAAAATGCAGATGCGTTGTCAGCCGTGAGGACTAAGATGGAATGCCTCTTTTCCAGTAAAAAGGGTCACCGGTTCTCTACACTCACCATACGAAACACAGCAGTGTTAAGCTGCTATTTTACGCTGGTATTCTGTGAGAGCGTGGTCCTTCCCCGGTCGAGCCGACCCATTCGTACTACAACTATACTACTAATATAGCTGCAGCATGGCTCTACCACGTAAAGTAGAAGTCGGTGACGGCAGGAGAAGAATTCAGTGACATAGTGGTTAAGATTGGAATATCCGTAAAATACTTCTCAAAAACCATTGCAACATCCTGATCTGGTTCCGTTAATTTGTTGTGTTAAACTCAACCGTTAGTTTGAATTGCGAGTTGACCTTACCAGTTTCACTATTAATTATACCCACGTCATTTTAATTTTATTAGAAGCTGTCTTAATTTTGTTGCTCAAATGCAAAGACTTGGCTTTGGAGCACACTCCTTTAAATATTTTTGAATATTTTTAACATATTCTAAATTGACGCTAGGTTATATGACCTTTCATGGTAAAGTTCATATAACCTTTGTCTCTCTATGGACTCCTACTGTCGCCCATTCATTGAAAGCCTTCCTACTGTTCAAGGAGAACGTTTTAGAAGTAAAAATATTATCAAATTCATTGCAAATAAGTTTAAACACTGTTCCATACAAAAATTAGGATCATTTTGGTATGAAAGTGATGGAAGTTTCTTCACTATGTTACTTCTAAACTTCTCCAAGCTACGTGCATTTACAGGAACAAACACAATTTTGTCATCTACTTGCTTTTGTGAACATAAGGTAACGAAACTAACTGTCCACAGTGATCAGAACTCAATTTTGAATTATACATTTATGCAACGGCTTAACATTTGTAAAATGTTATCTATACATGTTGCACTACATTCAGTAATACGCGTTGGCTCTAAAAGTAAATTAAAAAGACCATATGATTTAAACAATGATCTAAATTTAATATTGGGGGAGGAAGCTTCTAGGAGATTGATATTAAAGTCTCCACATATTACAACAGATTTATTCTGTTTATTAAGCTTAACAAAACTTCCTCCATAACTTTTCAAAAGTATTGTATATAGAACATGGGGTCTGTAGACGCACACAACAATGAGGTGCTCAAACTCAACACATGCCATTTCTACAGTTCGCTCAACAGAGAGGCTCACAATATCTTTACGTTCCTTACATGATAATAATTTACTAGCTAATATTAACGAGCCACCTCTTAAAATCGTTTCTCTATTGAACGAACTGACCACCTGGTGATTACTGAAATTAAACATTATGTTATAAGCTTTTAACCAATGTTCAGTAATACATAAAATATGAATATTGTTGCTATTTAAGAACAATTCAATTTCTAGCTTTTGCCTATCATGCCTTGTATATTCTGATGTACCAGGTGTAAACAATTTTATTATCACCTGTGGAGTCATACAATGAAGGTTTTGTAAGCTACATTCTAAATTATTTAAATTATTATAACTGCTAGAGATTACCTCTATTGTCTCATTTTCTAATTTAAATTACTTGGAACTGATTCCAAATTACATATGTTTAAGTCATTACACTGCTCAAAAGAAGCAGATGTCGGTGTAGCCAAGTCCTTAGCTGAGTTAATATATAAACAATAAGATAGCACATTTGCTATCTGTCTTAAATTATATTTGGATAGGTAATACCTATCTCTAGTCAAAAATTTCTTAATTAAATTATTTATGTCTATTAAATTAATTATATTATTATAATTATAACAATTAGATGTCAAGTTTATATTGTTATTAAATGAAAAGTTATTCATTAATAAATTTAAATTGTATCTTATTTTATTTTCCTGTGGCCAACCCTGTATGTACGGCAATGTAAACAAGATAATTTTATGTACATTTAAAGTATTTAGATGATCAATATATTTTAATAATTGAGTTTTGTTTACATTGCCTCTTCTTAACAAAATTATTAATGTGCTATTAGGGCAAAACTTACTAGTTGAAACTTTATTCATTATATGCCTAAAGTATGCTCCAGGCACTTCCGACGTTTGGCTCCCAAACTGGAACGGACCGGGGCTGCCTTCAGGCGGCTCCTGCCGAACCTGGGGCCAAACGCTCTCAGGCTCTACGCGGGATCGTGAGGTCCATGGCCCTTTACGGGGCCCCGGTGTGGGCGCGTGGTTTGGCGCGGCTTGCCGTCCACCACCTAAACGCGCCCCAAAGGGTGGTTGCCGTAAAGATGGTTCGCGGCTACCGCACGATCTCCCGCGAGGCGGCGAGCCTCCTGCTGGATTGCCGCCATGGGATCTGGAGGCGATAGTCCTCGCGCGCCTGGTCGAAGCCATGGTCCGGAGCGAGACGGAATGGGATGCCGTCACCACCTTCTGCGAAGCAGTGATGCTAGCGAAGGAGGTGGCGGAGCGAGAAGGAAAGAGCAACAGCTTTCCTTCCCGGCCGCCGCGGAGACGCCCGGGCGTCGGGGCTACGTCGTGGCCCCTGACCACCGTAGGCGCGGACCTGTGGACGGCGAGCAATGGTAGCTCGCCGTCCGTCCGTCTAACGACGACAGGCCGTGTCGACGGCGCGTTTTGTTCCACGCGCGCCTCAAAGAGCTGTCAGCAGCGTGAAGGGGCCCGCAAGGCTGACGCCTGCCGGGGCTGCGGGCTGTTCGAAAGAGATACCGCGGCTCCGGAACGTAAGGGCACTGAAGGAACACGGATGGTTTTAGTCAGTAAAGTCTGACACTCCTTCCGCTCCACCCACAGCGAAAGGCGTCATTAGATGATTTTCCATCCGCAAAAAAAAAAAAAAAAGGCATACAACAATTACTAACCTGATGTCCTTTTAAACAGTTATTTAACATTGTGCCCAAATTTTTGCCTATGTCATCACAATACATAATAACTTTATTTTTATTAATATTTAAATTACTTTTTAAGTTAATATTCTTTGTTATGGTACTGTCATAGAGTGTAGGTGAAAATAATGAGTCCTCACTGTTATCATTATTTTTTACACATATTGTCCCCGACGAACCTGGTATGGAGCGCTGATACTCACTCTGATGTTTAATTAAGGAGTCAAAGCGCTCCTCATTATACTTACATGACTTTACCAGATCATTCATGGCCAATATGTGTTCTTTTATCTCATCCTGAGCCGATTCATATTTATTTGATATACTTTGTAGGGAGTTTTTAAGTGATAAAATTGTTAAATTTAGACACTCTATATCAGTCTCATAACAGTTATTCATATTTTCCACCTCAATTGAATATAATTTAAGTTTATTAATTAATTCTTGCTTTTCTTTACATACATTTATATAATTTTTGACATTAATTTTAGTTTTAATTAACTTTTGTACTTTCCTAATATATTTATTAATTTTTATGTATTTCTTTAATTTTCTTCTACTGCAGGTAATCCTTGCTGCTGTTCTTGATGTGACATAATCATCACCAGTCAAATCGATTGTTGTGGAGGGTTGCAATGCTTTAGAAGATTCACATTCTATGAGCTCATTGAACAGACTTTGAGTTTGGGACGCTTTCAAGTTATCTATGTATTGTTTTAATTGCACAATCTGCTCATTAGCCTCACTTAACTGTAACTGCAATGCAGCAATTAATCTGAGGGATTCCTCATATTCCTTGCTGCATTGGTCAAACTCATCGACTGTTCTCTGAAGTTGATCCTTTTCTTTTAAAACAAAAGTATATTCTTTATGCAACTTAACCATATCACTTTTTAGCTGAGTATTTTTAGCAATTATATTTATTATTTCCTTTTCGTTGTCATCCCTTTCTTTACACAAGTTATTAATGGAACTATTTAGACGACATTCTATTTGTTACCTTTGAACGTCGATTTGAACATTTTATTAAAAGTTAAATTATTTTATTCAGTGTTTAATGTGGGAGCATGTTACTTTAAAATGTTTAAAGCAAAAATATGATGTTAGGTTATGGCACATTTTATGTTACGCATTTCGACACAAGTCATATTTCATCTTGAAACAACACGCGCTTGGGAATAGCACCCAGTGACAACGTGTAAGCGTTTAATCCGCAGCGTATCGTGCAAGCTTTGGGGTATCTCTCATTCTTTCATTTTAATCCAGCGGGTTCGGTTAAAATATCAAAGAATATAAAGACTTATTTCATTTCATAATTTTTTTTACCTACGAAAATGTTTTATTCCTGCGTTAGGTGAATAAAAATAGCAAATGTTTTAAATTTTAATACAAGATCATAAGTATGTTCCTGTAACTTATGAAAATATACCGATATTCTTAAAACTAACTTAGGTTTATACGTGGCAGAGCCATGCTGCATCAATATTATGGTTGTAGTACAAATGGGTCACATAAATAACAATTTCATTGGTGCCGGTGGGGATCGAACCCGGGTTACTCGCGTACTGTGAAATTAATAGCGAGCGGTTAGGGGCTTACCCTTAGCTACCACGGCTCACCACGGCAATTTTAAGTGCTAATTTACCACGTGCTCGGCGGTGAAGGAAAACATCGTGAGGAAAGCTGCATGTCTGTGAAATAAGAAAAATTGCTGTGGCCCATATACATCTACTCGTACATTTATCCTCAATTAAGAATGCAGATGCATTGTCACCCATGAGGATTAAGATGGAATGCCTTGCTTCCAGTAAAATGGATCTCCGGATCTCTACACTCACCACACGAAACACAGCAGCATTAAGGTGACCCGGACGATCCGACCCATTCGTGCTAGAACCATAATAATTCATGTTAAGAATCTCGGTCTGTACGTTGATAGCTGTCTTTCATGGTACAAGCAGATCCAGGCGGTAAGCCGCAAAGTTACTGCAACATTGCGGTCTCTTTATCGTCTGAATTTTTTTTTCCTACCGCTACAAAAGTTTTGCTTGTTCAATCTCTTATTCTGCCGATAATAGACTATGTGGATGTGTGTTGCACAGACTTATCTCAACAGCATCTTAACACATTGGATCGTCTCCTCAATAACTGCATCAGATACATTTATGGTCTTCGTAAATATGACTATGTATCATCTTTTCGTACTCAGCTTAACTGGCTACCTATCCGTCAGCGCAGATATGTTAGAATACTCTGCATTCTTTTCACTATCCTGAACGATCATTGTGCTCCTGAGCACTTGAGTGGAGAAACAATTTTTCGCTATTTGATACGTAATTATCTTCCACTCTCTATTACTTCTAATTTTTTTTTAATTTTTTTTTTAAATTTTGGTGATTACATAATTTTCTTATATTTTGCTTAACATTTTGTAAGTAATGGTTTGAACAAATTCAGTCGGCGCCTTGGTTATGCTCTAATATAAACGAGTGTTTACTAATATTATTAATGCAAAGTGATTATCGTAGGTTTAAGTATATAAAATGAAATTGTATAATAAGTGTGTGAAAGTGGGGTGAACTATTCTATAAACTTTTAAGCTAATTAATTAAAACATATTATTTAGTGGCACGTAAAGCATATACAAAAATAAAAACTAATAGCAGTTGCAACTGCGTACTACAATTAACAAAGAAATAATATAAAATTTTTACATAGTGATTAACAAGAGATACAGTAATAAAAGATAACAAAAGACATTGTAAACCTTACATATTCTTAATCTATAATTATAAAACAATAATAAAACAATCAAAAAACAAAATTCTTAATCTATAATTATAAAACAATAATAACGAAAACAAAAAGATCTTGTCAAATATGACATCTTCTTAGTAGACTATAAAAACTAGCAGATAAATAACAAAAAATTCAGTAACAATTAATGTAGAACAGCAAGAAAACAGAAAGACATTCTAAACCTTACATATTCTTTAATTTATAGTTATTTTTTATACCTACTTACTAACTTAATCATTGTTACCGCTATTTACAATCTTATTAAAGTTCTTTAGATTCTTAAGTATATTTTCATTTAGTTTTATGAAGGAATCCAGAGCCGATTCCATCCTCATCAGTTCCGTGAGTTTGTATGGCGACACTCTTAAGTTATTGCACAGTAATTCATGATGTATTCTTTATCGGCAGAAGGCGGGCAATTCTCCAATAGATGTTCCAACGTCTGAGCTGTGCGGTTGTCGCACGGACATTTATCGTTTTTAGTGATTTTAAAACGGTGCAGATATGTTTTATGATAACCGTGTCCGGTGAGAAATTGTGTAAGGTAGAAGTTAGTTGGAGTCAATGTTCGCAGCCTTTCAATATCATTCAGTGTGGGAAGAAGGTTTCTTGTGCGTTTGCCCTGTGATGCACCGAGGTACCTAGTTTGCCAGGTGGAGCGATTGTTTTTCCTAATTATGTGTTTGATGTGTGTAATAGGGAACTCAGAGTACTCAGGCGACTTGTGAAGTCTAGAGCCCGCACTGTCTGCCTCGTCGGCGGCTTCGTTACCCGATATACCTGAGTGTCCCTTAACCCAGTTGATATTTATGGTGCCTATAGATTTGTGTTGATGTAAGTATTTGTGTATGTGTGTGACTATGGGGTGTGTATTACTTCTGTTCTGAATTGCATGAATGAATGAGCGTGAGTCGGTGTATATAATTGCGCGTTTGTATTTGTGTGAGGTAGCCCATTTGTATGCTTCCCGAATTGCGAACAATTCCGCCTGAAACACTGTGCAACTGTCGTGAAGCTTAAACTTTTTGGTTGTCACAATGGAGTGAGGGTTGTGTTGACTGTAGCATATAAAGGCGGCTCCCACGGCTCCATCCTCCAGTTTGCTACCATCTGTGTAAAATGTATAATATGCTGTCTCTTCGTCAGTACATTGTTGATTGGGTGTGTTATATTGGTGTATAGTGATTCGGTCAGCGGGATGAAGCAACTCATGTATAAGAGTGGGTTTCTCCAAGGAAATGTCGTGCGGAATTAAGTCAGACATCCCCAGCAGCCTAGTCTTTTCAATGTTATGGACCTCTTTGATTTTAAGGTCTAGGGGCATAAACTGGGCGAGTGCAATGGCGGCAGGCGTTGATGTAGTGCGAAATCCTCGGATGGCCTTGACGGCAAACCCGCGTTGCATGCTCTCGAAGCTCCTCCTGATGCACTTTTTGTGTATAATATGTCCCCATATTCCCGCAGCATATGTGATCGTGGATACAATCACCTGATGATAAATTGTACTAACGTTTTCTGGGTGAGCGCTCCAGGTGGGCCTCGAGTACATGCAAAGCGTATTAAAGATTCGCATGGCCTTGCTTTTAACATATCGGACATGACGCCCAAAAAGCAGCTTTTCGTCCAGTATGACCCCAGCAGTTTTAATTCAGGTTCGAAAGTAAGATGGTGTCCATTGATGTAAATGTTGGCCGATTTTTCTTTAGGTGTAAAAGCAATAAGTTTTGTCTTGGCGAGTTCGAATATAAATTTGACACGCGCTCCCCACTGAACAATTTGGGAGAGTGCCAGATTGGTAGTGTTCTCTAAATCGCATACGTTTGCATCAGTGACTCAGTGACTACTAGGAGGACATCATCCGCGAATGCCTGTAGATGGCAACCTGCTGGTAGCTTCATGTCTAGGAGTTCATCAAGTATGATATTCCATAAGAGGGGACCACACGCGGAGCCCTGAATACAGCCCTTCGACATCGTCTTCGTGGCTCGTCTCCCGGCATAGTCTAAAATAACTTCAAGATTGCGAACATAGTCTTGGATTAGTCCAAAGATGTTGGTGGGACAGCCAATGTGTCGCAACCGTTGAAAAAGCGCCGGCCACCAAGCGTTGTCAAAGGCGGCTTTGATATCTAGTGAGATGGCAATACTGAGGTGTTTGTTGTTCTTCACTTGTTTAATAATATTTAAGGCAGTATTGATGGCTTCGCATGTATTAGTTTGCTCTATGAAGCCAAACTGGTGTTTCTTCATTCTATTTTGCTTTTGAGCCCAGTATGTCACTCTCCTAATGAACAGCTTCTCCAGCAGCTTGCCAAATACAGGCAGAAGTCCTATAGGTCAGAACGATTCCAGGGCTGTGTAATCAGACTTTCCAGGCTTGGGGATGATCTTAACGTAAGCTATCTTCCACTGGTCGGGGAACTGCTGAAGTGTGAGGGATCTGTTGAGTATGTCTGTCAGTAGTTTCGGGTAGTCTTTAGCGAATTGAAAGCAGATGTCAGAAGTCAGATTGTCCAGTCCCGGTGCCTTATTGGGGTTTATGTATTTAAAACAATCCAGCACTTCCTCCTCAGTGAAGGGAGGGTCATCGTGAGAATGTGGAGAGTCACTCAGTTGGGATCGAAGTAGGTGATATCGAGGTTCAGTGTGAGGTTGGTCGTTGAGGTAAAAATGATTGAGGAGGGCTCTAGCGGTTTCTTCACTACTTATGGTCTATCTGTTGCCTATGTTAAGAATGACTGGAGGTCGTCGAGGTGCAGTGGTGCGTAATAGTCTGTTGGTTAAAGACCAAACATTTTCCTTAGTCTGTAAGTCACAAAATTGACGAAAAGGTTTGGTCGACTCATTCCGCAACGTCTGAGCGTAGGCCGCTTTCTTAGCAGCTTGTGCCTGAATTAAATCGTCAAGGGGTAAGTTGTGATATTTGGCGGCATGAAGTTGGTGATCACTTCCCGCTTCATGAGCTCCAGCTCCTCCGTCTACCAGGGGGCTTTCAGTTTATGTTTTTTTACCATAAGTGTACATGCTATCACGACAGGCACAGTGTATAATGCTGGTGACGTCTTCAATGACCCGGTCTAATTCTTCTATGGTTAGTGTGGGTATGTCTCTGTCAAGAATGTCTGAAAGTGTGAAGAGAGTCCTTGAAAACTGGCCAACAGGCCTTGTTGGTTCTGTATAAAAAGGTTGCTAGCATGTTCAGTTGTGGATGAAGTAAAATTAATATTGAATTCGATAGCGTTGTGTTGCGAGCTTGGGCAAATGTCCAAGTTAACTCGCCAGTCAGATAAATGATCATAAATTTGTCCAGATGCTAATATGAGATCTATTATAGAAGAGCGATTTCGCCCGTGGGTGACCGTTTCGAAAGTAGGAGTTTTCCCTGTATTACAAACATACATATCATTACAATATATTAGGTCAACTATGTCGTTACCTCGAGGGTTGGGTTTGTCACTTCCCCATATTGGGTGCCCATTGAAATCGCCCCCAACCACCTTGAGAGAGTTACCGGTTGCTTTAAGGAAAGCATCCAAGCGATTGAGGGTATTCAGCTTGCCACCGTCAGGTTCTACGTATACACATGCAAAGTATATGTTGCGGTTACCCGAAGACAATCGAACAACACTAAGAAGAAGCTTGGCGATTAAAATTGAGAGAGTCCTATTAGGGACCCACGTCCGGGTTTTAACAGAATGCAGGCCTTAACCCTAGTTTTGGATGGAAACTGAAAAATCTCTAGCCCGTGTATTGATTTCAGTTCCATACCAGATCTTACATATGGCTCAGATATAAGAGCAATATCATAATTGCTATTTGTGAAAGAGAGGATTAATCCATGTAAACTGTTTCGCGATTTATCAATGTTACACTGTAAAATCGTTAAATTATTGAATGGATCCATAGTCGATCCTGTTCATAATCCTCTCTTTCATGGCCCTCAGTCGCGGACAGGTGTGTGAATTAGCGGTGTGTTTAGTGTCGGTGTTTGCGTTAAACCTAGTATTATGAGATGTGCAATTGAAGCATTTAGCATTGTGTAACTTGTTTTTAACAGGGCAATCGCTCACTTGGTGGCTGGTGCTGGCGCAGTGAGAACAGGGGCTTTCATTTGATGTGCACTTTGACCTCTTATGACCAAATTGCAAACATTTGTGGCACTGAATGAATGGTGAAAAACTACCAACATATACGCGCTGGTAGTCGACACTAACTCTACTTAACTCGATCATCTTCCGGTATAATTTAGGTTCTGTCAAAAATACTGCATTGTACAAATTTTTATTATGATTTTCACATTTAAATTTTAATTTAAAATTCTCACCTTCACCAGATTCAATTAACTCCGTAAGTTCCGAGTTTTGGCTGCTGATGATCTTAGTAAGTTCCTACGCACTGGTTCAGCTTTGAGCTCACTTTTATTTTTCAGTCGCGATAGAGTGTCATCACAGTGTAGTTGATTATCAAACTCAATGCGAATTTTATTATTTGACACAGGTTGCATACGAGAAGGTGCATAATTTGATTCTCTATAGCTAATATATTTCTTAAAAGTTTCTATAACCTCCTGTCTTGACTTTGCCTCTGTAGTGGTACTAACGATGATGGCGGGCTTGGTTACTGGAGGAGGCGGTGGTGCAAGCCTGTCACTCGACAAGATGGTATTGTGACTGCCCGTTGCTGCAGCCTGGGCATATGAAGGCCGCGTTTGGGATACCATTTTCTTTTTGAAATCCGTTATTTCCTGACGAACGCAGTCCAATTCTTTTTTGAGCTCACCCAAAGCAGGTGGGGTAAAATTGGAGTAGATATTTGCAATATTTCTACTGGCACGGCGGATCTCTTCAAACGCCATATTTATAATTCGCTTGTTAGTAGCAGTAACGCTCTTTCCTTTACTCACTGCGGTGATACAGGAGGTAAGTTTCGCGATCACATTACTAAAGGTGTCCATGTTCACTACCTCCTCGGCAGAGGCCGGGAGGGTTGGGGGTTCGCCCTGTGACGGCGCCATGCTCACAAACACTTAGGAGTAGTTGTGTGAAGAAAAATAATTTAAAAAAACGGATAAATAAAAGATCTGCATTTTTTTTTTAATTACGTAAATTCGAAAGAGTTTGTCCTCGACGGATGGTTAGCTTTAAAGGGATATTTAGAAAGGTTAATTATCTAAGGTTAAACAGACAGCAGGTATGTGTTGTTATTAGTTTCATATGCTCCAAACTAGATTACGCTATTTATATTGTAATTTCACTACTTCCCACTAGATGGCGTTTTTCATATAATCTTTTATATGTGAAGACTGCGGGCATATCGAATTTGAAATGTACCGGTTTTAATATATGGAAATAAAATATTATGATCACTAGATTGTTTTAACTCAACATGAACTGTTTGTTAGGGTGTAATTAGATTCACTTTTACCTTTTTATCACTGTCATTTATGTTTTGAATAGTATTTATTTAGTTTATACAAAATTTGTCACATAACTGTTTTTAACTATTTTTTATAGTATTTGATAAATTTAGCACTAGATAATACTTGTACTTGTTTATTGTAACTAGATCTTTGTTTTAAACTACTTTTGGCGTTTAACTAAATCGTTTTTAATATTTTTATGGAGCGAAATACGTAGAACTATTGTTTACAAACAGAGCAGCGCTCTCTCACTTCAAAAGGAGGAGTTTGTAATTCGAATATATTATGTTCTCTTTGTCTCCTACATAACACAATTGATGTTCGAAAACTCTTAGATTAGATATCGTTGAGATATTTCAGAGATTAATTGACTAATTAGCACAATTTTATATTTACCTATAGGGTATATACTTCTAGAGTCTAGAGTAATCCCTTTTAGATTCGAATTATAAATCGATTTTAAGATACGGGAGAAAGTTTTTCAAAGAATCTACATTACCTTTTCATGTATATTTTATGCTAAACAATGTTTAACTTTGACCACAAATAAACGCTACGAGTATTATTCGAGAGAAGTGTTGCATTCACTATTCATGGACTGCATTTTGAGATTTCTTCTGAGAGTTGTAACGGAAATCTTACATTAAACATTTTCTGTTACATACATAAATTTTATAAATTCTTATAAAATTTTAAATGATACTACACTTTTGTTAAAATACACATTTCAACTGTAAGAACGGTAAGTTAATTTAATACAAAAATAAAAGTAAAGTTCAATATATTATGAAATTTTATATTGTGGTGTGCGTGATCTTCTCATGCCGAGTCGTGCATCTAGGTTATATGCAGTGCAATTACTGTTCTGTTCTGGATTAAATAATATGAGAGCTTATAAAATAACAGGCTGTAAGGCATTCCATTAGGAGTGATAGCGAATCTGTGAACTTCTTTGTTTTAAAGTGGTCGCATCCATAGACTACAGTAGCCATTTACTATTATATTGATGTTCGAAAACTCTTACATTATATATCGTTGAGATATCTTAGAGATTAATTGACTAATCTAGCACAAATTTATATTTATTGATAGGGTATATACTTTTAGAGTCTAGAGTAATCCCTTCTAGATCCGAATTATAAATCGATTTTAAGATACGGGAGAAAGTTTTAAAAGAATCTACATTACCTTTCCATGTATACTTTACGATAAACAATGTTTAACTTTGACTGCAAATAAACACTGCGAGTATTATTCGAGAGAAGTGTTGCATTCACTATTCATGGACTGCATTTTGAGATTTCTTCTGAGAGTTGTAACGGAAATCTTACACTAAACATTTTCTGTTACAAACATAAATTTTATAAACTCTTATAAAATTTTAAATGATACTACACTTTTGTTAAAATACACATTTCGACTGTAAGAACGGTAAGTTAATTTAATACAAAGATAAAAGTAAAGTTCATTACATTATGAAATTTTATATTGTGGTGTATGTGATCCTCTCATGCCGAGTCGTGCCTCTAGGTTATATAACCTGCATATGCAGTGCACTTACTGTTCTGTTCTGGATTAAATAATATGAGAGCTTATAAAATAACAGGCTGTAAGGCATTCCATTAGGAGTGATAGCGAATCTGTGAACTACTTTGTTTTAAAGTGGTCGCATCCATAGACTACAGTAGCCATTTACTATTATATTGTTACTTACAATGAAAATATCGCTATAATCTAATCGGACAGAAGACCATCATGACCATTTTTGTAATTTGGTTGATTAAACAAAATACGTCCAAATTCGGAATCACAATAATGCATTTACTGAGTGAAAATTTAAATTTAAATTTTGAAAGATGATGGAAGTACGGTAATTCTTACTATACTGTGTTGTGTACGGAAGAAAAAGTTAGAATGAAATAGTTAGTTGGTGTGCAAGCAAGAGTATTATTGTATTATTAAGTCTAGTAGGCTTAAGAGAGATACATAAGTACCATTATAGTATATAATATATTGAGAGTTCATTATATTAAAAATATATTAAAAAGTACAATGAAAAATAGAATCATTTTTATTCGACATTGCTTTTTTCTTGATTGATTTTCTTAAAGCTATTTAGCTTTGCATGTGTGTAAGGAGTCTGTAAAACAACCTCTCCAAATAAATTACAACCTCACGTCAGCAGGGTGTTGCGGTACACCCTACGCGGTATACGGCTAACAAATGAGCAAGGCAATAATTTGCGGTTAGCTGCGTGGTGGCGGCATAAGAAAGTTCATCAACCCTTTTCGTAACGTAGGCGACTATGTGAAATGCATCTATAATGATTTCTTATTAACGTAAATATTACACTATTATAAAAAAGTGCACTGCTGGACAAAGGTCTCCCTCATAGATGGAGGCGCTTTTGCAGGGACGATATTGCCATATTTGCCACGCTTGGCAGGCGGGCTGGCAAAGTCAGCTTTTTATTATTATGATTTGTTATCAGTAAGATGACAATCACCTGTTTTAGTCCCCCTCTGTAGGCTTTTAGACACCCAAGGGACGATATGAGGTAGTGGATATTCACCACACCACCATCACCACTACAAGATACAGAGTAGTATGACGTAAGTTATTCTAAATTTATAAGTTAACTGATATAAAAATACTTTTAAAGTACTATATGGCGCCGGAATAACACATGGACTTAAAGTAAAGTTCTTCATTGAAAAATGTGTCGCAAAGCCCACTACTTATTACTTCCTGATTATGTAAATTATGCTGCGCTGCGCCCGAAAGAGATGCTTTAATATAGAATGACCCAACGTTTTATAACAAAGTAAAAGAATGACGAACTGAAAGATTTATTCCTCACGCCAGACGTTCTTCATGTCTGGTGTGCGAATTAAAACTTGGATGTAAGTATTTTTCATAAGCATTCACAATTCAAGAAATGCACTTTGAGATTTCTGCTGAGAATTGTAAGTAGAATAAGCTTTGATGATTTCTTATATTTACGCGAACACTACACATTGAATAAAACTATATTTACGGATTTTATCGCGTTTAATTTACTAATCCTATACTTACTTATTTTATATATTTATAAACGCTCCACTACGCATTGAATAAAACTACTTTTACGGATTATATCGCGTTTAATTAACTTATTTTTATTAATTCCCGAAGTTTCGGGTGCTTTACAGTACCCATGGTCACGGGGTTCCCCCCCCCCCACAAATTTTTATTAACGTCGGGAATTTATAAAAATAAGTTAATTAAACGCGATATAATCCGTAAAAGTAGTTTAATTCAATGTGTAGTGTTCGCGTAAATATAAGAAATCATAACGCTCCACTACGTCCCATAGTGAGCCAGATCGATTCACCAACTTATAAGTTGGCTCAACACTTGGCAAAAATTCTGTCACCGCTGAGAGGACAAAACAGAGCACACACAAAGGATTCGTACCATTTTGTTAGTGAGATAAAAGACCTACATCTCGGTGACAATGAAACTATGTTCAGTTTTGATGTTCATTCAATAGAATAAGCTTTAACAAATTTCAGTCGTAGTTATAATAAGATTCTTATGTAAATGGAAATTATATGTAAATAAGTAAGGAGCCGTCGTAGCTCAGGGGCTAAGTGCTTACTGTAAATTTTACAGTACGCGAACAAGCTGGGTTCTATCCCCGCTATCACCAATGAAATTGTTACTCGCAATTTTAAGTGTTGCATACCACATGCTCGGTGGTGAAGGAAAACATCGTGAGGAAACCTGCTTGTGTTAGACAAAATATAAAAAATATTTCGAAGACATGTAAAGTCTGCCATCACGCATTGGAGCAGTGCGGCGGACACTTCCTTGTCCTAAAACCCTCTCAAAAGTGAGAGGAGGCTTGTGCCAAGCAGTGGGACGTATATAGGCTGTAACTTTACTTTTACTTCTTACTTATATTATAAAATAAAATTATAAATCCAGATGAATGTATGTAGGTATATTTATTTCAGCGTCATTTTTTATGATCACGTGAGGCAAAATGTTGTCCAAATCTTTTGTAGAGCACTACTTCATTTTTCTTATTACTTAACAGTTTATTCAACGTACGTTCGTCACATGGTCAATATATCAAAATGATATTCTCGATGACTAGAGAAAGTTGCATTAATAGTTATTTTACCTATCGTGTCTGCATTTCTCTCGATATGACGTTAGAAGAAAAAACATGTACAGTTAAGTACTTCCACTACCACAACACTAACAAATTGCAAAAACCATTGGGCTCGTTATCAATAAAGTATCATGTGACCGGTTTGAAGGTCCAGTTTGAAGGTTGGAGAGCCAGAAAAAATTCAGGCTTCGTGACATCTGTGGCCTTTTTAGTTTGAAACTTGTAATCAACTAAAGTCGATCTGCGGAAACATTAATTAGTGTGTAACAGTAATTTATTACGTGGTAGAGCCATGCTGCAGCTATATTAATAGTATAGTTGTAGCACGAATGGGTCGGCTCGACCGGGGAAGGACCACGCTCTCACAGAATACCAACGTAAAATAGCAGCTTAATGCTGCTGTGTTTCTGATGGTGAGTGTAGAGAACCGGAGACCCTTTTTACTGGAAAAGAGGCATTCTATCTTAGTCCTCACGGCTGACAACGCATCTGCATTTATATTCGCTAACGAAGATAGATGTAGATGTCTATGGGCAACAGCAACCACTTACCATCAGGTGGACTGTGTGCTCGTTTGTCACCTTATTCTATAAAAAACAAAAAAGTAAATTTACTGTTTGTGCGAAATAAAAAAAAAACACTTCACGTTCTCGAAATATTCATAATGTCACACACATGCAGGCGTGATGTTTCCCACCCCGCTAAGTTTTTGGTAAATCAGCGGCAAAAATTGCAAACAACAATTTCACTGATACCACTATTTTTCACTTATAAAAATAACATGCCTGCTGGCATATTCTTGAAAAGGGATATCCAATGTAACCTATAATATCTACAAACTACTACTAAATTAATTACGGTTTATGTACATTAGCATTATCAATATATGTAAAACAACTCATATACAATACAACACCTGTAATATCCCTTTGTATTGCTACTCCGTATGTCATACGATATTATGTGTACCACTAACAGTCGACTGTGTTAATGTGAAACGTGATACTCAGTAACAGTTGAATATTCGAAAGCTACGACGTGTACACAAGACATTTAGATTAAAATATATATATATATATATATATGAAAGTTATGATGTGGCATTTTCTTTGGAAGCGACAGTAGCCTAATGGTTAAAGGTACGAAACGCGAATTTGAAACGTGGGTCCGCCATTTGAATACTGCCGCTTTACCGTCTACAAATTTTTTAAGTAAAATACTAAAGTATTTACTAAATATCTTATATTTTTAACAGCCTACCGACGACGGTGTGCCTAGTGGGCTGAGCACCAAATATAGTAGTTTTATCTTGGCTTATATTTATTTCCGTAACAATGATTTGATGGATCGCTAATACAGTGGCTATTTCCACACGGAAAAGCAGTTTTGAGCCTTGACCTTTTGACCATAGGGAATACTATGGTCTGGATATTTATCTATTTGCAATATATGGATGTAAAACACCTCAATGATATAGTGAAAATTCTAGTGAAGTAAGAACGTAACTAACAAAGTAAAAGTAAATAATAGAAATATAATACTGGTCGCGACGGAAAAAGTGTTTTAATACATAGTGATTAAAAACAATATTAAAAGTGTAATTAAGAAAAGTATTAGTGACTAACCTAAGTAAAATGTGCAATAGTATAATTTTACAACATGTTTACAACCTTAGTATTATAGTATAGAGCATCGTTTGGTAATAGCTAAGAAAATAACTCTTATTTGTATAAATAACAAGTCGACCAATCAGAGCGCGACACGTTATAAAACATTCTAGGCATTATGAATTAACTGCGTAATATTTAATACCGAAAATGATGGAAATATTTATTATGCTCTAGAAGAATTGTAAATGCGATGAAACTTATTTTCTACTTAAAGTAAAATTAAAGAATTAATGTATATGATAAAGAATGATGTAATGTATATGTAATATTGTGAAAATTTGGGATATTTTGGTTAAGGATTCTTAATATATTAACATTTTACATTGTTAATATATTAAGAAACCTTTATGATGTGCTAATAGACAACTGAATTGCCGATTTAACAATGTATAGTACATTAGCGTAAGAAGTAATCGTGTATAGAAAAAATTGTAATTTAAGACAATTGTATAGAGAAAATGTTATGCAGTAAAGAGGCAAAACGGACAATGGCAAGCGGCTCACTTTAAAGTAACACTCGAGTCTACCTTATGGCTTCGGGGCCCAGTAACATTGTAGTAGCTGAAGTGACTAGTAGCAGAACCAAGAAGTAGCTGAATATAGAACATAGTGAATAGTAGCTATCAACATAGTAGCTGATAATAGCAGCTACACAAGTGATAGTAATAGCTAGTTGTACAACATAGTAGCTGATAATAGCAGCTAGTAAACAGTGATAATAAAAGCAGACAGCACTAATAGTAGTAAGTTACTACCGAACAATTTAAAGAAATAGTGAACTGAAAAATCATCTGAATAATATAGTGACCAACCGATATTGACCAACCGATATAGAACAACTGTAGTTGAACAACCATATTCAACAACCGTGGTCAATAACCAATAGTCAGAAGATTTCCGCCGAACAGTTGAGCAGTCGAACCACTGGCCACTGCCTTGCCATTTGTATTCTACAGTTCGTGCATTTTGATTCGACGTCAGTCCACAGTACCCCAGCCGCATCCACAAAGACGGCAGTAGAAGTATCCACCGGGACCTATAGGTGTAGGACGTGAGCGACTCGTGGAGTATCCTTGTCAACATTTACTCCCGAGCTTAGCCCGTCCAGTACATTCGCTGGTCCTTCGAGCCGGATCAATCCGTTAGTCCTTCGGAACGAAATAAATCCGTTGGTCCTTCGGAACCGGATACATAGTCGCTGCCGTATAGAAGCCGCTGGATTTCGCCAAATTAAGATGCCGATCACTCGCTCGCAAGGAAGGGGAGCCAAGACGTGGAACGTCGAAATAGAAGGAGGCTCATCGGACAATGCCGCTGCCATCCACCACCAGATGCCACCACGCTTGCCGTCGACAATAGAGGGCGCTGAGATGCCATGTTACCCTTCCAAGGGGGTACCCCTGCCCGCGCCGGCTACTACAACCCGGCCTATAAAACAGAGGGAACAGCAGAAGATAGGAGGTAACGAGGACATTCGCCATGCATCGTCGCTGACAGCCCGGGAAGACACCCGCGCCAAAAAGCCATCGAGGGGCCACACCGATAGCAGTACGAAGTCAAAGGGTCTTCTTTCCGAATAGTCTTATTCGGCTCAATAGAAAAATTTTGAAGGCTCGTGAAAAACTATTTAAGATCAAACTGGAACTCGCACAAATCTCCTTACAGATGGCTGAAGAAGAAGAATCGGATGACTATGATGAAGATGGTCACTTCAAAAGTGAGTACGTCCGATCCTGGCTGGAAGATGCCGCAGTCAAGCAGCAGCCAACTCAAGACGCAACTACCGGAGGGGGGGCCCCGCTTATTAAAACAGTACCAAATCAACTTTTGGAAGTCGTCCACCTCAGTGAGCCGCAACAGGAGCTCACACACCAGGATCCCTATCCAACAGATGTACCCAAGAATCTTATGCCATAGAAGCTCAACCCGGAACCCTCCACCAATGAAGACAGGGGGCTCCGATCATTTATAGTAGAGCTCACATCCGCACTCGCTGACAAAACAAAATCAGAGAGTGCATCACTATCGTCGCATACTTTCGCAGCGTCGAAAGCTATGATGACAATGCCAAGCTTCAGCGGAGTACACAATGAATGGCTTTCATTCCATGCCATCTACGAGACAACCCGAGGCTACTTCAATGATATTGAAAACACAACAAGACTAAGAAGAAGTCTACATAGAAGAGCCTTGGAAACAGTCAACTCAGAACTCATCGGGCATGCTAAGCCAGATTAGATCATGCGAGAGCTGGAGCTGCAATTCGGAAGTCCGGATTCAATCGCACAAGCAGAGACGGAGAAGTTACGAGGATTAGCACGCTGTACAGATGCACCTAGAGACATTTGCACATTCGCGAGGAAAGTGAGGGGAGGCGTCGTTACACTTCGAGCACTGAAGAGAGACCATTACCTCATCAACGCAGAGCTACTACGACATCTCACCGACAAGCTGCCAAACTCTCTACGCGTCCAGTGGTATAGAATCTACACCGAAAAGTACAACTCCAGACCTGACCTCGCCTGCTTCAACGATTTTATCACCGAACAAGCTCGCTTCTGTAGTGCATTTGCACCTCCAGAAATTATCAACAAAGCGCAGAGCAACCGCCGTCCAGTAAATAGAACACACGCAGCTACCACCAAACAGTCTCCAAGATGCAGAGTGTGCGAAAAAGAAGGTCAATAGGGATCCGACTGCAACAAATTTAAAGAAGCAGATGTCAACAAAAAATGGGAACTCGCAAAGGAAAATAATTTATGTTTACACTGTCTACGCTACAGAAATCAAACACACAGATGCAAAACCATCAAGTGTGGAATAGAAGGATGCATCGCGAGACACAATCGACTTCTCCACTGTAATAAAAAGAAGAAGACAGAGGTTATCGAAAAGGAACCACAAGAAACCGTGGCCAACTCATTCGCTGTGTCAAAGCATCAAGCCTATCAAAAATAATTCCAGTACGATTAATTGGACCGGCGGGAGCTGTAAACACACACGCCCTGCTGGATGATGGGTCAACAGTGTCATTAATGGATAAAGAGATTGCCGAACAGATTGGAGCCACAGGGCAGTTGGACCCCTTTAAGATCACTGCTATCGGGAACACTACTCTCGATTCGCCGGGGTCCCGAAGAGTCAAAGTTACATTGAAGAGTCTCCACAGCAGAAAGGTGCCGTTCAGAGCACGCACGGTCACAAGCCTAAACTTGGGTCCACGGACTGTATATCCAGCAGACATAGCAAAATGCAATCACTTAAAAGACCTAAAGGAGCAGCTGACATATGATTCCGGCAACCCAAGGATTCTGATAGGACAGGACAATTGGAGACTTCTGATAGCCACTCAAGTCCGCAGAGGTCCGCCGCACCAGCCAATCGCCTCGCTCACAGAACTAGGATGGGTGCTACACGAGGCACACACTAAAGCCCTGCATCAGCGCGTCCACGCGGCCAATGAGCTGCCCATGAGCGAGGAGGCCATAGATGATCAACTCCGACAATATTTCGTGCTAGAATCTCTCATCTTCAACTCGAGAAGACCAGACTCCGATCCAGAGAAGAAAGCTGAAGATATACTTAATAGCAGCACCGCCAGTTAGAAGATGGGCACATAGAAACCGCACTTTTATGGAAGAATAAGGATATCGAGATGTTTGGCAATTATGAAGCAACAATGGAGGACCAAAGTAAGATGGAAGACTGGCGCTGCGTATCTACCAAATTAAACATAGCTGACTTTGCCACGAGGGACGTACCACCGAACTTCAACTGAAATCACGAGTGGTACAACGGTTCATCGTTTCTGTATAAAGAACCATCAGCATGGCCGACCGAAAGACCCACGTCGTCCGAACCTACCGGCGAGGAAAGATCCTTGACCATCACAGAATCGCGTCGTGCTCCGCAACTCCGAGAAGCCGTCCCCGATTCAGTAAAGTTTTCTAGATGGGAACGCTTTTTGCGAGCTACGGCCAGTGTGCTACAATTTATAACACTCTGCCGCAAAACCACAGATAGAACCTTCTACAAAAAGACTGGAAGAAATAAAGAACAAGATCCCGACTGGAGGAAATCGAAAAATAATCCGCGACACCTCGCGCAATCTCCCAGTCAAGTGAAAAGTACAGATGTCAAAAAATACATCACACTCGAGGCCGAATTCATCAGAGAGGCCGAAAAGCTCTTAATACGTGTCATCCAAGAAGACTCCTTAAAACTAGAGATAGCCGATCTCCGTAAAGATAAAAAGGTCGGAAAAGATAGCCGCCTACGACTGCTCCAAATAGAATTGAAAGACGGGATCATCGCTCTACGAAGTCGCATAACCGCCGTGAAGGGAGTCACAGAAGACATGAAGGGGCCACCTATATTGGACGGTAATCATTACATCACGCAACTTTAAATCGACTGGACGCATCGTAACCTGTATCATTGCGGAACCGAACCTACCATCAACGAGGTTAGACAGCACTACTAGGTGATCCGACTTCGACCCACCACGAAAAAGATAGTGAGCCAATGCGTAAAGTCGCATTAGAAAAGCGCAACCATCAGCGCCAGCTATCGCTGATCATCCCAGCACACGTCTCGCTCATTACCAGAGACCGTTCACCTTCACCGGTCTGGACTATTTTGGGCCTGGTGCGATTGCCAGGAATACCTGCCGGATAGTTCGAAACCAGTGGGAGCTCATGGACGAGGCCCCAATCTCCAGGTGGGCGATCCAGCCCTAATAGCCGACGGCCAGTTACCACGTAACATCTGGCCACGAGGAAGGGTGGAAGCTGTATACCCCGGCGCGGCTGGATAGAACCGCACTGTGGAGGTACGCATCGCAAATGGCCTAATTAAAAGGCCAACCAGGAAACTCGTGCCGCTGCCGAAGTAGACGCAACGTCGCTCACCGAAATGGATGCAGCGACGCTGAAAGAAGATCGTCGCGACGCTGCACGGCAGGAGAGATGTTCGCGATGGAAAAAAGTGTTTTAAAATATAGTGATTAAGAACAATATTAAAAGTGTAATTAAGAAAAGTATTAGTGACAAACCTAAGTGAAATGTGCAATAGTATAATTTTACAACATGTTTACAACCTTAGTATTATAGTATAGAGCATCGTTTAGTAATAGCTAAGAAAATAACTCTTAATTGTACAAATAACGAGTCGACCAATCAGAGCGCGACACGTTATAGAACATTCTAGGCATTATTAATTAACTGCGTAATATTTAATCCCGAAAATGATGGAAGTATTTTTTATGCTCTAGAAGAATTGTAAACATGGTATTTAATTAGATTAAGGTTTATAGATTAAAGAAATAAAAGAATATTTAGCGTGATGAAACTTATTTCCTACTTATAGAAAAATTAAAGAATTAATGTACCCAAATATTGAGAAAATTTGGGATATTTTGGTTAATAACTTTTTACATTGTTAATATATTAAGAATCCTATATGATGTGCTAGTAGACAGCTGAATTACCGATTTAACAATGTATAGTACATTCGCGTATGGAGTAATCCTGTATAGAAAAAATTGTAATTTAAGACAATTATATAGAGAAAATGTTATGCAATGAAGAGGCAAAATGGACAATGGCAAGCGGTTCACTTTAAATAAACGCTCGAGTCTACCTTATGGCTTCGGGGCCCAGTAACATTGTAACTGAAGTGACTAGTAGCAGAACCAAGAAGTAGCTGAATATAGGACATAGTAAATAGTAGCTATCAACATAGTAGCTGATAATAGCAGCTAGTAAACAGTAATAATAAAAGCAGATAGCACTAGTAGTAATAAGTTACTACCGAACAATTTAAAAAAAATATGTAGTCAACTGAAAAATCATCTGAATAATATAGCGACCAACCGATAGTGACCAACCGATATAGAACAACCGTAGTTGAATAACCATATTTAACAACCGTGGTCAATAACCAATAGTCAGAAGATTTCCGCCGAACAGTTGAGCAGTCGAACCGCTGGCCACTGCCTTGCCATTTGTATTCTACAGTTCGTGCATTTTGATTGGACGTCAGTCCACAGTACCCCAGCCGCACCCACAAAGACGGCAGTAGAAGTATCCACCGGAACCTATAAGTGTAGGACGTGAGCGACTCGTGGAGTATCTTCGTCAACATTTACTCCCGATTTTCGCCCGTCCGGCACAAATACAAAATACCTTTACTAGTGTTTAGTTTCAATATTCTTTACACATTTTTACTTATAATTTTATTAATATAACAATAAAGTTATAAATCTTTATGTCACTAAAACCGTTAAGGGCAAAGGCCCTTTATGTAAAATAAAATCTAATATATAAAATTTATGTTTGTTTGTTCGTATTTTATGCGCTGCCGTACTGTTCTTCAGATTGCGCTAAAACTTTGTCAACTTATTGCTTGCACTTGTGCAAAGGTTATAAGCCTTAGATTAAAATAAGTATTTTTATGACCAATAAATTGTTTTAATATACAAGATAAAATTATTGTGTAAGTAGGCCTTGTCATTATAAAATTTTGTCTAAGAAACTTTCTGATTACTATCTCCGAAGTCTTACATATAGAATATACATCCCTTGAAGCATAAATTAATCCGCCTTCATCCCGTGCGCTAACTAGTTTGTGGTATTCATGCTTTTCATTTGAAAATAAACATTCAATGCATGCAGTAAGTACATTTGATTTGTCTACGCAGACATCTCACAACACAACCTGAAATGTAACCAACGATCTGTTGTGTATATTCAGATAATGAAGAATCATCTAAAAATCGAGACACATTTCCTCCGTTTTCATCCGAAATATTTTCTTATTTTCTTATTATGTCCACCCATCGACTTCTAATTATAGGATCAATAGGTATCCTAAAACCATGTATCCAAATGGTCACATTCGATTTTGACAATTATTATACAATACTATTTAGTAATACAAATAACAAAGAGAAAAAAGAAAGAAAAAAATATTTAAGACTCAATAAAAAACACCCGACTGCGCGGAAGCTTGCAAAACAAAAACAATCGGTCCATCCGTTCAGGCTGTAGGCTCAGCCAAACAATTTTTGAAATATACCCACATACACATACATACACACACCATGATGTATTTCCTCTTTCTGGTGCAGTCGGGTAAAAATGAACATACATCCAGCTTTTAAGACAACTATACGGGGAAATTCGCAATCCAAGACTGGCAACACCAAAAAACGACGAATTTTCGTAAATTACTATTAGTTTTGAGTTAATTACCGATGGTAGGAGATTTTGTTAGTTGTTTGTAAACGTCCTTTGTAATTTCTGCAAATTTTGATCGCGCAACTTGTCATTTTCACCAAAATAATTTACCTCAAAAAAATGAGCCGTGCGTGCGTATCTCTTGGCGTCACAATTGACAGTGAGGAGCGGGGAGCGCTTTAGAGGCTAACAATTAGCTGATATTTTTTTCGACGCTTTTGAGCCGCCGTTACTCTATCTAGAGAGAAAATAATCTAAGGTTATAAGCATTGTACAATTAACTTACAGTAGGTGGCGCGCGTGTCGTACTCGTACCGATATATTTATTTGAAAATCCAAATTTGGAACGATATTTCCATATCGGAAAGATTATTTCTTCTGCGGCAGCAATGCGCCGGGTACCAGCTAGTTTAGAATAAAATTCTTCTTCTTGGCCCCATTCAATCCCACTCGTAGACATGGGTCTCTTTTGTATGGAGTATTTAATCGTCACGCTTGACAGGTGTACTGACGACCGCAGTACTAGACATTTCGCACCTTTAACGCTGCTGCCCGTCGCCAGTTGAAGCTTATCGGAGCGGATATTTCTGGCATTTCCAATAGTCGACTTTTACGACAGCCACAGGACGAAAGGGATTGTGGATTCCATTCCGTCGCCACCATACGACAAAAAAAAATTTTTATAAATTGTTAGTTATTGCTTTCCCTTTAAAAGTAAGCTTAAGTAAAAAGTAACGGCCTATAAACGACACACTTCTAGGCACAGCCCTCTATTCATTTCTGATAGGGTTGTGGAGAAATTAGTCAGCCGCGCTGTTCCACCACGCTTGCACAAAATACTATACAGCGTGTTTCGTACGGTGAGTGAAGAGCAGTTGAGACCCTTTACAATGACAACGAGGCATTCCATCTAAGTTCTCAGAGGTGACAACACATCTGAATTTTGTATTCTTTATCAACAATAGATGTATATAAAGTATATGGGCCACAGCACCTACATACCATCAAGTGAACTGCGTACTCGTTTGTCACCTTTACATCTATAAAATAATATTTCAGGAAGGTTTGTCATAACTTAGAATTGCAATCGCAAACTCATTGGTGCCGGAGGGGATCGAACCAGAGTTGCCCGAGTACTGTGTTTGACAACTGAGTTTATAAATTATATCATCCGAAAAACTTAGAAAAGGTAAAACATGTCTCGTTACGTCGGTTACAATTTATTGCAACATGTAGCGCCATCTATGAAAATCACGTCAAATCCTGGTTCAATTTACGAACCTTAGAAGCTTCTTGCAAAAGAATATAAAACCCAATTTCGTATTTTGTATTAAATATAACTTAAATTTAAAAACCCCAGTAGCAAAAAGATCTGGTGATTTTCAAACGGCTGAAAATATAGCTAAGAACACTCTCGATTAAGACAGCTTTCAAACGAAAAAACTTAATAAAAATCAGTTCATCTGTTCAGGAGCTATGACGCCACAGACTGAAATATAGATACACAGATACAAAGAAACACCGATACACAGAAACACAGATACACACTACAAACATATAACACCTCTCTGTTTTCATCGGGGGTTAAAAACTATCATCATCATTATCATTACAGCCTATCAAAGTCCACTGCTGACCATAAGTCTCCTCCATAGATTGCCTCATTGCGCATACATATTTGCCATGTCACAATTGACAGGCGTGTTGGCAACCGCATTTTTGTGCTATGCTTTGTGCAAATCTCCTGTTTCATTTTCCGTCTGTCGCCTGTTACCACACCCACGTAATAATATAAGTTAGTGGATTCTCTTACCCCGCCGGTACACGGCAAATACCTAAAACAAATTAATAAAACTATAGTAAAATATTTCGTTGTTTTAATTTGCTTAGCTAACATAAAATAAAGTTTTCAATAAACACGAGTTAAAGATATGTAACAAAATAAATAACATATTTAATGTATATTAGTGGTCGCCTAGTGATCGAATTCGACAATAATTTCGACATTGAATGCTTAAGTTTGTATATTATGAAAGCTGTATTTGAATTTCAACTGTACATTAATATATAAAACACAGATATCTAACCATACAAAATATAAAATAAACGCATTTTTGCCTTGACATACTCTCCACACATTATTGAAAAAGTCACAGCTTTATGTTTCAGTCAATCAATCAGTAATTGTTTGTTTACAACATTTTAAAATTCTTTGGCTACAACCTTTACTCTGCGCGGTGTTTGGTCTCAGACAAAATCAGTAGGTCTCAGACTAGTTTGACTTTGGTCTTAAAGAACTAACATACTTTTTACTACTTACTGTAAGACATTGGCAGTATGAATGTTTAATTGAAAAAATGTATGCTTCATTCAGTTTTATTTAATGTATCTGTAACATATATCATATACAAATTTTAGCTTTCTACACACCTTCTCCATATAAACTTTAACTTTACCAAATCTCACACTCCTCCGTTCGCACAATACACTTTCAAAGTTTTCCCTTCACGTATTAATATATAGATAACAATAAAATCCCGTTTAACTTTATATTAAGTCGCTAAGCGCGCTGAAATCGCAATGCCTGAAGTTGTAATTTATATTCTAGCACGATTTTTATATTATAAGATACTTGCTGGATGTTTGCAATAACTGTAAAAGTAAAAAAAAAGTGAAATTTATTGCATAAATAATCACCAATACTAGAACCTAGTACTCAGGTGTATGATCTGAAAACGGAATTATGACAAAGTGTTTTTTTAAAGATATCAACATGCCCAATTTAATAGCGTCGATCTTTATTTTTTAACCTCCGACGAAACCAGAGGATTCTTATAAGTTTATATTGTGTGTCTGTGTATCTGTGTGTCTGTCTGTGACATCATAGCTCCTGAACGGATGAACCGATTTTTATTATTATTTTTTTGTTTGTTAGAAAGGTGTCTTAATTAAGATAGTTCTTAGCTATATTTCAAGAAAATCTGTTCAGCCGTTTGAAGATTATCAGCTCTTTTTGTGTCGGGGTTATTTTTATTTTTTATTTAAGTTATTTAGTATTATAAATATCATAATTTCAATTAATCAGTTCTTATTATGAAATAGTAAACAATAGATAGATAGATAGAAAATTCTTTAAAAATTATTTAAAAATTACAGCCTATACAAGGTGGTCCAAACAGTGAGGTTATAAAATTTTTTGATTCCTCACACTAGGGGTATCGAAAATACCCTATGTATGTTCCATGATTTTTGTAGTTTTCGAGTTATGATTTTTTTATCCTTTTTGAAAATGTTAACCTAAACAGCCTAACATTAAAAATGTAATTGTGAGATTTTTCAAGTTTTTGTTTGTAGCATGATCCTTATGAGTTGCCCTATTATGCATAAAATAATTAGCTTCCTAACATTCACCGAAGATACAATAATTTTAATCGAAACTTAAAAATTTCTGTCAGGAGAGTGGGGCTTGAATTTTCAACATTAAATGAAAAATAGTAATAAATGATTTCATACTTTCTAATTAATTTTAAAAACTTGAAAGTACCTTAATCTTTCATAATAACATAAAAATGACACTTAATAGGCCAGTTTTTCTGTTACAGACTTCTGAAGTTACTCAGGCAGGAAACTACCTGAATAGTTAATTTGATTTAAAAATCTTTTATCATTTCTAGGGCTAAACTAAGATAGTAAATGCTTCAGGTTAGCAAAACTACTTATTGTTAAAACGTGACATTTATTAAGGTATCATTTTACTACAAACTACATGTTTTTTTTATTTCACTAACTAAATGATAGCACATTCAGTCACAAACACACAAAGGAATTTTAAACAAAGGCTCAGGTAAACATTCCTGCTTTGCGCTCCATTTTGTTACCAGGCCGCGCCCCGCGCCACACCGACCGCGTCCCTTTTTCACCTCGCTCGGTCCCGCCAGTCGTTCACTGCTTTCCTGCGTGCAACCACTACTCACGTTTACGTTTATTTGGATCTCTTATTTTACTACCTTCGCTTTGTTTCCCGGATTCTTGATTTGCCTTACGATAGACTTGTGCTTGTTTTATGGACCTTGAGTTGCTTAGTGATTTAGATTACTTTCAGCAATGAGTTATTCTCTCAGTCAATACGCAGAGATGCACTATTTCTACGGCGTTGCCCAAGGAAACGGCGCATTAGCGGCACGGCTTTATCGAGAGCAACTGGAGCGGCGAGGAGAAGTGTTAGAGCATTACCCGAGCTACAGGGTTTTAATAACACCCACGAAACCCTGATGGCTGGACGCGTTCCTGGGCGTAATCAACGTCGCGAGGACTACCCAGAGTGGATCCAGAAAGAAGAGATGTAATCATTGAAGAAGTAGAAAGAGACCCTTCTACTATCATTCATATCATTTGTGCAGTTCCCGGCAAACATCTTGAACAATAAGCGTAGTGGGGAAGGTTTGCACGCATTTTGTATGTAAAACCGACTCTGCGCAGTCAAGGTCAATGTTCAAGAAGTTTGCCGGCAATTTTGTTGTCAATAAATTTTAAACAATAAGTAAAGACACTGGATGTTATTTTTGCTAACCTGAAGCATTTACTATCTTAGTTTAGCCCTAGAAATGATAAAAAGATTTTTTTAAATCAAATTAGCTATTCAGGTAGTTTCCTGCCTGAGTAAATTCAGAAGTCTGTAACAGAAAAACTGGCCTATTAAGTGTCATTTTTTTATGTTATTATGAAAGATTAAGGTACTGCCAAGTTTTTAAAATTAATTAGAAAGTATGAAATCATTTATTACTATTTTTCATTTAATGTTGAAAATTCAAGCCCCACTCTCCTGACAGAATTTTTAAGTTTCGATTAAAATTATTGTATCTTCGGTGAATGTTAGGAAGCTAATTATTTTACGCATAATAGGGCAACTCATAAGGATCATGCTACAAATAAAAACTGGGAAAAAATCTCACAATTACATTTTTTTAATGTTAGGCTGTTTAGGATGAACATTTTCAAAAAAAGATAAAAAATCATAACTCGAAAACTACAAAAATCATGGAACATACATAGGGTATTTTCGGATACCCTAGGTGTGAGGAATCAAAAAATTTTATAACCTCACTGTTTGGACCACCTTGTATATTACAGCCCACAGCTGGGCACAGCCCTCCTCTCATTTCTGAAAGGATTTTTACGGCAAGGAAATGTCCGCCGCGCTGCCCCAATTACATGTTGACGAACTTCACGTGTCTTCGAATTATATTTTTCTTAATTCTCAGACATGCAGGTTTCCTCGCGATGTTTTCCTAAATTGCCGAGCACGTGGTAAATCAGCACTTGAAATTGTATCGAATAAAACTACCTTTACGGATTATATCGCGTTTGATTAACTTATTTTTATTAATTCCCGACGTTTCGGGTGCTTTACAGCACCCATGGTAACGGGGGACTGAGGTGATTGACGTCCCGATGTCAGAGTTAATCCAGAGTACCTTCACCTTTTTTTAAAATTAATTTTGGTCCGATCTACGCAGAATGAACTAACTGTGTCTTGAAGTCTTGCAGTGGTATGCTTGGGTTTAGTTTTAATTTTATTAATTACAGGATCCCAAGCAGGTGGTAGTACCCAGCCTCCTCTCTATTGAAATTAGGATGTTTTTAATTTCAGCCTCACGTATCATCCTTGGCAGGAATCGATGTTCTTTCGCGAGAATCTGTGGTTTATCAAATCTAATGTAATGGCGGGGGCCGTCTAGGATATGATCACAAACTGCAGACTTCCCGGAACGTTGGTGCTTCATGTCAGCTATGTGTTCTTTTACGCGGGTTTTGATAGATCGTTTTGTTTGCCACATGAGAGCCCACATTCACAATCAAGCTTGTACACTCCTGCATCTTGTAGAGGAATATTGCACTTGACGGATGGTAAGAACTGACTAATCTTCTTCGGCGGCTTGAAGAATGTTCTAATAGAAGCTCGCTTCAAGATGTAGCCAATCTTGTCTGTGACACCTCTGACATATGGTAGTACAGCAGGCACACGCTCGACTGTGGCCGGCTTCACTCGGTCACTGTGACGTAGGCGCGGGACCCGAAGCTTGTTGTCGTGCAGAACCTGCTTGACGTGCTGAAGCTCGGCGGCCAGGTGTTTGCTGTCTCAGATCCCTCGTGCTCTCTGTAACAAAGATTTGCCCACGGTAGCTAAATGTGAAGGATGATGGTGGGATTCACTATTTAAATATCGGTTTGTATGGGTCTTTTTTCTATACACAGTGTGACCTATGGTGTTGTTAGGAATTCGAATGACTAACACATCTAGGAAAGCTAAAGAATTATTTGCCTCTAACTCCATAGTAAATTGAATTTTAGAGTTTATGGAATTAAGATGTTCTAAAAATGCAGTTACTTTGTCTGATGGTAAAATTGTGAAAGTATCTAGTAACCTTGGAGTTACTGGTGCAGTAAGCAGGGCTTTCTCCTGAAAGTCCTCCATGAAAATATCGGCGACAATGGGAGATACCGGTGAGCCCATTGCAACACCATCTACTTGCTTGTGAAACTCTTTCTTCCACAATAGATAGCCAGATGTAAGGCGATGTCTAAGTAATACTGCATATTCTGCTGGCATGTTGTTTTCCTCTAGTTTCCTAGTTACAATTGAGATGCAGTCTTCAACAGGTAGGCATGTAAATAGAGAATGAACATCAAAACTGACCATAGTTTCATTGTCAGTAAGACATAGGTCTTTTATCTCACTAACAAAATGGTATGAATCCTTAGTGTGTGCTCTTGTGTGTCCTCTGAGTGGTGATAGTGTTTTTGCTAAGAGTTGAGCCAATCTGTAAGTTGGCGAATCGATCTGACTCACTATTGGACGTAATGGAGCGTTCGGTTTGTGTATTTTTGGCAACCCATACAACTTCGGTGGTTTGGCACACGCAGGTATTATCGAATTAACGTCTAGATTCAATTTCTCGAAGTATTACTTAAATTTTATTCAATTTATAGTGTTCGCGTAAATATAAGAAATCATAACTTTTTTATAGGATAGGGTGACAAACGAGCACACAGTCCACCTGATGGTAAGTGGTTACTGTGACCCATAGACATCTATATCTATCTTCAATAAAGAACCAAAATGCAGATGCGTTGTCACCCGAGAGGACTAAGATAGAATGCCTTTTTTCCAGTAAAAAGGGTCTCCGGTTCTCTACACTCACCATACGAAACACAGCAGTGTTAAGCTGCTATTTTACGCTGGTATTTTGTGAGAGCGTGGTCCTTCCCCGGTCGAGCCGACCCATTTGTACTACAACTATACTACTAATATAGCTGCAGCATGGCTCTACCACGTGTACTTAAAATTGTAATTAACAATATCATTGGCTCCCACTTGGATCGAACTCTGGTTGCTCGTGTACTGTGAAATTTATAGCGAGCGCTTAGGTACCACGGCTCACGGAAAATTCTTTATTGTACTCAAAACAATTTGGTACAACGGCGAACTTAATGCCGAAATGGCATTCTCGGCCAGCTAATCTTTGGTAGTGTGGTGAGATCTATGGGTGGAGCTGCAACAGAAAAAAATACTAGCGTTTTTAACATATTATTTAAAATGCATTATAAAATATAATATGTTAATATGTTAGTTTATACATGTATGCACTCACTATATGCATATACTCACACATATGCATATTATGTCACATATGCATATAACGCACATAATATAACGATATTTTGATAAAATTATTTTATACCATTATAGGTTACAAGCTTACAAGCAAAGGTTAAAATTTACATGTCATTAGGAGTGAAATCACAAAGTTTTCTTAGTTAAATTTTCAAAATTTTATCCAATTATGAAATGTCTAAAGTATTATTTGTTATTATATAATGTCTAAAGTAGGTATTTATACAATGTAATGGAAGCAAAGATAACTAAAGTCCATGAAGACTCAAAACTTGTATTTTAGCACGTAGAAATGTCGATGCTTTTAACACATTAAAAAGTTTTCATTATAGTGACTTTAACTTTTCGGAGAGTTGGTGTCAATTTAAAAAAAAAGTACAACGGACACCATGTTAATATTTTATTTTATGGTATGAGTCCTAATTTTAGTTTTGTAATGTTATTTTCTAATCAAACGATAAATTCTGAAACTCCATTGCCATTACAGTCTTCCTCAAGTCAGCTTAAAAACTATTATGTTTGTTTTAGGTTGTGGTTCACGATAGCAATGGAATGGCAGATTCAGAGATAATTTCGAGTTTGAACTTAAACTTCACGCTGTCAAAATTTGTACAAGTAGCTTGGCCAAGACTCACATTTTGAAATTTTAGAGCTTGAGTTAAAACTCGAGATTGTTACAGTTTAATACATAAAGCAACACGGGCCACCGGCAGACTGGAGCATAGTAGCCATAGCCTTTTTTTCCCGACACAGATATATCTGTTATTTTTTGCGGGGCGAAATCTGGGCACATAAAAACAATCGTCTGTCACTACGAAACTCACACAGAACAATTAAAACAATAAGCTAATAATTTTATACACACAGATACATTATAACAGTATCGCTCCGTGACAGCGACAACTCGGATACAGACTCGTATCAGTCGCTTGACCGATCCGCATATTGTACGAGGGCGAGCGGCCTATGTTGGTAAGCAAATCCGAAACAACACGACCGTTACTTTTTAATTTTAAAAGAAGTGAATAGCAATAATGTGATTAAAAATTACTTATATATGAAAGGTAATGCCATCTTTTAATAAATTTGATGTAGCAGCTCTCTTTTTGCAGCAAAAAACTGAGCAATGCGGCATTTTTGTAGGATGTTAATTCAGCCGCGCAACTAGATTTAGTTTAGTGAGCAGTGCAGTTGCAACTAGTTTTAGTGAGCAGTGCAGTTGCAACTAGTTTTATTGTACGAATAGGACAGCGTGAACTTATACTTTGATAATTGGGAGCGCCTGCGTATGGCTACTCACCTCCGGTCAATTTTATTAATAATATTTCCAGAAACAATATTTTGAACTATATTAACTACATTATGTACGAGTAATAAAGTTTTAAATAATATCATGACAGCAAATATTAGCGTAAGTTGTTGCTCAAGGGTAATTTCACAGTACTCGAGCAACCGGAGTTCTAAACCCGACGGCACCAATGAAATTAAATTGCATTTTTAACGCTTACTTATCACGAGCTCGGCGGTCAAGAAAAACATCACCAGGAAACTTGTATGAGGGACTTAAAATATTTCGAAGACATGTGAAGTCACTAGAGCAACGCGAAGGACTAATTACTCCACAACCTTCTCAGAAATGAGAGGAGGCCTGTGCCCAGCAGTAGGACTAGCGTAGGTTTTACGATGAAAACAAAAAACACTTACAAAAGTATAAAATACTATTAGATGATATTTTTTAGAATAATGAATTCCATGGTCGTGCTAATACATGTGTGTATTATTTTCCAACATTTTCGTGGTTCACCTCATTACTACGTTGCAATATATTTGCACAGAATACTGAAAGCAACGCTTTTGAAATAGAAAGCCGACACGCGCTCTAAGTCTGAAATCAGACAAGATTTACTTTAAATTATTATGAGGCGTTGACATCAAAACTTGCTTCTTTAATTTGAATAACGAGCAGAACACTTAATCATTTATTTCAAGCTATTAACATATTTTCCGTATTTTATTTATATTAAAATAATCACCCGCTTGCCAAGCGTGGCAACTATGGCAAATATCCCCCCTATAAGACAATCTGAGAGGGAGTCCTATGTTCAGCAGTGGATTTTAATAGGCTGTAACGGTAACGGTAATCATCGATCAAAAACCCAAATCTAATAAATAAAAAAATTGTTTATGTAAAATTTTTAGATACACTATGCGTGGGCCACTCAGAAAGTTTTGCGAAACTAAAAGAAAACTCTATGTTTAAGGCTTTCATTATTAAACTTTCAAAGAACTCTCCACCAGCATCTAAACAAAGTTTCACGCGTCTGAACCAATATTCTACGACCTGCTCTACTAGCTAGCACATCTTTCGGCGATAAAAACTGTATCCACTTTCAGCTTTTTTTATTTTAAAAGAAAAAAGTAACAATGTGCCAAATCAGAGCTGTAAACAGGGTGAACCAAAAGCATATTTTAATTGCGCGTTGTCGCTGTCATGATAAAGCATTACCCTGCGAAGTCCCATGTTTGGTCGATTGTTGTTCACAGCAGTGAAGAATTTTGGCAAGCATTTGGTAGTATTCGGCATTGACGCTACTTCGATTTCGTAAGGGAATTGACACCAGATACCCCGTCAAATTGAAAAAAAAAACGATCTAAATCTACTCCGCGCTTCTCGATCGCTTCACTTTAAGTAGACGTTAGTCCATTCTTAAGCCGCCAAATCATCGACTGGCGTTTCGTTTCTTGATCGTATTGATATATCAAAGATTCATTACCTGTAGTAATGTCGTTAACATGCCGATATTTATAAACCTTACAAAAAATAGTCCTGACTCAGATTCTTTTTTCAACGAAATGTTAATATTTTAATTCAACTCGTAAAATTATAAAGAGAAATTTGAAATTGGAACATTCGTATTTTACTATCGTATTCTCTTTTTTTTGCTTTATCCATCAATGTTTTAGACTTAAGTTATGATATGGGTCTTTTATTAACCGACTTTAAAAGGAGGAGGTTCTCAATTCGAGTGTATGTTTTTTTTGTATGTATGTTACACGATATCTTCACAGACCAATTTTGATGATTCTTGTTTTATTACATAGATTATACTTCAAGGGTGGTCGTGTATAAATTAGGAGAATAATTTTTTTACCCCTAAGGGTAGCAAATAAATAACTTCTTTTTTAGCAATTTGAAGTCGGTTTTCAATTTTGTTAAAAGTTATAATTATTACCTTCAACAATTTTTATTGAACATGAATATTAAATATAAATGTCATCAGCCGAATATCAAATATAAGTGTCATCAGCCGAAACGTCGGAATTTTACAACAAGTGGTAAGTAATAACGCTATGAATAGGAGAATAAGAAATCACTGTGGAATGGATTTTAAGTAAAGCTTCTATATAATGAAGTAAACTTCTATATATTTAAGTAATTCGGGATATTAAGAAAGATATGGATAGGCCAGAGTATCCACTTACTATCAGATGGATTGCATATTCGTGTATCACAAAAAGTTTCAAACGTAACAATGTATTTCTGGTTTGATAGATTCAAATTATTCTACGAGTATGTGGTAGTGGCGAAAATGAATCAATACATTCGCCAAATTTTCCCGTAAGTGTCGTAAGAGGGAGATTTGGGAAATGCCAGGAATCTTCATTTGCTTTCATCTTTTTTTCCACTTCTCTTATGTCTCTGGTGCTCGGTATCGTAATGGCTGTAATCATTTTGTTACTACGCTGTGAGCTTCGAGGTCGATTTCGGGATGGATCTAAAATGTTCAGGCCAAGAGTATCTCGTGCATATTATGATTTAAAACGCCTCTACGATTCTGTAAAAGTTCTAGTAGAAGCTTAGATGATTTATATGATCTAAAGTTAAGAGGTAACGTTTTTAATAAGCATTAAGTAATGTATTACTAAATTAACTTAGAAAAATATATTTACAAAAAACAATAGTAGTGGCAGCGTAAGAGAATTCATCACCCCATTTATTCCCGTGGGTGTAGTAAAAGGCAACTATGGAAATGCTATGATCTCACGGCATCGAATAGATGGCGATATAACAATCTAGTTTATACCAGACGTAAAATACTCTGTCTGGTGATGAGGAGCAGCGCCCCAGGTACGATACGCCTGGTACTGCAATCGCCAATCCACCTGCCATGCCTGGTGATTAAGACAAATCCTCCTTAAAACGTAACAGGCCCATATACACAAGTAGCCTTTAACGGGTTCTTGATGATGATGATGACGACGAAGGTGAAGATAATTTTTTTTTCAAAAACATATTATTTTAATGATTTCTTATATTTACGCGAACACTACACATTGAATAAAACTACTTTTACGGATTTTATTGCGTTTAATTATACTTAGTTTTAAATTCCCGACAATTCGGGTGCTTTCCAGCACCCATGGTCACGGAGGTCACGGGGGACTGATCGCCTCAGTAGACATATAGTTTTATTCATACGATTTTAGATAGAGAATTCCCACTTGAAGTTAGACCTTATAGAAGAAGTAATATATTAAAAGCAAATGGAATTTGAGAACAAGACATCTTAGAGAAATTGTTAACTATTAATACTATTATCTTTACTTTTCGTATAGAATTCAAACGGACAATGACTATTTTTCTAGGTAGAAAAAACCTCAAATACGCATTAAGAAGAACTTCCAAATTTATTTATAGATCTAAAAACCTTATTTTAAGAAAGTACCTCTTATAAGAGCTTAAGATGATGCCACAGAAATATTTTCTTGAAATAAATTTTTCGTAAATTCACACACCGTTGACCGTGTCGTGGCGGTGTAAGAATATCCACTACTTCATATCGTCCCGTGCCGTAAGAGGCGACAGAGGGACGCAACCAGGAGATGGAAGGCAGCGTCTTCCTAATAACAACTAAAAAATAAACAATGCGGTTGCCAACCCGCCTGCCAAGTGTGGCAACTATGGCAAATATCGCCATTATGAGACAATATATGGGGAGGTCTATGTTCAGCTGCTGTAAAGGCAACGGTAATTGACACACAGATCTAAAATGATACTGCAATAAAAAATACAAATGGCGTTCACCCTAAAATAAAATGTAGCTTAGAATATCTCCTAACAATAATCCATAAAAATATTTTCATTCATTTTATAAAATCTTCAACGTATTGGGCCTGTTTCAGAGATTTACAGTTAGCCCCACTTATTATATTGTGAATGTGAAGATGTAAACAGAATATCTGTAGAGGCTTTCAAACGTCTTTTTAACCTACCCAAGCCCTAATTGCGTCAATTAATTAATAAATTAAAAAAAAATAGAATATAAATAATAGTTAAACACGCTTTTGTAGATAACCGAACTAAAAAGTAGAAAATAATTTTCAATAAGTTCAAAATAAGAAAATAGTGATGAACATAAAAAAAAACATTTTATTGTAAAAAAGCGTGGGGTGCTTTTTCAGATATTTTTATGATGACGCTAATTTTACACATATCCACAAAAATATTTACAACAAATGACATCAAGCACGTGCACAAGCATTGAGTTGCAAGATTCCACCTGGAACGACAGACTGACAAACAGACAGACAGACACACAAAAAAGTGACTTACTAAAAACGTGGTAAAATATGTAATATATTTGTTGCCAATCAAACCAAGAGGACAGGGGAAACAAAATTCAGACAGTAACGTTACTCATACAAGTGGTAAAATTAAACATTTTGTACAACCAACTTCAATATAAATAAAATGAGAACATCATCAATGTAGTCGAAGTCAATTAATTACGCATTATTAAGGATAGCTCAAAAACTACTTGTCAAATCTTGATCAAATTTATATATGAAACCACATGAGAAGCGCTAGCTTTCAAAAGAATCATCAAAATCGGTTCACCTAGAAAAAAATTCTAAGGTAACACACATAAATAATTTAAAAAAAAATTGTACAACCGACTTCAATATAAATTATTAAGAATTACTCAAAAACCTTCAGACAGGTCAGACCTTGATCAAATTGATATGGGACCACATGAGAAGGGAACGTATTTCATATAAAAAATGAATAATCGAAAAAAAAACATACAGTCGAATTGAGTACCTCCTCCTTTTTGAAGTCGGTAGAAAAATACAGTCGAATTGAGAAGTCGGTTGAAAAGGGTTTCCAATATTTATATAATAATAAAATGTTAAAAGGAATAATCCCATTGGATTTCTTGCTGGTCTATCGCAGGACAAAGGTTTTTTCTGTTAGTGATAAATAGAAATTGACTTTGAATAAGTTTGATGTTATAGTCTAGGCTAGTCCCGTAGGCTGTAACAATAACGATAACAATAAATCAACTTCCTACATAATCATATCATGATATATATATATTACTCGACACTATTTATATAAATTATCAAGAGTCGACTATACGATATACAGTCGCCTCTCGATAACTTGAAACTCAAGGTACCAGAGAAAAATTTCAAATTACCAAGACTTCAAAATAACAGGAGTTCAAATAACCAAGACGGGAGGGAGGAAATAATCAAGTAAACAATAGTTTGATCAAAATTATTTAGATTTATTATTTTTTATTCAGGTCTGTGCATGATAAACGCTTCAAATTATCGAGAGTAAGGAAGCTCAGACTTCAAATTATTGCATGTTGGCGGGCAAGATACTATTCCTTCTACTTCAAATTACCGAGGAGACCAATTAATATTGATTTTATTCAATTTATCGAGTATTTTTCAAGGGATCGGGAAAAAATTTCAAATTATCGAAAGATTCAAATTAAATATATATATATATATATATATATATATATATATATATATATATATATATATATATATATATATATATATATATATATATATATATATACTAGCTGGCCAGGCAGACGTTCTGCCCTTTCCAACGACTATTCCTATAAAAATCCTTAAATTTGCAATAAAAAATATTTAGGGTCACTTATCGGGATAAAAATCATCCTATCTCTCAAGTTGTACCAAACTGCACACAGTGTGCAAAATTTCATTGAAATCAATTCAGTAGTTTAGGAGAAACAATGTGACACGTAATTTTTATATTTATAGGTATAGACATAGATTCCTTCATAACATTATCACGGCAATATGTCCACAGTTTGACGTTTTAAATTAAAAGTAATCAACTCTTTCACTAGTAAAAAAGTATTATGGATTATTATTTAAATTTATTAGTATCTATGTTATAAAATCATCATATTATGTTAAAGGAGCGTTAGTCCAGAAGTTGTTATCGTCCGATACGAACATTTTCAGTTGGTTGTTTCGGTTTAAACTGAACTACCATGAAAGCTATTATCTAAGTCAGTGTGTACAACAGTGTGTGCTACAAGCCATGTATTTCAGATGTATTGTCATCTCCAAGGACTACGCCTCACATCCTGTAATTGTACTGGCTCTGTATCCTGCAGATCGAAACACAGTAGTGTGGTACTGCTACTTGGTGACGGTGGTACCTACCCAGACGAACTTCTAGGCAGAAAAAAGTATTTGTGTCTTGATGTCTAGTTGCTGCAGAAACTGTTTTCTGAACGGGCCGTTCACAGAGCAAGTACGCAGAGCAAGCAAGCGTAAGACGCAGCATGTGGGGCCACTACACCGCATGCTACGTCTTACGCTTCCCACTCAGGCCTGAGACTGGGTAAATCAAGTTTGCCACTGTTAATAAAAAATGTAATGCAGAAAAGTATGATGGTTATAAAATTAATTAAACCCCTTAAATATTTATAAACTTCAACATTAAATACGACATCCTTTGTTACATAAGTCTATATAAATAAACAAAGATAAAAGTCGCCATTTAATGAGCCATTTACAAGGCAAACTGTCTTCAGGACAAAAGGGCAGACAGAACTCATTAAATACGTAACGTATATTTGAAGAACAGTCAGTCTAAACAGAGAGCTATCGCGTCATTAGCAAGGTCTGTTGTTCCACATAGCTCCACATTAAGTTCCTATTATGTTTTTAAGATATTTAATATTTTTAGAGAATTTTTTTTTATTCTTCTTCTTCCATTACAATAACAGCCTATCAAAGTTCACTGCTAAATACAGACCTCATCCATAGATTGCCTCATAGGAGTATATTTGCCATATATGTTACGCTTGGCAACCGCAGTTTTAACATTTATTCAGCTGTAATCACGAAGATCCTGCTGCCCATCTCCTGCTTCATTTTCCTGTGTCACCTCTTACAACACCCACGGGATGATATGGAGTTATGGATATTCTTACTCCCCTAATACACGGTTAATATTCTTTTTTCTTCATCAACCCCTAGATGTCCACCACTGAACATGGAACTCTCACGTTTACTCTCACTTTCACGGATTTGTGTTAATCGCCACGCTTAGCATGCCGATTAACGATCGCAATACCAGACGTCTAGCACCCTTAACGCTGATTCCCATGCGCTGTCTGAGTAAATTAAGTCTAGCATAAACGGGGTGATTATAAGTGGCGGTGGTATAAAAAGGTTGTAAGTCAATTGTTAACATAAATAACTTTATTTGACACGCATTCACACATGAAGAAACACAGCTGTTGCATGCTTAAATTCTGAAACTGAAAAACTTCCAGTCGAAAATTGACCAACTTCTTTCAATCTCAGAAAAAGCGTTACTACAAAACTTGTTTATAATTCAGCTCCCTCGTAACATCACAGAATTTCAACACGGCGCTCTCAAGTTGGATTCTGGCCAACCAACTACGGTTATATTTTATTTACTTTATCGACAGTAACCATAATGTTTTAATAATCATGATTTATCGATTGGATTTAAAAAATCGATTTTCATTTCGCTTTTTCCTTTATGAAAGGTAATATGTAAGTAAGTATATCAGCGATATCAGCAATACAAGCAGGCAGGAATGCTATCGCAAATGTCTTAATTGAAACTGGTAACGTTTACTATCACTTTAACAAACGAAATTGCAATTTATAACAAAGGTATTAGAGACTGGATGACAGCAATTCATTATAGTGCGGTCACTAAGTAGAAAGCTACAGCACTATAATAATCTAGTCTAATAAAGTGAGAGAAGAAAAAGTCGGCGTACAGTGGCGGCGTAATACAATCCACTACCCCATGACATCCTGTGGGTACCGTAAGAGGCCACGGAGGGAAACTGAAACGGGAGATGAGCAGCAGCATCTTCCTGATAACTCAAAATAATTAAAAAAACTGTTCTCAAGCGTGCAACTATGGTCATATTCTATCTATGGGGGACTTTGATAGGCTGTATTATATTTGATGGAAAAGAGTAATTAATAATTTAACGAAAATTTTGACATGAATTAAATAAACTTATTATGTTATCTATGTATCTTTACTTTTTTACGGACAAAGTAACAAGTTGTATTGTTATTTTTTTCTTCATAATGCTGTACTAGCAAATTTAGAATAATAAATACATAAATTTTTCTTTCTCGATTCATTTTAAAAATCCAGTGCTATGACCTCTGTATGCAAATATAAAAAGTTTGCAAATTAGGAATTCGAATCACTAACCTCAACTTTTCATATTGATTATGTGATTTGAGATCTCAAACTCAAACTCAAACTCAAACATTTTATTGCGTTCATGTGGTTACATAAATAGTTCTTATGTTGGATATAATAGAGCCAAACATGAGCCCTGATAGGGCATAGCAACATTATATATCAATTTGATTTAATTGATTTAAAAAGAAGAATTACTAATTTTATTTACTTAAACTAAACATTACTTTTAGGTTTAATAAACATTTGCAATAATTTTTAATACCATGTTAATAAAAAGTATAATATATATGTCTATATTCAATTAAACAATTATTATTTTTCACCGAAAAACTCCGACAACGAATAGAAACTTTTTTCAATTAAATATTTTTTAAGCTCTCTTTGAAATTTATTTAATGATTCTTCTTTTTGTAAACATTTAGGGATTTTATTATAAATTTTTACACACATACCATAGGGTCCTGATTTAACTGTTTGTAATTTTGTGATAGGTGGAGCTAATTTATTATTAGGACGTAAAAAATGAGGCCGGGAGTATATTGAAAAAAGGTGCATATTCTTTTTAACAAATGTGCATACTTCTAGTATATATATAGATGTAAGTGTTAATATTTTTAACGAAATGAAGTAAGGTTTACAGCTGTCAGTGTTATCTATGTTTGTAATTATGCGGATACATTTTTTTTGTAGAATAAATAATTTATTTACGTCTGTGCTGTTTCCCCACAGTATAATGCCATACTTGAGCCATGCATGGGCATAAGCATAGTATGCACACGTGGCCGTTTTTGAATCTGTGACTTTTTTAAGTTCGTATAGAGCATACGAGAAACGGGAAAGTTTAGATGATACTTTCTTTATGTGTTCTTTCCAATTTATGCCCGAATCTATGTTTATACCTAATAACGTATATGAATCAACACATTCTAATTTAGTATCGTTGTAAGAATAATTTATAGATAGGGGGTATTTTTGATACGTTTAAATTGCATTAGCTTAGTTTTGTGTTATTTAATACGAGATTGTGATTTATTAACCATTTAGAGATTTCTATTAGTACACTATCTAGACAGTTGTTAAGATTGTTATTATTATTATTGTCGAATGGGATGACTACATCTCCCAAGTGGATTCTGAAGGTGACAGTTACGTTCAACGCATTATGCGTCTATTTGCTTTAGTTATTGTTCTGAGGTGTATTTACTGACCAAAGACAACTATATTTATAATTTCAGTAAGAAAAAAAAGTATTCTTTGTGATGTGTTCACAAGTCCAGTGCACTTGAATATGCCTCCCCCACGGAATGCCACAAAGTGTGACGTGTGTCGCTCTTTCACTGTCCGGTTTTCAGACATAATAGTACGACAATAGCATTGACCTACTCGTATATGTAGTGCACGGGACAGCGAAAGGGTTAAATTAAATCGTTGATGCGACACAGGTACAACATAAGCGATGTCTACCGAGCCGATACCTAGCGCACGTTTGACAGCAATTCATTATAGTGCGGTATGTAGAAAGCTATAGCACTATAATAATCTATGTATACATATAACAAATCTGTAAAAATGTCGTGTCTGTAATTATAATAATTTCTTAAAGTCTGCTGAAGCCAAATTAATAGTTTTTAGAATTTTTGTCTGTCTGTCTGTCTGTGTATTCACAATTCACGCAAAAACTACGGGACGGATTTCCGTGAAATTTGGTATGTAGGTAGTTAACGAACCCAGGCAACATATTATATGTTACTTTTTGAATGAGAGTGCAAAAAGTAGGACATAAATAACTTCCTATGATTCCATCTATCCTCTTAATAGAAAGCATACACTTTACAATCTTCGGATGCTTTGGCATATAATATTAAAAAAATATTCCGTTATGCATAAATACGTTAACCCGAAAAAGATTATCTTTCTTCGGAAGCAATCGGTTAAAATTAAAAATCTTTGTTTTTTAAATCAAATTTTTAAACTAGCAATATAAGTAGCTATTTACATAGAAATACACCAACTCTACGAATTTTTCAAAACGTGGCTCGTGGTAACAAAAGGTCACTTGATAATGTGAGAATCTTTGTTCACCGAATAAAAAATTTTTGCTTTTATAATCCAAGAATTAGAGCATTTTCCACATTTTCCTGTTGCATATATACAGATTTCGAAACGAAAGTTTATTTTTAATTTTATTGCATTATTATTTCTATATTTTCTTGCCATGGGTCGGAATGCTTAAGATGAAAAATCGATAGTTGTTTTTAAATTTGTCGTGTCAAATTTAGCAAAACAAAACGTAATCACCTCGGTTTCTCACCTCGAGGATGTTTTAAATTGAGCATAGTTCATAGTGGTTAAAAAGTGGAGGAGTCATGTTCCGACTTCTACGACAATAAAGGAAACAATTTTCTGCACCGCGTATTCTTGTAATTTCCTGTGTAGGTCACACAACTCGAATAATTTACTATATGCAATGATTAATATTAACTAACAGGACAAACAATTAAACCTTATGCATTTGTAATCAAAGTTTAGATATACTTTTAAGTAAATTAGCAGAATCATTCCAATATTAAATTACGTTTTCTTTTAAATTTCAAAATAGTTCTCATGATGTATTGTATATATTTGTAAAAAGTATGTAAACTACAAAAAATGTCAATAAAGAATTATTATTATTATTATGTAGGGTATTTATATAGTTTTCTCATCTGGTTGAGCTGGATAAATATATAATTGTAAATGAAAATGATAAACATACATAAATATCAATAAAATAAAATAAATACATAATAAATTACATAAATAAATAAAAACCCAACCAGATGGAAGCCCTCGGCAGAGGAGACCAAACGGCCGAGGGTTAGGGGGAAAGGGAAAGAAACCGGCGGACGATGCGGGCGGTATAGAGGAGCACCGCCTTCTGCATTTGAGCTTGGAGCGGTCTGTCACGGAGTCCCAGTCGCCTCAGATGACCCAAGAGGCTGACTGGGATTAACCCGTTCGCAGAAACGACTGCAGGTATAGTTTCGGTCGGCAGTCCACCCCACATGTCGGTCACCTCGTGAGCCAGGTCCAGATATTTTGTTCGCTTATCTGTTTCGGCTTTCAAGAGGTTCTCGTCATACGGAATGGTAATGACAACGACCAAAAAAATGACTAAAAATATCCTTGACTGTGCCCGGTCCATCAGCACAATATCAGGCTTATTCGCAAGAATGGTCCTGTCTGTGATGATGGCCCGGTCCCAGTAGAGCCTGGCGCTGTCATTTTCGAGCACGGCTTCCGGCATGTACTTATATTAAGGCAGTTTCTGATCCACGAGACCGTATTTCAGAGCGAGCTCCTGGTGTAGAATCCTGGCTACTACGTTGTGCCTATGCAAGTACTCAGAGTTAGAAAGCGCCGAACAACCAGAGATGACATGCCTAAGTGATTCACCGGGATGGCGACAAGCTCGACAAATGTCGACGGTGCCATCCCTTAGGATGTATCTCCGATAGTTGTTGGTCTTAATTACCTGATGCTGTATTGCACAGACAAAACCCTCGGTTTCCCCGAAAAGGTCACCAAAACGTAGCCAGTGGAGGGAGGCAACTGTGTCTACGAAAGGCTCATGTAGAGCCTTGTAGAATCTCCCGTGGAGCTCCTTCTCCTTCCATACGGTTTCGCGGTCGGAAATGCTCTGTACTGGCGGGTCTTGCCATTGCCCGTTGGCTAAGGATAGAGAGGTAAGTCCTTTATCACAAAAAATAACGTCCCTATAGAATGAATCATCCGCTCTCGTCAGAAAGTAATTACGGAGGCTTCGCGATTATGCATCGTAAGCGCGCTTAAAAAGCCGCGCCCACCATATTTACGCGGCAAGTACAGCCTCATTACTGACGATCTCGGATGATGCATCCTATGGGACGTCATAATAGTGCGGACTTTTCTATCCAGAGCGTTCAGTTCGGTCTGAGTTCACCTAAGTATGCCAAATGTATACATGAGAACAGGCATGATCCAACCGTTATATGCGTGTGTCTTATTAACGCCCGACAAAAGACTGTTAAGCAATTTTGTCAAGCGTGCATAAAACACATCGCAAACTGACTGCTTCATGTCCGCCTCATCGATACCTATGTTATGTGACATACCCAGGTATCGGTATGTTTCAGCATCGGATAGGGTCTTTATGTTGATGGGCATAGACAAGTCTATGCCCTCAGAGTAAGCAACCCTTCCCCTTTCGACATGGAGGACCGCACACTTATCCGTCCCCAGCTTCATTCTAATAGAATTGCTAATATCACAAGTGATGTTTAGCAATTCCCTAAGATGAGAGCTACTGGAGGCGAATAATTTGAGATCATCCATATAGAAAAGGTGAGTCACTTTTGTACCACCTTTCCGAAGCTGAAATCCCCTCCCAGAACCCTCCAGTAAGGTACTGAGAGGGTTAAGAGAGAGGCAAAACCAAATTGTACTCAAACAATCGCCCTGGATGATACCCCTTCTTATCCTTATGTGGTTCTCCGCAGCCGTCATCCGCTCGCCTAGATCACAAAGGATCGTACTCCACTGCCCCATACACTGCCCGAGGAAGTCTCGAACTGTACAGTCAACCTTGTACAGCTCGAGGACCCTCTTAAGCCATGTATGAGGCACCGAGTCGAATGCCTTTTTGTAGTCTATCCGGTTCCGGCGGTTGCGTTTAACCACCTTGCCAATGACCGCCTCAATGAGGAGAGGTTCCTTGGTTCCACGACCACTGCTCCGACATCCATTTTGAGCGCGCGACATCACCTGATTTGCGTTCAGGTGACGAGTGATTCTCGCGCTCAAAATGGATGTTAGTGTCTTGTATATGGTTGGTAGACACGTTATGGGGCGGTATTTGCTCGGGTCTGTGGAATCCCGGTCTTTAGGAACCAAATGAGTAATCCCAGTAATGAAGAGGCTCGGGAGTGAGTTTTGGTCGAGAGCCTCTTGAAACTGTCGGGCGAGCACAGCGTGACACACCACGAACCCCTTCAACCTTCATCAGTCTCCTACTGTTAAGAAATAGTCAACGAAACCACAAATACAGGACTCCAAAAGACTTCTAGTACAATGAAGCATATAAAATTCATGCAGATTAACCTGGATCGTGGGCGGGCGGCGACACTTGAGTGCCTACGTGCAGCCACGATGCAGGAATACTCTGTGATTTTAATGTAAGAAATTTTTTTGAAATAAGAACAAATACAAAATGTTGGTGCCAAAACTCATTTAACAGCGGGTTCTCAGTATCGCATCATACAAAAAGTTACCAACGACAGAGCTAAACCTGTTAGGTCGGCAATTGTTATCAGCGATCCCACAATTCAATTCACTATCAATCCTACTCTCCTCTCTGAGGACATAGTTGGTGTAGAATTAGAACTTGGCTACTTAAAAATAGGCGTAATTAGTATGTACCTACATGAGAAGGGAGACCTCGATGAAGATCTACAAGTGATAAGAAGATACAAGAAAAACATGGCAACAAATGACATCATAATAAGAGGGGATGCCAACGCAAAGAGCATCTGGTGGGGATGCAAAGCAGACGACAGCAGAGGAAAACTCATTATGGAAACATTCGCGGAACTGAATCTAGACATCCTTAATGTAGGCACCACGCCTACTTTTTCCACTTATAGAATCAATAAATTATGCACTAGTATAATTGATATCACCGCTTGCTCGTCATCATTACTCCATCGAGTAAAAGACTGGTATGTAGATGAATCGCTTTGCTCAATTTCAATCCACAAATCAATCTCATTCAATTTCGAATTAGTGCTTTCTAATACCGCAGTCAACATTCATGGTACAAGAATCTATAATACCAAAAAGGCAAATTGGGGCAATCTGAAAAATGAACTGAATACAGAACTTCGTAGATATATGATAAGTTAGACAATAGACGAAATCACAACACCATAAGAGCTAGAAGAAACAATAAGAAATTACACACAATTAATATTGGCAGCCTATAATAACAATATACCTATGATAAATCAGAAGCGAAAAGTAGAAGATCCTGTATGGTGGAACAACGAAATAAATGAAAAGAAAGCAGATATGATTAGGAAAAGAAGAAGAATAAGGAATGCAAACCCTCTAAGAAGAAAGCATGTAATAGACCAATATCTGCAAGAGATGCAAGACGAGAATACACTAATGCAATTGAAAAGGCTACAACTAAAAGCTGGATAAATCTGTGCAACAAAGAAAAAAAAGAAACTCTCTGGCAAAGAACATACCGGATCTTAAAAACTTGCCCGAATAGAGAACAGGACAGACTACTCCGTGACTCTGGTGGAAAAATACTTTCAGAAATCGAATCAGCGAACCATCTAATTGATACATTTTATCCATGGGACAACCCTGAAACTGATAGTGCAGAACAGACCGAAATAAGAACAAATACACAGCAAATAATAAGCAAACTTAAAAGTGAAGACATTTCAGCAATCAAGTCATTCACAAAACTTGAAATAGGAGAAATATTTAAAAATATGAGTTCGAAGAAAGCTCCTGGAGTAGATGGCTTAACATCAGATATATGTCAAGCTGCATTTGAAAGCAGCCCAGAAATCCTGCAATCCTTTTACAATAAATGCTTAACATTAGGCTACTTCCCAGAAATATGGAAAAAAGCAACAATTAAGGTTATTCCCAAGCCCAACAAAGAAGACTACTCCCTGGCCAAATCCTATAGACCGATCGGGTTATTACCAGTTTTAGGTAAGGTTCTAGAGAAACTGTTTGTAAATAGAGTCCAGTGGCAACTAGGAAGAGAAGGCAAAATAAACAATAGACAATACGGGTTTACACCCCAAAGAAGTACTGAGGATGCCCTATATGATACAACTGCACTTATAAAGAAAGGACTTAAGAATAAAGCCATAGTTATACTAGTGTCGCTGGATATAGAAGGTGCGTTCGATAACGCATGGTGGCCTGCCATAATAAAAGAACTCCACGCCAAAAATTTTGACAAATCTATGGTCAGGCTCATTAATAGTTACTTATCCGAAAGAGAAATACATCTTAGGTATGCTGGGCAGGAATGCAGGAAACCCACAAATAAAGGATGTATCCAGGGTTCTACTTGCGGCCCTATGCTCTGGAACATCCTTATCGACCCCTTACTTAACGTAACTAAGCACCTAGGCGCCCACGTACAAGCTTTTGCTGATGACATTTTGATCGTAGCGACAAACAAGGATGGCCAAAAACTAGAAAAAGGCATAAACAATACACTAAAAATAATTACGGAATGGGGCAAAAAATATAAACTAAGATTTGCCCCCCATAAAACGCAGTCCATAATCATAACAAAAAAATTGAAATTCCACCGACCTTGTTTACAAATTGAAGGAGTTACACAGATCAAATGAAAGTTTTAGGCCTAACGATCGACAAAAATGTAAATTTTAAGGAAACTGGTGATCCAATTGCACAATTTCTCAGGAAGCCCATAGGAAGGAGCTTGTAAGAAGCGCTTTGTGCCAAACCCGATCGAAAGCCTTCGCAATGTCCAACTAACGGCCAATGCCTCCCCTTGACTCTACTGCCTCCGCCCATCTATGAGTCAGGTAGACCAGAAGATCACCAGCTGATCGACCCGACGAAAACCGTATTGGCGGTCACTAATCAGCTGGTGATCCTCAAGGTACCGCATGAGCTGGCAGTTTATAATGGATTCCATTATTTTGGAGAACAAGGGGTGATGGCGATAGGCCTGTAGTTGGACGGGTCTGAGCGGTCGCCTTTAGGGATCGGTTGGACAAAAGCTGTCTTCCATGATTTCGGGACTACGCCTACGGAGTAGGAGTACCGGAAAGACGCGTTAGAACCGGTGCCAACTCCGAGCACACGTCCTCAGCACAATTGGGGATTCCGTCAGGCCCTCGACTTGTGGATGTCCAGGGAGGAGTGCTTTGCGGACCGAGCGCTGTGAGAACCGAACATCCGGCATGGAGCACTCACACCGCGGGATGGTCGGCGGTGTGTTCCCCCCGTCATCAAGAGTCGAGTTGGACGCAAAAAGAGAGCCTAAAAGGTCGGCTTTCTCTTTTGCGGCGTGGGCCAGTGAGTCGTCCTCCCTGTGCAGAGATGGTAGTGATGGCTTACAGAAATTCCCTTGGACAGCCTTGGCGAGAGACCAGAATGCACGGGTTCCCGAAGGAAGGCGAACTAGTTTCTCGCCAATTCTGCCTATGTGCTCTGACTTTGCCTTGGCAATAACACTTTTGAAAGACCTGGAGGCGAAGTTATACTTCTTTTTAAGCATGCTGGTGTTTACATCCCGAGCCGCCGAAGCCTCAACCCAGGCCTGATAGCACTCCTGCTTACTGCGTAATGCAGTCTTACAGGAGCGACCAAACCAAGGCTGCGATCTGCCTCCGATGGGTACCACAGATGATGGAATAAATAGTTCCATTCCTGTAATACCACATCAGTGACAGAGTCAGCAACAGCGCTGAGATCATCCAGCGAGAAGCAAACCCGCCCTATGGGTAGGATGCAAGAAAGACAGCATTGCGTCCCAATCCGCCGACCTGTAATGCCAAACACGGCGGCAACCTGCAGAACGCAACCGCGAGGGAGCGTGAGTGGCACCACACCCGGATCAGACAATGGTCCGAAGAGCCGAGAGGGCATCGACGGAAACCTGATATCCGTCCGGATGAGAGGTCAGCAGAAGGTCCAACAGGAAGGTGTGTGATCCTTCACATCTGGAATCCGCGTAGGCAAAGTAACCAGCTGTGTCAGACCATATGCCAAGGCAAAGTCATTAACAGATCTCCCCGCATGATCGGTTAAACGTGAACCAAGCCATTCGGCGTGGTGGGCGTTAAAATCGCCAAGGATCACGATCTCTGCGGATGGGACCTGTTGTAGCAAGGAGTCTGTAGCCATTTGGACGTGGTCGATGAGTCGGTCTGTTTCGGCATTACCGCTATGGGACCTATAGAGGCACCCGTAGACGCGCGGATGGTCGTCGCTATCTACGCGTAGCCAAAGGATGGACAGGTCCGAACCTTCAAGACTGCCGAGGCGTCGAGAACAGATGTCCTCTCTGACGTATACGCAAACTCCAGCCCGAGGCACAAAGGAGTGTTCCAATTTGTACCCCGGGTAGGAGAGATACGAAGTATCAGCCGGAGAGGACACCTGCGTCTCGGTTAGAAAAACAAGGCCGGCTTCGCCGTCTCGAGATGGTAGTGGACGGCGTTTGGGTTCAGTGAAGTCCCCTGATGCAGAAATCCACGGATAGCGTGGCAGGGGTCGCCTGGTCTTGTTGCTCAGTTTGCCCCGAGCAGTTATTGTTTGAGCGGAATTTTGCCCCAGAATACGCGGGGCAGCCTGAGCACCCACGCTCAGGAGTGGAGTAGCATGGTCGTGGATGCTCAGCGAGGGATTCTCCAGGGGTGCTGGTACCCTCCTGGGGTAGTCTAAAATTTAATTCCGCTATCATGTTGATGGGGAGAATTGGGCCTCCGGTCACCTGCACTCACCAGACGAAACGCAAAAGCAGAGCTTCCACTTCACGCCGGTATTCTGTGAGGTCGTGGTACTAACCCGGCTCGAGCCTGCCCATACGTGCAACAGCAAAAGCTGCTGCGTGGCTCTACCACCGTTATAATTACGGTTTATATACATTAGCATTATCAATATATGTAAAACAATAGAACACCTGTAATATCCCTTTGTATTGCTACTCTGTATGTCATACGATATTATGTGTACCACTCACAGTCGACTGTGTTAATGTGAAACGTGATACTCAGTAACAGATGAATATTCGAAAGCTACGATGTGTACACAAGATATTTAGATTAAAAAGTATATATATATATATATATATATATATATATATATATATATATGAAAGTTATGATGTGGCATTTTCTTTGGAAGCGACAGTAGCCTAATGGTAGTAAGTAATAACGTAACTAATAAAGTAAAAGTAAATAATAGAAATATAATACAAAATACCTTTACTAGTGTTTAGTTTTAATATTCTTTACACATTTTTACACATAATTTTATTAATATAACAAAAAAGTTATAAATCTCTATGTCACTGAAACCTTATAAGCCAAAAGCACTTTATGTACAATAAAATCTAACATATAAAAAATAATGTTTGGTTGTTGTAGAAATTAGTCAGCCGCGCTGTTCCACCACGCTTGCACAAAATACTACGAGTATACAGCGTGTTTCGTACGGTGAGTGAAGAGCAGTTGAGACCAATTTACAATGGCAACGAGGCATTCCATCTAAGTGCTCAGAGGTGACAACGCATCTGAATTTAGTATTCAAGAATAGATGTACATAAAGTATATGGGCCACAGCACTTACTTACCATCAGGTGGACTGTGTACTCGTTTGTCACGCCTACATTAATAAAATAATATTTCAGGCAGGTTTCCTCTCGACGTTTTTTTTACTGCTGACCATGTCATAACTTAGAATTGTAATCGCAAACTCATTGGTGCCAGAAAGGATCGAACCAGAGTTGATCGAGTACTGTTTGACAACTGAGTTTATAAATTATATCATCCGAAAAACTTAGAAAAGGTAAAAAGCGTCACGTTACGTCGGTAACAATTAATTGCAACATGTAGCGCCATCTATGAAAATCACATCAAATCCTGGTTCAATTTACGAACCTTCGAAGCTTCTTGCAAAAGAATATAAAACCCAATTTCGTATTTTGTATTGAATATAACTTAAATTTAAAAACCCCCGTAGCAAAAAGAGCTGGTGATTTTCAAACGGCTGAACAGATTTTCTTGAAATGTAGCTAAGAACACTCTCGATTAAGACAGCTTTCCAACGAAAAAACTTAATAAAAATCGGTTCATCTGTTCAGGAGCTATGACGCCACAGACTGAAATATAGATACATAGATACATAGACACACAGAAACACCGATACACAGAAACACAGATACACACTATAAACATGTAACACCTTTCTGTTTTCGTCGGGGGTAAAAAACTATCATCACCATTATCATTACAGCCTATCAAAGTCTACTGCTGAACATAAGCCTCCTCCATAGATTGCCTCATTGCGCATACATATTTGCCATGTCACGATTGGCAGTCGGGTTGGCAACCGCATTTTTGTGCTGTTTTCAAAAAGATGCTGCTGCCAAATTTCCTGTTGAATTTTACGTCTGTCGTATCTTACGACACCCACGTAATAATATAAGTTAGTGGATTCTCTTACGCCGCCGCTGCACGGCAAATACCTAAAACCAATAAATAAAATTATAGTAAAATATTTCTTTTTTCTAATTTGCTTTTCATTCATTCATTCATTCATTACAGCCCTTCACAAGTCCACTGCTGAACATAGGCCTCCCCCACGAAATGCCACAAAGCACGGTCCCGAGCCACCTGCATCCATTGACTTCCTGCATGTCTTACCAGGTCGTCACTCCATCTAGTGGGGGGACGCCCTACACTTCGCCTGCCGGTACGAGGCTGCCACTCGAGAACCTTTCTTCCCCATCGGTTGTCGGTTCTTCGAGCTATATGGCCGGCCCATTGCCACTTCAGCTTACTAATCCTTTGGGCTATGTCGGTTACTCTGGTTCTACTGCGGATATCCTCATTTCTAAGTTTATTTATTTATTTATTTATTTATTTACACTTTGCACCTTAATAAAAGGACTACAAAGGGCGGACTTAATGCCTTAGGCATTCTCTCCCAGTCAACCCGGGACGTGTGGAAATTAAGTGATAGGTGACAAATTAAATGAACAATAGAGTAAATCCAGGAAAAACAAAAAAACTACTGATAAACTTAAAAATAAACTAATATTATATATATAAATACAATAAGCTTATATACTATAAAATATAATACAGACAATATATTATATTTACATACAAATACATAGATACATAAATATATACATATTATAAATACAAATAGATATATAACATAAACCTATAAATAAAATAACAACAAAGGTAACCAAATTGACCATATTAACTATCAATAAAGTGCTTATGTACCAATCTTTTAAAGGCAGTCCTATTAGCTATTTCCGTCTTCGGGCAACGAGTTCCAGAGAAGTGCAGCCTGAATGGTGAAGGATTTCCCACCGAAATCTGTGAAATGTAGTGGGATACTAAATTTATAATTAGACGAAGAACGCAGAGTTTTGTCATGCGTTGAGGAAACATACTGAAATTTATCCTTGATTCTTATCTAAAGAAGGAGATGGATCATTTAATAATGAGAAGAGAACAGGCAAAATTTTAGAGTCACGCCTCTGTTTTATAGAAAGCCATTTAAGGCGAGAGCGATAGTGAGAGATATGATTATGCTTACGAAGACTGAAAATGTATCTGATGTAATTTTTGAGAAGGCGCTCTAGCTTGTTAAGAAGGTTTTGGTTTAAACCAAGTAACACACGTCTGCATAATCAATGATCGGTAGAATAAGTAACTGTACAAGCATAATTTTAGTCTTAAAGGGAGGAAATTTTTCAAGCGATAAAGAGAACGTAAAGAACCAGCGACTTTACGACATGTTTCGGTGATATGAACCCCAGGACAGGGTACTATCAATATGGAGACCAAGATTTTTAACTGAGGAAGAGAACGGTATCAGGCGATCATTCTAACAGAAGGGAGGTAGGCTAGCGGGATCAATTTTTGCAAGCATCCTTGAGCTACCCATAATCACCGCTTGGCATTTCGTAGGTTAACAGACACCCAAAGCGCATGGACCAATCACGGACTGACTTGAGATTGGAATTCAATTTGTTAATCGCGTTATGGATGTCACAAATGTCAGACTGTACATAAAATTGTAGATCATCAGCATACAGATGGTACGAACAATCAATATTAGATGTGATGAATTAATAAATATAGAGAAGATTAAAGGAGAAAGTATACCGCCTTGCGGTACGCCAGAAACCAGGTCAACCCACTGTGAAGTCATTTGCTCCACGTGGACAGACTGTTGACGTCCGCGAAGATAAGATGAGAACCATTCCAGGACTGACGGTGCAAACCTATAATAAGAAAGGATAGCAAGAAGGATATCATGGTCAACTGTGTTAAAAGCGTTAGAAAAGTCAACGAGCACCACAACTGTAACTTTCTTGTTTTCCATTCCTTCTCTAATATCTTCAGTTATTTTAAGTAAGGCAGTTGTAGTGCTGTGACCAGGACGAAACCGGACTGAAAAGTACTTAGTAGGTTATGTTTATATATGAAATTGGAAATTTGCTTATGAACACAGGCTTCAGAACTTTAGATAGGAAAGGTAAAACTGATATGGGCGGAAATGATTGGGAAGTGTAGGATTGGATACTTTAGGAAGGGTCTTACGAGCTTTTTTCCACTGACTCGGAAACTGACCTGAGTCAAGCGAAAATTAACAATAAGTGTAATTGCGGGGAGAATGTGTTCTAGGATATTAATAATCATGGCTCTACTAATATCATCGCAACCGACAGCCTTGGATTTTATTGCCAGAAGAGTCTTTCTAATTTCATCCTGATCAACAGGGTTAAAAAGAAAGACTGGTATGTGCGGAGACGGAATTGAAGCTATGTAAGCGACTGTTTGGGATCGGATTGATAGGTCCAATGCAGAAGCAGAAGCAAAATGAAGATTTAAAGCATCGTGAGAAAGAGATAAACCACAATCCAAAGAAGGTGTTTTACCCACACCTAGAGAACTAAGGAATTTCCACACATCAGCTGGCGAAGAATTACTTATATTGCTATGGATAAATCGGCGTTTTGCAGAACGTACCATCTGATTGCATCTGTTTCTGGCCTTCTTAAAAGACAACCAGTTTTCCTCAGATCTGCTCCTCTTGAACCGGGCAAAGGCTCGATTACGGCTGGTCATGGCCTTCCGTACCTCTTCAGTCATCCAGGGGCTAGTGGACGTCGTAATTTTACTTTACGTACAGAAGCATGGTTATCATACAAAACATGAATTATGTTATTGAAAATAGTTACTTTATCATCTACAGTGGTTGCAGTTGTTAATGGCGTAAAATCTATAAGCGATGCGTCTTTCAAAAGCTTATCCATATTAATTCTACTAAAATTACGTAAGGACAGTACAGTAGGTTGATATTTGGGAGGTTTAAGGTTGTATGATACATAAATAAGATCATGGCGGGAAAATCCCGGCGCTTCAAGTTGTCCATATGATAGCACCCTGTCAGAGGAGTCAGCTATAATGAGATCAATCAGAGAGTCATCAGTGTCGATATTATGATGAGTTGCCTTTAAAGGAAGAATGTTGAGATTGACAGACTCAATGATTTTACGAAGCTTTTGAGACCGGACTGAATTTTCAGTAAATCCGTGTTGAAATCTCCCATGATTATGCAGTGAGCGTACTCAGAACCAATGTTATCAAGAGCCTCTTCTAAATTGGCGAAGTAATCAGTAGAAGGAGGACAATACACGCAGAGAAACCCGAGCATAGCCCTCCATAGCTCGCTGAGCGACCTTGAGCTTCCTCATACGGCCAGCAGTGAAGGACCACGTCTCAGTTCCGTATGTCATCTCTGGCAACACGCACTGGTTGTACAATTTAGTTTTGAGGTTTTGAGGTATGCCTGACGAGAAGATGGGTCGTAATCTCCCGAACGCTGCCCAGCCGAGTTGAATCCGTCGATTGACCTCTCGATCGAAGTTGACTTACCTAGTCGGACTATTTGTCCCAGGTAAACATATTCGTCAACAACTTCGAGCTTAGTGCTCCCAACAACTACCGGCATAGGTGTGACATGGACATTAAACATGATTTTGTTTTGTCCATGTTCATCTTGAGACTCATCCGTTGGGAGACACTATTGAGGTCATTGAGCATAGTGCTTAGGTCCTCCAGCGATTCTGCCATAAGGACTATATCGTCGGCAAATCGAAGGTGAGTGATGTACTCGCCATTGATGTTAATACCGTATCCTTTCCAGTCCAGTAGCTTGAAAACGTCTTCCAATGCAGCGGTGAAGAGTTTCGGGATATTACGTCACCCTGTCTTACACCTCTGCAGTTGGATAGGTTTCGTACTCTGGTTCTGTACTCGGATAGCCATCGTAGCTCTACTGTACAAACACTTCAGCACCTCGATATACCGACAGTCCACTTGGCACCGCTGAAGGACTGCAGCACCGCCCAAATTTCGACGGAATCAGGCTTTCTCATAGTCCACATACGCAAGGCAAAAGGCAGATTGTACTCGTCGGTCTTCTGTACAATTTGCCGAAGGGTATGTATGTGGTCTATGGTACTAAAGCCTTTCGAAACCGGCTTGTTCGGGAGGCTGGAAGTCGTCGAGTCTGCATGCGAGACGATTCGTAATGACTCGAAAACAGCACGTAGACGCGGCTCAGAAGGAAATCGGTCTGTAGTTCTTCAAGAGCGTTGTCGCCTTTCTTGAAGAATAAGACCACCGCACTTTTGCTCCACGCCTGGTGTAATGCCACCATGGAGGACGGAATTAAAGAGCTTGAAGGACTTCAAGTACCGGTTTTCCACCCGCTTTCAGAAGCTCCGCTGTAATTCCATCCTCGCCTGGGGCCTTGCCGTTTTTATGGTGCTGGAGAGCCATTCTAATCTCGCTCAGACTGACGTCCGGGATATCATCGGAATAGTGTCGGATAAGACTTGCTCTTGGATCGTTACTCGCACTTGCCTGTGGCTCCAACGATGATGTGTACAGCTGCCCATGGAACCTCTCAATCTCACTCAAAATCTCAGGTGTCCTGGAAATGATGCTGCCACATTCGGTCTTCAGCTTCGACAGTTGGCTCTTTCTGGCAGACAGATCTCTGGCAAAGACTTTGGAGCCCTGGTTCCGCTCGATCGCTTCTTCAATACGAGCTGTATTGAAGTTGCGCAAGTCCCGCTGCATGCATTTGGAGATCTGTCTGTTCAGTTGCCTGTATGCTGTCAAATCTGCTGAAGACTGCAGCTTCATCTCCCGTCTAACAACCATGAGATTAAGAGTGTGATCGGAGAGTTTTTTGTGTTCTTCTACGACGGGTCTTACAGAACTTAGCTCCGACCGCATGGACAGTTTCCACAAGCTTGTCATTCATATCGTCCACTTCATTGCAAACTTCTAGGCACTGAAAACGATTTTGTAACTCGAGCTGAAAGTTTTCGGGACTTTGGATTAGAGCACGAGGGGGACGGAGCGTTGACTTCATTAGACGTGACCTCTCCAACTTTACGTTTAGGTTCAGTGTGCCTCTCACCATTCGGTGATCGCTGCCAGTTTTCACCCTCGCGATCACTGAGACATCACTGAACAGTTGTCGTCTGGTCGTCATAATGAAGTCAATCTCATTTTTGTCGAACCGTCGGGGCTCGACCAGGTCCACTTTCTGTGGGGCCGCTTTTTGAAGAAAGAGTTCATCATAAAGAGTCCCTCTTTCTCCATAAAGTCGGCCAGCTGCTGGCCCCTTGGGTTCCGTTGCCCTATTCCGAATTTCCCTACTTTCAGCTCACCGCTCTCTCTTGTGCCTAGTTTTGCGTTGAAGTCTCCATTAACACCGTATAGTGGGTTTGGAGGAATGCATGGCTCTAGAGATATCCTCATACATTTCCTCCACCTCCTCATCGGGGTGTGCCGAGGTTGGTGCGTAAACCTGTATGACCTTCAGCGAATACCGTTTGGTGATTCTGAGTATAAGGTACGCAACCCTCGTCGACACACTCCCGATCTTTAACGTTGTTAACGAGACTTGTGGACGATAAATCCGACACCTCCTTGGGACAGATGGTCGCCTCCCGGTGATAGAATAAGTTGCCGGATTCGAGGATTACCGTGTCCTCCCCTCTCTTCGGACCTCGGATAGTCCTATTATATTCCAGCGTAACTTATCTATCTCTTCTTCCAGCTCCAAGATCGTCTCGTCAGTCCTCAGGGTACGTGCGTTATATGTTGCCAGGTCGAGTCGTCGTAGGTGGCAACCGAACCTCCACCGGAGATTCTTAGCACCCCCTGCCCCGCCGTTACCATGGTCGCCACCGTAGCCAGGAATAGCGGGGCCGCCGGGGACTGGGGCCGTTTCTTTGTCGTCGCTCATGGGGGTATATTGCCATAGTTGCCACGCTTGGCGAGCGGGTTGGCAAACGCAGTTTTATTGTTTTCTGTTATCAGAAAGATGCTGCTGCCCATCTTCTGTATCAGTTTCCCTTTGTCGCCTCTTACGACACCCACGGGAAGATATGGGGTAGTGGGTATTCTTACCCGCCACTACACGGGTTTTTTGCTTAGCTTACAGAAAATAAAGTTTTCTATAAACACGCGTTAAAGATATGTAACAAAATAAATAACATATTTAATGTATATTAGTGATCGCCTAGTGATCGAATTCGACAATAATTTCGACATTAAATGCTTAGGTTTGTATATTATGGAAGCTGTATTTCAATTTCAACTGTACATTAATATATAAAACACAGATATCTAACCATACAAAATATAAAATAAACGCATTTTTTTCCTTGACATACACTCCACACATTATTGAAAAAGGAACATTTAAAATCGCACAAAATTCACAGCTTTATGATTCAGTCAATCAATCAGTAATTATTTGTTTACAACATTTTAAAATTCTTTGGCTACAACTTTTACTCTGTGCGGTGTTTGGTCTCAGACAAAGTTAGTAGGTCTCAGACTAGTTTGACTTTGGTCTTACAGAACTAACATACTTATTACTTACTGTGAGACATTGGCAGTATGAATGTTTAATTGAAAAAATTTATGTTTTATTCAATTTTATTTAATGTATCTGTAACATATATCATATACAAATTGTAGCTTTCTACACTCCTTCTCCATATAAACTTTAACTTTACCAAATCTCACACTCCTCCGTTCGCACAATATGCTTACAAAGTTTTCCCTTCACGTATTAATATATAGATAACAATAAAATCCCGTTTAACTTTATATTAAGTCGCTAAGCGCGCTGAAATCGCAATGCCTGAAGTTGTAATTTATATTCTAGCACGATTTTTTATATTATAAGATACTTGTTGGATGTTTGCAATAACTGTAAAAGTAAAAAAAAGTGAAATTTATTGCATAAATAATCGCCAATACTAGAACCTAGTACTCAGGTGTATGATCTGAAACGGAATTATGACTAAGTGTTTTTTTAAAGATATCAACATGCCCAATTTAATAGCTTCGATCTTTATTTTTTAACCTCTGACGAAACCAGAGGAGTGTTATAAGTTTATATTGTGTGTCTGTGTATCTGTGTGTCTGTGTATCTGTGTGTCTCTCTGTGACATCATAGCTCCTGAACGGATGAACCGATTTTTATTAATTTTTTTTCGTTTGAAAGGTGTCTTAATTAAGATAGTTCTTAGCCATGTTTCAAGAAAATCTGTTCAGCCGTTTGAAGATTATCAGCTCTTTTTGTGTCGGGGTTATTTTTATTTTTTATGTAAGTTATTTAGTATTATAAATACCATAATTTAAATTAATTAGTACTTATTATGAAATAGTAAACAATAGATAGATAGATAGAAAATTCTTTAAAAGTTAAAATTACAGCTTATATATTACGTCCCACAGCTGGGCACAGGCCTCTTCTCATTTCTGAGAGGGTTTTTAGGGCAAGGAAATGTCCGCCGCGCTGCCCTGATTGCGTGTTGACGAACTTCACGTGTCTTCGAAATATTTTTTTCTTTGGCGCTTAGCCCCTGAGGTACCACGGCTCACGGAAAATTCTTTAATGTACTCAAAACCATTTGGTACAACGTCGAACTTAATGCCGAAATGGCATTCTCTGCCAGCTAATCTTTGGTAGTGTGGTGAGATCTATGGGTGGAGCCGCAACAGAAAAAAATATTAGCGTTTTTAACATATTATTTAAAATACATCATAAAATATAATATGTTAATCGACTTCAAAAGGGGGAGGCTTATACATGTATGCACTTACTATTAATACTCACACATATGCATATTATGTCACATATGCATATAACGCACATAATATAAAGATATTTTGATAAAATTATTTTATACCATTATGGGTTACAAGCTCACAAGCAAAGGTTAAAATTTACATGTCATTAGGAGTGAAATTTCAAAGTGAATTTTGTTCAATTATTATATCTAAAGTAGGTATTAGAGTACAATGTAATGGAAGCAAAGATAACTAAAGTCTATGAAGACTCAAAACTTGTATTTTTGAAGAAATGTCGATGCTTTTAACACATTAAAAAGTTTTCATTATAATAACTTTTAACTTTTCGGGGAGTTGGTGTCAATTTAAAAAAAAAGTACATCGGACACCTTGTTAATATTTTATTTTATGGTATAAGTCCTAATTTTAGTTTTGTAATGTTATTTATTATTGTTATTCTAATCAAACGATAAATTCTGATACTCCTTTGCCATTACAGTCTTCCTCAAGTCAGCTTAAAAACTATTATGTTTGTTTTAGGTTGTATTTCACGATAGCAATCGAAAGGCAGATTCAGAGATAATTTCGAGTTTGAACTTAAACTTCACGCTGTCAAAATTTGTACAGTACAAGTAGCATGGCCAAGATTCACATTTTGACATTGTAGAGCTTGAGTTTAAACTCAAGATTGTTACAGTTTAATACATAAAGCAACACGGGCCACCGGCAGACTGGAGCGTATTATAGAGCTGGAGCGTAGCGTTTTTTCCCGACACAGAACTGTCTGTTATTTTTTGCGGGGGCAAATCTGCGCACACAAAAACAATCGTCTGTCACTACGAAACACACACAGAACAATTAAAACAATAAGCTAATAATTTTATACACACACAGATACATTATAACAGTATCGCTCGGTGACAGCGACAACTCGGATACAGACTCGGATCAGTCGCTTGACCGATCCGCATATTGTATGAGGGCGAGCGGCCTATGTTGGTAAGCAAATCCGTAACAACACGACCGTTGTTACTTTTTAGTTTGAAAAAAAAGGGATAGGCTTTAAGATGAAAACAAAAAACACTCACAAAAGTATAAAATACTATTAGATGATAATTTTTAGAATAATGAATTCTATGGTCGTGCTAATACGTGTGTGTATTATTTTCCAACATTTTCGTGGTTCACCTCATTACTACGTTGCAATATATTTGCACAGAATACTGAAAGCAACGCTTTTGAAATAGAAAGCCGACACGCGCTCTAAATCTGAAATCAGACAAGATTTACTTTAAATTATTATGAGGCGTTGACTTCAAAACTTGCTTCTTTAATTTGAATAACGAGCAGAACACTTAATCATTCATTTCAAGCTATTATCATATTTTGCGTATTTTATTTATGTTAAAACTAGCATTTGCCTGCGACTTCGTCCGCGTGGAGTTCGATTATATCGCGCCCATATGTGAAAAAGAGTCTGCTGGTACAAGCCACAATTATATACACAACTGGATGTCGCGGGCAAAAGCTAGTAAACTACAAAACTTCTTTATACACCACATTTTTTGCTAATCTATTACTATCAGACTACTAGGTGAGCTTACGCGTGAGCCAGCCGCATGGAACTGCCCGTGTGAAAAACAATTTTCTCTCAAGTCTATACCTGCAAAATTTAATGTCTGCCCTTGTGATTTGTTTATGGTCATTGCAAAGCAGACTTTGAGGAGAAACAATATTCGTTTGAATTCAAAGGGAAGATCATTCGGGATCAAGGGAATTCTTGGTACAAATACAGTTTCTCCTTGCGCACATCCAGTTATAATTGTCGCTTCCACTACATTGCGATGTAACGCTTTTACTTTTAGTCTGGTTCCGTTGCACAGTTGAGGAGGTTTTAAATTTCGCAACAATATAACAGGAGTGCCCACGCGCAGAATAAGCTTATGATGTGGAAGACCCGATGGTTTCAGTGAATCAAGAAATTCGACAGGGTAGTTAATTGCGTCATTTGTGTCGACCACAGAGTCTATCGACGTGTACACCATCACATCCCCCTCAAAAGACATTAACAATATTTCGTTAATTGCCGTTGCTTGGTCGTTTTTCGGGGTTAGTATGGCACGTTCACACAACCTTTCCATTGGCTTATCGTGGATATGAGCAATATCTGTAAATTTTGATATTAACTCCTGTAACGTAAATACAACTGCACAAATTATCAGGGATGGTTATCATTCCGTCATTTATCAGGTAATCACTGTTGCCGATTTCAAGTAGGAGATTCTGCAAATCCACTAGCAGACTCTTTTCTCCTCAGTGTACTGCATATTTTTTTAGCTTGAGGATTTTAATTAGAGGCCATAAAGTGGATCTCTTAAGACACGCCTTAACTTCATCTGCTCTAGTTCCTTTTGGCACTACTGGTAGAGTCTATCTAAAATCTCCAGCCAGCAAAACCGTTACACTACCCATTAACTTCTTATTTCCTCTTATATCTTGTAGAGTTCTGTTTAAAGCCTCTACGCCACCCTTATGAGCCATGGTTTTTTCATCCCACACTATCATTTTCGTATGTTTTAATACTTTAGCAAAATTACTTTTTTTCGATATATTACGCTCGCTTGTTGTTCACAGCAGTGAAGACTTTTGGCAAGCATTTGGTAATTCGGCATTGACGCTACTTCGATTTCGTAAGAGAATTGACACCAGATACCCCGTCAAATTGAAAAAAAAACGATCTAAATCTTCTCCGCGCTTCTCGATCGCTTCACTTTAAGTACACGTTAGTCCATTCTTAAGCCGCCAAATCATGGCGTTTCGTTTCTTGATCGTATTGATATATCAAAGATTCATTACCTGTAGTAATGTCGCTAACTCAGATTCTTTTTTCAACGAAATATTAATATTTTAATTCAACTCGTAACAATATAAAGAGAAATTTGAAATTGGAACATTCGTATTTTACTATCGTATTCTCTTTTTTGCTTTATCCATCATTGTTTTAGAATTAAGTTATGATATGGGTCCTTTATTAACCGACTACAAAAGGGGGAGGTTCTCAATTCGAGTGTATGTTTTTTTTGTATGTATGTTACACGATATCTTCGCGGATTGTAAACCAATTTTGATGATTCTTGTTTCATTACATAGATTATACTTCAAGGGTGGTCGCACATAAATTTGGAGATTTTTTTACCCCTAAGGGTAGCAAATAAATAACTTCTTTTTTAGCAATTTGAAGTCGGTTTTCAATTTTGTTAAAAGTTATAATAATTACCTTTAACAATTTATATTGAATATGAATATTAAATATAATTGTCATCAGCCGAATATCAAATAAAAGTGTCATCAGCCGAAACGTCGGAATTTCACAACAAGTGGTAAGTAATAACGCTATGAAATAGGAGAATAAGAAATCACTGTGGAATGGATTTTAAGTAAAGCTTATATTTAATAATGAAGTAAACTTCTATATATTTAAGTAATTCGGGATATTAAGAAAGATATGGACAGGCCAGAGCATCCACTTACTATCAGATAGATTGCCTATTCATGTATCACAAAAAGTTTCAAACGTAACAATGTATTTCTGCTTTGATAGATTTAAATTATTCTACGAGTACGCCAAATTTTCCCGTAGGTGTCGTAAGAGGGCAATTTGGGAAATGCCAGGAATTTTCATTGACTTTCATCATTTTTTCCACTTCTCTTATGTCTCTTGTGTTCGGCAGCTCGATATCGCAATGGCTATAATCATTATGTTGCGACGCCGTGAACTTCGGGGTCGATTTCGGGACGGATCTAAATGTTCCGGCCCTGAGTATCATGTGCATATTATGATGTAAAACGCCTCTACAATTCTGAAAAAGTTCTAGTTGAAGTTTAGATGATTTATATGATCTAAAGTGAAGAGGTAACGTTTTTAATAAGCATTAAATAATGTGTTACTAAATTAACTTAGTAAAAATATATTTACAAAAAACAATAGTAGCGGCAGCGTAAGAGAATTCATTACCCCATTTATTCCCGTGGGTGTAGTAAAAGGCAACTATGGAAATGCTATGATGTTATGGCATCCAATAGATGGCGATATAACCATCTAGTTTATACCAGACGTAAAATACTCTGGCTGGTGGTGACGTACACCGCCCAGGTGCGAGACGCCTGGTACTGCGATCGTCAATCGTACATAAGACAAATCCTCCTTAAAACGGAACAGGCCCATGTACACGAGTAGCCTTTGACGGGTTCTTGATGATTATGATGATGACGACGAAGGTGATGATAAAAAATATTTGAATTTTTTTTTGCTTTGGAATAATCAGAAACATATTATTTTAATGATTTCTTATATTTACGCGAACACTACACATTGAATAAAACTACTTTTACGGATTTTATCGCGTTTAATTATACTTAGTTTTAAATTCCCGACGTTTCGGTTGCTTTCCAGCACCCATGGTCACGGAGGACTGAGGTGATCGCCTCAGTCCCCCGTGACCATAGACATATACTCGTAGTTTTATTCATATGATTTTAGATAGAGAATTCCCACTTGAAGTTAGACCTTATATAAGTAATTTATTAAAAGCAAATGGAATTTGAGAACAAGACATCTTAGAGAAATTGTTAACTATTAATACTATTATCTTTACTTTTCGTATAGAATTAAAACGAACAATGACTATTTTTCTAGCTAGAAAAAACCACAAATACGCATTTAGAAGAACTTCTAAATTTATTTATAAATCTAAAAACCTAATTTTAAGAAAGTACCTCTTAAAAGAGCTTAAGATTATGCCACAGAAATATTTTCTTGAAATAAATTTTTCGTAAATTCACACACCGTTGACCGTGTCGTGGCGGTGTAAGAATATCCACTACTCCATATCGTCCCGTGCCGTAAGAGGCGACAGAGGGACGCAACCAGGAGATGGAGGGCAGCGTCTTCCTAATAACAACTAAAAAATAAAAAATGCGGTTGCCAACCCGCCTGCTAAGTGTGGCAACTATGGCAAATATCCCCATTATGAGACAATATATAGGGAGGTCTATGTTCAGCTGCTGTAAAACGGTAACGGTAATTGACAAACAAATCTAAAATGTTAGGTACTGCAATAAAAAAATGGCGTTCACCCTAAAATAAAATGTAGCTTAGAATATCTCCTAAGAATAATCCATAAAAATATTTTCATTCCTTTTATAAAATCTTCAACTTATTGGGCCTGTTTCAGAGATTTACAGTACGCCCCACTTATTATATTGTGAATGTGAAGATGTAAACAGAATATCTGTAGAGGCTTTCAAACGTCTTTTTTACCTACCCAAGCCCTAATTGCGTCAATTAATTAACAAATTTAAAAAAGAAAAAATAGAAAATAAATAATAGTTAAAACACGCTTTTGTACATAACCGAACTAAAAAGCAGAAAATAATTTTCAATAAGTTCAAAGTAAGAAAATAGTGATTAACATAAAAAAATCATTTTATTGTAAAAAGCGTGGTTTCAGATATTTTTATGATGACGCTAATTTTACAAATATCCACAAAAATATTTACAACAAATTATATCAAGCACGTGCACAAGCATTGAGTTGCAAGATTCTACCTGGAGCGACAGACTGACAAACAGACAGACAGACAAAAAAGTGACTTACTAAAAACGTGGTAAAATATGTAATATATTTGTTGCCAATCAAACCAAGAGGACAGGGGAAACAAAATTCAGACAGTAACGTTACTCATACAAGTGGTAAAATTAAACATTTTGTACAACCAACTTCAATATAAATAAAATGAGAACATCATCAATGTAGTCGAAGTCAATTAATTACGCATTATTAAGGATAGCTCAAAAACTAATGGTCAAATCTTGATCAAATTTATATATGGAACCACATGAAAAGCGCTAGCTTTCAAAAGAATCATCAAAATCGGGTTCACCTAGAAAAAAATTCTGAGGTAACACACATAAATAATTTAAAAAAAAATTGTACAACCGACTTCAATATAAATTATTAAGAATTACTCAAAAACCTTCAGACAGGTCAGACCTTGATCAAATTGATATGGGACCACATGAGAAGCACCAGCTTTCATATAAAAAAAAAGAATCATCGAAAAAAAAACATACAGTCGAATTGAGGATCTCCTCCTTTTTGAATTCGGTAGAAAAATACAGTCAAATTGAGAAATCGGTTGAAAAGGGCTTCCAATATTTATATAATAATAAAATGTTAAAAGGAATAATCCCACTGGATTTCTTGCTGGTCTATCGCAGGACAAAGGTTTTTTCTGTTAGTGATAAATAGAAATTGACTTTGAATAAGTTCGATGTTATGTCTAGGCTAGTCCCGTAGGCTGTAACAATAACGATAACAATAAATCAACTTCCTACATAATCATATCATGATATATATATCACTCGACACTATTTATATAAATTATCGAGAGTCGACTATACGATATACAGTCGCCTCTCGATAATTTGAAAGTCAAGGGACCAGAGAAAAATTTTAAATTACCAAGACTTCAAAATAACAGGAGTTCAAATAACCAAGACGGGAGGGAGGGAAAAATCAAGTAAACAAGAGTTGGATCAAAATTATTTACATTTATTATTTTTTATTCAGGTCTGTGCATGATAAACGCTTCAAATTATCGAGAGTAGGGAAGCTCAGACTTCAAATTATTGCATGTTGGCGGGCAAGATACTATTCCTTCAACTTCAAATTACCGAGGAGACCAATTAATATTGATTTTATTCAATTTATCGAGTATTTTTCAAGGGACCGGGAAAAAATTTCAAATTATCGAGAGATTCAAATTAACGAGTGTCAAATTATCGAGAAAATATATATATATATATATATATATACTAGCTGGCCAGACAGACGTTCTGCCCTTTCCGACGACTATTCCTATAACAATCCTTAAATTTGCAATAAAAAATATTTAGGGTCACTTATCGGGATAAAAATCATCCTATCTCTCAAGTTGTACCAAACTGCACACAGTGTGCAAAATTTCATTGAAATCAGTTCAGTAATTTAGGAGAAACAATGTGACACGTAATTTTTATATTTATAGGTATAGACATATAGATTCCTACATAACATTATCACGGCAATATGTCCACAGTTTGACGTTTTAAATTAAAAGTAATCAACTCTTTCACTAGTAAAAGATTATGGATTATTATTTAAATTTATTAGTATCTATGTTATAAAATCATCATATTATATTAAAGGGGCGTTAGTCCAGAAGTTGTTATCGTCCGATAGGAACATTTTCAGTTGTTTGTTTCGGTTTAAACTTAACTACCATGAAAGCTATTATCTAAGTCAGTGTGTACAACAGTGTGCTGCCATGTATTTCAGATGTATTGTCATCTCCAAGGACTACGCCTCACATCCTGTAATTGTACTGGCTCTGTATCCTGCAGATCGAAACACAGCAGTGTGGTACTGCTGCTTGGTGACGGTGGTACCTACCCAGACGAACTTCTAGGCAGAAAAAAGTATTTGTGTCTTGATGTCTAGTTGCTATAGAAACTGTTTTCTGAACGGGCTGTTCACAGAGTTAGCATAGCAGCAGTGCAAGAGACGGCATGCGGGCCATTACAGCGCATGCTGCGTCTTACGCTTCCCACTCAGACCTGAGACTGGGTAAAACAAGTTTGCCACTGTTAATAAAAATGTAACGCAGTATAATGGTTATAAAATAATTAAACCTTAAATATTTAAACTTCAACATTAAATACGACATCCTTTGTTACATAAGTCTATATAAATAAACAAAGATAAAGTCGTTATTTAATGAGCCATTTACAAGGCAAACTGTCTTCAGGAAAGGCAGACAGAACTCATTAAATACGTAACGTATATTTGAAGAACAGTCAGTCTAAACAGAGAGCTATCGCGTCATTAGCAAGGTCTGTTGTTCCACATAGCTCCACATTAAGTTCCTATTATGTTTTAAGATGTTTAATATTTTAGAGAATTGTTTTTCTTATTCTTCTTCCATTACCATAACAGCCTATCAGTTCACTGCTAAATACAGACCTCATCCATAGATTGCCTCATAGGAGTATATTTGCCATAGTTGTTACGCTTAGCAACCGCAGTTTTAACATTTATTCAGCTGTAATCACGAAGATCCTGCAGCCCATCCCCTGCTTCATTTGCCTGTGTCACTCTTACGACACCCACGGATGATAGGGTTGTGGATATTCTTACCCCTAATACACGGTTATTCTTTTTCTTCATCAACCCCTAGATGTCCACCACTGAACATGGAACCTCACGTTGTGGGGATTTGTTTTAATCGCCACGCTTAGCATGCCGATTAACGTTCGCAATACCAGACGTCTAGCACCTTAACGCTGATTCCCATGCCTGTCTGAGTAAATTAAGTCTAGCATAAACGGGGTGGTTATAAGTGGCGGTGGTATAAAATGGTTGTAAGTCAATTGTTAACATAAATAACTTTACTTGACACGCATTCACACATGAAACACAGCTGTTGTGATGCTTAAATTCTGAAACTGAAAAACTTCCAGTCGAAAACTGACCAACTTCTTTCAGTCTCAGAAGAAGCGTTACTACAAAACTTGTTTATAATTCAGCTCCCTCGTAACATCACAGAATTTTAACACAGCGCTCTCAAGTTGGATTCTGGCCAACCAACTACGGTTACATTTTATTTTCTTTATCGACAGTAACCAATGACTTCGATATAAATATAAGTGATAAAATAAAATATAAATTGCACAAACGACTTCAATATAAATAAAATTAGAACATCATCAATGTAGTCGAAGTCAAATAAATACGTAATATTGAGGTTAACTCAAAACCTACTTGTCATATCTTGATAAAATTTATGTGGACCACACAAAGCACCAGCCAAATAAAAACAATCATCAAAATATTACCTAAAAAAGTTCTGAGGTAACACACATAACAAAATACAGTCGAATGGAGAACCTCCTCCTTTTTTTTGCAGTCGGTTGAAAATACCCATACCGGCAATGAGAAGCAGTACAGCAACAAATGTACGAGAGGTTTGGTACAGCGATCGTCAACCCGCCCACCACAAATGAATGTACTGTATTACTTAGAACACTTTTAGATAATTACTTTACCTTTTCGTACTCTTTTCATTACTATATTTTTCAATATTATAACTTATAACTTAGAAGCAACTTATATTTTTTTCTTTGTGGTATAACCCTGCGCTGATATATAAGGTCGGCCTGACCAGATAATGTTCACGCTCCTACATTATAATAAAAATAATATAAAAATAATGTTGTTATGTTTCGTGTGGTGAGTGTAAACATCTGAGAACTTTTGAGTGAATACTCTGGTATTCTTATCATAGTCATTGAAATTAAAAACTGGTTAAACTTTATAATTTTTAATCATCCTATTTTAACTTATATTCATACTAATAATTTCTTATATTTTTATGCAAATACTACACGTTGAATAAAAGTAATTTTGCGGATTTTATAGCGTCTAATTTTTTCCTGTTTATTTTGGTACAAACAATCAATAATAAAATTTTACACAAACGTAACATTACTTAGGTAATGACAAAAAAAGACAAACATTTCTTATTTATCTTACATTGTTAGACCCTAAATCTGAATCACTACTTACTATACTAACAACTGAACACTGACAACACATAAACAACATTTAAAAAATTTAACTTATTAAATTCGCACTATCGCCCTACCATTCTGTTTTGATCGAAAGAAACACAATACTTACTTTCATATTACGTTTACCTTTTCAATACTGTATACTCCAATTAAAATAATATGATATACCAGATCATTTGTATAGTATGTATAACATAATAATGTACGAATGAATTCTTAATTAAGATAGTCTCAAGCGATTGCTCAATTTGAAATTGTAATCAGTTAGTTATGAAACCATCAGCGTGCTTTAAAATGCTCCTGGGATTTAACAAGATGACGATCGACACTGAAAGGCCAGCAATAACAATAATCAACGGACAAATTTCACTGTTTACTGAAAATAACTGCTGGGAACCATTTATTAAAAAATAATACTGTTAGAAATGAGGGTAAAAAAATAAAAGAAAATACGAAGAATTAAGGGTAGAACTGTAATCTCCTACTCGTTCTGGCAGTATAAAGTATCGTGCAGGTGACTAAGGGGATCAGCGATAATTCTACGAGTCTCACTGTCGTTACTATGCCCGTTGGGGCATTCTACTAGTGTAGGCAAGCAAGATCATGTTACTGAGAGGCTGCCCTGTGTTACATTGAAATGAGTGGTATTGCTGTTGGTTTGCAACCTTTGGTATTATCAGGTAATTGGCCTTTCACGTTACACCGGTGTTTATACTACTGTATTGCTCTATACTGAATGTATGATGCAGTTGTGCTTCTGTTACTTATTATGATTCTAACAATACTATAAAAATGATGGAAGACAGGAATAACCCATGTCCAGCAAAGGACTGCGCTAGTGTAGAAGAGGAAATATTAAAATAATGTTATTTAACCTGCAATAACGACGTTTCGGTAAATAATAAAGTGAGAAGAAAAAGCGGCACAGTAGTGGCGTGGCGTAAACAACCATACAGACATGTGGGTACCGTAAGAGCGACGGAGGAAACTGAAACGGGATGAGCAGCAGCATCTTCCTGATAACTCAAAATAATTAAAAAAACTGCGGTTGCGACCCAACTGTTTTCAAGCGTGCAACTATGGTAATATTCTATGTATGGGGGGGCTCAGTTAAGCTATGGACTTTGATAGGCTGTATTATATTTGATGAAAAAGAATAATTAATAATTTAACGAAAATTTTGACATGAAACACTGACAATACATAAAATCATACATGCTTAAATTAAATAAACTTATTATGTTATCTATGTATCTTTACTTTTTACGGAAAAGTAACTAGTTGTATTATTTTTTTCTTCATAATGTACTAGCAAATTTAGAAGAATAAATACATAAATTTTTCTTTCTCGATTCATTTTAAAAATCCAGTGCTATCTCCTATACAAAAAAGTTTGTAATTAGGTATTCAAATCACTAACCTCAACTTTTCATATTGATTATGTGATTTGAGATCTCCCAAGTGGGTTCTGAAGGTGACAGTTACGTTCAACGTATTATGCGTCTATTTGCTTTTAGTTATTGTTCTGAGGTATATTTACTGACCAAAGACAACTATATTTATAATTTCAGTAAGAGAAAAAGGATTCTTTGTGATGTGTCACAAGTCCAGTGGACTTGAATGCCTCCCCACAGAATGCCACAAAGTGTGACGTGTGTCGCTCTAACACATTCACTATCCGGTTTTCAGACATAGACATAATACGGATTTTATCGCGTATATTAACTTATTTTATATTCCTGACGTTTCGAGTACTTTACAGCACCCATGGTCATGGTCCGCTCAGGGACATACAAGAGCACACACAAAGGATTCCTACCATTTTGTCAGCGAGATTAAAGACCTATATCTGGCAGACAATGAAACTATGGTCAGTTTTGATGTGCAGTCTCTGTTCACATGCTTACCTGTTGAAGACTGCATCTCGATTGTAACTAGAAGGCTGGAAGAAAACAACATGCCCATAGAATATGCAATTAAGACACTGCCTTACATCTGGCTACCTATTGTGGAAGGAGGAGTTATACAAGTAGATGGAGTGGCGATGGGCTCACCTGTATCTCCCATTGTCGCCGATATATTCATGGAAGACTTTGAGGAGAAAGCCCTACTTACTTCTCCGTAAATCCAAGATTCTACAAGCGGTACGTAGACGACACTTTCACAATTCTACCTTTAGATAAAGTAACTGCATTTTAGACCATCTTAACTCCATAAATTCTAAAATTCAGTTCACAATGGAGTTAGAGCAATAAGCAAACAACTCTTTAGCTTTTCTAGATGTGTTAGTAATTGGAACCTGATAACACCTTGAGCCACACTGTGTATAGAAAAAGACCCATACAGATAGATATTTAAACGGTGACTCATCACCATCCTTCACAGTTAGCTACCGTGGGTAAATCTTTTTCAGAGAGCACGAGGGATCTGTGACAGTAAACACCTGGCCGTCGAGCTCTAACACGTCAAGCAAGTTTTGTACGACAATAAGCTTCTGGGTCCCGCGCCTACGTCACAGTGAACGAGTGAAGCCGGCCACAGTCGAGCGAGTGCCTGCTGTACTGCCATATCTGCTATATCAGAGGTGTCACTGCCATATCAGAGGTGTCACTGACAAGATTGGCTACTCCTGAAGCGTGCTTCTATTAAAACATATTTCAGCAGAAGATTAGATTGTTTTTACCATCATTTAGTGTAATGTCCCTCTGCAAGATGCAGGAGTGTAAAAGCTTGATTGTGAATGTGGTCTCTTATATAGGACAAACTAAAGATCAATAAAACCCGCGTTAAAAACACATAGCTGATGTGAAGAATCGACGCTCGGGAAGTCTGCAGTTGTGAACATGTACAGGATCGCCCTGTCACTACATTAGATTTGATAGACCACAAACTCGCTGAAGAACACCGATTCCTTCCAGGCTGATTCGCGAGGCTATTGAAATCAAAAACATCCTAATTTCAATAGAGAAGATGGCTGTGCTACCATCTGCTTGGGATCCTATAATTAATAAATTAAATCCCAACCCAAGCATACAACTGCAAGACTTCAAGATACTGTAAGTTCATACTGCATAGATCGGAACAAAAATAATAATTTTAATCTAGTTGCAACCGTGGTTAACTATGACATTGGGACGTCAAATATCTCAGTCCCCCGTGACCATGGGTGCTGTAAAGTACTGAAACGTCGGGAATATAAAATAAGTTAATATACGCGATAAAATCCGTAAAACTAGTTTTATTTAAATGTGTAGTGTCCGCGTAAATATATGAAATCATTATAATAGTACGACAATAGCAATGACCTACTCGTATATGTAGTGCACGGGACAGCGAAAGGGTTAAATTAAATCGTTGATGCGACACAGGTACAACATAAGCGATGTCTACCGAGCCGATATCTAGCACATATTAAGCATTTGAGACTTCTTCGTTACCTGACGCGACACAATAGCGGTACGACCACATCTTCATCAGCCAATAGCAGTCCACTGCCGAACATGAGTCTCTCCCGGGTGAATGCTCAGGCGTATTGTCGAACGCAATACCAGAGGTTTTGCACCCATGACGCTATCAGGATATTCTAAGTCTGACTGGCATGGAATAATTGTACCGCCATCTATCGTATCGCAAGCCATGAGATCCACGAGAAGAAATAAGTTGCTCTTACGCTGTCATCACATGCCGCATAAACTAGAATATAGTAACAGCTGTATACGTCCCACTGCTGGGCACATACCTGTTTTCACTTCTGAAAGGGTTTTAGGGCAAGGAAGTGTTTGCCGCGCTGCCCCAATGCGTGTTGGTGGACTTCACATGTCTTCGAAATATTTATTTTTTCTCAGACATCCAAGTTTCCTCACGATGTTTTCCTTCACCGCCGAGCACGTGGTAAATCAGCACTTAAAATTACCTTAAAATTAACAATTTTATTGGTGATGGCAGGGATCGAACTCGGATTGCTCGCGTACTGTGAAATCGAGCGCTTAGCTCCTGAGCTATCACTGTTCACACGCCACATATCACATCAAATTTGGATCGCATCGTCATATAAGATATCTATCACCTAAATGATTTCTTATTATGTAAGAATGGATACATAATCTCTTTTTCTCTTTGCGTAATCACAAATATAGATAAGAAATCACAGCCTCTTCTTCACATGATAATAATTAGTGTTACTACAAAAAAAAGTGGTGGTGTAAGTATAATGTTGTTTCACAAGGCCTAATCATATCGACAAATAAAAGCACGTGGTTTCGATATCAGTAAGACCTCGACAAGGCAGAGATTGCATTGCCGTTGCACCGACCAGTGAAGACAGAACGAAGGCGAGTCTCATCATGAAACTTTGTATAAAATGTGATTATAAACTCTTAAAAAAAAGTTTAGCCCTAGGGATGGAAAAACGGGGGATTAAATTATTAATTCTTCTATTTAAGCGAGATTTTAGTTATACCTTGAGTCTGATAGCAATATACATATACAGTCCACTACACATAGAAACTATCAATTATTTCCACTAAACTTTATGGATTCTAAAGTCGGCAATAAGATAGTGTATCAAAAAAAAACCTTAACTTCAGAAGGCAGACGCGTAGAACAATCTAGAAGTCTCTATTGTCCTACGCCAGCTACAGCGCGTAGAGTCGACGATGTGATGTAACCAATGCGACGTAATCATTTCAGTACGGCACCAAACCGTCATTGTAAAGGATGCTGTGGCTTTTCCTAAACCTTTGCAACTGCTTTGGACCAATTTGTTCACGTTTTCGTTAATATATAACTTACATAGAGCATAGAAAGGTGGTGTTTACATGGTGGAACAACGATACAGTTGTACTATGACTGCAATAAGAATGGGTCTGCTCTACCCGAGAATAATAGAGATGCAGGTGGCTCAGGACCGTGCTTTGGCATTCCTTGGAGGAGGCCTATGTTCAACAGTGGACTTGCGAAAGGCTGTGATGATGAAGATGATTATGATGAGTCACCAACACCAATTACATTCGAAGTAAAAAAATGAAATATTATTTGTCTAATGTCATCTATTTAATCCTTTATCATTATGAAATTGTCAACTGCTAACTTGCCACGTGCTCGTTGGTGAAAGAAAAAAGGTCTTATGTATAAAATATTTCGAGGACTAATTGCTCCATAACCCTCTCCGAAATAAGAGAAGGCCTGTAACCCGCAATGGGACGTTAATAGGCTGTAACTACTAGTTTTTCATATTCATCATTATCATCATCATTACAGCCCTTCACAAGTCCACTGCTGAACATAGGCCTCCCCCACGGAATGCCACAAAGCACGGTCCCGAGCCACCTGCATCCATTGACTTCCTGCATGTCTTACCAGTGTGGGGACGCCCTACACTTCGCCTGCCGGTACGAGGCTGCCACTCGAGAACCTTTCTTCCCCATCGGTTGTCGGTTCTTCGAGCTATATGGCCGGCCCATTGGCACTTCAGCTTACTAATCCTTTGGGCTATGTCGGTTACTCTGGTTCTACTGCGGATATCCTCATTTCTACGTTTATCACGCAGAGAAACCCCGAGCATAGCCCTCTCCATAGCTCGCTGAGCGACCTTGAGCTTCCTCATCCGGCCAGCAGTGAAGGACTACGTCTCAGTTCTGTATGTCATCACTGGCAACACGCACTGGTTAAAAAATTTAGTTTTGAGGGTTTGAGGTATGCCTGACGAGAAGGTGGGTCGTAATCTCCCGAACGCTGCCCAGCCGAGTTGAATCCGTCGATTGACCTCTCGGTCGAAGTTGGACTTACCTAGTCGGACTATTTGTCCCAGGTAAACATATTCGTCAACAACTTCGAGCTTAGTGCCCCAACTACCGGCATAGGTGCATGGACATTAAACATGATTTTGTTTTGTCCATGTTCATCTTGAGACCTATCCGTTGGGAGACACTATTGAGGTCATTGAGCATGGTCCTCCAGCGATTCTGCCATAAGGACTATATTGTCAGCAAATCGAAGGTGAGTGATGTACTATTGATGTTAATACCGTATCCTTTCCAGTCCAGTAGCTTGAAAATGTCTTCCAATGCAGCGGTGAAGAGTTTCGGGGATATTACGTCACCCTGTCTTACACCTCTCTACAGTTGGATAGGTTTCGTACTCGGTTCTGTACCGGATAGCCATCGTAGCCCTACTGTACAAACACTTCAGCACCTCGATATACCGACAGTCCACTTGGCACCGCTGAAGGACTGCAGCACCGCCCAAATTTCGACGGAATCAAAGGTTTCTCATAGTCCACATACGCAGGCAAAGTGGCAGACTGTACCGTCGGTCTTCTGTACAATTTGCCAGCGTATGGCGGTCTATGTGCAAAGCCTTTCGGAAACCGGCTTGTTCGAGGCTGGAAGTCGTCGAGTCTGCATGCGAGACGATTCTGTAATGACTCGAAAACAGCACGTAGACGCGGCTCAGAAGGAAATCGGTCTGTAGTCTGTGAAAGGCGACAACGCTCTCTTGAAGAACAAGACCACTGCACTTCGTTCACGCCTCCGGTGTATGCCACCATGTAGGACGGAATTAAAGAGCTCTGAAGGACTTCAAGTACCGGTTTTCCACCCGCTTCAGAAGCCCGCTGTAATACCATCTCGCCTGGGGCCTGCTGTTTTATGGTGCTGGAGAGCCATTCTAATCTCGCTCAGACTGACGTCCGGGATATCATCGGAATAGTGTCGGATAAGACTTGCTCTTGGATCGTTACTGCACTTGCCTGTGGCTCCAACGATGATGTGTACAGCTGCCCATAGAACCTCTCAATCTCACCTCAAAACTCAGGTGTCCCGGAAATGATGCTGCCACATTCGGTCTTCAGCTTCGACAGTTGGCTCTTTCTGGCAGACAGATTTCTGGCAAAGACTTTGGAGCCCTGGTTCCGCTCGATCGCTTCTTCAATACGAGCTGTATTGAAGTTGCGCAAGTCCTGCCGCATGCATTTGGAGATCTGTCTGTTCAGTTGCTCTGGTGCTGTCAAATCTGCTGAAGACTGCAGCTTCATCTCCGTCTAACAACCATGAGATTAAGAGTGTGATCGGAGAGTTTTGTGTTCTTCTACGACGGGTCTTACAGAACTTAGCCCGACCGCATGGACAGTTTCCACAAGCTTGTCATTCATATCGTCCACTTCATTGCAAACTTCTAGGTACTGAAAACGATTTTGTAACTCGAGCTGAAAGTTTTCGGGACTTTGGATTAGAGCACGAGGGGACGGAGCGTTGACTTCATTAGACGTGACCTCCAACTTAACGTTTAGGTTCAGTATGCCTCTCACCATTCGGTGATCGCTGCCAGTGTTCACCGCGATCACTGAGACATCACTGAACAGTTGTCGTCTGGTCGTCATAATGAAGTCAATCTCATTTTTGTCGAACCGTCGGGGCTCGACCAGGTCCACTTTCTGGGGCCGCTTTTGGAAGAAAGAGTTCATCATAAAGAGTCCCTCTTTCTCCATAAAGTCGGCAGCCTGGCCCTTTGGGTTCCGTTGCCCTATTCCGAATTTCCTACTTTCAGCTCACCGCTCTCTTGTGCCTAGTTTGCGTTGAAGTCTCCCATTAACACCGTATAGTGGGTTTTGGAGAAATGCATGGCTCTAGAGATATCCTCATACATTTCCTCCACCTCCTCATCGGGGTGTGCTGAGGTTGGTGCGTAAACCTGTATGACCTTCAGCGAATACCGTTTGGTGATTCTGAGTATAAGATACGCAACCCTCGTCGACACACACTCCGATCTTTACAACGTTGTTAACGAGACTTGTGGACGATAAATCCGACACCTCCTTGGGACAGATGGTCGCCCTCCCGGTGATAGAATAAGTTGCTGGATTCGAGGATTACCGTGTCCTCCCTCTCTCTTCGGACCTCGGATAGTCCCTTATATTCCAGCGTAACTTATCTATCTTCTTCCAGCTCCAGGATCTTCTCGTCAGTCCTCAGGGTGCGTTATATGTTGCCAGGTCGAGTCGTCGTAGGTGGCAACCGAACCTCCACCGAGATTCTAGCACCCCTGCCCTGCCGTTACCATGGTCGCCACCGTAGCCAGGAATAGCGGGCCGCCGGGGACTGGGGCCGTTCATTGTCGTCGCTCATGGGGTATATTGCCATAGTTGCCACGCTTGGCGAGCGGTTGGCAACCGCAGTTTTTATTGTTTTTGGCTTTATCAGAAAGATGCTGCTGCCCATCTTCTGTATCAGTTTCCCCTTGTCGCCTCTTACGACACCCACGGGAAGATATGGGGTAATGGGTATTCTTACCCGCCACTACACGGGAGTTTTTCATATTACTTAAATAAAAAGTAGTATTTTTTTATTAGTTTTCTATTCCGTCGACATTATTTACTACGAGTATTTATATAAACGATCTGTAAACAGTCCCAGTCGTTATTGTGATACACGTCTTGAGGCAGCAATAGCAGTTGATATTGCTCTCTCAAGAACTAGCGAAATTGCAATTTATAACAAAGGTATTAGAGACTGGATGACAGCAATTCATTATAGTGCGGTCACTATGTAGAAAGCTATAGCACTATAATAATCTATGTATACACATAACAAATCTGTAGAAATGTCTTGTCTGTAATATAATACTTTCTTAAAGGCTGCTGAAGCCAAATTAATAGCTTTTAGAATTTTTGTCTGTCTGTCTGTCTGTGTATTCACGATTCACGCAAAAACTACGTGACGGATTTCCGTGAAATTTGGTATGTGGGTAGTTAACGAACCTGGGCAACATATTATATGTTACTTTTATCCAAATGTGAGAGTGCAAAAAGTAGGACATAAATATCTTCCTATGATTCCATCTATCCTCTTTATAGAAAGCATAAGATTTACAATCTTCGGATGCTTTGGCATACAATATTTAAAAAAATATTCGGTTATGCATAAATACGTTAACCCGAAAAAGATTATCTTTCTTCGGAAGCAATCCGTTAAAATTAAAAATCTTTGTTTTTTAAATCTAATTTTCAAACTAGCAATATATGTAAGTAGCTATTTAAATAGAAATACACCAACTCTACGGATTTTTCAAAACGTGGCTCGCGGCAACAAAGGGTCACTTGATAGTGAGAATCTTTGTTCACCGAATAAAAAGATTTTGGCTTTTATAATCCAAAAATAGAGCATTTTCCACATTTTCCTGTTGCATATATACAGATTTCGAAACGAAAGTTTATTTTTAATTTTATTGCATTATCATTTCTATATATTTTCTTGCCATGGGTCGTAATACTCAAGATGAAAAATCGATAGAATTGTTTTTAAGTTTTTCGTGTCAAATTTAGCAAAACAAAACGTAATCACACCAGTATCTCACCTCGAGAATGTTTTAAATTGAGCATAGTTCATAGTGGTTAAAAAGTGGTGGAGTCATGTTCCGACTTCTACAATAAACGAAACAATTTTCTGCACCTCGTATTCTTGTAATTTCCTGTGTAGGTCACACAACTCCAATAATTTACTATATGCAATAATTAATATTAACTAACAGGACAAACAATCCTTATGCGTTTAAAATGAAAGTTTAGAAATACTTTTAAGTAAATTAGCAGAATCATTCCATTATTAAATTACGTTTTGTTTTAAATTTCAAAACAGTTCTCATGATGTATTGTATATATTTGTAAAAAGTATGTAAACTATAAAAAATGTCAATAAAGAATTATTATTATTATTATTATTATGTGGGGTATCTATATATTTTTCTCATCTGGTTGGGCTGTATAAATATATAATTGTAAATGAAAATGATAAATATACATAAATATCAATAAAATAAAATAAATACATAATAAATAAATAAAAACCCAACCAGATGGAAGCACTCGGCAGAAGAGACCAAACGGACGAGGGTTAGGGGAAAGGGAAAGAAACCGGCGGACGATGCACGCGGTATCGAGGAGCACCGCCTTCTGCATTTGAGCTTGGAGCAATCCGTCACGGAGTCCCAGTCGCCTCAGATGACTCGAAAGGCTGACTGGGATTAACCCGTTCGCAGAAATGACTACAGGTATAATTTCGGTCGGCAGTCCACCCCACATGTCGGTCACCTCGTGAGCCAGGTCCAGATATTTTGTTCACTTGTCTGTTTCGGCTGTCATCACTTGTAAATGATGGTTGCTTTAATGAACTGGTCATTAAAAAAAAGGGATATGAAAGTGAACGCAAGTAAGACGAAAGTGATGGTTTTTGAAAGAGAAGTAAGTAAAACGTTATGTGAAATAAGAATAGAAGGGGAGACGATTGAGCAAGTGGATGAGTTTGTATATTTGGGATGTTTATTTAGCAGGGATGGTAGATATGATAAGGATATAGAACGACAAGTGAACGCAGGAAATAGAGTGAATGGGGGCTCTACATGCTATTATGAAAAGTCAGAATGTATCAAAAAAGGCACGTATGGCAATTCATAATGCTGTGTTAGTCCCTACTTTAATGTATGGTAGTGAAAGTTGGGTCTGGCAGAAGAAGCATGAGAGTAGAATAAATGCTGTAGAAATGCGGTCATTAAGGAGTATGCTAGGGCTGAATCTGAATGACAGGGTGAGAAATAGTGTGATAAAAGAAAAGTGTGGTTTGCAAGATGACGTTGTGACTAGGATTAAGAAAGGAATGCTTCGGTGGTTTGGTCATGTAGAAAGAATGAACGAGGAAAGAGTGACAAAGCAAATTATGTTGCAGAAGTGAATGGAAGAGTTGGGAAGGGACGCCGTAGACGAAGGTTTATCGACCAAATTGGCGATATATTGAAAATGGGCCAGATTAGGAGTACCCTTAACCGACGAGCGTGTATGCGTAGATATATGGATGTAAAGGAGGCGAGAGAAGTGTGTCAGGATCGTGCCAAATGGAAGTCCGTAGTCTCTGCCTACCCCTCTGGGTGACAAGCGTGAGTGTTTATGTTATGTTATAATTAATAAAAAATAAAATAAAAATACATTTCATCGACGACTGGGATAGATGCTTTGGAAATAAAAAGTTCTGCACACCTCGAATTAAATAATATATTTACTCCCACACAAATGATAGTTCGAAATACAAGTTTAAACTACAGAGCGAGGGAAAGAGGTGGAGAATAAATGTAAACAATTAGTTGTATAAAAGATAGTTGAGCTGGAAAGCCAATGATAGGTTGGGGCGATTTAAATAATGGTTACTCAGGCGGCGAGAGATAGCGTCTAGCGCTGAAGGCGCTGGCGCTGGCCGCTGGCCGATAAAACTGAAGTCGCCTGGACAGCTATGAAGGCAGTGGAATGGTGCCGAGCATTGCCAACCTCAACCGACACGAACATCACGTCGGCGCGTACGTTGTTCAATAAACATATTCAAAAGTGACAGAAATGTTATGTTGTTGTATATTGTTGTATACAACTTAAAATGTTGACGTAAGCAATGACTATCTTTAAGGCGTATTTAAAAATTGGAATCACTATTTACAAAAAGAACTATTTACATGTTAAATATGCAATCACTTAAAATAAAACTAACTTACTGGTATTTTAATAGGTGTTCAAAATTGAGTCTGTTTCTCACGATGCACAGTTGAGCACGTTTCCTTAAATTGTTTTTTACATTAATTACATGTGTCTGCGCACTTTTCACTTCCGTGAATGCAGCAATTATTTTGCTGCGGAGGTGGTCATAGCTTTGGGCCTCTTCGACGTAAACTTGTCTCTTTATTTCACCCCATAAATAAAAGTCTAATGGTGTAAGGTCCGGTAACCTTGCAGGCCATGGTATAGGACCGCCACGCCCAATCCACCTATCTTCGTATTCGCTATTCAAATAATCACGCACTGAACTTGAATAGTAAGGCGAAACACCGTCGTGTTGGAAATTAAAATTATTCAGTAACACTAGGGGTATATCGTGCAGGAAATCTTGAATAACACCTTGTAACATGTCCAAATAATTACCACCCATTAATCGTCTTTCAATGAAGTACAGGTCCACAATTATGTTATCAATAATTCCGGTCCAAACATTTACACTAAATCGCACTTGATGATAATTATCTTTTATAGCGTGTGGGTAGCATACTGCCCAGTAATGTTCGTTGCGACTATTATAAAGCCCTACACGCGTAAATAGGGCTTCGCCAGTCCACATAATGTTATATAGTATTATCAATGTTTGACAACAACCATTCACAAAAATATTTTCGAGGTGGACCATCGTTATTATTCAGTGCTTGCACACGTTGGTAATGAAATGGGTGATATCCAGAAGAATTCAGTAGTTTCCACACGTAGTACTGACTATGACAAGTAATACTAACTACGAAAATTTAAAAATAGGACACTCGGTACGTAATGAGGTCACGGTCAAGTCAACACTGTCGGCCGGCCAGGTGAACGTACTCAGCGGTGTAATGGCGGGATGGAAGGAAAGGGCGGGGGCGTTTGTTTTTACCGAGTCAAAACAACTAAAGATATCTAAATCTCTAACCGAGCGCGAGCGCTTCTTCCGAACTCCACACTCCCTTACGAATGTGTGCGTGCGTATAAAATAGTAGGCGTTTCATGTTTATGAATGACAAGCATTTAAAATAATGCATTTCCACACATTTTGAATATAGAGGATAAAAAGTATAAAATGTTTCATTTTTTTTTCTTGTTTACTTTTTTCACCATTTGCTTATGTTATCTATTCTGAACCTCCTCTGCAAATTTGGCCGGTTATTGCAAAATAAGCCTGTATAAGGTAAGAAGCTGCCCCGTCGTGAAGTACCACTGCACCCTTGCAAGGACACCGAGTTTCCTTGCGGCTGCTTTGGAAATTAATACAAGTTTTCACATTACTTAATCATTATAATTTTTAAGCAATTTCAAGAGGTATTATATTTAATTACAGCATATTCATAGTCCACTGCTGAACGGCCTAGGCCTCCCCGATGGATTGCCTCATAGGAGAGACTTTGCCATAGGTGCCACGCTTGGCAAGCGGGTTGGCAACCGCAGTTTTTTTATTTGTTTCAGTTTAGTTTTTACTCCACCCATGGGAATATATTATGGGGTAGTGGATATACTTATTATATCAATTATATACATATATCGATTATTTTAAAATAGGCTTGAATTGTGATAAGTAAATTGTTAATATTTATCTCGTGTCGTCATTTATTCTATTTCCTCGTTTCTATTTCGTCACGTGAATAGAAACGACAAAAGTGACTTTGTCGCTTCGTTGCCGTTAGCTCTTCAACTTAGGAACGCGGTCTCATTTTATATGGAGTATGAAGCTGTAGATTGTAAGAATTATGATTTAGACGTTATTCATGTATTTTAATTACTTTAAAAAAAGAAATATTCTGTATATATTGAATTAAACTACTTTTACGGATTATATCGCGTTTAATTAACTTATTTTATTAATTCCCGACGTTTCGGGTGCTTTACAGCACCCATAGTTACGGGGGACTGAGGTGATTGACGTCCCGATGTCAGAGTTAATCCGGAGTACCTTCAGCTTTTTAATTATTAATTTTGGTCCGATCTACGCAGAATGAACTGTGTCTTGAAGTCTTGCAGTGGTATACTTGAGTTTAGTTTTAATTTTATTAATTACAGGATCCCAAGCAGGTGGTAGTACCAGCCTCCCTCTACAAATTAGGATGTTTTAATTTCAATAGCCTCACGTATCATCCTTGGCAGGAATCGATGTTCTTTCGCGAGAATCTGTGGTTTATCAAATCTAATGTAATGGCGGGGCCGTCTAGGATATGATCACAAACTGCACAGACTTCCCGGAACGTTGGTGCTTCACGTCAGCTATGTGTTCTTTTACGCGGGTTTTAATAGATCGTTTTGTTTGCCCTATATATGAGACCACATTCACAATCAAGCTTGTACACTCCTGCATCTTGTAGAAGAATATTGCACTTGGATGGTAAGAACTGACTAATCTTCTTCGGCGGCTTGAAGAATGTTCTTATAGAAGCTCGCTTCAATATGTAGTAATCTTGTCTGTGACACCTCTGACATATGGTAGTACAGCAGGCACACTCGACTCGACTGGCCGGCTTCACTCGGTCACTGTGACGTAGGCGGACCCGAAGCTTGTTGTCGTGCAGAACCTGCTTGACGTGCTGAAGCTCAGCGGCAGGTGTTTGCTGTCACAGATCCCTCGTGCTCTCTGTAACAAATTTGCCACACCAGCCAACTGTGAAGGATGATGGTGGATTCACCATTTAAATATCTGTTTGTATGGGTCTTTTTCTACACGGTGTGACCTATGGTGTTGTTAGGTTTCGAATGACTAACACATCTAGGAAAGCTAATTATTGCCTCTAACTCCATAGTAGTTGAATTTTAAGTTTATGGAATTAAGATGTTCTAAAAATGCATTACTTTGTCTGATGGTAAATTGTGAAAGTATCGTCTACGTACCCTTGTAGAACCTTGGAGTTACTGGTGCAGTAAGCAGGGCTTTCTCCTCAAAGTCCTCCATGAAAATATCGGCGACAATGGGAGATACCGGTGAGCCATTGCAACACCATCTACTTGTTGTAAAACTCTTCCTTCCACAATAGATAGCCAGATGTAAGGCAATGTCTAAAAGCACTCCATATTCTGCTGGCATGTTGTTTTCCTCCAGTTTCCTAGTTACAATTGAGATGCAGTCTTCAACAGGTAGGCATGTAAATAGAGACTGAACATCAAAACTGACCATAGTTTCATTGTCAGTAAGACATAGGTCTTATATCTCACTAACAAAATGGTATGAATCCTTAGTGTGTGCTCTTGTGTGTCCTCTGAGTGGTGATAGTGTTTTTGCTAAGAGTTGAACCAATCTGTAAGTTGGCGAATCGATCTGACTCACTATTGGACGTAATGGAGCGTTCGGTTTGTGTATTTTGGTAACCCATACAACTTCGGTGGTTTGGCCTCACGTATCATCCTGGCAGGAATCGATGTTCTTTCGCGTTAGTTAATTAAACGCGATATAATCCGTAAAAGTAGTTTAATTCAATGTGTAGTGTTCGCGTAAATATAAGAAATCATTATGTAAACCAGTACGGACTGGAAATAGCAAATAAATACGCCGACTAGAAGATCTCAAGACCAAGCGCGCAAGATACGTAACATCATTAAATTTCTTGAAGGATACAGACCATAATCTCATTCCTACGTGTGTCAAGATATCTAGTAAAAAGACATTCGAGGAAGCTAAGATCTTAAATCAGGCAAGCAAAAGTTGTTAATAACGGTGATTCAGCAAAACGTACCGATCTATGTTTCATAAACAAAACCATAGACAAATCGTCCAGTGATCTAAAGACAATTTTATCGACATTTGATTATAAAATTGCATGGAAACTTTAGATAAACGGGAATCAACTAAATACAATGAATGCAAAATAACATATAGATAAATACCAAAACTAACAACTAAATCAAATGTCCAACACCAACGTCAACGTAAGAACGGAACACAACCATTGACAACAGACACGAGTAATAAACAACGCGGTCTATAACCTGTCAAAACAATCTCTGAACGACGCGACAATAAAAGTTTTGGCCAAAGGTATGAATTTCGCAATAACACCGCGAAAAATCCTGTATGAAAACATTATCTGTAGTGTTGAGGACTGTCTGTATAAAAATAATATTGGTAAGGAAGATTTAGAGGCCATACGTCAAGACATCTCGCCTTTGTTACGTCGAAGCTCAGTGCCGAAATTAAATCTTCCGGGATGAAATTAATGCATTGAAAAACTTACGCAACAGACCAGATTTAACGATTCTCCGCGCAGATAAAGGTAATGCTACGGTTATAATGGATACGTCGGATTACAATTCTAAATACAACAACTTTTATCGGATGAAAGTACGTACGTAAAGGTCAAAACAGACCCTACAACTAATACGCTTAAAACAACTAGCGATCTAATTAAGAAATACTGAGAAATTGAATCTAGACGTCAATTGATAATACCTGCGTGTGCCAAACCACCGAAGTTGTATGGGTTACCAAAAATACACAAACCGAACGCTCCATTACGTCCAATAGTGAGTCAGATCGATTCGCCAACTTACAGATTGGCTCAACTCTTAGCAAATACACTATCACCACTCAGAGGACACACAAGAGCACACTAGGATTCATACCATTTTGTTAGTGAGATAAAAGACCCATGTCTTACTGACAATGAAACTATGGTCAGTTTTGATGTTCAGTCTCTATTTACATGCCTACCTGTTGAAGACTGCATCTCAATTGTAACTAGGAAACTGGAGGAATGCCAGCAGAATATGCAGTATTGCTTAGACATTGCCTTACATCTGGCTATCTATTGTGAAGGAAGAGTTTTACAAGCAAGTAGATGGTGTTGCAATGGCTCACCGGTATCTCCCATTGTCGCCGATATTTTCATGGAGGACTTTGAGGAGGAAAGCCCTGCTACTGCACCAGTAACTCCAAGGTTCTACAAGCGGTACGTAGACGATACTTCACAATTTTACCATCAGACAAAGTAACTGCATTTTTAGAACATCTTAATTCCATAAACTCTAAAATTCAATTTACTATGGAGTTAGAGGCAATAATTCTTTAGCTTCCTAGATGTATTAGTCATTCGAAATCCTAACAACACCATAGTCACACCGTATAGAAAAAGACCCATACAAACAGATATTTAAATGGTGAATCCCACCATCATCCTTCACAGTTGGCTACCGTGGGCAAATCTTTGTTACAGAGAGCACGAGGGATCTGTGACAGCAAACACCTGGCCGCCGAGCTTCAGCACGTCAAGCAGGTTTCTACGACAACAAGCTTCGTCCTGCGCCTACGTCACAGTGACCGAGTGAAGCCGGCCACAGTCGAGCGTGTGCCTGCTGTACTACCATATGTCAGAGGTGTCACAGACAAGATTGGCTACATATTGAAGGAGCTTCTATAAGAACATTCTTCAAGCCGCCGAAGAAGATTAGCTTCTTACCATCCGTCAAGTGCAATATTCCTCTACAAGATGCAGGAGTGTACAAGCTTGATTGTGAATGTGGTCTCTCATATAGGCAAACAAAACGATCTATTAAAACCCGCGTAAAAGAACACATAGCTGACGTGAAGCACCAACGTTCCGGGAAGTCTGCAGTTTGTGATCATATCCTAGACGGCCCCGCCATTACATTAGATTTGATAAACCACAGATTCTCGCGAAAGAACATCGATTCTGCCAAGGATGATACGTGAGGCTATTGAAATTAAAAACATCCTAATTTCAATAGAGAGGAGGCTGGTACTACCACCTGCTTGGGATCCTGTAATTAATAAAATTAAAACTAAACCCAAGCATACCACTGCAAGACTTCAAGACACAGTTAGTTCATTCTGCGTAGATCGGACCAAATTAATAATTAAAAAGCTGAAGGTACTCCGGATTAACTTTGACATTGGGACGTCAATCACCTCAGTCCCCGTGACCATGGGTGCTGTAAAGCACCCGAAACGTCGGGAATTAATAAAATAAGTTAATTAAACGCGATAATCCGTAAAAGTAGTTTAATTCAATGTAGTGTTCGCGTAAATATAAGAAATCATTATTCTGTGTATATTTATATCACGTACCACTAACACAATTACTCATAGACTCAGTGCATGAATTTAAAATTAGAATTCAATAATTTCTCACGCGTAATTTTATTTAAATTAAAAGATTGTCGTAATTCTAAAATCAATGATGTTAAAATCTAATCTTATAGGAACTGTCACGAAGATCTTATGGCATCCTTTAGATAGTAATATCACCATCTTATAATTGTCATCATTACCACTTATACCAATTCAATAAATTGATACATTTTTGGAAAGCGTTGTTGTGTACTTATTACCAATACTATTTTTGATTACAGCCCATCAAAAGTCCACTGCTCAACATAGGTCTCCTTAGTCCTAGATATTGCCTCATAAGGAAAGGAATGTCAAATTCTTTATTGGGCAGTCAAACATTTCCGCCTTACTTATATGGAAAAAAATTACAATTTACACCGATCATCGCCCTTTAGCCTGGTTAAATTCCATTAATGAACCGAATAGCAAACTAACTAGATGGAAGTTACGCCTATCGGAATTTGATTATGAAATAGTGTATAAAAACGGGAAACAAAATTGAAACGCTGATGCTTTATCTAGAATTAAGATTAACGCCTTAACTGATAACGATGATGTTTCGATGCAAGTGAATATAGACAAAACGAAAAAAACTTCAACGCCAGTTAAGCAATGTTAGTCTCTAAAATTGTAAAAGCTAATTCGAATCAGGCGGAGGACGTAGTAACAGTATCATCCGATTCGGAAACGTTGAGTATTCCCTCTTCACATGGTAGACAATCTCCATATCCAATACCATCTCCAAATAGTAGCACTGCCACAGCTTCTGAAGGACATATTAGTAACAATACAGTACATTCGGCTAAAGACATAGATACAGCAGATCCTAATTCTTCAGGAACGATTGATGCGAAAAATCAAAATACTCGTTCATACCTGGAACAGAAATGAATGTTCAGTAAAAACTTGTCTAGGGATAAACAAAACATATTGGAAGTTCACTTACCATTAAACAATTTGGATTTAATAAAAATCCTGAAAGAGTATATTAGTCCTAAAATTAAATATTTCTTTTATTTCGAAGATGTCATACACAAGCAGTTTTCGGAAGTCACAACGCAATTATTCAAAAGGATAGTGTGAAATTTGAATGTACAAGAGGATAGTCTATGTGAAGATGAAAATGAGCAACGCGAAATAGTTCTTAAATATCATTTAGGTAAAATTGCCATAGAGGCATTAGGGATCATTAGTACATTTGAGCGAACGTTTTATTGGAACAATATGGAACAAACGGTAGCAGCATCATAAACTCATGTGAGGTTTACAAGAAAATAAAGTATGACCGTAAACCCTAAAACCTCAACTTCAATTGACTCAAACCCAGTCTAAACCATTCCAAGAAATTTTCATTGATATCTTTTCGATAGAAGGTAAGTATTTTCTAACCTTGATAGACGCGTTTAGCAAATTGGGTCAAGCAATTGAAATTAATAGTAGTAATCCGGAAGTAATAAGAGCTTTAATAGTATTTTCATTTTACGAATTCCATCAAAATTAGTTCAGATCAGTATGGAATTTAATAATGTACTCTTAAAGGAAATGCTAACATTATACAAAATCAATTTACACATTGGTACTGCGCACAACCCCAACTCTATGGGACTTATCGAAAGGTTCCATTCAACTATTACTGGAATTTACCGAATCGCTAAATACGAACATAAAATTACAGACGCGGCGTCAGTAATGACATATGCTGTTATGTCATACAATCATTCAATTCATTCTTCGACAGATCTCACGTCTTTTGAAGTAGTATTCGGACACACCGAATCCAATAGTACATTTGCCATTATTTTCGATAAGCAATTCACACAGCAGTTAGTAAAGGATCACGCTAAAAGGACCAAATATTTATATGAATATCTTACGGATAAAATAATTGACAAAAAGTTGACGGTGAGAAAAACACACGGGCGAATCGCAGTTCGATATAGACGTAGGTGATACTGTGTTCATAAAAGGTGTTAATACTAGACGGTGCAAAGATAAACCACGTTACCAAAAGGCTCATGCCATCGGTGCTATAAAAGAAATGTAGTTCCATTGAAACCAATAAACGTATTACTAATGTTCTATTAAAGACATAAAACGTCCTTCGCAGATTATTTCTACTGGTGATCCGAACGATGGCAATGCAGGCCCTTCATCAGCTTCGCATTGACAAGAATCCGGCATTGTTACCTGTTGACGAAGGTCAAGCATTCGTTAATTATAATAATTGGATAGTTATTAAGATATTAGATTTAAATTTAATTTACGATGAATTAGAATCAAGTATGCATAGATATGGGTTACTTAAAAAGCATGTTCAAAGTTGTTTCGATACTAAATCATTTGATTCAGATTTTACTACCGTACTATACCAAACCGATTATACTATGAATATTACCATCGACAAATTTAATCAATTAATTCCTTCAATACGAACCAAAAGAGGTCTCCTTGATCAGGTAGGCTCTTTGATAAAAGCCATCACAGGTAACTTAGATAATAATGACGCTCTTAGATATGAGAAATTAATAAATAAGCTACATACGGAACAAAACGCGATTAAAATAAAATGAATAGTTTCCAAATGGTGGCTCCTTTATAGCCATTACAAATTCTACTAAAACAATTTTATACAGTGAAGATAATATTCAAATCATTATTCAAGCTTTAAACAACTCCGATTTTCGACAAACGATTACCAAACTCATTCACCTTTATAATACCTTCCTTGATAATTTTCATAATTTATATTTCCATTTGAATGAAATCGAAACAGCCATTGCTTTTAGTAAAATTAATGTACTACACCAGTCAATAATTGATACAGAAGAACTTATAATATTGTTAAATTTAAACAAATAAAAATTATGTTAAACAAATTTGTGTTTCCTGTCACTTATGAAAATATTGTAAAATTAGAAAGATGTATCGAGATAAAAGCCTATATAAAACAGAATCAGATAAAGTTTATTATGAGTATTCCACTTATTAGAAATGAAAATTTTAACTATTATAAATTAGTTCCTTACCTGTATTACATAATGGAATTGACTCTCATCCTTCCTAAAATCCGTACCTACTTGTGAAAGGGTTGAAAGCAACACCGCTCTCTCAGTCATGTCGCAGGGTTGACGAACGTCGATTCCTGTGTCATGAGAACGATATACAATTCTTCACCAATGACAACTGTGTCGTGAAATCATGCAGTTTCACACAAATATCTCAAGTTGTCACCTGATCCCTGTCTTATGAACATGTGAAGATCCTCAACCAACAACGTCCTTTGGATAGTTTACTCAAATACTGAAACAGCTATGACTAAATTCTGCGACAGTGAAGTAAGCCAAGAGATTCTACGGAACCTACCTCTTAACTATGGATGATAACTGCAAGGTGAAAATTAAAGGATACGAACTGAAAAGACATCAGACTCAAGGTAAAGAAATAACCTACCTAAGACAGCCAGTAATAAACTTACCAAAGATAATACTCAACCGTCAAGTACTCTGAAGAAGCCTATGAATCTCGATGGAGTTAATATAGCAGACGTACAGTTCCTGAATCTATTACTACAGAAGAGTATGGGAGAAATTAGTGACAGTGAGTTAAGTGAAAATGAAAAGTGTTAGTTTAATCAACATTATAATCTTAGTTATTATATTAATTATTTTAAGTATTATTTTTAAACATAAATTAATTGATATCTGTAAATCTGGAAAATTCGAGATAATCCGAGGATAACCCCGAACTTGTGGAGGGAGGAGTTATATCGCCTCAATCCATCCCTGGCTCAATATTCCAAACAGCCACATCAGCATATGCGTGAGAACTCGAGTGATAATTCTAAGTAATGTAAGACGAACAACCTATCCGGTGACGATATGATAATTGTACTAGACTTATTCTAACATTAATATTATTTCATTCTGTAACTAACCACTTTCGAAAGAACATTAAATCATTTTATACTTTAAATTGTGTTTTTAAAAAGACTGTCGAGGTTCGTCGCAATTTAAGTACCTACATATTTTCGTGTTGTTATTATTAAAATATGTACATATTCTATTTTCTTAATTTTAAAATAATCAATAATTGTTATTTTCTAGAAAAGGTTATCGAGAAATTTTGTAACAGATTGATCAAATGAATAATAAATTAATTCTTAAATAAAATGACTTTGGACCAAAATGGTCAATCATAGAAATGGCATATTCTCGAAACGGCAAATTGTAAAAATTGTGAATTTATAAAAACAATCATTTTTATTCCTATAGACATATTCTTCAGAATCAAGAGTAAAATAAACCATTATGAATAAACTTTACTATAGCGCTAGCCCTAAAACCGAAAAAAAAAACAGCTGTTTCACAATTTTTTCCCGAGTGAATAACCTTTTTGCATAAAACAGCAGTTTTTTTTTTGGGAATTGTGGGTTATTTGAAGGATACATAAAAATTAAACAAGCTAATTATTTTAATTTAATTTTATTATTTTGATGTATTTACGCATACGGAGCGAAATCTAATTATATAAATTGTGGAAAATATAAAATAATTCAGTCAGCATTTTTCTGTGCACCAAGGCATATTTTGTGTCTTTGGCTACAGCCCTCAACTTATTGCACATATTGCAGCACATGGTTTCGGCATTCAACTTTTTGAACGGTATGATTCAATGACAATGCCTTATAATTATTTTCTTAGGATCGCGATGACCAACAGTCGTCGGCATATATACGTCTATTAGAGGTATGCCATCTTTGCTCAGTGTTCCTTCAGCTATCGCTGCATCACGCTCACGCATAGCTGCTGCCGCCATGGATTCGACAGATGTTGACTCCCATTTTTCATAAACTTTGTTTTGAACTTGAGCATAAGTTGTTTTCGTAAATATGGGTATGTCCATACATGCTGTAATTTCTTCAAATTGCGAAAAACCGATACCAATAGAAGTAATTCCTGTAACGGCACCCACGTTAGTGTTGACATTATGTGTACTTGATAAATCTTCGCTTGTGACAATAAAGACGTCTTTACACATATTGCATCTAAACTTGAATCTGGAGATCAAGCCAATCCTTTTTCTCCTATTATACAACGTGTTACAAAATACCCCGTAAAAAATATAATTAATTATCAAAGCCAAAAATTTTGTTAACCCTAGTAAGCTGTCATGTCAGAGAACCAGATTATTTAACAGAAAGGCTTACGTACCTATTTTACCTAATAATTGCCTACTTTAATAGTTTTTCTATTTTTCATTCATAAATGTTTGCTACCTCAATACAAGGATGTCATTATACTCAAGTACTGGCTTCAAAAAATCTAGTTGGAAAAAAAATATGTTGTCAATTTCAAATCTTCTAATCGATATCCTACAACTGTATCGAGTTTTTTTTCCAACAATTTTTGCAAAATAACGAAGCTTTCAACTCGGAATATTACGATATGATGTTATGCGTAGCCATGAATAGCAATTTAAATCGTGCTCGCGGACTGTATCGGCAACGATTTATCGATGGTAGACCCCACTGAATAGCGACGGCTGCCTTCGTACCAGTGTTTTCTGAACATGTCAAGACGACTACATTCCACCGGCTCTTTTCATCGGTCTACTGGAAGTGGACGTCCAAGCACAGTCAAAGCCAGGCAGGCTGAGTTAGTGTTAGAGCATTTTGAAGAAGAGCCGATCACAAGTACGAGGCGAGCCGGAACAAGATTCGGTATAAACCATGTTGCAGTTTGGCGAATTCTTCGTGACGACAATCGTCACCCTTATCACTATCGCCGTACACAGGAGCTGATACCCTCCGATTTTGCACCCAGGAGGAACTTCTGCGAGTGGTACCTCAGGCAGTTAGAGTAAAACCCTAATTACATAAGCTATGTTCTTTGGACGGACGAGGTAACATTCACGAGGTCAGGACTTTTAAATATGCATAACGATCACGTTTGGGCTCGCGTAAATCCACATGCTTCACGGCAGGGCAGATTCCAACACCAGTGGCTGAATGTGTGGGCTGGCCTTTATGACGGGCATGTCATCGGTCCCGTCATTATGCCATCACGTCTGAACGGTAGCAACTATCTAACGTTTTTACAAACGGAATTAGAAGAGGCGATTGACGAATTTCCTGTGGCTGACTGGGATTACTTTGAGAACAAAAACATGATGGGGCTCCGGCACATTTTGCTCGCGTACGAGCATCTTAACGTTCGCTTTCCGCGAGTGATCGAATTCGACAATAATTCATTAAATGCTTAGGTTTTTGTTTATGGAAGCTGTATTTCAATTTCAACTGTACATTAATATATAAAACACAGATATCTAACCATACAAAATATAAAATAAAAGCATTTTTGCCTTGACATACACTCCACACATTATTGAAAAAGGGACATTTAGAATCGCACAAAATTCACAGCTTTATGATTCAGTCAATCAATCAGTAATTATTTGTTTACAATATTTTAAAATTCTTTGGCTACAACCTTTACTCTGTGCGGTGTTTGGTCTCAGACAAAGTTAGTAGGTCTCAGACTAGTTTGACTTTGGTCTTAGAGAACTAACATACTTATTACTTACTGTGAGACATTGGCAGTATGAATGTTTAATTGAAAAAAAATGTATGTTTTATTCAATTTTATTTAATGTATCTGTAACATATATTATATACAAATTTTAGCTTTCTACACTCCTTCTCCATATAAACTTTAACTTTACCAAATCTCACACTCCTCCGTTCGCACAATATGCTTACAAAGTTTTCCCTTCACATATTAATATATGTACCTATAGATAACAATAAAATCCCGTTTAACTTTATATTAAGTCGCTAAGCGCGCTGAAATCGCAATGCCTGAAGTTTTAATTTATATTCTAGCACGATTTTTATATTATAAGATACGTGCTGGATGTTTGCAATAACTGTAAAAGTAAAAAAAAAAGTGAAATTCATTGCATAACTAATCGTCAATACTAGAACCTAGTACTCAGGTGTATGATCTGAAAACGGAATAATGACAAAGTGTTTTTTTAAAGATATCAACATGTCCAATTTAATAGTGTCGATCTTCATTTTTTAACCTCCGACGAAACCAGAGGAGTGTAATAAGTTTATATTGTGTGTCTGTGTATCTGTGTGTCTGTCTGTGACATCATAGACCCTGAACGGATGAACCGATTTTTATTATTTGTTTGTTTGTTAGAAAGGTGTCTTAATTAAGATAGTTCTTAGCTATGTTTCAAGAAAATTTGTTCAGCCGTTTGAAGATTTTCAGCTTTTTTGTATCGGGGTTATTTTTATTTTTTATTTAAGTTATTTAGTATTATAAATATCATAATTTAAATTAAACAGTTCTTATTATGAAATAGTAAACAATAGATAGATAGATAGAAAATTCTTTAAAAGTTAAAGTTACAGCCTATATATTACAGCCCACAGCTGGGCACAGGCCTCCTCTCATTTCTGAGAGGGTTTTTAGGGCAAGGAAATGTCCGCCGCGCTGCCCCAATTGAGTGTTGACGAACTTCACGTGTCTTCGAATTATTTTTTTCTTATTTCTCAGACATGCAGGTTTCCTCACGATGTGTTCCTAAATTGCCGCGCACGTGGTATATCAGTACTTAAAATTGTAATTAACAATTTCATTGGTTCCCACTTGGATCGAACTCTGGTTGCTCGTGTACTGTGAAATTTATAGCGAGCGCTTAGCCCCCCAGATACCACGGCTCACGGAAAATTCTTTATTGTACTCAAAACAATTTGGTACAACGGCGAACTTAATGCCGAAAAGGCATTCTCTGCCAGCTAATATTTGGTAGTGTGGTGAGATCTATGGGTGGAGCCGCAACAGAAAAATATACTTTTTATAGGAGAGGGGGCAAACGAGCATGCGGCTCACCTGATGGTAAGGACTACCGCCGCCCATGAACAACTACAACACCAGGGGAACCAGAGGAATTGCAGATGCGTTGCCGGCCTTTTAAAAGGGAGTAGGCTCTTATCTTGAAGGTCCTAAGTCGTATCGGTCCGGAAAAATCGCTGGTGGTAAACTATTCCACAAGGAAGTTGTGCGAGGAAGAAAACATCTTCTAAATCGCACAGTGGTGGACCGCCAATCATCCAGATGGTATCGCGAGTTTTGTCGCGATGGGCGATGGTGAAATTGAGCGGCTGGAATTAGTCCGAACAATGCCTCAGAGCACTCCCCGTGGTAGATGCGATAAAATACGCAAAGAGATGCAATATCTCTACACAGTGCCAGTGAGTCAAGCCGATCGGAAAGAACTCGACGATTCGAACCGCTCTGCGTTGGATGCGGTCAAGTGGAAGGAGCTGGCACTGGGGCCTGCTTGAGATGGAACAGTATTATGTGAGGCCGAACCTACGCGTTGTGAAGTTACAGGCGGTGTGCCGGCATAAAATACTGTCCCGCTCTGCTGAGCACGCCAAATTTTAGAGGCCAATTTGGCCTTCTCTTCAAGTGACTACGAACTGCACTTCACTCGATATGTCGACGCCGAAGTTCCGATACTGGCTGAGGCAACAAGGGGAGTGCTTTGAAACTGAGGAGATACGACAAAGGGGTTTCGTTTTAGCGGTAAACGCGCAAACTTGAGTCTTCTGAGGATTAAACTGGACTAGATTTAGTCGCCCCCAATCCGAGGTTTTGTTCAGCAAAGACTCGACTTCAGACACAAGTTTGTTCCGGTACTCGGCGACGTGTTCCCGAGAAATATTGACACGGCCGGTGTATAGAGCATCACCAGTGCTGTCATCCGCATAGCATTGAATGCTACCGGTTTGCAACATATCATTGATATGCAGAAGAAACAGCGTTGGTGATAGCACGCAGCCTTGTGGAACACCAGCGTTAATAGGCTTGTAGTCGGAGTATGCACCGTCTACGACGACCTTGATGCTCCAATCTGCAAGGAAACTGGTGATCCAATTGCACAATTTCTCGGGAAGCCCATAGGAAGGGAGCTTCGAAAGAAGCGCTTTGTGCCAAACCCGATCGAAAGCCTTCGCAATGTCCAAACTAACGTCCAATGCCTCCCCTTTGGACTCTACTGCCTCCGCCCATCTATGAGTCAGGTAGACCAAAAGATCACCAGCTGATCGACCCCGACGAAAACCGTATTGGCGATCACTAATCAGCTGGTGATCCTCAAGGTACCGCATGAGTTGGCAGTTTATAACGGACTCCATTATTTTGGAGAACAAGGGGGTGATGGCGATAGGCCTGTAGTTGGATGGGTCTGCGTGGTCGCCTTTTTTAGGGATCGGTTGATGATTTCGGGACTACGCCTAGGGAGTAGGAGTACCGGAAAAGACGCGTTAGGACCGGTGCCAACTCCGGAGCATACGTACTCAGCACAATTGGGGGGATTCCGTCAGGCCCATTAGACTTGTGGATGTCCAGGGAGAGGAGTGCTTTGCGAACCGAGCGCTGTGAGAACCGAATATCCGGCATGGAGCACTCACACCGCGGGATGGTCGGCGGTGTGTTCCCCCCGTCATCAAGAGTCGAGTTGGACGCAAAAAGGGAGCCTAAAAAGGTCGGCTTTCTCTTTTGCTACGTGGGCCAGTGAGTCGTCCTCCCTGAGCAGAGATGGTAGTGATGGCTTACAGAAATTCCCTTAGACAGCCTTGGCGAGAGACCAAAATGCACGGGTTCCCGAAGGAAGGAGAACTAGTTTCTCGCCAATTCTGCCTATGTGCTCTGACTTTGCCTTGGCAATAACTCTTTTGAAGGACCTGGAGGCGAAGTTATACTTCTTTTTAAGCATGCTGGTGTTTACATCCCAAGCCGCCGAAGCCTCAGTCAAGGCCTGATAGCACTCTTGCTTACTGCGTAATGCAGTCTTACAGGAGCGACCAAACCAAGGCTGAGATCTGCCTCCGATGGGTACCACAGATGATGGAATAAATAGTTCCATTCCCTGTAGCACCACATCAGTGACAGAATCAGCAACAGCGCTTGGATCATCCGGCGAGAAGCAAACCCGGGTAGGATGCAAAGAAAGACCGCATTCCGTCCCAATCCGCCGACCTGTAATGCCAAACACGACGGCAACCTGCAGAACGCAACCGCGAGGGAAGTGTGAGTAGCACCACACTCCGAATCAGACAATGGTCCGAAGAGCCGAGAGGGGCATCGACGGAAACCTGATATCCGTCCGGATGAGAGGTCAGCAGAAGGTCCAACAGGGAAGGTGTATGATCCTTCACATCTGGAATCCACGTAGGCGTAGTAACCAGTTGTGTCAGACCATATGCCAAGGCAAAGTCATAAACAGATCTCCCCGCATGATCGGTTAAACGTGAACCGAGCCATTCGGCGTGGTGGACGTTAAAATCGCCAAGGATCACGATCTCTGCGGATGGGACCTGTTGTAGCAAGGAATCTGTAGCCATTTGGACGCGGTCGATGAGTCGGTCTGTTTCGGCATTACCTCTATGGGACCTATAGAGGCACCCGTAGACCTGCGGATGGTCGTTGCTATCTACGCGTAGCCAAAGGATGGACAGGTCCGAACCTTCAAGACTAACGAGGCGTCGAGAACAGATGTCCTCTCTGACATATACGGATACAGACATTGGATACAGATACGGGAATTGGGCCTCCGGTCACCTGCACCCACCAGACGAAACGCAAAAGCAGAGCCTCCACTTCACGCCAGTATTCTGTGAGGTCGTTGTACTAACCCGGCTCGAGCCGGCCCATACGTGCAACAGCAAAAGCTGCTGCGTGGCTCTACCACCGTTAAAATGTACGAGTAATAAAGTTTTAAATAATATCATGACAGCAAATATTAGCGATGAGTGGTTGCTCAAGGGTTATGCGCTAATAATTTGACAGTACTCGAGCAACCGGAGTTCTAAACCCGACGGCACCAATGAAATCAAATTGCATTTTTAACGCTTATTTATCACGAGCTCGGCGGTAAAGAAAAACATCACCAGGAAACTTGTATGAGGGACTTAAAATATTTCGAAGACATGTGAAGTCACTAGAGCAACGCGAAGGACTAATTACTTCACAATCTTCTCAGAAATTAGAGGAGGCCTGTGCCCAGCAGTAGGACTAGCATAGGCTTTACCATGAAAACAAAAAACACTTACAAAAGTATAAAATACTATTAGATTATATTTTTTAGAATAATGAATTCCATGGTCGTGCTAAGACGTGTGTGTATTATTTTCCAACATTTTCGTGGTTCACCTCATTACTACGTTGCAATATATTTGCACAGAATACTGAAAGCAACGCTTTGAAATAGAAATTCGACACGCGCTCTAAGTCTGAAATCAGACAAGATTTACTTTAAATTATTATGAGGCGTTGACTTGAAGTCTTGAAACTTGCTTCTTTAATTTGAATAACGAGCAGAACATTTAATCATTTATTTCAAGCTATTAACGTATTTTCCGTATTTTATTTATATTAAAATTATCACCCGCTTGCCAAGCGTGGCAACTATGGCAAATATCCCCCCTATGAGGCAATCTAAGAGGGAGGCCTATGTTCAGCAGTGGACTTTAATAGGCTGTAACGGTAACGGTAATCATCAATCAAAAACCCAAATCTAATATATAAAAAAAAAATTGTTTATGTAAAATTTTTAGATACACTATGCATGGGCCACTCAGAAAGTTTTGCGAAACTAAAAGAAAGCTCTATGTTTAAGGCTTTCATTATTAAACCTATCTACTAAACTTTCAAAGAACTCTTCACCAGCATCTAAACAAAGTTTCACGCGTTTGAAACAATATTCTACGACCTGCTCAAACACTAGCTAGCACATCTTTCGGCGATAAAAACTGTATCCACTTTTAGCTTTTTTTTATTTTAAAGGAAAAAAGTAACAATGTGCCAAATCAGAGCTGTAAAGAGAGTGAACCAAAAGCATATTTTAATTGCGCGTTGTCGCTGTCATGATAAAGCATTACCCTGCGAAGTCCCATGTTTGGTCGCTTGTTGTTCACAGCAGTGAAGACTTTTGGCAAGCATTTGGTAGTATTCGGCATTGACGCTACTTCGATTTCGTAATGGAATTGACACCAGATATCCCGTCAAATTGTCTAAATCTAAATCTACTCCTCGCTTCTCGATCGCTTCACTTTAAGTAGACGTTAGTCCATTCTTAAGCCGCCAAATCATCGACTGGCGTTTCGTTTCTTGATCGTATTGATATATCAAAGATTACCTGTAGTAATCTCGTTAACATGCCAATATTTATAAACCTTACAAAACCGTCGCGCAAAAAATAGATTATTTTTTCAACGAAATATTAATATTTTAATTCAACTCGTAAAAATATAAAGAGAAATTTGAAAATGGAACATTCATATTTTACTATCGTATTCTTTTTTTTTTGCTTTATTCTTCATTGTTTTAGAATTAAGTTGATATGGGTCCTTTATTAACCGACTTCAAAAGGGGTAGGTTCTCAATTCGAGTGTATGTTTTTTTTGTATGTATGTTACACGATATCTTCGCATATTGTAAACCAATTTTGATGATTCTTGTTTTATTACATAGAGAATTTTTACCCCTAAGGGTAGCAAATAAATAACTTTTTTTTAGCAATTTGAAGTCGGTTTTCAATTTTTATTAAAAGTTATAATTATTACCTTCAACAATTTATATTGAATATGAATATTAAATATAAGTGTCATCAGCCGAATATCAAATATAAGTGTCATCAGCCGAAACGTCGGAATTTCACAACAAGTGGTAAGTAATAACGCTATGAAATAGGAGAATAAGAAATCACTGTGGAATGGATTTTAAGTAAAGCTTCTATATAATGAAGTAAACTTCTATATATTTAAGTAATTCGGGATATTAAGAAAGATCTGGATAGGCCAGAGTATTCACTTACTAACAGATGGATTGCATATTCGTGTATCACAAAAAGCTTCAAACGTAACAATATATTTCTGGTTTGATAGATTCAAATTATTCTACGAGGTAGCGGCGTAAATGAATCAATCCATTCGCCAAATTTTCCCGTAAGTGTCGTAAGAGGGAGATTTGGGAAATGCCAGGAATCTTCATTGGCTTTCATCTTTTCTTCCACTTCTCTTATGTCTCTTGTGCTCGGTATCGTAATGGCTATAATCATTTTGTTGCTACGCTGTGAGCTTCGAGGTCGATTTCGGGATGGATCGAAAATGTTCAGGCCAAGATTATCTCGTGCATATTATGATTTAAAACGCCTCTACGATTCTGGAAAAGTTCTTAGATGATTTATATGATCTAAAGTGAAGAGGTAACGTGTTTAATAAGCGTTAAATAATGTCTGACTAAATTAACTTAGAAAAATATATTAAAAACAATAGTAGCGGCAGTGTAAGAGAATTCATTACCCCATTTATTCCTGTGGGTGTAGTAAAAGGCAACTATGGAAATGCTATGATGTCATGGCATACAATAGATGGCGATATAACCATCTAGTTTATAGCAGACGTAAAATACTCTGTCTGGTGATGAGGAGCAGCGCCCCAGGTACGAGACGCCTGGTACTGCGATCGTTAATCCGCCTACCATGCCTGGTGGTTAAGACAAATCCTCCTTAAAACGTAACAGGCCCATGTACACAAGTAGCCTTTAACGGGTTCTTGATGATGATGATGATGATGATGACGACGAAGGTGAAGATATAATTTTTTTTCTATGGAATAATCAAAAACATATTATTTTAATGATTTCTTATATTTACGCGAACACTACACATTGAATAAAACTACTTTTACGGATTTTATCGCGTTTAATTATACTTAGTTTTAAATTCCCGACGATTCCGGTGCTTTCCAGCACCCATGGTCACGGAGGTCCAGGGGGACTGATCGCCTAAGTCCCCCGTGACCTTAGACATATAGTTTTATTCATATGATTTTAGGTTAGACACTATAAATTGAATAGAATTACTTTTACGGATTTTATCGCGTTTAATTATACTTAGTTTTAAATTCCCGACGTTTCGGGTGCTTTTCAGCACCTATGGTTATACGTACCATAGTTTGACATACAGTTTTATTCATATTATTTTAGATAGAGAATTCCCACTTGAAGTTAGACCTTATAGAAGAAGTAATTTATGAAAAGCAAATGGAATTTGAGAACAAGACATCTAAGAGGAATTGTTAACATTTTGACATTTAAAAGCACTATTTATCTTTACTTTTCGTATAGAATTCAAACGGACAATGACTATTTTTCTAGCTAGAAAAAAACACAAATACGCATTTAGAAGAACTTCTAAATTTATATAAAGATGTAAAAACCTTATGTTAAGAAAGTACTTCTTATAAGAGCTTAAGATGATGCCACAGAAATATTTTCTTGAAATAAATTTTTCGTAAATTCACACACCGTTGACAGTGTCGTGGCGGTGTAAGAATATCCACTACTCCATATCGTCCCGTGCCGTAAGAGGCGACAGAAGGACGCAACCAGGAGATGGAGGGCAGCGTCTTCCTAATAACAACTAGAAAATAAAAAATGCGGTTGCCAACCCGCCTGCCAAGTGTGGCAACTATGGCAAATATCCCGATTATGAGACAATATATGGGGAGTTCTATGTTCAGCTGCTGTAAAGGCAACGGTAATTGACACATAAATCTAAAATGATACTGCAATAAAAAAACAAATGGCGTTCACCCTAAAATAAAATCTAGCTTAGAATATCTCCTAAGAATAATACATAAAAACATTTTCATTCCTTTTATAAAATCTTCAACGTATTGGGCCTGTTTCAGAGATTTACAGTACGCCCCACTTATTATATTGTGAATGTGAAGATGTAAACAGAATATTTGTAGAGGGTTTCAAACGTCTTTTTTACCTACCCAAGCCCTAATTGCGTCAATTAATTAACAAATTTAAAAAAATATGAAAATAAATAATAGTTAAAACACGCTTTTGTAGATAATCGAACTAAAAAGTAGAAAATAATGTTCAATAAGATTAAAATAAGAAAATAGTGATGAACATAAAAAAATCATTTTATTGTAAAAAAGCGTGGGGTGCTTTTTCAGATATTTTTATGATGACGCTAATTTTACAAATATCCACAAAAATATTTACAACAAATGACATCAAGCACGAGCACAAGCATTGAGTTGCAAGATTCCACCTGGAGCGACTGACTGACAAACAGACAGACAGACACACAAAAAAGTGACTTACTAAAAACGTGGTAAAATATGTAATGTATTTGTTGCCAATCAAACCAAGAGGACAGGGGAAACAAAATTCAGACAGTAACGTTACTCATACAAGTGGTAAAATTAAACATTTTGTACAACCAACTTCAATATAAATAAAATGAGAACATCATCAATGTAGTCGAAGTCAATTAATTACGCATTATTAAGGATAGCTCAAAAACTACTTGTCAAATCTTGATCGAATTTATATATGAAACCACATGAGAAGCGCTAGCTTTCAAAAGAATCATCAAAATCGGTTCACCTAGAAAAAAATCTGAGGTAACACAATAAATAATTAAAAAAAATTGTACAACCGACTTCAATATAAATTACTCAAAAACCTTCAGACAGGTGAGACCTTGATCAAATTGATATGGGACCACATGAGAAGCACCAGCTTTCATATAAAAAAAGAATCATCGAAAAAAAAAACATACAGTCGAATTGAGTACCTCCTCTTTTTGAAGTCGCTAGAAAAATACAGTCGAATTGAGAAGTCGGTTGAAAAGGGTTTCCAATATTTATATAATAATACAATGTTAAAAGGAATAATCCCACTGGATTTCTTGCTATTCTATCGCAGGACAAAAGTTTTTCTGTTAGTGATAAATAAAAATTGACTTTGAAGAACTTTGATGTTATAGTCTAGACTAGTCCCGTAGGCTGTAACAATAACTATAACAATAAATCAACTTCCTACATAATCATATCATGATATATATCACTCGACACTATTTATATAAATTATCGAGAGTCGACTATATATATACAGTCGCCGCTCGATAATTTGAAACTCAAGGGACCAGAGAAAAATATCAAATTACCAAGACTTCAAAATAACAGGAGTTCAAATAACCAAGACGGGAGGGAGGGAAAAATCAAGTAAACGAGAGTTGGATCAAAATTATTTACATTTATTATTTTTTATTCAGGTCTGTGCATGATAAACGCTTCAAATTATCGAGAGTAGGGAAGCTCAGACTTCAAATTATTGCATGTTGGCGGGCAAGATACTATTCCTTCAACTTCAAATTACCGAGGAGACCAATTAATATTGCTTTTATTTATATTTATATAATTTCAAATTATCAAATTATCGAGAGTCGACTAAATATATATATATATATATATATATATATATATATATATATATATATATATATATATACTAGCTGGCCAGGCAGACGTTCTGCCATTTCCGACGACTATTCCTATAAAAATGTGTTACTGCTGCTTGGTGACGGTGGTACCTACCCAGACGAACTTCTAGGCAGAAAAAAGTATTTGCGTCTTGATGTCTAGTTGCTGCAGAAACTGTTTTCTGAACGGGCCGTTCACAGAGCAAGTACGCAGAGCAAGCAAGCGTAAGACGCAGCATGCGGGACCACTACACCGCATGCAGCTTCCCACTCAGGCCTGAGACTGGGTAAATCAAGTTTGCCACTGTTAATAAAAAATGTAATGCAGAAAAGTATGATGGTTATAAAATTAATTAAATCCCTTAAATATTTATAAACTTCAACATTAAATACGACATCCTTTGTTACATAAGTCTATATAAATAAACAAAGATAAAAGTCGCCGTTTAATGAGCCATTTACAAGGCAAACTGTCTTCAGTACAAAACGGCAGACAGAACTCATTATATACGTAACGTATATTTGAAGAACAGTCAGTCTAAACAGAGAGCTATCGCGTCATTAGCAAGGTCTGTTGTTCCACATAGCTCCACATTAAGTTCCTATTATGTTTTTAAGATATTTAATATTTTTAGAGAATTGTTTTTCTTATTCTTCTTCTTCCATTACCATAACAGCCTATCAAAGTTCACTGCTAAATACAGACCTAATCCATAGATTGCCTCATAGGAGTATATTTGCCATAGTTGTTACGATCGGCAACCGCAGTTTTAACATTTATTCAGCTGTAATCACAAAGATCCTGCTGTCCATCTCCTACTTCATTTTCCTGTGTCACCTCTTACGACACCCACGGGATGAAATAGGGGTTTGTGGATATTCTTACTCCCCTAATACACGGTTAATATTCTTTTTTCTTCATCAACCCCTAGGATTTGTGTTAATCGCCACGTTTAGCATGCCGATTAACGATCGCAATACCAGACGTCTAGCACCCTTAACGCTGATTCCCATGCGCTGTCTGAGTAAATTAAGTCTAGCAGAAACGGGGTGGTTATAAGTGGCGGTGGTATAAAAAGGTTGTAAGTCAATTGTTAACATAAATAACTTTATTTGACACGCATTCACACATGAAGAAACACAGCTGTTGCATGCTTAAATTCTGAAACTGAAAAATTTCCAGTCGAAAACTGACCAACTTCTTTCAGTCTCAGAAGAAGCGTTACTACAAAACTTGTTTATAATTCAGCTCCCTCGTAACATCACAGAATTTTAACACGGCGCTCTCAAGTTGGATTCTGGCCAACCAACTACGGTTATATTTTATTTTCTTTATCGACAGTAACCATAATGTTTTAGTAATCATGATTTATTTTTATTACTAAAACATTGATTGGATTTTAACTAAATCGATTTTCATTTCGCTTTTTCCTTTATGAAAAGTAATACGTAAGTAAGTATATAAAGGTGTATGGTTTGTTAAAAGATGTAACCACATCTTCTATAAATACCATACTTACATGCACAATCTTTCTACATAAAAGTCTTTAGCTACCGAAAATAGCGCAATATGAATACCATAGGATATAACATATCCTATACGGTGTGGTTGCGGCGTAAAGGAATACATAAATTCAGAGGCGACTATGGGAAATGCTATTTCATAGCTTTCGACAGCTGGTGGCATCACCACCTCGTTTACACTAGTAGTACAAGAGGTAAAATTAAAAATTGTACAACCAACTTCAATATAAATATAAGTGATAAAAAAAATTGCACAAACGACTTCAATATAAATAAAATTAGAACATCATCAATGTAGTCGAAGTCAAATAAATACGTATTATTAAGGATAACTCAAAAACTACTAGTCATATCTTGATCAAATTTATGTGGAACCACATAAAAGCACCAGCTTTCAAATAAAAAAAGAATCATCAAAATCGGCTTACCTAGAAAAAAGTTCTGAGGTAACACTCATAACAAAATACAGTCGAATTGAGAACCTCCTCCTTTTTTGATGTCGGTTGAAAATACCCAGACCGGCAATGAGAAGCAGTACAGTAACAAATGTACGAGAGGTCTGGTACAGCGATCGTCAACCCGCCCACCACAAATCCGCCTTATAACAGAACGTATTACTTAGAACACTTTTAGATAATTACTTTACCTTTTCGTACTCTTTTCATTACTATATTTTTTCAATATTATAATTAAATGTAGTTATACTTTGAAAAACATTTCTTGAATTTTTATATAAAATACGAAGAAACTTTTTCTCCGACCTTATATTTTTAGTTTTTTTTTTGTGGTATAACCCCGCTGCAGCGATATAAGGTCGGCTCGACCAGATAATGTTCACGCTCCTACAGTATACTAGCGTATAATAAAAATAATATATTATGTAATGTTGTTATGTTTCGTGTGGTGAGTGTAAACATCTGGACAACTTTTGAGTGAATACTGTGGGTATTCACTTATCATAGTCATTGAAATTAAAAACTGGTTAAACTTTATAATTTTTTTAACCCGACTCTGCCGTTCATCCTATTATATAATATAAGTTAATATTCATACAAATGATTTCTTATATTTATGCAAATACTACGTTAAATAAAAGTAATTTTGCGGATTTTATCGCGTTTAATATTTTTTCCTCTTTATTTTGGTACAAACAATCAATAATAAAAAATTTACACAAACGTAACATTACTTAGGTAATGACAAAAAAAAGACAAGAGTGCCCAAACATTTGTTATTTATCTTACATTGTTAGACCCTTAAATCTTAGACTACTACTTGCTATGCTATACATATGGAACACTGACAACACATAAACAACATTTTAAATTTTTTTAACTTATTAAATTCGCACTATCGCACTACCATTCTGTTTTGATCGAAAGAAACACAATACTTACTTTCATATTACCTTTACCTATTTTAATACTGTATACTCCAATTAAAATAATATGATATACCAGATCATTTGTATAGTATGTATAACATAATAATGTACGAATGAATTCTTAATTAAGATAGTCTCAAGCGATTGCTCAATTTGAAATTGTAATCAGTTAGTTATGAAACCATCAGCGTGCTTTAAAAGCTCCTGGGATTTAACGAGATGACGATCGACACTGAAAGGCCAGCAATAACAATAATCAAACGGCCAAATTTCACTGTTTACTGAAAATAACTGCTGGGAACCATTTATTAAAAATAATACTGTTAGAAATGAGGGTAAAAAAATTAAAGAAAATACGAAGAATTGAGGGTAGAACTGGCAGTATAAAGTATCGCGGAGGCGACTAAGAGCGATCAGCGATAATTCTACGAGTCTCACTGTCGTTACTATGCCCGTTGGGGCATTCTACTAGTATAGGCAAGCAAGATCATGTTGCTGAGAGGCTGCCCTGTGTAACCTTGAAATGGGTGGTGTTGCTGTTGGTTTGTAAACTTTGGTGTTATCAGGTAATTGGGTCTTTCACGTTACACCGGTGTGTATACTACTGTATTGCTCTATACTGAATGTATGGTGCAGTTGTGCTTCTGTTACTTATTATGATTCTAACAATACTATAAAAATGATGGAAGACAGCGGGAATCACCCATGTCCAGCAAAGGACTTCTGCGGGCTAGTGTATTATATTTGATGAAAATTTTATAGGCTGTATTATATTTGTTGAAAAAGAGTAATTAATAATTTAACGAAAATTTTGACATGAAACACTGACAATACATAAAATCATACATGCTTAAATTAAATAAACTTATTATGTTATCTATGTATCTTTACTTTTTTACGGACAAAGTAACAAGTTGTATTGTTATTTTTTTCTTCATAATGCTGTACTAGCAAATTTAGAAGAATAAATACATTAATTTTTCTTTCTCGATTCATTTTAAAAATCCAGTGCTATGACCTCTGTATACAAATGTAAAAAGTTTGTAAATTATATATTCAAATCACTAACCTCAACTTTTCATATTGATTATATGATTTGAGATCTCCCAAGTGGGTTCTGAAGGTGACAGTAACGTTCAACGCATTATGCGTCTATTTGCTTTAGTTATTGTTCTGAGGTGTATTTACTGACCAAAGACAACTATTATTATAATTTCAGTAAGAAAAAAAAGGATTCTTTGTGATGTGTTCACAAGTCCAGTGGACTTGAACATGCCTCCCCCACGGAATGCCACAAAGTGTGACGTGTGTCGCTCTAACACTTTCACTGTCTGATCATGACCCCAATGCATTAATGAAATCTTTAAATTATTATTAGTTTGCGAGATATCAACCAAAGTCGATGTACATTTGGGGAGAAATTTTTTGAATTTTTTATATAGAATAAGGCAGTAAGATACCTACATCGATCCTCAATTAAGTAAGTATTCTCAGTAAGTAAGTATGTTCACGATTCCTCCGAAACGCTAAACCGATTTAAATGATACTTTTTTATTCAATAGGTTCTATTTCAGGAGTGATCCCATATAAATTAAATAAAAATCAATCCCTAAGGATAGAAAAATAGGAGATGAAGTTATTAATGGAACTATTTAGACGACATTCTAGTTGTTACCTTTGAACGTCGATTTGAACATTTTGTTAAAAGATAAATTATTTTATCCAGTGTTTAATGTGGGAGCATGTTACTTTAAAATGTTTAAAGCAAAAATATGACGTTAGCTTATGGCACATTTTATGTTACGCATTTCGACACAAGTCATATTTCATCTTGTAACAACACGCGCTTGGGAATAGCACCCAGTGACAACGTGTAAGCGTTTAATCCGCAGCGTATCGTGCAAGCTTTGGGATATCTCTCGTTCTTTCATTTTAATCCAGCGGGTTCGGTTAAAATATCAAAGAATATAAAAACTTATTTTATTTCATTAAGTTTTTTACCAACAAAAATGTTTTATTCCTGCGTTAGGTGATTAAAAATAGCAAATTTTTTAAACTTTAATGCAAGATCATAAGTATGTTTCTGTAACTTATAAAAATACACCGATATTCTTAAAACTAACTTAAGTTTATACGTGGTAGAGCCACGCTGCAGAAATATTATGGTTGTAGTACGAATGGGTCACATAAATAACAAATTCATTGGTGCCGGCGGGAATCGAACCCTGGTTACTCGCGTACTGTGAAATTTATAGAGAGCGCTTAGGGGCTTACCCTTAGCTACCACGGCTCACCACGGTAATTTTGAGTGCTGATTTACCACGTGCTCAGCGGTGAAGGAAAATATCGTGAGGAAACCTGCATGTCTGTGAAATAAGAAAAAAATATTTCGAAGACATGTAAAGTTCGCCACCCAAACAATTAACGACAACCAATTCGGGCAGCGCGGCGGACATTTCCTTGCCCTAAAACCCTCTCAGAAATGAGAGGAGGCCTGTGCCCAGCAGTGGGACGTATATGCTTATATACTAAGTAACTTTACATAAATTAAATGATTATGTAAATATTTAATGCAGTTTTTTCCTAGAATAAGGGTATATATAGAACAAGGGTAAATAAAGAACAAACGAGCACACAGTCCAACTGATGGTAAGTAGTTGTAGTAGCCCATATACATCTTTATTTATCCTCAATTAAGAATGCAGCTGCGTTGTGACCCCTGAGGATTAAGATGGAATCGCCTCGCTTCCAGTAAAATGGATCTCCGGATCTCTACACTCACCACACGAAACACAGCAGCATTAAGGTGTCATTTTACGCTGGTATTCTGTGAGAGCGTAGTCTTAACCCGGTCGATCCGACCCATTCGTTCTAGAATCATAATATAGCTGCAGCGTGGCTCTACCACAAACCAGCAAACGAGCTGACAGTCCATTTGATGGTAAGTAGCTACTACAGTGCATGGACACCTGCTACCAACTTCAAACCAAAAAGGAGGCTACAGATGTGACGTCATCACTGAGGACTAAAAGGGAATACCGCACCGCACAGCCTGTAATTATACTGTCTCTCTTTACCCTTCGAACTGGAACACTGTTTGGCGGCAGAAATAGGTAAGAGCGTGGTTCGTACCTAGACGGACTTCTAGGCATGAAAAGAGTTCTACCACCTGGTACCAATGAAAATAAATAATTGTCAATATAGTTTTGGACGTATATAAGTCTATTCAGCAGGGATGGTAGATATGATAAGGATATAGAACGACGAGTGAACGCAGGAAATAGAGTGAATGGGGCTCTACACGCTATTGTGAAGAGTCAGAATGTGTCAAAAAAGGCACGTTTGGCAATTCACAATGCTGTGTTAGTCCCTCCTTTAATGTATGGTAATGAAAGTTGGGTCTGGCAGAAGAAGCATGAGAGTAGAATAAATGCTGTAGAAATGCGGTTATTAAGGAATATGCTAGGGCTGAATCTGAATGACAGGGTGAGAAATAGTGTGATAAGAGAAAAGTATGGTTTGCAAGATGACGTTGTGACCAGGATTAAGAAAGGAATACTTCGGTGGTTTGGCCATGTAGAAAGAATGAACGAAGAAAGAGTGACAAAGCAAATTTATGCTGCAGAAGTGAACGGCAGAGTGGGAAAGGGACGCCCTAGACGAAGGTTTATCGAACAAATTGGCGATATATTGAAAATGCCAGATTAGGAGTACCCTTAACCGACGAGCGTGTATGCATAGATATATGGATGTAAAGGAGGCGAGAGAGGTGTGCCAGGATCGTGCCAAATGGAAGTCCGTAGTCTCTGCCTACCCCTCTGGGTGACAGGCGTGAGTGTTTATATATGTATGTATGTATGTATAATTATTTATATGACTTGAATGCTTACCCTACGTTAGTATTTTCTCATCCAGACCCAGAACAATTATTTGAAGGCCACACAACCGTTAGTTCCGTGCGGGATTCGAAACCACGGCCCTAGCGCCGCGGCTAGTCTGCACTACGGAGCCATCAAACATAACTGATCCAAAATGGGAGAGTTTGTGATTCGAATATGTTATGTTCTCTTTGTCTCCTACATAACACAATTGATGTTCGAAAACTCTTAGATTAGATGTCGTTGAGATATCTTAGAGATTAATTGACTAATCTAGCACAATTTTATATTTACCGATAGGGTATATACTTCTAGAGTCTAGGTAATCCCTTCTAGATCCGAATTATAAATCGATTTTAAGATACGGGAGAAAGTTTTACAAAGAATCTACATTACCTTTCCATGTATACTTTACGATAAACAATGTTTAACTTTGACCGCAAATAAACACTACGAGTATTATTCGAGAGAAGTGTTGTATTCACAATTCATGGACTGCATTTTGAGATTTCTTCTGAGAGTTGTAACGGAAATCTTACACTAAACATTTTCTGTCTCTTACATAAATTTTATAAACTCTTATAAAATTTTAAATGATACTACACTTTTGTTAAAATACACATTTTGACTGTAAGAACGGTAAGTTAATTTAATACAAAGATAAAAGTAAAGTTCAATAAATTATGAAATTTTATATTGTGGTATGTGTGATCCTCTCATGCCGAGTCGTGCCTCTAGGTTATATGCAGTGCACTTACTGTTCTGTTCTGGATTGAATAATATGAGAGCTAATAAAATAACAGGCTGTAAGGCATTCCCTTAGGAGTGACAGCTAAAGTGATAGTTAAAGTGGTCGCATACACTACAGTAACCGTTTACTATTATATTGTTACTTACAATGAAAATATCGCTATAATCCAATCAGACAGAAGAACATCATGACAATTTTTGTGATTCGGTTGATTAGACAAAATACGTCCTAATTCGGAATCACAATAATGCATTTAGTAAGTGAAAATTTAAATTTAAATTTTGAAAGATGATGGTAGTACGGTAATTATTACTATACTGTGTTGTGTACGAAAGAAAAAGTTTTTTTTTTATAAGAGAGGGGGCAAACGAGCATATGGCTCACCTGATGGTAAATGACTACCGCCGCCCATAAACAACAGCAACACCTGTGGTGGACCGCCAAGCATCCAGATGGTGTGGACGGTATCGGTAGTATTGCCGCGATGTGCGTTCGTGAAATTTGGCGGCTAAAATATGAGATAGAAGGAAATAGTTAGTTGTTGTGCAAGCAAGAGTATTACTGTATTATTAAGTCTAGTAGGCTTAAGAGAGATACATAAGTAAAATTACAGTATATAATATAATGAGAGTTCATTATTATAAAAATATATTAAAAAGTACAGTGAAAAATAAAATCATTTTTATTCGACATTTTAGAAGCTTTGCATGTGTGTAAGGAAGCTGTAAAACCACCTCTCTAAATAAATTACAACCTCACGTCAGCAGGGTGTTGCGGTACACCCTACGCGGTATACGGCTAACAAATGAGCGAGGCAACAATTTGCGGTTAGCTGCGTGGTGGCGGCATAAGAAAGTTCATCAACCCCTTTCGTAACGTAGGCGACTATGTGAAATGAATCTATAATTATTTCTTATTAACGCAAATATTACACATTAAATGATTAGTATCCATCGATCCATTACAGCCTTTAAAAGTGCATTGCTGGACATAGGTCTCTCTCATAGAAGGAAGCTACCTTGCAGGGAAGATATTGCCATAATTGCCACGCTTGGCAGGCGGGCTGGCAAAGTCAGCTTTTTATTATTATGATTTGTTATCAGTAAGATGACAATCACCAGTTTTAGTTCCCCTCTGTCGGCTTTTACGACACCCAAGGGACGATATGAGGTAGTGGATATTCTTACACCACCACTACAAGATACAGAGTAGTATGACGTAAGTTATTCTAAATTTATAAGTAAACTGATATAAAAATACTTTTAAAGTACTATATGGCGCCGGAATAACACATGGACTTAAAGTAAAGTTCTTCATTGAAAAATGTGTCGTAAAGCCCACTACTTATTACTTCCTGAATTTGTAAAGAGATGCAATCTACTCAGTTAAAATGCAACCAACTTCAAGAAAAGAGCATTCCTTTAAGAGTTTGAAAGAAAATTTATTACTGTTTGTTTAATTTTCATTCTGTTTTCGATTTGTGTTTGAGTTAAACACAAATCGAAATGTGTGAATAATCTGTGAATTATTATTTACATAACACCCCTTAATAAATGCCGATTTTGAATTTTGAATATTTTTGATATGCGGAAGCATTAATTAGTGTGTAACAGTAATTTTTAAGTAAATTTACTGTTTGTGCGAAATTAAAAAAAAACACTTCACGTTCTCGAAATATTCATAATGTCACACACATGCAGGCGTGATATTTCCCACCCCGCTAAGTTTTTGGTAATTCAGCGGCAAAAATTGCAAACAACAATTTCACAGGTACCACTATTTTTCACTTACAAAAATAGATGGCTGCTGGCATATTCTTAAAAAGGGATATCCAATAGCCTACTCCAGCTGAGAACTTTGAAATTTACTATTAACAACCACTATTAACAAATGTTGATTGAAATGTAACCTATAATATCTACAAACTACTACTAAATTAATTACGGTTTATATACATTAGCATTATCAATATATGTAAAACAATAGAACACCTGTAATATCCCTTTGTATTGCTACTCTGTATGTCATACGATATTATGTGTACCACTCACAGTCGACTGTGTTCATGTGAAACGTGATACTCAGTAACAGTTGAATATTCGAAAGCTACGTTCAGGGAGGGCGAGGACCTTCTACCACAAGTATCTTTATACTTAAAAGAAGTCCTCAAACTTGTACTAATTTAAGAATATGTTGGAAACAATAAACTTTCATTCATTCATTCATTCATTCATACGATGTGTACACAAGGCATTTAGATTAAAAGAGTATATATATATATATGAAAGTTATGATGTGGCATTTTCTTTGGAAGCGACAGTAGCCTAATGGTAGTAAGTAATAACGTAACTAATAAAGTAAAAGTAAATAATAGAAATATAATACAAAATACCTTTACTAGTGTTTAGTTTTAATATTCTTTACACATTTTTACTTATAATTTTGTTAATATAACAATAAAGTTATAAATCTCTATGACACTGAAACATAAGCCAAAAGCCCTTTATGTACAATAAAATCTAATATATAAAAATTAATGTTTGGTTGCTATAGAAATTAGTCAGCCGCGCTGTTCCACCACGCTTGCACAAAATACTATACAGCGTGTTTCGTACGGTGAGCGAAGAGCAGTTGAGACCAATTTACAATGGCAACGAGGCATTCCATCTAAGTGCTCAGAGGTGACAACGCATCTGAATTTTGTATTCAAGAATAGATGTACATAAAGTCTATGGGCCACAGCACTTACTTACCGTCAGGTGGACTGTGTACTCGTTTGTCACCCCTACAATAATAAAATAATATTTCAGGCAGGATTCCTCTCGACGTTTTTTTTACTGCTGACCATGCCATAACTTAGAATTGTAATCGCAAACTAATTGGTGCCAGAGGGGATCGAACCAGAGTTGATCGAGTACTGTTTGACAACTGAGTTTATAAATTATATCATCCGAAAAACTTAGAAAAGGTAAAAAGCGTCACGTTACGTCGTTAACAATTAATTGCAATATGTAGCGCCATCTATGAAAATCACGTCAAATCCTGGTTCAATTTACGAACCTTCGAAGCTTCTTGCAAAAAAATTTAAAACCCAATTTCGAATTTTGTATTGAATATAACTTAAATTTAAAAACCCCCGTAGCAAAAAGAGCTGGTGATTTTCAAACGGCTGAACAGATTTTCTTGAAATATAGCTAAGAACACTCTCGATTAAGACAACTTTTAAACGAAAAACTTAATAAAAATCGGTTCATCTGTTCAGGAGCTACGCCACAGACTGACATATAGATACATAGATACACAGACACACAGAAACACCGATACACAGAAACACAGATACACACTACAAAAATGTAACACCTCTCAGTTTTCGTCGGGGGTTAAAAACTATCATTATCATTACAGCCTATCAAAGTCCACCGCTGAACATAAGCCTCCTCCATAGATTGCCTCATCGCGCATACATATTTGCCATGTCACGATTGGCAGTCGGGTTGGCAACCGCATTTTTGTACTGTATTCAAAAAGATGCTGCTGCCAAATCTCCTGTTGAATTTTACGTCTGTCGTCTCTTATGACACCCACGTAATAATATAAGTTATTGGATTCTCTTACGCCGCCGCTACACGGCAAATACCTAAAACCAATTAATAAAACTATAGTAAAATATTTCTTTGTTCTAATTTGCTTAGCTTAATAAAATAAAGTTTTCAATAAACACGAGTTAAAGATATGTAACTAAATAAATGACATATTTAATGTATATTAGTGTTCGCCTAATGGTCGAATTCGACAATAATTCATTAAATGCTTAGGTTTGTATATTATGGAAGCTGTATTTCAATTTCAACTTTACATTAATATATAAAACACAGATATCTAACCATACAAAATATAAAATAAACGCATTTGGGGCTTGACATACACTCCACACATTATTGAAAAAGGAACATTTAAAATCGCACAAAATTCACAGCTTTATGATTCAGTCAATCAATCAGTAATTATTTGTTTACAACATTTTAAAACTCTTTGGCTACAACCTTTACTCTGTGCGGTGTTTGGTCTCAGACAAAGTTAGTAGGTCTCAGACTAGTTTGACTCTGGTCTTAGAGAACTAACATACTTATTACTTACTGTGAGACATTAGCAGTATGAATGTTTAATTGAAAAAAAATGTATGTTTTATTCAATTTTATTTAATGTATCTGTAACATATATTATATACAAATTTTAGCTTTCTACACTCCTTCTCCATATAAACTTTAACTTTACCAAATCTCACACTCCTCCGTTCGCACAATATGCTTACAAAGTTTTCCCTTCACGTATTAATATATAGATAACAATAAAATGCCGTTTAACTTTATTATAAATATCATAATTTAAATTAATCAGTTCTTATTATGAAATAGTAAACAATAGATAGATAGATAGAAAATTCTTTAAAAGTTAAAATTACAGCCTATATATTACGTCCCACATCTGGGCACAGGCCTCTTCTCATTTCTGAGAGGGTTTTTAGGGCAAGGAAATGTCCGCCGCGCTGCCCCAATTGCGTGTTGACGAACTTCACGTGTCTTCGAAATATTTTTTCTTATTTCTCAGACATGCAGGTTTCCTCACGATGTTTTCCTAAATTGCCCAGCACGTGGTAAATCAGCACTTAAAATTGTAATTATCAATTTCATTGGTTCCCACTTGGATCGAACACTGGTTGCTCGTGTACTGTGAAATTTATACCGAGCGCTTAGCCCCTAAGGTACCACGGCTCACGGAAAATTCTTTATTGTACTCAAAACCATTTGGTACAACGGCGAACTTAATGCCGAAAAGGCATTCTCTGCCAGCTAATCTTTGGTAGTGTGGTGACATCTATGGGTGGAGCCGCAACAGAAAAAAATACTAGCATTTTAACATATTATTCAAAATGCATTATAAAATATAATATGTTAATATGTTAGTTTATACATGTATACACTCACTATACTCACACATATGCTCACACATATGCATATTATGTCACATATGCATATAACGCACATAATATAACGATATGTTGATAAACTTATCTTATACCATTATGGGTTAAAAGCTTACAAGCAAAGGTTAAAATTTACGTGTAATTAGGAGTGAAATTTCAAAGTTAATTTTATTCAATCATTATATCTAAAGTAGGTATTTATACAATTTAATGGAAGCAAAAATAACTAAAGTCCATGAAGACTCAAAACTTGTATTTTTGCACGAAGAAATGTCGATGCTTTTAACACATTAAAAAGTTTTCATTATAGTGACTTTTAACTTTTAGGAGAGTTGGTGTCAATTTAAAAAAAAGTGCATTGGACACCTTTTTAATATTTTATTTTATGGTATGAGTCCTAATTTTAGTTTTGTAATGTTATTTTCTAATCAAACGATAAATTAAGATATTTCTTTGCCATTACAGTCTTCCTCAAGTCAGCTTAAAAACTATTATGTGTGCTTTAGGTTGTGGTTCACGATAGCAATCGAATGGCAGATTCAGAGATAATTTCGAGTTTAAACTTAAACTTCACGCTGTCAAAATTTGTACAAGTAGCATGGCCAAGACTCACATTTTGACATTGTAGAGCTTGAGTTTAAACTCGAGATTGTTACAGTTTAATACATAAAGCAACAAGGGCCACCGGCAGACTGGAGCGTATTATAGAGCTGGAGCGTAGCGTTTTGTCCCGACACAGAACTGTCTGTTATTTTTTGCGGGGGGAAATCTGCGCACACAAAAACAATCGTCTGTCACTACGAAACACACACAGAACAATTAATAATAATTTTATACACACACAGATACATTATAACAGTATCGCTCGGTGACAGCGACAACTTGGATACAGACTCGGATCAGTCGCTCGACCGATCCGCATATTGTATGAGTGCGAGCGGCCTATGTTGGTAAGCAGATCCGAAACAACACGACCGTTACTTTTTAGTTTAAAAAGAAAGGGATAGGCTTTAAGATGAAAACAAAAAACACTCACAAAAGTATAAAATACTATTAGATGATAATTTTTAGAATAATGAATTCCATGGTCGTGCTAATACGTTTGTGTATTATTTTCCAACATTTTCGTGGTTCACCTCATTACTACGTTGCAATATATTTGCACAGAATACCTAAAGCAACGCTTTTGAAATAGAAAGCCGACACGCGCTCTAAGTCTGAAATCAGACAAGATTTACTTTAAATTATTATGAGGCGTTGACTTCAAAACTTGCTTCTTTAATTTGAATAACGAGCAGAACACTTAATCATTCATTTTAAGCTATTAACATATTTTGCGTATTTTATTTATATTAAAACTAGCTTTTGCCCGCGGCTCCGTCGGCGTGGAGTTTGGTTATATCGCGCCCATGTGTGAAAAAGAGTCTGCTGGTACAAGCCACAATTACAACTGGATGTCGCGGGCAAAAGCTAGTAAACTACAAAACTTCTTTATACACCACATTTTTTGCTAATCTATTACTGTGTGCCAAAATTATCAGACTACTGGGTGAGCTTACGCGTGAGCAAGCCGCATAGAATTGCCCGTGTGAAAAACAATTTTCTCTCAAGTCTATACTCGCAAATTTTAATGTCTGCCCTTGGGATTTGTTTATAGTCATTGCAAAGCAGACTTTGAGGAGAAACTGTATTCGTTTGAATTCAAAGGGAAGATCATTCGGGTTCAAGGGAATTCTTGGTACAAATACAGTTTCCCCTTGCGCACATCCAGTTATAATTGTCGCTTCCACTACATTGCGATATAACGCTTTTACTTTTAGTCTGGTTCCGTTACACAGTTGAGGAGGTTTTCAAGTTCGCAACAACATAACAGGAGTGCCCACGCGCAGAATAAGCTTGTGATGTGGAAGACCCGATGGTTTCAGTGAATTAAGAAATTCGACAGGGTAGTTAATTGAGTCACTTGTGTTGACCACAGAGTCTATTGACGTGTACACCATTTCTTCCTCCTCAAAAGACATTAACAGTATATCGTTAATTGCCGCTGCTTGGTCGTTTTTCGGGGTTACTATGGCACGTTCACACAACCGTTTCATTGGCTTATCGTGGATATGAGCAATATCTAGGTAAATTTTGGATATTAACTCCTGTAACGTAAATACAACTGTGCACATATTATCAGGGATGGTTATCATTCCGTCATTTATCGGGTAATCGCCGTTGCCGATTTCAAGTAGGAGATTCGCAAATCCACTAGCAGACTCTTTTTCTCCTCAGTGTACCCGCATATTTTTCGAGAGCTTGAGGATTTTAATTAGAGGCCATAAAGTGGATCTCTTAAGACACGCCTTAACTTCATCTGCTCTAGTTCCTTTTGGCACTACTGGTAGAGTCTGTCTAAAATTTCCAGCCAGCAAAACCGTTACACCACCCATTAACTTCTTATTTCCTCTTACATCTTGTAGAATTCTGTTTAAAGCCTCTACGCCACCCTTATGAGCCATGGTTTTTTCATCCCACACTATCATTTTCGTATGTTTTAATACTTCAGCAAAATTACTTTTTTTCGATATATTACAAATGGGAGTATCAGCTGTTGTTAAATTGAGTGGTAACTTGAAGGTAGCATGAGCAGTTCGTCCACCCTCAAGCAGTGTAACTGCGATCCCAGAAGAAGCCACAGCCAAAGCAATTCCGCGAGTACTTCTAACTTTTGCTAATAGCAAATTTATGAGGAATGTGTTGCATGTTCCACCGGGAGCATCTAAAAAGAATATTCCACTGTCATTTCATTCAACTAGCTAGCACATCTTTCGGCGATAAAAACTGTATCCACTTTCAGCTTTTTTTATTTTAAAGGAAAAAAGTAACAATGTGCCAAATCAGAGCTGTAAAGAGGGTGAACCAAAAGCATATTTTAATTGCGCGTTGTCTCTGTCATGATAAAGCATTAATCTGCGAAGTCCCATGTTTGATCGCTTGTTTTTCACAGCAGTGAAGACTTTTGGCAAGCATTTGGTAGTATTCAGCATTGACGCTAGCTCGATTTCGTAAGGGAATTGACACCAGATACGCCGTCAAATTGAAAAATCTAAATCTACTCCGCGCTTCTCGAACGCTTCACTTTAAGTAGACGTTAGTCCATTCTTAAGCCGCCAAATCATCGACTGGCGTTTCGTTTCTTTATCGTATTGATATATCAAAGATTCATTACCTGTAGTAATGTCGTTAACATGCCGATATTTATAAACCTTACAAAATCGTCGCGCAAAAAATAGTCACGACTCAGATTCTTTTTCCAACGAAATGTTAATATTTTAATTCAACTCGTAAAAATATATAGAGAAATTTGAAATTGGAACATTCTTATTATACTATCGTATTCTCTTTTTTGTTTTTTGTTTTATCCATCATTATTTTAGAATTAAGTTATGATATGCGTCCTTTATTCATCGACTTCAAAAGGGGAGGCTTCCAATTCGAGTGTATGTTTTTTTTGTATGTATGTTACACGATATCTTCACAGATTGTAAACCAATTTTGATTATTCTTGTTTTATCACATAGATTATACTTCAAGGGTGGTCGCATATAAATTAGTAGATTTTTTTTACCCCTATGGGTAGCAAATAAATAACTTCTTTTTTATGTATGATGAGTATGTGGTAGCGGCGTAAATGAATCAATCCATTCGCCAAATTTTCCTGTAGGTGTCGTAAGAGGGCAATTTGGGAAATGCCAGGAATCTTCATTGACTTTCATTTTTTTTTCCACTTCTCTTATGTCTCTTGTGTTCGGCAGCTCGATATCGTAATGGCTATAATCATTATGTTGCGACGCCGTGAACTTCGGGGTCGATTTCGGGACGGATCTAAATGTTCCGGCCCTGAGTATCATGTGCATATTATGATGTAAAACGCCTCTACGATTCTGAAAAAGTTCTAGTTGAAGCTTAGATGATTTATATGATCTAAAGTGAAGAGGTAACGTTTTTAATAAGCATTAAATAATGTGTTACTAAATTAACTTAGTAAAAATATATTTACAAAAAACAATAGTAGCGGCAGCGTAAGAGAATTCATTAACCCATTTATTCCCGTGGGTGTAGTAAAAGGCAACTATGGAAATGCTATGATGTCATGGCATCCAATAGATGGCGATATAACCATCTAGTTTATACCAGACATAAAATACTCTGGCTGGTGGTGACGAACAGCGCCCAGGTGCGAGACGCCTGGTACTGCGATCGTCAATCGTACTTAAGACAAATCCTCCTTAAAACGGAACAGGCCCATGTACACGAGCAGCCTTTTACGGATTCTTGATGATGATGGTGATGACGACGAAGGTGATGATAAAAAATATTTGAATTTTTTTTTTTGCTTTGGAATAATCAGAAACATATTATTTTAATGATTTCTTATATTTACGCGAACACTACACATTGAATAAAACTACTTTTACGGATTTTGTCGTGTTTAATTATACTTATTTTTAAATTCCCGACGTTTCGGGTGCTTTCCAGCACCTAAGGTTATACGTACCATAGTTTGACATATAGTTTTATTCATATTATTTTAGATAGAGAATTCCCACTTGAAGTTAGACCTTATAGAAGAAGTAATTTATTAAAAGCAAATGGAATTTGAGAACAAGACATCTAAGAGGAATTGTTAACATGTAGACATTTAATAGCACTATTTATCTTTACTTTTCGTATAGAATTCAAACGGACAATGACTATTTTTTTAGCTAGAAAAAACCACAAATACGCATTTAGAAGAACTTCTAAATTTATATAAAGATGTGAAAACCTTATGTTAAGAAAGTACCTCTTATAAGAGCTTAAGATGATGCCATAGAAATATTTTCTTAAAATATATTTTTCGTAAATTTAGGTCACACACCGTTGACCGTGTAGTGGCGGTGTAAGAATATCCACTACTCCATATCGTCCCGTGGCTGTAAGTGGCAACAGAGAGATGCAACCAGGAGATGGACGGCAGCGTCTTCCTAATAACAACTAAAAAATAAAAACTGCGGTTGCCAACCCGCCTGCCAAGTATGGCAAATGGAAAATATCCCCATTATGAGACAATATATAGGGAGGTCTATGTTCAGCTGCTGTAAGGGTAACGTTAATTAACACACAAATCTAAAATGATAGGTACTGCAATAAAAAAATGGCGTTCACCCTAAAATAAAATGTAGCTTAGAATATCTCCTAAGAATAATCCATCAAAATATTTTCATTTCTTTTATAAAATCTTGAACGTATTGGGACTGTTCCAGAGATTTACAGTACGCCCCACTTATTATATTTTCAATGTGAAGATGCAAACAGAATATCTGTAGAGGTTTTCAATCGTCTTTTTTAACTACCCAAGCCCTAATTGCGTCAATTAATTAACAAATTTTTGGAAAAAGTTTTTGCTCTAGTTGGGTTCGAATCTAGACCCCGCGACTTACGTAAAATAAGTAGCATAAACATAGAAAGACCAACTTGTAGATATAGAGAGATAGAGGTGGTAGGGATTTATTTCTGTCTATAAAACACCATAACAGTTTTAGCTTTAAACTCCTCAATTACAGAAAGTCAATAGGTTACCCTAGTTTGGCGTCTTGCCAACCAAACCCTGCGTGGATTTGTTTTGAATGGCGACTGAAACTACTTTCAATTGTTGTGATAATCTACTTGCTGGTTCTTTATTTGTAAGTTAGCAACTGTTTTTTTTAAATTAGCAAATCAATAAAGATTAAGATCAAGACAATATAGATATTAATACGTGAAGGAAAAACTTTGAATTATTTTTAAGGTTTAGGTTACAAGTGGTTTTGATGAGTGAGTGATTTTAATATACCACGTTTGTTTTTTTCCTACATTGTCATCCGATTCTGAGCTATGTTCAAAATTCTAAGTCTCTAGCTAATCGGGAAGTGCTCGAAATTTGAGTTACATGATTCCACCTGCAGTGACAAACTGACAAACAGACAGACAAAAAAGTGACTTACTAAAAACGTGGTAAAATATGTAATATATTTGTTGCCAATGAAACCAAGAGGACAGGGGAAACAAAATTCAGACAATAACGTTACTCATACAAGTGGTAAAATTAAACATTTTGTACAACCGACTTCAATGTAAATAAAATGAGAACATCATCAATGTAGTCGAAGTCAATTAAATACGCATTATTAAGGATAACTCAAAAACTACTGATCAGATCTTGATCAAATTTATATGGAACTACATGAGAAGCGCCAGCTTTATAATGAAAGAAGAATCATCAAAATCGGTTCACCTAGAAAAAAGTTCTGAGGTAACACACATAAAACATATATAGTCGAATTGAGAACCTCCTCCTTTTTTTGAAGTCAGTTGAAAAGGGCTTGCAATATTTATAATAATAAAATGTAAAAAAATGGCAAAGGTTTTTTCTTTTAGTGGTAAAATAAAAATTTACTTTGAATAAGTTTGATGTTATAGGCTAGGCTAGTCCGGTAGGCTGTAACAATAACGATAACAATAAATCAACTTCCTACATATTTATATAAATTATCGAGAGTCGACTATACGATATACTGTCGCCTCTCGATAATTTGAAACTCAGGGACCAAAGAAAAATTTCAAATTACCAAGACTTCAAAATAACAGGAGTTCAAATAACCAAGACGGGAGGGACGAAAAAATCAAGTAAACAAGAGTTTGATCAAAATTATTTAGATTTATAATTTTTTATTCAGGTTCGTGCATGATAAACGCTTCAAATTATCTAGAGTAGGGAAGCCAATTAATATTGATTTTATTCAATTTATCGAGTATTTCTCAAGGGACCGGGAAAAAATTTGAAATTATCGAGAGATTCAAATTAAATATATATATATACATACTAGCTGGCCAGGCTAACGTTCTGCCCTTTCCGAAGACTATTCCTATAAAAATCCTTAAATTTGCAATAAAAAATATTTAGGGTCACTTATCGGGATAAAAATCATCCTATCTCTCAAGTTGTACCAAACTGCACACAGTGTGCAAAATTTCATTGAAATAAGTTCAGTAGTTTAGTAGAAACAATGTGACACGTAATTTTTTTATTTATATGTATAGACATAGATTCCTATATAACATTATCACGGCAATATGTCCACAGTTTGACGTTTTAAATTAAAAGTAATCAACTCTTTCCCTAGTAAAATATTATGGATTATTATTTAAATTTATTAGTATCTATGTTATGAAATCATCATATTATATTAACGGGGCGTTAGTCCAGAAGTTGTTATCGTTCGATACGAACATTTTCAGTTGGTTGTTTCGGTTTAAACTGAACTACCATGAAAGCTATTATCTAAGTCAGTGTGTGCTACAAGCCATGTATTTCAGATGTATTGTCATCTCCAAGGACTACGCCTCACATCCTGTAATTGTACTGGCTCTGTATCCTGCAGATCGAAACACAGCAGTGTAGTACTGCTGCTTGGTGACGGTGGTACCTACCCAGACGAACTTCTAGGCAGAAAAAGTATTTGTGTCTTGATGTCTAGTTGCTGCAGAAACTGTTTTCTGAACGGGCCGTTCACAGAGCAAGTACGCAGAGCAAGCAAGCGTAAGACGCAGCATGCGGGGCCACTACACCGCATGCCGCTTCCCTCAAGCCTGAGACTGGGTAAATCAAGTTTACTGTTAATAAAAATGTTATGCAGAAAAGTATGATGGTTATAAAATTAATTAAATCCCTTAAATATTTATAAACTTCAACATTAGAATAGAATAGAATAATTTTTTATTCAATATAGATTACATGTGTAATTCTTATTGAAAGTCATTTTTTACTTTACCACTGGTTCGAAAAAAACCTCTGTCCTGGGAAGAACCAGCAAGAAACCCAGCGGGACTTTTTTAAAGTAAGTTTTACATTAATGGTTGTACAAACTATTTAAGTACAAAATTTATTTTAGAAACTGCTTGGTAGCGACCACCTCATTCCCAGGGTTATTATCAATCATATATTCATTTATACTATAATAACCCTTTTATACAATTTCAGCTTAACAAAACATTTAAACTTGGTAATAGAGAGAGCCTGTACACTTTCCGGTACCTTGTTGTAATAGCGTATACATTGCCCCAAGAATGAATTACTGACTCTGTGGAGTCGAGAAACTGGTATCACTAGCTTGTGTTTGTTCCTAGTGTTTACAGAATGTATATCACTTTTTTTACTAAAACTACCTTTGTTTTTGTGAACATACATTAAATTTTCGTAAATATACTGAGAGGCCAAAGTTAATATATTTATTTCTTTAAATTTATCTCTAAGAGACTCTCGGTTTTAGGTTGTAAATAGCTCTAATGGCCCTCTTCTGTAAAACAAAATCCCATAAGACATTATGCTATGGAAATAACTGAAATAAACTAGTCTAGCTGTCTCGACACTAGTGAGACCTCTAATCTTTTTTACAGCATAGGCTGCAGAACTTAGTCTGCTTGCTAGTTTGGATATATGGGGGCCCCACTGAAGCTTTGCGTCGAGAGTGATGCCAAGAAAAACAGTGGATTCAACAGGGCTCAGTTCTTCCCCATTTAAAAACACATTGGTACCCAGATTTTTAACATTAGTTGTTGTAAATTTAATACATTTAGTTTTATTTCCGTTTAAATGTAGATTATTAACGTTAAACCAATGCACTAATTTTGATATAGCATTATTCACTTCGTCACATTTAAATGATTGACGTTTAAGTTTAAAAATCAAGGAAGTATCATCAGCAAATAATACTATATCATGATTATCCCTACAAGGAAGGTAAGTCATTAATATATACCAGAAATAGGAATGGGCCGAGAATCGAGCCCTGAGGGACACCATTAGTACAGGTGACCCGGAAGAACTTTTACCATTGATAATAACTTTCTGCATTCTATTACTTAAATATGAAATAATAAGTTTAAGCGCTGTGTTCTTGACACCATAGTACTGTAGCTTCCTGATTAATGTCTCATGGTGAACACAGTCGAAGGCCTTGAAAGGTCACAAAATATACCCAAAGCATCCTCCGAATTCTTCCATGCACAAAAATATGTTTAATAAGCTCAACTCCAGCGTCAGTTGTCGAGCGACCCTTGTAAAACCGAATTGATTTTTATGTAGCAATTTATTAATATTAAAGAAACTTAAGATCTGATCTAAAATTATTTTTCAAAAATTTTACTAAATGTTGGTAGTACAGAAATCGGTCTAAAGTTGGCGGGGTCTAATGTACTACCAGATTTAAATAAAGGTATGACTTTACTATGTTTCATTAAATCAGGAAACACACCAGATTCGACGCTTGTATTAAATATAGTGGCTAGATAAGGTGCTATTATATCTATTATAGATAAAATAACTTTAACGGAAATCCCCATAAGTCTGCCGTTTTCTTAACATCAATTGTTTTAAAATATTTAACGATATCTTTTGGCAATACTCTATGGAATTTAAAAGTATTTGAACAAGCCTTTACATTTTGTTTAAGCAATGATTCGGCGACAGTAGGAGAAGAATTTAATGATTTTGTTGTCAAAAAGGAACATCAGTAAAATGTTTCAAAAGCCATAGCAACTTCTTCATCAGATCGAGTTAAACTGTTGTTAATATTCAATTGAAAATCTGAGTTGCGCGGTTTGACCTTGCCTGTTTCACTATTTATTATTCTCCAGGTCATTTTAATTTTGTTGGATGCAGTTTTAATTTTGTTACTTAAATGTAAAGCCTTAGCTGTGTAGCACACTTTTTTAAATATTTTAGAATATGTTTTTACATAATCTCTAAATATAACACTAGTATTATATGATCTTTCATTATAAAGCTCATATAACTTTCGCCTACTTTTATAAATTCCTACTGTCGCCCATTCATTAAATGATTTGCGACTGTTCAAAGAGAAAGTTTTAGAAGTAAATATTCTACTAAATTCACAAGTTATAATTTTAAATAACATACTATACAAATAATTAGCACTATTTTTAAATGAAAGTGATGGAAGTCTTTTTATTATATTACTTCTAAACCTCTCCAAGCGATGGTCATTTATTGGAACAAACACAACTTCCTTATTTTTCTGTTTTTTGTGTATGTAAGGCAATGATACCAACTGTCCACAGTGATCTGAACTTAAATTTTGAATAATTGATTTATGCAAGGGCTTAATATCTGTAAAAATATTATCTATACAGGTTGCACTAGGCCCAGCAATACGTGTTGGTTCTAAGAATAAATTAACAAGATTATACGATTTAAACAATGAGCTAAACTTAATACTAATGGAAGAAGTTTCAAGGAGATTGATGTTAGACTTGTTCTGTTTACTAAGTTTGGGCAAAACTTCTTCCACAATTCTTTCAAAATAGTCATAAGTGGCACATGGGGGTCTGTAAACACTTACAACAATGAGGTGCTCGAGCTCGACACAAGCCATTTCTACAGTTCGCTCAACAGAGAGGCTCACAATATCCTTACGTTCTTTATATAATAATGATTTATCTGCTAATATTAAGGAGCCACCACGTAAACTTTTTTCTCTATTGAAGGAACTGACCATCTGGTGATTTCTGAAATTAAACATGAAATTATAATCTTTTAGCCAATGTTTAGTAATACAAAGGATATGTATATTGTTACTATTTAAAACAATTCAACTTCCAATTTTTGCCCATCATGCCTTGTATATTTTGATGCACCAGGTGTAAACAATTTTATTACTTATTTGTGGCTGCATTCAAAATTAATTAAACTCTTATTATTGCTAGAGATTGCCTCTATTGTCGCATTTACTAATTTAAATTAGTTGGAACTGATTCCAAATTAAATGTCAAATGATTATCATGCTCAATAAAAGCAGTCTTGGTAGCCAAAACTTGGCTGAGTTAAAAGTAAATAATAAGATAGCAAATTTGCTACCAGTCTTAAATTATATTTGGATAGGTAATACCTATCTTTTGTCCAAAACTTTTTTATTAAATTATTTATGTCAATTAAATGAAATTTGTCATTATTATCACAATTACATGTCAAATTTAAATTATTGTTACATATTAAATTATTCATTTGTATATTTAAATTATGTCTTAGATTATTTTCCTGTGGCAATCCCTGTATGTAAGGCAGTGTGAACAAGACAATTTTGTGTACATTTAAGTTATTAAGTTGTTCAATATATCTTAATAACTGTTTGTTGTTTACACTGCCTCTTCTACCAACAAAATTATTATTGTACTATTTGGGCAAAATTTAGTAACTATAATTTTATTTAGGATGTCACTAAAAGATGCTCCAGGCATGCAGCAATTAGTAATTTTTTGTCCCTTTAAAGAGTTATTTAAAGTTATGCCTAGATTTTTTCCCATGTCATCGCTATACACAATTATATTATTTTTGTTAATATTTGAGTCATTTTTTATTTTAAGCTCCTCTGCTATGGCACTGTCATAGAGTTTTGGTGGTGGTATAATATTTTCAGCACACACCGACTCTGAAGAAGCTGGTATTGAATGCTAACACTCACATTGATGTTTAAACATTAAATACGACATCCTTTGTTACATAAGTCTATATAAATAAACAAAGATAAAAGTCGTCATTTAATGAGCCATTTACAAGGCAAACTGTCTTCAGGACAAAACGGCAGACAGAACTCATTAAATACGTAACGTATATTTGAAGAGCAGTCAGTCTAAACAGAGAGCTATCGTGTCATTAGCAAGGTCTGTTGTTCCACATAGCTCCACATTAAGTTCCTATTATGTTTTTAAGATGTTTAATATTTTTAGAGAATTGTTTTTCTTATTCTTCTTCTTCCATTACATAACAGCCTATCAAAGTTCACTGCTAAATACAGACCTCATCCATAGATTGCCTCATAGAAGTATATTTGCCATAGTTGTTACGCTTGGCAACCGCAGTTTTAACATTTATTCAGCTGTAATCACGAAGATTCCGCTGCCCATCTCCTGCTTCATTTTCCTGTGTCACCTCTTACTACTAATAAACGGTTAATATTATGTTTTCTTCATCAACCCCTAGATGTCCACCACTGCACATGGAACTCTCACGTTGTAGGGGATTTGTGTTAATCGCCACGCTTAGCATGCCGATTAACGATTGCAATACCAGACGTCTAGCACCCTTAACGCTGATTCCCATGCGCTGTCTGAGTAAATTAAGTCTAGCATAAACGGGTTGGTTATAAGTGGGGGTGGTATAAAAAGGTTGTAAGTCAATTGTTAACATAAATAACTTTATTTGAAACGCATTCACACATGAAGAAACACAGCTGTTGCATGCTTAAATTCTGAAACTGAAAAACTTCCAGTCGAAAACTGATCAACTTCTTTCAGTCTCAGTAGAAGCGTTACTACAAAATTTGTTTATAATTCAGCTCCCTCGTAACATCACAGAATTTTAACACGGCGCTCTCAAGTTGGATTCTGGCCAACCAACTACGGTTATATTTCATTTACTTTATCGACAGTAACCATAATGTTTTAATAATCATGATTTATCGATTGGATTTAAAAAATCGATTTTCATTTCGCTTTTTCCTTTATGAAAAGTAATATGTAAGTAAGTAATATGTATATAAGGTGTATGGTTTGTTAAAAGATGTAACCACATCTTCTCTTAATACCATACTTACATGCATAATCTTTCTACATAAAAGTCTTTAGCTACTAACATATCCTATACGGTGTGGTTGCGGCGTAAAGGAATACATCAATTCAGAGGCGACTATGGGAAACGCTATTTCATAGCTTTCGACAGCTGGTGGCATCACCACCTCGTTTACACTAGTAGTACAAGAGGTAAAATTAAAAAAATGTACAACCGATATCAATATAAATAAAATTAGAACATCATCAATGTAGTCGTAGTCAAATAAATACGTATTATTAAGGATATCTCAAAAACTACTAGTCATATCTTGATCAAATTTATGTGGAACCACATAAAAAGCACCAGCTTTCAAATAAAAAATAATCATCAAAATCGGCTTACCTAGAAAAAAGTTCTGAGGTAACGCACATAACAAAATACAGTCGAATTGAGAACCTCCTCCTTTTTTGATGTCGGTTGAAAATACCCAGACCGGCAACGAGAAGCAGTACAGCAACAAATGTACGAGAGGTGTGGTACAGCGATCGTCAACCCGCCCACCACAAATCTGCCTTATAACAGAACGTATTACTTAGAATACTTTTAGATAATTACTTTACCTTTTCGTACTCTTTTCATTACTATATTTTTTCAATATTATAATTAAATGTAGTTATACTTTGAAAAACATTTCTTGAATTTTTATATAAAATACGAAGAAACTTTTTCTCCGACCTTATATTTTTTAGTTTTTTTTTTTGTGGTATAACCCCGCTGCAGCGATATAAGTTCGGCTCGACCAGATAATGTTCACGCTCCTACAGTATACTAGCGTATAATAAAAATAATATAATATGTAATGTTGTTATGTTTCGTGTGGTGAGTGTAAACATCTGGAGAACTTTTGAGTGAATACTGTGGGTATTCACTTATCATAGTCATTGAAATTAAAAACTGGTTAAACTTTATAATTTTTTTAATCATCCTATTTTAACTTATATTCATACTAATGATTTCTTATATTTATGCAAATACTGCACGTTGAATAAAAGTAATTTTGCGGATTTTATCGCGTTTAATTTTTTTTCCTCTTTATTTTGGTACAAACAATCAATAATAAAAAAAGACAAAGAGTGCCCAAATATTTCTTATTTATTTTACATTATTAGACCCTTAAATGTTAGACTATTACTTGCTATGCTATACATATGGAACACTGACAACACATAAATAACACTTTAAATTTTTTTAACTTATTAAATTCGCACTATCTCACTACCATTCTGTTTTGATCGAAAGAAACACAATACTTACTTTCATATTACCTTAACCTTTTTTAATACTGTATACTCCAATTAAAATTATATGATATACCAGATCATTTGTATAGTATGTATAACATAATAATGTACGAATGAATTCTTAATTAAGATAGTCTCAAGCGATTGCTCAATTTGAAATTGTAATCAGTTAGTTATGAAACCATCAGCGTGCTTTAAAAAGCTCCTGGGATTTAACGAGATGACGAGCGACACTAAAAGGTCAGCAATAACAATAATCAAACGGCCAAATTTCACTGTTTACTGAAAATATCTGCTGGGAACCATTTATTAAAATATAATACTGTTAGAAATGAGGGTAAAAAAATTAAAGAAAATACGAAAAATTGAGGGTAGAACTGGCAGTATAAAGTATCGCGGAGGCAACTAAGAGGGATCAGCGATTGCAAACTTTGGTGTTATCAGGTAATTGGGTATTTCACGTTACACCGGTGTGTATACTACTGTATTTCTCTATACTGAATGTATGGTGCAGTTGTGCTTCTGTTACTTATTATGATTCTAACAATACTATAATAATGATGGAAGACAGCGGGAATCACCCATGTCCAGCAAAGGACTTCTGCGGGCTAGTGTAGAAGAGGAAATATTAAAATAATGTTATTTAACCTATGCAATAACTACGTTTCGGTAAATAATAAAGCGAGAGAAGAAAAAGTCTGCGTACAGTGGCGGCGTAATACAATCCACTACCCCATGACATCCTGTGGGTACCGTAAGAGGCGACGGAGGGAAACTGAAACGGGAGATGAGCAGCAGCATCTTCCTGATAACTCTAAATAATTAAAAAAACTGCGGTTGCGACCCAACTGTTCTCAAGCGTGCAACTATGGTAATATTCTATGGCGACTTTGATAGGCTGTATTATATTTGATGAAAAAGAGTAATTAATAATTTAACGAAAATTTTGATATGAAACACTGACAATACATAAAATCATACATACTTAAATTAAATAAACTTATTATGTTATCTATGTATCTTTACTTTTTTTACGGACAAAGTAATTAGTTGTATTGTTATTTTGTTCTTCATAATGCTGTACTAGCAAATTTAGAAGATTAAATACATAAATTTTTCTTTCTCGATTCATTTTAAAAATCCAGTGCTATGACCTCTGTATACAAATGTAAAAAGTTTGTAAATTAGGTATTCAAATCACTAACCTCAACTTTTCATATTGATTATGTGATTTGAGATCTCCCAAGTGGGTTCTGAAGGTGACAGTTACGTTCAACGCATTATGCGTCTATTTGCTTTAGTTATTGTTCTGAGGTGTATTTACTGACCAAAGACAACTATATTTATAATTTCAGTAAGAAAAAAAAGGATTCTTTGTTATGTGTTCACAAGTCCAGTGGACTTGAATATGCCTCCCCCACGGAATGTCACAGAGTGTGACGTGTGTCGCTCTAACACTTTCACTGCCCGGTTTTCAGACATAATAGTACGACAATAGCAATGACCTACTCGTATATATAGTGCACGGGACAGCGAAAGGGTTAAATTAAATCGTTGATGCAACACAGGTACAACATAAGCGATGTCTACCGAGCGGATATCTAGCACATATTAAGCATTTGAGACTTCTTCGTTACCTGACGCGACACAATGGCGGTACGACCACATCTTCATCAGCCAATAGCAGTCCACTGCCGAACATGAGTCTCTCCCGGGTGGATGCTCAGGCGTATTGTCAAACGCAATACCAGAGGTTTTGCACCTATGACGCTATCAGGATATTCTACGTCTGACTGGCATGGAATAATTGTACCGCCATCTATCGGAAGCCATGAGATCCACGAGAAGAAATAAGATGCTCTTACGCTGCCATCACACGCCGCATAAAGTAGAATATAGTAACAGCTGTATACGTCTCACTGCAGGGCACATAACCTGTTTTCACTTCTGAGAGGGTTTTAGGGCAAAGAAGCGTTCGCCGCGCTGCCCCAATGCGTGTTTTGGACCTCACATGTCTTCGGAATATTTAGTTTTTCTCAGACATCCAAGTTTCCTCACGATGTTCTCCTTCACCGCCAAGCACGTGGTAAATCAGCACTTAAAATTACCTTAAAATTAACAATTTCATTAGTGACGGCAGAGATCGAACTCGGGTTGCTCGCGTACTGTGAAATCGAGCGCTTAGCTCCTGAGCTATCACTGTTCACACGCCACATGTCGACATCAAATTTGGATCGCATCGTCATATAAGATATCTATCACCTAAATGATTTCTTATTATGTAAGAATGGCTACATAATCTCTTTTTCTCTTTGCGTAATCACAAATATAGATAAGAAATCACAGCCTCGTCTTCACATGATAATAATTAGTGTGTAAGTATAATGTTGTTTCACAAGGCCTAATCATATCGACAAATAAATGCACGTGGTTTCGATATCAGTAAGACCTCGACGAGGCAGAGATTGCATTGCCATTGACCCGACCAGTGAAGACAGAACGAAGGCGAGTCTCATCATGAAACTTTGTATAAAATGTAGTGATTACAAACTCTTTGAAAAAAAAGTTTACCCCTAGGGGTGGAAAAACGGGGGATTAAGTTATTAATTCTTCTATTTAAGCGAGATTTTAGTTATACCTTGAGTCTGATAGCAATATACATATACAGTCCACTACACATAGAAACTATCAATTATTTCCACAAAACTTTATAGCTTCTAAAGTCGGCAATAAGATAGTGTATCAAAAAAAACCTTAACTTCAGAAGGCAGACGCGTCGAACAATCTAGAAGTCTCCATTGTCCTACTCCAGCTACAGCGCGTGGAGTCGACCATGTGATGTAACCAATGCGACGTAATCATTTCAGTACGGCACCAAACCGTCATTGTAAAGGATGCTGTGGCTTCTCTCTAAAACTTTGCAACTACTTGGACCAATTTGTTCACGTCTTCGTTAATATATAACTTACATAGAGCATAGAAAGGTGGTGTTTACATGGTGGAACAACGATACAGTTGTACTATGTCTGCAATATGAATGGGTCCGCTCTACCCGAGAATAATAGAGATGCAGGTGGCTCAGGACCATGCCTTGGCATTCCTTGGAGGAGGCCTATGTTCAACAGTGGACTTGTGAAAGCTGTGATGATGAAGATGATGATGATGGTTCACCAATACCAATCACATTCGAAGTAAAAAAATGAAATATTATTTGTCTAATGTCATTTATTTAATCCTTTATCATTATGAAATTGTCAATTGCTAACTTGCCACGTGCTCGTTGGGGAAAGAAAAAAGGTCTTAGGTATAAAATATTCCAAGGACTAATTGCTCCATAACCCTCTCCGAAATAAGAGAAGGCCTGTAACCCGCAATGGGACGTTAATAGGCTGTAACTACTAGTTTTTCATATTACTCAAATAAAAAGTACTATTTTTTTATTAGTTTTCTATTCCGTCGACATAATTTACTACGAGTGTTTATATAAACGATCTGTAAACAGTCCCAGTCGTTATTGTGATACACATCTTGAGGCAGCAATAGCAGTTGATATAAGCAATACAAGCAGACAGGAAAGCTATCGCAAATGTCTTAATTGAAACTGGTAACGTTTAGTGTCACTTTAACAAACGAAATTGCTATTTATAACAAAGGTATTAAAGACTGGATAACAGCAATTCATTATAGTGCGGTCACTATGTAGAAAGCTATAGCAGTATAATAATCTAGTCTATTAAAGTAAGAGAAAAAGTCGGCGTACAGTGGCGGCGTAATACAATCCACTACCCCATGACATCCTGTGGGTACCGTAAGAGGCGACGGAGGGAAACTGAAACGGGAGATGAGCAGCACCATCTTCCTGATAACTCAAAATAATTAAAAAAACTGTTGTTGCCTCCCAACTGTTCTCAAGCGTGCAACTATGGTCATATTCTATCTATGGGGGACTTTGATAGGCTGTATTATATTTGATGGAAAAGAGTAATTAATAATTTAACGAAAATTTTGACATGAAACACTGACAATACATAAAATCATACATACTTAAATTAAATAAACTTATTATGTTATCTATGTATCTTTACTTTTTTACGGACAAAGTAACTAGTTGTATTGTTATTTTTTTCTTCATAATGCTGTACTAGCAAATTTAGAAGAATAAATACATAAATTTTTCTTTCTCGATTCATTTTAAAAATCCAGTGCTATGACCTCTGTATACAAATGTAAAAAGTTTGTAAATTAGGTATTCAAATCACTAACCTCAACTTTTCATATTGATTATGTGATTTGAGATCTCCCAAGTGGGTACTGAAGGTGACAGTTACGTTCAATGCATTATGCGTCTATTTGCTTTAGTTATTGTTCTGAAGTGTATTTACTGACCAAAGACAACTATATTTATAATTTCAGTAAGAGAAAATAGGATTATTTGTGATGTGTTCACAAGTCCAGTGGAATTGAATATGCCTCTCCCACGGAATGCCACAAAGTGTGACGTGTGTCGCTCAAACACTTTCACTGTCCGGTTTTCAGACATAATAGTACGACAATAGCAATGACCTACTCGTATATGTAGTGCACGGGACAGCGAAAGGGTTAAATTAAATCTTTGATGCGACACAGGTACAACATAAGCGATGTCTACCGAGCGGATATCTAGCACATATTAAGCATTTGAGACTTCTTCGTTACCTGACGCGACACAATGGCGGTATGACCACATCTTCATCAGCCAATAGCAGTCCACTGCCGAACATGAGTCTCTCCCGGGTGGATGCTCAGGCGTATTGTCAAACGCAATACCAGAGGTTTTGCACCTATGACGCTATCAGGATATTCTACGTCTGACTGGCATGGAATAATTGTACCGCCATCTATCGGAAGTCATGAGATCCACGAGAAGAAATAAGATGCTCTTACGCTGCCATCACACGCCGCATAAAGTACAATATAGTAACAGCTGTATACGTCTCATTGCAGGGCAGGGCAACCTGTTTTCACTTCTGAGACGGTTTTAGGGCAAAAAAGCGTTCGCCGCGCTGCCCCAATGCGTGTTTTGGACTTCACATGTCTTCGTTAATATATTACTTACATAGAGCATAGAAAGGTGGTGTTTACATGGTGGAACAACGATACAGTTGTACTATGTCTGCAATATGAATGGGTCCGCTCTACCCGAGAATAATAGTGATGCAGGTGGCTCAGGACCGTGCTTTGGCATTCCTTGGAGGAGGCGTATGTTCAACAGTGGACTTGTGAAAGGCTGTGATGATGAAGATGATTCACCAATACCAATTACATTCGAAGTAAAAAAATGAAATATTATTTGTCTAATGTCATCTATTTAATCCTTTATCATTATGAAATATATGATAGTTTTTAGATTTTTTTCTGTCTGTCTGTCTGTGTATTCACGATTCACGCAAAAACTACGGGACGGATATCCGTGAAATTTGGTATGTAGGTAATTAACGAACCTGGGCAACATATTATATGTTACCTTTTATCCAAATATGAGAGTGCAAAAAGTAGTACATAAATAACTTCCTATTATTCCATCTATCCTCTTAATAGAAAGCATAAGATTTACAATCTTCGGATGCTTTGGCATATAATATTTAAAAAATATTCGGTTATGCATAAATACTGTTGCGCGCCACTATTAATGTCTTGTACATGGCAACACTAGTTAGCACTAGCGCCCTCTAGTATCGAGTAGCAGAACTAGGAGTGTCAAGATACTTCTAGAAATTTCGGGACCGATATGTCCTCGAACATTCTAGATGTTTCTACAGTAGAAGGTTCTGGAAAGTATCTGAGGCGCTATATCGGGTGTCCCAGAACTCAACGTCAAGCCAAAACAGGGTGACAGGATTGATTGTAACCATCATGAGAAAAATCAGAAAAAAAATCTATCCCATGCAGTTTGGAAATTATGAATTATGTAATATGGGAATTATGTAACCATTTTTCGGTTATTGTGGTTAATTTTTATTATTTTTGTTCATGTAAACTTTGGAACTGTAACCCTAAATAACATTTCTAGAACCACAATCAAAAATAATGACACAACTGCCCCAAGTTTTCTAGAATTAAGACTATTTGTTAAACTATGAATTTAAAATTTTCAAAACTTGTCGACTTTGAAAGGCCCTCCTTTAAATAAAATGTACTAAAGTGCCTTGGCAAGTGCCATTAAAAGTTTGCGCATTTAATTAGGATTGTAAAATGGTACAATACTTGTTAGTTTTATACTAAAAAAAACTAGTAAAAAAATAAAAACCTCGAGTAACCCGATTTATGCAACCCATTTTACTCAGTTCAAATGTTTTTTATTGAAGTGAGAGATGGATAGTGGACATGTTTGCCATGAGCGACCGAGACAGATAGTGACGCCACTTTTACCAAAGTCAACAAAAGTAAGTAAAATTAATAAAATAATGAAAATTCTTGTCCTAGTTTAGTTTAGGTTTATTGGAATAAAAGTCAGATAGGGAAATAACATTTTTTATTACAATAAATGTTCAAATTGTTTACCATCAGCCTCAATACACGCCCTACATCTTATTAAGAAAGATCTAGTTATTAGTCGGGCATATCCTCGAGAGTTGATGTCCTCAGCAGCTTGAGAAATTCGTTCATGCAGCTCGGCTACGCTGTCAATGGGCTTTGAATAAACTTTTTCTTTGAGAACGCCCCAATAAAAAAATCCAGGGGATTTAAATCTGAGGAACGCGCTGCTTACGATATAGTGCCTGAACGTCCAATCCACCTTCCCGAATATTCCTGGTCAAGGAAATCTCTTACTTGCACTGCGTAATGCGCTGGGCAGCCATCTTGTTGATACCACATGTGGCGACGATCTGTTAGTGGTACGTCCTCTAAAAAAGTTGGTAAATTTTCTCGTAAAAAATGTAGGTAATTCGTGCTATTCAAGTTCTCAGGCAGCTCCAAAGGCCTAACAATTTTGCCGTTTAAAATTCCGGTCCACAGGTTTACTTTAAAGCGATACTGGGATCTGTCTTCTCGCATTAAATGTGGATTCGCCACATGCCACTCGTGAAAATTGTGTAAGTTTATGTAACCATCTTTTTTAAATGTAGATTCATCTGACCAGACAATTTTTTGGATGAATTGGGGATTTTCATAATGCCTCTGTAGCATTGTTCTACAAAATGAAATCCTTTCAGGATAATCTCGAGGAAGAAGACTTTGAACTCGTTGTACGTGAAACGGATGCATTTCGGCTCTTTGTAAAATACGATCTGATGTGCTTTTGGGTATTCCCGTTCTTTTTTCAATTCCACGAACGGAAATACTTGGGTCATCTGCGACCTCTTGCAACACTTCTTCCTCGTAAGGAAAGCGAGCTCTACCTCCAGCCCGTATTTGATTCGGGAAATGGCCGCCCTCCGTGAGTGAACGGTGCACATTAACAAACACGCGGTGATCCGGATAGCGCTCTAAATTTGGATATCTTTCACGATAAAGTCTAGCGGCGGCACTTGCGTTGTATCTGCATTCCCCATAAATGAGGTGCATGTTCGCATATTCTTGTGAAGTGTAGCGCGTAGGCATGGTAGATAACAAGGATGCCAACACAAAAGTCCAATTCCAAAAGAGAGAAGCCAAAGTTGCCGGTATGTAATCAACAAGTCCAATTCACAAAAATCCAAGTCCAAAAAGAGAAGCCAAAGTTGTCAGTACTAAATCAACACAAGAGAATACGGAAAGGTGCGCAGTAGACGAATGAGCGAAACGTACTAACTGGTGTCAGATGCATCTTCGTCTCGTGCGTCTCTGCGTGGCGTCACTATGTGTCTCGGTCGCTCATGGCAAACATGTCCACTATCCATCTCTCTCATCATTTTGCCGTAAAATTAAGAACCTACCAAGAGCTTAAAGTGAATAAAAAACATTTGAACTGAGTAAATGGGTTAGCAAAATCAGGTTACTTGAGGTTTTATTTTTACTAGTTTCTTTTTTTAGTATGAAACTAACAAGTATTGTACCATTTTACAATCCTGATTAAATGTGCAAACTTTTAATTGCACTTGCCAAGGCACTTTAGTACATTTTTTTTTAAGGAGGGCCTTTCAAAGTCGACAAATTTTGAAAATTTTAAATTCATAGTTTAACAAATAGTCTTAATTCTATAAAACTTGGGGCAGTTGTGTCATTACTTTTGATTGTGGTTCTAGAAATGTTATTTAAGGTTACGGTTCCAAAGTTTACATGAACAAAAATAATAAAAATTAACCACAATAACCGAAAAATGGTTACATAATTCCCATATTACATAATTCATAATTTCCAAACTGCATGGGATAGATTATTTTTCTGATTTTTCTCATGATTCTCTGATTACAATCAAACCTGTCACCCCGTTTCGGCTTTACGTTGAGTTCTGGGACACCCTGTATAAGGCCGGTCTATACAACGACCGAGTTAGTATTGAATTGGCGATACAAGCGAAGACTTCGAAGCGATACAACTGCGAACTAAAGCGATCTGTAGTAAAATTGTGTTTTGTTATTAGTGTGGTTTAAAGTTGTAAATAGTGTTGTGTAATTAAAGTGTCAATTTTGGTAATTCACTCGGCAGTTTTTAATTGTCTCGAACCCCAAGCTCGTAACAATTGATGTCAAAAGTGGGATTTAATCATGCCGATTTTACCTAAAGATGACACGGAGGGTCTCCGTACCCGAAGTCAACGCCAACAGGAGACGGACCAGAGACGATTTGGTGGTACAACGTCGCAAGCGTCGGAGGGCCAGCTGCCGACTACGGAGATTGGCCCGTCAGCAGCTCCTGCATTTGTAGCACCTGACTTAGGTGCTCTGATGATGATGCTGCAGGAACAGGCCCGCCGACAGGAGGAACAAGCCCGCCGACAGGAGGAACAGGCCCGCCGACAGGAGAAACAGGCCCGCCGACAGGAGGAACAGGCCCGCCGACAGGAGGAACAAGCCCGCCGACAGGAGGAACAGGCCCGCCGACAGGAGAAACAGGCCCGCCGACAGGAGGAACAAGCCCGCCGACAGGAGGAACAGGCCCGTCGGTTGGAAGAACAGCTGCAGTGGGGACAGGAGGAGCAGATGCTTCTCATGAAGGACCTTCACGCTACCTTCGGGAAAGAGATAAGGGAGGTGAAGGATAGGGTTGCTCAACATGACAACCACCTGTCGGAAGCTGAAACCCGAATCGACCAAGTGAACAATCGGGTTGACAACGTGATGGCTGACGTGAAGAAAACGCTGGACGACCTCAAACTTGGGGATGGAATTACTCCCGTGGTAGCTACAACACCTTCGCTACGTGGATTCAAAGTGCCGCCGTTCGACGGGACTTCTTCCTGGTCGGCCTACAAAATCCAGTTCGAGGCTGTCATGAAGGCGAACGGCTGGAATAGAAGTCAGGCCATGACTGTTCTTACCCTAGGCCTGCGTGACCAGGCCTTAACTGTTCTGGAAGCTCTCGGTAAGGAAGTGACTTACGAGCAGCTTCTTGAGGCATTGGAGACGAGATATGATGATTCTCACCTGGAACACGTCTTTCGTGCGCAGCTTAAAGATCTCGTGCAACGCAGCAAAGAAAACCTGCAGCAGTGGGCCCTTGAGGTGGAGAAGCTGGTTCGAAAAGCATACCAGTCTGTACCTGCGCTCATTGTAGGGAACCTGGTGCAGACATTCATCGATGGCATCCGCGACTTTGAAGTCAGAGCTGCTGTGAGGCTCGGGCACCACGAGACGCTTAAGGACGCCTTGGCCCATGCACTGGAGGTGGAAGCCGTGCGGCAGGATCATCGTGCCCTTCGCGTCAGGGAGGTTGCAGCAGCTACAGTTCGCGACCGCAATAAAGGATACAGCCCTAGGTGCTACGGTTGTGGGGAAAGAGGCCATCTTCGATCCAGCTGCCCTAAGCGAACTGTAGAAAGGGAAGGTGATCGATCTCGAGAGGGCAGTGCGGCTAACAGCACCGCCCAGCACAGCGGGAAATCTCGTGGCAACGCAGATGCATTGTCAAGAAGACCTTGTCCTGAAGATTGCAAGCATTGTACTAGGCAAGAGAGTAAGGAAGTGGTGTCTGTGAGGATGCTCAGGACAGACCAGCTCAGCAATGAGTGGAAGGACAGCCTACAACATGCACAGCAGGAAGATCCGGACATCAAGCCGATTCTGGAATGGATGAAGGCCAGTGCTACCAAGCCCAAGGGGAGTGACGTCTCAGCGATGAGTTCGACCACGAAAAGCTATTGGGCCCAATGGGACAGCTTGCTGATTCAGGATGGAGTCCTGTGCCGAAAATGGGAAAATGTTCGCGAAGACAGTTGTCATTTGCAAATGGTTGTCCCCAAAGCTAAAGTACCGGATGTTCTACAGCTGTACCATAATGGTTGTTCAGGCGGCCGTCTGGGAGTTAAACGAACTCTACTGAAGATCCGAGAACGGTTTTACTTGGTCCAATGTCGTGACGATGTCGAGGACTGGTGTCGCAAATGTACAAGTTGTGCGGCTGTTAAGGGACCTCAAACTCGTAGTAGAGGAGCATTGAAATTGTACAATGTTGGTCCACCATGGGAGAGGATAGCCCTTGACATTGCGGGGCCTTTTTCGGAAAGTGAAAGTGGTAACAAGTATTTCATGGTTGTGATGGATTACTTCACTAAGTGACCAGAAGTCTCCGCCATTCCAAATCAAGATGCTTCAAGAGTTGCAGATAAACTAGTTCATGAAGTCTTCTGTCGTTATGGAGTACCTTTAGAGATTCACAGCGATCAAGGAAGGAATTTTGAGTCTCAAATATTCCAGGAAACTTGCCGAGTTATGGGTACTCATAAAACAAGAACAACTTCTTACCACCCACAATCTGATGGAATGGTAGAACGATTTAATCAGACATTGGAGAGGTACCTAGCAAAAGTTGTGTAAAAACGGCAACGAGACTGGGACAGGCACATACAACCGTTTTTGTTGTCATATCGAAGCGCTGTTTACGAAAGTACATCAGTGACACCAGCTTTAGCAAACTTTGGGAGAGAATTACGGCTGCCTGCAGACCTGATCACCGGAATACCACCTGATGCCCCACGCAGTATAACCGATTATGCAAATGACTTGCGGAACAAAATGAATGACATTTATGAGCACGTCAGACAATCGGGCCAGCAAACGTCTAAAAAGATGAAAACACGGTATGACCGCAAAATGAACAACAAAGGGTTTGACGAAGGTTCACTAGTGTGGTTACACAATCCAGTTCGCAGCAATTCAAAGTCTTGTACATGGCAACACTAGTTAGCACTAGCGCCCTCTAGTATCGAGTAGCAGAACTAGTAGAGTCAAGATCCTTCTAGAAATTTCGGGACCGATATGTACTTGAACATTCTAGATGTTTCTGCAGTAGAAGGTTCTGGAAAGTATCTGAGGCGTTATATAAGGCCGCTATAGACCACGACCGAGTCAGTATTGAATTGGCCCTTTCGACATGGAGGACCGCACACTTATCCGTCCCCAGCTCCATTCTAATAGAATTGCTAATATCACAAGTGATGTTTAGCAATTCCATAAGATGAGAGCGACTGGAGGCGAATAATTTGAGATCATCCATATGGAAAAGGTGGGTCACTTTTGTACCACCTTTCCGAAGCTAAAATCTCCTCCCGAAACCCTCCAGTAAGGTACTGAGAGGGTTAAGAGAGAGGCAGAACCAGATTGGACTCAAACAATCGCCCTGGAAGATACCCCTTCTTATCCTTATGTGGGTCTCCGCAGCCGTCATCCACTCGCCTAGATCACAAAGGATCGTACTCCACTGCCTCATACACTGCCCGAGGAAGTCTCGAACTGTACATTCAACCTTGTACAGCTCGAGGACCCTCTTAAGCCATGTATGAGGCACCGAGTCGAATGCCTTTTTGTAGTCTATCCAGGCGGCGGAGAGGTTCCGATGGTTGCGTTTAACCACCTTGCCAATGACGACGTCAATGAGGAGAAGTTCCTTGGTTCCACGACCACCGCCCCGACATCCATTTTGAGCGCGACATCACCTGATTTGCGTTCAGGTGACGAGTGATTCTCGCGCTCAAAATGGATGTTAGTGTCTTGTATATGGTAGGTAGACACGTTATGGGGCGGTATTTGCTCGGGTCTGTAGAATCCCGGTCTTTAGGAACCAAATGAGTGATCCCAGTAGTGAAGAGGCTCGGGAGTGACTTTTGGTCGAGAGCTTCTTGAAAATGTCGGGCGAGCACAGCGCGACACACCACGAACCCCTTCAGCCAGTAGTGATGCGGTCTGTCGAGTCCCGGACTTTTCCAGTTCGGGGCCCTACGGACTGCCTCAGCTACGTCATCCGGCGTTATGATGACGGGGTCCATGGGCGTAACATTCGCACACTGACTCGCCACAACTTCCGTCCAAGGGCCACAGGCCGCGCCACAGGCCGCGCCAGAATGCGATAGTGTCGGCCTGATTCGGTGCTGAGCCCGTTCCACGTACCATTGGCCGCTCCAATGATTCATAGAGCCTCTTCTGATCACTCTGGAAGAGACGATTCTGGTTGAACCATGTCGACCTCTCGGTATATCGCCGAATCCGCTTTCCCCAAGCAGCGATTCAAGTCGTCTATGCGCTCCGTCAGTTTTTGCGTTAAATCCGGCTGGGACAAACTGATATTTGTCCCAGCAAACGCCATGCGCACAATTCTCGGCCTATTATTGCCCGATCCGACTAAGCAAACGGAATCGGGATGTCGTGACGGCCCTGAACCCATTGCTGGCAACCTTTTTGGAAACCAGCCGGGACCTTTGCGATACGGACTCAATATACTTTGGCGCCGCTTTGGCAGTTTGCCGTATTGTTGGTGCCAAACTTCCAATAAAATATTACAAAATTCAGTTACATTTCATAGATCATAATATATATAATCTTAATTCAAATCAGAATTATAAACTGAATTAAATATATTTAAAATATTTACTTGTTTCAATTTATCATAATTTCATGAATGCTTTTACTGAAATATAATTAAATCGCAATTCATTTTACATGTAGCTTTTACTATTTGCCTAGTAAATTAAATATATAAAATTAGAAGTACACTTTAATCCATTTATTTAAATAAATTTTCTATATACATAATTTTTTTTATTTATTATAAGCCAGTGCTTGACCACAATCCCACCTGGCGGAAAGTGGTGATGCAGCCTTAGATGGTAAATCGCACTGTCTTAGCGTAACAAAAGCCTATTCACTCTTGCCTTGAAGACGCCCAGATTGTATTCGGACGGAAAAATAGACGCCGGCAAATTATTCCACTCCTTTGCACTGAATTTGACAAAAATTGAGAAAGGTATGCTGAGATGGTTTGGCCATGTCGAGAGAATGAATGAAGAACGATTGACGAAAAAAGTGTATAAGGCGAGTGTGAATGAAAGTGTTGGAAGGGGTAGACCTAGGCGGACGTTTCTAGATCAAATCAGGATGTCTTGAAAAAGGCCAGGTCAAGAGTACCCTAAACCGAAGAGCATGTATGAAGGGAATAATGAAAGTGGACGAAGCGAAACAAGTATGTAAGGATCGCCTACCCCTACGGGAAAGAGGCGTGATTATACAGAGTGTCCCTCTTGGTACGTTCTTAATTTTACGGCAAAATGATGAGAGAGATGGATAGTGGACATAATTAAGAACCTATCAAGAGCTTGTTCGAATAAAAAACATTTGAACTGAGTAAAATGGGTTAGCAAAAATCGGGTTACTCGAGGTTTTTATTTTTTTACTAGTTTTTTTTAGTATGAAACTAACAAGTGTTGTACCATTTTACAATCCTCATTAAATGTGCAAACTTTTAATGGCACTTGCCAAGGCACTTTAGTACATTTTTTTTAAAGGAGGGCCTTTCAAAGTCGACAAGTTTTGAAAATTTTAGATTCATAGTTTAACAAATAGTAATAATTCTAGAAAACTTGGGGCAGTTGTGTCATTATTTTTGACTGTGAATCTAGAAATGTTATTTAGGGTTACGGTTCCAAAGTTTAAATGAACAAAAATAATAAAAATTAACCACAATAACCGAAAATGGTTACAGTTTGACCAAATTTCTAGGTTTCTCTTAAATGCCCATAATTTCCAAACTGCATGGGATAGATTTTTTTCTGATTTTTCTCATGATGGATACAATCAATCCTGTCACCCTGTTTTGGCTTGACGTTGAGTTCTGGGACACCCTATATGTATGTATGTATGTAAAATATAAATACTGATATACACTTTTTGTAGTTTCGAAAAATACGCATAAATAAGTTTTCTACATTTATGTAAAAATATCCGAAATTGAATGTGATTTATGGGCAACAACGACGCGCTCGTGTGTGTACGAGTCAATGCACGGAGCTTTTGCCTACTATTTACTTCCTTAATGACACGCTCGATACTAAGTTGATAACTACGACGCGAATTATGATTCCAATTTTCCCTTCATTCCTTAAACGGGCTTAGGACCGTCATTATTAATAAAAAATAAAAGAAAAATACATTTCATCGACGACTGGGATAGATGCTATGGAAATAAAAAGTTCTGCACACCTTGAATTAAATAATATTTTTACTCCCACACAAATGATAGTTCGAAATACAAGTTTAGACTACAGAGCGAGGGAAAGAGGTGGAGAATAAATGTAAACAATTAGTTGTATAAAAGATAGTTGAGCTGGAAAGCCAATGATAGGTTGGGGCGATTTAAATAATGGTTACTCAGGCGGCGGGAGATAGCGTCTAGCGCTGAAGGCGCTGGCGCTTGCCGCTGGCCGATAAAAACGAGCATTGCCGACCTCAACCGACACGAACATCGCGTCAGCGCGTACGCTATTCAATAAACATATTCAAAAGTGGCAGAAATTTTATGTTGTTGTATATTGTTGTATATACAACAACATAAAATGTTGACGTAACCAATGACTATCTTTAAGGCGTATTTAAAAAATTGGAATCACTATTTACAAAACGAACCATTTACATGTTAAATATGCAATCACTTAAAATAGAACTAACTTACTTGTATTTTAATAGGTGTTAAATAAACCGAGAAGCCAGGCTTGCCCTATCAAACTGCTCAATCAATAATATCAACTAATAAAATAACTCGCAAACTGTTTCAAACTATTTCAAATTTCGCGCGCTCCTCTGTTATACAATATACACAGGTCGTGACCTCGAACGTCAACACGCGGCAAAACTGTGCGATATTGCTGTCGATTAGTCGTCTCTCTCGCACGCGTGGGCTTTTTACCGGGCTTTCGAAAAGACGATCGCTCTCTTTCTAACCTATGGCAAAATGTTCTATAATGAAATATAACTACGATTGTTTATATAGCGATTAATATAGAACGCAAAAGCCAGGCTTTTAGTATGAAGTTAGTCGAGAGTGGGGGCGTCGGGCGATACATTTGGCATTTGCAGTGCACTTCACATTTCAATGTTTACTATGTGTGTTTACTTGAGCGAATGAAACTTGCAATATTGAGTTGAAAATTTATACCTTTTTAAAGATTTTTAGTGAACATGGAGAATGATAGTGTTCTTTGTGATGAATTGAAGTGTATTAAATTGCTAATCGGCGAGTAAAAGGTAAAATCTTTAAACTTTGTTGAGAAAAAACAGCTCATATCCACGCCGAAACCAACGCCTGATCTGTCTATTTCTCAAACGAGTAAAACCCACAAACGGCAATTTAAGAGATCTGTTTACAAAACTCATTGGGTTGTTGGCTGCTCACATACCAATAACTTGTACTGCTGGTGCTGTATATTTTTTTCCAACGAAAAAACAGCTTGGAATACTACTGGATATGATGATTTAAATAACTTATCTGGAGCCATTAAAAGGCATATGAATTCTTAAAAACACATGAATGCGGTAATTTCGTTCAGTAATTTCGGAAAAAATCGGATTGAAACATCTTTGTCGCATCAGTTATCCGAGGAAATTACAAAACACAACATGCGTGTTGATCACAACCGTAGTGTTTTTCAAAGATTAGTCGATATTGTTTGCCATTTAGCACAACAAGAACTTCCTTTCAGAGGTCACGATGAGTCGAAAACTTCATTAAATAGAGGCAATTTTTTAGAACTTGTGTCGCTTCTTTCGAAGTACGATCTCGTGTTAGAAAAACATATACAGCATCAACAAAGCGACAAACGGCCGAGTTATTTATCTAGTACAATCCAAAATGACATTATTCATTCTGTCGCTGATGTAATGAAAACTCGCATCGAGTACGAAGTAAAATTTTCAAAAATCGTTTCAATTATTATTGACGAAACTCCCGATGTTAGTCACAGAGAGCAATTGTGTCTGATTCTCCGATATTATTATGGAAACGATTTTCATGACCGTTTTATGGGGTATGTAGATGTGTCTGAAAGTCGCACAGCAGACACACTTTGTAATATCATATTGGAATTATTAAACAAACATGACTGCACCACAAAACTAGTTGCGCAAAGCTATGACGGTGCAAGTGTCATGTCCGGTGTCAGAAATGGAGTGCAACAAAAAGTTAAAGATGTTTGTCCCCAAGCCATGTATATTTGGTGTAATGCACACATTTTGGCATTAGTTTTATCTAAATCTTGTAACAGGATTGGGGAAGTCAGCACTTTTTTTCAGCCCTTCAGGCTTTTTTTTTTTAATAACAGCACAAAACGGTCGTCTTTTTATGATGCACATTGCAGCAAAAAATTGCCTAATGCCCCCGCAACTCGTTGGACGTATACGTCACGAATTGTGAATACAGTATTCGAACAAAAAGATAATTTGATTAATTTGTTTTCGGATATGTGCGACAATCCGCAGAACTGGGACGGCGATACGATCTTGGCCGCCGAGAATTTTGAAAACACATTGCGTTCATTTAATTTCAATTTTTTTCTTTCAATTTTCCACCGGGTGTTTGAAAAAACCGACTGCTTGTACAATATTTTACAAAAATCACAAGTTGATGTCGGTTATTGCAGTAATAAAATAAAGGAGTTTCAGACATGGTTACGTTCTGAATTTCAGTCAGATTTTGATCACATTTATGAAAACACATTGCAAAATAACTCTGCTCCTCGTTTGATACAATACAAACGACTTTTTGTTGAAATAATTGATAACATATCTTCAGAAATTAATGGCCGATATTCTGAAATTTTCAAATTAAAATTTTTCCAATTGTTCAACAACAAACTATTCGAAAAATATCGTTTAGATTTTTCTTTAGAGGCATTAGATTCATTATTTGAAAATTACGCAAACCATTTTGATAAACAAACATTGAAAAACCAATTGATTTCATTGTATTCCTCCCCTGAATTAAAAGACCGCAATGTTTTCGAACTCATTGACTTTATAAACGAAAATAGTCTTGAAGAGGCCTTTCCCCAGCTTTTAAAGTTAGCTTATCTTGTCGTAACTATTCCAGCCACAAGTTCCTCCACGAAACGTGCTTTCTCATCTCTGCAGCGCATCCATACTTATTTGAGAAATACACAAGGTCAAGAGCGTCTTTCAGACTTATCAATTATCGCAATTGAAAAACAGTTATTGGTACAATTAAAACGTTCACCAACATTTTACGCGGACGTAATTAAATCTTTCCTTAAGAAAGAGAGACGATTCGATTTAGAATATAAATAATTTGTTGTTTTAATTTTGTACATAGTTTGTTTGTACTTTGTTCATGCGTTTCTTTTGTTCATGTATTGTATTGTATGTAAATATCTTTTAATGATTTCTTATATTTACGCGAACACTACACATTTAAATAAAACTAGTTTTACGGATTTTATCGCGTATATTAACTTATTTTATATTCCCGACGGTTCGAGTACTTTACAGCACCCATGGTCACGGGGGGGACTGAGGTATTTGACATCGCAATGTCATAGTTAACTACGGTACCTCCAGATTTAAAATTATTAATTTTTGTTCCGATCTACGCAGTATGAACTTACAGTATCTTGAAGTCTTGCAGTTGTATGCTTGGGTTGAGATTTAATTTTATTAATTATGCAATACAGCTCGTATTGAAGAAGCGATCGAGCGGAACCAGGGCTCCAAAGTCTTTGCCAGAGATCTGTCTGCCAGAAAGAGCCAACTGTCGAAGCTGAAGACCGAGTGTGGCAGCGTCGTTTCCGGGACACCTGAGATTTTGAGTGAGATTGAGAGGTTCTATGGGCAGCTGTACACATCATCGTTGGAGCCACACGCGTGTGAGTAACGATCCAAGAGCGAGTCTTATCCGACACTATTCCGATGATATCCCGGACGTCAGTCTGAGCGAGATTAGAATGGCTCTCAGCACCTTAAAACGGCAAGGCCCCAGGCGAGGATGGAATTACAGCGGAGCTTCTGAAAGCGGGTGGAAAACCGGTACTTGAAGTCCTTCAGAAGCTCTTTAATTCCGTCCTACATGGTGGCACTACACGGAGGCGTGGAGCAGAAGTGGTGGTCTTGTTCTTCAAGAAAGGCGACAACGCTCTCTTGAAGAACTACAGACCGATTTCCTTCTGAGCCGCGTCTACGTGCTGTTTTCGAGAGTCATTACGAATCGTCTCGCACGCAGACTCGACGACTTCCAGCCTCCCGAACAAGCCGAGCCTGAAAAGGCTTTAGCACCATAGACCACATACATACCCTTCGGCAAATTGTACAGAAGTCCGAGGAGTACAATTTGCCACTATGTCTGGCGTATGTGGACCATGAGAAAGCCTTTGATTCCGTCGAAATTTGGGCGGTGCCAGTCCTTCAGCGGTGCCAAGTTGACTGTCGGTATATCGAAGTGCTGAAGTGCTTGCAGTAGGGCCACGATGGCTATCCGAGTACAGAACCAGAGTACAAAACCTATCCAACTGCAGAGAGTGTAAGACAGGGTGACGTTATATCCCCGAAACTCTTCACCGCTGCATTGGAAGACGTTTTCAAGCTTCTGGACTGGAAAGGATACGGCATTAACATCAATGGCGAGTACATCACCACCTTCGATTTGCCGATGATATAGTCCTTATGGCAGAATCGCTGGAGGACCTAAGACTATGCTCAATGACCTCAATAGTGCCTCCCAACGGATAGGTCTTAAGATGAACATGGACAAAACAAAGATCATGTTTAATGTCCATGTCACACCTATGCCGGTAGTTGTTGGGAGCACTAAGCTCGAAGTTGTTGACGAATATGTTTACCTGGGACAAATAGTCCGACTAGGTAAGTCCAACTTCGACCGAGAGGTCAATCGACGGATTCAACTCGGCTGGGCAGCGTTCGGGAAATTACGGCACATCTTCTCGTCAGGTATACCTCAAAACTTGAAAACGAGGCTGTACAACCAGTGCGTGTTGCCAGTGATGACCTACGGAACTGAGACGTGGTCCTTCACTGCTGGCCGGATGAGGAAGCTCAAGGTCGCTCAGCGAGCTATGGAGAGGGCTATGCTCGGGGTCTCACTGCGTGATAAACTTAGAAATGAGGATATCCGCAGTAGAACCAGAGTGACCGACATAGCCCAACAGATTAGTAAGCTGAAGTGGCAATGGCCGGCCATATAGCTCGAAGAACCGACAACCGATGGGGAAAAAGGTTCTCGAGTGGCGGCCTCGTACCGGCGGACGAAGTGTAGGGCGTCCCCACTAGATGGAGTGACGACCTGGTAAGACATGCAGGAAGTCGATGGATGCGGGTGGCTCAGGACCGTGCTTTGTGGCATTCCTTGGGGAGGCCTATGTTCAGCAGTGGACTTGTGAAGGGCTGTAATGATGATGATGATGATGATGAATTATGCGATCCCAAGCAGGTGGTAGCACCCAGCCATCTTCTCTATTGAAATTAGGATGTTCTTTGATCGGGTTTTTATTGATCTTTTAGTTTATCCTATATAGGACAAACTAAAAGATCAATAGAAACCCGCGTTAAAGAACACATAGCTGATGTGAAGAATCGACGCTCCGGGAAGTCTGCAGTCTGTGAACATGTACAGGATCGCCCCCGTCACTACATTAGATCTGATAGACCACAAATCCTCGCTAAAGAACACCGATTCCTTCCAAGGATGATTCGCGAGGCTATTGAAATCAAAAAACATCCTAATTTCAATAGAGAAGATGCTGGTGTTACCATCTGCTTGGGATCCTATAATTAATAAAATTAAATCCCAACCCAAGCATACAACTGCAAGACTTCAAGATACTGTAAGTTCATACTGCGTAGATCGGAACAAAAATTAATAATTTTAAATCTGGAGGTAACCGTGGTTAACTATGACATTGGGACGTCAAATACCTCAGTCCCCCCCCCGTGACCATGGGTGCTGTAAAGTACTCGAATCGTCGGGAATATAAAATAAGTTAATATACGCGATAAAATCCGTAAAACTAGTTTTATTTAAATAAATATCTTTTTCTTTCGCTCAAGCAAACCCAAACGGTTTTTGCAAAGCCACTGAAGGTATGCAATTGCTGATATGTCATACAATCTATCTAGCAGTAGTATGCCTTCTGTGTGCTTTTTTAAACACGTCCTAGACAGCAATGAATATGAATCTGAAGAGTGGAGACAGATCAAGATTGGTTTATTTTTATAGAACTGCTAAAAACAACAAAACCATATCTTGGGCTTGCCCTAGCTTGGAGCCCTAGCTTTGCCACTGTTCCACACGTAGTACTGGCTATGACAAGTAATACTAACTACGAAAATTTAAAAATAGGACACTCGGTACGTACTGAGGTCGCGGTCAAGTCAACACTGTCGGCCGGCCAAGTGAACGTACCCAGCGGTGTAATGGCGGGATGGAAGGAAAAGGGCGGGGGCGTTTATTTTTAACGAGTCAAAACAACTAAAGATATCTAAATCTCTAACTGAGCGCGAGCGCTTCTTCCGAACTCAACACTCCCTTACGAATGTGTGCGTGCGTATAAAATAGTAGGCGCTTCATATTTATGAATGACAAACAATTAAAATAATGCATTTCCACACATTTTGAATATAGAGGATAAAAAGTATAAAATGTTTCATTTTTTTTTCTTGTTTAATTTATTTCACCATTTGCTTATGTTATCTATTCTAACCTCCTCTGCAAATTTGGCCGGATATTGCAAAATAACCCTGTATAAGGTAAGAAGCTGCCCAGGCGTGAAGTACCGCTGCACCCTTGCAAGGACACCAAGTTTCCTTGCGGCTGCTTTGGAAATTAATACAAGTTTTCACATTACTTAATCATGATAATTTTTAAGCAATTTCAAGAAGTATTATATTTAATTACAGCATATTCAAAGTCCACTGCTGAACGGCCTAGGCCTCCCCGATAGATTGCCTCATAGGAGAGGCTTTGCCATAGGTGCCACGCTTGGCAAGCTGGTTGGCAACCGCAGTTTTTTTATTTGTTTCAGTTTAGTTTTTACTGCACCCATGGGAATATATTATGGTTAGTGGATATACTTATTATATCAATTATATATACATATATCGATTATTTTAAAATAGGCTTGAATTGCAATTATTTTGAAATAGGCTTGAATTGTGATAAGTAAATTGTTAATATTTGTCTCGTGTCGTCATTTATTCTATTTCCTCGTTTCTATTTCGTCACGTGAATAGAAACGACAAAAGTGACTTTGTCGCTTCGTTGCCGTTAGCTCTTCAACTTAGGAACGCGGTCTCATTTTTTATGGAGTATGAAGCTGTAGATTGTAAGAATTATGATTTAGATGCTATTCGTGTATTTTAATTACTTTAAAAAAAGAAATATTCTGTGTATATTTATATCACGTACCACTAACACAATTACTCATAGACTCAGTGCATGAATCTTTAAAATTGGAATGCAATAATTTCTCACGCGTAATTTTATCTAAATTAAAATATTGTTGTAATTCTAAAATCAATGATGGTAAAAATCTAATCTTATAGGAACTGTCACGAAGATCTTATGGCATCCTTTAGATAGTAATATCACCATCTTATAATTGTCATCATTACCACTTATACCAGTTCAATAAATTGAATACATTTTTGGAAAGCGTTGTTGTGTATTTATTACCATTACTATTTATGATTACCGCCCATCAAAAGTCCACTGCCCAACATAGGTCTCCTTAGGTCCTAGATTGCCTCATAAGTAAAGGAATGTCAAATTCCTTATAACAGCCCTGAAGCAGCAGTGGGCTAGAGCAATTGACCAGTCTCGTTTGTTTAGCTGCTAGCTTTTCCGTCATGGTTTGCAACTGTTGACAATACAGATCTGCAGTAATTGTCTATCCAGATCTTAGGAAGCTGTAGTGGATGACACCAGCACTTACCAATACTTTTTTCTGAGTCAACTTTCGCTTGGGGCAGGATTTGGCCAATCAGAAGTATCGATACGATTCAAAATCGCCTCGTTATTGTGACGGTTGAATAATGTAGCAAGCACCACTCGACTCGTTTATTGGTGTGCTTCACACAATTTATGCGTTACCCAGTTTTCGAGCTTCTTTACTTTTTCAATTTGTTTCAAGTGAATTAAAATTGTTTTATCACACAAGTCCACGATCACTTTTAATTCTTCATTGTCTAGGGTCTCCGGCCGTCCACTGGGTTTGTTCTGTAGATCAAAATTTCCAGAACGATTGGGTACCAAGAAAGTATCGTGTTTTCTTTTACAGTAGCTTCCGCATACAGCGTCGAGCTGTTTCTGCAGCGCTGGTACCACATTCGTAAATAACGCAATATTTTAATTTTTCCATATTGTGAACAAGAACGATGTCAAAGAAAAATCAAAAGGCGTAAAAACAAATGAATCACTAAATTCGAATCACAAATACACAAGCCTAAATTTAAAATAAATTTGAATTTGCACATATTTTTCCTAACAAACTCGTATATTATTTTTATAAAAGTTAAATGACCAACTGACTGATAATCGATCCAATAAGCTGGGCTGAAGCTGACCATTAGGTCGATAGACACCTGCAATCATCTTTAAATAAAGATGGAATAAGATTGAATGCCTCACATCCTGTAATTATCCTGGCTCTCTATACCCTTCAGAGCGGACCACAGTAGTGCACGCACTAACTACAGTTTGGCGGTAGAAATGGGAATGGGCTAGTATCTACCCAGGCCGACCCCTAGGCAAGAAGGAGTCCTACCAGCTAGGAAAATAGTAGTCAGATGCCAACCGATGTCGTTTACACCCTTCTCCGTCAGTGGTTAGGGCATGAGCGGTATGAACGGTAATTATAACTAATCTTCTCTAATACTTAGAAACCTCATGTCTAGAAAGTTATGAGCTAGAATGAAGGATACATACATTGGCATGAGTTTTTGAGCCCTAGGTCCAGAACTTAGCAGCGTAGTGGCGTCGTAATGATCATATCATCCCGTGGGTGTCGTAAGAGGCGACCGAAGGAATTGAACAGAATCTGTAAAGCAGCATATTCATAAATTCTCTGTGTACAAAATATCTCGAGAACTACCTACTTAACAAAACGACCTAAATTTTTTTTCACTATCTTCAGAATCATGTAGAGCTGGTTCCTTTCGATAATCACTTCTGTAATCCATTTCGTTCTTTTTTATTTTCTTTTCTTTTTTTTATTTCAATTGCTACACCTACGTCAAATTTTTATTTTAATATTCTTCATTTGTTCTTATATTGAGTGACTCTTATGTATGTAAAGAAAAACATGATCTAATTATACTTACTTACTAATACGTCAGCTGATCTGGGGGCAGGGGCATGCGTGTTAACATGACTACAAATAACTGAAGCAATTAATCAACTAAGCTATCTTACCGAGAGCTTTTAAAGTACTTTCGCTTTGGATGACCCCAATGCATTAATGAAATCTTTAAATTATTATTAGTTTGCGAGATATCAACCAAAGTCGATGTACATTTGGGGAGTAATTTTTTGAATTTTTTATATAGAATAAGGCAGTAAGATACCTACATCGATCCTCAATTAAGTAAGTATACTCAGTAAGTAAGTATGTTCACGATTCCTCCGAAACGCTAAACCGATTTAAATGATACTTTTTTATTCAATAGGTTATATTTCAGGAGTGATCCCATATAAATTAAATAAAAATCAATCCCTAAGGATAGAAAAATAGGAGATGAAGTTATTAATGGAACTATTTAGACGACATTCTAGTTGTTACCTTTGAACGTCGATTTGAACATTTTGTTAAAATATAAATAATTTTATCCAGTGTTTAATGTGGGAGCATGTTACTTTAAAATGTTTAAAGCAATAATATGACGTTAGCTTATGGCACATTTTATGTTACGCATTTCGACACAAGTCATATTTCATCTTGAAACAACACGCGCTTGGGAATAGCATCCAGTGACAACGTGTAAGCGTTTAATCCGCAGGGTATCGTGCAAGCTTTGGGATATCTCTCGTTCTTTCATTTTAATCCAGCGGGTTCGGTTAAAATATCAAAGAATATAAAGACTTATTTTATTTCATTAATTTTTTACCAACAAAAATGTTTTATTCCTGCGTTAGGTGATTAAAAATAGCAAATTTTTTAAACTTTAATGCAAGATCATAAGTATGTTTCTGTAACTTATAAAAATACACCGATATTCTTAAAACTAACTTAAGTTTATACGTGGTAGAGCCACGCTGCAGAAATATTATGGTTGTAATACGAATGGGTCACATAAATAACAAATTCATTGGTGCCGGCGGGAATCGAACCCGGGTTACTCGCGTACTGTGAAATTTATAGAGAGCGCTTAGGGGCTTACCCTTAGCTACCACGGCTCACCACGGCAATTTTAAGTGCTGATTTACCACGTGCTCAGCGGTGAAGGAAAATATCGTGAGGAAACCTGCATGTCTGTGAAATAAGAAAAAAAATATTTCGAAGAGATGTGAAGTTCGCCAACCAAACAATTAACAACAACCAATTCGGGCAGCGCGGCGGATATTTCCTTGCCCTAAAACCCTCTCAGAAATAAGAGGAGGCCTGTGCCCAGTAGTGGGACGTATATGCGTATATACTAAGTAACTTTACATAAATTAAATGATTATGTAAATATTTAATGCAGTTTTTTCCTAGAATAAGGGTGTATATAGAACAAGGGTAAATAAAAACAAACGAGCACACAGTCCAACTGATGGTAAGTAGTTGTAGTGGCCCATATACATCTTTATTTATCCTCAATTAAGAATGCAGCTGCGTTGTGACCCCTGAGGATTAAGATGGAATCGCCTCGCTTCCAGTAAAATGGATCTCCGGATCTCTACACTCACCACACGAAACACAGCAGCATTAAGGTGTCATTTTACGCTGGTAATTTGTGAGAGCGTGGTCTTAACCAGGTTGATCCGACCCATTCGTGCTAGAATCATAATATAGCTGCAGCGTGGCTCTACCACACTACGTGCCTTATTTCCTCAGACAAACGAGCTGACAGTCCATCTGATGGTAAGTAGCTACTGCAGTGCATGGACACCTGCTACCAACTTCAAACCAAAAAGGAGGCTACAGATGCGACGTCATCACTGAGGACTAAAAGTTCTAGTCCAAAACCGTTAGTTCCGTGCGGGATTCGAAACCACGGCCCTAGCGCCGCGGCTAGTCTCTGCGCTACGGAGCCATCAAAAATAGCTAACTCAAAAAGGGGGAAATTTTAATTCGAATATGTTATGTTCTCTTTGTCTCCTACATAACACAATTGATGTTCGAAAACTCTTAGATTAGATGTCGTTGAGATATCTTAGAGATTAATTGACTAATCTAGCACAATTTTATATTTACCGATAGGGTATATACTTCTAGAGTCTAGAGTAATCCCTTCTAGATCCGAATTATAAATCGATTTTACGACACGGGAGAAAGTTTTACAAAGAATTTACATGACCTTTCCATGTATACTTTACGATAAACAATGTTTAACTTTGACCGCAAATAAACACTACGAGTATTATTCGAGAGAAGTGTTGCATTCACAATTCATGGACTGCATTTTGAGATTTCTTCTGAGAGTTGTAACGGAAATCTTACACTAAACATTTTCTGTCTCTTACATAAATTTTATAAACTTATAAAATTTTAAATGGTACTACACTTTTGTTAAAATACACATTTTGACTGTAAGAACGGTAAGTTAATTTAATACAAAGATAAAAGTAAAGTTCAATAAATTATGAAATTTTATATTGTGGTATGTGTCATCCTCTCATGTCGGGTCATGCCTCTAGGTTATATGCAGTGCACTTACTGTTGTGTTTTGGATTGAATAATATGAGAGCTAATAAAATAACAGGCTGTAAGGCATTCCCTTAGGAGTGACAGCTAAAGTGACAGTTAAAGTGGTCGCATACACTACAGTAACCATTTACTATTATATTGTTACTTACAATGAAAATATCGCTATAATCCAATCAGACAATTTTTGTGATTCGGTTGATTAGACAAAATACGTCCTAATTCGGAATCACAATAATGCATTTAGTAAGTGAAAATTTAAATTTAAATTTTGAAAGATGATGGTAGTACGGTAATTATTACTATACTGTGTTGTGTACGGAAGAAAAAGTTTTTTTTTTATAGGAGAGGGGGCAAACGAGCATATGGCTCACCTGATGGTAAGTGACTACCGCCGCTCATAAACAACTGCAACACCAAGGGAATGAAAGGTGTGTTGCCGGCCTTTTAAAAAGGAGTAAGCTCTTTTCTTGAAGGTCCCTAAGTCGTATCGGTACGGAAAAATCGCCGGTGGTAAATTATTCAGAGAGGTCGTACGCGGAAGAAAACTCCTAGTGAGACGTACAGTGGTGGACCGCCAAGCATCCAGATGGTGTGGATGGTATCGGGAGTTTTGCCGCGATGTGCGTTTGTGAAATTTGGCGGCTAAAATATGAGATAGAAGGAAATAGTTAGTCGGTGTGCAAGCAAGTGTATTATTGTATTATTAAGTCTAGTAGGCTTAAGAGAGATACATAAGTACCATTATAGTATATAACATAATGAGAGTTCATTATAATAAAAATATATTAAAAAGTACAGTGAAAAATAGCATAATTTTTATTCGACATTGCTTTTCTTCTTGATTGATTTTCTCAAAGCTATTTAGCTTTGCATGTGTGTAAAGAAGCTGTAAAACCACTCTCTAAATAAATTATAACCTCACGTCAGCAGGGTGTTGCGGTATACCCTACGCGGTATACGGCTAACAAATGAGCGAGGCAACAATTTGCGGTTAGCTGCGTGGTGGCGGCATAAGAAAGTTCATCAACCCTTTTCGTAACGTAGGCGACTATGTGAAATGCATCTATAATGATTTCTTATTAACGCAAATATTACACATTAAATGATTAGTATCCATCCATCCATTACAGCCTTTAAAAGTGCACTGCTGGACATAGGTCTCCCTCATAGAAGGAGGCTCCCTTGCAGGGAAGATATTGCCATATTTGCCACGCTTGGCAGGCGGGCTGGCAAAGTCAGCTTTTTATTATTAAGATTTGTTATCAGTAAGATGACAATCACCTGTTTTAGTTCCCCTCTGTAGGCTTTTACAACACCCAAGGGACGATATGAGGTAGTGGATATTCTTACACCACCACTACAAGATACAGAGTAGTATGACGTAAGTTATTCTAAATTTATAAGTTAACTGATATAAAAATACTTTTAAAGTACTATATGGCACCGGAATAACACATGGATTTAAATAAAGTTCTTAATTGAAAAATGTGTCGTAAAGCCCTTATTACTTCCTGAATTTGTAAATTATGCTGCGCTGCGCCCGAAAGAGATGCAATCTACTCAGTTAAAATTCAACCAACTTAACATACTACTTTTATTTATCTGGCTCAAGAAAAGAGCATTCCTTTAAGAGTTTGAAATAAAATTTATTACTGTTTGTTTAATTTTCATTCTGTTTTCGATTTGTGTTTGAGTTAAACACAAATCGAAATGTGTGATAAATGTGTGAATTATTATTTACATAACACTTCTTAAGAAATGCCGATCTAAACCGATCAAACATATTTGAATTTGTTATACTTTTTAATAACATTTCATTTCATGATACATTCATGTATGATTTGAAAAATAGAAAGCTTGTGGAATCAAAAGGTGGTCCACGATTTGGACAACAGGTGTCACTCAGTAGCAACTGCCGATATATTGTTGTCACTTATTGTTTGTCTGTGGGTCACATAATGTCTAGATGTCCATCCTTGTCCTCACGGTGATTACGCATCTGTATTTCATTCTTAATCGAGGACAGATATCTTTGAGAATTATTGAAGTATGAGTACAACTCGATATGTTTTTAATATTAATAGGTAGTATAAACTGTTAATAAGGCTTAAACTTTAATATAGAATGACCCAACGTTTTATGAGAAAGTAAAAGAATGACGAACTGAAAGATTTATTCCTCACGCCAGACGTTCTTCATGTCTGGTGTGGGAATTAAAACTTGGATGTAAGTATTTTTCATAAGTATTCACAATTCAAGAAATGCACTTTGAGATTTCTGCTGAGAATTGTAAGTAGAATAAGCTTTAATGATTTCTATTTACGCGAACACTACACATTGAATAAAACTATATTTATGGATTTATCGCGTTTAATTTACTTATCCTATACTTACTTATATTATATATTTATAAACGCTCCAATACGTCCCATAGTGAGCCAGATTGATTCACCAACTTATAAGTTGGCTCAACACTTGGCAAAAATTCTGTCACCGCTGAGAGGACAAACCAGAGCACACACAAAGGATTCGTACCATTTTGTTAGTGAGATAAAAGACCTACATCTCGCTGACAATGAAACTATGGTCAGTTTTGATGTTCTGATTCTTATGTAAATGGAAATTATATGTAAATACGTAAGGAGCCGTCGTAGCTCAGGGGCTAAGTGCTTACTGTAAATTTTACAGTACGCGAACAAGCTGGGTTCGATCACCGCCATCACCAACGAAATTGTTACTCGCAATTTTAAGTGTTGCATACCACATGCTCGGTGGTGAAGGAAAAAATCGTGAGACAAAATATAAAAAATGTTTCGAAGACATATAAAGTCCGCCATCACGCATTGGAGCAGTGCGGCGGACACTTCCTTGTCCTAAAACCCTCTCAAAAGTGAGAGGAGGCCTGTGCCAAGCAGTGGGACGTATATAGGCTGTAACTTTACTTTTACTTCTAACTTATTTTTTTTTATAGGAGAGGGGGCAAACGAGCATGCGGCTCACCTGATGGTAAGTGACTACCGCCGCCCATGAACAACCGCAACACCAGGGGAATTGCAGATGCGTTGCCGGCCTTTTAGAAAGGAGTAGGCTCTTTTCTTGAAGGTCCCTAAGTCGTATCGGTCCGGAAAAATCGCTGGTGGTAATCGATTCCACAAGGAAGTTGTGCGTGGAAGAAAACTTCTTCTAAATCGCACAGTGGTGGACCGCCAATCATCCAGGTGGTATGGATGGTATCGCGAGTTTTGTTGCAATGTGGGATGGTGAAATTGAGCGGCTTTAATTAGTCCGAACAATTCCACAGAGCACTCCCCGTAGTAGATGCGATAAAATACACAAAGAGATGCAACATCTCTACGCAGTGGCAGTGAGTCAAGCCGATCGGAAAGAACTCGGTCGTCGACGATTCGAACCGCTCTGCGCGCGAATAAGTGGAAGGAGCTGGCACTGGGGAGCCCCTGCCCAGAGATGGGAACAGTATTCCATGTGGGGCTGAACCTGCGCCTTGTAAGTTACAAGCGGTGTACTGGCATGAAATACTGTCCTGCCTGCTGAGCACGCTAAGTTTTAGAGGCCAATTTGGCCTTCTTCCAAATGACCACGAAACTGCACATCACTCGATATGTCGACACCGAGGATTCAAATACTGGCTGAAGCAACAAGGAGTGCCTTGAAACTGAAGAGATACGACAAAGGGTTCTTTTAGCGGTAAACGCGCAAACTTGTGTCTCTAGGGATTGAACTGACTAGATTTAGTCGCCCCAATCCGAGACTTTGTTCAGTAAAGACCGACTTCAGACACAAGTTTGTCCCGGTATGGCGATTTTCCGAGAAATATTTGCACGGCCGGTATATAAGGCATCACCAGTGTTGTCGTCTGCATAGCAATGAATGTTACCAGTTTGCAACATATCATTGATATGCAGGAGAAACAGCTTTGGTGATAGCACGCAGCCTTGTGGAACACCAGCGTTGATAGGCTTGTAATCAGAGCATGCACCGTCTACTACGACCTTGATGCTCCGATCAGCAAGGAAACCGTGATCCAATTGCACAATTTCTCGGGAAGCCCATGAAGGAGTTTAAAGAAGCGCTTGTGCCATTCCCGATCGAAGGTTTCGCTATGTCCAATCTAACGGCCAATGCCTTCCCTTGACTCTACTGCCTCCGCCCATCTATGAGTCAGGTAGATTAGAAGATCACCAGCTGAACGACCACGACGAAAACCGTATTGGCGGTCACCTAATCAGCTGGTGATCCCAAGGTACCTCATGAGCTGGCAGTTTATAATAGACTCCATTATTTTGGAGAACAAGGAGGTGATGGCGATAGGCCTGTAGTTGGACGGGTCTAAGCGGTCGCCTTTTAGGATCGGGTGACCAAAGCTGTCTTCCATGGATTCTGGACTACGCCTGGGAGTAGGAGTACCGGAAAATACGCGTTAAAACCGCCAACCGGAGCACACCTCTTCAGCACAATGGGGGACTCCATCAGGCCCACTGACTTGCTGACGTCCAGGGAGAGGAGTGCTTGCGAACCGAGCGCTATGTAAACCGCACGTCCGGCATAGATCACCACACTGCGGATAGTCGGCGGTGTGTTCCCCGTCATTCAGAGTCGAATTGACGCAAATAGAGAGCCCAACAGATCGGCTTTCCTTTGCGGCATGGGCCAGTGAGTCGTCCTCTGCAGAGATGGTAGAGATGGCTGACAGAAGTTTCCTGGACAGCCTTGGCGAGAGACCAGAATGCACGGGTTCCCGAAGGAAGGTGAACTAGCTTCGCCAATTCTGCCGATGTGCTCAGACCTTGCCTTGGCAATGACTCTTTGAAGGACCTGGAGGCGGAATCATACTTCTTTTAAGAGCGCTGGTATTAACATCCCGAGACGTTGATGCGTCAGTCTAGGCCGGTAGCACTCCGCTTATAGCGTGATGCTATTTTACAGGAGCGACCAAACCATGGCTGGATCTGCTCCAATGGGCACCAGAGGATGGAATAAAAAGTTCCATACCCTGAAGTACCACATCAGCAACAGAATCAGCAACAACGCTGGGATCTTCCGGCGAGAAGCAAACCCGCCCCCAAGGGTAGGATGCAAAAATAGACCGCATCCTATGCCAATCGGCCGACCTATAGTGCTAAACACGGCGGTAGCCTGCAGAATGCAACCGCGACGTAAGTGTGAGTGGCACCACACCCGGATAAGACAATGGTCCGACGAGCCTAAAGAAGCGTCGACGGAAATCTGATATCCGTCCGCGTAGGCGAAGTAACCAGTTGTGTCAGACCATATGCCAAAGCAAAGTCATAAACAGATCTCCCCGCATGATCGGTTGAACGTGAACCAAGCCATTTGGCGTGGTGGGCGTTAAAATCGCCAAGGATCACGATCTCTGATGATCTGGATCTGCTGTAACAAGGAATCTGTAGCTATTTGGACGTGGTCGATGAGATTCTCCAGGGTTGCTGGTACCCTCCTGGGGTAGTCTTTCGTTTAATTCCGCTACCATGTTGATGGGGGGGGGGAATGGGGCCTCCGGCCACCTGCACTCACCAAGCGAAACGCAGAGGTAAACTCTACTTCACGCTGGTATTCTGTGAGGTCGTGGTACCACAGCAAAATTATATTATAAAATAAAATTATAAATCCAGATTTCAGCGTCATCTTTTATGAACACGTGAGGCAAAATGTTGTCCAAATCCTTTGTAGAGCACCACTTAAGTTTTCTTATTACTTAACAGTTTATTCAACGTATGTTGCTCACATGGTCAATATATCAAAATAATATGCTCGATGACTAGTGAAAGTTGCATTAATACTTATTTTACCTATCGTGTCTGCATTTCTCTCGATATGGCGTTAGAAGAAAAAACATGTACCTACTTAGTACTTCTACTACCACAACACTAACAAATTGCAAAAATCATTAGGCTCGTTATCAATAAAGTATCATGTGTCCGGTTTGAAGGTTGGTGAGCCAGAAAAAATTCAGGCTTCGTGGCATCTGTGGCCTTCCTAGTTTGAAACTTGTAATCAACTAAAGTCGATATGCGGAAACATTAATTAGTGTGTAACAGTAATTTTTAAGTAAATTTACTGTTTGTGCGAAATAAAAAAAAACACTTCACGTTCTCGAAATATTCATAATGTCACACACATGCAGGCGTGATGTTTCCCACCTCGCTAAGTTTTTGGTAAATCAGCGGCAAAAATTGCAAACAACAATTTCATTGGTACCACTATTTTTCACTTACAAAAATAGCATGCCTGCTGGCATATTCTTAAAAAGGGATATCCAATAGCCTACTCCAGCTGAGAACTTTGAAATTTACTATTAACAACCACTATTAACAAATGTTGATTGAAATGTAACCTATAATATCTACAAACTACTACTAAATTAATTACGGTTTATGTACATTAAAATGTAATATCCCTTTGTATTGCTACTCCGTATGTCATACGATATTATGTGTACCACTCACAGTCGACTGTGTTAATGTGAAACGTGATACTCAGTAACAGATGAATATTCGAAAGCTACGATGTGTACACAAGGCATTTAGATTAAAAGAGTATATATATATGAAAGTTATGATGTGGCATTTTCTTTCGAAGCGACAGTAGCCTAATGGTTAAAGGTACAAACCGCGAATTTGAAACGTGGGTCCGCCATTTGAATACTGCCGCTTTACCGTCTACAAATTTTTAAGTAAAATACTAAAGTATTTACTAAATATCTTATATCTTTAACAGCCTACCGGCGACGGTGTGCCAAGAGCACCAAATATAGTAGTTTTATCTTGGCTTATATTTATTTCCGTAACAATGATTTGATGGATCGCTAATGCAGTGGCTATTTACACACGGAAAAGTAGTTTTGAGCCTTGACCTTTTGACCATAGGGAATACTATGGTCTGGATATTTATCTATTTGCAATATATGGATGTAAAACACCTCAATGATATAGTGAAAATTCTAGTGAAGTAAGAACGTAACTAATAAAGTAAAAGTAAATAATAGAAATATAATATTATTCGCGACGGAAAAAAGTGTTTTAAAACATAGTCATTAAAAACAATATTAAAAGTGTAATCAAGAAAAGTATTAGTGACAAACCTAAGTAAAATGTGCAATAGTATAATTTTACAACATGTTTACAACCTTAGTATTATAGTATAGAACATCGTTTGGTAAAAGCTAAGAAAATAACCCTTATTTGTACAAACAAAAAGTCGACCAATCAGAGCGCGACACGTTATAGAACATTCTAGGCATTATTAATTAACTGCGTAATATTTAATCCCGAAAATGATGGAAATATTTTTTATGCTCTAGAAGATTTGTAAATGTGATGTAACTTATTTTCTACTTATAGTAAAATTAAAGAATTAGTGTACCCAAATATTGTGAAAATTTGAGATATTTTGGTTAATAACTTTTTACATTGTTAATATATTAAGAAACCTTTATGATGTGCTAATAGACAACTGAATTACCGATTTAACAATGTATAGTACATTAGCGTAAGAAGTAATCGTGTATAGAAAAAATTGTAATTTTAGAGAATTGTATAGAGAAAATGTTATGCAATAAAGAGGCAAAACGGACAATGGCAAGCGGCTCACTTTAAAGTAACCTTCGAGTCTACTTTATGGCTTCGGGGCCCAGTAATATTGTAGTAGCTGAAGTGACTAGTAGCAGAACCAAGAAGTAGCTGAATATAGAACATAGTGAATAGTAGCTAGCAACATAGTAGCTGATAATAGCAGCTACACAAGTGATAATAATAGCTAGTTGTACAACATAGTAGCTGATAATAGCAGCTAGACAGCTGATAATAGCAGCTAGTAAACAGTGATAATAAAAGCAGATAGCACTAATAGTAGTAAGTTACTACCGAACAATTTAAAGAAATAGTCAACTGAATATTCATCTGAAAAATATAGTGACCAACCGATAGTGACCAACCGATATAGAACAACCGTAGTTGAAGAACCATATTCAACAACCGTGGTCAATAACCAATAGTCAGAAGATTTCCGCCGAACAGTTGAGCAGTCGAACCACTGGCCACTGCCTTGCCATTTGTATTCTACAGTTCGTGCATTTTGATTGGACGTCAGTCCACAGTACCCCAGCCGCACCCACAAAGACGGCATTAGAAGTATCCACCGGAACCTATAGGTGTAGGACGTGAGCGACTCGTGGAGTATCTTGTTCAACATTTACTGCCGAGTTTCGCCCGTCCGGCACAAATACAAAATACCCTTACTAGTGTATAGATTCAATATTCTTTACACATTTTTACTTATAATTTTATTAATATAACAATAAAGTTATAAATCTTTAAGTCACTGTACCTTTAAGGGCAAAGGCCTTTTATGTACAATAAAATCTAATATATAAAATTTATGTTTGTTTGTTCGTATTTTATGCGCTGTCATACTGTTCTTCAGATTGCGCTAAAACTTTGTCAACTTATTGCTTGCACTTGTGCAAAGGTCATAAGCATTGTACAATTAACTTACAGTAGGTGGCGCGCGTGTCGTACTCGTACCGACACATTTATTTGAAAATCCAAATTTGGAACGATATTTCCATATCGGAAAGATTATTTCTTCTGCGGCAGCAATGCGCCGGGTACCAGCTAGTTTAGAATAAAATTTTTCATCTTGGCCCCGTTCAATCCCACTCGTGGACATGGGTCTCTTTTGTATGGAGGATTTAATCGTCACGCTTGACAGGTGTACTGACGACCGCAGTACTAGACATTTCGCACCTTTAACACTGCTGCCCGTCGCCAGTTGAAGCTTATCGGAGCGGATATTTCTGGCATTTCCAATAGTCGACTTTTACGACAGCCACAGGACGAAAGGGATTGTGGATTCTATTCCGTCGCCACCATATGACAAAAAAAATATTTTTATATATTGTTAGTTATTGCTTCCCCTTTAAAAGTAAGCTTAAGTAAAAAGTAACGGCCTATAAACGACACACTTCTAGGCACAGCCCCCTATTCATTTCTGATAGGGTTGTGGAGAAATTAGTCAACCGCGCTGTTCCACCACGCTTGCACAAAATACTGTACAGCGTGTTTCGTACGGTGAGTGAAGAGCAGTTGAGACCCTTTACAATGGCAACGAGGCATTCCATCTAAGTCCTCAGAGGTGACAACACATCTGAATTTTGTATTCTTTATCAACAATTGATGTATATAAAGTCTACGGGCCACAGCACCTACATACCATCAGGTGAACTGTGTACTCGTTTGTCACATCTTATATTCATCATTCATCGTACATCTATAAAATATTATTTCAGGAAGGTTTGTCACAACTTAGAATTGCAATCTAAAACTCATTGGTGCCAGAGGGGATCGAACCAGAGTTGCTCGAGTACTGTGTTTGACAACTGAGTTTATAAATTATATCATCCGAAAAACTAAGAAAAGGTAAAACGTGTCACGTTACGTCGGTTACAGTTAATTGCAACATGTGTTACAATTAATTGCGCCATCTATGAAAATCACGTCAAATCCTGGTTCAATTTACGAACCCTTAAAGCTTCTTGCAAAAGAATATAAAACCCAATTTCGTATTTTGTATTAAATATAACTTAAATTTAAAAACCCCCGAAAAGAGCTGGTGATTTTCAAACGGCTGAACAGATTTTCTTGAAATATAGCTAAGAACACTCTCAATTAAGACAGCTTTCAAAAGAAAAAACTTAATTAAAATCGGTTCATCTGTTCAGGAGCTATGGCGCCACAGACTGACATATAGATACATAGATACACAGAAACACAGATACACACTACAAACATATAACACCTCTCTGTTTTCGTCGGGGGTTAAAAACTATCATCATCATTATCATTACAGCCTTTCAAAGTCCACTGCTGAACATAAGCTTCCTCCATAGATTACCTCATTGCGCATACATATTTGCCATGTCACGATTGTTGGCAACCGCATTTTTGTGCTGTGCTTTGTGCAAATCTCCTGTTTCATTTTCCGTCTGTCGCCTCTTACGACACCCACGTAATAATATAAGTTAGTGGATTCTCTTACGCCGCCGGTACACGGCAAATACCTAAAACAAATTAATAAAACTATAGTAAAATATTTCGTTGTTTTAATTTGCTTAGCTAACATAAAATAAATTTTCAATAAACACTAGTTAAAGATATGTAACAAAATAAATGACATATTTAATGTATATTAGTGGTCGCCTAGTGATCGAATTCGACAATAATTTCGACATTAAGGCGCGGTGAATAGACGACTTTTATGTATTTGAGGGGGTGAAGCAGATGAAGTAAGGGACTAGTAGTCCCGCCCACTGCGGGGTGCACCGCGTGAATCTCGCCGTCGCTCGTCGTAAAATGTACAATTGGTCCAGCGCGCCGCTGTCCGCCTTCGCACCGCGTTTCCGCGATGGCTGGTGGTTCGAATCCAATTAGACGTATATTTTGGATTCGTATTTTAAAATGTTTCTACATTTACTTTCGTATTTAAAATATGTACATATTTTTGTTTTGTTATTTTAAAAATATTATGTACCTACATATTTTCGTGTTGTTATTATTAAAATATGTACATATTCTATTTTCTTAATTTTAAAATAATCAATAATTGTTATTTTCTAGAAAAGGTTATCGAGAAATTTTGTAACAGATTGATCAAATGAATAATAAATTAATTCTTAAATAAAATGACTTTGGACCAAAATGCTCAATCATAGAAATGGCATATTCTCGAAACGGCAAATTGTAATAATAGTGAATTTATAAAAATAATCATTTTATTCCTATAGACATATTCTTCAGAATCAAGAGTAAAATAAACCATTATGAACAAACTTTACTATAGCGCTAGCCCTAAAATCGAAAAAAAAAACAGCTGTTTCTTTGGGAATTGTGGGTTATTTGAAGGATACATAAAACTTAAACAATCTAATTATTTTAATTTAATTTTATTATTTTGATGTATTTACACATACGGAGCGAAATCTAATTATATAAATTGTGGAAAATATAAAATAATTCAGTCAGCATTTTTCTGTGCACCAAGGCATATTTTGTGTCTTTGGCTACAGCCCTCAACTTATTGCACATATTGTGCAGCACATGGTTTCGGCATTCAACTTTTTGAACGGTATGATTCAATAACAATGCCTTATAATTATTTTCTTAGGATCGCGATGACCAACAGTCGTCGGCATATATACGTCTATTAGAGGTATGCCATCTTTGCTCAGTGTTCCTTCAGCTATCGCTGCATCACGCTCACGCATAGTTGCTGCCGCCATGGATTCGACAGATGTTGACTCCCATTTTATAAACTTTGTTTAGAACTTGAGCATAAGTTGTTTTCGTAAATATGGGTATGTCCACATGCTGTAATTCTTCCAATTGCGAAAACCGACACCAATAGAAGTAATTCCTGTAACGGCACCCACGTTAGTGTTGACATTATGTGTACTTGATAAATCTTCGCTTGTGACAATAAAGACGTCTTTACACATATTGCATCTAAACTTGAATCTGGAGATCAAGCCAATCCTTTTTCTCCTATTATACAACGTGTTACAAAATACCCCGTAAAAAATATAATTAATTATCAAAGCCAAAAATTTTGTCAACCCTAGTAAGCTGTCATGTCAGAGAACCAGATTATTTAACAGAAAGGCCTACGTACCTATTTTATCTAATAATTGCCTACTTTAATAGTTTTTCTATTTTTCATTCATAAATGTTTGCTACCTCAATACAAGGATGTCATTATACTCAAGTACTGGCTTCAAAAAATCAAGTTGGAAAAAAAATATGTTGTCAATTTCAAATCTTCTAATCGATATCCTACAACTGTATCGAGTTTTTTTTCCAACATTTTTGCAAAATAACGAAGCTTTCTAACTCGGAATATTACGATATGATGTTATGCGTAGGCCATGAAGATAGCAATTTAAATCGTGCTCGCGGACTGTATCGGCAACGATTTATCGATGGTAGACCCCCCACTGAATAGCGACGGCTGCCTTCGTACCAGTGTTTTCTGAACATGTCAAGACGACTACATTCCACCGGCTCTTTTCATCGGTCTACTGGAAGTGGACGTCCAAGCACAGTCAACGCCAGGCAGGCTGAGTTAGTGTTAGAGCATTTTGAAGAAGAGCCGACCACAAGTACGAGGCGAGCCGGAACAAGATTCGGTATAAACCATGTTGCAGTTTGGCGAATTCTTCGTGACGACAATCGTCACCCTTATCACTATCGCCGTACACAGGAGCTGATACCCTCCGATTTTGCACCCAGGAGGAACTTCTGCGAGTGGTACCTCATGCAGTTAGAGGAAAACCCTAATTACGTAAACTATGTTCTTTGGACGGACGAGGTAACATTCGCGAGATCAGGACTTTTAAATATGCATAACGATCACGTTTAGGCTCGCGTAAATCCACATGCTTCACGGCAGGGCAGATTCCAACACCAGTGGCTGAATGTGTGGGCTGGCCTTTATGACGGGCATGTCATCGGTCCCGTCATTATGCCATCACGTCTGAACGGTAGCAACTATCTAACGATTTTACAAACGGAATTAGAAGAGGCGATTGACGAATTTCCTGTGGCTGACTGGGATTACTTTGAGAACCAAAGAAACATGGTGTTTCAGCATGATGGGGCTCCGGCACATTTTGCTCGCAACGTACGAGAGCATCTTAACGTTCGCTTTCCGCGAGTGATCGAATTCGACAATAATTCATTAAATGTTTAGGTTTTTGTTTATGGAAGCTGTATTTCAATTTAAACTGTACATTACTATATAAAACACAGATATCTAACCATACAAAATATAAAATAAAAGCATTTTTGCCTTGACATACACTCCACACATTATTGAAAAAGGGACATTTAGAATCGCACAAAATTCACAGCTTTATGATACAGTCAATCAATCAGTAATTATTTGTTGACAATATTTTAAAATTCTTTGGCTACAACCTTTACTCTGTGCGGTGTTTGGTCTCAGACAAAGTTAGTAGGTCTCAGACTTGTTTGACTTTGGTCTTAGAGAACTAACATACTTATTATTTACTGTGAGACATTGGCAGTATGAATGTTTAATTGAAAAAATGTATATGTTTTATTCAATTTTATTTAATGTATCTGTAACATATATTACATACAAATTTTAGCTTTCTACACTCCTTCTCCATATAAACTTTAACTTTACCAAATCTCACACTCCTCCGTTCGCACAATATGCTTACAAAGTTTTCCCTTCACATATTAATATATGTACCTATAGATAACAATAAAATCCTGTTTAACTTTATATAAAGTCGCTAAGCGCGCTGAAATCGCAATGCCTGAAGTTGTAATTTATATTCTAGCACGATTTTTTATATTATAAGATACGTGCTGGATGTTTGCAATTACTGTAAAAGTAAAAAAAAAATGAAATTTATTGCATAAATAATCGCCAATACTAGAACCTAGTACTCAGGTGTGTGATCTGAAAACGGAATCATGACAAAGTGTTTTTTTAAAAGAAACCAGAGGAGTGTTATAAGTTTATATTGTGTGTCTGTGTATCTGTGTGTCTGTGTATGTGTGTGTCTGTGTATCTGTGTGTCTGTCTGTGACATCATAGCTCCTGAACGGATGAACCGATTTTTATTATTTGTTTGTTTGTTAGAAAGGTGTCTTAATTAAGATAGTTCTTAGCTATGTTTCAAGAAAATCTGTTCAGCCGTTTGAAGATTATCAGCTCTTTTTGTATCGGGGTTATTTTTATTTTTTATTTAAGTTATTTAGTATTATAAATATCATAATTTAAATGAATGAGTTCTTATTATGAAATAGTAAACAATAGATTGATAGATAGAAAATTCTTTAAAATTAAAGTTACAGCCTATATATTACAGTCCACAGCTGGGCACAGGCCTCCTCTCTTTTCTGAGAGGGTTTTTAGGGCAAGTAAATGTCCGCCGCGCTGCCCCAATTGAGTGTTGACGAACTTCACGTGTCTTCGAATTATTTTTTTCTTATTTCTCAGACATGCAGGTTTCCTCACGATGTGTTCCTAAATTGCCGCGCACGTGGTATATCAGTACTTAAAATTGTAATTAACAATTTCATTGGTTCCCACTTGGATCGAACTCTGGTTGCTCGTGTACTGTGAAATTTATAGCGAGCGCTTAGCCCCCCAGATACCACGGCTCACGGAAAATTCTTTATTGTACTCAAAACAATTTGGTACAACGGCGAACTTAATGCCGAAAAGGCATTCTCTGCCAGCTAATCTTTGGTAGTGTGGTGAGATCTATGGGTGGAGCCGCAACAGAAAAATATACTTTTTTTTATAGGAGAGGGGGCAAACGAGCATGCGGCTCACCTGATGGTAAGGACTACCGCCGCCCATGAACAACTACAACACCAGGGGAACCAGAGGAATTGCAGATGCGTTGCCGGCCTTTTAAAAAGGAGTAGGCTCTTATTTTGAAGGTCCCTAAGTCGTATCGGTCCGGAAAAATCGCTGGTGGTAAACTATTCCACAAGGAAGTTGTGCGAGGAAGAAAACATCTTCTAAATCGCACAGTGGTGGACCGCCAATCATCCAGATGGTATCGCGAGTTTTGTCGCGATGTGCGATGGTGAAATTGAGCAGCTGGAATTAGTCCGAACAATGCCTCAGAGCACTCCCCGTGGTAGATGCGATAAAATACGCAAAGAGATGCAACATCTCTACACAGTGCCAGTGAGTCAAGCCGATCGGAAAGAATTCGACGATTCGAACCACTCTGCGCTGGATGCGGTCAAATGGAAGGAGCTGGCACTGGGGAGCCTCTGCCCAGAGATGGGAACAGTATTCCATGTGAGGCCGAACCTGCGCGTTGTGAAGTTGCAGGCGGTGTGCCGGCATGAAATACTGTCCCGCTCTGCTGAGCACGCCAAGCTTTTTAGAGGCCAATTTGGCCTTCTCTTCCAAGTGACCACGAAACTGCACGTCACTCGATATGTCGACGCCGAAGATTCCGATACTGGCTGAGGCAACAAGGGGAGTGCTTTGAAACTGAGGAGATACGACAAAGGGGTTTCGTTTTAGCGGTAAACGCGCAAACTTGAGTCTTCTGAGGATTAAACTGGACTAGATTTAGTCGCCCCCAATCCGAGGTTTTGTTCAGCAAAGACTCGACTTCAGACACAAGTTTGTTCCGGTACTCGGCGACGTGTTCCCGAGAAATATTGACACGGCCGGTGTATAGAGCATCACCAGTGCTGTCATCCGCATAGCATTGAATGCTACCGGTTTGCAACATATCATTGATATGCAGAAGAAACAGCGTTGGTGATAGCACGCAGCCTTGTGGAACACCAGCGTTAATAGATTGTAGTCGGAGCATGCACCGTCTACAGCGACCTTGATGCTCCAATCTGCAAGGAAACTGGTGATCTAGTTGCACAATTTCTCGAAGCCCATAGGAAGGGAGCTTGAAAGAAGCGCTTTGTGCCAAACCCGATCGAAAGCCTCGCAATGTCCAAACTAACGTCCAATGCCTCCTTTGACTTTACTGCTCCGCCCATCTATGAGTCAGGTAGACCAAAAGATCACCAGCTGATCGACCCCGACGAAAACTGTATTGGCGATCACCAATCAGCTGGTGATCCTCAAGGTACCGCATGAGCTGGCAGTTTATAACGGACTCCATTATTTTGGAGAACAAGGGGTGATGGCGATAGGCCTGTAGTTGACGGGTCTGAGCGGCGTGGCCAGTGAGTCGTCCTCCTGTGCAGAGATGGTAGTGATGGCTTACAGAAATTCCCTTGGACAGCCTTGGCGAGAGACTAGAATGCACGGGTCCCGAAGGAAGGCGAACTAGTTTCTCGCCAATTCTGCCTATGTGCTCTGACTTGCCTTGGCAATAACACTTTGAAGGACCTGCAGGCGAAGTTATACTTCTTTTGAGCATGCTGGTGTTTACATCCCGAGCCGCCGAAGCCTCATCCCAGGCCTGATAGCACTTGCTTACTGCGTAATGCAGTCTTACAGGAGCGACCAAACCAAGGCTGCGATCTGCTCCGATGGGTACCACAGATGATGGAATAAATAGTTCCATTCCCTGTAATACCACATCAGTGACAGAGTCGGCAACAGCGCTGGGATCATCCGGCGAGAAGCAAACCCACCCCCATGGGTAGGATGCAAAGATAGACCGCATTCCGTCCCAATCCGCCGACCTGTAATGCCAAACACGGCGGCAACCTACAGAACGTAACCGTGAGGGGAGCGTGAGTGGCACCACACCCGGATCAGACAATGGTCCGAAGATCCGAGAGGGGCATCGACGGAAACCTGATATCCGTCCGGATGAGAGGTCAGCAGAAGGTCCAACAGGGAAGGTGTATGATCCTTCACATCTGGAATCCACGTAGGCGAAGTAACCAGTTGTGTCAGACCATATGCCAAGGCAAAGTCATAAACAGATCTCCCCGCATGATCGGTTAAACGTGAACCGAGCCATTCGGCGTGGTGGGCGTTAAAATCGCCAAGGATCACGATCTCTGCGGATGGGATCTGCAAGGAATCTGTAGCCATTTGGACGTGGTCGATGAGTCGGTCTGTTTCGGCATTACCGCTATGGGACCTATAGAGGCACCCGTAGAAGCGCGGATGGTCGTTGCTATCTACGCGTAGCCAAAGGATGGACAGGTCCGAACCTTCAAGACTAACGAGGCGTCGAGAACAGATGTCCTCTCTGACATATACGCAAACTCCAGCCCGAGGCACAAAGGAGTGTTCCAATTTGTACCCCGGGTAGGAGAGATACGAAGTATCAGCCGGAGAAGACACCTGCGTCTCGGTCAGAAAGAGCAAGGCCGGCTTCGCCGTCTCGAGATGGTAGTGAACGGCGTTTAGGTTCGAGTGAAGTCCCCTGATGTTGCAGAAATTCACGGATAGCGTGGCAGGGGTCGCCTTGGTTTTGTTGCTCAGTTTGCTCGGAGCAGTTATTGTTTTGAGCGGAATTTTGCCTCCCCCCCCCCTCAAAAATACGCGGGGCAGCCTGAGCACCCACGCTCAGGAATGGAGTAGCATGGTCGTGGATGCTCAGCGAGGGATTCTCCAGGGGTGCTGGTACCCTCCTGGGGTAGTCTATGATTTAATTCAGCTACCATGTTGATGGGGGGGGGGTGGAATTGGGCCTCCGGTCACCTGCACTCACCAGACGAAACGCAAAAGCAGAGCTTCCACTTCACGCCGGTATTCTGTGAGGTCGTTGTACTAACCCGGCTCGAGCCGGCCCATACGTGCAACAGCAAAAGCTGCTGCGTGGCTCTACCACCGTTAAAATGTACGAGTAATAAAGTTTTAAATAATATCATGACAGCAAATATTAGCGATGAGTGGTTGCTCAACGGTTATGCGCTGGTAATTTCACAGTACTCGAGCAACTGGAGTTCTAAGCCCGACGGCACCAATGAAATCAAATTGCATTTTTAACGCTTATTTATCACGAGCTCGGCGGTAAAGAAAAACATCACCAGGAAACTTGTATGAGGGACTTAAAATATTTCGAAGACATGTGAAGTCACTAGAGCAACGCGAAGGACTAATTACTTCACAATCTTCTCAGAAATTAGAGGAGGCCTGTGCCCAGCTACTGCTGTCCTAAATGCTAGTCCTACTGGACTAGCATAGGCTTTACGATGAAAACAAAAAACACTTACAAAAGTATAAAATACTATTAGATTATATTTTTTAGAATAATGAATTCCATGGTCGTGCTAAGACGTGTGTGTATTATTTTCCAACATTTTCGTGGTTCACCTCATTACTACGTTGCAATATATTTGCACAGAATACTGAAAGCAACGCTTTTGAAATAGAAAGTCGACACGCGCTCAAAGTCTGAAATCAGACAAGATTTACTTTAAATTATTATGAGGCGTTGACTTCAAAACTTGCTCCTTTAATTTGAATAACGAGCAGAACACTTAATCATTTATTTCAAGCTATTAACATATTTTCCGTATTTTATTTATATTAAAATAATCACCCGCTTGCCAAGCGTGGCAACTATGGCAAATATCCCCCCTATGAGGCAATCTAAGAGGGAGGCCTATGTTCAGCAGTGGACTTTAATAGGCTGTAACGGTAACGGTAATCATCAATCAAAAACCCAAATCTAATATATAAAAAAAAAATTGTTTATGTAAAATTTTTAGATACACTATGCGTGGGCCACTCAGAAAGTTTTGCGAAACTAAAAGAAAGCTCTATGTTTAAGGCTTTGATTATTAAACTTATCTACTAAACTTTCAAAGAACTCTCCACCAGCATCTAAACAAAGTTTCACGCGTTTTTTTTTTTTTTTTTTATTCTGCAACCTGCTCAAACACTAGCTAGCACATCTTTCGGCGATAAAAACTGTATCCACTTTTAGCTTTTTTTTATTTTAAAGGAAAAAAGTAACAATGTGCCAAATCAGAGCTGTAAAGAGAGTGAACCAAAAGTATATTTTAATTGCGCGTTGTCGCTGTCATGATAAAGCAATACCCTGCGAAATCCCATGTTTGGTCGCTTGTTGTTCACAGAAGTGAAGACTTTTGGCAAGCATTTGGTAGTATTCGGCATTGACGCTACTTCGATTTCGTAAGGGAATTGACACCAGATATCCCGTCAAATTGTCTAAATCTAAATCTACTCCTCGCTTCTCGATCGCTTCACTTTAAGTAGACGTTAGTCCATTCTTAAGCCGCCAAATCATCGACTGGCGTTTCGTTTCTTGATCGTATTGATATATCAAAGATTCATTACCTGTAGTAATCTCGTTAACATGCAAAATAGATTATTTTTTCAACGAAATATCAATATTTTAATTCAACTCCTAAAAATATTAAGAGAAATTTGAAAATGGAACATTCATATTTTACTATCGTATTCTTTTTTTTTTGCTTTATTCATCATTGTTTTAGAATTAAGTTGATATGGGTCCTTTATTAACCGACTTCAAAAGGGGGAGGTTCTCAATTCGAGTGTATGTTTTTTTTGTATGTATGTTACACGATATCTTCGCATATTGTAAACCAATTTTGATGATTCTTGTTTTATTACATAGAGAATTTTTTTACTCTTAAGGGTAGCAAATAAATAACTTCTTTTTTAGCAATTTGAAATCGGTTTTCAATTTTTGTTAAAATTTATAATTATTACCTTCAACAATTTATATTGAATATGAATATTAAATATAAGTGTCATCAGCCGAATATCAAATATAAGTGTCATCAGCCGAAACGTCGGAATTTCACAACAAGTGGTAAGTAATAACGCTATGAAATAGGAGAATAAGAAATCACTGTGGAATAGATTTTAAGTAAAGCTTTTATATAATGAAGTAAACTTCTATATATTTAAGTAATTCGGGATATTAAGAAAGATCTGGATAGGCCAGAGTATTCACTTACTAACAGATGGATTGCATATTCGTGTATCACAAAAAGCTTCAAACGTAACAATGTATTTCTAGTTTGATAGATTCAAATTATTCTACGAGTATGTGGCAGCGGTGTAAATGAATCAATCCATTCGCCAAATTTTCCCGTAAGTATCGTAAGAGGGAGATTTGGGAAATGCCAGGAATCTTCATTGGCTTTCATCTTTTTTTCCACTTCTCTTATGTCACTTGTGCTCGGTAACGTAATATTCATTTTGTTGCTACGCTGTGAGCTTCGAAGTCGATTTCGGGATGGATCTAAAATGTTCAGGCCAAGAGTATCTTGTGCATATTATGATTTAAAACGCCTCTACGATTCTGGAAAAGTTCTAGTTGAAGCTTAGATGATTTAAATGATCTAAAGTGAAGAGGTAACGTTTTTATAAGCATTAAATAATGTCTTACTAAATTAACTTAGAAAAATATATTTACAAAAAACAATAGTAGCGGCAGCGTAAGAGAATTCATTACCCCATTTATTCCCGTGGGTGTAGTAAAAGGCAACTATGGAAATGCTATGATCTCATGGCATCGAATAGATGGCGATATAACAATCTAGTTAATACCAGACGTAAAATACTCTGTCTGGTGATGAGGAGCAGCGCCCCAGGTGCGAGACGCCTGGTACTGCGATCGTCAATCCGCCTGCCATGCCTGGTGGTTAAGACAAATCCTCCTTAAAACGGAACAGGCCCATGTACACAAGTAGCCTTTTACGGGTTCTTGATGATGATGATGATGATGACGACGAAGGTGAAGATAAAAAAAAAATTCTTTGGAATAATCAAAAACATATTATTTAATGATTTTTTATATTAACGCGAACACTACACATTGAATAAAACTACTTTTACGGATTTTACTGCGTTTAATTATACTTAGTTTTAAATTCCCGACGTTTCGGGTGCTTTCCAGCACCCATGGTCACGGTACTATTCTTAGTTACGGAGTTCAAGGGGACTGATCGCCTCAGTCCCCGTGACCATAGACATATAGTTTTATTCATATGATTTTAGATCAGATACTATAAATTGAATAGAATTACTTACGGATTTTATCGCGTTTAATTATACTTATTTTTAAATTCCCGACGTTTCGGGTGCTTTTCAGCACCTATGGTTATACGTACCATAGTTTGACATGTAGTTTTATTCATATTATTTTAGATAGAGAATTCCCACTTGAAGTTAGACCTTATAGAAGAAGTAATTTATTAAAAGCAAATGGAATTTGAGAACAAGACATCTTAGAGAAATTGTTAACTATTAATACTAATATCTATACTTTTCGTATAGAATGCAAACGCACAATGACTATTTTTCTAGCCAGAAAAAACCACAAATACGCATTTAGAAGAACTTCCAAGTTTATTTATAGATCTAAAAACCTTATTTTAAGAAAGTACCTCTTATAAGAGCTTAAGATGATGCCACAGAAATATTTTCTTGAAATAAATTTTTCGTAAATTCACACACCGTTGACCGTGTCGTGGCGGTGTAAGAATATCCACTACTCCATATCGTCCCGTGCCGTAAGAGGCGACAGAGGGACGCAACCAGGAGATGGAGGGCAGCGTCTTCCTAATAACAACTAGAAAATAAAAAATGCGGTTGCCAACCCGCCTGCCAAGTGTGGCAACTATGGCAAATATCCCCATTATGAGACAATATATGGGGAGGTCTATGTTCAGCTGCTGTAAAGGCAACGGTAATTGACACACAAATCTAAAATGATACTATAATAAAAAAACAAATGGCGTTCACCCTAAAATAAAATGTAGCTTAGAATATCTCCTAAGAATAATACATAAAAACATTTTCATTCCTTTTATAAAATCTTCAACGTATTGGGCCTGTTTCAGAGATTTAGAGTACGCCCCACTTATTATATTGTGAATGTGAAGATGTAAACAGAATATCTGTAGAGGGTTTCAAACGTCTTTTTTACCTACCCAAGCCCTAATTGCGTCAATTAATTAACAAATTTAAAAAATAGAAAATAAATAATAGTTAAAACACGCTTTTGTAGATAATCGAACTAAGAACTAAAAATTAAAATAATTTTAAATAAGTTTAAAATAAGAAAATAGTGATGAACATAAAAAAAATATTTTATTGTAAAAAAGCGTGGGGTGCTTTTTCAGATATTTTTATGATGACGCTAATTTTACAAATATCCACAAAAATATTTACAACAAATGACATCAAGCACGTGCACAAGCATTGAGTTGCAAGATTCCACCTGGAGCGACAGACTGACAAACAGACAGACAGACACACAAAAAAGTGACTTACTAAAAACGTGGTAAAATATGTAATATATTTGTTGCCAATCAAACCAAGAGGACAGGGGAAACAAAATTCAGACAGTAACGTTACTCATACAAGTGGTAAAATTAAACATTTTGTACAACCAACTTCAATATAAATAAAATGAGAACATCATCAATGTAGTCGAAGTCAATTAATTACGCATTATTAAGGATAGCTCAAAAACTACTTGTCAAATCTTGATCGAATTTATATATGAAACCACATGAGAAGCGCTAGCTTTCAAAAGAATCATCAAAATCGGTTCACCTAGAAAAAAATCTGAGGTAACACAATAAATAATTTAAAAAAAAATTGTACAACCGACTTCAATATAAATTACTCAAAAACCTTCAGACAGGTCAGACCTTGATCAAATTGATATGGGACCACATGAGCTTTCATATAAAAAAAGAATCATAGAAAAAAAAACATACAGTTGAATTGAGTACCTCCTCCTTTTTGAAGTCGCTAGAAAAATACAGTCGAATTGAGAAGTCGGTTGAAAAGGGTTTCCAATATTTATATAATAATACAATGTTAAAAGGAATAATCCCACTGGATTTCTTGCTATTCTATCGCAGGACAAAAGTTTTTCTGTTAGTGATAAATAAAAATTGACTTTGAAGAACTTTGATGTTATAGTCTAGACTAGTCCCGTAGGCTGTAACAATAACTAAAACAATAAATCAACTTCATGCATAATCATATCATGATATACATATATATCACTCGACACTATTTATATAAATTATCGAGAATCGACTATATTTATACAGTCGCCGCTCAATAATTTGAAACTCAAGGGACCAGAGAAAAATTTCAAATTACCAAGACTTCAAAATAACAGGAGTTCAAATAACCAAGACGGGAGGGAGGAACAGGTCAGGTCTGTGCATGATAAACGCTTCAAATTATCGAGAGTAGGGAAGCTCAGACTTCAAATTATTGCATGTTGGCGGGCAAGATACTATTCCTTCAACTTCAAATTACCGAGGAGACCAATTAATATTGATTTTATTCAATTTATCGAGTATTTTTCAAGGGACCGGGAAAAAATTTCAAATTATCGAAAGATTCAAATTAACGAGTGTCAAATTATCGAGAGTTGACTATATACTAGCTATACAGGCAGACGTTCTGCCATTTCCGACGACTATTCCTATAAAAATGTGATACTGCTGCTTGGTGACGGTGGTACCTACCCAGACGAACTTCTAGGCAGAAAAAAGTATTTGTGTCTTGATGTCTAGTTCCTGCAGAAACTGTTTTCTGAACGGGCCGTTCACAGAGCAAGTACGCAGAGCAAGCAAGCGTAAGACGCAGCATGCGGGGCCACTACACCGCATGCTGCGTCTTACGCTTCCCACTCAGGCCTGAGACTGGGTAAATCAAGTTTGCCAATGTTAATAAAAAATGTAATGCAGAAAAGTATGATGGTTATAAAATTAATTAAATCCCTTAAATATTTATAAACTTCAACATTAAATACGACATCCTTTGTTACATAAGTCTATATAAATAAACAAAGATAAAAGTCGCCATTTAATGAGCCATTTACAAGGCAAACTGTCTTCAGGACAAAACGGCAGACAGAACTCATTAAATACGTAACGTATATTTGAAGAACAGTCAGTCTAAACAGAGAGCTATCGCGTCATTAGCAAGGTCTGTTGTTCCACATAGCTCCACATTAAGTTCCTATTATGTTTTTAAGATATTTAATATTTTTAGAGAATTGTTTTTCTTATTCTTCTTCTTCCATTACCATAACAGCCTATCAAAGTTCACTGCTAAATACAGGCCTCATCCATAGATTGCCTCATAGGAGTATATTTGCCATATTTGTTACGCTTGGCAACCGCAGTTTTAACATTTATTCAGCTGTAATCACGAAGATCCTGCTGCCCATCCCCTGCTTCATTTTCCTGTGTCACTCTTACGACACCCACGGGATGATATGGGGTTGTGGATATTCTTACTCCCCTAATACACGGTTAATATTATTTTTTCTTCATCAACCCCTAGATGTCCACCACTGAACATGGAACTCTCACGTTGTAGGGGATTTGTGTTAATCGCCACGCTTAGCATGCCGATTAACGATCGCAATACTAGACGTCTAGCACCCTTAACGCTGATTCCCATGCGCTGTCTGAGTAAATTAAGTCTAGCATAAACGGGGTGGTTATAAGTGGCGGTGGTATAAAAAGGTTGTAAGTCAATTGTTAACATAAATAACTTTATTTGACACGCATTCACACATAAAGAAACACAGCTGTTGCATGCTTAAATTCTGAAACTGAAAAACTTCCAGTCGAAAACTGACCAACTTCTTTCAGTCTCAGAAAAAGCGTTACTACAAAACTTTTTTATAATTCAGCTCCCTCGTAACATCACAGAATTTTAACATGGCGCTCTCAAGTTGGATTCTGGCCAACCAATTACGGTTATATTTTATTTTCTTTATCGACAGTAACCATAATGTTTTAGTAATCGATTGGATTTGAAATAAATCGATTTTCATTTCGCTTTTTCCTTTATGAAAAGTAATATTTAAGTAAGTATATAAAGGTGTATGGTTTGTTAAAAGATGTAACCACATCTTCTCTAAATACCATACTTACATGCACAATTTTTCTACATAAAAGTTTTTAGCTACCGAAAATAGCGCAATATGGATACCATAGGATATAACATATCCTATACGGTATGGAGGATGCAGCGTATGAGAATACATCAATTCAGAGGCGACTATGGGAAATGCTATTTCATAGCTTTCGACAGCTGGTGGAATCACCACCTCGTTTACACTAGTAGTACAAGAGGTAAAATAAAAAAAAATGTACAACTAACTTCAATATAAACATAAGTGATAAAATAAAAAAAATTGCACAAACGACTTTAATATAAATAAAATTAGAACATCATCAATGTAGTCGAAGTCAAATAAATACGTATTATTAAGGATAACTCAAAAACTACTAGTCATATCTAGATCAAATTTATGTGGAACCACATAAAAAGCACCAGCTTTCAAATAAAAAAAGAATCATCAAAATCGGCTTACCTAGAAAAAAGTTCTGAGGTAACACACATAACAAAATACAGTCGAATTGAGATCCTCCTCCTTTTTTTGAAGTCGGTTGAAAATACCCAGACCGGCAATGAATTTTTATATAAAATACGAAGAAACTTTTTCTCCGACCTTATATTTTTTAGTTTTTTTTCTTTGTGGTATAATCCCGCCGCAGCGATATAAGGTCGGCTCGACCAGATAATGTTCACGCTCCTACAGTATACTAACGTATAATAAACATAATATAATGATGATGTTATGTTTCGTGTGGTGAGTGTAAACATCTGGAGAACTTTTGAGTGAATACTGTGGGTATTCACTTATCATAGTCATTGAAATTAAAAACTGGTTAAACTTTATAATTTTTTTAATCATCCTATTTTAACTTATATTCATACTAATGATTTCTTATATTTATGCAAATACTGCACGTTGAATAAAAGTAATTTTGCGGATTTTATCGCATAAATTTTTTTTTCCTATTTATTTTGGTACATCAATCAATAATAAAAAATTTACACAAACGTAACATTACTTAGGTAATGACAAAAAAATACAAGAGTGCCCAAACATTTCTTATTTATCTTACATTGTTAGACCCTTAAATCTTAGACTACTACTTGCTAACACTGACAACACATAAACAAAATTTTAAATTTTTTTAACTTATTAAATTCGCACTATCGCACTACCATTCTGTTTTGATCGAAAGATTTACTGAAAATAACTGCTGGGAACCATTTATTAAAATATAATACTGTTAGAAATGAGGGTAAAAAAATTAAAGAAAATACGAAAAATTGAGGGTAGAACTGGCAGTACAAAGTATCGCGGAGGCAACTAAGAGGGATCAGCGATAATTCTACGAGTCTCACTGTCGTTACTATGCCCGTTGGGGCATTCTACTAGTGTAAGCAAGCAAGATCATGTTGCTGAGAGGCTGCCCTGTGTTACATTGGAATGGGTGGTGTTGCTGTTGGTTTGCAAACTTTGGTGTTATCAGGTAATTGGGTCTTTCACGTTACACCGGTGTGTATACTACTGTATTGCTCTATACTGAATGTATGGTGCAGTTGTGCTTCTGTTACTTATTATGATTCTAACAATACTATAAAAATGATGGAAGACAGCGGGAATCACCCATGTCCAGCAAAGGACTTCTGCGGGCTAGTGTAGAAGAAGAAATATTAAAATAATGTTATTTAACCTATGCAATAACTACGTTTCGGTAAATAATAAAGTGAGAGAAGAAATAGTCGGCACACAGTGATGGCGTAATACAATCCACTACCCCATGACCTCCTGTGGGTACCGTAAGAGGCGACGGAGGGAAACTGAAACGGGAGATGAGCAGCATCATCTTCCTGATAACTCAAAATAATTAAAAAAACTGCGGTTGCGACCCAACTGTTCTCAAGCGTGCAACTATGGTAATATTCTATGGTGACTTTGATAGGCTGTATTATATTTGATGAAAAAGAGTAATAAATTATTTAACGAAAATTTTGACATGAAACACTGACAATACATAAAATCATACATGCTTAAATTAAATAAACTTATTATGTTATCTAGCATCATCAAAGCAAATTTATACTGCAGAAGTGAACGGCGGAGTCGGAAAGGGACGCCCTAGACGAAGGTTTATCGACCAAATTGGCGATATATTGAAAATGGGCCAGATTAGGACTACCCTTAACCGACGAGCGTGTATGCGTAGATATATGGATGTCGAGATGAAGGAGGCGAGAGGTGTGCCAGGATCGTGCCAAATGGAAGTCCGTAGTCTCTGCCTACCCTCTGGGTGACAGGCGTGAGTGTTTATGTTTATGTTTATGTTATCTATGTATCTTACTTTTTTACGGACAAAGTAACTAGTTGTATTGTTATCTTTTTCTTCATAATGCTGCACTAGCATATTTAGAAGAATAAATACATAAATTTTTCTTTCTCGATTCATTTTAAAAATCCAGTGCTATGACCTCTGTATACAAATGTAAAAAGTTTGTAAATTAGGTATTCAAATCACTAACCTCAACTTTTCATATTGATTATGTGATATGAGATCTCCCAAGTGGGTTCTGAAGGTGACAGTTACGTTCAACGCATTATGCGTCTCTTTGCTTTAGTTATTGTTCTGAGGTGTATTTACTGACCATAGACTTGAAGATTGATAGATTGCTATTGTTTTACTATAGAATTTAACTTCTATAGTAAGACAATAGCAATGACCTACTCGTATATGTAGTGCACGGGACAGCGAAAGGGTTAAATTAAATCGTTGATGCGACACAGTTACAACATAAACGATGTCTACCGAGCCGATATCTAGCACATATTAAGCATTTGAGACTTCTTCGTTACCTGACGCGACACAATGGCGGTACGACGACATCTTCATCAGCCAATGGCAGCCCACTGCCGAACATGAGCCTCTGCCGGGTGGATGCTCAGGCGTATTGTCAAACGCAATACCAGAGGTTTCGCACCTATGACGCTATCAGGATATTCTACGTCTGACTTGCATGGAATAATTGTACCGCCATCTATCGGAAGCCATGAGATCCACGAGAAGAAATAAGATGCTCTTACGCTGTCATCACACGCCACATAAAGTAGAATATAGTAACAGCCTATATACGTCCCACTGCTGGGCACATACCTGTTTTCACTTCTGAGAGGGTTTTAGGGCAAGGAAGTGTTTGCCGCGCTGCCCCAATGCGTGTTGGTGGACTTCACATGTCTTCGAAATATTTATTTTTTCTCAGACATCCAAGTTTCCTCACGATGTTTTCCTTCACCGCCGAGCACGTGGTAAATCAGCACTTAAAATTACCTTAAAATTAACAATTTCATTAGTGACGGCAGGGATCGAACTCGGGTTGCTCGCGTACTGTGAAATCGAGCGCTTAGCTCCTGAGCTATCACTGTTCACACGCCACATATCGACATCAAATTTGGATCGCATCGTCATATAAGATATCTATCACCTAAATGATTTCTTATTATGTAAGAATGGCTACATAATCTCTTTTTCTCTTTGCGTAATCACAAATATAGATAAGAAATCACAGCCTCTTCTTCACATGATAATAATTAGTGTTACTACAAAAAAAAGTGGTGGTGTAAGTATAATGTTGTTTCACAAGGCCTAATCATATCGACAAATAAATGCACGTGGTTTCGATATCAGTAAGACCTCGACAAGGCAGAGATTGCATTGCCATTGACCCGACCAGTGAAGACAGAACGAAGGCGAGTCTCATTATGAAACTTTGTATAAAATGTAGTGATTATAAAATATTAGAAAAAAAAGTTTACCCCTAGGGGTGGAAAAACGGGGGATTAAGTTATTAATTCTTTTATTTAAGCGAGATTTTAGTTATACCTTGAGTTTGCTAGCAATAGATGCAGGTGGCTCAGGACCATGCTTTTGTATTCCTTGGTGGAGACCTATGTTCAATATTGGACTTGTGAAAGGCTGTGATGATGAAGATGATGATGATGATTCACCAATACCTATTACATTCGTAGTAAAAAATAAAATATTATTTGTCTAATGTCATCTATTTAATCCTTTATCATTATGAAATTGTCAATTGCTAACTTGCCACGTGCTCGTTGGTGAAAGAAAAAAGGTCTTAGGTATAAAATATTCGAGGACTAATTGCTCCATAACCCTCTCCGAAATAAGAGAAGGCCTGTAACCCGCAATGGGACGTTAATAGGCTGTAACTACTAGTTTTTCATATTACTCAAATAAAGAGTAGTATTTTTTATTAGTTTTCCATTCCGTCGACATAATTTACTACGAGTATTTATATAAACGATCTGTAAACAGTCCCAGCCGTTATTGTGATACACGTCTTGAGGCAGCAATAGCAGTTGATATAAGCAATATAAGCAGACAGGAATGCTATCGCAAATGTCTTAATTGAAACTGGTAACGTTTATTGCCACTTTAACTAACGAAATTGCAATTTATAACAAAGGTATTAGAGACTGGATGACAGCAATTCATTATAGTGCGGTCACTATGTAGAAAGCTATAGCACTATAATAATCTATGTATACATATAACAAATATGTAGAAATGTCGTGTCTGTAATATAATAATTTCTTTCATTTAATCAAAAAATAAATTCATAGTTTTTAGAATTTTTGTCTATCTGTCTGTCTGTGTATTCACGATTCACGCAAAAACTACGGGACAGATTTCCGTGAAATTTGGTATGTAGGTAGTTAACGAACCTGGGCAACATATTATCCAAATATGAGAGTGCAAAAAGTAGGACATAAATAACTTCCTATGATTCCATCTATCCTCTTAATAGAAAGCATAAGATTTACAATCTTCGGATGCTTTGGCATATAATATTAAAAAATATTCGGTTATGCATGAATACTATAACCCGAAAAAGATTATCTTTCTTCGGAAGCAATCGGTTAAGATTAAAAATCTTTGTTTTTGAAATCTAATTTTTAAACTAGCAATATAAGTAGCTATTTACATAGAAATACACCAACTCTACGGATTTTTCAAAACGTGGCTCGCAGCAACAAAGGGTCACTTGATAGTGAGAATATTTGTTCACCGAATAAAAAGATTTTGGCTTTTATAATCCAAAAATAGAGCATTTTCCACATTTGTTGCATATATACAGATTTCGAAACAAAAGTTTATTTTTAATTTTATTGCATTATTATTTCTATATTTTCTTGCCATGGGTCGTATTGCTTAAGATGAAAAATCGATAGAGTTGTTTTTAAGATTTTCGTGTCAAATTTAGCAAAACAAAACGTAATCACCTCAGTATCTCACCTCGAGGATGTTTTAAACTGAGCATAGTTCATAGTGGTTAATAAGTGGTGGAGTTATGTTCCGACTTCTACAATAAGCGAAACAATTTTCTGCACCTCGTATTCTTGTAATTTCCTCTGTAGGTCACACAACTCGAATAATTTACTATATGCAATGATTAATATTAACTAACAGGACAAACAATCCTTATGCATTTAAAATGAAAGTTTAGAAATACTTTTAAGTAAATTAGCAGAACCATTCCATTATTAAATTACTATTACTATTTAATTTCAAAATAGTTCCCATGATGTATTGTATATATTTGTAAAAAGTATGTAAACTATAAAAATGTCAATAAAGAATTATTGTTATTATTATGTGGGGTATCTATTAGTTTTCTTATCTGGTTGGGCTGTGTAAATATATAATTGTAAATGAAAATGATAAACATACATAAATATCAATAAAATAAAATAAATACATAATAAATTACATAATGAAGTCCTCGGCAGGGGAGACCAAACGGCCGAGGGTTAGGGGGAAGGGAAAAGAAACCGGCGGACGATGCGGACGGTATCGAGGAGCACCGCCTTCTGCATTTGAGCTTGGAGCGGTCCGTCACGGAGTCCCAGTCGCCTCAGATGACCCGAGAGGCTGATTGGGATTAACCCGTTCGCAGAAACGACTACAGGTATAATTTCGGTCGGCAGTCCACCCCACATGTAGGTCACCTCGTGAGCCAGGTCCAGATATTTTGTTCGCTTATCTGTTTCGGCTTTCACGAGGTTCTCGTCATACGAAATGGTAATGAGCCTGGCGTGGTCATTTTCGAGCACGGCTTCCGGCATGTACTTATAATAAGGCAGTTTCCGATCCGCGAGACTGTATTTCAGAGTGAGCTCCTGGTGTAGAATCCTGGCTACTAGGTTGTGCCTATGCAAGTACTCAGAGTTAGAAAGCGCCGAACAACCAGAGATGACATGCCTAGTGATTCACCGGGATGGCGACAAGCTCGACACATATCGACGGTGCCATCCCTTAGGATGTATCTCCGATAGTTGTTGGTCTTAACAACCTGATCCTGTATTGCACAGACAAAACCCTCGGTTTCCCCGAAGAGGTCACCAAATCGTAGCCAGTGGAGGGAGGCAACTGTGTCTACGAAAGGCTCATGTAGAGCCTTGTAGAACCTGTACTGGCGGGTCTTGCCATTGCTCGTTGGCTAAGGATAGAGGGGTAATTCCTTTATCACAAAAAATAACGTCCCTATAGAATGGATCATCCGATCTCGTCAGAAAGTAATTATGGAGGCTGCACACTTCGCGATTATGCATGGTAAGCGCGCTTAAAAAGCCGCGCCCACCATGTTTCCGCGGCAAGTACAGCCTCATTATTGACGATCTCGGATGATGCATCCTATGGGACGTCATAATAGTGCGGACTTTTCTGTCCAGAGCGTTCAGTTCGGTCTGAGTCCACCTGAGTATGCCAAATGTATACATGAGAACAGGCTTGATCCAACCGTTATATGCGTGTGTCTTATTAAAGACGGTTAAGCACTTTTCTCAAGCGTGCATAAAACACCTTGCAAACTGACTGTCTCATGTCCGCCTCATCGATACCTACGTTCTGTGACATACCCAGGTATCGGTATGTTTCAGCCTCGGATAGGGTCTTTATGTTGATGGGCATAGACAAGTCTATGCCCTCAGAGTAAGCAACCCTTCCCCTTTCGACATGGAGGACCGCACACTCATCCGTCCCCAGCTTAATTCTAATAGAATTGCTAATATCACAAGTGATGTTTAGCAATTCCATAAGATGAGAGCGACTGAGGTAGTAATAGAAAGGGTGGGTCACTTTGTACCACCTTCCGAAGCTGAAATCCTCCTGAAACCCTCCAGTAAGGTATTGAGAGGGTTAAGAGAGAGGCAGAACCAGATTGACTCAAACAATTGCTCTGGAAAATACCCTTCTTATCCTTATGTGGTTCTCCGCACCCGTCATCCGCTCGCCTAGATCACAAAATATCGTGCTCCACTGCCCCATACACTGCCCAGGAAGTCTCGAACTGTACAATCAACTTTGTACAGCTCGAGAACCTCTTAAGCCATGTATGAGGCACCGAGTCGAATGCCTTTTTGTAGTCTATTCAGGCGGCGGAGAGGTTCCGACGGTTGCGTTTAACCACCTTGCCAATGACCGGGTCAATGAGAAGAGGTTCCTTGGTTCCACGACCACCGCCCCGACATCCATTTTGAGCGCGCGACATCACCTGATTTGCGTTCAGATGACGAGTGATTCTCGCGCTCAAAATGAATGTTAGTGTCTTGTATATGGTAGGTAGACACGTAATGGGGCGGTATTTGCTCGGGTCTATGGAATCCTGGTCTTTAGGAATCAAATGAGTGATCCCAGTAGTGAAGCGGCTCGGGAGTGACTTTTGGTCGAGAGCCTCTTGAAACTATCGGGCGAGCACAACGTGACACACCACGAACCTCTTCAGCCAGTAGTGATGCAGTCTGTCGAGTCCCGGACTTTTCCAGTTCGGGGCCCTACGGACCGCCTCAGCTAAATTATCCGGCGTTATGATTACGGGGTCCATAGGCGTAACATTCGCACACTGACTCGCCACAACTTCCGTCCAAGGGCCCTCGCTGTGGTTTACGGGCTCTGACCACAGGCCGTGCCAGAATGCGATAGTGTCGGCCTGATTCGGTGCTGAGACCGTTCCCCGTACCATTGGCCGCTCCAATGATTCATAGAGCCTCTTCTGATCACTCTGGAAGAGACGATTCTGGTTGAACCGTGTCGACCTCTCGGTATATCGCCGAATCTCGGTAATCCGCTTTCCCCAAGCAGCGATTCTCTGCGCAGGTCTTCTATGCGCTCCGTCTGTTTTTGCGTTATATCCGGCTGGGACAAACTGATATTTGTCCCAGCAAACGCCATCCTGACGGTGCGCACAATTCTCGGCCTATTTATGCCCGACCTGAAGCTTATCAGTCTGCCGATGAGGGCCCTTGCCTTTGCGATACGGTCCCCAATCCTTCTTCTCCAGGCTGGGATAGCGCTACTTTGCCCAGTAGCACGTCCAGACGTGAGAAGTTTGGCACCAAAAATACGTCTAACTGTCAAAGCGGCGCCAAAGTGTATTGAGTCGATATCGGAAAGGTCCCGGCTGGTTTCCAAAAAGGTTGCCAACAATGGGTTCAGGGCCGTCACGACATCCCGATTCCGTTTGCTTAGGGTTATGCGCAGGAGTCGCGGTCGATTTTCGAGAGGCGTACAGCGCGTTTCCACAATCGCCTCCTCAAATTTACTCCTCATCTGCTCTAGTTCTTGGGTGACCATTCCATCATCGCCTGAATCAACCAAAGCGGGAAGATCCATGGCGGCTTCCACATATGGCTGGTCTATGGCCTTAGCAGTCGCATCCCCAGCTATAGCTGGTTCATTCGATGAGGGAATAGCCTCACGCCGTAGTCGTTCGAGTTTGGCATCATCAAATATTTTCGAGCGTATGATGTACCGAACTCGGTCTGCCAGGTTTTGCTCTGTGACGGGAACAGACGGCTCCAGCTCAGCAAAAAAGCGGTGCATCCGAGCCCGGGGTTTCCTTGCGTGATAAACTTAGAAATGAGGATATCCGCAGTAGAACCAGAGTTACCGACATAGCCCAAAGGATTAGTAAGCTGAAGTGGCAATGGGCCGGCCATATAGCTCGAAGAACCGACAACCGATGGGAAAAAAAGGTTCTCGAGTGGCGGCCTCGTACCGGCGGATGAAGTGTAGGGTGTCCCCCTACTAGATGGAGTGACGACCTGGTAAGACATGCAGGAAGTCGACGGACGCAGGTGGCTCAGGACCGTGCTTTGTGGCATTCCTTGGGGGAGGCCTATGTTCAGCAGTGGACTTGTGAAGGGCTGTAATGATGATGATGATCCGAGCCCGATACGCTATCCCTCCAGTTTCTTCCCCTTTCGCCCTATAGTACGCCCGCAATGCGTTTATGTTCATATCTTTTGTCCAACGCATGCGGCGTAATCCACCAGCGGCGGGTGCCGCTTGCCGAGTCCGAGAGGACCTTGCCGACACCAAGCCATTTGGTGGGGATGATGGATGCGAGGGGCTGCTAGGTGGTCTTGCAGCACCTCGTACTCGGCTGGCGGCCCGCATGCTGTCGCGTCCAGCGCCAGCTCCAGACGCTGATTTATAATAATAATTATTATGATTAATCATTCCATTAATAGCTAATCACATCTCTTACAACTTCTAATACTTACAGTACTACAGTTCTTTAGTTACTTTAATTTTTGTATTGGTATATAAACTTCTACACCTACTCCATTTTATCTCTGCATCACGCTAAGGTTTAGCTTACCTTATCTAACTAGATAAGGTAAGCTAGGACTAGTAGATTAAGTTTTTAACATTAAGTCCGTCTATATGAATCATATTATGTATATGATATTTAATCAATAAATAAGTAATATTTTCAATGTTATTTTAAAAACAAGAAGTAACAAAATTGTTTCTTTTTCTGTAATAATTATTTGAATTATTTTTAATCATTGCCATTGATTTCTAGAGCATATAACTGCCACAATTAACTTATGTTTGTTGACAAGTTGAAGTAAGTAACAGCCAGCTTAATGTTTTAGTAAATAACCCAGGAGGTGCATCAGCGATAGGATTTTGCATCAGAGTTGCTTCAGAGTTTTTGCATTCCCAAAAATTTTCATTCATTTCTTTTTCCGTTTTTATTTTGGTTTTTCCGTCACGACGTTAATAAAATCATCATTTTCTTCTTTCTGTAAGCGAAGTTTTGTTTCAGCAATTGCCCGATACCAAAGAAAATATACACTACGCGAACCGATACTGCTTTGCGACACTGACGTCTTTTCTTTTCGCTTTCTCATCGTTGTATGTATGTTCTTACTCTAAGCTTAATTTTTATATGTAAAAATTAAAGATGTAGTTACAAATCCACTTAAACATTATTAAAAAAAAATATTGGAAAATTAAATAAATCTACGTCTTAACAAGCCAAAATTACTTAATTTCAGCGATTTTCTAAAACTAAAAATTATTTCTAGAGCGTCCTAGGAAAGAGCTGTTTAAAATGCTCAAATATTCCCTAACAAGATGTTTGCTTTTCTCAAGTATGTATTCAGAGACAAAAAAGATCACATTCATAAAGTAGTTGAGTACATACGTCTCGTTATATTTTCTATAAATGAAATTTTTTCTTATGTGAATGCTTAAAGCAAGAAACTTCAAGGGCTATTTTGTACACATAGTGTTTCGTACGGTGAGTGAAGAGCAGTTGAGACCCTTTCCAATAGCAACGAGGCATTCCATCTAAGTCCTCAGAGGTGACAACACATCTGAATTTTGTATTCAAGAATAGATGTACATAAATTCTATGGGCCACAGCACTTACTTACCATCAGGTGGACTGTGGACTCGTTTGTCACCCCTAGAATAATAAATAATATTTCATGCAGGTTCCCTCTCGACGTTTTTTTTACTGCTGATCATGCCATAACTTAGAATTGTAATCGCAAACTCATTGGTGCCAGAGGGGATCGAACCAGAGTTGATCGAGTACTGTTTGACAACTGAGTTTATAAATTATATCATCCGAAAAACTTAGAAAAGGTAAAAAGCGTCACGTTACGTCGGTAACAATTAATTGCAACATGTAGCGCCATCTATGAAAATCACGTCAAATCCTGATTCAATTTACGAACCTTTGAAGCTTCTTGCAAAAGAATATAAAACCCAATTTCGTATTTTGTATTAAATATAACTTAAATTTAAAACCCCCAGTAAAAAGAGCTGATGATTTTCGGGCTGAACAGATTTTCTTGAAATATAGCTAAGAACACTCGATTAAGACAGCTTTCAAACGAAAAACTTAATAAAAATCGGTTCATCTGTTCAGGAGCTATGACGCCACAGACTGACATATAGATACATAGATACACAGACACAGAACAACACCGATACACAGAAACACAGATACACACTACAAAATGTAACACCTCTCTGTTTTCGTCGGCGGTTAAAACTATCATCATCATTATCATTACAGCCTATCAAAGTCCACCGCTGAACATAAGCCTCCTCCATCGATTGCCTCATTGCGCATACATATTTGCCATGTCACGATTGGCAGTCGGGTTGGCAACCGCATTTTTGTGCTGTTTTCAAAAAGATGCTGCTGCCAAATTTCCTGTTGAATTTTACGTCTGTCGTCTCTTACGACACCCACGTAATAATATAAGTTAGTGGATTCTTACGTTGCCGCTACGGCAAATACCTAAAACCAATAAATAAAATTATAGTAAAATATTTATTTTTTCTAATTTGCTTAGCTAACATAAAATAAAGTTTTCAATAAACACGAGTTAAAGATATATAACAAAATAAATAACATATTTAATGTATATTAGTGGTTGCCCAGTGATCGAATTCGACAATAATTTCGACATTAAATGCTTAGGTTTGTATATTATGGAAGCTGTATTTCAATTTCAACTGTACATTAATATATAAAGGATATCTAACCATACAAAATATATAATAAATGCATTTTGGCCTTGACATACACTCCACACATTATTGAAAAAGGAACATTAAAATCGCACAAAATTCACAGCTTTATGTTTCAGTCAATCAACCAGTAATTATTTGTTTACAACATTTTAAAATTCTTTGCCTACAATCTTACTCTGTGCGATGTTTAATCTCAGACAAAGTTAGTATGTCTCAGACTAGTTTGACTTTGGTCTTAGAGAACTAACATACTTATTACTACTTACTGTGAGAAATTGGCAATATGAACGTTTAAATGAAAAATGTATGTTTTATTCAATTTTATTTAATGTATCTGTAACATATATCATATACAAATTTTAGCTTTCTACACTCCTTCTCAATATAAACTTTAACTTTACCAACTCACACCTCCGTTCGCACAATAATGCTTACAAAGTTTTCCTTCACATATTAATATATAGATAACAATAAAATCCTGTTTAACTTCATATTAAGTCGCTAAGCGCTTAAATCGCAATGCCTGAAGTTGTAATTTATGTTCTAGCACGATTTTTATATTATAAGATACTTGCTGGATGTTGGCAATAACTGTATAAGTAAAACAAAATGGAACTTTATTGCATAAATAATCGCCATTACTAGAACATAGTACTCAGGTGTATGATCTAAAACGGAATTATGACAAAGTGTTTTTAAAGATATTAACATGCCCAATTTAATAGCGTCGATCTTTAGTTTTAACCTCCGACGAAACCAGAGGAGTGTTATAAGTTTATATTGTGTGTCTGTATTTGTGTGTCTGTCTGTGACATCATAGCTCCTGAACGGATGAACCGATTATTATTAATTTTTTTCGTATGAAAGGTTTCTTAACCATTTCACTGTCCCATGAGTCATATATGAACATTTCAATTGTTTAACTATTGTGTCTATTTCTCGGACAGGGAAGTTGTTAATTAAGATAGTTCTTAGCTATGTTTCAAGAAAATCCGTTCAGCCGTTTGAAGATTATCAGCTCTTTGTGTCGGGGTTATTTTATTTTTATTTAAGTTATTTAGTATTATAAATATCATAATTTAAATCAATCAGTTCTTATTATGAAATAGTAAACAATAGATAGATAAATAGAAAATTCTTTAAAAGTTAAAGTTACAGCCTATATATTACAGCCCACAGCTGCACAGGCCTCTCATTTTTGAGAGGGTTTTAGGCAAGGAAATGTCCGCCGCGCTGCCCCAATTGCGTGTTGACGAACTTCACGTGTCTTCGAAATATTTTTCTTATTTCTCAGACATGCAGGTTTTCACGGTGTCCTTAAATTGCCGAGCACGTGGTAAATCAGCACTTAAAATTGTAATTAACAATTTCATTAGTTCCTACTTGATCGAACTCTGGTTGCTCGTGTACTGTGAATTTATAGCGAGCGCTTAGCCCCAGGTACCACGGCTCACGGAAAATTCTTTATTGTACTCAAAACAATTTGGTACAACGGCGAACTTAATGCCGAAAAGGCATTCTCTGCCAGCTAATCTTTGGTAGTGTGGTGAGATCTATGGGTGGAGCCGCAACAGAAAAAAACACTAGCGTTTTTAACATATTATTTAAAATATAATATGTTAATATGTTAGTTTATACATGTATGCACTCACTATCTATACTCACACATATGCATATTATGTCACATATGCATATAACGCACATAATATAACGATATTTTGATAAAATTATTTTATACTATTATGGGTTACAAGCTTACAAGCAAAGGTTAAAATTTACATGTCATTAGGAGTGAAATTTCAAAGTTAAATTTATTCAATTATTATATCTAAAGTAGGTATTTATACAATGTAATGGAAGCAAAGATAACTAAAGTCCATGAAGACTCAAAACTTGTATTTTTGCAAGAAGAAATGTCGATGCTTTTAACACATTAAAAAGTTTTCATCATAGTGACTTTTAACTTTTCGGAGAGTTGGTGTCAATTTAAAAAAGAAGTACATCGGACACCTTGTTAATATTTTATTTCATGGTATGAGTCCTAATTTTAGTTTTGTAATGTTATTTTCTAATCAAACGATAAATTTGATACCTTTGTGTACAGCTTCACACTTTCAAAAATCTTCACCAATACTAAATGTGTTCATTAGAATTGAAACTCAAATGTATGGTGGACGTGCATGTATTAGCCAAGTATTAGCTAAAGAATTCAAAATCTTAAACCTACTTATTGGTCCGGCGGGACACTCTCTACATCGTGATTTAATTTTACATTACAAATTTATCGGCTACACCTAGTGTTCAATTAATAATACTGATCATAGAAACAACACAGACAACTAGATGACAGTTGTAACTAGAAGACAGCGCTATCTAGGAAACAATGACTTAAGCTATTATTATTCAAATGCATATCATCTTTATTTCAAATTATTATTATCTGTATTGTAATTCCGCCCGCCATGAACGAATGGTTCATAAGTAACATTTAATAATAAAACAAAGATACACACTAAATTATAGAAAACATGTAAAACAAATCCAGAAAAACAAAACAAATTGAACTAAACTTAAACTATATTTCCTACCTAGTGGTCATTTTGAACTGGGAGAATACAAATTTTGGATACAGGTTTCTTTATAACACTCTCTTTACATCGTAAACTGACTACACGGGTAACTTGGTCCAAACCAGGATGTTTCTCTACAATACCATACAACCATCGTGCCGGGGAAGATCATCTTCCATAACTAAAACCAAATTACCCACATTAGGCTCTGAACTAACTTTTGCCACCGGTATCGTTGCAAGAACCGTGTCAAGTAATCTTTGACCATCTTTGCCAAAATTGCTGAACCATTCTCTGTGTTAATTGCCATCTCTTAAGGTAAGTAATATTAGATTTTTATAATTAGAGTCCGGTAGTAGTAAAAGAGGCCCTCCTAGGAAATGACCTGGCGTCAACGGTATGGATCTTGAAGTCTCCAGTACTAACCTGAGTTATTGGTCTGGAATTGAGGAAAGCTTCAATTTGACACAGAACAGTAGTCATTTCCTCAAAAGTTAAAGTTGTTGTACCAATCACCCGTTTGAGATGCTGTTTTGTTGCCTTGATTCCAGCTTCCAAAGTCCTCCAAAATTTGGATTATAGGGTGGAATGCGATGAAATATAGTACCATTCACGGATAACCACTGATGTCTACAGAAACAGTTGATTTTCGTTAGCAAGTAGAGATTTTAGCTCTCATTCAGCGCCAACAAAGTTAGAGCCATTATCACTCCAAAGATTCGAACAATGACCACGCCTTGCTACAAAGCGCTTGAAAGCAGCTACAAAACCATCCCATGTCATATCGCTTACAGCTTCAAGATGGATTGCCTTGGTGGCCATAAAATAAAAAGGCACAAACAGCCCTCGTAGAGCGATGGCCTCTTCCTTTGTAGTTCTGATAGACATAGGGCCAGCATAATCTACTCCACTGTGACTGAAAGGTCTACTTGAGTCACCCTAGATTCTGTAACTGTCCCATAATTGGATGTTTGACCGGCCGCATATACGCATATCACACATGTGTACGAAACTTTTACTAGTTCTTTCAAGTCAACTATCCAATATTTCATCCTAATGTAGTTTATCATCAACTGGGGTCCACGTGCAAGGTCTTGATATGTGCATCAGCCACAATAAGCTTTGCCAGATGCGAAGAACGAGGAATTAAAATCGGATGCTTTTGAACTTCACTCATTTCGGAATTTTGCAAACGCCCTCCAACTCTAAAAATCCCATCACTGTCCAAAAAAGGGGTAAAGGATAGTAATTTGCTTTTATTGGAAATTATTCTGTCCTTTTTTATACACTCTATCTCATTACAAAAAAATATTCTGACACCTTAAGATACATAGCTTTAATGCTTCTTGTAACTCATTACAAGTAAGACACAATGGAAAATCAGATTTAAATTTAAAGTATGTACGTTTGTAAAACCTTCTACACCATGCAATTACTCGAATTTGTTTTCGTAAAGATGAGAACTTAGTAAATATGTTATTTTCTTCCTCTGAAAACGTGGTAACGCAACATAAACTTTTAGTTTTCTCTTCTATCTTCGTGTCGTAAATTTCAATATTTATCTCTCCTTCTGGAAAATAACTCAACTTTTCTTGACGTAGCCTAATAGGTCCCTGTTTCCAGAGGGAACTATTTATTAAGTCAGCCGGCTTCATTCCTCAGAAGCAAGGATTTTCTACTGATCGGACATGTGACCAATGTTTTCGACTGAATAATGTGACGATTTCAGATACGATTAGCCACAAATGTTTTCACCTTCCTGGTGACTACTGAGCCACGCCAAAACAATTGAGGAATCTGTCCAAGCATGAATGCGGTCCTTAGGCACTTCCATAACTTCAGCAACTTCTGTCAGTAATTTTGCAAGTAATAAGGCTCCGCATAGCTCCAAACGAGGTATAGACACTTGTTTCACAGGAGCCACTCTCGTTTTAGCAGCAATCAGATTTACATATACGTTGCCGTGGAGATCTATAACTCGTGCATAAACTACAGCACCATAAGCATCATTAGAAGCATCACAAAAACCTTGTAGATCAATGCTGCGGTCTTCACGTTTCTGAATCCATCTGCTTATGATATGACCAGTTAGTTTTGGTAATTCGCTTCTGAAGCTGGTCCACTCTTTCCATAAGTTAGATAGCAATTCCTGATCCCACTCTATACCAGAAAGCCACAATTTCTGTATGAATATCTTCGAGGTTATTATAACTGGAGCTATCCAACCTAAAGGATCGAATAAGAGATATATATCAGATATAACTCTCCGTTTAGTTACAGGGACTTCCATTTCAGGAAGTTTAACGGAATATTCAAAACAGTCAATGATACTTTTCCAGTTTAATCCTAAAACCTTTCTTGACTCCTCCACTTCCTTATCTGTTCCTATTTTTACTCCTTTTTCTTTGTTTGTATTACTTTCTCCAATACTATCCAATACCTCCATACTATTAGTGACCCACTTTTGTAGTTCGAATCCTCCTTTATTTAATAATGTATTAATCTCTTTGTATATTTTCAGGGCTTCATCGGCAGTCTCACAACCTGTTAACAAATCATCCACATAGAAGTCACGTAAAACTCTTTTAGATGCAGCTGGATAATCATGACCTTCATCATGTGCTAGTTGCTGCAATGCCCTAACAGCTAAATAAGGGGCCGATGAGGTACCGAATGTGACACGAAGCATTCTATAATGTCGTAATCGGCTCTCATTATCGCGCCAAAGAACTCGCAAATAATCTGTATCTTCAGCTGCTATTTTCACCTGACGATACATTTTGATTATATCGGCAGATAAGCAAATGGGGTACCTGCGCCACCTCATTATTATGTGTCTCAGATCAGGCTGTAATTTTGGACCAACCAAAAGATCATCGTTTGGCGAAACTCCGTTTATACCCTTCTGTGATGCATTACATACAACTCTGACTTTAGTGGTAGTTTTATTATTTCGAACTACTGCGTGATGTGGCAAATACACAGTATTTGATTTATCTAGCTGGTTGATGGGAATTGCCTACATATGTTTAAGGTCTAGGTATTCTTTTATTACTTCAGAATATTGCTTCATCAACTCTGGATTTTTGACAAACGTTGTTCCAAACGATACAAACATTTTGCAGCAATATCCTTGAAGTTGCATATTTGCAGCTTGGGCCATTATTAGTGAAATGGTAATTTTACTACATAACGGCCTTCTTTATCACGGATTGTGGTCTTTTGAATATATCTTCGCACATCTGCTCTTCTTTGTAAATATCTTTTACCAGATATTGTGGAAGGTTCTGCCTCTAGCTCCCAGAACTTCTTCAACATACAATCATCTTGAACTAAAGCGTTGTAAGCCACAACTGTAGGTCCGGTTTCTAGATCATTATATTCTGATGGCTTAGAATGTATTAAACCAGACAATATCCAACCTAATTTCGTCTTCTGGGCAAATGGTGTTTCTGGAGGCCTCTAAAACACCTTCCATTAAGATCTGGCCATAAATCTCAGCACCTAGAAGTAAATCCACTTTATTAAGTACCTCAAACAAAACGAGGATCAGCCAAATTCATGTTTCTTAATTTTGACCACATTTGAACAACTACCTTCTTAGATGGTAACAAAGTTGTTAATTTGTTTAACACGGGAGCTCTTGCTTCTAATACAAACGGGGTCATGAATTGATCTGAGTTTAATAAAACCACTGCTTTGGAATTGATCAGTGATTTGTCTTCACCGCCAACTCCTGACACTGATATTTTTGTTGAAATTTTAAGCCCAAGCCTCTGCACAGCTGACTCCGTAATGAAAGAGGCTTGGGATCCTTGATCCAACAAACACCCTAAAGTGACTTCAACTCCTTTTTCGCCTGTATGTTGACCAAAGCGGTGCCAACAATACTTGACTACGAACAGACGAAAAAACGTAACTACCTCAACTGGTTCGTTAATATCGGGGCTGATATTCGCATTTGTAACAACTACATTCTTCGCAAATGAACTTGCTGTTTCAGTTGAAATGTTGCTATCTGGATGAAAACACATTATGCTTCCTTTACACACACTACATCTTACAGGCTGTTGCAAGCATAAACCGAGTGATTGGCTCCTAAGCAATTGAAGCATAAGCCCTTTGTTTGGACGAAGTTGTGCCGTGTCTCATAAGATTCATTTTGGAACGTCTTACATTTAGAAAGCCTATGATTATCCTTACAGTATAAACAAGTTGTTGTTTTATTATTATAATGATTGACATGTTCATTAACGACATGAACTACGCTTTTATTGCTTGCAATAATCTTCGGCTTCTATTTATCCAAAAATTCCAGTGACCTGAATTTGTGACTTAAAAATTCCCTGAATTCATTTAAATTTGATAAATCATCAGATTCCGTGGCTTTAGCTTCCCACTCTTTTCTAGTGATAGGATCTAACTTGTGACTTATAATGTATATAACAATAATATCCCATGTTGCAATATTAATGCCTATATTCACTAAGGCATTTAAGCATTCGTTCATATTGTCTAAAAGGCCCTTAATTGCTATTGCCGACTCAGATGTCAACGCCCTTTGTCCCATTAATTTATCTAATATTTGATTACATAAATATTTTTTATTATCATAGCGACTCTCTAGCAAATCCCAACAAACATTGTAATTCCAGAAGTAAGGTATGTGTCGTAACGGCTGTTCGGCTTTTTGTAAGATGACCTTTCAGGTAGTGCAATTTCTGCACATCATCTAACTGCTCATTTTTATGTATACAAGACAAGAAAAGATCTCGGAAGCTAGGCCATTCGGAATAATTACCGGAAAACACAGGTATGGAAATTTTGGGTAACCTGACACTATTCACCTTGTAACTATTATTGCCTTTATTATCTAACATATTACTATTCTCGCAATTTTTAAATTTCATACTCTCTATGGACTCTTTTAACTCCGTTTTATAATCGTAATACAATTCTTCAGTAACTTCATAAATATTATTTTCGTAATAATTCGACTTTATATAATCAGTTTTATCTATTTCCGATATAATTTGATTATGCAAAGTAGAAAATGACAGCCAAATTGAAAAATTTGTAGCATGGCCAAGACTCACATTTTGAAATTTTAGAGCTTGAGTTAAAACTCGAGATTGTTACAGTTTAATACATAAAGCAACAAGGGCCACCGGCAGACTGGAGCGTATTATAGAGCTGGAGCGTAGCGTTTTGTCCCGACACAGAACTGTCTGTTATTTTTTGCGGGGGGAAATCTGCGCACACAAAAACAATCGTCTGTCACTACGAAACACACACAGAACAATTAAAACAATAAGCTAATAATTTTATACACACACAGATACATTATAACAGTATCGCTCGGTGACAGCGACAACTCGGATACAGACTCGGATCAGTCGCTCGACCGATCCGCATATTGTATGAGTGCGAGCGGCCTACGTTGGTAAGCAAATACGAAACAACACGACTGTTACTTTTAGTTTAAAAGAAAGGAACTTTAAAGGGACTTAAAATATTTCGAAGACATGTGAAATCACTAGAGCAGCGCGAAGGACTAATTACTCCACAACCTTCCCAGAAAAGAGAGAGGCCTGCGCCTAGCAGTAGGACTAGCATTGGCTTTAAGATGAAAAAAAAACACTCACATAGTATAAAATACTATTAGATGATAATTTTAGAATAATGAATTCCATGGTCGTGCTAATACGTGTGTGTACTATTTTCCAACATTTTCGTGGTTCACCTATTACTACGTTGCACAATATATTTGCACAGAATACTGAAAGCAACGCTTTTAAAGAAAGCCGACACGCGCTCTAAGTATGAAATCAGACAAGATTTACTTTAAATTATTATGAGGCGTTGACTTCAAAACTTGCTTCTTTAATTTGAATAACGAGCAGAACACTTAATCATTCATTTCAAGCTATTAATATATTTTGCGTATTTTATTTACATTAAAACTAGCTTTTGCCCGCGACTTCGTCCGCGTGGAGTTCGGTTATATCGCGCCCATGTGTGAAAAAGAGTCTGCTGGTATAAGCCACAATTATAACTGGACGTCGCGGTAAAAGCTAAACTACAAAACTTCTTTATACACCACATTTTGCTAATCTATTACTGTGTGCCAAAATTACCAGACTACTGGGTGAGCTTACGCGTGAGCAAGCCGCATAGAATTTCCCGTGTGAAACAATTTCTCTCAAGTCTATACTGCAAATTTTAATGTCTGCCCTTGTGATTTGTTTATGGTCATTGCAAAGCAGACTTTGAGGAAAACTGTATTCGTTTGAATTCAAAGGGAAGATCATTCGGGATCAAGGGAATTCTTGGTACAAATACAGTTTCCCATGCGCACATCCAGTTACAATTGTCGCTTCCACTACATTGCGATGTAACGTTTTACTTTTAGTCTGGTTCCGTTGCACAGTTGAGGAGGTTTTAAATTTCGCAACAACATAACCCACGCGCAGAATAAGCTTATGATGGAAGACCTGATGGTTTCAGTGAATTAAGAAATCGACAGGGTAGTTAATTGCGTCATTTGTGTTGACCACAGAGTCTATTGACGTGTACACCATTTCTTCTCAAAGACATTAACAATATATCGTTAATTGCCACTGCTTGGTCATTTTTGGGGTTAGTATGGCACGTTCACAACCATTCCATTGGCTTATCGTAGATATGAGCAATATCTGGGTAAATTTTGGATATTAACTCCTGTAACTGTGCACAAATTATCAGGATTATATCATTCCGTCATTTATCGGGTAATCACTGTTGCCGATTTCAAGTAGGAGATTCTCAAATCCACTAGCATACTTTTTCCTAAGTGTACCCGCATATTTTTCGAGAGCTTGAGGATTTTAATTAGAGGCCATAAAGTGGATCTCTTAAAACACGCCTTAACTTCATCTGCTCTAGTTCCCTTTGGCATTACTGGTAGAGTCTGTCTAAAATCTACAGCCAGCAAAACCGTTACACCACCCATTAACTTTATATCCTCTTATATCTTGTAGAGTTCTGTTTAAAGCCTCTACGCCACCCTTATGAGCCATGGTTTTCATCTGACACTATCATTTTCGTATGTTTTAATACTTCAGCAAAGTTACTTTTTTTGATATATTACAAATGGGAGTATCAGCTGTTGTTAAATTGAGTGGTAACTTGAAGGTAGCATGAGCAGTTCGTCCACTCTCAAGCAGTATAGCTGCGATCCCAGAAGAAGCCACAGCCAAAGCAATTCCATGAGTACTTCTAACTTTTGCTAATAGCAAATTTATGAGGAATGTTTTGCATGTTCCACCAGGAGCATCTAAAAGAATATTCCCCCTCAATTGATTCAACCAGCTAGCACATCTTTCTGATAAAAACTGTATCCACTTTCAGCTTTTTATTTTAAAGGAAAAGGTAACAATGTGCCAAATCAGAGCTGTAAAGAGGGTGAACCAAATGCATATTTTAATTGCGCGTTGTCGCTGTCATGATAAAGCATTACCCTGCGAAGTCCCATGTTTGGTCGCTTGTTTTCACAGCAGTGAAGACTTTTGGTAAGCATTTGGTAGTATTCGGCATTGACGCTACTCTATTTCGTAAGGGAATTGACACCAGATACCCCGTCAAATTGAAAAAAGCGATCTAAATCTCCCGCTTCTCGATCACTTCAAATTAATTAAATATAAGTGTCATCAGCGGAATATCAAATATAAATGTCATCAGCCGAAACGTCGAATTTCACAACAACTTGTAAGTAATAACGCTATGAAATCGGAGAATAAGAAATCACTGTGAAATAGATTTTAAGTATAATAAAGTAAACTTATATATTTAAGTAATGCGGCATATTAAGAAAGATATGTATAGGCCAGACTATCCACTTACTATCAGATGGATTGCATATTCGTGTATCACAAAAGTTTCAAACGTAACAATGTATTTCTGGTTTGATAGATTCAAATTATTCTACGAGTATGTGGTAGCGGCGTAAATGAATCAATCCATTCGCCAAATTTTCCTGTAGGTGTCGTAAGAGGGCAATTTGGGAAATGCCAGGAATCTTCATTGACTTTCATCTTTTTTTCCACTTCTCTTATGTGTCTTGTGTTCGGCAGCTCGATATCGTAATGGCTATAATCATTATGTTGCGACGCCGTGAACTTCGGGGTCGATTTCGGGACGGATCTAAATGTTCCGGCCCTGAGTATCATGTGCATATTATGATGTAAAACGCCTCTACGATTCTGAAAAAGTTCTAGTTGAAGCTTAGATGATTTATATGATCTAAAGTGAAGAGGTAACGTTTTTAATAAGCATTAAATAATGTCTTACTAAATTAACTTAGAAAAATATATTTACAAAAAAAATAGTAGCGGCAGCGTAAGAGAATTCATTACCCCATTTATTCCCATGGGTGTAGTAAAAGGCAACTATGGAAATGCTTTGATGTCATGGCATCTAATAGATGGCGATATAACCATCTAGTTTATACCAGACGTAAAATACTCTGGCTGGTGGTGACGAACAGCGCGCCAGGTGCGAGACGCCTGGTACTGCGATCGTCAATCGTACTTAAGACAAATCCTCCTTAAAACGGAACAGGCCCATGTACACGAGTAGCCTTTGACGGGTTCTTGATGATGATGATGATGACGACGAAGGTGATGATAAAAAATATTTGAATTTTTTTTTGTTTTGGAATAATCAGAAACATATTATTTTAATGATTTCTTATATTTACGCGAACACTACACATTGAATAAAACTACTTTTACGGATTTTGTCGTGTTTAATTATACTTATTTTTAAATTCCCGACGTTTCGGGTGCTTTCCAGCACCTAAGGTTATACGTACCATAGTTTGACATATAGTTTTATTCATATTATTTTAGATAGAGAATTCCCACTTGAAGTTAGACCTTATAGAAGAAGAAATTTATGAAAATCAAATGGAATTTGAGAACAAGACATCTAAGAGGAATTGTTAACATGTAGACATTTAATAGCACTATTTATCTTTACTTGTCGTATAGAATTCAAACGGACAATGACTATTTTTCTAGCTAGAAAAAACCACAAATACGCATTTAGAAGAACTTCTAAATTTATATAAAGATGTAAAAACCTTATGTTAATAAAGTACTTCTTATAAGAGCTTAAGATGATGCCACAGAAATATTTTCTTGAAATAAATTTTTTGTAAATTTAGGTCACACACCGTTGACCGTGTCGTGGCAGTGTAAGAATATCCTCTACTCCATATCGTCTCGTGGTCGTAAGAGGCGACAGAGGGAAGCAACCAGGAGATGAACGGCAGCGTCTTCCTAATAACAACTAAAAAATAAAAACTGCGGTTGCCAACCCGCCTGCCAAGTATGGCAAATGGAAAATATCCCCATTATGAGACAATATATAGGGAGGTCTATGTTCAGCTGCTGTAAGGGTAACGGTAATTAACACACAAATCTAAAATGATAGGTACTGCAATAAAAAAAATGGCGTTCACCCTAAAATAAAATGTAGCTTAGAATATCTCCTAAGAATAATCCATAAAAATATTTTCATTCCTTTTATAAAATCTTCAACTTATTGGGACTGTTCCAGAGATTTACAGTACGCCCCACTTATTATATTTTCAATGTGAAGATGTAAACAGAATATCTGTAGAGGCTTTCAATCGTCTTTTTTACCTACCCAAGCCCTAATTGCGTCAATTAATTAACAAATTTTTGGAAAAAGTTTTTGCTCTAGTTGGGTTCGAATCTGGACCCCGCGACTTACGTAAAATAAGTAGCATAACCATAGAAAGACCAACCTGTAGATATAGAGAGATAGAGGTGGTAGGGATTTATTTCTGTCTATAAAACACCATAACAGTTTTAGCTTTAAACTCCTCTATTATAGAAAGTCAATAGGTTACCCTAGTTTGGCGTCTTGCCAACCAAACCCTGCGTGGATTTGTTTTGAATGGCGACTGAAACTACTTTCAATTATTGTGATAATCTACTTGCTGGTTCTTTATTTGTAAGTTAGCAACTGTCCTTTTTAAATTAGCAAATCAATAAAGATTAAGATCAAGACAATATAGATATTAATACGTGAAGGGAAAACTTTGGATTATTTTTAAGGTTTAGGTGTATAAACAAGTGGTTTTGATGAGTGAGTGATTTTAATATATCACGTTTGTTTTTTTCCTACATTGTCATCCGATTCTGAGTTATGTTCAAAATTCTAAGTCTCTAGCTAATCGGGAAGTGCTCGAAATTTGAGTTACGTGATTCCACTTGCAGCGACAGACTGACAAACAGACAGACAGACACACAAAAAAGTGACTTACTAAAAACGTGGTAAAATATGTAATATATTTGTTGCCAATCAAACCAAGAGGACAGGGAAAACAAAATTCAGACTGTAACGTTACTCAGACAAGTGGTAAAATTAAACATTTTGTACAACCAACTTCAATATAAATAAAATGAGAACATCATCAATGTAGTCGAAGTCAATTAAATACGCATTATTAAGGATAACTCAAAAACTACTGGTCAGATCTTGATCAAATTTATATGGAACTACATGAGAAGTGCCAGCTTTCAAATGAAGGAATAATCATCAAAATCGGTTCACCTAGAAAAAAGTTCTGAGGTACATAAAAAAATATAGTCGAATTGAGAACCTCCTCCTTTTTTTGAAGTCGCTTGAAAAGGATTTGCAATATTTATAATAATAAAATGTAAAAAAAGTGGCAACAGATTTTTCTTTTAGTGGTGTAAAGTGGTAAATAAAAATTTACTTTAAATAAGTTTGATGTTATAGTCTAGGCTAGTCCCATAGGCTGGCCAGGCAGACGTTCTGCCCTTTCCGTCGACTTTTCCTTTAAAAAATTCTTAAATTTGCAATAAAAAATATTGAGGGTCACTTATCGAGATAAAGATTATCCTATTTCTCAAGTTGGACCAAACTGCACACAAAGTGCAAAATTTCATTGAAATCAGTTCTGTAGTTTAGGAGTTCACCGCGGACAAACAATGTGACACGTAATTTTTATAAAGGTATAGACATAGATTTCTATAACATTATCACGACAATATGTCCACAGTTTGACGTCTTAAATTAAAAGTAATCAACTCTTTTACTAATTAAAGATTATGGATTACTATTTATATATATTTATTTATTACATTATCATGTCATCGTCCGATAAAAACATTTTCAGTCGGTTGCTTCGGTTTAAACTGAACTACCATGAAAGCTATTATCTAAGTCAGTGTGTACAACAGTGTGTGCTACAAGCCATGTATTTCAGATGTATTGTCATCTCCAAGGACTACGCCTCACATCCTGTAATTAAACTGGCTCTGTATCCTACAGACCGAAACATAGCAGTGTATCACTGCTGCTTGGTGACGGTGGTACCTACCCAGACAAACTTCTAGGCAGAAAAAAGTATTCGTGTCTTGATGTCTTCTTGTCTTGATGTCTAGTTGCTGCAGAAACTGTTTTCTGAACGGGCCGTTCACAGAGCAAGCAAGCGTAAGACGCATGGGGCCCACACCGCATGCCGCTTACCACTCAGGCCTGAGACTGGGTAAATAAAGAGTTGCCACTGTTAAAAAAAATGTAACGCGGAAAAGTATGATGGTTATAAAATTAATTAAATCCCTTAAATATTTATAAACTTCAACATTAAATACGACATCCTTTGTTACATAAGGCTATATAAATAAACAAAGATAAAAGACGCCATTTAATGAGCCATTTACAGAGCAAACTGTTATCAAGACAAAAGGGCAGACAGAACTTATTAAATACGTAACGTATATTTGAAGAACAGTCCGTCTAAACAGAGAGCTATCGCGTCATTAGCAAGGTCTGTTGTTCCACATAGCTCCACATTAAGTTCCTATTATGTTTTTAAAATATTTAATATTTTTAGAGAATTGTTTTGGCTTATTCTTCTTCTTCCATAACCATTACAGCCCCAAAAGTTAGTAGTAGTAAAGTAGGCCTCGCCATAGGTTGCCTCATAGCGAGTGTATTTGCCATAGTTGCCACGCTTGACAAGCGAGTTGGCAACCGCAGTCGATTTTTATTTTTCTATTATCAGGAAGATGCTTCTGCCGATCTTCTGTTTCATTTTCCGCTGTCTCTCTACGAAACTGTGGTCCATAAATAGCATAGTAGCATATCATCGCAATACCAGACGTCTATCACCCTTAACGTTGATTCTCATGCGCAGTCTGATTATATTCTAAGTCTAGCATAAACGGGATGGTTATAAGTGGTGGTGTTATAAAAAGGTTGTAAGTCAACTGTTGTTAACATAAAAAACTTTATTTGATAAGCATTCACACATGAAGAAACACAGCTGTTGCATGCTTAAATTCTGAAACTGAAAAACTTCTAGTCGAAAACTGACCAACTGCTTTCAGTCTCAGAAGAAGCGTTACGACAAAACTTGTTTATAATTCAGCTCCCTCGGAATATCACAGAATTTTAACACGGCGCTCTCAAGTTGGCTTCTCGCCAACTAACTACAGTTATATTTTATTTTGTTTATCGACAGTAACCATGTTAGTAATCATGATTTATCGATTGGATTTGAAATAAATCGATTTTCATTTCGCTTTTTCCTTTATGAAAAGTAATATGTAAGTAAGTATATAAAGGTGTATGGTTTGTTAAGGGATGTAACCACATCTTCTCTAAATACCATACTTACAGGCACAATCTTTCTATATAAAAGTCTATAGTTACCGAAAATAGCGCAATATGGATACCATAGGATATAACATATCCTATACGGTATGGAGGATGCAGCGTATGAGAATACATCAATTCAGAGGCGACTGTGGGAAATGCTATTTCATAGCTTTCGACAGCTGGTTGCATCACCACCTCGTTTACGCTAGAAGTAAAATTTTGTACAACCGACTTCAATATAAATATAAGTGAAAAAAAAATTACAACTGACTTCAATATAAATAAAATTAGAACATCATCAATGTAGTCAAAGTCAATTTAATACGAATTATTAAAGATAACTCAAAAACTATGAGAAGCACCAGCTTTCAAATAAAAAAAGAATCGTCAAAATCGGTTCACCGAAAACCCTCCTCCTCCTCTGAGAACCCTCCTTTTTGAACTCGGTTGAAAATACCAAGACCGGCAATAAGAAGCAGTGCAGCAACAAATGTACGAGAGGTACAGCGATCCCAACACAAATCCGCCCTATAACAGAACGTATTACTTAGAACACTTTTAGATAAATTACTTCACCTTTTCGTACTTTTCATTACCATATTTTTTCAATATTATAATTAAACATTGAAAGGAGAACGGCAGGCTTGTATGGAATTTCGTACATAAAAAAAAATTCGTGTTTTGGGATATTTATGGTTTTAATTGGTAGTTAGTAGGATAGACAAGCCATATTTAAATTCTTAGATTTTTAAACTTGGGACGTAAAAGTTATAACCAATTTTATTTTAAGGTTATGTACTAGTGTACCAATGTAGATTGTTACATATATGCACATAAACATTGTTTTGGTGATAAAGTAAATGTTCTTGATTGCTTGTCGCTACCTTGTAGTGTTTTACTTACCATTAAGTATGTAGATTGAGATGAGGATGCAGTCACAAACCACAATCCAAAACAACAACAAAGAACTGAAAACTGAAGGAACTGAAAGACAGATAATCTTACCTGTCCTAAAATAATTGCCATATGAACAAAAATATTGATGGCGAACATCATTCTATCATTAAATCGTAAACCATTATGCTTTTACGCAACAATTATGCTTTCTTGGTATAATATATAAGTGTTTAATTATATATATTGTTATTTCTATTTTAAATAAATAATTATCATTTCGATATTTGTGTTATTTTATATGCAACTTCTAAAAACATAAATGCGTTTAGTTTACGCTATATTATTAGTTTATTTATTAAAATATTTTTATTGATATTATTAATTAATCCGGAGTTCTAAAATAGAACACTAACATATAAAATAAATGGCTTAGTTATCTTTTATATGTGGTACAAATTTATAACAAAACAACAAAAAAGTATGGTAAAATCTGTTTCTCTTTACACTGAAAAATGTCTTGAATTTGTATATAAAATACGAAGAAACTTTTTCCCCGACCTTCTATATTTTAGTTTTTTTTTGGGGTATAACCCCGCTGCTGCGACATAAGGTCGGCTGACCAGATAATGTTCACGCTCCTACAGTATACTAGCGTATAATAAAAATAATATAATATGTAATGTTGTTATGTTTCGTGTGGTGAGTGTAGACATCTGGAGAACTTTTGATAAATTATGATAAAGATATTGATGTCTATGGACCACAGTATTTACTTATCATAGCCATTGAAATTAAAAATTGGTTAAACTTTATAATTTTTTTAATCATCCTTTTTTATGTTATATTCATGCGAATGATTTCTTATATTTACGCAAATACTACACGTTGAATAAAAGTAATTATGCGGATTTTATCGCGTTTAATTTTTTTTTTATTTTGGTACAAACAGTCAATAAAAAAACTTTTACATAAACGTAACATTATTTAGGTGATGACAAAAAAAAGACAAAGAGTGCCCAAATATTTCTTACTTATCTTACATTATTAGACCCTTAAATATTAGACTACTACTTGCTATGCTATACATATGGAACACTGACAACACATACACAACATTAAAAAAAAAATTACCTTATTAAATTCGCACTATCGCACTACCATTCTGTTTTGATCGAAAGAAACAGAATACTTACTTTCATATTACCGTTACCTTTTTGCATACTCTATACTCCAATTAAAATAATATGATATACCAGATCATTTGTATAGTATGTATAACATAATAATGTACGAATGAATTCTTATTTAAGATAGTCTCAAGCGATTGGTCAATTTGAAATTGGAATCAGTTAGTTATGAAACCATCAGCGTGCTTTAAAAAGCTCCTGGGATTTAACGAGATGACGATCGACACTAAAAGGCCAGCAATAACAATAATCAAACGGCCAAATTTCACTGTTTACTGAAAATAACTGCTGGGAACCATTTATTAAAATATAATACTGTTAGAAATGAGGGTAAAAAAATTAAAGAAAATACGAAAAATTGAGGGTAGAACTGGCAGTACAAAGTATCGCGGAGGCAACTAAGAGGGATCAGCGATAATTCTACGAGTCTCACTGTCGTTACTATGCCCGTTGGGGCATTCTACTAGTGTAGTCAAGCAAGATCATGTTGCTGAGAGGCTGCCCTGTGTTACATTGAAATGGGTGGTGTTGCTGTTGGTTTGCAAACTTTGATGTTATCAGGTAATTGGGTCTTTCACGTTACACCGGTGTGTATACTACTGTATTGCTCTATGCTGAATGTATGGTGCAGTTGTGCTTCTGTTACTTATTATGATTCTAACAATACTATAATAATGATGGAAGACATCGGGAATCACCCATGTCCAGCAAAGGACTTCTGCGGGCTAGTGTAGAAGATAAAATATTAAAATAATGTTATTTAACTTGTGCAATAACTACGTGCAACTATGGTAATATTCTATCTATGGGGGGGGGGCTATGTTAAGCAATGGACTTTGATAGACTGCATTATATTTGATTAAAAGGAGTAATTAATAATTTAACGAAAATTTTGACATGAATCATACACACTTAATTTAAATAAACTTATTATGTTATCTATGTATCTTTACTTTTTTACGGACAAAGTACCTAGTTGCATTGTTATTTTATTCTTCATAATTCTGTACTAGCAAATTTAGAAGAATGAATACACAAATTTTTCTTTCTCGATTCTTTTTAAAAATCCAGTGTAATTACGCATATAGTGCATATCATATATATCGGCATATCCATTTTTTTTAACCTCTGTATACAAATGTAAAAAGTTTGTAAATTATTCAAATCACTAACCTCAACTTTTCATATTGACTATGTGATTTGAGATTTCCCAAGTGGGTTCTGAAGGTGACAGTTACGTTCAACGCATTATGCGTCTATTTGCTTTAGTTATTGTTCTGAGATGTATTTACTGACCAAAGACAACTAAATTTGAAATACTTTTAACTTATGTGAGAAAAAGAATTGAAGAATTTTTTGATGTTCGACGTATCATCATCATCATCATCATCATTACAGACCTTCACAAGTCCACTGCTGAACATAAGCCTCCCCCAAGGAATGCCACAAAGTGACGTGTAACGCTTTAAATTAAATCGTTGATGCGACACAGGTACAACATACGCGATGTCTACCGAGCCGATATCTAGCATTAGAGACTTCTTCGTTACCTGACAGGACACAACGGCGCGGTGGTACGACGCATCGTCGACATCTTCGTCAGCCTATAACAGCCTGTTGCTGCACAGCTCGGGCGTATTGTCAAACGCAATACCAGAGGTTTCACACCTATGACGCTATCAGGATATTCTACGTCTGGCTTGCATGGAATAATTATACCGCCATCTATCGGAAGCCATGAGATGCACGAGAAGAAATAAGATGCTCTTACGCTGTCATCACACGCCACATAAAGTAGAATATAGTAACAGCCTATATACGTCCCACTGCTGGGCACATACCTGTTTTCACTTCTGAGAGGGTTTTAGGGCAAGAAAGTGTTCGCCGCGCTGCCCCAATGCGAATATTTATTTTTTCTCAGACATGCAGGTTTCCTCACGATGTTTTCCTTCACCGCCAAGCACGTGGTAAGTCAGCACTTAAAATTATAATTAACAATTTCATTGGTGCCGGCAGAGATCGAAGCTAGGTGGCTCACGTACTATGAAATCTACAGCGAGCGCTAACCCCTGCCCCTGAGATACCACTGCTCACACGCCTCATCGACATCAAATTTGGATCGCATCGGCATTTATTGTAAGATATACGTCACCTTAATGATTTCTTTTTATATAAGAATGGCTCCATAATCTCTTTTTCCGTTTGCGTAATTATAAATATTGATAAAAAATCACAGCCTTCTTCACATGATAATAATGAATGTTACTACAAAAAAGCGGTGAATACCACGCCTAATGACAGATTAGTAAGTATTATGTTGTTTCGCATAGCATATGATTAAAACAACAATCTACTTAATTTTATAGCCTTCAAGCTTCTAATGTGTAAAATATCTCATTCTTTTTAGTTTTTTAAGTCGATTTTACCTCTTTATGGTTCACTTATTACTGCAAGAGAATATTTTAAAATATTTCGTACAATAAACGACAATAGGACACATAGTTGAAGTTGTGAGGCGGACGCGTCGAACAATCAAGAAGTCTCCATTGTCCTACGTCAGCTACATCGCGTCGCATCGAACATGTGATTTACCCAATGTGGCGTAATCATTCCAGTACGTCACCAAACTGTCATTGTAAAGCACGCTGTGGCTTCTCTCTAAAAGTTGCTTTGGAACAATTTGTTCACGTCTACGTTAATATATAACTTACATAGAGTGGTGGTGTTTACGTGGTAGAACAACGATACAGTTGTATTATGACTGCAATATGAATGGATCGGCACTACCCGAGAATTATAAAGATACAAGAAGTCGATGGACGCAGGTGGCTCAGGACCGTGCTTTGTGGCATTCCTTGGAGGAGACCTTTGTTCAACAATGAACTTGTGAAAGTCTGTAATGATGAAGATGATCATGATTCACCAATACCAATTACATTCGAAGTAAAAAAAATTAAATATTATTTTTCTAATGTCATTTTTTTAAACCTATCAGACTAGAACATCGTAAAATTTTAAAGTACTAATGTTACTTTTACGACTTTCTTTTTTTAAGTATTACAACACATAGCCACAAAGATGCTTTTACAGCTGATCTACATCTCGATTGCTCAATCTGTCTGAACGTTATGTCTGCCAGTCTGGGGCGAGCCAACAAAGACGAAATTTCTGGAACTCGATAGGGCACAGAGAACTCTACTAAAAAATCGTGTTCTTCACCTTTGGATTTTCTACAGATCGCCTTTATCTATCTTAGAACATTATATCGGTGAGAAAATTGAATTTTCTTCAAATTTTACTAATTCAAAAACAATATTCTTAATATAATCTCTTCCCATTATCCTCTCTAGGACTAAAACTAGAAAGAAGAATAGCGGAGCTCCATTAGCAACAGTCAAAACGACATTTGTTAAAAGACAATATTTATGACAATCGTCTTTTTTATACTGTCTTATGAACAAAGAAATAGGCATATATTATTTGACATACAGCATAGTATAATAACAAGTGGTAAAATTAAAAATTTTGTACAACCGACTTCAATATAAATGAAACGATAACATCATTAATAAAGTCGAAGTCAATTTAATACGCATTATTAAGGATAACTCAAAAACTTCTGGTCAAATCTTGATCAAATTTATATAGGACCACATGAGAAGTACCATCTAGTACCACCATCAGTACCACCAGCTTTCAAATAAAAAATCATCAAAATCGGTTCACCTAGAAAAAAGTTCTGATGTAACACATAAAAAAAATTGTGAGCCGTCGCGGGTTGCCCGGCAAATGTGTAACATCGAAATTATTTTGTACAGGTAATATACTTAGAAGGATAGTTTACGACAGGAAATAAATACTGCATAATGAAAAATGAAATATTAAGATTTTTTTCAAGAAAAAGATGACTTTTTATTTAATAAACATTTATATTCAGTAAATACAAAAATTAAAACTTCACGTCAAAGATGACAATAAGTGCAAATATCCAAGTCAATTTTGTTTTCAAATTTTTCTTAAATAATATGTTAATTATTGTGAGTCTGTTTTGGTACGCGAATTCCATTAATTGTTAGGCTCTACTATTTTTTTTTCCATAATCGAATTTGCCTATGATTCGTTTCTCTATCTCATTAGTAGAGCCTATTTTTGAATCGAAATCGCCCATCACAATAACAAACTCATTTGTAAGCTGACATGCATCATTTACTTGTCTAAAGAAGGTTTTGACTATTTCTTGTTTTGCTTCTCCAGTTGGAGCATATATTTGAATAAAAGAAATATTTAAATAATCAAATTTCATGTTGAGCAAGCATGCTCTATCTGACATACACGTGGTAGAGCCATGCTGCAGCTATATTACTGGTATAGTTGTAGTACGAATAGGTCGGCTCGACCGGGGAAGGACCACGCTCTGACAGAAACACTCACAGCGTAAAATAGCAACTTAACGCTGCTGTGTTTCATATGGCGTGTGTAGAGAACTGGAGACCCTTTTAACTGGAAACGAGGCATTCCATCTTAGTCCTCACGGGTGACAACGCATCTACATTTTGATTCGTAATTGAGGATAGATAGATGTAGTTGTCTATGGGCCACAGCAACCACCCTTGTACTATAAAAAAATACCAATGAAACTCTCTATATTTATTTTGGACTTCTTTTTTACTAGGAAACCAACTCCACGTTGTCCAGTATTCTCCCCTGTGTAGCAAAAGATATGTTCAGGGTCTTCTGTTATTATTGTTCCCGATCTTCTAATGTCTGCTAACCCGATGATATCGTATTTAAGGTGATTGATTGCCTCTTTAAATTCTATCATTCTTTCATCTGATAATAATAACCTTGCTTTATAGGTACATAGATATATTTTTTGCTCTGGGGGATTGTGGTCGCGTATTTTTCCGCGGTGACAAGCCGTATTGGATTTCGTAGAGAGGTCGTCACAAATTGCAGTTCACAGTTACTTTTATTGTGTGGCATGGAAGCGTTATTTCTTGATGATTTCCTAATATATTGATTCATATTTACCTTGTTTCACTTTGTTATTTGTTTGGTGAATTTATTTTGATCTTCTAATGAAGTATGCTCTTTTGGGGATGTGGACAGATTTCTTTTGTTACTGGATTGATATGTGATGTTTGTCAGTTCTCGCTTCTTTTTTAAAATGACAATTTTGTCGTATTTTTATACGACAAAATTGTCATCCTTCTCCTTGTTCAATTTTGTTCAATCCTTTGTTTGAGTCCTGGAATTAGTAGATTTCTAGTTTTTAATAATTTTGGAGTAAAATCTTCTTTAATATAATACACATAAGGTTTTTTCAAGAGTTCGACGGTTTTTAAACAATTAGATTTGTTTTACTCATAGTTGTAAGGGTTATAACTATGAGTCTCGGCTTTTCTCCTTTTTTAACAATTTTTCTAAAATACTCCAAATCGGATTTTTCGCATGAGACTTGCATATTATCATGAAATATTTTCAAAATAATTGATTTTAAGTCGTGATAATTATGTTCAGTTTCTTGTACTCCGAACAGGATAATGTTTCTTTCTTAAGTTTCTATTATTTCTATGATTATTATTGTTATTATCTATTATTTCGATTATTTCTCTTGAATTATTTTTTTGCATGAAGACATAACGACTTTCTAAATTTGTGAATTTTTCATTTATGTTATCGTTGATTGTTTTAGTGACGCTTTCTTTCATTTTTTTGTAATTTCATTTCATCTTGAATTTTTTTCAGCATTAAAGTTAGCTCTTCCATTGTTTATATGTAAAAATATATAAAGCGCCCTCTATTGATGCGATTAATGAGGTCATACAGTTTTGCTGATAGTTACTTTTGATAATCGTATTTTGGTACAAGATGTCGCTCTTTCTGCACTATTTACTCACTGACAGTTAAAGAAAATTTTCGTCCCTTCCCGGTAGATGGCTGTATTTTTTTAAATATAATATAAACGCGTACTTAGTGTTATTTCGAGGTTATTATTTATTCATAATATTTTAAATTCACTTTAGATATATTATGTAATGCAACTTCTTTTTAACTTTTTCTTCTTATTATAACTTTACTTCACTTTTTGAGTTTTGATTCACTTTGACTGAGTAAACATACAAAACCGTTACATATATTGTTTTCGAAATTTTCACAAATTTATGCACTGTTTAATTTAAAAACCTATTGATGTTTTTAAATTCACTATATTTTTGTTGTTATACTTTTACATTTAAATCACTGCTTATTATATAAAATTCACTATTGCATGCCTTAAGCGCGCGTAGGTATGTTCTACTAGCGCCTAAAAATTAAGATTCCAACGTTTTGTCGCATGAAATCATATCTAACAATCATATTGATATAAAAAGCACATTGTCAGAAAGATAAATGATTTTTTAAACTTATTTTTCTTTTCTAATCGATTAATTGCTATTTTTATATTAAAAAAGTGGTTTTAGTGGCTTATGGTGTGGATTTATCAAGTCCGCCTGGAGGGTAAACACGATAACTTTTGAAAATATCAATTTTTCAACTCAATCTATTTTTTAATCTCTTCATCTATCATGTGGGAAGCCATGGAATGTAAATGGCAGTTTAATTTTGTTTTGTTTAGTTACAATTATTTTTTTCGGTTAAGAAATCACGAAATTTTCGGTGTTTTGGGCAGCCTCGTAATAATTTATTTTACTAAATACACTTTGCCTCACTCCGTCATCCGTTATACCGGCCTCGGCCGCCGTCGTGAGTGGATACTGTATCGCTTGTTTGCAGCAAAAAAGACCGCTATAGAAATACAAAATATGTATTCGAAAAACCAAATTTGATACATACTTGACAAGGTAAGATATTATTATTTTTATAATCACAGATTTTTATTACAATATTTTGTTTCGCTAAAAGTAAGTAGGATTTATATATAAATATACTTAAATACGTCTTGGACTTTATGGAGTGACTACTGGAACTCCTCAACGAGTAGAAATAGGTGTGCTGAGTTTGGGCTCGTTTTGATAGTTATCTTGACACCTTTCCTCCGGACTTGAAAAGTGACCGAAGGTGTACTTCGGTGAATGCTACTGGAACTCCTCGACGAGTAGAACTAGGTGTGCCGAGTTTGGGCTGGTTTGTTAGTTATGATAAGACCTTACCTACGGACTTGATGGATTGAATTGAAGGTGTACTTCGGTGACAGCTACTGGAACTCTTTGACGAATAGAACTACAATTTATTTATTTTTTAAATATTTGGATTTACCAAAAGTTTTTTGTACTTTTTAATTGCTTTTATTACAGCTGTGTGCTGCTGCGTCCTCTCTCTGGATATCTCCTGACAAGAAGACAAAAAACGAGATCGATTATATTAATAATAAATAATAACAATTTACAAATATAGAAGTCATTAAAAACCTCAACTATCCCAGTGACCACAGGATGGTAAGAAGCACAATAAAAATAGCAAAATTAAAATCTAGCAGGCCAAAATACTGCGATATACCTAGCTTATTAACATCACAAAAAAATATAGACATTTATGTAGAGAATCTGAAAAAATGTAATTTGCTCTACCAAGAAAATGAAAGTGTAGATAATTACTACAATAAAATAGAGAGCAACATAAAAAGTTGTCTGGCAAAATCAAAAATTAAAATGAATACACGGCGAAAAGATGTGTTGAGAGAAAAAACAAAGTAGCTTATTAAAAGAAGTCACAATTTACAAAATAAAAGACCATTGACCCATAAAGATAAGGAGGAGCTAAAAATATTATATAAAAAACACATAAAGAAATTAAGAAAGACTACAAAGAACACAGGTTAGAGTTAATAAGCAAACGTATAATTACATCAGGAAGCACAAAAAGAGCATACAGAAAATTAAATACCAGCAAACCTTGGATTATGTGCCTTAAACAAACTCCAACATCAAAGACTCAATCAAGGACCAATACTGTGAACATCGCCATGACCTTCTATCAAAAACTATATAACATTACATTATCAACTGCTGTGGAATCTTATAAAATAATGGAACTAAACCAAAAGGAGGTGGGTGACCCCATTTAATGAAATTCAAATCATAAAGAAAATTGAAAAACTTAAAAAACCATAAAAGTCCCGGACCAGACAATATCTCAAACGAGGCAATCAAAACAGGTATTAGCAACGCCATTTACATATCTGTTCAACAAAATTCTTGAAACGCAAAAGCTGCCGAAAAGCTGGTTGGCAACTGACATTATACTACTATACAAGTAAAGAGATCCCACAGACGTTGGAAATTAGGCCTATAATTTAGCTTATACCAACCGTTTATAAGCTTTTATTATATTAGAAGCTATCTATCGAAAAATAACCTATTGAACAAGCCGGCTTTCGTAAGGGATACTGTACCATCGATCATATTCACGTTGTTGAATAGGTAATAGAAAAATATAATAAATTTAGAAAACCACCATTTTTAGTGTTTATCGACTTTGCTAAAGCGTTCGACTCTATCTCGCACAACAGCATAAGGAAAGCTCTAGAAAACCAAAATATTCCCCAACAATACATAAACATCATTAAAAAAATCTACCATGAAAGCACTAGTAGAGTCAAATTAGACCGAACCGCGGCCCCGCCTTCCCAATAAAAAGAGGAGTGAAACAGGCAGATCCACTTTCACCAAAAATCTTTATAGCAGTATTAATAAAAGGGAATTACCTCAGTCATGTCAGATGGTATAGTAATATTTTCCGAGTCGGCAAAACAGATAGAGTCGATGGTAAACGAGCTAAACAAAGCCAGTCAAAATGTAGGCCTAGAACTAAACACTATTAAAACCAAAGTAATGACGAATAGAGCCCAAATACCTATAATTGTTAACAACATTCCATTAGAATATGTAGACGAATATGTGTATCTCGGTAAATTAATATCATTCAAAAGAACGAGACACGTTGACGAAATCCAAAGAAAAGTTGTGGCTAAATTCTTGACCTACAAGGAGATCCTAAAATCGACTCTACCTATACATCGCAAAAAGAAGATAATAGACTCTTGTATACTGCCCTGCCTCACTTATGGATGCCAAACATGGATATTTAATAAATAAAACAATGACAAAATATCAAAGACGAATGTAAAGGACAATTCTTAACATAAAATTGAAAGACAGAGCAAGGAACTCGGAATTATGGAACAAAACGGAAGTGGTAGACGTTCTCCATCACATATGGGCAGGACATTTAGCACGCATTCCAGACAGAGGGGCAAGGACCAACTGTATTGGCCTGCCTTTTGCAAAAAAAAAAAGATGGGTTGACGAAGTGATGGCTACAGCGGGGAAAAACTGAATGAACAAGGCATAGGATAGACAGGTATGGGAAGCTCTGGAGAAGGCCTTTACCCGAAAAAATGATTATGAATTTATGTAAAATTAATTACATCTAAATTGATTACATAAAATTTAAGCTTATTTAAAAAAATTGTTAAAGAAAATACCAATGATATAAATTTGTGAAATTAAAATGTCAAAATTGTTTTATATAAAAAAAATATCTAAATAAAATCAAATTAAATGCAAAATGAAATTTCCAATTGAAAGTACTTCTAATATAATAATGCATGTACATAAAATTATTCAATTGATTTTGTAACTAATTTATTAAGTGTAATTTATGAGGAATAAAAGGCTATTTTATTTTATTTATTTATAAGTGGAAATATTGTATCTCATACGAGTCCATATTTTATCAAGACTCTAAAGGTAGCGTAATTTAAAATTCAAAACATTTGGTTGTGAAACGTTCAACGCACTTAAAGCACCCCGGAGACCTAACTAGAGGACATCTGACAAATAAGGTGATAGTATAAATATTATTTTATATAGTTTCATTTGAATTAATTATGGAATATGAATACGAGGAGTTGTTGTCCGACGTACGAGGAGTACCCTTAACCGACGAGCGTGTATGCGTAGATATATGGATGTAAAGGAGGCGAGAGAAGTGTGTCAGGATCGTGCCAAATGGAAGTCCGTAGTCTCTGCCTACCCCTCTCGGTGACAGGCGTGAGTGTTTATGTATATGTATATTTTATGAGTTGTTGTCCTTCAGATGGAGGGAAGACCTGTACCCAGAAGTGGGACGTTTATAGGCTGTAACTTTACTTTTATACTAATTACTAATAGCTCAAAAGTTTTCAGAAAATTATCAATTAGCATAGTGTTTCTATTGAAATAACAATTATTAGTTGCAATAACATTATAACTATCCATGTAGTGGCAGTATAAATATATCCAGTATCCCATATCATCCCGTGAGTGTCGTAAGAGGCGATTGAGGGAAACAAACCAGAAGATGGGCAGCAGCGTCTTCCTAACCCGCCTGCCAAGCATGGCAACTTTGGCAGATATCCCCTTTATAAGGCATCCTATGGGGACGCCTATGTTCAGAGGCGGACTTTGATAGAATGATAGTCTATAATGAATTTAAAAAAAAATGAAAACATTATAACGGCAAATTCTGAAAGCGCTCAGCGCCTGTTCATTTTTTGTAGCAAAATGTATCACGCACGAATGTTATGTTACCTTGTAAGCCCATTCGAAACCCATTATAACAAGAACTGGCGCGTTTTAGTTAATCAATTAAAAAAAGATATCTAAATGAAATTACACACGAAATTTTCTAATAAAAAATCGTTTAATCTCTTTTATTGTAAAAAAAATATATGTTACAGTAGGTATATTTAAATAATTTATTAATAATAAAACCACAATGAGCCGTGGTAGCTCAGATGGCTAGCGCTCGCTGTAAATTTCACAGTACGCGACTAACCCGGGTTCGATACCCGCCGGCACCAATGAAATTGTTATTACGTGCCACGTATGATTTACCAGGTGCTCGGCGGTGAACGAAAACATCGAGAGGAAACCTGCATGTCTGAGAAATAAGAAAAAAAAAGTATTTCGAAGACATATGAAGTTTGCCAACACGCATTGGGGCAGTGCGGCGGACTCTTCCTTGCCCTAAAACCCTCTCAAAAATGAGAGGAGGCCTGTGCCCAGCAGTGCGATGTATATAGGCTGTAACTTTAACTTTTTTTTAAACCACAATGCCATTTACAGGGTCCAGATTTTGTGATTTTCTTTTTTGGCACTAAGCAAACATATATTATGAATTTGAGTATGTAATTTTAGTCCATAAATACATAATTATTAATAACTTCACTACAGTGCCACCTATCGGATAGCTATGAACCATCGCCTCGACAAAACAAATATATTATGTGAATATAACTTCAATCGGTCAAATAGATACGACTTAGGGACCTTCAAGAAAAGAGCTTACACCTTTCTAAAAGACCGGCAACGCACCTACAAATCCCCTGGTGTTGTGGTTTTTCGGGTGAGCCGCATGCTCGTTTGCCCCCTCTTCTATAAAAAAAAATAGTTTAAAAGTTACACTGGCATTTAACCGTAACGCGTACCTAAGTTAAAAGCACCAAAATATAATGACCGGACAATAACCGGAGATTATTACGCATCATTAATCAAAAAACTAAAGAATAAACGTTGAGGAATATGGCGTGCTGGAGTGCTTTTACATCATGATAATGCCCCTGCCCATCGATCTGATGTTGCAGACGCTGCCATCTGCCAACTGCTAAGTTTCAGTTGATGCAGCCACCCACCATATTCTCCGGACCTAGCTCTGAGTGATTTTCACTTTTTTATCACCTGAAAAAGCACTTGCGTGGTATAAAATTCGACTTCGACGATGAAGTGATGTGTGCTGTAAAGACCTTTGTCGAGTCCCAGGATCAAGGCTTTTTTCCAAGGGAATTAACCAACTTGCAAAACGCTATTCAAGGTGTATTAGCTTAAAAGGCGATTACGTTGAAAAATAAATATAATTTACATATCCAAGAGTTTCATTGCGTTTCCAAAAACTTATTGATCAACCTAGTATTAATTAAACCAAGACTATTTATTATTTAATCTATACTATTAAGACAGCAGATTGAAATTCAAAGGACGTACAGACCAACAATCCACCCATTCCCTATACCACATACCCATACCTATACCCATACCCTTTCCCTAATACTGAGGATCGTGATTATTGGATATATAGTGCAACAAGAGGATACAGGCGATGTCGATTTAACTGTCTCCCCCAACGCGTAGCGCTTGACGCAGTAAAGTTGTGCCTTCTCTTCTTTTATTTGATCGACCTTACAAGATTTTAAATAATTGCGGGAAATGTAGAAATTGTGCCAAGTTCCTTACTTATAAATATTAACTGTGATTTCACCAAGCAAACTAAACCAAACAAACGCACCTTTGATGTGGTAAAACACCGTCTCAGCGAGAAATTGGCCTGTTTCTTTAGGTTATTATTACATATTCTTCATACATTACAAAAATTATATCTAACACAAGGCGGGTAACTCAGAAGCTAATCTCATGTACAATCGAGGTAGTAGAACTTTTTTTCTGCCTAGCAGTTCGTTTGGGTAGGTACCACACTATTATCTACATCTGGTCCCAAGCAACACTCAGTGGACTGCTGTGTTCAAGTCTGAAGTGTATAGATAGCCAGTATAATTGCAGGTTCCGAGACATTCCATCTTATTCCTCAAAAGTGACGACGAATCCGTAGCCTTTTTCGTTTTAAGCTAGTCCAAAGTGTCTATGCACTACAGTAGCAACTTACCATCACAACATTCTCTATATTTTTTATAGAATAAGGGTGACAAGCGAGCACACAGTCCACCAGATCGTAATTGGATGATGTGGCCCATAGGCATCTTCATCTATCATCAATTAAGAATCAAAATGCAGATGCGTTGTCACCCCTGAGGACTAAGAAAGAATGCCTCGTATCCAGTAAAAAGAGTATCCGGTTCTCTACACTCACCATGCGAGACAAAGCAGCATTAAGCTCCTATTTTACTTTAGAACGTGGTCCTTCCCCGCTCGAGCCAGCCCATTCGTGCTACAACCATAATATAGCTGCAGCGTGTACATTGTTTGAAGCAGAGTATCATGAATAATTTTTCTCCAGTAAATCAAATTAAAAAAAAAGTTATTACTTTTTAGTCGGTAATACAAAATGAACATAATATTTATCAAACAAAACAACATTTTCACAAAGAGAACAGTTTGCTCTGTCTTATTAGTAAAGCTCTTTTTTAAATATTATGAATAGAAATGCGTATACCTACCACTTTGTTTCAACATCAAAAAAAAGTGGCACTAAAGTTTTGTTCTCTTTAAAATTAAATTAAATGCCGCCTTTTATGGTCCTTTGTCAGTATTTTAGAAAATATGTTCTAATATTATAAAATAACTTAGATTGTTCCATTGAATGTTTTTTTTTTTTATAGAATAAGGGTGACAAACGAGCACACAGTCCACCTAATGGTAAGTGGTTGCTGTGGCCCATAGACATCTACATCTATCTTCGTTTGCGAATTTAAATGCAAATGCGTTGTCAGCCGTGAGGACTAAGATAGAATGCCTCTTTTCCAGTAGAAAGGGTCTCCGGTTCTCTACACTCACCATACGAAACACAGCAGCATTAAGCTGCTATTTTACGCTGGTATTCTGTGAGAGCGTGGTCCTTCCCCGGTCGAGCCGACCCATTCCTGCTACAACTATACTATTAATATAGCTGCAGCATGGCTCAACCACGTAAAAAAATAATGAAATTATATTATTTTTTTAATTGTTATATGTGTTTCTTGTTTAGAGAAAAAAAAGGAATGGCATGGTATTTATTTTACTTTCAACTATTATAATAAAAAAAACTGCCAAAATTATATACTGTGAGTAGTAATCATGAAAAGTCAACTAAGGACCTACAAAACTTTGTACCTTTCGTTGGATAGTGATTTAACTACCCGTATCTTATATTTTCTAATACCAAAACATCTACGAACATAGTGAATATTTCAAAAAGTTTGTGGATCCTGGTAATTTAAAAATAAGTAAGCCTGAAAGACTCATCGCTCGATGATAGAAAAAAAAGGGTCAAGAATTACATCTATGTTGAAGAATAAACTTAGAAAGTAAAACATTATCTAAATACAAAATTCCTTCAACAAGTTAATATATTTAACTCATAAAATTTAAAGCGATTGACTAGCCCCTAACTTACAAGTCTTGGATACTGATCTTGACCTTGTGTTATTAATATCGATTATATAATTGGAATTAGAATTCTGATCATGACCTTTTTAATAATTTATATACTTATTATAACTTGATTATTTCATTAAATTGTTATAATAATAATATTAATAAACCCCCCCCCCCCCCACGGGAGTGAACCTTGTCACGGTGCGGGGGGCTTAAAGAGAGCAGACACTAGTACTAGATCTGGAGATCTCAATCTAATACCCCCAGCGGTATATCTCGATGATACCTCACTAACAATATCATCTATCGCTTCCAATTCCTCCGAGTATTTGACAAGTGAAACATCCACCTTGTTTTCACCAAATACGACCGATAGTGTTGTGCAAGATGTCATTAAGGATTCTGAGCTTGCACCCACAAACGGAGTTTCTAAAACTCTCAGGCGATGGACACTTGAAATGAATGTGTTTATACTGCGCACTTATCTTTATCTAACTTTACTTGATACTGACATCAAAACCTACCTTGAACCTCTACATCAGAAATTTATAGAGAAATACCCAAATATGCTAGTTAGCCGTCAAAGAGTAGGAGACCAACGTAGAGCTATAGTCCGCAATAAATTGATATCACAAAAAAACCATACATCAGATTTATAAAGAAGTTAGAGAAGAGTTAAATCATCATGCTAGACTCGCAACCACAAATGAAATACAACAACAAGTTTTAGAAACACCTAACTGACAAGCGCGAACAAAAATGAGATGGACACATGAGCAAAATGAGACTTTAATGAGATTGTATTACCAATCTCATTAAAGTCTAACTGAACTAAATACAACTACAACTGCTTATAGAAAACAATTACATGGAGCTTTCGTTAATGCTCTCCCAACACTTGTTCATTTAAATGAACAGCGAATAGCCGACCAAAGAAGAGCAATAGTAAATAATAAATATATTAGTGACGACAAATTGAATGAAATAAAACAACAAGTAGCTACAGAACTATCAATAAAGCTGAATAAGTCGAATGATGATAATACAATGCCTTATACAATTCAAGAAAATACACAAGACACTAACAATACTGACATTCATTTTATAAACAGCGCTGAAGACTCTTTACCTAATCAATCACAACCTGAAAGAGATTCTCTAATAGATGAAACATTTCAGCAAGCTTTCTTACATTTTAATAACACTGACCCCACAAGCAGAGTCTACATCTCTAAACAAAAACCATCTAAGAAACTAGCAATAATAGTACATTATCTTAATGAAAAAACTCTTCCCGTAACTGTGAATACTGAAACGAACTACATTACAAACTGCAATATATTGAGCTGAGTGGACGGCAGCTAAGATAAACGGGGAAAAAATATGGTACTGTTATACGGGGCTTCACGAAATGTTTTTAAAAACTATTTAGAAATTACAACTGTATTTTATTATAGAAAGACACAAATTAAGAATTGAATTTGAGAGGCGAGTATTTCGGATGAGAGTGTATGACGGACTGACTGGTATTGCTAGTCTTGAAAATGAGAAAGTACTGAAGCTACTAAGAGAGTGCTGACCGTGTGCTTTGTGTCAGCGGATCCCTATAAAAAGGGGATCTATAACAACCCCTCCGTTAAGAGGAAACTCACCCTTGAGTGAGTTTACGGCTACCTATGCGTAGCTGTGGTTGATCAGCGTGATGATGACTTTCTGTATTTTCTTTGTTAAAATTAAAATGCTCTCTGAAAGACTTTCCTCTTACAAATTATATAGGTTATAAAAGATATGCAAAGTGCTACAGATATAAGACTTATTATAGAGAAACTAACATTATACAAATTTGACTTTCTAGGGTGTCTAGTCGTTTGATAATCTGATCGGAATCAGCGTCGTACGATTTTAAATTTTCTAAATTCGTTTTTACATTTATAGAAGACGTAAGGTTAACTGAAAATTTGTTAAAGTTACTTAACTTACAACAGCTATCATTAATTATATTAAAATCCGAATATATTCCGGGAACATTTATACTAGGGTAGAGCTTAGTTTCTAATTTCAGATTCTATGGAAAGCTACGCAATCAGGTGGAATTGTGAGTAAACCTGTACCGGATAGAGTGTATTCGGTTAAATTGTTACTACACCATTGATAACTTAGTGGGTTTGGTTTGAACAAAATCCATTTGTTGTTGTATAGTTTATGCCATATATCCAGATCACCGGAAATAAGTCTAAATGGACAGTTATCTGGGATTGATATCAAGGCTTTCGTCATAATTTCTATTTCACAGGGTACATTATTGGATACTGTAGCTACATCTATAACATCACAAAGGTAGGTATTTGTCGGGATATTTTTACAATTATTTATGTCTTGTAGATAAACATAACTTGTTTTATCTTTGCTTAGCGCTACAAACTTTTCAGAAGGGATGATCATGGCAAAAGAGTTTGCTCGATCTCGAGCATGTGGAGTTGGCAAGGGTAGGTTTTTATATATATTATATTCTAACAAACTGACTAAGGGTAATTTTATGATAAAAATAAGCTTATTGTCTAAATAATAACATACTAAATCGGCAATGTTAATTAAAGTATGAATGTTGCTTAATTCTAGAGATATTGGAAAATCTTTGTATTTTGGCATAATTCTTAGGTTACTAATTATATCATTATACATTTGAGTTGGGCTTAGTATAGATGGATGTAAGGTGTTGGTTTTACAAATAAAATTGAGTTTAACAAATCTTCAACTTGAAGGACATTGTAAGTAAATTAGATAGCAAGGTATTTAAAACATTTGATAGTTTCGTTTGAAAACTGAGTATATTTAACATTTCAGATGCGTTTTTAACAGTAGAAGATAAGAGTTCAATGGCGCTATTTAACTTTATTTGATTGTCATTTAATTCCTCCAGGGATTTATTAACATTAGAAATAGCGGATTTAGAAACTAAGATATGCCTTTTGATAGATTCTGCTAGTTTATTTTCATTATTAAACAGAGCATGAATAGCTTTGTTGTAGTTTTCAGCGTCATCTTCATCCAGTGTACCGAAAATGTGTTTAAATACCGTGCCAATACCTGAGAACCAGGCAGATCTCTTGGACATACCGTTTAAGATAATATGGGAAATCGCATTAAAATCTCTTAAGATGTCGTTGTAAAGTGCTTCTAGGGGTTGTAACATATTTTCACACTGAGTATAATCTATTTCGGCACTCTCACGACACTGAAATCGGACTATTTTAAATACTTCATGAATGTTTTCCAAATGATGTTGGATTGGATGTACGTCTACTGGTATAACGATGTGAAATTGATCATTAATTATCCTCAGTGTACCAACAGGGTCGAAGAATATACCAGGGCTCTTGTCGATGCGTTCAACATATTGACCATTGCCGGTTGCAAGAATAATAGCACAAAATGCGATGGTGGTTCTGTAAATAATAATTAAAAGCTTACTAAGTCTAGATTGTATAATAATGTGTATATAATGTAAAAGGAAAGTGTATAAATTAATTGTAAGTATTAAAATATATGTCTTAAAACGAATGTAATTTTGATATTTAAGAACTTATCTCATGAGCGAGTTTTACTTCGTCGAAGTGGTGTTTAACATGGCGTCTGTTAATAAGAGAGTAAGGGTATTATTACTGTGGACCTTGACGACTTTGTAAGGCCCCTTCCAAATAGGGGAGAGGGCTTTGCGAAGACGAAGATGATTTCTGATGTAGACGTAATCTCCTATTTTATATTTGACCGTGCGAGAGTTTCTGTCGTAGTATGTTTTAGACCTTTCTTTTGAAATTTGTATATTTTGTAGGCTTTCTCTCGAGAAATCTTTAATCGATGCTGGAGCATTTTAATGTAATCGATAGGTAACGTTACCTTTTGATTCGAAAATAGCATCGGGAATATACTATTATGACCAAAAAGAAGTTCGTAAGGAGAACTGAGTTGTTGTATGGACGTTACTGTTGTAGGCTAACATTGCTGTATAGACGTATCTGTGCCAATCGGTTTGGTTTTCGTTCACGAAGGACTTAAGATACTTTTCAAAGTGGCATGGCTCCTTTCGAGAGCACCTTTGTCTTGATATGGAGAAGACCATATCTGTCTTATTTTAAAAATTCATGTGCTTGAAAAGGTCAGCCAAAATTTGTTCCTTGATCGGTGATTATTGATTTAGGGATCCCAAATTGTGAAATGAAGTGAACTAGAGTCGCATGTTTCTTCTGCGGTGACATTGGAAATTGGATAGGCTGTAGAAAATTTGGTTAGATCATCTTGAGAGTGAGTATAAATCGAGTTTGTGAAACCCGCTTCGCAAGGGGCCTACTATCTAAACTTATTTTCTCAAATGGGCGAGTAGAAGTGGTTGTGATTTGCATAGGAGACCGGTTAATCTTGCGTAACGGTTTATTTGTTTGGCAAAGTTTGCAATTTTGTACATACCTCTCTATATCTGCGCGCATGTTTTTCCAATAATAACGTTCTTTAATTCTATTATACATTTTATTTGATCCTAAGTGACCGGCTATTGGTATATCATGATTTTCTTTTAGAATTTTCGATATCTCTGTTGGTACAGGGTATATTATGGAGTTATGATGTATATTTATTGTTATATTTGTATTGTTATATAAATACATAAGCATGCCGTATATTTTGACAAACGAATGTTGTTCGAACAGATTCTTAAAATCAGAAATTGCGATTTCACTGATATTACCTGAAAGTATAATGTCGTCCCTAGCGGCTTTTAAGGTCTTGAAGATTTCGGGATAGGAACAGTCATCAAAATAATATACTTGTGAAGAGAAGATAATAAATTTTGCCTTTAGACTCTATCTTTTAAACGAGTGAAGTTCTCGTTCTTCGTTTAAGACCTTTGTGTCACTTAAACCGGAAAGAATATCTTCAAGGTAGGGATTTGATTCGTCAAAATCGATAGATACAGGGACTAGGATTGTTTTGCAGTCACTTTTAAAAGGCTCATTATACTCTTTTATATAAGTATTAAATGTCTCATCCTTTTAGAAAACGTTTTAAGGAATATAGAGTAATCGTCGTTGCAGTGGCCAAGTTATTTTCAGAGTCTTTATTTGATTCATTACAGGAATTTTGGGGATTTTGCGTCTAATGGAATTGAATCAGTGTGTTCGGATTCAGGAGTTCTGATGGGCTGAGATCCAAGTCACCCAGTTCAATGAGTTCTTCGAGAATGTCTGAAGGAAGTTCGGAATCTTGAGTAGTTTGGGGTTCTTCGTGGAGGTGGAAGGTTGCGGATCTGAGATAGTATCATTTTGTACAACCGGATTAACAGGAAACGGGATAATGCGTCTGCGTTACTGTTAATTTTGCCCTTTTGTATTCGACCTCGTAGTCGAACTCTTCTAATTTTAGCCTCCACCTTACTAATTTTGACCCTGGTCTTTGCAGTTAAATAACCACTTAAGTGGGCGGTGGTCGGTAATAATTTTAAAACGACGGCCATACAGGTATGGCCTAAATATTTAGTACCGAAAAGGATTGCTAAGCATTCCTTTTCTGTTATACTGTAGTTACACTCTGCTTTATTTAAAGTTCTTGAAGCATAAGCGACAGGTCTATCATTCCCTATGGGACCCTGTGATAATATGGCCGAAATAGCAAAGTTTGATGCATCACAAGTCAACAAGAAAGGTTTTGTGAAGTCTGGGTAGGCTAATATTGGAGCAGTAGTCAAGCAATTTTTTAGAGTTTCGAAGGCTAATTGTTGCTCATTTTGCCAATCGAAAGGAACATTTTTCTTCAGAAGGTTTGTAAGAGGTTTTGCAATTTTGGATAGATTTGGTATAAATTCGATAGTATGACGCTAGTCCCATGAAAGATTTGATGTCTTTTGACATCGAGGTTGGGGAAATTGTTGAACAGCTATAGTTTTCTGGTTTGGCTTTACCCCTCGTTGGTAATGATATGACCAAGATATGATACTTCCTTTCGGAGAAATTCGCACTTATCTGGCTGGAGCTTAAGATTGAAGTGTCGGAGTCTGTCAAAAACGTTAGAAAGGTTATTTATGTGTGTTTGAAGATCATATGAGTAAATAACGATATCATCTAGGTAGACGAAGCACTGGAGTCCTTGTAAGCCAGATAGGGCAGTGTTCATCAACCTCTGGAATGTTGAAGGGGCGTTTTTTAGCCCAAAAGGCATCCTCGTGAATTCAAAGTGTCCTTGCGGGACGGAGAAGGCAGTTTTAGGAGCATCCTTTTCGGACATTCTTATCTGGTGGAAGCCAGAAGCAAGATCTAAAGTGCTAAAGTATTTACATTTCCCTAACTGGTCAAGAATTTCTGTTATGTTGGGTATCGGATAGGAATCTCCTATAGTGATGTCGTTCAGACGACGGTAATCTATGACTACGCGCCATTTACGTTGCCCGCATTTTTTTTTGGTACTATCCAAATTGGTGATGACCAGGGTGATGTCGAAGGTTTGATGATGCCATCGTCAAGCATTTTATTTATTTGCTCTACTTCTGGCTTATGAATGTCAGGGAAGCGGTAAGACTTAGTGTTAATTGGTAGAAGATGAAGTAGGAATTTCGTGTTGCAAGACGTTTGTGTTAGTTAATTTGTCGCCAGGCAGATGAAAAATATCGGAGTAAGTACAGCAAAGATCGCATAGTGCTTCTTTTTCTTCTTTGTTTAGGTGTGACAATCTTAAGAGATTTAGAGTTTGATCGGTGGTAAGGGCGTTATTTCGTGAACCGTCCGAAGAAGTATAAAAGATTTGATGATTATATTTATTTTCCAAAGGTTGTAGCGTTAATTTTAGATCGGAATCGACGATTAATTCGCTTTCGGAAGTATTTACAACGGAAATATTAATTTTGAATTTGACTTCACTTTTACGATGCAGTTAGCTATTAGGAGCGAGTCTACGGGGTTCTGATCGAGAACAAGTCCTTCTTTAATGTCCGGATTTCTAACAGAACACTCTATGATAGTTTCACATCGAGGTGCAATAGTATAGACTGGCTTAGTGAAACAGAGCTCTATTTCATCTTTATATATTTTTAGGTGTTGTTGTCATAATTAATTTTGCAATTTAATTTGATAGGAAGTCGCTACCGATGATTCCATCATACGGCAAATCAAACGCCGGAAGTACGTAGAAGTTATGTTGGTAGGAACAAAATTCAATTGGGATGTGACCAAGGGATGTAACAGAGTCATTTCCTATACCAATTATTTCTATAGTATTGTTGTTTATTTCGGCATTTTTCTACAGCAGAATCTTTAATACTGATAGCTGCGCCGGTATCGACGAGCAAGGATAAGGATTTCGACGAGACAGAAGTTTGAACTTTTATAAAAGGTAAGTATTTTTTTGATGGATTTGTAGAGATGTTATATATTTTAATATTGTTTTCTTTCTTTTCAGATGCAGGAGACGAAATACTCTTCGATATGACGCCGTTGATAGGCTGTTTGGTAATTGAAAGAATTGTTAATTTTCAATCTGTCGGTTTGGGGCTGGATACCCTATCGGTTAGATTGACTTGGAACGGGAATAGATGCAGGAGACGAAATATTCTTCGATATGACGCCGTTGATAGGCTGTTTGGTAATGGAAGTAGCATTATTAACTTTCAATCTGTCGGTTTGGGGCTGGATACCCTGTCGGTTAGATTGAGTTGGAACGGGAATAGAAAATGAGCGAAATGCTGTGTTATGATTGGCAATGGGTGAGTATCGGCTTCGCTATTTAGTCTTCCCAGCGATACTGCGGGAAATCCTCCGCGTTTAAATGATGGTTGGTGTTATCGACATTTTGATCGTCTGCAATAGCAGCATTGATATACTGATTACGATTCGGGAAAGTGTGAGGCGGTGGACCATTATTATTGTAGTTATTGCGATTAACATTATTACTATAATTGTTTTGAACATTACCAAATCGTCGTCGATTATTAGACTCGCGTTTGCGGCATGTTTCTAATGTATGACCGGGTATTTTACAATATCGGCACACTGGATAATCAGTTCTGAACATAGAGGAAGACCCAGCTGAATTATTAAAAGGCCTCTCGCGTGGTTGTTTGGTTTTGTTGAAAATTACGACTAGTAAAGCGTCTTTGGTTTGAATCCTGGGTATTTGTTTGACTAAGATGGCGTCGAGTCACCTGGAATATTTTTCTTCAGACACGGCAAAATTAATAGCATCATTGAGCGTATCGGGATCGCGGCATCGAACTACTGTTGATAGACGAGGATTTAAGCCAACCACGAAAGTGTGTAACGCTAAGTCCTGCATTGCCGCGAGACGGCCTGCCAGTTCTCCCTTTTTTTTAGTAGGTATTGATATATTTATTTCTGTTAATAATTTAGACAAACACGTCTCTATTCGTAGGGCGTACTGGTTGACCGTTTCGTTATTGGGCTGACGACATTCTTGTAGGTCTGAGAGCAGTGCAGCGTAATGTTTTCTGTCACCGAATTGGGATTTAAGAAAGTCTTCTAACTGTGACCAAGATTCAAATATTTTAATCGAGCACGCACTTTCAGCGCGTCCTTCTAATTGACTAAGTATGTATTTTAAAAGAATATCCTGTTGTTGATCTGACGCGAGGTTCATAGCATTACTACAGTTATTAATAAATGGCATTAATTTTTCTCGGTTGCCGTCAAACTTACTTATAAATTTACAAAGAATATTGAGATCGATGTTTGGTGTCGAAATAACCGGTGTAGGTTCGTCTTTAGGCATTGTGACGGACGAGGGTTAGTCAAAACAAAGATAAGGTACTCGGCGTTTCGCGTGGGAGTAGTAGCGATAAGGCGTTGCACTGGTCTCGAATACAAGCAATGGCACACAATTAAAATATAATATTTAAAAGACACTTGATATACAATGAATTATGCTAAAATGAATGAATGACAGTGTAATTGAAATATGAATTAATTTTGTATTTATATTTTTTTTTTTTTGATTTGACTGTTTAAATAAATTAACTTATATTTTGTAAAGTTTATAAAATATTCAGTATTATTCACAATATTTAAGACTGTATCATTATAATATTCGTATAAAACTGGAGCGGACTTACAGGAACATGTCGGGTTTATGTACTTGTATTTTTTTTTTTGAGGATTCAGGAACACGGCGACAGCGTAGAAAAAAGGAAAGTGTGCAGCACTGCTGACTTCGTAGACTCGGTTTGCGAATGATGTGAGATGCTGGGTATTCTTCTTCTACTTTCTTTTCTTTTCTTTCAGTTGTATGACTTTAGCATAAATTTTCATGCGGCCAGGCGGGTATCGTTTTGGAAGTTCAGCGAGGAAACGAGTTTTAAGCGGTAAGTATTTATAGATCACAACACAGAATGTTTTAGTAATTGCACAATTGAGTCCTCAGAGGCACCAAGGACCTTTTATAGATCCTTCACCGTTGCCACCAATGTTATAAGGCTTCACGAAATGTCTTTTAAAAACTATTTAGAAATTACAACTGTATTTTATTATAGAAAGACACAAATTAAGAATTGAATTTGAGAGGCGAGATGAGAGGTATGACGGACTGACTGGTATTGCTAGTCTTGAAAATGAGAAAGTACTGAAGCTACAGAGAGTGCTGACCGTGCTGTGTCAGCGGATCCCTATAAAAGGGATCTATAACAGTACGAACCTTCAAAAAATCTTGCCAAGCTAAAGAAGATTATAGATCATATTGGCAAAGGCGGCTAGAAAGGAGACTAGATGAGTTGCGAGTAAAAATCGGCAGAGTAACACAATACATCAACGGAAACAAAACAAAACATCTAGAAAGACATATAAAAAACATAATACAACAGCACAGAATTCATTTAATACATGAGGAACAAAACAACAGCTCACACACACACTTGATACACTCAAACAAAAACTTGCAGTCATCTCAGGTCATTTACGTAGATACAAAGCATGCGCGTTAAGAAAACAACAAAATAATCAATTCTACAACAATGAAAAGCAATTTTACCGAACCATAAAACAAGCAACAGCTACAAGAAAGAAACTACCTAGGTGACAGTCCAAATCCAGAGGACATGCGAAAGTTTTGGGCAGGAATCTGGGAAAGGCCTGTGGAACATAATACTCATGCTTACTGGATACAAACCGAAACTATAAATAGCAATGTAAATATCCAACAAATGTCTTTTAAGCATATCCCAATAGATATATTTAAAAAAGTTATTAATAAGTTACATAATTGGAAAGCGCCTGGGTCAGATTTTATACATAATTACTGGTATAAAAATTTACAAGCATTCATAATCACCTTTATAATCATGTTAATGAATTTATAGTAAACACTATAATAATGCCAGCTCACATTACAGTCGAAATTACGTACATGATACCAAAATATAACAATGATCTTAGTAACCCTGCAAAATATCGGCCAATAACATGTTTGCAAACTATATATAAAATTGTTAAGTCATGCGTATCTGAACTTATTTATAAACACATTAATGACAGTAGCATACTAGCTGAATAACAAAAAGGATGATGAAAATTCAGTCAAGGCTGCAAGGAACAATTAGTCATAGATTCTGTTATACTGAAACAAGTTCAGAAAAAGCATTCCGACTTATTTACTATGTACATCGATTACAAAAAAGCTTATGACTCAGTATGAATAGCTGAAAAACTCTCTAAATATGCAGAACTTAAAGATGAAATAATCCGACTCTGGCATCTTTAAAAAGTAATTATAGTGCCCATTGTACTATCAACAACAGGCGTAATACCGTAGCAATTACACTAATCTATAAAGACCCTAAATTTACCAACCAACACCTAAAAACTATTACAGAAAGCTGTAATTCTAAATACATGCAGAATAGTTAGGAAGTTCCTGCAAACTGAAGAACAGACCACACCTTTACTTAGACAAATTACCTCACAACCTAACACACAGGTAACTGAATAAGGTAGCTTACAGGATATGATCAAATCTAGCACTAATATGCACTTGGCTTAGGCTCGTGCTATTAGTAAACCGGTAGAAGCCGATATCTAAAGCTAAATAAATAATAATAATAATAATAAAAATAAAAATGGCGTAGGGAAGTGACGACCCCATCGCCCGCTGACGTAACGGTTATGTGACAAAACTGCTACGTCAGCGCAGTCAGTCAGCACCTTGCCAAGAGGTGTTAGCGCCGTGCATCGGCAAAATTGAAGGTGCAAAGGCCCGCTTGTGCACATGGCCTCACCATGAAACGGTGCCGGGTCTGGGCGTCTCCCGTTAACTGACGCCCAGAAACGGTGCCGGGTTTGGCCGTCTCCCGTTAACTGACGCCCATTAAATGGATGATGGAACAAAGAAGAACGCGCAAAGGGCCGCTGCCTGGAGGTCGCCAGGGCGCGTCTGGAGCTGGCGTTGGACGCGACAGCATGCGAATCCCCAGCCGAGCGCGAGGTGCTGCACGACCACCCAGCAGCCCTTCGTTATCCATCATCTCCACCAACTGGCTTGGTGTCGGCAGGGTCTTCGCGGACCCAGCAATCAGCACCCGCCACTGGTGGAGTACGCTGCATGCGTTGGGCAATACAGATGAATAGCAACGCATAGCGGGCGTATTTTAGGGCGAAAGGGGGAGAAATTTGAGGTTTTGCGTACCGAGCTAGGATGCATCGACTTTTTGCTGAGCTGGAGCCATCTGTAACCGTCACCGAGCAAAACCTGGCAGACCGAGTTCGGTATATCTTGTGCTCAAACATATTTGATGGCACCGAACTCGAACGGCTACGACGTGAGGCTGTACCCTCACCGGATGAAAATACTACGGCCGAGGATGCGACGAAACAAGTTGCAGAGCAACCAGCACACGTGGATGCCGCCGTGAATCCCCCAGTTGTGGTTGGTTCAGACGATGATGGAACAGTCACCCAGGAACTAGAACTAGAGCAAATGAGGAGTACATTGGAGGAGGCGATTGAGGAAACGCGCAGTACGCCTCTCGAAAATCGACAGCGACTTCCTCGCATAACCCTAAGCAAGCGGAATCGGGCTGTTGTGAGGGCTCTAAACCCAATGCTGGTGACCTATTTGGAAGCCAGCCGGGACCTTTGCGAGACGGACTCAATTCTTTTTGGCGCCGCACTGGCAGTATGCCGTATTATTGGCGCCAATCTCCTCATGGCTGGACGTGCTAATATGATATAAGGCAAAAACTGACAGAGCGCATAGACGACCTGAAGCAGAGAATCGCCGCTTGGGGAAAGCGGATTCGGCGATATACCGAGAGGTCTACACGGTTCAACCAGAATCGTCTCTTCCAGAGTGATCAGAAGAGGCTCTATGAATCATTGGAGCGACCAATGGTACGTGGAACGGGCCCAGCGCTGAATCAGGCCGAAACTGTCGCATTCTGGCGTGGCCTGTGGTCAGAGCCCGTAAACCACAGCGAGGGCTCTTGCACGGAAGTTGTGGCGAGTCAGTGTGTGAGTGTTACGTCCATGGACCCCGTCATCATAAAGCCGGATGACGTAGCTGAGGCGATCCGTAGGGCCCCGAACTGGAAAAGTCCGGGACTCGACGGACTGCATCACTACTGGCTGAAGGGGTTCGTGGTGTGTCACGCTGTGCTCGCCCGACAGTTTCAAGCGGCTCTCGACCAAAAGTCATTCCCGAGCCTCTTCACTACTGGGATTACTCATTTGGTTCCTAAAGATCGGGATTCCACAGACCCGAGCAAATACCGCCCCATTACGTGTCTACCCACCATATATAAGACACTGACATCCATTTTGAGTACGCTAATCATTCGTCACCTGGATTTAAGCCCGGTGATGTCACTTACTCAAAATGGATGCCGGGGCGGTGGTTGTGGAACCAAGGAACCACTCCTCAATGACCGCGTCCGGTCATTGGCAAAGTGGTTCAACGCAACCGTCGAAACTTCTCCGCCGCCTGGATAGACTACAGAAAGGCATTCGACTCGGTGCCCCATACATACATGGCTAAAGAGGGTCCTCGAGCTGTACAAGGTTGACTGTACAGTTGGAGACTTCCTCGGGCAGTGTATGGGGCGGTGGAGTACAATACTTTGTCATCTAGGTGAGCGGACGACGGATGCGGAAAGCCGCATAAGGATAAGAAGGAGTATCTTCCAGGGCGATTGTTTGAGTCCAATCTGGTTTTGCCTCTCCCTGAACCTTCTCAGTACCTTACTGGACGACTCCGGGAAGGGATTTCAGCTTCGGAAAGGAGGGACAAAAGTGACCCACCTTTTTTATATGGATGATCTCAAATTATTCGCCTCCAGTCGCTCCTATCTTATGGAATTGCTAAACATCACTTGTGATTTTAGTCATTATATTGGAACAGAGCTGGGGACAGATAAGTGTGCGGTCCTCCATGTTGAAAGGGGAAGGGTTGCTTACTCTGAGGGCATAGACTTATCTATGCCCATCAACATAAGGAACCTTTCCGAGGTTGAAACATACCGATACCTGGGTATGTCACAGAACATCGGTATCGATGATGAGGGTATGAAACAGTCAGTTTGCGAAGTGTTTTATGCACGCTTGACCAAAGTACTTAACAGCCTTTTGTCCGGTGTGAATAAGACACACGCATATAACGGTTGGGTCATGCCTGTTCTCATATATACCTTTGGCATACTTAGGTGGACTCAAACTGAACTTAACGCCCTGGATAGAAAAGTCCGCACTACTATGACGTCCCATAGGATGCATCACCCGAGATCGTCCGTTATGAAGCTGTACTTGCCGCGGAAACATGGTGGGTGTGGCTTTTTAAGCGCGCTTACCATGCATAATCGCGAAGTGTGCAACCTCCGTAATTACTTCCTGGCGAGAGCGGATGGCCCATTCTATAGGGGCGTCATTTCTTGTGATAAAGGACTTACCCCTCTTTCCTTAGCCAACCAACAATGGCAAGACCCGGCAGTACAGAGCATTTCCGACCGGGAGACCGTATGAAAGGAGAAGGAGCTCCACAGGAGGTTCTACAAGGCTCTACATGAGCCTTTCGTAGACACTTAGGCTTGTCATCTCCGGTTGTTCGACGCTTTCTAACTCTGAGTAGGTACTTGCAGTTAGATATTTAATATAAATTATCTTTTCCTTTTCAACATAACAAAATGTATTATTTTCTTTACTTATAACTCTTAATTTTCTCAATTTTTCCAAATCATCTTTATTAACCACCCGCAACTCCACTGATTCTGCTGGTTTGATATGATTACTTACGACTTTCGGTTGATCAGGCCTCAAGTCTGTGGGTATTATGTCCAACGAGGAGAATTCTGGTTTCTTTATTTTTCGCAATTTTGCTCGTGTCATGACATTAACGATGTTCTCATTTAATTATTTTACATTCATAGCATTTCAGCTCATTTTAATCATTATTTAATTGTACCATAACTTTCACGCACACGACTCGCGTACATACGTGATCAAGGTAATGGACAATATTCCCATACAATTCTTGATAAATTCTTATTTCACTCAATAACAATAGTTCGAACTCATTCTGGTTTTTATCGAATCCGAACAGTGTTTAAAAATTAATCGGTTATTAGGTTTTCCAAACTCTCAGCTGATCAGGCCGATTGTATGTGGATATGCTAACCTCCGATAATTTTTCTTTACCTTGCTCTCAGAACTACACACTATCAATATTTTTATTTACAATTCCGTATTTCGTAACTTAGCCATAAATTTACTCACATCTTTTACAAATTTATATCATAAAATAGTCTCGTATAATATTTAGTTACATCATTGTCACTCAGGGATTGAGGCTCACAATATGGGTACAACAAAATTTTAATTCAAAACAATATTATAAACTCAAGTGACTTTCACTTCAGTCAGTTACCTTTTCTAAAAATGTATATTAATATCCTTAAGAGAACAAAACAACCCAAAAATCCAAAAAATGTCATGGCATCTGAGAAGACGTCCATATCTCGCATTTAACACTATATCTAATTATAATATTCAATATATTCTTTATGTTACTTACACAATTTATAAAATAAATATATACTAGAATAATGAACCTAAAACTAAAAACCTAAAAAAAAAATATTGTAATAACTAAATATATTATTAAAAATAGTCCTTTGCAAGGTTCCGAAGATACTGGCAGCGTTCCCTTTGAATAGCTATACTAATTCTTTTGTCCGAGGTAGCTGCCAGCTCTTCGGTCTCCCAGACGTCGACTAACCTTTTTCTATTTCCAAAAAGCCCATAGCGCTAGGACCCCACGGACCAAGGGTCTCGACACCGAATGGGACAAAAACATATTCGGAACCTAGACCCCTGTATTTGCATGTTTTAGCTTTTTCAGCCGTTCACAAGCCGCACCAGCTCTGTTGTTGGTTCCATGTAGATGGGCGCGTGCGTCTGAACAGGTTGCATCCCATACCAGCACCCGGCCCATCTTCCATGGAATCAAACTCATACCGTCCGGTTCTTGCCATCGTCTCGCAATACCAGACGGCTCAAGTAGACTTGGCACGTTGACGGTGGCAAGAGACCGGCGTATGATATCGTTAGTGCTGCATGTCCGAGAAGCGGCCTGCATTGGCATGACAGTCCATGATGTCCCAGCTTGTCGACGTCACCGCCACACGGACATTTATGAGGAACGCAGACCGGAACCCCAAGCCGTAGACAGGTTGCGATTCGGAGCGTGTCAGGCTCAAGAAATGTTCCTGTATTTGACGAAGGGTACGGGTGTGAAGCCAGTAGTTAGCCTCATGCGTACCACGGCCAAAAGCCTAGCACGCGCCGAACCTGTACTACAGCTCAAGATTGTCATAAGTCAATTTGCAGTTTATGTCGTCCCAGCCTTTGTGAATTTGGAGAAACAGGAAAATTTTGACCTGGGCATGCAATTAAGAAAAGTGTTTTAGCTTCTTCCAGGCCAGCAATCTCAAAGTTTGAAGGGACCCTTAAATTTTTTTATGAGATTTTGTTGAACTATGGACAGAAGATAGGAAGGCTGGTAAAGAGACACTGGAAACTTTGCGAATCCCTAAACCACCATAACGGATGGGTAGGGATGCTTGGGTCCAAGATTGCTCGTTCAGGTGCATATTAAGAATCGATTCTAAACTAATTTTGATTAAGTTGTCTACTTGTGTCAAGAGATCTGGGTGATTCCAAAAGGAGCAGCAACGGAGCACATACGTAAATTTTGGGACGAAAAGACAGAATTTTAAGATGCAAAGTGCATAATGTGACTAATTTCATGAGACGGTCAGCGGAATTTTGAAATTTAGTAATTGAATTATTAATATATTCAGAAATAGATTCATTAAAAATTGGAGAACCTAAAAGGTAAAGGGAATTACTGTTAACTATTTTAATATTTGGAGCCAAAATATTAAATTTTTGTTTTACGTCATTTAAATTTTGCCAGTTATTTATAAAAGTTCATTTTAAAATTAAGCTCCAAACCAATGGCTTCAAATTTATTTTGATTAAAAAGGTCCGAAAACACAGTATCCATATCACCTCCTAGAGTTCCGTCGTCCAAATACCAAACGTTGAATTTAGAATTTAAATTTTGATTATCGGATTTATAGCCAAACTAAAATTGCTGGCCCAAGGATCACCTTGTTGACAACCTACTTCCGAGGACAGTTCATTAGAACGATATAACAATTTTGTTGGGTCAGCGTAACTGAGAAAAAGATAATTGTATATTTGTATATGTTGTTTTATTTCGTCAGCAGGGTATCCCTATTTACTGAATTGAAAGCATTTTGACATCAATTTTGAGTAACACGTCAGGATGTCCGAAAGTTAGAAAGAGCGTAGGCATGGACAGCTGCCTCACACCTCCTTTTACACCGAAGCCTAACTGTACGGGTTCAAATTGCGAATTTAATTTTGGTAAAATATGTCGAACAGCAATTTTGAGGCCAGGCGTCGTAGTGTTGATCCAACAGCAATTGGTCTCACCCTCCGTCCTTTTGGTGAGGGCAATGAGGTTCGCGCCGAAAAGAATGGAACAATTTCTGGATTGACATTACCGGAATACATAAAGTTGATTAATTTAGTGATCGAATTTACAAGTTGCTCGCCTGCATCACCCACAGAGTGCGATGTTAAGTCTTTCAGATGTTGGGGTGAGATTCCATCCAAACCTGCAGCCGAACCTGGTTTAAAAGATAAAATGGCACCTGTAACATCTTTTTTATGAATTTGAAGGCATGCTTGCCCTGCTGTTGGTCGGTCGAGAAAATATGGGTTTACTGGAGCTGGAGGATGTTTTGTCCGTAAGGCGTGAAGGGTGTCAGGGTATCTGGTGATAGCACGTCGTTGGAGAACAAAAGGCGAGCGGCACCTTTGAGATCTCCGTCACAGATTTTGTTTTCGATGAGTTTGTTGTGATTACGAGGGCATCATATTTGATTAGAGGTGGGAGAAGGTGAGGAGCTTACAGCACAGTTATTTTTAATCTTTGAGTCAAGGATAAATTCAGTTCATCAGTTTTATTATATGTGTGCTGTATGAAAATAAAAATAGGTTCTGCCAGTCTTGAGTACAATTGCTTATGTAACATTTCTGGATTAATTGTGACAAATGTGTAGCAACGGTTATTCGAGCTCCTCGAGGGATTCTTTTAACTATCGGTATACTATTTTTCAAATGGCTAAGATATGTGTGGAAAGGAGTTGGATCGTTGGCTACATAAGTAGGCGCACCTGAAATAATGGGATGGGTGTCTAAAGGTGAACTATTTTGGCTAATACATTTCCTGTGTGTTTTTGTAGTGTGTATGTTGAGGCCTTTCAAAGATTTGAATAACTTGTTGCACTGTGTACATGTATGGGTCGCGTTCGACGTGCCATCACAAGATTGGGTCACGGACTGCATTCACAACAGTTAAATACAATCACAAAAAAGAATAACTTAAAACAAATTTAAAAACACAATAAAGTAACTTAAAAAGTACACTGAAAATATAAAAAGTCAAAGTCCAAATATTGTTAAGTAGGTGCGTCACAAGATGGTCTTGCAATTCGACGCTGCAGTGGAAGAGATCTAGCGACGAATTTCGTCGCTAGGACAACGATGGCGGCTTTAGCAACCGTGTCTTGAGATTATCACACGCGGATTAGAAATTTTAAAGACTGAACAGGCACTGAGCCTGCTTGTCTTTTGTGTCCAGACAGCAATATATAGTTCGGAAACTTTGTTGCGAATTGTTTCGTTACATTTGTCATAAGTCACCATCTTGAAATATTTTATATCTCTTAGTTGATTTGAGATTATAATATCTAAATTCAGATTATAAACCACTGTTATATTATTTATATTTATATCAATAATAAACGTTTTCCTTGTACACTAAAATTTTACAATTAAAATATATATTTATTTTTATTAAATATTTAGACAAAATAAATACAGTTGTCACCTGTCACCTTTATTTCTTTTTTTTTTTTTTTTTTTTTTTTTTATATTATTTATTTTAATATGAGTTTCAAAATCGTATTAAGCAAAGTAAATATTTACATAATCCACACAAGTAAGTAATAGTTTCCGAGAAAATAATAAATTATAATAGTTAAAAGCTTACAATTTAAAAGTTCAAACAATATAAAACCGAAAATAAATTATTACATTTCATATTAAGATACAGAACAAAGAAGTCAAAGCAACGTAATCATTTTCAATAACAATAACAACAGACAGATCAAACTACAATTTGTATTACCACTCCTAGCAGCGCAAGCGATTTGAGACACCTTTATTATAATTACCAAAGTACGTATATGGAAACGTTTGCGATTACATCGTAATATTATGATGACCTAAATTTTAACATAACTTGTACAATATGTTATTATATGAATACAAGTATAATGTTTCTGAATATAATAGTTTTAAACACTTTTTAATTTAAACAGAAGTTTAGATTGTTTAGTTATATTACACACATCCAAAAACGCATTAGCTCTTAAAAATTTAACGTTGTTAGAAATATTATCATGTTATTTATATCGTATACAAAAATTATTTAAAAAATCACTGTAACAGCAAACAGTATTTATATAACAAAACATTAATTTATTTGTACACTCAAAACAAAAAACAATTTTAATTTTTAAGTAGGTTAATATAAAACTTTAAGATTTAAGGTATATATAGCGATTTTTTTATAACCTTTGTCAAAATTGTATACATTTAAATGAAATTTGCTACCGAAAAAATAACAACGGAATCTATTACTGATGTGTTACAACTACAAAATATGAAAAAAATATTGACATGGTAAATTTAAGTATGTAAAAATGTAATCTATTATATTATTTTTTTTTTCAGGAAACTGTAATAAAAATAAACTAAACAATAACTGAATAAAAGTGAATATAAAATTGTCTTGTGCCTTAATACAAATGCCACATAAGTGCTTAAAATGTCATTTAATTTTTAATATTGTATTATGATTGCATTTATTTTATAGTAATAAAAATATTGAAAAATCAATTGTATCGTGAATTATCTGATAAATAATTTCAACTTAATCATATGTTAAATACAGAACATTTAATACATAACTTTTTTTAACTAAATAGCAAAATCAACATTAAAAAAAATCTCAAACTATTAAAATTTTAAATGGAATTAAAAATTACACAGGTGCGAAGTTACCTCTTAATCTCTTCTTTGTTCTTCTTGGCTCAATTATCGTATTCTTCAGAACGAAGCTTGGAAGAGTACAACGGTTCTTTCCTTTTTAATTAATTTGCCGTTTCTTGAATGTTTGGCTTTGGTCATTATAATATTTTTAAAAAACACTTTTTATTTTCCTCATTCTTCGTTAGTTGTCTTTATATATTATACATACTTTTTAATTTTTAGTTTCTATACAATTATTATTGTGGCCTCTTCTTGTATTCATATTTATTTATTTTTTGTCACATCCGGTATTGCGTCCATTCCGTTATAATATTTTTTCCATGATGATTTCCATTATTTAATTTTTTTATTTTATTTTTCTGTCTTTATGTAGGCCCGGTCGCCATGTAATATAGGAAAGGTGTTGAATGAATAGAGACGGGTCCACGTCTACATATAATAAATAATGTAAAAACGATATATAATAAGGATGACAGAAAGGTGATATTAAATAACTTCCATCTCCTACCTAGCAGTGGCCATGCAGGTATGAGAAGGATGGTCAACAATATAAAAAAGTATTTTATTAGCCTGGGTTAGTAAATGATGTAAAGAACTTTGTTAGGCGTTGTGACAAATGTCAGCGTCAGAAATTTTCGTTACCCGTAAGAGAGCCATTAGAAATAACAACGACAGTTAACACAGCATTTGAAAAGATATATTTAGACCTAGTAGGTCCATTTGAAGTTGATAATAATTATTATTCTTATGCTTTAACGCTACAATGCGAACTCAATTAAATTAATACAATAGCATAATGCTGCTATTTTGTATGATGAGTTACGAGAACCGGAGACCCATTTTACTGGTAGGGCATTCCAGGGTTGCTACGCACCTGCATTTTAATTTTTAATCAAGGCTACGGACCACAGATTTTACTTACCATCAGATGAACTGTGTGCTCTTTTTCTTCCTTAATTTTCATTATGCAACTACTTTAGAAAAATTAGTTTTACACGTTAAACTCAGGAGGCAGATTGAGTAGCTCAGCATTCGCAGTACCAGACAGTACGCATAGAAGAAACTTAAAAAAAAAATCTAATCATTGTATTTGTATTTGGAATAAAACAAACTAGACAATTGCTTGGCTTGAAATCTACCACAAGATTTGTATTAAATTTGACTGCATTGCATTGCAATTCCTAGGCAGAAGCAATATAACACAACTTCTTTGGATTTTATAAATCAGTCGCCGGCGTCTTACCGCAGCATGTCAATATGGCGCTCCTAACTTGGCTGATCGCCAAACAAACGCGGCGCGGTTTATTTTGAGTAGACCGAGTTTAGTTGTCGCCGCGATAACCTATTCAATTGTTTCATATTGAATTTGTTCCAGTATTTTTGTTATTAAAAAGAGAAATAGCTAAATTACAATAAATTATTTTACTTTCGTATTATAGTCCTCGGTAGTGTAAAATATAAACCAAATTAAAAGTTTTCATTTGTTGTAGTGTCTAAATATTGGCGGGAAGAATGTCAATCAATACTTTTTTGGTTATGTACGTAAAATGTTGTGCTTATATCTTTTTGTTGTATTGTTTTGTTTGTGCAACATTAAAAACTATATTAAATTGCAAGTCAAATAACGTTTTAATCATCTAATACCATCGCTAACTTCTTGTTCGACAGATCTATGAAATTCACGCCTAAGGACGCATTAATAATTAATCAATAACACTATTAAGAAAAAGTTATTTCCTTAGCAAGAGTATTATAAATGAGCAAAAAAATTTACATTTTTAACGTATAAAGTTATTTTAATACTCACAAACTTTTGTTTACGTGTTAACCTAACCTATATTTATTTTCATCGTTTGGTGTCAGCAGTACTACGTAGTACTATTATTTATTCTATGGCAGTATTGCGTCCGTATTAAAAAAAGCAAGGAAATGAGGACGATTGAAAAAAAAATTGTGAACTGCTTCTGTTCTTACAACAACTTCTTCTGTTTCTAACTCTCTGATGCTTTGATGCAGGGTCACAGACACGGGAATAACCTCAACACATCCAGACCCGATAAAATTTCATAAGGACTCACAGCTTGCAATGCGATCGTTGCACTATAATATAATATAACATATACAACATACAAAATTTTACCTGCTCAAAGTTAAAAAACTTTATTAAACAAAGTTTGTAAAAAGGGTTATTATAATATTAAGGAATTTATGGATAATAATAACCCCTGGGAATGAGGTGATCGCTACCAAGCTATTTCTAATTTTTTTTGTGTGGTTAATTGTGTAACTTACATGATTGTAAGCTGTTATTTAAAAAAAGTCCCGCTGGGTTTCTTGCTGCTCCTTCCCAGGACTGAGGTTTTTATTCCAACCAGTGGTAATTAAACAAAAATATTAAATTTTAATCTACATATATTGAATAAAAAGTTTCTGTTTCTGTTCCGTTTCTATAAATTTCATACGCTTATATGACTGGTTGGTTAATCAGGCCTTAATTTTATCATAATCTGCTTGAATTTGTTTAAAGTTAAAAGTTAAAGTTACAGCCTATATACGTCCTTGGCCTCCTCTCATTTCTGAGAGGGTTTTAGGGCAAGGAAATTGTGCCAGACGGGCGAAACTCGGGAGTAAATGTTGTCGAAGATACTGCGCGAGTCGCTCACGACCTACTCCTATAGGTTCCGGTGAATACTTCTACTGCCGTCACTAAAAATGCACGAACTGGAATACAAATAGCAAGGCAGTGGCTAGCGGTTCGACTGCTCAACTGTTCGGCGGAAATCTTCTGACTATTGGTTATCGACCACGGTTCTTGAATATGGTTGTTCAACTACGGTTGTTCTATATCGGTTGTTCACTATCGGTTGGTCACTATATTTTTCAGATTTCTTCAGTTGACTATTTCTTTAAATTGTTCGGTAGTAACTTACTACTGCTAGTCATCATCATCATCATCATTACAGCCCTTCACAAGTCCACTGCTGAACATAGGCCTCCCCAAGGAATGCCACAAAGCACGGTCGTGAGCCACCTGCATCCATCGACTTCCTGCATACCTTACCAGGTCGTCACTCCATCTAGTGGGGACGCCCTACACTTCGTCCGCCGGTACGAGGCCGCCACTCGAGAACCTTTTTTCCGCATCAGTTGTCGGTTCTTCGAGCTATATGGCCGGCCCATTGCCACTTCAGCTTACTAATCCGTTGGGCTATGTCGGTCACTCTGGTTCTACTGCGGATATCCATATTTCTAAGTTTATCTCGCAGAGAAACTCCGAGCATAGCCTCCTCGGCCTGCCTAACCGAGTTTAATCCGTCGATTGACCTCTCGGTCGAAGTTGAACTTACCTAGTCGGACTATTTGTCATACTTGTCAACAACTTCGAGCTTAGTGCTCCCAACAACTACCGGCATAGGTGTGACATGGACATTAAACATGATCTTTGTTTTGTCCATGTCCAGACCTATCCGTTGGGAGGCACTATTGAGGTCATTGAGCATAGTGCTTAGGTCCTCCAGCGATTCTGCCATAATGACTAATTCGTCGGCAAATCGAAGGTGAGTGATGTACTCACCATTGATGTTTATACCGTATCCTTTCCAGTCCAGTAGCTTGAAAACGTCTTCCAATGCAGCGGTGAAGAGTTTCGGGGATATAACGTCACCCTGTCTTACACCTCTCTGCAGCTGGATAGGTTTCGTACTCTGATTCTGTACTCGGATAGCCATCGTAGCCCTACTGTACAAACACTTCAGAACTCGATATACCGACAGTCAACTTGGCACCGCTGAAGGGACTGTAGCACCGCCAAAATTTCGACGGAATCAAAGGCTTTCTCATAGTCCACATACGCAAGGCAAAGTGGCAGATTGTACTCTTCTGTCTTCTGTACAATTTGCTGAAGGGTATGTATGTGGTCTATGGTACTAAAGCCTTTTCGGAAACCGGCTTGTTCGGGAGACTGGAAGTCGTTGAGTCTGCGTGCGAGACGATTCGTAATGACTCTCGAAAACAGCACGTAGACGCGGCTCAAAAGGGAAATCGGTCTGTAGTTCTTCAAGAGAGCGTTATCGCCTTTCTTGAAGAACAAGACCACCGCACTTCTGCTTCACGCCTCCGGAGTAGTGCTACCATGGAGGACGGAATTAAAGAACGATCTTCTGAACGATTTCAAGTACCGGTTTTTCACCCGCTTTCAGAAGCTCCGCTGTAATTCCATCCTCACCTGGGACCTTGCCGTTTTAAGGTGCTGGAGAGCCATTCTAATCTCGCTCAGACTGACGTCCGGGATATCTTCGGAATAGTGTCGGATAAGACCCGCTCTTGAATCGTTACTCACACTTGCGTGTGGCTCCAACGATGACGTGTACAGCTGCCCATAGAACCTCTCAATCTCACTCAAAATCTCAGGTGTCCCGGAAACGATGCTGCCACACTCGGTCTTCAGCTTTGACAGTTGGCTCATTCTGGCAGACAGATCTCTGGCAAAGACTTTGGAGCCTTGGTTCCGCTCGATCGCTTCTTCATTTAGAGATATGTCTGTTCAATTGCCTGTATGCTTTCAAATCTGTTGAAGACTGCAGCTTCATTTCCCGTCCAACAGCCATGAGATTAAGAGTGTGATCGGATAGTTTTTGTGTTCTTCTGCGGCGGCTCTTGCAGAACTTAGCTCCGACCGCATGGACAGTTTCCACGAGCTTATCATTCATATCGTCCACTTCATTGCAGTCTTCTAGGCACTGAAAACGGTTTTGTAACTCGAGCTGAAAGGTTTCGGAACTTTGGACTAGAGCACGAGGGGGACGGAGCGTTGACTTCATTAGACGAGACCTCTCCAACTAACGTTTAGGTTTAGTGTGCCTCTAACCATTCGGTGATCGCTACCAGTTTTCACCCTTGCGATCACTGAGACATCACTGAACAGTTGTCGTCTGGTCGTCATAATGAAGTTAATTTCATTTTTGCCGAACCGTCGGGGCTCGACCAGGTCCACTTCCTGTGGGGCCGCTTCTGAAAGAAAGATTTCATCATAAAGAATCCCTCTTTCTCCATGAAGTCAGCCAGCTGCTGGCCCCTTGGGTTCCGTTGCCATATTCCGAATTTCCCTACTTTCAGCTCACAGTTCTCTCTTGTGCCTAGTTTTGCGTCGAAGTCTCCTATTAACACCGTATAGTGGGTGCCGAGGTTGGTGCGTAAGCCTGTATGACCTTCAGCGAATACCGTTTGGTGATTCTGAGTATAAGGTACGCAACCCTCGTCGACACACTCCCAATCTTTACAACATTGTTAATAAATCCGACACCTCCTTGGGACAGATGGTCGCCCTCCCAGTGATACAACAAGTTGCCGGATTCGAGGATTACCGTGTCCTCCCCCTCTCTTCGGACCTCGGATAATTCTATAATATTCCAGCGCAACTTGTCTATTTCTTCCAGCTCCAGGATCTTCTCGTCAGTCCTCAGGGTGCGTGCGTTATAAGTTGCCAGGTCGAGTCGTCGTAGGTGGCAACCGATCTTCCACTGGAGATTCTTAGCACCCCCTGCCCGTCGTTACCATGGTCGCCACCGTAGCCAGGAATAGCGGGGCCGCCGGGGGCTGGGGGCCGTCTCTTCGTAACTTTATTAATTGGGAGGTATATTGCCATAGTTTCCACGCTTGGCGAGCGGGTTGGGAATCACAGTTTTTTTTATTGTGATATTGCTTTTATCAGAAGGATGCTGCTGCCCATCTCCTGCCTGTTTCGCACTGTCGCCTCTTACGACACCCACGGGAAGATATGGGATAGTGGATATTCTTAACCGCCACTACACGGCATTGATAATAAAAGTGATAATAAAATATATCTGCTTTTATTATCACTGTTTACTAGCTACTATTATCAGCTACTATGTTGTACAACTAGCTATTACTATCACTTGTGTAGCTTTTATTTTACAGAATAAGGTTGACAAACGAGCACACAGTCCACCGGATGGTAAGTGGTTGCTGTGGCCCATAGACATCTACATCTATCTTCGTTTGCGAATTTAAATGCAGATGCGTTGTCAGCCGTGAGGACTAAGATAGAATGCCTCTTTTCCAGTAAAAAGGGTCTCCGGTTCTCTACACTCACCATACGAAACACAGCAGCATTAAGCTGCTATTTTACGCTGGTATTCTGTGAGAGCGTGGTCCTTCCCCGGTCGAGCCAACCCATTCGTGCTACAACTATACTATTAATATAGCTGCAGTATTGCTCTACCACGTATAAGCTGCTATTATCAGCTACTATGTTGCTAGCTACTATTCCCTATGTTCTATATTCAGCTACTTCTTGGTTCTGCTACTAGTCACTTCAGCTACTACAATGTTACTGGGCCCCGACGCCATAAGGTAGACTCGAGCGTTACTTTAAAGTAAGCCGCTTGCCATTGCCGTTTTGCCTCTTTATTGCATAACATTTTCTCTATACAATTGTCTTAAATTACAATTTTTTCTATACACGATAACTTCTTACGCTAATGTACTATACATTGTTAAATCGGTAATTCAGTTGTCTATTAGCACACCGACTATAAGTAGGAAATAAGTTTCATCACGATAAATATTATTTTATTTCCTTAATCTATGAACCTTAATCTAATTCAATACCATGTTTACAATTCTTCTAGAGCATAAAAATTATTTCCATCATTTTCGGGACTAAATATTACCCAGTTAATTAATAATTTCTAGAATGTTCTATAATGTGTCGCGCTCTGATTGGTCGACTTTTTGTTTGCACAAATAAGAGTCATTTTCTTAGCTATTACGAAACGATGCTTTATACTATAATACTAAGGTTTTAAACATGTAAAATTATATTATTACACCTTTTACTTAGGTTTGTCACAAATACTTTTCTTAATTACACTTTTAATATTGTTTTTAATCACTATGTTGTAAAACACTTTTTTGCCGTCGCGAACATCTCTCCCGCCGTGCAGCGTCGCGACGATCTTCTTTAAGCGGCGCTGCATCCATTTGCGTCTACTTCGGCAGCGGCACGAGCTTCCTGGTTGGCCTTTTAATTAGGCCGTTTGCGGTGCGTAACTCTACAGTGCGGATCTGTCCATCCGCACCGGGGTATACAGCCTCCACCCTTCCTCGTGGCCAGGTGTTTCGAGGTAACTGGCCGTCGGCTATGAGGACTGGATCGCCCCACCTGGAGATTGGGGCCTCGTCTATGAGGCTCCCGCCGTTTTTGAAGTTTCCGGCAGGTATTCCCGGCAAACGCACCAGGCCCAAAGTAGTCGGAGGCTGGCGCTTTTCTGATGCGACACTTTACTTGCTCACTATCTTTTTGTGGTGGGTCGAAGTCGGATCACCCAGTAGTGCTGTCGAACCTCGTTGATGGTAGGCTCGGTTCCGCAATGATGCAGGCTACGATGCGTCCAGTCGATGTAAAGTTGCGTGATCTAATGATCGCCATCCAATATAGTTAGCCCCTTCATGTCTTCTGTGACTTCCTTCACGGCGGCTATGTGACTTCCTAGAGCAATAATCCCGTCTTTTATTTCTATTTGGAGCAGTCGTAGGCGGCTGTCATGGGCGACCTTTTTATCTTTACGGAGATCGGCTATCTCTTGTTTGAAGGAGTCTTTTTGGATGACACGTACATATTAGGAGCTTTTCAGACTCTCTGATGAATTCGGCCTCGAGTGTGATGTATTTTTTGACATCTGTGTTTTTCACTCGACTGGGAGGTTGCGCGAGGTGTCGTGGATTATTTGTCGATTTCCTCCAGTCGGGATCTTGTTCTTTATTTCTTCCAGTCTTTTTGTAGAAGGTTCTATCTGTGGTTTTGCGGCAGAGTGTTATAAATTGTAGCACTCTCGCCGGAGGTCGCAATAAGCGTTCCCATCTAGAAAACTTTACTGGATCGATAATCGCATAGAAATCATTATTTTCATTCCTTTACTAATAGTACTTTTTTAAATTCTATTTTACCCTTAAAAATATTATGGAAAGAATGCTTTTAGCACAGAACATTTTCGAATGTTGTAGTCAGCGAAAAAGTTTTAAATTTCAGATAAAAATCGTAGCAGTTGTATTATGTTGCCTTATCTTAAAAGAGAAAACCTTTGAAGAAGAAAAGAGCGGAGGTCGTCTTTCATTCTAATTATATTTTTAGCGAAGCATAAAGTTATATATGAAAAAAAGGAAAAGTTTCTTTGTAATTTAACACTTTAATAGTATTTTCTACATCATACTTTACTTTATTTTAAAACATGTTTACACTTAACACTACCACGCAATAAAATATTTTAAGTTTCTTTTTTTTAAACTAAAGTGACAAACGAAACGAAAAGTGACAATCCACCTGATGGTAAGTACCTAATGCAGTCCATGTATACCTGCAGCCAACTTCAAACAAAGAAGGCTACAGATGCGTTGTCATCTCCGAGGACTAAGATGGAATACCTTTATCACAGTAATTATGTTTGTTAAACAACCCTTCATACCGGAACACAACAGAATAAGCACTGATATTTATAAGCGGGCGACACCTACTTAGACGAACTTTTAAACGGCAAAGGAGTACTAGCATCTAGTATAATTATTATCTAATATATAAAAAATTATATTTGTTTGTTCGTATTTAATGCGCTGCCATACCGTTCATCAGATTGCGCTAAAACTTTGTCAACTTATTGCTTGCATTTGCGCGAAGGTTATAGGCATAGTACAATTACCATACAGTAGGTGGCGCGCGTATCGTACCGATAAATTATATGAAAGCTATATATCTTTGATCATGAATGTATTATCATTCCTAATTAACTCTTCCAAATTTAAAACGATTTTTCCATTAGTACCACAGCTAGTAGAGAATTTTTTTTATAGGAGAGGGGGCAAACGAGCATACGGCTCACCTGATGGTAAGTGACTACCACCGCCCATGAACAACTGCAACACCAAGGGAATCGCAGGTACGTTGCCGGCCTTTTAAAAAGGAGTAAGCTCTTTTCTTGAAGGTCTCTAAGTCGTATCGATGGTAAATTATTCCACAGAGAGGTCGTACGCGGAAGAAAACTCCTAGTGAAACGTACAGTGGTGGACCGCCAAGCCACCAGATGGTGTGGATGGTATCGGGAGTTTTGCCGCTATGTGCGTTCGTGAAATTTGGCGGCTGGGATTATTAATCCGAACAATTCCTCAGAGCACTCCCCGTGGTAAATGCGAAAGAAAATGCAAAGGGATGCAACATATCTTCGCAGCGCCAGAGAATCGAGCCAATCGGTAAGGACTCGGTCGTCGACGATTCGAGCCGCTCTGCGCTGGATGCGGTCAAGTGGGAGGAGCTGGCACTACGGAGCCCCAGCCCAGGGATGGGAACAGTATTCCATGTTGAGAGTGAGGCCGAACCTGCGCCTTGTAAAGTTGCAGGCAGTGTGCCGGCATGAAATACTATCCCGCTTTGCTGAGCACGCCAAGCTTTTTAGAGGCCAATTTGGCCTTCTCTTTCAAGTGACCACGAAACTGCACGTCACTCGATTTGTCGACGCCGAGGATTCCAATACTGGCTGAGGCAACAAGGGGAGTGCCTTGAAACTGAGGAGATACGACAAAGGGGTTCTTTTTAGCGGTAAACGCAAATCTTGTGTCTTCTGAGGATTAAACTGGACCAGATTTAGTCGCCCCCAGTCCGAGACTTTGTTCAGCAAATACTCGACTTCAGACACAAGTTTGTTCCGGTATTCGGCGACATTTTCCCAAGAAATATTGGCACGGCCGGTGTGTAGAGCATCACCAGTGCTGTCATCCGCATAGCAATAATTGTTACCGCTTCACAACATATCATTGATATGCAGAAGAAACAGCGTTGGTGATAGCACGCAGCCTTGTAGAACACCAGCATTAATAAGCTTGTAGTCGGAGCATGCACCGTCTACAACCACCTTGATGCTCCGATCTGCAAGAAAGCTGGTGATTCAGTTGCACAATTTCTCTCGGAAACCCATAGGAAGGGAGCTTCGAAAGAAGCACTTTGTGCCAAACCCGAACGAAGGTCTTCGCAATGTCCAAAATAACGGCCAATGCCTCCCCCTTGGACTCTACTGCCTCCGCCCATCTATGAGTCAGGTAGACCAGAAGATCACCAGCTGATAGACCCCGACGAAAACCGTATTGGCGGTCACTGATTAGCTGTTGATCCTCAAGGTACCACATGAGCTGGCAGTTTATAACGGATTTCATTATTTTGGAGAACAAGGAGGTGATGGCGATAGGCCTGTAGTTGGACGGGTCTGAGTGGTCGCTTTTTTTAGGGAACAAAAGCCATCTTCCATGTTTTCGGGATTACGCCTAGGGAGTAGAAGTACCGGAAAAGACGCGTTAGAACCGGTGCCAACTCCGGAGCAGTTCGTCCTCAGCACAATTGGAGCGATTCCATCAGGCCCACTCGACTTGTGAATGTCCAGGGAGAGGAGTGCTTTTCGAACCGAGCGCTGTGTGAACTGCACATCCGGCATGGAGCACTCACACCGCGGGGTGGTCGGCGGTGTGTACCCCCCATCATCGAGAGTCGAGTTGGACGCAAAGAAAGAGCCTAGCAGATCGGCTTTCTCCTTTGCGGCATGGGCCAGTGAGTCGTCCCTCCTGTGCGGAGATGGAAGAGATGGCTGACAGAAGTTCCCTCGGACAGCCTTGGCGAGAGGCCTGAATGCACGGGTTTCCGAAGGAAGGCGAACTAGTTTCTCGCCAATTTTGCCTATGTGCTCTGACTTTGCTTTGGCAATGACTCTTTTGAAGGACCTGGAGGTGGAATTATACTTCTTATTAAGAGCGCTTGTATTGAAATCCCGAGACGTTGATGCGTCAGCTCAGGCCCAGTAGCACTCCTGCTTCTAGCGTGATGCTATTTTAAACGAGCGACTAAACCATATGACATCATTATGACTCCGATGGGCACCACAGAGGAAGGTATAAAAAGTTCCATACCTAAGTACCACATCAGCAAAAAAATTAGCAACAACGTTGGGATCGTCCGGCGAAAAGCAAACCCGCCCACAAGGGTAGGATGCAAAGAAAGACCGCATCTCATCCCAATCGGCCGACCTATAGTGCCAAACACGGCGGCAGCCTGCAGAAAGTAACCGCGATTTCAACGTGAGTGGCTCCACACTCAGGACTAGACAATGGTCCAAGGAGCCAAGAGGGGCATCGACGGAGACCTGATATCTGTCCGGATGAGAGGTCAGCAGAAGGTCCAATAGGGAAGGTGCATGATCCTCCACATCTGGAATCCACGTAGGCGTAGTAACCAGCTGTGTCAGACCATATACCAAGGCAAAATCATACAGACCTCACCGCATGCTCGGTTAAACGTGAACCGAGCTATTCGGCGTGGTGGGCGTTAAAATCGCCAAGGATCACGATCTCTGCGGATGGGACCTGTTGTAGCAAGGAATCTGTAGCCATTTGGACGTGGTCGATGAGTCAGTCTGTTTCGGCATTACCGCTATGGGACCTATAGAGGCACCCGTAGACGCGCGGATAGTCGTCGCTGTCTACGTGTAGCCAAAGGATGGACAGGTCCGAACCTTCAAGACTGCCGAGGCGTCTACAACAGATGTCCTCTCTGACGTATACGCAAACTCCAGCCCGTCAGCACAAAGGAGTGTTCCAATTTGTACCCCGGGTAGGAGAGATACGAAGTATCAGCCGGAGAGGACATCTGCGTCTCGGTCAGAAAGAGCAAGGCCAGCTTCGCTGTCTCGAGATGGTAGTGGACGGCGTTTAAGTTCGAGTGAAGTCCCCTGATGTTGCAGAAATTCACGGATAGCGTGGCAGGGGTCGCCTTGGTCTTGTTGCTCAGTTTGCCCCGAGCAGTTATTGTTTTGAGCGGAATTTTGCCCCAGAATACGCGAGGCAGCCTGAGCACCCACGCTCAGGAGTGGAGTAGCTCGGTCGTGGATGCTCAGCGAGGGATTCTCCAGGGGTGCTGGTACCCTCCTCGGGTAGTCTTTCATTTAATTCCTCTACCGTGTTGATGGGGGGAGGGGAATTGGGCCTCCGGCCACCTGCACTCACCAGACGAAACGCAGAAGCAGAGCTTCCATTTCTTTCTGTGAGGTCGTGGTACCAAACCGGCTCGAGCCGGCCCATACGTGCAACAGCAAAAGCTGCCGCGTGGCTCTACCACCGTAAAACCGATAAAAATTAAGTTGTAAATGTTTAGATTTCCTGTGTTTTTAACTTCTTAGACAGCTTTCCTTTGACATACTGGTCACAAGCATTAGTAAATGCTATTAAAAAAAAGTTTTGGAACTTTTTTTCAACTAACATATGTTAGTGATCGTGTAGCTCCTATAGGTGCATCTGCACCAACTAATTAGGTATATGCATTTTTGTTTAATAATTACTTTGGACTATCATTGCAAGAAAAGGAGAAGAGCCGTGATAGGCCAGGGAATAAGAGCTCACCTTAAAATTTCATAGTACGAGTGCAAATCGAGTTTAATTGTACTTAACTTAAAATTGATTAATGTAACTTTATGTGCTGATTTCCCTTGCTCGGTAGTAAAGGAAAACATCATGAAGAAACCTACATTAATGAAAATAGTAGTAAGAAATAAAATAAAAGTTCGAGGACATTTTGAAGGCAGGCAATTCGTAGGCGAGACGGAGACAGTGCAGCTGAGTTCACTTAAAACGCTATCAGAATGCCCGGATGGAACGTATTCCTAGGCCAGGGATGGCGAACCAATGGCACGCGTGCCATCGATGGCACGCGACACTTTATTTTGGGCACACCACCGATCACAAAGTTCACTGTGAAGTATTGTAATATTATGAACGAACCCGAGTGATCCTACGCTACAGAATGTTCGGGCACGACGGTAATCACGAAGTAAAAATTATTTTACGGCACGTCTATAGCCTCATTAAACATTTCTTTAGAAAAATGGCACGTTGATGTATAAAGAATACTTAAGAATAAGTAAGAATTTATTTATAGAATTTTGTGTAGTCCCATGATTTATATTACATATAAGTAACTTATTTTTAAAAAGTTTATTTTTTCCTTTTTAGTGAACTAACTACTAGTTACTGATGTAACTACGTAGTTACATTAAAACTTCACCCCTATTTTTCCAACCTCAGGAGTGGAATTTTACCTTCAAATTTATATAGGATCACTCTTGAAGAACCTATTTAATTAAATAACCTATCAAGCACGAGTCGCGCTCGCGCATGAAGGGTTCCGTACCATCGTAATACACGTTTGTAGTAGGGGAGTCCCATTGATATACAAAAACCCAAGATACAGAGTCCCGTACAAAAGTTACACTCAAAACTGTCGCTAATTATGCTTAAGTAGTTATGGTTAGGATATAAACGTATTTTTTTTGCAAATTCAACCTTACGTGCATGACTAAAAGATATTTTTACAAAGCAATGTCCAAAAAGCAATAAAATTTTATGGTCGAAGTTTGCCGGTAGGACAAGGCAAGAAGTGGGGAGGAATATTTTTTTTTAATACTTTTATTATAGATATATATACAAACATATAGATATACAAACATTTTAAAAATTGTCGAATTTATGACCTTTTCTCCTTTTGGAAGTAGGTTAAAACTATAATAATTATGTATATATATATATATATATATATATATATATATATATATATATATATATATATATATATATATATATATGTATATATATATGTGTGTGTGTGTGTGTGTGTGTGTGTGTGTGTGTGTGTGTGTGTGTGTGTGTGTGTGTGTGTGTGTGTGTGTGTGTGTGTGTGTGTGTGTGTGTGTGTGTTAATTAAAAACAAAATGCAAAAAAAGTACAAAAGTTAATAAACTAATTAATTAAAAATGAAACACAAAAATAAAAAATCGACACCATTGGTCATTTGTATTATTCGACTAAAACAAAAGGTTGTAACACATTGCAGTTCTCACACTTACATGAAATTTGCCGTGTTATAGGTACTTGGACCGTATGCGAGAATGAGCGCACAATTTAAAATTGTGCACTCATTTTATGAGGACGTTTTTGGTCTATGCCTACCCCTCTGGGTGACAGGCGTGAGTGTTTATGTATGTATGTATGTATGTATATTTTTGGGACGCTGAATGTGTATCTAGGGTTTTTTTGTATATCAATGGGGAGTCCCCTTTAATTTTTAAATTTATTATAATTTTTATTATTTGTTGTCAAAGCTGTCTAAATATTACGGATCATGAGATACAGCCCGATGACAGACAGACGGACGGACGTACGGACGGACGTACGGGCGGACGGACGGATGAACGGACAGCGGAGGCTTAGTAATAGAGTCCCGTTGGTTACCCTTTGGGTACGGAACCTTAAAAAGAATCATTTAAATCGGTCCAGCCGTGTCCGAGAAATCGGTAAATAAACATACGTCGAATATGAACCACATAGATTTCTGAACTCGGTATAAAAATAAAATTAGTTTGCTTTATTGTCATATATTGGCTAGTCTGTACAACCCATGTACAGCCTCTTTCTAGTTCAAAAAGACTGTTATATTTCTATGCATAAATTATCATAAAGTTCATATATGAATAGGCCCGCTTTCCACTCAGTTCCGCCGAAAATGTCGTATAAGTGAAATTTAGGTCAGCTCTAGTGGATTTTTCACTTTACGAGCTCTATAAGAAGTTTCACTGTAAAATTAATCATGTTTAAAAAGTTTGTTTACAGTGGCATGATGTGGAGAAATATTGTGTTTTTAAATTCTGCTGCTGCTTGCACGCGGTAATTGCTTTTACTTTGTAAATTTTAATCACTACATAATTTATTCGTAATTTATAGCACTAACTTTAAATATTATATTTTACATAAAACTTTGAGAAACAAAATATATTTATCTTACACATAATATTCATTAAGCGATTTGCGATGCCAAAATATGTATTTTTTATTCTTCGTTTTTCTTTTTATCATTAAACGCATATAATACGTAATACTTGCTTACTGCCTAATATCTAATACTAAATGCCAATCTAACCTAAAGCTTTTTCAGTCTATGAGTATAGTGTGTCTCCCAAAGGTTCTGATACCATAACCGGAACTTTCTCCATTTTTTGTGTTTCATTGCCCCATTTCTTAAACGAAAATTATGACTATTCAAAAATCATATTAAAACATTACATACAAAAACATACAGCTAACACTATACATATTTAATGGTACAAAAATTTTAGGTGACAAAAATGATAATATTTGCCGGCCCAATTTTAAGCCACGGCGACAACTCGAAGTATTGACAGACGCTATTAATTTTGCAAGAAATATTATGGTGCTAGTGCTACATGCGTAAAGAGAAATGGAGGAGGGAAAGGAAACACAGACGCAATTGGTACTAGCCTATCCTTGTCCGATGTAACCCTTAATGCAATAAGATCGAATGTCGAAGGTATTGTCAAAGAAGATAATATACCGCCTTAGATGAGGAAGTATCATATTTCTCCCATTTTCAAATGTCGCCTCTTACGACACCCACGGGACGATATGGAATGATGGACTCTTTTACCTGCAATCACAAAGCAATAAGACGAATATGTATTTCTTGGAGGTTAAATTAAAATGTACTTAATAGCGCCTAAATCTTGTAAAACACTTCTACTGAAAACGTTAAATTATATTGTGTTTTACAGTTGCATGAAGCTAACAATATTAATGAGCTTAATATTCAAAGTACAAGCTCAACCTGTGAAATGTGACCAGACTCCACCACAAGTTACAGCATCTGAACCAAGTGAAAATAGAGGTTTATTCAAACTGTCCGTAGTAAGAAGAGACAATGACACCAAGAACGTCTATCTGCCAGACCAGACATATGTTTGTAAGTCACTATGTTTATTTTTGTTTGGTTCATATTGGATTTTTAAAATAATCAATATTTTTTTTACAAACAAATGTCAATTTAATTTAAACATAAACTCCTAAATTATAACGTCATTTATTGAGAAGTATTTTTATCTACCATTTTACTACCACATAAATTATAAAATTTATCTACCACTTGATTGCTATTTATTTTTATCAGGCGCTTTAACTCCTTGCTTTCAGATTTCCTAAAAATGTTTTCTCAAAACAATATTAATTGATGTCATCAATTTTAACAATTTTACAAAGTAATGTTTTTATTTAATTTTAGTAATGCTCGAAACGACCAATATCACCCGACCTTTTAGATGGTTTATGATAACAGTTGAAGATCCAGACGTGGACAACAGTGCTCACGGGTTTGAACACCATTCCGTGGATGTAGGAAGTCTCAAGACATTAGCTACTAACCAGCAATCTCGTTATAGTGAGAAATGTTTCAACACAGTTGAAAGTGCCGATTATTCAGAAAAGAATTATGTCGAGGTAGGTCTACTACATTTCCAGTGATTTCCCGCAATAAAATGGATATAACTCCCTAAAAATTTATAATATTCGTGTAAAAAACATTTTCCACTAAAACATAAATGTCAAAAAGCGGTCAAGATCAGAATAAATAACGTTTGGGGTTAGAGGCTTCGCCGATAAAAGAGTTGAGATCTGCGGGGTTAGCCAAGTTCCACAGCAGTTCCTTTAATCATATCTTTAACAATGTACAACGTACTTCAATTGATTTCAAAGAAAATTTGTTACGTTCTTTGATATTGAATTTATAACTTGGCAAGTTTTAAACCCCTCTCAGAAATGAGAGGAGGCCTGTGCCCAGCAGTGGGACGTATATAGGCTGTAACTTTAACTTTTTTTTTAAATTTTAATAATCAACAAATTAGGTACCTACCTACATTTTACGTGATGATATGTAATACTAGCTTATATTTAAACTTTTTTAAATGTTCTATTTTATACTACAACAACTTTAGTTAGGATTTTAGGGTTCAAGGGGGACTTAGGTATTAGTCATAAACAATTTCAAGTATGCACTTGAAATTGTTACCGCCATAATTCAAAACTATACCACCCACCAATGCTGGTGGGTGGTATAGTTTTGAGTTATGGGGGAGTCGATAGTAGCTCGAAATGGCACTATTACACACTGCCGGTGCGTCTTCGATTCCGAACTTTGGCTGACCTACTGCCGTGTGTCTAGATTATTGCCATTGATGTGTTTCTTACACTGCAACCAAATTTCTCTTCTTTTCTTTTCGTATCAACGATCCATTAGATAAGTATAGGTAAAGTGAATCTCTTTTCTCTCACAAAGAGTGTAAGAGGGAAAATGTTATGTTTGTATCCACTTACAAATGCGAATCTCACTTGCACGTTGTGCATTCTGTTATTTATCAAACAAAACCCTGCAGAGTATCCAAATACTGGTGATCGGGAACAACATCATCAAGAGCTCTGTACTCTGGCCTGCACAGCGTGGTGAAAAAGAACATACAGCAGGGGGGGGAGGGGTTCAAACCCCCAAAAGCCACATCCACCCCTGACAAATCTCAAATGAAACTGGTTATTATCCTACTTTCTTACACCTACACCTACAGTTCAATTTTCATTACTTAATCCATATTAAGTATTGAAAATTGAACTTCATTCCTAAATATCTACACTAATATAATATTATAAAGAGGAAAACTTTGTTTGTTTGTTTGTTTGTTTGTTTGATTGTAATGAATAGGCTCATAAACTACTGGACCGATTTTAAAAATTCTTTCACCATTCGAAAGCTACATTATCCACGAGTAATATAGGCTATATTTAATTTTGAACAAAAATAGGGTTCCGTAAGATATTAGGGTTTTTCGGACACAAGGTGTAAAAAATCAACCAAAAAAGTTACTTATTTTGCGTACCCTGCCTAAACTATTAAAGATAGAACCATAAAATGTTCTAAGTAATTGTAGATCTTATAAATATCTACAAAAAAGTCCGCGACACACTATACCTATCTATGTCGAGTGAGGCACAATAACCATTTTTATTGAAAATCTTGATTTTTTTGGACTACATTTAAACGCGTTTATTTTACTCTAAATTATTTCATCACTAAGTACAGTTAATGTAGATAATATTTGGTCTTTGAATGATTAAAATTGGACGTTTGGTTCTGAAGTTGTAGCGAAATTAAAATATTACGATTTCTGCTGCACGGCCCGTTGCGAAGTAGGCGCTACCAAGGCCCGATGAGCGTGTGGGAGGGGGAGTTTAGATCTATGAGTAAGGTACCCGCGCGGCTTAGTCGCGCGGTCGGCTCCCTACGCAGCGGTCGTGCGTGAAGTCTAATAATTTTCGTGCGATTTTTTTTAGGTTTCGTTCTTTAAACTACACCTACGCAAAAGTTCTTCTCAGAGCTAAACAACAGTTCTTCTTAGAGCCAAACAACAGTTCTTTTCAGGGCTAACCAACAGTTCTTTTCAGGGCTTACCAACAGTTCTTTTCAGGGCTAACCAACAGTTCTTTTCAGGGCTTACCAACAGTTCTTTTCAGGGCTAACCAACAGTTCTTTTTAGAGCTAGAATATTACACGCTAATAACATTATCTTAAACATTTGAAAATGCCTAAGAGAGCCAGGTCTCAACTTTCTAAACATAGTTCTCAAGCACGGGCAGCAAAAATACGTCGTATGGGAGAATCTTCACCTGAACGTTCACAACGCCTTGCTGAACAAAATCAGAGAAACTCTCAGGTACGCGCACGAGAGTCGATTGTCGAACGTTCACAACGCCTTGCAAAACAAAATCTGAGAACCTCTGAGTTACGTGCACGAGAGTCGAGGCTGGAGCGTTCCCAACGTCTTCATGAACAAAATGTAAGAACCTCTGACTTACGCGAACGAGAGTCGAGTGTCGAGCGTTCGCAACGCCTTGCCGTACAAATCTTGAGAACCTCTGAGCTACGCGCTCAAGAGTCGAGCCTGGAGCGTTCCCAACGTCTTCATGAACAAAATATAAGGACCTCTCAGTTGCGCGAAAGAGAGTCGAGTGTCGAGCGTTTGCAGCGACTTAGAGCTCAGGCAGAGAGACAGCAGTTGTCCACAAATAGAGTTCGCAATCGAATTTTAGCTAACAGCAACAGACTGGCTTTCAGATATGATCCGCAGTTTGATTATGCACAACAAGCGTCCGTCCAAATCGGAGTCATGAATAAGATCTGCTCTAACTGCTCTGCCAAGAAATGGGCGGACGAACCTAATGGTATGTGCTGTGCTTCAGGTAAAGTTTGTCTTCCCACCTGCAGGAGCCGCCACAACCAATAAAAATCTTTTGACTAATAACCATCCATTATCTGGGCATTTTTAACAAACATACGTAAATACAATAGTCTTTTTCAAATGACTTCGTTTATGCAAAAGAAATCAGGGAAGGAAATTTTATGCCCACTTTTAAAATTGAAGGACAAGTGTATCATCTAATTTCTTGCAAATATATTTTATTTCGGATGCAGACCAGTTATCGTTGCGATCAAGCATCGCACCAACCTTAAAAATGGATTTAATTCACGAATTACAGACCGCTTTAAATAATCATAACGTGTACATACGAAGTTTTAAACAAAACTTAGAACTTAACTCCTCAGATAATTTAAAGTTAATTATTCATTCAGATCGCACTCCACAGACAGCACACAGAGGCAGATATAATGCTCCTACTGTAAACGAGGTAGCTGTTCTCTTGGTCGATGAAGAGAAAGGTCCCAGGGATATAGTCTTACACGGCACGGCAGCTCAAAAGAGTTTCTGAGCTACATCGGTCCTATGATCCACTACAGTATCCTATAATGTTTGTGACAGGAGAAGACGGTTATTATTTGACTATCCCTCAGCAGGGTTCTGCGCGTAATAAAACTGTTTCGTGTATGCAATTTTATGCATTTAGATTAATGATTAGAACTAACTCTTTTAATCCGTTACATTATTACAGAGACTTATTTAGTCAATATTGTGTTGACATGATGGCGAAAATGATATCGGAGAGATTAAATTATATTTGTCGGAATCAACAAAGACTGAGGGCTGATGACTACATTCATCTCAGAGATGCCTTAAATCATGACGCAAATGTTGACCCATCAAATATCGGTCAACATGTCATATTGCCATCGTCATTTACGGGTTCTCCGCGTTTCATGCACGAGAAAACGCAGGACGCGATGACGTACGTTCGAAATTATGGTAGACCTGACTTATTTGTCACTTTTACATGTAACCCTGAATGGCCTGAAATAAAAGCCGAGCTGCTACCAGGACAACGGTCTTTCGACCGTCATGACATAATTTCACGTGTATTTCATTTAAAGATGAAGAAATTCATCAAATTATTTGTCAAAGAACAGATATTCGGTAAAGTAAAATGTTATATGGCAAGTGTGGAGTGGCAAAAGCGCGGTTTACCTCATTGTCATTTGCTGTTCTGGCTAGAAACTAAAATACAACCAGATGAGATCGACAGTGTCATAGTTGCGGAGCTACCCGATCAACAAATTGATCCGGTACTACACGACATTATAACTAAAAATATGGTACATGGACCCTGCGGAGAACATAATTTAGCTGCACCATGCATGAAGAACGGTGTCTGCACAAAAAATACCTCGTTGTTTCATGAACGATACCCAGACCGGAGAGGATGGGTATCCAGTTTATCGTAGGCGCGATACAGGAAATGGCGGTCGGAGCACTACGCTACAAATCAGGGGCAACATGGTGACGATAGATAATAGGTGGATTGTTCCATACTCCCCGCTACTATGTAAGACTTTTAACGCTCATATAAACGTGGAGTATTGCCACTCTGTCCAAGCCATTAAATATATATGTAAGTATATAAATAAAGGTTCAGATCAGGCAACTTTAGCCTTAGAAACCCACACGATGAGGTCGAAAACTATTTAAATGGCAGGTACATAAGCACATCTGAAGCTGTCTGGCGCTTATTTGAATTTCCCATTCACGAGCGGCATCCTACTGTAGTGCATTTGGCCGTTCATCTAGAGAACGGTCAAAGGGTGTATTTTACACCAGGGACAGCTCATCAAGTTGTCCAAAACCCACGCAATACCACATTACTGGCATTTTTTGCTCTCTGTAATGAAGATGAATTCGCGAAAACTCTTCTGTATCATGAACTCCCGCTATCCGTATCTTTAGATCAACGGTCTACGTGCTCTATTCGGAAAAATGGGCCTCTTGGTAAGTTGCTGCAAGACGCGTCGTTGGTAATATGGGATGAATGCACCATGAGTCATAGAGCTCATGTGGAGGCCGTGGACCGTACTTTAAAAGACCTCCGAAGCTCTGCTAATGTCATGGTGGTATCACTTTTGTATTTGCTGGAGATTTCGACAAACGCTTCCTGTCGTCAACAGATGTACGCGAGCAGATATTATGAAGGCATGTTTAAAATCGTCTCACCTTTGGACATCTGTTCAACATTTGAATTTGCGTACTAATATGAGAGCTCATCTACATGGAAATACGCATAGCAATTTTCCACAACAGCTGCTGAAACTGGGAGAAGGAATTTTTCCATCTTTAAATTTGGGCACCGATTATGCGGTTACTTTGGATGAGTCTCTAGGGCAAATAGTCTATAATTTAGATAGTCTGATAGATGCTATATATCCTGACATCGAAAACTTACATCAAAATGATTTTCGTTGGCTGTGTTGTAGAGCAATAGTTTCTCCAGGAATGAAACAGTCAACGAAATAAACAATATAATTATGCAGAAAGTACCGGGTGAAGTTAAGTGCTATAAATCCATAGACACCGTCACTAACATCGAGGACGCAGTGCACTACCCCAGGAATTTTAAATTCTCTGAACCCCGCTGGGCTTCCACCTCATGAACTGTCGTTAAAAGTTGGCACGCCGATAATGCTTCTCAGAAATTTAAGACCCCCAACATGTGTAATGGCACGAGACTTCTTATAAAGGAGCTAAAAGATAATTTAATAGTTGTGAAGATTATCACCGGCCCTGCAGCTGGTGAATTAGCTCATATACCAAGAATACCCATGATCCCTACTGATTTGCCTATACCCTTCAAAAGGCTCCAATTTCCAGTAAAATTTCTTTCGCACTCACGATAAACAAATCCCAGGGCCAAACATTCAAATTAGTAGGAATTGATTTACGAAAAGAATGTTTACGCATGGGCAACTTTACGTTGTTCTATCACGGGTCGGGGCTCCCGACCATCAGTATATTTTGTTACCAGAAAATAATATAACGTCAAATGTTGTGTATAGAGAAGCTCTACAATAATAGCTTAAGTTTTCTATCCTAAAACAACAGGTTGCACTCCGGGACTTAACAAATAACATCCACAGAAAGAAAATCTGTTCAGCCTGCGGATAGTGACTGCTTCGTCGATGTTAGTGTCGGTGTCTGTGAATTGACCTGGGAATCATTTTGTTTGCTGACCGTGTCTTTCCTGGGTAGGCTTTTGCAGCGGTAACCGACATCCACGCGGGCGGAGCCGCGGGCGACCGCTAGTCTTAGATAAACTTACTCACTCCTATTCACACACGATTACAATGGGTGACTTTAACACTTGCCTCCTTAAACAAGATGCCAGGGCTTCTTCTCTTCAGTCAATCTTATATTCTAGTAATCTGTCTATTTTACCGCTAAATACCACGCATCATTTTCCAAACTCGACTCCCTCTCTCCTTGACCTTATTTTTGTTTCCTCTTGTAACTTTGTCACGAAGCACGGATACGGCCGATGCATTTTCATTTCATGACCTAATCTTTCTACGAGGGTGGATTGAAAAGTACTCGGCCTAACCAAAAAAATAAACACATACTAAATCAGTAATATTTTTATTTTTCTACATAATCACCATCAAGTTCAATACACTTTTGCCACCTCCCCTTCCAAGCATTTAGACCGTTGAAAAAAAATGACTCTTCCTTAGAGTCAAAATATGCGTCCACAGCTGCTTTGACCTCGTCGTTTGTCGAAAATCTTTGACCTCCCAAGTGCTTTTTTAGGTTAGGGAACAGAAAGAAGTCTGATGGTGCCAGATCAGGTGAATACGGCGGATGCGGTAACAGTTCAAAGCCACAGTTGTGAATTTCAGCCATTGACTGTACTGACGTGTGAACACGGGCGTTATCTTGATGAAACAGGACTTTTCTTCTGAGCATTCCTCGACGTTTTCTTTATTTCCTCGTAAACGGCGTAGTAAGGTGCAGTAGTAATCAGAGTTTATAGTCTGACCCCTTCAAGATAATCAATCATAATCACACCTTTCGAGTCCCAGAATACTGAAGCCATCACCTTATTTGCCGACAAAATCGACTTAGCCTTTTAGGGTGGTGAACCAGGTCTTCCACTGTTTTGATTGTTGTTTTGTTTCGGTGTACAGTAATGAACCCATGTTTCGTCCATAGTAACAAAACGATTCAAAATCATCTGCATCGGCTTCAAATAACTCCAAACAGTCGCGTGAAATAGTCAATCGCGTCCTTTTGTTCAACTGAAAGCAGTCGCGGAACCCACTGCAGACACCTTGTGGAAACCCAACTCGTTGACAATCATGTTTTGAGTTCGTTCATAAGAGATGCCTATAATCTCGGCTATCTCTAATTTTAATCTGCGGTCTCCCATTATTAAATCAAGTACTTTTTAATATTTTCGTCAGTAGTTGACGTCGAAGGCCTTCCAGAGCGGGGTTCATCTTTCACACTCTCTACCATGCTGAAATTATTCTATTCCAAAGAAAAGTAATCATGCATCCTTTTCTGAATATCGTCCTATCTCTTTACTGCCCTTCTTATCTAAAGTCCTTGAACGTCTTGTTTACACACAGTTCAACAGTTTTCTTTGCGCAAATGCTCTTCTTAATCCTTTACAGTCAGGATTCCGACCTGGACACAGTGCTACCATAGCATTGGTGAACACGGGTAAGTGACTGTTCTTTGTTTTTTTTTTTTATAGGATCGGGTGACAAACGAGCACACAGTCCACCTGATGGTAAGTGGTTGCTGTGACCCATAGACATCTACATCTATCTTCAATAAAGAATCAAAATGCAGATGCGTTGTCACCCGTGAGGACTAAGATGGAATGCCTCTTTTCCAGTAAAAAGGGTCTCCGTTTCTCTACACTCACCATACGAAACACAGCAGCGTTAAGCTGCTATTTTACGCTGGTATTCTGTGAGAGCGTGGTCCTTCCCCGGTCGAGCCGACCCATTCGTGCTACAACTATACCAGTAATATAGCTGAAGCATGGCTCTACCACGTAAATTATTAGATTTCAGTAATGCTTTTAATACCGTTGACCATGGCGTCCTACTCGGCATCATGCGCTCTCTTAACGTATCTCCAACAGCGATTGGTTGGTTTTGGAGTTACATGTCTGGTCGCCAGCAATGTATACGTATCGACGATACATTATCATCTTGGTGTAACGTATGTGTTGGTGTACCGCAGGGAGGCGTTTTATCTCCTTTACTTTTTGCAGTTTTTATAAACTCAATATCCAATAATTTAACTTCTTCCTACCACCTTTATGCAGATGATCTACAAATATATACAAAAACATGTCCCAACGATCTCCCCAATGCTATCAATGTCATTAATGCAGATCTCGATCGAATTCTTGAGTGGAGTAATACATACGGCCTTCACGTTAACCCAGCAAAATCGCAAGGCATTATCGTGGGCAGCGCGCAAATGTTGGTTAAGTCGAGCTTAGATTACCTGCCTCATATAGTATTTGGTAAAACTATTATTCGTACAGAAATTCGGTAAAGAACTTGGGGATCCACATAGATAAAAATCTGTCGTGGGGACAGCACATCAAACAAATTAATCGTAAAGTTTATGCCTCGGCAGCCTCCTTGCGTAGATTACGTAACTTACTTCCCATTTCCACCAAACTGTGCTTGCCAAGTCCCTTCTCTTCCCCATTTTTGACTATGCAGACGTCAGCTATTTAGATCTCACCGAAGCTCAGCTTGATAAACTTGAGCGAATTCTGAATTTTTGCATAAGGTTTATATTTGGATTGCGCAAATATGACCATGTCTCTCTTTTTTGTACTAAGCTCAAGTGGTTGCCAATACGACTTCATCGGAATGCTCACATACTTCATCTTCTCTATAGTGTTCTCTTTAATCCTTCTTACCTCAAAAATCGTTTTGAGTTTCTTCGTGATTCCCATTCGCGTAACTTGAGATCAGCAGAGAGCTTGAAGTTGAATTTTCCACTATACACTAGAAAATTTATGAACAAGTATTTTACTGTACAGGCTGTTCATTTATGGAATGAACTCCCATTAGCAGTAAAACGCGCACCATCCCTACCGGTATTTAAGATACTTGTCAAGAATCATTACCTCGCACTTTAAATTGTAACTTCGCTTCCACACTAGCCATTAAATATAATATTGTATGTAGCATATCGATTGCATTTAATTAATTAAATAATTCAATATATATATATATTTTATTTTTGTATGTATTTATGTTTGTAGTATGTATATATATGTTTATTCTTTTTTACATCTTTTCTTTTCTATCACACCAATTTGCAATACCCCTGTCATATTCGTGCAATCCTGTCCATTCACTGGTTGTCTGGAAGAAATTGCTGTCAGCAATAAGACCGCCCATCGCATACTTCTTTTATATTATATATATAATTTCTGTAATTTTTGTATGGTGTGCAATAAAGAATATTAAATAAATAAATAAATAAGTAAATGTATTATGTTTTCAAATTTTAGATTTATTACAGAAGGTGTTTACGTGAGTGAGTTTTAATCACGGCCCACGTCGTGGTTTTGCGTGACCGTGGTACTTGCTTAAGATACGAATACGAGTGTGTCGAATTTGTAACTTTTTATTAGGTTGAGTTCGGTGATAATTTGGTTAGTGTGGTGTGGGTAGTAGTGGACTGGACCACTGCACTCTGGGAACTCGATCCTCTCTGCCTGCCCTACAAGGAGAGTGTGAAGTAATGTTTAACGTAAATAATGTAATATAATATGACCTGTGATTTGCCAAGGCAGACATGGCAAATGCTCTGTCCTAGCGAAAATGTTCCACAGGAAGTTAACCAACAAAATCAGTGGGATATTCCGTTGGTACGGAGTGTGCAGAAAGGTTTGCTTCATAATTCACATAGTGACCAAGATCAGCCCGCCTTCTAGCTGTTTCGACTAAGGAATCTAGTTATTGGTTACACGCCTTACCATCAAGTAATCTCGGCACATTACTTGTTAGGAAAACTTGCGCATAGCCGTAACCCAACCGCAACCTCATCAGTGCCCTTGTAGCAGCGTCGACGAGTTTGGCCATGATAGAAAAGCGCTGGTAGGTTATCCATTCACGTTTCTTTGAACGATGTTATCCGAAGAGCTCTTATCTCTATAAGTGTTCGCTCAGTTTTAGAGCCTTGTGGAATATTTAGAGACGTTGGCAAGAGACCCGACGGTGTGACATTGGTCCCTTGGGAGAGAGGTAAAGCCCTAGTGTAGGATGCAACTAGCGTATACACTTTGGCAGCCTCTCATCTCAGGGGTACCTTGTTTAGAGCCGGGGCGGCATCTGAAGTGGCAGATCAGAGGCAGCTGAACTAAGTAAGTGGCGCATATATGAGTCTCTGAGAGATGACTCCATATTTGTGCCTATCAGCCTAGAGACTATCGGTCGGTAGGAAATTCACCACACGTGAATTTCCTAATGGAATTGTATCCAGGAGTGGTCGTTGCTGCTCGTGATAAGAGGGCCGATTTATTTCTCGCTAAAAGACTAAGTATAGCTATTCAGCGAGGAAACGCGGCCAGCGTCCTTGGCATACCTCGGGGAGTAGGACTGTATGATAACTTAAGTTTTTATTTTTAGTTTTTTAATAAAATTAATAATAATTTAATAGAGTACCTAATAAATATTTTGTATAACTGAATGTTATGTAAAGAAATGATTTTAATACCATATAATATCAATCATCGGGTTAGTTCGGCTTTAATTTTTTTAAACAAATTTTTCACCCGGCTGCCTCCGCCGCTGTGAATTACAAATTTTCATACCGCATAATTTATCTACCTAAAACCGATCAATAATCTTATTAACCCTTTAAAGTATCATTGCAAAGTAGTTCCGAAGAGTTAGTTTACTTGTTGGAAAGTTATTTGTATGACTCTCTGCTTCGAGTACAACTTGCAGTTATTGTTTGCTGTTGTTACAGAGGCGGAACGAAGGCTAAGGTAGTGGTTAGTACATCCACTGCTTGGGCTGAAAATCGTTTTCCCCAAATTAAAAAATTCTTTTACACATTGTCGCTTTCTCTACTTGTAATGTGGAGCTCCAGCTTCTCTTCGCTTAAGCTAATAAAAGCATACCTTTGTACGACAATGACGGAAAACAGGTTGAAAGTTTTGGCTGCCACATATATTCACCAAGATATACCTGGCTGCCTGCAATCTGCCCAAATCATTGAAGAATTCGCAAAAAATCCGAGGCTATGAGTTTAATGAGCAAAATAAAATAAATTTTGTGCTTTTTTAGTGTGTTAATGTGATACCTCAGCTGGGTCGAAAGCCCCTCCCAAACCAAAATTGCCTCTGGAAAAGACTGGCAAATACGAAAAAGAAATTGACTGTCCTATTGGCTCAATGAGTAAAATATAATACAATTATTTTAATTTTACATAGTTTATTAGTAATAATACTTATTTAAAGTCATTTTTTTAATTTTATTACTGTTTCGAAATTCCTCTGTCCTGGGAAAAACCAGTGGAACTTTTTTTTTCAACTGATAGTTTACAATGTTTGTTGTAGTGACCGACCGAAGATTCGGTTTCGGTTTCGGCAAGTTTCGGCAAAAAAATCTAGTTTGGGTAATAGTTTCGGTTTCGGCAAAAAATCTGCCGAACCTTCGGCGGCGCCGAAACTCAGTGTTCGTGGATTATTATTAGAGATGGGCCGAATATGGATTTCACCGAATACGAATATTCGGCCGAAAGTTCGGTAAAACTTTTACCGAACCGAATATTCGGCCGAACATTATTCGGCAGGATCACCTCGGTACCTAACCAATTCATGTCGAAACTTGTTTACGTAAAGCACGCGGGATTAGCGCCGGATCCTGCCCCTCGCTCCCCCGCCACACCTGACATGTTATTGCATCATCTAGTACTGAGCAAATTGCCGGCACGTGCTTATGTTTTGACTGTTTTTGTGAGAAAAAAAGTGTTTCGTATTCTTAGTGAAAATTGATAATTATATGATAAAAATGAGTGGCAGGAGGAGATCTACTATTTGGACTTATTTTAGAGAAACTGATGACCAAAGTAAAGTGAAATGTACGATTTGCGAAAAAGTACTTTCGCGGGGTGGCAGCGGCAGGAAAGCTTCATTCTCAGCTTTGAGCAATCATTTAAAATTGAAACACACTGCTGAACATAGGCCTCCCCCACGGAATGCCACAAAGCACGGTCCCGAGCCACCTGCATCCATTGACTTCCTGCATGTCTTACCAGGTCGTCACTCCATCTAGTGGGGGGACGCCCTACACTTCGCCTGCCGGTACGAGGCTGCCACTCGAGAACCTTTCTTCCCCATCGGTTGTCGGTTCGTCGAGCTATATGGCCGGCCCATTGCCACTTCAGCTTACTAATCCTTTGGGCTATGTCGGTTACTCTGGTTCTACTGCGGATATCCTCATTTCTAAGTTTATCACGCAGAGAAACCCCGAGTATAGCCCTCTCCATAGCTCGCTGAGCGACCTTGATCTTCCTCATACGGCCAGCAGTGAAGGACCACGTCTCAGTTCCGTATGTCATCACTGGCAACACGCACTGGTTGTACAATTTAGTTTTGAGGTTTTGAGGTATGGCTGACGAGAAGATGGGTCGTAATCTCCCGAACGCTGCCCAGCCGAGTTGAATCCGTCGATTGACCTCTCGGTCGAAGTTGGACTTACCTAGTCGGACTATTTGTCCCAGGTAAACATATTCGTCAACAACTTCGAGCTTAGTGCTCCCAACAACTACCGGCATAGGTGTGACATGGACATTAAACATGATTTTTGTTTTGTCCATGTTCATCTTGAGACCTATCCGTTGGGAGACACTATTGAGGTCATTGAGCATAGTGCTTAGATCCTCCAGCGATTCTGCCATAAGGACTATATCGTCGGCAAATCGAAGGTGAGTGATGTACTCGCCATTGATGTTAATACCGTATCCTTTCCAGTCCAGTAGCTTGAAAACGTCTTCCAATGCAGCGGTGAAGAGTTTCGGGATATTACGTCACCCTGTCTTACACCTCTGCAGTTGGATAGGTTTCGTACTCTGGTTCTGTACTCGGATAGCCATCGTAGCCCTACTGTACAAACACTTCAGCACCTCGATATACCGACAGTCCACTTGGCACCGCTGAAGGACTACAGCACCGCCCAAATTTCGACGGAATGAAAGGCTTTCCCATACTCCACATATGCAAAACAAAGTGGTAGATTGTACTCTTTGGGTCTTCTGTACAATTTGCCGAAGTGTAAATATGTGGTCTATGGTGTTAGCGCCTTTTCGGAAACTAGCTTGTTCGGGGGGCTGGAAGTCGTCGAGTCTGCATGCGAGACGATTCGTAATGACTCTCGAAAACAGCACGTAGACGCGGCTCAGAAGGGAAATCGGTCTGTAGTTCTTCAAGAGAGCGTTGTCGCCTTTCTTGAAGAACAAGACCACCGCACTTCTGCTCCACGCCTCCGGTGTAATACCACCATGGAGAACGGAATTAAAGAGCTTCTGAAGGACTTCAAGTACCGGTTTTCCACCCGCTTTCAGAAGCTCCGCTGTAATTCCATCCTCGCCTGGGGCCTTGCCGTTTTTAAGGTGCTGGAGAGCCATTCTAATCTCGCTCAGACTGACGTCCGGGATATCATCGGAATAGTGTCGGATAAGACTTGCTCTTGGATCGTTACTCATACTTGCGCGTGGCTCCAACGATGACGTGTACAGCTGCCCATAGAACCTCTCAATCTCACTCAAAATCTCAGGTGTCCCGGAAACGATGCTGCCACAATCGGTCTTCAGCTTCGACAGTTGGCTCTTTCTGGCAGACAGATCTCTGGCAAAGACTTTGGAGCCCTGGTTCCGCTCGATCGCTTCTTCAATACGAGCTGTATTGAAGTTGCGCAAGTCCCGCCGCATGCATTTGGAGATCCGTCTGTTCAGTTGCCTGTATGCTGTCAAATCTGCTGAAGACTGCAGCTTCATCTCCCGTCTAACAACCATGAGATTAAGAGTGTGATCGGAGAGTTTTGTGTTCTTCTGCGACGGGTCTTACAGAACTTAGCCCGACCGCATGGACAGTTTCCACAAGCTTGTCATTCATATCGTCCACTTCATTGCAAAATTCTAGGCACTGAAAACGATTTTGTAACTCGAGCTGAAAGTTTTCGGGACTTTGGATTAGAGCACGAGGGGGACGGAGCGTTGACTTCATTAGACGTGACCTCTCCAACTTAACGTTTAGGTTCAGTGTGCCTCACACCATTCGGTGATCGCTGCCAGTTTTCACCCTCGCGATCACTGAGACATCACTGAACAGTTGTCGTCTGTTCGTCATAATGAAGTCAATCTCATTTTTTGTCGAACCATCGGGGCTCGACCAGGTCCACTTTCTGTGGGGCCGCTTTTGGAAGAAAGAGTTCATCATAAAGAGTCCCTCTTTCTCCATAAAGTCGGCCAGCTGCTGGCCCTTGGGTTCCGTTGCCTTATTCCGAATTTCCTACTTTCAGCTCACCGCCTCTCTTGTGCCTAGTTTTGCGTTGAAGTCTCCCATTAACACCGTATAGTGGGTTTTGGAGGAATGCATGGCTCTAGAGATATCCTCATACATTTCCTCCACCTCCTCATCGGGGTGTGCCGAGGTTGGTGCGTAAACCTGTATGACCTTCAGCGAATACCGTTTGGTGATTCTGAGTATAAGGTACGCAACCCTCGTCGACACACTCCCGATCTTTACAACGTTGTTAACGAGAGATTTGTGGACGATAAATCCGACACCTCCTTGGGACAGATGGTCGCCCTCCCGGTGATAGAATAAGTTGCCGGATTCGAGGATTACCGTGTCCTCCGTAACTTATCTATCTCTTCTTCCAGCTCCAGGATCTTCTCGTCAGTCCTCAGGGTGCGTGCGTTATATGTTGCCAGGTCGAGTACAATACCAAATACCAAATACCGAGCCGAAAATATATAGGTGAAACAGTGATTCCACAACTGTATGAAAAATTTAAAAGCACTATTCAAGGTGAGCTATCTAAGACCAAATGTCTATAGGTTACATCTGACATGTGGACAAACATATTCGTACATTTCAATACAGTGGACACTTTGAGTACCATTTTAACGAATGTTTGGTGATTTAGCCGAATATTCGGCCAAATACGAATATTCGGTAAAGCTACCGAATATGCCGAATACCGAATATGAAACGAATATTCGGCTCATCTCTAATTTAAATCGTGCGTCGTTCGGATGAGTTCGTGACTCCTGTAGTACTCATAATTATATTAGGTTAATGCTCTCATTGAATAATATATTAGTTTTAACAATATTGTGAACACAATAGAATATTTTCCCAATAAGCGAGTATTTTTTTATGGGTGTAAGTGTTGATTTTTTACAAAACTTACTTAAAAAAGTATTTCTTAACGTTAAGTTGTTGATTTTTTCCTTTAAAATAAATAAATATATTGCTACATGACTTTTTTTTTAATTTAATGATACATAAAACATATTACAATAGTGCATAGTTACTATTCAGCACCATTAAACCGCAAAACGGTTTGTCTTGGTGCTTGCAGACGTCTATACGCATAAATAATATATTATTTTTAATAACTACCATCGTAAAATTGGTAAAATTAAGCATGATAACAACTAACAACCTATTCATTGTATTAGCGACATGACGACAAACAGGTTTCGCTAGTTTACCGCAATGAGCGTGTACGGTATGCTATTCCTAAGATAATTAGGTATGTAGTGTGTGTGCGCGTTTCATATCCATATACAGAATGATTTCTATAGCAATTTTTTTTAAATAATTATTTAATAAACTAATTTTATACATATATATTTAATATCATTTGAGGATTTATTAAGGAAGACTTAATTCAGGTGTCCTAGTATATAATGTTTAAATTTATATTTTAAGTTTTTTTCTGTTTTACTTACAATTACTATTTTTCATTAACATGCATTACCTATCTGTATATGTATAAAAAATATACCAGATTTCAGTATATAATAAAAGAAATTAACATGTCTAAATAAGTTTCGGCCCAGACCGAAGGTTCGTTTTCGGTTTCGGTTTCGGTTGAAAATCCTGTTTCGGTCGGATAATAGTTTGTTGTATTTTGGAAACAACTTGGTTGTGATCACCTCATTCCCAGAGGTATTTTTTATAATAACCCTTTTTATACAATCTTTATTTAATAAATGGTCACGATACCTATCTCATCGTTATAGAATACCTAGATAATCAAAAGGTTTTGATACGAAAATATTTGTTCTACTTAGTATATTGAAGATTGGCAGAATATTTTTGTTAATGTCTTTTGTGATACTCTATAAACGCCTTTCTACAATCTACAATATACAATCTTCTATAGTATAGGAGAAAAGAGTTCGCACCTCTAAACAATTTGGAGTCTTCATATTGTGTCCTTAAAAATTACTCAGACATGCGGTAATTATCAAAATGCTCTTGCCACCGCCAAACAACTATAATCACTTGATACGAGTATTATAATCAACCATTTCGTGCTTGCGTCGGCGATTACCTAACTGAAGATAGCTAGCGTAGTGTTAAATTTAACGTGAGCGACTGACTCCTTGACTTCATTTAATTTATCATGAGTCCTAAACTTTCCACGGCTGAACACAGGATCTATTTCTTGTGCCTTTGCACTGCTTCCAGTTTCCAACTTAGGCGTTACTTCCGTTACATACGAGATGGTCATAGTGCCATAAACTGGTGCCATATGTTCTTACTAAACCCCATAATTGACTGCTATGTGCCAAGAAAAGATAAGGATATTAATGTGATGTTGTATGATTAAAAGAATGTCTTCTTTTTTTTCATATTCTTAATTTTTGTCCAGATACATTGGGTGTCGCCAAAGAATAGTCCAAAACAGAAAGTGAGGCTTCGTGCCACGGTCGTCGAAAATCCAGAAATGTGGTATACCGAGGAAGATTTAACCATCGTACTTAAAAAAGATGACCGTAAGCCGCTGGACAGTGCTCCATATCCAACTGTTGAACTTTGCGAACTTCGGAGCGAAGCACGGTACGAGGTATGTGTGATCCGTAAGTTTTTTTTTATAGGATGGTGTGACAAACGAGCACACAGCCCACCTGATGGTAAGTGGTTACTGTGACCCATAGACATCTACATCTATCCTCAATACATAATCAAAATGCAGATGCGTTGTCACCCGTGAGGACTAAGATGGAATACCTCTTTTCCAGTAAAAAGGGTCTCCGGTTCTCTACACTCACCATACGAAGCACAGCAGTGTTAAGCTGCTATTTTACGCTGGTATTCTGTGAGAGTGTGGTCCTTCCACGGTCGAGCTGACCAATTCGTGCTACAACTATACTACTAATATAGCTGCAGCGTGACTCTACCACGTACAAAAGTTGATATAAAAGTTCTTAGATTTGCGTCGAAGGTTACAATCACAGAAATCGTAATATTATTACGATTTCTGTGGTTACAATATTCGACCAGAACTTATTCAGATTGTCACTTAGTGATACGTGTACCAGACTACTGATGTCGATTTTGAATCCCGATTAAGTATTTTCCTATTCTAAATATTTATAAAACATCAACAGTTAGTTTGCAAGCCTAGAAACATTATCAAGTCCCCAGTGTAACATATAATTCAGACCTAAATTGCATTTTATTGCATACACGTCACTTTAATTGTCTGATATAAGTAGGGCTAGGCTAGTCGCTTTGTTCTGTACTGTTGATAACTTCAAACAAAATTTTAAAGTTGGCATCAGCATCATAATATAAGAAAATATCCCTTTATAGTAATTAGATTTGATTAACTTGCTTTTTCAATGTTCTCTGTATCTTTTTAATTTTGTTGTGTACAATAAAGGTATATTCATTCATTCAGTCATACCTCTGGTAAAAGGTATTGCATCACATGGCTCAGTAGACAGTAATATACTTGTTCTTAGTTAAGGCGCAAAGTAAATAATTGGTCAAAGGTTCTTATTCAAACGAAAGTACTGATTTCGATACTGATCGACACAGAAATGATTAGTCCGATTATGGAAGGTATCTCTTAAAGCGAATTTCCTAATCTGATTGATTCCTCTGATCTCTCGTATATTTGCGGTACAATGGTAACGGGAAAAGGTGAAAACAGCGAGCGTCTAAGCACTACTAAATTATTAGTCCATTAATACTGCTGTATGTGAAACTCTCCTGGATTTGGAGGATTTGACATATTCGCCAAAGTTTGGCAGATGGTGAAACAGTTGCAGTATCAGAAGGAACATGCGCCTTCCCATTTCGAGTCTCTGGATCTCATATTTTAGAATTGGTTGGTCAAATAAGTGAATAAAATAAACGTTAAACCTTCTCTTTTTCCAGAGGTTTAGTCAAAACAATTACGCGCTTAGTCGATCAAATTAAAACTACACTCTAAAATTCATTAATTACTTTAATCACAGCAATTACTTCAAATATTTAGATATTATACTATTCTTAAATAAATTTAACTTGAATATATTAATTTAATATAACATTTTTTTGTCTTAATCACAGCGGATAAGATTTCAGATAACAGAAGCTAGATGGTGCCACGGCTACGCCCATATAGGTTACAGGACCAAACTAAAATATATTATTAATACCAACAAATTCTTTAAAAAGCAGTCCTATCCAATTTAATACATAGCTTTAAAAATATTACCTACACATCCTTTACAGCTTATTAAAATCCACTGCTGAACATAGGCCTCTCCCACAGATTGCCTCATACGGGGGATATCTGCCATTGTTACCATGCTTGGCAAGCGGGTTGGCAATCGCAGTTTTTAATTTTAATTGTTATTAAGAAGAAGCTGCCACCCATCTCCTAATTTGTTTCCCTCTGTCGTCTCTTACGACACGCACGGGATGGTATAGAGTAGTTAGTGGACCACTACACGGTCATTACATATGACGTATATAATTAAATTGCCGTGTAGTGGTGGTGTAGAAAATTAATCATCCCATTTCCTTCCGTAGGTATCTTAAGAGGCAACTTTGAAAAAGGTCAGAAAAATCTTATGGATTCCGATAGTTGCAACCATCTCGTTCATACCAGGTATAAAATACCCAAAGCGGCGGGTGCTTCCGGGTGCACAAAAGAAAAATATTGCACTCTTTCAAAACCAGGGCATGTCGCTAATTTATAATACGCGTCTTTATTGCGTGAAAGCTTTATTCAATTTCTTTAACGGTGCTCTGGTGTATGTAGTTATTGGTTTCACAAAATCTACCGTAACTCACGAAAGAAATCATCCTATTTCGTACTGTGGATGTCGTAAGAGGCAACATTGGGAAATGCCAGAAAGATTTTATGGCTTTGTTATTTTTTTTTAATAGAATAACGGTGACAAACTAGCACACGGTCCACCTAATGGTAAGTGGGTGGCCCATAGACATCTACATTTCTCCCCAATTGAAAATCAAAAAGCAGATGCGTTGTCACCCCTGAAGACTGAGATGAAATGCCTCGTGTCCAGTAAAAAGGGTCTCCGGTACTCTACACTCACCATACGAAACACAGCAGCATTAAGCTGCTATTTTACGCAAGTGTTCTGTGAGAGAGTGGTCCTACCCCGGTCGGGCCGACCCATTCGTGCTACAACCATAATATAGCTGCGGCGGTGGCTCTACCACGTGGTAAATGACGATAACGTTTGATAAATGACGGCAGAACTATTTCGTTTACGCTAGGCCTTAAATGACTAGACCGATAACAAGCAACAGCGTCAAAGGTGCGAGACTTCTGGTAACGATTAAGGAAAATTCCTCATACAACAGGAAAGGCCCAAGTCCAGCATATGAAAGATATTTTCCTGTATCGTGAAAGTGGTTTATACATATAAATTACACATAGACAAACACCCAGACCAGGCCGTACAAATATTTGTCCAAAACGGAACCTGCCGCCCGCAGCACCTTAACCAAACGCTTAGCCATTGCGCTACTAACTGTATTGTTAATACTTGTGAGTTATACTACTGATTGGTTAAGGTGTGTAGGTGAATGTAGACGAACTCTGTTCTCTGTTCTGTTGTACTTACACTGCTTATAGGAACAGAGTAAGTAATAGTTTTGATCTCCAAACTGACTTTTCGTACCAAATGCTCACAGAGCATCATATCGGATATCGAGAAATAAGATCAGAACTAATAAGAGCCTGCATTTAATTGCGCAAAGTGTGTTCTTTCTTCTTTCTTACTTTTATGAGGAATTAAGAAAAATTCTTTATTTTTGTTAACTGTCCCAGTGCCCAATTTGCTGCAAAAGTTTTCGTTTCACTATATTTAGTATCCTCAAGTGTTGTCGGTAATATGATGATAACCAAACACTATTGTTTGACCGTCCATTAAAAATATATCAGCTATGCTATGCTGCCTAGTTGGTCTAGGATCATAAGCTCCTGAGTTCGAATCCCGAGTCAGGCCAAAATCAGTTATTGAGTTTTTCTGTCAACAAATTCTTAATAGCAGCGTGACTCGGAAAGCACGTAAAGCCGTTGTTCCTGCGCCTGATCTCTCTCCGGTCGTGTCGGATAACCGCCCCTTCGGACTATGATAGTGAGGGAATAGGAAGTGCTCTGCGCAGGACGGGATTATAGTGCTCTCTGGCACTATAATCCCGTCCTGCGCAGATGGCTAGTTTCCGTTGGGACTGGCCGCCGTGGCCGAAATTCGCTCTGGAGGACATTATTATCAGCTACGCAGATTCCAAGTCGGGAAATCTCGCAATCTGCAAATCTCGAATTCAGGCAGGTAGAAGAAGCCGTGGTATGTTTCGCCATTTTTTTAATAGAGTAAGTTACTCGACATGAACATACTGTTGACTTGAAACGCAATTGAGATTGACTTCTATATTATATGGAATAGAACAGAGAAATCGACGAATGTCTGGGCCACTACAAGTTAATTTCGATTTTTATTATGTTATGAGTTGAGAAAGTGAATTAATGAACTATTTCGACTTTGGTTCTCTACATCAATATTAATAAATAAAGTAGCAACAACAAATTTTTATTACAAAAAATGTTCTGTTACAAATCGACCATAACAATAAGATTCTAAGATCAAAGACGTAATAAACGTTAAATCGCTCCTTTAAGTTTTTTATAAAGTATAATCAGTAAACGAATTATTTGCGTTCACTGAGTATACCTAATGTACTGAAGTAAAAAGTACCAAGTTATATAATAATTAATTTCATTGTTAGACTGTCAATAATTTAATAGTGTAAACGTATTTACGAGACTTTAGTTACCGTTACCGTTATAGCCTATTAAAGTCTACTGCTGGACATAGGCCTCCCCCTTAGTTTGCCTCAAAGGGGGGATTTTGCCACAGTTGCCACGCTCAGCAAGTGGGTTGGTAACCGCAGTTTTTTATTTTTAGTCGTTATTAGGAAGACGCTGCTGTCCATCCCCTGATTTGTTTCCCTCTGTCGCCTCTTACGACACCCACGGGATGATACGGGGTAGTGAATATTCTTACACCGCCACTACACGGTAAACGAGACGTTTAACCAAATCTAAAAATAGTGCGTGTGAATAAAGTTGTATGATACAGTCGATGTATCACTCATACATCGACCGGTATTTAGTCTGATAATTTTGCGAAGCGCTTCTACTCGACTCGCGGTTTCTCGAATCTTAATGTTATCTAACATCATTTTTGTATCTTAAGAAAAAAGTATTATTGTTTCCCTAGATAACTTTCAATGGACGTTGGTCAAGGCTGACCCATCCACGTCATTATCCAAGTAAGCCTGATGAGAACGGCTACAGTCACATGGTCGGCGCGTCCCACGCCTACGATTTTACACTGTGGCATCACGGAACAATGGCCAGCCTCGGAATGAAGCTGTTGGCTGAGGACGCGAATATTACCGTCATTGAAAGAGACATAATTAATAACGTAAGTATCATACTAGATTAATAACAACAGTATCATAGTACATTTTAAATGAAAGCTTTTTTATTGTGGGATATATTTCACAATACCATCCACACCATCTGGATGCATGGCGGTCCTGTGCGTTTTACTAGGAGTTTTTTCCCTCGCACAGCTTCTTTGTGGAACCCTTTACCACCAGCAATTTTTCCGGACCCATACGACTTAGGGACTCCAAGACGCAAGCTTACACCTTTTTAAAAGGCCGCCAACGCATCTGCAATTCCCTTGGCGTTGCAGTTGTTATGGGCGGCTTTCGACATTTACACTTCAGGTAAGCTGCTTGCTAGTTTTCCTAATAAAAAAAATAAAGAAATAATCCACCTGATACTTCCATCCCCGTGCGTTAATGTAAGTTCGAAAAAAAATTTGAAAATGTGTAAAAAAAAGTAGAGTAATATTTTCTTTAACAAAGTTATCTAAACTTCAATGAAAGTGAAAGTCTATTGGGGGAAGGGTCTCTAGCTTTATTCTGCTAATTTTGCCAACAACTGTTGTGCAATGTGTGGCCGGACGTTGTCGTGACATGATATCCGAATGACTTAAAATCGATTCCTAATAATCGATTTTCTTAATATTAATCTTTATGTGAAAGAGTCCCTTTAATTGATTGGGTATTTACAGCAAGCGCATTGCTGCTACTGTATTATACGAGTAGATTAAATATAATTCTCCCAAGTATATTTTGATACGCAAGTGATGCGATTTTGTGCAGTGAATGTCTATTGATGTGAATAATCTATAGAACAAATGATAATAAATGCTCCGATAGTGCTAAACACTTCAAGATATATTATTGTTCGTTTGCCGTTTTATATTATTTTATAGAAGTAAGTGTGACAAACGAGTATACAGTCCATTTGATGGTAAGTGGATACTGTGGCCCATAGACAACTACATTTATTACCGTTTAGAAATAAGATGCAAATGCGTTGTCACGTATGAGGACTGAGAAGGAATATCTCGTTACCAGTAAGAAGGGTCTCTGATTCTTTACACTCACCATACGAAACAGCAGTATTATTTTTACGGTTATACATACTTTAGTAGTCTGTGAGGCGACCCGTTTGTGCTGCAGCCCTAATACAGCTGCAGCATGTCTCTATGACGTACATCTCTCTTATTCTTCCTGCCGTTATCCAATGTCATTTGGGGTTGGTATGGCATGTCTTCCTCTTCCACTCTCATGTAATAGATGTCGTCATCTCTTCACTCAGTAATTTCTTACGCATATCATCCCTAATACAGTCCATCCATCTTTTCTTAGGCCACGCCGTACTCTTACATGCCATCTTTCATAGCCAACATTTTTCTTGATACATGGTTTACTTTTCTTCGCATAGTACCACGCTAACATGCCACTTTCGTGACTGGGGCCACTTTCAAACTACCTCTGATAAGTTCATTTTTGACTATATCTAATTTCATTCTCTATGACGTACATCATGTTCAGAAATTAAAAAGTATGTCGGTCATATGACTACCTACTATCAATGTACGTTTGCATTTTGTAACTCTGCAGCAGGCAAATAAACGCGGAGCAGCACAAATTGATACAAATGACTGTAAATGTTAATCAGATGAGACGTGAAAATTAATTTCGTAAGACTCATATGCAAATGATCTATAATTCCAAGCGCATTTCCCGCCGTCTCGCAGTAGCGTGCAAAACACAGCATTAGATTGTAGTAATTTATACTCTGCAGGAAGTTTTGATTGTTACAATGGGAATAATAGAACATTTAAACTTTATTGTTTTTTACAAAAGCCTTTTGTTACTAAAATAAATTACAATTTATAGCTTTATACTAACTACTAGCCTACTCCTTTATAAGAGGCCGGCAACGCATCTGCAATTCCCTTGGTGTTGCATTTGTTCATAGGCGGCGGTAGTCACTTACCATCAGGTGAGCCGCATGCTCGTTTGCCCCCTCTCCTATAAGAAAAAACTATAAGTATAACAGTTGAAGTGGAAGAAAAACCGAAAACTAAAAATCGATCCGAATCCGCTACTAGATAGAGTTACGACCTGATGAAACATACAGAAAGTCCTAACTCTTAAATCTTTGGTTTAAGAGTTAGAACCGTTTTGTGACAATCTTTGGGGGCGGCGTATTTTCTCATTTATTATCTTCATTATGTTATCATAGATTATTATAATATTATAATAATATTTTCTTTCTATCTGATAATATATTAAATGCAAATTGCAAATCTCTTAACATATCGTCCTAAGCCAACCTTCCTCGAGAAAGAAACCTATTCCAGTACGAGTATAGGTTCATTTTCATGATGACCGTGCGGAAATTCATTATATCGGTTATGTACATAATAAATTATCCATAATTATTTTATGTATTAGTATTTATAATAGATATTAATTATTATTAATTATTACTTATTATAATCTTTAAAAGGCGAATTAAGCTTCTCACGATAAATTTAAGTGCAACATGCATAAATAAAACAAGTGAATTTTAATAAGTATTTTATTCAGAGTCGAAGTAATACTCGTATATTATACAGACTTATAAGAATTCAAAGCTATTATTTACGTTACACATATAAAATATATAAAACCAATTGAGTCATACTTTGCAAGTTCTCTGAAAAGTTTGAGTTTTGGTTCAATCATGTAACACTTTTACACGTTTTACCGTATTTTGATCGCTATTACAATATACGCGAATAAACACATAAAATGCGTATTTAAGTTGCGATATGATAATCCTAATTTAAACTGCGTCAAAGTAAAATCCCGTTCATTTCGCTTCTAGTTCTTTTGAAATGAAATTCGATTCTATCCTTATAAAAATATCAAATTTTCTCTCTGACAAAGAAATAAGTAATATTAAAAAAAGCATTTTCATACTATATATATTTATACGCTTCATAATATGACTTTGTAGATTATTGATAAGTTAAACGAAACTAGAAAATGTGTGTAAAATCTCGGCGGCGAATAAAATAAATACCTGGGTATAAAGTAAATATATCTACGAATACAGAATAATAAATGTATAATATTTCATTTCAGAGTTTCAGAGGTTGTAATGTAAAGAAATCGTATTTGTAACCGACTTACTCAGAAGGAGGTTATGTTTTTTTCTATTGTGTTTATACCTACTTATATATTATGTTTATATGCATGCACTATATGCATATTTGTTTCTTCTTTTCCTATCTTATATGTAATGCCATTTTATTTACATACAGTTTTTAATAATAATTTAATTGTTGTATCGTGTATATTTACATAAATAAATTATGAATTAATGACTTCTTTAAATACAAATTTAAAAAAATGTTTTCATTTGCTTAATAAAAACGTTAGCTTTTATTAAAATAGAAAGTAACTTGTATCGTACATAGATATACACTTGTTATACAGTTGTAACAACCTATTTAACCCCCTCAGGGGTTGCATTTTTCAAAATACTTTCTTATTGGGTGTCTACGTCGAGAAAGGAGTATATTTGCCTTTCAAGACAATCGGGCTTATAGTTTTGGAGATCTCATGATGAATGAGTCAGTCAGTTTTTTTTTTTTGCTTATATACACGGTTATTATTCAAAAAGTAGCCAAATTTTAAACTTAAGTTCAAAAGTATAAATAATGATATACCTTTATTGCAGTTTTTGAAAATACGAGTAAATAAGGCTTCTACTTTTATTTGAAATTATCCGAAGGTGCATGTGATTTATGGGCAACAACTATGCGTACCCGCGCTCCTGTGTGCGATTTAATTCACAACGTTTTGCCGACTCTTACGAAAGTGTGCGTGCGTAGTAAAATAGTAGGCGTTAGATATTTATGAATGACAATCAGTTAAAATAATGAATTACCACGCATTTTGAATTTAAAAAATAAAAAGGACAGAACATTTCAGATTTTATTAATTCATTTTTATTCACCATTTGCCTATATTATTACTTATTCTGAATCTTCTCTGCAAATTTGGCCGGTTATTGCAAAATAACCCTGTATAGATTTAAAAATTCTGGTGTGCATGTGTTCGTAATTCTTCTCCTCCTAAATGACTTCACTGATTTTTATGGAGTACTTTTGGGGCAACCTGGATGGTTCTTAGCTATTTGGACTCGGTATGTGGCGCTATTGTAGGGACCAGAGATCACCCTCGCGAAGTCGGGACGGATCTACACATACATCTACACTAGTACATATAATTTAAAAAAATAGTGTCTGCGTTTATACAGGCTAATCACCACAATGGCCTAACCAATTCAAGTGGTTTTCAGTGACTTATTGAGATACGCGTGAGCTTAAATAGAGTATTACATTGTTTAAGTCGGTTGACAAATAAAAAATATAATCGCATCGGCTTTTTCGGGTTGCTTTGACCAAGCTATTGGATAAATGTGAAAATAATGTACTATTTTAAGAATTTCGCTTTAATGAAATATTAATATTTACTAAATTCTGTGCCATATTCCCAAATACTCAAACGCTGCTCAATTTTAAGATGCCGTTAAGTCTCGTGCTGTTTCTATCACGTACAAGCGAAAGTGACTGTGACACCACGAGACATCTTAAAATTGAGTGACATTTAAGTATTTAAGCCAGTAGTAGCTCAGGGGCTAACCGCTCGCTGTAAATTTAACAGTACGCGCGCAACCCGGGTTCGATTCCCGAAGGCACCAATGAAATTGTTAATTACAATTTTAAGTGCTAACTTACGACGTGCTCGGGGGTGAAGGAAAACATCGTGAGGAAACCTGCATGACAAAAAATAGTAATTTGAAGACATGCATCCGCCAACACGCATTGGGGCAGCGCGGCGGACATTTCCGTTCACTAAACACTCTCAGAAGTGACGCCTGTGCCCAGCAATGGGACGTATACCTATAGACTGTAATTTCACTTTCCTTTGTAAGGTGGGTACTGTCCGGCGTTACGGGACGTAATGTAATGCGTTACACAGCGAGCGTTCGTACAGTCAGTACGGGGAAACAAGACGCTCGCAACGAGCAACGAGCGGCTCGTTGCACGCTGCGATTGCTCCACCCCGCTGTCGGTTTTTTGGAGAATCCTTTGAGTGTTACGCGCTTCAGTCAGTACGTCACAGCGAAACGTCACGGGCGCACATGGCACAGGCGTCGATTCTAGGTACTTCGGGCTTTTAGTTTATTAGTTGTGCTTATTTGTTGTAAAAAAGATGGATTAGGACAAAAATAAAACTCTGTATTTCATCATAGATCGCAATACAACTTCGTCATCCGACATCTTGACTACGAGTGGCAACGAATCTGGAGCACGGGCGAGCAAAGAGTTCGAAACGAGCGTGTTACACGGATTTTAGCACACGGCGTAACGTATCATATTATTCCCTGCGTATGGTACATTACGCCCCGCAACACCGGTCAGTATCCACCATTATACGTCAGATATACATCCTGTTTTAAAATCGTTACCATGATTTTAGATGTCATCCACGGGAGGTACAAGGACTTTAATCAGAGGGAAGAGACGCCATCACCCCGAGATGTTCGAACCGTCGCACTCTCTGTTCAGAGCGGACAGTATACACCATTTGTTCTCCATTGCTGTTGCGATGAAGCCATCACCGGATTGGTTTTTGGGAGCATCGCGCTTTGAACTCTGCACACCTTTTGGGTGGTTAGATGAGCACGAAATGCCGTTGTACCCTTGGGACGCGGGCACGATGGATGGGGTCTCGTATGAGGTATTTAAGGATTATTCTTCATTCTTTATCATTGATGGCAGCTTATTAAATGTCAACTGAACATAGATTACGTCATAGAGGGGATATATATCATGTGCTGTTATCGGGAAAATGCTCCTGCCCATCTCCTATTTCATATCTGTCTGTCGCCTTCTACGACACCTCACGGAATAGTGGATAGTGTAGTACTCTTACACCACCACTACATAATGCTAACAAGGAACAGTACCATGTATAGTACCGTACCATAGTATAGTAGTAGTAGTAGTAGTAGTATTTAGAATATTAAGACACTTATCTTTATTTATAAAAATAAGTAATTTTATATCATGTAATTACCAGAAATACAGATGTTGTTAATTTGTAATTTTGTAATTGCTTACTCGATGGCACCAACGCTAATTTAAGCCAGACTTACACTTCAGATACCAGGGATATTGGGTTTCAAAATTCAATGTTCACTCTACAGTTAAACCTTAAAAATGTCTATATCTTACACAATACACAAGACATATTTCATTATAATCTTATGGTAACTTTCCATACAATACAACAAAGTAGAAATGTTGTGATAACTGATTTAGCGATAGGCGCTGAAACGCAAACAAATTGAGAAAAATTTGATAGATCTTCCGTTCCACCTTTTACTTTAATATTATCTTTACTGTATTTGCAGTCACCGAAATCAGTAACAAATCCAACAGACAACATTGACAGAGTGGAAATAGGTTCTTTTAACAGCGAGTCACCTTTCTATCAGATGAATTTAAACAACTTGAAACCTTTCGCGTACCTCCACGTCAAAAGACTCGCTGTTTATCCCATAAAAGGACGCAACTGCAATGACAATGGCGAAGGTAAGTTTTCGTGAGTTTTCTTCTTTCTTTTGGAAAGTTAATAAATAATGTCTTTTTATAGAATAAGGGTGAAAAACAAGCACACAGTCCACCTGATGGTAAGTAGAAATTGTGGCCCATAAACCATAAAATCCATCCTCGATAAAAAGAGTCAAAATGTAGTTGCGTTGTCGCTGACGAAGGTTAAAATGGAATGTTTCGTTTAGAATAAAAAGGTTCTCCGGTTGTCATTTGAAACATACACTTGTCATTTGAAACATAGCAGCATTAAGCTGGTATTCTCTGTCTTCTGTCTCGATTTTTTTAGTAATAGAATCTGTAACTAAGCAGAATAAGTTTATAACTATAATTTAAAAAAATATCGACTTTAAAAAGCTTAGATACCGTTGATTACTAACAAACCCCATTCCAATCTGAGAAGGTAATAAGGTAACTTCTTAAAGGTAATAGGCAAACTTCTTAGCACTTTGGTGAAATAAATATTTTTATTTCAGAAGCTGAAGAAGAATCAGACGTACAAAACGATCAAGAGTAAGCAAAAATTGCTTTGTGTGTTTTGTAGCTTTTAAAAGGAGCTTGGTGTAAAACGACTGAAAAGTTTCTTACCACTTGTAGTGCATTTGACCTATGAAATTTTCGAACCTGTAGAGGTGTGGAAGATATATTGAATAAAATTGTTTTATTTTTGATTTTAAAAATTCTTGCTTTTATGATTCTGTAATTATGTTGTTTGCCTACTTAAAGGTTTTTATACTAACTAATTGGATTTCTTTTTCAAATTCAAATGCAAAACATTTATTGTAATTTTAACAACTAAAACTTTGACGGTATTTAGAAGTAAGGCTTTAAAGTATGATTATTACGTTTCATGAGTTAATGCTTAAGACTCATCAGTAAGGTATTGTAACTTAGTGTTTTAGTTCAGAAAGCACAGTAATGATACATTTCTGGTGTCCACACAGCTGTGATCGACGTCATGGTACAGCAAGATCTTGTAAGAAATGTTGAACATGCGGGATTTAAAGACTTTTCATGACACTATTTTATTTAATTCATAATATTGTAAAAATATGGCAACAATTGCTAATTCTGAACTTTCCCGCACCATAATCTAGAAGTTTTAACCGTCCGTTATTGCTATTATATTGTATTTGACATTCTGTAAACCTATATCTATTATTTTGTAACTTTTATGATTTTATTTTTATGATTTTACTTTTACATTTATTTTAAAATAATAATTAATTATGTTTTTTTTTAATAAAAGTGGGGAAAACGAGCATGCGGCTCACCTGATGGTAAGTTGCCGGCCTTTTAGAAAGGTGTAAGCTCTTTTCTTGAAGGTCGCTAAGTCGTATCGGTCCGGAAAAATCGCCGGTGGTAAACAATTCCACAGAGAAGTTGTACGAGGAAGAAAACTCCTAGTAAAACGCACAGTCGTGGACCGCCAAACATCCAGATGGTGAGAATGGTATCGCGAATTTTGACGCGATGTGCGTTCGTGAAATTTGGCGGCTGGAATTAATCCGAACGATTCCTTAAGAGCACTCCTCGTGGTAAATTCGATAGAAAATGCAAAGGGATGCAACATCCCTACGCAGCGCCAGTGAATCGAGCCGATCAGAAAGAACTCGGTCGTCGACGATTCGAACCGCTCTGCGCTGGATGCGGTCAAATGGAAGGAGCTGGCACTGGGGTGCCCCGGCCCAGAGATGAGAACAGTGTTCCATGTGAGGCCGAACTTGCGCTTTGTAAAGTTGCAAGCGATGTGCCGGCATGAAATACTGTCTCGCTCTGCTGAGCACGCCAAGCTTTTTAGAGGCCAATTTGGCCTTCCCTTCCAAGTGACCACGAAACTGCACACTATTCGATATGTCGACGCCGAGGATTCCGATGCTAGCTGAGTGCAACAGCACTGGTGATGTATAAGGCATCACCAATGCTGTTGTCTGCATAGCAATGAATGTTACCAGCTTGCAACATATCATTGATGCGAAAGAAACAGCGTTGGTGATAGCACGTAGCCTTGTGGAACACCAGCGTTAGTAGGCTTGTGATCAGAGCATGCACCGTCTACTACGACCTTGATGCTCCGATCAGCAAGGAAACTGGTGATCCAATTGCACAATTTCTCGGGAAGCCCATAGGAAGGGAGCTTCGAAAGAAGCGCTTTGTGCCAGACCCGATCGAAGGCCTTCGCTATGTCCAAACTAACGGGCACTGCCTCCCCCTTGGACTCTACTGCCTCCGCCCATCTATGAGTCAGGTAGACCAGAAGATCACCAGCTGATCGACCCCGACGAAAACCGTATTGGCGGTCGCTAATCAGCTGGTGATCCTCAAGATACCTCATGAGCTGGCAGTTTATAATAGACTCCATTAGTTTGGAGAACAAGGAGGTGATGGCGATAGGCCTGTAGTTAGATCGGGTGGACCAAAGCTTTCTTCCATGAATTCGGGACTACGCCTTGGGAGTACCGGAAAAGACGCGTTAAATCCGGTGCTAACTCCGGAGCACACATCTTCAGCACAATGGAAGGGACTCCATCAGAATGTCTGCTACCTCGGAATAGTTCCCGCTCGTTTTAATGTTCTTAAATCTTGGATAATAACAAATGTAACTGTAATTAGCATATACTAGCAAAATTTTAGAAAAGAAAACATTTTAAATTTTATTAAAAATTAGACTTACGTATTTATTCAATAACATTCTAATATAATATACAAAAGTTAGTTTAGATGATCACATATCATCATTTATTTTACACTAGCGATCCGCCCCGGCTTCGCACGGGTGATTTCTGGATCTCGACAACAGCGCTACCTATCGGGTTTAAATGTGAATCTAAACCATCTAGGGATCCATTCAAATACACAAACAAAATTTCATCAAAATCGGTCAAGCCTTTTTTGGTTTTTAGCTAGACTAACGGACAGCAATTGATTTTTATGAAGATTTACAAGTAAAAAATGCAGGTTTTCTTGTTATTCATAACAAGAAAATACTACATTAGATATGTTTCTTTACAATATTAGGTACTACATATTAAGAAGTTTAAGCGATGAAATATTTAGTGTTTTAAAAATGTTGTATTACGTGTATTATATTTACTACTTTTAAAGCTATTTTTTTTCGATTTTTAACGATTAATATTTAAATACTTGATAAATCGCGTAGAGATCGCCTTATTTAAAAGCGCACTCGCCTCTCTTGTATTTTTGGTAGATTTTATCACTTTTATCTTATCAATAATAAATATGGTAAAATATACTAAGCCACAAAAGAAAGGGCGCGCAGATTTAGATTTTATGATAATTTATATGGTAGGTAAACATGACAAAATATACCAAAAATACACGATAAGAAAAATCTACCAAAAATTCGTTCAATTTTAAATTTGACGGTCTCTTCCACTTAATAGCGAAAACATAGATAAATATTTTTTAATAAATTTTAGGGTAGAGATAGAAGAACCTAGAGTGCTAGAATCAGTCCAACAACATTGCACTTTCAGCGAGTGGTACGAATGGTCTCATTGCGTTCCAGACCAAGGTCACTGTGGCTTTGGAACCCAAATAAGGACACGGTCAAGATTAGAGAATTCCCACAGTAATAAATATTCGGTATGTCAACTCTAGCCTGTAAGCTTGTAACAACTTTTAAATGATTCGCAGATTAAGTCAGGCAAAGGTTTTAGACTACACAAGTCTAAAAACTACACAAGTAGTCTGACGCGTATTTTGTTCACAAAATTCTTCACAATAATGTCGAAGCTTCATGTTGCGAAGTTTTTGGGAAATTTTGACTTCGGATGACTATAGCATCTTTAGGCGCCTAAGCGGATAAAAAGCTTGGTATTTAAATCATCATCGTTTCCACTAACAGAAGTTCATACGCAGGCATATGAGCGGCAATCCGGCGGCAATCGGCGGCAATCCGGCGGCAATACGGCAGCGATCAAGTTTTTGCCAAAACCAATTTATTAAGTTTTAATAAATGCCCAAACCCCGTCAAAATCCCGTTCAGATAATAATTGAAGTCGGTTTATACATTTTTACATAATATTACAATATATTAAATTTAAATATTTTTTTTTAAATCTTAAAATAGTAAAAGCCGACTTCAAAGAACTAAAAATAATAACTTATTTATTTTAAGTTTTTTTTTTAATCTCTTTGAGTGGAGTAAAGAATATCAATAATCTCAATGTCATCTAAAAATTTATAATTAAGACTTCATTTTCTATTTTGCCGCCCTATTTTGCAATTTTGTATAAAAAAAATATGGAACCACCCTTGAAATATAAACTTGATAATTTTGACGATTTTGATGATAATTTTTGAATTTAATACAAAAATTATCATCAAAATCGGTTCACAATTGAGGAAGATATTATGGCGTAACATGCATACAAAGTACCTACGTGATATTTGGTCTCTACATGGTAGAGCCATGTTGCAGCTATGTTATTTGTTTTGTGCCCATATATATTATTTTTAAATTTTCATATTCCAAATGGTGTAGGTGTTTGTATGCTTGACATAATATTATACGAGATAGACCCAAGCTGCAGCTATATTATGGTTGTAAGATGAATGGGTCTGCTCGTACGGGGACCTACTACGCTCTCACAGAATACCAGCGCAAAATAGCAGCTAAATGCTGCTATGTTTCGTATGGTGAGTGTAGAGAACCGGAGACCCTTTTTACTGGATAGGAGGCATTCCATCGTAGTCCTCAGGGGTGACGACGCATCTGCATTTTGATTCTTATTCGAGGATAGATGTAGATGTATATGGGCCACAGCATCCACATACCATCAGATGGGCTGTGTGCTCGTTTGTCACCCTTATACTTTTTAAAAAAAAAACAGAAAAAACATACACTCGAGAGAACCTCCTCCCCTTTTTGAAGTCGGCTAAAATCGTACAGTCGCACCTTAATTTGCGATGTTAATTTGTTAATGACTAAAATTGTTATCAATGTAACAAAATACGCAAAATCGAGTACTTTATTACTCTCAAACTTTAATGCAAAATATACAAGTGCTACTTCGCCTCTTATGCGTAGTGATAATTGATTATTATTGACTAACAATCCCAACTTGAGTCTGGCGAATTCATATGTCCAAGTATGGATTTTACTCTCGTAGATGACAAAATAAATGACAATTATGATAATGAAAAAATTAAATTTGACAGTTTTTAACATAAGTTAAAGGTATTATAGTGACACAATAGTATATCTTCCATCATAGTGAGTTATCAATATTATTAACTGGTTGAGTAAGATTATTAAATATAAACTAATATTAATAGGTAGGTAATGTAGAAAAGTAAACAGGTGATTATTTCGACTGTTACGCTAGTAAACACATTTACGTTTTTATGCATTAATTATTTATTATGACAAGGATTTTTCGTACCTTTCTCTTTATAAAACAGTTTTTTTTATTTACAGGAGGAAAAAAATAAACAATTTAAAGATATTGTGAGCTGTCAGAAGGCCCAACCTTTGATGCAGTCCCAGCCATGTTATGTTGATTGTTAAAATGCTAAAGAATTTTATATTTTATTGATTAATAATATTATGTAACATAATAAGTATGTACTTAGGAAATATGAAAAACGTTAACAGTTTACCGATACAGAGCTTTACTCTTAATGTGCAATCCTATTAAAATATACTACCTACGTATTTATTCTCATATTTTAGTTTCCTATTTGTACATATGTATTAGGTATTATGCTATAAGCACAGTATAATAGAGTTAAACTGTGCTATTAGTATCTAACCTTAACCTTAATTCAAGTTGCTATGTAAATATTATGTTTTACATAATGCTAGAAAAACTTTAAACGGTTATGTACTCTTATACTAAGACTTAGGTCATGTTCGCAGTTGTTGATTCTGGAGCGATATAGAGTTTTTGCTTTTTGCGCGAAAATAACTGGTTTCAAAGTTTCTCGTTCGCCGACCATGATGTGCAAAGGCAAAGGGAACGCTATATAATATTATCTATGGACATACGCATACACCAACCAGCAAGACCACATCCACATTGTTGCTCTAGTCAAGTATGAACATAGAAACGGATGGCGCATGCTCGCTCGGCTGCAACGGACCGCCTCGCATGCGATCGCAACTTGTTGATTGTTCGCTCACTTCACGCCAGTCTGCCGCGAACGATGCGCGAGGTGGTTGTGTTTCCTGCCGGGTTGTTGTTCGCTCCGTACTTCGAAGTTATTTTACGAAAATATGTGAAGTTTTTAAAACGTTCAATTTGGCAGAACTATCGCGACGGACGTGTCACATAGTTTTTAGTTATCTTAGAAAGCCCTTAATTACTAGTTTTAAGTTATTGAAACTTAATAGGCTTACTCACTTTACCTGTATGCTTCGTCCCACGACTCATGCGAAGCGGTTACCTTTATCGGATAAACGAACATTTTTCAAATGGATGTGCGTTTAAATTCTGTGATAGTGTGCGTGTTTTGTGTAATCACAAGACTTTTTGAGTGCTCCGTTAAGGCCTGTGACAAGTTTTAAATTTAGTGACGTGCCTAAAATTGTAATAAAGTTGATTAAGAAAAATGTTCGCGTGCGGGGGTGAGAGGGGCTTCCTTGCCGCGCTGTTGCTTGGCTCGCTTGCAGTGGCGTTGGCCCAATACACCAAAGGTAGGTTAGGTAAAAACGGCTGTGAAGTTTTCTTACCTGTGCACGCGCACGGCCCTGGCCCTGTTCAATGTTATTCGCCTGTTCTTTGTTCTTCTTTCTATTGTTTGCTGCTTGGAAAAGCCTCTTTAGATATTCCGGAATTTTAACATGACGTCATATTTCGTAGAAACTGATAATGTTAGTGATATTTACTTTCTAACGAATAAGCATGATAGCTATCTTATAACACATTTTTCCTGATCTGAGTTATTCGTTTTATTTGTGACTGATAAATGTTAATTTCCTCCTTCCTAGAATACAACATCAATGACTACCTTTCATAATCTTTATATAGCAAGTGTTAAAATAAACATGATACCTATGCTACCTACTATTAAGTACTAAGAAATTGTAAGTGGGAATGTAGGTTGACACACTTATTAGGTACCTTCGCGTTTTATAATTATTTTTAATTACTGAAAACTTATTGAACTTACTTATTAACTAAATTAAATTAGTTTCTGCTACAACTAGACCACAACGTCTCATTTATGACGTATTTGCAGCTATAGTACGAAATTTGCAACTTAAGAAAATTTTGTACAACCGACTTCAATATATATTATTAAAGATAACTCAAAAACTATTGGTCAGAACTTGATCAAATTTATATGGCACCACATGAGAAGCACTAGCCTTCAAATAAAAAAAGAATAATCGAAATCGGTTCTCGTAGAAAAAAGTTATGAGTTAACACAAGTCGAATTGAGTATCTCCTCCTTTTTGAAGTCGGTAGAAAATAAAACAGTGACAACTTTGAATATTTCTTTACAATAAATGCATTAAAAGGGTAAAAACTGACATAAAGTGCACGTTTGGCAAAAGCCTTTTGCCTATACCGTGATGCTCTGTTATGTGGATATTGCACAATATTTTATACATTCATACATAGAATTATTACCTAATTTTATACGATATTTTTCACTGTACCTACCAATAGGTACGTATCTGTAACATTTGTGTCAACATTTCTAAAAATCTAAATGTTTACGGTGATAATATATTACTTATGTACCTAAATGTTCAAATACCAACCGTTTTAGACCACAGCTTGTTCTAAACAACTTGAAAACCAAAAAAAAAACTAAAGAGGTGTGTATAATATTTAAAAAAAACCTGTTAAAATATAAGTTTTAGATTATAGCATCAATTTAGGTACTTATTTAATATTATTCATACTTATGTACCTACTACCTACCTAGTAATTCTTGTTTTATTCGGCAATTAGGTATTATACTTTATCATGTACATTTAAAAAGTTGTGCCTGTAGATATGTTATTTTTAAATTTTCATATTACAAGTGGTTTTTGTGTTTGTATGGTTGATATAATATTATACGTGGTAGAGTCACGCTGCAGCTATATTATGGTTGCAGCACGAATGGGTCGGCTCGACCGGGGTAGGACCACACACTCACAGAATACCACCGTAAAATAGTAGCTTAATTCTGCTGTGTTTCGTATGGTGAGTGTAAAAAACCGGATACCCTTTTTACTGGAAACGAGGCATTCCATCTCAGGGGTAACAACGCATCTGCATTTTAATTCGCAAACGAAGATAGATGTAGATGTCTATGGGCCACAGCATCCACTTACCATCAGGTGGACTGTGTGCTCGTTTGGCGCCATTATTCTATAAAAAAATGAAATATCTTAAAAATGTTGTCTGTGCGTTTGTACAGAAACCTCTAGGACTATAACTTTAGTATTTTTTCAGTGTTTTTAAATACTACGGAATATTTCTCTATATCAATCGACGTCGACACAACTAGTTTAATCCAAACTAACTCTCGACTATCTGATTCACTCTCCATGTGCCTAACCAAAATAAGCGTCGTAAGATTAAATAAAATTTTACTAGATAAAGGTAGAAACTGAACATTTTGTACCAGCTTTATAGAAAAAAAATTGTTCAGCGAAGAATAAATCCATCGTTAAAAGTCGTCGTGGCGTAAGAAAAGTTTTCCAACAATATTAAACTTCAAAGTAACAAAAAATAAGAAATTCGAAAACTTTATATATTTGTAGATAGATACGGAATACAACAAAACGAAGGGCTTTTTAACTTGGTAATAAGATGTTGTGAAGAAGTGCGACAAACTCCAGTTTAATATGATTTATAAGTGTCTTGTAAGAAGGTCATATAAATCTAATTATAATTAATGTCTATAACCCAATAATATTCGCTACAATAAAATATTTTTATTGTTTATTTTTTAAATAAAAACTGACTTCAAAAAACTAAAAAGAATAAAACAATTTCCACATACTTAATAACTTCAGAAGTTGGGAGTTTAATAGGTACTTCTGTACACTGTCTTCGCACATACTAAGTTTTTTGATCCTTTTGAATGTCGTCATTAATAGTTTCATTGACAACTTCATCTTCTATTTCCACACTTAGAGAGGAGGATATTTTTAATCATATAATATATATATATATATATAGGTACATACATATATTAGACCATTCCTGAAGTATAACATATTTAATAAAATAAGAATCATCAAAATCGCTTCACAATCGACGAAGATATTGAGTAACTTATGTAAACAGTCGCATTGGGAACTTTCTCCATTTTTTAAGTCGGCTAAAAATTATTAACGTATTCTCAATGATAAGAACTTTCGATTGTAACAAATCCCTCAATAAACTTTAGGCAATTCAAAGTATTGAAGTCATGATTATAAAATTATAGGTTACCTGCCAAGCCCTTGTAGTTAAGACACAATAACAGATCGTCGATGGAGTCGTTTACCTCGGTGAAAGGTAACCTCGAGCACGACACGACTATTGTTAGTTCGAATTAAGCTTCCATGCCCACCAGTAATATCAAAACTCTTAGATTCGATCACACGAACGATCGGAACAAACGTATTTCCTTTATACGAGGTAGTGTTGCAGATATATTATGGTTGTATCATAAATGGGTCAGCTTGACGGGGGAAGAACTGCGCTCTCACAGAATACCAACGCAGAATAGCAGCTTGATGCTGCTGTGTTTCATATAGTGAGTGTACAGAACCAGATGCCATTTTTACTGATAACGAGGCATTCCGTCTTAGTCTCCAGGGGTGACAACGAATCTTTATTTTGATTCTATACTTCTAATCGAGGATAGATGTTGAAGTCTATGGGCCACAGCATCTACTTAACATCACGTGGAATGTGTGCTCGTTTGTCAACCTTAATCCATAAAAATATATTGTATATTAAATTTATTAATTTAAAAACCTAATGAAAGCTCGACTTGACTCATTAGCGTAGTATCTCAGAATACGGGTGTGGCGTTGCGAATGCGATGAAATGCAGAATTCGATTCCTATACGAAAGAAGTTTGGTGCCTATGGCCTATAAACAATTGTTCCGTGTCTAAGGTTGCCAGATTGTTTTACCAAATACATAGTGTTTTAAGGCTATTGCAACATTATTACGTGGTTTAACATTTGTACGTGGTAGAGCCATGCTGCAGCTATATTAATAGTATAGTTGCAGCACGAATGGGTCGGCTCGACCGGGGAAGGACCACGCTCTCCCAGAATACTAGCGTAAAATAGCAGCTTAATGCTGCTGTGTTTCGTATGGTGAGTGTAGAGAACCGGAGACCCTTTTTACTGGAAAAGAGGCATTCTATCTTAGTCCTCACGGCTGACAACGCATCTGCATTTAAATTCGCAAACAAAGATAGATGTAGATGTCTATGGGCCACTGCAACCACTTACCATCAGAAGGACTGTGTGCTCGTTTGTCACCCTTATTCTATTTAAAAAAAAATGACATTCATGGGACGATACGGGCTGGTGAATATTCTGAATCCGCCACTATACGGTCAACAGACTTATAAAATTATAATATTCGCATCCGAAGTATAGTGTATATATTAATATATATAATGTGTATTATAGTGTAATATAATGTGTTTAATAATGAGTGGTGGTTACTTGAAATGAAATAAATAATAAAAATAGTTAGGATACTATATTTTACGGAGTTGGCAACCCTAGTATGGATGTGTAAAGTGTAAAAATTTACATTCGAAATTTGAACGTTGTTGAGAATTTTTAATAGATGAAACTTGCCTTGTTATAATAAGCTTGTTCAATGTTATAACATGTCACTTGTCGGCAATTCACCCTTTTTTACCCGACTGCTCCAGAAAGAGGGTAATGTTTTTTTGATTATATGTATATATGCATGTATGTTTATTACTTTGGCACGCTCTGTAGCCTAAATGTCTTGATGGATTTTAAAATTTTTCCTCTTTTAAGTAGATATTTTACGGTGTCGTGTATTTACCTAAATACTGTTTTAACCATTTGGCTTATTTGTAGTGATAATCTGTCCTTAATAACTGTGACTAATTAACTTACTATCTGTTCTAGTTTGTGGCGTAGTTAACCTAAACATCTTTAACTTATACCGTGTATTTAGATAAGCTGCCCTAAAATACTGTTGAGTTGATTTCCTAGTATCTCTATTTATTTATTCATTTTAAATGAAACAAACTCATTTAAGGAACAACTATCATAATTATTTTATAACTGTTTCCTTAAGCAACTTGCAAAAATTTAGTGTTCAATTTTATATATACACATACTTAAAATTTCGTAAATAATTTAAAATTAAAAAGTTTGTACAACCGACTTCAATATAAATTATGAAGAATAACTCAAAAACTATTGGTCAGACCTTGATCGAATTGGGACCACATGAGAAGCACCAGCTTTCAAATAAAAAAATAATTATCGAAATCGGTTCACCCAGAAAAAAGTTAAGAGGTAACACGCATAAAAAAACATACAGTCAAATTGAGTACCTTCTCCTTTTTGAAGTCGGTAGAAAAATAAATTATGTAAAGTAACTCTAAATTCTACATGCCAATGTTTGTGAAGTGAAACCACATTACTATTTAATACCAAGTAAAAATAACGATACGAAAGAAAAAAAACAGTTATTAGTTGTACAAAATTTCACGCACTAACTGCGATCTAAAGCAACTACCTACATAATAAATATTAAAAAGAAACATACTAGGGTGACACTGAAAGTTCTTAGAAAATGAAAAACTGAACAAACAAGCAAGTTATTACTTAGTTTTATTATATATTTTCAAAATAGTGTCCATTTACATCAATACATCGCTGCATCCGATGGAACCAATGAGAAAAGCACTATGCCCACTCGTCCTTAAGGGTCTCTTCGACGGCATTTTGAAACGCGACCATTGCTTCCTCGGCGTCCATAAAACGTTTTCTTCGAAGTTTTTCTTTTATTTTTGGAAATAAATAAAAATCGCAAGGTGCGAGGTCGGGGCTATAGAGCGGGTGACCCAGTAATTCCACGTCTGACGTCGCCAAGTAGTCGATTGTTTGCTTGGCGGTGTGCGACGAGGCGTTGTCGTGGTAAAGGAGGATCCTACTGCGAGGTCGTTTCTCCCGAACTTTTTCCAAGACAAGTGGCAAACAATTGTTAGTTTATCTGCAGTAAATGTTTTTCGATCCTCTACAACAATTGTTGCGTAATGACCTGTCCTTCCGAAGAACGAGGCCACCATCTTTTTTCCCACGCTTCGACCTCTCTTCACTTTAGTTGGCAACTCCTCGGAAGGAACACAGCATTTGAGGAGGATTTTGTGCACTTGACTCATACCGATGCCTAAGCTAGTCCGAATTTGCTGATAAGTCACTCTTTTGTCAGTCTCTATCATACGCCGCAGAACACTGATGTTATCTTCAGTCGTCGCCGTAGAAGGCCGTCCCTCACGCAGATCATCGATGAGATTAGTGCGACCACGTTTAAACTCATTAAACGAGTTGTAAACAGTGGCACGAGATGGGGCTTCATCGTGAAAGGCCTATTAAAAAATCTTTGTACGAAAATTTTCTCGCGTTAAATTCATGCTGACGTGACACAGATAATTTTCAATTTTCCGCCAAATCGTAAACAAATGACAAATTAATAAAATACATACACAATAATATTAGCAAAGAGTTCCATTTTCAAAATTTGAACTTATTTTTTTATTATATCGTTTACAAGTGGCCAGTTCTAAAAACTTTCAGTGTCGCCCTCGTATATACTAAGTCTTTTTTTTGTGCGTATACTTAGATTTTTTTGTGCATACACATATTCTTTAATTTTGCATTCATGAGGTACCTAATCAGTTTTTTATTATACAGGTTCTAAGTGGATAATTTATATATAGCCCTCAACTACTAAGGCCGGCTCATACTTGGCTTCAAATACGCAAATAGCTTTAAAATCGTTAAGTGTAGCACGGGCATTTGTGTATGTGCGCAAAGTTTAAACATACATTTGCACTATGTCAACCAGTGTGGGTTTTTAAATGCACATTAAAGTAAACAAATTTAAAAGTATTAGCGGTCTGCTACATATTGCATAATTTGGAAAAGGTAACGCCTGTGCCGCTGATCGGAATGTCAGCTGTTTGCTGTCAATGTTTCTGAGTGTCAGCAAAGGAGACAATGATGCTGTTATCAAATTCTATATATTTTATATATATTCTATAATACCTATTTATTAATTTATTAATTTAAGTAATTAACACTTTCACTGTGCGATTTACAAACACAATAGTAAGAAAATAGCAATGAAAAAATAAGAAATTAAAATTATGTGTAATACACGTGACAGTGAATGTGTTAAAATTATATGAAGACTTTGAAAGCAAATAGTAAGACGTAGTAAGTAGCTTGTTTTTAATAGTTCGATATTATATTGCAGATTTCGCGTCAGTCTGACCATAAAATATTACGAAGTTAGAAGCAAGAAACGATAAGTTACAGTCCATTTGTTGTTCGGATGTCGGAAGAATATTTTCGCATCGATTTGTTCCAACTTTTAACATCGAGTGATTCCTGTGACGGGTATTGTTACAGTAGAACTTGATAGATTTGATCGTAACCTACTAGGCTACTTTATTTAACCTCTTATACACTTAAGTTCCGAGTTATTGGTCTGAAATTCACACATATCAAATATATTTATAATCAAATATAAATAGCGGAAAGGAGTTAATAACTATATTATTATAATTTATAACAGTAGCAAAATTAAACTATTTTCGAACAAAATTACTTTAATTTTAGTCATTAAAATAAAACTCAAATAATAATGTAATGAGATCTTGTCGAGTCGATAGAAAGCCCAGCCTCTCCGTTTCGTTATCGAGGTGTACAAAATGAATGTTTTGTTTGTTTGTTCTTCTCCTATACATTCCTAACCATTCATCAGATAACGATAAAACTTTGGTGAATATTGTGGTGCGCTCCCTTAAAGGTTCCTGACAAAAAAACACATTGCATTGCGTGCCGGGCACAGCCAATCAATAAACAAAAGCATACCAAAGAACATCACGATCACACTTCATCATAATGATTCATCTTAGCTCTTTTTTCTTAATTAATAATACGTTGCGAGTGAAACGAAGAATGTCTTTGAGTAATAAAGTGAAGCAAGGAACGAGATTTACTTTATGCTTGCAAACTATAAGGGCAAAGCTGCCTTTTATTCCATATTCCCAACGTAAATGTGTGCAAGGCAGATTTAGGTATGCCAGAATAGACACTAACGTTATCGCTACTAGGGTCAGTATCCCCAAGATTATCTAATATATATAAATGATTATTTGTCTGTGTGTTGGTTCGTCTTCTTTGCGTTTCTAATACAATGGTTCCGATCACGATGGAATGGTGATTTGTAAAACGCGCACCCGCGTAGGCTTCTGATAAAAAGAGTCGTGAAACGCATACCCGGCAAAAACGCCTTTAAAGAGGTCATCAATTCTCGTGCAGCATACTTCTATAGCAAGTGCATCAATAATATGTCCCATAAAATAGCAATAAGGTGCAATAAATGTAAAGTTCAGGCAAATACATTTGAGTAGTTAAAGTTTTTTTGTAAAAAAAAAAATTATATCAAATATTAAGAAAAGTAAAGTCTATATCTCATCGGCCTCCTCTTTTTTCTGAGAGAGCTTTTGGAGTAAAAAAGAATCGGCCGCGCTGCCTCAATCCGGTACTGAGCCACCAAATCCATCTACATCCTGCATCTCTTACCGGTCGTTACGGTACGAAGTTGCAAATTGCCTTTCTTCCCCATCGGTTGACGGTTCTTACAGCTATCAGTCAGCATCAGAGTCGAATCATTGCTATTTCAGCTTACTAATCGGTTAGCCGTGGGTTAATCTGGTCGCACTTAAAGTTTCAATTAATGATTTCATCCGTGACGGTAAAATTCGAACTCCATGAATTAACGAGTGCTTAACGCTGCCACGCCTTTTTTAAATATAAGATTTTCTTTAAGTAATACGTTTGATTTTTTATTGTTATGTATAATCTATTATCAATGTTATATGTATTATTATGTAGCTTTATTATTATGTAAATTTAGCAACTATGTAACCTATCTAACTAATCTTAACCTTTCTCAGCCACTTAAAACAAGAATATCTGTAGTATTTGCTTAATATTAAAATAATAATAAATTACTACTAAATATAATCTACGTGACAGGACTCCATTTCTGAATAGAAGCCGTCGAGGTAGATACCATCCTCTTACCTATTTCTGCCACCAAGTAGCAGTGCCGGTATAATTATACTCAACCAAATCTAAGAAATACCTTTTGACGTTTCACATTAATCATTCCGCAATAACTTTGTACAAGCGTACTCCCACGATTTAAAATAACCTTTTACATAAATCCCAATTATTATGAAGTAATCTATATTTCATTACAACATGTATAGTTCTTTATGAATAATTTAAGTTCGAATCTTTTAAAAAAGCAAAATATAAAAAATGTGACCAGTCAACATTTTTGCCTGACGTTGTTTCAATGATATGTCGCTATGCACCTTACCGTAGTGTTTGAATAATTAAAGTTCATTGTTATGCGAATAATCGGTAAAAATATTCAAATAATCGAATCTTTGACTTTTGATTTTTATTTGTTTATTTAATTTTTTATTTTTAAAATTGCTTAAATTATATTAATCATGAATAAAACTAGTTTAATTTTTTTTTATAATTTTCTACATATCCAAGGCCGCGCTGAAAAAACGTAATTCCAATCTCCCGCCATTTTGGGAGAATACTGTGCGTACTTTTGTGACTTGTGTTTGTCTTTTTATTTTGTGACTCGGCTATAACTTTTTGGACTGATTCTACTATATTCGTTGACCTTGGCATGTTATATACTGGACTCTGATTAAGCAAGTGATCATAATGTCGAAAAGAGAATTATTATGGATGCCTTTGAAAGAGACATTCATTTTGACTACATTATTGAAAATCAAATAATAATTAAGCTAAACAACTACTGCTCAACTAGTTGTAGTGAAAGTGATTGAATAAATTTATTTTTAATCTAGTTCCTATCTTCTTTTAAATTTATATATTTTTGCCTCTAGAAATAAGCAGTCACAATAAATACGCCAATTTGTTAAATTCCCTGAAAATCCAAGTCAAATTCCCCAATTTGGGGTAAAGTTACTGCCTATATACGTCCCACTGCTGGGCACAGGCCTCCTTTAATTTCTGAGAGAGTTTTTTAGGACAAGGAAATGTCCGCCGCGCTGCCCCAATGCGTGTTGAGGAACTTCACATGTCTTCGAAATATTTTTTGATTTCTCAGACATGCAGGTATGTTTTCCTTCACCACCGAGCACGTGGTAAATCAGCACTTAAAATTGCAATTAACAATTTCATTGGTGCCGGTGGGGATCGAACCCGGGTTGCTCGCGTACTGAATAATCAACAGATTCCTGACAAATTCCCCTCAATTTTATTTTAAGAAATAAAACAATATTCAACTAATTTTACTCGTATAAGATTTATTTTTTAACTTACATTTTTTTTAAACCAAAAAATTTTTTCGCACTTTTTCCATATTTTTGTAACAAGCATTTTACTCCATGGAGTGTTTTTAATTCCTTCCCTTGTTGCCATTAAAAAGTACCACAGTATCTACATTTATATGAATGCGGTTCTCTGCTTTAAAATTAAAAAAATAAAGATATGAAAAAGCATTAAATGATACACAAAAGTTGCCGAAATAAATCCGAAAATTAAATGTGGTGCAATGAAGATAATTAAAAAAAAGGGAGTCATTCGATATCCATAAGTAACCTAACAAAAATGTTGAGATGACTATTTAGATTTCTTGAAAAAGGGTTCTGCCTTGGCCCGGGCTATTGATTTTCAAAATCCCCGCACTTTCCCCGCATAATACCAATCCCTTAAAAATCCCCAATCAACTTGAGATTCCCCGCAGTTTGGGGAATTCCCCACATGTTGGCAACGCTGATTATAAGAGGCATTCTATCTTAGTCCTCAGAGGTGAAAACGCATCTGTAGCCTTCTTTGTTTGAAGTTGGCTGCAGGGTACCCTGTCCATGTACTGCACTTATTATTAAGTGGACTGTAAGTTAATTTGTCGCTTCTTTTTGTTTTAAAAATACTCTCGTTTACAGTGTAATCCTTACAAGCAATATTGGCAGCCAACGTTTATTACAATAGGTTATATTGATTACGTACTTCATTTATCCGTTGAGTGTGTGCCAAAATTATTTACCGTATCCTATGTTTCTTGTAATAAGATTACGGCTTTCTTGTATTAATGTGAGATCAGTGTATTTAATGTTCTGTAACCTGACGTCCTTTTTCCTTTAGCCCCAGGAAATACTTACAATTTGTATAAAATAGAATATAATTAATTTGTGCTTTATAAATGCGGTATAAATTTCTCGAGAACTGGGGTTATTTGCTTTGTTGTTTATTTATTTATATTTAAATAAATAGACCTTGAAACACTGAAGTTTATTTTATACATTTGTAATTGTAAAGCCGATTTTATTGTACGCAATTAATAAAAAATAATCTACATTTTAACGATTATATGATCACATGTTACGTTTTTAGGTACGAGGGGCGTTCAATGTATTCTCGGTATTAGGGTGATTTGCTAATAATGTGGGTAATTAAAAAAAATCATTAGCTAACGACACTACCTGAGGGTATAAATATGAAATTTCGTCTTGATAACTTCATTACTTCTTATGTAACCTTCAGTCATAGACGACGGGAATGACTGACTCGACAATGTTGAAACAAGACTTTACAGAAGAAAATGTGAAAATGTTTGATAAACTTGTATTTGAAGGTGCCCGAGTAAGAATTAAGATGTTAGCAGAAATGACTAACCTATCCGTTGGTTAGTCATTTTTACACACCATATTGCATGACTATCTCAACGTCATAAAAGTGCAAGATGGGTGCCGCGAATGCTTACTGCGCTTCAAAAGCAGGCGCGGGTTGACTATTGACGACCCAACAAGTTGTTTTCGATAGAATAGTTACAGGAGATAAAACGTGGGTTCACCACTATTACCCTGAGAGTAAACAGGAGTCTGTGCAATGGCATAAAAAGGGATCAGACCCCCACAAGAAGTTCAAAGTCGCTCCATCGGCCGGTAAAATCATGGCCACAGTGTTTTGGGATTCCAAAGGAATACTATTGATCGAGTACACAAAAAAGGTGAAACCATCAACGCAGACAAATACTTAAACTTTACGCCGTTTGAGAGAAGCAATAAAAGAAAAGAGAAGAGGAAAGCTGACCAAGGGAGTGCTGCTTCTTCATGACAACGCACCCGTTTACACAGCGCTCTCCAAGGCTGCTGTACGAGAAAATTAACCACCCAGCATACAAGCCAGATCTAGCTCCTAGTGACTACTTTTTATTCCCAAGCTTAAAAAGAGACCTTCGCATAGAATAGCTTTTTCACGAAGAAGTAAATGTATCGATGTCATGGGAGACTATATTGAAAAATAAAAAATATTTCATAATTTTATCTTTTTTCTAACATACCCATACCGAGAATACATTGAACGCCCCTCGTAACGTGTAAACACAGCATAGTTTTATATCAATAGTTTTAATCGTCAGTTTGTTCTCTTTGAATATTTCATAGACAAAACATATTATATTAAAACACAAAGGAACGACAAGTTGTGGCTCTTACGACGTGGAAGTTAAACACCTACTTATAGGCTTCGGCCCGCTCAAAGTGCTAAGCCATATTGAGAACGAAACCTCGGAGCTACGCGAAGCTCCCTACTTGTTCCCCAAGTATCAGCCACTAGCTTTCAATAAGTAGTTCTAGGCATAATAAACCGGAGCTCATTGTAACTCCGTAACTGCGCGTCGCGTATTGTGAAGTTGTTTCATGTTTTTAAGAGGATTTGTTTCGCTGTTGCAACGCCTTTGGCGTGTGCTATGTTTAATTCGATGTACATAATTGGTATTTAGAAGTTACCCCTGGTATCGTAAGAGGCGACAAACGGGAATGAAAGAGGAGATTAGCTTTATCTTCCTGATAATATCAAAATAGTTAAAATACTGCGGTTAACAAGCGTGGCCAATGTGAAAAATTACAGTAAGTGGCCAAAATGAAAGACCCTTTTGTATTCAGGAGTGACAACGCATCTCATTTTCAGCAACAAATCGCATTTTGACTCGTAATCAATGATCGATATAGGTGTCTATTGGTCGCACCATCTACTTACCAACAGGTGTGTTGCTATGTGCTCATTCGTCATCCTTAATAGCGTAAAAAATAGAAATATTGTAACTGAAATGAACTAACAGATAGTAGGTAAGTAACTTCTGCAGCCCTTGAACACCTGCAACCAGCTTCAAACAAAGAAGGCTACAGATGCGTTGTCACCTCTGAGGAATAAGTTACATTTTTTTTTATAGAATAAGGGTGACGAACACACAGTCCACCTGATGGTAAATGGATGCTGTGGCCCATACACATCTACATCTATACTCGGTTAGGAATCAAAATGCAGATGTGTTGTCATCCCTGAGGACTAAGATGGAATGTCTCACTCCAGTAAAAAGGGTCTCCGGTTCTCAACACTCACCATACGAAACATAGCAGCGTTAAGCTGCTATTTTACGTTGCTACTCTGTGAGAGCGTGGTCCTTCCCCGATCGAGCCGAACCATTCGTGCAACAACCACAATATAACTGTAGCATGGTTCTACCAATAATGCCTCATTGTTTGTAATTTTGCACGACTCTACCCTTCAGACCGAAACACAACAGTGCCACGCTCTGCTGCTTGGCGGCCGAAATGGGTAAGAGGGTAGTACTTACTCAGAAGAACCACTAGGTAGAAAAGGAGTCGTAGATACCACGTATTTATTCCTATTTCTCTTTTTTTTTGTTAGTGAGTTGAGCGTTCGCAACCTATACGTATTGGAAGTGATTAAGATTTGGTTAAACAAGGAATTGCATTTTTTACGCATGACGGACTTCTTCTTATTTAAAAAAAAGAAACGTTACCTCCACACTAGGGGTCTATCTTTACATACATAAATTTCACAAGGACGAACGTCCGAACCCAGAACAATTATTTGTAGGCCATACAAATACTTGTTCCTTGCGGGATTCGAACCCGCGGCCCTTAGCGCTGCAACTCTAATTGCAATCGTATTGCTAAGCCAATGCGCCACGGAGCCGTCTCAAACCGAATGCCTCATAGTCTTTTACGATATTGTATTTCTTGCTCTTCAAACTTTATACAACAGTGAGTGCACTATTGCACTGAAGCAAAAGTGCGTAAGAAGGTCTATTTAATGGGTAAGGTAATTAATCAATTAGTGAAACCATTGCCATGAAATATTGATTGAATAATGCAATATTAAGTTATTGAGAAATGAGAGAACTATATTAATCAAACAAAGAGGAATTCATTAAATTACATATCATAATATAGTAATACTATTCGGTAGTTACTACGTTCTAGTAAGCAACAAAAATTATATTACCTTGCACTTTCATACAATTACTAATGTATAGTAAGGAATATTTTCACTCGCATTGTTATTAAACCGTCGCGTAACCCGACCGACTAATAATAATTTCCTGTCTCCTCGCACAATAAGTCATTCATTAGCCTTAATTTATTCTCCTTGCACTCACCTTACCACGGACAAATTAAAAAAAATACCCGTATCCTGTTGCAGTGCTTAACACACAACGCCGCGTAAGACTGTGCCAGTTTGAGATGTCGTGAATTGAAGAAGGCAATGAACAGTGTAGTTTTATTAGTTAGTAGTCGTAGGTGCTCGTGCGTCGGTTTATATAGTATGGCTTCTGTGATACGGCTGCCTTTCCGATGACGTCATCGCATAACCGGACCAGCGGCAGTCAACCGTGCGGAGTAGGTGGACTTTTGTTATTAATATTCGCTTCGTAAAAGGAAATGTTTCATTTTCGGCCATCACTTTTACTATACTACATGTAATATACCCAAAAAGGGAAATTAACACGAATTAAGTTTTATTTTTTTAAATTGTCAATATAAAGTTATTCAACTAGCGTAGAGCAAAAATAAGTGGATAAAATCACTTACCTATGAGGAGACGGAAACACTCTTACAAAGTTATTCACAAAATTGAAGTGTCTGTTTGTAATGTCAAAATAACGGCGTTTTAATAAATGTTTATGAAAGTATACGGTACTTATAACAAAAATACATTTTTTTTTTATTTTGTCTGTCTGTCTACTATTTTGACGGGACTTTCACTTGGAGATAGCTGATGTTATAAGGAGTAACTTTTATTTTAGAAAAAGAATATCCAACCACTCAAACACACAAAAAATTTCATCACTATCGGTCGAGCCAGTTTCCAGTTTTAGTGAGACTAACGGACAGCAATTGATTTTTATATATAGAGATAACTAAATTAGTTTGTGTCAATAGGCACAAATTTAAGTTACGAAGAAATCATTGTAGTGATAGCCAGTCTGTCTATCTCTACGACATTGTCTTTAACTACAACTATTAAAATTGCGTACCTTAATCATTAGTCTTGTTGTTTTAATACTTTAATACAGTTCATTATAAATAGGCCTTTAGTTTTGGAATTATGATTATTTGTGATTAGTATTACCGTTTAATCTCTAATCACTGGCTTTTAGTAAACGGAATTCGCAGATCGATAACACCGAATTTTGTTTTCGCCTGTAATCGATGCTCTGATAATGAGTCCAAGTCCATTTTGCATTCTCTATACGTAATCTATATACACGATAGTATTACGTGATTGTACTCACGCTAATAACTAAAACCAGACGAATTCAATTTAGAATTCGCTGTGTTTTAATTTAGCGGTAATTACTGGGACGCTTTGATGATCAGTTGAGGTCTAATCGCGAGCGAAAATGACTGTATATATATAGTCATTTATATAGTGTTGCTAAAACATGTTTTATAGCATGAGTATAAAGCTCAAAATGGTTCGGAACACTCTCGTAAAAGTCTATTGCACTAGTCATAGTACGCGATTCACAGCTAACTTCTATGGGAATTCATTAAATATTATTTGTCGTATTTTATGTTTTGAACTTTAATCCAATTCAGGATGCTTTACTTCAGTATGTTTATTTAATCACTTATTTATTTACCTAATAGGTCCTCATTCAAAACTGCTACATTTTGTCCTAATAATGTTTTAGTTTTATAAAGAACAAGTTGTATACCCTATTTCACCCCCTCAGGGGTTGAATTTCCAAAATCCTTTCTAAGTGGGTGTCTACGTCGAGAAAATATATTTGCCCAATTTAAAGTCAATCGGGCGTATAGTTTTGGAGATCTCGTGATGAGTGAGTGAGTCAGTGGTATTTCGCTTATAATATAGATTTCCGGCCGATTACGACCCTGGCGTATTCCATTATTACTATGTAAGTTACTGACATACTACTATGTTTTTGCCCATAAATAAAATATTTTGAAAAACTAGGAACTTTCTAAAATTACTAATGCTGCGCAGTTTAACGCCTCTTCTAGACATTTCCACAAACCTTGTATTTGAAAAAAAAACCTCTAAAATCGTTTTTTTTTTTGGAGGAGGAAACAGGAAATACGGGATTTTCACGAATATATAATACTCTCTCTGTGTACGGGATGATGTTTACGTCAATTTTTCATCGGTATTAATTAGTCAGATCTGCAGTTGTCTAGCATCGTCGATCGGGCAGATATCCTCTTAATGATATAGATAAAGAAATCTTAATACGACTCTATCTCTACCACGCTTATACGATGCTACAGCATTCTTATTATCATTATAACCCATTATGAGTCTCTTACTAAACATTGTTATTCTATGTAAGCATATTTCTGCATTTAATCCATCACTCTATTTTTAGTGTGCTATCTTTTTGGAACACAATAAATATCTGTATACAGATTTGTCAGGAATGGCATAATATCCTTCTACGCATTTAAAATATAGAGAAATAAATTACAATCGGCTTGTGAATTAATACATAATATTAAATATTAGGATTCGATAATTTTATCTCACGTGTTTATCAATCCAATAAGGGATTACTTACAAATCGATCGCTCCTGCACCCAACGAAGGTAAGTATCGACAGGAGGTAATTTGATCATGCCTATATCTGCCAGTCGCTGTCAAGTTAAGTAAGCATCTAATGGAAATCCTATGTTGCCCTGTAAGTAAAAAAACACACTTAGCGTATACGACCGTTAACTTTTTTCGGGAGGAGGGATGTTTGGGAGGCATTTGTCACAATTGTGATTTATTTGGGCCAATTTACAATTCTAATCAAATTCATTGTTTACTGCAAATTCCGTTACTTTTTACTTTCTCAATAATGAGAGGAGGCTTTTGCCTTTCGGGTAATGCAAACTAAGTTTAGTTTGCTGCTACGCATAAAAATGTTGTAGGCGTGGGTCTACAAATGTAGGTGATATCTACAAATACGTATCTCAATCGGGGAAGTATATTCGTCATTTCATATTTTTTATAGTATGAGAGTGACCAACGAGCACACAATTCACAGGTACGTGAATGCTGTGACCTATACACATCTACATATATCCTCGATTAATGGTTAAAGTGTAGATGCATTGTCTCCCCTGAGGACTAAGATAAAATGCCTTGTTATCAGTAACAAAGAGTCTTCGGCCCCCTACACTCACCATACGAAATATATGAGGGCGTGGTGCTTCACCGGTCAAGCCGACCAATTTGTTCTGCAACCATAATATAGCTGCCGTGGCTCTACCACGTTAAAAAACCACGCATTGTGGTGGGTGACCAGAACTGAAGACTCAGGTACTCTAAATTATACTTCATAAGTCAGTGGACACAAGGCTATATCACCAAGTATCTTTAGGAATGTTAAAATTATATGATTTGTTAATGGACAATATGGACCACAGACACAATTGTAAAATCTCAAAACGTGAGTTATGTATATATAAGAGTAGTCATAATATATTAATATAAATATCTAATTAAAGTAGTACACAGTACTTAAAATGAAATAGGAATTTAATGGTCTATTTAATATTCGGTCAAATATTTAATTATATTACAATATTCATCGAGTTACAAAATATGCAAATAGTTGTCGCCGCTGGTCATAAGAGGGCTGGTTCATTTGTCGTCTAAAGGCGAATATATCGAAGTAAAACGCAGCCAGTGTTCCCGAGAAATAGGCCTGTGTGGTTTTTTTATTGTTGTAAATCTTTATTAATGATGTTATAAATTTATGTGAAAGTCTGTTTTTAGGATGTTTGTCCTTCAATCACCTTTTTACGTCTGAACGGCTTCTAATGAAATTTGGATTATAAATCGATAATGTCGTGAAATAGGACATGAGAGACCTTTATAATGCTATGAAGATCATTCGAGGGCTACAATCGATACTTATATATATATATATAGGGACTGCCTCGTTGGTCTAGTGGTCGTAAACGCGGTTGTTGATTATGAGTCCCGGGTTCGAATCCCGGGTCGGGCCATAATCAGTTATTGGGTTTTTCTGTCAAGAAACTTTCAGGAGCAGCCCGGAGTCAGGAAGTTGGTTGTGTTTCACCCCCGTACCCCGGAATGCACGTAAAGCCATGGGTCCTGCGCCTGATGTCTCCGATCGTGTCAGTTTGCCGTCCCATCGTACCATTAGAGTGAGGGAGTAGAGTGAACGTATGTATAATCCGGTCCTGCGCAGATGACTAGTCTCCGTTGAGACTTGCCGCCGTGACCGAAATTCGGTCTGGAGGTCACAAAATATATAGATACAGAGAAGCAGGCGGGTTCCAGCTAATATTGTATATGTTCTGATGAATTGTAAATACGTATTTATTTAATATTTATGTTTCATTGAATTGCTTAAGTCAATCCATCATCGTGTACTCTCTTGAGGGTCGTAAACGTCGACTATGGGGTCACGGCCGCTTATGTGCTTTGGGCGATGATGCAACTGTCAACACTTAGTCGTCTAAGTAATGAGGCTAATAATGAATAAAACATCTGCCGCATGTTTCTTCACCATAACATCGATCAATGGTTCTTTTAAAAGTGCTTTGACGAACTGATCAGAATTCTTTACTATCTTGGAAGATAATATCAAATAATAATAGAGCGTACTTAACAAGTCGTTGTAAAGTTGCATAAAATAATTTGATGTTGCTTTGGCCTCGTTAAACTTTGGGTTGGTGTTAAATGTCCGGGTGCTCTAGTAGAACTGGCTATTAGGTCGCGGGCTCGAAACCCAGCTGGAACCAACATTTGTGTCTTTGCACAAGTGTTGGCTGACGCTTTTGTTATTGTGATTGCATCTTCCGATCTTATTACATAAGGGGTTAGGAGGTGTGAATGGTTTTGAATTGAACGTTATGCGCTGCTGGTTCCACTAAAGTATAATATCCTCCGCATTTGACAGCTTCCGCAGTTAGTACTGTTCGAGCAGTTCGAGAGTTGTTCCCGTGGTCCAAAATTGGCCAGGCTTTAGAGGTGGTTACAGGGGGCCATAGTCACGGGGACTGTCTCCCCTTGACCATGGGTGCAGCAAAGCACCCGAAACGTGGGAAATTTAAAACAATTAAAATTAAACGTGATAAAATCCGTAAAACTAGTTGTATTCTATGTGTAGTGTTCGCGTAAATAAATGAAATAATTATTTACAGGCTTACAGAAGTAAATACTTATTAGGTATATATATTAATAAAGTTTTTTTTATTCTTCTCCTTCTTCATCAGCTCGTTGTAGAGTTGTAGGCCTCTCCAATTGTAGGAAGGCTTTGCTTTAATCGTCACGCTTAGCAGTCGGATTGAAGATCGCGGTAACAAACGTTTCGAATAATTAGATCGATGTATTTAACAAAAAGCGATATCATTTTAAAAAAAAAAAATATTAAGCGCCTATTTCCGTAAATGGACATTATCGCGACTCACCGCTAATTGTCCATTGACAACGAATAACCACAAACGTAACTCGTTTGTCCATGCAATTATCGATACTGTCGTAGTCGGGATGACTCTAATAAAGTCCAATTACAATAACAATATGATAGTGTTGCCGTATATCGAAATAGCAGACACATAAAATTGGCGTTAAATTATATTGTGACTTGTTCTGCGACATTTTTCTGCTTTGAAATCGTTAGAAACGGGAGGAGCAGTCGTTACGACGGAGGTGATTTCTACATCCGATTACATACATACATATTATAGTAAATTGCTTTTCTCGGAATACGATTTCTTTAACTGCGATTGTACTTGATTTTTTGATGCGAGAAAATGTTTTTTGTTGACAGATTGTTATTTTAAGATTAACACTGTTCATGGTCGAGCCAAAAATGTCACTTTTTGTCGCTTCACATGATATAATATCAATAACGAGAAGCTTTTAATAATGTATTGTTTACTTATACGACTTTATATGCGTTCAGAAATAAGCAATTGATTTAAAGTTTTTAAGAGAATATATTACTGAAAATGACAGTTACTTAAATTTCATCATTATAATTTAATTTCTGTTATAAATTTTAAGTATTAATTTATTTGCAAAAAAAAAAAAAGAACCCTTATTAAAGGTCAAATACAAAATGAATGATCATTATTGTGCCATTTATATGCCTGGTTTCCTAATCCGAAACGCATTGAACGCTAAAACGAAACTTCTCAATATCAGACGAACAAAGTAATTACGTTCTCTGAATGGCACAATAGATCCCTATTAGAGTAACATTGGTACGGGACCCCAGGGTGCAATGAGAGTAATAAACCTAACCTAGTGTTGAACTGACAGAATCTCTGCAAAGACTGATTCACAGGCTTACGTAATATCTGATTGGAGTAAGAAAATAATGGGTATGAGATAAATTACTCGGCTTAATTTCGGATAGCTTATTTCATGTTGTAGTTTTATTTACTGTGGTGGAGATTAAGATTTAATATCATTGCTACTATATATAGTAATCTATAGTGGATTGGATTGTTTGATCGTAGAATATTTTTAGAACACTTTTTTTATAATTTATACGTTACCTTGACAATAGGAATTTCTTTTATCGTAGAGTCTATTTAAATACATAAGTTGCAAATAGAAATATTATATCCAAGTATTTGCAGGTACATATAAAGTATTGTATCGTGCGGCATTCTAACCCGGGGTCCGCAGCATCAAAGTCGAACGTTTAGCCCCTATGTCATCCAGCCGATAAGCTTTAACACCTTTACACCTTCATAGCGTACTGTAAGTAGTTGTCGTAGTTTTGAAATTTGAATTCCAGCCAGAGCCAACATTGTACAAAATCATAATTTTTTAGTTTTCTGATCTTGTGATTGTCGCCGTGACGCTGAATTTAATTTTCTTGAATGCCTCGTTTCCAGTAAAATGGGCCTCCGGTTGTCTACACTCACCATACGAAACACAGCAGGATTGAGCTGCTATTTTACGCTGGAATACTGTGGGAGCGTGGTCCTTCCACGTGGTCGTGGTCGAGCCGACCCATTCCTACTACTACCATAATATAGCTGCAGCATGCCTCTACCACGTAAATTTCTCATGGTATTTGAAAGTTATCGCCGTGATTGAAATTGTCTTTTCGGCATGAATCTGTCCTCTCAAACATAATATACTTGAAATTTAGCAATCATGATTAGGAATTGTTTCTATACCTACATTGAATAAAACTAGTTTAACGGATTATATAGTGTTTAATTTAATTTAATTTTAGTTGGAAATAATAATAATTTAAATAAAATTAAATGTAAACCTAGGCATACAAAAACTGTAAAAAAAGGTTATTATAATATAAATGAATACGTGGTTTATAATAACCCTTGGGAATGAGGTGATCGCTTCCAAGCTGTTTCTTAAATAAGCTTTGTAGTAAGTAGTTTGTACAACTTACTGTATAATACTTTGAAGAAAAAGTCCCGCTGGGTTTCTTGCTGGTCCAGGACAGAGGTTTTTTCCCGAACCAGTGATGAAAGTAAAAAAAAAAACTGACAAGCAAGAAGAATTACTTGTAATCTATATTGAATAAAAAATATCCTATTCTATTCCATACTTCTGCACGACTACAAGATAATATTATAAGTTCATTTCAAGATATTTTTTTTAAATTGCTACACCTCACCTACGTCCAATTACGGCATTATGTCTAACCTTTGTATATTTACTTATAGGGAATGCAATAAAGATAAATAAATAAATAAATATGAGCTCATTCGTTCGCTCATCTATACGTTTCTTCAGATCGGACAAAATTATAGTAATGAAAACCTAATTATAATTCTATGTTCATATTTTATTTCATAAATCCATTAGTTTCCTTTCTGTTAATACACAATGCTAATATTTCACATACCCAATAAATTTATTGTAATTTGACTGACGTCCATTTTAATTGAATAAAGATCAAAACCAAATGAAAGGACGACATCTACCCAATCGGGCGTCAAATTACCCAATAAACGTTTCAATTTAATTGCTTTATGTGTTGTCGGTACGATAATGACTTTTGCGTCCGATTCTATAAAACGCCATTAACAACAGTAATTAAAACAGGTGTAATAATAGCTTTGAAAAATATCCTATCCACTTCCTCCGACTGCAGTTAACATTTGTAATTAAGCGGCGCGGATAGCACAATAGATCCCCATTAAACGAATCGTTCGTATGCTTCCCTTGGGCACCGTTTCCCACAAAGCGTACTCGCCCGTTTTAAAAATAAACCTGACTATTTAGAGATTGCCTTTGGTGACATGACTGATATTCGATGTCAAAAGAACCTTATTTAAGTTTTTGAGCAATATCAAATAGTGAAAAGAAAATTATCGCTTGGAAATCTAAATGTACATGAGGCTCTGACCATCAAGAAAGATAGACGGAGCGCTGCGTTCATTTAAATTGTAATCGAAACGAAGCCAAAACCATGCCCAACTTATTGTAAGAACACGCACTCATGCAAGCAATTTGTATCCAAAATCATTTGTAAGCAACATGAGTTTAGATGCATATGTGTGAGTTCAACAGAAATAGAAAGATGTGTGCGTGAGTGCGTGTCATTGTTTTTTTTTTTATAGAATAAGGGTGACAAACTAGCACACAGTCCACCTGATGGTAAGTAGTTTCTGTGGCCCATAGACATCTACATCTATCTTCGTTTGCGAATTTAAATGCAGTTGCGTTGTCAGCCGTGAGGACTAAGATGTAGACCTTTTTACTGGAAAAGAGGCATTCATCTAGCCGTGAGGACTAGATGAATGCCTCTTTTCCAGTAAAAAGGGTCTCCGGCTCTCTACACTCACCATACGAATCACAGCAGCATTAAGCTCCTATTTTACGCTGGTATTCTGTGAGAGCGTGGTCCATCCCCGGTCGAGCCGACCCATTCGTGCTACAACTATACTATTAATATAGCTGCAGCATGGCTCTACCACGTTGTTAAGCAAGGTCAGCCTTACTTGAAATGTACGCAGCTCTTCGTCTTTCTTTGTCTGAGGTAAGTGGTTAAAAAAAATTCGGAGGCATTTAATATGTCCCTGTGGTTAATATGACACCGTGTGGTGATGGCGTCTGAGATACGTCACTATATTGTTTTCCATGAATGTCGTAAACGGTGACCATAGAAAATACCAGTGACATGTCATAGATTCCGACAGATGGTTGTATACTAAATAATATCTGTGAATAAGGGTCACTGAGCGTTACCTTAATCTAACGCTCAATGACCCTCATTCATTAAACATTGGTGGACAATGAAAGCAGACTTATTTATCTTTAAATCAGTGCAGCTTCTGGTCATTGAAAACAGGCTAACTACTTTGCATGGTAGGTAAGAAATTATATGCTTTATTATATTTTTGATATATAGATTAAGATTTATGGCGAAATAAAAGCACGATCGAAACAAATAAAGCTTTTTATAAATTTTGCTACTAAAGAAGAAAGACAAATCTGTTTTTTTTAATTTTAAAAACTGGCCCGGCAGACGATGTGTTCTCATTCAAGTAAAAGGCGTGATGAGTGACATTCTGAACTTTTTACTAAGAAATTATACAAAATTAATTTAAAACTCGACAACAGCGTCTCTTATTGGGTACAATTTTGTGATTTTCTTTTTTGGTACCTAATTGTTGTTTGCCTTTTTACCAGCCTATATAATGTAATAATAAAAATTTGTCGAATAAGTGTTGTTTTATTCATATTACGTATTATCAATCAATATAATATACTAAGCTAATTTTAATAAGTTGAATTACGTTCGCTAAATATAGAAATAGGTTAATCTGCGGTATAGCGTCACTTATAAACTGCCATTCGCTCGCTTAATGAAGAAATACGTTTAATGCTTTCACTCCGTACATGTTGCGTTGAATCGTCGATCCAATATTCACTCTGAGATTGCCTTTGTTTGTTAGTCAATCACACTGTAATTGTTATTATCGGTTTTGGCGTTAACATAGAAATCTACTTTGACTAAGTTAATTTGCATTTCCATAAGATAATTTATTCTCTTAAGCTCTTAACGTATTGACTACTACTGTGCTGGAATGTATAATTTTAGTAAGCTATAATATGTGGTCAGTAGAAAGTTAAAGCTGGTGCTTATCGTTCACCAGCTCATTTGCAGTGTTGTGAGTTTGAGTACCCGTGGGCTACAATTTACCCGTCCTTCATCTTCCTTACCTTCTTTGTTTAAAGTTGTTTATTTTACAATACAGGATACAGCTTTAATGTTATTGTTAAAAAATAATGATTTTTATTTTGTAGTCGATCACTTTTTTCTATTGTAGTCCATGCTTTATATGCCAATGTAAAAAAGTTTTACCCTGAGTAAATCAGCTGAAGAAAGGATGGTGCGTTACGCAGACATAAATAATTTAGTTTCCTTTGTTTAACCAGTAAACCAGTTTAGTAGTTCGATAAAGCAAATATGTTAAGTATTATAATATTGTAATTAGTAAATTTAACTGCAATAGTAAAAAATAATAATAACAAATAATTTATTTTGTCACCACATTACATTAACAATATCGATATTGACAAAAAAAGGCACAAAGTAATGTGAGAGACTGATGCTTAAACTAGGCAACGAACCTGTATTTCAGGTCATCAGGTCTCCCTCCCAGTTGGCAAATACAAAAGTGTGTAATCTTGGAATACATATTTTAATAATAATGATACGTTATAATCCATTTACTTGTGGTAAGTATTATTATAAGTAAATATTTAATAAATTTATCTTAATGAAACGTGCGAGCGCGCGCTTACTACTACTAATTACTACTAACTTATGAAACTAAAAAAACTAAAAAACTAAACTAAACTTTTGAACTTACTTCTATCTAACGTATGTATACGTTAGATAGCACTTAAAATTTAAATTAATTCTTTGGTACAGACGGGAACAGAACTTTGTTTTCACGCGTATTTTGCAATTTTTAATGCGAGTGCTTATTCTCTAAACAGCCATGATAAAATTTTATTTTTAACTATATAAACTACCGTACCGGCGACCAAGTAACCAGAAAATGGGCAGCACCGCCTTCTAAAAAATCTGCGGTTACTAACCCGCCGCCAAGCGTGGCAACTATTATATATATCACCCCCTCCCCCTCCCCTTAAAAAAACGTAAAACGACATAAGTGATTTACAAAAATATTATTTTAATTTACTTTTAAATCACCTTCACTTTTTACTTTACTTTCATACCGACATGACATGCAAGACCTTTTCAATTGCTTGGTCGCTATTAAGTAAAGCAAAATTATAAAGCTTTCATTTTAATGCATATAAATAGAACAGTTTTCCCCGCGACGTTAAAAATGAATGTTATTTCATGATAGGAAATACAGAAAAGGCTGTAGTAAGTGAGAGACACGTTCCGTGGCTCAAATGATTTCCGATTGTGTTTTCCTCCTACAAGGGCCCTCGATAATAAAACCGAGCCGAATCAGAACAAATCTGTGTCAATTAATATGTGTACATTTACATAACGTTCATGACGATGTTCTTTTTGTAAATGTATGTAAGCTCATGGCAATATTGATAACAGTCTCTCGTTATAATATGCCAACAGAATAGATAATAAGTTTAAATACTTTTTTTTTTCTTAAACTTAAAGTAACACCATGAAGATTACTAACCAAGTTAAGTAAATTTAAAAATGCATTAGTCGAATGACGGATTCGAACCCACGACTCCCTGAGTTTGCAGTCCACCCTACCATTAGGCTACTGTTTACATCAGTTCTTGTTCAAAATAGGTCCCAGCTGTATGTATAATCTTTGACGTAATAATATATTCCTACTATATTATTTAAATGCTTTTTGAAAACAGATTCATACGTCCGAGGTCACACCTACTACATATTAAGTACTTATTAAGTACCTAATGTTCAGTAAAAACTCTCAACACAACTATAGTTGCAGTTTACGTCTATGTAGATTGTAGATTAATTTACAATACAATATTTTTTTATTCTATTTATAGAAATATCGAATCATAGTTAAAAAAGTATTTAAACACTATTCGTTATTTTACACTATTTGCATAACATAATTTTATTTAGAATTTAAATAAAGTAAATAAAAATAAATAAACATCATTAAATTATACATCAAAGATATGATTTGCTTTTATTAAATATATTTACCTTTAACCATATGTATGTAATTACTCTAAGCCTTTAACAGTATGTTCAGTATGTCAAATATGTCAAAATATGTTTTCCCGACGTTTCGGGCCCATGGTCACGGGGGCGGGACTGAGGTGTTTGACGTCCCGATGTCGTTAACCCGGGCTATCTTCAACTTTAGAATATTAATTCAAACCAGTTCAAAACACAACAATAATAACTTACAAGATAAAAGTTAATTTGGATTAGTTTAAGATGGATAGTAGTAATATAATTGAAAAGCCTTTTGTTTTCAATCCATCCGCCGGGCGAAGTGAAGAGCCATCGGCACGAGTGTCGTAAAATTGCGTGCAGCCGCGTCAAGCTGTCAGTATTAGCTCTAGAGATCGATGATTGCTTATTGTCGAACATAATGACCAATCAGAACTCATTGATCCACACTGATTACCAATGTATCCAAATCTGTGTCAGCTTGCGATTTTAAGTGTGCGATTCAATTCTTTTTCCCTAAAATCCAATGCTGAACATAGGCCTCCCCCATAGATTGGGAGAATTTTGCCATACAACCGCAGTTTTTTTTAATTATTTTAAGTTGTTTTCAGGAAGATGCTGCTGCCCATGTTCTATTTTAAATTACCTCTGCGCCTCTTACGATACCCACGGGACGATATGGAGTAGTGGATATTCATACACCGCCCATACACGGTACGGTTCAATTTTTAATGATAATTTAATATAAGTTCTATAATACTTAATAAGTTTTTGGTTGCGTAGTTTGATGCTAACAGTAGTAGATTCCTGTGTTCATACATTGTTGTCTCTGGTCTTCTGGTTCGTAGGTGTTCACCCTATTATGAAACGACATTCGAAAAGCATCAAATTTGAGGAAAGTATGAGTAAATGAGCGTTGTAGATTTTTGCTGTATTAATTAAATTATACATAAGACATATTCCAACGCATAATCATCTCTATGTAACAACAAAGAGATGGAGACTAGCCGAGCGTCTGGTTGTCCGATGGTAGAAGGGAGAGGGAGGAATTAAGTCGTGCAATTCCAGCGCACAATAAAAAGGCTTAACATATTAAAAACACCAGACTACTAGGCTTTATGAGTTACTGTATAGTCTGTCTGGGAGTCCGTATGGGTAGGACCCGCCTCCAAACCTATTTCTGCTGTGTCCAAATTTCAAGGGTATGACGAGCCAGAATATTAGGTCAAGTAAGCCATTCCATCTTAGCCTCAAGAAGCGACAACTCACATATAGCCTTCTTTATTTAAGTTTCTTGCAGGTGTCCATGTGCTGCTAGAGCCTCACACAATCAAGTGGACTTTTAGCTTGTTTGTCACTTTAAAGTTAGTGAAAAAAAAAACACATAATTGAAGACCCTTTTTTATTGCGGTACGTGTATATCACCATGAAAAAGAGTTTGGTTTTTAATAATATAGTATTCCTAAAAATTTATTTTCAGTGTTCCATTTTGTATGTTAACAGTATCTGCTATTAAACTCAACTCCTACTGAAGGTTGAGATGTAAAACGACCAGAATCGAAATTGTTAGACATTCAGTGTATTTAATTCAGCTCACGAAGGTCTCCATCACCGTAAATTCTTCGCTTCTCCTCCTTTATACGAATTTCGCCCCATTTCCCATAAATGGCATCATTAAAAAGCTAAGACCGGCTCGGAAATGGATCTACTTAAATATACTTTGCACGAATGCGCAAATTGATATAAAATACTTTGCTTCTTGATATCCGACTTTGGTGCCAAGTTAGTGGATGCCAGAAAGAAATATTTTGCTGCTTTGAAAAGTTCTCAAAAGTTTTTATTTGTAGATATTCTTTGGTGCAACTCATGTCCCTTACGCTGGAAGTAAATATCAACTTAGTTAAAACTTGAGAGGTTCCGAATTTAGACCGTCACTAAATTTGACCTAGTCTTGTAACTTCCCACAAGTCGAATAGAAATTTATAAGTAAACGAAGCCTAAGCGATTAAGAGGTTATCATGTTGCATTTTTATTAAAGCAAATGCTTATAATTTTCTTATCTCCTTAGCTATTTCTACCGTCAAACAGCCTGCACTGCTGTGTTCCGATGAATTCCGAAGGTTAAAGAGAGCCAGCATAATTACAGGCGAAGTGAAGTTGCTGGCAGGTGCGACAGTAGCAATTTACTATCAGGTGGACTTCTGTAAGTTCGTTTGTCACTTCAGTTTTATTGAAAAATCTATATGATATAAGAGCATTAATCAAACGAATTTGTACCACGAGTTTCTTAAAAGCACTTGATATTTATTTTATTTCTTTATCATTTATTGCAAACACCTTTAACTGGAGGTTACAAAGGGCGGACTTAATGTCTCATGCAATTTTAAACTAATTAAACTCTGCACGTGAGATTTAATAAGCGTTTTTCGACTCACCGGCACGGCCGCGCCGTGCCAGCGGTGCCGGGGCTCCGTTTTTCCACTGGGTCAGTGCCAGTGCCGATCTAGGCTCGGTTTTTGGCCAGTACTTACACAGACTTCAGTTCTACAACACGTAAAAATACTCTCGTCAAGTCGTCGTATTTGTTTGTTGTATCTCTTACATTTAAGTAAGTCGAAAATATAATTAACGCAAAAAAGTCAAATTTTGAATTCATCCAATCTTAAAAGTAAGATATCTAAGTATCTTACTAGAAGCATATTATACCCTATTTAACAAGTTGAAAATGGACCCCAAAAAATTCTTCAACTACTTCCTCATGAGCGAGACATTTCATCATTTCACAAGGCAATTTCGAGTCTCAATCTCGACGCGTCCCTTCTACCTCGGCCCGTGCACACGCTCACACGCACACTGCTACCCCTGGTCCACAGTGCAAGCCTAGCGCGGTTGCGACGACGGGCGCCAAGTATCAAACATATAAAACCGCCGTTTGCGTCCATAGTGTGACTAAGGCGGGCGCTTAGCGCGACGGGCTTGGGCGAGATACGCACGTAGTTTTCAAACGTTCCTATCCGCGCGTTTTGGCCACACTACGGGCCTCAAAGAACTTTCAAACTCAAAGAATTTTCTAGGATACAATCTCAATTCTTCATACATATTAAAACTAAATCCTTGCGTATGGTTTGCAACACCTGAAATACGGTCTAAGCACACCAACAGCTCGCTCATCACTGTGGCCACGGCACGCGCCCGCCGTCGCGCCCGCAACAGGCCCAAGTCGCCGCGCATTCACTGGACGCACACCTACAATACGTACACAATACACATGCAGTTTTACCGGCCGGCATCGAGACGGAAGCTTGCTGTTCCGGCGCCGCGCGCCGGTAAGTGGAAACACATGCCATATATTTTATAGATTTTTGCTTCCCCTACAGCCGGGCCGATGCCGGCGCTGACGCCATGCCGTACGGTGCCGGCGGTACAATTGCTGCATTAGCACTTACTGCTAAGTTCTACACGTGCGATGAATTACTAAAGATGCTTAGCGGGTTCGATCCTTTTGAAAAAAAAATTGCACATTAACTACACTGTGCAAGGTCTATTGTTAAGTGCAGAGCGGACACCCATGCACTTATGTTAATGGCAATATAACCCATGCTGCCGTTTGTTGGTCATCAAGAGGGGTCATAATTACAATATGACATTTATAACCTTAAACTTAACAAGAAATTTATTATTATTATTAGCGGAAATTTATAGTATATTCAGAGAAACAAAAATAATTTTAATAAAAAAATGATAAACACTTTGAACTAGCTAAGTATAAAGTAATACCAGCGTCAGTAATTAAAATATGTACCTAATGTAATTGAATATAAATTGAATATAAATGAATACTGAGGACTATCTATCACCAAATTTTAATTATTTATTAGACAACGATTGTCGAAAGGGTTATTATAATATTAATAAATACATGGTTGATAATAACCCCCGAGAATGAGGTGATCGCTTCCAAGCTGTTTCTAAAATGAATTTTATAAGTAATTATACAACACGTGTATTTAATTGTAAAGTGTTACTTTTTTACCCCTGGGTTTCTTGCTAATTCTGGAAGTATTTTAATAAGTATTAAGTATCTATAATCTATTTTGGATAAAAATTATTCTATTCTATTTTATTGGAATTTCGTTCGTTTGTTCTTAGTATTCTTATTTGTATTCTAGAAAAGGTCTATATCCAACAGTCGGTTTAGAAACAAACAAGAAAAGAAAGAAACTTCTTTTCCTCTGGGCTTAGTTATTAAGAACAAAAAATTATTATGTATTTATGTCAGTAATTCTGTAATTTATGACAGTTACTCATTTTACCTATAGAAGTTATTGCTACTTAAAATTATTTTTTTTAATAATCTCATGCCTGATTGCGATGAAGCGACAATCTTCAACACACTTTTGCTAGTTATCGCCTGGTATGACTTATTATATGTCCAACAAGGGTAGGGTACGCTCAAACAAAGTTTGTCTTATATAATAAGATCCGTGACCGATGGCCATGCAGTGGTGCCGTAAGAGAATACACTATACCCTATATATTCCCGTGGTTATATTTTATAAATCTAAAGGGACAAACAAAGTTACAGTCCATCAATGGTATGTGGCTGCTGCAGTCCATGGACACTTGCTGCCAACTTCTAACAAAGAAGGCTGTAAATGCGTTGTCACCCGTCAGTACTAACATGGATTTTTTTTGCGCCCAAAGCAAGGGGCTACCCTCAGGGAAGCGAGGGGAGGTGGTGACTGCTCGTAGCATACCACGCAGCCGGCTGCGTGGTTATGTGGGACTCACTATGAAGTGCCTACCCACTAAACACCACCTGTGGGACTGGCTTTGGCCTGTATGGCCTTTCTGCCGTATCGGAAGCGACCCCCCTTAGGAAAGGGGCGCAGGCTAATATGGAATACATCCCAGCCCGTACTTATACTAGTTAGCTATCCCCTTTAGATCAGAACACAGCAGTGCAAGTACTGCCATTTGGGTACAGAGATAGGAAGGAAGGTGATATCTACCTATATGGACTCGGAGGTAGAAAATGTCCTAAGAGGCGATTATCTACACTATCTACACTAATCTACACTATTTGGCTCTGCCGATATGCAGCGAAGGTGGAGCTCCATGGGATTTATGATGGTGCGAATCTGATATAACCCGTCCTTGCGCCAGTGAGGCGGGAATGCAGCACTTCCCATTTAAGAATTTGAGCTGAAGACTGCTGCAGACGATGTTTCCTCGGCTATATAATATTATAAAGAGGAGAGATTTGTTTGTTTGTTTGAATTGAATAGGTTCCGAAACTACTGGACCGATTTGAAAAATTCTTACACCATTATAATCCTACATTATCCTGATGAACATAGGCGATAGAATATTTTCAAAAAGTTAGGGATCCGTATGAAAACTTCGTTAATGTAACGCAAGGTGTGAAAAAATACCAAAAGAATCCTTATATCGCGTACGCTGCGGAAACTATTGACAATAGAGCAAAGTGATGTACTACAGTTTTATAGAGGACATCAATATCTACAGAAAAGTCTGCGGTACCATAAGGGAAAGTGTAGGATGGGCATTCGTATTGTTGGCTGGAATAGACATGTCAAGGATGCGCACCGGGATGCTAGGCAGAAATTTATAAATTGGGTGTGGCATGCCAAACCTATTGGTGGTAAATTGTATAAAGAAATGTATGAATCAAAAAAGTTATTTAAACAGAAATTAAAATTTTGCCAAAATAATGAATACCAAATTAAAATGGACATGTTAGTTGAAAAGCATAAAAACAAAGACTAAAAAAATTTGGAAACAAACAAAAAAGGTGAATCCTAAGCCGAGCATCCCTGTGAGTATTGAGGGTGTAAATGAGCCAGGAGAGTTAGCAAATTTATTTAAGGAGCATTTTAGGGTAAAATCACCGAACATTTCGTCGCGGATAATGTCAGATGTTGAGGATTGCCAGACGGGCGTGCCAATTAGCTTTACGCCGAATGATATTTTTGATGTAATTAAAAACATGACGAGGGGCGCGAGTGAAACCGCGGGGCACAGCTAGTCGGAAATAACAAAAAAATTGTCTTATAAAACATGGCTTCCGATGATAGTGATAATAGCACACACATTTCACATACACATCATATTTATGTAAGACGTAAAATACCAGCTACGCTGTAAGACAAATTGATTTAAAAAAGGTTAAGACAAATCTTCCCTTCAGTCCTACAACGGGAGACGTCCATGGCCAGCAATGTCCTTTTGCAGGCTAATAAAGAAGAAGAAAAAAAACCGGGAGGTGGATTCGGATGTTGTGTCAGAAAGCGAGCTGCTGACTTCAGCTGGTATTGGATTGGAATCAACTTAGCCGTTATTATTTTATACATAATAAATTTACAACTGATCTCCATCTGCCCATACAAATGAGTCTAGTGCTTTACAGCACCCGTGGTCACCAGGGGCTGAGGTGTTTCACGGATGTCATAGTTAGCCCGGCTACCTTCAGTTTTTGAATATTAATGTTTGCTCCCCGTGACCATGGGTGCTGTAAAGCACCCGAAACGTCTGGAATTAAAAAGTTAAATTAAACGCGATAGAATTCGTAAAAATTAGTTTCATTTAATTTATTTGCTATTGTTGAGACGCTAGGCAGCCGGGTTGGCAACTGCAGTTTTATTTTATTTTATAGATGTTATTAAGAAAGACGCTTCTGCCCATATCGCGATTTGTTTCCCTATGTGGCCTCTTATGGCACCTACGGAATGATAATGGGTTAGTGGTTATTCTTACATCGCCATAACACGGTAAAGTAAAGATAAATATGTTAAAAAATTCTAATTTATGTTTAAAACTCTCGAATTATGGGTTCAGTTTAAAAGCCATTTTCTATATTAAGTTGCATTTGATTTCGTCGGCTTTTCCCTAAAAATCCCTCGGGGTCGTGTGCCCATTATGCGGCTTGAGTTGCTAAGATGTTTTTTACGTATGGATTTAATTTTGCCTCTGTTGTTTCAGGTACAAAAAACATCGGCTTCTGGGAAAAACACGAAAAGTACCTTGCAATGTACTTGCGCTGAAAGCTTAATACAATTTGTGTAAGATAGATTAGAATATTGTGTATATTTAAAATCCTCTTCTGTAACGTAATACATTGATATCTCGACAGTCCTAAGAGAGATGTTGGACCATTGACGTTATAGGAACTTTGGAATAAGGTAGTCAGTAACTTTATAATCACAGCGTGTTATATAGATTTTGTTATTATGTAAGGCCATATCTCATATCGTCCCGTGGGTGTTGTCAGACTAAGAGGCGACAGAGGGAAACTGAAACAGGAAATGGGCAGCAGAATCTCCCTGATAACAAATCAAAATAATAAACTGCGTTTGCCAACCTGCCTGCCAAGCGTTGCAACTATGGCAAAATCCCCCCTATGAGGAAATCAGTGGGTGGGCCCTATGTTCAGCAGTGGACTTTTATAGGCTACAATGGATGCTTCGTTGGTCTAGTGGTCGTAAGGGAGATTGCTGAAAATGTCCGGGTTCGGTTTACGAGTCGGGCTAAAATCGGTAAGTTTTCTGTCAAGAAATTCTCAGTAGCAGCCAGGAGCCAGGAAAATGGCGGTGTTTCTCCCCTGTGCCTCAGAAAGCAGGTCATTAATGCCGTTGGTCCTGCGCCTGATCTTTCTCCGGTAGTGTCGGATTGGCTTCCCATCGGACTAGTAAACATACCTGTGTTTGCGCACACACTTGTGCACTATAGTCTTGTCCTGCGCAGGTAGATGGCTAGTCTCCGTTAAGGCTGAACGCCACGACCGAAATTCGGTCTAGAGGACTTTATTATGTAAGAAATATTATGATTGATAATTAGAGTCTTATTCCAAAATAGCTTTTCTGATCTTCAGATATTTTTATAAAAAATGCGAGTTATGACTTTAAAATTCCTAATATTTCCATTAACCCTCTTAAGTAGCTTTTTAGTACACCGAGTATACTTGTCTTAGGACTAGTTCCCGTCAATAGTAAAATAACTAATTCGAACACATGACTTTTTAGTTTGTACCCTAAACTAGGCAATTGTCGCTTAAATTCAAGCAATCAATAGATAGTATTTAGTATAATCCTTAGAGTAATTACATACATACGTATGACTCTGAGGTATAAGCCATACTGTTGGCGACATTTCGCAGATATGGACCAAAGAGATTTAAATATATAGGACTACTTAAATGTCTTTGATATGGACTAAAATGTGTTGCGGCGATGTGATCTTACAGGCAGTCTTGTCATACCGTATACATTAGTCTTTTTTAGGTACTAGTGAATAGGTTTGTTCTTCAGTACTTAATCTGCTTATCATTTTATCAACGACCATAACTCTACTTATTATACGGCAGGCTTGCCAAGCGTTGACCTAATTATGAAATACTTCCCAGATAAATCGTGAGTCCTAACTTTGTAATTAATAACTTCGTATTTAACCTCAAAAACTGCATTAATCACATTGTATAAGTTTTTTCATTGTATAATACTCCATTTGTACTCTACTTTATACTAGACCGCATTACGTATCGTAAGATAGTGGTAAAGTATGAGAGGACGAACATAGAAGATACTCCTTCAGTCATAAGACCGAATAAACCTTTATGGTATCAGAGAATGGAAGGAGGTGAATGTAAAGCCGTTTGACGTGAAACAATGTGTAATACACTATACGAAGAATGTCTTTTTTTTTTTTTTTTTATAGGATAGGGTGACAAACGAGCACACAGTCCAACTGATGGTAAGTGGTTGCTGTGACCCATAGACATCTACATCATCTATAAAGAATTAAAATGCAGATGCGTTGTCACCCGTGAGGACTAAGATGGAATGCCTCTTTTCCAGTAAAAAGGGTCTCCGGTTCTCTACACTCACCATACGAAACACAGCAGTGTTAAGCTGCTATTTTACGCTGGTATTCTGTGAGAGCGTGGTCCTTCCCGGTCGAGCCGACCCATTCGTACTACAACTATACTACTAATATAGCTGCAGCATGGCTCTACCACGTAAAAATTCATCTGTCTTATTTCATAATAAAACTTCTAACTATAATAAAAAAATAAACCTTTTTATCTACTTCCATATAATGTTTCTATCAACTATACTCTTAAAACTTGCGTAGTTATGCAGCAGAAATGAATGCAACGTGAAAATGTAATCCATAACATTAAGAAGTTAAAACAAGCTGTCTCCAACTTTGCGGTGATGCTTTTGGTCGACGTAAAACTAATCTCGTAACACTGCTATTTTACATACTATTTTATATATTATAAAAGAAAATTTTTAACACACTAAAAATCGACTTCAAATATTTTTTTATCTGTTTGTTTTTATTTTTGTGGTTTTTCGTCAAATTTATAAATGTGTTATTAAATATATACAACCGACTCAGAAAACAGTTTTGTAAGATAGTTACTTTTAGTAGTAATATTACAAAAAGTCGCTTATACTTAGTCGCAGGTTTAAAGTAAAATTCCGTATCTATAAAGAAGTCCCTTGGAAAATATGCAAACTAAAATGTAAAGTATGGAATTTTACATCAAATGTCAAATTTCGCGAAATTGGTGCCGTGGCTAAAATACTTTATTTGTGACAAAGACTCTTCTTTATATCCAAAACTCAGTAAACTACGATTTATAATAAGACCTTTTTTTGTATCACATTAAAGTGTTTTAAGAGATCGAACAGTAATTACTGTGTTCGGCTCAAATAACATTAAACGGGCATTACTGAAATTGGTCACATTCTTCTACGTTATTATTTTTAGTTACGATCTTCCCAATTAAGAAAACATAACGTTAATGTCTGTCTTACGTTACGTTCGTTTTTTTCAGACACGCGTGGAAACACGCGTGGCTGACATATGTTCTAGAGGCGTGAATTGCTATGAAAGAGGAATATTCCCCATGCGTCCCGTCGGGTTGGTAACTGGCTAGACGAGGTATCCCGCTGCGTTAAAACGAGTCTTCCTGTTTTTGACAACCTCATTCATAAGCGATATTGTTTTGTTATTCCGCTTTTTCCGCTGCTCGCGTTTTAATGTATTCAGTCCATTACTATTCTGAAAATTGCGTTGTGTTGTTGCACTAATCCGGCTTTGTGATTGGATTGAATGTCACTGGCAGATTTTTTGATATTTCAACGAATTTAGGATTATTTTTAATCATCTAAAAATGTAGGAACAAAACGAAACATACAAGTTTTCTATCTTTCAAAAGAGCAATAAACAAGCTTTTAATTTTACCTAGCGGCTTTAGATTCAATGGAAAGGCGTGCCAAGTGGCATTTTGGTGACAATATGGTTAGACCCATACGTCACAGTCTCGAACACAGGCGCAAAGTGTTGTACAGGATACATTCATACATCAAAAGTGTCCGGGGAAAGAGTGTGTGAGAGGAATTGCATGACTTAATTCATCCCTCCTCATTCCATCATCGGACCACCAGACGCTGGGCTGGTCTTCACCTGTTTGTTGTCGACGTACCACGCATTCGAACCAAGCGGTTAGCGTTGTCGTTCATAATGCATATAGCAAAGAAGTGGAACAATTTGCCAGCAACTGTTTCAATCCGATTGTAATGTGGGTGTTTTTGCTTTACCATCTTCGGCTGCATCACTACTTACTATCAGGTGGGATAGTAGTCAAATATTTGCTTATAATACTCAAAAAAAGTGTTATAGTGCCGTCATTTAAATATTTTACTATGACAATCACTACATTGCTGGTGCCATTTGATCCACAGTTACAGATTTCATTTGAATGATAATTTTACATCCAGTCTCAACTTTTACAGTTAGTGGTTTAACTATATTGTTTTCTAGGCAGGATTGCTTAGCGATGCAAATAAATGTATAGCGGCTGAACAGTAACTGCAGAGTAAATAGGAGTCGGGGCACTCAAATTTGCATAAGGCTTTGTCTCAGTTCGAACACTATCAGATGCTATCGAATGTGGTCTATAATGCTCTCACTTGTCATCTGAAATGGCCTCAATGTGTTTGGTGTTTATTATTTTAATCTCTGACGATAATGTAAGCATCAGCGAAGTTCTTGTTGTCTAATTCCTTTCTTTTATTTCAACTGGTGGTTTTTACGTGGTAGAGCCATGCTGCAGCTATATTAGTAGTATAGTTGTAGTACGAATGCTCGACCGGGGAAGGACCACGCTCTCACAGAATACCAGCGTAAAATAGCAGCTTAACACTGCTGTGTTTCGTATGGTGAGTGTAGAGAACCGGAGACCCTTTTTACTGGAAAAGAGGCATTCCATCTTAGTCCTCACGGGTGACAGCGCATCTGCATTTTGATTCTTTTTGAAGATAGATGTAGATGTCTATGGGTCACAGCAACCACTTACCATCAGGTGGACTGTGTGCTCGTTTGTCACCCTATCCTATAAAAAAAAACTGTACATCATAGAATTAAAATGTGTCCTACCAAAAATTATAATTTTTTAAGGGTTTTGCAGAACATTCAAAATATTGTGTAAAAAGTACTTAACTCTCGTTTTCGAACGGGGGACGGCACAGATGAATTTAAAACAGTTCTCGATTGCATACAATTTTTATCTTTGCAAAGTACAGAAACATGTCAATCTAAAAAGTATCGTAAGTTTATTTTAAACCTTTTTTCCACTGTAAGAGAAATAAAAAATAATAACTCAATATAAAACTGTAGCGCATGCATTATTTCAATGATAATAATATTAAAAACATTTTTTTCTACATTGTACTGAGAAAATACGCGCACTCTGAACTTTTTGCGGTCGTCTGTTGCAAGATGTGCTAGGGAGCAAAATTCAAGCACTTCTCTCTCCATTATCGAATGTCGAGTGGAGTCATATTTCAAGCTGGCGCCCAACCACGTGGTGTTTTGTTTTAGACACTTCTGTCTTCTGTGGCTAATATTAAATTTGAGCGTATGTCGTTATTCTGTAAATATTGCATATAAAAAAGTGATGTTTAAATATGTGGAGCGCTTATCATATGTTGCTTACTAATTCTTATCATGTTCTGATAACTACTAGGGAGTGTCGTTTACTTTACACTGAGTAACTCGATAATTTTATATCAATATCTACGTGATAAAGACGATACGTTGTATCAAATGCTTCGCTTTAACGATTTTATAATTAAATATTTGTCCACCATCTTTTTCATTGTGCTACTGAAAATATTTAAAAACATCGTACATAACTATTCAACGAGGAAAAGTGAAGCTTATAATATATAATATTACTACGCGCAGAACTCTCATTTTTAAGATATTAATGATCTGCCCGAATAATGTTTTTTTTTCAGTCTGAGCTGGAAATTTTATACAATGTTCTAAAGTTTAGTTTTATGAATGTTAAAAAATTCATACCGACTTCGATATGATCATCATTCATCATTAATACAACCCTTCACAAGTCCACTGCTGAACATAGGCCTCCCCCAAGGAACGCCACAAAGCACGGTCCTGAGCCACCAGCATCGATCGACTTCCTGCATGTCTTACCAGGTCGTCACACCATCTAGTGGCGGGCCGCCCTACACTTCGTCTGCCGGTACGAGGCTACTTGAGAAACTTTCTTTCCCATTCGATATGATGTTTCACTTTAAGTGCAGTTTTGCGACAAGCTGATCAAATTTAAAGCCCATTATTATTTAATTGAATTGTAGCTAAACCAAGCGTAGCAATAAAATTACACCATTCGCGTGTGTTACAGAGCTATAAATCTACCGGTAATTGTTTTTGAGGACCTATCACTAAGTACCCAAGTTACTACCAGTTCACTGAAGTATGGAGAGGAATTCTATTAAAGACCCCTTGCGAAAGTTTCGAGGCATCTTAACAAGTTTGAAGGACTACTTAGTGTGAGGCATTTTATAACCTACCCACATCTTTAGAACGGCTTTGCGGGGATACCTACTTGTTTAATACTTGGCCCCTAGCTTAAAATATAAATAATTATAGATATTTTTTTTTAAAGTATTGCTTAATATACTTGCTTCCAATGAGGACTGAAAAAGTAAATATTAGCAAAACTATTTCAGAACTTCGCGGCGGTAGCGGTATAAAATCAACCGAAAGTTGTAATAGAGTTAAACTAGTTCAGCGGAAGCTTGAATGTATTCTAATTTGGGTTTTTGTCACCTAGTGAGCGCAGACTAGACGTTTATTGTTGAACTGAACTTAAGGTTATTTATTTATTGCAATACGGTTACGCTTTAATATAAAATCTAACGCTTCTTGTGATATTGATGAAGAGAAATTCGTTTTTAATATTGTACAAAGAAAAGAAGAAAGGCTACTGTGTATGGAAAAGTGTCTTAAAGGTAAACATCGAAGTACTTAGTAAATTTTAAAGATAAGTAATTTTAAAGATTAATTAGCATAAAAGAGTCCTTCTGCAGAGTGCAGGTCAGACAGCGCGATGTCTTTCTGGTCGTGTCGGATTGCCGTCCCATCGGACTATGAGTGTACACACATTCCACCTGATGGTAAGTGGACGCTGTGGCCTATAAACATCTACATCTATCCTTGATTAAGAACGAAAATGCAGATGCGTTGTTACCTCTGAGGACTAAGATGGAATGCCTCGTTTCCAGTAAAAAGGGTCTCCGGTTCTCTGCTACTCACCATAACAAACACAGCAGCATTAAGCTGCTATTTTACGCTGGTATGCTTTGAGAGCGTGGTCCTTCCACGGTCGAGCCGACCCATTCGTGCTACAACCATAATATAGCTGCAGCATGGTTCTACCACGTATAGATCACCATAATCTTGCCCTGAGCTGATGGCTTGTCTCCGTTGAGATTGGTCGCCGGAATTTGGTATAGAGTACATTATTATTTTATTAAAATTTAGATGGAAATGATTTAAAACTAAATAATATTTGACGTGTTATTATTTTTAATAGGCTTATGGATGATTTTCAACAAAAATTAGGGCTGAACACATTTTCAGAGTAAATGTATTTTGAAAAATATCTATACCTGCATACAAGTTTTATTTGAATATCGTAAAATCAACACTTACGTGGTTAGCATTATTATTTTAATAGTGAAAACCGTGTGCAAAAAAAGTGAAGAACATAGAGTAAGACGTCGCCTTACAGAAACTCTGTAGATTTACTCGGAAAAATATCTAAGCATTTTAAGTAACAACAACGTTTCTAAGAATTCGTCACAAACAATACAGTCGATCTCCGGCTTTCGCAAGTTGGTTCAATTTCGCGGTGACTCACGACCCGAGATCGAACGTATCGAACGGCCGGCCAACTTCCCGCCTTTATTACCTTCGAGGCGGGAAACCTTAGTAACTTACATTAGTTTTAGTCGTGCTAACCGCATATTATACACGCACGCAGTATATAGTGTCACGATTCTCTTCAACCATACAAATGGCGCGAAATACTATACATTTAGATCGGCGTGTGTTAGAGAGGTAATACAGCTAAGCTAAGTTACGACAGAAGTTAGACTTAACAAGTCGAGAAATTGCTTCGTAACGCAATTACCCGTTAGTGTTTTGTACTGCAATTGCCAATTCAGTTGCCAAACGAGATTACGGTAAATCCAGCTTCTTACCGAATGGAAGCTTAGCTCCAGTACCTAATATAATGCTTCAAGGTGCATGCTTACGGAAAGGATAAAATATATTCAAAATATAGTTTTATTGTTTAAATTTATATATTTTTTCATATTTTATTTTCACAAGTTTTAATTGGGAGAAAAGGCAGGTTGCCATTGAAATATTTTTTTATTTCTCAGTTTCCTCACGATGTTTTATTTTAGGTATCCACGAACGGGTCAGCACTTAAAATTGCAATTAACAATTTCATTGTTGCCGGCGGGGATCGGATCAGAGGTCGGGGCTAGGCTCAGTCTTAGATTTCCTCAAGGAAATATTTTGGCATTGTTGACGTTTGAAAGGCGGGTTGGCAATCGCAGTTTATCATTGTTTATTCAGTTGTTTTTAGTAAGATGCTGCTGGTCATATCTTATTTCATTTTCCCTTGTCGCCTCTTACGATACCCACGGGGTGGGTAGTGAATACTCCTACTGCTCTACACATACATACTTTATACATATGAGAAAGAGTTTAAAATTAAGATTCATAGCAAATAAAACTTACCAATATTTATGATAACGCATAATTCAAGTTTCTCAAGAAGTATCTAAAGCAACAACAGTTTTATTATTACTATCAACTGTCAACTTTAAACTAGGGCCGTCTGTGACTTCCAAGCCAATCACGAGGGCGCTCTAAACTACCTGCAAAAGCAGTTGCGTAAAAAAAGGTACATTTAATACCTGATCCCTCTTTGTATACGTCTATTGATTTTATATTTCTGACTGTATTATCCTTTGATACACGTCACGTTTCCAAAGGCTACTGCTTAACACGTGTTGAGTATTTCGTAACATCGAGAAAGTTCATAAAACATTATTCGCAACAGGTAAACCTACCTCAGAAAGTTAATTAGTAAATTATTCTGTGCACTGTTTTAAAACCCCACCACATTTATTTAAAAAAATATAATTTGTTCTCTTCTCCGTTGACGGAAAATATTGATTCACCCACACTCTAACACACTACTAACAACTGTGAAACACGGGTTAAACTTGCATGCTTGCATCAATGAAACCTATAAAATGTATAACATTGAAAAATTATGTAAATACTTAGGTATTGCCTCGTGTAATTAAAAATAATTTTGTAATATGAGTGAGAACGACGGTTCGCTAGCGCAGTACGCCTTTGGTTGCGACGCTGCATGCCTCTGGTTCCAATCCCGCACTGAACAACTTTTTATGTGGCTTACAATTTGTATGGCTTACCTATTTGTCCGTGGACAATTTATACAGGTATACAAATATCCAGATCTGGATTTATGTTTATATGAATCCGCTTGACAAGAAAACTTCCTAGTTTATAACGTTTGATTTTAAATAGTAGTAGCAATACTTAAAATTACTTTGTAGATATAAAAAAATATTACGTTAAGTTTTTATACTCTACCAAGCATATTTTCACATCAGAAATTTTTACAGACGTTATTCTCCCATTTTTTTTTTTTTAGTTTTTAACTAGTTTCTTAACATTATGCCGTGCCGCCGTGAATGAACGTCGAGATAAGCGGCGGATGTGAGTACTTGTAACATCGGTAATTATAGTGACGACATCTATATAACGCATTAGTACACGCCATGTCTTCGTGTGAAGTATTTTTTTTACTTATTACTCAGAAACTTCTCCAAAGAATATCTTTCACTTGCGAAGTATAAAAAGTCCTTGTCGGGATACGGGGACGTGAACGTCTTGCGTTCGCAAAAATGGCTATGGTATTATAATTAAACTAGCGAATGCCCGCGTTTCACTCGTATTCTTTTTATAGGATAAGCGTGACAATCGAGCAGACAGTCCACCTGATGGTAAATGTTTGCTGTGACTTATAGACATCTTGATCTATCCTCGATTAAGAGTCATCCCTGAGGACTAAAATGGAATGTCTCGTTTCCAGTGGAAAAGGTCCCTGAATCTCTACTCTCACCATACGAAACACAGCAGCTGTTATTTTACGCTGGTATTATGTAAGAGCGCGTAGTTCTTCCTTGGTCAAACCGACCAATTCGTGTTACAATCATAATATAGCTGCAGCTTGGCGTGGCCTATACCTATGTCTGTTAATAAATTATTTAACTAAGAAATTATACAAGTTCGCTGTAACTAGACAATCATGACTCCAGCTTTATATGAGACGAAGAACTCAAGCTACATAAGCTAGCGTCTACTCAATCGATTAAAATTAAACAATACCTTTAAGTGAGACTATATATTATATTATAATAAAGACAATTACATTAAAATCGGTAATGCAAAAAGCTAATGTTATTAACTTATTATTATGTTATTAACTTATTTACTTTCTTAACGTTTACTAATTTGTATGCAATTCTAGCACGAATGGGTCGGCTCGACCGGAGAAGGAACACGCTCTCACAGAATACCAGCGTAAATAGCAGCTTAATGCTGGTGTGTTTCGTATGGTGAGTGTAGAGAACCGGAGACCCCTTTTACTGGACACGAGGCATTCCATCTTAGTCCTCACGGATGACAACGCATCTGCATTTTGGATAGATGTAGATATGTCTATGGGTCATATCTACATCATACACATCATATATGCTATAAAAAAATAACTTTAAGGAATTACTTTGGCACAGAAAATATTCATTGTGTGATGTTTTAGCACATTACTTGACATTATACAGCACAAGCAAAAATACTTCGAGACCGAGATTATATTCAAACTCGATGAAGGGAGAGACAAAGATTTCTTCTTGAAAAATATTTTGTTTGGTTACTCATTTCAAGAGCAATTTATTTCGGATTAGTCATAAAGAACTCGGAATTCAATCTTATTGTTCCACTTTTTCATGATACCGCAAAAATCTGAGTCACTTCCTAAGAGATTCGGGAGTCTTGTTCCGAAATCCTATTATTATGCCAGATTAAGTCGTTCAACTTAATATTTAAAACACATAAAATAAGATGATTAACTCTCGGATCTTAAAACGTAATAAAGACTCACGAATTCTTACACAACCATCTTTGTGTGTGCTCGTTTGTCACCCTTATCCTATAAAAAAAGGAAGCTTACCGATTACCGCCGCCCATGAACAACTGCAACACCAGGGGAATTGAAATGATTTAAGATTTGTTCTTTCCCTTGTTTTACAGCTCTAAACTACTCTTTATGTTGTATAGTTTTTATTTACACAGTAACCAATTACATAAATTGCCTGCCATCTACACGATATTGTACAGCGCTAAAGAATGTGGTCCTTTAAACCGGATAGTACTGTTATTGTACCGCATAGTTGAGTTGAGCCGATTACTCATTGTTATTACTCATTCGATTTGAAGAAATAAACTGAAGTAGCGCCGTGGGCGCTCAAAAAACTTAACGTTTGTCAAGAGCCAAAACCGGTTTTATTCAAAAAGTGGAGCAATGGCCTCATTTCACTTGAATAGTAAGCTAGCAAAAGGTACTACAATTTCTTGACGCGTGTTGCTTACGATGTATAATAATCGTGAGGGTGTTCTGCTTTTTAAAACGGTCATATTTCTTATACGACTCATACGTTAAGGCACACGCCTGTAAGGCCTATGTTATTTTGCTTACTAATTCAAGTCTCGTTTTCTTTTCATTGTAGGTAGAGTACATATACAGTATAATAAAATGTTTGCAGTTATCCCTTGCGTATTAGATACAATGGCGCTTATGCTTTCAAGGCTTCTGACTCACGCCAATGCAAGCGAATGAATATTTAAGTGAAATAATATAAATAAAAATATAATATGATACGATACGTAATGTTGATTATTATTAATTTTGCTCTTCAGAGCCCAGAGTTAGAGGAGCTGGAGAGGGTTATAGTTTACTCGGAGCGTTACTGCGTGTTAATAATTGAAATAAAGATAGTAGAACCATAGTAACGGACATAGTCCAATAGATTTGTTATGATGATATGATTTGTTTGAAGTTAAAGTGCCATATAGCTCGAAGAACCGGCAATCCATGGGGAAGGAAGATTTTCGAGTACTGGTAAGCGAAGTTTAGGGCGGCTCCTTACTTGATGGAGTGACGACATGGTTGGACATGCAGAAAGTCAATGGGTGAAAGTGACTCGGGACTTTTTTTTTTAGCATTACTTGGTTTTTGTTCAACATTGGACTTGTGAAGTGCTGTAATGATAACGGTGATAATTCTTACTTACGTCATATTTTAAGCAAATAGTAAATCTTTCGTACAATAGAAGTGATCCATATTAAGAATTAGATTGTTACGGAGTGATAAATAACGCAGAAGAAGCAATAAAAACGTCTGTAAGTAAACAAAACTCTTTGTTATAGGGTTTCCCGCTAGAAGAGATTAAAAAAAATAAAACATGCTTTTAGGGTTCCGTGTCCAGAGGGTAAAACGAAGCCCTGTTAATGTCACTATGCTGTTTGTCTGTATGTCGGTCCTTCTGTCCGTTCAAATGTCACGGATTTCTAGCTCGTAGACGAAATGCGTTACACTTTCAAATTAATAATTTTTAGGGGGAATTACAAAATTTTTTTCATACCCATGTAGAGTCCTTTGCCAAGATCTCATGAAGTAGACTATGTACAAATATATTTATCCAATAATATCATATGAATCCTAATTCTTTATATATATACTATAATATTATTCAATTAAATAAATGCTTAAGAGTAAATGAAAAATGAAAAGGTAATCAAGAAACATCGCCTTTTAAAATTCTCATTTTTCAAACACGAATTTCCTTTGACTGAAGGCAAAATGCATAGATGTTACTTGTTCAAGTATCGGTGACACCTGAACCAGGTGCAGTTGAGGTGGCCCATGAGACAAAGCCACGGACATTTAGTTGATTCAGGTGGGCTCAGAAAAAACTAGTTAGTCTAGAAATACATTTTATTTTGTAGAATAAACTAGTTTTTTCGGGTCAAAAATCAATAAATCGGGTCAAAAGTAGTTTTGAGCGAGATAAAGTTCTGACAAGTAATACATATGTATAATATGTACATTATGGTTGCTAAAATAGAGTTTGTCAATTATTTTTTTCTTATAGATAAATTGAAAACTTACCGCATGTAGAAAATGTTATATTCGACGAAGTATTTCTGATGGATTAACTTATAACGAAGGTGAGATTTTTTAGTAATACAGAAAGTTATTCTCGGTTCAGGAAATTTCTTTTTAAGCGACGAAAGAATTTAAGCTACCCATAAAACGAAAGCAGTAAACCCGCTTCGGCGGGCGCTTGTTGGTTTATAAAGGTTTAGAGCGGATGAAGCATGTCTCTAAAAGAGGAAATTGCTAATTTAAATTATTATATTCGCCAGATTCCTTCGCGAAAAGCATAAAATCCCCAATCGCACATTTCCATACAATTTCACCCCATGTTTTCTAACCAGTTCGACTTATTTTCGGTAGGAAACCGGTTAAAGATTATTCGTCGAAGCGGAACGTTACGATTATTGGATTAAAAATTCTGTCATATTTTTAAAATGTGTTAGGTTATACAAAATTGAGAGTTAGCTACACGTATTTTGGATGAGATTTTTATTTTTAAGGTTTAATGGAACATTTACAACCGCATGAATGAGAACGAACATTTTCTATAAGTTTATATATACCACAGTCTACGCCAATTTGGTTATTTTGGTTTGGTATCAGAATTACATACAATATTATCGTTTTTACTCCTTATGCTGCTTCCTAAATGTATTTAATATACAGTTCATTCTTAAAAGAAAAACATGGTTATATTTGCATATTAATATATCATTATCATTATCATCACAAGTCCACAGTTGTACATAGGCCTCTCCCAATTAACAAAATACGGTCCTGATTCTGAGCCACCTGCATCCATCCATTTCCTGCATATTAATATATGAAACGGATTCGTTCATAGAAACGTTTTCTATTCAAAACGTTTCTTTGATTTGGCGTTTTATTATGTTTTTTTTTTTGTGGTTTTGAAGTGGCGTGGGGTTCATAAAAAGAAATCCACAATTCCTTTTGAACATGAAACTTCCCTCAATATATCAAACGGTTGTAAGTTCTCCGCGTTACTGCGACTTAATTTAAAAAGGATAAGCATCCAACTTTCGTCTCGGTTTAAATCTAAGGGGTACGTACTTTAAACCCCCGCCATCTTTACATGCAAGCTTATGAGAGCAAGGTATTAATATAGGGGACATATATTACACCGCTCGCCAAAGGCCCATAAATATTTTATGTTGATTAACTTTTTCTTTGCTCCGGCTTGCTGGGGAGTTAATCTAAGCAACGTCCATGTTTTAATAGTCCATGAGGAATCTATTACCCCCGGGAATATAGTGTAATAAATCAGTAAACATTATATCAAGATGGGAAGATATAGCGCATTAAATTTTGTTTTATTAGCTGTTTGCACTAAGTAAACGTTAGTTATAAATATGCAAAATAAAAGCTTTATAACGTATAATATATTTTAGAAAATTGTGTAAGATTCTTCTATTTATTATAGTATTACTTTAAAACTTAAAATTGTAAGTATTAATTTTGTATTGTAAACGTAATAATAAGTTTATTTAAGTAATTATTATAGGGGTGCATCGTGCAATCGTGCAAAAGAAATATTTTTGGAACGAAGTTCCTTATCGGACGGTACAAATTTGGCGGATGGGGCCTAGGCGAGAAAAAGTGTAAGACTTTTCCGTCACGACCCATTCTGACGTAGTGGAGACGGCCTTGACGGCTATAAGGAAGCGAGATGGAATAATATCCATCACCCTCGCACATTTTCTTATCTTGCCATGAAATAAATATTATTTTATTTTAAGTGACGCTTCATTTTAATAGACGTTAGTAATTCAGTTATTTGTATTTGTTAATCAATAATATAATACTACCTTTCGTAATTCTTCGTGCCAACCGAGTGTTCCACGACACTCACTCATGTTTTTTTTTTATAAAAGTGTGGGTAATCACAAACGAGCACTTTGCACCTTTTTAAAAAACAAAATGCAAAGGTTTTGTCACCCCTGCACGGCTAGCATGGGCTGGGGACAAAAAATTTATCCCCCGATTATATCCACTGACAAGAGATAAAATTATCTTGTCCTTATGCCAAAGCACGGCAACAGGGAGAAGAATATCCCCGTTTGACATAACGAGTACACATATATCCCCGTCCGTAGCATGGAGCCAAATGCAAGATAAAAAATTATGCTTTTTTGACATTTGAAAGGGACAATTTTATCCTAGTTCATTGGCCGTGGGTTTAAGTTTATATTCATACAAAAATCTATCTAAGTCTAAGTCTCTCTCCCCTTTTATCTACTGTGAATATTATATCCACCGGTGCCCATGCTCGAAGGGTGGATAAAACTAAGCGAGGGGATAAACATTTTCTCCTTTCCCCGGGGATAAAATTGTCTCCAGCTCATGCTAGCCCTGCTGATGACAAAGTGGAATGCATCATGCCCGAGGACTGAGATAGATTGCCTTTTACCATTAAAAACATGCGGTTTATGCTGCTATTTTACGCTGGTATTTGTGTGATTATGGTCATCTTCGCAGTGCCGATCTCACATTTTATGAGAAGGATTGTTATTCAGTGAACCTTTGTTAGGTTGAATAAACATTAATGTCAATTCCAACTATATTTTAATCAAACGCTACTGTTTGTGTAAAAAAAAATCCCGCTTCAATCCATTAGAATTGCAAAACCCAATACATTTTAAGGTTTGGGTTAAACACGATCGATCGTGCCAAATGGAAATCCGTAGTCTCTTCCTACCCCTCTGGGTGACAGGCGTGAGTGTTTATATTTATGTTTTTGATTCCGTATAGATTTGTTAATTCAGAGAGCCGTGACAGCTCAGGTGTTAAGCGCTCGCCATAAGTTTCTCATTGCGCGAGCAACTTGGGCTCGTTATGCACCGGCACCAATGAAATTATTAAATGCAATTTAAAGTGCTGATTTTCCACGTAATCGGTGATTAAAAAAATCTGCATTTCCGAGGATTTAAATATATCAAAATCAGGTGAAGTCCGCCAACATGCACTGGAGCAGCGCGGCGGACTAACTGTTCCATAACCTCTCATTTCTGAGGGAGGCCTGAGCCCAGCTGTGGGACATAAATAGGATGTGAACTTTAACTTTTAACTAACCAACTTTATTCAGCGTAGCTTGATAAATCTAGTTAATATTTTGTTAGGTAACTTAAATGTTAGGTAAATATTTTGATCTTAAATGAAAAGTTTATTCTCCACCCTCGTAAAACGGTATCCAAACACATACTTCTACCTAATCGCAATCTACCAAAAATGGCGTATTTGGCTATTCCGTAAGTGCCACTAAAAAGTCGGGCCGTCACATAAGTAACGATTATTGATTACGTTTACTAGTAGTAAACAAGTTCTAGTGTTTAGGCTCGGCGCGTTTCCATTTTATAGCCTACGTCATTGAACAATGACTTATTGGTATGAGAATATTATGGTAATCGTATCACTTAACGTGAACCATTTCTTTCTCTAGCCCACTCTACCTAACAATTTACCTAAGATACCTGAGATTTATGGGCGGCGTGATAACGACCTTTATACCTGGAACGCTGAAAATGGCAAAATTAAAGCGACAACGGTAAGAGGCTGTTACGTTAATTTTATTTGTTTTCATTGCGCTTATTTATAACTGCAAATAATGATGTCACTGGAATAACTTACTACAAAATTGTGTTACTTATTATTAGGTACTCATATTTTTTGTACGCATTCCTTAAAGTTAAAGAATGTAAACACATCTTTATGCCAATAATTTTTTTGTGCTAAGATATCTTAAACAAATCATTGATGATGTTTCTATGGTGTCCGCGGGTGTTTATGAAATGAGTTTATGGTATGAGCTTCATAAGCTCATACCGCCATCTCCATTCTTCTATCGGAATACCAGACGTACTGCAGGCTACCGTCCACACTTGGCTGATATTACAAATATTCGCACTAAGCGCTATAAGTCATCTTTCATAATGCGCACAGCCAAGGAGTGGAATGCCCTGCTGGCGTCTATTTTACCTAGTGCATATTACCTTAACCTCTTCAAAGTGCGTGTTAACAGGCTTCTTCTAGGCAAACTAGCTCCATCGTAGACCTCATCTTTGCCCTCGGGTAAAATGGAGGTCAAGAGTGAGCCTAGTTTAATAATAATAAAAAAAATGTTTAAACTTAAAGTACGCGCTCTCTATATCACAGAAATAATAAATTAATTTAGAAACATTTAGAACTACCAATCAGTTATCCGCCCATTAAGTATATTTGTGGTATTCGCGTAACCATAAAGAAAATCATCACGTTTATTTGCTGTATCGTTTTAAAGCTTAGTACAAAAATAAACAAACGAATTTATGTCGCATCGCTTAAAAAGCACCTTTAATTTTATGACTCAGTGTGCGCTATCCCTAAATCAAAGGCATCATCTACAATCTACATCCGTAAAACGATTACTGGTCGAACCGACATCGATAAGTCGAACATAACCGTTACTGACATTTTACGAAAGTTGAGGAAAAACATCGTTACACGTGATTCAATGGAGCCGGGATGTTTCTGTGTCGATAAAAGTGATTCGAGCTTATCTTCAGTTTTATGGTGCGTTGGAACACCGTCAGCGTGACTGGGTGCGTTATGAATAACGGCGACGCTTCGTGCGACTGTTTGACAATGAGCATGCTTGAGTTCGCACTCACACGGCAGCCGCTTGTTACTTTCAAGCCGTTTTGTATAACAGGCAGGGAAATATAAACTGTACAGCCCAGGCTAATAAAGCTTGCTTTTAAATTTTCAGAACATTAGAATTTCTTTTTCCTTTTCCTATGTTAGAATACATAAGCCAGTTTTGTTCTTAACGATGAAAATTAACTGATTTTGCAAATATAACTTATAAGGCTACATTCATCGTCAGCATAAAACCGATAGTAGCGATAGTAATCTGTGTTTCACAAGCTTTCGTATCAACTCAACAGCTGCCAGTTCTCTTGCGTTTCGCGCATAAATAACTGCAGTCATACTATCTGGCAATCAATACATACTCGGCTATACCACATGTACAAAATTAACCCGAAGAACCTATAACTGATGGGAAAGAATGGTTCTTGAATCCCACCTCCACTAGATGGTGTGAAGACCAGATGGAATACGCAAGTAAGAGATAAATGCAGGTGACTCAGGACCGCACTTTATGGCAATCTATGAGGCTGGTGTTTGTTCAGTAGTGGACTTACGCCGGTTACGGGCGGCAGCCTCGTCCTGGCAAACAGTGCTGGAAAACCCTAGATGAAGCGCCGATCTCATAAACCAAGCAGATCAAACCCTACATGAAGGTCCTTTTTTGTGGTATTTTAAAAAATAAGAATCTATTTTAACTATTATAAGCCTATGCTCGACTACTATCCCACCTGATCGTAAGTGGTGATGCAGCCAAAGACAGTAGAGCGCATTGACTTGCATAACAAAAGCCTATTCACTCTTGGCTTGAAGACGACGAGTAGAGCTTATTTTTTATCAGCCTTCAGATACAGAATGGTACAAAGAATGTTCCTTGTAGATTCAAAAATATGAATTATATAAATACCTCGCTGATAGCATTTCTTACATGTTTTGATTGTAGGCGTTTTTCTAGCAAATGTTTATGAATTATTAAATGACTCGCGCGGTATGTAGCACGCAATTGAAGACTGGGTAATATAGGTACATATTTTATTTTTACGCAGATCTTAGACAATTAATTTTCACATATTTAATCCAAATCATTCACATCACAGCTCTGGTGCTGACCATAGGCCTTTAATTTTAATTTATTTTAATTTTAGCTCAAATAGTAATCAGTTTTATCGTAGGCCTTACAAACTCAAGGTATTTTTTTAAAATCCCTACTTGTATTTATAGTTCAGTAATATTATCAGAAATTATAGTTCAGTAATATTATCAGAAATTATAAACTCAATTGGTCATTAAAAAGAGATATTATCTATACAAAAGTTGTAAATTGTAAGTATATTTTTCCTACAATTTTAAAAACTTCAGAAAATATTCAACGAAGAAACTGTCTCGTAATAAGCAAAGAGGAATGTATGTTACTAATTTTGTTTCTTTTTAATGGGTGTGAGAGAGTGACTTTCAGTGTTTTGCCCAAAAACTTAAGTGTTTAAACAGGAGCAGGGGTAAAGTGTATTCACGAGTTTCTAGACAATTTCAATTTGAAGTGTCTTGTACGATTTCTACTTTCCATTTTTAAATTAATGACCTAAATTCCATTAATTCTAAAGTAAACATAGCTGATGTTTACTTTAGAATTAACAAGGTTAAATTTTAGGATATTTATTATCTTATCTTACTTTCATTTAGTAAAGTGCATTACTTAACACAGAACTGTCTTATAAGGTAACGTTCACATTCGCCAATCATCACAAAGCGTTGGTATATGTACAGTTTTAGCTCCCTCACGTAATAGTTATTTTGAGCAATAAAGTAAAGAATATCAAACAATATGCAAGCAAGATGGAAAACGATAAACATTTGCCTTAATTTCTCCGTCAACGTGGTAGAGTCGCATGTATTATGGCTACAGTACAAGTCGACCGACCAGGGAAAGACCACGCTCTCTCAGAATACCAACGTAATAATATATCAGTACAAGGTACTTGATCGCCACTACACCTAATGTGTAGTAGTGGTTTAAGAATGCCCACTACCCCATATCATCCCGTGGGTGTATTAAGAGGTGACAGAGGGAAACAACTAGACGCCAACTGTTCAGTGATGTCTCAGTGATCGCGAGGGTGAAAACTGGTAGCGATCACCGAATGGTTAGAGGCACACTGAACCTAAACGTTAAGTTGGAGAGGTGTCGTCTAATGAAGTCAACGCTCCGTCCCCCTCGTGCTCTAATCCAAAGTCCCGAAACCTTTCAGCTCGAGTTACAAAACCGTTTTCAGTGCCTAGAAGATTGCAATGCAGTGGACGATATGAATGACAAGCTTGTGGAAACTGTCCATGCGGTCGGAGCTAAGTTTTGTAAGACCCGCCGCAGAAGAACACAAAAACTCTCCGATCACACTCTTAATCTCATGGCTGTTAGACGGGAAATGAAGCTGCAATCTTCAGTAGATTTGATAGCATACAGGCAACTGAACAGACAGATCTCTGTTGATGCGGCGGGACTTGCGCAACTTCAATACAGCTCGTATTGAAGAAGCGATCGAGCGGAACCAGGGCTCCAAAGTCTTTGCCAGAGATCTGTCTGCCAGAAAGAGCCAACTGTCGAAGCTGAAGACCGAGTGGCAGCGTCGTTTCCGGGACACCTGAGATTTTGAGTGAGATTGAGATGTTCTATGGGCAGCTGTACACATCATCGTTGGAGCCACACGCAAGTGTGAGTAACGATCCAAGAGCGAGTCTTATCCGACACTATTCCGATGATATCCCGGACGTCAGTCTGAGCGAGATTAGAATGGCTCTCCAGCACCTTAAAAACGGCAAGGCCCCAGGCGAGGATGGAATTACAGCGGAGCTTCTGAAAGCGGGTGGAAAACCGGTACTTGAAGTCCTTCAGAAGCTCTTTAATTCCGTCCCACATGGTGGCACTACACCGGAGGCGTGGAGCAGAAGTGCGGTGGTCTTGTTCTTCAAGAAAGGCGACAACGCTCTTTGAAGAACTACAGACCGATTTCCTTCTGAGCCGCGTCTACGTGCTGTTTTCGAGAGTCATTACGAATCGTCTCGCACGCAGACTCGACGACTTCCAGCCTCCCGAACAAGCCGGTTTCCGAAAGGCTTTAGCACCATAGACCACATATACCCTTCGGCAAATTGTACAGAAGTCCGAGGAGTACAATTTGCCACTATGTCTGGCGTATGTGGACTGCGAGAAAGCCTTTGATTCCGTCGAAATTTGGCGGTGCTGCAGTCCCTTCAGCGGTGCCAAGTTGACTGTCGGTATATCGAAGTGCTGAAGTGCTTGTACAGTAGGGCCACGATGGCTATCCGAGTACAGAACCAGAGTACAAAACCAATCCAACTGCAGAGAGGTGTAAGACAGGGTGACGTTATATCCCCGAAACTCTTCACCGCTGCATTGGAAGACGTTTTCAAGCTTCTGGTCTGGAAAGGATACGGCATTAACATCAATGGCGAGTACATCACTCACCTTCGATTTGCCGATGATATAGTCCTTATGGCAGAATCGCTGGAGGACCTAAGACTATGCTCAATGACCTCAATAGTGCCTCCCAACGGATAGGTCTTAAGATGAACATGGACAAAACAAAGATCATGTTTAATGTCCATGTCACACCTATGCCGGTAGTTGTTGGGAGCACTAAGCTCGAAGTTGTTGACGAATATGTTTACCTGGGACAAATAGTCCGACTAGGTAAGTCCAACTTCGACCGAGAGGTCAATCGACGGATTCAACTCGGCTGGGCAGCGTTCGGGAAATTACGGCACATATTCTCGTCAGGTATACCTCAAAACTTGAAAACGAGGCTGTACAACCAGTGCGTGTTGCCAGTGATGACCTACGGAACTGAGACGTGGTCCTTCACTGCTGGCCGGATGAGGAAGCTCAAGGTCGCTCAGCGAGCTATGGAAGAGCTATGCTCAGGGTCTCACTGCGTGATAAACTTAGAAATGAGGATATCCGCAGTAGAACCAGAGTGACCGACATAGCCCAACAGATTAGTAAGCTGAAGTGGCAATGGGCCGGCCATATAGCTCGAAGAACCGACAACCGATGGGGAAAAAAGGTTCTCGAGTGGCGGCCTCGTACCGGCGGACGAAGTGTAGGGCGTCCCCCCACTAGATGGAGTGACGACCTGGTAAGACATGCAGGAAGTCGATGGATGCGGGTGGCTCAGGACCGTGCTTTGTGGCATTCCTTGGGGGAGGCCTATGTTCAGCAGTGGACTTGTGAAGGGCTGTAATGATGATGATGATGAGAGGGAAACAAATCAGGAGATGGACAGCAAGGTCTTCCTAATTACGTCTAAAAATTAAAAAATTGCGGTTGCCAACCCGCTTGCCAAGCGTGGCAATTATGGCAAATATCCCCCCTATGAGACAATCTATGGGGGAGGCCTATGTTCAGGAGCGGACTTTAAGGTAACAGTAACGGTAACAATGCTTGTGTTTGGTGGGGTGGATGATGAGCGCCGGAAACCCTTTTACTGGTAATAGGATAGGGATTGTTGTTCCTTAATCGCTTACAATCTGGTGGACTGTTTATTTGTTAAAAAATGAATGTATGTAAACTTAATATTAATAAAATTAGTATTTATTTTTGTTATGTAAGTATATAATTGTATTGTTAATACTTAAAACTTATTCTTGCGATTGTTGTCGTTTGGTGACACTTCATCAACTTTAAAAGAAATATGGAAATAGTTATCATTTATGTATTATTTTAGATTTGTTTTTATATTTTTTACTTCTTAATATAACTTTTATCAATAAAATAATAATAATTATTATTATTGAGCTATATAAAATAGAATAGAAATAAATTTTAATCTAATGTGTAATGTCTGATAACACTATGTCAGTAACTAGCCTTTATTAATGCGGAACCTGCTTAAACGGACTGTAGATTTTATTAAACGTTACTTCGTTCCGAAAAAAGATCTAAATTACCCTCAAGTGCCTAAAGATCTTTGCTCCAAAATCTATCACCTTAAATTTTTATACATTACAAAATATATATTTTCTCCGTATACAACCACCCCTATTAAACGACATTAAACAAATGTGCTTCAAAATGTGGCTTGCCAACACGGTCTCGGTTGTGTTATCGAAGTCAATGGGCCGTGAGTGCGATGTTAGCAGCGGCATTAGCTTGTTTGCTTTTCTACACCCGTTGGGGACATTTTACACATTTTATTGCAGTAATGCAACGTTGGAATGCAAACATTTGCGACGTGTCGATAAGAGACATGTCGGGAGTGTAACAGTGCTATTGAATATTTCTATTGGGTAAATAAGACTGGATATAGGTACTCCTTTATTGCATTTTGTAATCTTCTATATTTAGGTGGTTGCTATGAAAAGGCAAACCCTGAGTTTAGGTGCCTATTTCGAAATAGAATCTGGCTGAGTATTTTGGTAATTCATTTCTTATATAAAACATAAACATAAAACACTCACGCCTGTCACCCAGAGGGGTAGGAAGAGACTACGGACTTCCATTTGGCACGATCCTGGCACACCTCTCTCGCCTCCTTTACATCCATATTTCTACGCATACACGCTCGTCGGTTAAGGGTACTCCTAATCTGGCCCATTTTCAATATATCGCCAATTTGGTCGATAAACCTTCGTCTAGGGCGTCCCTTTCCGACTCTGCCGTTCACTTCTGCAGCATAAATTTGCTTTGTCACTCTTTCTTCGTTCATTCTTTCTACATGACCAAACCACCGAAGCATTCCTTTCTTAATCCTGGTCACAACGTCATCTTGCAAACCACACTTTTCTCTTATCACACATTTCTCACCCTGTCATTCAGATTCAGCCCTAGCATATATATTTCTTATATTTATGTTTGAAATTTTCTGCAGTGTGAAAAAACTATAATAACATGATCAATTCTTACGCGATTTCAAAACTCGTCGATATAGAAACACATTAGAATTAAGCACGTACACATTTATTATAACTTAGTCATAAAATGTAGTTAAAGCCAAGTGTGGGAACTATGGCAAATATCCCCTACGAGGCAAATTATGGGGGAGGCCTATGTTCAGCAGTGGACCTTAATAGGTTGTAGCGGTAACTGTAAATACATAGTTTGATCAATCTGGACATATTACGACACCATACAAAATAACTTAAAATTTTACTTTTGTAAAACTCCAGGTTTTGTATTAAGTATTACATTATAAACATTTCAAATTTTACTTTTGTAAAATTCCAAGTAAAAATTTTATATTATTATACCTATTTTCTTTGAATTATTTTGTTTTTCAAATTTGACAGATACGGAGAAAAAAAAGCGTAAACTAGGCGTTTGCGCTTTTGCGCCTTTACTTTCTATTTCCTATTTGTCTAATATATAAAGTACAAAGTATGAGCACCCAAAAATACCGAAACAAATGTAAACAAATGACTATGTACGTCTTATGATGTTTCATCGGAATCTTATCAATATAATCATAATACATTTTATTTATATATCATTAACATATATAGCGCCATCTATAGTGGTGCCATTGAAAGCTTATTAACACAAAATAAATAACTATTAAAGAGTAAATCATTGTTTAATAAATACTAGTGGTCGCCTAGTGGTCGTAATTCGACCCTAGTTTATAAAACAAATATACCAAATATACAAAATATAAAATGAATGCTTTTTTACCTTGACATACACTGCACAATATTGAAAAAGCAACATTTGAAACCACAATCAATCTGCCAGTAATTACAACATTTTAGAATTGTTTGGCGACAATATCAACTATGTGCGACTGTTTTATTCACCATAGACTATTAATTGTTTGACATTGGTCTTACTTAGAAACATTGGCAGTATGAACACGTAATGATTATAATATACTCTTTGATATGAGCGTCACAAATGCCATCATTTTCCCAAGCGACAATGATAATTATGTTTTTGACATTGGCGGTATGAACGTAAACAATATATGCTTTATTTTATTTAATATAATGTATTTGTAACTCGTCATCATCATCATCATCATCATTACAGCCCTTCACAAGTCCACTGCTGAAACTAGGCCTCCTCCAAGGAATGCCACAAAGCACGGTCCTGAGCTACCTGCATTCATCGACTTCCTGCATGTCTTACCAGCTCGTCACTCCATCTAGTGGGGGGACGACCTAGATGGAGTGACTCCCCTTGTAACTCGTATTATATATAAATTTTAGCTTTCTACACTTCTTCATAAAATTTTAACTATGCCAAGTCGCAAAAATATTACACTCCTTCTTAACCTACGTTATTTGTAACATTTCCTTTTAGGCCCAATTTACACTGCCGCGGAACAGAATGGGTGCGAATTTTTGTAACGATATTGTACATAGTAAAATGAGTTCTATGTTACTAATGTAAAGTTCAAACTAGATATGAGCCAAAAAAAAGACGCGCGTCTTTTTTATCATATCTAGTTTGCACGTTACGCAATTAATATAAAATTCATTTTACTATGTACAATTTCGTTACAAAAATTCGCTTCCATTCCATTCCGCCGCAATGTAAATTGAGCCTTAGGAGTTGTAAATAGCAGGCTATAATATTGTGTCAGCAACACTTTGGCCGACGATTATTGCTAATTATAGTAGTACGAGCCTATAGTTTTGGCTGGAATTATAGTATAATAGGTACATAACGTGTACTTATGTGGGCCGAGGTAGCTCAGAGGCTAATCGCTCATTTCACATTACGCGAGTAAACCAGGTTCTATTTCCACGGACACCAATAAAACTGTTTATTGCAATTTTAACATCGTTAGGAATCCTTTATATCTAATGGCCTCTACACTACTCGCGAAGTAGATCGAAGTTGGGCGAGGAGAATAGTGTAGAGAGGTACTTCGATTCGCTTCGTGCAACCTCGCTTCGCCTCGGGCAACTTCCGATCGTTGTCGGTTTTTTGCACCCGAGTCAAAGGACTTCGCGAAGTGGCCCGAAGTTACACGAAGCGTCTCACTACACTACTCGGCGTACGCCAGTTATATATTAAATTTTTATATATAAATATTAAATATGTAGCTTTCTACATAATTATTTATCTTTGGTTAACGCATTGACTTCGTACTGTTCACACAATTAGGTACCTATAGCAGCTGCCTCTTGAACGTTATTCATGTTAAGGGTGCGGGCGACTCAAGACGACTGAGCTCTTCGCGAAGTAGCACGAGTGTGTAGTCACGTTCTTCGGACTGCGATCGACTTCGACGAGCACTTCGTCAAAGTTACTTCGCGAATCGCGAGTAGTGTAGAGGAGGCATCAGAAATAAAATATTTTGAGGACGTGTGAAGTCCGCTAACATACATACACATACATTGGCGCAACGCGGCAGTTACTAGACAAGACCAGTAGACTCCATAACCTTCTCAGAAATAGGAGTCCTGTACCCAGCAGTGGGACGTATAAGGCTGTAGCTTCAGTTTTACTTCACGTAACGTTTTCCTTGGTTTACACTTTGTCATACAAAATTAGTGTTACTACACTTAAATACAAAGAAATCAAAGTATCATTCCTCGAAACCTTCCCGGACCTGATGTAACATTTATTCGATAATATAGGGTCTTATTTCGGGTCCAGACGTGCTGTGATTGTCCCCATTCTCCAACATCTGTTTCAAATGACCACCGCTTACTGTCCTCGAGTCACTGACTCTGCAATGGACTTTTGACGGAGGTAAGTAGCCTTTGTGTTTGCTAACTACAGCGCACAACATCACCTTTGTTCGTTATCAAAGAAATATTTCCGAATAGAATAGTCTACTACAATATTTATAAATAAAATAAAATAATTAGTTTCTATTTTCAAAGAGCGCTATATATCATACAGCTCTAAGCAACTTTATTATGATTAACTATAAAATTAAACTCAGAAATACGAATACCAGTGGCGCAACATGATGGATCTCTGCCGCTATGCCAAAAAATGCCCTCCCATCGTCAAAAGTCTTCTATAGTCTTTAAGAATAATTAAAAAATGAATAAACTATATAATGTATGAATTTGTAATGAAATGTACACAGTAACAGCAAATTTTCAGGTCTTTTAACTATCATCAACGTAATTTCATTGTTATTAATTTGTGTAACTTTTGTACAGAAATATATAGTATAATTACATTTGTTAACAGAACTAGGTAAAGAATTCATTACCACAAACACATTACCTTGTTAAACGAGAAGACCCGTGTCATTTAATAATTTAAAAAAACAGCCCCGACTGTTTTTTTTCCACTCCTCATACGATGTGTTTCCGTGGAAAACGTACTGCACCCTTAATTATATTACGAGAACGTTCGTTAACAAATCACAATTCGTGAAAAAATCTTCATTTCGCGCGAGCATTAATTATTCAACTTAGTCAAGTAGAACTGCCGCAATGTTTTCACTGTCAATTAGGAAAATTAAATAAACCGAAACGGGTCGGTCCGCGAAAATTAACATAGCTTTTGTGGTGTAGTTCGAGAAATAAACGGGACGAATACTGACGAAGGGTTTGCATTGTGTAGACTGGGTCATTTGCTTCGGTATATTTAGTTAAATAACATTAAGATGTACTGAAATTGTTATTCGTATAGCCTCTGGCCCTATAGGTCGCCGTTTGAGTTGTATGTATTGGGTTATAATATTATTATTACAGTATAACTCAATATTGGTGATGTTCTAGAATTTCTAACATGGTCTGCAAAAATCAGCTATTTATTTGATTACAGAAAGATCTTACAAGGTGATAGATGGATAGATAACAGTTTTTGTACGCCAAAAAAAAAACATAAATATGAACAAAAAAAGAGAAAGAAATGTGGTACAATGGGCGGTCTTATCGCTAAGAGCGATCTCTTCCAGACAACCTTCATCGCACTATGACCACTGAGGTCAGTAGTCATAGTGCGATCCTTGCGAATTTTTGCGCGGCTCATCAGTTACTAGTGTACAGTGCGATTGTGTAACTCTAGTGGGAGTCGTTGCCGGTTGGAATCACTGTGCAACAACATTATATTTTTTTATTATAATAACTCTTTATAACCTTCAATAACTCAATATAAGATAATAAATTAAAAAATACATCGGTTTATAATTAGTACGGATTATAATACAACGAAACCAAACGTATTAGCCACTAGAGTAACACAGTGGAACTACTGGAGAGAATGTACGGGTATTACTCGTTTATATAAAAAATAATTTTACGTGGTAGAGCAACGCTGCAGCTATATTATAGCTACAGCACGAATAGGTCCACTCGAGCGGGGTAGGACCACACTTTTACAGAATACCACCATAAAACAGCAGAAGTGTTGCGAAAGGTCAGTGTAGAGAACCGGAGAACCTTTTTACTGGAAACGATGCATTCCATCTTAGTCTTCAGGGGTGACAACGCATCTGCGTTTTGATTCTTAATCGAGGATAGATATAGTCTATGGGCCACAATATCCACCTACCATCATGTGGACTGTGTGCTCGTTTTTCACCCTTATTGTATAAAAAAAAAACTAGTGCTATTTTTTATAGAAGTGACTAATGTCAGTACGAGTACAGTGGATATAGAAGGTCACAGTGTTATTAGGTAGGGCTCAATTTCTGCCTGATAGTTCTTCTGAGTAGAGTAGCATTTTTACCTTTTTTATAATATTACACAATGACAAACGAACTTAAAGTCCATCTGGTAGTAAGTAGCTACTGCAGCCCATTTGTTGTCACTTTAGTACTAAGGTGGTTTGCCTCAATGTTGCAATTATACTGTATATAATTGTAGCAATGCACGCATTATTGTTCGGCGACAGAAATAGGAACCGCTCTCTTAGGAATCCTACCACCTTATAAGCCATTGATTATCTACTATCCCACCTTATGTTAAGTGGTGATTTGACCAAAGATGGTAAAACACATTGGCTTAGCTTAACAAAAGCCTATTATTCATATTGGCTTTAAAGACACTGACAATGTACTTGGATGGAAAGACCGACGCTAGCCAATTATTCCATTGTTCCGCTGTATTATTACGTATTACGAACACGAGGCAAACCGTTTGGTTCGAAAACGGAATATGTGTAACGACTTTGCTGTTTTGCCACTAAGCAGCGGATCCACTGTTGTGTTTGAAGGTATACTCGGAGCCTGTATGATTACAGGCTGTGAGGCATTTCCTAGAACAAACACTTTCCCGGCGATTATTCGCGAAGCGGCCTTACTAATGCAGCGTCTACGAATCACCAACAGTATCCTGAAAGCGATATCTGTAAGTTATGATTTTCCTATCCAGAATCACTGAATGACCGTAGTCATAGGATTAAAATAATATGTGGCTTACTGCTAACACTTAAAATTGAGTAACAACAACAATACTAACATTCGCCGTGCAGTAGCTGCGTAAGAGAATCCACTTCCCATTTTATCCGACAGATTAAACTGAAACAGGAAATGGGCAGCAGCATCTTCCTGATAACATCTTAAAAAAAAAAAAATTGCGGTTGTCATCCACCTGCTAAATGTGGCAACTATGGTAAGTAAAAATCCCCTAAAAGGCAGTCTATGGGGATAGCGTAGGCCATAATTAATGAATTGACATAATTATAAATCTATATTTGTTACTATCTCTACATTACTAACAATTAATAGACTCATGATCTGAAATAAAAAATATATTAATATGATTTCATCTTAATTCTACGTAGCCACAATACTTCATTAATATGAAGTTGGGTACAAGTGTCATTGATCCATCAAAATGCCTTATTTTCATTTAGAAAAAACAAAAAAACACAAACACACACTTACATTTAAAATTATTCCGTGCATGCATTTTATTCATTCTTACCATACTACTTACATTATTGCTAGCGAGTTCAGAAGTTATTTTAAAATACGTTTTATAAAATCGTCTGTAAAGTTAAACGTCCCTTCTTACGTGTGAACCGAATATATGTAGAGAGCGAGCGGGTATGTCGTGAGTGGCATTGTTTATTGGCTTTTTATTATGTGCAAATAAAAAGTGAAAATATTTAGTCAGGGAATGTTATTTGTATACCTATGCGGGCTCACACGCCAAGCTCAACTGTTTATTATACCTCCAAAGTCCAGTCTGGTAGAAACTCGCATGCCAAACCCCACATTTATTTACCCATAAAGAAAATGTATTCAATTTTAGTTGCCGTTACGTTTCAAATGGCTCACGGAAGTGTTTCTTTTTGGTAATATTTATTTTCTGGCGTACATTTAATAACACAGTAGGAGCTTGCAAGTAGTTGATGTGCAATAACACGTAAATGTATTTCTGCTAGATTTTTATCTAATACAAGTTGTCGATCTGTTCAAATCCAAGTGACGAAGGAAAAGAACGGAAGCTTAATAGTTTTGCTTTAACACTTATATATTTATAGTTAGACACAATTACTTAATCGTAGCCTTTTTTATTCACCTAGTTTTTCAATATTACATTTATTGGAAGGTTGTTTCTTGCACCAATAAATTCCTTGCACGTTACTAGTAACACGCAAGGGTGCTGCATTTACACAAATATTTAATTTTAAATAATTTTAAGGGATTATATAGATAGGAAGCACAAGATACCAAATGTTATAGTATTAGACTGATAAACAAGCTTGTAGTCAAGTTAATTGTTAGTAGGCAACTTCAGGCCATAAATAACGAAATTCTAATAAGAAGGCTTCCGATGCCTTGTCACACATAAGAACTAAGACAGCATGCTTTAAAGCCTCAATTATTTTGTTTAACATACTTGCCTGGTATACACCTCGGGATATTCTTCGTTTTCAAACTCACGTAAATCAACATTTTAAATTGCTATTGGCTGTTTTCATATTGCTAGTCTAAGTAATCGAACTCTGATTGTTTGCATATATACGATTTATAGGAGACCACCCGGCCTTCGACCTACCCATAACTTTGGGTTAAAGTACACACAAAAGGATGAACAGAAAAGTAGATTGCACGACAGAAGAATATTTTACTAAATTTTGTATTATGGAATTTATATTATATAAAAAAGCTTTTAAAAATACAGTACTATGTTCGCCTTAATTATGTAACTTAGAGACCTGTGACCTCACTCAGTAAAATATGAGCGCGAAAACTTTAGGCGTGCCGCCATTAAAATGGACGTAAAAATCATACTATACTAACCAAAACACTGATATTATTTTCGAGGTGAGGCCAATATACTGCCATTTGTCATAATGACTATTTATGAAAGCTGTGATAAAATGTATAATATGTTGAATAAAACTATTCTTACGGATTTTATCGCGTTTAATTTTACTATTTTGATTCCCAACGTTTCGGGTGCTTCGACGTCGGGAATGAAAATAGTAAAATTAAACGCGATAAAATCCGTAAAAATAATTTTATTCAATGTGTAGTGTTCGCGTAAATATAAGAAATCATTATGTATAATATGTGTTTTAATAGCAGGCGGGACTCCTTATCTGACTAGTAGTTCGTGTGGGTAGCTTAGCACCTTCTTAAGTTTTTCTGCTACCAAGCAGCAGGGCGCGCACTGCTATGTCCGGAGGAACATATCTGAAAGGTATATATTATAAGTCCGCATTTGTAGCATTCTTTGTTTGAAGTTGGTTGCTGGTGAAAATCACTAGCCACTTACTATCAAGTGTGTGTGTAAGTAAGTGACAAACACATATTATTATAAAACAAAACTAGCAATCCGCCCCGGCTTCGCATGGGTGATTTCTGGATCTCGACAACAGCGTAACCTACCGGGTCCAATTGAGAATAAAAATCACCCAGCCCACACAAACGCACTCAAAAAATTTCATCTAAATTGGTCGAGCCGTTTTCGAGTTTTAGCGAGACTAACGGACAGCAATTGATTTTCATATATAGAGATGTAAATGCCGTGTTTAAATATCTATCATTCGCCTTTTTGCTTAATTTATCGTAGGATCGTGTTGATAACAGTGGGCCATTTACCATTTACCATTTTTATTCAAGTTGGATAATATAGTCTTGAGTTATATTCATGGCGTCCACATATACAGACTAATAGGTTTTCGTGCTAAAACAAGACAAGTTGCGAGCTTATCCTAGGAAAAGCATTACATAGTGCACCTTGATGTATCGTCCTCGGTTTATCTAACTATTAGGGAAATATCTCCATTAGACGATTTGCATTTTAGGTTGCCACTTTATTGTAATGGGACAATAGCTTGTGAGAGAATATATGATTAAAATTTAATTATCTTAAGTAGCATGTAATTAGTATGTAGTATAACCAAGCACCAGCTGATTTATAGCATATGTAGCACAAATAATGCTTGTTTGTCACCCTTACAAGTCCAAGGTTATAACTGGTATAGTTACAGTTACACCACACTGTTTCTTAGCTTTGGAAAGACAAAGTAACTTAAACTATTATCAGTGGAAAGATGTTATTCAGGCGGTCGTGAGTGAATACGGGTTATTTAAAAAATTCTGAGGGTACAGCGAAGTAGAGAGAAGGATAACTGACCCATCACTATGTGGGAGGATACTTAGCCAGTTAGTAAGAGGAGGAAGTGTGGAATAATGACATGAAAGATGACGAAATTTACTTTGTATGCAAAAATGTTTATTTAATGCTATGCACCTACATATTATTTCTTTCTTGGTTTTATATTTATACAGCGACGTGATGTGTATTCTGGAAGAGCTTTGACTTTGGCTGCGAAAAATGACATTGGCATCCATTTCGCGTCAGATTTTGTATATAAATAAAACTGTACACACATATTACAAGTAAACATTTTATTAATTTTCTTTATTCCGGATACTAACGGTTTATTCGTTTACAAAGGATGGTGTTATTACGTATAATATCGAGACATTCGAGCTTTTACATCGATCTAGATCGATTCGAGATCGTGTAGTGGCGGTGAAAGAATATCCACTACTCCATATCGTCCCGTGGGTGTCGTAGGAGGTGACAGAGGAAAGTGAAACAGGAGATGGGCAGCAGCATATTCCTGATAACAACTTAGAATTATAAAAAACTGCGGTAGCCAACCCGCCTGCCAAGCGTGGCAACTAGGGCAAAATCACTTAAGAGAAACCTTTGGAGGAGGCCTATGTTCAGCAGTGGACTTTCATAGGCTGTAATGAAGATCGATTCACTTTCATGGTTAATCACAATAATTGTATCCTAAGTTTGTATTTATGTTGCAGAGGTGAACGGCAGCGTCGGGAAGGGACGCCCTAGGCGAAAGTTTATCGACCAAATTGGCGATATATTGAAAATGGGCCAAATTAAGAGTACCCTTAACCGACGAGCGTGTATGCGTAGGTATATGGATGTGGAGGAGGCGAGAGAGGTGTGTCAGGATCGTGCCAAATGGAAGTCCATAGTCAGGAAAATCATCAGAATATCAATAAATAAAAGATATTCTGATGATTTTCCTGGAGGGATTCGACCTCCAGGAAAATCAGAGTATTATCAGCGGCTGTTATCTGTTCTGGAAATATTATACAACAATTGCACGTGCGAATACGGTGCCTCGGTAGTGTATTGGCTCCGGTGCTGTGAGCCGAGGATCTGATTCTGCACGATTTAAATATTTCCTTGACCTACAAATAATTTTTCCTGGTCTAGATTTGTCAGTAGGCAGTTAAAGCCTCTTAGTCTGTACCTCAGATCTAAATCCGCAAACTTACAATTTGTATTGCGTAAATGTTGTCTCTGTCTAAGATGCGAATTTGCGACACAGTAGTTACTAGCCAGGTGTTCGCAACACTAAACCACGAGCCCATGTTTTAGACACCTAACAGTAATTTCATGAAGTTAAATGCTTAACGCATACCCTACCGATATTGTAGGCATTAGACAAAGTGATTCGGTCGCGATTGCACCGTAGATACGAACGGCAAGCAGTAATAAATACATTGGCTATGCGTATCACGTGCGAGGTCACGACTTATGATAAATTGTTCTTGTTCTGGAAAATTCCCATTTCGACCCTTAACAAGAGACATGGCCTTTTAATATTATCGTTTTCACTAAATTTTCTATCCTTTTTTATACAATACCTATAATTCAGTTTTATGGTCACACCGTTACAACATTAATACTTAGGGGCCCTCAATTTCAATAAAGGTCTGTACCTTTGTAAATAAAAATCGATATCAAGAAATTATACTTCACAACAAACCACTTCAACAGTTTAGTAAGACTATGTCATTACTGAGATATCTTTCAATTCTTATATTACTTCTGTCTTTATCGGCAACGTGGACCTCACCCGCTGTAAGGAGGGTCAGGGTTGGTCTTAATAGCCACGCTAGACAGGCGGATTGGCGCTTGTAGTACCAGACGTCTACCAACTTTGATGCTGTTGGCCGTTACCGGTCTGAAGATTTTACGCCTGGCGTAAACGACCCATAAGATTTTCCTGTCATTTTCTATATATTCACCTTTTACGACAACCATGTGACGTCATGGAATAATTGTTTATTTTACGACGCAAACACATGGCATTTACATACGATTTTCCTGTGATTTCCTATAGAGTTTTGGCGGGAACTTGACCGGCGGCGGTTTGCTGCTCCTGTATTATTGTTTAAATAATAGTTTGAAGTAGATTTTGATATGTAAAAGTGGTGCGATTTTGTGTATTAAGTGTCTGGGCATGTGAACTATTAGTGGAAACGGTGAAGCTCTGAAGATCTGCTTAGGCGCCTTGAGATACCATCGCCAACTGTCAGCTGTCTGCTGGCTGAAGTTACTGTCAAAATCTCCCAAGCGCTGCACAATGTGACGCATCAACATATTGTGAAGCAGTGTACTATGAAGGATAATTATACATTGTAACTTCAGGCTCAGAAGGGCTAGAACCCAGAGCCGTAAAGCCAGTTATAAAAAAAAAGATTTCCTATAGTCACCTCTTACGACACCCACGTGACGTATAGCGATAATTGACTCTCTTACACCTCCACTACAAGGTATTTACTTTTACTACCCTAAAAATAGAACTATTTTTTTTAATAATGTTAGAAAATTTGATCTCTCGCTTCGAATACACTTGACTTGCAGGTTTCCGTGCTTACTGTAGTGTAGGGTAATATAATATCGTTAGGAGGAAGATGGACTGAAATTATCGAACATTTATTAGAGGCGGTAACTCTATCGCCCATAGGCACGACACCACCGAGACCGTCGGCTGTCTTAGTTTATAAAGATGAGTACACATTGATAACAGTTGTTTATTATATTAAGAGCTGTGAAATAGATTTAATATTATATGTTTATCTTAAAATTTGTTCCTATTTAAATTGACACACAATGTTCTAACGATTTTGCGACCATTTCGTAATGTCAAAGTTCATTAGATGTATATGGGTAATGAAACCCTTTTTTTGTACGTGATTATTGATTTTAGCCTGTCTGTCATTATTTGATTAAATATGCTAGGTGGTACCACCCCTTACCTATTTCTGCCACCAAACAGCAGTGCGTGCAGTGCTGTGTTCCGATCGGAAGGGTAAAGAGAACCAGGAAAATTAAAAGCTGTGAGGCATTCAAGACAACGCATCTGTAGCTTTCTTTGTTAAGACGGCTCTGTGGCGCAATTAAATCTCAACCCAAGCATAAAACTGGCAAGACTTCAAGATACTATAACTTCACATACTGCGTAGATCGGAACAAAAATTAATAATTTTAATCTGGAGGTAGCCATGGTTAACTATGACATTAGGACATCAAAAACCTCAGTCTCCCCCGTGATCATGGGTGCTGTAAAGTGCTCGAAACGTCGGGAATATAAAATAAGTTAATATACGCGATAAAATCCGTAAAAACTAGTTTTATTTAAATGTGGAGTGTTCGCGTTAATATAAGAAATCAGTGTGCAATTTATGTTCGTAAACTGCCTCCACGATACAAGAAATAATCCTAGTGTGTGGGTAGCGTTACTTTAAAAATAAGTTGGCTGCAAGTGTCCTTAAGCTTCAGTAGCCACTTACCATCATGTGGACCGTAAGTCAGTTTGCCACTCCAGTTTTAGAAAAAAAAAATGTCTTTATTGTGTTGTTTTTCTATTATAGATAAATATGTCAGTATAACATTGCCTTAGTATCGTGTCGATAGCGATCGTCTTATACGATGTTCCTCTACGGCAGTGCTTACAGATAGGCATCAGCAAACAGGCTAGAACTTAGGCTACCTCGGTATTACGTATCTGCTTGGTTGATTGAGGTCGATTATTGCCTCCTCCCGCTTTGCTGAGTGCTATATATAAACATGCTATATTTAACACTTCTAAATCAACTTAACTGTATAGATTGTGACAAATTGTTGTGCCAATACAATTTTTCATCATTGGTATTATTTCCGAAACAGGGAACAATGTTTTCCAATCCATTTGGTCGTATCCCTTTGCGTGTCTTAGTGGGAAGCGATTTATTTTTATTATAGCTGTAGCATCGGTAGAAAACAGATCATAAATTAACATGGAAGACTTAATTAGCCAGCGTGTTTCCAATACCATTAGCGGTCCGCGACGACGGCTCCTGTTTCGTACGGCAATTTAATGTAATATTTGATAGGGCGTTATCAAGTTAATGTTACCACTCGCGTAAATTAGCCGTGATGTAGAAACTGTTGTGATTATAATGGTTATTACTATAGAATGTACAGAACATTAATACAATTTTCATGGAAAACCTGTGCTATTGATATCAAGGTCTCCGTCAATTAGTAAGCCCGTGCATTGATGGGCAGTCAATTTAATTTATTTATTATTATATCCACTTACTACTAATATTACAGGATTGCCCTTATACGAGACTTTAGTTATTACATACCGTTAGTCTGTACACTAAAACATAGAAATAACAAGGTAATCTTTATGAACTCGTTCAGAGAAATTCCGAATAAAGCAATCTGCTCAGCCACCGCATTGAAAGTAGGTACGTAGCGCGTGGGTAAGCGGCGCTTCGCGTAATAAGTTGGTACTCACGCGCGGCACAAATGCCGAGGACAAACAGAGTAGGATACTGTAACGGATAATCCGGACAACCGCCATATGCCCATATTTTAACGTCGCATTTAAAATTTGGCCTCCTCATATCACAATTAGATGAAAATGTAAGAGAATGAGACCTATACACGAGAATACAAATAGATTAGTTCTAATTGTATTCTTGTGTAAATGTACTTACTGTGCAAAAATATCACAATACTATTGTTTGTATATTTAAAGTTTGAAACGATGCATCTGGCAGAGTGGGTAAATGGATGCTGTGGCCTGAAGTCATCTATATTTATCTTCGAATAAGTATCAAAATACAGACGCGTCGTCCACCCTGAGGACTAAAATAGAATATCTCATTTCCAGTGAAAGAGGCCTCCACTTCTCTATACTCTCTCTCGGTTCTCTACACTCACCATACGAAATACAGTAGCATTAAGCTGATATATTTGTTTGTTATGTTTACGTTGCGTACGTTTCAATCCTGTTTGCTGTACTTTATAGATCTCGTACTTTGGCATTTCAGCTCATTTATATTTTATTGGTTTGTTTGTTTTGAAACACAATAAAAATTTATCTTAAATTACGTGTTCATAATATGTAATACTGTAGCGGCAATGGGCCGCTTTCGAAGAACCGAAAGCCAATGGGGAAGAAGGTTCTCGAGTGACAGCATAGCACCACAAAGCGTGGGGCTGCCAAACACTATGTGCTGACGACCTGGTAAGAAATGAAGGAAGTTTATGGATGCTGGTGGCTCAGACCCGTGTTTTGTGGCATTCCTTGGAGGAGGTCTATGTTCCGTAGTAGACATATGAAGGGGCTGTAATGATGATGATGACGTTTAATGGAACAGAATACGATTTAAGCAAGGGAATAATAATACTTACAATAGTTTCGAATATAAGGTGAGGTATATCGGTGATACTGTTTCAGTATTGTATTGAAGTACTTAAAAATGTTTAATTTTAATATAACTTAATATCAGAGATAATGAAGAAGAATCTATCACTCCATTTCTTCCCGTAGGTGTTGTAAGAGGCGACTCTGGGAAATGACATATTAAAAATAACATATACTATTAATAAATTAATGCAATAGAATCGACTTAGGATCATGATGATTGGGTTTTTAACATTCATTCCAAGGTCTTTGGAATATGCAAGACACAGTTGATTTGCGAGTATCCGGCTTCCATGCGATACTTTTGTCAACTAGCAGTGTTTACCGGCTTATATTATACCTTTATTTTTCATACAACAAAGTAAACAAAACCACGCTAGCATAATATATTTTGAAAAAATCCTTCGAAGGTAAGCCGAGAATTAACTCGTGTACCGTTGTTATTGGTTTACAAAAGCCTTCGACGATTTTCGAAGCAACTGTTTACATTTTACGCAGGCGGAAATTGAAGCTATTCAATGTATCGAAGAATCTTGCGCGCTCAAAAGAATTTCTTCCCGAATAGTAGATTTTTTTTGAAATAACACTTTTAACTGTATTCCCGGTGTAAATTCAGAGCGGAGAGCCGAAGAAACGATTTGATAAATTGAATTTTTTTTTATTCGATAATTTGCGTTAAGAATCGCTAACGCTTGAGAAACGTTATATTCACCGCATTACGAGTACTTATTGATTCTCATTGCTTAATCTGCTGGATTTTGCAGTCTGCCGAAGCTTAAATATATATCAGTGTAAAATATTTCATATGAGTTTTATTGTAGTAATATATGGTGGGGCCGGCGGTTTCGCCTTAAATTTAATAGGTCACAACTCAAATTCAATTCGCACACCACTAAAATTGTTCATCACAATTTTAATTGCTGATATAACATATGCTTAGCGGTGAATTGTGAGGAAACCTGCATGTCTAAGCAAAATATTTCAAGAATATTTTGAGTTCGCCTATACCGCACTTGAGCGGCGCTGTGGATTCTTCTCTGCACCAAAAGCCTTTTAGAAATATAACAACGTGTAATTGGTGCACTGCAATCTGCGACAACAAAAATAGGTAAGAATAGCTGTACTCATCCAGTTGGACTATTAATATTCGTCTCGTATTTCCCGTGACCTTGATTTGCGAGTGATTGACTTAATACAAATCACTATATGTCAATCCACCTGCCAAGCGTGGCAACTATGGCAAAGGAAGCCAATGTCCAGCAGTGGACTTCGATAAACCGCAATAGATGAAATAACTACTTAATAAAGCATTGATAAAACATTTGTTTCTCGGAGTAATCTGGATTCACCAGTGAATCCAAGTGGACGGAGCCAACCTAATTATGAATCTATTTTGTTTAATAGCGATTATCAAATAACGTATCTCATGTTCAGAATCCATTTATTATTTTATACTTGTGCTTCCAATGCTAATTGGATTTCGAAAAGATTTAAGCCGCCGACGTGAGCAAATACTTTTTTAAATTTCGACCCGAAAAGCGCGGCACGCACGGCTTATAAACGTTTTGTTCCTAATTACGAACCGAAGCAGTTGTATGACGGCCGCGATATGAACGTTTATGTACAGACTTTCAGAGTTTGTGCTAATTTCGTCGACAGCCGTTACCTGAAATAATGGTATGTGTGGAAACATACGGAAACATTAAGCACACGATTTGTCCCAATTTCTCACATTCCATATTTCCGTTTAAAATGACATATTATTTTGATTGCGTGATTATGATACGTAATTAATAAACGTCAAATATTTTGTTCCGATTTTCTTCACTCCAAGAGCGATCAATGCACTCTCCTAATTGAACTTATACGGTTTTTCCTTTATAGCTAGCTCTTTAAGTTTATTGTTTTAGCGACGGAATATTTTTCGTATTTTTCTCTAAGTGGGTAACATAAAAAGTACGGAAAAGCCCGGAATTCCACTGGTCAAAGCGAAAACATAGCGAGCGTTAGCGCCGAACTTCGAACGAGTGCGGGTAACTTTTAATGCGTTTGGAAATAAATCGGTCTATTTGTCTTTATAACCAACGGCTGAGTCGAACTGCTGTATCCGATCATAGAGGTACGAAAACTCTCGAGTAGAATATTTTTATTTACTTTGTGAAAATATTTTTAAATTTGTATATACCTATATATGTGAAACAGCAAAATTAATTTTAGTGGCCACTTAAATGCTAAAAGGAGAAAAATCTACGTACATATTATGTATCTTTCTAAACTGATGCAATTTTTTTTAAATTTAGAAACCTTTTAGTACTGACAACAATAATATTAACAACAACCTTATTCTGTTATTAGAGTGGTCTTTCCCCGGTTAAGCCGACCCATTGTACTGCAACAATGATTTTTAACAGTTTTTTTAATATTTGATATTGCCTTATGTCGTGTTTCTACCGTGATAATGATCAGACTAGATATGAAAAGCGTTTTTATGTTCAACAAATCACACGCCACCGTCTTCGTTGTTCGCTATTTTCAGTACCCAAGACCCTAATTTATTACTAACTTACCTACATTTAATCTATTTCTATATAAATGCTCTGATGGTAAGTGGACCTGTGACCTATAGACCTACATTTATCCTCGATTAAGAATCAAATGTAGATGCGTGGTCACACCTGAAGGAAATGGAATACCTCGTCATCTGTGAAAAGCGTCTGAGGTTTTTGTCATAATATATAGCGAAGCATAGCAATATATGCTACCATTTCACGTTGGTATTTTGTGCGAGCGTGGACATATGTACTTCGATCGAGCTAACCCAGTCATGCTGCAGCTGGCTCTACCACGTTAATTGATATTAAGTGTGAATACAATTTATTATAATTCTTTGCCATGTTATTCCCAATATTTTATATTATTTTATTTTTATTTGCTTGGAAAACTTACAGCTTATTTACAAAATAATATAATTATAGCATAAAAAATTAAGGCCATTTACAAGATTTCATTAACAAGAAAGAGTACGTCTGAATGAATATACATATATAGGGCAAATACACTACACGAACAGTACACACAGTACACTTAAATTAACAGAACATTATCAAAAAGCAAAAAAGTTATTAAAAGTATAGAATTAACCGCTATATAGCGCAGTGGCTAAGCGTTTGGTAACGGCGCCGCAAGGCTTCGAATCCCGCGCGTAATAAGTGTTTATATGGCTTGTAAATGATTGTTCCGAGTCTAGACGTTTGTCCATGTGCATTTATGTATGTAAAATGCCTCCACAATATAGGAGAAAATCCTATTGTGTGGTAACTTTTTTTTAAAGGAAAATAAATAGTTAATACATTGATTCGAGCACTTCGAACTTACGCCCAAAAATTAATTAGTACTTAGGGTGTTATTAATTTGTCACAAACTTTATAAATTAAATTCTCTTAAAAGGTTAAATCTGTTATATCATTACTGAAGTTATTAGTTGGATAAAAAGAAAGAGACTACGAACGTACGTGGCTGTGCACAAACCAATTATTTCTGAAAGTTTAATACCAGCAGGAAATATCCGCTGTGCTGTTCTAGTGTGAATCGATGAACTTCACATGCCTTTTACATGTGTGAAAATTTCTCAGACATGCAGGTATCTTTACAATGGTTTTCTTTTCCGTGGTAAGTTAGATATAAAAATTGCGATCAACAATTTCAATGATACCGGAAGGGATCTATCTTGTGTTGCTCGCGTACTGTAAAGTCCTGACATTTTTGTTAACATATTGTTGTTTCGATATAATTTCTGTTAATTATTTTTAAGAGCTCTAATATAATCCTAAAAGTTCAACTATTTAAATCCTTAATTTGAAGCGCATATAATTTGACTACTTAATCTGATGTCTTGGAAAATTAGCATCTAGCTAATTATTCTAGCGTCCGTTGGAAACACATTAAAGGTCGCCTTAGTTAAGAATTTCACCCATTATCTTACTTCTACGAACTCTTTGGTGTCTAAACTTTGAGCGAGTTATTTTATACTCAGCGACTCGGGTATGCCCAAGTTATTATCTTTACGAGGGGTTGAAAGCTCTCACTTTTTTATTATTGCCTTTTATATTGTATTCTGGCTGGTACTTAACTGCTTATGCGAGGTCAAATAAAAGGGCCTGGAATGAAACAAAACTGTTATTTCGTTCGTCTAACATTATTTTATTTATGACCGCATATTAAAATTTCTATACGTAGTGCGTTACGAATTATAATTGGTCACAGCTTATGCTAGTATAGCTATATTTCTATTCTTGAAAATCAATTATTTTGAGTTATGACACGCTATGTTGACCTTTATGGAGTTGAATGTTTTAGTGAATGCGATATTAAGGTTCTACTGTCCGAGGATTATTAACTTACGTGACATTAGAAGCATGTCTATCAATGAACAAGAACCAGCTGTCATAAATAGGTTATTTCTTCTTTCATTTTTATTTCGTGTTACTACATAATATGGCCTATAACTCGATATACAAAATCGTTTCTAATATTTAGTAGATTGCTATATGATGGAAAATATCAGTAACGAACATGTGGGAATTATCTATGTTATACGAGCTAAATTTTGCAACGTACGTTGCTCATAGGTTCAAATCGGGAACCGATCCAGTGGTTAATTGCCGAATCCCACCTCGGCTGTACCTCCGGTGAGGTATCATAAAACAAACAAAGTGTTAAACTATGGCTCTCTCCGTTAGATATCACTGATAAGAGTCACAACTGACTCTTATCAGTGATGACTAACAAAACCGTACGTGGTCCTTCACTATTTGCCATAAGAGAAAACTCATAGTTACTCAATAAGCTTTGGGTAAGTCTAGCTCTAGGCTTAGATAAAATGCCCACCCGCAGCAGACAAGGGTAACTGACTAGGAATCACTAAGCTGAAGTGGTAATGGGTCCTTCATATAGCTCGAAGTATCGATAACCAATGGGAGCAGAAAGGTTTATCGAGTACCAGATTTGTATTAGAGAGCGCAGTTTTAGGCGAACTCCTGTTAAACGATGTGACGACCTGTTGAAGCATGCATGAAAAGTTGTCAATGAACGAGGGTGGATAAAGACCGTGCGTATTAAAGTCTCTAGGGGGGAGGTCTGTGTTCAGCATTGGACTTATGAAGGGCTATAATCTTGATGAAGTGGTTAATAGCGTTACTTCGCGGAAATCCATTATATTAAAAACTCTTCAATTTTATATTTTTTACGCGGATCTTGGCTGGATATTGATGAAATCGTAATAAAAATCTTATTTATTTCGATTACAAAATATCTCACATATTATTTATCGAAGAAAATTATAATTCGTTCTCTAACAAGTTACTTACTAATATTTGGTTGAGAATTAAGAAAAAAATTGTTGTCTCTGAAACAAGGAGCTTTTGTTGTTTTGTTTGTTTGTACCGAAATTTCTAAGTTTTCTTCTGTTAAAGTACACAGATGACGACAGCTGTTGTTTTCAGTGCGCTCATAAGTAATGTAAATCTTGATATAATTGGTTTTTATCGGTGCGTCTGAATATGTTTGGATTGCTGCTATAATGTTTATGTTTGGATTTACGTCTTTACTTCATTGCTATACATTGTAGACAATAGTATACATATATATCCCGTTTAATAATTTGATAATATTACGAATTTTTTTAAATTACCTACTTAATACCATTTATTGCGTCTTTACAATTTTTCATCCTTTCATAATAAATGTTCACCTCTTTGTAAGTAAAAGGCTACGTGAAAGCTAGCTGAACAAAAGTTATTTTAATAAAAGTGTTTTGCAGAGAAGAGGACCTTAACAATTTGTCTCGGCGACGGCTAAAAAATCTTGTGCTAGCTTTGTACACTAAACAAAGATCCATCAAAGGCTTAATTTGGAGTGTTTGGGAACGCTAAATAAAAGAGTGCGAAAATCAAGCCGCCTACGGAAAGTAAAAGCGGAGCTTTCCGAGCACTCGATTTTATTGCAACCAAATATTTATTGAGTTGGAAATTTATCCTCGTTTGAATTGCAGAAAGTTGGCTATGAAATTCAAAGCTCATTCGATCGGATCCAGATTTATAACTTTCATCAAATTTTACAAAAAAATCGTATTATGTTGATACCAATGCAGTAATGACTGCGATAAGCCCTCGCCTTAAATTTTATAATACGCTGGAAATAGACTTCGATCCTCGCCGACATAAATTACACTGTTAATTTCAATTTATAGTTCTAAATTACCACATGCTTAGCGATAAAGGCATCATCTTTAAGAAACGTTTCATATATCTAAAAAATAGTAAATATTTTATTGTTTTATTATTTTGTGGGTCCTCTGTATTATTAATTACTAACATTCTTATATTTTGTGCTGTGGCTAACAATGCGTATCAATGCCTACCCACAACTCACCAAAGTTTTTTCGTAATCGGATGAATGGAATTGCAAACAATAGTAATAAGTTCTTAATACTGCAATATTCTATGTAGTTATTGAGCTACACCACTACAGTATTATTAACCAACCACATGTTAATTATTATACTTGTATATTTATTAATTTTATAACTTGTTTTATCACTTATTTATTGTATGCTGTATGCTAAGTAAGCTTTTTAAACTTGAGAAAACGGCACTGGCAGAATATCAGAGCTATGCTAATGCAGCACATCGCAGATTCGAATGCCTATTTGGTACTACAATGTTTAGTAATGTACAAATAACACATTTTTTATACAATTAAAGTGAAAAACTAATTTCCATGGATATCTGCATCCAACTTCAAACAAAGAAGGCTACAGATGCCTTGTCATCTCTGAGGACTGAGGTGGAATGGCTCTTAGCCTGTAATTATACTAGCTCTCTATACCCTTCAGGCCGTAACACAGCCCTGCTATTTGGCAGCAAAAAATGGTAAGAGAGAGGTATCTACCCAGACTGTCTCCTAGGCAAAAGATATACCCTACTACTTAGTAAATATGGTATGCATACATCTCCATTTTTTAGCAAAAATTTTATATTATAATAAACATTTATCTATCTTTCTTTTCATTTTACTTTTTTAACTCATCATCTAATAATCACAATTAACATGCTTACGTTTAGAGTAAATTTAGCGTAATTATTACCAATTACTTAATATTCTTTAAGCCAGAATAAGTCGTCAGCCTCCATCTGCGGTAGATCTGTAATCTAGTAACGGAACGTACCCTTATAATACCCAATAATATGCCACGCCATTATACCCAATAATAGTATTAGATCGCTTTCGACAATTTTCATAGACTTCTCCACTAGTCTCCTTTTACTTATCGATAAAATAAATTGAATAACTTCGATGTACCTACATCAATTTGTAAAATATATTTCTCTTCGAAGACTGAATATATTTCTCAATGATGTGCCTTTGTCTCTCTGAGACAGGATTACCTTAGAAACTACTACAATTTTGATTAAATTTTTCAGAGTTATGACAGAAATGTTGAAATTTCATTTCATTTCTCTTCGTCTTTACAAACTAAGTAAGATGATAACCCATAAAAATATGGCGCGCCTTTATTAAACAAAGGTCAAGGACTAGGTACAGCGTTCTGTTATTTTAAGCTAAATAAATTTTAAACTTATTGGGAACTTTAATGTTTTGAATTAAATATCAAGAAATGTCACACCGAAAAAATCCATAAATTCCTAATTATTTACATTTGCTTGATTAAGTAAACAAATGAAGAATATATTGACGTACTATAAATTTTGCGGTACCAAGTTAATGTTAAATAATACATTATAATTTAAAATATTTTTCTTAGTCTGTGGAACATAATTTTCACATTTTTAATCGAGTTCAAAAAGGAGGATGTTCTATATTCGTTTTGAAGTAATATATTCGCATTTAATTGAACTTATTTACATACCATTCAAATATATACAATATACATATATAAATTATACTTCAATGTATATTCGCGTATATTTTTTATCTATGTTCACCCATTTCTGGAATACCGATTTTTTTAAATAAATAATACAATAGAACCTCCCAAGGGGATAGTCTCAATTCGGGATAAAGTTTGGGAATATCGGGGGTTAAGTCGGAAAAGGTTCGTACCGAAAAATCTGGAAAACATTTAGCCATTAAATTGAGACAAAGGATTAAAAAAAAATTACAGCAATAAATTTCTAAAAATAATAAGTTTAAGTGCTAACGGCACGGAACAGTAATCATGCAGGTGTGATAATGTCGTCCAGACCGAATTTCGGCCACTGTGGTCCGTCTCCATTCCGTCACGCTACGGAGACCATGTGTGTACCCAAGTATAAGTGCACTCGCTATTCCTGCACGGCTAGCACGGGCTGGGGACAAAAAATTTACCCCCGATTATATCCACTAACAAGAGATAAAATTATCTTGTCCTTATGCCAAAGCACGGCTACTGGGAGAAGTATATATCCCCGTTTGACATACCGAGTAGACATATTATATCCCCCGTCCGTAGCATGGAGCCAAATAAAAGATAAAAAATTATGCTTTTTTGACATTTGAAAGGGACTATTTTATCTTACTTCATTGGACGTGGGTTTAAGTTTATACTCATACAAAAAATCTATCTAAGTCTAAGTCTATCTCCCATTTTATCTACTGTGGATATTATATCCACCGGTGTGCCCATGCTCGAAGGGTGGATAAAACTAAGCGAGGGGATAAACATTTTCTCCTTTCCCCGGGGTAAAATTGTCTCCTGTCGATGCTAGCCCTGCTGTAGTCTATAAGTCCGATGGGATTCAAATCGACATGAACGGAGAGAGATTAGTCACAGGACCAACGCTTTAGGGCTTGCCGAGCCACGAGGGTGAAACACCGCTAACTTCTTGACTCCGGGCTGCTTCTGAGAATGTCTTGACAGAAAAACCCATTTACTTATTTTGGCCCGACCTGGTATTCCGGAATTGAAATCAGTGACCGCATAATCAGCAGTCGCGCTTAGGGCCACCAAACCAACTAGGCAGTGCAAGCATAGCTTGCACTTACTTGATCGGTTTTTGTGCATTATTCTTATATTATATCAAGTCGGTTGCCAAGTTGTCAATCATGAAACCTAATTCGACACGCATTGGGGAATACATTCCAAAATTTTATTATTAACGACCAACTTTGTTCAGAGCTAGACGAATCAACGTGAGCGTTAATTACTCCGTTCACAGTCTTCTGTTCTGCTCATTCAAGTTTTAGTTGTCTCACGCTGGAAAGAGAAGATACACGTGTTGAGTCACGAGCTCCGAGGCAAGTAAAGTGATTCAGTTTCAGCTGCCACTGAGTCACGTGACAGATTACCGCCACGCTGCTCATTGCCGTTGACTTTACTTCGTTGATTTGTTTATTGAGGCGTTCGTGTAGTCCGATAAATTTATGCCACCGCATGGCAGTTTATAATTATATTCGTGTTATTAATTGCGTAAGTACTGTTTATTAAATTATTAATAGCTTAATTAACAACTTGTTGATACAACGGATTATTAAAATGGAGTGAATAACTTGAATGATTTGCCCAGACACCACTGTAGGCAGGAAAGTTGGTTTACGTAGAAATGTTACCTTAGCACTGGTAATGATGCTCCTTTTTTTGCAGTTTGTTGGATTTTGGTTAGATATTACTTTTGAATAATTATAATGCCGTGCCGCCATTTTTCGCTCGTCGTAAAGTAATTCAATGTTCGGTTGAAATCTTTATGTAACACTATATAAATTACGCGTTGGTTGTCGGCGATGAACTCCTAAACTACTGAACTTATTTCAATTAAATTTTGTAAATGTGTATTGCTTGCTCCAATTTGAGAGATAGGATACATTTTATCCCGATAAGTGACCCTCAATATTTTTCATTGCGAAATTAAGGTATTTTATAGGACAAAGGGTCGTCGGAACAGGTAGAACGACGCGACGTCTGCCTAGGTAAGTAGTATTACATAATTTTTAGAAGTTAATGCGTACTTAAAAATGTATATCGTGTAACAGAATCCATCATACTTTTGCGTGCCGTATGAGGCTACTATATTTGATTAATTGATTTTTGGAAATCCCATAAAGATCATGTGGCTTTCGATAGATGGCGATATAACGATCGTGTTTACCCTGAGACGTAAAATACCCCGACCGGCGGCGGGGAGCAGCGTCAAAGATTCAAAACGTAATAATCTTCGATCGCCAATCCCACTGCGAGACGTTGCCATTAAGGCAAATCTTGCTAAGTTCAACAGTTTAAGGGCTTGAAAAAAGAAGACAACTTTAGCATCATTTCTTCTTTAACTTCATTTATTTATATAATTGGTGAACGGTGAATAAGGATCCTACACTGAAATGCTTCGTCACGTCTGTGAATTATTTATACTCTATCTTTTCAATCCTAGACCAGTGAGTATAGGTTTTCTCGTAAAACAAAACTCTATTTGTTTGTACAGGGTGAAGGACCCAACAAGTTTTAGCAGTATGGCATTTGTTCTCAGTTTTAATTGGACGAACAATCTTCTAACTAAATTAGTTAACTACCTTGCAAACGTTCATTTAGTTTTGATTGAAGCGTCAGGCTTACTAATAAATACTTAGTGATTGCTAATTAACTTATTGTTATTTTGTCAATATTTACATCGTTATGGTAATATCAAAAAATAATTTAGTATTTATTATCAGTTTAATTTTGATGTTAGGGTTTCTTTCCTGTCTTGTTGTTCGTCTGAGTAGGTACCATTTTACCGTGTACCGTGTATGGCTACCATTAGGCCTTTAGAGCACAACGCATCAGTGGCATTCTTTGTTAACTTTCGTTGTAGTTTATTCCAATATGGGTTCAGTAGCCACATATCATCAGTTAACTGGTTTATTACTCTAATGTTAAAAAAATATATACGTCTTATATTATAATCAATATAATATAATTAGCCGTGTAGTATGATATAAGTGAATCCACTACTGTGATGACATGGAGTTTTGTAACAACCACCAGAGGGAAACGAAACAGGAGATTGGCCACAGCATATTTACGAGTACAAAAATAACATATAATTTGAATTTTGGATATATTGTAATGCTGCTGAAATAGTTTCCGTGTCGTGAATTTACGATCATAGCGAGCCCGAATTAAGTAGCACTATTGATAGACGATTTATTAAATCACAGAAATGAAACACCTTAAGCGATATGGCTTAAACCCAATCCCGTTAGTGTTATCGGGGGCGCAACAAAAGTCCATAATTTAATTACCGCACGGCTTGGTATTAAACATGATTTCTGTTTCCCCTAGCTTTGTTACGTCGAGTATTAACGTTTTATTTGTAACTCTATATTTATTAGTTTCCGTTCTCTTTGCCCGCGGACTTGGTTTTGTAGAATTTGTTACGCCAGTCGTGTTTTGTTTCAGACTTGTTGAATTCTACCAACTAATCCGAGTAACTTTCTTTTTTTTCAGGTATTTATAACGAATAGAGCTGGAGAAAAAATTGGAAGTTGTTAGTTCTGACTTCGATGCTATGGTTATAACGTAAGTCGATTTTTATAATTTAGAATTTCATCCAGCTGTAGCCTGTTTACAGGCGGTCGAAAATTTTTATTTGTATTACCTCACATCTGATCTTAAAAACCTAATATAATGAAAAGGTACAGTAAGAACATAACTGTAAATGCTAATTATAAATCATGCGTTCAGGTTTAGGCAATTACAAAATTATTTGCCAATCGGAATCGGTATGATGTCATCTATCCATTTTCATATCTAACAGATGGCCGCAATTTTTTTAGGTATATGTTAGTATACATCATCATTATCATTATATAAAAATCATCATTGCAGTTCATCACAAATTTACTTAACATAGGCCTCCCAAGACAGTCTCGAGCCACGTGCCATATTTTTACTTCCCACGTGTTTTACCTAGTTTTCACTTCGATTACCGGCACGAGATTGCTACTCGAGAAATTTTCCTCCACATCAATTGTCGCTTCTTCATTGCAGTTCATCACAAGTTTACTTAACATAGGCCTCCCAAGACAGTCTCGAGCCACGTGCCATATTTTTACTTCCCACATGTTTTACCTAGTTTTCACTTCGATTACCGGCACGAGATTGCTACTCGAGAAATTTTCCTCCACATCAATTGTCGCTTCTTCGAGCTATATTGCCGGCATATAGCCATTTCCATTTCCATTAACAGCCTCTGATCCGTTGGGTTATGTTGGTAACTTAGCTTCTACTGCTATATCTATATTTTCGTAAAAGATTCTATTAAAAAGCAATTTCGTGTTTAGATATTATATCCCTTTCTATAACTTGTTGAGTGATTATAAGCTCTTTCTCTTTCTCTTTCGGCCTCCAGAGAAATATGTAGTACAAGTATGTTAGTATAGTATGACTTTAATATAAATTACTTTGGTATTTTGTATATAATAAATGTCTTTTACGTTTTTTTGTTATATTACATGGGTATGTTGTATATATAACAAAAAAAATTGAATTTGAAATACAATAACGTGTAATTAAAACGTAGATTGTTGTCACCCACTTGCGTTCGCACTTCACCAAGTGACCCCCTACGAATGTAATTATGTAATTTACTAAGAAACAAAGAAAAAGTAAAGGAATTACGCAACGAAAACTGTTTTCTCAAATTAAAATGGCCGATGTAGCAAAAAGCGCGCCCCATTCTTCGCAATAAATTTTTAATTATTACAAACAACTTTACTATAGCCGCTGTTCAAGTGGACGTTTTACAACAGACCACCATACATACCATAAATAAGTATAGTTATGTGGCGCAGACCTTGACACACATTCTTGCATTCTATGAGTGTTATTTGTAAATGAATGAATGACAAATAAAACGTACCGGCTACGTACCTACATCATGAAATTGTATAATATCCATTTTTTTAAACTTTTACTTAAGAACCTTTATATTGTCTGTAAATTAATTTAGTATTTTTCTAATAATCTGTAGCCCCGCCCCCGCTCAACATTTCGTTATCACATACATAAAATTACACATGGACAAACAAACAATTCCGTACGGGATGCGAATCCACGTCTTTGCAACTTATGAGCCGTCATATTTTGAAAAGTATGATAAAAAAAAAAATGCACCAAATGACTTAAATAACTTAACGATATGTACGAGGGGTGATCCAAAAGTAATGATAATCGGTTACTTCAGGTCCGCATAAAAATCCAAAAAAAATATTTTTTGCTTGCTTATATACTCACTACGTCAGCCTAAAAAGATCACGATTTCCGGGAGATACATTCATTTGAAGACGAACTGTCAAAGAGATAACATCAACATGGAGAAAAACGAAATTAGAGCTGTCATCAAGTACCTCTGTTTGAAAAAAATGTCTTCAAAAGACATACACAGTGACTTAGTGGAAACATTGGGGGACTCTGCTCCTCCATATTCTACAGTTGCACGCTGGGCCAAGGAGTTTAAACTGGGCAGAAAATCCACTGAAGATGAACATCGCGAAGCACGCCCATCCACGTCCCTCACTGAAGACAACGTGAAAAAAGTCGAAGATGTTGTGTTGGCAGATCGAAGAGTGACCATCAGGCATGTAGCTGAGGTCACAGGGATCTCATATGGCAGCGTTCAAAGAATCGTTGCGAACGAGTTGCATATGAAAAAGGTCTCTGCGCGTTGGGTACCCAGAATGTTAACCGACGAGCAAAAGAAAAATCGAGTTGACATTTCGAGGGTCAATCTCGAAAAGTTCCAAGCAGATCAAGAAATTTTTTTGTTTCGTTTTGTGACTATGGACAAGACCTGGATCCACCAACTTGGTCCTGAAACGAAACAACAATCGATGACTTGGAAGCGAGCCTCCTCACCGACGCCAAAGAAATTCAAAGTTTCAAGTTCGGCGGGAAAGGTTATGGCGTGTGTTTTTTGGGACGCTCAAGGCATAATTATGGTGGAATATTTGGAAAAGGGAGCCACTATTACGGGCTCTTACTACGCAGACCAAATAAGAAGATTACGGGAGGCCATTAAGGAAAAAAGACGCGGCAAATTGCGGGCTGGAGTGCTGTTTCACCAAGACAACGCACCGGCTCACAAAGCCGCAGTTGCGATGGCTGCCATTCAAGAAACGGGATTCGAACTACTCGAACACCCTCCCTATTCGCCAGATCTAGCTCCTAGTGATTTCTACCTCTTTCCTCGGCTCAAGGAACGCCTCCGAGGCCAGAAATTCGAAGACGAAGAAGTAATGGCCGCTGTTGAAGCGTTTTGGGAGGGTCAAGACAAAGAATTTTTTTCAAAGGGAATCCTGGGTTTAGAAAAAAGATGGACTAAATGTATTGATTTGTTAGGAGACTATGTAGAAAAATAAATTATTATTTTAACTTTAATTACCGTGTTTTATTTTCATTATCATTACTTTTGGATCACCCCTCGTATGCCCATACTCGTGAGTTGTGTAGACGGAGCGCACAGAACAGAAACCCTCGCACTGGTGATGCTGCCCGTCATCAGTTTTCAGAATTAGGGTTTAGCATATTTGTATAATTGTAACAGAGCGAGAGATGATTATGACAGATTATCTTGATTATCGTGGGAGAGGCCTGTGTTCAGCAGTGGACTGCCGCAGGCTAATGATAATAATGATGATGATATTTGTATAGATAATATCGCTCTTTGTCGGTCGCCAGAAGCTAGCTCTTTAATAAATCAGAGTGTAGGTACACGTGCAAGCAAGCTTCACGATTGGAAAAGTTAAGCATTTTTTTATGAATTTGTCTTTCGGGCACATAGTTTCATCTCGTGGAAATCGTAAGAGGCGACTATGAGAAGTTTCATAAAGATGACATACTCGTAGCCGGTATAACAATCTCGTCTACGCCGGACGTAAAATACCTGGCGATAGGGAACAATTAAATGTGCGAGCAGTCTGGAACTGCGATATCTAATCCGCCTGCCAAGCTTGAATATTAACGCAAATTCTTTCTACGGTAGAGGTCTATGTCCAGTAGACTCTAATGAGCTGAAGAAGAAGAAGAAAAAGAATACTAAGTTTTACGTGGTAAAGCCACACTGCAGCTAAGTTATGGTTGCAGCACAAATGGGTCGGGTCGACCGGGGAAGGACCACGCTCTCACAGAATACCAGCGTAAAATAGTACCTTAATACTGCTGTGTTTCGTATGGTGAGTGTAGAGAATCGGAGACCTTTTTTACTGGAAACGAGGCATTCCATGGTAGTCCTCAGGGGTGGACAACGCATCTGCATTTTGATTCTAAATCGAAGATAAATGTAAATGTCTATGGGCCACAGCATCCACTTCCCGTCAGCTGGACTGTGTGCTCGCTTGTCACCCCCATTCTATAAAAAAATACTTCTAGACCTAAAAATAACAAGATAACCATGATGACACAATTAATAAAAACAACAAGACGTACATGATCACTACTGACTCGCAACCACGCAGTCATATAATTTGACTACACATATTTTACCATAACGCTCTATTAAACGTAGGTTAAGTTTTAATGACGCCAGGGTATAACAAGACTATATAATGTGGCCAAAGTTGCGTCTCCTACTTTCACATTATATATTTAATGTTATGTGGGTCAGCTTTACTGCATAAGTTTATTAGTGTTTCCATTAGTCTCTATATTTCTATTATCTCGAGTGACAGTAGGTATTATACCAACAACGCAGTGTAGAGGGACTTTCCACTAGATGCAATGACAACCTGAAGAGGCATTCAAGAAGTCAATGACTCATGAGCATACTTTGAGGCAGTCTTTACCATTTTGCACAATATCAGGTTATAGCCACACTGCATGTTTATGTCTGCAGCACGATAGGTTCGGCATGACCGGTGTATGAATAAAAAAATTATATGTTAACGTAAGGCGCAAATTATACGGAATCGGCATAATGCGAAAGCACGGCACAGGCGTGGCGCAAGAGTGGAACAGATAAAAGCGGCATGCCTGTGCCGTGCCGCTTGAGTATAATTCACGACACGCCGCTTTAGTACCTTTATATGAAAAAGTTTTGAAGCGGCACCATGCCTGCACCACGCATGTGCCGTACCTTCGCCTTATGCCGCTTCTGTATAATTTGCGCCTAATTGTAGCGCATGCTCATGTATGACGTCACTTAACTCCATTGTATTAATATTTGTTTTACAATAAATTTAGTACCATTAGCAAGGTGTTACGGTCTAATATATAGTTGGTAATTTTCAACACCAATTACTCTTGGCCCTTGGCTCTTGACCACGTTCTCACAAAATACAAGCGTAAAATAGCAGCATGATGCTTTTGTGCTGCGAGTGACGAAAATCAGAGAACCTTTTTACTGACAACGAGGTATTCCATTTTATTTCTCAAGAACTTCAATGCATTTGCATTTTTATTCTTAATTGAGAATAGATTTTGGTATCTATAGGCTACAATATCCACTTAAAATCACGTGAATTGCGTGCTCGTTCATCACTCTCACTTGGATGAAATAAACATAATATTACAAAGTTTATTATAGCTATGCAAAATGTGCTAGGGAAATGTCCTAAATGGTCTATTTTAATGTCGGGCGGATTGGCTATTGTTCATCAGAAGCTTGTAAATAAGTAAGTATTAAATAGAACTAATTTTACGGATATATAATTCTTAATTCCCTAAACTTTTTAATTCCCAACGTTTCCGGGTGCTTTTCAGCAGACTACCCAGAGCATCGGTGCTTCAGTCTGTGAACATGTTCAACATCGTCCCCGCCATTAAATTAGATTTGATAGACTACAAATCCTCGCAAAAGAACACGGATTCCTACCAAGGATGATTCGTGAGGCTATTGAAATTAAAAAACATCTAATTTAAATAAAGAAGATGGATGGGTGCTACCATCTGCTTGGGATCTTATAATTAATAAAATTAAATCCAAACCCAAGCATACCACTTCAAGATATTGAAAGCGTTCTGCGTAGATCGGGCCAAACATTAATATTCAAAACTGAAGGTAACCGGGCTTACTATGATATAGGGTAACGTCAGGAATTAAAAGGTTATTATAAAACGCGATAAAATCTGTAAAATTAATTTCATTTAATATGTAGTGTTAGTGTAAATATAAGAAATCGATAAGTAAGTAGTAAAAAAAACAATACAAATATAGCGTAAGTGACCTATTATAATAATTTAGGGATAAAGCGGAAGTACTTTTTTTATTATTAGTTTACCTTTTAAAAGGGTCCAGAGAGAGCATATTTTTATTCATATCTTATAAATTATTTTTTATAAGTCGCAAAATGTAAAAATCCTCCTATTTTACAGGCTTACGATTTCCATCAAAGTTATAAAAAAGTCCACTGCTGAATATAGGCCTCCCCATATATTGTCTCATAGGTACCGTTCGTCACTGTTTAAATAGTACTAGGTATTACACACACATACATAAAAAGATTATTTTATGTAGTATTTATATAAATTTATTTTGCTGAAAAGCCTAACCTTTCATTTACGAGAAAAGCTTTGACATCGCTTTTTTATAATCTTAGTTTATAAATTTTGCTGCTAGATACTAAAAATAAAACAGTTATAAGTTCTTCAGCTCCCAACATTTCATATTTCTAATTTTGTAATTTGTTACACGCTGTTTTTTTCTGCATTTCTATACCCTACCGGAAATAACACCGCCTCGACCGGAAGTACTTGGTCATTGTGGTATTTGTAAAGCGAGTCGTGATGTACGAGCTTGTTAACACTTTATAATTTCTTAACACCTTTGTATGTTAATGCTTATTTATATTTTAAAAACACGATTTCCTACTGCTGCGCCTTTATGCTGAATAAATAAATATAAATGTTTGTTTGTTTATTTATTTATTTATTCTATTATATAATGTCCATCCATTCCATCTATTACAGCCTATAATATCCACCATTTTTACGTGGTAGAGCCATGCTGCAGCTATATTAGTAGTATAGTTGTAGTACGAATGGGTCGGCTCGACCGGGAAGGACCACGCTCTCACAGAATACCAGCGTAAAATAGCAGCTTAACACTGCTGTGTTTCGTATGGTGAGTGTAGAGAACCGGAGACCCTTTTACTGGAAAAGAGGCATTCCATCTTAGTCTCACGGGTGACAACGTATCTGCATTTTGATTCTTTATTGAAGATAGATGTAGATGTCTATGGGTCACAGCAACCACTTACCATCAGGTGGATTGTGTGCTCGTTTGTCACCCTATACTATAAAAAAGAAACCAATAGATTTTTTCATAGAGGGATTTTTCCATATTTGCCACGCTTGGCAGGCGGGTTGGCAAACGCAGTTTTTTATTATTTTGTTTTTATCAGAAAGATGCTCTATATATATATATATATATATATCTATAATATATCTCCTATTTCAGTTTCCCTCTGTCGCTTATTTTGACACCAAAGGGGGTAGTGGATATTCTTACACCGCCACTACACGGTTATATAACTTAGTTTTAATGAAATTCTTCTATAAATTTACATCATAAATCTTTTCTATCAGCTTTTGTCTATCTTTTTTTGTATCAGCCCGTAACAGTCTACTAGTGACTATGGACTCATCCAGTAGTGCTTTGCAAAATCTCCACGAAAAAAAAATCAAGCGCTGTATCAAAACTATTACATCATGTTTAACACTGCTCCCACTCACTGGGCTGCGTATTTGACATCTGCTTCTACAGCTAGTTATACTGTTATCTTACTTTTTCCATGTTTGTCTCTTACGACACCCACAGGACGATATCAGGCGATGTATGTGCCTCCACTAGACGGCGAACACCATCTCTAGATTGACGTATTTTTTATTGTAATAATTATTTTACCTGATAAAGTTACGTAAAAAAACTCACATTCCACTCAACTATTGACGTCGAAGTCGTGTTGCTATATTGCTTAAACTTATTTGAGATTATATTCTAAACAACGACGTATATCATTTACAAGTGTTTAAAACATAAAAATCACTAATTATACTATTACAAGATTATCCATGCGTAAAAAGGCTTTGAATTTAATACCCACATTTATGGAAGCTTATTGATAGACTGACAAGCAAAAGCAATGAATTTCATTCGTATTATTCATATTTCACTGAACAATATATACGCACGCAGAAGAAATATAACGGTATTTTAAAGTAAGGGCTTAATATAAAGTAGTTCAAATTAAAGCATTAAGTTCAGTTGTTTTTTGTAATAAAATTATCGCTTAACGATTTAAAGTTGTCAATCTTAATTTTTTGATAAAATTACGGTACTAATTAAATTAACCCATTTTATCACGACTGGGGCCATCTCTCGACAAGTGAAAATCAATTTGATCAGAACAGAAAGTTCTATAATAAATACCTTCAATTACGCAATGATTACCTATAGAAATGTTCTTATTGTTTTGTTTGTCCGATCAATAATATTCGGGTCACATTAACAACTGTAACCATCTATTGTTCTGATGTGATTATACAATAATTTTGACGTTTATTTTTAATTTTACTTTTTACCCTACTGCCTCAGAAAGAGGGTAATGTTTTTCGAGAGTATGCATGTATGTATGTCTGTTTCTTTGGCACGCTTTGCAGCCTAAACTTTAAGTTGTTAGATTCGTCCTAATTTTGGGAGTGACATAGATTACATAATATTATTTTGCATCTGCAAATATTAAAAAAGGGAGGAGAAAGTTTTTTTAGGAAACTTTATTACGTATTCGGGTTATTTAATTACTGTTACCATTAATCTTGAAGCTTGTTAATTAGCCACAGACAGTAGCCTGATAATTGTTAAGGTTCTGGCTGAATGAAGCGCAGAAAGTCGTCGGTTTGAATCCGCTATTGTACTACTGTCGTGAATCACTTCAACACGAGCATTTTAAACTTACTTGGAGTGGTTAATATTTGTAATGTTGATATCATTACTAGTAATATTTTTAGAAAAGAAAACTAGGTATATCCTGAAGTAGAGAAGCTATAACTAGAAACTTTATTTATAGACCAAAACACAAGTGGTTCTGAAAAGGCTAAAGCTCAATTCACATTGTAGTCTATAAAAGCAATTTCCACTGAGCTTCCTAGGTTTAAATTACGTGTAAACTATAATTTCTTGTTACAGCTAGGGCTATTTCTAGACAATAGCGAGCCGTGCAAAGTTGACCGCGACTACAACCGGTTTCACTGGTTAGCCTCAGCACTAGCTAGAGTCGAGCTCTCAACATTGCTGCTCTGATAAAGCCTACTTTCTTATGTCGCACTTGAATCTAAATGACGCTTCAACTACCAGTGTAATACATGATCGTTTAGACGATTATACCCTTTACAGTGTGACAGTTAAAATTTCTATCGGTGATATTGAAAGCCTGAGCGATATAGGTACTCGTGTGTATAACCTTTGAGCGATATTTAAATTTCACCGAGCTTTGATCATTAGGCTGAAAATGGTGACATTTTATATTGGGTAACGACTTACTATGAGTTGGAAATTTTATTTTCAAAGCTTATTTTGATGTTTGCATAAGTTTTATTTGTAGGCCTCTTATGATGTATGTTTGTATTCTATATTGTAGGAAATACATATATTATGCGAAGTACTTTTGAATTCTGTTGCTACCGTTTAGTTTTTTTTTCTGCAGAGAGAACGCGTCTTTTTTTTTCAGTTGCAAGCAAGTACAGTCTTTTGAAACACAAATTAACTTTATCATCATATACCTACAGTTTCAAACGTTGACAAAATAAGAGGTGACGCGTTACAATTACCGTACGCGTCGACACGGTACTGCAAAGGGACCAGTTTGACATTTGATATTAGAAAGCCGGGCGCATCTCGCTTTTGTTGCGTCCATTACTTGTATGCGGCGCACTGACTTGCTTTGAGTAATGTTTTTGTCAAGCTCGCGCTATTTATATACTCCTGTAGCAAGCGGGGTATATAATTTATGTCACGTTCAATTTCAGTGTCGTATCGTTCGTACGTAAATAATGCCCGTACCAAAATGAACGGAACCGTTAACTTACTCGAAGTTCTCCAATAAATGCTTCTATTATTTATGATATTCTATTATTATTAAGTGCACTGCTGTACATAGTCCGCTCTAGTTAGGAGGGTTTGCCTGAATCGCCACGCATGGCGGACAGATTGGCGATCGCAGTACCAGACGCCTCGCAACTTTGAAGCTGCTCCTCATCGCCTGTCTGCGTAATTTACGTATAACGTTTTTAGTGTTCCGTACCCAAAGGGTAACCAACGGGACCCTATTACTAAGCCTCCGCTGTCCGTTCGTTCGTTCGTCCGTCCGTCCGTCCGTCTGTCTGTCAGTAGGCTGTATCTCATCATTCGTAATAGGTAGACAGTTGAAATTTTCACAGAATGTGTATTTCTGTTGCCGCTATAACAACAAATAAAAATTTAATTAAATAAAAAATTAAAGGGGGCTCCCCTACTAGAAACGTGTATTACGATGGTACGGAACGCTTCATGCGCGAGTCCGACTCGCACTTGGCCGGTTATTGTATTTTATTTTAAATATATCCTTCAACAACGACCCTGTTGACCTTATAGTGGCGGTGTAAGAATATGCACTACTCCATATCGTCCTGGGTAGCGTAAAAGGCGACAGAAGGAAACTGAAACAAGAGATAGGCAGCAGCATCTTCCTGATAACAACTCAATAATGAATAAAAATCTGCGGTTGCCATCCCCCGTCAAGCGTGGCAACTATGGCAAAATCTATATGGGGGAAGCCTATGTTCAGCACTAAACTTCGATATGCTGTTATGGTGGACGGTAGTGATGACAACACCTTTAAAGAACACTGATAAAAATTGTTTTATCTTTAATAATATAGTACCAATAAAAAAGGTGACTAGGGTGAAACTGCTTTTTTATTCTATTAGAAATAGAAAGAAAATAAGCCGCTCTTTCATACTAAAGCCTACTGAAGTTTTAACTAAGTCATAATACTTGTTATTTCGGTTCCTCGCTCTTTATTTCAAATTAAATAAACTTATTCTGTAGTTTCAGCATATCTAGGGTAACAATATTTTGAAAGTAAACGTCTTGACCTTTAAATCTCTTGCTTGTGAACTTTGAACTCGTTTTAAAATTACTCAATGAATTTGAACTATTTAAGAAAGACCTAGTGTAAGACAAATTGCTTGATTGTCACCCATATTCTTAGAATAAGAGTGACAATCAAGCACACAGTCCCCCTGATGGTAAGTGGATGCTGTGGCCCATAGACACATACATATATCCTCTAATCAAAAATCCCTATTACCAGAAAAAAGGGTCTGTTGATATTAAATTCTTATTTAAGTAATCGAAAATGATTCTATGCTGTAAAACTATACAATGATAAATATTATAAGAGTGACAAATATGAAAACAAAGCTAAGTAAAATTTATCTAAACAAATCTAGATAATATTATGATTATGAATACTACCATTTGGTATTGCAAAATCGTGCACGCTATTATGCGGGGTGCGAAGACAATTCCAATAATTTATTATTCTAAATCGGCATAGCATTTTGGTTTTAAAGTCGCTTCGCCGCTGTTGGGTAATAAACTGCAAACTTTATAATGCCACAATAGCCGCAGTAAAATGTTTTATAACGGCCTATTACTTTTAACAATTATTTTTATTCTACTATTCATGCATCAGTTATTTTGTAGCCGACGCCTTGAGCCTTAGCTTCAATGATCGGAGGTAAATGACCTAAAATTTAGCGATAAGATTGTCTACCTACGTTACGCTAGGCAGCTCTATTACTCAAATACTTACTGTATGTACTAAATTTGTTTTATATTTACTTAAATATCATTGACTTGTTAGAAATAAAAGGCTTTAAATTAATAAACTTATACAAATGGTATACTTCTTAACACTTCTAAACATGTACTTCAAAACATTTTATAAAAATAAATGCCAACCTGACCCACATGAAGAAAGCGTGTTTCTCGACCCGTGCAGCACACTTAGTAGTAAATGCAAAACGCGAATGAGCGCTGCGCGGGCGTCGGTCAGGCTGGGTCAATGACCGGAGGCAGCCTGGCAACCTTTGTACGATGTAGCGCACAGCGCGTTGATGCTTGTTGCGGTGTTCCATTAGACTGAAGTAGGTATTATACGATATATTTGTTGAAAATAGTCACCCACTACTTTATCTAAAATGTAATTTTAAATTGCACTTATAAAAGAAATAAGCTAAATTATTTCTTCGCAGCTTAATTTTGAAACTTATATTAAACTAGCGATCTGCCCCGGCTATGCAAGGGTGATTTCTAGATACATATCGACAACAGAGCCACCGGATAGGTCGCGCTGTTGTCGATGTCGGCCCAACTAAAGCTAAAAATCCGGACCCCATAAAAAATTCAACAAAATCGGTCAAGCTGTTTAGGAGGAGAAGAAATACGAACACACTTACCCCGGAATTTTATATATAAAGATATGACGTAAAATGGGCCTGATTTGTAAGCTTGGTTATTTTTAAACGTTGGCCTTGTATAAATATTATATATTATGTAGATACATTATATATTATAGGTGATGCGATAAATCTCCAAAATGATCTCACGGGAAGGATATTGCAAGCACCACAGTCTTGCTTTTTACTTATTTACTAGCTGATACCCGCGACCTCGTCCGCGTTGCTTACATACATGACTGAACACGTAGTGCTTACAAAAATCTTTGTTTCTTAAAACTTTATATTAAATGAGGATATCGCAATATTTTTTTTTAGATAAGAACCAAGTGTCTAAGAAATAAAACTTATAAAACCTAATTGAAATCTATCCAGTAGTTTTTCCGTGATGCGCGCACAACTGCAAACTTCTATCATTTTATTTATATAGATTTATTATTATTATTATTATTTGAATTGATATAAATATTGATATTAATGTACATATCAACAAACACCATGAGTTAACCGTTGATAATTTTTAACACGATTGGTGTTAATCCTGTTCAGATAAATACCTTAATACGTTGAGTAATGGAAACAGTGCCCGCATGATGTCACGGCCATGCACGATAACGTGGCTTGATTTTTTTATGTCTTACTTCGTAGTGTTATGGTTTTCTTTGATTTACTATCTTGGTGATTTATTGGATACAATATTAAGAGAAATTGTCTGTAATATATTGCATTAAGCTCGTGATAATGGCGCTAAAATGTATTAAAAAGAAAATCTCGTATTTCAAGGACAGCTATACAATATCTAAGTTAGAAAATACTTATGATCGGTTGTGAATTAGGTTAATGACCGTTGTAAAGTCGAGAGCCACAACTCGAGGCAATTTGAACTTGTACATGAGTATTTTTTATCTGTGATATCATAAAGATTTTAATAAAGGATTTCTCATTATTTATATGGGGGTAGGTTTAGTAAAATCGTATATTATATTTTTTTTATTATTAAATCGTATTACCAATGAGAATGATTGAATGATGTACGTGGTGGAGCCATGTTGCGACTATATTATGGTTCTAGCATGAATGGGTCGGCTCGAACTTACTACAACCACTCTCTCACTGAAAAATACCAGCGTGAAATAGTAGCTTAATCCTGCTGTTTTTATGCTGACTGTAGAGAACCGGAAACCCTTTTCACTGGAAACGAGACATTTCGTCTTAATCCTCAGGCGTGACAACGCATCAGAATTTTATTCTTAGATGTCTGTGGGCCACAGCATCTACTTACTATTAAGTGGACTGTGAGCCCGTTTGTCACTCTTATTCTAAGAAAACAAGTGGTAAAATTAAAAATGTTGTACAACCGACTTCAATTTAAATGTATAACAATAGGCACCAGCTTTCAAATAAAAAAATAATCATCAAAATCTGTTCACGTAGAAAAAAGTTATGAGGTAACACACAAAAAAAAATATAGTCGAATTGAATACCTCCTCCTTTTTGAAGAAGATAGAAAAGATAACGACCACATGGCTAAGCGATCAGAGTCCTTGATAAGTAGCGTAAAATAATGATTCTAATTACGCAAAAAAAATATAAATGGTTGGTATTCGGTTTTATATATATAGGTATTTTGATTGTCCCTATTGTGATTCTGACAAAAATGTACCAACCTCATGATTTTTGCTCAACCACCTGGAATAACTTGAAAACTGCTAGCTTGAAAATGTTAAAAATCTACTTAAAAGTTTAACGTTATTATGTACGTCACGAAGTAAATTTACAACGTCAATTTCTCGTGTATTTGTAAGTCGGTAATTCGCTATTTCCGACCAAATGTTCCGTATCGTATTAATAATACGAAAACCGTTCACCCCCTTGCGGCGAAATTAAGGGTAGGCAGGAAGCGAGCGCCCCGACCCGAGACTGAGAGCTTTCTAGTTTATAGACGTTAATAGCTGCTGAATTGTTGACATGGAAAGTTACTTCCCTTTTCTACTCGATTGGGTAATCGATAAATATTTGCGGTTTTCTATCGCGTACGTTATAGGCGATTGAAGTATTTTGTTTTTACTTTGTACTGCTTTTTCTTTCTTTTGATAATGCCTAAGTACTTTTAAAACTCATAAGTATTTTTTTATATTTCTGTAGTCAACTGTTGACAACTGTTTCAAAACACTCTTTTCTATTTATTTGGTAAATCTTGAGCGTGATTTTATTGTTAGATACAATCGTTTCCTAATATAAAATGAATGAACGTCACATTCCCAAATGTACAGCATTTAAATTTTGGTATCTTTCATCTTAATCTTTACTTTGTAATGCAAATACGTAGGTTAGGAATGTTTTATATTCGTCTTAAATTCTGTCTCATATATAAAGCAATATATCTTGAACGTCAGCAAATTTTTTGCTCATAAAACCACGAACATGCCAAGGCCTGCCCTCATAGCGCTCTTCACTTCTGTTTTGATGCCTTTATACCCATATTTCATAAAAGGGCCACACTAAACCAGGCTCGTTTTAATATTTAAGCTATAACCTTACGAAATACATATAGATGTGCCGCACACACAATTTTGAATCTACATATTTTTCGCGTAAGTCCCATTTTATTGAGGTGGTTTCAGATAATACGTAATGTGCGGTTTATGTTGGGTATAAACTTTCGATGCGTAGCGCTTTCGGCCCCAAACTCTAAAATACTCCATGAAAATTACGGTCGGCAATATTAAATATTATTAAAATAAATAAGGAAAATTACCAACTATATGGTAGTTTATCTGCCTTGATTCCCTCCAGGTCCATTTTAGCAGCAACTTACGTAAGAAAACACACTCGTATACATACACACCCGCAGTAATAAAATCGTATTTTAAATAGAAAAAAATTGTGCGGGTATTTACGTTCGCACATTAGAAAGTCATACTTCCGGGTGTATTTGCTAATTTTGAATTTACATGCAAAATTAGTTGCATTCCCTGAAATTTACTTATACCAAATTTTAAAACGATACTAGTAAAATTACGGACTTCCCCCAAAAATAGACAGGTGCTGGCTTCGGCACATAAAGTCCTCTAAGATTGTCTGTCCAAACTCAACGTGTATATTAATTTTTAAGACAAGGGTTATACCAGTACCCATTAAATAGTGAATGAGAGGAGACGATCCTGGTTGCATCATAAAGCCATCATTATTCATTGTCCTTAAATTTTTTATCCAATCGTTACGATACCAGTAACCGATAATTACATTAAGAATATCATTACAGCTCAATAAAAGATTTCGCATTATTCTGAGCGGGAAAATGTCACTAGAGAGGCTAGATTTTTGTTATAGGATTAAGAATTGTATTATCATCATCATCATTACAGCCCTTCACAAGTCCACTGCTGAACATAGGCCTCCCCCAAGGAATGCCACAAAGCACGGTCCCGAGCCGTCACTCCATCTAGTGGGGGGACGCCCTACACTTCGCCTGCCGGTACGAGGCTGCCACTCTAGAACCTTTCTTCCCCATCGGTTGTCGTTTCTTCGAGTTATATGGCCGGCCCATTGCCACTTCAGCTTACTAATACTTTGGGCTATGTCGGTTACTCTGGTTCTACTGCGGATATCCTCATTTCTAAGTTTATCACGCAGAGAAACCGCGAGCATAGCCCTCTCCATAGCTCGCTGAGCGACCTTCAGCTTCCTCATACGGCCAGCAGTGAAGGACCACGTCTCAGATCCATAGGTCATTACTGGCAACACACACTGGTTGTACTATCTAGTTTTGAGGTTTTGAGGTATGCCTGACGAGAAGATGGGTCGTAATCTCCCGAACGCTGCCCAGCCGAGTTGAATCCGTCGATTGACCTCTCGGTGGAAGTTGGACTTACCTAGTCGGACTATTTGTCCCAGGTAAACATATTCGTCAACAACTTCGAGCTTAGTGCTCCCGACAACTACCGGCATAGGTGCTATGGACGTTAAACATTTTTGTTTTGTCCATATTCATCTTAAGACCTATCCTTTGGGAGACACTAACGAGGTCATTGAGCATAGTGCTTAGGTCCTCCAGCGATTCTGCCATAAGGACTATATCGTCGGCAAATCGAAGGTGAGTGATGTACTAGCCATTGACGTTTATACCGTAACCTTTCCAGTCCAGTAGCTTGAAAACGTCTTCCAATGCAGCGGTGAAAAGTTTCGGGGATATTACGTCACCCTGTCTTACACTCTCTGTAGTTGGATAGGTTTCGTACTCTGGTTCTGTACTAGAATAGCCACTTCAGCACTTCGATATACCGACAGTCCACTTGGCACCGCTGAAGGGACTGCAGCACCGCCCAAATTTCGACGGAATCAAAGGCTTTCTCATAGTCCACATACGCAAGACAAAGTGGCAGATTGTACTCTTCGGTCTTCTGTTCAATTTGCCGAAGGGTATGTGTGTGGTCAATGGTGCTAACGCCTTTTCGGGAGGCTGGAAGTCGTCGAGTCTGCGTGCGATACGATTCGCAATGACTCTCGAAAACAGCACGAGACGTGGCTCAGAAGGGAAATCGGTCTTTAGTTCTTCAAGAGAGCATTGTCGCCTTTCTTGAAGAACAAGACCACCGCACTTCTGCACCACGCCTCCGGAGTAGTGCCACCATGGAGGACGGAGTTAAAGAGCTTCTGAAGGACTTCAAGTACTGGTTTTCCACCCGCTTTCAGAAGCTCCGCTGTAATTCCATCCTCGCCCGGGGACTTGCCGTTTTTAAGGTGCTGGAGAGCCATTCTAATCTCGCTCAGACTGACGTCCGGGATATCATCGGAATAGTGTCGGATAAGGCTTGCTTTTGATTGTTACTAACACTTGCGTGTGGCTCCAACGATGACGTGTACAGCTGCCAATAGAACATCTCAATCTCACTCAAAATCTCAGGTGTCCCGGAAACGATGCTGCCATATTCGGTCTTCAGTTTCGACAGTTGGCTCTTTCTGGCAGACAGATCTCTGGCAAAGACTTTGGAGCCCTGGTTCCGCTCGATCGCTTCTTCAATACGAGCTGTATTGAAGTTGCGCAAGTCCCGCCGCATACATTTGGAGATCTATCTGTTCAGTTGCCTGTATGCTGTCAAATCTGCTGAAGACTGCAGCTTCATCTCCCGTCTAACAGCCATGAGATAAAGAAAGTGATCGGAGAGTTTTTGTGTTCTTCTGCGACGGGTCTTACAGAACTTAGCTCCGACCGCATGGACAGTTTCCACAAGCTTGTCATTCATATCGTCCACTTCATGGCAATCTTCTAGGCACTGAAAACGATTTTGTAACTCGAACTGAAAGTTTTCGGGGTTTTGGATTAGAGCACGAGTGGGACGGAGCGTTGACTTCATTAGACGTGACTTCTCCAACTTAACGTTTAGGTTCAGAGTGCCTCTCACCATTCAGTGATCGCTGCCAGTTTTCACCCCCGCGATCACTGAGACATCACTGAAAAGTTGTTGTCTGGTCGTCATAATGAAGTCAATCTCATTTTTGTCGAACCAGGTCCAATTTCTGTGGGGCCGCTTTTGGAAGAAAGAGTTCATCATAAAGAGTCCCTCTTTCTCCATAAAGTCGGCCAGCTGCTGGCCCCTTGGGTTCCGTTGCCCTATTCCGAATTTCCCTAGTTTCAGCTCACTGTTCTCTCTTGTGCCTAGTTTTGCGTTGAAGTCTCCCATTAGCACCGTATAGTGGGTTTTGGAAGAACACATGGCTCTAGAGATATCCTCATACATTTCCTCCACCTCCTCATCGGGATGTGCCAGGTTGGTGCATAAACCTGTATGACCTTCAGCGAATACCATTTGGTGATTCTGAGTATGAGGTACGCAACCCTCGTTGATCACACTCCCAATCTTTACAACGTTGTTAACGAGAGACTTGTGGACGATAAATCCGACACCTCCTTGGGACAGATGGTCGCCCTCCCGGTGATAGAATAAGTTGCCGGATTCGAGGATTACCGTGTCCTCCCCCTCTCTTCGGACCTCGGATAATCCTATAAAATTCCAGCGCAACTTGTGTATCTCTTCTTCCAGCTCCAGGATCTTCTCGTCAGTCCTCAGGGTGCGTGCGTTATATGTTGCCTGGTCGAGTCGTCGTAGGTGGCAACCGAACCTCCACCGGAGATTCTTAGCACCCCCTGCCCTGCCGTTACCATGGTCGCCACAGTAGCCAGGAATAGCGGGGCCGCCGGGGACTGGGGGCCGTTTATTTGTGTCGTTGCTCATGGGGGGTATATTGCCTTAATTGCTACGCTTGGCGAGCGGGTTGGCAACCGCAATTTTTTTATTGCGTTTTGCTGTTATCAGAAAGATGCTGCTGCCCATCTTCTGTATCAGTTTCCCTCTGTCGCCTCTTACGACACCCACGGGAAGATATGGGGTAGTGCGTATTCTTACCCGCCACTGCACGGGGTATTGGGTAATAATTGTATTAAGTGTTGGTTAAATATAGAGGATATCTATATCTCTATATATAGGATATATATATGCTAGCAGAACGTGTCAAGAATCAAAGGGAGAGGGGGAATCTGATGAAAAAACATTTTATTTGGGTGAAATAGGTTGGTTTTTAAGTATGCTTGCGAAGCCACACAAACAGTCGCAAAGTCATTAATTTCTATATTCCTATCACATTGATTCCCCTTTCTAAATGCTCATGATTTATGTGTAACAGAACAAGGTTTGGTACGATAAGGCTGACATATCCTTGTAGGATAAAAGCTTTTTTAAATAATATAAGATAATAATAAAAAATTGTGTAGATTTATTAATTTCAATAGTAGGTATTTAAGATACAAGTTCACTCCATGTTCGAAGTATAAAAATTTTAGTTTTCTCATAGATGTTTGTGAATTTGAACCGCCAGAGTCGTAACTCTACAAATATACAAGATAAAAAAGAAAGCTCATAAGTGTTCAATATTACTAAAGTGAACAAAAGCTGCCATGTTCCTTAAACCATCAAATGAAGATAAGTCGAAGTTTTCTGTTAAACGTTCACTTTAGCAATTAACTCACCGAAATGGGACTTATTTATAAATTGAATTTAAACACGGTCCCTCTCGATTGATTGCTGAAAATTTTGGAGAATTTTACTTTGACGATCAAAGGAGGGTTGGAGACATTAATCTTAACGCGGGGAGTTTAGGCTTGCGTCGACGGGCAATAATTGTTTAAAATAAAACGCGAGCATTGTTGTCGATTGCGTGCGATTACTTTGAATTCGAAAAGTTAACAACGTGAAAAAAAATATTTAAAACAATGAAATTTTATAATCTTGATGATTGCTGCAGTTAATCATTTTTTAAAATAATGTAAAATGTTCAATCAGGACAAGTGACATTTGTCATTGCACATTTTATAAAACGACCCGATGCTAGAGGGCAAATTTTCAATCGCAACGATGTTCCACTAAGTTTGTGGGGTTCTATCACATCATTCTAATAATCTACTTTTGGGAGTAGGCCTTTCTTATGGAATTCGTGAGCTGGCAATTATTACTTGGAATATTTGCCCATACTCAACACCTCACCACACTGAACAGGCGGGTTGATGAGCGTAGAGCTGGAGGGCATAACTCTGCTCCGCATCATAATACTTTGAAACGTGGCTTATAATGTTGATATTTTTTTTGCTGTAATACGTCGTTTCCTAGAGCTTTGACCGTTAGTCATTTGACTTCAACCGTCGTAGTAGTTAAGTGGCATTCGAAGAAAGACCCTTACGCTCCATACTTTCAATATCTTATGGTATTTAAAATTTCTTGTGTCACTGACTTAAGGTATCTCGCGTTGTTGTTTCTCGTACAATAAGTCTTATTAAGTTTTAAACCTGAGCACGGAAATCCGTATTCAAACTTTTTATAAATTAAACACTATAGTTAGAGCAAGATAAATTATCAGATTAATAATTTGCCGTGTGGTGGCGGCCTAAAAGAATGTATACTATATATTTCATTCCGTAGATATCGTAAAGACAATGGAAAATACCAGTTAATCTTTTGGCTTTCGATAGAGTACTGTATAACCATCACGTACGTCAGACTAAGAAAAACCCAGACCGGCGACAAACAGCAGGGCCAAAGGTGCGAGACGTCTGTTGCTGCGATTGCCAATCCGTCTGCCAAGGGATTAAGTCAAATCCGATAATGGTTGAGGTCCATGTTCAGCAGTGGGAATTTAACGGGCTAACAAAGAAGACGAATAATCAGTTATGTTTTATATGTATTTCGCTGACATTTCAATAAGCCTTCGTTAACGAACGGTATTCTGTGACTTGAAGTCGAGAGAAATAAGTGCCTAACGTAACATAAAAAGGTTAAAGCTTTTAATATTGAACGAGCGCAAATACCGTTCTTTGCCTACCCGTTCATAATTCTTTCATTTACTCAAGTTGTTGCTGACTTTGTTGGATTGAAGCTGTACAACAGTACAGCAAAGTTTTGCATTGAAATTTTCCTTAAAGGTAAAAACAATAATGTTCTCAAAGACGGCTATAAACGATCTGAGTGAATCACGGTATTTAAACAAGTCTGAATTACTCATTTCCACTCTGCGTGTACAAGATACGTTTTATTCAAATGTCCTTTGTCAGCAGTCAGAATGAAGCCGCGACAGTAAAATAAACCCAAAAGGAGTGTGCTCCAGTTTAATTTATGTATGAATATTCGCGTTACGTTTTCTGTATTCTATACCTTTGGCAATATTTACCAAATTTCCACGAGTCATTGAAGTCTTTTGTGTAGTCTCGATTACAATAGTTTGTTATTTGGGATTGTTTAAATTTACTAATATTTGACGGTTTTTGTTTAAATTTTGTAGCCACTTTGTTTTCGATTTGATTCTTAAATTCTCTTAGCAATCTTTTGTACGATATAATCGTAAAAACCTGCAACAATCAGTAATTACTAGCATTATTTCTCCCTCCCCTTTCCACCAGCGGACAACCAGTCGGCAGGTATTCTTCCCCTTTGTTGTCGATTTCAACCAAACGTTCAGAATGCTTCGTTTATCGTAATGTGTACATCAAATGAGTGGAATAATCGGTCTTGCCTTGAAGTTACCCGATTACAAACTGGGTGACTTCAAGGCAAGAGTGAATATAGGCTTTTGTTACGCTAAGACAATGCAATTTCCCATCTAGAAATCTAGGGCTTCTTCATTATTTACCACCAAGTAGGATTGAAATCAAGCACTGGCCTATTAAAAGTAAAAAAATTATTAAATAATAATTCTTACAATTTATACTGAGAAACCTATACAATTTTTTAAGAATTTATTGATCTACCGTAATTTTCTAGGTCAGAATTGAGTCATCGAGTGAATCGTTTAGTTATTTAAGTAATTTTAAATTCTTTAGCCGAGTAACCTCGACGGGCCTCCGATTAATTGAGCGCCAATAATTTTAACGTTTAATATTTCGGGTTTGATATTTGATATACTCCCCTATGGGGTAAAGACTCATGTCCAGCTAACAGACTGTTACAAACTGATGTAGAAGAAAATGATTTCAGAATCTTTTATTTTATTTATTTATTTAATAAAAAACTCTTGTGGCTTACAGAAAATCCAATACGCACACAAGGTTAAATTTTACATGCATAAAGAATTGCATCCATTTATAACAACAAAAATTATTAGTTATTATTTATAAACTAATATTAAAAATTAATAATTATAAATTAATTGTAATATAAAACCTCGAAGCTTTTAGCAGCCCGTGTCAAGAAATTAATAGTAATAAAGCCAATTGAAACAATAAAATATTAATAATTGCAAAATACTCGTATTTAAAAAAAGAGAAAGGTCGCAATCATACAATGTCAGGCTATGAAATTTTTGTCATATCAATTAATAATACAATGTCAATAACTTTAACTTTAACCACCCTCCCCCTCACTCTGATTTTCTCCTGTATCGTAGAGGTAGTTTACATACATAAATTGCACAAGGACACCACCAGACCCGGAGCAATGCGGTATTTGAACTCGCGGACCTCAGCGCCGCAACTCCATGCTAAGCCACTGCGCCACGGAACCGTATTACGGAAGCAATATATTCCGTTCAAGGTTGAGTAATGTTTATACGTTACACTAGGATTTCGTCCTGTATCGTAGAGGCGTTTTTCATACGTGGAACAGCCATGCTGCTGCTATGTAGTCGTAGCACCGGGGAAGGACCGCGCCCTCATAGAATGCCGACGCAATATAGCAGCTAAATGCAGTTGTGTTTCGTATGATGAGTGTAAAGAACCGGAGACCTTTTTTACTAGATACGAGGCATTTTGGTTCTTAATCGAGGATAGATGTAGATGTCTATGGTCCGGAGCATACACTTTCCATCAGGTGGGCTGAAATCCCTCACCATACTAAACACAGCATCATTAAGCTGCTATTTTACGCCGGTGTGCTGTGAGATCGTGGTCCTTCTTCGGTCGAGCTGACTCATTCGTGCTCGTACCATATAACTGCAACATAGCTCTACCACGAAAATCCATTATTCCTTTCTGCGTGTTAATTCTGTCTTACTCTCGGACCGCCTTCGACTCGAATGAATTAATTAATTAATTAATCCATGTATTCTCTGTTGAAAATAAGTAATCTTAGCGCTGAGTATTACCTAACTTTGTGAGAACCTGAAGTGTGTTAAAAAAAACATGAAGATCAAAGGAAATGTCAGCTTCGCCTTGATACCGCCCGATTCGTCCGCCGGTTTCTTTTCCTTTAGCTCCATCAGTTGTATGGCCTCCTCTTCTGAAGCTTCTGTCTAGTTGGGTTTTAAAATTTGTCTAAACATTCTATGTCATGTTTTAAATTTGGTTAATCTTTTAGGTTCCGTTAATTTTTTTACTGGCGCTGAAACAGTAATGTTTATTAAATAATTAGACAGTGTTGACTAAAAATATTAAGTAGTTAAACAGTGTTGCAATTAATAACATGTTTTAAAATGAATAAATAACAGTTTATGATCATTACTGTCGACAGTTCCAATTAGATTATCTATATTGCATTCTTTTATGCGTCTGCTACTTGTGTCTGACACAATATTTACCCCCTACTGTTTTATGGCTGCACGCGACATCTTTTCCGATAGAAGCATAGAATTAAATACAATACACTATTACCCGTATTTACGTTTCTCCCTTTTAATATGTATTGACGATAAGCGCAAATTTTTATACTGCATGCTTCGAATTTTAAAACCAGACATTTTACTCTTATTAAATTTTTGTTTAAGGATGTTAATTAATAAATAGACAAAATAATGTACTGATTGGGCATTCAAAAATCTATTTTAGTGTTGTTTTTAAAGGTAAAATTCTATTTAGAGTTCTGGAATGTGTAGGATTCTGATTGCAGCTAATATATTAAATAATATAATAAATAATCAATGACTTAACAATTTATCATCTTCACTATTTAAAAATTTCCCATTACTGTTTTATATTATATCGATTATGATGACATTAAACATCGCTCACGCCTAATTCGATCTAAATGGCCATTTAAAATATTATCCGGCCCGCATCGTTAGAGGTCGTCACTTAAAAACTTCGATATTATCAGACGTTTCAAAACCAGGTTGAGTTAGGTACTTCTGTTCGTGTCTAAGATTTATCGGTTATGCGATGGGAATTTGAAGCCATTGAAATGCACTTTCTCCTCGTTTCATAATATATAGTGTTCGTGTGTAGAAACGCTTACTGAGTTATATTTTATTGATTTAACAGTTCTAAACAATTCATCTAAAAGCATTTTTAACTATCGTTTCTTTGTTTATTCAAATTATCGTCGAATCTGGTTGAAATTTATATTGCTTCTTTATTTTTTTGTGAAAATATAATCTATTGATTAAAAATTTGCAAAACTGGTTACATATTTTAAATTCGGGGATATTATGTTACACAATAAAAAAAAACTATTAACTCTTTGCACCATTAGTATATTAAAGTAAAGTTAATTTAAGTTTCCACAATATTCGTAAAAAAAAACCTAATAGAATTGATACCTCCCGATTATAAAAGGTCGCTTTACTTAACCAAATAACTTTCGTAACTTTTTACCTTAGAATTTTATAGCTACCGTTCCCTTTGAACCCTCTCTATGAAAACCCTTATGCAAGTGAACCCAAGAAAACATGACATCGGACGCTGTACAAAATGACTAATGTTCCAGCCGCCGTGACTTGCACTAACTTCTTTATGCTGTTTCATCGTACCACGAACACAAGAACGTTTACAGGTAATTTATGTTCGCTTCAAGTTTGATAACAGTGTTTAGTAAGCTTTTGTTATTGGCGTAACGGCTTCCGAGCGCCTATTGTACTCCTGTCCGAATTTTTTTTCTTTTTGAATTTCAGTCATAATCTATTTAAATCGAGCTCGTAACAATCAAGGGGAATGTTATTTTTTTCTTCACTGTGGCTATGGTCTATAAGGTAAACAAGAAAAGACTTTAAATGTGAGGAGGAAACATAAATTAGGTTTTAGATTGTATACGCGCTTCTTATTTTGTATACGCTAGACAATGTTTTTACAAAATTATCATGACCGTATTCACTATAATATGTCAATCCCATACATTGGTTAAAAGCTGATGATTTTATTTATTTTTTCATTGCTACCTTATCAAGTAAAAGATTACAAAGGGCGGACTTTTAACACTCTCTTCCAGTCAACCCGTGATGACAAATGATGTATTTAAAAAAGGAAACTAATAATGCTATCGAGGGCAAATTTTTCGATCGATAGATAAAATATATCCATCGAATAAATTATTATTTGACTCAATATTAAACAGAAACAATTGAACTATTTTATCCACACAACTGTAGTTTTAATTTGCTTATTTTGTAATTTATTCTATGAACGATTGGATTTCATGGGTTTTAAATTTTAATTTTCTTGCGCGGAATCCTTATTCTTTTTCTAAAATAAAAGTAGCCTTAGTTACTCCTTAAATATCAGCTATCTGTCAGTGAAAGTCCCGTCATCGGTCCAGCCAATTCTGTGATTATCAGGAACAAACAGACAGACAAAAATTAAAAATATAGTTGTTTTGTTAGAAGTACCGTATATACTGTTATATATGCATTTAGGAAAAAGCTGTTATTTTGCCATTACAAACAGACACTTCAATTCTATTTATTTGTATAGATGTATAGATTAATTTTATCTGAAGATTGGAAAATCGGCCCTAACTCTACTGATACTCTTAACCTCGCCTACTTACGTTTAAATAATTGTGCTGCGCGTGATTCCCGGCAGTAGTGGTGGAATGGCGGCTTTGAACCTTTTAGTTACGCAGTCCGTGCCCTTAACCATCAGGCTACTTTTGACCATATATCTTTCAGAATTTTCAAAATCGTTGCACAAAAAATAAAGCAGTAATCAATCCTTGAATTCGCGGATTAACTACAGTTACCATTATTACCAATCTTACTCAGCCTAATCCTCGAAGCCGAGGTTTAGGCTGAGTAAGATTTGGACCTTCGAAGAGACCGATGTCCACCTGTGGCATCCTTAGGCTAATGGCTCATATATGACCATAATTAACAAATTTCCAATATCTTATTCTCAGGGTATGAGCGAGCTGCATGAACACAAGCAAACGGAATTTAATCCTCGCTGGCACTGATTAAATTATTAATTGCATTTTAAAGGTCTAATTTACTTGCTCGATGCCTAAGAAAATTTATCGTGTTGAATTCGCATGTTTAAAAAGTTAAATTTTTTTTCAAGATGTGAAGCTCGCCAGCACCTTGTTCAAAAATCTTACCGTTAAAAGAAGAGGGCTGTGCCCAGCTGTGGGGACTTATGAAGGCTGTTACTTTATTTGTTTTTTTTTTAATCTAAAATATGCTACGATTTGTATATTATAATAGTTTTTATATTCATTCTACCTAAAACATTCAACAGAGAATTTGAAAGTTTCAATAAGCATGAAATGAGTTCAACAAGCCTGAATGGAAACTTTCTCTTCTACCTTCGCTGTAATTAAATTCATTTGGGAGAAGATATTATATCTGAATTCTTTTTAATGCCTAGGTTTAACTGGCGTGTAATAAACTTGAGTCGAATCGAATTATGCATACTGTTTAAAACATAACAAAACTCTGAGAACAATACGTGCATACAAAACTACAAGTAAATAAATGCAAAACTCTGAAATTAATGTTTTAATTTTTAATAAAGGATATTATTTAAAGTTAAAAACATCAATTGAAAGGAATGTACTAGAATAAAATTTGATCAATTTCATTTTCATGTCGAGTCATATAGATCCGTGATAGGAATAAGATTAATGTACGTTTAATATTATACCTAATGCTTTCGTGAAGTTGATACGACAATTTTTATTTGAATGAACCTTAAATAAATAACAAAACAGGATCGGTAAAATATAGATAAAAGTGTTGTTTATGGATGAGACACACTTAGAATTGACCAGCGTTGAAAAAAAATGATCTTAAGTGGTAACTTCTTACTAACAAAAGCAAACGACAACCGTAATTGATATAACATTTATGGAATGTCGTCACGTGTAATAAAATCTATAAGGAGAACCTATGTCAAAGTCTACGTCCTTAAATTCGACGACGTGACTAAGTGATATTATTAATATTATTGGTATTTAATAAGTGACAAGTATTAACTAGTAGGTACCGTGTAGTGGTGGTGTAAGAATATCCACTACCCCATATCGTCCCGTGGGTGTGACGACACACACGAGAGGCAACACAGGGGAATTGAAACGGGTGATGGGCAACAGAATCTTCCCGATAACAACTCAAAATAATAAAAAAAACTGCAGTTGCGAATCCGCCTGCCAAAAGTGGCAACTATGGCAAAATCTCCCAAAATTGCCTATGAGGCAATCTATGGGGTAGGCCTATGTTCAGCAGTGGATTTTTAGAGGCTGTAACCGATGAATGGATGGAGGGATGGATGTATGGAAGTATTACCGAATCACCGATCCTTGGCTTAAAATCCGGCTGGAACCAAAACATATTTGTTGCTTGTCGGACAAGAGTACACGCAAGTGAGTGCCTCCAGTGAGCGTTCGGCGGGACGTTGTCTTGGTGCGCTCGGAATATATTTTGACATGCATGACACCTCTCAGGACACTATACTACCAGAGTATCATACACGTTGAATTCTATGGCTCTCTGTACGCTCGTCGCACTGAGTATGAGAATGTAGAAACATTGATGATTGATTTTGCATTGAAATTGCGCTTAGTACTTGCGGTGTTTCCTTTTGCTTTCTCCTTCGTTGTTAATAACTTACGATAGTATTGATTAAACCACCACAAACTAATGACTATAAAACAATTTTTTTTATATTCATACAGGGATAGATACGTAATAACATATTACATCAGGATAGATACGTAATAACACCATGATAATGCTGAAAAGTATATTGTGCACATTCTAGAATAAAAAATTTGCAGAGCAAAGTACATACTTTAATTAAGCGTTCCCGTAATTTCAACTTTTACCATTTGTGCTAAAAGTTTTAACACACCAGTTCGAAACATTATTACTATGTTTAGAGTTTGTTGCAAGGTTTTATTTTCGACTTTATTTGGTTATATTATTTCATATGCAAATTTTCTTGCCTTACTGCGTAAGGTATAGTTCTGCCTTGGTTTTAGATGGAAGGGTTCCTTTTTGTTTAGAAGTTCATCTTTGTATTTCAATCTTACTTGTATTTATACATAGCAGCAGTAACAACGTTGCTATGATCCAGTTTGAATAGAGAGAGAACAAGTATAATTAAAAAAATTGAAGTGACTCAGTACAATTACAGGATGTGAGACATTTCATCTTAGACCTCGGGAATCAGTACATCTGTAGTTCGCTTGAAGTTGGTTGCAGGTGTTAATTTAATGCAGTAGATACTTACCATCACTGAACTCGTCGTCGGACTTAGGTCGTTTTTCTAGCAAAATCAATTAAAAAAATCACATCCATTACAAAGAAACTACTAGTACACGTATTTCAATAGGCACTGTCTCGATGGAGAAATTGCCTAGATTTTTTCACACAAAACTCTTAGCGTTCAGCCATCATACTGGTATTACGTACTTACGATGTAAAAAATGAATCAGAGAATATGTAATAAAAACAAGAGCCGACAAAAGAAATTCCCTCTCTCAAATATAAAGGCGTAATGAAATTCATCCCCAAGTGTTTTGTGGGCTATTATTCAGCGGCATACAATATGTAGTGTGCTGGTAACAAATGCTACTGGGCCGTATTCTCGAATGTTGCATATGTTCTTCTGGAAGGGACACTGGCGTGGAAACAAAAAGTGGGACGGGGAGGATAAAGATTTTTAGAATCGTCAATACATTTTTTAAGAATTTTGTCTATCCATGCAGTCCATTAAAGCCTATAAAAGTCCATTGCCGAATATAGGCCTGCCACTTAAATTCTCTCATAGGGGGATTTCGCCTTAGTTGCCACGCTTGAAAGGCGGGCTTGCAACTGCAGTTTTTTTATATAACAAAATATTAGCAATGCTATTAACATTACTAATATTCTCTTTAACCACTCCTGGTAAGCTTAAAAAGCTTGTACTAGAAGTAGTTCACGACAGTAGTCGAATGGCAAGTTCGAATCCACGATCATTGGAGTTTGGGGTTCGCACCCTACTATTCTGCTGCTAGGCTACTGTCAAACTGTATTTTGAGTTTCAGTTTTCTTCCTGTGGGAGAATATGGAGGGCTTGTGGATATTCTTATACCAACACTACATGATATAACGGTTTCTTACAAATTATATTATTCAATTTTGAGATAGTGTTCGCTTAATAGTCATATGAGTTACAAACAATATAGTTGAAATACTTTGTGCATTATTAAAGGATGAAAGAATTACGGTTAATTAAATGAATGTACGATATGATTTAACATAATCAAAATTAGCCTTAATCACAATATGTGAAACAGAAGCGTAGTAAATTTGTATTGATTATGCATTGTATTGTATTTTATTAACATACGTAAGACGTGAAGTTTGTACTCAGCAGTAAACTTGCAGGCTATTCATTTCTTTTCTTTTTTCTTCATCAGCCAGTAACAGCACAGAGCTGGGCATGTGAACTTGATCGGCATGTTTCACTCCCACCATAGAAACGATTTGCGGTAATCGTCCCGATTGGCATGCGAACTAGCACTGCTTTAAATATGGCATTTGAGATAGTATATCGTCACCTATTGGAGACCATAAGGTCTTGTTGGTTTTCTTAGTCACCTCTAACGACTTCCACATAATTTTACTATAATACGGAAAAAGTGTACTGTACTGTTAACTAAATTTGCGTATATTTGATTATAAAGAGACTTGACAAAAGAAACCCTAAAAAAATTTCTATAAACATTACGTGACTCTTTTAGGTTCTTCATAACGATCCTGCTATATTTAAATATCGTTAACTATACTTATTGCCTATTCCTTTTCATTTATTTAATAGTAAGTATGGTGTTTTTTTTAAAATTCAGGTTTATTTAATCAATCTTATCTAGGCGAGCTTATTTCTTTGGTCCCTCGTGCAAAATTACCCTGCGATTTGTATAGAAATAATTCCAACGTTATTCATACTTCTTGCCAGGTATAATTTGCCTCGACGTTCTTAGTGCAATTACTGTAGCTCCTTCATATACACGAACTTTGTTACGGCGTTTTAATATCGATAACTTTATATCGATATTTTTTTTAATTGTCAGATAATTTGATAGAACTTAGAACAAGAGTTGAAGTTGTTATCTATAGATACATAATTTTTAAGTTCTGTCAAATCCATTCAAATTATTCCGACAGCACAATGTTAAACTTATCTTGAAGTAATAGCCGAACTTTAGTAGGCTGCAAGTGATTTTGACCTTTGTAATCTGATTGCTTCGACCTATATCAGATAACTTTGACATATCCCACCAAGTCGTTCCTACTTTAGGAGAGTTTTGCGTGAAGTTTGTGGCCGAGGGTGCCTTATCGGTCCTTGAATGAAACACTTATAGTAATTTATTTCAGGGCACCTTTTAAGGTCTTGGCCCTTCCTTTCAGTTTTAATTTTTTTTAAAGTCTCTTACATTTTTGTGCAGAACATTTTTGTTATCTTACCATTAGCTTAACGATACTCGTTGACTCGTTCGGGATTATTATCCCTTTCATTGCCTTTTTATTATTGTTTTTTTTTCAGTAACAAAAATGGCGAGTTATAGTCGAGCGAGTTGTTTGAATAAGAAAAATATCTATAAATTCAGATGACATCTTGAAAACTTCTTACTTCGTCCTTTCTGAACGTCCACAGAATTTTCAATGAGTTCATTTCACGCGTAAAATTTGTAAGAGTTTACTGAATAAATTAATCTATTAATCAGACGTCTTGATATATTTATTGCATTCAACGCCTAGAAATATCCAATCTTCTCTAAGGGCATAACTATTTTTTTCGCAACTATTCATAACGCATTTATTTCGCGATCCCTCATTTTTATTTTGAGCACAACGTTGTTGGTATGTCAGCGATTTGTTGATAACCCCCATTTGCTATGATTTGTGACGCTGAAAATGAGATGCTGTCATAGTGGCGTTCAAAAGTGATTTCTATTAAGTTCATTGAATTTTATGACACTATCATTCCTCGGAGAGTACCTACATGAAAGCCGTCCTAAGCCATCAAGAATTTTCTAAACTTTTACGTACCTATTCTTGTGAAAAATGTTCTAAAACATTTTTTTGTAAAACTATGTTAAATTTTATTTTATGGTGTAGTGACAAACTAGCTAACATTTCACCTGATGGTGAGCGGATATCATATATGGATAGAAGCACATAAACTTTAACCGACTTAAATAAAAAATATAAGCGTCATTGGTTGTCATCACTTGGGCTAAGATGAAATACTCACAGCCTGTTATCCTGTAAATCGGATCACAGCAGGGGGTGCACTGCTGTGGCCAACAGGAAAAAGGGTGGTACCAACCAGACGGGCTCCTAGGCAGGAAAGGATCCATGCCTCCATATGTATTTATACCACTATCTTTGTGTATAATTTAAAATCTCTTTAAACATAATATATCGAACATCGACTAAGTTTTAAGACGCTAATAAAAGTAGCTCATCCTACCTAATTATATGACATAGTAATTTATTTATGTTGGTGTCAACTTTCAACTACCTAAATTTTCGAAGGTACGACGGCAGTGTGGTATTAGTCAGGGTACCTATAGCTATAGCGTCGCGTCGGTTTCTAGTAGTCGAGCTCAAATGTTAGGCTTGTGTGTTTTGGATAGGTTGTGATTGTTTTCGTACCTGAATTATTGTCTAGTTGTCAGCAATCTTACTTCTTTATTAACGCTCACACTTGTAACGCTGTTTCGTGCGCAGTATGTATATATGTATGTATTATTCGCTTCTCGTTATTCGCATCTATTAATTAAATATAATTATTGGAAAAAAAAAACTATTTTGATAGCATTAAATTAACCCTTTTTTGAAATCGTTTAACGATACAAATATTTTTTATTAATATATACTTTGCACGAGGAGTCGTCGCAATTATTTTTGTACATTAGCCCTTACTTCAACCACTCTTTGGTGTCGGCAACCAGTCGCAAGACGTAATTAAAATGCTTATAATTGCAATAATTACATTTATGGAATAACTAGCAATCCGCCCCGCCTTCGCACTGATGATTTCTGGATCTTGACAACAGCGCCACCTACCGAGTCCAATTATGAATCGTTTAGATCATCCAGAGACCCACTCAAACACACACAAAAAATTTCATCAAAATCGATCGAGCCGTTTTCGAGTTTTAGCGAGACTAAAGGAGCTATAGATTGAGAGTTTTTTTTTGCACCCTCGCAGTGCCCTTTGTGGGTGGAATTTCATAAAATCCGTTCTTGGTAATTTTTAACATCCAAAAATAATATTCGGGCCAAGTTTTATAAGAGCTATAGTTTGAAAATGTGATTTTTTTTAATTAACGCCCCCGCAACCACCCTTGCAGATAAAATTTCGTTAAAAAGCTTTTTTGCTAGTCTTTGCTGACCTCTACTCGGCGAAAGGAATATTCCTACCAAATTTCAAGTCTGTAGGCCTTATGGTTCCAGAAATATCGTGATAAGTCATTAGATAGTTGGAAATTTCTTATATATATAATATATAGGATTGTTAAATATATATCTCAGACTTCGTACAAAAAGTACAATTAAAAGTAGTAAATATTTTCTGTGCTTACCAATACGTTTTAAGTGATAACATTTCATGATTGCATTGAAGTTAAAGAGGCAGTTAAGAAGTTTTCTGTTTTTAACTAAACTAAACTAAGTTACAGGCAGAATTTGATCAAGTGAATTTCATCCCTATGAATAAGTGTGAGTCAATTCGAATACCAACTAAGATAGGACTCGGCGATAACCGTCAACTGAAGGCTTGACTTGTGATCGATCGCGAATTGAAACCCATCGAAACGTCCGCCGGAGAATTGTATGAACTTCACAAAATTTATTATAACGTGACATTCCTTGTTGAGTTAACGCAACACGTAACATTTACAAGGTAAATGTTAAAACAATCTTTTATTAACTATCAATATTTTGAGTTAACATTTTGACTTAAAAAAATATTATGTTTAGAAATTGTGGCGAATGAATCTTAAAATTTCACTGAAATAACTTTCTTAAGAATTTGGGGTGAACTTAAAATAGATCAGAGAAAGAACGACTAAAACGAAAAAATGTTTAAAGAGTATCTTGTGCATTTCTTTTGCAATTTCTTTATAAATTAGAGATGACTTACGTCAAACAATTCTTTCACACTTTTTGAGAAACCTTACGTCTATTATCCTAAGATCCCAAGCTATGGTAAAATTAAAAGTATCGTCAAAACAGAGAGAGAATAGGCATACTATATTTTAGAAGTGGTACGTTTTCAATTCATTCCACTAATTTTATATTTCTTTCCGTTTGCGTACTCCATTTCATAAAGATTTTTCATTCACAATCATATATAGTTTTAATCACTGTAAAACGTAACTGTAACCCCAGTACTGTACGATGTGTACTTGCACATTATAGTAAAATACAACAACACTTTAAATTCGTTAGGAAAGACACACCACGGTCGATAATACGACGCATTTTTCGCCTCTACATGAGGCATCCTCAGGTGAAGTAGACTCTACGGTGGCTGACCGCTAAGCTAGTGTGGTGGTGCTGGGATTATTGGTGACGGGGATAGTGCACGCAATTGAGGGAGGGCGGGAGGTGCTCTTCAAACTAGGTAAGACACATCACTTTATTTCGTTGCGCGGATATAAGCAAATAAATCTTTTACAACTTTAATATAATAGATTCCCGCAAAGTAACGTCTGATTCTATTAATAACTTTAAATGTGGCTGGTACTCAATAATAAAATGAGTAGGTTTTTCATTTATAATTTTTATATATTGTACTACCTTATAAATTTAATCAAGGGAAACAATTCTACCGGATATCGGAACAACGATTGAATCCAAACTCGTATTGCGTAACTTTCGTTATAGAAACTCGAAAATAAAATTAAATCGTTAGATTTTGTATTCAAAGCGGGCATTAAGATAATTAAATTGTTACTTAAACCGAGCAGAAAGTTAGCGTGTCCAATGACGAATTCTAGCGACTTAGTGAACTTGGTAAATTTTCGGTCGAGTTAGATGTTTGGCAAACACCTCGAGCGTTAAAATGACGTACACAGCTATTGAGATTTTGAACAAATATCTTATCCTGAAAGTTTGATTAGGGAATTGAAGCAGCCTTCGACTTTGTAGACAATGTTTGAATTTTCTATTAATAAGTCATTATTTTATAAGAAGTATAAAAATATATTATATAAATATTAAATAAATAGGTTGGTTCAATGAAAATTAACGAAAATCTCCGATAGATAATTTATAATTATACATGCTTAACATGAACTAAGCAATATTCACAGCTTAGGTAATGTCACAGAATACATAATAGTACTACGTAGTAATGTGGTGTGTTTCTGGCATCTAGTTTATTATTTCCACAATATTTTCTTGATAATTGTTCGATAATATCGTATACAAAAATTACCAAAATATCTTAAACGAAAATATAGTTATAATTAAGCTAAGGAATAATCAGAAATATTATTTGATTCCTAAATTTCAGACCTAAGTCCTTTATACAATCGAATGATTTTAATGGGCGACTTTTTAACACTTGCATATTAGAGGATAATCACCGCACTAAAAGGCTTCTCTTTATTACTGAAACAGAAACAGAAACAGAAACTTTTTTATTCAATATTGATTATAAATAATGCTTATTGAAAGTCACTTTTTTGTTTAATTACCACTGGTTCGAAAAAAAAAACTACTATAATCTAGACACACAGCAATGTTTTTTTTTATGGGAGAGGGGGCAAACGAGCATGATGGTAAGTCACTAACGCCGCCCATGAAAACCTTTTATTTTCATCCAAGTTATGAAAACAAAAGGTTGGGGCACTAGCAACATGGATTTTATATTTACACAAACCATTTCAAGCCACTTACGGAGCCCCCATAACTCAAAAACTATTACACTTACACACTTATAATTTTGTGCGGAGTCGATAAGGATGCCCTAGACGAAAGTTTATCGACCAAATTGGCGATATATTGTAGATGGGCCAAATTAAGAGTATCAATCACCCTTAACCGACGTGCATGTGTGCATAGATATGTGGATGTGGAAGAAGGCGTGTGTGTTAGGGTTTTTCCAAATGGGAGTCCGTAGTCTCTGCCTACCCCTCTCGGTGACATGGGTTAGAGTTTATGTATGCCAAAGCTGCACATTGACCATGCTTTGCTACCTTATCTGGAGAAGAGCCTATGCTGAGATCTGATAAAGATGAGATACAGTTAGGCATGATGTCAAAGGGGCCAAGTTCGGTACAAACGACTTATTTTTTTTTTTATTTCTCTGACAGGCTGGTTTCCTTGCAAAATTATCTTTTACCGCCGAATACGTGGTAAATCATCACTTAAAATTGCAACTAACAAATCCATTGGTGCCGGCGAGGATCGAACCCGGGTTGTTCACGTATTGTGCAACTTACAGCGAGCGCTTATTTCTTTACGGGTCTTAAATATTACTTTAATTAATTAAAATATAATCAGTACGCGAACAGACCGGGTTATTTTCCACGCGATTGGCGGTGTAGAGAACATCGTGAGGAAAGGCGGTGTAGAGAACATCGTGAGGAAACTTACATGTGTAAATAATAAAACGCATTGGAACAGGAGGGCGGACTAATTTCTTCATAACCCTATTAGAAATGAGAGGAGGCCTGTGTCGAACAGTAAGACGTATTTAAGTTGTAAATTTATTTTACTTAATAACACTATTTTCCTTTAAAATTTATTAATTTACGTAATTAAAGAGTCCTAAACGGATATTAATAAAGAACGTTGAATTATATTTATTGTATGAAAATTTAATAACAAAAGTTTAATTACGTTATAACAGAATGCTTCATTAAGAAAACAAAAGGCATTAAGCGTAATATTAAGACAAATCACTGTTATTAACTGCTATAATTGGAATTAACGGTATTTGCCGTTCATGTTTAACGACGAGATATAGTCCGGGCAGTAAACAACCATCAGCGGAGGATCATCCAGAAAATTCGTTATGAATTAATGAGGTTAGGATTATGTTTGTGTTCAAGCATGGCGAAAGCCTCGAGGCGTATTTGTACAGTTGGGATATTACTAACGTAAATACGTTATTGTTATTTATTGCACTTTTTATATTTAGTTGCTTACTTTGTTAATAATAATAATAATAAACATAATAATGATGTGTAAGATGGAATGCCTTAGAGCCTGTAATCATACTGGCTCTCTATAATCTTCAAACCAAAACACAGCAGTACACGTACTGTTATTTTGGCGACAGTGATAGGTAAGATGGTGAAGGATGGTACCTACCCAGACGGACAGCTAGGCAGAAAGTGGTAAAATTAAAAATTTTGTACAACCGACTTCAATATAAATTATTAAGGATAGCTCAAAAACTACTGGTCAGACCTTGATCAAATCACCACCAGCAATCACCAGCTTTCAAACAAAAAAAGAATGGTAAAAAAGTTATGAGGTAACACACAAAAAAAAAGAATTCAGTCGAATTGAGCACCTCCTCCTTTTTAAAGTCGGTAGAAAATAACTCATACCGCCTGGAACTGGATATCGTAAGAGTCGACTATGGGATATACCAAAAAGATCTTATAGCTTCTTAGACGTGAAATACTCCGACCTGCGTCAGAGCAGCGTCAAGTGTGTGAAATGTCTGGTACTGCGATCAAAGATAAATCCTTCCTAAAACTGGAGAAGCTCATGTCCAGAAGTGCAATTTTACGGGCTGATGATGATGAAGAAAAATTAAAGAAAGACAGCCCAGTTAACAGTCCAATTAGAAAGATACTAATTTTATGGATTTTATCGTGTTTAATGGCGGCTGTACACGCTCGTCTCGTTGCCTCGCGTACCTCTCGTCGCGTAAAGCCTAGACACGAGAGCACACCATGTGCACACTCGTTGTATCACTTGAACTACGGATGCCCACTGCGATGGACCTAGAAGAAACTGTTGCTGCGTTTTGCCTTTGTGCTATTAGTTATTATAATTTCTACACATTTTGCATAAAAAGAAAATTAATAAGCCATGACGAAGAAAAAGATGGTACTACCTATATATTATTTAACAATATTGATTAATGGGAGACTTCAACGCAAAGCTAGGCACAAGAGAGAACGGTGAGCTGAAAGTAGGGAAATTCGGATTAGGGCAACGGAACCCAAGGGGCCAGCAGCTGGCCGACTTCATGGAGAAAGAGGGACTCTTTATGATGAACTCTTTCTTCCAGAAGCGGCCCCACAGGAAGTGGACCTGGTCGAGCCCCGACGGTTCGACAAAAAATGAGATTGACTTCATTATGACGACTAGACGCCAACTGTTCAGTGATGTCTCAGTGATCGCGAGGGTGAAAACTGGTAGCGATCACCGAATGGTTAGAGGCACACTGAACCTAAACGTTAAGTTGGAGAGGTGTCGTCTAATGAAGTCAACGCTCATGCTCTAATCCAAAGTCCCGAAAACTTTCAGCTCGAGTTACAAAACCGTTTTTAGTGCCTAGAAGATTGCAATGCAGTCGACGATATGAATGAAAAGCTCGTGGAACTGTCCATGCGGTCGGAGCTAAGTTTTGCAAGACCCGCCGCAGAAGAACACAAAACTCTCCGATCACACCTTAATCTCATGGCTGTTAGACGGGAAATGAAGCTGCAATCTTCAGTAGATTTGATAGCATACAGGCAACTGAACAGACAGATTCCAAATGCATGCGGCGGGACTTGTGCAACTTCAATACAGCTCGTATTGAAGAAGCGATCGCGCGGAACCAAGACTCCAAAGTCTTTGCCAGAGATCTGTCTGCCAGAAAGAGCCAACTGTCGAAGCTGAAGACCGAGTGTGGCAGCGTCGTTTCCGGGAAACCTGAGATTTTGAGTGAGATTGAGAGGTTCTATGGGCAGCTGTACACATCATCGTTGGAGCCACACGCAAGTGTGAGTAACGATCCAAGAGCGAGTCTTATCCGACACTATTCCGATGATATCCCGGACGTCAGTCTGAGCGAGATTAGAATGGCTTCCAGCACCTTAAAATGGCAAGGCCCCAGGCGAGGATGGAATTACAGCGGAGCTTCTGAAAGCGGGTGGAAAACCGGTACTGAAGTCCTTCAGAAGCTCTTTAATTCCGTCCTACATGGTGGCACTACACCGGAGGCGTGGAGCAGAAGTGCGGTGGTCTTGTTCTTCAAGAAAGGCGACAACGCTCTTGAAGAACTACAGACCGATTTCCTTCTGAGCCGCGTCTACGTGCTGTTTTCAAAAGTCATTACGAATCGTCTCGCACGCAGACTCGACGACTTCCAGCCTCCCGAACAAGCCGGTTTCCGAAAAGGCTTTAGCACCATAGACCACATACATACCCTTCGGCAAATTGTACAGAAGTCCGAGGAGTACAATTTGCCACTATGTCTGGCGTATGTGGACTATGAGAAAGCCTTTGATTCCGTCGAAATTTGGGCGGTGCTGCAGTCCCTTCAGCGGTGCCAAGTTAACTGTCGGTATATCGAAGTGCTGAAGTGCTTGTACAGTAGGGCTACGATGGCTATCCGAGTAAAGAACCAGAGTACAAAACCTATCCAACTGCAGAGAGGTGTAAGACAGGGTGACGTTATATCCCCGAAACTCTTCACCGCTGCATTGGAAGACGTTTTCAAGCTTCTGGACTGGAAAGGATACGGCATTAACATTAATGGCGAGTACATCACTCACCTTCGATTTGCCGATGATATAGTCCTTATGGCAGAATCGCTGGAGGACCTAAGACTATGCTCAATGACCTCAATAGTGCCTCCCAACGGATAGGTCTTAAGATGAACATGGACAAAACAAAGATCATGTTTAATGTCCATGTCACACCTATGCCGGTAGTTGTTGGGAGCACTAAGCTCGAAGTTGTTGACGAATATGTTTACCTGGGACAAATAGTCCGACTAGGTAAGTCCAACTTCGACCGAGAGGTCAATCGACGGATTCAACTCGGCTGGGCAGCGTTCGGGAAATTACGGCACATCTTCTCGTCAGGTATACCTCAAAACTTGAAAACGAGGCTGTACAACCAGTGCGTGTTGCCAGTGATGATCTACGGAACTGAGACGTGGTCCTTCACTGCTGGCCGGATGAGGAAGCTCAAGGTCGCTCAGCGAGCTATGGAGAGGGCTATGCTCGGAGTCTCACTGCGTGATAAACTTAGAAATGAGGATATCCGCAGTAGAACCAGAGTGACCGACATAGCCCAACAGATTAGTAAGCTGAAGTGGCAATGGGCCGGCCATATAGCTCGAAGAACCGACAACCGATGGGGAAAAAAGGTTCTCGAGTGGCGGCCTCGTACCGGCGGACGAGTGTGGGCGTCCCCACTAGATGGAGTGACGACCTGGTAAGACATGCAGGAAGTCGATGGATGCGGGTGGCTCAGGACCGTGCTTTGTGGCATTCCTTGGGGGAGGCCTATGTTCAGCAGTGGACTTGTGAAGGGCTGTAATGATGATGATGATGATGAATATTGAACCCTACAGTACATATGTACAGGCGCGCTCTAGTTTTCATCACGAGACCCACGAGACCCTTTGACTCGAACGCAAAAAACCGACATGCTTCCGAGACCCAACGAGGGCCGCGAGACGCGACGCGACGCGACGAGGGCACCATGTACACGCTCGTACTCGGCCTGTCTCGTGGTGTCTCGACGAGCGTGTACAGCCGCCATTATGGCGTACACTGTACTATGGCTGTACACGCTCGTCTCGTCGCCTCGCGTGCCTCTCGTCGCGTAGAGGTTCGACACGAGAGCACACCATGTACACACTCGTTGTATCACTTGAACTCCGGATGCCCACTGCGATAGACGTAGAAGAAACTGTTGCTATGTTTTGCCTTTGCTATTTTTTATTATATTTTTTATACATATTTCCAATAAAAAGAAAATTAATAAGCCATGGTGGATGGTTTCTATTCACTGTAATAGAACTATGTAAGTTGCTATATTGTATTTAACAATATTGAACCATTTTTTTGATAATTTTTATAATTATCAGAAAACAAACGAGTGTGTACAGGCGCGCTCTCGTTTTCATCGCGAGACTCACGAGACCCTCTGACTCGAGCGCAAAAAACCGACACGCTTCCGAGAGCGAACGAGGGCCGCGAGACGCGACGCGACGAGGGCACCATGTACACACTCGTACTCGGCCTGTCTCGTGGTGTCTCGTCGAGCATGTACAGCCCCCATAACAGTCCACCTAATGTTACCGATTATGATATTATGGTAATGATTTAACGTGTAGTGGCGGTGTAAGAATATCCACTACCCTATATCGTCCCGTAGGTGTCTTAAGGTGTGATAGAGGTAAAGTGAAACTGGAGATTGGCAGCAACATCTTACTTATAACAACTCAATATTATAAAAAATTGTGGTTACAAATCCGCCTTCCAAGCGTGGCAATTATGGCATAATATCTGCTTTGAGGCAATCTGTGGGGGAAGCCTATGTTGAGTAGTGGACTTATAGGCTGTATTGTAATGGATAGACCTAATGGTGCCTACGGTAGAACATTACCCATTACAACCAACTTTAGACAAAGAAGTCAGCACTCTCTAAAATCGGTGTGTTGTGTTGCATTTTGAATTTAGGCTTTTATTTTGCCACCTTGCAAAAAAAAGTCTTCTCAGCAAAACTTAACGATATTTTGTTCTGTTTTGTTATGTTGACAAAGTTGTAATGTAACTTAATGTATCTCCAAATACTGTCTGCAAAAATTGTGTAAAATACATACTCTCATCTAAGACTAAGACTTTTAACGCGTTGGTTTCATAGATATATTGAAAGAATATGCAGTAAAACTATATTTTATTCTGTGTTCAAACTTCTAGGATTGCTTTGAATACGATCGTAGAACAATCCAATAAGCCATCGAGCGCGTTTTGTTCATGAGCCAGTAAGCTTGTAGATTGCATCGTATGTTTTTATTCAAGTTTCTCTTGAATGTGCTTGGTTCTGCTTGACCGCTTGTTACAGTTTACTAGCTAACTTTTACCCTTTTGAAACTTCATATTTCATTTGAATGTTAATAAAAAAGTAGGTAAATAGAGCCTCCTTTCTTTCTGCAGATTTTTTGAACAGAACGAAGTTTTGACTGTTTTCATATCATCATCATCATTACAGCCCTTCACAAGTCCACTGCTGAACATAGGCCTCCCCCAGGGAATTCCACAAAGCACGGTCCTGAGCCACCTGCATCCATCGACTTCCTGCATGTCTTACCAGGACGTCACTCCATCTAGTGGGGGGACATATAATCTTCAAATATTTAAAATTTATAACACATGTAGATTTCCCCACGATGTATTTCTTTGTCGCAGATTCGCAGTAAATACACTTAAAATTATAATTTATAATTTCATTGGTATTGGTATCGCACTCGGTTTGTAAGTACAGGATACGAGACATCTTGCGCTGCGATTTGCGATTATGTTAAGCTCGGCAATAACGGTGGACCCTCCCAAATTTCCTGTAACTATTTACGGATGAATGTTGATAATAATAACATACATGCGAGTTGTTTACTAAACTTACATTTATGAAACGTTATACTCGGACTAACGTTTCTGAATCAATGAAAGCCATTAACTTGTTTTTCGATTTTGATTTCTATTTCGATGATATCCCGGACGTCGGTCTGAGCGAGATTAGAATGGCTCTTCAGCACCTTAAAAATGGAAAGTCCCCGGGCGACGATGGAATTACAGCGGAGCTTCTGAAAGTGGGTGGAAAACCGGTACTTGAAGTCCTTCAGAAGCTCTTTAATTCAGTCCTCCATGGTGGCACTACACCGGAGGCGTGGAGCAGAAGTGCGGTGGTCTTGTTCTTCAAGAAAGGCGACAACGCTCTCTTGAAGAACTACAGACCGATTTCTTCTAAGCCGCATCTACATGCTGTTGTTATTGTTGTCGATAGTCATTACAAATCGTCTCGGACGCGGACTCGACGAATTCCAGCCTCCCGAACAAGCCAGTTTCCGAAAATGCTTTAACACCATAGACCACATTCGTATCATACGGAAAATTGTACAGAAGACCAACTACTTTGTCTTGCGTATGTGTACTATGAGAAAGCCTTTGATTCCGTCGAAATTTGGGCGGTGCTGCAGTCCCTTCAGCGGTGCCAAGTTGACTGTCGGTATATCGAAGTGCTGAAGTGTTTGTACAGTATGGCTACGATAGCTATCCGAGTACAGAACCAGAGTACGAAACCTATCCAACTGCAGAAAGGTGTAAGACAGGGTGACGTTATATCCCGAAACTCTTCACCGCTGCATTGGAAGACGTTTTCAAGCTACTGCACTGGAAAGGATACGGTATTAACGTCTATGGCAATTACATCACTCACCTTCGATTTGCCGACGATATGTCCTATGGCAGAATCGCTTGAGGACCTAAGCACTATGCTCAATGACCTCAATAGTGTCTTTCAACAGATAGGTCTTAAGATGAACATGAACAAAACAAAAGTCATCTGTAACGTCCATGTCACACCTATGCCGGTAGTTGTTGGGAGCACTCAGCTCGAAGTTGTTAACGAGTATGTTTACCTGGTACAAATAGTTCAACTAGGTAAGTCCAACTTCGACCGAAAGGTCAATCTAAGGATTCAACTCAGCTGCCCAGCGTTCGGGAGATTAACAACACATCTTCTCGTCAGGCATACCTCAAAACCTGAAAACGAAATAGTACACCCAGTGCGTGTTGCCAGTGATAACCTATAGATCTGAGACGTGGTCCTTCACTGCTGGCCGTATGGGGAAGCTTAAGGTCGCTCAGCGAGCTATGGAAAGGGTTTTGCTCTTAGTTTCTCTGCGTTATATACTTAGAAACGATGATATCCGCAGTAGAAACAGAGTAACCGACATAACCTAACGGATTAGTTAGCTGAAGTGGCAATGGGCCGGCCATATAGCTCGAAGAACCGACAACCGATGGGGAAGAAAGTTTATCGAGTGACGACCTGGTAAGACATGCAGGAAGTCAATGGATGCAGGTGGCTCAGGACTGTGCTTTGTGGCATTCCTTGGGGAGGCCTATGTTCAGCAGGTGAAAATAACTAAACAGCAAACATTCCACCTTGATAATAATTGGATGCTGTGACATCTACACCTACATCTATCCTCGGCAATAATCAAAATGCAGAAGCTTTGAAACCCTTGAGGACTACAATGGAATGCCTCGTTACGAGTAAAATGGGTGTCCGATTTTTAGACGACTTCAAACAAAGGAGTTTAACAATTCGACTATTATGTTTCTTTAGTATAATCAAACAACAATTCTCATATGAATTCTTAATAGTTATTTCTTTTTAATAAATATAAACAAATTAAGACACTGACTATTACACAAGATTGATAAAATTTAATTAATAAAAAACTTATCATAGACGAATTTTAGTAAATCAAGAAAATATTTTTTTTTACTATTATTATTACGACATTTAATATTATTAATGTATTTAGAGCGTATTCATACACTAAACAAATCAAAATAAATTTGCTCCAATTAGGACTCAAAACAATTCGCCGTTGTAAGGACGTAGACGCTGTGACATTAATTTAAATATTTATCATTCCCACTTGTTTGTCCTCAATTGAAAGTACAAGTAATCGTTTCAAGAGCGCTAATATACTAATGTAGAAAATTCGAAGATGTTTATTAATGGTTTAAACTCATTAAATGTAGGTACATACCGTTATCTCACACTGTTTAACTTATATTTTACAAAGTCATCTGCTATCGCCGTAAATTCACAAATTTTACTTATTGATGATTTTTATCAGTTTTATTTATATTTTTACGTGTAAACATCGTTTTATAAACAATGGTATCTATATCATACAATGGTGAAGTTCATTGAATCTATATAGCAAGTATATTTACTTGATGTACACGAAATGTCACGTCATCTGACATCTAACGTTCACCGTTAGCACGTAAAAGCGTGTTCAGGTGGCGGTATCAATTCGCCGAGAATTTTGGCAATTCCCGTCTATCGCTGATAGCCTCATTTGACTCTGTCATGTAACTCGCTTCCGTGTTATAGGCTCGGCTCACAAATGATCGCAGCGTGTTAACACGACAGTACACAAACACGGTGCGTTTGTTATGGCTAATTAGGCGCAACCCCGCTTAACCGTGCGCCTACGGATCGCCCGCCTTGTTGAGATAACTAGTCTACATTGTTTAACATTAACCTCTTATTGTTTATCGGTGCTTTACTGAATATGTATAAGTAGTAATACTTTGTACAATGCTATTGATAGGTTTCCGATGGACCCACGTGAGATAATGCAGGTGGATTTGGAAAAGATTATTTCAGTCATTTGGTACACCTTAATTCTTACATTGTTATTAGATTACGCCGCATCACATTTATAAGACTATCCATAGATTTTTCCAAGAATGCGCCAGCTAGCACGCATTTCTCGGAAGATTTGTCCTCACTCCTCAAGCTCGTGTGCGTTTGGTGTGATCAGAGCTGACGCCCTTGCACTGATCATAAAACACTCCATTTCCAGACTGTATAATTAAGTTGGTGGTTAAAGAAGCCGGATATTCCCGAATCAATCAGTTGCGAGGGCGCAGTTCTTAAGTCGCAAGGTGCTTCGCGCACAGAGGTTAGCATTTAGAGAAAAATATTCTAGTTTCCGAGAAATATTTAAGATAATATAATTTGGTATATTTCCCCATTTCTCATTAAATAACATAATATAAATTGTTATTTTGCTATCTTATAGTAAACTAACTGATACTAAGTAAGTAAGTAAGTGTACAAAACATTGTTTTGTTTTGTTTCAAAGCTTTGTTATCTAGCGCGATAACACGCAAGTATTACACTTTCCCTAGTTTTGCTAGACTGATTTATTAGCGTAATATCTAGACAATAATATTACAGTATGATTTACGTTTCTGTTAGTCATGCGAGTTCTTTTTTCATCGTAACAACATATTTATTTGGACTTAAATTGAATAAATTCTATTCTGATTCCATTTCACCCAATAAATGGATTACGGGATCGAAAGTTAAAGAAAATATTTGATCGGGTTCATTTATGTTTGATTATGTTTTGAAGCGTCCATTTATTAATCTGACTATAACTATGTTTACTTTTGTGGTTAGATTACTTATTTATTACAAAAATAATATAATATATTATATACAACATTTTAGAATTTGTAAGGATTTGTAACCTAGGAGTGATGCAAAGATAAAAACACGATGTTTAAAAAGAATAATAACTGAATATAATATTGGTAAAAATACAATGAGTAAATCATGAATAAAATTAATAAAAATGTCATAAAAAGTATTGATAAACTATTACTTAATGTGATTTACTTTTATTTATAAATCTGTAGTGGTAAACGAATACTTATAGTCCACCGGACGGTATGGCGGACACTGCAGGCCATAGACACTTGCAACCAACTTCATATAAAGAAGATGTGACCTCTAAGAACTAAGATGGAATATAGGCCATGAAAGGCCTATAATTATACTGGCTCTCTGTACCCTGCAGACTGGAACACAGTAGTGCAAGCACTGCTGTTTGGCGGCAGAAATAGGTAGGAGGTAGGTCCTACCCACATACGGATGCAACGATTGCCTAGGCAGAAAAGGTACCTACCACCTAGTAAATTTTACATTCAAAGCTCTCAAACTTTCATCTTTAAATTGTCGCGATTGTTTAATTTCCCTATACCCAAAGATAAATTGAAAGGAGAAGGAAGAATGGAGAAAGCTAAACCTACAAAACGTACACTACAAAGTAGAAGGTTATATGCTAAGCGTACTTGAAGTAGAAAGGAGAGTTGGTAGACATCGTGGCGCAGTATAGGGTTGTGATTATGTAAATTTAAATAACGCTTTCATTATTCAATTGCGAAATTGATTAGTAACATGCTACTGAAGTGGCGCCGTAAGACAATCAACCTGAATTATTTTTTGTCAATTAAGTTTCTTTTTAAAACAGTTTTTTAGCAATTTTGTTGTAAGCATATATATATTTACATAATACAAATATTACACAATTATATAAGATAAATATATAAGGTAAACATGTGTGGAATTTGTTGACGTCCATTTACGATTATCGAAGCATCTAAGAAGCTTTATTCCAAAGTGTTAACCTAAGGGTATAAGTTAAGGGTCCAGATTTCAAGCCGGGTCACGGCAAGTTGAGTGTGATGCGTGAATTCTGTAGTACGAAGGCGGGTTATTAATTCCAAGGCTCGAAACATCGCTCATACATAACCCACGTTAACAGCTATCATCAATCACATGAAGTTTCTAAGGTGTCTGACGCACCTTTACATCTTTATTTGAACTGTATACCTACTGATCTTTTCAATGGCGACAAGTTTTCTAAAGTATCTTTTTTGTATTGATGACCGCGAAGCCTAGTGGGTTTTTATAGAAGTTTGGATGATCAACGAACACCCACCTGATGGGCGATTACTATGGTTCATAGACACCTACATCTATCATCGATTAAGAATAAAAATGCAGATGCGTAGTCACCCCTGAGGACTAACATGGATGCCTCGTTACCTGTTAAAAGAGCTTTGGTCGGAGTGCCTGGTTACGAAAACACAAACTTTTAGTTTATTGTCTTGTTGTGTTGGGTGATCTAGCGTCAGAAATAACTTTAATATAAAATGCTACAATTTCTATATCTAGAAACTCTGCAGCGTGTCAGCCAAGTTCGGAAAAAAAGGGCGACGCTCTGACTGTCGAAAATCTAAAATTGATTCTGTTTATGTTGATAGGTTGTCATGCTTACGGAGAGATGTAATGTCAGTTTTTTTTTTCGTATATTACTTAGCTAGTTTTAGCTTCTCTTTTTACTAACTGGATTTATTATTTAGCCTATTATAATTAAAATGTGAAGCATTGTAGACAATGTAATAAAGGAGTTATTCGACAGCAAACAAGGTGTTCTATTTATTGGTAAATCTACCTAGTGCAGAGTTAAACATTTTGGTGTCGAAACCAGGGAACTTTAGATATTTGTAGCGGATCTATCAATGAAGTGCCTTATGTATTAATTTAATTCAGGTTTAAAAAAGGACTTAGAAAATTTGCATTGATTCTGGACTTACAAAATTTTCATAATTGAGACCAAAGGGTATATAATCAAGAGTATAAAATATACGACATTGACATTGGACGTAGTATCTGACTTTGAATATTAAATTAGATTTTTTCAATTGTTGACAAAATGGAATCTAAGGTTATGAATCAAGAGGATCAATTAGAGCATTTAGAGAAAGCTTTTCGAAACTATAAAAAGTCACCTAAAGATAGAATTACGCAATTTTATATTGAAGCAAGACTAGAACAGTTAGAAAAATTGTATTCGGTTTTCTTTGAACAACACTCACAAATAGTGTCAGTCAAGACCCCATAAGAAGATAATTGTTTTTTGACCCCAAGACAAAAAACAATTATCTTATTTTAAGGAAGAAATCTTCGACAAATTTGAGGAAGTCTATTTCGATTATAAAGTTAAACTGAAGCAAGATTTACAGCAAATTCAACCGACAACGTCCAAGCAAATTAATGCTCCCTCTCAATCAGCTTTAGCAACATCTTGTGAAGTAAGATTACCAAGAATTAATGTACCGTCGTTTTCAGGTGGTTAGCAAGTGACTGGCAAGTCTTCTTTGACATGTTTGTGTCTTTTATTCACGAAAATTCAAATTTGAGTCCTGTGCAAAAACTACACTACTTAAAAAGCAGTCTGTCAGGTGAGCCAGCCAACCTTTTAAAAAATCTATCTACTACAGAGAGTAATTACACAGAAGCGTGGAATCTATTGACAAAAAGATACAATAATTTAAGATATAACACTAATGAAATTATGAAAAAACTTTTTGCTCAAAAACTCGTAGACCCAGACTCTGCGGTAGATTTAAAATATCTCTTAGACACTACCAATGCATGCCTGAAATCACTGAGTAATTTGGGTATGAAAATTGAGAATTGGGATATTATCATTATTTTATAGTTGTATCAAAAAACTTGATCAAGAGTCTCGTAAGCAGTGGGAAGTACATATCAGTCAATGTATACCTGAGACCTTACTCACTTGGCTAGATTTAACCAAGTTTCTAGAAACACGGTTTAGGACCTTAGAGATAATTAACTCAATTAAACAAGTAGTAAAACAAAAGGCATTTCATTCTACGGTTGATAAACATGGAGCTGCAAATAATATACGAAAAATAGCCTGCACTATGTGTTCTAGAATGCATATGTTATTTCAGTGTATACAGTTTAATAATCAGTCTCCTAAAGAAAGACCGAGTTTGTACAATCAAGGGGACTGTGTTTCAATTGTTTAGCACCGAATCATCATGTCAAGTTTTGCCGTCAATCAACTTGCTGTCGACGTTGTGGTAAAAGGCATCATTCCTTATTGCATATTAACCGATCACTCGAAACAATACCCAACGAGTTAAGGGATCAAAAGGAAGTTACTAAAGAGGAAGAGACTAAGATTTCGGTAAATTATGCGCAGGAGATACAGAGAGATGTGTTACTGGCTACAGCTGTAGTCAATATCAAATCAAGCAATGGCTATAGTCAAGTAGTACGCGCGCTGATCGATCAAGGTTCCGAGGCGTCATTTGTTAACAAAGCGACTGTGCAAGCCTTGGGCCTCAAACGTACTGCAGTGAATGGTGTTGTATCACGAATAGTTGATGGGAAAACACGAGCACAGAGTATGGTTTCATTCACATTGGAATCACGTTATAATTCATTCTCAACACCAGTCAACGCCTTTGCATTGAGCACGATGACGTCATTTCTCCCGAACAACAACTATTATCACGGACTGGCCAGAACTAGAGAATTTACAACTGGCAGATCCGAATTTTGGAGAACCGAACCGAGTTGATATTATCTTAGGTGTTGATATTCTGAGTGAGATAATATTAGAAGGTTTAAAGAAACATTCATTCGATCGTGGTCTAATCGCACAAAATACGCGATAGGGTTGGATATTATCAGGTTAAGTTCATAAGGGCAATGAGCCAAATCCTAGAATTATAAATTTACATTTGCTTGTAAATGAAGATGATATTTTAACAAAATTCTGGGAAATGGAAAGAGGTCCAGAGAGCATTGAAAGGAATGTAATAAAAGACGAGAGAAAGTGTTAAGAGATTTTTCAAAAAACTACAACGAGAGATGACGAAGGACGTTTTATTGTGAGATTACCATTTAAGAATGAAAATATACAATGTGAAACAAAAGAGATTGCACTACGAAGATTCAAACTACTAGAAAGGAAATTAAGAAAGAATCCGATTTTGTATGACGAGTATAAAAAGGTAATAGAAGACTACCTTCAACAAGGGCATATGGTAAAGGTTTCTAAGCCAGATAGCAATCCTAGAGCGATGTATCTGCCACATCATGCTGTCATAAGGGAATATAAGGAGACCACTAAGTTGAGATGCGTCTTCGACGCATCTTGCAAGGGATCCAATAACGTGTCACTAAATGATTATTTTCTCGTAGGTAGCTTCAAAAAGACCTTAGGCATATTTTGATGAAATGGAGACGTAACCCGTACTGTATTGTAGCCGACATAGTGAAAATGTACCGACAAATTCGTGTACAGGATAATGATACGGACTACCAAAGAATTTGGTAGAGATTTGATCCAAACAACCCAATAGAATGTTACAAATTAGTTAGATTAACTTTTGGTACTTCGTGTGCACCTTATTTGGCAGTTAAGTGCAACAACTGGCCATAGACGAACAATCGAAATACCCAATACCCGCTAAGATCACATTAGAGGATTTTTATATGGACGACTTATTAACAGGTGCTGAAACTGAAGAGGAAGCTATTGAAATATATGAACAATTTAATAAATTGATGAGCTCTGGAGGATTTCAATTACAAAAGTGGTGCACCAATAGCGCAATGTTATTAAATCATATAAATACGGATAAACTAAGGTCAAAGCAATCATATATTTTTAAAGAAATAATGTTGTAAAAATTTTGGGTATTTGTTGGAATAAGAACTCTGATAATTTTGAATATTTGTATCAGTTATCCGAATTAGACATAACTATCACAAAAAGGAATGTATTGTCAGATATAGCGAGATTCGTCCCATTAGGATGGATCGCACCTGTAATAATTACAGCTAAAATTTTTATGCAGAAATTGTGGGAATCAGGACTGTCATGGGATGATAACATCACACCAAATCTGTTGAAAGAATGGATTGCGTTTCGAAGCGATCTGGTTAATATAAAGAACATGATCATCCCGAGATGGCTGCAAGTTAATCGTAGTGACTCGGTTGAGTTGCGCGTATTTTCTGATGCTTCACAAGCCGCATTTGCTGCTACGGTTTATATAAAGGTTACGAATAATCAGGGATGTGTAAAAGTACATTTGGTAGCAGCTAGAACTAGAGTTGCGTCAATAGAAGAGGAAATTTCTATTCCTCAAATGGAGTTATGCGCTGCACTTTTAGCAACTCAACTAATTCATGAAGTATCGCAAGTTTTAAAAATACCTAAAACAAATTTATATGAATGTCTGATTCCAAGGTAGTTTTAGCGTGGCTGCATGGCGAGCCAAGTTGATGGACGACGTTTGTCAGCAATAGAGTTTCCGAGATATTTACTTTTTATTTTTATATAGGATAAGGGTTACAAACGAGCACACAGTCCACCTGATGGTGAGTGGTTGTTGTGGCCCATAGACATTTATATCTATCCTCGATTACGAATCAAAATGCAGATGCGTTGTCACCCCTGAGGACCAAGATGGATTGCTTCGTTTCCGGTAAAAAGGATCTTCGGTTTTCCACACTCACCATACGAAACACAGCAGTATTAAGCTGCTTTACGCTGGTATTCTGTGAGAGCATGGTCCTTCCCCGGTCGAGCCGACCTATTCGTGCTACAACTATACCAGTCATATAGCTGCAGCATGGCTCTACCTCCTAAAAACTTGCACGAACTATTATCGAATATATATAAAAACTATTAGATCTACACACACGTAATTGTCATACGGGTGCAAAGCTCCATAACGTTTCCAAGAACGTTGCTCTTACAATTTCTATAGATCCTGTTACCCGTTTTGATCTCAACTCTTTTCACATTTATGTTCTTATTACGGCTTTCATCAATCTCGAATTTGCATTATACGAATGTGTCATACGAAATTGTAAAATGAATCTTCTTTAGTATAGCGTAATTTACTTTTAATCAAAAGCTAATTAAACAGCTCATATGAAAATTAATTAACAATAGTGGCGTGACGTCCGTAACAAAGTCCGCATTGCTTTTATAACAAGTTTAATTTTACTTCGATTGTCCCCGGACAAAATTTCGTCTATTTGGCACAACGTCGGTCCAAAGTTCTCCAGTTTCAATGGTTGCAATTAATTTTTTGTCGCTAGAGAACGTCGCCTGTTAAACGAAACTCACTATACGCAGGTCCCTCGCTAAATTAGCACAGGTCTCGACTTCGAAACTGGAGACGGATTAACCCAACTGAGTATTATATTTGATGGTGCGAAGGTTACGCGTATCCAAATACTATACTACTGTAAACGTAGGAAAGATCAAAACTAAATCAACGTTGTCCGTTGTTACGTATCTCCGAATGTTTAAATAATTTGGATCCGGACTGTGGACAAAGGTATTCCATTAACGTTTGCACAAACAAACATTTCACGTACACGTCATGATGCTACAAATTTTTATTTTATGTGTTTGGATTTTGTTATTAGCTTTGTTTGTGATTTATGTGATTTGACCTTTGGTTGTTTATAGATATTTTTGTAGCGGTAATATCATGCGTATAACGGCAATGGGTAATATATTGTTATCAATGATTATAATTATTTAATGTAAAGTAAAATATCAGCCGTCCCTCGAAAGGGCTTTTGAACAGGCAAGATTTCGCCGCACTGTCCATTTTAAATCGTCATTCTATATTGCGTGCATGTCACTAAAGGTTTTTAGTCCCTATTTTAATGTGCTAGTAGAAAAGAAGTGAAAGCTTAACATTAATTCATTTCAGCCTATAAAAATTCACTGCTGAACTAAACATAGGCCTCTCTCATAAATTGCCTCATAGGGCGGATCATGTTTGGCAGGCGGGCTATCAACAGCAGTTTTTATTTATTTTGAGTTATTATCAGAAAGATGCAGCTCCCCAACACCTGTTTCATTTCCCTCGTTCGCCTCTTCCGATACTCACGGGATGATATGGGGTAGATGTAATTGCTAAATATAACGATGCAGTAGTCCGGAAAATGTGTTATATTTCTGATAGTTACAGCTAATACCGCTCCCTTATGAACCTGTTCCAAATCTACGCCATTCAAACTCATTCTTTCGCTTACGTTTTGCATTTTTATTCTCTTTTTATTAGCAGATGCTCGGGGGTCAAAATTAGGGGTGAATTACTCGCAGTCGTTAATTCGTCAGGGTTCCGACGAAAATATGTCGCTCAATCGTTTGCGTCGCGGACTTTGTTACAGCTTAATGAACCGTGATTGTGTTGCAGCGCCCCACTAAATCGGATTTTGGCAGTCATTGTGAGCTAGTTATATTATTTGTGTACAAGTGGCAGTTGCAATTTTTATCGACATTTGTTGATGTTTTCGCCATGTGTTGAACATGGAATGGTTTGTTTTTATTAGCCTTTGAATGAATAACAAATGACTTCAATTTAGTCACTTGTTTTTGTTAGGCATTACTTTAAAAGAAAAGATGTTAATTTAATTACTTTTAGTCTTATATGCGATTAACGGATGTAAAATATTTTAAAATTTAAGAACTTAAAGAGATTTTTTCGCAATATTTTTGAGAACAGAACCTGATCTGAAGTAACACAATTAAGTCTCCCTCACTTTCAGAGAAGCGACACCTTGACAGGCGGCCCTTGTGGACGAAAGACAGTCTGTCTTCTTGTCAAGCCGCAGCACTTACTGAATTGCTTTTGCCACCTGCTTCATTTTTAGGTAACAATTTCAGATTGGCCCTCCTCGCTTTGTAAAATAACCTGACAAAATCCCACGGCGAAATATATGAAAGAAACAAATAAAACGACATCGGTATTGACCCGATTGAATACAGCAGCTGACTTAAAATTTTCGAGCCAACAGTCCGATCGTGTCGGCTAAAAATGGTGATTCATTTTTTTTATATATAAATTCAAAACGTCACCGTTGTAAATGAAGGAACATCCTCTGACCAAAACAAACGGCCTACAGAATAATTCAACTGTAATGAAAAAGCGGTCATGCAAAAAAATAATTGGTTCCTCCACAAAGGCAGTCATCTATTTCCGATGGGCGAAAAATTTTAATTTTTTTTAAACTTTAACCGGGTCCAACTTTACGAATGAATTCAATTTATCCAAAAGAGTTATGTAAATTGCAGTTACGTTTTTATTGTTACAAGGAAAGAACTGCCACGTTATATTTAGATTTAATTACCATAATATAACCATTGAATGTTGGGCCAAGTACATGTCGGGCCACGCTCAAACTGAAGCTAGTTAGCTATTAGATTATTATGGTCAGCAGCATGTTTCAGATAACAATTCAATAATAATAATAACTGCGGCTGGCAACCCGCCTACCTAGTGTGGTAACTATGACAAATATACTCCTATGAGGCAGTTTACGGAAAGAGGGTTACGTAATAAATGAAATCTGTGCTAATAAGACTTCAGTCACTTTTAAATTCCACGCAATGTTCCTCACCCTTTAGTTTGTCAAGGAGTGAGAATAATAAAGTCTTAAATAAGGTATGAATTCAATTCGACACAATAAGCTTTAAAATTATAACAAAAGAGTTCATAAAAATAAGAAGAGGTTCATAAAAACAACCAGCGAAATATTCGCCAATCATAAGAAGAGTCGAAAGTACGCAACGCTGAATGCATTGTATTAAATAAGTTTCACGAAAAATTATCAAGCATTTCGCCGTTCATTGTTTGACTTTTTATCGTCCGTAATACGACACGGTTCCCCGGTTCTTGTTCAACTTCTCGAATTTTATTTCTGTGAAAATTTTATAACTCTGGATACGTTGCGCTGATTGGATTTATGTCTACCTTAAAATGGTAACCATGATGTTTTCTTTAACAACTCAGTTATTATATTGTGAATATTTTATTCAATTAAATATATTATTAAATTGTGAATCTTCACTTTATTCATGTAATACATACATAGTACGTGTGTACATAAATAGTATAAGATCCAATAATATATTATTGCTAAAATCTTTCACATTAATGATTGAAAGTCGCTAAAATTAATTTTATTATATAATCTTTATACCTATATAAATAATTGTTGGTGCGTCTGTTAGTAATCGTGTAACTTCTGAATTACTTGATTGATTGAGATGATATTCACCTAATATATTTGTTTTGTCGAGACCTTGATTCATAGCTACATAGGATCCAACAGCACCTACCGGAAAGGACAGGGCGACGTCTGTCAAGCCAGCTAGTGATATAATAAAAATTGAGAACTTTCATCTAATATTAGAATAACGAACCGACTTACAATTCCTCTGATTTTGAGTGGATTCTGTAGTCACCTGCAACCAACCTTACACGTATAACCAACTATTACTCGCGTCTTAGACGTTGCTTCACTTACACTGAAATTTAGGTCTTGGGTTTTTGTGATGATAACCGTATCGCTGGCGAGAATTGGAGAATTCCGCATCAAAATATGGAAATGCTACATAAGTTAAATAATGCAAAGAAATTTTAAAATTATGCATTTCGTGCTACTGCCACGAATTAATGCAATTCAAACAATAACGCCGGCAACGCAAACATTTCATATAACCGCTTAACTGCGCGATGGAATATATGATCATTTGTTCACAGCTATTTTGCATATAGATTGTTCACAACGTTATGAATTGTATTAAGAACAAAATTACGCGATATCAAATTTCAACTTTTGTCGCCGCCCACTCCAAATAAAGGCCTTACGCAACCCATAAGGATCAACGTCAAACATCGTCACAAAACGTTTTCAATAAAGGGATCGCGGAAAGTTTCGTCAAATTTCGTATTCCACTACCATTTGCCTCATATTATGCTAGCGTCATTCAGCCCCCATAGATACGCCCCTTTACGCGGCCTTTGCCAAAATTTCATTTGCTTAGGTTCACGCGAGCGTCGTTTCAAATACGCTTATCGCTGGGACAAATTTTGCAGGATTAAAGTCATATTAAAAGTGACAATTTTAAAACATGAATTTCTCTTACTAGGAGCTCCAAACGGCTAAAGTTTTACAGTAGCAACGATCGTCTTCTCAAGCTTTTTTACGTCAGAAGCTGTAAAAGACAAAAAGTTTAACTCAGTTTATTGGACATCAAACAAAAATGAAAAAGTTTTCATCTTAACGTTTAGGCTCGGTACCTGCCGAATAAAACATTGGGAGATATTTATTCATTTCAATTCCTTTTATGCGAACTGAAGTAATATTTTATTTTGAAAACTTTTGATCCACAACACTCTCGAACCATAAAGGAGGAACCCTCCAAGTAAGTCTGGGAGTCAAATGAAATTGGCGAGATAGTTTACTACAAATTCTCTTAAACGTTTTAACTGTTTTGCATAACTAAGTCGTCAGAAAGCTTCTCTTCGGAGATTTAGTCAAGTTTAATGAGCGGCTAAACTTCCTAGTTTTGAGAAACGTCTATAGGAGTTGCCAAGAAAACCCTTTTTATATAAATTATATAATTCAAAGTCCGTTGTCGGCTCTTCCTTCCTTATTTTTCTATCGTCCTAAATGATTTCATACCTTCCTTTTAATTTACATCTAATCTCTTATTTCTTTAGTTCGTAAACAATCCTGTGTGGACAAAGATGTCTCTCATAAGAGGGAAGACTGGCCATAGTTGCCACGTTTAACAGACGTCCAACACTTGACGGAGTTCCCCTATGCCTGTGCGAGTATTTCACTTCTGGTTGTCAGTTATAGTTATTTCCTATATTTTCGAGGTTACCGTTACAGCCTATGAAAAGTCCACTGCTGAACATAGGCCTCCCCAAAAAGTGCCTCATAGGAAGGATGTTTGCCACAGTTGCCAAGCTTGGCAGGCGGATTGGCAACCGCAGTTTTTTTATCGTTAATAGTTAGACGCTGCTGCCTAGCTCCTAATTTGTTACCCTCTGTCGCCTCTTACGACACCCACGGGACGATATGGGATAATGAATATTCTTACACCATCACTAGACGGTAAATAGAAAAAATAATTCTCATAAGTATTTTTAATAATTAATGCATCATCGTCATCACAAGTCCACTGCTGAACAATGACCTCCCCCAATTAATGCATAGTAATGCTTAATTCCATTGACTACTAAAGTATGTATGCGGGCTTACATATATTGACCTATTTAGGGATAATACATCGATCCAATCCGACGGAGGGACCTAACTGGAATGAAGTCAAAAACGCGTCTGCACCGCGGGCCACAGTTTTGCGGCATTTACATTCTGGGTCGGCGCGGCGGGCGCGCCGGTGTAAATCATTGTAATTTCATTTTAACCCTACTTCCTCTGACGCAGTCGGTACTTGCCACTTTAAACTCATTCGTTGACGGGCGGCGCGAATTAAATATTTTAATTTTTTAGCAGCTGTTGCGTCAACGCTTTGAGAGCAACCACACTTCGTAGCGTAATGTTTCGTTTGAGATAGGGTTTTCTGAATAATTTTCCTATTCATATGTTGTTGTTGGAATAAACAGTACGAAAAAATGAGGGATTTATTATCGCACTAACTCATTGTACCTAAAACTTTGGAACTTACTATACCCTGTAAATTTAAATCCAAGCGTAGCCCTTTTTAGTCATTAGATTTCTTAAAAATAAAGGAACGTGATTCTGTAATTTTGTCAGTGGAGTCACATTATGATGATCTTAGATAGAACGTTCTTGGTAATTTTTTTGATGTAGTTATGATAAAAGTGATTGTCAAGAGTAATTCAACTTACAAATTAGTAAAAATCGACTTCAAAGTACTAAAAGAAATGTAATCATCGAAATTGGTTGACGTGGTAAAGAATTCTTCGCCGCTATTGCAAACTTCTTATTTATACGGGATCACCCCTAAGATAGCCCCTTTCTAACACAAAAAGATTAATTGAAATCGGACTTCGAGATAAAGAATTATCGCTGAACATACAAAAATAAAACTATTTAGAGTAATTGTAAACCTTCACCTTTTCTTAAAGTCGGTTGTAAACAAAGCAAGTAGTACTATCAACTAGCACCACATATGAATTAACGACATAATATTATGTAAATACGGTAATCACTTACTATTATACTATATAATTCCAAGTGCGATACGCACGCTAAGCACATATTAATTATATTTCGCTTACGTATGCAGATTAAGGTAAATTGCGAAGACGAATCGCCTATTATTGCAAAATATTCCCAATTCTATAACCGACTATGTTTGCTGCGATTAAATCCTTCAGGATGTTATGATAGTTTGTGTTTAAACGGGTGGGTTTCGCTGCCAAGTCGTCCTATACGTTAGTCGCATGTTCGTATTTCCTTTTCAGGGGTATGAAACTAGCTAAAACATAATACGAGATGACTACATGCGGCGTTCGTATCTTGTAGAGGAAATTTATTATTACGTCGCAAATAAAGAAGCCACACGTTATCTACTAATGGAATATTCTATTGGTAGGTAATGTATAGTTTTGACTTGAAGTATATTTCTTGTGAAATAAAGGGGTTAAAGTCTATTTTTTTTTATATGATAGTGTGACAAACGAGCACACGGTCCACCTGATGGTAAGTGGTTACTGTGGCCCATAGACATCTACATCTATCTTCGATTACGAATCAAAATGCAGATGCGTGGTCACCCCTGAGGACTGAGATGGAATGCCTCGTTTCCAGTAAAAAGGGCTCCGGTTCTCTACAGTCATCATACGAAACACAGCAGCATTAAGCTGCTATTTTACACTGGTATTCTGTGAGAGCGTGGTCCTTCCCCGGTCACGCCGACCCATTCGTGCTACAACTATACTACTAATATAGCTGCAGCATGGTTCTACCACGTATATCAATTTTATCTGTACCATCATGGTACAGATAAGATTAGGATACTGTAAAGGATCAAGCTTGCGCTTAGGCTTTGTGACTCTTAATCGCCATTTGTGGTGTATAGGCAAAATCCTTTTAATTAATAGGTAGACTGTGTAGAAATCATATTTATAATGAATCTGCAACTTGCCTAAGACTAGCTCTTAACTAGTAGGTACTACAACTTTTTAAAGAAAATCTAAAAATGAAAGTCCAATTTTTTTAAAAGAGACCAAAGTACAGTGGCATAATATTTCACTACATATTCATAAAGTTGGCATATTACCAAATTGTTTTTATTTAGTTTCTTGTGTAATTTTTCACAGTCTCGCATTTATTAAGACCATAAAGTGCAATTTTACGTCATAAATAGTTGTTTATTTAAAATTTTCCACGTGGTAGAGCCATACTGCAGCTATATTAATAGTATAGTTGTAGCACGAATGGGTCGGCTCGACCGGGGAAGGACCACGCTCTCACAGAATACCATCGTAAAATAGCAGCTTAACACTGCTGTGTTTCGTATGGTGAGTGTAGGGAATCGGATACCCTTTTTACTAGAAAAGAGGCATTGAGACAGAGGCCCATCTTAGTCCTCACGGGTGACAACGCATCTGCATTTTGTTTCTTTATTAAGGAAAGATGTAGATGTCTATGGGTCACAGCAACCACTTACCATCAGGTGGACTGTGTGCTCGTTTGTCGCCCTACACAATAAAAAAAATTAAAACATTAAGGCAGTACACGTATTATCTTTTGTATATTATATTTGTTGCGGAAAAGCAACCAACGTTTTTTATTAAAACTGAAACATTAGCATTCTGCCATTGACTATTTTACAGGCGTCATACCTTCCGCCTTTAAAAAAGTTCAAACGTTCAAAGTTTTAGAGCTACGCTGCAGCTATTATATTGTGGTTGTAGCACGAATGGGTCGGCTCGACCGGGAAAGGACCACGCTCTCACAGAATACCAGCCTAAAATAGCAGCTTAATGCTGCAGTGTTTCGTACGGTGAGTGTAGAGAACCGGAGACCCTTTTTACTGGAAACGAGGCATTCCATCGTAGTCCTCAGGGATGACAATGCATCTGCCTTTTGATTCTTAATCGAAGATAAATGTTGACGTCTATGGGCCACAGCATCCACTTACCATCAGGTGGACTGTGTGCTCGTTTGTCACCCCCATTCTATTAAAAAATTAAAAAATGTCCTGAGCTACTTGCACTTTGTTGATGACACTAAATTCTTATAATTTTAAAATTTACAAAAAAAATGAAAGTTCACTGTTGGCCTTCTAAAAATGATTCAGCTGGCTTGCAATGTCTATTTTATTTGTAGTCGCGTTCTCAAAAACGGCTCTAATAATTTTTATGCAATTTTGTACTTAGATCATTTTTGACTCAACAGTTTTTCTTAATAGGCCTAAACTCTGAGTATATTTTTTTCTAACGCCAAGCTAAACGGGGACAATTGTAAACAATATCGAAATACAATAGGGTTTTATTTCACTAAATTCTTAATAGGATAAAGAATAATTGGTAAGTTGGCTTTCCAGAGATTTCGTGTTTAATACTCACATTTTCTATTGAAGTCCATAGAAATAAGAATTCAATTTTTCTTTTTAAAGTAACCTGTGGCAACAGATTTTTTTTTATGTCAGACTTGTTTATTAAAATTTACCACAGTGCTTTATGAATGAGGTGGAGATGGATTTTAATTTAAGTGAATCGCGTATTTTTTTCTGATCCGCAATAGATTACTACCTCTCTGCTTTTGCTCTGAGGTGTGTAATAAACAATTAATACATAGATTTTATTAAGAACTAGCGACCCGATCTGGCCTTAGACACTAAGAAATTAAGGTTTAAGATAATTAGCAAAGATCATTTACGAGTACTTTATCAGTTTTTCAATTTTCTAAAAAAAAAAGATTTCCGAAGATTAGCGCGGACAGACAGACAATTAAAAAAATGGATATCCATGTCTTAATAGCTTGCAAATAACCCCTTAACTTAAAAGAAGTCAGTTATTTCAATATTACAGACAGACACTTCAATTTTATTTACATGTATAGATAATGAATCGTATTAACGATACATAAACAAGTGCTTTGTGGCATTCCATTGGGGAGGCCGATGTTCAGCAGTGAACTTGTGAAGGGCTGTAATGATGATGATGATGATGATGAAACACTTGCTTTTAATTCTGATATTTGGAGCATGTTATATTATAACGTTGAGAGACTCACACAGAAGCAATGGTTGTTAACAATCTACTTCAATTAAATTTTCACAACGTCGTTTCCTTGATATTGAAGCGTAATCTTACTACGGGTGTACTTATATAATGGGACGCTGTGTTTGTCAAATATTATATGTATTCATAGTGTATAGTCCCAATACACGTTATAATACTTCCTTACGTATGCATCGTTATGTTATAATGACGGTCGGTATTAATAGCGGTATTTCATTGCTTTTCAATTTCATCGCATAGTATTAGCACACACATAATATCATCTCTGTTTGCATTTTGTCCGTGTGTGTGTGTGTGTGTGTGTGTGTGTGTGTGTGTGTGTGTGTGTGTGTGTGTGTGTGTGTGTGTGTGTGTGTGTGTGTGTGTGTAAGAATGAATTAAAACGCCTCTACGATACAGGAGAAATTCTTAGTATGGGGGAGAGGAGGAGTAGAAACGTTATTCTTAAAAAAAATACAAAAATAGACGTTTTTATAATGTTGTCACCTTGGAGGCTTTTTATACAACAGAGTCAATCTAATTACTATCCGATTTAAAAGTTACCTAATCGCAATATCTTAAATCTAGTTCGATTAAAGAAACAAGGTACATTATATAAATTACAAATATATTACTACCAAAGGGCGGCTTAAGCACTAGTCTCCCACAGTTATAACAAAGAGGCGTAATACTTTTAACATTATGTACAATAACTATATTATATTGTGGTTAGAAAATAAATTAATATTATTATTATGTTTTTTGTATTTGTGTTATTTAGTTAACAGTTTCATGATTGAAATCTTAATATTTTATCAGTACTATTTATAAAAAATGAACGTACAACGTAAAAAAATATACATACATAGATAATGTAGAACTGGATAATTATTTATTTTTCGCATTCCTTTTTCTTCAAACCGTTCTGTACTAAATCGACATTCTTCAACTGTCGACAAATGAATCAAAGCCTTTTTAAGAAGAAAAAACAAATCAGTTCCTCTCAACTCCGCGTAGGTGGGAACGGGAAGGTTGACGGTTAATTTTATTGCCGCCTCCCCTGTCTTCATTGAATCGTTTTATGGCATCGTACGTTCAATTAAAATCAAATTTACTCCCCTCCTATGTTTGATTATTGACAACCTTTTAAATATAGAGTTGCTTGTCGACGCCTTGCTCTATGTTATGAAAACGTTTATAATTTATATTAAAATTCTCTTTACTCCCTCGTTAAATGTTGCTCAAATGTGTTTGCATGCTAACGATTTCAAAATAAACATCTCGTCTTTGTTTTTAATTTTAAAAAAAATCGTTCACGTCTATTTATAATGCCTTACTTTAAAACGTAATTTCAACAAAAAATATTGGTTGTGTTTTATGTTTCACACATTGTTGGTTGTGTTCTAGAGTTGTGTACAACAAAATTAGAATAAGGCATGCGGATCTCTGCAACAAGCCAAGCATCATAGTGATAGCTTATTTTTGTCAACAAGATCTCATTAAAACCCAAAAATACCTATTAATAAAGTCTCCTAACATTAATGATGGGTTATTTTACACAAGTTTAACAAGAAATGGCCAAAGTGTTTAAAAGGGTTGCTAGAATGTAAAAAATTTCGTACCCATAAATTGTAACAAAAGGTGGGCAAAAAATTGGTCCTCTTTTTGGGTCGGGAGCGGGGGATAGAAGACAAACACAAGTCAATACACATAAAACTTTGAACCAATATAATCAGTCAGTGAATTCAGCAGAGTATTCATTTTACGTTGATGGATCTGCTGATTGTTTAGGAACAAGGAAATAAATTTTTTATCACTTTTTGGTGGGTAGCTCACGTGTGCTATCACGTGCTTATTTTCTTAGAATGATTCTTAATATAGATCTTAGCTTATATTATTTTAGATGTACCTATCTAAGGTCACTGTTATTTAAAGGCCTTTACGATAAGTGTTGTAAAGGCAAAGTATTAAAATAATATTTCCACCTCAGCATTTGAGTGAAGAACACACATGGTAGAGCCACGCTGCCGCTATATTATGGTTGTAGCATAAATGGGTCCGCTCTACCGGGGTAGGATCACGCTTTCACAGAATATCAGCTTAAAATAGCAACTTAATGCTGCTGTGTTTCGTATAGTGAGTGTAGAGAACCGGAGACCCTTTTTACTGGAAACGAGGCATTCTAAGTCCACTGGGGTGACAACGCATCTGCATTTTGATCCTTAATTGAGGATAAATGTGGTGTGTGAGCCACAGCATCCACTTACCATCAGGTGGACTGTGTGCTCGTTTGTCACCCTTATTCTATAAAAATAATTATTAATAGATCCTACTCAGGCGGACCGTTATAGTTCAATAGTAGTATCAATAAAGATCCTAGTTGTAGTTGATAAGGAAAATATCGTCTTGTCAAGTACCCATATCGTATCTTAAAAACATTTATCAAAAAATGCTTAAGGACTGGGAATACCACAATCTTACTTAATTGATATTTTATATAATATTTCAATTCTGAGTGATTGGGTTCGGCAACAGGAATATACTCGTATATAGTAATTATGCCGTGAAGTCTCATTCCTATTGGACATAAAATGTGTATTCCCTAGCGACATCTCTTCGATTCAATTTGTAAAGTACATTTTAAACTTAAATTTAATCTTAAAAATTAAATATCAAAAATATACTTTCTATCTATAATAGGACATCGTTCTAAGATTATTATATAATTTTTTATTATAAGCTAACGACCCGCCCCGGCTTCGCCTGGGTGGGTTCTATTAATGTGGCGACATTTAGATTTTTAAAATAATCATCAATTATCATTTATTTTATCTTCTTTTATTTTTCCATTTCACAAAAAAAAATTGTAAGTTTTTCGGATAAAATATAGCATAGATCTCTCCTGGCATTGCTTTATCTGTTCGTAGTTTCATCACAATCGGTTCAGCCATTACAAAGATTAGCCCGGAGAGACGGACAGACAGACAGAAAGACAGATAAACAAAATATTCTATATATGGTTATTTAATTCTTTATAGTATGCAAATAACCTCCCCCCACGTACAATAGAAGCTAGTTAACTCAATATTACAGACAGGTAGGTACATCAATTTTATTTATATGTCATATCACTCTTACAGTATAATTCTAATACAAAGGTTTCTCGGTCGTTTTGAATTTAAAAAAGCGGGTAGAGTATATGTATAATATTTATTTTGTTTTTACTCTCATTAATTTTTTCGCATAGTGTACATAATTTCATGGGCTATTAAATTGAGATAATATTTTTCCCATGCATATTTAATTAAATTAAACTTTTAGATTCAGTTCGAACCTTGAAAATTACGGTCGCAAAATGGAGAACATAATATTATGTGTTTATATAGTAATAGTATAATATATTATGTTTCTAGCCTTAGGAATCACATTAAAGTTTTATAACCATCCCATTTTGAAGTAATGAGTCAGATTTTTGAAAATGCTCATTTTATTAAATTTCCACGTTTAGTCAGATCTACTCTACGTGGTAGAGTCATGCTGCAGCTGTATTACTGGTATAGTTGTAGCACGAATGGGTCGGCTCGACCGGGGAAGGACCACGCTCTCACAGAATACCTGCGTAAAATAGCAGCTTAACGCTGCTGAGTTTCCTATGGTGAGTGTAGAGAACCGGAGACTTTTTACTGGAAACGAGGCATTCCATCTTAGTCCTCACATCTGAGTTTTGATTCTTAATCGAGGATAGATGTAGATGTCTATAGGCCACGGCAACCACTTACCATCAGGTGGACTGTGTATTTGCTTGTCACCCTTATCCTATAAAAAAAATACTGTTTTAAGAGGACGTCTATGTGTATGTGTGTAGTAGCTTAATACATTTTAAAAGGGGTTTTAGTGACGCTATTAATATATCCTACTAATACTCCCGTTAACTACTCCAAGTATGCTTAAAATGCTTGGGTTAGAGTTTGCTTTCTAGAGTTTGCGGTCCGTACCCTATCAGACTACTGTCACTTAACAGTAGCGAACTGTTTTCGTTTCTAATATCTTGAGAACGACCACATCGACTTCAAACCGTAGCTAACTAATTCATTAGAAGCGCGGCGAAATTTTTCCAGCTCTAAACCTAAGACGAGAGGGCTGTGTTCAATTGGGGGACATTTAGACTGTAACTTTAATTTTACTTTCCACAACAATAGTAATTATCACTTTGTGTGTTTCTTGCTTTTCTTAAACCAACCTTTTGTTTTTACAGGTATGTTGCAGACTTCAACTTTTATACTGTCGCACGTACTAAATTAGTGAGTATAGATCGACCCTGTTCTTGACTTTTCGTAAGAGGCTTTTAGTGTTCTCACAAAAAATATAAGGTTAAATAAAATTGGTCGTGTTATGAAAAACAACGGGCGTTTCTCGAAAGGTGAGTGTTAGAACGCTTACGACTAGAGATTTTTTTCACCTACATTAATTATAGAAAATTAGACAAGGAAGCGCCTTCATGAAGATAACCTGAGCTACATTCATGCGTGTGACACTCTCGTATCTTCACCGCGCTTCACGTTCTCCTGGACACAAACCCTGAGTTCAACCTGTTTGCGGATAAATGGGCTGTAATATTCTTGAAACCCTTGAAGTTCAGTAAGCGAGTAAAATGAATTAATTATTTTGATTAATGTAATTAAAATTAATGTAATGTGCTTTTGACTGTTTTATTTAAAGTAAAATAAATAAAATCAAATTGTCACCCGATCCGGGGGCACAGGGAGGTAAAGGTTGAACGTAGGCTACCACTTGATAGCATTTCGGTGATTTCGGTGATCGTTACCAAGCTATTTCTAATTTGTTTTGTGTTGTTAATTGTGTAATATACATGATTGTAAGCTGTTATTTAAAAAAAAGTCCCGCTGGGTTTCTTGCTGGTTCTTCCCAGGACAGAGGTTTCTTTTTCGAACCAGTGGTAATTAAACAAAAGAGTGACTTTCAATAAGTATTATTTATAAACTATATTGAATAAAAAAAAGTTGCTGTTTCTGTTTCTATTTCTTTCCCATAGGTTATTTAAAAGTTTTGTGTTACTTTATTAACGTTATCTGCGTACTGTCTCGTGGGTTAGCATCCCGGGTCGGGCCAAAATCAATTATTGGGGTTTTCTGTCGAGAAATTCTTAGTAACAGCCCGGAGTTAGGAAGTTAGCGGTGTTTCACCCCATGCCTCAGAAAGCACGTAAAGCCGTTCCGCCGCCGGTCGTGTCGAATTACCGTCCCATCGGACTATGAGAGTGAAATCGAGAGCGTACCTGTGCTTGCGCATATACTTGGGCACTATATAATCCTGTCATGCGCAGATGGCTAGTCTCCGTTGAGACTTGCCGCCGTGACCGAAATTCGGTCTGGAGGACATTATCTGCGTAAGATGTTTAATGCTTGGGTTAATGGCTATTCTCAGACAGTCTCGATGTTCTAATGGCCTTTAAGCGAGACTGCTAATTATGTGGTCTCGGTTTCGAATCCAGAAATCAGTTATTCAGTTTTAATGTCAAGAAATTCTCAGTAGTAACCCAGAGACAGAAAGTTTGGGGTGTTACCCCCGTATCTCTGAAGTCACGTAAAGCCTTGCGTCTTGCGCCTAACCTCACTCCGGTCATGTCGGAGGATTGTTATTAAATGGCATTGGATTCAGAATTTTCTCAAGATCTTGCTTTGTAGCAATCTACGAGTCTACTTATCTGTGATCATATAGTATTAGTTCTAAATCTAATCTACTATATTCCCTTACCTTTGCCCGTAGAAATACTCGTGGTTAAATAAAAAAAATCAGAGAACGGACACAATCTTTATTACATTCTAATTCGTGAACAAATAATTTAAGTTTTGGGATTGGAACCTCACTAGTAAGTACCCTAGCCACCGGGTTGTTCGTTTGTCTGAGACTGTTCACTCAAGAAGAGAGTGAAAGAGCGTAATTAACATGTGGGAAGTTATAAGAATAATCAAAGAGATCAAACAAACAAAAATATAGCATCGATCAAAGTCCTCAAAAAAGTATTATTACCTAAGGAATAATAAAACGAGAAACACAAATTCAAAGACATTCGATGTTAAGAATTCAGTTCGGGTATCTAAGAACATAAATAAATAAAGCTATTTTTCTTGGACTTCGGGGCAAATAGGTTCGCTGGCAACGTAAAGCCTAGAACGCTAACGTGTTTACTGTTTTTCTCAGCACATAACCGTTTGTGAAACGTTATATATGAATGGCAGACATAACACGCTGTTTTTTTTTATTTATAAAATGAGGTGATACTTGTCATCAGGTGAGCCGCATGCTCGTTCGCATGCCTTTTTATAATAAAGAAAAACAAATAAACTTACAGTAGATAGGAAATTAATTATTTTTTTAATCTTATGTGGTACAGCTACGCTGCAGCTGTAAATGCAGCACGAATGGGTCGGCTTGACCGAGGGTGAGTCACACTCGTACAGAATATCTGGGTAAAACAGTTTTATAATGGTATTGTGTTTCGTATCGTAAGTGACGAGAATCAGAGTATTTTTTACTTATTAAGAAGCATTCCATCTTAGGCCTTAGGAGTGACGATGCATCTGTATATTGTATCTGTATATCTTTTTCTTTGGACATGGGCCTCTCCCGTTGTAAGGAGGATTTGCCTTAATCGTTGCGCTTGGCAGATGGATTAACGATTGCTATACCAGACGTTTTGCAACTCTGACGTTGCTCCATAAAATCTTTCTGGCATATCCCATAGTCGCCTCTTTCGACACCCTCAGAACAAAATGGGGTGATGGGTTGATTCTCTTACGCTGCTTGATCCTTGATAGAGTATAAATGAGTCTTTCATTTCGATTCTTAGTCGAGGATATGTCCACCTGATGATTAGTGGATGGCCCCAGCATCCACTAACCATCAGGTGGACTGTGTGCTCGCTTGTGTCACCCTTATTCTATAAAATTATTCGGATGCCTCCAAAAGCTGCTCTTCTTTTCTTCGTTAAGCAAATATAGGATCAAAATCACATTGCCGTCTTCACCACTGCCACATATATTTTATTTTAATTTTATATTATTTTTTGTTTTTATACCAGTTTTTTTAAGTTCTCCTTGATTTTATATTGTTTGTCGTCAATAAATAAACTATAATACGTCTGTTTCCATTTTCAACACGCCAATTTGTTTGTTTTCTATTGAAAATTGCAACCGACATACGCTCTACAACTTGGTAACCACGTTTCCGCTTACAAAACACATAATGAAAATCAAATACAACAAATTGAAATCTATCGTGCGGGGTCAATGCAAACATCAATATGGAGTCCCAACGAACGTTTTATGGAGCAAAATTCAAAAGTAAAATATTTACTCTGTGCACTTCTCTTCCACTCTTAAATAAATAAATATAGAATGTTTTTTCGTGTACAGTTGCGCAGAGAAATAAATAAGACTATCCTCAGACACAGTGTTAATTTCGCTTGCTAACAAAACGCCCTTCCAGGTTTTGGCGTTTTAATTTCGTTAACTGGCTGATTAATTTACTCTGCTTTTGCGATTAAGATAGGTTGTTAATTTAATCGCGATAAGTTATATTTCATTAAAATTCCCTTCGTATGTGTAGCGATGAGTAGGCCGAGACACTAATTAAGAAGAGATTAAGCCAGCTTTCTTAATTTCGCCCTCCACCTACAGGATAATTTTCGGTGGAGAAAATGAAACTAGTTAATAGTAGACCTAATGGTAAGTGGCTACTGTAATCCATGGACATCTGCTATCAACTTCAAACAAAAAAGGTCAAAATAGGTTGTCAGTTGTCACCACAAAGGATTAATGCCTGTATTCAGAGACAATCTTGAATTAAACGTGGTAGAGCCACGCTGCAGCTATATTATGGTTGTAGCACGAATGGGTCGTCTCGACCGGGGAAGGACCACGCTCTCATAGAATACCAGCGTAAAATAGCAGCTTAATGCTGCTGTATTTCGTATGGTGAGTGTAGAGAACCGGACACCCTTTTTAGTGGAAACGGAGCATTCCATCGTAGTCCTCAGGTTTGGCAACGCATCTGCAATTTGATTCTTAATCGAAGATAAATATAAATGTCTAGGTATGGGCCACAGCATCCACTTACCATCAGGTGGATTGGACTGTGTACTCGTTTGTAAACCCCGTTCTATAAAAAAAAATTAAAGTCACTCAAGACAATTAAAAATAAACTTAACAATGACAAAATTTTCTAGACTCAAATTTTTGGCATTGTTGAGTTTGTCCAGAGATCGTCTCTGAACACCGGCCTAAGATGAAATTACTAACAGCATGTGATTATACTGGCTCTTCACTGGGCAGACATAGGCAAGAGGATGTTCTTACGCAATATATTTAAAAATTTCTAAAAAACGTTAATGTATTTGTTTGGTTTTCTCATCGTATTCAAAACACTTATAGAATGAACCCTAAAATTAAATTAAATTGGGAGAGAATATTTAGATAAAGACGTATTTTTTTATTCCGATAGAATTTCTGTGGTATTCACATAATGAATTTATCGCGTTTAATTATAACTTGTAAATTTCTTGACGTTACAGGCGCTTTATTTAACCTTGTTCGTGGGGGAGGTGATTGGCGTCCTGTTGTCACAGTTAACGATCGCTACCTTCAACTTTTAAACATAAATCTTTGTTCCGATCTATGCAGAGGGAGCAAGAACGAGCAAGAGACTATACTTTCTATTAGTTCTTTTTACTTAGACCGAACCAAATAACCAGATTATCGAGAAAAACAAAAGGTAAAAAGGTATGGCTTCAGAATGTCTAACATCTAAGTCTCCCTGTGAACTAGTAACGTATGGAATAGGTTAAAACAGATAAAATTTGAGAAACAATGTTTTATGCAATGTGGTATTTCAATCCCGCACGTAACATGTATTTGTATGGCCTGCAAATAATTGCTCCGGGTCTGGATGCTTGTCCATGGGTAATTTATTTATGTAAAACGCCTCAAAAATACAGGGAAAAATCCTAGTATTAAAGTAAAAGTTTTATAAACAATATAAGGACTCGTACGTCTTCTCCATCAAACCGTAACATTTCGCTGCTGGAGATGGTCTCCTCCATTGTGGGAAGGATTTTCCACAAACGGCACGCAGATGTCTGGCATATTTGACACTGCTCTCATTTGTCGATCTAGATATTCTGCTTATGCTTACGCTAAATGGTAATAAAATCATATTATATCGAATGCCATTAGGTTTTTCTGGCAATTTCCATAGTCGCCTCTTACGACACCTACGACCCCAAAACCAGGTATAGTTATTCTATATCACGATCACGATGAAGTTTTGACTTTGGTTGTTGTTAGTCGTGCACATACACATTGTGTTAGTGTGCGTAGACTGCGGGCGCTCGGGAGTAGCGCTCCCGAGGCCTACGCACACTAACACAATGTGTATGTGCACGGTTAACAACAACCAAAGTCAAAACTTCATCGTGAAATAGAATAACTATAGTGGGTTCTCATACGCCGCAATCACAAGGATTCATACAGTAAAATTCAATTATTTCAATGGAAGAAACTTCAAAGGCTGTGCGAAGAACTGTTCATGTGCTCGATTTCTTATAAGATTTGTTCTAGCAGCTTACATTGTTTATCTTAACTTATTCTCTGATACTGAATGTCTGCTTAGACGTCTGGAAAGGAAAATTTACTGTTGAATCTGAACTTTAGCATTCCAAAGTTTATTGTACGTGTAATACGTGTGAACTGGAATGGGATTCTTCCTCCGGGATTGCGTTCCCGCCCGTTGTTTGCCAGCTGCATCTTTATTTGTTCGCGGAAAGTGCAATTCTTTCCCTGTCCCATACATCAATGCTTGTTTACCTCTCTGATAATGCTATTTAAAAACCATGAGAAATACATAATATAATATGAAGAACTTTTTACAAATATTGAGAAATAATTTTATGTTTACCTATTTCCTATATCGAACGAACAAAATTTCTTTTAATCATGTTATATAAATTCATAAGAAGGTACACATTCCGTTTGAAATTGTTAATCGCAAATCCTAATTTACCACGTGCTCGACGGTGAAGGAAAATTTGTGAACCGAAATGTCTATATTATATAAAAATATTTTCAAGACACGTAAGGCCCGAATCGCACTAGTGTAGCGCCGCGGACTCTGCTTCAAAACGTATAAATGCAACAGCCTTTACTAACGAATATTTTAATATTAGAGGAGACGTTTCTAAAACTGGGACATTTAACTAATGCAAAAGTTTCTCGAGTCTCACATGATTTATTTGTTTTTATTTATTTAAAAACTTGAATGTACTACCAACACAGTAAAGGATAAATTTGTCGGACTTAATGTCATGTAGCATTCTGGGTACCAACGACATCTATTGGTAGGTGCGAAACATCTTATTATATAATGATACATTTAATAAAACTATTTTTACGGATTTTATCGCGTTTAATTAAATTTTTAGTGTTAAAAGTTTTATTCAATGTGTGGTGTTCGCGTAAATATAAGAAATCATTATGATACATTTAGATTTTTCATATCGCATATAATTGCATGATTGTATTATAAATTAAGTGAAAACATAAATTACTAAATACTACTTCTATTTGTAAGTTGTAAACTACTCGCAGCTCGTTTAAAATTATTATTCTAATTTTTATAACTTCGGAATACTCCCGCTGGTAGTAAAATGTGTTACTATAATGCATAGAAATGGTGCATAAGAGATCTCTGTTGGTGATTTCGTTGATTAGCATTCTTTGAGCGTAGCAACCCGACTGCAACACGAATCTATAGGTGCCTTAATGAACTAACACCAAGGCGCCACTACTGCTAAATTAGCAATCTCATTAAGCTGGATTCACACTGTTAATCAGCGAAGGTCCGTCCGTAAGGCGTATAACTTGCGATGCGACGCGTGGGATTCGAGTGAAATACTGCCGTACGTGATGGCTGCCAGCCCGCACCGAGCAGAGAGCGGGCGACCTATTTCGCTAAATGTATTCTATCTTCTAGAATTAGTGAACGGACATTACGTGTCGTCTCCACTTTAAATCTAAAGCGAAACGACGTCTCCAATATGTTTTGTTTTCTAAACTAGCGACGCACCTCGGCTTCGCCTGGGTGGGATCTATTAATGTAACGTCATTTAGATTTAAAAGATTATCATCAAAGACCATTTATTGTAACAATTTTTGATTTCTAAAAAAAATAATTTCAAGTTTTTCGGATAAAATATAGCCTAGATCATTCCTTGCTCTCTATCCGTTCGTGAAGTTTCATTACAATCGATACAGCTATTCCGAAGATTAGCATGGACAGACAGACAGACAAACAAAAAATTACAAAATGGTTAATCACATCTTCATGGCATCAAACAACCCACTCAGCTCAATAAAAGGCAGTTATGTCGATATTACAGAGTACAGACATACGCTTCAATTTTATTTATATGTAAAGATTGTTATTCTTGAGCAGTAGGCAGTATTCAGAAGTTTCTTTTTAACGTTCAGTTTGCGAATACTGTCGAACTGACATTACTCGTATGCATCCAGTAGGCTTGCTGTTACCTACAATTGAAGATAGTACGCCATGTACGTTTAAATTTTATTAAAATACTAGCGATCCGCCCCGGCTTCGCATGGTTGATTTCTGGATCTCGACAACAGCGCACCCTATCGGGTCCAATTGTGAATTTAAACCATCAAGGACCCACTCAAACACACACAAAAAATTCATCAAAATCAGTCGAGCCATTTTCGAGTTTTAGTGAGACTAACGGACAGTAATTGATTTTTATATATAGATAGATTTATTATTATTAAAATTGTCATCAATATTATATTAAATGCAATAATGTCGGAGTGTAAGTGAAGTTGTCAGTAAACCACATCTCGACACCCGCGCATAGGTTATATTTTTCTCTTATAACAGCATTCATGAAAATAAATTTACACTTGCGATAAAAATGTCGAAGTAAAAGCTTGAAGTTATGGCGGATATTTTCCTTGTTTCCCATGTAAAGCAAGCACAGATAAGAGGGTTGAGACAGAGATAGAAGTGATTCATTGCTTACGTGGAACTAAAGGCTGCATATCGAACTGTTGATTTCATCGTGGCCTCTAACCATCCCCTCTTTCGTTCCTTCCCTTCTTCCCGTGAGCGCGGACGTCAGCATTTTTATTCTTACTTAAAATTAATTACAATTTAAGCGAGCTCACCGTCCACCGTAAAATTAATTGGTCCAATGTTTGAACTGGGAGTTCAGAATTTACGATATTGGTTTAAATTTCGTTACGATTTACGACTGTTTATTTCCGCCAATGGTTAGAAATAAACTACAGGATTATGAGGCTAATAAAATAAAGGAAGCAAATGTTTGTGGCTTTTTGATTACTTAATAATAGTTTTCTCTACACTCAACAGATCGTGTTTAGTATGTGGTTTTACCTTACGCTTATATAAAAGCATCAGTCCTTGCAACTTGAAACCGGATCAAAGAGACTTTGTATGCATTCCACACATTATTATCTTATTTGGCTTAACGATCGTGACTAAGGCAAGTTCTGGTTTTTTTTTGTCGACATGAAGTTTTTTCACCTGCATTACGATTCTTAATAGATAGAAGATGATGATAAGATGGAATGTGTATTCGTTTGTCACACTTTTTCAATAAAAAAAAGTTTTATTATTTTGTGTATTAGAAGAATGTTAAATGTTTTTCGCAAATATTTCCATTCGGGAAAATTAGGCGGAAGCTCTATTACTGTTATTTGATATACAGTCCGTCTCCTACACAATACGGAAGATAAATTCAGCCTCTGAATTCATTTTGAATCCGCCATTTTGTCCTTTAGCCGAGAACAATGCGGGTTAATTTAGAGCTCGTGGTTTTGATAGCACGCATATATAATATAAACTAAGTGGCCGCACGAGTTAAAAATCAAGAATAAACAGTTTCAAAACTATTTGGTTATATACATTCGCAATTAATTACATACTTGTCCAAATAGTGAAGATTCCTCTCAATGCATGTCAATAGAACTGTAATATATTAATTTATTCACATTTGTAATGTCACGGCTGAATGTAAAACATATTATTTTTATTTTTATTTTAAGCGGAAATAACTGTTATCAATGTCGGTCAATCATCGGTAGTATCAATATTAAATAACCATCCGTCCTTTTAAATGCCCGCTGCAAGGAATCCTCATAATTTAGTTCTATTCCTCTCTTCTCTCCTAGTACGCTACAACATGTCATATCTAATGAATTTATGTAAAATTCAAAAGTATGTTCTTCCGATATAGATCTCAATTTAATGATGAAAAAATTATTTTGTGTTCAACACATGTAAATTGTCGACTTTCTATATCGCGACGAATGATGTTCCATAGCACTTAGGAGATATTCGTGCGGAGTTTAGTCTATACAAACGTATTCCTGGTTTTCTTCTTGGATAATGATATTACAGTAACTATTTTACAATAAAATTTATATCTATCATTGCTGCTGTTTTTTTTTTAGAAATAAATTGTTATAAAAACTAGGGGACCATTCTAAAATTACTAAAACTACCCAGTTATACCGCCTTTATTAGATATCTATCAAACATATTTAACGAACATGAAAAAAAAACGTATAGGCATTGCTACAATCCTTCTTATGATTTTGTCGAAAAAATAAAATTGGTTCACTTTTGAAGGGGAATACGGGAATGATGATCTTGTAATTTTTTATAGTTTCTCTTCTGTTGCCTAGCTCAAAGGTTCAAGATGCGGGACAAGAATAGTTCGTTAAAAACCTATTATTCAAATTTCTTGCAGCTCAGATATCCTAAGCACTTAAGATTAATTTAGTGCTTAGTGTGTATTTCCAAAGTAACCCGTTATGTGTCTTCAGAACATCTTACAACATGAAAACAGTCGGTATTGAAAACATTCTAAATTTAACACTGCAAATTTGAACTTTAGGAAATATTAACCCTATATTAAGGATATCATGGATATGGCTAAGTTTTTAATGTTTGGAATAACTGCACTGCATAAGTTATAAAATTTATGACATTGACCTACTTATATTCTCTTCGTGTGTCATTTCTAAGTGGCTGTGAACTGCATGTGAATGACTCAGCGATGAAAACCCAATTAAATATGTCCACTATCATTTATATAATTGCACCCACAAAATTGTATTAATATTAACAACAGGTTATCAGAAATAAGGAATATTTTCGTTCGAACGAGCACAACGTTAGAATGCGCCAAACGTGTTTTCGGTCCACTGAACTCAATGGGACAGACGTAAGCCACGCGGAATTCGGCCGCGTATCACCCACTAGTCTGGCTTCAAGCTTAGATAATTCCTGAAATAGCAGCGTACTTAGATTAATGGTAGACACGGTACGTTAATGGGCAAGTCTTTTAACGGTTGACTACATTCATCATGCGTCAGTAATGAGGTCATTGACATCGTGACAGCTGTAAGCACCGGACTCATTATGACTCGGAATACTACTAGGGAACGAATGCTAGGATGAGGTTCTGGTATTGCATCCGCTCTCTATATACATGGTAGTTTTTTGTGTCGATTTATACTTATTTAATATAATAAACGATTAAAAATTCGTTATTTCCTACATTAAAAATTATTACGCTAATTTACATTTTGCACGCCTCACAACGCGCGAGCGTGTGGGAGTGCTCTACTCTCGACATACCACTATGTGACGATTTTGCAATATATAATTGTTAGTATGTCTCAATTTAGACACTAAATCATTAAAAAAGGAATGTTTTGAAAACTAGATATATTAAATTATAAAGTCAGCGTATTTTTTTATTCATTTGTTTAGTTATATTTACAAAAAATTAGTTAAAGGATTACTAGTACGGCTGTCAGTTAGTCTGTGCACTTGTTTGTCTTCACGTTTCAGAAAAATACACGCAACGAAATGAAAAATCTTTCTGAATAAGTTTCCATTTATCGTCAGGATGATCCCTATTGCTGGTTGTTCAGACTCATAGACGTTTAAAAGATATTTATTTAAAAAAAAACGCTCATTAGGCGTGCATTTTTGGATTTTCCAAATTTATTTAATTTTACTGTATAAAATATGTAAAGCGTGATGATGATTGCAAATAGTACTTACTACTTACGTACTTACGGTCTAGAAACAGCAGTATATCTAGTGGATAATAATTGTTACAAGAGTTTACTATCAATACACTATCACTACAAACCATCACTAGTTCAATGCTGAACATAGGCTTCCCCCATAGATTGCCACAAAGAACGGTCAGGAGCCACTTACATACATTCCACTACCTTCATGTTTTAACAGGTCGTCACTCCATCTTACTGACTTAAATTTAGTTGATAAAGTATTTTTTAAAGTTGAATTATGTCGCGAACAGTATCTAGTTTATTAAAACAAAAACTCTCTGATTGATGAAGCGAACTCTAATATTGTTCTGGTCAAGTCTCGCGGTTTGACAGCTCTCTCTCATTACTTAGCACGCAGTAAGTGTCTCCGGCGCTACGCTAATTGAAAAAATAATAGAGTGGCACACGCGGCTGTTGGAATTAAACACGGTTAATATAAGTGTTATAACGGAATTATGAAGTGTTACGTTTCACGCGAAATGTTTTAGAAAAAAACAATGTTGTTTTTTTTTTTCATTTTATTGCGATATATATGTTGCATTTTGCCTAATGATGTCATGAACATTGCAAAAATAAACCTGTGGAAAAATATGCAAATTTCAAAGCAAGAGTGAATTGGGTTTTTAAGTTAAGTCAGTGTGTTTTGTTATCTTCGGTTACATCACCACTTTCCATCAGGTGGGATAGTAGTCAAACACTGGCTTATAATATGATTGTGATAGTTTTAATTCTACCTTCAAATAGCAATGTGCAAGCGCTGTTGTGTTCTAGTCTGAAGGATATAGGAAGCCAGTACCATTACAGGCTGTGAGACATTACATTTTAGTCCTTACAGGTGATAACGGACCTGTAGCCTTCTTTATTTGAAGTTAGCTGCAAATATTTAAAATAATTCCTGCGTATACATCTTTTTGGCGGTGTGGTTGGTTTTCATTTCGTCCCGTAGGTGTCGTAAGAAGAAACTATGGGATATATCGAAAAGATATTATGGCTGCCAATAGATGGCTTTATAACCATCTTGTTTACGCCAGGGCTAATATACTAGCGTCAAAAGTGCGAGACGTATAGTACTGCGATTGTCGATCCACCTGCTAAGTTCTTTTTTTTATATAATAGAATGGGTATGACATACGAGCACACAGTCCACCACAGATGGTAAGTGGATGCTGTGACCCATAGAAATCTAAATTTATCTTCGATTAAGAATCAAATGCAGATGCGTTGTCACCCCTGCGGACTACGATGGAATGCCTCGTTTCGAGTAAACAGGGTCTCCGGTTCTCGACATCGACACCTCCATACGAAACATAGCAGCATTAAGTGTGATGATTAAGGCAAACCCTCCCTATAACGGGAGAGGCCCTGATGCAGTAGACAAGCCGACGTAGAAGAAAAGGAAGATATACTTCACTTTGTCGTCTTATGACCGTTTACTCCTCACAGCCAAACGTGGAAACATTGGCTACTAAAAATGAATATAGCTTGGGTTTAAGGTGTGTCGTACAAATTTCCTCTAAGAAGTCAGAAGAGGCATATGCCTAGCGGTAGAAAGCATATTATAAGCTATAGTCTTTGCGTTATAGCATGGTGCGGGTGACAGCTTACAGTTTGGCGTGTCTAGAGATGGAACAATTTTAAATCGATTTAAAAAAGGCGATTAACGATACACAAAGCAAAGCAAAAATTATCGATTGGCTATCGATATAAAAATTAAAACCGAAACATATATTTCTTTATAAACTACAAAGCATGTAAAATTAAATTAAAGTTTAATACAAATTATGACATAATAGTTACATAATAGCTGTTCCCGGACCTCGCCCGCTTGGTATTTATTACGATTGGATTTCATGGGTTTTAATTTTTTTGCGCAGAATCCTTATTCTTTTTCTAAAATAAAAGTAGCCTTTGTTACTCCTTATAACATCAGCTATCTGCCAGGGCCAGCTATAAGCCGGATCAAACAGACAGACAGATAAACATTTAAAAAATTGTTTTTGTGTTTTTGTTATAAATACCGTATACCTTTATATGTATTTAGTAAAAAGCTGTTATTTTGATATTACAAACAGACACTTCAATGTATAGATTATACTATGTATTAATTTGAAAATAAAATCATCATCTATTTTATGTTGATTGCAACATTCATATTGACATTTAAACAAATAAAATAGCTGCCAGCATCTGTAATTTTCAGTACGGCGTAGACTGCACCGGCAGCTTTTCAAGGTACGAGTGCTAGCGCCTTTTGCTATATGTGTATTAGTTTTGCTACGTCCAATGGGCCAAATATCGGAACGGAAGGTAAAACTAATCGAGAATTTGGTTTATAAATCTAATGAAATAAAAATAAAAAATAGGTTTTTTGTAGCCATTTTGGCCGCCATGAGTTATGATAAAGTCTTTTTGACACAATGCGCAATTTGCTTTATAATTATTTTTTTTTGCCTGAGCTGACCAACGAATAATTTATTGTCCATCCATTGGAAACACTGCATATTCGTCTATGTGCGTTTTATCTGTAAATCAGTATTTGTTGAACGATTAGTTCCAATTCCAATACATATTTACGTGATTTTTATATATTCGATTTATTTCAAAACCGATTTTTGATAGTCTGTGGTTGTTCGTTATGGCATGGCATAGTTTAGCGTGGCACATGACTATCGTAAGTGGGCGGTACCCATCCATGAAGTACAACAATATCTGTATGACAGTTTATCTAAAAAAATACGAAACTTCATAGGCGTGAGCTGTCATTCGCACAATGCTACAACGCAAAGACTATAGAACTTCACTTTTTTTCTTTTAAAATGTGAAAGTGATATGTATTTTTGCAAGCGCTAGTCTAAACATTGGCTCTTATACGGGTCCAGGACACATTGAGGACTTAAAGCATACAGAAGCATAGGATAGCAGCATATCGTTCATTTCGCCGATGATTATGGCGATAACTTGCAAATACTGAAATACTAGCACTGGACAGGAGATATAGTGCCAGAAATGCACGCGAGGGCTTAAACTAGTTGTATCGGCCTTGCACTGTATCAAGCTCATGGTATTCTTCCGTCGCCCCACTTTTGCAGAGCAGGCAATGAAAATGTTTTACACACCTATAATGGGTTAACATATTGTTATCTGTATAAGGTAATAAAATGCAAATGGTAGGTGTTTAATATCTTAAATGTATAAAATAAAAAACAAATAAAATATCGTGCCCTTCAGTATTCAATGCACCCAATTTTTTTTAAATATTATCAGCGTAAAATGAATCCGACATCCGACTAGTGTGAACAGAATCTTGCATAATCCGATTAAAAGTCGGATCTGACATCACACAAATGGGAACGGGCCGCACTATATAGGCAACCCTCATCACAATATCCTCGTTTGTTATTTTTATTTAAATAAAAATACTATGTTCTACAGTATATTATAGTATTATATAATAATAAAGATAAATGAACATTTCTATCTCGTTTTAACAACGTCTGCAGATTATATCTCACTACAAAGAGACTTTTAAATTAAACGACCAAAAGAATTTAAACAGATCCGTGCGCTTTCATAATTTCTTTTTTTTTTATAATAAAACCAGGTTACCTTTATAATGGCGAAAAATGAAGCTATTCTTAATTACGTAATTCTTGCAAATTTAACATTTTCTACTATTTAGTGTCTCATTTAGATATGAATCCAACCTAACTTTCATCTTAGAAATTATTTCAGAAAACATTTCGCCTGGATTGTTTCTCGAAATCAATTATACCAACAGGATAATCTAGTAAACAAAGTAATCGCTCAACATATTTGCTGTTTTACTAATATCTGATAATTTAATAACATTTTTATAATATATAATACACCAATAAAAAGCTATAAACTAAAATAATTATATAACCCTACTTCAAGCTGTATATTTCCTAGAATAATGACTACGTTTCCTCACTGAATGGCACTGAATTACGAGGGTGACACTGAAAGTTCTTAGAAAATCAAAAACTGAACAAACTAGTAAGTTATTAGTTTTATTATATCTTTTCAAAATAGTATCCATTTACATCAATACATCGCTGCATCCGATGGAACTACTGAGAAAAGCACTTTGCCCACTCGTCCTTAGTCTCTTCGACGGCATTTTGAAACGCAGCCACTGCTTCCTCGGCGTCCATAAAAAGTTTTCCTCAAGTTTTTCTTTTATTTCCGGAAATAAATAAAAATCGCAAGGTGCAATCGAGGTCGGGGCTATAGGGCGGGTGACCCAGTAATTCCACGTCTGACGTCGCCAAGTAGTCGATTGTTTGCTTGGCGGTGTGCGACGAGGCGTTGTCGTGGGGAAGGAGGATCCTACTGCGAGGTCGTTTCTCCCAAACTTTTTCCAAGACAAGTGGCAAACAATTGTTAGTTTATCACTCTGCAGTAACTGTTTTTTCCGACGAACGAGGCCACCATCTTTTTTCCCACGCTTCGACCTCTCTTCACTTTAGTTGGCAACTTCTCGGAAGGAAACACCCGGACAGCAGACTGTCTCTTAGTTTCAGGATCATAACAATAAATCCAGCTTTCGTCACCCGTAAGTATGTCGAACCATCTTCTATTACGACCCATCTTCTCGTCAGGCATACCTCAAAACCTCAAAACTAAACTGTACAACCAGTGCGTGTTGCCAGTGATGACATATGGAACTGAGACGTGGTCCTTCACTGCTGGCCGTATGAGGAAGCTCAAGGTCACTCAGCGAGCTATGGAGAGGGCTATGCTCGGGGTTTCTCTGCGTGATAAACTTAGAAATGAGGATATCCGCAGTAGAACCAGAGTAACCGACATAGCCCAAAGGATTAGTAAGCTGAAGTGGCAATGGGCCGGCCATATAGCTCGAAGAACCGACAACCGATGGGGAAGAAAGGTTCTTGAGTGGCAGCCTCGTACCAGCAGGCGAAGTGTAGGGCGTCCCCCCACTAGATGGAGTGACGACCTGGTAAGACATGCAGGAAGTCAATGGATGCAGGTGGCTCGGGACCGTGCTTTGTGGCATTCCGTGGGGGAGGCCTATGTTCAGCAGTGGACTTGTGAAGTATGTCGAACACAGCATTTGAGTCACCTCCGTTAAATTTTTGAACCATTTCACGACACTAATCAACAAGACGGAGTTTTTGGGCCTCTGTCAAATTATGAGATATTCACCGGGCACAAAGCTTCCTGACCGCTAAATATTCTTTTCATGGAGGATTTTGTGCACTTGACTCATACCGATGCCTAAGCTTGTCCGAATCTGCTGATAAGTCACTCTTTTGTCAGTCTCTATCATACGCCGAACAACACTTATGTTATCTTCCAGTCGTCGCCGTAGAAGGCTGTACCACACGCAAATCATCGGTGAGATTAGTGCGACCACGTTTACTCATTAAACCAGTTGTAAATAGTGGCACGAGATGGGGCTTCATCGTGAAAGGCCAAACGAAGTCTATCATAACTTTCTTGTTGACTTAAATGACATCGAAGGTCATAAAAAATCATTGTACGAAAATTTTCTCGCGTTAAATTCATGCTGACGTGACACAGATAATTTTCAATTTGCCGCCAAATCGTAAACAAATGACAAATTAATAAAATACATACACAATAATATTGGCAAAGATTCCATTTTCAAAATTTGAACTTATTTTTTTATTATATCGTTTACAAGTGGCCAGTTCTAAAAACTTTCAGTGTCGCCCTCGTATACTTAGGGCGAGCAAAAAACCGGCACTTTTGTCGCCACCGACGACGACTAGTCGCGCATAAATTCTTTTAGAAATATTACCAATTGCACGCGACCTGATAGTCTCTAGCAAATGGCAAAAATTGCTATTAGATTTAAGAACTTCATTAATTATGTAGAAGAAACATTAATAGGATTTATTGGCCTTGTTGATGGTTAAGCGTCTTACATTTATCGCCATAAATTTGTTGTTTAGAAAAGTTCTCCAAGGCTGGGGTAGAATAATTGCACACATATGTAAAAAAACTTAATCGTTTTCCTTTACTGGTGGTTAGCTTTGTTGAGGAAGGTTAGGAAGATACTCATTTATTCTGATACAGAATTATGACAAATAAATTTGTCTAAGTCCGACGACTAGTTAAGGAACTGCGCTCCATCCCGATTGTTGTGACTTAAAAAACCGCTATTCGTTATCATAGTTTTAGTCGCTGTAACAACTGGAACTAATTGAGCACTAGATTGAGGTCGAGACAATGCAGGGTAACGGTTAGGATCTTTTTGCTGTTTTTAAATTCCTTTATTTTACTGCAATCTTTGCCTGTACTGTTCAGGTACTTAGCGTAAAATGATAAACAAGAGATTTTTTTTTAAGCTGAGCTTTTGAGCTGAGCTATGTTCAAAATTTTAAGTCTCTAGCTCATCCGGAAGTGCTCGAAATTTGAGTTGCATCATTCCACCCGGAACGACAGACAGGCAGACAAACAAGAAAGTGACTTAATAAAAACGTGCTAAAATAAAACATAACTTATATAAGTATATATGACGCGTTGTTGCCGCTGTACTTAATTCCATCTTGTATTACGTTGCAACATTCCGACGTGATAATAATCTACACAAGCAAGGGCTGCGCCTGCGCTAATCAGATTGATAGAAAAGCTCGACCGACCCGAATGACTGCGAAGATGCCCGAAGTTCACCGAACCGAAGAACGAGGTCATTCAACGTTCCCTTTAATCGCCGTCTCTTATCAACACAAGGCACACGGTCATCTTTCCCTTTTACTCCAATATGAATATTTAACTATTACGGACAGAAATGTAGACTGACAATGATTTAGAAGAGATATAAAGCCATTATATCATGTTGGAGTAGGAGTCTCGTGGTATGAATTAAATTAATAGGGGCATCAATTTATTCAAGAAATATTAATGTTCTATTCTCTTCGTTAATTTATTTTGGCATTCATGTTATTAGGATGGCCCTGACGTTGGTAATTATTTTTATTTGTTACTTGATTCTTCACTGATATAACAGTAATAAATTTGGGTCGTGTCCCTTATGACTTAAATTATATTATGTTTGATTCTCTACGAAAACGAAACGAACAATTTAATTAATTAAAAACGAGAATACGTTTTTACAGATGATGTTTTTCTCACTACTTTCGACTACCATACGACATCTTTCGGAGGTTTGGACATTGTCGCCTACGTAGGATATCTCGTAAGACACTATCACAAGTACGATACACACGCAAACATATGTTCTAACATTGCACTCAGGTGACTCAGGTTTAGTTAGTATCATGGAGATAAGCCGTCTTAAAAAAAAAGTGTTACAGTGTCTGCTAAAATTGTGAGCCGTGGTAGCTCAGTGGCTGAACGCTCGCTGTAAATTTTATAGTATGCAAACAACCCGGGTTTGATTCCCGCCGACACCAGTGAAATCATTAATAAAAGAAAACATAGAAAATCTGCATGCAAATAAAATATGTCCAGAATATAAAATGTAACCCGCCAATGCGCATTGAAGCTGCGTGACTAACTTATTGCTCCAAAACCCTCTTAGAAATGAGAATAGGCCTGTGCCCAGCGGTGTTGTTACTTTAACTATAATGTACACTACGGCTCGAATGCGATCCGCAGGCTCCGCAATGTACTCTGACCACGTAGTCGAAACTTTTACTTTAATTTTGTTATTTTTTCTATCGTTCATTACAGTAAACTTTACTTTCATTACAGTCTATCAAAAGTCTGAACTGAACATAGGCCTTCTGCAAAGCTTGCCTCATAGGATGGATTTTTGCCATAATTGCTTCTGTGGTTGCTACGCTTTACAGGCGGATTAGCAGCCGCAGTTTTTTTTTATTTATTTTGAGTTAATATCAGGAAGATCCTTTTTTATAGAATAAAGGTGACAAATGAGCACACAGTCCACCTAATGGTAAGTGGATGCTGTGTCCTATATACATCTACATATATCCCCATTAAAAAAATCAAAATGCAGATGCGTTATCACCCCTGAGGGCTGAACGTCCATACCACGAACCATACGAAACACAGCAGCATTAAGCTGCTGTTTGACGCTGGTATTCTGTTAGAGCGTGGGCCTACCCAGACCATAGTATAGCTGCAGCATAGCTCTACCTCGTATACATAAATCCTGCTACCATCTCTTTCATTTCCCTCTGTCGCCTCATATAACACCCTCGATTGCCACGGGATTGTAATGAGTAGTGGATTCGACAGCAGCTATTAACTATTAATTGTTAAACACTATTGAAACTGAGCAATATTAATTATCATTAAAGCCTATAAAAGTCCACCGCTGAACTCATAAGGCGGTTACTTGCCATTGTTAGCTCGGTAGGCGGGTTGACATCTGCAGTTTTTTATTCTCTAGTAATTAGGAAAAAATATATTTCGAAGACCTGAGAAGTTCTCCAACACGCATTGGGGCAGCGCGGCGGACACTTCCTTGCCCTAAAAACCCTTTCAGAAATGAGAGGAGGCCTGTGCCCAGCAGTGGGACGTATATAGGCTGTAACTTTAACTTTATTAGGAAGACGCTGCTGCCCATCTCCTGGTTTGTTTCCCTCCGTCGCCTCTTATGACACCCACGGGACCAACTGTTTAGTGGCGGAATAATAATATTCACTACCCCATATTGAGCAATATTAAACAAGAAATATTTGACTAGAAGTTGAAATATTCCGAAGAACGGAAGCACGATCCATTTAAAGTGGTTTCTGTGGTTATATTTCATAAGCAGTTAATACTAGGAACTTAGCATAATTCCCGTCTTCTAACTTTGTTGAAGCGAAAACTCGATGCCGAGTTGAATCAAATTGCTAGAATTTGATAGAGCATCCTGTTGCGAAAATCGATTCTTCGTTTTAATTTATTGGCACATTTAGCAAAACATAATTACTATAATGATCTTTCTTATATATATTTTTTTAATTTTTAGTTGCGTTACTTTAAAAGTTAATGTGTGGGATACAATTCAGACTAGTTTGAAGTGAAAAATTCTCGCGAACCAACATTATTGCTAAAAGCGTTTTGTGTATACGAGTATAATGATAATAAATTCGATATCGTAAGTCGAAAATAAAATTTTGCAATATTGGGTTGGTAATATCAGTGAGTGCTAAGAATTTTCTAGTAAAGTTTTAACTAGGTGGTGGATTTTCTTGTAGAATAAGGGTGACAAACGGGCGCACAGTTCACCTGATAGTAAGTGGATGCTGTGGCCCATATACATCTATCCTCAATTAAGAAACAAAATGCATATGCGTTGCCACCCCTGAGGACTTAGACTGAATGCCTCGTTTCCAGTTAAAAGTACAAGTCTTGTTATGAAACACAGCAGCTTTAAGATGCTATTTTACGCTGGTATTCTGTGAGAGCGTGGTGCTACCCCGGTCGAGCCGACTCATTCGTACTACAACCATAATATAGCGAGGCTCTACCATGTATAAAACTTTAATATATGGAATGTATTAAAGTTTTATTTGCATTTTAATATTAATAATTTAAATTGAAGTATTGGATAATTCCAATGCAAACACCTGCATCGTCTTTTTCTTCTACATCAGCCTGTTCAAGTCCACTATTTAACATAGGCCTCTCTCGTAAAATTAAATTGAATTATTTATTTTGTCAAATATTAAAATTACATTTTATCAACAGCGATCGAAGTCACCTAGTAAGCAAATATATAGGCCTCTCTCTTTGTAGAAAAGATTTGCATCACACTTGGAGGCCCATTGACGATCGCAGTACGTCTGATGTAAACGTGATGGTATACTACAATCCATCGGAAGCCATAGGATTTTTCTAATATTTCTTATGCACGGGTCATCTTGAATTCCTTGAAGACAATCAGTTTAATTACAAACAGTAGTTTATTTATTAGTCTCAGATTTAAACTAGATTCTGTTGCAATAAATGTCCTGTGGAAAATATACAAACTAAAATGTAAAATATCTAATTTGACAGCAAATATTGAATTTCTCGAAGACTGGCGCTGCGGCTGATGGACTCCTTTCATGACAAAGACTCTTCTTAAAACCTGGGACTATCAATAAACAACTTTTTGTAATAAGACTGTTTAAGTTGAAACTTACATACATACTGGCAAAAGCGACTGAAGGTTTATTTTAAAATTTATACTAACAGCGAGGCAGTCGGAAATCGTTCCGCTTGATCGTTAAGTTTTTGTAACCCCTCATCCCATAACGAGCAAGCGCTAAGCGTCGATTGTCTTTTTGTCATGTTAGTCGACCATCGCTCTCGGTTTTAGAGCGTCTTAACGAGGTCTACAAAAACAAAGCACGATATAAAAATAGAAAACATGAATGTTATTTTAGCCCTCCTCTATAGAAGGATGACTAGGTTTTTGTAAAATCAAATCATAATAAAAACCGGACAAGTGCGAATTGGGCTGGTGTGGTGAGGGTCCAGTATAAGCTGAATTAAGAATGTAGATAGTTCCGCAATGGGGCGGCCGGCGCTGGTGGGGCAACGAATGTGTGCGAAAGCCTTCTCGTGGCCCTGCCAATCAATATGCGACGAAGGTGTAACACCATGGGGTTTTAGTCGGTGCGAGTCCGACCTAACCCGTCCTTGCCCCAGTAAGGTGGGTATGCGTAGGCATTTCCCCGTGTAAAAGAAAAAAAAAGATCAAAAAAAGAGTTCATCCATCCCGGGAATTGTAAGTTACGGCAAGCACCGAAAATTGCTCTCCGATAGTTAGATCAGAGGACAAACATAACTTTGCAGTGGAATAAATGTTCTCCCATACATCGGTCTGTATCACGGTAGATGCTCCAAATGCAAATGTAATTATTAAATACTGTGCGTATTGATTTAGGAGTGTAGGTAGGAAACTAATAAGTGTTTAAACTTCTTCAATTTGTTCGAGCAGTATAAATTGCTACTCAGGCAACTAGAATTGGTCATTCTACAGGACATAATCATTGTCGTTATTCAGTCTGTCCTGGTAATTCTTTTAGTACCTACTATTAAAGGAGGTGATGTTGCAGAGAAGGATGCCCTATGTCGCATCGTGCTTAGTAGTGTTGCTGTTGGTTTCCATACTTCATTAGTTTTGGTGATTTCATGCATTTATTTCTAATACGTCCATTTTATAACGTGAAATTTTTACCAAGAAATGTTTATTAATTTATTTTTTATTAACAATTATTTAGTTTTGAAAATATTTTCTTACAATTGATCTCATAGCTAAAATCTAAGCTGCCGCAATGAAACTCCGCAATAAATTACTGTTTAATTTTCTTTTTCTGGACGTAAATATTAAACTTATAACTAATTGAATTTGTAATCTTAGTTATTTAACTTCAAAACAATTGGATATCGACTCCTAAATTCATTCGTTCAATACATTGTCTGTCTGTCACACACAAGCTCATTTGTATTCATATTGGACATAATATACAATACATAGTTTGTTCTAAGTACACCTGTAGAACTCAGCACACAAATATCGTCAATCATTTACTGACTGTCACATCCATATATCATGCAATGTCAATTCGATCAGTGTGTGCCGAATACTCAGATTAAGATGGAGAATGTATCCTTATTGTTTTAGACACACGGTTAAAGATATGCAGAGAGCGTAGTGATATATCGACGTAATTTATGCGGGTAATTTTATTCGTCAGTTCAATGGAGCCATGTTTTATGTCTAATAGTACGCATATTAGAAGATGTGAAAAATTGAGAGTATTTTTATTTAACTTTTGATAAAAAGTAGTAACGGCTTCAATTATTTAATAAATCCACAAAATAACTTTCGAAGAATAACGAGTAAAACCCAAACTTCAGCTGTTATATGGATTTTTTTAAGTCGGTTCGACTTAATTACTAAAAGTTTAATTATTTTACTCTTTTGAGTTGTCTAGGGAATAGGGTCACAAATACATGGAACAACTAGAATTTCGTTTAAATAGGTGCTTTGAAATCTTTATTGCCAATTTTTCACCATTAAGGGTGGTATTTTTGCTCTAAATTGATATGACACGAGCAATACTTTACGTGGTAGAGCCATGCTGCAGCTATATTAGTAGTATAGTTGTAGTACGAATGGGTCGGCTCGACCGGGGAAGGACCACGCTCTCACAAATAGCAGCTTAACACTGCTGTGTTTCGTATGGTGAGTGTAGAGAACCGGAGACCCTTTTTACTGGAAAAGAGGCATTCCATCTTAGTCATCACGGGTGACAACGCATCTGCATTTTGATTCTTTATTGAAGATAGATGTAGATGTCTATGGGTCACAGCAAGCACTTACCATCAGGTGGACTGTGTGCTCGTTTGTCACCCTATCCTATAAAAAAAATCTATATTTAATCAAATAGGAATTATTTAATTCGGTGCAGCCGTTTCCTAGAAATCCGTGAATATACATACATTAAAAAAAACATACGTGTTGAATATATTTTAACCTTCTCGTTTTTTTAAACACGGTTAGAAATGACGAATCATTTTCTTTACTAGTTTGTAACAGTCACATTTTGGACTGTTAAATTGTGTTTACCGTATAGTGGCGGTGTAAGAATATCCACTACCCCAAATCCCTTGTGTGTCTTAAGAGACGACAGATGGAACCAAATCAGGAGATGGACAGCAGCTTCTTCCTAATAACGATTAAAAATAAAAATAAAAACTGCGGATGCCAACCCGCTTGCCAAGCGCTGCAACCATGGTAAACATCCCCTTATGAGGCAAACTGTGGGGTAGGTCTATGTTCAGCTGTGGACTTTAATACGCTGTAACAATTAAGAAAATCTTAAACACAATTTACCGTTACCGAACAACCGTATTTACAATTTATATCGTATGAACTATATATATCTTCGTATGAACCATTGTAGAGCAGACATTTCTTTAGATATATTACCATAATCGTAAAAATGCTCAGTGAATCCACTACTCAACATCATTCAGTACGTGTCGTAAGAAGCGACAGATGAAAATATAACAAGAGATGGGCAGCTGCATCTTCCTGATAATAATTTAAAAAAAAACTGCGGTTGCTAACCCGCTTGAGCGTGGCAACTTTGGCATTCTATGAGGAAATCTATGAAGGAGGCCTATTACCAGCAGTGGAATTTTAATAGAATGTAATGCATGAATGAATTTAAACTCTTTAAGTCAAACTGTAGAAAACTGCGCTCTGAAAAACTTATTTTTTTAATTTATTTTTTTATTTATAAACCTTAAAATAAAGGTAACATGGACGGACTTAATGCCGAATGGCATTGTCTTTTATATAATATCAGACGTGTAGTATATCTCTTTACGATTGATAAAAGAAATCATTATTACTGTAATATGGTAATAGAGGATAGTGCTTCTTTTCTGCCTTGCAGTCGAACTAGATTGATACCTATTTCTACCCACTACTGTGTTCCGATTTGTTGAGTAAGAGAGCCTGATTACAGGCTTTTTTATCACATTTCGTCTTATTACTTCGGGGTGATAACGAATCTATGTCTTTGTTTATTTGAATTCATGGACTACCGTAACCACCAACCATACGGTGCACATTTAGCTCTGACGTTTTTAAACTTTATAATAGTTACATTATTTAATACTGACTTTATATTAAAGACATGTCTTATTAAATTCCTTTTTTAGCTTTTTTGGTTTTATAGATAATGACGTAAATTATCCTTTATTACGAAGACGATTTGTAATCTCATTAAATGTGCGTTTTTGTTCCGATCAGCGTACTCTTCAAAATATTTTGTTTCACTTGACGATTTATTTTGATACGATGGAGAGCCGCTTGTTTGTGTACCAAATGGCGTTTCAAAATTAATGACAGCGTTATTAAATATTGCTCGTTTAATAAAACGACGTTCCTTCCACTATGATGTTCTCGTATTCCTTTGTTTCCTCAGACATGTTTTGGGGAACGAGGCCGAACCAATCAATTTCCTGGGCCCCTTATAAATCATCGTTGCTGTCGCTCCTAACTCACGACATGTCTGGATAAGAAGAACGCTCGGATTACTTAGACAAAAATAACTTTAGAATATAAATATATGATTTAAATATTCTTTTTATAACTAACTGGCTGGTACCCGGCGCGTTGCTGCCGCAGAAGAAATTATTGTGTAAATATCATTTTAAATTTGGAATAGATATATTGTTTTAATTAGGAATGATAATACATTCATTGAAATTTAATGATATATTATAACTTTCAAATAATTTTGTCGGTATGATACGCGCGCCATCTACTGTAAGTTAATTGTACTATGACTATAACCTTCGCGCAAGTGCAAGCAATTAGTTGACAAAGTTTTAGTGCAATCTGATGAACGGTATGGCAGCGCATAAAATAAACATTAATTTTTATATATTAGATAATAGTGAGCGTATTGTCAGTGTTGACCGATGAAAAAAAACCTAGACGTGGTTCTATACTATAGAGTTACAAAAATGCCTCTGGTTGAGATATTGTTAGTGTTAGAATTAGTAACAGGAGTATCCGTAGTAGAATCAGAGCCCAACGGATTATAAAACTAGAGTGACTGACGATGTATTGTAAAGTGAGAATATATAGGGGAGACTATTATTATAGTCGATTGCCATATTTATATTGTAAACAGCTGTTATAATAATACTCTTGAAAGAGCCACTGTAATTACAGGCATTGTATTAGTCTCGCGTCTCTTATTTAAATAAGGTGAAATGAACAGGGAAATTTGTCAACGTTATTTCAAAATGCTAATATTAGGTCCTTACATATGAAATTGGCGTTTTGTACGGGAGGAATATAAAGTCATTTTTTTTTTGTAAAATATATTTAATTAATCAAAGTATGCACCGTTGTTATCTATGCACTTTTGCCATCTTATAGGTAGTTCATTGATCCATTTACTAAAAAAAACCATGGGGGCGAGAATCAATAAACTCTTTGAAGGCGGTTTGGACTGCCGCATCGGAGTTGATTTTTTTTCCTTGTAAGAATTTGTCCAAATTGCGGAAAAAATGGTAATCTGTTGGAGCAAGGTCCGGGGAGTACGGTGGATGTCGCAGACATTCCAATTGTAGCTCATCTAACTTAGTGGTTGTTTGTTGTTCAGTGTGTGGTCTTGCGTTGTCGTAGGCCTAGAGCGATTGACAAATCTCGGTTGTTTAGCAGCTACTTCTTCTTTCATGGTTTGCAGTTGCTGACAATGGATATCTGCCGTAATCGTTTGGCCAGATTTTAGAAAGCTGTAGTGAACGACACCGGCGCTAGTCCACCAAACACTCGCAAGTAACTTTTTCTGAGTCACTTTTCTATTTGGGCCGGATTTGGCAGGGTCTCCAGGGTACAGCCATTGCGACGAGCGCTTCCGATTATCGTACAGTATCCATTTTTCATCACAAGTAATGATTCGATTTAAAATCCCTTCATTATTGTGTCGGTAACACAGCAGTCGACGCGTGTTTGCAAGTTCGATTCACTCAATTCATGAGGTACCCATCGTTCAAGTTTTTTTACTTTCCCGATTTGCTTCAAGTGGATTAATACAGTTTTATCACTTACCCCGAAGCCTGCAGCTATCTCTGAAGTGCTTTGTGATGGATCCGCTTCCACAATAGCCTTTAATTCTTCATTTTTCACTTTGGTCTCCGGCCGTCCACGGGGTTGGTTCTGAAGGTCGAAATTTCCAGAACGAAAACGTTGAAACCAAAAACGTACCGTGCTTTCTTTTGCGACACCAGCGCCGTACACATCATTAATCCTTCGAGCTGTTTCTGCAGCACTGGTGCCACGGTAGAACTCGTACTCGTAAATATACCGATATTTCATGTTTTCCATTTTGCGGTAATAAGCGACGCCAAAGAATAAAATAATGAGGAAAAAACAAATGAATAACTGTATTCAAAACTCAAATGTACCAGCTAAATGAATTTATAAATTTGAATTTGGAATTCTTAAGCAAAAAGGAGATATTTCAGATCAAAGTGGTCAGTATGACAAAACGCTAATTTCATATGTAAGGCCCTAATATATCACCTGCATATGGTTCTAGCGACCGTTTGTTGGCGAGAAATCCATCCGAACACGTGGAACCAAAATTTTACAGACTATTGCTCAAGCCATGGTATCTGTCCTGTGCTCACCAACTCACCGGCCGGCTTCGGCTAACACATTCTTGTAAAGACCCGCCCGGCTGTGGATTCAAAATAGTTGTTAATGTGTGAAGTGGCTGCGGTTTTAAAATGAAGTGACAAATGAACTTACAGTCCACTTGATGGTAAGTAAGTGGCTACTGCAGCTCGTTGACACCTGCAACCAACTTCAAACAAAATGACCTCTGAGGAGATTTTCTTATTACCTCTGAGGGCTAACATAGAACGCCTCACAGCCTGAAATTAATACTGGCTATCTATACCTTTCAGACCGAAACGCAGCGCTGCACTCACTGCTGCTTGGCAAGGGAAAGTGGTTAGAGTGTGGTAACCTATCCAAACGGACTCTTAAGAATGAAATTATTATGTGTATTATGAACTTGAAAAAAGGTATTTCTATTCATGTAGAAATACATTTATCTATGTATAGCCTATTGGTTTATTCAGCTCGCACGCCGGCTGGGACAATTGCCAATCAATTATCGCTGCCCAGATTCATAAATCATCTCTCAGCCGTTGTTCGGCGCCAGTGCTAGCAAAAGCCTCGTTTAGTATTGCTACGACGTATTTTTATTGTTGCCTATAAGCTTGTTAAACTTATTATGATATATCATGCGTAGTTATACTGCTTCTGTTACCTCTTTTGTAAGGATTTTAGAATTATTGTAAAATGTAAAATTGTGTAATAATGTTATTACTTAGGTAATTAACTATTTTAAATTTTGACGGGACGGTCTATTAAGCGTAGGTCGCTACGGTGCAACGGGTAATCCCGTGCGGAACAAGTGCTTGTATAATCTGGACAAAATTGTTCCGGGTCTGGACGATTGTTCTTGGGCCTATAGGTTTTTTTTTATTTTTTTTTTTTTATAGAATAAGGGTGACAAACGAGCACACAGTCCACCTGATGGTAAGTGGTTGCTGTGGCCCATAGACATCTACATCTATCTTCGTTTCCGAATTTAAATGTAGATGCGTTGTCAGCCGTGAGGACTAAGATAGAATGCCTCTTTTCCAGTAAAAAGGGTCTCCGGTTCTCTACACTCACCATACGAAACACAGCAGCATTAGGCTGCTATTTTACGCTGGTATTCTGTGAGAGCATGGTCCTTCCCCGGTCGAGCCGACCCATTCGTGCTACAACTATACTATTAATATAGCTGCAGCATGGCTCTACCACGTAAAAAAGGATTGATAGAAGAAGGGACAAATGCCACGAACATCTGCAATACCCAGCGTCGCTGGCCTTTTAAAAAGGAGTAAGTATGGTAAGCGCCTCCACGATACAGGAAAAGTTCTAATATTTTCTTATGTAAGTTTGAAGTAAATTCTTAGGATAAATTGTTTAAAAATGCTAACGTCTTTAGTGAGTTAGTTTAATTATATATATAAGAAATAATTTTATTACTTTGTTGTTTAAATACGGCGATTTTCTGTCTAGTCTTGAGATACTAACACACTACTAAAATATCGAAGCCACAAAGCAACACGGGCCACCGGCGTACATATTGGAGAGGAGTGGTCATAGCGTTTTCCGATACAGAACTGTCTCTCTTTCGGGTCATCTGCGCACAAAAAAATCGTCTGTCACTACGAATCTTACACATAACAATTAAAATAATTTAATAATTTTTCTGTTTTGTTCTTTTTTGTCAATTTTGTATTTTTTTTATTCAGTCGCGCAACTTCATTTAGTGTAGTGAGCTATAGCTCATACTATCATATCAGCTAAAACTAGTTGCAGCCGTACACGCAACTAATTTTATTGTACGCATAGGACCGCGTAGACTATAGGATTTTTATAGAAGAGGGGGCAAACGAACATGCGGTTCAACTTATGGTTAGGCTCGAACACCGCCCACAAACAACTGCAACACTCAGCGTCGCCGACTTTTTAACACTACACGCTACTACAGTACACGCGCACCTTTTTTTTACTTGAGTACACGCGTGGCCTTCTATTGTAGGCCATATTTAAATGTCAATAACTTGTATATTCCAACAAATGGAATGGAAAAAGTTTATATTTTGCTTAGTTTTACAACCTTACTTTTTAGATAAATTATTAAGAAATTATTAAGAATCAACAATTTTATAAATATATAAGAAAAAGTAACAAAAATGGCACTTCTGAGATCAACGTGATTTTGTTTTAACTGAAAACTAAATTTAATTTAAAACATTTTAATTCGCAAACGAAGATAGATGTAGATGTCTATGGGCCACAGCAACCACTTATCATCAGGTGGACTGTGTGCTCGTTTGTCACCCTTATTTTATATAAAAAAAGGAGTAAGCATGTTAAGCGCCTCCACGATACAGGAAAAGTTCTAGTATTTTTCTTATGTAACTTTTAAGTAAGTTCTTACGATAAAATGTTTAAAAATACTAACGTTTCGAGTGTTTTACAACAACTACTAATTTTATTGTACGCATTCGACCGCGTGGACTTATAATTTGACAGAGGGGAACGCCTCCGTATGTCTACTGCCCTCCGACTAGCTTACAGCAAAATAAGAATTAACTATTTGATCACCTTATTTCTTAAAATCTACCATAAAGTTATATTATTAAAATAAAAGTTTTACACTGTTTTACAATTTTATTAAAAATTTCAATGCAATTAACATGAGTAATTTAATGATATTCCCACTCCACTCTCTACAGTAAACGAATTCGAAGTAGAAATTCGCGGTCAATTCCGTTAACCTTTAGGCTACTGTCGATTCAATATTCTTTTACATTTTGAAATTATGGGGTTACTGAAAATTTGAGCGAATACCTAAGGAAACGTATTCGTAGGATGTTGACGTATTATTTACGTATAAAAAGAGGCTTAAAGTGCTCCATGTGTGGTTGTTACCTTCGCTTCTGAGCGTAAGTTGTTTGACATTTCAGCTCACGGTTTCGAAATACTTGATATACGAATTCCTTGTCGCGTGGCATTCTCGCTGTGAGATGTATTTGTCTTTCTAGTATCACTATATTTGCCTTGATATTTGGATCATGGCGCATACACTAGAATGTTAAAGTTATTTTGCAAATGTAGAGTATAAGCTTGTATTATTAATTTCATCGTGAAATATTTACATTACATTTTAGTGTAAATATTTTAATATTAACTTTCACTAATGTGTATTCGTCTTTATAATTTTTCCAAATGAATCTCAAAGGCGATCGCGGGGGCATGGTCAGATAACTTAACTACTGTGGAAGATCTTGGGTCTCAACGATTGTGCAAAAACACAATTGTTGGCTTTTTAAGTTGGTTGTCTGCGTCTTATCAATGTCCGATTATATTCCAATCATTAGTATTTTAGCGCTAAACGCTTGCTGTAAATTTCATAGCACGCGAGCGGTTTGGGTTCGATCCCCGCAGGTACCAACAAAATAGCTTTGCCTATCTATTAACATGTCGCTAGTCTTAATCAGGCTACGACTCTACATTGAAGGAACACATCGTGAGGGAACCTGCTTATCTGAGAAGAAAAATTCACAAAACGGAGAACATTTCCTTGCTTCTTAACCCTCTCAGGCAAAAGACAGGAGGACTGTGCCCAGCTGTGGGACGCAACTTTTTTGTTTAATTGCAATTAAGAATTTTAGCGGCGGAATCGAACACGGTTTGCTCGCTTACTATGAAATTAACGGCGAGCGTTTAGTTTCTGAACTACCACGGTTCTTATGGCCTTATGGCGTACTCCTGTGAAAGCATATATATATATAGCTTCTAGCACCCTCCTGCTCCTCATTTACTATCTTGCATTACAAATTATAAACCTATATCTTCTTTGTCAAGCCGACATCGATAGTAATTTCTTAATGCTTAGCGAAGTAGTTCAATGACCTTTTTCAGTTTTTTTGATTAACGTTATTAAAAATTATACTGTCGCGAATCAATCGATCTCTCTAACTAATTTGCGTTTTATTTATTTTTTGATCGTGGATTATTTATCTATAAGTGGATGACGCAATTCACTTTTACCTATAGCCTTGGCGATTGAGAGCGAGACACGGTATCACGTTGAATTAAAATATCTTGACGTTTCTTTTCTAGTAATTCCAAGGTCGGACACGAGAACTTAGCCCTCTCTATTCCTTCTCAGACACAAAGGGCAATATGAATATACTTTTATACGGTCCGCGGACCGGTGAGTGTTGTTTGCGTAGATTCCTATTATTAACCCAAGGTTTTTCTTTGAGCGTTAGTAATGACAGCCCTCGAATTGAAGTAGGGACTCAAGAGGGGACCAATGGCGCACTTCATGCTTAACAAGCTTACAAATACCAGAATGTTTTTTGTAAATTAAAATAGCCACTTAAAAGTTACACCTTAACTACGTAGTACTATTATTTATTCTTAACGTACGATATTTTATTTTATATTTTTAAATTTCATTTATAAAATAATTATATTTTTTTAATAAAATTAATGAATACAAATTCAGACAGTATTTCAAAATGTCATCACTGTCATTTTAGTCTGATAGCATGTCGGTTCGCAAAATACATCGTACATGATTAGGATTTGAGGTGTAAATGCTGTTCTATACGTCGTAGAGCCATGTTGCAGCTATATTATGGATGTACAACGCATCTGCCTTTTAATTCTTAATCAAGGATAAATGTAGATGTCTATGGGCAACGGCATCCACTTACCATCAGGTTGGTGCTCGCTTCTCACCCATATTCTGTAAAAAAATGCATCTGTATTTGGGGCCTCTGTGTTTGAACTCCAGACTGGATTTTGGTCACGCTACGACGTAATCTCAAAGGAGACTTTACCATAGCGCAGGACAGGATTATAGATCATGTGCAGGACCAACTTTACGTGCTTTCCGAGGCACGGGGGTGAAACACCGCCATCTTCATGGCTGCTACCGAGAATTTCTTGACAGAAAAACCTAATTTCTTATTTTGGCCTGATCCAGGATTCGAACCCGAGACCTCATGATCAGTAGTCGTGTTAAAGACTACAAGACCACCGAGGCAGTCAGTGCGACTAAATAGTATTGTAACTGCGTAGATCATCATTCTATAATTTTCAGCCACGTAAACTATCTTTAGTGAACTTCGGGAAAGAAGATGTTATTTTATTGTATGTATACTATGCGATATCTTCGTCAACTGTGAACTCATTTTAATGATTCCTTTTTTTTATGAAATATATCTTCAGAGATCATTTAAAGTTGGAAAAATTCCACTCCTAAGGGAGGGAAAATGCGGATAAAGTTTTTAATGTAACTATTTAGACGACATTCTAGTTATTAACTTGAGCTTGTGATATTTTAATAAAACTGAAGCGACAAACGAACTTAAGTCCACCTGATGGTGAGTGGCTATAGCAATCCATGGATACCTGCAGTCGACTTCATACAAAGAAAGAAACAGATGCATTGTCACCAAAGAGGACTAAGATGGAATACCTCACAGTCTGTAAACTTACTGGCTCTCTTTACCCTTAACACTGGAACACTGCAATGTAAGCAATTTAGCGGCAGAAATATGTAAGATGGTGGTACCTCCTAGACGGACTTCTAGGCAGAAGAGTCCTACCACCAAGCGATATTCCTTAGTTCATTCTAACTGGTCAAAAAAGTTAAACGTTTGATAAAAAATAATAAAATTATTTCCACATAACAGCTTCTGAAGTAGGGGGCTTTAATTTTTTTGTACACTATGTCCTAGCACCGACTTCTGAAACCGTTATCTGGAAATTATTTAATTCTTCTAGGTTATTTTTAAGTAAGCTATTATTTTTTATTAAATATTACTTTTTAATTAACATAGGTATATAGACAAAATCATGACCACAATTCCACCTCGCAAAAAACGGTGATAAGACCGGAGATGCACGTTTGCCTAGAAGATGCCTTTTCCTCTAAACCCGAATTTTAACATTGTAAAAATGACAATGTCGATGGATGCAGGTGGCTCAGGACCGTGCTTTGTGGCATTCCTTGGGGGAGGCCTATGTTCAGCAGTGGACCTGTGAAGGGCTGTAATGATGATGATGATGATGAAAAATGACAAAGCATGACACTTTGCACGTGCCGTGGGCTCAACAATCATATTTAGGTGAAACTCATCTATACATCCAGAACCGGGATGATAGCATCTTGGTGTGTAATGTGCAGTTCTTTCGCACACTGAAATGTTTGTGTAACTGAAACCTTGCGCCGATGTTTCAAGACTTAGTAGCTGTTCTAGTAAAATATGAAAAATTTCATTAAAATTCCCATGTTTTCCTAATAAGTCATCCAAAATTCCTTAAATACAAGTATTAGTTCCTTTCTTTTCCGTTTAATGTCAAAGGGAATCATTAAGGGCACGCCATTGTATAATTTATTCGAATTTCTCATGGTCATTAATAAGAAATTACCTTCTGTCGTCTTAGGCTTATCTATTATAATATCGTTAACGTTTTGTCGCTAGTCTTATTCAGGCGACGTTTCATTATATTTATGAACATTATTCATCTTTCTCACGCATATTAAAATGTTCTGATAATATTAAAAATTTTATATTGTACAATTGTAGTGTGCTAACTTGCTAAATTAAATAAGTGAAAACATTTTAACTTATTTCTTATGGGGACTACGTTAGTGATCATACCTGCCTACTACTGTCCTGGATTCAAATACAAGTCGGTTAAAATTATGCAAAAACACACATTTTTGAGATTTTTTCTATATCTCTAACACTGCTATCTTGTCTACTTTTGATCTTAGCATAAGTGCTACATTATTCGTGAGTAGGTTGGAAGGAGTAAGTGCAGAGTAAGATTCTACAGTCCGCCAACTTCAAACAAAGAAAGCCACTGTCTCTACCTTTCAGACTGTTTAAGAATTTAGCGCCAAAAATATGTCATAGAGTGGTACTATCCAGACGGACTTTAAGGCAGAAAAGAAGTCCTGCCACCTAGTTGATAAACCCTGACAGTTGAAGGAAGATTTTCGAGTTCTTTAAATTGATCTGAACATAATTTATTCACACAAAAGTCTTTGGGGAATTGCATAGGTTTTGGCATTTCGTTTACTAGTTGCCAGTAATTAACACTAATTATGTAGTTTTATAAATCATAAACGACATCTTTATACATTCAATTGCTGTATTATATTCGGTTTTAGTATACATAAAGGTTAATAGTTGCGTATATTACTCTGTTAGTTATGTTTGTATTATTTTAGCTACGCTGTACATTCTCCGCACTGTCCTCAGAATACCAGTAAAAATATAGCAGCATAATATTGCTGCTGTATTTTGTATGGTGACTGACGAGTAACGCAGTCCCATTTTATTAGTAACGAGGAATTCTATCTTAGTACTAAGGGTAACAACGCATCTATATTTTGATTTGTAATCGCGAATAGATGTAGGTGTTAATGTGGACAAAAGCATCTACTTGCCATCAGGTGAACTGTATGCTACTGTGTCACACACAACAAAGCAAAATCAATTCGATATAGCACACATAATTCTAAGAAGTTTTAGTTATAACATGATTTCCTCAATCATTACGTGAAAATAACAGATTCTGATGTTTATTGCATCAAGACACTTGAAAAACTTAAGGTCCTAAACTTTAAGACAACACGACGCCGAGGACGCCAAACACTTTGTTTTACGTCCGACTATCTTTGTTTACGATAGAACTAAAAGTAAGGCGTCAAATAAAAGACTTAACTGTCTAACAGATGTCCAACAAACAAGTTTGACTGCGAGAAAGTTCTCGAAGAATCCCAGTAAAGAAGACTCGAACGAACAACGACTGAAGGTTATTTAAAACCATACCTTCTTATTTCTTTACTAGGCAAATTGTCGTGTTCAAACGAATAAAGAAACGTCTGCTTTGAATCCGTATCAGTAACAGAGAATTGCTTTGTCTATATAATAGTGCCGCTTTGCTGAATCCAGATTAAAAGAAAAGCAGGTTCATTATAATGGCCAGTGGAAGTTTTAATCTAATACATTATGCATTCACTCCGTTTATTCTTCGTCTACCCACATTTATTTCGTTTTGTGCTATTCCCTTGTTAATAGTATTCATAACGCTATCTCTTTAATAAAATTAATTTTAACACTTTGTATGGGTGTGGTCTATCTTTCGCTGAAGTGCGCAGGCACTTCAGACCAATAACGAAAGATAGGCCACACCTTACTACTCCTATACATTTCACGTGAGGCCGAAACCATGCTCAACTAATTGGAAGAACATGCACTCACGCACACATATGCACTCAAAAAAATTTTATTGGTTGGAAATGATTTTAAGTGAGTCACTTGAAATGTACCTTGTGTCTGTGCTGAGCACTGAATAATTTTGAGTTACAGCCATAATAATAACAAATAGGAGTTTTGTTATGAAATAGGTGTTTTTTAATTCTATAATAAGGGTGACAAACGAGCACACAGTCCACCTGATGGTAAGCGGATGCTGTGGCCCATAGATATCTACATCTATCCACAATTAAGAATTAAAATGCAGATGCGTTGTCACCCCTGAGGACTGAGAGGGAATGCCTCGTTTCCAGTAAAAAATGTCTCCAGTTCTGTACACTCACCATACGAAACACAGCAGCATTAAGCTCCTATTTTACGCTGGTATTCTGTGAGAGCGTGGTCCTACCACGGTCGAACCGACCCTTTCGTGCTACAACCATAATATAGCTGCAGCGTGGCTCTACCACGTAAATAAATATGATAGGTGTTATAAGGTTAACATGGCCTATTGTTCATTACTTACCTACCAACAGTAACAAAAATTCATTACTTATGTTGTTATGATTGTGCAACATAGCAGTGCGTTTTCCCAAATATTGTAGGTCAAGGCCTGTCGTTGGTAGCGCTGAAAGCTACTTTTGTGTGCGTTTTAGGAGCGTAGACACATTCTGCTCATGCAAACTAACAAAATGATGTTGACACACGATAACACTCGTGTTTTGTTTTGGAAACGGTGCCTGTGCGTATTTATTTTGAGACTAGCGATCCGACTTGGCTTCTCCTGGGTGGGATCTATTAATGTGGCACTATTTAAATTTAAGATAATCAGAGACTATTTACTTTAAAAAAATCTCCAACTTTTTCGGTTGTAATATATATAATTTTGGCATTGCTTTCTATCTGTTCGTGAAGTTTCATTACATTCAGTTTAGCCATTCCAAAGATTAGCCTGTACAGGCAGACAGACGTCTGTCTGACAAACATTTTGAAAATGGTTATTCATGTCTTAATAGCATGCAAATAACCCCTGAACTTAATAAAAGGCAGTTATTTCAATAGTAGGTTAAAATGATAACATAACTAGATGTATAAGTTAACCTTTCTGGCCAGAAATCCGTCTAGATACTCTCTTACCAGTTTCTGTAAAGAAGTTTTCAGTGGCAGCAGAGTGAAAAGTTGGCGGTGTATACCCCCGTGTCTCAGAAAGCGCCTAATGCCATTGGTCCTGCGCCTGATATCCACCACACACTCGTGCGCTATAATCCCGTCCAGCGCAGATGGCTAGTCTCCGTTGAGACATGCCGCCGTGACCGAAATTCGGTCTGGAGGAAATGATAAAAAGTACATTAGTTATAATATAACATATTATGTTGAAAAGATCATTATACAAGTTTAAAGATCAAAATTAAATTAAAAAGTTAATAATAAAAAAATTAAACTATATTTTTCAGTATACATTTTTATCAGAATCTTAAATTTTCAAGCATGTTTTAATGATTATTTCTGTGTTGGCAATGTTAAACTCTTAACACTCTAAAATAGACATTTTATCGTTTAACGCATATGTAGCTTTAATAATTGTATTTAGTTACTAAGTCAGCGTTACAAGTACATCTCAGCGGCTTCGATCTCCTATTACGATCTGTGTGCCTAGTGGAGTTCAACAAACTCATTCGAATGACTTCACCATCGCGTTAACCGAGTTAACGTCATAGGTATCGACAAGCGAAGACAAGCGAGTGTTAGTTACAATCGAAGCTAACCCTTCGATCCGCGTTTGCTCACTGTGAATGGTGTTCGTTCATTCTCTTACGTTGGCAGCGCGTTCCCGTCGTAAGATAAACTAACCAAATTGAGAACGACATTTTTATTTAGTGGTCTTAATATTAGCATCTGTCTGTCAAAGTTGTGGTTATTATAGCGATCTTTATTACCTATTTGTTTATGTTTCGTTTCGGTTTTCTTTGTTTAGGTTTCGACAGTTTGTGTTAGTATTATGAGATTGTGAATTAGCTATTTAATTGTTAATTATTGAAAGTATTAAATTGAAAGCAAAAAACATGAAGATGTTTTCGTTCTAATATGATTTTATGGTGACATTTATGGAGCAGTAAATGGAATTTAGTTACTTAGTGTTAAGTGAACTTATGATGCGTGTGTTTTAACTTATGAGGTTTCACAGACTAGAATTTATTAGATTTTCGGAATGGAGGCCTTAGCAAAGCATACTCTAATGCAAGCGATAGGATGGCCTGTATGAAGAAGTGGGAGGAATTGACTTAATTCTTGAATAGTAATGATAGGAACTTGGATTTATCAAACGCTATTTACACAAAAACTTGAATACTTTCTTGGAAAAGGCGATATCTATCCTTAAATTGCCTGTCATCGGGGTGTAACATTTATATATATAACGTTATAATAGCAGTCATTTATTATTATTAGTTATTAATGCCTTTGCCAAACATCCTCCAAACGAAAAAAAAACGTCCTGCCAAATTTATATATCGTTCTCACAAAACGAAATAAAATTAACTCTTCAATAATTATTCTCATTCTTCTATCTCACTGTAAAAATCTAGGTAAAAACTTTTTCGATATCGACGGCGTAAAGTTTACATAAGTTACGTCTCGAACGATCGAAATTGCCGCTCGCACTCGCAAAATACTTGAAACAACCAATCACGTGCGTAAACGTTCTCACTGTCGAATGCGAGTCAATGCTCGATGGTCGATATCGACGACTTAATAAACTCGCACTCATGAATTGTCATTCCGATTATTGCCACTAGTTGGCGCTGATTTTATTCCATACAAATCGTAGTTAACTTTCTCGGGATCGAACACGTAAAAAAACTCGCACTAGGCACGCTGATGCGTGCCTGATACAGTCACTGTTATTGATTCGTAACACGATTCTAACATTTGCATGTCGATTGAGCTTTCATATTCGTTATAATAATTCATCTCCAAATAGAATCTTCAAGAATGTCATGGATCACTTTAAAGTGGTCGTTTTGCGGAGCGATTCCTTACAGCTGCTTATATATTGGTTTACCGTGTGGAGACGTGACTGTGGACCGTTAAATCATATTGTGAAGCTGCGATATTGTTACATATTCTATCCGAGCTTTATATTTATTACATTTTGTGATTTGTCTATGAATAAAAAGCAGGCTTATCGAAATGTTAATCTAAAGTAATTTTTCTAAAATGAAAAATGGTAAATCATTAAATTTTATGTAATAGTGTGCAAAAATCAGATATAGTGCTTAATTTAAAGCACGAGAACATAAGATTAGACGATATCTATTTACGATTTTTTGGTTCGAATTAAGGTTACTTACTCAAAAAGAGAGTACTACTTTAATAATGTCCTCCAGACCGAATTTTATTCACGGTGGCCAGTCACGAGTGGCGAAGGACAGGATTGTAATGCTCGAGTGTATGCGCAAGCACAGGTGCACTTTCTAATCCCTTACTCTCGTAGTCCGATGGGATGGCAACCCAACACGTTTATTGAGATATCAGGCGTAAAACTTTAAGTGCTTTCCGAAGAACGGGGAGTGAAACACCGCCAAATTCCTGCCTCCGGCATTACTGGGTATTTCTTGACAAAAAAAAACACCGGAACGTGATCGCGCTTCGCAATCGACCATTACACTAACGGGACCTTTAAAATCCATATTATAAATATCTATGAAACAAAAATTAATTTGAACATTTTCAGGAGTCGATGTGTCGCGCTAAAACTCGAAAACGGCCCAAACGATTCTGATAATTTTTTTTATGTGCGTTTGAGTGAGTCCCTGAGTGGTATAGATTCACAATTGAACCCGGTAGGTGGCGCTGTTGTCGATATCCAGAAATCACCCTTGCGAAGCCAGGACGGATCGCTAGTATAAAATACAAATGCTACTTGGTTTTTTCTACTAGACCTAAGTAACAAAATCTTTGCCCATTATTTTGGTGTAAGTAGTCTAAGAATATAATAAAATAAGATTTGGTTAAACGACACCTGGCACCTCGCAAGACGTGTCGTATCTAGATTAATAATATAATTTCAAAAACATCTTTGGGCTACGTAGTTCCATGTAATTTTTTAAACCACGGTTAATAAATATTTTTTTCCAGTTACAGCGAAATAAAAGGAGAGTAAACATCAAACAGTCCGACCTATTTCCATAAGCAACGCTCGGCAAATTATTTATCGAAGAAATATTTTCATTCCGCAAGCGTTCCGCACTCCATACGTTCACTCAACCTTCAGTAACGTTTATAGAATAGTTTATAAACGAATCGCTCGGATTCGGGTTAACCGTACAGCAGCCCATTACGCGTGGACACTTACAATCTCAGCGAAGTAACTGGGCGGACATCTTTAGTCCCGCGGGTGTAACTGGCAGTTCCATTTTCAAAATTGCAACGCAATAAAGGTCGAATTTTGTCTCCTAAAATTATTCCGTTTCCCAAACAGAATGAGCACCGAAAGGTTCTTTATAAAAACGAATTTTCTATGATTATTTGATGGAGGGTTTTATTGCAACCTAATGTCGTTTCTTGTCTTTTTTTTAAATAAATAAAATGATAGAGGTTTGCAGTTGTGCGCGCATCACGGAAAAACTACGGGATAGATTTCAATTAGGTTTTCTAAGTTTTATTTCTGAGACCCTTGGCCCTTATCTAAAAATAATTATTGCGATATCTTCATTTAATATAAAGTTATTAAAGTCTTAAGAAACAACGATTTTTATACGGGGTTTTTCACACGGTCTACTGTACGTCGCTTGCTCTCGCGTTACTAACCCAGATAATTTATATATTTTTGCTACAAACGGAGCAACGAATAACATCTTTTACAAAGAAATTTTGTCGTTTTGATGTTTTTCCTTCGCATATACGAAACTTTGTTAATATATCAAGCAACGCGGATGAAGTCGCGGGTATCAGCTAGTTTTTAAATAATAAGAATCTAAATCGTTCAATAATTAAAGCTTTTTAACACTGCCGAAGGTCGAAAAACGTCTATTTAATGGAATATTCTAAACAAGCTATTCATTGTCTTGACTCTAACGATAACTGCTGGACTCTTAGCGCTGGCAACCAACAATCAATGCAGAACAAAAACAAAACAGAAATGTTTACTCTGCACTCCGTTAAGAATGGAGGTTGCTTGAAAATAGAATTCCATTTTGCCAAATTTCGAGCGAGAATTCCGTTTCGAGTTAACATTGTGCTGTAATGTGGGACAGTATTCTGGATTTCAGTTTTCATGATTGTTACGACGTACTCCGTTTTATTTGTCTTTTGAATTGCGTCCGAAGATGCTTGACTAGTTGAAAAAATAGATAAAACGTTTCCGTACGAAACTCTAGTAAAACATGACAATTAGTTTGTTCCAGCTATTAAATATTTTTTTGTGTTAATTTTGTACTTTCTATTTTGATTGTTCTGTTGTTAACCGAATTCAAAAAAGGTAGAGGTTCTGAATTTAATGTGTGTTACCTCAGAACTTTTTTCTAGGTGAACCGATTTTGATGATTCTTTTTTTTTGAAAGCTGGTGCTGCTCATGTGGTTCACATTGATGATGTTCTCATTTTATTTATATTGAAGTCGATTGTACAAATTTTTTAATTTTACCACCTGTTATTTATTGTCATCACTGTTTTTGTAAACAATAATAATAAAACTCAACTTCATCATTGCCGTTATGGTAGACATTTGAATAATTAACATGCTGTACATGAACTACTTTCTTGTTTCCACACAATGTAGAACGTTCAGTTGGCCGAAAGTGCTAACAAGGTGTAGAAATGCGCTGGTTCGGACGTTTTACTAATTGGTATAAATAGAGATAAATTTAAACGACCTATATATTTTCGTAGGAAAATGCTTAGAAAGCCAGTTAATACAGTCGCTAGAATGTTCGTAAGCGGAACATGTAATGAATATTTTCTGAGAATAGTTAGCACACTAAGAGTAAGAAATAAAAGTAATAACAATAGTAATTTTTTTTCCCGACCAATAAAAGCTCCCTGCTGGATATGATCTCTCTCGTAGGGAGGATTTGGCTTAATTCTTACGCTTGGCAGGCGGTTGATGATCGCAGTGCCAGACGTCTCGCACCTTTAAAAAGTGAAGATACAGCTTATATACTTCCCACCGCTAGGCACATGCCTCTTCTGACTTCTCAGAGGGTTTTGGAGAAAATTGTACGACGCACCTTCACGAACCCAAGCTATACTCATTTTTGGTTGCCATTGTTTCCACGTTTGGCTGTGAGTAAACATCTGTTTAATGATTTGAGTAAACGGTTATAAGACGAAAAGTGAAGTATACTCTACAGCTGGACTTGGGTCTCTCCCCAAATACGGATTGACTCGCACCTTTGACGCTGCTCCTTTCGCCGATCTGGGTGTTTAACATCTGGCGTAAACGTGGTGGTTTTACCGCCATCTATTGGAAGCCATAACATTTTTCTGGAATTTCCCATGGTCACCATTTACGACACCCACGGGACGAAATAAGGCGATGGATTATCTTACGCCGTCACCACACGGTATAACCGCATTAATATATTGGGATAAGCGCGTATACTTATGGAAATATGGCACAATTCGTGGGTGTAGAAACTACGTAATGAGAGGGCGGATCGGGGCGTTCCGTGTGAATAACATTCTTTTCGTCCGGACTGAATTCCGTTCACAGCGGCCAGTCTCAACGGATACTATAGCCATGTGCAGAGAACAGAATTATAGTGGACAGTGTTAGCAAGCACAGGTGCACTTTTTTATTCTCTCTTTCTGATCCGACACGTTTGAAAATATCTCACACGTAAGACCAACGGCTTTTTGTGCTTTCAACATCACCTATATCCCTGCTGCTACTGAGAATTTCTTGACTGAAAAACCCAATAACTGATTTCTTGGCCTGACCGTGGTTTCAAACCCGGGACCTGATGATCAGTAGTCGCGCTTACGACCACTAGACTGAACTAGACGTACGAGGCAGTCTTGTAATCGTCAGATTGTAAAATCGTGTTATTGTACAAGCTTTTTTGTTAATGTCCTGTGTCAAAATGTATGTAGAACACACTACTACATCGCATGCCCCATCTAACGCTTTCCACTCAAGCTGTGGTCTAAGGTCGCAGTGAAGACCGTTTGAACAATCGAGCGGCCGCTATTCAGAACACTGTAATACAGCGTGGGTTTTTCATAGCGCCACGCTGCACGCTCCGCTAAACGCTTTTTGCTACTTATACTACGTCATATCATCCCGTGGGTGTCGTAAGAGGAGACAGAAGGAGACTGTAACAGGAGATGGGCAGTAGCGTCTTCCTGATATAAATTTAATGATAATAGTAAAAAAACTAAAAATCTCACTTGCTAAGCGTGGCAACTATGCCCCTCCTCTATGAAGATGTCTAGTGGGGAGGCCCATGTTCAGGTGTGGGCTTGTGATGCGTTGTGGAGAGTTGCCGAGTTCTCGACGTGATGAAATTGGCCGAAAACATCAATGGCAAATTAAATATACAATATTAATTTTATTGTCACGTTAACAAAGTTTGTATCACATTTTCAAATTATTTATTATTCCTTTTCGCGACTACTTGACTCAACTTATTTTTTTTTTGTTCTATAAATTTACACTGAATATTTAACAGCCGTAATGTAAAATAAAAGGGCGTTTTACATATTTAACATTTCAAATATAAAGTATTTTATAATTTCACATCGCTTTGGTGCACTACAAAAATTCCATGTTTGTAACATGCGACATACGTTATAAAATTTGTTCGTATTAATATAATAATTGGTATAAAAGTATTTGTATATTAATGTTTAGGAAATTTTGATAAATAATATAATATTTAAGAAATATTAATAAATACTAACAGGAGCCGGTAAATTTATACGAAGGGTTCCAAGTGGCGTAAATTTTTTGTACGCTCTTCGGCTTTTATTACCTCTGAAGGGTTGAAAAAATTGGCCATATGCGTGACAAACATGCGTTGATCCAAAATGCTATAGAGTTTATCACAACATATTTCTGGCACTTGTAAAGTATTACAAAATCGTATGTATAAAGTCAGATTTACTATGGAACCGTACCGTAAATTAGAATCAAGCTGACTTAAAAGGTTTCACACAGCGTTGCAACATCTTAAAGCATCTTAGACATTACGCTTTTTGGCAGAATTCCTACATCGTGGTTAGCAGGCTAAAAGGAATGTTTTTTTACTTTTCCCTACCACACAAAAGCCCTGGCTGCGCTCCAGACATTTTAAGAGAATTATTTAATTTTTCATATTTGACATTAAAAACCAGAAGGCATTATTTGTTCAAGCGGTGAGACTATAACTGAACGAAATACCTATTGACATTAAAACTAGGTGCTCTTGAACGACTGAGAAAATTAATTAAGTCGGAAGTAGGTCTTAAATAGAGCGAACCTTAAATTACTCATAGTGGAAAATACTTCAACGTGAAGGCCTTTGAAGCAGTGGGGTCCGCAGTGGCGTTTTTATGCTCCAGTTTGTAGCACTCTGATGTTTACTTAATGTTGTGAAATGATTTAGTTCGTATTTAGAACTTCGCAATGATTTATTACGCACGCTAGTACATTCTCACATTTACACGCTAGTATTTTCTGTTAAAATTTTAGGAATAGACAGCGTTTAACGTCACTTAATCCAGCGGCAATCGCAGATTAGATTTTATTTCCGTTATTGAGTTAGATTAATTCTGAAGCTCTGCTCTTACTTGAGTTATTGAATACATTTTCTTTCACGTTAATTTTCATAACAAATGATATATATTAATACGTAACGAGAAAACTTTATACCGTTTTTTAAGAATATTGTGCGCACGGAGGAGTGTGAGATTTGGCATAGTTAAAGGAGTGCAGAAAGCTAAAATTTATATATGTAATACGTGTTACAAATAAATGAAATAAAATAAAATAAACATTTTTATTACGTTCATAGTTCCAATGGCAAACACTTATTGATAAGTCGTTTGCTTACGTTCATTATGCCAATGTCTATCCATAGACTTGCATCCGCGTCAAACTCATAATAGTCTGTGGGCCCAGTCCATAGAGCCAAAATGTTATATAATCACTAGCTCAAGTGAGTAAGGTATCTGCTCAAGTTAATTCTGATGGTAAGTGGATGATGTGGGTTGTAGGCATTTCCGTCCTCTATAAAGAATAAAAATGCATATGCGGTGTAAGGCCTAAGATGAAATGCCCCGTTACCGATACGTCACTAACGGTACGCAGCAAAATGCAGAATTCGTGCAGGAGCCATGATACACTGCAGCATTGCTCTTGCACGTAAAAGTTGTGTGGTTTTCTCAATTTATTTTTTTATATTGCATCCCATCCTAAATCCTATCACTAAACCGTACTAGCCGTAAACGAGTACCTAGATAATTAGTATTAGCGAATTATTTTTGCCCAAATGATCAGCTGATGATAAAATCAGATCAGCATGATGACCAATCGCGTTTGCGACTACTACGGGCAATGCCCAAGATTCATAGTGGCAAGTCGCACAGAGTAGAGATTATCGCCAAAGAATTTTAAAATGTTGCCAACAAATAATTACTGACAGATTGACTAATTGAGCTGTGTAAAACGTAGTGATTTTATTATACTCTTTGGGACTGTGCTTTGATCATATACAGAGCTGTGAATTTTGTGTAATGTAAAATGTTCTCTTTTTAACAGACTGTGGAGGCAAAAAAGCGTTTATTTTATATTTTGTATATTACATATCTGTGTTTTATATTAATATGCAGTTGAAATTGAAATACAGCCTGTTTAATAAACAAATTTAAAAACTAAATAAATTACACTTAGTAACAAGGTGATAACTTTTTACTCTAATTGTCGAACTCACTACATAGCTTAACCTGCCAACTGGGGAAAAAGGCCTGACGACAGAGTGATGTCAAACCCAATCCTGTATATGCTGGCTTACAAATCCGACTGCCCAACGTAGTGAATATGGGCATGGGAATAGAGCCACGCTGCTGAGTTATGGCTGAAGTAGGAATGGGTTGGGATCGACCGGGAAGGAACATCTCACCGAAAACCAGCGTAAAACAGCAACATAATGCTGTTGAGTTTCTTATGTTAAGTGACGAGAACCGGTCTTTTTATTGGTAAAGAGACATTCCGTTTCAATCAACGATGACTGCTTCTAACAATGACCGCATCTATATTTTGAACTTTACATTATACACCTGTATATGGGTCGCTCTGAAGAACTGTGCGCTGGTTGGTCACCCTTACTTATATTTAAAAAAAACATGATAATATCCTGCAGTGAACTCAAGAAGGCTGATAAATAGTGTAAAATATAAATTAATATATTTTATTCTATACAGATTTAATTGAATAGAAATTTTCAACGTAATAACCCATTTCGGTTTGTGCGCAAGATAGTCCGCCCTCGGAAATCTGAGACTGTTTGAAACGCTGTATAATAAATTTTTAATGATGATAAATGCTGACTTTGTATTTTTCTTTCGCAGGTAATGGATGCCCTGAGGGCAGCTGATCGAGATCGGTTTGTTTGAGAATTTTTTATTTTAATTTGTGGTACAAAAATCACAAATTAAATGCATTATGCTTGTATTTTGTTTGTTTTTAGGAAAGTAAAAAAAAAAACAGTTATGCAAATTAAGAATTTGTCCTTGGGAAAGCTCACTTTGGCTCTTAGCTGTGTCAAACCTGGACCCAGGACGCAGGGGGATCACTATGCCACGTATATTTTAATATAATGCTTCTGTGTAGCCCATTGTAAAAACGCTCGTCTCTGCTATTTATGTTTTTTTTTCTATTTTTATAATAAAATAAGGTTGACAAATATTTCACACACAGTCCACCTGATGGTAAGTGAATGTTGTGGTCCATAGATATCTACATAGATCCTCGATTTAGAATTAAAATGCAAATGCGTTGTCACTCCTTAGGACTAAGATGGAATGCCCCGTTTCCAGTAAAAAGGGTCTGTTCTCAAAAAAAAGGGTATGTCCCACCAGTTCAGTGTTATAGTGACGAAGTAACTTTTTTGTTTACCCATGTGTAACACTGTTTACACTATACGTATTATTACAATGTATTTATTGCATTAGATTATACGAATCCATTCTGTTTCATTTTTTAAGTTATAAAAAAAGCACGTGATTTTACCTTATAAATATAATATATACATATATAATTTGAACTAGCCTCTGATAATAGTAGTAATTTTGTTTCGACTGTGACATTCTTATAACGTAAGTATTGAAAGCGGTGGAACTCAGCGGGCGGCTCGCTATAGGATTCTTGCAGCCTGAATGCAATTACGTATGAATGTTGCCAATTTCGCTTCACCCTCAGGGTTTTAACGCCCCAATGAGGGCGCGTTGATTTGGATTAGTGTAATTGTGCATTCATTCTTAAAATATGGGAGCTAATTTTGTAGTTTATTGTGTTATTTTTGGAACTGATAGTTAATGTGATATTTGAAAACGGATATTATGAAAGAAATATATTTAAAAAAAAGTCGCCTTAAAAGAATTTTAATGCTTCGAGTAAATGTCGTCTTCTTCTTTCTTTCTTTATTGGGTCGTAAAAATCCACTGCTGGACATAAGTCATTCCCGTTTAATATAATTACTTTAAAATAACGTCCCTCAATAGATATGTATTAGGAATTAAAGAAGGCAATTATATTTATTACAAATGTAAACGATACGGCATCGGCATATTAATGTTGTATAGGTTACACTAGGTTGAAGGAACAATTTTCTTCCTGCTATTACTAGTGCTATGCATCTGCATTTAAAGGTCCCCTGGGTTTCTTGCTGGTTCTTCCCAGGACAGAGGTATTTTCCGAACCAGTGCTAAATAAAAAAAATGATTTTCAATAAGTATTATGTAATAATCTATATTGAATAAAAATTATTCTATTCTATTCTATCTATTATTCATCATCATTATTACAGCCCGCAGTCTACTGTTGAACATAGGCTTTCTCCAAGAAATGCCTTAAAACACAATCCTAAGTCACTTGCATCCTCAACTTCTCGCATGCCTTGCCAGGTTGTCAAACCATTTAATTACCATTACGAGGCTTCTACTCTGAAACCTTTCATTCCCATCCTTTATCGTTTTTTTTCGTGCTAAATGGCCGGCCCATAAGCCATATACCATTACGTAGACTTTTAGCACGTTTTCACACTTTTATTATTAAAAAATTATATAAATATTTAATTTCCATACGAATTTGGTATAAAAACACATACAGATTTATCATTAGTTATTGTATTATTAAAATAAAAACAAAAATCATATGGAAGCCGATTTTTCAAAAATTAGATACAGACTCAACTATTTTTATTTATGTGCTTAGATTAAGAATAATAAAATGTCGATTTCTAGTTCGATATATTTCCATCTATTGTGAATTCGATTAAATTACTGGGGCTGCTATCCGCCCGACAATGGCCAGAGACCTACGCTAGGGGTCGCAGAGTCCGCACATATGTTGTTAATGACGTCACGCTCTGGATTCTCTATTAGCCTGTTACGCCCAACGAAATACTGAGGGGGAACTCGCAAAGCATTTCAATTAATCGCTTTGAATGGGAAAATGTGGGAAAGGTGAAATACTTTCCCATATTTAACTGCTTATTTTATTTAGTGAAAGTAGCACACACAGCAAGTGTTATATGCCAAAATATGTATAAAATTTACTTGAGATGATTACAAATATACAAGCTACCCTGAGTTAAATAAACGCTTATTTTTTTTAAAGTAAATATCCGCCTAATGATATATAAATATTGAAGATTAAATGACGGCTTGGAATATATTTTATAATTTCGTATATATTATTTAAATTTCTTAATGTAAAGGTGTTGCAAGGCTTAGCGGTTGTCACAAAATTTATAGTACGCGAGCAATCCGAGTTCTATTCCTGCCAGTTGTGAAATGCTCAAAAGGATAACGTTGTAAAGAAATCTGCACGTCTTAGAAATGAAATATTTCAAGGACGTGTGAAATCCGCCTACCTTGAGAATCGCGGTGGACTAATTACTCCATTACTCACCCAGAAATAAAATGAAATGTGGCCAAAATGGGACGTTTATCTTCTTTCATTTTAAAATGTCATCATCATCATCATCATCATCATCATGACCATTACATCCCATAATAAGTCTACTGCTGATCATAGGTCTCCCATAAGAAATGCCACCAAGTACGAACTAAGTCATCTTTTTTTTTTTTTATAGAATAAGGGTGACAAACGAGCACACAGTCCACCTGATGGTAAGTGGCTGCTGTGGCCCATAGACATCTACATCTATCTTCGTTTCCGAATTTAAATGCAGATGCGTTGTCAGCCATGAGGACTAAGATAGAATGCCTCTTTTCCAGTAAAAAGGGTCTCCGGTTCTCTACACTCACCATACGAAACACAGCAGCATTAAGCTGCTATTTTACGCTGGTATTCTGTGAGAGCGTGGTCCTTCCCCGGTCGAGCCGACCCGTTCGTGCTAAAACTATACTATTAATATAGCTGCAGCATGGCTCTACCACGTAAAAAATCCTTTATCTCCTACCAGGTCCGATTTCGTCTTGCGGGGGGCCGCCACTTCATTTGCCTGTACGAGGATGCCGTACGAGAACCCTTATTCCCCATCGTTCCTCGGTTCTTCGAGCAAATAAAAATTTATAATGAACTTTATTTATTTGCTTGGTTTGACTAAATATTAAAATAAATTCGCTTTTCCTTTTCTTTGTGTGAATTCATAAGAATTGACTAAGAGAAATAATAAAATCGAATAACCTCTAAGAAATGACTGGTGATACGGAGATTCGGTTTTTTAATGGAAGACGTGTGGTACTGCTGTCGTACCCGCATGGCAGGGCGTGGCGATTACGTTAAATTCCCTCCAGTGGCAGTGCAGATGTACAAGTATCAATTACCCCTTAGACTTTTATGTCAAAAAGTTTATTACCTCAAAACTCTCTTTATATTCACTTTGTAATTTTCTGAGGAGCCCTTACTGTAACTTAATTGAAGAAAAAACTATTTAGAGCTCGCCCGCCTTCAGAGCTAAATGGTTTGACGCGGGTTTATACCGACCTTGACCTGATGCATTATACTAGAAGGTAAAAGTAAAATGTGTTTCTCTCGCTTAATACATTTTATCTTTACTTAGAAACTGTTATAAAGAAATCGCCATTGTGGTTTAACCGCATCATCATGCTCAGTGATAAACTTTTTTGTCATGACTTGGCGACGTACAAATGCAAATTAATTAATTTATATACTTATTTTTTTTAAATAACTTAGATGGTTGTATGTAGTAACAGAAAGTATTTATTTCTTTCTGTTATATCTTTTGTTTGCATGGATGTAATGTATGTAGGTTACCTTTATATTTTTGACGCAGCGCAGCAGTGGACATTTTAAGTAGTTTTCTTAACCGCAGACATCTCACACTAGGAATATTTGGCGTTTATCCAAACATAAAATGTGAGTAAACGCTAGATTTTAGGGTACAGAATTTATCAAAGCACACTAAGATTCTCTCAAACGACAAAAAGGAGCCTTTTTATTAGTGTTTATTTCGCTATGTGGCGGTTTTGTTAGATAAGAGTACTTAAAATAAAACATTATGACAGACAAATAGACCTCTATACATGTTAAACTATCGTATATAATACAAACGAAATATATTTCATTTATAATATTTCCACGTGGTAGAGCCACGCTGCAGCTATATTATAGTTGTAGCACGAATGGGTCGGCTCGACCGGGAAGGACCACGCTCTCACAGATTTTTTTTTATAGAATAAGGGTGACAAACGAGCACACAGTCCACCTGATGGTAAGTGGTTGCTGTTGTACATAGACATCTACATCTATCTTCGTTTGCGAATTTAAATGCAGATGCGTTATCAGCCGTGAGGACTAAGATAGAATGCCTCTTTTCCAGTAAAAAGGGTCTCCGGTTCTCTACACTCACCATACGAAACACAGCAGCATTAAGCTGCTATTTTACGCTGGTATTCTGTGAGAGCGTGGTCCTTCCCCGGTCGAGCCGACCCTTTCGTGCTACAAAATATCAGCGTAAAATAGCAGCTTTATGCTGCTGTGTTACTGGAATTAATGCCTTTCTTATTTAACGAATTCTCATTTAATGAATGTCTCGTTACTAGTAAAAAGAATCTCCGATTCTCTACACTCACCATATACAAAATGCAACAGATTTAAGCTGCTTTCTATGAAAGTGTGATCCTTCCCCGGTCGAGACTCGAGGCGTGGACTCTATCACATTATAGTAAGATAATTTTTTTTTTTCACAATTGTATTAAATTTAAAGTGCTAATAAGTTAGGTTCTTATTTCCAATACGTTTACACAAAAATATTATATGCCTACGAATTGTAAACCAATATAGTTCACATTGGTTATTACTATAGTATGAATGTCGCGGTTTAAAAAAAGAATACTAGTAACTTTAGAAAAAAATTAATAATACTCCTGTTAACCATTCTAATTTCTAATCTTAAAAATGATTGTGTTAAGAGTAGTCGAACCACACACCACAGTAGTCGAATGGCGGATTCGAACCCACGACTTTCTGAATTTGTAGGGCCGTACCATTAGGCTCTGGCGCTTCAAACTTGTTTGTCACAAGTTACGTATGCTTAGTTAATTTTTGCTTTAAAATGTCATTGCGGTCAAAACTTTTTAAGACAACGTAGGGTACTCGTAATACGAAGTACGTAAAGCAACAACAATGTATGATTAAAATTATGTAATATGTCAAGCTGACACATTGCGTGGGCGTCGGGGGCCGGTAGCTCGCTTGATTAATGAGGGCTGGGATAAAACCACGGGGTCGTGCACTGCGGGCCCCAAAATTTCTCTTCTATATTTATAGCTAATCCATTTTATTACCGTCAATCTTTTCCGTGTTTACATCAAGCAGCCTAGAGAGCGGAGAACTGTTAGAGAAGCCTCCAATTTTAAAAGACATGAATTCAAAATGTGTTGATTCTTTTTTATTTATTATTCACAGAGATCTCCTCAAAGGGTTATTTGAAATGTTGATTTAGGAGCACGGGCCGTAATAACAAAATGGCTCACAAAATAGCACAATTTTTATTCTTAAAGAAATGCTTAAATTGACTTCTTGATTACGCCTTTGATCGCTGTAGTTTTCTGGACTGTGTCAATTTAACTCAGTTAACAGGGAAAAATAAAGTCGACGTTCTTTTGAAAATTTTTCCAGTTATAATTAAGATGTGCTTACATTGACGAAATTGAATTTATTTCGCCTTTTGAAGCAACGCAGCGTCTGAAAATTTAAAATCTCTTCATGAAATGCACTCAGTGCAAAAAGTACTTTCGGATTTCAAAGCATAGCTTAGATAGAGCAATCTCAGGAGTGGTGACGACGTGGTTTCACGGAGTTTACTCCCGACTCGTGGGGCGTTATGGATCTACGTGATCGCAATACCAACACGGACCGACTACTGTGTTGTTATTATTGTTAAAATGTTGGAATTGATTCCGCCATTTTGTGGAATTTGTGAGAACGTCGAACGTGTCTAAGATCGGATAGAGCGAATTTGCGCTTAGAACTTGGATTTAGTTATGATATTAGCAGCTTTTAGTTGATTTGTTTATGGATTATTTTGAGTGTTTTAGAAACAGAAAATTAAAATACAACAAAAGAAAAATTGAAAAGCACGTACTGATTTATCGACGTTTGAAATTACTGTGTATAGTGGTCTGTGCCAAAGTTGATAAGTCTACATCTTATAAAATTCTTATTAGCTTTATCATCGGGGGGACAACCCTCTGATGACATGGGGGGTGACAAGAGCGGTACATCTAGATACACACACAGCATTTGTTGTATATAAGACTACATAATAGCAACTATTTGATTAGGACTTATCAGGCGGGGGCGGAATTGGAAGAGGGCACTTTTATTGGGGTCTTAATGTGTTTCGTGAATGGGATTTATTTCGGGGTTTTGATATATATCGCCCAGTGACGTTTATTAAACTTGGAATTTTATATTGAACAGATAAACCGTAATATTCCTTATTGATATGATTTATTTGACAGTTATTATTTTGCTAGTGATTAACGATATTCGAATGTATGGAGCAGGTGCTGGAACGATTATGAGTCCAGCACCTGCTCGCCTGTCCAGCGTAATGCTTGCCAGTCGGCGTATTCTTAGAAAGGACTATAAAGCAATTTTAAGTCCAGCAGTGGCCTTAAACTGAATGTTGATCTGTGATGTGTAACGTGATATTCATTTTAGAGATTAGTTGTTTTTATGATCAATTCAAACATTTAGTTAAAATTTTGGTATTTTATTTGTGTACGTATTTACAGCTTTAATGCAAAATATACTGTAACGCTATGTTTTCAACATTTTTTCTCGGACCTTTCTCCTTCAACCCCTGAGATATCTTAGTAAGGATTTACCATAATCGCCAAGCTTAGCAGGCGGATTGGCGAACGGAACGTCTCGTGCTTTTTATTTAGTTCCCCTCCGCCGGACTTTTTTTACATCTAACATATTATACGAGATGGTTACACCGTCATTAATCGGTAAATTATCTTAGACTTATTTGATTTTCTTTTAATATAAAACCTGTTTATAGTGATTATCAATAAATACATACATAAACAACATATAATTTTTATGAAATACAACATTTACTCTGAACGGACTTTGTTCTTTTAATGTAACAGTTTATTTATAAAAAGCTGGAATTTTTTCCACACTGTAATAACTTTGTGAACACTATATAATGGGACCTTTGTTAAGACTTTTAGACACCCAACACCTTGATTACCCAGTCAAAACAAAAAATACAAAATTGTATTTAAATGTATCAAAACTTCTTTTGAAAGAAAATCTTTTGATCCGTTTGTGAACTGATTTTAAATTAGTGGCGCGTTGCTTATAAATTAAGTGGTATTAAATTCGATATTCAAGCTGAGATTTCTCGCCGAACCTCGCTTGAAAATAGACACGGGTTGGCGAGGACCCCAATTAAACGTTTCATTAAAGCCACTCGTTATACGTGTGAGGGCGTCCTCCTTGGCGCGGTCCAGCGATCGCCAATTATTAACAGGCCTAGTTTAGATTTATAAGGATTTTATTTTTTGTTGTTATTATGGTGGTTAAATAATGAAGAAATAAGTTTTTTTTATATAAAACTGAACTGACAAATGAACTTACAGTCCACCTGATGGTAAGTGGCTACTGCAGCACATAGACAGCTAAAAAAAGATACAAATGCGTTGTCACTACTGATAACAAAGATAGATGTAATTTAATTATATATAAGTAAGTTATTGTTCTTATATATTGCTCAATTCATTATTTACAAATTTAAGTATCAACAATTACACCGTGCCGCAACGTGGACACTAACGGTACGACTACTCCACAAACTCAAAGTCATCCAGCGGGCGATGGAAAGAGCTATGCTCGGAGTTTATCTGGTGGATAAGATTCGTAACGAAGAAATCCGCCGGAGAACCAAGGTCACCGACGTAGCCTTCCGTATTTGCAGGCTGAAGTGGCAATGGGCTGGTCACATTTGTCGCAGAAGAGATAACCGTTGGAGTAGGCGTGTCATAGAGTGGAGACCGCGTTTAGGCAAACGTAGTGCGGGACGTCCCCTGGCTAGATGGAGCAACGATCTGCGCAAGGCGGCTGGCAGCAACTGGATGCGTGTAGCCGAAGATCGGGCTAAGTGGCGGGCCTTGGGAGAGGCCTATGTCCAGCAGTGGACTACCGCAGGCTGATGATGATGATGCTGAATTACACGGTAACGCCAAGCTGCACCTGTATTATTGCTGCAGCATGAATAGGTTGACTCGACCGGGAGGAGGACCACTGCTGTATTTCGTAAGGTTAGTGTAGAGAACCGGAGACCCTTTTTACTTGTAACTAACCTGCTTTGGGGCGACAACGCATCTACATTTTGATTATTAATTGATGATAGATTTAGAAGTCTATGGGCTACGTTATTCACTCAACCATAAGGTGGATCTTATGCTCGGTTGTCGCCGTTATTTGTAAAGAATTCATATTATCTAAATAGATATGACACGTGTTGAAAAAGTGTGTAATAATATATAGATTTTTACTACACATAAACATTCAAAGGATATTTCAGCACTTACATCTTACATTTTTTAGAAATAAAAATGGAAATAGATATTTCTGCATGTAACAGCTTATTAAGAGTCAACTGCTGCCAAACGGTTTCCTGTCAAGTTAAAAGATTTTTCGTAAAGGCCATATGTAGGTGAATTGATTGATTTTAATAGAGCAGATCTTTTAGTAATTTGGTGTTGTTTAATAAAGTATTATTATTAAAAGTCTGATTCGCTCGCTCTATAAGATCGCGAATCACTAGATATTTTTATTACTATTACATGTTTTTTATTAACAACAGTTTCTCTTTCCGGTTCAAAATTTGTGATCATTTTTTAAAGCACAAAGCTGACATCTAATTGAGCTAGAATTTGGTATACTTATGAAACTTCAATGACAATTCAATAATATGGAGCTGAACTGATGCTGGAACTGGATGATGGCCTTAGCAACGCCTATTAAAGCTTGTTTTAAATACATTTTGTAGTTAAATATATTTATTGCCATTTATTTACCTTTGTTAATATGTAATCCAATACGACATCCACGAAAAAAGACAAGGTGATGTTTTGTGGATGGATGGATGGATTGATGGATAGCACAAAAATGTTATTAACCTACAAAATCGTGACGTTGTACGCTTTAAATTAAATGTCAAATCTTCTAAAATACATAATAACAAAGGAAGCTGCCAAATACATAATCGCGCATCACCCCATTAAATATAAATGAAAATTTCCCCCTGACCATTTATGGAAAATATTATTGCATATTCCCTACGGTTTCGCATTTGTCGGTTTACTGAGTAAATAAAGTACGAAGTGCTCCTGCTGCGTTGCCCTTTGTACAAACATGATACAATAAAATAAACACTACTAAATTCATATTCTTGTTAGTAATCTTATTTCAAATAACCATAACGGATATAATGGATTTAGTGAACTGATGCGAAAAGCAAACAATGGGATCTTTATTCGGTTTTTTTAACCACTGAACGTAATAAAAGATGACTTGTGTTTTTTAACCGACTTCAAAAAGTAGGAGGTACTCAATTCGACTATATTTTTTTAATGTGTTACTAACTTTATTTTTTTATGTGTTAATAACTTTTTTCTAGGTGTACCGATTTTGATGATTCTTTTTTTAATTGAAAGCTGGTGCTTCTCATGTGGTCGCATATAAATATATAATTTATCAAGGTCAGACAAGTAATTTTTAGTTATCCTTAATAATTTATATTAAAGTCGATTGTACAAAATGTTTAATTTTACCACCTGTATATAGCCTTCCGCATTATTGTATTCATAGGCCTTTTTAATATCTGTATCGTTTTTTGCTTGGAAAGCCCTATCACTGTACCTAAATGTAAATTTGCATTCATCGTTTTAAAATTTTCTATCATCACTCGATCGCTAGTTCATTGTACTACAATCAGCAGGGCGAACCATGTTTAGAATTTGAAGTCAATAGTGGGTATATTATCACCTAAATAATTAAATAGCGCGCATGTTTAGCGTAATAGTTTATATTTAAAATTATTTTTATTTTATCAAATAACCAATAACGTCACCCGAAAAAAATTAATTTCGCAGATCATTTAATATAAAGAATATTTTTTCGTGAATAAATCGACATACCGAAATGACGTATCGAATAAAATCCCGTAATTGGAAACGCGTGTAATGTGTTCTAGCCTTATCTGCCAATCGCGTGAGCTCAGGATTGGTAAAAACAGCGCTCGCCTGCGAGGATTAATGGCGGATCAAGCAGAGTTCTGTGTGTTTAACACTCTAATACGACCCGTTGCGTAGTGGGAAACGGATGCTGCACCCGGCCTTTTTCGAGCTTAGATATTATTCCAATTAGCTCGTCCTTAACTCCCCCGGCACATTATATAACTCCAACATTTAATCGTACACGCTCGGTTCTGAACGTACTTTGTGCTCTTTAGTGCCAAAGAGACGAGCTCCTTTGTGAAGCAGTTTGCTTGACAGTTGTACAGACACTGGCTGCTTGTAAATGGTCACAAAGAGAGAGACGTCAACTTTTTCTTATGTCCGCATATTGCGTTTTGTCGGTTGTCGCGTCCCTCGAAAGGTCCCGTGAAATGGGAGTTGTTATTCCCGTATCACGTGTGCAATGAATCAAGCCCCATTTCATACGTATTCGTTGGCGTCTCTTAGTTTCCACACGTTATTGCTTTTCCTCACCACATATGTATGTGGGTGAATAAATAAAAGGCTCCACACGGAGTTTGTCATTGCGGTTAGTGAATAATCGATATGTTATTTATATAAAATTGTTTATTTATGATTTATATTAGACTATATGACATTATTGACGTTTTCTTTAGTGCTTTTTACATACATACATAAACTTTCACGCCTGTCACCCAGAGTGGTAGCAGATACTACAGACTTCCATTTAGTACGATCCTGTCATGTCAGGGTCACTCACTTCTTTTACATTCATATAGGTATAAATTTCCATCTAATGCGTCTCTGGCTGATCCTGCCATTCACTTATATATTCTTCCATAAGCTGCAGTAACCACTTACCAATAGGTGGACTGTAGGTTTTGTCACTTCAGTTTTTATAATAAAAATTAGTCAAATTTGATTAGCATATATCACCGTGATGACGCTGTAACTAAAGCTGATATTACGGCTGATAGAGGAGAATGGAAGAGGATGTTATTAACTTGACATAAGGGGAGGAAGATGATGATATCATCATCGTAATCATCTACACACATAACAAAGCTGTAAAAAGAATTGAGTCGAATACAGATTTCATATTTTTCACTTATTTTATAAAAAAAATTGTATTAGAGATTTTTGGATTTGAGAGGAAGCAATATACATAAAATATCTATTGCAGAATAATTGCGTTAGATGTTCTGCCTATCTGTTTGCACGCGCATCACGTTATAATTGCCGAGCTGCTTTCGTATAGCTTATATTCGCACTTAGAATTGTAGCTAAGTTTTTTCTAATGTTTGAGAAGAGATACAAGACAACAGGTTGAACTCTCCTTATTATGCTACAATGGTATATCTTGTAAGCAAAATAAATGACATGGTCATGGGTCCTAGCTAGTTGTTATAAAATTCTTACTGTAATCTACCTATGTATTTAATTTTTACCCTTCTATTTATAGCAACTATAAGTCGACGGCAAATCGGTATGAAACTAATCCGTACCCTTTTTAAAACTATCCCGAGGGAACTTTATTTCTCTTAGTGCTTTGTCAGTGCCATTTATTGCATCGCTAATATTTTACTTTACTTAGAAATTCTTTGTTTCACTAAAAACTGCTACGAGCGTATCCAAGAAAGCTTTAAAAGAGTATTATGTTCATGTATTATAGAAGCTTTATTTTTAGTAGATGGTGTAGATAGAACACTGATTATATTTAGTCTTTTAAAAATATTAAGGTGCTTCTGGGCACGGAATTCCAAACTGTTGTTAAGCTAATTGGTTTGAATGGGATTTGATTAGTGTTTAAGAATTATATATTTAAAAAAAATTTGGGCTACCGTGGCCTTTCTTGTTGTATATTTGTGCCAACTTCGGATTTATGAGACATTAAAACTACTATTTCCCTAGTAGTCTAATCATCATCATTGCAGCCCTTCACAAGTCCACTGCTGAACATCGGCCTCCCCCAGGGAATGCCACAAAGCACGGTCCCGAGCCACCTGCATCCATTGACTTCCTGTATGTCTTACCAGGTCGTCACTCCATCTAGTCTAATAATTAAACTTTAATACATTATTACCGTGTAGTGGCGGTGTAAGAATATCCACTACCTCACATCGTCCAGTGGGTGTCGTAAAAAGCGACTGAGGAAAACAAACCAGGAGATAGGCAGCAGTGTCTTCCTAAACAACTACAAAATAAAAAACTGCGGTTGCCAACTCGCCCGCGAAGCGTAACAACTATGACAAATTTCCCCCCGCTGAGGCAATCTATGGGGGAGGTTATGATCAGGTGTGGACTTTTGGTTGGCTGTAACGGTAACGGTAACGATATAACGCCATCAATCGGAGGAAATGCGGTATCTCTGGCCTTTCCCAAAGTTGCCTATTACGAAGTCCACCAGGACAAGATGGGTTGATGGATTCTCTTTCGCCACCACCACATGTCATTATTTTATTCATCGTGAATGTTAGCGCGTTATTATAAAAATGTTACAGAAGAAGTCTCTATATTATATTTTAACAACGAACAATTTGGCTTTTCATTCCTTTGAGCACTCATTCAACTTCATTAATGTGTACACAACTATTGCATATTAATCAATTGGCATTCATGTGCCTACTGTGGAAGTTTGCTATACCTATACACACTAAGTGTGTCTATGTCGTCGCTGCACTTGCAAAGTTCGGTGTCATTTTGTTATATCTATTCGTTGAGCATAAGGTTGCTTTTTTAAAATATTATATTAAAGATGGAAGTAATTTGTATTTTTTTTTCGTTGAAACATGGGTGATAAACGATTACACAGTCCCTCTTATGATAAGTGGATGTTGTGGCCCTACATCTATCCTCGATGAAGTTCGTTTAGAATAAGCTATTGTTTTTTCAATATTTATTTGAAAGATTGAAGTAATTTGTATTTTTTTTTTCATTGAAACACGGGTGATAAACGAGCACACAGTCCCCCTTATGATAAATGGATGTTGCGGTCCTACATCTATCCTCGATTAAGAATCAAAATGCAGATGCGTTGACAACCCTGAGGATAAAGACAGAGTCTGACAAAGATGAAATGGCTCGTTGATAAATACGCCACATTAATGCCAAATGTCACGAATTAGTGAGGTAGACAATTCCCGCACAGCAATTGTTAAAGTAATCATTTGTTATTTTTAAGAATAAAGATCGCTAAATTTAAAAGTCTTGGGTTCGAATCCGCCATTCGATTACTACAAAACCACAAAATAGGAAAATTCAACTATAATAAGCATTTGAAGTTGAAAATTCATATTTTGATTTCGCAAGCGCTACGACGAATTGTTATTCGAAACAGCTCGCATGAACCCCGATGCCATATATCATGTGGCTGTGACGTTGTAACAAGTGAAAGAAAAGGTAATTATCAGCTCAATTAAGTTTTGATGTAGTTAGCAATAAATCAGTTTAATTGTTGCAGTGTTTACGTAACTGAGAACTATATTCGGACTAAAATTATAACGGTCGCAATTTCCTTTTCTGTATCATTACATTAAACATTGCTTTTATGTTGGCATTTGGACTAAAATATTTTAAAATTAATTAAACAGAAGAGTTAATCGAATTACTTGTTTAAATGAAGATTTAAAGTTTTCTCGTATTGATATAGTTCTAGCCTTTGGCAGTCAGTCTCAACAATCGCTGGGTTTTCGATTTTAAACATCTACCTGCTAAAATATTAAAAAAAAATCCGAATCATATAAATTTAAACAAGGAAATTAGTATAAGTAATAAATTATAAAAATATAACTTTATGAATGTCTATTGTACGATTATTATGTACGATTATTCGTAGAGTTAATTAAAAATGTCTAGCAACTTTATTCTCTGTAGAACAGAAAGGCGGGAAAGATTAAACAATTCCTACCTTAAAACCCATTTGTTGCGCGTAAGTAATATATTTAACGATCCCTCGCTTTGAAATCGGCCAGGGCATTTATTCAAAGATATTTCGCGTAATTTTTCTTCCACTTTATTTGAAGTACCGTTAATTGAATTCTCGATATTATACCCTACTCTTATTTGGTAAACATTGATTAAGTCCCAATGTTTTTTTTTTTGAGAATCAAAGAACAGTGTGAAGTAATGTTTTCTGCGTAGACTTAAATTTTCAATTGCCTAATTACATACTCTAAAATACAAAATACATAAGATGACTTACCGTTTACTGGCAGTGTAAGAACATCCGCTAACCCATATTGCTATGTAGCCTACATTAAATGAAACCTATATTACAGAATCACATCGAAACTGTACCAAAAATTGACAATGAGTGAAAACACTGGAAGAACATGATATGAAATCTGCTAAACCAACTGGATCGACGCGATGATTTCTCTACTTTTGTATTACCCTGTCAAAAATATATGTTTTACATTGTAACATTCTATTATAGCTATCTTGTTTATTATGTAGTCTTGTATTGTGCCATGATATGTTGGAATTATATCCCAATCAATTAGGAATTCTGATTCAATTATTTCATTTAAACTTCAATACAAAAGACATTTGTAACATTACCAAAATAGAACTATAAGCGGAGCTGTTAACTGTGTATTGTATTGTACATGGACTAGATTAGTTATAAAGCCTTCTTATGTTATTGATTTGTATATTTGTTTTTGTTCATCCGAGGACGATCAGCGTCGATATTTTCATTGGCATACACATAATGCTCAATATAGCTTACTATGAGCTAGTGCTAGATGGTAAATCGCACTAAATCCTATTCACTCTTGTCTTGAAGACACCCAGATATTAATCGGACAGAAAGACAAATGCCGGTAGATCATTCCACTCCTTTGCTGAACGCATTACGAAAAACGAAGCAAACCGCTTGGTTTAAATGCGTGGAATATCGACAACAAAGGGGTGAAGACCCGCCGACCGCGTTGTCCGACGTTGGAAAGGGGAGGAAGGAATTATGGCATGTATTTTCTGCGCTTACTGCGTCCTATACGAAATGCATCCTATAGAATACCGATAGGCTGGTTGCTCCTACGCATACCCGTCTCGCGGGGGTTAGGTCGGGTTATGTCGGACTCGCACCGACTAAAACCCCCATGGTGTTCCACCTTCATCGCATATTGTCAGGGCTACGGGAATGCTTTCGCACACATCCGCGGGCTGCCATGGAGCGGCTGGTACTGGTGAGGACCAGTACCAGCCGCTCCATGGCAGCCCCTCCTCGGGAAGGACTTGTCTCCCCTCCCCTCCTTCCTTCCAGGTAAGGCGCACCAGGAACACAAGACGCGCCTTCCTTCACGGCCTCTTACTGGAACTCCCCCGAGTCCGATACTTCTTTCTTACTTATTCTTCAACGATTAAAATCTGTTTACGCCCTTAAAATGATTAATTTTTTTAAAGTTCGTAATATGGACTTTCTACATAATAAGATTTTCTGAACTACATCATCATTATAACCCAACCCTGCAAATCCCCAGTTACTATTCTTTAATGCTAAATGGCTGACCAATTTTCTCTTCAAATTGCTAATCCACTACCCATATGCGTGTTATTATATCTAGACCAATACCTAAACTTATATGTATATACTGTAATCGTTCTATGACCTCCCTGAACACTTTTAAATTCATCGAGCATAGTGATAAGTCATCGTCAGTGGACATAAAGCGAAGATTATGTGACGACGAATCACTAACATGCCAAATCTTAGTACACAGCTATCATACCGAATACCATTTCAGCTACTAGCCCAATGTTCAGCATGTAAATGCAAAGAATACAGTCTCGTTTGCATATATTGTCATAAATATATACCGACCGTACTGTTACGGCAGCGGGGGAGCATCATTTGCAGTCGCGCGACGTACGATTCGACGGAACGGTCGTGTAGTTTCGTTATAATATATATGTCGTAGTCCAATCGTAGTATTGGGCAAATTGTAATCTGCCTGGGTGCTTCTTGATACTGTCGTCACTTCATGATTTGGCCAATGATTTATCCGCCATATCAGTTTGTGCCTAATTTATATAATATATAAATGAAGGCAGCTTCTCCGCACCATAACCTACTATCGCTGATATTACTAGATAGGTGCTTTCGTATATTTAATATATTAACAGAAGTCAAAGTTATAAATTATCGGCCAAATCATAAAATGACTACGTATCATGAAACACCCAGGCAGATTTCAATCTGCCTATATCTACGATTGGACTACGACATATACATTGTACAGCCGTGTTCGATCGCGGTTATGTCACCGGAAATTATCGACTTGTAGGAATTCAGAGGTGTTGCTATTTGATTTTAAATACGTTCGTTGGTAATAACAATAGTTGGTTTCTAAGGATCACGCTTTTCTAAGTCGTCGGAGTGGATTTATTTACGTCTAGCATATACGAAAACTTATACTGCCATCTTATACCTACTGACATATTTTTGCGCTTCTCTTTGTCACTTTTACGGGAGAAGACGTTGTGATGCTTTCATCATTAACCACTTTACTAATTTTAAATATCTATTATCTACGTGAAAGTACGATATGAATTAAACAACTAATTTCAATTATTTTTCACTGACATACTCTAGATTACTTAGGTAGGTTACTTCATAAAACCCAGCCGCCTCGTAAGCTGCCTACATCATTCGTTTTTATTCATGTATCACATGATATATATGCGTATTGGATTCCCCGCGCGGCGAGCTCTTGCGGCAACTTATCTTCTTCAACTTTTTTTGCTTTTTCTACACGCGAAGACATTACTTTTTCTGTATTTAATTTTTTTGTCATGACATTCATAATTGATCATTATTCGTTTTTATTTTTATTTTATTTTTTTATAAAATAAAGTTATCTCCACATTAGAATTTTACCTGTATCGTGGAGGCGTTTTACATCATAAATTGAAAAAGGACCAACACCTGTAATACTGGTTAAAGGGCATATACAAATGCTTTTTTCGCGCGGGAATTAATTTTCAGCTCGCAGCGCCACAACCGTTCGCTTAGTCCCTGCACTACCAAACTGTTTGTTATAACAAAGAATTATTACTATGAAAATATTAACTCTTTCCCTTTTGGGCACATTTTTATAGAAGTAAGGGTGAGAAACAAGCACATAGTCTACCTGATGTAAAGTGGATGCTGTAGCCCATACACAACTATGTTTATATCCTCCATTAAGAATCAAATTAAAATGCAGATGCGTTGGCACCGCTAACTACAGGTTGCCTTAATTGGACTAAGATTAAATGGCTCCTTACCTGTAAGTAGGATTCTCGGTTCTCCTCACTAACCATACGAAACACACCATCGTTAGGCTGGTAGGTGGTCGGCTAGGCCGGCCTTTCTCTTTCTTACCGAGACGCAGGTGTCCTAACCGGCTATACTTCGTATCGCTCCTACCCGGGATACAAATAAGAACATTCCTTTGTCCCCGGGCTGAAGTTTGCGTATACGTGAGAAGGACCCGTTTTCAACGCCTCGGCAGTCTTGAAGGTATGGACCTGTCCATCTTATGGCAGCGCCTAGACAGCGACAAAGATCCCCGCGTCTACGGGTACCTCTATAGGTTCCATATAAGTAATGCCGACACAAACCGACTCATGGACCACATCATTTCCGTCATGAACGGACGCATGAAATGTGCAAAACATACGAACTATATACGGAATATACAGAGTGCCACTTCATTTCTGTCATGAACGGACGCATAAAGTGAGCAAAACATACGAACTATATACGGAATATACAGAGTGCCACTTCATTTCTGTCATGAACGGACGCATAAAGTGAGCAAAACATACGAACTATATACGGAATATACAGAGTGCCACTTCATTTCTGTCATGAACGGACGCATAAAGTGAGCAAAACATACAACCTATATACGGAATATACAGAGTGCCACATCATTTCCGTCATGAACGGATGCATGAAGTGAGCAAAACATACAAACCATATACGGAATATACAGTGTGCCACATGCTTTTTATCATGAACGGACGTCCTAAATGAGCAAGAATTATTCAAAATTGAATATCGTCCTGTCGAATATAAATGGAATTCCTATTCTTCTACTATGATATTTGTTAACAGATAAATTAACAATATTCACTCTCTAAACATTTAAAATTCTTCCGGAAATAGAAAATGCAATATGTATCTATCGTAAGAAGACGCAAGAAGTCGTCTGCGATGTAAATATATATATATATATATATATATATATATATATATATAATAAATAGTTTCTCTTAACATCTTTAAAAATTGTAATAAATTAATAAAATTACAATCACGAGTCTTGATGATACACAAGTGGTAAAATTAAAAAATTGTACAACCGACTTCAATATAAATTATTAAGGATAACTCAAAAACTACTGGTCAGACCTTGATAAAATAAATGGATATATGGGACTACATGAAAAGCACCAGCTTTAAAAAAAAACATCCAAATCGGTTCTCCTAGAAAAAAGTTATGAGGTTACACATAAAAAAAAACAGTCGTATTGAGTACCTCCTCCTTTTTGAAGTCGGTTAAAAACAACTTTTTTAGGCCTTAAACCGTCTCTACGTTGCTCATATTCATTACCAATAATAGTATAAAAATAATAATTTGAATTGTGATAATCGTAACTTAATAACGACTCCTGGCGCTTCATTGCTTGCTGTTACCAGTATAGGTACTGTAATTAATTATCTAATTAATGACTTACTTTATACTAGGGAATGCAATCTCGTTCTCACGAGATTGAGATCTCGCGAGATCTCGTCCATATTTTACGAGACTGAGTCTCGTATAATTTTTATCAGCATAAACCGTGTGTATCATAGCGCGGCTGCAAGCGAATCGCGAAACGAATTCTTGTAGCGCTGTGCATGTACTCGCGGTACTAATTCTTAAAAATAATTATTGCTGCGGAAGGCTGATTTAACAAGGTTTTGAAAGTGATTATAATATATAATATAAGATTTTAGGACTGCAATTAAAGCCTGAGGGTAAAATATTTAGTTATGTTGTTTTATTTTGTAATAAAACGGATATAAAATGCCTCATTACATGCATTATTTTTATTTTTATGATTATATGATTATATGTATTCCATACTTTATACCATATAAATTTTTGACTGCCTTCTTTGTCTAGTGATCGTAAGTGCGACTACTGATTATGGGGCCCCGGTTTAAATCCCGGGTAGGGCCAACATCAGTTATTGAGCTTTTCTTTTAAGAAATGCTTAATACCAACCGGAGGCAGATCCTGCGCCTGATCTTTCTCCGGTCGTGTCAAAATGCCGTTCTTCGGACAATAGATAGTGCATCTGTGCGTGCGCGTCTATTTGGGCACTATAAACCTGTCCCTCGCAGGTGGCTAGTCTCCGTTGAGCCTGGCCGCCGTGAGCGAAATTCGGTCTGGAGGATATTATTATGTTGGAAGCATGATTATATTCTACAGATTGTTTATCATTTCCCTTGAGACTCTCTATCAGTAATCGTATATAATAAATACACATACTAATAAACACAATCAGTTACCATTATCCACGTTTACGTATGCACATATAGGCACGTCGTAATTTGTACATATAACAGCAATCCCTCGGCGTTCTGAAGGCCCGCCCAGACATTACCGAAACCGTTATGTAGATTAAGTGCTCACTGTAGCATCGATTTAAAACCAGCCAGGGCTGAGCCTTAATTTGTTTTAAGGGTCCCTTACAGGGATAACGACAACTCACCGGAAAATTCCACTTTCAAGTCGAAATCTGTTACATTTTAAGCTTCTTTTAGGGACGTGAATTTCGTTTATTTCAATGTTAAACCTTTACTTTTTCTGAACGAATAAGTTTTGATGCTGTTTTGGGATTTCTGTGTATCACTAAATTCTTTTTAATCATATATTATTTATTACTTGCCTAGAGTATAGTACTAACGATCTAAGGTCTTGGTATAGTAGTAAGAGTCAACTACATCTACCTTTAGATTTTAGTCAGCTGAACGATCTGTTTTATTGAGACTGAGTCAGTCAGTCAGTCTCATTAAAAGAGATCGCTCAGCGAAGTATGGAAAGGACTATGCTTGCAACTCCAAGCATAGTCCATTCCAATGTTATCATGCAGATAAACTTATCTATATCCATAGTAAACCCAGAGTAACCGACATAGTCCAACGGATCGGTAACTTGAAATGACGTGGGTTGGCCATATAGCTTGAATAATCGCCAACCGATGGGGAAGAAAGGTTCTCGAGTGGCAACCTCGCATCGGTAAACAAAGTGCAGGGCAGCTGCATGGAGTGACGACCTGGTAAGACATGCAGGAAGTCGATACATGGTGGCTCAGGAACGTGTTTTTTTGGCATTTCTTGGAGAGGCCTATGTTCAGCAGTGGTCTTGTGAAAGGCTGTAATGATGATGGTGATGATGATGACGTTTAGAAATATCTTTTTATTAGTTAAAAGCAATTTTACTTAAAAAATATTCTTAAATCGCAGCTACAAAAATTTATGACTTTAATACTACAGCGGCACTATTATTCTGCGAGACAAATCTCAAGTCACATTTTTCATTCATACCTACATAAAGTCTAACGTCTGTCAATGAGTTACTTTTTAAGTTTTTGTCGTGTTGATATAAAAATTACAAAACGATCTCTAAAATTTCGCATTCGAAACAAACCACAAAGATAGTCTGGGCGATAAAACGGAAGATTTACCGCTGAAACCGCGCGCGCAGACATATCTGTAATGCTTACTAAATACGACTTTATTTTATCTTTGCTTCCGAAAAAATATTATAGAATAGTAAGTTGACTGTTTACCCACATGATTACATTTGTTATTCTCGTAGTTTTATAATACGCGCGAGAAATATTTAAGTTTATTTTATTTATTCATTGATTAACTATATTTTTTTAAATCCATTACATGAAAATAAATCAGTAAAGCATGATGGATTTGTAACTTTTTTTACTTATCTAATATATAAAAAATAAAAATTTTTGTTTGTTAGTATTTTATGCGCTGCCATGCCACATGAGTAAATAAACGGAACAAAGGAAAAGCTTCCTAAGAACGTGCAAAATTGTTACCTATTTTGGTAGGGTTGTCACAATAGGTGAAGACAAATGAAACAAAACAATATCTATCATGTTATTGTATTGTCACTGAAGTTACGGTATACAAAATTTCAACTCAATCAGACATCGGGAAGTGGTTCAAATCTTACTTGCAATATGTGAACTTAAACCTACTTCATACCTACGGTTACCAACCCACCCACATACCTACAATTGTTTAGTAAAAGCTTGTAATAACAATAAAAAGGTAAAAACACACCGTGTAGTACCCTCTTATTATTAAAAATAGGATCATACAATAAAATAAAGTACTTACTTGAAAAAGTAATAATCAAATTTTTACTTACCTAGTATGTATTAAAATATATATATAATAAATACCTGTATGATATTTAAATATCCCATTTTATTTTTTATATTTTCTATTTTTGCTAGTATTATTCATACACACAGTACAATAAATAACCATTATTAATAATACCACGTTTTTACATTAAAATATTCAAACTTGCAACTAACAAAACAAACAACGTGCGTCACAGACCCTGAGATTGTTGTCCACTGGCTGTGCCAGCGAACCGGTTTTTACCAGTCTCGTCGTGTACGCGACAAGCGGCCAGTGGTCACGCACACATGCCCCGCGTGCTTGTAGTTGTGCAACCGATTCGCGCGGTTGTATAAAGCTTTGCCTCTGTTCCGTTTATTTACTAATGTGGCCATACCGTTCATCAGATTGCGCTAAGACTTTGTCAACTTATTGATTGCACTTGTGAGAAGGTTATAGGCATAGTACTTACAATGGATGTATGTATGTGTGAATGTAACTTACAATGGATGGCGCGCATATCGTACCAACACATTTATTTGAAATTTAAATATCACTCAACTTCAATGAATGTAATATCATTCCTAAATAAACAATATAACTCTTCCAAATTTAAAACGATATTTCGACAATTATTTTTCTGTGGCAGCGACGCGTCAGGTACCAGCTAGTATTATAAAATAAATTAATGAAATATGAAAAGCATAAAACTGATATGGGATTTTTAGGAAATATGTCGCCTTATGTGCAAGGATATAAGTAATGAAGACTTACAAAGGCTTCTCGGAAAGCTATACTTAAGCTTAGATTCTCCCTGGAAGTAGTGGTCCCTCTTTATCATCTTATAAAAGTCCACTGCTAATCTCCTTAGTTTTGCCTTAACCGTCACGCTTAGCAGGCGCAATTACAGTTCCTGACGTCACGCACCTTTGACGCTGCTGCACGTTACCGCTCTTTTTATTATACTAGTAGCGTAAATAGGTGGTTATACCGCCATTTTTTTGTAGAATAATGGTAACGAACGAGCACACAGTCCACCTGATGGTAAGTGGATGCTGTGGCCCGTGGCGAAGCTAGGGCTCCAAACTAGGGCAAGCCCAAGATATGGTTTTGTTGTTTTTAGCAGTTTTATAAAAATTTACCTTTTTCTCGCCGATTAGCACTTTATCACACTTCAATTCATCACAAGGAACACTATTATCCTCCATTTTCACTAAAAATCTATAAAAAAGCATAAATTTTCAACTTGCAATATTCATTCGCTCAAGTAAACACACAGAGTAAACATTGAAATGTGAAGTGAACTTGCAAGCGTATCGCCCGCGCGCCCCCGCGCTTCACTAACTTCACACCTAAAGCCCGGCTTATCGCTCCATACTAATTGCTATATAAACAATCGTAGTTATATTTCATTATAGAACATTTTGCCACAAGTTAGAAAGGGAGCGATCGTCTTCGAAAGCCCTGTAAAATGCCCACGCGTGAGAGAGACGACTAATCGCTCAACTCAACTCGTTTTTTATGACAGCAGTATCGCGCAGTTTTGCCGCATGTTGACGTTACATAATAAGGGTACGAGGTCATGACCTGTGTAGAACAGAGAACCACGCGGGAAATTTGAAATAGTTTGAAACAGTTTACGAGTTATTTTATTAGTTGATATTATTGATTGAGCAGTTTGACAGGGCAAGCCCGGCTTCTCGACTTCTATGGAGGCTTCGCTACCGGCTGTGGCCCAAATTTATCCTCGATTAATAAAAAAAATCGATTAAGAATCAAAATGCAGATACGTTGTCACCCCTGAGTACTAAGATGGAATGCCTCGTTTCCATTAAAAAGGGTCACCGGTTCTCTACACTCACCATACGAAACACAGCAGCATTAAGCTGTTATTTTACGCTGGTATTCAAAACTCGATCACAGCGTCATGACAAAATAAATAATAATTTAAATTCCATTTGTCAAGTCGTTTCTTTTTGTAGAATAATGGTAACGAACGAGCACACAGTCCACCTGATGGTAAGTGGATGCTGTGGCCCGTGGCGAAGCTAGGGCTCCAAACTAGGGCAAGCCCAAGATATGGTTTTGTTGTTTTTAGCAGTTTTATAAAAATTTACCTTTTTCTCGCCGATTAGCACTTTATCACACTTCAATTCATCACAAGGAACACTATTATCCTCCATTTTCACTAAAAATCTATAAAAAAGCATAAATTTTCAACTCGCAATATTCATTCGCTCAAGTAAAAACACACAGAGTAAACATTGAAATGTGAAGTGAACTTGCAAGCGTATCGCCCGCGCGCCCCCGCGCTTCACTAACTTCACACCTAAAGCCCGGCTTATCGCTCCATACTAATTGCTATATAAACAATCGTAGTTATATTTCATTATAGAACATTTTGCCACAAGTTAGAAAGGGAGCGATCGTCTTCTCGAAAGCCCTGTAAAATGCCCACGCGTGCGAGAGAGACGACTAATCGCTCAACTCAACTCGTTTTTTATGACAGCAGTATCGCGCAGTTTTGCCGCATGTTGACGTTACATAATAAGGGTACGAGGTCATGACCTGTGTAGAACAGAGAACCACGCGGGAAATTTGAAATAGTTTGAAACAGTTTACGAGTTATTTTATTAGTTGATATTATTGATTGAGCAGTTTGACAGGACAAGCCCGGCTTCTCGACTTCTATGGAGGCTTCGCTACCGGCTGTGGCCCAAATTTATCCTCGATTAATAAAAAAAATCGATTAAGAATCAAAATGCAGATACGTTGTCACCCCTGAGTACTAAGATGGAATGCCTCGTTTCCATTAAAAAGGGTCACCGGTTCTCTACACTCACCATACGAAACACAGCAGCATTAAGCTGTTATTTTACGCTGGTATTCAAAACTCGACCACAGCGTCATGACAAAATAAATAATAATTTAAATTCCATTTGTCAAGTCGTTTTCTTTTTTATAGAATAAGGGTGACAAACGAGCGCACAGTCCACCTGATGGTAAGTGGTTGCTGTAGCCCAAAGACAATTTATACATCTATCCTCGATGACGAATCAAAACGCAGATGCGTTGTCACCCGTGGGGACTAGGATGGAATGCCTCGTTTCCATTAAAAAGGGTCACCGGTTCTCTACACTCACCATACGAAACACAGCAGCATTAAGCTGTTATTTTACGCTGGTATTCTCTGAGAGCATGGTCCTACCCCCGGTAAAGCCGACCTATTCGTGATACAACCAGTTAACCAATACAACAATAAGCTTATCTGATGCGAGATAGCATTCCCCACAGTCGCTTTTTACTGAGGTGATACCTCCAGAACGAAATGGGTGATTCATTCTCTAACGTCACATAGAACAAACATGGAATTAGTGGTTATCGCTACCGTTACCTTTACCGTTAGAGCTCATCAAAGTCCACTGGACATAGGCCACCCCCATAGATTGCGACATAGGTCGGATATTTGCCATAGTTGCAACGCTTGTTGCGCTTGCTTTTGCCATAGTTGTTATTAGGACGCTGCTGCCCATCTCCTGTTTCAGTTTCTACCTGTCGCCTCTTACTACACTCACGGGACGATAAGGGTTAGTGGATATTCTTACATCGCCACTACACGGTCAAAAAGTAGTGAAGTACTAAAATACTTCACACAATAAGAAGAAATTCTAAAATGTGTACTCTTGCGCGATTTTGAACCACGGTCACGAATTCTTTCTGCAAACTAGGTAGACAAGGTTGTAGTGTCCGAGACGTGGTGGTAATTATAAAACAACCAGACCCGATAGCCAACAATTGGGTTATTGTGCAAATGTTGGTTCCACCTCATTCTCATAGTCCGATAGGACTGCATTCCGACACGAACAGCGTTTTCGAATTACGAGGGGTGAAATACCTCCAACTTCATGTTTCCAGGCTGTTACTGAGAATTTCTCAACAGAAAAAACCAAATAATGAATTTTGGTCTGACCCGGGATTCGAACCCGGGAATATGATCTGCAGTCGTTTAACGACAACTAAACCAACAAGGCATTCATGCGTTTAATTACCAAGTACATGAAAGGTAGTGTAGCGGAGTCATATAATTTTTATTGTACTTACAATTAAAATTACTAAAATGAAAATTTTTAACACAGTACTGCAAGTTTTGTGTTATAATAAAAATCAGGCATCATAAATATGCTCCAAAATTATACTATTCAAATCCCGTAGTGCATCAACGTGGAGAGCTATGAATATACGATATTCCGTACCGTATGTACTTATAATGAGGAAGGCTTGTGTGCACAATGAGGAGCCTAAAGGCTGATATGTCACTATCTTTGTACACAAAGAAATGTCATTCTTGTGACATTCCAGGAGTAATAAACCTTTGTGTGTTTTAATACGTAACATTCCCATTATGTATGCATGAATAATTAACACTGCTTACACAGGTTTACTGCCGTGTGGTAGCGGCGTAAGATAATCCATCGCCCCCATTTCGTGGGTGTTGTAAAGGCACATATGAAAATGCTAGAAATACATCATGGCTTCCGATCTTTGGCGGTATAATCATTCTGATTACACCACACGTAAAATCCCAGACCGGCAGAGGACAGCAGCGTTAAAGATGCGATACGTCTAGTAGTCGCAAATCAGGCTGTCAAGAGTGGTGATTACAGCAAAATCTTCCTTCATTTATAAAACTGAAGTGACAAACGAACTTACAGTCTACCTGATGATAAGTGGCTACTGCAGTCCATGGACACTCTGGTGTCATCTCATTCATTTGTCATCTCTGGTGACTAAGATGGAATGCTTCACTGTCTGTAATTATACTGGCTCTTAATACCCTTTAAACCAGAACACATCAGCGCAAGCATTGCTATTTAGCGACAGAAATAGGCAAGAGGGTGCTATCTACCCAGACGGACTCCTAGGCAAAAAAGAAGTGCCACCACCTAGAACCAGTCCCAAGTCCAGAATGTGTGTTTGTTGTGTGATGCACTAAAACTTGCCTATATTAAAAAGCCGACAAAGAATAATGCATTTGTATTGTCTACTACATTACTATGATACATATTAAATAATAAATATATCCATTTACATTCGGGCTGATCCCCTATTAATCAATATCCTTTATCCGGCTGTGACAGTCTCATCGAAGCGTCATAGTGAAAAGCGTTAAATATTAAACACGAATAAATCAATGTAGATGGATTATGGTACTTGAGTGCATACGCTGACATTTATATACATATTCATTTATTCATTACAATGTATCGCAAGTCTACTACTGAACGTACATCGCCTCCAATGATTCCCACAAGCGATAGTACTAAGCTACTTTCATCCATCAACTCCCTGCAGATTTTTATCAGGTCGCTACTCCATCTAAAGGTTGCCCCTTGAAAATCCCTCTTCCCCATCGGTAGTCAGTTTTTCGAGATGTAATGACCGCTAGCTAGTGATATATATTAAATTAACGTTATAAAATGATTTTAAAGAATGCATAATATGATTAAAATTTTAGGTTATAAGAAAAAAAGAAAAAAATATCGTATGATAAATTGTTCCAAACACGCAGTTGCAATATTTACAGTTAAATGATTTTCTATAAAGGCCCACGTATTAAACTATCCAGACCATTACTAGGTTACGTAGGTACGTAGCAACTCTGAACATTACCTACAGTAAACAATTCTTATGGCTGCCTTAATGGATTTACCTACTCATAGCTGGCCACTTTTCATTGTGAACTTATTGCTTGAGTACGCGGAGCAATACATAATGATAAGTTGTATTCAACCGGACCGTTATATGGGGTAACATTGTGTAAAGTTCTTGCAAAGACTTCATATTAAATGTTTCTTTTGTTTGGTTTTTTCGCCATAGTGGCCCCTTTGTCTGTCAAAATTCGAAACAAAAAGAAATATTGTCTGATACAATGAAGTATCATCGTGCCTACTTACATATTATATTAATAAAATGTTTTAATTTTTATTTTTAATGATACTGTTGGCCCGGCAGACATTGTTTTGTCCTTTCCGGTAGGTAGCGCTATGAGTTTCACTCCGAATTCAGTCCGGACTTTTTACTGTGTAGGTAAATATAAAATTTATTAATTACTCTACCACAGCGCCACCTATTGATCCAAGCATAGCTACGAGTATGAACCATGGTAAGACAAAACAAATATATTGAATGAATGAAGTTAATATGATCGGAATCGGTAAAATCGTTCAGTAGTTTCGCAAATACTAACAGCACCCATGATTATATAGATAAAGATTAAATATATTTTTTCATTTAATGGTATTTAAAGATTATTTATATTTTGCATCATCTTAAATCTGATTAGAAAATAGAAGATTGCGCAACGTAAACCTTAATTTTTTAACTGCATAGAATGTGAACAAACTGAAATGGTATCCCAGTGCCAGTCACGGATTAATTAATTGCGTGACAGACTCTCCTGCGCTTTTAACATCACGGAAATGTCATGTTTCCCGCTGTAGGTTGTATGTGCAGCTACCTAAACAAATAAATACACATTTAACTAATATTTAACATCAAGTTATGTTCACAATATCGGCTATTGGTTGTTGAGTCTGAAATGCTGAGCAGCGTGCCGTCATTAAGTACCTCCATAAGAAGGGCTATCATCAAAAGCCATCCATGATGACATGGTCAGTACATTAGCGATTGTGCTCTGTCATATTCATCCGTCAAAAATGGATAGCAGAATTTAAGCGTGATAGAGAGTGTGAAAGATGAACCCCGCTCTGAAGGCCTTCGACGTCAACTACTGACGAAAATATTAAAAAGTACTTGATTTAATAATGGAGACCGCAGATTAAAAATTAGAGATAGCCGAGATTATAGGCATCTCTATGAACGAACTCAAAACATCATTGTCAACGAGTTGGGTTTCCACAAGGTGTCTGCGAGGTGGGTTCCGCGACTGCTTTCAGTTGAACAAAAAGGACGCGATTGACTATTTCGCGACTGTTTGGAGTTATTTGAAGCCGATGCAGATGATTTTTGAATCGTTTTGTTACTATGGACGAAACATGGGTTCATTACTGTACACCGAAAACAAAACAACAATCAAACAGTGAGAAGACCTGGTTCACCACCCCTAAAAGGCTAAGTCGATTTTGTCGGCAATAAGCTGATGGCTTCAGTATTCTGGGACTCGAAAGGTGTGATTATGATTGATTATCTTGAAAGGGTCAGACTATAAACTCTGATTACTACTGCTCCTTACTACGTCGTTTACGAGGAAATAAAAGAAAACGTCGAGGAATGCTCAGAAGAAAAGTCCTGTTTCATCAAGATAACGCCCGTGTTCACGTCAGTACAGTCAATGGCTGAAATTCACAACTGTGGCTTTGAACTGTTACCGCATCCGCCGTATTCACCTGATCTGGCACCATCAGACTTCTTTCTGTTCCTAACCTAAAAGCACTTGGGAGGTCAAAGATTTTCGACAAACGACGAGGTCAAAGCAGCTGTAGACGCATATTTTGACTCTAAGGAAGAATCTTTTTTTTCAACGGTCTAAATGCTTGGAAGGAGGTGGCAAAAGTGTATTGAACTTGATGGTGATTATGTAGAAAATAAAATATAACTTATTTAGTATGTGTTTATTTTCTTGGTTAGGCTGAGTACTTTTCAATCCACCTCGTATACTAATGTGATGTAACGAGAAACAAGCAGCGTGTCGGCATACCAAATGCGGTTGCAGAGGCCAACCGAGAATCCATTTGTAATACGATTCAATCTTCCTGCAGTTAGTTATATGAAGGTATGCATGCAGTAATAACACAGTGAATCTGGGTGTATGTACTTGACTCTAATTAGTTATGATAATAACGTTAAAAGAGTACAAATATACCTGTGAAATATACATATAAAATAATAGCTAACTATTATAATATATAGGGTAGATAGTCTTTGCTTTCTTAGAGTTCAATAATTTTGACGTGACAACGTCTTATAAATTGGTTTGCCGGGTGACACTTCAAGAAACTGCGTTACGCTCCGCTCACGTTATGCGCTCACAATGAGAGCGAGTGAGGCACGCGTCCTTCCACTCGGGCCTGGTTAGCCCGCCTAAGAGCGAGAGAGACAGACATAATAAAATTATTTTACCACTCAAAGTCGTTGTCACGTAAAACTTTCGCCCGTATACCGACTTTACAGGCAACCAATTTTTTAAGTCAAAATATGTGCTTCTTCAAAGTGATATATGATATATGATTCAAACATATGATTTAGTGACTCATAATTTATTTATTTGTTCTGTATTGCATTTCTTAGAACACAAGTGGTAAAATTAAAAATTTTGTACAACCGACTTCAATATAAATTATTAAGGATAACTCAAAAACTACTGGTCAGACCTTGATAAAATATATAGATATATAGGAAGGACCACATGATAAGCACCAGCTTTCAAAAAAAAATCATCAAAATCGGTTCTCCTAGAAAAAAGTTATGAGGTAACACACATAAAAAAACATACAGTCGAATTGAGTACCTCCTCCTTTTTGAAGTCGGTTAAAAAGAATACAAAGGTCTGACAGTAATGAATACAAAATGTGACCCATTCCTCAAAAATGTGCGCTATCACTGGTCTAGTCTTTAGTATGCTACACACTCACATTGAGAATTTCAGGTTTAAACACTAGATTGTCTCTGAATACCGGTCTAATACTCCGATCACCGGATCAATAAAAATACTGATTCACCCCAGTATACTGTGATATTTTTAATAAAAAAAAGTTAAGGATCCTAAGTCATCTAAATTTAAAATAAAGTACACGTAGTCGGATGAACATGACTACAATTTTTCCCTCAGTAGTCGGATCATTAGATCCACATCTACACTTTTTCCTTAGTCTTTTATGATATAAATAAGCTAGTCCATTGAATGAAAATACAAGAAACATGTCATTTTGTTTCAAATGTTTCAAAAATCAAAAGCAACCTAAATGATACTTTTCTTAAAACGTGAATATTAATTTAACGTGCAAAAAATATATATCCCGTTTTAGGGAGTCGACTTAGTCGTAAAACAGCTCAAATTATGTATTTTACTGCTCGTTTATTATGAAAAACAGGTAAGCGTTTTCATGAAAATGTTAGAAGTCTATAAACAGAAAATTATTTATAAGCCAGACAGTGATTTCTACTTACGACTTTCATGTTTTATTATAAATTTTCCAAAAAGGCTCTTAAGCCCGGCAATGTCACAGTCACGCCAGATCGTATGTGTAAGTGTCCCATGGTGATTGATGACCGTGTGTCGTGTGGCCCGTCTGTCTGTAGTTTTTAATGTTTGGCATAAGTTAGAGCATTAGCGATAATGCCGCTCATTGCTGTTTGAATTCCGTGAAGTCGGTAAACCATTATAGCCTAGAACGTTCACTGCTGGACATACGCTTACCCCATAGTTTGCCTCATAGGGGTATTTTGCCAGAGTTTCCTCGCTTGGCAGGCGTAGCTTGGAAGATGCTACTGTTACATAGGACATATGATGGATATTCGCCATAGTTGGCACGCTTGGTAGGCAGGTTCGCAACCGCAGGTTTTTTTTACTTGTTATTTTATATTGTTATTTAATTTATATTTTCCTATTTTCTAAAAAAGTTATTAATTGAAATTCACGATAGTGTTTTAGATTATATCTTTTGTGTTTTGTTTTATAGAACGAGTACAACATTTCCATTGCTCGTTTGAATCTCTTACAAATAACAATTAAAAAGAATTACTAAAAAGTTTTTGTAATAACAATAATGGAAGCCCTAATTTTACAGTTATATTATAAAATAAAGGTATCCATTGTTCTTTGGAAGTTACACAGACTTTAAATTTCGAATTTATACTTTGGCTTGAATATTTTTGATCGGAATTAAATCTGAATAGTCGTCATCGCTTTTGCTTTATGCTGCAACTACTGTTGGGCGCTAAATGGAATGGCGCGACGCGATATGAAATGCTCTTTGATTTTTGTTGCAACACTAGTTTTTATTCTAGTTTTTTTTTTTGCACTTGTTAACGAGTTTTTATAATATTTACAGCTAGTTTTATTACGTTTTATAGATTATTCTTTCAAAAGTAATATAGCGTGACCTACTTCCTTCCATACCTTTAATGTGTTTGTTTCCATTTCCATTTTCATATAATCATTATGTGACGCTGATGAGGTAGCTTATTATTCTTTATCATATACATTTATTTCGACTTTCACACTAGTTGCGTGTGTTGGTGGTTAGCGTACATAAACTTAGTACTTACGTGGATCCTGTATTCTACTTTTATGTGACACAAGCGTTACATCGAAAACGTGAGATTTCCTCCGTACGTGAAATGCTAATATTTTAATCACAAACACTTTAATTTTATTGTTGTTTAAAAATTATAACACGACATTTTTATTAGGTACCAGAAAAAATTGAGGATATATTCAGTAACTCAAATTAAACATAATATGTTATAGCAAAATCGAAATTTAAGAACAAAGTCCACATTTTCGGTATTTTTTTTTCTGAATCGGGTTAGTAAGCAGTAGGAGGGCGAATTTCAATGATAATACCTTTTAGTACCCTAGTCCAATGACAGTCTAGCATAAGCATTACAGTTCTTTTATACTGTGTGTACAAATAAACTGTAATATTTTGAGTTGAGTTTTGACAATAAAATAAATAATGCTACCTGGTATTATTTTTATCAAACAAGGAGCTTGTATATTATGCTTAGATATGTTTTAATGAATAAATTATGTGCTCGTCAGAGTATTATTATTAGGCAACCGTGTCCTAACTAGGAAAGTTTTACGAATTTGTTTCTCCCTACAGAGATTTGTATCCGCAGGCTTGCGATCTCGCCGGCTACAGATTGAAATTGTTTATGAATAATTAATGCGGACTTAGCCTAGATATTTTTGTAATTTGCATGCGTTTCTTGTTGAAATCTCACGGCTTTCTTTTCATATTTACACAAGGTAATCTTTCGTCTTATTCGAATACGCACATCAACATGAAAGATGTTAGTTTGATAGATGTTAGATTGATGCAACCCGAAGTAGTCCAATCCTGTGGATAAATCAGTGATGTGAATATAACTATCTTAAAATTCCTAAAAGGTGTGGTATTAGAACGGCAGAAATACTGGATACAATGTTAAAAACAGCTGTAAAATTAAGTAACAGCTCACATACGTCTTGCTGCCTGTGCACAGGCCTCTTCTGCTGGGCCCAGAGTTTTAAAACAGGAAAGAATTCGCCGCATGACCCCAATGCCTGTTGGTAGAGTTCGCATCGCATCGCATCTTGGAGATATTTTATATGACCTCTAAATTAGAGATACTTAAATTACTAAAATATTATTTATGTTCTCATATGTGCAGGTTTCTTCATGATATTTTCCTTCATTTAAACGGTACGTTGAGCACGTGGTAAATCAGCACTTTAAAATGAGATTAACAGTTTAACTGGCGCTTTCGAGGATCGCAGGTTGTTCGTGCACTATGAAATTTAAGGCGAACACCCAGCTCTTGAGCTGTCACAGCTCTACACGTGGCTACAGTGCACGCAATCTTGAAATATTGTGCTTATCCTTGTTTTTAATCTCCACGTTGTTAATGTTGATTTTGGAATTATGTTAACTTTCTTAAATACATCGATTCGTAAGTATCTTATTAAAAAAAATTCTGTGACATTTCCGACTCCCTCAACTTCTTATGCAATATGTGCTTATTCCTTGCCTGCATTTTAAATATTTATAATCCTTGGAACTCTGGCTGCCAAATACTGAAATTTCCAGATTATTATTCTATATGTTAGTCAGTGTTGTTGGTTTAGCTTTGTGGTTAAAGTGCTTTGGGATTTAAAACTTTTCACATTAGCTTCTAAAATACTATTATATTTTAAGCAGAGATGTGCTTTAAGATCTTCCCAGAATGGCGGAATGTTTATTTATTTATTTAAAAAAATATTGCATCAACCTTAAATATCACAGAGGGTGGTCAAAATGCCAGTCGACATTCTCTGCCAATTAACAAAATGTATGTTAAATAATATGATATGGTCGCTTCGATATTTTTATTTTATTATTTTTAAAATGTTCTCAAATGTCTTGTGTCGAGATGATAATAAAAGTATGATCGCGATAAGTTACTGCTATGACAGCATACTATATTCGTTCAATAAAATAAAAATCGGTGAAAACCTAAAAAAAATAAACTAACGTCTTTGATTTTTCATCTACATACTTTTAAAAGTGCAGATTTAAAGATTTATTCTCCTTAGTTTAAATTATATTAGGTATAATTCTAATGTGTTTTCTTTTTTTCCAGGTATGACTGAAAGGCGATCCTTATTGTTTGATTATCGAACGACATATACGTATCTAGTAAGTAAATAATATTTTCAGATGCTTAAATTCTTTAAAAATTTCGTATATCGGATTACTTAAAAATATGTGAAGCTACTTCAGTTTTCATTGGAACTGGTCGAAATTTGTATGTGACTCCAGTTAAAGTATCTTTTTCTTTCTTTTTTTTTTCTTTTAAAAAAACGTTACCCCCACACTAGGATTTTCTCCTGTATCCTGTATAATATACAACTTTATAAAAAAAAACTGCCAAACTATATATAATAACAAAACTCGGATATAGCGTGTTACAAAATTCAAAATCACTACAGTTGTGACTTGTGATGATATTATTGAAGTCGTTGGAACGAAAAAATAAAGAAGGGGCAGTTAAACTTCTCATAATGTGGAGACAGGTTTATTAAACACGCCTTATAATAAAGCAGCCAGTTTTTGTTTTAAAAGAAAGTGTAACACGATTTATTTCGTAATATATTCTTATGTCATTGTTTCATCTTTACGAGTCAAAAAAACGATGTAACAGCATACTGGCATTAAAACAATGATTTGTAAAACTGTAAATGACATGCGATATATTTGCATAATGTCGGGAAGTAAGTGACGAGCGCTAGTAAACATGCATTTGTGGCCTTATTTTTAGCTCGGAAAGTGCCTCCCGGGGACCGTTACCTGCTGTCGAGGCATGTATTTACATATTAAATTCTACTTATCATTTTAACAAAAAAATATCATGCAGAATTTGTCTAGGGCGTCGTTTTAATTCGTATGCCAGTATAAGCGCTTAGTTTTTGTTCTAGCTAATGCTCGGGTCACTTTTTTTTTTCTTTTATAACAAATCAAGCTTCTGTCCTTCATCATCATCACCATCATTACAGCCCTTCACAAGTCCACTGCTAAACATAGGCCTCCCCCAGGGAATACCACAAAGCACGGTCCTGAGCCACCTGCATCCATCGACTTCCTGCATGTCTTACCAGGTCGTCACTCCATCTAGTGGGGGGTCGCTCACTACGCTACACTTCGCCTACCGGTATGAGGCTGCCAGTCGACAACCCTTTTTCCCACCATCGGTTGTCGGTTCTTCGAGCTATATGGTCGGCCCATTGCTACTTCAACTTACTAATCCGTTGGGCTATGTCGGTCACTCTAGTTCTACTGCGGCTATCCTCATGTCAAGTTTATCACGCAGAGAACGTTTCTGTCCTTATTTTGTTTTTATTTTTTATTTAAAAACTAAGTAATCAAAATCTCCATAAATTTAAGCTTTTCAAATATTTGAAAAAACATGTACGTGACTTTTTCAAAATTAAAAAGTTTAATAAATAAAAAAACCCGCGATGTTTATCGTGATATTATAAAACTTCTAATCGACAATACGTCATATTTTTTTCCAAAAGCTATTTAATTTCAAAACTCATAACGATAAAAGCCGTAACCCCAGTTTAATGTCATTGAATTATTGATATTAATGCTTCCTATGCATGCACGCTGCACTATATTGCAATAAAGCACTATTAATGGAAACTAAAATTTAATTTCAAACATTATGGTTACATAATGAGTCACAATGAATTATTTGTAGATCTATGCTGAGGGTGACTTTTTAATGCACCAGCCGTAATTAATTTAAAAAGCTTATAGGGGCCTATTACTCACTGGTTTTCAAAACATATGCTTTGTATTTTTCTTATAAGTTAAATAATTAGAGCGTCTGCAACATAGATAACAATACACCGTATAAGAATTAAGTTGACACGCCCTCGATTATGTTGACTTATTTTAATGATACAGCCTATCAAAATCCACTGCTGATCACAGGCCTCCCTTATAGACTGCCTCAAAGAAGGATATTTGCCACAGTTGTCACGTTTCGCAACGGCGCTAGTGAATATTATTTTAAACTAAAATAATATAATTACCTATACTAAGAATGTGTTCTTTAATACTTTTTTTGAGTTTATTAAGAGGAAGACACTTTGTTCTTGTATTCATATAAAAATCACTATCATAACTGCACTATATAACAATTGCACAATATTACACTAACTTAATAGGTTTTGTCCTTGTCAGTCCTTCTTACTGTGTCTGTGATGGCGAGAAACTTCATGAATGAGCTTCACTTAAAAGTACCTAAAAAAATTAAATATTTCTTGGTAGAGTGGTTACCACAATGCTGGGCGCTTACACGTGCAACCCGAATTCGATCCCCGGTGGCGCTAGTGAAATTGTTAATGAAATTTTATGCGATTATTTACCACATGCATGTTGAAGGAAAACATTATGTTAAGTTCACCAACACGAATTAGGCAGTGCGTCTGACTCCTTCATTCTTCTAAACCCTTTCAGAGATTGAGAGGAGACCTGCAGGACATAAAACAAACACAACTCATCACATCTTTTTTTACTTCTTTTTATTATTATTTTTCACCTAATACTGAATGTAGGTCTCTTACAATACTTGCTACCTATTACAATTTAAAATTCTCCCATGCTATACACTCTTGCCTCTCTACCTACATTTTTTATACATGTTTTAAAAATTCCGTGTAAAAATATCATCAACAATCCGTCACAATAATAAATATATTGCGTATTAAATTAATTGCCAGTAATGCATCATAGCAATAACAATGATACGAATTTTATATATGATCGAGTTAATATCATTCTCACCACTCATACATTCATATCCGAAACCAATTGAATGATGGGAAGCTTTCGGCAGTTGCATAACATTCGAGAGCCGGTCACGTTTTATGAAATATTAAATTTATCGCGCATGTATATTATTTTTAAGAAGTATGCATAAATCGCTATTTTAATTGCTTCTTTCCGTTGACCCAAAAAGTTCAAGTGGTTAATAGTGTCCGATCACATCTGGGAGTTCCACTTGAAGGTATTTTAAACATTATGTAAGTACGTTGGATTGGCTGGCCTACACACAGAACAGAAAATATTATAATATTTGTTTGTTTGTTTGAAATATAAATATGATTGATTGTATTGAAATAAAAAGGAGGTAGTAAACCACTATTGAATAGAGCCAAATTATTTTAAAGATCTATTGTGGGTGACCATTATAGATCTTTAAAATAATTTGGTTACATAAACCACATTTAGCAATTAAGCATAGTTCTGCAGTGTAAAAAAATGACTAAACAATGCAACTTCAAGACATCGCGACATAACTCGCGATACCATCCACACCATCTGGATGCTTGACGGAACACCACTGTGCGTTTTACTAGGAGTTTTCTACCTCGTACCACCTCTTTTTTTATCGGATAAGGCTGACAAACGAGGACTCAATCCACCTGATGGTAAGTGGTTGTTGTGGCCCATAGACATCTACATCTATCCTCAATTAGGATTAAAATGCAGATGCGTTGCCACCCGTGAGGACTAAGATGGATTGCCTCGTTTCTAGTAAAAAGGGTATCCGATTCTCTACACTCACCATACAAAACACAGCAGCGTTAAGCTAATATTTTACGCTGGTATTCTGTGAGAGCGTGGTCCTACCCTGGTCGAGCCGACCCATTCGTGTCAAATACCCCCTCTATAAGGCAATCTATGGAGAAGGCCTATGTTTAACAGTGGACTTTAATAGGCTGTAACGGTAGTGAATAATACAATGACATAATATGATGACATGTCAGAGTGACAAACTAACATACAGTCCACTAGATGATGTGGCCCATAGGCGTCTACATCCCCCGATGGTAAAGAATCAAAACGCGTGCAGCTGCGTTGTCACCTCTATGGATTAAGATGGAATACCTCGTTACCTCGTAGTCAAAGATGTGTTGAGTAGATAGTAAGTAAATATGCGTTGTCGCCTCTGAGGACTAAGATGGAAGATGGTACTGGCTCTTACAAAAACAGCCTGTGGGCCCAGTGTTGCCCAGATATATAGACCGGAAAGCAACAGTAGTCTGTGCAGTGCTAGTGCTTAATAATTAATGATAGCTGGTTATGCATCAACTCTGTTGATTATGCATAAGTTCAGTAAGTTAAAATTTAATTTAATTTTATCTATAAAACTTATTTTTAAATATAGCATTTGAAATATAACTACTTAAACTTGTTATCTTCCTAAACAAGCTTATACATAGTCAATTTTTACCCAAAACCCGGTTATCCGGTAGATACAAAACTAATCAAGCCCCGTCAAAAGTTTTGAAAACCCGCCGGTTAGGTGTTGGCGGCTCACCCTTTCACATACATACGTAAACAGGCTCCCAGACTCACTATGCAAATGTTTCATTAACTCCGCTCCACAATACTCACCGCGAAATATTCACGCACGTATTTTCCTCTAGGGCGTAATGATCCCATTTTGCGCAATAAAGTTCCTACGAAGTGTAAATCTTAAGATATATGGACCTTGAAATCGTTAAGCACTTACACTAGTGTACACTTACATGATATCATCCGTTAAAGGCCTCATGATGGTGATTGGTCTGGCCAACAGCTATTAACTGTGCTGGAAGTATCATAGTACCACAAGTCCTGCCTTAATACACTCACCTTAATACAAACAGTCGTCCTATACCCGATAGTCCGATATAAAGTTATGCGATTAATTCGGAGGTAGCCTGGGATATATTGTCAGATACATGAGGACTTTCGAATCTAGGAACTTAGATATTACAGTAGCCAGGTTTCATGCCCACTTGTGAAACGTCCCATGTTGGTAAGGACTTATTGGGCGTTTGTTTATGTGAGACTTACAAAGAAAAGAATTTGCAAACTGTATTACTACGTACCTAGCATCACGTAAAAGACGACTAATGGGATATTGACCCTTCGATCTCTTCTTTGCACAATTTTCTATCTACCCCCTATTTTTGGCTAAACGTGGTCCGAGTAGCTCACTGCTCTTTGGATTCTGTCAACTCCTCGGAGTTATACCAGTGTTTAAAAAAATCCCTGTGTGAGGTTAGGTATAAATATAGGTAGAGAACAAGAGAGGAAGAGAAACAGATTATATATTATAATAAATATATGTAAGAGAACTACATATTAATACAAATTTTACTTAGTTGCCTCCATTTTACATTGTTTATTTCAGAGACTTGGCGTTTGTTAATTGCAATTTTGATTGCTTTTGTGCAATAAGAAAAAGTTATTGAGGAAATTTACATATCTAAGTAAATCAGGTCCGCATGTGATGTGTCGTTTCCTGCTTCGTAAACCTAAAAATAGGCAGAATCCAAAGAAGCTGTACTAGAGTTTCAATTAGAGTTGAATTAAATATGCATAGTATATTCAGCCTATTCCTGGAAAATCCTTGGTACAGCAGTGGAATTAAAAAGGCAAGTATTATTTGTAATGGGAAGCGACACTGCCCAAATAAAATATCACCAATAAGCAGGTAATATATATTATTGCGTACTCCTTTCTAAAACTTTCTTTCGGCAACACACCCGTAATTCCCCTGGTGTTGCAGTTGTTCATGTGCGGCGATAGTTACTTACCATCAAGTGAGCCGCATGTTCGTTTCCCTCTTCCTTAACAAAAACAATATATTGAATAAAACTATTTATTTACCTCACGTCACCTATATGTTGCCATGTATATGAGGTACCGACGCTCTGGTAAGTCTGCAGTCTGTGAACATGTTCAAGATCGTCCCCGCCATTACATCAGATTTGATAGACCACAAATCCTCGCAAAAGAACGCCGATTCCTACCAAGGATGATACGCGAGGCTATTGAAATTAAAAAACATCCTAATTTCAATAGAGAAGATGGATGGGTGCTGCCATCTGCTTGGGATCCTATAATTAACAAAATTAAATCCAAACCCAAGCATACCACTGCAAGACTTCAAGATACTGTAAGCTCATTCTGCGTAGATCGGACCAAAAATTAATATTCAAAAAACTGAAGGTAGCCGGGCTAACTATGACATTGGGACGTCAAACACCTCAGTCCCCCGTGACCATGGGTGCTGTAAAGCACCCGAAACGTCGGGAATCAAAATTAGTAAAATTAAACGCGATAAAATCCGTAAAAATAGTTTTATTCAATGTGTAGTGTTCGCGTAAATATAAGAAATCATTATGTAAAAACAATATATATAATAAGTATAGCGTTGCAATTAACCTCCTTTCTTCGCCTGCATAAATCCATTACTAGTAATATAATCAATTAAAACCTGCGCTGTAGTGTATAAAACAACAAATTTCTCTGTACCGCAATACAGTTAAGTGCATCATTTTCCATAGTGCGCTGTTGACATCGCATACGTCACTTAATGTCCTTCAAACTTGAATTAATGTTGTTCATGTAAACTTTATGCTAATAGCAATAAAGTTCCATATATTCCGCAACAGCGATATTGTAAATATGTCTTGGCATACGTCATCCATCATGTGCGAAAGTGTCCGTGAAACAACGAAACTATTTACGAAATGGGAAGTATTTCTCTAATTAATTACGGCTGGCTGTCTAAACAAATTAAGTTCGGCAACGGACGTGTTCGCGTGACGTGTGAAATGATGTCTACAGCGTTTTCTAGTTTTGCTTTGCCTTTTAGTGCCGTGGGAATATTTGCACGTCGAGCGGAAATATGAAGTAGAATATTAAAGTGCTTGTAGGACAGTGGACATTTTTGTATCGTTCTTTAGATATTTGTCAGTTTTCATGTTTTATACCGACTGAAATCAAAATAAATATATTATTCACATAATATTTTATCGAGACGATGATTCATAGCTGTGCTATGATCCGATAGGTGAGACTAGTCAAGTTATAACAAATGCTGTGTTTATAGACAAAAATACTCATATTCGCCAATAATATTGGCGCCAAAAAAGAAAACTATAAAATCCGCATCTGATGAGTGGCGTGTGGTCGAGTTATTAATAAATGTTATATTTACACTGTAAAATGTTCGGAATTATTACGGATTGAAGCTCATCGCGCCACCTACCGGAAAGGCCATTTTTATAAAAAAATTAACACTAAATTTTTTGACACCACCAATAATTTCGGTTTTTTGTACACACACAATTGCGTATACGACTTACATTGAAGCATGAGCAATCAATTCAAACCTTTAAATTAATTTACATTAAAGAGGATTTCGTTTGTTAATATTATTATAATGACTAATTACAGAGGAGTCCCATTGTCCCCGACTGCTCTTTGATTGGGTCATTCATTTCGGACAGCGGGAGAGTAATGTTAATTTTGTTTAAACTGATTAAATCCGTACACCGGATCTCAGGTAATGCGCTTTTATGGAATTTTACACCTGCTTTTATTTGCGAAAGGTCGGATTAAATGCTTCGTGATAAATATTCCGTTAATACGTTAAAATTTGACGTTGTAAAAGTATTTACATTAACTTTTCAAATCAAATGTTACGTAAGGCTGATTTTACATATGGTTGTTTTGACGTATCTTGATTAGGATCTATGTATCGTATAGTGTACTTGAATCTTAAGTACAAATTTTACCCAGATTCTCGCATTTTTTCGACGTCAAAATTTTTAAGACTGTGTAGCGACGTGTAGCATACCCTTGTACGATCGGCAACGATCGACTAAAGATGGGATGCGGTGTATCAGGTATCGTATCGCATCGTCGTATCGTGATACAGTTTGAAATCACGTCCATACTACCGACAACGATACGTGTATCAAACTCGAGGTTGCGGCCCGGAACGTATCAGATACGGTATCGCAATGGCATACCACATAATCATGATACAGTACGCGACGGAGATACGATACACCAGGATCATGAAATGTACGGTTACGGTTACGGTACTATACATTTTTATCCTTAATTGGTAAGATATGACTTAATGTTAAACGCTATTAATGTAGTGAATGGTAAACATGTTGGCCTAGTAAATGTCTATTCATTATATAAAGTCGCGGGGAGTTTTGGCGGGAACTTGACCGGCGGCGGTTTGCTACTCCTGTATTAAAATACTGGTTTGAAGTGGATATTGATATGTAAAAGTGGTGCGATTTTGTGTATTAAGTGTCTGCGCATGTGAACTATTAGTGGAAACGGTGAAACAAGTGCTCTGATGGTGATGTGATTCTCAAGATAAGGTGTCTGTCTGCTTAGACGCCTTGAGATACCATCGCCAACTGTCAGCTGTCTGCTGGCTCTAGTTGCCGTCAAAATCTCCCAAGGGCTGCACAATGTGACGCATCAACATATTGTGAAGCAGTGTACTATAAAGAATAATTATACATTGTAACTTCAGGCTCAGAAGGGCTAGAACCCAGAGCCGTAAAGCCAGTTATAAAAAAAATATATAAAGTCGCGTGTAGTGGCGGTGTAAAAGAATCCGTCACTCCATTTCGTCCCGTGTGTGTCGTAAAAGGAGACTATGGGATATGTGAGGAAAGTCTTATGGCCATAAATGGAGATCTAGGTGGTGTACGGTAGCTACCACGGTCATTAATTACTTATTTTTAAATAATAAAAATCCAATCTAACTTACCTTGAAAAGGCGACTAGTTTATAAGATATGATACTTGTTTAATATGAGGTGATATCTACCATACTGTTTCTAATGTATAATGTGGTTGTTCCCAGGACAGAGGTTTTTCGAATCAGTGGTAAAACTTAAATGACTTTTAATAAGTATTTTTGTATTCTATATTGAATATAAAATGATTATATTCTATTCTATTCTATTCTATTCTATGGATACTAAGAAGCAATAAATTTATTCTAGTGGTTGCCTAGTGATCGAAGTATGACCGTAATTAATTAAATTTTTAAGTTTGTTTGTTCAGAAAGCTGTGTTTCACTTTTAACTGTGCATTAAAATTAAAACATAAATATGTACATTTACATATACAAAATATAAAATAAACGTTTTATTGTCTTGATATACACTCTACAGATTATTGAAAAACGCATATTTGAAATCACACAAAAGTAAGTAGTAATTATTAGTAATATTTTAGAATTCTTTGACAACAGTTTCTGCTCTGTGCGACTGTATAACATAACCACAGACTTATGTATTAGATATTGGCAGTATGAACGTAAACAATTTTATTAAATTTAATGTATTTGTAACATAATTATATTAAATAGCCTTCTGCGCTCATACTCCATATAAACTTTAACTACGCCAAATCTCCTACTCCTTATCTACGCAATATGCTTAAAAAGACGTACAAAGTTTTACCTTCACGTATTAATAATATATACAAGATTACATGATGTAGTTTTTAATTATTGATGGTGTCAACTACCCATGTAAGCCGTGTAATGCGCGACGAAATGATACTGCCACATTATATCTCACGAAGAGTACCCCGTGTACAGTTGCAGACCGCGATTGTTCGCGCGATATAGGACACCGCGACCGTTATGACTGTACTCGAGTGTGATAATGCCTCATTCGTAGAAAGCGTGATATAACCTTTATAGACGTGGTTAAACGTGTGGAAAACATGTAATGGAATATTTGGTGTTAGTTTAATCGTCATGGGAATTCATTACAAAAAATGTCGCAAGTATTTCGTATACGGATGTAAAATATCCAGACCGATAACGGGGAGCATCATCAGAGGTGCGAAATGTCTATGAATGGCTTACATATAGCCCTGAGAAATCTCGGCATGCGATTAGCATAAGCTATATTTTGCATATTACTTTGACCCGTTTTTAATTAAGTATAAACTCGTTGATACAGTTTCCTTTTAAACTTAATTAAGTAATATTTGATAGCTTAGCTTAAAAAGTAATGGCAGTTAAATCGGTCGAATGAAAAAGTATATGTTCGAAAATTAAAAATGTCATAAATTTTAAATCACCTCTCGACGAATTGATATCTGTACACATAAAATATGTTGCGTATTGAGTTTAAACAGGTTATCTGTTGGGGTGTGAGATGGAATATGCAACGAGTATTTCGAAAGGCCAACCTTCCCCACTGACTGATTGACGAGGCTCAGGCGCCCAAGTGATGAAGGAAAATCCACCAAAAAACGATGAATGACTGAGGAGCAGCTGCATATTACCAGTGTAAGGGGATTTACTTTACGCACTAGTCAACCTGAACAATGTTATAATGTTGATAATAATTGATATTTGACAGTGATGATAATGTGTCTTTGAAAATTGACCTCAATTATTTAACTATAACCCAAAAACAAACCATTACGGTTTGTTTTTAGGTTATAGCTAAATAATTGAGTACTTGAATGACAAATAATGTAGTCACAATCAAAGAAAGTGTCTTAAAGATTCCCAGCATTAAAACGAGACGACATCAAGTAAGTTTGCAATTCAGATACAAAGGTTGGAGCTTTGTGGTTGCAGGCTTAGCACTAATGAAACTTGAAATCTGTGTCACGGTATGTTGGTCCGTTCTCGCTTCTGAACTACGTTCTCGCTGTAATTTGAATGTGATTTTGGTTTCTGCAATGTGTAACAGAATGCATAGAAGTTGATAATTGGATATAGTGATATATTAACAATAATATTTTTATTTATGATTACATGAGTGAATAGGCTTTTGTTACGCTAAGACAGTGCGATTTAGATTTTCAAGAGCTTCATCACCACTTACCATCAGTTGGAATTGTAGTCAAGCACTGGCTTAACCGGGTAGTGGCGGTGTAAGTATATTCACTACCCTATATCGTCCCGTATCGTCGTAAAAGGCAACAGTACCTCGAGCACGAATAATAAACAATTGCGTCAAGAATTAGTATAAAGTAAACTAAGCGAAAACTTTTACCAAACCGTGACTAAAGTCGTCGGTAGCACGAACGCTTATCTTTTATTCACGTGTACTCGATACTATAATGTAACTATATGTAAACAAACCTTAGAACTCAATATTAAAACGAACGAATGAAAACGAATGATACGTTTATAAATTACTATCGTTGTATTTGTTGAGTCTTTTATTGTGCGTAAAAATAAGAAAACATGATGAAACTTATTAATAATAGTGTGTTAATTAATGTAAAACAGTTATTTGACAAAACACTATTTATATAATTATATATGCAGAAACATTTTTTATGTTTATAAAACCATGTTACACGTCTTATGAATTGTGATTTCCGAACGCGGATTTCTTAAGATAAACACTTGACTTCGCTCCGCTTCGTGTTGTTTTAGTAGTTTTATGTTTTGAAATTGTTTGAGTTAATTTCTGCTAAATTTTATAATGATGTCGTCAAGAACTAGCCACACACAGTTTACAATAATGGTAGAGTTCATGGAAAAGTAAGTAACTATAATGAAACAAGAGTTTTGATTATATTTTAGTCTGTATATTCATTGCAGGTATATTGATACTGATGATATAATGATAATATATATTGAAGATATGAAATAATGAATATATATATAAGATAATGAATATTGTTTATTTCAAAGAACGGTGATTTATCGAAACCACAGAATTTGCCGCAATGACGACAGTGGTGTATTAGAAATTGTAAGGAGCTATGTGATTTGCTTAACAGCCAAGGAATCGGAGTCTCGCAGTGAAGAAAAGTGGCGAAAAGTATGTGCTAGTCTTATTTTTCTAAAACCTTCAATATCAATCAAGAGCACCTACATAGTTTTAAATGAATGGCTCATTTCATATAGTGAGAATTTTGAGTTCATTATCGTTTTATTTGGTTTGCTTAAGATGTGGAGTGATTTAAAAAGAAAGTGGGCAAAAGTTAATAGACAATTAAATTAATATGAAAAAATATGTCGCACATACTTACAGAACAGGGTGCTTTAACGTAAATAGAACTTTAGTAAGAATCACTGTACAAACTTTAATTTTAACATCTTAATATTAATTATTAACACATACTCGTACTTTCTTAAGATATTAATGTATATGAATATAAATAACTTTAGAAGAAGATTAATATCGTATTATTTTACAGGTAGAATAATCTCCCGGAATTAATAAAACAGTATTCTATACCTGCAAACCACAAACAGAAGATTTAATAATTGTACCATCTGAAATTTCTGCTATAGGTACGTCTTCAACTACTCTTGTATATATTAACTATTACAATTATTAAATATAAAAAATAATTATTATAATTTCATGATGTAAGTAATAGTAGTGTGTAATCATGAGTCCTGTTTAGTTGATAAATTAAAGAAATAATAAAGTACTTATAATTTAAATTTGTCATTACATCTTTTAACTTTCAAATAATTTTCAACAATATAAAAAGGAAATAACTGTGAAAGTAATGTAGATAGTTCAAGTTTTTCAATTGATCTTTTCAGATGATGAACACTCCTGGCTGCAGCAAGGATAAGAACTGGAACTGGAATAAGTACTGGTACTTATACCTCCATCCAATCCCAGATCCCTAACACTAACCAGATCCCCGACACCTCCAAAATCTACCACACCGCCGAAATCTAACTGTCCTCCACAGGCAAACCACCCCACAACAAACCAAAAAGAAACCACTTAGATCATTAGAAGAATATTTTTTTGAGTAAGGAGAATATAAGGAATGATAATAAGGAAATAAAGGGATTTATATAATTAGAACGAGAGAGGATTCGACAGAGACATTGACCTTCGTCAACATGATACTGTCCTACAGTTGCAAGCTCAGTGTAATAATATATATAATAATAATTGTTCATGTTTTTATTAAAATGTCTCATTGAAATTTTTGATGAACTTTTTTATTTGAACTTAATATTAATACCGGTCAAAATAGACAACACTTAAAATCTAAAGTCGTAACAACAAAAACAAATAAAACATTATTGAATCTATGTACTCGTAGATATACTTACAACACAATAGAGAAACAAATTAATTTTAAAAACATTGGATTCAATAGAAATAGAAATGGATTTTTTCTTGTTCAGTGTACATTATTAATAGTACTTATTTAAAGTCATTCTTATGTGTAATTTACCACTGGTTCGGAAAATACCTGTGTCCAGGGAAGAATTAGGAAGAAACCCAGCGAGACATTTAAAAAATAATTGTTTACAATCATGTATTACGTTACACAATTAACTATAAAAATTATATTAGAAATAACTTAGTAGCAACTACCTCATTCCCAGGGGTTATTGCCATTCATAAATTCCTTAATACATATTAACATAACCCTTTTTATTTATATTTGCTTAATTTTTTTTGAACTTGGCAGTGGACGAAATTTGTCAAAATATTTAATTTTAAATTATGAATAAATTAATAAATAAATCATTTTGTATTATTTCAGTTCAGTCATTTAAATTGTTACCGTACACATCTGCCTCTGGGTCTGGTACGCCAAATTGCATAGCTATGTTATGTAGGACACCACAAGCTATAATTATTTTGGCGTATTTTTCGGGTTTGTAATGCAGAGTGCGATCCCTGTTTACGCATCTCCACCTATTTTTCATTCATTAACAAAGCTAAAAATAAAATATTGTAAGTATGTAAGTACTTTTATGACGTCTCTCTCAGCCCTTGAAGTGGTGGGAACGTGATAAAGGTATTGGTAATTATTTATTGGCTGTTAAGTGCCTCCGTAACTTGAGAGACACATTTGCTAACACTTGTTTGGCCCAAACTTACTCGTACCGAAACGTTGATAAGAGCCTGTTGCGTAAAATAATAACGCACAAAGAACCTAAAATATAAATGAAAAAAATCTGAGGTGAGGTACATAATAACTACAGCAGGTAAATAAATTTAAGCATTATCTTTTTATACCTTAAGCTCTAAGCTAATAAGCTTAGAGCTTAAAATAAACTTATGAGGGAATAAAAGAATACTTTTATTCCCTCACAAGTTTGTTTTAGAGCGAAGTTCAAGGCAAAGTAATTTAAATGCACTTTTACTTAATCTGTATCTTTAAATACCACTGGAATGATTTAGATATATTTAATTTAAACTGCTATTAAAATAAAATTATTATTAATATAATATAATTATTATTAATATAATATACTAATTACTAATACTTTAATATAGTACATTTTACGTACTTTAATTCTCGTCTTTGCTTTCTTGCCTCGACTGCAAAACGCCACGCAAAATAATAAAAAGCCGTGGATCTCATTCTATTTATTCTCAATATTTTTTTTTTTCAGATCAACGAAAAACCCAGAGAAACTTAAAACTAAGACTTCTCGATAGCGTTCTAGCTGTAAAAATGTCGGTGAGAATGCTTTCGTAGTTCTCTACAGTAGATAGAATATAACGTACGTCAAAAATTTTTTTTTGAATCGTGCTGCCGAAACCCATACATTTTGCGTCTTACGATTACTGAAACAATACGATAGATATGCATAACGCAGCGTTAGATATTAGTGCTTCTAAATTTTAGTTCCAAATACGCTCACGGAGCGCTGTTCAAATTCCCATACAAAATTTTACTTAAACTAAACTGTCTCGTGAACTATACTATAGAGCAAAATGTTCGTGCTCGCGGTACAGATTCTGATAACAACTCAAAATTATAAAAAACTGCGGTTGCCAACCCGCCTGCCAAGCGTGGCATCTATGGCAAAATTCCCCCTATAAGGCAATCTATGGGCCTATGTTCAGCAATGGACTTTTATAGGGTGTAATGGATGGATAGATGAAACGGCTAATAATATTAAAAAGGAAAACATACATACCCGATATTTATCTTTTTCTTTATAAGTAAGGAGGCTTAAGTTTTGTGCTAGGATCATTTAATTTAAACGTTAATTATTTCTATCATCAATTGAATTGTCAATTGCTAAGTTTTATAAACTATATTTTAGGAATAAAAAACTGCTTTTGCTGTAAATACTTATATCATTCTGGTACTGTGTTTACATAAAGTTTCGTTTTCCTCGATAGTGACTGTAGGTACTTAGGTAAAAAACTTTTCAATATTTTCGGATCTTCAATTGTTTCTTTTTCCATTAGAGCGGACTTCAAGAGTAGGTAGTAGAGAAATATTAGATATATTAAAATAAAAAATAAATATCTATGTACATTCCTTAATTAATTGTGTAAAGATGACCTCGTGATCGACCATTAACTGTAAAAGAATATATGTTATTGTGTTGATTATAATTTTAAAGGCAAAGGAAAATACAAGTTTTGGGGCACAAATTGTGTGTGGCAACATTGTCAACATAATCTTTATAGGCGACCACATACAATTTATCACGTGACATAGGTCAATTAAAAACTTGATTTAATTTTAATATTGAATTCGCTAACAGTCAACAATACTTATTTAGGTACAATATTTTGCATTCATTGTACAACGAAAACAACGTAGCCTCTGACTTCAAAACGGAAATAATATAACGATAAATTTCTCAACTCAAGCGGAACTTGTTTGCCAACGTAACCACGCATGTACTGGTATGGGAAAACCATATTTAACAAGCCACGTCGCCTGCCAACAACCCGCTGTTGTGGAGCGTGCCACTTGCCAAACATGCGGCCCAATAAAACAGTAACATTATTTTGTTAGCCATTCTTAATCCACAGTTGGATCTTGTCAATTATTAATAATAATTATCTTTACGTCTGCAGCTGCAGCTATATTATGGCTGCAACACGAATAGGTCGGCTCGACCGGGGTAGCACCACGCTCTCACAGAATACCAGCTTGAAACAGCAGAATAATGCTGTGTTTCGTATCGTAAGTGTTGAGAACGTATCGATTTTTACTGGTCAAGAGGCATTTCATCTTAGTCTTCAGGGGTGATAACGCATCTACGTTTTGATTCTTAATCGATGTTAGATATCTACGGGCCGCAGCCATCCACTTACCATCAGGTGGACTGTATTCTTGCTTTTCACTAAATAATGAACGCCGCGGAGACAATGACACTCAGAACCGACCTGACCTCTCGGCATAAGCAAATCGTACAAAAAGAAATATATCCATTGTTCGCGGCCTCGCTAGCGTGGAATTGCACCGTGTTTGGCTTTGTCTGGCTTTACGCGCTAGTTTAGCGAGTAGTAGTTTTGCGAGTCGCATTCGCAATTCTCAACGATGAGGTTCAAAAGCTAGTAACCGGCAATCGTAACATGCATACCAATGAAAATTGAAAGTTCCTTTATGTGCGGTAACAAAATATGACCAATTGTTAGAAATTGTCCTCCGACCTTGAAATTTTCCATTCATTGAATTTTGCTTAAATATTGCATATGAGTAAAAAATTATTCGTAATATCATAAATATCTATATAAGATATTACGAATACTTTTGTACTAGAACGTTTCGAAGGAAGGTGTGTCATAATGTTATACGGTTGCATTAGCTTTAGTAAGTCTGGAAGAAGTCTAATTATGTCTGTAACCAACAGTGGTACTAATGTAGACTGTAATTTTACATATACCTACTTTAAAGTTACAGCCTATATACGACCCACTGCTGAGCACAGGCCTCCCCTCATTTCTGAGAAGGTTTTAAGGCAAGGAAGTGTCCGCCGCATTGCCTTAACGCGTATTGGCGAACTTCACATGTCTTCGAAATATTTTTTTTCTTATTTCTCAGATATGCAGATTTCCTCACGATGATTTCCTTCACCGCCGAGCACGTGGTAAATTAGCACTTAAAATTGCAATTAACAATTTCATTGGTGTCGGCGGGGATCGAACCAGGTTTGCTCGCATACTGTGAAATTTACAGCGAGCGCTATCTGAGCTACCACGGCTCTTTAACATATACTTTATCAAATCATTAATATTGAAAACAATTTAAAATAATAGATATTTTTTAAACCGAAAATCCTTTAGTCTCAAATCTTGACCGCAGAATCTTTTAAGGAATATGGAAGTTAACGGCGTATAAATGTAATGAAGATCTGGTAAATTTAAATGTTACGATAAACTTAAGTATAAATTTAATAGTCAGATTTACATAACCTATATTATTTTTTTCTGAGAGGCCAAGGTGCCTCCTCACTTATACCTGCAAGGTTATCCATTACTAACCGGACAGCCTTTATGTATAGGTGGTCCATATGGTTGTCTATGTGTGAGCATTTCATATCCCTTTCGCGAAAACTCCTCTCAGTAATCTTGCTACTGTTATGCGTACTGCGTTTTTGTATCAAATTGTCTTAACCAATACTCGATATATTTCACGATTCTTATATTGCTTTAAAAATAAAACTCTAAAACTCGACAACACACTTGACAAACTCGAACCTCATGATCCGTATAATGTATCGCCGGGTTTCCTATCTAAAACAATATTTTGCCCGTTCGATTGGAATTAAATTTATTTTAAACTTTCTTTAATAATTGTGACAGGTGGCTCAGGACCGTGCTTTGTGGCATTCCTTGGGGGAGGCCTATGCTCAGCAGTGGCCTTGTGAAGGGCTGTAATGATGAATGTAGGTACATATTCCTTAAAATAAAAATATTTTACCATCTTCTCTGTTCATTATAGTTGAATCTATTCTTCACAGTGATGTGATGTGAAATTTTATCTTATTTATTTACTTAATTTTCTTTTTATAATTTATATTCCAACATCCAAAATTATGTTTGTATGATAAAATTCGTAAATTTTATGGTACACTTGTAATTAATATGCATATCAGACTGTTAAAATTTGTATGTTTTCGTGATAATGTCTTGGTAATTTTATTGTTTAAAAAAAAACGAGTACGAGTATATTATAATATATTTGAACCCTTAAATACTGTTCCTACTTTCATACTACACTGGTACTATTCTGGGTCTGTACGGACCCACAATTTGCAATTCTCATCATATTGCGTTTCATAATACAGTGGAGTTTTCGAAGTCGTTTCTTTTTTATTCTATCGTTCGTTCGACGTAACATCTACAATACTAAAATACGCAGGTGAAATTCGAAGGACAATTAAAAATTAAAATTTTCTATCAACCATACGTGGAATATTTAACTTTTATTACAGAAATCCTTAAAAATGAACAGAGAAGCAAATTAACATAAAGTTCTTTGTAATAAAACAATCAATAATAAAAAATATGTAGCTTAGTTAAATCATAACAAAAATTGGGCACATTCTCTTCTATAAAATAATAATTGTTATTATAATTGTATTACTTTACAAAGTATCTTGCTCTAGTTTTTTATGATTACGCCGTCGTAAGGAAATTTAAATTTAAAAAACAAATTCCAATAGCGATAAAAGTATGAAAACATTTACGTTTACAAACAGATGGCATTACCACAAATTACAAAACTTCCAGAAAAAGTGAAAATATACCAAGATAACGGTCTTAAGTCTTAAAAAGTAATTAAAGTAAAGACAGGAGTAAAACTCGCAGACGCAAACTTGTATTGGACTTAATGGTCCCCATCAAGAGTTATCAGATGCAGTAAACACAAACAACAAAAGACTTTTTCATGCGATGCTAAATAAACTTACTAAATTTATTTCCAAAAAAGTAATGCAATTTTAAAATGCGCTACGAAACGGCTTGAAACAAGTCCAACGTAGTATGGAATATATTGTCCGTGAAGAGTACATCCAAGCAAGGTCTGAACGCACCAAGAAAATGTTTGTCGAGTAAACTCCTCGAGATTGAATGATTTATTCGCGTCGTCAATGTGATCCTGTATTGAAAGGTTGTTTTTTATTTGTCGTAAAGGGGTTTACGAGTTCTCCCCGTTCCTAGCTTTACCTGTCAATCCTAAGTTCGAGCTCAAAATCTGTAAACCCAATCTTATGTATCGTATAAACGTATTCCTTTTTGTCAGGGTTGTTTTTGTTTTCATTTTGTTGCGAAAGTCCGACGCTATATCGATCACGATATTATCACGTCGACAATCTGTGTCGTTATTTTACCAAGACTCTTAATTTAAAGTTTGCGAAGTCTGCATCAACAACAACATTTAAAAGAAAATAAAACAGTTTATTACGGTTCTCTTTACAATTTCAGACATTTACACTCCACATTATTTTTTCTTCTTCATATTAACAACATAAAATACAAAAGTTTTTGGTATTTAACGTATACAGAGTCATAATTAACTGGCTTCTTTTTGCTAAACTCTATTCAACATGTCTTCTCCAGTCTTCAAACAGGAACAGGATTGTTCCAGCGATCTTTTTGTGTGCAGTTCCCGCTTGATAAATTACTTAGAGGCGGAAAATTAAAATGCGCGACTTGACAACAAAAACTACCACTGTTGGTTTTTTACTCTTAGTATATCTTAAAATGATTATTTGTTAACAACGACACTGAAAAGTTCTACTCCGAATTCTCAGACGGTTTTAGGCCAGAAATGATTTCGATTTTGCGCTGCGCTAATGCCTGAACCTGAATTATAAATAAAATCTGAATTATAAATAAATATTTCGAATGGCATTATACCCACAATATTTTACCTATTATATTATACTATAGGTAAAATTTTTGATTTTATGTAATATATCTTTACTGCCGAGTTCATCGTAAATCAGCTCTTATAATTGCATTAAAGAACTTCGTTGGTGCTGACAGGGATCGAATTCTGTTCACTCGCGTACTATAAAATTTAAAGTTCATAACGTATTACTGTATTATTTACGTATTAATGACCTGTCTGTTGACCTGTGTTGCTTAAAATATGAGAGGGGAGGTACAGTCCTCTTAATAAATCTGCTGCAAAGTAGACTTATTGTTGACCGTAACACGATAATAACGACAAGTCTAAGTAGTTACTGTTGTGTTACCGTTTAAAGCTTTTCTAAGCTATGGCTATGGGATTCACTAGCTGCCATGCCCACTTGTCATGAGGTTGACTGCTATTTTATTTATTACGTATTTCCTTGTTTAAGTGAATAAGCGATAACAAACTATTGGGTAGTTTCAAAAACTATAATTTGATCATAACTGAAACTATTACATGGTCACTAAAAGTTAAAATTTGTCCAAAATTATTTTATAGAGGTAAATATACTTATTTTTCTTTATTTAATCACAATTGCGATACAAATATTTCAAACAGATAACGACACTTTCGCTTTCACTTACCATCAGGTGGACTTTGTGCTCGTTTGTCACCCTTATTTTATTTAAAAAAAAATCATTCAGATCTAAATGTTTTAATTTTACTCATAAATGGGTATGCGTCATGCATACAGTGACATGAAAAAGTCCTTCAGGTAAATTTTTGATTTGAAATTTGAATCTATGAAACTTAAAGTTTGCACTCACACGTTTTCACCTTACCATGTTTGACGTAAAACTTGGGCTAAAGGCGAAGAAAATGTCGAGCTTAGTGTTGAGGGTCACGTCGAACCACCAAACGCTACAATTTTTGTCTTGCCCAAATATTGCTTTCGAATACTATTTCTACGTATAATCTGCAAAGAAAGACTCAAAAATATATTTTTTATCTCTACATTGTCAGTTGTTATTAAATTTATACATAGATAAGTAAAATAGGCTAACGCTTAATATTATAAAATATATTTGAATCAGTTTCAAGAGAGCCCAGTAACTTATAAGCGTCTCTTAATTTTCAATTTCGCTCTGATCTCTTCGGTGCTATATTACTTACGCCGTTTTATTAAATTCTCTTCATACGAGTATAACTTTTTCGTGACAAAATTGGAAATACATTTCATGAACCCAGTTGTCAAAAATATGAAAGTATATATCAATTAATATCAGTGACAGTAGGTTAAGGCGCCGCCTTGTTTACCAGTTCTTCGGGCATTATCCATTATATACATATGAATGTATATAATATGTACAAGTATGTACTTACCAGATATTTAATATCCAGACTATGAAAATAAAGCAGCGTCAAATATGCGAAAAACAACTTGTGACGTATTAAACTCTGAAGATTTCTGTTCGTTTCTGTGACTGTTAAGCTAATTAGTTTACCGATGTGTTAAAAAAAGATAATTATAAAAGATATTTTTGTCTTCGTGAAATATCTTAGCAATACGGCATTCCCGATTGTGCTCAAACATTTGCCGTCATTCCATTTAGGTCATACAAGTTCACTATTCAATTCAAAACATCACTCGTGTCCCGTCTCCGTCTCAGGTGTGTGCGTGTGTTGTTTGCTCAGGCCTTCAACAGTGTTTGTCATTAACAGTGGAAGTTCAGTATTCAATTCAAAACCTCAAACGTATAAGACCGTCTAAGACAGTCTCGTTTGCTGTTGCCTAGCCTTCAACATTTTGCCATTAACAGTAAAATTATATCATGGAACTCCAAGGAATTCACACAACAATATTTTTCAGAGCATGAACCTTTCTGTGGTCTTCATGGGTAATTTATTCCGCAAACTACGTTCAACTTTTACGGTCTGGGTATTGTGGACCTATTTACAGCAGTAATATTTAAAAAAATAATACACTTTATTTTCACCATGATGCAAATAAAGCCCTTTTGTTGTTTATGTTTATTGCATCCGGCAACTACCCGCTAGCACGATATTGTTTCGCACCAAGTAATGTACTGAGACTTGTTGTGTAAATGAATTTACGTAAGCTGAATTTAAACGGTTTAAACTATTTAATTAAAATGCAGAATACAATGAGATTATTGTAGCGAATTGGATCAGCATAAAGGAAGCAAAATGGAGTACCTACCAATTCTTGTTGCCGTAAAAGATTATGGAATTTTCTTTATCAGATTTACATTCAGTTATTAGTGACTACAATTGTAGTTCTTTTATTTTTTCTTATTTCGTACTGTACACTAATATTATGCATTCCTTTTTCCTTTCCTTACTATATGCTATGAACAATCATAAACTTTAATATTTAAGTAAACGTGTTTTAGTATAATATTATGTTTATACCACATAATATATTATCTATGTAATTATTACCCATTAGGAAAATGAGCATATTATTTTTCATGGATGACATTTACATAGATAATTTTGAAAAGTAAAACATTATAAAAATACAAAATTTCATCCAAATCCTTGAAACCGATTCCGAAAAATCAATTACATACATATAAATATACATACATATTACAAGAAATGCTTGCTTAAAGTATTAAGATATAATCATTATTCCTAATACACTATCTGGTATTTAGTTTGTCATAAATAACCTACTTATACTAAATTAACCCGCTTTTGACTGTTGTTAGGCTATACCATAGAGCAACATCAGCCACTGGCGGATCGGAGCGCCGCGCCGGCAGCCCGTGTTGCTCTATGGGCTTTACCAGTGATTCCCAAACTTCTTCGGTTCGCGGGGTACTTACAAGTTTAGTATTGTCTCGGCGCCCTAGCTAGTCGAAATAGGCTACAATGATACTGGTAGATGATAGGCACAAGAATTAAAACATCCACAATATAAAATATATGGACACACAATAACATATTTACCATTTAAGAAAATGGGAAATAAAATACAATGGCAACTTTGTCAATGTGACGTGAGCTTTGTGATCTCAACACATTTTTATAAACGTGGGATAAGGCTTGATACCGCTACTCTCATTTTTTGCTTCAAATTGATCTTTGAGCGAATCATCAATCAGATCAGTTTGCTATTTATTACAGCTACAGCTGAAAATCCGACTTCACATAAATAAGATGCTGCAAAGGGTATGACAATTCTTACAGCTTTTGAACTTAAAGTTGTATATTTATTTTGAGCCCGTTTACGAGCGTAAGTACCTATCGGCGAGCGAACACCGCATGCAGCGCGCTCGATTAGAATTGTTTATTTTGTACCCACAAATACCTAAGCTTAGTTTCCGCTTTCCGGAAAATTGTAAATAGGAGCGCGCCTCACTGTGCCCCTTTTTACTCTCTACGGCGCATCAGCAGGGCTAGCATGGGCAGGAGTCAATTTTATCCCCGGGGAAAGGAGAAAATGTTTATCCACTCGCTTAGTTTTACCCACCCTTCGAGCATGGGCACACCGGTGGATATAATATCCACAGTAGATAAAATGGGAGATAGACTTAGATAGATTTTTTGTATGAATATAAATTTAATCCCACTTCCAATGAACTAGGATAAAATTGTCCCTTTCAAATGTCAGAAAACCATAATTTTTTATTTTTCATTTGGCTCCATGCTACGGACGGATATATGTCTACTCGTTATGTCAAGCGGGGACATACTTCTCCCCGTTGCCGGGCTTTGGCATAAGGATAAGATAATTTTATCTCTTGTCAGTGGATATAATCGGGGGAAAATTTTTTCGCGGCGCACACTTTGGGAACCTGTGAGCGATATTTATCGATGAATGCATGAGTTCAAATCTTAATTTTTTACATAAATAAATTAGTGGACTTTGTTTTGATCAAGTAGACATCTATTTTGATAAAAACACACTTTCAAGAAATAGGTGACACTAAATGTTAAGTATTTTTCTAATATTTTCATGTGAGGTATTTAGTATTATGTTCTCATTAATAATATAATTCAATATATCTTATATCTATATACCTACATTGTATTATAAACGAAACACTGACAACAAGACAAAATTAGTATCGTCCTTATAACGAGGCCATGTTTTCGCCTAAGATACAGTATTCCGTAGAATATATTTCCGCGTATTTATGCGGGTAATAAATAAAAACAAATCCAATTAAAATAATTGGTTGCAGTCTTCATCCGCAATTCGAATTCGTTTATATTATTGCGTAAGTACACTTCAATTAAGATTATATTTGTGTATCTAGTCTCTACTCATTGTTGTCTTACTTTGTATTTGTTTTTATTTTTAATAAGAAATTGACCATCTAGTTTTTGTGATGTTAACGAAGTTAGCCAATTGGCTTTTACAGCTTCATCCCACTCAGAAAGAAACAGAGAAAGGAGCAGAATCAAAAGGAAATGTGGGCAGCAAGCACGTGTAGTGGCGTTATAAGAATATCCACTACCCCATATCATCTCGTGGGTTTCGTAAGAGGCGACAAAGGGAATCAAATCGGGAGATGTGCAGCACTGTCTTGCCAACTCGCTTGCCAAGTGTGGCAACTATGGCAAATATCTCCCCTATGAGGCAATCTATGGGAGAGCCCTATGTTCAACAGTGGACTTTAATAGGCTGTAACGGTAACGGTGGGCGGCAAGACATTTGAAGAGTAGGTTTTTAACGAATCTCTTGGTTGGTCTATGGTCTTGGTCCGTGTTTATACAACCGAGCTAGACAATCGATTATTGACGAAACCACCATAGGGCCATACGTCTCGCAAGTTTGACGCTGCTGCCTGTCGCCGCTCTGAAGAATTTACTTCCGGCGAAACGGTTGTATCTTCATCCATTGTAAGCCAATATATATATTGCTTACAATGGATGAAGGTAATAATGATTTTTTTTTGTCATTTTCCATCGTCGCATCTAACGACACCCGCGGGACAAAATGAAATGATGGATTCTCTTATACCGCCATCGCAGGGCGAAAAGCCTTTAAAGTACTTGTACTTTTTATTTATAACAATTGCAGTTAAAAACATAAAAGAACAAACATAATGCCGATAGGCATTCTCTGTCAGTCTACTTTTGCACTGAGTACGGTATTAAAAATAATGAGTGCGGATATTTATTTATTTATAAGTCAGTGCTTCACTACAATATGTACAAAGCTTAGAGTATTTATAAGCATAGCTTGCTTATAAATACTCTAAGGTAAAAAGTATTAAATAAACATCCAGCATCGATTTTGGCTCTGCTGTCTCGATGTGCACTTGACTTCTGAAGCCCGTGAATTATAGAAACGGAGACAAAATTGATTTACGATCTGATTCCCTGCAATCCGAGATTTGAATACTTATGTAAAGTGGTTAAAAGGATTGTGCTTTGTTAAATGCAATAACTATTTTATCTGGACCGAAACAATGCTAAGTCACTTAATAGTCTCTTGACTGCTTCTTTGGTCTTGTGTACATAAGCGCGGCTACTGATCATGGGGTTTCGAATTCAAATCCCGTGTCGAGCCAAAAATAATTGTAACTGGGTTTTTTTTGTGAATTAATTCTCAGTAGCAGCCCGGAGTCAGAAAATTGGTGACGTTCTACCCCCGTAACTCAGAAAGCACGTAAGGCCCTCGGTCTGGTACCTGATCTCTCTCCGGTCGTGTCGAATTGATGTCCCATCGGACTATGAGAGTGCATGAATAAAATACTCGTGCACAGTAATCCTGTGCAGATGTCTTGTCTCCGCTGCGGCTGGCCGCCTTAGTCGCTTCAGTCACACTGTTGAATTTGCTCTTGGCAGTGATTATTGGGTTGCTAACTTTTTGGTAAATATAATATAGTACTCTCAAGTATTATCAGTCCTATTACAATAATACCTACAATAAAAAAGAAGAAAGAGCATCAGCGGTGGACGCCTTTTCCCATTTGGATTCCAATTTGGTCTTAAGAGCCATATAAAGGAAATGCCAAAAAGATCTTATGGCCTTCGATGGATGGCAGAATAAGCATCTTGTATATGCCAGATGTAAGTCAGACCGGCGATAAGGAGCAGCATCAAAGGTACGAAATTTCTGGTATTGTAATCCCCAAATAGCGAAGAATGGCCGATTATGTCCTTCCATAGCTTTGCACCAGCTATGGACCTAAAAAGAAAATGGATATGAAATAAACATTATAAGAGAAATTTTAATTTATGGTATGGTTGAATTCAAATATTAATAGGTATTTTAAGACGCAATAATGCAAAAGAACTGTCATGAAAGTGAAACCCAACGGGACTTATTTTAAGGATAAGTACAAATACTTTTTAATATTACAAGGACTTGCTCTGGTTTCATCGCGACATCATTTTATTGTTAATTCCTTATATTCTCTTTATTGTTTCGACAAGAAATATTGTTGTAGGTATTCTTTGTTTATTATAAAAGGTCCAAGTTCCTGTTTATTTTAGATTATTAACATTTCAAATATTTGAAAAATATAAACAATATTTGAATGTATCGCATATATTACGTACGATTTAACGTGGTAGAGCGACGCTGGAGCTATATTATTTGGTTGCAGCATGTATGGGTCTGCTCGATTGGGAAAAAACACGCTCTCACAAAATGAAACGGCAGCTTAATGCTGCTGTGTTTCGTATGGTGAGTATAGAGAACCGGTAACTCTTTTTCCTGGTAACGGGGCACCTATGTCTTAGTCCTCAGGGATGATCAGTCATCTACATTTTCATTTTTAATCGAAGATAGGTGTAGGTGTCTATGGGTCACAATATCCACTTACCATCAAATGGACTGTGTGCTCACTTGTCACCCTAATTCTAATACGTAACAGCAGTTTCATTTGACGTGAATCTGATTTCGGTGTAGAAGGCGCAGGTTTTTCTGGATATAAATGATTGTTTTTTCTTGATACGTTATTGTAGACAATTTATTTTCATCTCTCGAAACTAACCTGTCCGTAAATGATTCAGTTATGTATGTAACGAATAAGATGCACGATACCGTAACTCTAACAATTTTTTCTACGATAGTTCGTGCGGTACCCACTAGTATAATTCATAATATATTATGTAGTCCCATACCGCAAAAATTAATTACAATCCAACATTTAAACCATTGTATAGAGAAATTTCCGATACATTTCTGTGTGCTACCAAAACCGACAGAAAATTCTGGTTGACCTAGTAGTTTTATTCATAGTTGTAGCATTGATGTTAATGTTACTGAGATATATTCTTCATTCAAAAATGTTCAAAAGTTATCTCCTCGGGGAAATAAACCACGATAATGTGTACGCTTTCGGTTTCAGTTTAAATGTCACAAGGTTCACAGAACTTGAAGCCGTTCTGTTGACATCTTTTTCGTCAAACAAATAATACTGTCATAGCGAACTTTTCAACTAGGGATGCCCGATTTTTTGTTTTGAATCGATCTTCTGGATCGCAATGGATCGTAACCTCGTGAACCGATTCACGATTTAATCATATTGCATTGAATCGATCTTATTCGATCTCGGAAAATCGCACCGTAATTTTATAAAAATAAAGAAAAGCACAGTATGCATGCAAAATTATTTATTTTAACAATGCCTATTACGGTATCCAGTGAGTTTTTCCAAATTATTATTTTTGAAAAGTATAAAACAGGTTTTACATTATAAATTCCATCTATCTACATTTAAACTCTTCAAAAATAATAATTTTGACAGCCGCACTGGATCTAGCCTATTACGGCAATTTTTTTCTAAAATAAAAGTAGCGTAAATTACTCCCTGTAACATCGGCTATCTGCCAGTGAAAGTCCCGTCAAAATCAGCCCAGCCGTATTTGAGATTAGCCGGAACAAACAGATAGACAGACAGACATACAGACAGACAGACAAATAGACAGACAAAAATTAAAAAAAAAACTTTTTGTTATTAGTACCGTATATACTTTGATATGTATTTAGTAAAAAGCTGTTATTTTGACATTACAAACAGACACTTTAATTTTATTTATTTGTATAGAAGGTAGATACTTACGATTTCGGCAATAGCTAATATAATAATAAATAGTAGAACTTTCTTCACTTTTGCTTAGCTCAGAATAAGTGCCTATGTGATGACGTCTGAGATGATTTTTTAAATTGGTAGTATTTCCATTAGTTTTAACCATCTGTTTACACATTTTACATTGTCCACCTATGTAACATTTAATAAAAAAAAGCCCAAACGTTTGATTTGGTTGTCGGGGCCATATTAAAAAGTATTTTAAAATAATAGTTTACGCTCACAGAACAGCTCAACTTTTCGAATCGCAATAATACAAATAATGAAAGATCATAGAACACTAACCTTCATACTTCATACGTTACCGCTTTTGATGTAACTCGAAGCTATTCTCATTCAATGTGTAAGTAGGTAATCTTATTTTGTTTTAGTTATTCTGTCCCCTTCCCGGCAATACGATAGATATGCAAAGATTGGTTCGTACGTTAGTACGTTACGGTTCGGTTGATGTTTAGGTTTTAGTTGATACGATTTTTTCATACGATCTTATAGGCATACTATTCGATCTGGGTGAAGATTGGGTGAAGTTCCCTTGAATCGATTCAAAAATCGGTAGATCGTATGGCCGTGAATCGATCTTCCAGAAAATCAATTCAGATCGGCCATCCCTATTTTTAACTCCTATTTGCATATGTATGCAAGTTACGAGCCTTTCCAACTATATTTCCGACTTTTTCATTCTTGTCTTTAGCATAGAAATAGCGTTACTTGCAAAACTTGGTACGCGCGCAAAGTGAAACAAAGCTAAAAACGGCGCAATTCCATGCAAGCAGTGTCGTGAACAATGCATAGACTATTTTATATGTGTATTATCTATGGTACAGTTTCTCTCATGCCGAGAGGGCAAAACATTATGCTTACAATATTTATTTTATTATTTAAGTTAAACTGCTCTTAATGTTTGTTAAATCAAAATTAAAAATTATGTTTTTTTTTTAATTTTCTGCCACGCACAACCTGTTTGCTAATTCTTCTGTCACTGAATATTCAAGGAAGTGTGGACTTCTTGCTAGAAGCAAGCATTTCCTTCGTAATTGCGATTATTCATAAGCGGCGGTAGGCCTTCAGATGAACAACATGTGCGTTTGCTGATCTTGAATTAAAAAAACTACTTCGTAAGTCGTAGTAGCTAAGTGGTTAAACGCCTGCCGTTTCACTTTTAATTACACATTTCGCAAGCATTACCCTGGTACGTTTTCCGCCGGTTTCAAGGAATCAAGAATTAATTGCAATTCTAAGTGCTAATTTCACACGTAGTCCTTCACTGGTTCTTCACTGCTAGCGTTTGACGTCGCTCAGCGAGCCATTCTATAATCGAAGTTTCTCCGCGTGATAAGTGATTTTAAGTAGGTTGAGGAGATGTTAGTAAGTTCTTTTTGTACTTGGGTTGGTTTGTATACTGTGTAGGCATTCACTCTCTTACCAGTTTCTGCCTAAGCAGCAGTGCAATGAGGGCTAATAATTTTCTGCTCACCAGATGTCGCTAGATGACACTGAGGTAAAGTTTTTTGTTACACAATGTAATTTAATTGAGAAGTTGGTTTTTAATAACATTTTATCAGTTTCTAGAGTATTATATAAATACACAATACAATGTGTCAGTGCTTAGCTCTTTAATTTTTTGCAAATTTTTAACTTTTTTTTAAATTTTTGTACTTTTATGAATATCTGTTATTTGGTTTATTTATTTTTAATCTTATTAATATAAAATATAGCAAATAGTACAGAAAGAAACAAAAAACTTAACATTTTCCGAACAAATTAACTTCCCCGCTATGAAATCTGTCAAATATTAACCTCACTTTCTAGTGGCGCCGCCCTGGTGGCAGAAAAAGTCGTGGATGCCCTCATTATTGTTGCGTTCCAGTTTGAATGGTAACAACGCCGATGTAATCACAGTCTAAGAGAAATTCTACTTTGGCCCCTAAGTGTGACAACGCTCATCTGCTGTCTTCTCTGCTTGAAGATGGTTGCAGGAATCTATAGGCCATCATTGGAATACAGTCGCCACTTACCAGCGCTGTACTGTTAGCTCTATAACTCTAGTGAAATTTAAACAATTCCTAATTTTATACACTTAAATTATTTTACGCCGTCAATTTAATTATTTGCAATTTTTCGTATAATGAAATTTCTACCGTGGGAGCGCCTTCGTGACGTTAATAAAAGAACTTGAAAGTTAGAATAAAGATTTGTTAAGCAGGCGTACACTAGGAATATAACCCGTTGCTGGCTCGTTCAGAGACCCTCGTTTATTATTAGTCCATTCGAAATTCAGAATTTGAATTCCTTGACTTTTATTTCGCTTTTATTTTTTATATGTACGTATAATGTTGCTTGAATTTAAATATAAGTATATGGTTTAAATACTTATGTCATTACAGCCCAACATTAGTCCACTTCTGAATGTAGCCTCTCCCAAGAACTACCACAAAATACGATCCCGATCCACCTGCATTTAGATTCACCTATATGTAAAATAATTTTGGAAGAACCTATGAACATCTTTGCCTATAGACCTAATGTATTATACATACATTGTAGAGCCACGAAACAGTTGTATTATGACTACAGCATAAATGGGTCGGCTCGTCCAGACACCATACGAAACATAGCAGCATAATGTGTCTGTCTGTCATCTGTATTTTGATTCTTAATCGAGGGTAGATGTAGGAGTCTGTGGGCCGCAATATTCACTTACTGTCGGGTAGAATGTGTGCTGTCACCCTTACTTCCATGAAAAAGAAAATGAAGAGGCGATTGATGTGATAGAAACCGCAAACCTCTTTACATCGTTATTAGGAGGGATCCATTTGTAATTTACTGAACCGTTAACGTTTGTAATTTGATAATATTAGAATTCAAATTATCGTTGAGTGTATTCAAGCAGATGTAGCTTTCCTCGTCAATCATTCTTGTTCAAACATTTGGGCGTATTGGCATTCAAATTACACGCTTAAATGATACAAGAAGATAATTGCTAAGGCAACCACGATATACCTTACTTATTCATACGTGAGTGACACATTTGTAATTTATGAATCGTAAAAAAGTCTGAAAAACACACAGGTGCACAGGTATCCTCTCGCACCAACCAGGACTTCCTTTTGCTTATAATTTCTTACACATGCATGTTTCCTCCCGATGTATTTTTTCATCGCACGGTGCTCTCTGCCGGGACGGCAAGGCAAAGGGATTTTTAGGTGATGAATAGTAATAGAGTAATAGTTGAAATAATAATGTTCGTAGCTACAAAAACTAGTTGCAGTAAGCAATAATGCTGTTTCGGCCTCCGGATTACCTCAACAGCCCTCGAGATGCTTCGGCAGCCTTCGGGATGCCGAGGCAACACACGGTATGCTGAGGCAGATACGGCCGCTTTGAGTTTTTGCTTCGAATTATTATTCGCCAAAAATCTTTTCTTTAAGAAATCTAATCTAGCTCCACATACTAGAGTGAGTGGCAGAGGCAGCAAGAGTCGCCCTAGACGGAATTTTATCAATTTTTTTTAACCAAATGGCGGTATTTTAAAATTAAGAACTCCTTTACCTTACATGTATGCATAGATATCATCATCATCATTACAGCCCTTCACAAGTCTACTGCTGAACATAGGCCTCCCCCACGGAATGCCACAAAGCACGGTCCCGAGCCACCTGCATCCATTGACTTCTGTCTTATCAGGTGGTCACTCCATCAAGTGGGGGGACGCCCTACACTTCGCCTGCCGGTACGAGGCTGCCACTCGAGAATTTATCACTCGAGAGATTATCATCATGCATAGATATATGGATGTGAAAAAAGCGAGAGAGACGTATCAGGATCATGCGAAATGGAACTCCGTGCTCTCCCTAACCTTCTGTATGACGAATGTGAGAGTTTCTATTTTATCATATTCCTCTTCTTCTTTAGGAAGAACTGCTATGTGCACTAGTGTACTTAACTACTAGTGCAAACCGAATCAACATTTTAAATACACACATACAACTAGTTTGTTGTGACTGTTCTAAAATGCACTAGCACGGCGCGAGCGAGAGTCGTGATATCGTACGACGATTATGATACGACATGCCTAAGAACACCTCGGCATAGATGCTGTGAGTGTGCGCTTATATGTAAGGATGGCGAAGGAACCATTGCCTTGCCGTCTTGCCAATGGACGCCGGGCCTAAGTGGGTAAATTAACTCATAAAATTGCAATTTTATTGGTGCCGTTGCGGGTTGAAGTCCGATTTACCACATAATATGCAAATTGAGGGCATGCATATTTTAGACGATTTTTTGTTTTTTTGACAAATGTTGGCTCCGTCTGGAATTTGAACTACGGATCTGTGACGTAATAGATAGGACCTGACTACAAAGGTCAATAGCATTTAATGTTATTTAATTTTCATCCTTTATTGAACTTAATCCTGGTTCATATATAATTTTTTCATAGCGTTTTTCCTTTATGTCAGTAGCGGCTAGCATAAGTGCTGTGAAACTAATTAATAGTTCACAAATACAATTTCATAGTAATTCAATTCTTATGGTTTCCGATGGCGGTATAAACACCATCATCCAACTTCGTCCTGTGACACCCACATTAGAGGCGAATATGCAAAATGCCAGATACCTCATGGCTTCTGATAAGTGACGTTACATCCATGTCGTTTACACCAGATGTAACCCGACAGCTGGCGGCATCGTCGTCGGTGGAAAACGTCAGCTACGATCGTCAATTCGCCTGGCAAGCATAACACGGGCAAATCCTACTACAACCCATGTACAGCTGTGGACTTTTACGGGCTGATGATGATGATGATGATGATGATGATAATAATAATAATATACCAGGTGTTAAAGAGACAGACCGTCGATAGAGCGCAGTGTCAAAGGTTCGTCAACCTACCCGCAGCGATTATGTCAAACTTCTGACTCTAACAGACAAGAGGCCCATGCCACAGATTAACTAATGGTTACTACGTAACCTATGCACTGACTGATAATGAAGAAAGTAAAACAGATATTTGGTTTAAAAACTAATCGATATTGTCGAGCAGCGACGAAGTTTTTTTAATAAGTAAAAAAGAAAGAAAATGTAAAGGTTGTTCGTAAAACAATAACTATACAGATATGACACTCCATAAGTCCTGTACATCTTTTGTCGCCTGTAACACCCACGGGACGATATGGGGTAGTGGATGTTCTTACACCGCACTACACGGTAAACTTGTCCTTACTCACATAAAAAAATATTGCTCTTTCTGTTACTTTTATGCGATAAACATTCACAACTAAACGCACACAGAAATAGATCTACACTATAACATAACGGTCTCTTGACCTGTCGTTTTACGACACAATATCACTCGTGTAGGCACAGGATCTAAAGTTGTACGTGATATTGTTTTCATCTAGCTTCGTACAGTTTTATTGCCACTTTTTTCTATCGAGTTTACAAAAAGCCGTGTTTTTATTCTAAATAAAAATATGTGTTGCCAAGGATGTTTGTTTGTTTTAGTGTTGTTCCGTGATAGTTCTCATTGGGACTTAAATAACTTGACCAGGGTAATAAAGCCTTCTCAGCAATTTACCTCTTTATGAGAGAGCTATTATACATAGTACGAAAATACAGGCTAAGTCGCATCCCATCTTAACAACGCATTTGTAACCTTCTTTGTTTGCAGGAGTTGTTCATGACTCCATGTGTTCCCCTACCTTTGTCATTTTTTCAGTTTTTGTACGAACCTACAACATATGTTCGTACAAAAACTGAAAAAACACATACAAAAACTGAAAAAACACATAATCTCTAACCTTTGTAATTTGTGTGTATTTTCCGGAATTCATTTAAAAACCTTACTAGCTTTAACTCTTACGTTAAGGCATTTAAATACAATGGCAAATCGAAAACGTTACCACCACAGTATGATGATAGGTCCCCATTTCAGATCACCTACAAAGAGAGTTCCGAAACAAATTGTTAAGTTTTAATATTCGCAGGCAAAACCCGGTTAACAAGGGACTACTGGACGTTCGTAACGTAAATCAAATACCTCAAACAACATCGACATCAAAGGATGGACTGAATTAAATTACAGTAAGCTTTGTTTTGTCTACTGACCTCTAAACTTCAATATGAAGGTTGAACCTTATGATAATACAATGAAGCGCTTCACAAAATCGACCCTTCTTTTTCGCCATTATCTAGTATAACGAGTAAAATGTCTCTATTTAATCCTATGGCGATAGTAATTCAATTACGGTTAGAACGTGAAAGGCATTATAATTTTGATTGATGGTGTTGTGTGTGTGCGGTGTATTTAGTTCACTCGAGTGTACACATACAAGGAAGCTCTTTATAAGCGTATTACGTGATCTGGTTTTAATTTATCTTAATGATCCCACCTGCGCCTATACACGTCTATTGAATAAGCAGTCTTTGTAGCACATACAAAAGTACCTACTTTATCGGAGTTTTTAGTGACATTACTCTACTTTGTAATATCATTGCTAATAATATATATATATTTTTTAAAGAACACTAGGTATGTTATTAAAACTACTAATACTGTCTCTCTCTAATTATCGTCTCCTTACCAACTACTATGTGCCGACCCATTCGCGCTACAACCATAATATAGCTGCAGCGTGGCTCTACCACGTTCATACAACCATAATATAGCTAAGCATCTTCCTGAAGACAACTCAAAGTAACTGTTGCCAACCGGCCTAAAGGTGTTACCATACCAATCGATCGTCGAGGACGTCGATCGATGTCGATCGATTGCTGTGGTAGCTTTAGCTGCTCGACGGATACTGGTCGATAAAACGTTGTTCAATCATTGGTCGACGTCGATCGACAATTAATCGATTCTGGATGCGACCGTTTTTTAAGGCCAGAGATAGCTTAATTCATCTCACGACATTTTAAATAGCGGTCCGTGGAGCGGCGAGTTCTCGAATAATCAAGTAGCTCGATAGACGTCAACTAATCCATTCTATGCCATCGATCGAGGATCGATCGATTGGTGTGGTAACAACCTAACATGGCAACGACGGCATATAGCCCCCTATGTGGCAATCTGTGGTACAAGCCCTATGTTCAGTAGTGCTTTTTTAATAGGTTGTAATGATGATAATGATAATGTTGATATGTAATCACGACAATCACAGTCAAATCTGTTTAATATCAACAAATAAAAAATCCGGCTATAAAATATTAATAATTAAATTGACGTTTTTGTGAAAAAGTAAAAAACTACTTCGGGTCTGGTTGTGTTGGAATTTCCTAGTTTAGTATTTTCTTTATTCGCAAATAGGTAATTGATAAAATATAACATACAAACATGTTATTTTAAAATAAAATATTTATAGGTAAACACCACTAAGGCATAATATACATTTTGTTTTGGTGTTGGATGTAATGCCTCCACTAAAGCAGCAATAGCGTACATCATGATTGTGGGTGGAAGGGGGATTTTTACGACTGGATCATAGCTTAATAATATGTTCATATTTAGTAGCGTGAATTTTAGTAAAATAAAGCCTGATTCAATTAATTATAATGATAAGAGGGCTAATTTTGATTCCTAACACTTGTTAAACATAAAATGATATATTTTGACCTGGAAAATTTACACTTAACTTTTCTACGTATTTAACTTTATTTATTTATAAAGGGCGGACTAAATGTCTCGTTCGTCGCATTCTCCATCGGTCTATCCGGGACATGGTGAAATATTAGGACATAAATGAATATTGATAAATATTAGACTTGCAACGAATAGTATATTCGGCCACACGCCGAATACCAAATATTCTGCGGACCTCCTGGCCGAATATTAGGCAAAAGTGTTCGGCCGGGAAGGAAGTAGCGTTTATTCTTCAGAGCGTCTGTTCTCTGAAGCTGGGATTGTCTACGAGAAGAAAAGGAGTAAACTACTGCCTGAAAATGAAGAAAAATTAGTCTTTCTTATCTGATAATTCTTTTTAAAAATTTTATAATATGGAAGTTGATTAAGTACCTATGACTACTTTAATGATTACTAGAAAAAAAAAATTATAAAAAAATATTTTCATTTTACCAATTATCTGACTACAATAAAACCTCTTACTTAAGTATTCGGTATTCGACCGAATAGGATAAAAGTAGCCGAATGGGCCGAATACCGAGTAACAGCCGAATATACGTTGCAAGTATAATTAATATCAATATTATAACCTAAATAAATATTCTAATTGATAAGATACATACTGTAGTTTTATAGAAATCTTATGAAAATTGCTTTAGGACTGATCGATATAATCAACTGTGATAATTATCCATGTTACAAAATGGTTATTAACGGAACATTTTGTTCGTTGAAAGCAGGAAAGATAATTACTGTGTCAACCATTGCCGTGACACGAAAAGAAGGTATTACGAATTACTATAAAAAGTTAATGACACCGCGAGATAGGTATCGATTGTCGAAAACATATAACGACATATTCGTAAGTCGTTAAATATATTTTCTTACTCACTGCTTTTCGTTTGCCGTAATTGCAGACGTGTAGACGATCGCAGTACCAGATGTCTCGCACCGTAGACTCTGTTCCCCATCTCAGGTCTATATAGTCATGTATTTTATTTTATGACTTAAAGGTTTGGCATGTAGGTTGGTAATAATTTTTAAGCTGTTGGTATAATTGTAAAGCTACTATCTAACTATCCTAGGCCATGAGGTTCCGTATGCTCACTTAAGAAACCCACAGAAAAATTGGGTGATGAATTCTCATAAGCAGCTGATGATTCTCATAAGCAGCTGATGAATTCTCATAAGCAGCTGATGTTCTCATAAGCAGCTGATGAATTCTCATAAACAGCTGATGAATTCTCGCAAGCGGCTGATGAATTCTCATAAGCAGCTGATGAATTCTCATAAGCAACTGATGAATTCTCATAACAGCTGATGAATTCTCATAACAGCTGATGAATTCTCATAAGCAGCTGATGAATTCTCATGGCAGCTGATGAATTCTCATAAACAGCTGATGAATTCTCATAAGCAGCTGATGAATTCTCATTAGCCCCCAGACGGCAAATAAAATAAAACGCTCGTCCCACAGCTGGGCATAGGGAGGGTTAAGGAGGTGTTAATGCAGCATTGCCCCATTGCGTTTGCGTGTTCCACATCATGTCCTCGAATTAATTTTCATTTCTTAAACACGCAGGTTTAGGATGTTTGCCTTCATCCCCAATCACGTAGTGAATCAGCGTTAAAATTGCAAAAATATTTTACTGGTGCCGGCGATATTTATATCATAGTAATATATCATAGTAAGTATATAATAGTGTGAAATCGAGCGCTTAGCCTGAGATATCACGGGTAGGTAACATAAATTTAAAATTAATATTTAATTCTACATACATATGTTTTTTATTACAAGTTCGAATGTTTCAAAATAAAAACATTGAATATTACGCTTCGACCGCTGTAATGATATCGTGTTTACGCTTCGTTAATGAAAAGAGAATACTCGAAACTTAACGAACCGAATTTGACCACGTAGAGCTAAAAGTTACACAATAGTATTACGTTATTATTATAATAAAACTCGTACAAAATGATACAAAATTAGAAAGTCATTTATTAGCCATTAATTGTACGATATATAGTATAAAATTTTGTCATGGAGTGTTTATTCAGTTGTTAGTTGCGTATTAATATTAAAGAACATAATTATATATTTTTATCGCTTGCCATTATAAGACATTGAAAGTTTTTTATTTATTTATCACTGGTTCGGAAGATACCTGGGAAGAACCAGCAAGTAACGCCGTGGGATTATTTAAACGAAAAAGTTATTAAAACCTCCCAGCTTGGTTCAGAAAAGGGGTTCTTCGATGAAGACGATTTGATAAATTTGCCCTAAGGTTAGTTGTAAAATGAAATAAAAATTAGCTGTGTTTGTAGGCCTCAAAATACGAACGAACACACTCAATAGCGTTTATCATTCATATCCTGTTGGCATAATCTACCTTTGCAAACATAATCGTGATCATGATACAGTTTGCACTGTCAATTGTGAATATTTCAACGTGCGACCGCGGAAACCATACCGTTTAAAATCGGCGCCGGCTTACGGGATTTTAGTTAAAGTTTAAACTTACAAGCTCTGCAGCTTTATATATTATAATGTCTTTCCACTTCGATCGTCGCTTCGAAAAAAAATATCTCTTAATTATTTATGTTTATGAATGGATCCATGAAATAATAGGCACTATGAATGCCGAAAAAAATTTAGTATCAATTGGACTGTGTTGTGCAGAAGAGATCCAACCCACAACCCGGCCAAAATAATGATCTAGAGGCTTTTTTTTATTTCCAAGTATGAAACACTTCTAAAAATAACTTCTTTATCTTTATAATTTCTTCTTCTTAAATGATATATACATATCACGATATAAATAGAGCTTCTGCCACAAGAAAAATGCATTTATCTTTCAAATCTGAATAACTTTATGTTTTTGTTGTTGTGGTTTCTGCACAACATGGTCCAATTATATCAACTATTTTAATATTTATATTATATCTCCTTTAAATGTTATGTTTCAATTTCTTTTGCCATTTGCAGTCAAATGTTTCACCAAGCTTTGACAAGCGTCACTCACATTACTGCATCTATTTAAACTGCACGCTTAATTCAAATACGATATTTGACATAATATTTGAAGACATGATTCAGGATTTAAAAAATTCAGCACTTACCGTTAGTTCTCAGCCTTGTAGAACGTGTCAAAGGTATTCAAATTAGAGCTTGTCTCTTATAACCTCCTTTTTCTCCTTCTTTTTAACCTTCTACTGGGCACTTGATGGGGAAGCTGTAGAAATTATCTACGCTATTTTATTCATATCTCGCAAATGATACAGATAATGTATATTGACAGGTTTTATAGTATATAAGTAAGAGCAACAAGCAAACATAACCTTTCGGTACGTGGCTGCTATAATCTATATACAAAGACATTTATTGTAAATTAGGTAAATAAAAAATTAATATGGAATGAATACATTGTCCTTCCGATCCCTTAGCCCTTACGGCTAAGACTGAATGTCATGTTCTCGGCAATTACCCGACTTCAAAAAAAAAGAAAAAGGCTTACAATTCGACTATGTTTTTTGTACTTATGTTACGCGATATCTTCGTCATTGGTGAACCGATTAGGATAATAAAAAAGGCCGACCAAGTGCGAGTCAGACTCGCGCATGAAGGGTTCCGTACCATCGTAAAACACGTTTCTAGTAGGGGTAGCCCCCTAAATTTTTAATTTATTTTTATTTTTATTATTTTTGTTATAGTGGCAACAGAAATACAGATTCTATGAAAATTTCAACTGTCTACCTGTTACGGATCATGAGATACAGCCCGCTGACAGACAGACGGACGGACGGACGGACGGACGAACGGACAGACGGACGGACGCACGGACAGCGGAGGCTTAGTAATAGGGTCCGTTGGTTACCCATTGGGTACGGAACCCTAAAAATGGATGAAAAATTCGAACAAAAATGCAAATAGGGAATGACAGCTGGCATCGTCGTCGGTGGAAAACGTCAGCTACGATCGTCAATTCGCCTGGCAAACGGGCAAATCCTACTACAACCCATGTACAGCTGTGGACTTTACGGGCATGATGATGATGATGATGATGATGATGATAATAATAATAATACCAGGTGTTAAAGAGACAGACCGTCGATGACGCAGTGTCAAAGGTTCGTCAACCTACCCGCGGCGATTATGTCAAACCTCTAACTCTACCAGACAAGAGGCCTATGCCACAGATTAACTAATGGTTATTACGTTACCTATGCTGACTGATAATGAAGAAAGTAAAACAGATATTTGGTTTAAAACTAATCGATATTGTCGCGCAGCGACGAAGTTTTCTTAATAAGTAAAAAGAAAGAAAATGTAAAGGTTGTAAAACAATAATTATACAGATATGACACTCCATAAGTCCTGTACATCTTTTGTCGCCTGTAACGACACCCACGGGACGATATGGGGTAGTGGATGTTCTTACACCGCACCACGGTAAACTTGTCCTTACTCACATAAAAAATATGCTTCTTTCTCTTACTATGCGATAAACATTCACAACTAAACTCACAGAAATAGATCTACGCTATAACATAACGGTCTCTTGACCTGTCGTTTTACGACACAATATCACTCGTAGGCACAGGATCTAAAGTTGTACGTGATATTGTTTTCATCTAGCTTCGTACAGTTTTATTGCCACTTTTTCTATCGAGTTTACAAAACCCGTGTTTTTATTCTAAATGAAAATAAATATTGTGTTGCCAAGGATTTTGTTTGTTTGTTTTAATGTTGTTCCGTGATAGTTCTCATTAGGACTTAAATAACTTGACAGTAATAAAGCCTTCTCAGCAATTTACCTCTTTATAGAGCTAGCTATTATACATAGTACGAATACAGGCTAAGTCGCATCCCATCTTAACAACGCATTTGTAACCTTCTTTGTTTGCAGCAGTTGTTCATGACTCCATGTGTTCACCTACCTTTTCATTTTTCAGTTTTGTACGAACATACAACATATGATCTGCTATGGGTAATCTCTAACCTTTGTAATTTGTGCGTATTTTCCGGATTCATTCAAAACCGTACTAGCTTTAACTATTACGTTAAGGCATTTAAATACAATGGCAAATCGAAGACGTTACCACCACAGTATGATAATAGGTCCCATTTCAGATCACATACAAAGAGTTCCGAAAAATTGTTAAGTTTTAATATTCGCAGGCAAAACCCGGTTAACAAGGGACTACTGGACGTTCGTAACGTAAATCAAATACCTCAAACAACATCGACATCAAAGGATGGACTGAATTAAATTACAGTAAGCTTTGTTTTGTCTACTGACCTCTAAACTTCAATATGAAGGTTGAACCTTATGATAATAAAATAAAGCCTTCCAAAATCGACCCTTCTTTTCGTCATTATCTAGTATAACGAGTTAAATGTCTCTATTTAATCCTATGGCGATAGTAATTCAATTACGGTTAGAACGTGAAGGCATTATAATTTTGATTGATGGTGTTGTGTGTGTGCGGTTTATTTAGTTCACTCAGTGTACACATACAAGGAAGCTCTTTATAGGCGTATTACGTGATCTGGTTTTATTTATCTTAATGATCCCACCTGCTATACGTCTATTGAATAAGCAGTCTTTGTAGCACATACAAAAGTACCTACTTTATCGGGTTTGTAGTGACAATACTCTACTTTGTAATATCATTGCTAATAACATATATATTTTTAAAGAACACTAGGTGTGTTATTAAAACTACTAATACTGTCTCCACGTTTATACAACCATGATGTAGCTAAGCATCTTCCTGAAAACAACTCAAAATAACTGTTGCAAACCGGCCTAAAGGTGTTACCATACCAATCGATCGTCGAGGACGTCGATCGATGTCGATCGATTGCTGTGGTAGCTTTAGCTGCTCGACGGATACTGGTCGATAAAACGTTGTTCAATCATTGGTCGACGTCGATCGACAATTAATCGATTCTGGATGCGACCGTTTTTTAAGGCCAGAGATAGCTTAATTCATCTCACGACATTTTAAATAGCGGTCCGTGGAGCGGCGAGTTCTCGAATAATCAAGTAGCTCGATAGACGTCAACTAATCCATTCTATGCCATCGATCGAGGATCGATCGATTGGTGTGGTAACAACCTAACATGGCAACGACGGCATATAGCCCCCTATGTGGCAATCTGTGGTACAAGCCCTATGTTCAGTAGTGCTTTTTTAATAGGTTGTAATGATGATAATGATAATGTTGATATGTAATCACGACAATCACAGTCAAATCTGTTTAATATCAACAAATAAAAAATCCGGCTATAAAATATTAATAATTAAATTGACGTTTTGTGAAAAAGTAAAAACTACTTCGGGTCTGGTTGTGTTGGAATTTCCTAGTTTAGTATTTTATTCGCATATAGGTAATTGATAAAATATAACATACAAACATGTTATTTTAAAATAAAATATTTAAGGCATAATATACATTTTGTTTTGGTGTTGGATGTAATGCTCACTAAAGCAGTAATAGCGTACATACATCATGATTGTGGGTGGTTTTTACGACTGGATCATAGCTTAATAATATGTTTCATATTTAGTAGCGTGAATTTTAGTAAAATAGCCTGATTCAATTAATTATAATGATATGAGGGCTAATTTTGATTCCTAACACTTGTTAAACATAAAATGATATATTTTGACCTGGAAAATTTACACTTTTCTACGTTTAATTTTATTTATTTATAAAGGGCGGACTAAATGTCTCGTAGCATTCTCCATCGCTCTATCCGGGACATGGTGAAATATTAGGACATAAATGAATATTGATAAATATTAGACTTGCAACGAATAGTATATATGCGGCCACGCCGAATACCAAATATTCTGCGGACCTCCTGGCCGAATATTAGCAAAAGTATTCGGCCGGGAAGGAAGTAGTGTTTATTCTTGAAGATTGATTGTCTACGAGAAGAAAATGAGTAAACTAATGCCTTAAAATGAAGAAAAATTTGTCTTTTTGCACCATTACCTTCTCACTTTTATTACGATCATTCGAGTGCATAGACATTTATTTGATGGTTCTTTTTTAATTTTTATAATATGGAAATTGGTTAAGTACCTATGACTACTTTAATGATTATAATAAAACAAATATTAATTATAAAATAAATAACTATTTTCATTTTACCAATTATCTGACTACAATAAAACCTCTTACTTAAGTATTCGGTATTCGACCGAATAGGATAAAAGTAGTCGAATGGGCGAATACCAGTAACAGCCGAATATACGTTGCAAGTATAAAAATATCAAGATTATAACCTAAATAAATATTCAAATTGATAAGATACATACTGTAGTTTTATAGAAATCTTATGAAAATTGCTTTAGGACTGATCGATATAATCAACTGTGATAATTATCCATGTTACAAAATGGTTATTAACGGAACATTTTGTTCGTTGAAAGCAGGAAAGATAATTACTGTGTCAACCATTGCCGTGACACGAAAAGAAGGTATTACGAATTACTATAAAAAGTTAATGACACCGCGAGATAGGTATCGATTGTCGAAAACATATAACGACATATTCGTAAGTCGTTAAATATATTTTCTTACTCACTGCTTTTCGTTTGCCGTAATTGCAGACGTGTAGACGATCGCAGTACCAGATGTCTCGCACCGTAGACTCTGCTCCCCATCTCAGGTCTATATGGTCAGGTATTTTATTTTATAACTTAAAGGTTTGGCATGTAGGTAATGGTTAAGCTACTATCTAACTATCCTAGGCCATGAGGTTCCGTATGCTCACTTAAGAAACCAACAGAAAAATTGGGTGATGAGTTGTCATAAGCTGATGAATTCTCATTAGCCCCCACACAGCAAATAAAATAAAAAAGCTCGTCCCACAGCTGGGCATAGAACGGGTTAAGGAGGTGTTAATGCGCAGCATTGCCCCAGTGCGTGTTTGTGTGTTCCACATTATGTCCTCGAATTAATTTTCATTTCTTGAACACGCAGGTTTAGGATGTTTGCCTTCATCCCCAAATCACGTAGTGAATCAGCGTTAAAAATTGCAAAAAATATTTTTACTTGTGCCGGCGATATTTGATACTCGCATAGTGTGAAATCGAGCGCTTAGCCTGAGATATCACGGGTCGATAACATAAATTTAAAATTAATATTTAATTCTACATACATATGTTTTTTATTACAAGTTCGAATGTTTCAAAATAAAAACATTGAATATTACGCTTCGACCGCTGTAATGATATCGTGTTTACGCTTCGTTAATGAAAAGAGAATACTCGAAACTTAACGAACCGAATTTGACCACGTAGAGCTAAAAAGTTACACAATAGTATTACGTTATTATTATAATAAAACTCGTACAAAATGATACAAAATTAGAAAGTCATTTATTAGCCATTAATTGTACGATATATAGTATAAAATTTTGTCATGGAGTGTTTATTCAGTTGTTAGTTGCGTATTAATATTAAAGAACATAATTATATATTTTTATCGCTTGCCATTATAAGACATTGAAAGTTTTTTATTTATTTATCACTGGTTCGGAAGATACCTGGGAAGAACCAGCAAGTAACGCAGTGGGATTATTTAAACGAAAAAAAGTTATTATAACCTCCCAGCTTGGTTCAGCAAAGGGGATGTTTCTTCGATGAAGACGATTTGATAAATTTGCCCTAAGGTTAGTTGTAAAATGAAATAAAAATTTGCTGTGTTTGACGCCAATCAATAAATATTTATTTTTCAAAAACCAATTCCTTTATGGTGGAAGGCGAGATAGAAATAAGATTATATCCAGTACAAATTGTGAGTATGCCCTGTTCGATATGAAAATACGTCACTCCATTTCGTCCCGTAAGTGTCGCATGAAAAATCATCTGCTACATGTCCGTAATTGCAATCACTTTACGTCGGGCGTTCAATACTAGATCAGTAACTAAAGAGCATCGTTCAAGTGTGAGACTTGGTACTCACAAGAGGAGAGACCTGAGGCCAGCCTTGGATTTTTATAGGCTGAAGTAACATTATTAAAACAGTACTACTATTCGTTTATTAAAATCTTATAAAAATAATAAAGACGGCATTTTATGTAATACCACGATTTTCTTTTATGAGTAAAAGTTTAAGCAACGTTTTAAAACGGAACGATTTAATGAAACATCTTATAGCAAGTTTAGGCGCTTACTCTGTCAACTCATCGAGATTCGTAGGCCTCAAAATACGAACGAACACACTCAATAGCGTTTATCATTCATATCCTGTTGGCATAATCTACCTTTGCAAACATAATCGTGATCATGATACAGTTTGCACTGTCAATTGTGAATATTTCAACGTGCGACCGCGGAAACCATACCGTTTAAAATCGGCGCCGGCTTACGGGATTTTAGTTAAAGTTTAAACTTACAAGCTCTGCAGCTTTATATATTATAATGTCTTTCCACTTCGATCGTCGCTTCGAAAAAAAATATCTCTTAATTATTTATGTTTATGAATGGATCCATGAAATAATAGGCACTATGAATGCCGAAAAAAATTTAGTATCAATTGGACTGTGTTGTGCAGAAGAGATCCAACCCACAACCCGGCCAAAATAATGATCTAGAGGCTTTTTTTTATTTCCAAGTATGAAACACTTCTAAAAATAACTTCTTTATCTTTATAATTTCTTCTTCTTAAATGATATATACATATCACGATATAAATAGAGCTTCTGCCACAAGAAAAATGCATTTATCTTTCAAATCTGAATAACTTTATGTTTTTGTTGTTGTGGTTTCTGCACAACATGGTCCAATTATATCAACTATTTTAATATTTATATTATATCTCCTTTAGGGGATGAGTCGCTCGCGTCCGTAGGCTTCGACCACCTAACCCTAGGCCCACCCTACACGTGTCCCCGGTGGTGCTAAACGAGCGACGAAGCCGAAAGTATAGACTCGGCCTCGCCGTATGGTAGCGGCGTAAAATCTACCACCCCTTAGATCGCACCATGAGACAACACATTAAAGAAATGGCCCTGAGTTCCCGGCCCCTTTAATGGGGCAGGGTGCGAAGAATCTCCGGAGTAAAACCGGCGACGAGGTTCGCCACCCGTCACGTTCTGTCTCCCGGAGTGGCGAAAAGTGGATTGCGGCGGCCCGTCTGGCTACGCTGAATGTATGTGGAGCAATGAATGATAAGATGGATTAAGTATGCGAAATGATGAATGATAGAGGAATAGATGTGTTATGTGTAAATGAGACGAAACGAAAGGAAAGGATGCCACTGCACATGGCATGTATACCGCTTACTGGTCTGGTGTAGACGAGACCGAGCGGGCATGCCAGGGAGTCGGTGTCATCCTTTCAGAAAGAATGGGTCAATGTGTGAAAGAGTATGAATGTGTAAGCCCAAGGCTGCTATGGATACGAATGAAAGTGGGCTTAAAGAAGTTGTTTGTGCTAGGGTGTACGCCCCAGACATGTCTAAGCCCACTTATATCCGAGAGCAGTTTTGGAACATGGTAAGGATGGTGTTGATGAAATGTAAGGAAATGAAAATATCATTATGTTAGGAGATTTTAATGGAAGAATTGGGGTGAAGAGGTCTGGTTATGAAAGGATATTAGGAATGTTTGGCGATGAAAGTGTAAATGAGAATGGTGAAGACCTCCTCGCCGTATGTGAGGAAAAGAATCTTTTTGTGACGAATACTTTCTTTCGCCATAAGAGGATTCACATGTATACATGGGAAAGAGGTGATGATAGAAGCATGATAGATTTCATAATTGTGGATGAAAGAATGCGGAGCGCAGTGGTAGATACAAGAGTTTACTGGGGTCCAACGTAGGACGGATCATTACTTGGTCTTATGCCGAATTAATGGTCTATTCAGGCGTTGGCGGCATCGGACATCTGTGTCTACCACTGCGTTACAGCGTATAAGAACAGAGAGGTTACAAGATGAAGGTGTGAAAGAGAAGTATAAATGTAGACTGAGGAGAATATAAATGGTTTGAATGAAATATGTATGAATGATTTAGACCTGAAGACTGTATGGAATAATGTTAAGAAAGTTTTGGTGGATGCAGCCACCGAAGTATGTGGTGTAAGTAAGAGAACGAATGAAAGGAAAAATAATACGTTGTGGTGGGATGATGAGATTCGGATGGAAGTTGAAGCAAAGAAGAGAGCATGGCTAGATTTACTGGCAACCAAAGCTGCTAATTCTGGCGGTATGAATGATGAGATTGAAAGAAAAAGGCAGACTTTAGACTTAAGAGAGTAAAAGAAGTTGTTGAAAGGAAAAGCAAGAAAGAACGGATAAGAATGATAGAAGGATATCTGATAACTTCCAGGCAAATATTAAAATGTTCTGGAAACTCGTAAGAACTGCTAGAAATTCAAAACAGCTTAGAATGAATGCTATACGAGACGAGAATGGCTGTATGCTGAATGATGAAGTTTGAATTTAAAGAGATGGAAGGAATACTTTGAAAGCGTGTTTATGAGTGAAGGGTCGTCTGAATTAAGTGAAAAGAAATTCCGAAAGAAGTGGAGAGGTAGGAGATAAGTGTAGATGAAATAATGAAAACAATGAAAAGCATGAAAGCAGGTAAGGCAGCCGGATATGATAGAGTATCACTCGAAATGCTAAGGGCTGGAGAGGGAGGGTGGCAGGCCTGCTGTACACTTTGTTTAATTTATGTTGGGAACTGAAGCGGGTACCGGAAGACTGGTGCAAAGCCGTTATAGTCCCAATATATAAAGGAAAAGGTCACAGCAGGACTGTTAAAACTACCGTGGTATCAGCTTGCTTAGCATTGTGGGTAAACTGTATGCTAAGGTGTTAATTGAAAGAGTTATGGAAGAAACTGATGAAAAAATTTGGGATGTGCAAGCAGGATTTAGAAAGGAATGGGGTGTACGGATCAAGTATTTTCCATGCGCATGATTGCGGAGAAGCTTTTGGCCAAAACCAGAAAGTTTTGTGCTTTCATGGACTTGGAAAGGCTTATGACAGAGTGGACAGGAATGTGTTATGGCAAACACTTAACTCATTTGGTTTGAGCGCTGGTTTGATACAGGCATTGAAGTCTCTTTATAGGGACTCTAGTGCTTGTGTCAGGATCAACGGGGTCTACTCGGACTGGTTTGGCATCCAAAAAGGTGTCAGACAGGGCTGTGTAGCTTCCCCGTGGCTGTTTAACCTATTTATGGACAGTTGTTTGCAAACTTTGAAAGTTGAAGAATGTGGGTTGAGAATGGGTGAGTTAACCGTCAAATGCCTTTTGTACGCCGATGATCAAGTCATATTTGCATCGTCGGCGGCCGAGTTGCAAATGATGGTTACTTTAATGAACTGGTCATTAAAAGAAAGAGGTATGAAAGTGAACGCAAGTAAGACGAAAGTGATGGTTTTTGAAATGAAGAAAGTAAAACGTTATGTGAAATAAGAATAGAAGGGGAGTTGATTGAGCAATTGGATGAGTTTGTATATTTGGGATGTTTATTTGCAGAGATGGTAGATATGATAAGGATATAGAACGACAGTGAACGCAGGAAATAGAGTGAATGGGGCTCTACACGCTATTGTGAAGAGTCAGAATGTGTCAAAAAAGGCACGTTTGGCAATTCATAATGCTGTGTTAGTCCTTACTTTAATGTATGGTAGTGAAAGTTGGGTCTGGCAGAAGAAGCATGAGAGTAGAATAAATGCTGTAGAAATGCGGTCATTAAGAAGTATGCTAGGGCTGAATCTGAATGACAGGGTGAGAAATAGTGTGATAAGAGAAAAGTGCGGTTTGCAAGATGACGTTGTGACCAGGATTAAGAAAGGAATGCTTCGGTGGTTTGGTCATGTAGAAAGAATGAACGAAGAAAGAGTGACAAAGCAAATTTATGCTGCAGAAGTGAACGGCAGAGTCGGAAAGGGACGCCCTAGACGAAGGTTTATCGACCAAATTGGCGATATATTGAAAATGGGCCAGATTAGGAGTACCCTTAACCGACGAGCGTGTATGCGTAGATATATGGATGTAAAGGAGGCGAGAGAGGTGTGCCAGGATCGTGCCAAATGGAAGTCCGTAGTCTCTGCCTACCCCTCTGGGTGACAGGCGTAAGTGTTTATGTATGTATTATGTATCTCCTTTAAATGTTATGTTTCAATTTCTTTTGCCATTTGCAGTCGATGTTACACCAAGCTTTGACAAGCGTCACTCACATTACTGCATCTATTTAAACTGCACGCTTAATTCAAATACGATATTTGACATAATATTTGAAGACATAATTCAGGATTTTAAAAATTCAGCACTTACCGTTAGTTCTCAGCTAGCCTTGTAGAACGTGTCAAAGGTATTCAAATTAGAGCTTGTCTTTTATAACCTCCTTTTTCTCCTTCTTTTTAAACTTCTACTGGGCACTTGATGGGGAAGCTGTAGAAATTATCTACGCTATTTTATTCATATCTCGCAAATGATACAGATAATGTATATTGACAGGTTTTATAGTATATAAGTAAGAGCAACAAGCAAACATAACCTTTCGGTACGTGGCTGCTATAATCTATATACAAAGACATTTATTGTAAATTAGGTAAATAAAAAATTAATATGGAATTAATACATTGTCCTTCCGATCCCTTAGCCCTTAGGCTAAGACTGAATCGGCAATTAGCCGACTTCAAAAAAAAAAAAAGGCTTACAATTCGACTATCTTTTTGTACTTATGTATGTTATGCGATATCTTCGTCATTGGTGAACCGATTAGGATAATAAAAAAGGCCGACCAAGTGCGAGTCAGACTCGCGCATGAAGGGTTCCGTACCATCGTAAAACACGTTTCTAGTAGGGGTAGCCCCCTTAAATTTTTAATTTATTTTTATTTTTATTATTTTTTGTTATAGTGGCAACAGAAATACAGATTCTATGAAAATTTCAACTGTCTACCTATTACGGATCATATCACCCGCAGACAGACAGACAGACGGACGGACGGACGGACGAACGGACGGACGGACGAACGGACAGACGGACGGACGGATGGACAGCGGAGGCTTAGTAATAGGGTCCCATTGGTTACCCATTGGGTACGGAACCCTAAAAATGGATGAAAAATTCCAACAAAATTGCAAATAGGGAATGAAGTTTTTTGTAACTACGTATTTAGACAACATCGAGATAGTGATATTTCTTAATCCAGTCAAAAGGGTAAAATAATAACATTTAATAAAAAGTAGAAGCCCATTTCAGAGATAGTAATAGGTGATAGTGTGAGAGCGGATGTCCAAGTTGCTCTCATGCTTACGCAATTAATCGTTATCAGCAATAAAACAGCGGAACGCACTATACATTTAGTATAGAACAATTACAGTTCGACCATACTGTAATATGTCCCCGTCACAATCACACAGTACTGTAACGTGAAGGACTTAATTACATGATAACACCAAAGTATGCAAACCAACAGCAACACTACCCATCACAATGTAACACAGAGCAGCTTCTTAGCAACACTATCTCCCTTGCCTACACTAGAATAATTATTACAACGAACATAACCACGATACTGTCATTCTACGAGTCTTAGTACTCGTAAAATTACTTACGCAGAATCTCCTGCGCACGGCACCTACAGTGAACTATATACTGCCCAAACAAGTGGGGGTTTCTCGATCTACTCTCAGTTCTACCCTCATTTGTTCGTATTTTCTTTTATTTATACCCTCATTCCTAACACTACGTATGTCCTAGCACCGACTCTTTAGAATGTGAAATTATTTAATTCTTTCTTAGTTCTTTGAAGTCGGCTTTTACTAATTAAAAGGTAAAATTATGGCTCTACTTTTTGGTAGTTTTCTGCACCTAAGTGGTCCTGAAATGGTTGAACCAACTAAAAATACATGATAGCATATTTGGAGAGCAGTGTAAAAAAATCTTCTTCACTTCTTATGACGGCATCTTACACTATAATGAACAATGATTGTTTACAGCGGGAAATACCACCATGTACGTACATGTATACCATGTATGTACCTACCCATACCCTAACATAACATGTGGTTACGAATAGGCAATTACAATATTTGCATAACGCAGATAGTGTCTGAAGCAAAGTTTATTGAACTGTTATCGGGCAGCTCTCAGGTCATATTTAACATAGGGTACCAGTAGATAACAAACATTCAATGTTTGTTCGATTGATATTGGAGCGGCGGACATTTAAATAAGACGGCTCTTAGTAGCGGTTGGCTTCGTATATTGCATTAACAAAAACGATTGATATTATTTTATCACGATGTTATTAACTCGCTTTCGTGTATGTCTGTCCGGGTGGAATTTAGTAATTGATTTTAAGCTAACTTCCTGATGAGTTAGAGACATTTAGACAATTTTGAACGTAGCTCAGAATCGGATGCTAATGTAAGAATATGAAAAAAAAAACATAATATATACAGCCGGCGGATGTGTGCGAAAGCGTTCCCGTGGCCCTGCCAATATGCGGTGAAGGTGGAACACCATGGGGTTTTAGTCGGTGCGAGTCCGACATAACCCGTCCTTGCCCCCGCGAGGCGGGTATGCGTAGGCATTTCCCCATGTAACAAAAAGGTATATTATATTTAGTAGATGTTTCGCAGATGTGTTTTTTGATTATTTTCAATTTTTACGTGTGACGTATTGAAAAGTAACATACTTACCTACTAATTTTTGAACTGAGCACCTTGTAACTTAGCCTGCTTATTACTTATGCTGGCTGACATTATACACACCCCAATGATTGATGAGGATGAAAAAAAAAACATGTTTCATTTTATTTTTATTCAATTTTATTTCTACATACGTAACTATATTTATTTATACATAAGGGTTATAATAAAGGTAATATAAAAATCAACAAGAAGTAGAAGGGTTATAGGGATTTTTGGGTTGTAATTAAACGATGCCTGGGTAGGTATTAGTACCTACTCACTAAAAGTAAGTAACTATTTAGATAAGTACCGTTTATCTAATCATAATACCTACATAGGTACCTATTGTGATTAGTTATACTGGGTAGGTGTATGAATACCTACTTAGATACTTTTTTACCTAATTACTATACCTACTAAGATATTGTGGTAAGTAAGGTAATAGGATTATTTTTAACTATATACTATACTGCTAATATTGAATTAGCTTTTTATAGTGTAAATTATAATATTTGTCGAAATGTTAATTATGGATTCGAACCTTACATGCTAATGGTGCTTCATTTTTGTTATTTGCATTTACTTACATATTGGACGGGGAATTTACTATGAATAATTTAATTGAAAATATACTTGAATAGTAGGTATTATTATTTTATTTATTTTAATAGCTACAGCATTTATAGGATATGTTTTACCTTGAGGTCAAATATCATTTTGAGGAACAACAATTATTACTTATCTTTTATCTGCTATTCCTTATTTATGAACAATATTAGTAAATTGAATTTGAGGGGGATTTGCTGTTTATAATGCTACATTTATTATTTTAATATTTACTGGGTAGGTATTAGTAACTAATTAGATATTTTTTACCCAATTACAATACCTAATGAGGTATTGTGATTATTTGTGATTAGGAATACTGGGTTGGTATTAATAAATAGAACAAAATAAAATATAAAGTCAATTTTATTATCTTGAATATAAGAAATTGATTACAATATTTTTAACTTCCTTAAATTATGAACAAATAGAGACATTATTACAATACAGCTATTAAATGAATTATTATTTGTGTATTAGTGCTATGAGAGTGATGGTAAGATACTAGTCATGTTTTTATTATCTTTATTGTTTTCGTTATAAGTATACCACTGCTTACTAGTTGACTTCGATCACTGATCATAAAATGTAATTTTAATTTTAGATATTTATCTATGAAATTGCCGTAATTTTTTTCTATATGTTTTATTTTTATTAATCAAATTAATTTAATTAAGACGTCAATTATTCTTCTTCTTATTATTTTTTCATTGTTGCCTTTTTCAGCCTCACAAGATATTTGTAACTGCAAAAAAGAAAACTATGTATAAATAAATAAATCAGTAATATAGTGTTATGTATGATTCAGACTAAATAAAGGCTCCTAAAAATAGATGTAGATAAAGAGATATTTATACCTACCTACTTAGTACTTATTTATACCTAATTAAAATACCTACCAAGGTATTGTGAATAGATTATACTGGGTAGGCATTAGTACCTACTGATCTGCTTAGTGCTAATACCTACTTAATATTAGTACTTAGTTAGATATCTTTTACCTAATAAGAATATCTTAGTAGGTGTGTATACTGGGTAGGCATTAGTACCTACTGATCTACTTAGTACTGATACGTACTTAGTACTAGTACCTACTTAGAAATCTTTTACCTAATCACAATACCTACTAAGGTATTTTGATTAGGTACATATTAGTGCACCATAATATCTACAAACCAAAAAAATAAATAAACAAACCTCTACATCTTCAACCATTTCAGTTAAACCAAGACAGGTATCCTGTAATTCTATGGTTTCTTGACTCAAGTCGTTTACTGACGTATCGTCATTGTTCGTATTTAGCCTGCAATAAAGAATTAATTATATTAGATCTTGCATGAAAACAAAACTGAATTACTTGTAATAAATCTTTTAGATACATATTTTAGCTATATATTTGAAAAGGTTCATATTATTTACATGGTAACCACAAAAAAATATCACATTAAATTTCGTAAGTTCTGTTTGTAATTTCATACCTCTATGGACTCAAAAGTGCGTCCGACTTACCCATTATCATTTTCAATTATTGGTAAACTTGAATAATTTTTTTCGTCGTCAAATTCGCATTCAGGTATTTTTCTTCTCTTCCTAAAATAAAAAGATACTATGTAATAACATGTAGGCATTTAGCGGAATAAAAGTAGGTAAAGTTTTGCTTAATACATCAAATTACTTACAGAATTTCTTTCATCTTTAGAGCATTTTGACGTCGTTGACGTTTATTCTTCTTTTATTTAGGCATTTGCACTAATCAACCCACAAATTACACAAAATTATATTCTCACAACAACCCAATCGTAGCGTCTTTTTCGCGGTAAAAAAAACACGTTAGCGCATCGGTTGGTACTCAAATAATATTATAAATGTTTGCGGCGAAACACGGAACGACGACGATGAGAGCGACACGGCTTCACTGCCGCCCGCGCTCCGCGTACGCCCTTTTATCATAGAATTCACACAATTTATGGAATTATTTATTTAAAAAAGAAAAGCGAACTTTACAAATTAAATAAAACGTGAAAAATACAGATTTTTAAATTATCTATCCATTAGTGTAATCTTCAAATGATTAGAGCGTTGCCTTTAGCAAAAGATGCATGTAATCAATAATTTTAGTAATTTTTTAAAAGTAGATTTGAAATGCATTTATAACACATAAAAACAAATTAGAATGTGGAATGTGATGATAGGATATCGAACATTAATAATGTGCTTTTAGATGTAGTTTATTTTTCATAACTAATGAGATAATAGTCTGAATAGCGAAGAAAAACGCACTATCGCAAGGTTTTGGTCGGGGTATCGCCTTAAGCTTTGCCGCCCTATAAAACCATAACTAGGAGGAGAACAGAGACAAAAACACAGAGTCGTATACTATTACTGATATATTAAGAAAAAAGTAGCAAAGAAGCTTTGGCAATAATTAGGAACATTTCGAAAAGTCAACTTTTAAAAAAAACTAAATACACTACACAAAACTTAAATCGACTAAAATATTTACTATAATGTCAACTGTCAAAATAATGTCGATAAAGCCGCGCCCTTTTGACTCATTATTTGATTGACTAATGAAGAGCTTTCGTATCACAGAGCCATCTATGCAAACAAGGCTGTTGTTTTTGAGTTATAAGAAAGTGACCATATTAACCGGATGATCATATTACCCTCACGTACTATACAACACACATCAATCTATTAAACTATGTATTATATAAGATTAAACAACATGGTTCCTTAAATTAATCTACAATATTATATGTTCCCTTGACACTGTTACCCAAAGCTCTTTTGTAACAATATATGTATACGCTTCCGAAAGGACATAGGATACGAGTAGGTAATCGTATCTAATATTGTCTCGGCAACAACCCTAAAGACTCTGATTTTGCTAATATTAATATTATATTAAGGTCATAATTTTACCACACTCATCATCATCATCATCATCATTACAGCCCATCACAAGTCCACTGCTGAACATAGGTCTACCCCAAGAAATGCCACAAAGCACGGGTCCGAGCCACCTGCATCCATTAACTTCCTACCGGACTACTTACCGGCAAGCGAAGAGTAGGGGAACGCCCTACTCTTCGCCTGCCGGTACCATGCTCATGCACAATTAAATACAGCTTTCTATAGCAGACAAAGAATAATACGAATAAAGGTACAATATAATAATAATAATAATATAACAGCATGGTGCGGAATAACATTTTTAGTGTCTTCATAAAGTTAGAAATGGCTATAAACCGCGAGGTTCACGAATACCTTTTTTGCCGGGACTTAGTCGATAAAGCTTAAGCACCTTAATGCTGGTCATGGTAACTAGTACGTATTGCAGTCACCGCTTTGATAATATAGCTTCAGGGCTAAGGCGCTTAAGTTTTTTCATAGAAGTTTGGGTGGAAAACGGGTACGTGATATGTAATAACGTGAACTGTGATGTTATGGCTCATAGACACCTTAATTTGCTATCGATTAAAATAAAAAAATGCTTATGCGTTTCCACTCTTGAGTTTAAAAATATTAAATACTTCTTTACCAGTAGAAAAGGTGTCAGTCCGGTTACGCTCACTATACCTACCAACATGTAAAAAATGTGTTTGGTACACATAATACAGCTAACAGTGACAATCGATCTATCTGCAACCACAATCGATTTTGTTTTTATAGGATAAGCGTGACAAACGAGCACACAGTCCACCTGATCGCAAGTTGCTGTGGCCCATAGACATCTACATACAAAATGCAGATGCGTTGTCACCCGTAAGGACAAATATGGAATGCCTCGTTTCCAGTAAAAAGGGTCTCCGGTTCTCTACACTCGCGATACGAAACACAGCGTGGTCCTTTCCCGGTCGAGCCGCCCTATTCGTTCTACAACTATACCATTAATATAGCTACAGCATGGCTCTCCCACGTAAAAAAAATAATATAGTAATACACTACTTGAACTACATACTTTATGTTATATACAGGTTGGTTTTGCAATAACAAGCTTAGCGAGTTTTGCAAGTCTTGCATTGAAAGTTCAGAATAAGTAATATAGGCAAATGGTGAAGAAAAATTAATTAAAAATATCTCAAATATTCTGTCTTTTTCTTCCAAGGACATGGACTCAAAAGTTATACCTGGGTCGGAATCCACCATTCGACTAATGTCGTGAACCACTCCTTCCAGCACGATATTTGTGGCGTCAATAGTATTGCGTGTTGTGCTTATTACTGCTGATTTTGAATAACTTGCGGGAATCAACATATCATTAAGTCCTTACATATGAAATTAGCGTTTTGTCGTACTGACCACTTTGATCTGAAATATCTCCTCTTTGGTTTGGAATTCCAAATTCAAATTTATAAATTCATTTAGCTGGTACATTTGAGTTTTGAAATCAGTCATTTATTTGTTTTTTCCTCATTATTTTATTCTTTGGCGTCGCTTATTACCGCACAATGGAAAACATGAAATATCGGTATATTTACGAGTACGAGTTCTACCGTGGCACCAGTGCTGCAGAAACAGCTCGAAGGATTAATAATGTGTACGGCACTGGTGTCGCAAAAGAAAGCACGGTACGTTTTTGGTTTCGACGTTTTCGTTCTGGAAATTTCGACCTTCAGAACCAACCCCGTGGACGGCCGGAGACCAAAGTGGAAAATGAAGAATTAAAGGCTATTGTGGAAGCGGATCCATCACAAAGCACTTCAGAGATAGCTGCAAGCTTCGGGGTAAGTGATAAAACTGTATTAATCCACTTGAAGCAAATCGGGAAAGTAAAAAAACTTGAACGATGAACACCTCATGAATTGAGTGAATCGAACTTGCAAACACGCGTCGACTGCTGTGTTACTTTGCTCAACCGACACAATAATGAAGGGATTTTAAATCGAATCATTACTTGTGATGAAAAGTGGATACTGTAGGATAATCGGAAGCGCTCGTCGCAATGGCTGAACCCTGAAGACCCAGCCAAATCCTGCCCTAAACGAAAATTGAGTCAGAAAAAGTTACTTGTGAGTGTTTGGTGGATTAGCGCCGGTGTCGTTCACTACAGCTTTCTAAAATCTGGCCAAACGATTACGGCAGATATCTATTGTCAGCAACTGCAAACCATGAAGGAACAACTAGCTGCTAAACAACCGAGATTGGTCAATCGCTCTAGGCCACTGCTGCTTCACGACAACGCAAGACCACATACTGCACAACAAACAACCACTAAGTTAGATGAGCTACAATTGGAATGTCTGCGACATCCACCGTACTCCTCGGACTTTGCTCCAACAGGTTACCATTTTTTTCCGGAATTTAGACAACTTCTTACAAGGAAAAAAATTCAACTCTGATGCGGCAGTCCAAACCGCCTTCAAAGAGTTTATTGATTCTCGCCCCCATGGTTTTTTTTAATAAAGGGGTCAATGAACTACCTATGAGATGGCAAAAGTGCATAGATAACAACGGTGCGTACTTTGATTAATTAAATATATTTTACCAAAAAAAAATTTACTTTATATTCCTCCCATACAAAACGCCAATTTCATATGTAAGGACCTAATATATTTAGGTGAAATATGTTATAGCTTATGATACTACATTTTATAAAATTGTTTAAGTTTGCAAACGCCAATAACTAAAGAATTCTTACAGCTTACTGCATTAAAGCCTTAGATTTTCCGATCGTGCACGACTGACGGCCAAGAATTCCGACGTCGACCCAAATGGACTAAGAGGTGTGGTAGTGAACAAAGTTCCGTTTGATCAATTTGCAATGAAAGTCAACTGTGGCGTGTCCGAGTATTTCCAAACGTATACAAAGAACGGCTGAACGTTTCGTCATCGATTTGACGACCCCCGAGGCTTATTGAATTTGTTTAACTATTTATTTCTGTAAACATAAAATATTAGGTATATTTGTATTTTTAAAGTTTTTAATATTGTCGTGGAGGTTCACATTCTCAAGGTCGTTTTGAAAAAGTAGAATTTTATTTGACTTGTGACTTATTCAGTAAAATAAACATATCTGTCTCAGATAGTAAGTCAGACAGTAAAGCATGCTCGGGTTGCATACTGTTAAAGCTTATTTTCTGGTCCTGCGTTAATATAACACAAAATAATTGTCTCTATTGTCAAAATTATTATTTTTTGCTTTAACTTGAAAAAACGACGATGCCCGTTTGTAGGTGGTGGTTTATTGCTTGTGCCCACTCTGACGTGTTTATGTCGCTAACAGTATACCCATTGGTATTGCTTTAAGGTAAGAGCCAGTATAACTTTAAACTACGATTTATTCTATCTTAGTTATGGTTGAAAACGCAGTGGCTTTCTTCTATTGAAAGTGGTTGCATTTTGCCCATGAGCTCTAGTAGGCTCTTATCATCAGATACACTGCGAGCTCATTTGACCCCTTGGCTAGTTTTAAAAATACCATCTTCCTGTTAACTTATCATTTGCGCAGGATAATAGTGTGGTCAATCTTATTCACACTGAAGAACTAAGTTTGTTACAAAGTAGTTAGAACTAAATCCAATCAAGTATAATAGGATAGAACAATGAACTTACAAAATAGCTGGTAGATAGAACTGTTAAAAACTAGATTGCCAATGGAACGAAAATCTCAAGTAAACAATTCAGCTATTACCAAAATAATCGAATAGAATCAATGTTAGTAAGTAACCGCTGACCTACTTCACTTGTATTTTTAGATTGGCTAAAGCTCGAGGAAATTTGGTGATCATGTATCACGATTTGTGATACCGATAATAAAGTAATGCCATTGTTTTAAAATATAGGCAAAAAATTATACTATATAGTACACAAAAAGTGATTAAAGGCCAAGACTTGTATTTTTTATAGAATAAGGGCGACAAAGGCAAAGACAACACATCCACTTACCTTAGTAAGTGGATGCTATGGCCCATAGACATCTACATCTATCCTCGATTACATTTATTCTTCGTTTCTACAAATATTTTACATTTAGCGTAAACGAATGGTTATCTATCGGAAGCTATGAGATTTTGCCATTTCCCATAGTCGCCTTGTGACACCCACAGGACTAAATGGGATAAAAGATTCTCTAATACCGCTTCCACACGTCAAAAAATGGAGTATAATGATTAGTTAGTTTATCAACTTATTTTAATTGAATTTTAATAGTGACAAACGAGCCCAAATACAATAAATATTGTGTTATAATTTATTAAATTACCTAGAAATATTGATTTTAACTGTAATTAAAATAAGTTACGGCCTATACAGTATTATACTTCCTGCTTCGGAACACAGGCATCCTCTTATTTCTAAGTGGTTTATTCTTAAGGGAATCATCCCGACGCGGTGTTGCAATGCGTGTTCGCGGACTTAACAATTCCTTGATATGTTTTATTTCTCAAACATGTTTCCTCGGGATGCGTCGGAGTGCGTCAGATTTTATGAAGTTTACGAGCGTTTAGCCCCTGAGCTACCACGGCCCTATGTTAAACTATTGTTTCATATGAATCCCAAGTGATTCTGTAAATTTCAACAACTACCTCATCGAGCACTATAATTTGATATCTGACAGTTAAACATCATCCAAAATTAATTTGCATATTCAATATGCACACGTAAGAAATGAACTCGCTAACCCCGCGTGTGAAATGTATCGCCTTGTATCATTCCCTAAGCACACGTAGTACCGGATAACCCGGTTAAACACGTAAACGGATAAACGTACCGATGTATTTTCTCACTACATTCACACCGGGAAGTTTAATTGGTATCGCCCACGGCAGTGTGTGTGTGCATTCATTTTCACAAATTGATGATTCATACGAACATCCGTCTTTGTGGTATAGTGGAAGGGTACTATAACGGTATAATTCACATTGGAATCTCTAAGAGTCATCTCATTTACGTCTACAAAAATATAATTACATTACGAACTTTCACTTTTGGTGATATTTCTGTTGTAAAAAATTTTTTAATAAAATTAGGGTGTCAAACGAGCACACAGTCCACCTGATGGTAAATGGATGTGGTGGCCCACAGACATCTACATTTATCCTCAATTAAGAATCAAAATGCAGATGCGTTTTCACCGATGAGGACTAAAATGCCACTTTTTCAGTAAAAATGGTCTCCGGTTCACTACACTCACCTTACGAAACACAGCAGCATTGAGCTGCTATTCACGCTGGTATTATGTGAGAGCGTGCTCCTACCCTGATCGAGCTGACTCATTCGTGCTACAACTAATATAGCTGTGTATATATACCACGTACCTAAGTACGAATTTTATTGCGTTTTAAAGCCTTTTTAACTCTTGACGCATCGAGTGCTTTGATATAATATAATAACTTAGTTAACACGGTACTGTTAATCGTTTTATTATATATATAATCAAAATGATGATGATGAATATATACTCGTGTACAATGGGATTTCATTTGTTCGTTCATTACAACCTAGCAAACGTCCACTAGGTCTTTCGTATATATTTCCATAAAGGGGGTTTATTTGTTCATAGTTCATAGTTGCCATGCTTACTCGCCGGTTTTTTAGCCGCAATTTGTTTATTATTTTGAATTGTTATCAGGAATATGCTGCTGTCCATCTCCTGTTTCAGTTTTCCTCTTGTGCCACCCTTATGCCACCCTTGGGATGAATGGGGTGGAGGATAGGTGCAGTGGCAACACGTTGGCGTACAATAGGACTCAAGGCAAGCATTTATCCTTTGAACAAGATAATTACTGTCAATTTTGTAGAGATGATAGAATTTAAATTCAATTTTTTTACGAGATTTTATCATGAAACAAAGTAAATCTAAAGTCTTGAATTCGTCAGGAGATGAAGATGCCCAGTGCAGTTGTATTCGGAGGGAAAGATAGACGCCGGCAAATAATTCCACTCCTTTTCTGTACGCATTACAAAAGACGAAGCAAACCGTTTGGTTCTAATGCGTAAAATATTGACAACAAAGGGGTGAAGACCCGTCGATCGCCTGGTGGTCCGATGGTGGAAAGGAGAAGGAGGAATTAAAGCGTGTAATTCCTGCGCACACTCACCGAAATGCATCCTATAGAATACCGAGAGGCTGGCTACTCTGCGCCTTTGCTCGAGACTGACAAGGTTGGTTTCAACCTAATCAAGGTTACCAATGAGCCTCTTAGCACGTCTTCCACTGAGTCCAACGCTGCCAGGTGGCATTTTGCAGCACTAGCCCATATGTGACTTCATGCAAGACCGGACTTGCGCTTTATATAAGGTAAGAAGCTACCGTGAAGTACCCTTGCACCCTTGCAAGGACACTAAGTTTCCTTGCGGCTGCTTTGGCTCTGGACTCAATAAAGCACCCATAGTTGAAGTTGGGAGAAAATTCAACCCCTAACAATTGAAGGCGGTCAGTGTACTCCAAGGATACATTCCGGAAAGTAGGAGCCAGGGTAAGCGTGCTCCTGTTAGCGGTGAAAAGACACGGTTGTGTTTTGGAGGCGTTGAATCTCAAGATTGGCATCGCTCCATCCGGAAACTAGACAAGCCAAGAGTGAATAGGCTTTAGTTACGCTAAGACAGTGCTATTTACCATCTAAGACCGCATCACCACCTACCACCGGGTGGGATTGTGGTCAAGCACTGCCTTATAATAAGTAAAAATAAAAAAATAATAAAAAAAGATAATGACGAAAATGCAGCTGTTTCGCAATGATTTAACGTTTCAACGTATAACGTCACATTTTGAAAAAAGAGATAAGAAACACTTCCATGAGAATGTTTTTAGTCAAGGACTCACGACACGGAGTGATACTGCAACAATAGCTGACCTTTTCGTGACTCCAAACAGTGATGCATGGCCGTAAAAAGTGGCCCAGATGTTTATAACGCTGACTCACAAAACTATCTCGATGTATTCGTAGAACCTTGTGTCAAGAAGTAAACAGGGGAATTTGAGCTTTATTGCTTAAGCAAACAGTATATCCGGTAACCATGACGGCTTGACAGTTATTCTCGTGATATATTATTAATACTTTTTGCAGTATACATTAGTACACAAAGCTGGGATACGAGATGGTATGTTGGATTAAAAAAGGCTGTGTAACTCGATCTTTTTAGAGGATTCTGATGTGCGTGCCTTTGTCAGTCTATCAGTAAATAGAAGGTAGAACTACGTACATCCTTATTGTTTTATTTAAAACGCATTTTATCCCAAAATGAAACAAAAATTAAGAAATATTGTCTTACGAGTAAGAGGCAAAAGGCAAAAGACTCAGTAAGACATGCAGGAAGTAGATGGGTGTTGGTAGTTTAGAACCGTGTTAGCAGTGGGCTTATGATGTGCTATAATGCTGATGAAGATGGCTAATAACTGCAATTCTAGTTTTGTAACTATTGTATTTCTAATTATTTCTAATAAATAAAACTTACTGTCAAATATACATGACAAATATAGAGAGAGTATTCATTTTATAAACAACGTGATGTATTATTAATGTTACAAAAATACAAAAATTTCCTTCCGAGATTCCGATCGAGCTTCTCTCGAATATTTGCTAATCATGAACAAAGAAATATCACGAAAATATTTGATTCACTTGCTTATAACTTTTTCGACAAAAAAAGAAATCCTTCGCTTTTCTTGTTTTGTATGTTATATTGTAGCTATTTTATTATCGAAATATTTTCTTGTGTATTTTTATAGAATAAATTGCTACAGTTAAGTCGATATTACATTCACGAATATGTCATGGCGAAAGTGAATGTCCTTAGCGACGGTATTTTTGTCGTTTTGAAACATGAGTTGAAAACATTTTCCGTGTGACAAACAAAAGTTATTTTTGCGCATAAAAATGGCACTACGCTCGGTTGCATTGTTTGTGGCCTTCATTAATGTGATCATTCAAATGATCATCTTTGTGCTATAAAAGAAATTACACTAAAGAAAATGTTCACGGTGGATTTGGAACTGCCTAAGTTTTACATTTGCGTATTTTTGTCGAGAAACTATTTACAAGATAAAATCGCGCATTACGTGATTTTAAAATTGTCGCAGCAGCATTGTTGCCATCGTGAATGTACGAATAATTGGCGAAAATAATAAGAGAGTACCTTTTACGTATAGTAAAAAATTGAAAAGTACTAAAGTATATTCGTAAAAATGTTATTTCGGCTTATTGTTGCCAGGTGTCCAGATTTGGGCGGGACATCCCGATTTGCATGAGTCTGGTGACCCTTTCCGATTCACCCTTGATCGGGACGCCAAATGTCTCGATTTTTCACTAAGTTCCTTAGTCTCTACTTTGATTGATAATTTTGACAGCAAAAATGAATACATCTGTAGTTTGAAGTGCATGCGTTGTGAGTTCTTAAGATTTATTGTTTTTTTTTCAGAATTAGATTAAAATGAGTGATTCAGAATATTTAGTCTGCAACGAAAATAAATCGTTCAACAAGTTCTGATTCACCGAAAAAGAAAAAAACAGACGAATGTGCGGTTTTTGCGATGTTTGTACGAAAAATTATCCGTTTATTAGATCATTCCAAAAAATCATTATAAAACACATTGCGCATTGTGTCAAAAAGCCTAGTATGGCGGCCAGTGTGATGGCGTCCAAATTGGCTATAAAAACCTGTTTTTTATAAAGAATAAGGGTGACAAACGAGCACACAGTCCACCTGATGGTAAGTGGGTAGCGCGGCCCATAGGCACTTACATCAATCTTCAAATAAGATTCAGAATGCTGATGCGTTGTCACCCCTGAGGACTAAGATGGAATGACTCGCATCCAGTAAAAAGGGTCTTCGGATCTCTACACACACATACGAAACACAGCAGCGTTAAGATAGGCTGATATTCTGTGAGAGCGTGGTCCTTCCCCGGTCGAGCATAGACATTTGTGCCATTATATAGCTGCAACATGGCTTTACCACGTAAATTGTGGTAGTATCTACTATATTATTTTGTAACCATTGTAGCTGTCTCGATTTGAAAACCAAATTACCGATTATTTTTACCTTTCGTCCCGAAATTTAACCCACTGCACCTGGCAACACTATTTCGGCTTAACGTTGTAAGAAATTTGTATATAAATGCGAATTTTGAGGTAAATATTGTATAGGTATATTCTGAATTAAATTTGTATGTAAATGCTAATTTTGAGGTATATAGGTACATACTTTTATTGTTTTAAAATTATTGCGTGGGAAAGAATTATCAATTAATAATATGTAAATGGCACGACCTTTATCAAAACGGGCGGACGTCGCGTCGATACGAATATTTTATTCAACAAGCGTTTCTCTGCCGCCATATTTAAAGTTCGAATACCTGATTCGAAATTCGAACTCTTTAAAACGTGTAAAATAAACGGTTAACTAAGAAAAAAATTGGACCGGCAAAAACATTGAGCGCTCCAGTAACGAAGATAAAGCGGTATGTTTACAACCACCTGCTCTTTCGATGGCGAGACCAATGAAATCGGGAGATTGTATATAGGATATTGGTTTGGAGCACCTGTCTTTTTTGGTCAGGTGTTTAGATAAAGGGCGGATGGTAGCAGCTGCCGCAATCGATTGGTTTTTTACTATCGTTTATGCCTGAGGCTTGGTTCGCTTCATCCTTTTTAATTTGCATTGCGTGCGCCCGTCGTCCATATTGCTCATCTACTGGTAATACTTTGCTATTTTAGGTACAATATTTCGGAAAAATTAGTCGATGCATACTTAAGAACCTCGCTGTGTGGTAAAGGCATAAGGTATAACATTACCTCGTGGCAACCCGAGGGTGTCGTTAGAGGCAACTGAGGGTATGTACGGAAGAACTTGAGGCCCCGATAGATAGCCGTATAGACATCTCGTATTTAAACCAGATGTAAAATGGCAATGAGCAATAGCGTCAAAGGTGTTCGATATCCACCTGCCAAGCGTGGCGATGTCCATTAGTGATCTGTTGTTAAGCTAATGATGGTGATGATAAAATAATTCAGTAGCAAAAATTGTTTTGCCCTGTGGTGGGCCTGCAAGTGAATCCATAACCCCATTACGTCCCATGCCTGTCAACTAATACTGAGAACTGTTAGGTAAAGTCACACCATACGAAACCCAGCAGCATTAAGCTGCTATTTTACGGTGGTATACAGTGAGAGCGTGGTCCTTCCCGGTCGAGCCGACCCGCGTGCTACAACGACAAAATAGCTGCAGCGTGGCTCTACCAGGTATAGATAGTCTTTGTGGAGGATACATGTGGGTGTTAATAGGCTGCAGTATCCATTTATGCTCAGGTGGCTGTGTGCTCGTTTGCCAACCTTACGTCCATAAAAATTCAATTTTGTTAAAAATTTGTAACATCAAAATTGAAAAAATTGTTACATCCGATAATTTAATTTTGCTTCTAAAATTGCGTATCTTAATGTAAATCCCTAGCCGTTTAAATTAATTCGGCGCTCACAAAGGAAAGGCCGTACCTAGTCATTTTGTGACAGATTCCATAATAACAATATTGATTACGCCACGAGGAGTTACACCGTCAAACCTTATAAGTTCTTTGTCAAAATGCGTATTGTTAGTTAAAATTATTCTTGATTTCGGTGACAGAAAAAGCGGTCATAACAATATGGTGTTTAGCTTGCAATTATTTAAATCAACATACTACATCTTCAGATCGTTTACATACCTGCTTCTATTATACAATATAAACAATATTTTTCAAGTTTTACAGCATTTGTTACGAACTTGTTAACTAATTATAAAAACTTCTTATTATTTTCAGTATCAATGATAAAATGAAACTGTTTTGATAAGTTACATAATTTATGTTTTGATACATAATTAGTGAGTGCTGATTGTCTTATTTACACTTATTTCATATAGAACCTTCTATCTTGCGCGCTTACATATTGTAAAAACACTTGCATGTACAGTTTCTATCGACCTAAGGTTTAGTTCGTTGGTGATTACCTTGCATTACGAATAATAAATAAACCTTACATTGTGAAGGTTACGTTGTACGTAAGCTTGACAGAGTTCAGTTATTGAATGATACATAATGGGATCCTTAGTTGAATGATTTATTTTACCTAAAAGAAGAAGAGAAATCTTGCTGAATTTATTGGTCGGAATATAAAAATGCTTTTTTTAATACGATAAGGTTGACAAACGAGCACACAGTCCACGTGATGGTAAGTGGATGCTGTGGCCCATAGACATCTACGAGTACATCTATCCTCGATTAAGAATCAAAATGCAGATGCGTTGCCACCCGTGAGGGTAAGATGGAATGCCTCGTTTCCAGTAAAAAAGGGTCTCCGGTTCTCTACACTCACCACACGAAACACAACAGCGTTAATCTGCTATTTTACGCTGGTATTCTATGAGAGCGTGGTCCTTCCCCGGTCGTGCCGACCCATTCGTGCTACAACTATACTACTAATATAGCTGCAGCATGGCTCTACCACGTATTATGATACCATTTAAGATAAAATGAACCGAGAGTATTTTAGATCAATTTGCTTTTCAAATTTAAATAAATATCACTGAACAATTGAACCGAACTAGATATTATAAGTAACTTTTAAATCCTATACCCATATAAGGTCGTAGTAAAGCAAAAATGATACAACCCACACTCAATATGATTTTTTATTCAATATTGATTACGACATAATACTTATTGAAAGTTATTTTTTTATTTACCACTGGTTCGGAAAATACCTCTGTCCTGTGAAGAACCAGCAAGAAACAGCGGGACTTTTTTTTTTAAACATTTCACTTTACAATAATTTTGTTTGTACAATTTTTAAATGTATTTTCATAGAACCAGCATGGTGGCGATCACCTAATTTCCAGGGGTTATTTTCATTCATGTATTCCTTGATATTATAATAACCCTTTTTGTACAGTTTTTCTTTAATAAAACTTTTTAACTTGTTTTTTGACAAACTTTGAACATGTTCTGGGATTCTGTTGTAAAAGCGTATACATTGCCCCATAAATGAATTACTGATTCTGTGGAGTCTAGTAACTGGCATTACGAGCTTATGTTTGTTGCTAGTGTTTAAAGTATGAACATCCTTATTCTTATCAAAGCTATAATTTATGTTTTATGTACATATACATTACATTTTCATAAATAATAAATATATTGCGATGCCAAAGTTAATATGTTTACTTCTTTAAATTTTTCTCTGAGGGACTCATTACAATTTAAGTTATAAATCGCTCGTACGGCTCTCTTTTGCAAAACAAATATGGCTTCAATATCAGTCGCATTACCCCATAGCAAAATTCCATAAGACATAACGCTATGAAAGTAATTAAAATAAACTGATCTAGCTGTCTCAACATCTGTGAGACTTCTAATCTTTCTTACAGCATATGCTGCAGATCTAAATCTGCTTGCTAATTTAGATATATGGGAATTCCCCATTGAATCTTCGCGTCAATAGTAATACCAAGAAAAACAGTGGTATCCACAAGACTCAACTCCTTCCCATTTAAGAGCACATTGGTATGACGAAGATAATCATTAGACCATTGGCCCTAAGCATTATATTTAGGGTATGATATGATAAGGAAGGTTTGTTTAAGTATGATATCATGAAAAATACACTTTCATTCAATAAAAATAAAAATAACAAAAAAATCACAGCAAGCTTATTATCACTGAATATTTTTGTGAGATGGGTCCTTTTGTTTAACTACGTCCATATATTTTTCAGTTGAAACTACTTGTAAAAGTTTTGCAATAGAGTAAACTAAAAAAAAATGCAAACGAGCTCAAATTCAGTGAGTCTTGATTGCTTAGTGTATAGGTTGTAAAGTTTGCTAGCATCTAGTGAGAGAAATAATATAAACGTGCTTTGTTACAGGTAAGCATGCGTCACCGATGACACAGCAACGTGGAATGCAGCGGCCAACAACGTCCGGCGTAATGGACTAGACGGTATTTTAACAGCTACTTTTTCATGTCTGCCTGTTGCAGGGTTTTGCAATGGTTTGTGGGAAATTGCTTTATTAATAGAGATGCAGCCAGGATTAATTTAGCGGGTTTCGATTGAATTCGTTGGAATTTTTTCCGGTTGTGTATTTAAACCAGAAGTTGTGAACTTTGGATTTTTGTAACTCATCTGTGGTAACTACAAATTGATGATGTTATTTTCTAAACGTTAACGATGGCAGATAACTTCTGAATACAAGGGAATGTTGACTGCACAGGCCATATTATTATGCGACTATTGTAGGTACGCGAAAACGCCAAATAGGAATGTTATGTAGTTCCGAGAATTCGAAACTATCGGGCATTCTTTTTAAAATAAATATGTATATGGATAGTTTCGAATGACATTTCGAAAAACAATTCCACTAAATTATGTTGTACGGGAGATATGCCCAAACACTCAAACGCTGCTCAATTTTAAGATACCGGTTAACTCTCGTGCTGTCTGTATCACTGGGTCAAAGTGACTGTGACACCACGAGACCGAATTAGTGTGGTAAAATTCATTCATTTTAAATCTAAATTTACTTTACTATACAATTTTGTTACTTAAAATATAACTTAAATAATAAATATTCATAATTAAAACATTAACTGAAACATTGTGATATCTAAAACAATTTCATATCCATAATTTACCAAATATTATGACATAGCTGTACCACTTACGTTTAGAAACGTTTGCGATATAATTATTTTATAAAATTTCACCTTAAAACACTTTCAACATTAGGAATTTCTCCTGTATGGAAGAGGCTTACACATTTGGTATAAATTGCACATGGGCGAACACGCAGACGTGATACAAATATTTGTAGACAATTTGTAGATACTTGTAGATTTTGCGTTCGAAAATTGGACCTGTTTATAAGGAAGACCAGACATGGTATAGTGGCATTAAGTACATTTTTATATTACTTTAACCGGTTACTCAGCTACGATATATAATAAACGCCACGCGTTGAAGTTTTTAATAGAGTAAGGGTGTCAATCGAGCACACAGTCCACCTGATGGTAAGTGGATGCTGTTGCTCACGGACACCTTAATCTATCCTCCATTAAGAATCAAAATGTACTTGCGTTGTCTCCTTGAGGATTAAGATAGAATGCTTCGTTCCAGCAAAGGTGCTATTTTACGCTGGTATTCTGTGAGAACGTGGTCCTTTCCCGGTCGGCCGACCCATATGTGCTACAACCATATATAAGGTGGATTAGCATGTGCAGTAAGCTAACTCGCACTTTTGACGAAGTTTCCCTTTTCGGTTTTTTGTATTATAACACATTGCCAATTAAAATTGCAACAAAGCTCGGTTCTGAGTCCTACTGTACTCTCGTATGTATAAAATTTCTACCATGTCTCATCACGTACAGGTTTGCTCCGAACTTTCCGTTCGCTCCGCAATTTTCCTCCCTATTGTATGTCGGTTACTGATCCATATATTTAGCAATTACACCAAAATAAAAAATAAACCTTTTCAAATAAAATCTTCAACGGCTATAAAATATATTTAAAGTCCATACCAGTAGTTTTCCTATTAATTTTACAACAGATTATATCGATATAAAGTATAAATCATCTTTTGTGAAAAATATAGGCAACCCTTTGCAGCGTGTTCCAATGAAAGATTGTATCTCTCCTGTGATTTATTCGTAGCGGTTTTTAGAACACGATGGAATTATGAAATACTTTGTTCGCGTGATAGTTGTTTCGTCGCTAAAGTGTCTAAAATTGAACACGGGGTCTCTAAACATTTAAGTTTAACGTGAATGTCAAATTCTACCTCGACTTCATCAACTCTTGAAAAATTCGCTGTTGAATATGGGTCTATTTCATATTAGGGAGAATAAGCAGTAATCGTAACGTCTCTCAGGTAGTATTGGCGTTCGGTTCGGAGTACCATATTACTTGCATCTTTGCTGCTGTTTCCCGTCGCTGATCATTATACCAACATACATCTGAGGCTAGAAGATTTTTTCGCATGAGATGGGCAAGTGGTCACTAAAATTATATTTAATTAAATTTAATACTATTTATTTTTTAGTGCCTGTAATTTATTCAAAATCAATCCAAATATGTACTTTAATTCAAAATTGGCTTTTACAAAGCTCTTTTTGAAAGTAAAAAGCTACTCATATATATGAACTTAATTTTACATGTACTTAAACCGCTTAAACCGTCCATACATATTATAACATTGCAATTGTGTTTCGCTACCTGTTTCAACTGAATGATGACGGATCAGATTACAAAAATCGAATTGTGTGTGCATAACAGCGCCATAAGAGAAAGCGCAAACGTAGATCCACTAGCTCATACTGAATAATCTTTTGTGATAAAGTCTAGGTAGGCTAGGATCACAGGTTTGTATGTAACATCTGAAATATACATATTGTCAATAACAACAAAACCAAACCCAAAAGCAATATTGTATTTTGTATTTTGCATAAATGTTCTGCATACTAAAATATTGATGTCTCTATGTAGGTGGTAAATATAAAGGGAATTTCACATATATGCATAGTACGAGTCTATCTGAGTAAGTTTTACCCTTTTACATTTTTGAAAGAACTGTGTTCCGGTGTGAAGGGTAAAGACATCGAGTATAAGTACAGGTTCTGAGGTTTTGAGGATTCCGTCTTAGTCCTCAAAGGTAATAAATCACGCATCTGTAGCATTTTCAAATGGAATTTGTTGCAGGTGTTCATGGACTGCAGTAACCACTAACTATCTGGTGGACTATAAGTTCGCTTATCGCTTAAGTTTAATAAACAAAAAACATGGACAGAAATCCAGATTCGAAAAAATTATTAGTTTGGCAATTAGCTCACAAATACTTGGCCCTACAGTGCTCTTTCGAATCGTTAACTTTCGATTCGGACACAGGATCGGTACCTTTATAGGCATTTTTTTAAAATATTAAGCCATACGATTGGACTGCAGTGCGGAATAACGCGACATTACTTTTTTTATTTTCTATTAGCTGATACCCGCGACTTCGTCCGCGTTGCTTACACACATCACTGAACACGTAGTGCTTATAAAAATCGTTGTTTCTTAAAACTTTAATAAATTTATATTGAATGAAGATATCGCAACATTTTTTTTTAGATAAGGGCCAAGTGTCTAAAAAATAAAACTTAAAAAACGTAATTGAAATCTATCCCGTAGTTTTTCCGTGATGCGCGCACAACTGCAAACCTCTATCATTTTATTTATATAGATATAGATATAAAACGTCCTTGCGCTCTCATAATCCTTGTCTATTGTCTCACGAACATAAGTCTATCAGCGTCCCAGTTTGTCCTAGACACGTTTGGACGGCTGCGAACAATAAGTGAGAAACTCTGTATGGTTGGCTATTGTCGCATAAATGCATATCTTAATCTGGACACTGATGACACATTGTAAATGATGTCCGTCCATCCGCAAACAAAGACTATTAGCAGACAATTAATTTCATTTCTATTACTATTTTTACTGCCAGTAAACTGGTGTTGACTGTATAGAGTGAGTTATAGATAAACATTGTATCTTTGATAATAATATTCTATCTTTATCGCGTTGTAAGTTTATGTCTGGATTAAAATTATAAAACAGACATGTATTTATCTGGAGAAATGTCTAATACTCTAGAAGAAACAGAACAATAATAAACCGGGGTACTCAGTAATACAGGTTACCAACCTAGTACAGGGGCCCTTGCGACTGGTTTAAATTGTATCATTGTAAATCAATAAATAATTTTTCATTTTTTCATTTCATATGTGGTAGAGCCACAGTTGAGCCATGCTGCATGCATATTATGGTTGTAGCACGTATAGGTCGGATCGACCGGGGAAGGGCCACTCTCTCACAGAATACCAGCGTAAAATAACAGCTTAATGCTGCTTTGTTTCCTATGGTTAATATAGAGAACTGGAGATTTTTTTTACTGCAAACGAGGCATTCCATCATGTGGACTAACTCAGGGTGACAACGCATTTGCATTTTGATTCATAATCGAGGATAGACGAAGATGTATATGGGCCTCACCATACACTTACCATCAGGTGGAATTTGTGCGCGTTTGTCACCCTAATTCTATAAAAAAAACCACTCCTACTAAAATTGAAAACATCGGAGTATGTTAAAATATCAGTGGACAGATATAGTATATGGACTGTACATTCCATATTATCAGCGGGTACCGATTAGTAAAAGGTTTTCAAATAACATGCTCATAAACGCTGCTTAGCTGGAAGCCCCCAAGATGGAATGACAATATTGTTGTTGTAGCGTAGGACTAGGTTTGCGGCATTTCTTTCGCTTGAGCCTGCCTTTGTTCAGCATTGGACTATTGAGACTGTGATGATGATAAAATCACATTTGCCTTCTAAAGTCCATCAAGATATTTGCGTACTTGGTCCTTTATTGTTTTTAGTATATATTAACGATTTATCTAACAGCGTAAACTTTCCTATGAATCTATTTGCAGATGATAGCTCTATGGTGTTTACATGTAGAGACATAAATAATTATGAAAATGAAATTAATAACAGCCTGAAGAATATAATTAGCTGGCTTAAGCCAAATAATTTAATAATAAACTTAAAAAGACTCAAAGAATGAACTTCTATCAACGAAAATGGCCCCTTGATTTACTTAACATTAATTACGATAGTAAGACCGTTAGTGAAACTAAAGTAGCAAAATTCTTAGGTCTTTATATTGACAACAACTTAAAGTGGGAGACTCATACAGAATATATTTGCAAAAAGTTAAACCAATTTTCTTACGCTCTACATGTATTATCCAAAGTAGTTAATGAAGATGCTTTACGGACGGTATATCACGGCTTTGTATCTTCTACTGTGCGCTACGGTATAATTTTTTGGGGCAATGCTACAAGGCGCGAAGATATATTTAAAGCGCAAAAAAAGTGTGTGCGTGCTATTGCAAGTATACCGAGTACAGAAAGCTGTAAACCACAATTTAAAAATTTAAGTTTCTAATTGAGAAATGCTACTACTCAATCGATGAATATTTAAGCGACGCATCAGTAGGCATATTATAACGAAATTGCATAAAATATAATTCTTTGGACATTCGATTACACTATATATTATTGTAAATATCCCATTCTAATTAATAATTACATCATTGTTGAATATTCTAATATAATTATAATATAAATAATATAATTAAATAATTTAATTGTGGAAATGTAATAGATTTAATTGTAACTGTAATATTTGTATACCTAAGGGTTGAATGCAGCGAACATAATTTTTTTTTAAAGATCTATTCTGTCTCATTACCTGTATTTACAAATAAATAAAATTTGAATTTGAAGATATTATTCATACGACACTTATACGTCATCCAGAAATGTTATCGTTACAGTTACAGCCTATCAAAAGTCCACTGCTAAAAATGGGCTTACGCCATAGATTGCCTCGTAGAAGGTATAATATCCATTGTTGTCACGCTTGGCAGACTTAGCTTAGCTTATTTTTAGTAGTAGTAGATTGACGCTGTTGCCTGTTTTCTGGTTTGTTTTCCTCTGTCGCCTCTTACGACATCAACAGGACGATATGGGGTAGTGGGTATTCTTACACTGTCACTACATACACAACTGAAATGATGTATCATTATTTGGCGCTCGTGCTTAAATAGCGTTTATACAAATTTCGAAACATTTGTATTTGAAGACAAACAAAATATCATTACTTGTAACATCTGATTATTATTTATTGTGCCTTCTCATAAAAATTATACGACGATATTATATTATATCGTCGTATCTCGTTATATTGTAAATTAATAATGATAACTCGATATTTCGTTGTAACCGATACCTGCTCATTGTTATGGTTATCAATCATGTCCAATGTTGAAGTATTTTTAATATTGTTTTATATCACATTGAAACCATTATATTATTGAAACTAACTGCCTCGTTGGTCTAGTGGTCGTAAACGAGATTGATGATCATGAGGTCCTGGGTTCGATCCCAGGTCGGGCCATAATCAACTATTGGGTTTTTCTGTCAAGAAATTCTCAGTAGCAGCCCGGAGACAGGAAATTGGCGGTGTTTTCACCCAAAGCTCGTAAAGCCGTAGGTCCTGCGCCCGATCTCTCCGGTCGTGTCGGATTACCGTCCCATCGGATTATGAGAGTGAGGGAATAGAAAGTGCACCTGTGCTTGCGCATATACTTGGGCGGTATAATCCTGTCCTGCAGAGATGGCTAGTGTACATTGAGTTTGGCAGCCGTTACCGAAATTCGGTCTGGAGGACGTTATTAATTATTGAAAATTCGTTTGAAGTTTCCTGTTGTAAATTATAAAATATTGCCTAAGAAAATAAAAATAAATGAACTACATAATCTCCAAATGCTCGTCTTTTTTCAAAACTGGCGTCATGTACGGCCTCAGCTTTTAAAATAAAAAAAAATATCCATAATTTTTTAAACCGAAAAGAATTCTAAATTACGTCGCTTTTGTGAAGGGACTCCGTTAAATTTAATGTCGGAATATAACAAAAAACGCCACAGCCAGATGCCCGCGTTAACTCACTGCACTCTTAACTTGTTTTGGACTAAAACAACATCTGGCCTGCGTCCTCAAATCTTTTTAACTGTTTTATTTATGGGCCCTCGCAACGCTCACCTGTTATTGCCATGTGTCATTTGTATTTTTGCAAACGGTCCGCGCCAGTTTTAAGGCTTATAAAAATAGCCGAATATTTTACCTGATCTCAATTTCTGCTATAACCAGTAACGTTTCTTTAGCTCCTATATTTTTTTAAACGTTCATCCAATATGGAAAAGTTGTTACAGCTGTAGAATAGAAATTGTACACCAGTCAATGTTGCGACAATTTAAGATTTGTTGTTAAAGAAGCAGAAACTATTCACTCACTAATTTCTTTGCAATATACTCGTCACCAAAATTATCCTATAAACAGTTCAATACTGGATATGGGGAAAGGATTTGAATAATCTGCGGAGGCAACAAGAATTTACGGGCACCTATAATCGACTCTTATGACACCCACGGGACGACATTGGTTGATGGATATGCTTTATAGAGTCACTGTTGTTGGATTGAATTGATTGAACTCTCAATGTACATAAGTTTCTATATTTTAAAAACGTTAAAATATCTTTCGTAACAGGAATACGAGTTAGATTACAGTGATTGTTAACTCCGGTCCTGTGATTAATTGTTTCGCATTTTTATCGCTTGCTCATGCTTGTAGTTCAAACGTTTCATTAAAACGAATTTGAGATTTATTTAGTTCGACTCTGATTGAACAAGGTGTCAACATTATACTCAGTTAAAAATCGCTTTTTGTATACGATACTCCTACACAATTTAACACAGTTACTCCCAACTAAGTTTAACTCTCAGCCGTTCAATGCTTTGATTTATGGCACCCTTAATGATCGGTGTTTAAAGTTACCGGGTTTCTGGAGCACATTAGTGTTTGTTGGTAAACAGAAAGCCGCGTCGCTTTCGGTATTCATTCCGCCATCAGCTATAAATTTACCTAAACAACTTGTAGAGGTTTATATGTGGCATGTTTATTTTTGTTACTCATTACGTACAACATTCAAGTCTATTGTTATAAGGCTTGATTGTGTCTTTAATTGCTTTGAGCATATTTGATTTATAGTCAGTAGTATTATAATAGTAGTATTGTTTTAAAAATATATCTGATAGAAACGAGGTTACAATTTTGTTGCTTGATGATATTTTTGAAAGATTTAATGTTAATACTATTGTCCGTTGTTTACCGTGTAGTGGCGGTGTAATAATATCCACTATCCCATAACATCCCGTGGGTGTCGTAAGAGGCGACAGAGGGTAACAAATCAGGGGATGGACAGCAGCGTCTTCCTAATAACGACAAGCAAGCAAACAATGAAAACGTGGCACTATGGCAAATATCCCCCATATGAGGCAATATATGGGGGAGGCCTATGTTCAGCAGTAGACTTTAATAGGCTGTAACGGTAACTATAATCTGTTAATATTTGTTACTTAACAAATCCCTGAATTACTCATATTATATCCTTTTGTCTATTATTAAAGCAAGAAATTTAGAGCAATTTACGTGAAATTTGATTAACTTAATTCCACTAGATAGAGTGACGACCTGGTAAGTGAAGTCAATGGCATTCCTTGGGTGGCCTACGTTCAGTAGTGGACTTGTGAAAAGCTGTAATATTGATGATGATAACATGTAATTTTTCTAATTGTCGGCGTTATATCTAAGGTCATCATCGTCTCTGTTTGTGTAACCGCTATTTCTGCTAAGAAGCTTCGTTTTTACGAGTAAGGTTGAGAAACAAACACACATATGTATGTATCCATTGCTGGTTAGTGGATGCATTGGCCCATGAACACTTTCATTTACCCTCGCTTAGAATTAAAATTCAAATGCGTTGTCATCTCTGAGGATTTAGATGGAATGCCTTATTACCAGTTGAACGAGTATCTGGTTGTCGTCACTGCAAACACTGGAACATTACACTGTTATTTTACACAAGAATTCAATGTAATAGCGTGGTATTTTCTAGGTCCTAGGTCGAGCCGATCCATTCGTGCTACAGCAACAATAAAGTTACATAAACTCTATTCACTCACTAATCGTGATTATACTATGTATCTAAGCTAAGCTAACAAAATGAAATATTAAAGTTAAAATTTTCCTAATGATAGGAATATTTTCTTTTTGTTAACATTAATGAACAAATAATTAGGATAGGAATATAAAATATATTGGTAAAACTAATTGGGCATGCCCTAAGCGCATTAAAAAAATTACGTATAACATGATTATACGGAATTTTTTAAAGTAGTTTAAATACACACAGTTTTCACTAATAACCTTATTATACTTCTAATTTTCCGATAATTTTATGTCAAACTTCAATTTAAAAAAAAGTTTGGAAAATTCAAAAGTGCAAGACTCATAATGCTCATATGATCATCATATCATCATTCAGGTCACTCCATAAAGTCCAAGACGTATTTAAGTATAAATATTACATCCTACTTACTTTTAGTACGTACTACCATTATTTATTCTGTGCTTTAAAATATTGTAATAAACATCTCTGATTATTATTATAATCAAGTATGTAAGAAATTTGGTTTTTCGAATATTGTGTATTTGTACAGCGATCTTTTTGAGCCGCTGCAAACAACCGATACAGTGTCCACTCACGACGGCGATTGACGCCGAACTCACTGAGTGAGTGACGCAGTCTCTATTTAGTAAAAAATAAATTCATACAAGGCTGCTAAAACACCGAATATTTAGACATTTCGCAGCCGAAAAAAATAATTATAACTAAACTAAACAAAATTAAACTGCCATTTACATTCAATGGCTTCCCACGTGTTAAATGAAGAGTTTTAAAAATAGATTGAGTTGAACAATTGATATTTTCAAAGTTATCGTGTTTACGAAGCCATGCGGACTTGATAAATCCGTAAGCCGTAAGCATAAGCCACTAAAACCCCTTTTTTATGTAAAAATAGCAATTAATCGATTTAAAAAAGATAATAATAAGTTCAACAATCATTTATCTTTCTGACAATGTGCTTTTTATATCACTTGATTGATTGCTAGATACGATTTCATGCGACAAAACGTTGGAATCTTAATTTTTAGGCCCTAGTAGAACATACCTGCGCGCTTAGCGCTTACTGCATGCAATATCGTGAAACACTAAAGCCAGCCACAAATTTATATTACGAAAACAAATACTAAAATCGAAATTAAAAAAGTTTACCACAGTATTTCTCATTTCGAATAACCAGGCTTCCATTACAGCAAATGTAAAATTATACAAAGAGCCATGTTAATCAGCGTGCAAATTCCAACCAGGAGGGCTTTCCGGTCGACGTTGCGGAGTTTTGTATCTAATAAAACAATGATTGACTGTACAGAGAGACGAGTACGTGACTTGAATTTTACGTACAATTTTATATCCGTGCATAAAAACAGGGTCTGCGTACAACGTGAAAGATTCATAACGCAGCACTTCCATGCCAGTTCACAGTAAAAGGGATTCAGTAGCAAAACATTTTCGTTAAGCCTGTGCCTATGAAGAAAGAATCGTCGTTTCAAGGTTTGCATGGATCCTGTTTAAGGGTGGCTTAGTCTGTACGAGCATGTTTTGATGGAGACGTGAGCTTCGTGTATCGACGCATATCCTCCGTTTATTTTATGCCTCATTATTTAGGTCGTATGCTGCTTCGGTTATTTATACACGGGTCTTCTTTTTTACGACAATTCAAACAGGTCACGTTTTCTGACTGAAAATGAGTTAGGGAAAGTGTTTTAGGTGGTTTTAACGGCTTTTGTTAATATCGATAAGTTAACTTGAATATATTACTAATAGCCGTAACTCTTGAAGGTACTTCCGAGGCGTTATCTTTGTTTTATTAAAACTAGTTTTACCAAAGATTTCCGCTTTTTTAACCGACTTCAAAAAGGAGACGGTTCTCAATTCGAGTGTGTGTGTGTTTTTTTGTTACGCGTTAAGTATGTTACGCGATAATTTCGCAGATCGTGAACCAATTTTGATGATCCTTTTTTATTAAATAGGTTGTACTTCAAGGGTGGTCCCATATAAATTTGGAGAAAAAATTCAGCAAATAAATAACTTTTTTAGCAATTTGAAGTCGGTTTTTACTTTTTGTTAAAAGTTATAATTATTTTTTCGATAGGCAATAAATAAATCTTATATATGCAAATTTCAGTAAAATTTTACAAAATTTTTGATGGAAAAATGATTATTAAACTAACTAAAATGGTTATTAAACTGAAGTCAATATAACCTGGTTTCCATACTAGGTGGTCAAATTCCTTATCTGCCTTTCAAGTATGTCTCTTAGTTTTGCTTTTCTTTTATTCTGCTATTAAGCAGCGGTTGTTGCTGTTGTGTTTCGGTCTAAACAGTGATTCCCAACCAGTGGTCCCAAAAGCTTAAATATGGTCCGCGAAAGATTTAAATAGTTTACCTACCTAATCGTTTTAAATAACACCTTTATTATTTTTAATGCTGTTAAGTCTATGCTTCTTTTCAGTTTATTACATAATTATGTTAAAAGTTGTGATTTTAATTTATTGTTAGATTAACATATATTTTTTCTTTTACCTTGTGGTCCCTGCTATAACAAAAAAAATCAAAGTGGTCCCTGGTCAAAAAAAGGTTTGGAAACCCTGGTCTAAAGGGTATAGAGTATACCCAGTATATAGTTAGGCTGAAAGACAATCCAAGTTGCAAGTGTGCAAGTGTTAAGGGCTGCATTAGCAGTACTTACAATAAGATAGACTGTTAGTTGGCTTGTCACTACAATTATATATATAAAGTGTTGAACCATGAGTTTGTGCACCAATTTTATAGATCTAGGCTATTCTTAAGTCTATCCGTCTCTTTGACCGATGAAAACTTTCTTTATTGTAAAGATAGCAACTCACCAATTAAAACATTTTATTCTGTTAAAAAAACGTTACTCCCACACTAGGATTTTCAGTCTATGTATTTGTATATCAAGTTATACTGGATGTACTTATGATCCTGTTGCACGAGAACAAGCATTAATACGTCACAAGTTGGGAACGGTAGGAGCGCGTAGGTATTAGATCACATTACACGCATGTACGGTTATTGCATGACATACCACGTCAATGTAGCCTAAATTCATCGGGTCGATAGAGAATGGATAGATACCTAAATACTCACACAGGCGTAAGTAAAACTAATGGTTTTAACCCTAATCATCACGTAAGAGTCCGTTACGGGCTCCTGCAGACCACTGTTGATGGCTGAGATCGTGTAATTCTCCTTGACAAAGCTGGGAAATATTCATATTCAGATGTAGGAGTAGCTTACTACCTATCGACAGTAGTCTAATGAAAAAAGATGTGGCCCCGAATTCGCCATTTGGATACTGTAGTGATTTTTAGTTGTGTTTGAATGGTTATATATATAAAATGCTTATTAAAATCTGTCTTATATAAATGTTGCCTACAAAAACATATAGAAGTTTTGTAAAAGTTTTGTAAGTATACAATGTAAGTGTACAACTTGTATTTTTAGTGTATAATTTTACTTCGGAAAAAAGTTCCGCTGGGTTTTTTGGTGGTTCTTCCCAGGACATATTTATATCGAATAAAAAGTTATTCCATTCTATTCTATTAAAATCAATAGTATGCTCGAGTACAATGCACCACTGTGCTACAGGTAACGCATTTTTTAAGCATTTGGTTGTAGAGTTGAGGGCCTCGGGTTTGATTTCCGCACAGAATAAGACTTAGTATATTTAACAAATAATTGTTTCGGGGCTGATTGTTTGCTCATGTGGAATTGACGAATGTAAAACGCTTTCACGATACAGGAGATATTATATTCGTGATTAAGAACGTAATACTTTTGTGTATAATCTATTACGGCGACAACTTGTGAATACGTTTGAAGGTTATACTTAATTTATTTATAGTACAGTAACAGTGTGAGGTGCAATATAGAGGACCGCTTTCTCTTCTAACCTACCCGTGTCCTTTATATTGGATAACTTATGTGATAAGATTGGTGATTGTAGATGCAGTCACAAATAGGGAGACATTGCTTCGCCTTCCAGCTTCCATATCAAGTCGAAGGCTAGCTAGGCGTGGCTTACAACGCAACGCATGCATATTTTCTTTCATACCAGTACTCTAAAATCTTTCACAATGCCCACTGACTCCTAGTCACCGGTCTTTAAAAATTTATCTTTGTCATTACATCTTATTGGGATTTACTAAACTACTGGGATTTACTAATCAAAAATGTGTTATTGCACAAATGTAGGTTCCGAGTGGGAGTCGACCCAAAGACTGTCGACTTAATAATTACGTACTTTGACCATCAGTCTAAATGCTTGACTTGAATATACATTTAAAGAAAATGTTTTCCTTTTATTAGTAGTAAACGCGTGCAAAGCAGCTTTACTATGAATTTATACCTATGTTTCAAGCAACGGAGATTTAAGAGGCCTCAGAGGAATCCATTAACGGCCTCAGATTATAAGCGTGACCCTTACGTGATGCTAGTTTTATTAACGTCGGGTCTTATATCCTTTAATACGACCCCGGACAATAATCTAGGTGTTTCGTTACCCCCAAAAACAGTTTCGTCCTACCCTTTAAATTGTTAATTGATTGACAATTTACATAAGCAACTTATAATTTATGTAACGAATTTCATACACAAATCCATCATAATGTAATGTTTCTAAATTATTTTTTATTAACAGAATGTTGTTTTATTTATTGCCAGTTTTATCAAAATGTTTAAAACGGTTGTAATTTTTATTTTTGGAAAATTATTAAACAGTGATTAATTATCTACTGTGACATAGTAATTAATTACCTGAGTAAGTGATGGCGCCCAATACAAATTCGAGGCAGAACTGTAGCCAGTCCAGGCGCGCGTGACATGTCCAAAGTTAAAAATACACAGCAAAATAACGGCGTGGGTTCACTGCGCGTTTTCTCCTCAAATCAGTGATAAATTCCAAAATATTTTTATATACTTAATTGTTGAAAAAAAATATTAGAAATCGTAGACGATATGCGCTTTTCCAACATATTCCTAGACCACGCCACGATTCTTTCTTCTGTGGGCAGTACATCTAAAGGGACCTAAACGAACTTAGTCAAGTTAGCATTAAGTGGTCACCACAAAATAAACAAGTGCGAATGAAGAGAATCGGAGATTCAGGGGTGCCAAGGCATCAGTATTTTGATTCTTTATCGGGAACAGATGTAGGTTTCTCTGAGCTTCATCATGCATTTACAATCATTGAAATCATTACATTCACAACTGCATTTCAGAAGCACGGCTTCCCCCATAGATTGCCTCATGGTGCAGTGTTTGCCATAGTTGCCACGCATGGCAGGCAAGTTGGTAACCGCAGTTTTTATTATTATTAATTGTTTTATGAAAATGCTGCTGCCCATCTCCATTTTGATCCCCTCTGACGCCTCCTACGACACTTACGGGATGATATAGGGTAGTATGTTCTCTTACGCTGTCACTTACGATCAGGTATATTGTTTGCTCATTTGTTATCCTTACTTGTAAAAAAAGGTGTTAATCCTTCTAAAGAATTAAATCAGCATCCCCGATTCGATAAAAAGCGTTAAGGTCCATACATCTTCGCTAGCAAAGTTTGATGTTCAAGTAAGTTCAGAACTAAGAACTTGATTTTAATGTAATCTCTAACTTTGCTTTCCGTCAATTGTTACTTAAATTAAATTAACTTAGCAAATATATTTTAGTAAGTGTACTTCGAGAATAACACATTTAAATTTATCATCTACATATATATTATATTTACGCGAACAATACACATTGAATAAAAATTGATTCCAAATATCTACAGCACACGTTTCACATATACGTACACATAAGTGTATGAAATACATTTCGATACACTTATTACTTTTCAATTAAAGAAAAATAACATGTCTTATAGACGTTGTACTATGTACATAATAATATGCTATAAGTAATTGAATTTACTTATTCTTGTCAAGGCAATCAAGGCAAATCTTCCCAACGAGAGAGGCTCATGTCCAGCAGTGGAGTTTTGCAGGCTGATGAAGAAGAAGAAGAAAATAGTAAAGTTAGTCTATGTACGTTTTACTGCTGAGCACAGGTCGCCTCTGATTTCCGAAAGCCTTAAATTTAATAGTAACTAAGTAACCAGTAGTAACCCGAGTTTAATCCCAGCCGGCACCAATGACATTATTAATTAATTCATTATTAAACGGCAGTAGATTAAAAAACCTTAGAGCGAATTAATATTAAACGGTTGAATTAAATAAAAACGTTTGTTAGAATTTCTTACAACGAAAAATATTGCAATTTTACGTGCTGATATTGCACGTGAAGAAAAATTACTGAGGGCAATTACATGTTTGAAAATTGAACCATCTAAAGGACTTCTAAAGTCGAACACACCGGGGAAGCGCGCCGTACATTCTGCTCCAAAAAATGAGGTAAATATGCCAAAGCATTCCTTTGGGCTTAAAATTTTATATAGTAAAAATTATACATAAGTCGCAGTTGATTAGCAAAAACAAACCTGTTAATTTATCTATACATTTTTTTCAATATATTTTTTGTAAGCAGGAGCCATTTCGTGTAACTGATTTCAAATGATTTAATAGAAGGTTAACAATATTGTTATCACTATAATATATTTCCAGTTTACTAAGAAAGCATTTGTGGAAACTGCATCAGGAAAATATGTAATGTGATTCTCCGTCAGCTGAGCCGCTGGTAATGGCCTGTAAGTGCTTGCTCAATGGACATTTACCGCTGTTCCGTGAATAGAAATCTATTTTTCTCGTCCTTTAGCATGATGCTGGGCGCAAATACTGCAAATTGTTTTCATATTTATTTCAACGTCATTATGTTTAATAGTTTGCTTTAAATCTTAGCTTTTCAATCTACTTGCACATTATATCGTCTTTTAACAAAAAGTGCACCGGACAACCAGAAGTAAGTTCAACCATAATATTGAAAATATTTCTGTTTAAGAACTTCAATTCTCATAAAATTTTTACTTACATTAAATAAAGCAAATAGCATAACCAAAGTAAATATTCTTTATAACGTAATAAGATGAAATAAAATGGAAACATTGTTTTAACTATTAACAACGTAGAAATACTAATTTTAAGCCTTATGCCGTAAACCAGTCATAAATCAGAGACGATTAACTATTCACCTCAAATAAAGCACTCTGGACCACAAACTAGATAAAGATACCTACATTTATCAAACCTAATCCTTTTAATTAGCTCCTGAGGAAGCCCAGTCCGATCTTCGCTAAGTAAGCACCTGCAAAATTTTAATTAAAATTGCGAATTGAAATTCCAGCATTTTGGAGGCTCGTCGCTGCTCACACTTTGTTTTCATTATCATTAGCCACCCGTCGATTTGTCTTTGTTATCATGGACGGAAGGAGTTGCAATCCTAATCTGCAGATTGTTTTTGCTTTCAGTGTAATTGAAAGGACTGTCCTTAGCAGGGATGTAATCCTATATTAAAATCATCTTATATTGTATGGTGACAATTTTGTGTGTTGGATAGCCCTTTGATAATTTATTTGTAATTATTATTAAAACACAAACGTGACAACAGTCCACCTGATATGATGTCAGTAACTAGTGCAAACCTGAAACAAACTTCAAATAAAGAAAGCTACAGATGCTTTTATTGAGGACTAATTTGTAAAACCTTACAGTTAATCTTGACTCACATGGATAGGTAAGTGGATGGTGCCCAGACGGAATTCTAAGCATAAAAGGATTTCTACAACTTAGTAAACTTCGATAACTTTGAGAAAAATGTTTGTTAATATCTTTACTGAATTACATTGTAAGTCCATCTCTGATCCAAAGATAGAATAAATCATGGATACTACGTAAACCAGTAAATATCGTCTTCTTTTTATAGAATAAGGGTGTTAAGCGAGCGCACAGTCCACCTGATGGTAAGTAGATGCTGCGACCCGTAGACATCTCATATCTATATCCTCGATTAAGAATCAAAATGCAGATGCTTAATCACCTCTAAGAATGCATCGTTACCAGTAAAAAGGTTCTCTGGTTCTCTACATTTACCGTACGAAACACAGCAGTATTCTGCTATTTTTGTATTCCGTGAGAGCGTGGTCCTATCGCGGTCGAGCCAACCCATTCGTGCAAATGTTAAATGTACTTTAAATGTGACGTTACTTTTGAAACTATAATGTTTTATTTATAATAAATTGCCAACAAATCGGATAATAAGTCACGGGCGAACGGTCACGAGGGTTAATTTTTGATCCTTTACTCGACAAGTCGCTTTAAATCGGCTAATGCGTAAAGTCCGAATTTATATTAACTTAAATAAAACAAATTGTCCTTTTTGTATTAAAACAAAAGTTTGAGATTAGTTTTAGTTACGCTTTAACGTTTCTGATTGTAAATTAGCAAATTCTGGGCTCATGTAGTGCCAATAGTGTAATTCATACACTGCCGGCACTATATTTGCTGTGTAGTGGCGGCATATAAAGACGACTGAGGAAAACTGAAACAGGAGATGTGCAGCAGCATCCTCCTGATAACAACCGAAAATTACAAAAAACTGCGGTTGCCAACCAGAGTCTCGCAAATGAGACAATCTATAGAGAAGGCCTATGTTCAGAAGTGTATGAAATCTTTGGCGACGTTAAAATTTTACAAAAACCATTATAATATTAAACCATTATATTGTAGGCTGAAAACTCTTTTTTTGTCTGCTGTCGAGTTACAATAACTTATGTTTTATTTTTAATACAATTTCCTTACATGCTTATCATAAAATTGTATCATTTCTTAATTTCTTTCTTGTTAAAAGTGTTATGTATGTCTTAAAATTGTAATATCAACATAACTCTCTATTGGACATAGGTCTCTTATGGCTTGGATTTGGCTTTGGTCTCTTATGCTCGTTTGGCTTATAAGTGATGATCACCCCAACAAATAACTCATCATCACCATTACAGTCCTTCACAAGTCCACTGCTTAATATAGGCCTCACCTAATGAATGCCACAAAGCACGGTCCTGAGCCACCTGCATCCATCGACTTACTGCATGTCTTACGAAGTAGTCACTCCATCTAGTAGAGGGCCACTGACACTTCGTTTACCAGTACGAGGCTGCCACTTGAGAACCTTTTTTCCTCATCGGTTGTCTGTTCTTCGAGCTATATGGCCGGCCCATTGCCACTTCAGCTTACTAATACTTTGGGCTATGTCGGTTACTCTGGTTCTACTGCGGATATCCTCATTTCTAAGTTTATCACGCAGAGAAACCGCGAGCATAGTCCTCTTCATAGCTCGCTGAGCGACCTTGAGCTTCCTCGTACGGCCAGCAGTGAAGGACACTTCGTTTACCAGTACGAGGCTGCCACTTGAGAACCTTTTTTCCTCAACGGTTGTCTGTTCTTCGAGCTATATGACCACCTCATTACCACTACATATTACTGATGCGGCGTCGGGCTCCGTAGTGTACCTGTTTTGGATCTACTGCATTTCTCATTTCGAAGTCGATCACGCAGAGAAATCCGGGCATTCTCAATAACTCCAAAAAGAGGTCACGGCAAAATGATGGAAAATTCGATGAAATTATGTAACAGGTTTCAGTTACTACTACTGAAACACTGAATGGTTTCTATTTAGAAGGGAGGTGTAACAGTGTCACGCAATACTTTAATGTGATTATTAATATCAGTGCACGTTAAAGCGTGAAAACCTATTAATTATTCTTAGCGTTCGACGCCTAATGCTTGCATTTACATGATAAATTACGGCCAATAGCGAGATTATTCTGTAATTATGCGCCTAATTTATTATTTTACATGTTGTTTGGTCATTTGCAATATTTATAATGTGCGGTTTAGCGTTGTGTACGGCTATTATTTAAGTCGACGTGTTCATTTCATACATTTTAAAGCTGTAAGGATCGTGTACATCAAGTACTTAAGGATTATTTGTTTTATTTAAATATATAACGAAAAATTTTCACAATGATTTCTTATATTTACGCGAACACTACACATTGAATAAAACTACTTTTACGGATTTTAACGCGTTTAATTATACTTAGTTTTAAATTTTCGACGTTACGGGTGCTTTCGAGCACCCATGGTCACGGGGGACTGAGGTGATTGACGTCCCGATGTCAGAGTTAACCCGAAGTACCTTCAGCTTTTTAATTATTAGTTTTGGTCCGATCTACGCAGAATGAACTTACTGTGTCTTGAAGCCTTGCAGTGGTATGCTTGGGTTTAGTTTTAATTTTATTAATTACAGGATGCCAAGCAGGTGGTAGTACCCAGCCTCTCTATTGAAATTAGGATGTTTTTTAATTTCAATAGCCTCACGTATCATCCTTGGCAGGAATCGATGTTCTTTAGCGAGAATTTGTGGTCTATCAAATCTAATGTAATGGCGGGGGCCGTCTAGGATATGACCACAAACTGCAGCCTTCCCGGAACATTGGTGTTTCACGTCAGCTACGTAGCTGTGACCAAAAATAATAATTAAAAAGCTGAAGGTACTCCGGGTTAAGGCCGGGTGTTCCTGTTTTTGTCCGTTTTAAAATTGATAGCCAATTTTTGACAGCCAAATTATTACATTTAGAATATGAAAAAAAAAAATTTAGATACATTCTTTCTCCTTACGATGCAACCGGTCAATACACGATACAATACAATTTATTCGATAAAAAAAATACCGAACTTCTTTCGATTTGCAGTTTTTTTACAAACCAAATTTCATTTTAAACAAGTACTAATTCTCCTTTTTTTCTATAAAAATATCAATTTATAGGTAATTCATTTTGGAATCAATTTCACCCGATCGTTTATTTTCATTACATTTATTAAAAAAATTACCGAATATTCAAGTGGTTTTCGATCCGCACGTCGCTTGGCAGTATCCCGCGGGACGTTGATTTGACTTGTTGTACCTACAAGGTGTCCCAGAAAGTAACAATCCAACGAAAGGGGGTTGTAGACCATGGAAGGACTGTTAAAAAAAATTAAGTCCTTTACCCAAGTTGCGTGGTTTAAAAGATAAAGGTTGATTTATAAATTTTCCAGAAAATCAGCCTTTGCAAATGAAGACCGATTTAATTTTTTTTCTGTATTGTATAGTCTAATGATATGCCTGCTATACCTACTATTTTATTTTTCAGTACCTATTATGGTTTGGTAGACATAAATACATAAAAATTCGTAAAAGTGGAAAAATGTAACATTAAAGTTTTATCGAGCAAGTTGGACACTTCACCCTGTAAAGAAATGTGACTGGCATGGCATGGACCTGGCAACTGTATCCAAAAGTTGGCGCAATTCATGTAGATTTCAAAATGGTATAATATTTGGTACTTTTATTTAATTTTTTTGTGCAATAATTTTTTTTCTTGCATAGGGTAGATTTTGTGCAAATTACTCAATTAGATATTTTTTTTTAATGATTCGTCCGTTTGATTAATGTAAAGAAAAATAATTCGTTTTCACGCTGATTTGGCCAATTTCAAACCTAATATCCATAGAAAAGTAAAAAAAAAAATTTATCCAATTTTGGTATTAAACAAAACATTCAAAATCACGATACAATACGATTCTATGCGTCATCTTTAGTTTTAGGTTCTCAGCTTTAGTTGCTATGACGCATAGAATTAATTCTTGCACTTGCACTTACATGTAAGTGCAAGCGAGATAGAAGATAGGGAAGTAATTAGAACTATGCACAGCTCAGGTAGGTAAGATCCCTTCCCAAATTTATTAATCACCCTTTATCTTTTAAACCACGCAACTTGGTTATAGGACTTAACAACCCCCTTTCGTTTGATCGTTACGTTCTGGGACACCTTGTATATGTCTTTTCCCCCCGACACACAAGTTTCTTAATGACTTTTTCCTCCACTTTCGAGCATGTTGTGTTAAATCAACACTTAAAATTGCAATCAAGTATTTCAATGGTGTGGGTGGAGATTGTATTGACCGACGACTAAGACGTTTTGTGTGTTTTTGTTTAAAAATATTTTTACTGTAAAAAATAACGATGCTTTTAAATAATGATGTATTGCGAAATAATACCTCGCTTGTTATTTTAGGTTAGTCATTTAAGACCCGCGGGAGTCCAAAATTTTGCTCGTTCGACCCGGACTAGTCTCGCCCTCTGAGACTCAACTAATTAATTAGTCGGTTACGAGAGAAACTTTGAAGTTCGGGCTAGACACCATTGTATAACTTCATAAAGCTACTTTGTTTTGTAAAAAATATTTTATGAAAAAAAGATATAAACGTTACCCATTGAATAAAACTACTTTTACTGATTTAATCATTATATAAACGTTACCCTTTTAAAGAGTCTTCTTTTACAATAAAATAATATTTAAAATCTTTGAATCTTTTAAGAATAACTAAAAGGATTGCTATTTTGATTGTTTACACAATGAATTTGAAAGTAAAAATTTCATTTCACAAGACCACTGCTGAACATAAATAATAGTGTCCTCTCGACCGAATTTCAGTCGCGGCCGCCAATCTCAAAGTAGACTAGCTTAGTAGGTATATGTCTGTGTAAGACAGAATAATATTGCACGAGTGAGTGCGATCTTATGTGGGCGATCTCTTATTCTCATTGTCCGATGGGACGGCAATCAGACACGATCAGAGAAAGATCAGGCGCAGGACCAACGGCTTTACGTGCTTGCCGAGACACAGGGGTGAAACACTGTCAAGTTCCTAACTCAGGGCTGCTATTGAGAATTTCTTGACATTAGAATGCAATAACTGACTTTGACTCAACCCGCAATTCGAGCTGGACACCACATGATCGGCAGTCGCGCTTATGACTACCAGACCAATAAGGCAGTTAACTGCTGAACATAGATCACCCCTAAGAAGTTACATAAAACACGGTCCAGTTCCACGTGCATCCACCGACTTCCTGCATCTCTTACCAGGTTGTCACTCAATCTAGTGGGAGACCGCCCTACACTTCGCTCACCGACAGGAGGCTGCCACTCGAGAACCTTTTTATCCCATCGGTTCTTCGAGTTTTATGGCCAGTCCGTTATCACTTCAGCTTACTGATGCGTTATTTAAAAGTATTCTTACTTATTTTATATGACGAATTACATATTTATCAAAAACTAGCTGTTCCCCGCGACTTCGCCCGCGTGTAATTTATTACGATTGGATTTCATGAGTTTTAATTTTTTTGCGCGGAACCCTAATTCTTTATCAAAAACAAAAATAGCCCAAGTTACTCCTTATAATATCAGCTATCTGCCAGTGAAAGTCCCGTCAAAATCGGTCCAGCCATTCAGCATAGATTAGAGATTAGCCGGAACAAACAGACAGACAGACAGACAAAAATTTTATAAAAATTGTGTTTTTTGTTATAAGTACCTTATATACTTTCATATGCATTTAGTAAAAATCTGTTATTTTGACATTACAAACAGACACTTCAATTTTATTTATTTGTATAGATATAGATTAAATAAAAATGATGTAGGTTATCTCTTAGTGGCACTCCAATAAATAAAGCGAAGATTGCATGCAAACATAGCGAGCCATAATGTTATATAGAGTTAGTAGCTAGTCATAATGAGACAGCGACAGTTTTATTTCTGTAGAAAAAGACTTGAAGTTTTAAATTTTCAGAAAAAAATATAGTACAAATAGTGCTATCGGGATATAGTCCAAGATCAATATTTTGTCATTTTCTTCATACTAGATTTCAAATTCAAAATAACTAATTGCATTTCTAAACGAAATTCGATGATGGCTAATTTCACAGACTTGATGATGTGCTTACAAAGCCGCCTGCCTATTGTGGTGAATACGGGCAAATGTTTCATGAAATGCCTAACAGATGATATATTCTTGTAAAGGGATATGTTCAGAGTGGACTTAGGAAGGTTGTTGATAAGGCAGTGGTGTAAAAAGCAAATCTTGGTTTGACGAAGGGAGCCATGTTCTATTTAAGAATAAAGTACCGAGAGCATTTTTAAATCGTTATCCATTACTTTCGGCTAAACTATCTTTTGTTCTAGATTTATGTTTGTATTATAATATAAATAGCAATACGTTAACACGTTAAACGCCATGGGGGGCACCGGTGACCTCATGTATGTTGCTTTATTGCGCCATGGGGGACACCGGTGACCACATGCGAGATCTAAATTTAAAGTGCTTTTTTGCGCCACCGGTCACGCGTGTCGTTTATTTCGCCTATGTGAGTGACCGGCGCGGCGCTTGAGAGCAATCCTTTGCAGTGGGACACACCTGCCTAGTAAAATTTAGAAAATAGGTACTAAATTATGAGAAGTAGGGAAAAATACGCAAAAAAAATGTTTCATATAAAATTTGGTTTTAAATATCGTAGTTTTAAGATTCAAAAGATACAAAAATCTTTTACAGTATTAATGTTTTAATAACATAATAATATATCAATCACAAAGAAATATCAATATTTTACACGTGGTCATAGAAAGGCTCACAAAACAATTTAGATAGTAATTTAAAAGTTATTATATTGAAAATATTACAAACAAAAATTATTGTCCAAATTACGTTCGATGCTCTCTATTAAAACATGGCAGGCAATAATGTGGCTGACCATCACACTGCAAACAATAGGTAGGCACTTTCAGGGTCTTATTTTTGCGTCTTTTCTCGACATCTTTCTACATTGTTCTTGTAACAGCCGACACAAAATCGTCTCATTTTGCGTACAGGTCCTCTTTTTGACAAGTTCATGTTTTCGTCGTTTTGGACGTAATTCAAGTGCCAAGTTACCTGTTTCTGGACGTCCTGATTTAGTGAGATATTGAACGAGATTTTTTCTATAATCTACTACTGAAATATTTTTCTTAGTGGTTTCCTTATACATTATCAACGCATTTACCACAGCTGTATTCAAGAGCAATTCTATGGCCAATTTTCTATACCATTTGACAGTTTTTCTCAGTGGAGTTGAATAAGCTGTCATCTGATCACTCATGTCGACTGAAGCTTTACATTTGTTATAATCAATAACCATTGCTGGTTTTTGCACCGCCTTGCCTCTGACATTTAATCGAGTAAAGACATTGCTCTGCGCCCATACATTGTTCGCCCTGGAACCAAGAGCGTCGGAAAATTATGTGTTTTATTGTCGATCATTAGTAAATTCCTATATGATCTTATTTTATAGCGGACTAGCTGCAGAATAGATATATTTCATAAATAGTATCAGATTTTGAGGTTATAATCGAACCTGAAAAACAATGTCCTAAAACATTTAGCTATTTTTAGTACCTATCTAGATAATTAGGTATGCAGTTTTGTTCTAAGGCCTAAGTTTATGTAAGTGCAACGTATAAATGCATATAATCTAGTTAACGTACCTGCTTTGTTAGCATTGGTTTTAAAATAAGAGAAAATGTTTGTGTATTAATGTAAAAATAAAATGTATGTATTTATTGGCAGATAGCATTTAGATGTTATCATTAGCATATACGGTACGGTAAGATATCATACTTACACAAAATACACTTTCCATTGCGTATGCGTAAGTCCGTTTATGAATGCTAGGTTATTGTTTGAGTGGTACACAGTTTCGAAAATCACAGCAAGGTAACCTGTTTTGAAAGCAATCAGGGTCCGTTAAAATAGCCAAGTCGTAATGTTCAATATATAGTCCCGAAAGTCACCAAAACACCGATACAATTACAAAGAGCAAGCGACGCCCAGCGACGCCAATGTAATTTTGACAGAGTGGTGATGAAAGTACAAAGTAGGCATGTCGATCTGAAATCGTTTAATCAATTGTTTATAGTAAAATAATCGATTTTCTAGATCGATATAGATCTGAAAATCCTTGTCCGATGTCCTGAAATTGACTTAGAACACTCCATCGATTCAATGAATCGATCCAAAACCTCTCGAATCGAACTTATTGAAGAACTAGCTATATTTCAAATGATTCAAGAAATAATTTTGCATAGTTGGAACATCTGTTCTTTGTGACATTTTCTGTTCTGTTCTGCGTTCGATCCCAGGGTTGGGAAAAGTATTATTGGTTTTATAACTTTAAGTTCCCAGTAGTAGTATGGAGTCTGGATTTGTGCCCGGTGTTTGGCAATACGCACCCCTATTACATGGAACGTATAACATAACTGGTGCTAATTGGCAGTACTACACACCTCTGCCTACTACTTCTGGGAAATACAGGCGTGGTGTTATGTTTATTAATTTAATGATGTTTCTATCCAATTACTTGTATTTACGGTAAATTATCATCAATAATGTTCTGTGTCTATATTAGGCATGTTTGAAAATGTCGTGATTGATCGAGAATCGATCTGTTAATGCTCGATTTAATCGAGAATCGATTCTAGTATGTTCGATTTGAATCGATTTGGAGATCGTTTTTTTAAAGTAAATCGACATGCCTAAGTGAAAGCAAAGGTGAGAGACTGACAAGTGACAAGTGACCATTTAGTTACATCAAAAATGGGAGTGCCAAATACGATACGATTTATGGATATTTCCTAAGATTTACTATAGCCATACGTTACAAACAGTATTACATACATCACCTTTGTCATACGATAATATTAAAACCATAACAAGTATGACAATGTCCTACTTTACTTATAATAACACGTACGTCTCTACTTCTTCCATACTTGTAACAATATTAATAATAACATCTGTATCTAGTCTGCAATATTGATCTTTTTAAAGAACACATTTATAATTAATGCAGTAACGATAAAGGTTTTTTTTAAATATTAATTGTCGTAAACTCGTAAGTTATCGTTTAGTAAGTAAAGTACACACCTTTCTAAACGATCATTTAAAATCCTGCATAATTATCTTTATGAATATTTTTCAGCATTATTCTAACCACCTATTTAAAATCGAGTATGACCTCATTCATTAGATAGTAGATTTTATAAATTATACTTTTAGGGAATAACATAAAAGAATATAAAGAAATGGTAATTGAACATTTTTATTGTAGCTTCTATTTGCAACTTTATACGAAATAAATTCAAAATGTGATTCAGATTAAAAAATATGCAACAGTTCATTAAAAATTCAAAAAATCGATTACAATCGATTGGGCATCCCTAATAATTTTTCGACACAACATGATGTTTGGCGAAGATGGCGGCGATTAATGTTATTAGTCAAGTAGAATACTTTTTAATGTTCATTTTGGCATGCAGCTAGTCCGTGTTGTAAAAGTATTTGCAACTAATATAATAAAATAGACAATTAATTATCGTGTATGTCCGATGATTTTATTGCACAGGGCGATTCTGGACATTGTCCTTTGTCCGTGTGCTTTGTAGACAACATTAAAACATCTCTTTTATCTTTCCATTTTAATACTGTGATGCCACAATCGTTTTCTTTGCTACGAATTCACCTTGTTTTAAATTAGTTTCTACTACTTTCCTAGGCAAGTACTTTCTGTTCTTTCTCACTGTCCCCAGGAAATGTGTATCGTTTTTAGTAATTCGTACGCCAGTTCCAAGCTGGTGTACCAGTTATCAGTGGCAATGGTGTGGCCTTTATTCAAGAGTTCATCGCACAGGGATAATACTATTTTTGTAGGGGTATTATTCTCAATATCAATATTTTTTCCACTGTATACCTGTATTTTTAAAGTATAACCAGGATTTGTACAAACTTTAAACAATTTTATACCGTATTTGTGCCTTTTAGATTTGTTATATTGTCGAAGTGACTCGACCTCTAAAAGGAATCATACTTCGTCGACACAGTTCTTCTTTAGGGCATAGTAGGCTTTAAATTTATCATTTAACAAATTCACAAGATACCTGATTTTTCCAATGCGATCGTTCGGATTCAAGTTGTAATTGTCGGCAAAGTGTAGGTACTGTAAAAGTAATTCAAATCTGTTCCTAGTCATCACTGTGAGGAAACGGTTGTTGAAATATGTCATCTGTACTCCAGTAATCACTAATTGATGGCAATCTACAAGGCCCATAGAATAAAATTAGTCCAAAAATCGTTTTATTTCATGCTTATCGGTTGGCTGCCATGTATGTGAGCGAGAACATGGCTTGAAATCTTTATCTCCAAAGCTTGCGTAGCAAACAGGTTACTTTGTTCATAATTATTTCAAACAAGGAATCGTCAACTAACAAAGAATAAAATCCTCTGGATCTCCTTGACTTAAGTCTCTTGAAAAGGAAACTCATACCTGGGCGCAGTGAAGGGTATCACTCGAGCAGTGCATCCAGTAGGGTTCTTCCATTTTGTGTACGTGTTTGAAGAAGTAGGAATTTTGTAGGACAAAATCTTTTACTGAATCGCTTTCACTGTCCGAATTGATAACCATACGTCTTTTCTTCGGAACATGTAATTTTCAGACTCATCGTCGCTACTGATGTCCCTGAACGATGTCTGAAGTGCGTTGAACTCCAAAGTCTCAATCTCTTGCAAATCTTCTTGCGACAATTCAAAGTCCGCCAAATCCATTTGAAATTCGCAAAAATCGCGTTCCTCATTATTAGGTACTATATTATTTTCCATCGCAATGAATTACTAAACATAACTAACATGAAATATGCTTAGACGTATTCTAATTAGCCAAAACCAAACGAACATAACCTTCCGCGCAAGCGCCGGCGATAGACTGGAGCGCGGGGTGACCGGCGGTGGGCGGCGTGGCGCATGCAAACGAAAAATAACTTTTTGCTTTTGAGCGCCATGGGGGTCTAGGTGCCCGCGGCTAGTTTTTCAGCAATAACTTGAAAACTGTATTTTGATTTCGATAAAACTGATTTCTATACATATATCATGATTATTAACAAAATTCTAAAAAATTTTTGGAGTAAATCACATTTCTTACATGGCGTTTAACGTGTTAACAGATCGAGCTGTTGACACTAACACGTATTTAATATTCACGCATGAAAGAAAACAGGTACAAAATATTAGTTTACTATTATCACAATATTGTATTTGCATTCACTAGAATAATTATTGAACATGATAAATATTAAACACGGAACAATGCAATTTCTGCAATGAACTGATCGTTTGGCAACAATAACTCCGCAAACTGAACGAAAACATTTTGAATTCATCATTCGCGAAACCATTCATCAGTAGTTAGCACAAACTTTATTACAACTGAAACAATAGCATAAGTATTCAAATGGATTCGGATTAAAACTATTCCATCTTTTGTGAGTCTTGGTAGCTCAATAGAGAACTCGTTTACTTTCTAGTTTAATTATAGCCTACTTAGTTCGAATTTCGTTTGTAGCAATAAAGTTTAAGTAAAACAAATTCACATATTTTATCGAGCTTAATATTAACTCCCGATGTTTAAAACCTATAAAATTTATTTTCTTCAATGTGTAAAACGTCTAGTGTTAGATTAAAAATAATTAATCGTAAACATTTAAGTTTTCAAAATATTGGCACAGATGTGGTTGTATGGTGATACCGTCGAAACAACTTATCAACCTATCACTTATGGTGTTGTTACTTTTAACTTTTAAACCATTACAAATACACATTACAAAAGGAATACTGAGAAAACACTAGTGTGATCGCTGATCCGTCTCTATAAGACAGATTATACCATCGTGATAAGAGCTTACGTCCATCTGTGAGCTATTAATAGGTATTTATCGATAATAAAATACTTATTTATCACGTACAATCCGTTGGATATAAAGAAGTCAATAAAAAAAAGTTGAATTAGCATAACCGACGGCCGTTGGGGAAAAACACTCAAGTGGCATCTACGCAATGTGCGGCGAACTCACGTGATGTTTTAGTAAGATGAGCAAGAAATGAGTGCAGCTGGCACAAGACCGCGATTTTTTTCAATCTTTTTTATATAGAAGATAGGGGCGTAAGTGACTACCTTCGCCCATAAACAAAAGCAACACCAGATGAGTTTCTAGGTACCACAGCCAGGTAGGCTCTATCTTGGATTACCCCTAAGTTGCATCGGTCCGGATAAACTGCTGGTTTCACAATGTGACCGTGCGTGGTAAAAAATACTAGAAAAACAATTCTGGGGAAGGGGTATGTTCTATGTACTCATGATTTAGTGAATATGATGAATGTAAAATGTAATGACTGGGGTTCGTCATTTTTGCCTATGAGCCATAGAGTATAAAAATTCCAATTTTTACGAGTATTTTTGGTTGTATTGTTACCATTGTAAGCGAAGTTACAGTGATTCATTGTGTAACGTATGATATTTAAATGTTCCTCGATCCAGCGAAGTGGCGTTCATCAAAAAGAAAAATGAAGTTTTGAGAACAATTCGAAACTACAAATCTGTGTCGGGTTGTGACAATACGGTCGTCCGTTTTGTTTATGGAGTCATTAGTTAATACCTCGGGAAGGCACTAACTTCTCTGTTATTAGTTGTGCAGTCATTTATTCTGGTATTGTAACGGAGATATATTTCAAGCCCGTTAAGGCTAAACGTTTTTGACGTTATTCTTAAAAGATATATTCAGTCATGTTACTACTGTCATACGCATTTTTCGTTTTATTTTCATATAGGGTTTACAATGAAATTCGTAAAAAAATATTGCCAAAAAAAGTAAACTATTTTACTGCAGCATAATTCTTAAATAAATTTCCTTATCTAAAACTAATTGCATTATATCAAAATATATAATTGTATTATATATTTTGATATAATGCAATATAATATTTTATATATATATATATATCCCTTCGAACGTCTGATGTATTTTACGTCTTGAGTAAACATGATGGTTGTACTGCCATCAATTAAACTTAAACATCTGCATAAAAGTCAAATTGACTTTTTTCAGTCGGCGTAATTGTTTATTATATGTGTAAAAAAATCTGAAAAGAAATGCGAGCCATTCATTTAACCAAGTGCAATTTTTAATGTATCTTAAAAAAATATTTCTTACAATAATTCAGAAGAGTACGTGCGTATGTTCGCTTGGTAACTTTTATTACCACTTTGCAGGCTCCAAATCCGAAAGCTCAGAGACCGAGTAAGCTGTAAAAGTCACAAGGCAGTAAAACATCACCGCTAATTATGTTAGATTTTATGACGTGTAAAGTGGTTCAAATTGAATTAGGTACTCCAGAAAACTCCATTATTTGATTAGGTCTTCGTTAAAGGTCATAAATACATCCATTAATCCACCCATCCATTACAGCCTTTAAAAGATCATAGCTGAACGTAGGTCTTCCCATAGATTGCTTCATAGGGGGGATTTTGCCATAGTTGCCACGCTTGGCAGGCGAGTTGGCAACCGCAGTTTTTTATAATTTTGAGTTGTTATCAGGAAGATGCTGCTCATCTCCGCTGTGTGCTGTGTGTTGTTTCAGTTTCCTGCTGTCACCTCTTACATACCCACGGAACGATATGAGGTAGTGGATATTCTCACACACGATATACGTGATAGAGCCATACTGCAGATTGTATAGTTGTAGCACGAATTGGTCATCGACTCGACCGGGTAAGGACCACGCTCTCACAGAATACCAGCGTAAAATAGCAGCTTAATGCTGCTGTGTTTTGTATGGTGAGTGTAGAGAACCGAGACCCTTTTCACTGGAAAATAGGCATTCCATCTTAGTCCTCACGGCTGCTAACGCATCTGCATTTTGATTCGTAAACGTCGATAGATGTAGATATCTGTGCCACAGCAACCACTTACCATCAGGTGGACTGTGTGCTCGCTTGTCACCCTTATCCTATAAAAAAACTACACGGTTATACATGTGTGCATACATTATAGTAATTACCCGGACGAAAATGATTCCATTATAAGATATTTTGAAATATATTATTAAATTTACATACCTAAGTTGTATCTAGAACATGGTCCTGTAATAGCAGTAATATAATAACTAGATTTGTATCCCACAAGTATTAGGTCGCGAGACATATAAAAATATTTCATAAAATGTTACAAATTTGTATAGTATAACGATTAACACATTAAATGAAACTGATTTGACGTATTTTATCGCGTTTAATTTAACTTTTTTAATTCCATTGTATTTTATTAAAAATTTCAGTGGAAACAGCAGCCGCTGAGTTTTGTAAGGTAAGTGATGAGAACCAGAATGTATTTTATTGGTAATGAGGCATTCCATTTGAGTTCAACAACGATAGATACCATCGGGTGGACAGTGTGATCGTTTGTCACAATTACATAAAGAAAACAAAACGTATTGCTGCCGCTAAGTAACAGTGCACTTGTGGCGGCGCTGTCGTCGCACTACAAGCGAAGCACATTGAAGCCTAAATCGCGCTATCAAAGTTCTGAAGTTAACGCGCTATATAATAGAACAGCTCCGTAATAACACGGAGCGTTGGCCGCTCTCCGGGCTGAACACCTTCTCCGGCGGGAGATCTCCCCTTTTTTCCTTTCCATGGCCAAACACTCAATGTTTATATTCCAGTTTGGATAGTAATGTGGCGGCGCTGTCGTCGCGCCACAAGCGAAAATACATCGAAGCCTAAATCGCGCTATCAAAGTTCCGAAGCAAATACAGTATATATACAATAGCTCCGAATTACCACTCGGAGCGTTGGCGGCTCCCCGGGCAGAACACCTTGCCCGGCGGGAGATTTCCCCTTTTCCTTCCACGGCCACAGTAAGAATAACTACACCAATATAATTACTGACTGTGAAGCATTTAAGAGGACGACATTCGTCGACGAGGATTCAGGGACGAAAACGCTTCTGTGACCTTCTTTGTCTGAAGTTATTTGCAGGTGCCATTTACCATTAGACAAAATGTTAGCTCGTTTGTCGCTTCGACTATGGTTCTTTGAATTCTAACGAAAAGCAATAATATTTTTAAATGTCACGTCCTTGATTTAGTTTATAATTCTACTTATTTTTGAATTTAAAGTTAATAACAATCAAAATGTTCAAGGTAAAAAATAGGAATCATGTTGTTATCAGTTCTTGAAAAAATGTAATAAAATTTACTACCTTTTTTTAATGGCTTTTTGATTGCTAATCAACTAAGTTGCTTCAATAGTATATGTATTGCCCTATTTATTGAATAAAAAAGTACTAACTGTGTGGTGATAGTAATTTACCTTAATTTTAACCACAATATTACGATACTGAGCAGTGTTCAATGGCAATGGGCCGATTGTATATTCTCGCAGAAGCGATAACGGTTGAGTAAGACAAATTTCGATTTAAAACTTTGTATCGGCAAGGGTAGTCCATGACAACACCAACACCAATCAAGATGGACCTTAGGGTGTGTACGTATGTACTATGCATATATATTTTTTAATAAATGTACACTTTATATAAGTAAGATGTTTCACACTTGGCAACAATTGTCTTTGGCATCCAAAGTTGACTGGCAGAGAATGCCACATGGCATTAAGTCCGCCCACGTACTCTTAGCTTTAAGGTATTACATTTAAGCTTTATAATAAATGAATAAATAAATATTTACCGAATTATGTAAGTATAACTGCACTACAAATACTACACTACAAATAGGGCCATTGGCTTTAGCCGCATTCTTTTTAGATTGTAGCGGTGTCTGTAGATTAAAAAAAATTAAAATATAAAAATAATATCATAAAATTAATCTCTAAAAGTGAATATTTTGAAAACTTCTCCGAAAATATGTATACGTACAATATGGATAGCTAAAAGAAAATTATGACAACCTTCCTTCATATGCAATGATAAACAATGTCCTGAAACACCTTCATCCATCAACTTCATCAGATCGTCACTCCAACTAACGGAAACTAAAAACTATCTCAACAATGCGCCTGCCATGCAACTTGACTTGAAGCTTGACTTGCAACATGTAACTTTTTAATTAAAATTACATAGTACCCAAAAAAATCCGATGTTTCAATAGACGTGCATGTAGAAAGTTTAGTAAAACTTTATTCCCTGTGCATGTAAATGTTGACGTTTAGGAAATCGATATCGCTCACTAAACATACAAATTACTGTGTCCAAAGTAATTAATTTAAACAGCAGTCAAGTTTGTTTGAGCTGGATCAGTTACAAGACACAGGCAAAATTTTCCAGCTACTTTTGATAATGCAAGAATTTTATAAATTTGCAATGAGGTCGAAAAAATTAAGAATGGCTGGATGTCTGCTCCATTGGTTCAGTGGTCGTAACCGTGATTACTGATCATGAGGTCCCAGGTTCGAATCCCGGGTCGGGCCAAAATCAGCTATTGGGTTTTTCTGTCAAGAATTTCTCAGTAGCAGCCCGGGGCCAGAAGGTTTTACGTGTTTTCCGAGGCACGGGGCTCGGAAAGCACGTAAAGCCTAAGGTCAAAGAAGTGTCAGGGAATAGAGAGTGCACCTGTGTTTGCGCATACACTAGGGTACTATAATCCTGCCCTACGCAGATGGCTAGTCTACGTTGAGACTGACCGCCGTTACCGAAATTCGGTCTAGAGATGCAAATGTAAATATTAGCAACATACCTAAATATATAAAAAGATGTTAAAAGATCGGTTACGACCCTTCTACTAGAGTAGAAGTTTCTAAAATATAGTGGAAGGTATTATTTCTTAAGTATTACCGCTTTCATGTTTGTACAGTTAAAATTGAATTAAGCCATCCCTAATATTCCATATCTATCAGCTTTTACACAACGGCCAGAAATTCCCTTAACTTTTACAGAGGACAATAAAGTGGAAAGGGTTTATTGAATTATTACTCGATTTGCATCGTAAATTTATCTACGACCGCATTTATAAACGAAGGATAAACAAAGATAAAACGTATTGTGTGTATTTTGGCCAAAACCCTACATAATTAAACGAAGGCAGAGCATTTCTAGACGAAACGATTGGAGGGGCTTCAATAGAGTTTTTTCTCTATTGGTAATAGAAAATACCCTATTATAATAATGCTTCAGTCTTGTGAGCAGATTTTATTTTACGTTGTAAGTACCTATGTCGATTGTCTATGTAAATCACGCACAGGTGGTGTGTTTGATACCGTACTGTTATTTGAAAAAAGAAAATGGCCAAATTCTATTTTTGATATTTTTTCTGTGATCATGTATTTTGATTTCGTTTTGTTTAACTAAAACCGACCAATTTTTTATTGCGCCATGGATTAAAAAATATAGCCTATGTTCTATTCTAGTATGTTATTTTGACTTAACATTGCTAAGCTTCATCAAAATCATTCTCAACCCACATTCTTTAACTTTCAAAGTTTCCAAACAACTGTCCATAAATAGGTTAAACACCACGGGGAAGCTACACAGCCTTGTCTGACACCTTTTTGCATGCCAAACCAGTCCGAGTAGACCCCGTTGATCCTGACACAAGCAGTCGAGTCCCTATAAAGAGACCTTAATGCCTGTATCAAAGCAGCGCTTAACCGAAATGAGTTCAGTGTTTGCCATAACACATTCCTGTCCACTCTGTCATAAGCATTTTCCAAATCCATGAACGCACTAAAAACTTTCTGGTTTTTGGCCAAAAACTTCTCCGCCATCATGCGCATGGAAAAGACTTGATCCGTAAGATAAAACTATAATTTCGATTTTTTTTATTCCTATTCCACTTTAGGTTGATATTTTTATCTTTATATCATTTTAATGTAATTCCAATTACATATTTCATGTCTTGTTAAATTATTCTAACCCATCTATTTGTATAGAGTAAAAGACCCTTATAAACTATTTAAGGCTCTATTTGTAACTCACTTTAGATTCGAAAAATGATAAAAAATGCATAAGAATATTTAGTGTCTTGTGAATCCACGAACTTTCACTTATATCAAACAGTGGTAAAGCCAAGTTCGTGACCTGCGGTCAACGATGGGCATCGAAGCGAGGCACACGCCGTGGGAAATCAGCCCTCTGCCTTAAATGCTTCACAGCTGTCGATTTGAAATGCAAACTCGTAAAAATGATAATAGTCTTAGCATGCATGGTAATTTCAGTTCGTTTTGTAGGTTTGTGTATGCTGCATAATTTTTCTATAAAATTTGGGGTAAAGAATTGCTGAGCCGTGGTACGGCGAGCGTTTAGCTCAGAGGCTAAACGCTCGCCGTAAATTTCACAGTACGCGAGCAACCCAGGTTCGATCTCCGCCCTCACCAATGAAATTGTTAATTACAATAATTTTACGAGTAAATGCTCATTTACCCTGTTCTCGCTAGTGAAGGAAAACATTGTTATGAAACCTGAGAACTCAAAAAAATTCGATGATATGTGAAGTCCGCCAGTTGCCCTTTAAACCCTCTCAGAAATGAGAGGTTGCCTGTGCCCTGGAGTGGGACATATATGGGCTGTAACTTAAACTTTTTAATTTTTAATGAGTTGCTGTCTTCAGGACAAAATGCATCACTAGGTTATGCTTTGTATCTTCTCCATCAGCTCGTAAATCCACTACTGTATTTAGAGAGAATGAAACACGAAGAGTGTGCGCAGGAATTACATGATTTAATTCCTCCCTCGCCCAGGCCACCATCGGACTACCAGACGGTCGGCGGATCTCCAGGCCTTTGTTGTCTACATTCCACATACTACTTGAACTAAACACTTTGTTTCATCTATCATAATGCGTATATTAGTAGAGGAGAATAATTTTCCAGCTCCTGACATTCCGTACGATTACACTCTAGGTGTGTTCAAGCCAAGAGTGAGTAGACTTTTTTACACTAAGACGATTTTTAATAGTAAAAAAATAGATCTCTACCTCTCTCTCTCTCGTTGTAATAAGATTTTGCCATAATCATCTCACTTGGCACTTTTGACCCTACTCTCCATCAGCTTATTTTACGTCTGGTGTAAATTGAATGGATATACTGCCGTGTGCGAAATCCATAAAATCTTTATTACATCCCATAGCTGCCTCTTTAGACACCCACGGGACGAAATAGGGATGATAGATTGTCTTTAGCCACTTAATCCGAATAAACCTCCGATTTTATCGCTTGGCTAAGTTAGAACTAGTTTTGACGTGTGCACTGGAGCACTATATATAACACGTCCTGCGCAGTTGTTATTTTAGCCTTTGGAAGTTGAGGGTGAGGTTGAAACATTGAAGTAATATGTACTACGTACTAGAACAGACACCACAATCAAAATTTGTGTGTAGTTTGTACCATAAAAAGGTTCACAGTACCTTTTTATGGCACAGACTAAGTAAGTTTGAGGCCGTGGGCACATCGACACTTGGTTGTTGCAAACAACCAAGTCTCGGCGTCTCTTCTAGCACGTGGTATACTTCGATGGGTCGGAATCACAAATTTTAACAATAGTGATAGTTCTTTTAAATATTTGCAAGTATTATATAGATTTCTTACAACCCTATATTTACAATGTGTTACATCTACGATGAATGCGTAGTTGAACTCTTATGACAATAGCATGACAAAAACTACTTTCCTGTGGATATCATAAAAATCAGCAAAGAAACGTATCACGAAAATAACACAGTTATCGAAAAATGGTTGAATAACCTTGTCAATATATGTGTCAAGGGTGTTGTCTGTGTGGTTATAGACCGCGGGTTCGATATCGTATTTGTATGGCCTAGAAATAATTATTCCGGCACCCAGAGTCGTGTTAGTACATGTTCTATTTCTATATGTAAAATTTCTTCAGGGTTTACAGAAGAAATATTTTTAAGATAGAAATTGGTCTAGATTTGTACCACTCACTTATCTATTTCTGTCGATCCATAAAGCATCCCTAAAGAACTGAAGGAGTTAGAGGTATTTTATCAACGTGACAGTGACAACGCATCAGTCGTTGTTGGCCCTTCTTTGTTTTTGTTTCTGTTTTAAAGACACTTTAGACTTTTTAATATTTTATAAATTCTACCACGATGTGGAACCGCACATTATAGCCCTTTCAGAACGAACTGTACCAAGCGTGCGTTATCATAAAAAAAAATCTAGCGCGCGTGGAATTTCGTTTTACTATCCCGAAACGGTCTCGATCGATTGTACGTTAACTTAACTACACAGCATAAAATGCATCGCCGGGCTCGGAGGGGTAGTGACGTGTTTTTGAGTGTTCAAGATGGACATGACAACATAACATTACAAGAGGTACAGATCAGCATTACCGCCATCCTTCGATAAACGTTTTGACCAAGTTGGCTATTTCCTTGTTTTTCATGATCTGACAAAGGTAGGAAATGCAGGCTAGAAAGCTGCTCTTTTACCACATAAATAAGATGCACAAAATGCTATGTATAATTGTGTCTAATATTAAATAAAGATTGGCTTTTAAAATTTCATATAGTGATTACATATAAATTAGAAATGCTTTAAAAGTACCTACTATATTTATTGTTTTTTAATTACTAAGCGCACAATATTGTTGTTAACAGATAAATTACTGTACTGTACTGTATAATACAGTAATAATAAAAATAATGTTGATAAATTTAGATAAACATTGATTTTGATGGTTTAGAATTTTGCCTTCCTTCGTAAAGCACGATTGTGCGTTTACAACACTTGAAAACATTCCAGACACTTAAGACCTCAGGGATCTCAAATAAGTCTAGTATTACATCGAAAATAAAAATATTTTTTGTCGTTCTGAAAGGGATAGAATCGTGGAGTCGTTTAGAATTTCAAACTACTGATATATTTATCATAAATACAGAAAAAATTTCGATAGGTGCAAAACAGATAACAGCTGAAATTATCTCTCGTATTTTATTTAAATTTAAAATAAGTATAATTAACTTAACTGTTTAATTTATAACTCCAGTTTGTAAAACAAGTGTTAGCATTATTATCACTTATAGGAATGTGCATTTAAATTATTTAAATAACTTATATTCATCTTCCTCCATAACATCTGTCAAACTAAATAAAAATTACTATTCTTCTATCTCTCCTCGGTTAATTCACTTTACTACAATGGAAAATGTCTCTGAAGTTGTGAATATCCAAAAGGAATTGGAAGGAGCTTGACCGAAGATGGCGGAGTTTGAGAAACGTCTGAAGGCTGCAACTACTCCAACTAACCCAACAGTTTTACAGCTTCGGGAGGAGTTCGATTCATTCAAGGTACTTGTTAGTTCCATGTTCAGCCTGCTACAACAGCAAATTCAGAATGCAACAAAAGTGTTGATGCAATCAGTATGTATCACCGGAGAAAAGTTCTGCTTTTTCATGGAATAGCTGAGGCTTGAAGTTGACCCAACAGCAAATTCAACAAGTTGCACAAGTATCTGGGTCTACCTCACGTTACAGATGAATCTCTCAAGAAATGTCACAGACTTGGTGTACAAACCAGTACCCGTCCAAGGCCAATTCTTGTACACTTTAACGATCATAGCACTAAGTCTGCAATTTGGAATTTAAAATCTAAGTTTAAAGGGTCTGCCATTTCAATGTGTGAATTTCACTAAATTTCGTCAGTCCATACATAAGAATGCCCGTAAGCACTTCGGAATTAGAAATGTCTGGACTATTGATGGTGCAATCTATGTAAAGCACTCGGGAGGCCGAACGAAGATTTCCACTGAGGAGGAATTGGAAGATCTAATAGCCAAGTACCCTATGGATGGTTCCCCTGAGAGTTCTAACAAGGCCCCTAATACAGGTCACTCCAACGCAGCAGGGCTCTTCGAATCGGCAGAATGATGCAGCACGTCGCACTCAAACTTCAGCGGTAACTCACATTGATGACGTGAAGAGATCTAGACGACTGTTAGGCAAGAAGTAATTCCTACATTGCTTTTAACGTTACAAGGTATACTTGTTATTCTTATTATCGTATTTTGTTATGTTCATCTCCTTTCGTATTTTTTTTTCTCTCTTACAGTTTACTTTGTGTAACATAATAACTATTCTTAGCTTTATAAACCGTCAGCATTAGACTAGAATATAAATCGATTGTATTTCAATTCTTTGTAAATAATGTGCTATAACTTGTCTTAAGTATTCCTTTAGTCATATTACAATAGTTTTATGTTGATTAATAACTAATCCTATTATTTGATTCTTATACTGCAGTAAACTTTAATTGTATTTGTAAATTTTAGTAATTAGTATGTGTTTGTGATTTTCATTATGTAAAAGTGTTAAATGTTATCATTTGCCATAGATAAATGTTATTGTAGTCCGTAGATGCTAGAGCTAGACATAGACAGTGGCAAAGACAAGGCAGAGACTATTGACCATAGATAATAACTTTACTGTCAACATTGTAATGGTAACATGGCACAGATCCTTTTGCCATACAGCCGAATTTTGTACTTTGTAGATTTAAATTTTCTTAATGTTTTTTATATAATTTGTTTTCAAAATCTTGAGTTATTTTAAGCTGATTTTATTGCTAGGTTTTTTTTTCTCGATTATAATAATACTGTAGCCCTGCTGTTTAGATATTTAGTTTTATTTTTATTTTTATATTTATATAATTTTTGTTTATAATTTGAATGACTGTGTTGGCTTGCTATTTAATTAGGTACTTAGATTCTTTCTTTTTTTTATATTGTTATTTCCGCTTTAATTGATAGTCCAGTAGAATTGTTTTTTTTTTGTTATTTAGTACTGATTATTTCATGTAAACAGTTAACTGGTGGATGATGTTTCATGATTTATTAATATTTAAGTCATTGTTTTCTATATTTTGGTTATATATTTTTATATATCATCGATATCTTTATTTAAATTGTATTTTATATATTTCTATTTTATTTATTTTTATATTGGGTATATTTTACACATTGTTAACTTATCATGTCTGACTCTGACTCTTTTATTCTATTGAGTCAGAGAGTTCTTTTGTATCTTTTGATGATCAGATAAATTATAGTGCCCTCTTTAAGTAGCCAATTGATACCATTTTCACTTTTTGATAAAACGTTAAATATTTGCCATATTAACGCACAAAGCATTCCCAGCCACTTTTCTGAGCTAGAAGCATCATTCTCTAACAATAATATACATGCTATCTTAGTTTCAGAATCTTGGTTGAAACCGTCTTTACTTTCGGCATTGTATCCTCTTCCTGGGTTTGTGCTGATTAGGAATGATCGTATAGATAAAGGAGGAGGTGGAGTTGCAATATATCTCCACGCTCAATTTCTTACAAAATCATATTAGCATCCCTCTTCTTATACTGCTTCCGCTGAATTCCTTTTATAGAACTAGATGTAAAGGGCTCAAGGATGATTTTGAGCAGTGTATTGTCCTCCTTCACTGATTACTTCAATTTAGAAGATGCTCTTGATAACATTGGTTCTGAGTACGCTCACTGCATAATCGGGAGATTTCAACACGGATTTACTGGAAAATTCAGTCCGGTCTCAAAGCTTCGTAAAATCATTGAGTCTGTCAATCTCAACATTCTTCCTTTAAATGCAACTCATCATAATATCGACACTGATGACTCTGATTGATCTTATTATAGCTGACCTCTGACAGGGTGCTATCATATGGACAACTTGAAGCGCCGATTTTCCCGCCATGATCTTATTTATGTATCATACAACCTTAAACCTCCCAAATATCAACCTACTGTACTGTCCTTACGTAATTTTAGTAGAATTAATATGGATAAGCTTTGAAAGACGCATCGCTTATAGATTTTACGCCATTAACAACTGCAACCACTGTAGATGATAGTAACTATTTTTAATAACATAATTCATGTTTTGTATGATAACCATGCTTCTGTGCATAAAGTAAAATTACGACGTCCACCAGCCCTGGATGACTGAAGAGGTACGGAAGGCCATGACCAGGCGTAATCGAGCCTTTGCCCGGTTCAAGAGGAGCAGATCTGAGGAAAACTGGTTGTCTTTAAGAAGGCCAGAAACAGATGCAATCAGATGGTACGTTCTGCAAAACGCCGATTTATCCATAGCAATATAAGTAATTCTTCGCCAGCTGATGTGGAAATTCCTTAGTTCTCTAGGGTGGTAAACACCTTCTTTGGATTGTGGTTTATCTCTTTTCACGATGCTTTAAATTCATTTTGCTTCTGCTTCTGCATTGGACCTATCAATCCGATCCCAAACAGTCGCCATAGCTTCAATTCCGTCTCCACATACCAGTCTTTCTTTTTAACCCTGTTGATCAGGATGAAATTAGAAAGACTCTTCTGGCAATAAAATCCAAGGCTGTCGGTTGCGATGATATTAGTAGAGCCATGATTATTAATATCCTAGAACACATTCTCCCTGCATTACTCTTATTGTTAATTTTTCGCTTGACTCGGGTCAGTTTCGAGTCAGTGGAAAAGCTGTAAGACCCTCCTAAAGTATCCAATCCTACACTTCCCAATCATTTCCGCCCCATATCAGTTTTACCTTTCCTATCTAAAGTTCTGGAAGCCTGTGTTCATAAGCAAATTTCCAATTTCATATATAAACATAACCTCTAAGTACTTTTCAGTCCGGTTTCGTCCTGGTCACAGCACTACAACTGCCTTACTTAAAATAACTGAAGATATTAGAGAAGAATGGAAAACAAGAAAGTTACAGTTGTGGTGCTCGTTGACTTTTCTAACGCTTTTAACACAGTTGACCATGATATCCTTTCTTATTATAGGTTTGCACCGTCAGTCCTGGAATGGTTCTCATCTTATCTTCGCGGACGTCAACAGTCTGTCCACGTGGAGCAAATGACCTCACAGTGGTTGACCTGGTTTCATGTACCGCTATGGTATACTTCTCCTTTAATCTTCTATATTTATTAATTCCATCACATCTAATATTGATTGTTCGTACCATCTGTATGCTGATGATCTACAATTTTATGTACAGTCTGACATTTGTGACATCCATAACGCGATTAACAAATTGAATTCCAATCTCAAGTCAGTCCGTGATTGGTCCATGCGCTTTGGAGTGTCTGTTAACCCTACGAAATGCCAAGCGGTGATTATGGGTAGCTCAAGGATGCTTGCAAAATTGATCCCGCCAGCCTACCTCCTGTCTGTTATAATGATCGCCTGATCGTTCTCTTCCTCAGTTAAAAATCTTGGTCTCCATATTGATAGTACTGTCCTGGGGTTCATATCGAAACATGTCGTAAAGTCGCTGGTTCTTTACGTTCTCTTTATCGCTTGAAAAATTTTCTCCCTTTAAGACTAAAATTATGCTTGTACAGTTACTTATTCTACCGATCATTGATACTTGGATTTAAACCAAAATCTTCTTAACAAGCTAGAGCGCCTACTCAACAATTGCGTCAGATACATTTTCAATCTTCGTAAATTTGATCATATCTCTCACTATCGCTCTCGCCTTAAATGGCTCATTAAACAGAGGCGTGACTCTAGAATTTTGCTTGTTCTCTCTCTATCTTAAATGATCCATCCACCTTCTTATCTCAAGGAGAAATTTCAGTATATTTCCTCAACGCATGATAGAACTCTGCGGTCCTCATATAATAATAAACTAAGTATCCCACTACATTTTACTAATTTTGTTAGTAAACTTCACCATTCAGGCTGCACTGCTCTGGAACTCCCTGCCCGATGACGTCAGAAAAACATCTAATAAGACTGCCTTCAAAAGATTGGTACATAAGCACTTTATTGATAGTTAATATGGTCAATTTGGTTACTTTTGTTGTTATTTTATTTATATTTATGTTATATATCTATTTGTATTTATAATATATATATTTATGTATCTATGTATTTGTATGTAAATATAATATATTGTCTGTATTATATTTTATAGTATATGTTTATTGTATTTATATATATAATATTAGTTTATTTTAAGTTTATCAGTAGTTTTTTTTTTGTTTTCCTGGATTTACTCTATTGTTCATTTAATTTGTCACCTATCACTTAATTTCCACACGTCCCGGGTTGACTGGGAGAGAATGCCTAAGGGCATTAAGTCCGCCCTTTGTAGTCCTTTTATTAAGGTGCAATAAAGTGTAAATAAATAAATAAATAAATAAAATTAATTCAAGATCTGAATATTCATAGATGTTTCTTGTATTTACGCAAATATTACACATTGAATTAGCCAAAATAAATGTACCTACTGATTTTATCGAATTTATTTTTAACTTAATTTTTTTATCCTGCCGTCAGGGTAATGATTGTAACGGTCATGAAATTAAATTTAAACTTGTAAAACCCCGAGTTTTTACTTAAATAAAATTTAAAATAACTAAGCATTCTAACTTATTGCTTTAAATGCTAATAAAGAAGAAGATCGATCCATTTTTGAATAAATCCACATGCTTTGTCACTTGGCTTGAGTTCGTAATTATTTTCCTCCTAAACGGCTTGACCGATTTAGACGAAACTTTTATGAGGTACTTATGGGGTCGCCTGAATGGTTCTAAGGTATAGTTTGTTGGTTCGCTGTTCGAAACCGGGGCCGATTGCTTTAGTATTATTGAAAAAATTGGTATAAAAGATATTACCCATTTAATGCTTTATTTATACTAGGTAACCCGCCTACCAACGTCTGGCAGACGTTGTTCTGCCTTTTCTAGTGGTGTGATGATTTTGACTTCAAATTCACTTTGGATATTTTACAGTGTAAATATAAAATTTATTAATAATTAGACGACAGCGCAACCTATCAGGTCCAGATTCTGTAATTTTCTTTATTGGCCCAAACATTAACCAACATACTATGTGAATATGACCTCAATCGTTCAGAAGTTCCACGATCACTAAGAGACGCACCAACTAATATATTATTTATACCTATATAAATATATTAAGCGTTGGGTCTAGCGCAGGCGAATATGGAACGACCGTAAAGGAAGGATGCGACAAAAATAAACGATTCTTATGCATTTTGCTCCAACTCGTTTTAATATTTCACTAGCAACGTTAGGTGGCAGGCAACGATAACGATGCAAGGTGTAAAATGATACTTAACTGTGAAATGGCTACGTGATCTAAATCAAAATGTTGTGCTTTTAGACTTATTTTTACTTTGCGTTGCCAGTATTGTAAAATCTCAGATGGAAAATCACTAGACTACAATAACTATGTAGGTTGATCATTCAATTTTAGGCTTTAGAAAAATTTTGACACATTTGAGATGGCTGTCTCACCGTTTACCTTCTGGCATATATTCCAAAGTCTAAGAAACTGACTATTCATTCAGACTTCTGTTGATTTTACACCGTCATTAAGACGATTTTAAATTTTATTTAACTCGTAATGGTAACAGCATTACCATCAAGGTACTTATTGTTTATCCCTCACCATGCGATCAGCGTCATCTTGAAAGTCTGTTGTGTTTCGTGGTTTTGTTATATTAAAATAACACAAAAACAAAACTTAAAAATAAATAGAGCAAGGTCAAAGTTACCAACAGAAAGAAACTAAATATCACTGACGATTCACCTATTAAAATGAGCTGGGCTTTGAGAGATATGTAAATAGCATGGATTAACAAGATCGTCTATTTATGTAAAAGAGAAAGGAATGTGTTGCGTTCGTAACGCATTCCCGCTGAGTATGTTCTTCTTAATCCAGATCATATCAACGTCGGGGATCGATTCGCTCGGGTTGCCCTTTTATATTTTTTTCGTATTAAGAATCCACCGTCACAAAGAACGCTTGTAATTCTAGCTATTTACGTTCGTCGTCTTGTGTAATGAGATCTGGTGAGTCTCCGGTTTTCCATAATTTGCTAAGCATTTTTTACATAAACTGGATCATGAAAATAAATTATGTAGTCTTACAAAGAGTTCAATTATATTGTAACAATAGGTAGAAAGTTCTCCGTGTGGTGGTGGCGTAGGAGAATCCATTATTCCACTTCGTCCCGTGGGTAAGGGAAGACTGCCTCTTTGGGCCAGTGGTCGGGTAAAATCAGTTATTGGGTTTTTCTGTTAAGAAATTCTTCTAGCTCTTCTACTTCGAGAAGTTGGCGTTGTTGCACCTCCGTGCCTCGGAAAGCACGTAAAGCCGTTGGCTTCTGATCTATCTTCAGTCGCGTCGAATTACTGTCTCCGTAGAGACTGGCTGGTCTGGAGAACATAATGATATATTATAGAAAGCCAGTTAAATAACAAGTTGAGGGACATAAATAAATTGGTGATGTAGAACAGCATTGCCTTATCCAGAGTCTTTAGCATGAGAATCGCTTTCAAGAAATGCGTGCTTGCACATTCCTATTAAGGACTATATTCGGCTATAAACTTAAAACCACTTATAAGATTGATTAAATTTAGGTTTTAATGTATAAAATTTTACGTGGTAGAGCCATGCTGCAGCTATATTAGTAGTGTAGTTATAGTTGTTGCACGACTGGGTCGGCTCGACCGGGGTAGGACCACGCTCTCACAGAATACCAGCGTAAAATAGCTTAACGCTGCTGTGTTTCGTATGGTGAGTGTAGAGAACCGGAGACTCTTTTTACTGGAAACGAAGCATTTCATCTTAGTCCTCACGGGTGACAACGCATCTGCATATTGATTCATAATCGAGGATAGATGTCTGTCTGCCTGTCTATGGGCCACAGCCACCACTTACCATCAGGTGGACTGTGTGCTAGTTTGCTAATTTTCACCCTTATCCTATTAGAAAAAAATGTAAACGAACCCTCTTTTTATTTGAAGTCAACATTTTCAACCAATCTAGAAAATCGTTATTTAATTTCTTTAACTCGCACTTGGCTGCCATTTAATCTTTTTAAGCGTCAGAATCGCTTACTCATGCTGACGGAGCTGTTTTTAGAATAACATTATTCTTTATATTTACATAAAGCGAGAGCGATGAATAATGTCAATTACTAAGCCAATTACGTCTCCATCCTGCAAGTCAATATTCATTAAATATGACCCGTGAGGTCGTGGCAGCACAGTTAAAAGTCGGATTTATTGATTGTGTGATTTATAATTTCAGTGCTATGTTCAACGAAGTTAGTCCGAAAATGGTTTGCAGCATGAATGTTAAATATGATTTCTTATTTTAATAATGCGATAAGTTGAGATTGTTCCTTACAATCATTTACTCAGATCTTCAAAAGTAAAAAGTTCCAGCCAATATACGTCCTAGAGAGCACTGGCCTCTCCTCATTTCCGACAGGGTTATAGGGCAATTAGTTCTCCGCGCCGCTTCAGTGCGTGTTAGTGGACTTCAAATGTCCTCGAAATATTTTATTTGTCAAACATGGTTTCCTCATGATGTTTTCTTTCACCGCCGCGCTCGTGGTAAATCAGAAATTTGAAGGGTTGCGGCGGAAATTGTCGTCACGATTATCAGGCGCATCGAAGATCGCAGTATCAGACGTTTCGCACCTTTGTTCGTCGCCTGGGGACTTTACGTCAGGGGTAATTGAGACGGTTTATCGCCTTCTATCGGCTGCCAAAGATTTTTTGGAATTTCCGTAGTCCCCTTACCGACATTCACGGGACGAAAGGGTGATGGATTCTTTTACTCCACCACCACACTCCAAGTAAGCTTTGCTTCTAATTAGAGAGCCTATTTTATACGTGCTAGAGCCACGCTGCAGCTATATTATGGTTGTAGCACGAATGTGTCAGCTCGACTGGGAAAGGACCACGCTCTCACAGAATACCATCTTAAAATAGCAGCTCAATGCCGCTGTGTTTCGTATGGTGACTATAGAGAACCGGATAATTAATCGAGGATAGACGTAGATGTCTATGTATCTCAGCATCCACTTATCATCAGGTGGGCTATGTGCTCGTTTGTTACCCTTATTCTATAAATTACTCTCTTGTTGTCTTGAACACTAAGTAACGAAACGGATGGAAATACAGACAGTGGCAAATTATTCCATTTCTTTACATATGCGCATTACGAACGACGAGAAAAACCATTTAGTTAGAATGTTTGCTCTATCGACCCATGGAGTGATTGAAGCTTCGACCATATTCTCTCTTATCGGCAATTTTGACGGTATCCATAGACTGTGAATAAACAAACCCTAACTATAATAATACGAACTACCCTATAGTGTTCAGAGTATGTGCAAATATTTGCCCCCACACTTCAGCAGCCCCCTGGGCTTTGTAATAAATATCTCATATCGCTTGCAAGTGTTCCTTCCCTCTTTTTCCCATCCTATTCAAGGTAATACATTATTTAATTTAATGTGATCAGACTTTGATTATTGTTTATGAATTTCACCCATCCGCCACCCCATCGCCTTCGTCAAATGCCTCGTTTTAAGTAAAAAGGGTTTCCGGTTCTCTAAACTTACCATATATGAAACAGCCGCTTAAGGCTGTTATTTTACGCTGATACTTTGTGAGAGCGTGACCCTTTTCTGGTTGAGCAGACCCATTCGTGCCACAACTTGCCACAACTATAATATAACTACAGCGTGGCTCTACTACGTGGCAAATCGTGGTATTATATCACGGTTTTTTATTCTTATTCAGCATCATCATCACTATCGCCATATTTAATATCATCAGTCCCCTTTATAATAAACTGCTGAGTCTGATAAAGCTTAAAAACCAATAGTAACAGCACTAACATCGCTAAGAATAGATATGACGGTATAATCATATCAGATATTTATATCTGATATAAAATCCCCAGATCTGATATGGCTATGATCTTCGATCCGCTTACAATCGTGGCGATAAAGGCGAATCTTCCCTATTATATGAGACGACTACATTGCGCTACGGACTGTTAATGACTGCGAGAAGTACAACGCTATGCTGAGTGAAATGCAATGCACATATCATATAAAGTTCGGTAATTAGTTCTTCTATGTAATCCTCTGACAGGCGTCATTTATTGCCACTCTATTTTTATGAGATTTTTGTATTGAGATTCCTATACGGCGAGTTCACTTTGTAGAAACACAATGAACTCAAATTGTAACTTGGCTAGGCGTAGTTCATACAGGATATTATCTGTGTGTCTGTTATGGGAGACTATGTGAATGATAGAAGTTTTGATGTATTTCAAAAAACTGACACGGCTCGGCATACTGCAAGTGATGTAGAAGCTGTTCATAGTTATATGCAAATTACTTACCTTCGTTTATGGATTTGGATAGTTGTGCACATTTGAGTGACCAGCATTATATTAATATTAGTATCTAAATTTGCCATATCATAGCAAGTACCACACTTCAGTAATTTAGCGATAATTAACCTGTTACATTTTGTCTTGCCAGCCATTTGCGAGTGAACCTTTTTGCCAAAGCGTATTAAATTTTACACCTTAGGTGATATAGTCTAACTTTTATTGCACCGGGTGTCGTATTCTCTCCATCTATTTACGTTTATTCATGAAAACATTTAATTCCCAAGGTAATTATCTGCTACATACTAATGCCTTTATACGGCATTAATATTTAATATATTCTTACTTAGAATATATTTCGTTTTTATTTGGTTTATTATACTCTTGGTGATAAAAAGATATTTAAAATGTGTATTTTACAACAAAAAGTACATGTTTTAAATAGCAAAGTCACAAAGTAAAATTGAATTTTGCTTATAGTAAATCAATTTCAAAACTGAAAACAAAGACATCCAAGGATTATTTATTATCATTCTACGCTTTGTAATTTAATCAAATACATAATGGGATAATATTTTATTTTGCGGTTATTTTAGTTCTGTTCTCAGAAGAGTGCGAAGTGCGATCTATACTAAGTATATTTAAATTAGCTAATATTAAAAAGTTCTTCACAATCATCATCATCATCATTACACTCCTCCACAAGTTCACTGGTGAACAGAGGCCTCCCAAGGTAGGCCTCAAATTACAGTCTTATCCACCTGCATTCATTCATTTTCTGTATAGTATCTCATACCAGTTCGTTACATCAATCTAGTGGGGGGCACTCCATTTTGGCGAATGTATCATTTTTATTCCGCGGAAGCATTGATTTATATATCACACGTCTTGTATAACTCAATGCGCGAAAGACACGGTCGACCATCTCAGTCGGACTCGAAATAATCGATCCACCTACGTTTTTTCGCAAAAATGTGTCCTATGGGTTTTTACCACAATCGATAGATATTTTTTATCTTGATAATGTAATAATGCAAATAAAGGGTTGTAAAAAAACTAATAAACGGCGCGTGAAACGGGATATTTTACATACAAATGTGATGAGACATTGAAACCATAACATTTTACAAAATTTACGATTTTACTGTGAAGATCGATATTTACATTTTTTGACATTTAAAAAGATGTAAACCTTAATCTAATATGGGGTGTTTCCTCCTCTTGCTTTTATCACCGCCTGCATATGCCTATTAAGGAACGGATCAGCTTTTTATGTGTTCTTGGGGTGTCTGTTCCCATTCTTCTGTTTAGACGGCTTCCAGTTGATCCAACGTCTCGGAACTGGATTTCGGGCTCTAACCTTTCTTTTATATGGTCCCAGAGATGCTCGATGGGATTTAAGTCCGGACTATTAGCCGGCCACTGCATAACTGGAATTCCGACCTCCTGAAGATTTCCAGTTACAATTCTAACGACGTGCGGTCTTGCGTTATCATGCATGAGGTGAAAATTGTCCCCAATATACCCAGCGTAAGGCATCACATGAGGTTGCAAAATGTCCGTAATGTAATTTTTAGCATTAACCGCACGATTGCGAAAGAAAACCAACTCAGCACATCCGGTTAAAGATATGCCACCCCAAAACATTGTAGAGCCTCCACCAAACCGTACTGTTTCTCTTATGCAACACTGAGCATAACGTTCTCCTGGTCTGCGCATAACGTTACGATGTCCATGAGAGCCTACATGGGTCACTCGGCTTTCATCGCTGAAGAGAACTGTCTCCCATTGACCAAGATTCCATTGCACGTGTTGCCTAGCAAATTCTAACCTTGCCTGCCGATGAGATGCAGTGAGTTTTGGTCCCGTCGCTGGCTTGTGTGGTGTCAGGTTTGCCCCAGTCTTCTTCTCACCGTATTCTCACTTACAGACCTCCACGAGTTTCCTCAGCCTACCCTGAACATCAACAGCAGAAAGATGCCGATTTCGCAAAGAAGTCAAGGCAATAAAACGGTCATCCGTCAGGTTTGTGAGATGTTCCTTCATAAATCCGTCTCCGGCGGTACTCTGCCGTCTCTAAGTATCGTTTATAAACTCTAGGCACTGCTGATCGACTCAAATTTAATCTCCTTGCCACATTTCGCTGACTTAGCCCTTCACGAACGAGCTACCACTTGAGCGGCTTCTGCTTCAGTGGTATCCATATTTTATGGTTAAAAGTAACGATATGTCTGCTCCAAGAAAGAGTTAAAGATTAAGTCACTACGATGCACAGAACAAGAATATTACGCGTCAAAAGTCCGAAATAAACTAACCTTGCACTCTATGCACAAGTCGACAATTTTATCAGTGCGCTTAAAATGTTACAAATACCCACAATAGCACTTGTATTCATCTAAAACAATGTCAAGTGGGTACTCAGATGTTAATTTATAACGCATAAGCAAAAACATACAAATATGTCAACGCATACCAACTTTGTTACTCAAAATTAACGGGTGGGTCGATTTTTTTGGAGGCCAGTGTACATGCATGCTTTTGTACGAACAACATGCATGTACTTGCAAGCAGCGAATATACTTAAATTTCACCTAATGGTAAATAGCTACTGTAGCTCATGGACATCCGCAATTAACTTCAAACAAAGAGGTTAAATCATATCCTTGTTCACAGCTTGTAATTACATCGCCTCGCCATACCTTTTATACCGTGGAACAGTGTTGTTTGACGGTAGAAACAACGTTACGCGAGGATACCTACCTAACTTTTAATATATAAAAATACACAAATAAGGTGTTAATTTGATTACAAGAAACTATGTAGTCGTTGATTGATATTCCTATACAATTTCTATAGTAAAGAAAAAGGAAATAATCTATTCCGTCGTTCGTGTCGTGTGTAAGAATATGCACCACCCAATTTCGTACCGTGCGTGTTGTAAGAAGTGACTGTTATTACAAATGCTAGAAAAATCTTATCGCTACGGATCGATAACAGTATAACCACTTCTTTAACTTCAGATGTTAAATACCTGGACCGGCAACGGAGAGCAGTGTTTAACACGACTGGTACAACAATCGTCAATCCGTCTGCCGACAGTGGCGATTAAGGCAAATTCTAACCGGAGAGGCCCATCCAGCTGTAAACTTATACGCGCCGATAGAGAAATTCGTGATAATATAATATTCGTAACAATTTACATAAGTGTAAAATACTATTTCAATAGGCTGTGAGTCATTTCATACAGTCCTTATGTGTAACAAGCCGTATAGCCTTCTTCGTTTGAAGTTAGCTGCAGCTGTCCACGGCTGTAGTGTGATAAGTGGACAGTAACTCGTTTCACACTCCTTTAGTATAAAAAAAAAGTTTTAACCCCTGTCGGAATAGGATAACATCACTGCTTAAATCAAAAGTTTTTAAAAGCCTATGTAGAAGCAGGAACTGATAAAAATTTAGGCACATTTTTGTTTGCGTTGTTTTGTTACAAAGTTTCGCTTTTTGACAGTTGCCAGATAGCAATCAGTGGGCATAAATTCAGAGTAATAACTCGCTGTTTAAGACCGAGCGTTATCTCGTCCACGATAACAGGCCTAGCCCCTTCTCACCTTTGATGCCCTTATCAAAAGAAACCAACCTAAATACTGGTCTAGTGATGTCCCACCCTAATTGTCGACAAAAATGAAAGCATAGCGTAATTTTACTCAACATGTTTTTTTTTGGTTTGACCCCCATAACTTCGCGGACACAAAGATAAGTGCCTGTCGATGAGAAATGACATGTTTAATTGAAGCGTCCTATTAAGTGAGCGACGACAAGTATTTTGATGAAGTCTGAATAAATAAATGCCGATGGAAAGATTTACCTAACGGCAAAAATAATTAAAAATTGTAAGTAGCACGTTCCGAAATATTTTTTACCGTCTTTAAAAATTACCAATTAATTTTTAAAAAGAAGCTGTTTTTATAATGTTTTTATTTGTCAAATTTCTGAACAAATTATAATATCTTTGACATTTACTTTTATAATTTAGAAATAGAGAAATTATTCCTTAAAATGTTTATACTAAACGTTCTTTAACAAGACAAAGACATCCGATTGAGTTTTCAAGTACCGCCAAGAGCACTGTAGGATGACTCTTCAATAGATGTAGAGATGATATGCTAAGGCATACATATACAGATTGCGGGTCCAATCGATATATTTAGTCATGGGTTAGTTTCCATGATATTGTTGCCTGTGCGGCAAGTACTCAAACTTTACATTAAAGACTGGTGAAAGTCCCTTTTTATGTGGGGAGTTTCCTACTCCTTCACGTTTCGCCTGGGCAAAAACTTCCACCAACAAAGTGTGCGCAGGAATTACCTGATTTAAAACCTTCCCCTTTTCACCAATGGTACACCAGACGGTCGCCGGCCGGCAGCGGCCCTTTCTTTAGGAACTTCACCGCACGTAGACCTTACGAAACAATAGCACAACATAAAATATGTAGCCATCTCTCAGAGACTCACATATGCGCCATTTACTCATTCATCTGCCTCTGATGCCGCGCCGGCTCTAAACGAGGAACCCATAGATGGGGGGTGGCAAGAGTCTACGCACGTACCATCCATCACTAGGGCATTCTTTGTTGATAAGGTGTACTTATTTCTGTAGGCCTCTTATCGCTTATAAGAAATATTTAGACCATCGATATCATATGCGTAACGGGAACCCACACTTCAAGTATTTAAATAAATCCAATACAATGAGCGAAACCCCTCTCGCTCCCTCCTCCTTGCATCCTTACAAACTCTTAGGGCTCGGTACTCCATTGAGTAGCCAAAGGGAAGCTTAACAAAGGATCGCTGAGAAGAAAGCAAGGTTCCGGTGTCTGAAGAAGTGCGAAGTATCTAGTCCGCCTACGTACGTGTTGGAAATACCTGCCGTATTTTACATGGGATTAAGGACTATTTCTGTATAATTTTTAGTATTTTTTGTGGCGGAGAATGTTTATTATAAAATATTACACAATGCCTATCACTGGTATACGACAATAATTACCTGCAACAATATGGGAAATAAAAAAAAATCGATAAACAAATATAGTTCCTGCGAACTGCGGATGTTCAGATATTGAGGGCTAGGAAAAATACTTAAATAAGGATTTTATCTTTTGACTTTACAAACACTGAATACTTAATTACGAATAAACAAACTGGGATTTTCAAATATGAAACCAAATCAGCATACAACGATTACATAAAAAAAAAACATTTTGCTTACTGGAAAGTAATTCTTGCAAAAACCGAATTTTCAATGAAATGTGAAGTTCGCCAACACGAACTGGGGCAGCGCAGCGGACTTATTGCCCCAAAACTCATTCAGAAATGAGATAAGGCAATTAGAAGAGGATTTAGGAAATCATTAATTGTACATATTATCGTATTTAATAATATTTTATGACCACTTTTTTAATTTGTTGCTCCCTTGAGGCCAAAGAAATATACCGTACCTAAGAATATTCTGACACTTTAAAAATTGACGTAATGTAGGTCGTGACAGGAAAATTGATAAAGTTTATTGATACAAATGTAATTTGCAATTTCAACGCCAATACTATTACGAGACAGTTGTCTAATGGTTATAGCTACGGAGTAAGGACCGCCGACTTGTAAATCGTGAGTTCGGATCCACCATTTGAGTACTGTTGTTATAATCGCTAATAACGGTACCAATTTTACCTTATTACTTAATAGCTGATAAACGCGACTTAGTCCACGTTGCTTGATATATTAACAAAGTTTTCGTATGTGCGAAGGAAAAAAACATCAAAAAGATCGCACACAAAATTTCTTTGTAAACAATGTTATTCGTTGCTCCGTTTGTAGCTAAAATATATAAATTATCTGGGTTAGTAACGCAAGAGCAAGCGACGTACAGTTGACCGTGTGAAAAACCCCATATAAAAATCGTTGTTTCTTAAAACTTTTAATAACTTTATATTAAATGAAGATATCGCAATATATTTTTTAGATAAAGGCCAAGTGTCTAAGAAATAAAACTTAGAAAACTTAATTGAAATCTATCCAGTAGTTTTTCTGTGATGTGCACAACTGCAAACCTCTCATTTTATTTATATAGATTAGTTTAGCTCGTTCAGGAATCGTGGATTACGATGCACGCCGCGGTAACCCTTGATTGAGACATTTGGTTTTTAATCTATACAAATAAATTAAATTGAAGTGTCTGTTTGTAATGTCAAAATAACAGCTTTTTACTTAATGCATATGAAAGTATATACGGTACTTATAACAAAAACACAATTTTTTAAAATTTTGTCTGTCTGTCTGTCTGTTTGTTCCGGCTAATCTTCGAAACGGCTGGACCGATTTTGACGGGACTTTCACTGGCAGATAGCTGATGTTATAAGGAGTAACTTAGACTACTTTTATTTGGGATAAAGAATTAGGGTTCCGAGCAAAAAAATTAAAACCCACGAAATCCAATCGTAATAAATTACACGCGGGCGAATTCGCGGGGAACAGCTAGTTATAGAATATAAATTTTATTCATAAGTGTTTCCTTTTAATAATAATTTGATTTTCTACATGTATTAGTGCAGTATGAAATAAAAAACCAGATTTAACAATAGCGGGTAGCGTTACCTTGTCAAGTCGACAGTAAAGGGTTTTAATCCGTACAACAAATGAGTGGAATAATCTGCCAGCGTCTGTCTTTCCGTACGATTACAATCTAGGTGTCTTCAAGGCAAGAGTGAAAAGGCTTTTATTACGCTAAGACAGTGCGATTTACCATCTAGGGCTACATCAACACTTACCACAAGGTGGGATTGCAGTCAAGTACTGACTTATAATAAGTAAAAAAAACTAACATCTCCGCTTCGTGTTCGAGGTGCGCAATTTGTAAAAATGTAATAAAATATGTGTCTTATAATCTAATCTAAATAAAATAATAAATAAGAATATTAAAGATGTTAATAGCGTGAGATGTCTGCTACTGTGATTGTCTATCCAGTTGTCAAGCATGGCAATTATCGTAAATCGTCTCTTTTGTTTGAGAGGCCCTTGTTGCTCGGTGGGCTGTTTATAGGCCGATGAGGGTTCCTTTACTTAGCTATCCACAAATGTTTATTCGAAGTATTATAAGTAAATTTTACGGCTCTTTATTGCATAGTCGCGTGCGCTAAACTTAATCCAATTTCAGAAGAACCTGCATTATATATTAAAGACAAAATATAAGGCTTTTAAAAATTGTACCTGCATTTCAGTGCACGTAATTACGATATACTCTTTGCCGTTGAAGTCTAGGAGACAGAACTTTTTTTTTTATTTGCAGACCGTATGAATATAACTTATCTATACTTATGACAAGTTATTCAGTGTAACGGGCTAACACGAGTAACCCCAATCATATGAGTATCACTTGTTGTACTGCAAACACATTAATTCTCTCAGCCGAAGCTCAACAAACTCACAAATTGTCCTCCAGGGGACGCGCTCACCCGCGCCTGAACTTTGACTAATGGCACAAGGTAATTGCGAACGGAATACGAAATTCAATGCTTAATTAATTTATTATCAAGATTGAGACATATCAAATGATTTAACTATTTTAAATATTGATTTACTATCATAAACAATTTAGCTATTAATAAGTTTTGTTGGTTGTTTTGTCTTTACCAATTAATTCATTAATGGTGTATACCCGCTGTTGTACAGGCCTTATTTCATCTCTGAGAGAGTTTTGAGGTGAGAGACTGCCGCAGTGCGCCATTGCGTGTTGGCGGACTCTACGATTTTTTTCACGTTTTTTTTCTTAGACGTTTCATAGATGTTTTCCTTCATAGCAGACTATGTGGTAAATCTGCACCTAAACTCGATATTTACTATTTTTTCCCTGGATATAGACCTGACAAGTTTATTTACAATATTATGAAAATATAAAAAAAAAAACTAAAATAATAACTTAAATTATTAATTTATTTTATTATCTCTTGAACTGCCACTGACGTGGCTCATAGTTTTTGTAAAATCCGTTCGAAAATATATAACAAACATAAAATCTATAATATCTATTATATACCACAGGTAGGGCTCCATTTGTGCGTAGGCGTCCGTTTTGATAGGTACCATCCTGTTACTTATTTCTGCCGCCAAATAGAAGCTGTAAGGCATTCCATCTTAGTCCTCATATGTGACAACGCATCTGTAGCCGAATTCTTAGAGAAATTTTTGATACTAAGTTAATAGAAATTGGCTTTCCTTTTCATAAGTGGCACAAACTTTTCTTACACTTAACTATTATTAGGTTATTTTTATGTATTGTAAAGTTTGCGATTTTCCGTATTATTCACCCGTAGCTAAAATAACATAATGAAAATTGAAAGGAAATCTTTTGACATCCCCTAATTTACCACGTCAATACTACCATCAATCAAGCTCAGGCGGGGCTTAAAACTGAGCCAACGTTTCAATCACTCTCATTTTTTGTTTTACGTGATAACACACTAGTTCTATCAATCACGCTGGTTACTTTCATCGAAACCTACCGCGTTGTTTTGACGGTTTCACACAAAGACTTTTTGTATCGTGTCAAAGCTGTTGCTAATTTATACATATTTTAATAAAATTAAATCAAAAACCGACATTCCCTAAGTGTTGACTCTCAGAAACAACAAACCAACTTTGGAGGTAATATTTTTTTTACGTTTTTTAATTTATATTTTTAAACAATATTTTACCAAAAGATTACAACTTGAAAAATGTTTCACTTAAAAAATAATAGTTCATTACCATATAATCTAATATCGATATATTTATATCACTTGTTGACGTTTCTAAGTGTAATTTGAAACGTAATTAACATAAAACGCATCAGATTTGTTATTAAGATACTGTCGTCGAAAAATGGAAAAATGAATTATGTGAATGTCAACGCGCTCTCGCTTCTTTAACCTTTCGCAACCCCTTCTCCCAACATTTCCTGCTCGTTAACGCAATTAACTGGAATATTTTTCCTATATTTATCGCCTGTTTTCATGTTTTCCGATTTACGATTCCTACACACAAGTTTCTTACTTTAACTGAACTTAGATGGAAATGCGCATCGAAGCGTTATGAATACACTGCTACTAGCATCAAAACTTAATATGTATAATGTTGCCTACAAACCGAAATAAGGCCATTTGTGCGTCTGTCTGTGCTCTCGGGAACAAAGCGTTTGACGTTCGCTGTCTTTGTATCCGTCTCCGTTAGTATGAGCTCTCGCTGTGTATGCAGTATTCGATTACTTCTGGTTGAATACATCATCCGCCGCCCACAATATGGCGGCTTTCTAATGCATCTAATCCGGTTCCATCAAAGCGTTGTGTACAGAAGCATTGTATATTTCTCTAGATAACATTTTTGAACGTATGTAGACACTATGTTTTTATGGAGAAACATTGTGTGGCTTTTATATTTATGCTTTTACTTTATATTTATATTGGACGCAAATATTACAAGTTATAAGTATAGGATGCTATGAAAAGAATGAATTTGTTCGTTAATTTTTAGTTTGATTTCGTAAAATGTAACATGATGTATATTAAATAAGTAATTTTGTTCAATGATTACGAAATTCTTTTGCTTAAAGTAGAATTGCAAAATTAATTTTATGAGGAGATACAGAATATTTAGTTTTAATTACAGCGCAGTGTTCTGAAAATCTGACTTAGTCTAAATTGCATTCGTACATTCAGCCGTTACATGTGACATGGCGTAATCCAAGTTAAATATTGTTATTGTATCCAGGTAAATTAGTTTTACCTTGCGTTATCTCACTGTAATGGAGCGTGTACTGTAAGCCACGTTAAGTTTAATTGTTACGTAAACACTACAGTTACGTACTTATAATGATTACACTAAAGCTTAACCCCAGTGACACAAGTATTTTGCGATAAAGGCAATACTTAGGTACTGTATATGTATTTCATTTAATAAAATTTAAATCTATACATATAAATAAATTTGAAGTAGCAGCGCAGCTTAAGAGGATATATTTTTTTTTATTGGATAAGGGTGATAAACGAGCACACAGTCCACCAGATGGTAAGTAGTTGCTGTGGTTCATAGACATCTACATCTATCCTCGATTACGAATCAAAATGCAGATGCGTTGTCACCCTTGAGGACTAAGATGGAACGCCTCGTTTCCAGTAAAAAGGGTCTCCGGTTCTCTACACTCACCATACGAAACACAGCCGCATTAAGCTGCTATTTCACGCTGGTGTTCTGTGAGAGCGTGGTCCTTCCCCGGTCGAGCCGACCCATTCGTGCTACAACTATACAATTAATATAGCTGCAGCATGGCTCTACCACGTATAGTGGATATTCTTACACCGCTAGCATTAAATAAAACATAATATTTAATATGTCTTTTTTTGTGGCACATAGAAGCTCAAGACATTATGGGCATATTACAGCACAATGTTTGTTATTTCTAAAAAGTAAGAAGAATAAGCTACAACTATTTAAAAAAAATAAAACCTCCTCGTGAAAATTGTAGTCTTTTCCAACGTGGCACATGATAGTGCACGTTAGGCATATTATGGCACATTTTTTAAACTAAACAACCAAACGGTGGGGCTAATTTAATGGATATATTATTAAATCTTCCACATGAAAATAATTATATTTAAATCCTGCAAGCCGGGAATGTCGCACCTCTATGGAGATTAGTGGCTCATTGACAAGCTGTCTCAGAGAGCGGCTTACGGGGTGCTGAGCCAAATAAAGTAGTTCAGTGAGCCAGATTATCGTTCATTAGCCCACTTTAAATAACATCACTTGAATTGCCTACGTTTGAATTAATAGTGATTGTTTAAATAGCCTTACTACAGAGTACAATTGCAATTCTTCTGTAAAAATTTCCTATTTACGAGTCTTACTTAATATTACCTTAGCCTTATTGTTGACTGAAAAGAAAACGCTTGTATGAAGTAATATATGAAATTAATGAATGAATGGATGTAATAAAATAGCAAATACAATAAGAAATTTAAAAAATATTTTAGTGATTGAAACATAAATTATTGACGGTTTTTGGTGTGTGATTTAGTATAGAATATAACTACATACTTATTAACTATAAATAATAGCAGCACCAATGATTAAACTTAGGTTGTTTATTATATAAAAAAGGTATAGTAGCAGTGCACTTCTCACTATCTACTCCAGGAAATCATTATGCACTCCAGGAAAGCTTAAAATGCTTATGTTAGGTTAGGTGTGGTTCATGATAGTAGTTGAATGGCGGACTCAAACCCACGACCACGTCTTTTTAGCGTCGTAGTCCGTACTCTTAACCATTAGGCTACGGTGAATATGTGCTGTAACATTATTTTTTATTACATTGGAACAAATGAGCACTCTGTCCGCCTGGTAAGTGAATAATATCAAATATCACCCTAAGATAAAATGCCTCATAACCTATAATTATACTGGCTTTCTTGTCCTTCGAACCACAACACAACATTGCACTGCTGTTTGCAAAAGGAGGTAAGAAGGTAGTACTAACCCTTACGAATTCCTAAGCAGAGAAGGAGCTCTACCACTAAATAAAAGCACGGCAATTGAGTTACCAAAACTTTATTATAATGTTACTTTTGTGAAAAATGTTTTTTGACACATTTTTCACAAAAGTATATACTTAACATTATAAAGTGTAAATGTTATAGCTGAAAGCGTACAAATTTTTAAATATTTTTGAGCATGCTTTTAAGTGTTTGTTTTTTTTTGTCCACAGTCAGAGAACACACTTCACACCACGTGACGAGATTAAGACATTCAAGGCATCTCGATGGGTACCTGCCTATCCACACATCAGCCGTGAGTATATTCAACACGTTCCTCAAATGTAAACTGTGAAATATTTACTCATACCGTACCATTAAATTTTCCCTTCAAAGCTTTGTCCCCCATAGTGTTTTTATTGTTTTTGTGCTTATTCTTAACAACAGATAGACGTGTATTTGCATGAATATAAGTTCGTAATTTGAGACTTTAATCGACTGCATTTTACATTACGAATGTCTTTATTAAAGCTTTCGAGGATAAATGTGAGTAATTTTGTAATAATAAATGCCTTATCACATTTAATAATCTGATTGTAATAATAATTTTAAATCGCCTACAGGGAAAACGGAAGGTATATAGTACAAAGTCACGTAAGCTTATTATGTATAAATTAGCTTTGTATATGTGACCTTTATAACTTTACATTTACAGTTTTTACTTAATGACGTAAATGCATGTAAAATTCGGCACTTTGGAATTACTTAGTTATTAAGTTGTTTATAAATTAAGTTTTGCTTTAGTTGAACTTTACTTCTGTCCGAATGCTTTTGTAGATTATGATCTGTATTTACGAACTTTAAAACAAAAAACGTGTTTTTTTTGTTGTTTTAATTATAAATTATTAATACAGATTAAACGAGTATGTGCCTAATTATTTTTCTTTTCGAAATATTGCTTATTTTGTAATTTTTATATATGTGTACTTGTTGGCACAAAACTGCTGCATGGGTTTTTTCGGCAGCCACTAAAAACATTGGACAAAGGTAATTTTATCAATATGGGCCTGTTTCTGATAGACTTAAAACATTATATAAGATGTTATAATATCACGAATTCCACAGATATTCAATAAACACACGTATTTGTCACTGCAAATATGTACATTATCACTTCATTGAGAAAAAAAGTATTAAAGCTTACGTGTTTAGCTCTCGTATATTATTTGAACTGTAATGGAAAGTTTTATATTATAAATACGATGTTTTAATTTTCAGTCAGTAATGGTCCCATTTTTTTTGTCTTTGTAAATTAAATAACAGTGAGCTTAATAACGATGTAGGGGCACGCCCTAACGCGATTTCAGTTCGTACCTGGGACTTCGCCAAAGCTGGCGGTGAAGGACAACCACAAGCCACTTTTTACCGAGTGTTTGAACTACAAACCTACAGTTAAAGAGGAGCAACCAGTGGGAACATATGTATTCACGGTGAGTCGTCTGCTTATGTCAGAATTTAATGTTTTTTTATCTTGACCTGACACATAGTTGATCATTTGAGGAGGCTAAGACTGCAGAGATAATTAGTATCAATCACACCTTTCTCGTAATCACTACGGCATAAACCAACGAAGGAGGATTTTAAATGGTATAGAGAGTGAAGGTTAAACGCGATACATCGCCTTCAAGAATTAAAACTAAAGGCGTAATACCAGGTCTAAACGTTGAATCTGGGGTCTGTAGGTATTAGCCTAGTACTTTTACGTATATGTGTGTATGGGTGTCAAACGACCATACAAACCACCTATTAATTAGTGCACTCTGTGACCCTACAGACACCTATATATAGTTTGTTTTTTTATTTGGAAGTTTTTTTTCTTCATATTTATTCCTATTTATCAACTTCGTTTATTGCTGTACATTAGCATTGCAAGGACTTAAAGACAAAGCACGGTCTTAAGACACCTGTATCTATAGACTAACTTTACCACGTTCCTTATTTCCATAATAGTATTTTATTTATCTTTGGTCAAACTTATAGATAGGAAATTACGATTGAGCGATTCCTTTAAATTTATCGGAAATTTATCGGACATTTTCGATTCAGTGATCAAGTCAGTTATGCGTATAGTGCGGTGCTTCACGATCCAAATATTCAGAAATATGTACTGAGAAACGTAAAAAATATTAATATACGGAAACATAAATAGTGGATAATCCTATCTATTTAATTTAATTTTTAATGTCCATTTTAACCCATATATTTGTTTGAGAGGTTTGTAAGATTTGTAAATGATATATGCAATCATTGCATGATCATCGTCATCGCCTATAAGTGCTGATTGTGCTGAGATACTGCTACACTGCTGGATAAAGGCCACCTAAATCAAAAATGTTAATATAAAATCGGAAAAGGCATTACGCAATCAGCTATCGGATTTTTGATCACAGTACGAATACGTTAAACGCTGTTCATTATTAGCAGTCTGGTTTTTTAGTTCTGGCAATTTTATAATGGTTATTTTGTTATCTGTAAGATGCAATGTTTTAAATATATTTTCCACAGATACCTGGTTTCCATATTAAAAAGGTTTCTTTTTCCCCTCGGGCCCATTTTACAGTGCACGAAGTTCGTTAAAACACATTTATGAAACCAGATACTGTGCTTTAACAAATTACTACGTTTTAAATTTATTTAATTTTAAGTCTATGAAAATTGCTAAATAAATAATTTGTAATAAACACATCGTATATGATATAACGGGATGTAACGGATAACAAAACCATTCTTAAAATAGAAATCTGGCATTAGTCGACTTATTTAGGACAGGAAGGAGCGTTGAATTTTCCAACACAACAGTGCCTGCACTGTGTGTTCCGGTCTTAAGGGTATAAGGGCCAGTATAGTTATAGGCTTTGACCTATGAGGCATTCCATCTTAGTCGTCAGTGGTAACAACGCATCAGTAGCTTTCTTTGTTTGAAGTTGCTTTCAGATATCCATGCGCTGCAGTTGTCACTGGCCTTCAGGTAAACTGTCACTTCAATTTGATTTAAAAAAATCAACTACAATATCCCATTTAAGCGTAAAATTGACCGTAATTCGATTCGTACGTTCACTGCTGTAATGAAGAATACATTTTTTGAAACTAGTATTTACAACTTCTGGCGATTAATTTGACGTGACGGGCAAAATAACATGTTGTTGACTTGCTGAGAGAGCAGTCCACTGCTGGACAAATACTATCCCTAAGAAACGCTATTTGACAAAAACTGGTGGTCACTACAATATGTTTATCAAATTCTAGGTGCACGCAGAAGACAGAGATCCACCCGAGATGGGCGGTACAGTCACGTATAAATTCGTCTCCACTCCTGGAGAGAAAGAGAGATTTCACGTAGACCCTGAAACGGGACGAATTACAACAGCTGATGTAAGTTCTTCCTTTTTAATTATCTTTATATGTTTAATGTGAAGTCTAAACAGATTTCCTTTTTTATTACTAAGTAACTACAAGTAATTTTTATTCTTTATCTTCTATGCACCCTTTTGGAGTTCTTTATAAGTTTTTTAGTATACCGCTAGAAAATAGACACGTAATTTATTTTTGATAAAATTGTTTATTTACTACATAGTGTCTATATACATAACTTATATATCAATAAACAAATTAAAACACAGCTCTCATAAAGGCGCTAAGGTATGTTCACAGCTAGTCCACTTAGTGCCCAGGAAGATATTAATTAAAAATATACAAACACAGATTTTCGACCACGACGAGCCATCGCGTGAAAAAGAAGCATACATAACAGTACGGGCGAGCGACAACGGTCAACCACAATTGGACGATGCCTGCACTATCAAGATCCTTATAGAGGACATCAATGATAACCCGCCGGTCTTCGACAAAGTCGTGAGTATTTCTTGTTACACAATCTAATGCGGATTTTAGGCCAAAGTCACTTACGGCTAGTTTTAGAGTGCGCCCTACCTTCCACTTAGTTCCTTTGTCACTAGATTTTTATAGTAATTCGCCGTTTTGAAATAATGATATTCCTTTAACTGTTTACACAATTTACCAGCGTAATTTAATTTATTAGAGCCAATAGAAGGAATGTGAAATTCATTCAATCTGTGTAAAATAACTTGTTTTCAAAAGTAAACATATTTCTTTATAATGCATTCCTAAGGAATTAATTATTGTATATTTAAAGTTTTAGGTCTTACATTGGAATGGAGTTTTGATTGATAATTTTATATTAGTACCATAAACATTTCAATACTTATTATGATAATTGTGTGTGATACGTATTTGTGACTAACTAATAATTCATTCATTAGCCTCAAACCGTGGCGCAGACTTTATTAACACTTGCCTGTTTTTCGAAGGTCTTCCGTGGAGACGTTTGGAAGGTTTGTCTAAAAGAGCTGAGAATTACACAAAATGAGAGAGAGCGTTTCGCACAAAATGTTTAAAATTAACACTGTTAATAACTAACATTCGATTGTTACCAGTGCTGGTCCTTTCAATATTTATGTCGTAGATTTTGTTATATTCTTTGAAATTTATAAAGCCCTGGTAACAATCGATATATGAGAACAATTTGAACAGCATTCTATTTCTATTGCATGTTGCTGCATGATTTAGGATCGTAAGCCGCTCAAGGCGTTATCGGTAATAATTTCATATTATCGTTGTGTTTTAATTCACTTATTTTGCACATTTGTAGTTGATGTGTTTTTTTAGCTAGGCTGCTCTTTCCCCCTAGGCGCATTTTATCACACTGCACGATTATTATTATTTTCGATACGAAACTTTCTCTTAGCTTTGGGCATGCTTCGCGTAGAACATGTCGAAGTGAATACATTGTAACTATAACCCAATACATAGATGCTAAATCGTGTGACTTTATGTAAATATTTTAAAAAAAAAAGAACTATCAATATTGTCTTCATAAATTGAAATTATAGATTAAAATTAATTATATAAATATTTTTTGATTTGAATTGACTATTCTCATATGTTTCTTTGTGCGAAAATAAGACGTAAATTTTGACAAAATCTAATAGATATTCTTTTATACAGTCGTACTCGGAGTCGGTGCCACAAGATTTGCCCAGCGGTCGTGAGGTTATGAGGATATCCGCCACTGATATTGACGATGGCAATAATTCCATCGTCCACTACAGCTTGGACTCTAATTCCCCTGACCAGGCTTATTTTTATATAGATCCTGACAACGGAGTCATATTTTTAAACAAGACCATTGATGTAAGTGTTAATTATATAATATTATATCTAAGTATTTTTTATGATTATAATTTATTATCTTATGTAAATAAAACTAAAAAGAAATAATGCATTATTGCTGTCAATTGTGTTAAAATAACAATATTTTGTATCGTTCTATAATAAAGTTAATGTTATTGGATGTTTTGCGATGTTCATTTCTATAGATCAGCAAATGATTATTTGGTTTGGCTAGGATCCAGATATAAAATACTTTAGTATCCCTTTAATATCATTTCGCTATCTCTGCGGCATCGTAAACGGCAAAATATCGTTGCAGTAACTGTGATTTTGGTGTCATTCCCACAGAAAGTTCCTGGGTACAAATTTAAGTTGAGTGCCATAGTGAAAGATATGGGCGATCCGCCTCAGCAAAGTTCGATTACTTTAGACATTCAAGTCATAGAGTCTAACAAGAAAAGCCCGTCTTTCATAGAAGTTCCCGATGAACCGATAAGATTAAAAGAAAATTACGCTGACTTCAACACTCCTATAGCTACAGTTAGAGCAGTGTAAGTATGAATTGAGTCTCTTTCAACGTTGAAACCGCGTCAACATACCTCATAACACACTTAGAAAACTTATTAATAAGTACAATAGTACACACAGTTCTAAGAAATATGTATAAATTTGTTTCTTTTTAGTTCAAATATACCTGAAGAGCAGAAATTACAGTTTGAATTAGTAATGGGTCAAACGGAACAAACGAATAAATGGCACACATTTGTCTTAGAACCGGAAGCTAATTCGGCTTACATAAAGCTGGGTAATCATTTGGATTATGAAAAAATTACTGATTACACTTTGACAGTTAGGATACAGGTAAGAATGAGCAATGAAAATAATCAATGCCATTCAAAATTATGATTAGAATTTCATATTTAAGTAAACATACTATAATTGAAATTCTTTTTCAGAACAATTACAAATTAGCAGCTGAAACGATAATACAGATTGAAGTTGAAGATGTGAACGATAATATTCCTATTTTTAGTGAAATAAGATCAGGCAGTGTGCTAGAAAATGAGCCTCCAGGCACTCCAGTTATGCAAGTCCGTGCTTTTGACTACGACGGAACGTCAGCCAACAATCAAGTGACTTACGAACTAGGCGATCCGTCGGATCCGTTCGCTATAGACAGTATTACTGGTAACATAACAACATTAAAAATGTTCGATAGGGAAGAGCGAAGCTTTTACAACATCAAAATCATCGCCACTGACAATTCTGAATCGGCATTAATACCCGGAAAGCATAACGCCGGTCAGCAAGTTTTCCTCATAGAAATTGCCGATAAAAATGACAATCGCCCACATTTCACGCAAGAAACTTACGTTGCTGAATCAATTGCTGAAAACGCAAATATAAATGAGCTCGTCACACAAGTCACTGCTGTGGATATTGATACAGGTAAATTTGTGCAATTAAAACCAACGCGTAATACGCAATCCGTTACCGTTACCGTTACAGCCTATTAAAGTCCACTGCTGAATATAGGCTTCCCCCATGGATTGCCTCATAGAGGGGATATTTGCCATAGTTGCTACGCTTGGCAAGCGGTTGGCAACCGCAGTTTATTTATTTTTAGTCGTTATTAAGAAGACGCTGCTGCCCATCTTCCTGATTCGTTTCCCTCTGTCGCCTTTTCGGCACCCACGGGATGATACCACGCTCTCACAGAATACCAGCGTAAAATAGCAGCTTAATGCTGCTGTGTTTCGTATGGTGAGTGTAGAGAACCGGAGACCCTTTTTACTGGAAAAGAGGCATTCCATCTTAGTCCTCACGGGTGATAACGCATTTGCATTTTTATTCTTTATTGAGGATAGATGTAGATGTCTATGGGTCATTGCAATCACTTACCATCAGGTGGACTGTGTGCTCGTTTGTCACTCTATCCTATAAAAAAAAGGCAGTCAATTCATTGACTGAATCTAGTTCATTGGTTAAATATTTGATTGCTATAACAGATTTAATGCATTTACATTACATTACACATATATATAATACGCACGCACCAAACCTTAAATATCTTTATCGTCACCCATTGAAATTCGACATTATCATAAATTGTTAATCTTTTCTAATAAACATAGGGTGTTACAAGTAACTGCTATTATATTGCGATGCAATTTATATTTCTAATCAAAATTTAGTTGCTAAACTTGAAACTACAAACTTTTCAACATCTTTGTAACTCCCCAGGCTTAAAACCCACGATTAAACTAATATTTCCATTTATATCATCCAGCTACAATGCGTGGGCGCTGTGTCCATGACATTTTCAATAATTCTCTCAGGCGAATTCGGTCGTTTTATGTTTTAATGAAATTCGGAAGATAAAAATAATATTAGTATAAAAAATATTATTGTAACATTGAAAACAATCTAATTTGTAAGGATTTTTTAGCGTTTATTTTAACTTTTATATATTCCCGAGGCTTCGACTGTTTTGCAGTATTCATTTTCACCGGGAACTGAGATGTATCAACGTCCCAATGATAAAGTTAACTCTAGCTACTTTCAGCTTTTGAATATTAATTTTTGGTTCGATCTACATAAAATGAGAATGAACTGACTGTATTTTAAAGCCTTGTATGGGTGAATGTACAAAAGTTGGGGAACTCGATGTCATCAGTCAATAGATACGACATTTTATTACATTTTGTTATTAATTCATTTTATTATAAAACAATTAAAAACTGTTTATTTGTTTACCCATCAGGTATTTATTTTAAAAAAGTTTGTGAAACAACACGAGAAAACCTCAACGTCAGTACTTTGGCATGTCACAATCCCAAAACGCGCATTCAAGGGCTGTATATTATATACTGCCATTAATTTAGGAATACCTAATATTTCACCACAATCCGTAATGTATTTAATAATGTCAACACAACTTATCATGTAATGCTCTAAGTGTTATTTTTTAAAATTAAGAATCTTTGTGTTCAGTTTCATTCGTCAGTCCGTTGTGCGTTGTTCAATTTGAAATTTTCGCAATAACGCTGACTCAAGGTCAAACTTAGTTAAATTTTGAATGTTATTAGTGAAGTTACCTGTAGACCCTACCATTTGACGGCCGCCTTTGCTGTGCCAGAGTTAGAGTCGTGGTTATCGCGTGTACACGTGCCGAACCAGTCAAAATTTCAGTACTGTGGCAAATCGTTATTTCCTTCTATACCTGTGTTTTATTTCGATTCATACATAGTTAACTATGATTTGTTAAAATGTTGTTTGAGAATATTCGAGAATACCGAAAGAAACATTAGTTCTTTTTGTAAACTCAAATTTATGTCCTTTTCATCAGTACTTTGGCGTCAGTCCCGTGTCTGATATTGCGTCAGAGATTTTTGTATTGTTTATACCACATTTATCTCAACTGTTACTGTGTATAAGCATTTCTTTTACTTATATCAGTCCAAAAACATCATGTCGCCTTCTAAAAAAAAACAAAATTTGTCTAGGAGAGATAAATTAGGAAAGAAAAGAGAAGTCGAAGTAAAGAAATTACATCACGGGAGCAACAAATAACCAAAAAAAGGAAAGAATATTTATCAAAATCATCATCGTCATCATTACAGCCCTTCACAAGTCCACTGCTGAAAAGATAGGCCTGAGGCACCGGCATCCATCAACTTCCTGTATGTCTTACCAGGTCGTCACTCCATCTGTGGAGGGACGCCCTTCCCTTCGCTTACCGGTACGAGGTTGTGATTTGAGAATATTTTTATATTATAGTTTGTCAGTTTTTCAAGCTATATGGCCGGCCCGTTGCCACTTCAGCTTACTATTCCATTGGGCTATGTCAGTTACTCAGTTTCTACTGCGGATATCCTAATTTTTAAGTCTATCACGCAGATAAACTTGGAGCATAGCCCTCTCCATAGCTTGCTGAGCGCCTTGATTTACTCATACCAGGCCAGCAATAACACAGGTAAAACGTACTGGTTGTACAATCTTGTTTTGAAGTTTTGAGGTATACCTGACGAGAAGATGTGTCGTAATTTTCCGAACGCTGCCCAGACGAGTTGATTCCGTCGATTGACCTCTCGGTCGAAGTTGGACTTACCTAGTCGGACTATTTGCCCTAGGTAAACATACTCATCAACAACTTCGAGCTTAGTGCTCCCAACAACTGTTCATCTTAAGACCTATCCGTTGGGAGGCACTATTGAGGTCATTGAGAATAGTGCTTAGATTCTCCAGCGATTCTGCCATAAGGATTAAATCGTCGGCAAATCGAAGGTGAATGATGTACTCGCCATTGATGTTAATACTGTATCCTTTCCAGTCCAGTAGCTTCAAAACGTCTTCCAATACAGCGGTGATGAGTTTCGAGGATATAACCACAGAATAAATAATAGTAATATAACGCCACCCTGTCTTACACTTCTCTGCAGTTGGATAGGTTTCGTACTCTGGCTCTGTACTGATAATCATCGTAGCCCTACTGTACAAACACATCAGCACTCTTGGCTGTTGGTATACTCATATAATATAGTTCATCAAAATACATGCAAAAATTAACAACTGTTGAATCGAACCACTCAGAATTTTGTACGTCAGAATACACGACGTTCAACTACTGACAATAAAATACAGCCATAATAGTTCCTGAAGAAAACAGACATATTATTAACGAAGACCGAAGGTACAGAAATAAGTAATAAAAAAGGTGGAAGCTGTAATTTAAAAATTTATAACTAAACTAAATACTCGGTATCAAAAATATAAACGAGCTAGTTAATTAACAAAGTTAAAAAATCTGTCTAAAAGAACCATAATTGAACAAATGAGTGAAGATATAACTAAAAAGAAGGAATTAGTAGAGAAGGCCCCTTTTCGGCGAAATTATTAAAATACAATTAGAAGAAAACTAAACTAAAATATAGACTCATGAAGAAAAAAACATGTATCTGTAGCAGACAATTACGAACTATGGAGATTTAAATGAATAGTTATTGTTAATAGTTACATAAGTATTTTAATATTTAAAAGATTTTTATATTATGTTATGTTATTATGCTTGCCATTATTAGATTCAAAGAAATTGACTCAGTGTTAATAAATTTCCTATATTTCTTATGAAATTGTGTATTTAATCACTACTATGTAACCCTCGTCAGTTATTACATTATCTATCTTAAATACCCAGATTTATAGAAATTTGACTTCAAAAGTATGATAAACAAAATATCCCTGAAAGTTACCCAACTTTTGTATATTCACCCGTATATATTATGCCGAGTGTGCTATTATAGGTTTAGATTTCATTTTATTAATTCTAGAATCTCAAGCAGATGTTACACCAAGCCTTCTCTATTTAAATCGGTAAAAGAATCGGTGTTATTCGATTTTAAATAATTACATTATTTTTACACTAAATTTTGTTTCAGCGTCAGTCGTAACGTATAGCATCGTCGCTGGCAACACTTACGACGCGTTCGTTATTCGAAACTTCACGGGTGAGATACGAGTGAACAACGAACTGGATTATGAAAATATAACTAGTTACAGCCTCGATGTTAAGGCATTCGACGGTCTCTTCGAAGATTATGCCAAAGTGATTATCAACATAGAAAACTTGAACGATAACCCGCCAGTTTTCTTGGCCAATTACACGAAAACGATTGAAGAGGAGAAACTATACGAAGGGTGTATTGTCAAGGTATTTTTATTCTATAATATACATAAATTAAACAGGCTTTCTAATGTTATTATGTATTTGGAGGTCAATTAATCAATATTTGCTACAATGTTATCAACCTCATCATTTACTGTTGCATATAGCAGGCGTCTTATATTTTAATACAAATAAATCATTTAAGTGTACCTAGTAAGTTCTATTAGTTATATAACTAATAGAAATAATTCCCAATTGTGAAAGAAATGATTTTTACGTCAGACATCTTGCACTTTTGCGTTAGCGTCGTTATCGGTCCGGATATTTATATTTTTATCTGGCATATATGAGGTCATATATATCGAAGACCATGAGATCTTCATATTCCTCGTAATCTATTCTTACTTCACCCAGGTACGATATGGTTTGATGTATTACTCCTCTACCAAAAGAAATAATACCTAATGTCTAAATATATTATTAACGCGAATGACTTCATTTCGTAGGTCGAAGCGTATGACCCTGACATCAAGGATCGCAACGCGCCGCAGAATATAGTCTACTCCCTTGTCAAACACGAACAGAAGGAGTTCCTGCAAATCGACAATGACGGCTGCCTCCGCCTCACAAAACCATTGACCGCGATCAGCCCTCTGGTTTTACGAGATGGCAGATTTTGATAATGGCTGACCAAGGAGGAAGGTTGGGGTCTGACAGCTTGAGGTCAACCACTGAAGTTATATTGAGCTGACTGACATCAATGACAACGCGCCATTCTCACGAATGTAAGTTTGTTTCAGCTATTTTATTTTTATTTTTATAGTAACAAAATAGATTTGTAGTCCACCTATTAGAGTGGTGACGGATGATGCTGATATATTTTTTGACGGATTGTCGTACGACAACCCCGTATCCTGTGTATTATATCGGAATTTTGTATTTAGATAATTTATTTTTCAAGCTTATCTTTATTGATGAGTAAATTATATATTTTTTCTATGCTGAGCGAAGCTCGATCGCCCATACAATGATCGACGCGCATCTATGATACATTTGTTCCACTTGACGCTCAAACTAAAACAACAATAACGATTTCATACGACTTGCAATTATGTACCAATGTTATAAACTATATATCTCATAAATATACAATCTATGTCATAGTTGTTTCGCTAGGCAAGCCGGTTAGCAACCGGTATCATATCTTTATTCAACTGTTATCAGGAAGATGCTGCTGCTCATTTCCTGGCGCAGTTTCCTTCGTGATATATACTACTTCGCTTTATCGTTTTCGTTGAATAAATAAATTATACGATGACGTTACTAAATGGTAGCAGACTATACGACGTTTGTTTAATGAGTCTTGGTCCTAAACACGTTTTAGCTGTATAAGGTGCTTCAGACTAAGTCGTCGTTTGAGACACTCGCACAACACTCTAACTGTCATTTATCATTATACGTGATAGAGTCATATGGTTGTAGCACGAATGGGTTGGCTCGACCGGGGTAGGAACAGTGTGAGAGGTCACATAGTAGTGTAGCTGCTTAATGCAGCTGTGTTTCGTATGGTGAGTGTAGAACCGAGACCTTTTTACTGGAAACGAGGCATTCCATCTTAGTCCTCAGGAATGATGTACTGAGGATAAATGTAGATGTCTATGGGCCGCAGCATCCACTTACCATCAGGTTGACTGTGTGCTCGTTTTCCACCATTATTCTATAAACAAATTTAAACGTTTAAAATGCATTTAAATGTCACTTTTATATTGGGTCGACTAATTCTATGGGGTCGACATTTTGTATGGATTCAGTCATCATCCAATCGGCCTTTGAGGGTATGTGCATTACTGCCAACTGTAATATAATTTATAGTAATTTACTGAAATTGTTTTCGTGTTTCGTTTATATATATATATATATATATATATATATATATATATATATCATATTTATGCGTACTATATATAATACGCAAAATATTGTTTTATTTTAAATGGATCAATTTCAATCTTTTTTTGCAATACCTCTATTCATGTCTCTTATTATTCAACGTTTTTTTTTGGTCTTTCCATGAAAATACACTATATTTTATGGCTAATTTGGAAAAAAAATTTTAATCAGCCTAAGAAATGTTGGCAATCCTATCTTGTACACATGATCATATGTCACCTAAAGGTGACATTAGCATTTGAGAAAAAGTCAGTTTTGTATAATTAATTCCCTATTGTACTGAATACAAACATAATATACAAAATTTAACATATAAATACTGCCGTACTTTGATCCGCGTTCATTATGTTAACATCATTTTAAATTTAATATAGCGTTACTCTAAGTTACGTTAATAAAGGATCGTGTTCTTACAAGTAACGACTTAATTTTCAAGTCGTTCACAGCACGGTACATTAATTACATGTTTTTGTGCTCTGTGCGATAAAAAACACGCAATTTCACCTTGCCAGCTCCAGTCGCCACTCTTTATAGTCACTTTAAAAGAATTGCTACCGGCAAAATTTAATGGAGCCATCAGTGGTAAACCTTTTATGGGTGCAGAGGAAAACCCATTTATTGGTTGAAAAATTTAAATTAATTGAAATGAGAAAATTGAGATACAATGTTTCAGTATACGATTTTTGAATTTGCTTCTCTTAATGCTTGATATACTTTGTTTTCCTATAAATGAACATCACACATTGCCATGGATGCTGCAAAGTACTCGAAATGTCGGGATTAAAAATAAGTTAATTAAACGCGAAAAAAATTGTTTCATTAAGGTTGCTTCTCTTGTTTGTGTAAGTATGTACCGTGTTCAAACGTTTGGGTTTGTGATAATAGCAGAGTAAATATTTTTTTCAACCGACACTATTATGTGGACATAAAAAATAAAGAATATAAAATTTCAAATATCGAAAACTATATCTTAGCTTTAAAGCTTATTATAGCTTAATGCTGTTGAGTTTCGTATGTTGAGTGTAGAGAACTGGAGACACTTCACTGGAAACGAGGCATTCCATCTTAGTCCTGAGGGGTGACAACGCATCTGCATTTTGATTCTATATATTATATATAGATATTCTATATAGAGATATAGGTGACTATGGGTCACAGCATCCACTTACCATCAGGATGACTGCATGCTCGTGGACGGTCTCTTCGAAGATTATGCCAAAGTGATTATCAACATAGAAAACTTGAACGATAACCCGCCAGTTTTCTTGGCCAATTACACGAAAACGATTGAAGAGGAGAAACTATACGAAGGGTGTATTGTCAAGGTATTTTTATTCTATAATATACATAAATTAAACAGGCTTTCTAATGTTATTATGTATTTGGAGGTCAATTAATCAATATTTGCTACAATGTTATCAACCTCATCATTTACTGTTGCATATAGCAGGCGTCTTATATTTTAATACAAATAAATCATTTAAGTATACCTAGTAAGTTCCAAATTCCTAATTGTGAAAGAAATGATTTCTTACGTCAGACATCTTGCACTTTTGCGTTAGCGTCGTTATCGGTCCGGATATTTATATTTTTATCTGGCATATATGAGGTCATATATATCGAAGACCATGAGATCTTCATATTCCTCGTAATCTATTCTTACTTCACCCAGGTACGATATGGTTTGATGTATTACTCCTCTACCAAAAGAAATAATACCTAATGTCTAAATATATTATTAACGCGAATGACTTCATTTCGTAGGTCGAAGCGTATGACCCTGACATCAAGGATCGCAACGCGCCGCAGAATATAGTCTACTCCCTTGTCAAACACGAACAGAAGGAGTTCCTGCAAATCGACAATGACGGCTGCCTCCGCCTCACAAAACCATTGGACCGCGATCAGCCCTCTGGTTTTACGAGATGGCAGATTTTGATAATGGCTGCCGACCAAGGAGGAAGGTTGGGGTCTGACAGCTTGAGGTCAACCACTGAAGTTATATTGGAGCTGACTGACATCAATGACAACGCGCCATTCCTTACGAATGTAAGTTTGTTTCAGCTATTTTATTTTTATTTTTAAAGTGACAAAATAGATTTGTAGTCCACCTATTAGAGTGGTGACGGATGATGCTGATATCTTTTTTGACGGATTGTCGTACAAGCGACAACCCCCGTATCCTGTGTATTGTATCGGAATTTTGTATTTAGATAATTTACTTTTCAAGCTTATCTTTATTGATGAGTAAATTTTTTTTTTTCTAATGCCGAGCGAAGCTCGATCGCCCAACAATGATCGACGCGCATCTATGATACATTTGTTCCACTTGACGCTCAAACTAAAACAACAAATAATTCGATTTCATACGACTTGCAATTATGTACCAATGTTATAAACTATATATCTCATAAATATACAATCTATGTCATAGTTGTTTCGCTAGGCAAGCCGGTTAGCAACCGCAGTATCATATCTTTATTCAACTGTTATTAGGAAGATGCTGCCCATTTCCTGGCGCAGTTTCCTTCGTGATATATACTACTTCGCTTTATCGTTTTCGTTGAATAAATAAATTATACGATGACGTTACTAAATGGTAGCAGACTATACGACGTTTGTTTAATGAGTCTTTTGGTCCTAAGCACGTTTTAGCTGTATAAGGTGCTTCGATAGACTAAGTCGTCGTTTGAGACACTCGCACAACACTCTAACTGTCATTTATCATTATACGGGATAGAGTCATATGGTTGTAGCACGAATGGGTTGGCTCGACCGGGGTAGGAACCCTCTCACAGAATACCAGTGTAAAATAGCTGCTTAATGCAGCTGTGTTTCGTATGGTGAGTGTAGAGAACCCGAGACCTTTTTTACTGGAAACGAGGCATTCCATCTTAGTCCTCAGGAATGATGTACTGAGGATAAATGTAGATGTCTATGGGCCGCAGCATCCACTTACCATCAGGTTGACTGTGTGCTCGTTTTCCACCATTATTCTATAAACAAATTTAAACGTTTAAAATGCATTTAAATGTCACTTTTATATTGGGTCGACTAATTCTATGGGGTCGACATTTTTGTATGGATTTTCAGTCATCATCCAATCGGCCTTTGAGGGTATGGTGCATTACTGCCAACTGTAATATAATTTATAGTATTTTACTGAAATTCGTTTTCGTGTTTCGTGTTATATATATATATATATATATATATATAACAGTATTTATGCGTACTATATACATAATACGCAAAAATATTGTTTTATTTTAAATGGATCAATTTCAATCTTTTTTTGCAATACCTCTATTCATGTCTCTTATTATTCAACGTCTTTTTTTTTTGGTCTTTCCATGAAAATACAATATATTTTATGGCTAATTTGGAAAAAACATTTTAATCAGCCCAAGAAATGTTAGCAATCCTATCTTGTACACATGATCATATGTCACCTAAAGGTGACATTAACATTTGAGAAAAAGTCAGTTTTGTATAATTAATTCTATTGTACTGAATACAAACATAATATACAAAATTTAACATATAAATACTGCCGTACTTTGATCCGCGTTGATTATGTAAAAAAACAATTTTACTTTTTGATAATATGACAGTTTTAATCTAGTCCCCACTCCCCAGTGGAGTAATGGCTGTGTTTCAGACGACGAGGAAAAGGAGGAGGTTGGCAATTCGACTGTACTATGTTCTATTTTTGTATATAATATGTTACTCGCTATCTTCTTATTCGAAGAAGTTTTTTATCTAATCATTTCGACGAAATTCGACCTTGTGATATTCCTTAGTCCACACTCAAAAGGGTTAAAAAAATTAACTTTGAATAAATAGTAGGTAGTAGTAGTTTTAGTTTTAATAAATAATTTAACTTTTAGTAATAGTAATTATACACACTGTCTTTGCACCGCCATCTGAAACTATAATGTGGAAATTATTATTTTATTATCTTTAGTTCTTTGAAGTTAGCTTTTAGGTACTACTTATTAAAAGTAAAAAAAAATTGACCACTACTATATTATATGTAAGAGGCGCAAATTGTCCCAGAATTAATATTTTGTGCATTAAACATTATGTTTTATTAGATCATACTTGATTTTTGCAGCTATATTATGAGTTTAGCACGAAAGGTTGGCTAGATCGGGGAGGTACCGCGCTCTCACAGGATACCAGCGTAAAAATGCAAATTAATGCTGCTGTGTTTCGTATAATGAGTGTAGAGAACCGAAGGTCCTTTTTATTGGAAACCACGCATTCCATCTTAGTCCTCGGGGGTGACAACGCGTCTGCATTTTGATTCTTAATCGAGAATAAATGTAGATGTCTATGGGCCACAGCATCAACTTACCATCAGGTTGACTGTGTTCTCGTTTGTCACCCTTATTCTATAAAAAACAGCATTGTATTTGGCGGCTATGTACCGCAGTGGCCGTTCGTGTTCGAATCTAACACGGAACAATAATTTGTATGAAAAGAATTGTTCCGGCTCAGGATGTTTGTCTATGTGAAATTTTTGTATGTAAAACCCCTCCACAATTTAGGAAAAATTCCAGTGTAACTTTTTTAAGAAAGATAAAGAACGACAGGCAAAATATTCCTTCCAGCTACCATATTTTACTTACAGGCCGTATTGCCGATTTTACTTAATACTTTAAAATATAATACTTTTGTCCTGTTGACATAGAGTACATTCTAGAAAGTCTCTCCATAATTAATTCTGATTTCGCCTACAAAATCCAACATGGATTTTATAGTGAATCGACGGGTTCATTGTGACGCTTCGGTAGTTTAGTGAATTATCACAGGGAAGCAACATTGTGTGCTGTCAGCGATCCGAAGGCTCGCTACGTAATCCAGACAAAATTACTATGCTAATGTTTGCTCTTCATTAGTGAATAAATTCGAATAATATATGTATAAATACCTAGTCTGCTAAAAGTGGAGAAAATTGGGGAATTTTCGAAATATAATAATGGAAGGTGAAGCGTCAACTACAATACTGCTATACCTGTAGGACTTTTAACCGCTTTTTTTATACACAGGCATAGGCCTTCCCCGTGTTAGAGGGGATGACTGTAATCGCCACAATTAGCAAACAGACTGACGATCGCAACACTCACGTTAGACTGAGTAATAAATTCTGTGATTAAAATGTATTTGATTTCTATTATATTTTTATTGTGGCATGATCATCAATGGATGTAAAAATAGATCAATGGGACTAAAAGGGAATCCATTACTCAATCACATATCGTAGATGGCGTATGGCGTACAAGCGAATGATCTTGTGACATTCGAAGGATGACGGTATAACCGGCTTGTATTTTATACTAGATAGAAAAATACATTAGCTGTGTTGTGGTGGCGTAAGTGAATACACTTATACTTAATACTTATAGAATCCCGTGGGTGCCGCTAGAGGCGACAGAGGGATACAACTTAAAATAATAAGAATGTTTGCTACTACGTTTGCCAACCCGGTAGGCGGGTTGGACAACTATGGCAAATGCATCCCCTATGAAGCAACCTATGAGGGAGGAATGAATAAAAATACATAGACCGGCGATAGAAACGGCAATGAAACCACTACAATCACAAATCCGGCTGTCAACGGCAATGGCAGACTTTCATTATATGACAGATGCCTATATACATGAATATGTACTGTATGAGGGCTAGTAAGGATTATTTACAATAAAAATAACTGAAGATAGACTCTTCCATAAAACCATATTTATAATTCAAATTTATACCAGACCGCACTATTGACTCAATTATTCAAGTGGCCTCGCAACGTCTCACTAGAACTAGAACATTAGGGAGACATCAAGGGATCTTAGCTAAAGGAGCGAGCGGTACCCTCTCAGCACCCGAAGGACTTATTTCTGACTAGCTTATGCTAATAGCATTGTCTTGGAATATCTCTGCTTTATTCCTATGAATAGTCGGAGATCCTGATTCCGCTTTGTGATTTATAATTAAAACATTTTCCGTAGGCACTGCACTGCTATTTTATAATGTACAGAAACGTTCAAGAAACTGTGCGAACAACAATTCCAGGCGGAAGATTGCTAAAAACAATCTACAATTTTTCTCGCGCGCACAAAACTTGGCCCCGCAATTCTTGGCTCGGCAATTACAACATACCGCGAAACAAAGAAGGGGAAAAGTTATCGCTAGCTTCCCGCCCATTCTCAAAGCGATCTCGTATTTCATGATTAAGAGCGATTGTTCAACGTGAGCCTTTCCTTCAATTTTTTATGCAAATTCCCTTCCCGCTTTCCGCACATTCTTTAGACTGATGGTATAACACGCACTTTCGAGCTTCTCCATTGCCTTTGCGATTTTTTGTTACGATTTATACCTAAGTTATTATATACCGTTTACGTTACCTTCATGAGTTAGGGTTCCGCTTGTCATACACGGAACCCTTATAATGCCCGTCTTATCCTAATGTAGAGTTATTGACCGAATTTTCCTTAGTACAGCACAGGTTCTAATCCCGCACGGAACAGGTGATTGTATGCCTAACAATATAAATATTTAATGAGTTATTTGATTTATTTTATTATATACAATATTAAAAACTATAATTTAAAAAAAACTAAAACTAGTAACTTAATTATCATACAGTCCTACTCCCCGCGGTATCGTGCCTAGAACGCTGGCTGCGTTTCCCCGCTGAATGGCTATACTTAGCCTTTGAGCGAGAAAAGAACCAGTCCTCTTATCACCAGCAACAACGACCAGTCGCGGATGGAGTTCCTTTAGGAACTTCACCGCACGTGGACCACATGGACCGATAGTCTCTACAGCAAATGGCACAAATATGTAGTCATCTCTCAGAGACTCATATTTGCGCCACTTACTCAGTTCAGCTGCCTCTGATGCCGCCCCGGCTCTAAACGAGGTACCCCTGAGATGAGAGGCTGCCAAAGTGTCTACGCAAGTAGCATCCCACACTAGGGCTTTACCTCTCTCCCAAGGGACCAATGTCATACCGTCGGGTCTCTTGCCATCGTCTCTAAATATTCCACAAGGCTCCAAAACCGAGGGAACATTTATAGAGACAAAAGCCCTTCGGATGACATTGAACAAAGAACCGTGACGTGAAAACCTACTTAGCACTTTTCTTACATGAAATCTAACTATTTACTATAATATATAATTAACTAAAAATATACCTAAAGATAATATATTTAACTGCATTTATTTCATGATCAAATGTTGGACCATTCATATGAAAAGTAATTACAGATCGCTACAAGATACTGAACAAGTTATTCGGTCTCCATTTATTGGAAATTTTATGTTGTTTTGTTGTTATTTAAAAAAATATTAAATATGTTTTTTTTACTACTATACACTCTATCCATTCATCTATTTCAGCCTATAAAAGCTCACAGCCTCACCTTATAGATTGCCTCATAGGGGTTTCATTACAGTTGCCACGCTTGGCAGGCGGGTTGACAACCGCAGTTTTTTATTACCTATTTTAAATTGTTATCAGGAAGATGCTGCTGCCCATCTCCTGTTTCAGTTTCCCTCTGTTGCCTCATACGACACTCACGGGATAATATTTAACAGTGGATGTTCTTACACCACCACTACACGGTTTGCTACTATACCCCACACTATTATATTACAATATAGTGTGATATTTAACCAACGCTTTCCTGCTTTCAGCAAGACTCTGTTTATAAAAATAATTTTGAGCTATAACTCTCTTTAACTTTGAATATTAAGTCCATGACTATATCATATTTTTAATTTGATTTGTATGACCTAAAACTAGATTTTTCTGTACAGTTTCACGTTTATCTTTAATACGTTCTATTTGGTTAGATATCCCTCTAATTTGCAGAACCATTGTTTGCTGCGTCGGTTCATACATAATTGTGTATTAACGCGATTTGGGCTTCAACCGGTCTAATTTCCCCTTCAAGGGGCGGATTAAGATAGTATTATCTAACTTTACGAAGAACGAAGCCAATTCATTTATTCGCCGAATTAGCTGATGTTTCACTTGATAGTCAAGTCGGTATATTCCTTTAGATGATATCGACTTCCGCAAAATTGGCTTGAAGTGTAAGAACTTATCCCTTTATAAGGGATTTCATAATGCAAGTTTTTATTATTGGTGGATATTATACTCGTGTAAAACAGATTGAGATATTTAAACAGTAAATTCACGCAAACAATTTTTAAATTTTATTAACGAGATTATCATACACCTTAAATCAGTGGTTATGATACCTTACTGGAAATTCCCATAGTTAAGCGCTGGCTTAGAATAATATTTAAAAAAAAAGTCGCTTCATAAGACACTTGCGGGACAAAAAGCTCTTACGCTGACCGTACGGCGCAGAGCGCGAGTTTTGGTATCATCACTATATCACAGCCTATCAAAATCCACCGTTGAACATAGGCCTCCCCCATAGATTGCCTCATAGGGGGAATTTCGCCATAGTTGCCATAGATTTAATTTTTTTTGTTCAGTTTAATTATATTGGTTTGTTCTTGTTGGCTGTATTTGTTGGTATAATTAAGGATACTATTTTTGGTCTGCGGCCTAGAAATAATTCGTTTGGAAATATTTCTAAAGAGAGATTGGATTGAAGTTTTTGTTTATTTCATTTCTTTATAAGTACATTTGTAACAAAACGATTTTAATATATTCCTTCTATTAACAAATAAAGTATATTGTAAGCGAATACAGTTTTATACAGAAAGCATATATGATTCTTCTGATGTTGAATTTTAATCAAAATATTACGTCCAACGTTTGGAAATGGACAAAGGAAAATATGACAGACGGATTTGATATTGAATGTCCTTTGTAACAAAATGACTCAAAAAGCGCCCCCAGTATCCGGTGGCCACGCTATTCCTGGCTTCAGTTGCGTCTATGGTGACGGCTGGGCGGGGGTGCTAACAATCTCCGGTGGAGGTTCGGTTGCCACCTTCGACGAATGGCACCTTGAGGACTGACGGGATCACGCTGGAGTTGGAAGAAGTGATAGACAAGTTGCACTGAGGAAATCGCTAGGATTATCTGAGGTGCAAAGAGAATACCTCGAATTCGGGTATTCTTGTTCTATCACCGGGCGGGTGCGACTGTCTGTCCTAAAGAGGTGTCGGATTTATCGTCCACAATGCTCCTGGCGTCATTTCCATGACACTTGAGATTTTGAGTGAGATTGAGAGATTCTACGGACAGCTGTAGGTACACGCCACAAGGGTGTGTGTGAGTAACGACCCAAGAGTGATTGTTATGCGACACTATTCCGGTTATATCCATCCCGGACGTTGTTAGTGTGAACGAGATAAGAATGGTTCTCCAACGCCTTTAAACGGCAAGGCCTCGGGTGAGGGTAGAATTACAGCGGAGCTTCTTAAAAAAAATTTTTAAAGTTACAGCAATTTCAACTCAAACGTGGTCACCTACCGAGTTATGTGCATACGTAGATATATGATTGTAAAAGAATGAAATAGGTCAGAAAATGAAAAACGTCAGAGTACTAAAGGTGGTGTGCCGTGTTGTAGAAGAAAAAGTGGAAGTTTATTTTTTAATACAATAAGGGTGACAAACGAGCACACAGTCAGTCCACCTTAGTCATTCGTGGTTTCCAACACAATACTTTTGCTTTACTTTTACGTGGTAGAGTCACGTTGCAGCTAATTATATTTGTAGCAAGAATGCGTCGGCCCGACCGGGGAAGAACCACGCTCTCACAGAATACCAGTGTGAAATAGCAGCGTAATGCTGCTGTGTTTTCGTATGGTAAGTGTAGAGAACCGGAGGAACTTAACTGGAATCGAGGCATTTCATCTTATAATCCGTAGAGATGACAACATATTTACATTTTTATTCTAAATCGAGCATAGATACAGATGTATTGACTTCTATATCTATCCTACTGCGTCTTCTGGGCTAATGCGTTTACTGGTCTACTGCGTCCTCTTATCATCAGGTTGACTGTGGTGCTTCGTTTTTCATTCTTAGCGTTATACAAAAAATAGGTCTCGTAGCAGTATCGTTTTCTATTTCAATTTGCCAAGAAGTTTAAACGTTACTGCTATTTCCATACCTAACGACAACATAATTACTAGCTTTCTACAACTCCTTCAACTCTCGTAACATCGCTGTATTAACAATTCCCTTCAAATGTTTTCCTCTTTTCAAAGTTAAGGCGTACGTAAAATGTTGTTCGAAAGTTATTCTGGTTCTAAGTAGTAAAGGTAAATATGCCAATGAAAGTAGACTATACACAAACACAATATCCGTAAACCATAAATTTAGAGGCTATATAGTAAACATTATGTGGAGAAAATATTGCAGTTTTTTATCTAATACCTAGGTACAAAGCACTTAAGGTAAGTACACTTAACTTAAGTGGAAGTATTCAAGATCTTAAAAAAAATTAAAAAGATATAATAATAAGAAAATTTATGTTGATAGTTAACTCATCATATCAGGGATTGCCTTTTATATTACACTAGCGATCCGCCCCGGCTCCGCACGGGTGATTTCTGGTTCTCCACAACAACGCCACCTATCGGGTCCAATTGTGAATCTAAACCATTTCCGAATTAATTTAATCACACACACAAGGAGTTCAGTCACATATACACGAACAGAAGAATTATATTATATATATTTAAACATTTACCTGTGTTCAATGAAAATATTTTAGTTGCGTAGTTGCTATTCTTTGCGAGATTCGATAGAAGTATTTTCCTTGCCTTAATTGATTCACTTTGTTAGGTTTCCGTCGTGATCTATTTATAGTATTGTATGAATTAATTTGATTATATCGGTTACGTATGAAGGATGAGAGCAAGTACGGAAAAATATAAATTGTGTGGCCAGTTTCAATTTCACCTTTAACCTTGCGAAAGCTTTCATAGGTCGTATACGATGTGTAAGGTATGAAAATGTTAACTCGCTTACCACAATTAGGGGAGGGCGCGAACGCTTAAATTGTTCGATTTCGCTTGTGTATTGGAAAAACTATTTTATTACCACGTTTTTATTAACTCACTTTCGTGTATGTCTGTTCGGGTCGAATTTAGTAATTGATTTTATACTAATTTTGTCCGACTTGAAATATTGAACATAACCCAGAATGATAATGTCAAAATATGACAAAAAAACGTAGTATACATATTTAAAATGTTTAATAAATGCCTTTTTAAAATTTCACTTGTTTCAAAATGTGTTTTCAACATGACCTAAAAAATAATAAGCTTTTTCATTTGATATAACTTTTACAGGGTTTCTTAACGAAATTTGTAACTCTAATGGAAGTTAACACACGTTTAAATAGCGATTTAGTGTCAACTTCATTATTTTTTATCTTCCTTTTCCAAATATTCAGTTTTTTTTAAATAAAATATTTTTACGCAATTATTTCAGTAAATTTACAGATCCAAAGCAGTTTAAAATATTGCTACGTCGTCTTAAAAGCTCATTTCAATTCATATTGCACAGTCAGTTATTGTCACGTAAATCGTTACAATAAGAACATGGTTGTTTTCCGTACAACTTTTTGGAGAATGACGCTTTGTCCCAAAACTGTCACCCGCTTTCATCTCATAGTCTCTTTTGTTGAAATTCTCCCATTTTAGACCACTCTGCGCACCGAATTATGGTTTTTGTAGTTTCTTATTCCATTTGCTCAACAATTTTCAATAATTGATGTGCGAATTGGTCTTCTCTATACCTTATTTACTCACCAACTATTAATCTTATTTTTTTTAAAAATAAAAACACATAACTCGGGAAGATATTGTTTCAATTGAAAAATTGTCGTATACCGCGCTAGGCACACACGACAAATCATCAATCATGCCAATCATTGCTGTTGTAGCCAAAGAGAATAAAATCACTACATTTTGCCGCCGGTAAAACTGGTCGGAGTGGGGAATGACGAAAGATTCGAAGTCGGTCTGTCGGACGACATTAGTAGTGACCAATTGTGACAGTTAATTAGGTCAAAACGTGGCGCTTCTGCAAATGTTATAAGGATTTTCTTTTATCTAACAAGAATATCTTATATGTACGTAACTCACTTATCCGATGTTCATAAGCTTACATAAAAGCAAGAAAAGTTTGGAAGATCTCCAGATTTACTCTTATTAGAGAGTTTTGGCAGTGACATGTTTCGCTATTAATTTCTTTATCCTTCTTTTAACATATAAGTGCGTGCAATAAATTTGTAATTCAGTTACAAGAGCGAATGGAGTCGTGATTAGTCGATATATTCGAAATATGTATATGTCTGTGTACTTGGTTTATATTTATTATCGTTTAAATTTCAATTTTAAAGTAATTTAATTTAAGAAAAATTATCAGACAGATTAATGATTTTCGAACTGAATAGACTCGTATCTTTGACACAGTTACAAATTATTTGTTTCAATATATATATCAGTGTTTACACTCCAATAACTGTCTCATATCTTAATATTTAATAGACGTTTTGTTGCATTGGGTTTTGTTAATAATTTTACATAGACTTAAAATATGCTGGTGTGCATAAGTTTATGTAATTTTAATAATTACATTACTGACATTACCATTCATAATATTTTTTAATCTTATCTTTGTTTGATCTTATCTTTGGTATATTTCTCTTCCCTTCTGGAGTTTTTGAAGAACTTTATGTTTATTGGGTTACGGCCCTGGCACTGGCACTGGGGATAAGCGCTCTTCTTTAAAATTCATAGGAGGTACGCTACGGGCAAATCTCGTTTGATCTCCGCCGGCACCAATGAAATTGTTAATTACAATTTTAACTGTTGATTTACCATGTGTCTAAGGAAAAAAAAACTTCGAGCGCACGTGAAGTCCAACATATTTTGGGTCAGCACCGTAGAATTTTGCTCCAAAAACCTTCTTAAAAAAGAGACGAGGCCAATACTCAGCTGTTGGACATAATATAGCTTGTTACTTATTTTTTTAATTACGTTGTAACTAATTTACTCTGAAGAAAAACTTAATCGTTACGCTACATATAATTCAACAACTTATTAATTAATGGCTTAAATAATTAGTAACGATCGTTTCATTTACCAAACAGTTGTTAATTTTTATCGTAACCTGATATCGTTGTTCAAATTCTAATTTTGTATAAAGGCGTCAAAACGCTGGGAATATAAAATAAATTAAAATTAAATGCAATAAAGTCAATTAAAAGCAAAATAAAATAGTAACATAAATTATATTCGATGTTTTTATGTATTTGTTGGTACAGTAACGGCTCTATCATAATATACTGTGTATTTTATTTACTTTGTATAATTTAGTATTTTTTTTTTTATCCACTGCTAGGCATTTTTTTAACTTTGATTCATACATTCATTAAAGCCTATTAAAAGTTCAATGCTGTACATAGGCCTCCTGTATAGATTGCCCCCATAGGAGAGATATTTGGCACAGTTTTTTTTTTATTATTGATTTATTATCAGGAAGATGGTGCTACCCATATCCTGTTCCAATTTCCCTCTGTCGCCTCTTACATCATCCACGGGATGATATGGGTTAGCGGATTAATTTACGCCACCACTTACTTTTACTATAGTTTTATTATATATTACTTTATAAAAATAGTTTTTATTATTTATGTTTATAGAATTAAAATTATTTTTCTACCGACTTCAAAAAGGAGACGGTACTCAATTCGACTATATGTTTTTTTTTATGTGTGTTACCTCATAACTTTTTTCTGGGATAACCGATTTCGGTTATTCTTTTTTCATTTTAAAGCTGGTACTTTTCATGTGGTCCCATATAAATTTGATCAAGGTCTGACTAATAGTTTTAAGTTATTCTTAATAATTTATATTGAAGTCGGTTGTACAAAATTTTAAATTTTAAATTATTTTATTTACTAGCTGTACCCCGCGACTTCGCCCGCGTGTAATTTGGTTTATTTTTTTTGCGCGGAGCCCTAAATCTTTTTCTAAAATAAAAGTAGCCTAAGTTACCACTTATAACATTAGCTATCTGCCAGTGAAAGTCCCGTCAAAATCGGTCCAGCCGTTTCGGAGATTAGCCGGAACAAACAGACAGACAGACAAAAATTTTAAAAATTGTGTTCTTGTTATAAATACCGTATATACTTTCATATGCATTTAGTAAAAAGCTGTTATTTTGACATTACAAACAGACACTTCAATTTTATTTATTTGTATAGATATAGGCGCTATCTTCGTTGATTACTTCAGAAGCAACTTTTACACCGAAGTTATGAAAAGGTTGAATTAATAAAGAAACTGTTATAAAATATGTAGAAAAAGCGCAGCATTTTTATCTACGTTATCTGTCTTATATTTACTACAAAAATCGTCAGCCCTACATTAGAACACCAAACCAAAACAATATTTATCTCATACAAATATTATTGTTTTTCAGGACTGAAAGTATTGTGGTTTATTTGTCACATAAGCGTTAGTTTAGCGTTTAAATTGCGGATTAGCTAGGCACTAAGGTATCCTACGCGAATATCTCTCGATAGTAATCGAAAGTGAGCCAGGTCGGCCAGAATCAGCCAGGACATTGTCTTACAACCAAATACAATTTTATAATCCTCTATACATTTCTTAGAAAATGACCAGCAACGTTTTCTTGAAACAACCAATAGAAGAACTGTAGTTGCCATTTGCCAATCCACCTGCCAAGCGTGCTGTGGGCTTGTGATGCTTGTAAGGCATGTAATAGACTGCAATGATAATGATAATGAAGATGAAGTAAGTTTTAATGTGTCAATCTGTTGTCAGTAACTCTTCATTGTTTATTTACAGACTCAACCAGTGATTTGGTACGAGAACGAACCGCCTGGACAGGTTGTAGTGCTCACTGCAAAAGACTACGATTCCACAGAAAACGGGCCCCCATTCACTTTCGCACTCAACGATTCAGCCAGCTTCGATATACGCTCCAAGTTTCATATACAAGGTAAAAGCATTTATACAATTATTTTTGCGAATATTTTAATATATTACAAGGGGAAAAAAGGTTCTCGAGTGGCAGCCTCGTACCGGTAGGCGAAGTGAAGGGCGACCCCCCACTAGATGGAGTGACGACCTGGTAAGACATGCAGGAAGTCGATGGATGCAGGTGGCTCAGGACCGTGCTTGGGGGAGGCCTATGTTTAGCAGTGGACTTGTGAAGGGCTGTAATGATGATGATGATGATGATTACAAGGACAACATATTGTTAGTAAAGAGGTGTATATTTAGTTTTCTAAACGTATAATGTAAATTACAACGTGTGAAAATAAACTATTATTTATTTGACTTAATATTTTTGCCACTTAGTCACACACACACTACACACTAGTTTTTGTTACTTTTAGCAAAATCCAAATACTTGTTGGTGAACAACCACTTTCTATGTCTAAGTTTACTTTGTTCTTTACGTCTCGTCACTTAGCATTTGAGAAAAATCTCGCAGCAAGCTAGCAAATATAACACGATTTTGTATTTAAACAAAATCATCACTACTTTGAAAAAAATTTGCCTCTTTTGTGAAGTAAATAAATCCGAAAAACCGTCAGAATGAGTAACTTGGGTATATATATAACTCATTCTTTCTTAAATAGCTCGTTGTGTATTATTTTAACTTGTTCTCTTAGTAACCAATTACATCTTAAAAAAATTAAAATCGGGTAAAATAAATTATTTTTCCGTAGTTTTTGTTTTCATAAAGTATCAAGTATGTTTGCCCGAAATAACGTATAATACGTTATTATAAATAACGGGTGGCAACCCTAGTGACAAACAAGCCTGTTTGTCCTGTGGGGCTGTGTGTCCACCTCATGGTAAATGGCTGCTGTGGACTTTCGACACCTACATCTATCCTCAATTAAGTATATAAATTTAGATGTGTTGATCAGTTCCCTTGAGGACTAAAATAGAATCGCGATACAAAACACAGCAGCGCTAAGTGGCTATTTTACGCTGGTATTCTGTGAGAGCGTGGTGTTTCCCCGGTCGGCACATATATGCTACATCTATAATATACATGCAGCGTGGCTCTTCCACGTGAATGGCTCTACTACGTTAAAAACGTAAGCCAATGCCGACACCGACACTGCCATAATTATTAAGTGCAATTTAAGTGCTGATTTAGCAGTTCCTCAGTAAAAGTGAATGTTAATATAAGAAAAAAGTAAATGGTCAGATATTAAGTATATAAATAAGGCCTATACAGATACAATACGGATTGTGAAGTTAAATATAAAAAGTAAAACAAACAAAAATCGGGAGAAAAATATTTTGAAATTAGCAGTTTTATAAATATTTAAATGTATGAAAACCCAATTGGTCTGTAAAATTAATAAGGCAGTAGCGCGGAAGCAGTTACTAAACCTTAATCACGTTTGTTGCTAATGCACAAACTAAATAGTTCATCAGAACATTAATTAGAATTTAAACACATTAATTATCAACGTGTCGGAATGTATTTATCTAAAAATATAAATTTTGTATCTCAAATATATTTTGTATCTGACAGAATCCGGTAGCGGTCGGTGGCGTATTATTGAAACTATAATTACATATATTATTTGATTCTAGTCAGATTTATTATAACTATAATATTATAAAGTTATGGTTTTTGAAAGTGAAGAAAGTAAAACAATATGTGAAGTAGGGGAATTAGTCGAGCAAGTAGATGAGTTTGTGTATTTGGGACGTGTATTTAGCAGGGATGGTAGATATGATAAGGATATAGAACGACGAGTGAACGCAGGTAATAGAGTAAATGGGGCTCTACACTCTATTGTGGAAAGTCAGAATGTGTCCAAAAAGGCACGTATGGCAATTCACAACGCTATGTTAGTCCCTACTTTAATGTATGGTAGTGAAAGTTGGGTGTGGCAGAAGAAGCACGAGAGTAGAATAAATGCTGTAGAAATGCGGTCATTAAGGAGTATGTTAGGGCTGAATCTGAATGACAGAGTGAGAAATTGTGTGATAAGAGAAGAGTGTGGTTTGCAAGATGACGTTGTGACCAGGATTAAGAAAGGAATGCTTCGGTGGTTTGGTCATGTAGAAAGAATGAATGAGGAAAGAGTGACAAAGCAAATTTATGTTGCAGAGGTGAATGGCAGAGTCGGGAAGGGATGCCCTAGGTGAAGGTTTATCGACCAAATTGGCGATATATTGAAAATGGGCCAAATTAAGAGTACCCTTAACCGACGAGCGTGTATGTGTAGGTATATGGATGTGGAGGAGGCGGAAGAGGTGTGTCAGGATCGTCCATAATAAATAAATCCATAGTCTCTGCCTACCCCTCTGGGTGACAGGCGTGAGTGTTTATATATATATATATATATATATATATATATAATATTATTGCTATCAACTAGATTTACACCAATTCTGTAATTCCCAATCCAACGCTCTAAATCTCAACGCTTCTACAAAATATCTAAAGGACCTAGAAAATCGAGTTTTGATTAATTAATGTAGTTAAAATGCAATAAATGGCGCTTCAAGCCGACCTGTTAACTTTGTTTTTGAAGTGCCAATTCAATTTTAGCCGTTTCGTCGTTCCCCTATTCAAGTTCGCGTGTTGATAATTGTAACCCACGTCTTGTCTGCGGAAATTATTTGGCACCGAACCGAAATGGAGTGAACTTTTTCACACTGTCGTAACCTTTCGATCGGAAGGGTATGTCAGTTCCGGAATTCATATAATGAGGAATTATTCATCATATGAAGCTGTGTGAAAGTTTATTCCTTGTTTATTATTTGATTGGGTTTGTTTGTCTGTTATGAGTATTATTCACAGTTTCATGGTAATGTTTTTGTTGGTGTTAATTTGTAAGGTAATGGAATTTTAAGTAAACCCGCTACTTACTAGCGTTTTATTTTGTATCGTGGGGGCGTTTTTTGAATATTAGATTTGAAATAAATTGATGTGGTTATGGGTAAAATCAAATCTGCGACTTGGTGGGACGAAAAATTTTACTAAGAAGATTTTCATTCTGCATATATTCGTTAAATGTTTCATTTCTCTTGTAAGCTACAATGATATAATGTTATAATGATAACATTATCATCAATACAGCCTATCAAAAGTCCACTTCTGAACACAGATTGCCTCATAGGGCAATATTTGCCATAGTCGCCACGCTTGGCAAGCGGGTTGGAAACAGCAGTTTTTTATTATTGCGATTTCTTAGCAGGAAGACACTGCCCACCTACTGTTTCATTTTATATATATGTACTTGTTTACTCCTATTATTAATATAATATTGTTATTATTTATTTAATGTTGAAACGACTAGTTTCACCCTTTTTACAAGTGATTTTCACATTCACAACGCCTCAAAGGATATTTGCCATAGTTGCCACGCTCGGCGAACGTGTAAGCGAAACCGAAGTTTTTTTTTATCATTATTAGTACACTTACTGCCACTACAAGGTTGGCTTTGCACAAATTAAGATATTTATAAAACTGCTAATTCCAAAATATTTTTCACCTGATTTCTATTTCTTTTACTGCTTACTGTCCAATCGGTATATTCATATTACGGTATTACGGACTGTTTAAATAATAGCCTTATTTATACCCTATAAGATTAAAATCTAGTAGTGTATTTAGCTTATAAAGTTTGTAATTTTTTTCTAGATGCAAAATTTCTTTCAATATTGACTTTTACCGAGGAATTTCTAAATCAGCACATATCGTATATCATATTTAACAATTATGGCAAAGTATGTAAAACCAGTGATGGCATTTCTAACGCAATGGTTTGTTCGCAGGCAACATTCTATCAACTTTAGTCTCATTCGATAGAGAGCAACGAAAGGAGTACAAGATTCCAGTCGCCATCACAGATTCAGGAACTCCAAGGTTGACGGGAGTGTCCATTCTTCACGTGGTTATAGGCGACCGAAACGACAACCCAATGGCTCCCGGCCATAGCAATATATTTGTTTATAATTACAAGGTAATTATTATTCATTGTATTTTGTTCAGTATTAAATGACCATTGTTGATAGTTTGCGTTAATTACGTTGTCCTACTTTTATGTAAAAGAATATAATTACAACTTTATTTAAAAAAAGGTTGGACACTATTTAGTGCCTTACTACTTACTGGCACTATTTTATTTAAACATTATCTAGCACTCTAGTGTAATGTACGTACATACATATATAATATATTTTAAGGCATTACATTTAGTAAGTTTTTGCACAAGTTTTGTTTAATAGAACCAGTATTATGGATTACCTCGCTCGTCTTGATATTTTATTTATAAGTATGTATGTATTTTCGATAACCAAGTTTATTTTGCGGGTAGAAAAGGAAATCATGTTTTGATAACGCGACCGTTATACGTGTTGTGAGTTGAGAGACCGCATGGCGGTAATGCATCTACAGAATAAATGATGAATGGTGATTAATGTTTGTATAATTCATGATAAATAAATAGTGCATTGTAATAGGCATTTGCACAGTAGTCTTTTTTTTTTTTTGGTTGTAATGACATTGAACCATTTGCCATTGATGCTACTTTGCTTTAGTAAAGGAACTGACACTAGATAATCCATCTAATTGAAAAAACTAGCGATCTAAACCTTCCCTGCGCTTCTCTATTTTACAATTTAGCTCGTAAATATGTGGAAGGAAATTTTAAATTGGAACATTACAGTACAGAACAGTAATGGGTTTTTCAAAATAAGTTATTACCGGCATACTGGAGGCACTGTCTCATACAAAAAAAAGCATTTTCGGCCAAGCATTCTGCGTGGCAGCTATTTATGTAGACAGACTTCATGTCTTAGAAATATGTCAATAAATATTTATTAATAATAAATGCATTTTTTCTCACGTTTTCCTTAAACGCGTTTAAAATTGCAATTGATAATTTCCGGTGCTAATGTGGTGACGGAGCACCTCGTATTACACAAGCTGATGTTGTTTAATAATTAATAATAATCAAATATAAATAATAATAAAAAAAAAAATAATGGAATGATTATCTAAAAAGGTTCTAACGTGCCAATTTATAACTTTTTTTAATAAACGAACTAGCGATCCGACCCAGCTTCGCACGTGTGATTTCTGGATCTCGACAACAGCGCCACCTACCAGGTCCAATTGTGAATCTAAAGCAATCACTCAAACGCACATAAAAAAAAACTTCATCAAAATCAGTTTAGCGAGACTAACAGACAGAATTTGATTTTTATATAAAGAGATAATGGAAACAGATTTCTACGTACGAGTATTTTCATTTCCCAATCTTATTCCTCTAAATTTAACCGCACTTATCCATCCAGTACAGTTATTCCACAAGAATTTTGTTCGAGTAGCAGCTCACGTACATTGTAAATTCATTATGTTACTTCGGAATTGTTTACTACAGTAGTCTTAAACTCTTTAGTGCAGCACATAAATTTCTTAAATCTGTCCTATAAATTCCTGTGCTTCACTCGATGAAGCACTAGAATTATTATACCGTTTCTGTTGTAAGGGACTCGAGACCCAGAAATTGACGTTAAAATATTACAACAATGTTGCTTTTATTTGTTCTCGGTATAAATCGACCTAACTTTGGCATTGAGTGTTCATAAAAATAAGAACTAAGCGTGACGTGACGGTTCTTTTCCAGTCTCACGTTCAGGGTATTTTGACGTTGGAATGTATCACCATAGTACTCACGATACTTTAAAACTTACACATGATAAGAATAAGGCTGCAAACTGATATTTCGCTTAGCAATACGTACCAAAAAGTCTACAAATGCATTACTACGTATAGTGCATTTGTAAACTATTTCGTGGTAGAGCCATGCTGCAGTTATATTAGTAGTATATTTGTAGCACGAATGGGTCGGCTCGACCGGGGAAGGACCACGCTCTCACAGAATACCAGCGTAAAATAGCTTAATGCTGCTGTGTTTCGTATGGTGAGTGTAGAGAACCGGATACCCTTTTTACTGGAAACGAGGCATTCCACCTTAGTCCTCACGGGGGACAACGCATCTGCATTTTGATTCGTAATCGAGGATAGATGTAGATGTCTATGGGTCACAGCAACCACTTACCATCAGGTGGACTGTGTGCTCGTTTGTTACCCTATCCTATAAAAAAAAAATACTACGTATACATACGTGGTAGAGCCACGCTGCAGCTATATTATGGTTGTGGCACGAATGGGTCGGCTCGACCGTGGTAGGACCACGCTCTCACAAAATACCAGCGTAAAATAGCTCAATATTTAATAATTTTCAATCTTCATAAGTTCGATCACGCTCCAATTATCTGATCTCCAAGTATATGTGCATGCCAAATTGATGGATTTACCCAATACTATAGGCTTATTAAACAAAGATCTTGACCTAATTGTGGATTGGAGTAAGTCATACGGTCTTAAAGTAAATCCATCAAAAACAAAAGCAATAATTATAGGCAGTCAAAAATTGGTTACCTTCATAGATTTTTCTTCCCTACCTGGTATTGTTTTTGATGGGACACCTGTGCCATATAGTGACACCGTTAAAAATCTAGGTGTTACTTTTGACAAATTTTTATCTTGGGCTAGTAGGAGGGTGTTTGTGTCGGTCGGATCTCTCCGTAGATTATGCAATTTCCTACCCATACCTACCAAAATTGCGCTTGCACAATCACTCCTTTTACCGATTCTCGATTATGCTGACACGTGTTATCTCAATTCATATTCAATTCAAATTCATATTTGAACTTCGGAAATATGACCATGTCTCCGAATATCGCGAAAAACTCAAGTGGCTTCCGATCCGTCTTCGCAGGAATACTCACATTCTTTCTCTTTTATACTGTATTCTATTCAATCCCACTTCCCCTACTTACCTTAAAGAGCGGTTTGAGTTTCTTGGTGACATTCACTGTCGCTCTCTTCGCTCTGATAAAAACCTCACCCTAAAAATTCCATCTCATAACACTTCCTTCTATTCTAAATCCTTTTCTATTGAAGCTATTAGGCTCTGGAACTCCCTACCGCTGCAAATTAGAAGTACGCAGTCTATTGAAAAGTTTAAAAAACTTGTCAAAGCGCACTTCTTTCCTCCTTAAATAGTCATTCCTCTAAAAAATTACTACCTACTCATTTTTCCTTACGTTAAGGCTTTGACTCCACTTACTTGTTTAATCCTTTCTGCTCTCGTATATGTACGTCTGTATTTTTGTATTTAAAATGTATTTATTTATTATCGTATGTATGTATTTATTGATTATATAATTATACGAATGTCGTGTGTATTTTCCAACAACCTACGTACTACACCCTTACCCTTACTCACAGGTCACTTTATCCTCTGCAATGGTTGCCTGGTAGAGATCGCTTCTAAGCGATAAGGCCGCCAATTGTACCTTTAAATAAGTTATGCATTTTTTTCTCTCATGTGTACAATAAAGTATAACATTCATTCATTCATTCAATGCTGTTTTTCGTATGGTGAGTGTAGAGAACCGGAGACTTTTTACTGGAAACGAGGCATTCCATCTTAGTCGTCAGGGGTGACAACGCATGACATTTTAATTCTTAATTAAGGATAAATGCAGATGTCTATGGGCCACAGCATCCACGTACCATAAGGTGGACTGTGTGCTCGTTTCTCACCCTTATTCCATAAAAAAAATTACTACGCAGCACGCATTATCTACAAGTGTGTTATGTAGGACTTGCAAAATATTAAAGTAAAAATACTTTTATTCAACATTTATTTTTGTTTAAGTAGTTGTTGTGATAGCATAATTATAGTTGTATTTTCCTTAAACTGTGTATGATAAGAATGTCATGAAATTAGACGATTAGGAAGTTAAATTTTATGTAGTGAGTACAAATATTATACAAATAGTTGGCACACGCACACGCACACGCGCACACGCACACGCACACGCACACGCACACGCACACGCACCCGCACACGCACACGCACACACACACACACACACACACACACACACACACACACACACACACACACTTTCTATATTTTCTTATTACACGTACAGCTAAATCCTGTTTATTACTCATCAGAACCATCAGCAGCTATTACGACAATAAACTAAAAGAAAGGAAAAACAACCCATTTTTTAGTTTTCCGTAAGCGGATAAAAAGTTGCCTATATGTTATACACAATCATTTACTGCCTTCATACCAAATTTCATGAAAATCCCTTCAGTAGTTTTTGCGTGAATCGTGAACATACAATATTTCTACAGATTTATTTTATGTATAGATATAGATTAATATTAATGATAATTCTAAATATACCTTTAAAACACTTGCGTTATGTGAATGACAAAAATATCGGGGTCCAAAACAACTTTTCGAAAGCGAAAATAATTTATCGAAAAAATATTGATATGGATAAATTTAAATTGCAATTTAAGCGGAAAAGCAGTTCTGTGAAATTCATTTGTTAATTGACAATTGGTATTAATAATGAATTATTTTCTTTAACGCTATCAGACGGAATTGAACTTCAATGAAATTTACAGCTGGCGTTACTATGTGAGTATTTAATATTAAAATGTAGTTCCTAGTTCTCCAAATTTCTGTATAATCTGTGATTTGATTTCTATACTATCTATCGTTCCTTTTCTTTTGTATCATTTAAGCCTCTTTTATTTCCCGGTCAAATTGTACTGGATGGTATAAGTTTATAATTACTTTAAAAGATTTCGTTAAAACTTGAGTGCTTTGATTCGATAAGAAAGTTTCGCGGCTTTGTCCGTCCCAATTTAATTTTTTGTATGGATTTTCTCTACGGGCATTGCTCGTTATTGACTTAAATTCTGGGATCTGCCCTAGCAGTAAGCCTCTGGCTTGTATTTCAATTTAATAATATCGCGAAACAGTAAACGATTTGCGTTTGCGATATTCCTACTTTTTTTTACTATGTCTTTGTTTCATTTAATCAATTGATTACATAAATAATTTTTTTATGCTATATGACAATATACAGCGCTTAAGTGCGTTATAATATATCGCTCTTACTGGACTCGATTGGCGACTTCTTCTGCTACAGGCTTGTTCTTCTTCTTTCTTCATCGGCACGTAAAATCCACTATTGGATATGGGTCTTTTTTTTACAGAATATGGGTGGTGACAAATGAGCGTACAGTCCACCTGATGGTAAGTGGACGCTATAACCCATAGACATCTACGTTTATATTCGATTAAGAATTAAAACACAGATGCGCTGCCATCCCTGAGGACCAAAATAAAATGTCTCGCTTCTGGTAAAAAGGGTCTCCGGTTCTCTACACTCACGACATAAAACACAGCAGCATTAAGCTGCCATTTCACGCTGGTATTCTGTGAGAGCGCGGTCCCACCCCGGTCGAGCCGACCCATTCGTGCTACAACCATAATGTAGCTGCAGCATGTCTCTACCACGTAAAGTAGATCTATCCGGTAGTAGGGAGGATTAGCGTTAATCGTCACACTTGGCAGGTGGACTGACGATGACTGTAACAAAGTCTCGCACCTCCCGTGCTGTGCACCCGTCACCGATACGGATATTTTAAGCAAAGAAAGCCCAAACAACTTATCACCTACCCACTATATTGCATTAAATCAAACATTATTGTGTTTTATAAGGCGAGAGACGTGAACTATTCTTATCTGGCGGGATTTCTATTTCAGTCCAGATATCATAGCTTTTAACTTGTCACATATTATCATTAATCTTTTAAATTTAATCAATCCCAAACCCGATGAAGCCCTTATAACACAATTGATACAAATGGCTTTAGTCAAACAATTAATTAACACTAACAAATTTTTAATAAATGTTCAACCATTACAGAAATCTAGTTATTGTGCTCGCAGTCGATTAACGCGAAATTCAATTACGATTTTATCTCGTTTCATTTCATTCACAGTTCTTTTCGTATAAAATTATTGTATCGTTAAATTAAATATTTGTTCAATTTGTTTAACGTTTAACACGTTTAACATATTATTTATTTGTAAGCCCTTTATAATTCTTTTAACTCTTTTAATGTTTTTTGTTTTTTTTTAATGTTTCCCACGTTAGTTTACTACTAGTGCATTAGAGAAACGTCGACGGCGCACTCGACACATATTTTCTACAATTCATATGATGTTCATATTACAATTGAAAAAAGCTTTTTAACTTAATTTGTATTCTGAGAAATCTATAAGCTATTGCCTTTAATATTTTTTTAAATATTATGTTGATATTAATAGTTATAGAATAAGGTCATTTCGCATTTTGAAATCGAAATATCTTGTTACGCCTTATGATTGGATCGTCTAAGGTAGAGTTATACAAAAACAATAAAATATAAGATTACTTTGAATCAGAAATCATTTCATAAACCACGTTTACCAGGTTTAGTGAATTCTTAACTGTACCAAAATGAAACTTTGCGCTCACTAAAGTAACTGTCGAAGTATGAAATACAAAAGCGTCGTTTCAACACTGACGACATCGCGCTCAGTGGCCTTTATAAACCACCGTAAAGTTTTACGATTTTTCTCTTTGGACGCGACTATTTTTCGGAATTAGACGTTTTTATGTTTCCTTATACACTGTGCACTCTAGTGTCGTAAATTATTGCACGTTAAAGCAGATTTACATAAAATCTGTGACTGACATCAGTCAAATAGCATCATAACGGGCTTGAATTTGCGTTGTTTCGGGCAGTTACTGACTTCAGTATTTAGATAAAGTTATCTGGCACGGGCGCTAGCACGGGTTTGAAGTAGCATACCGACTAAAGTAGGCTGACTAGTAAGCGTTGGACTGACTTGAAAACAGTAATACGGTAGAACTACCGAGTCAACGCTAACTTGCTTTTGGACTGATGTCTCTGCCTAACCCAAAGTAAATTGGTCTTTCATTTAATTAACATGGGGCTCTAACGTTTGTTCATATTGTTAAGGAACGAACTTAAGAGGCCGGTAAGGCTAGTGTAGGTCAATAATAATGCCAAAGATATTAAAATAAATTAGTCGTCATTTTTTTAAATTAATTTTAAAATCAATTGTGAAAATCATAATCTATGGTTGCTTATCTTGGTAATCGACCAATCGATTATTTTTAATCGGTTACGCCTGTCACTAAGCTTAGGTATACAGAGACTTATTGCATTTTATTATTATATTCTAGTAACTAACTTTTATTGTCTGACTGCTCTTAAGTTTTAATTTGTAAATTAAAAAGTAACATTTATAACGTGCATCATCCTTTTGTTTTAAAATACTTTATCCCCCCCCCACACACCCACCTACACACCCACTAGGGGTTTCGCCTGTATAGTGAAACATGTACAGATAATGCTCTGGTTGCTGACTGTTGTTAAAATGGATTATTATTAAAATTATGAACTTTTTTTCGTTTTCGAAATGTACTTCATGATGGATAGGTTAAGTTCTAGTCCTAGCCTTTACTTAATTTTACTTTTAAATAAGTATAAAATTTATCCACAAACTTGCGCACTTGATGTTGCAAGACCGTGCAATAATGGGCTTGTCTTTAATAATATGTGACTATTAAAATGTTAATTTTGCGCCTTAATGAAAGTGGGTTTAGTGCGGTGAGCGAGTATAAACAGGGATTATTGTGGGAAGGTACTTTTTACGACCTTGGCCTGATTCCTCTGAGTTACAGCGACACTGCGGTAATATTCTAGTAGACGCGGTATCTTTGAGTAACTCGTCATGGTATTAACCAGCGTTTTTGGTACAACGAAATTTCACGCCAGTCGTTTAAGAGACTAAAAGCTGCAGTAAAAAAGTTTAAGGTTCAAATTAAAAATATTATACACTATCACCTATCTATTTATAGGTGGAAGGGTTCGTTTTCTGCCTAGAGGGGCTAGCTTACTTGGCATCCTACGAGTAACTTGTCTAACACCGTAAATATGAAATCAACGTTAAAGTAAGTTACGTAACTTAACGTTGATATATTATGTCCTTCCCATTCATTTTAATAGTTTTCTATTCGCATTAGCGATGGTAAAAAGTCAACTTGGCTAATTCTGCTAGTTTGGCCGCCTTTCGGTTTGTACGATAAGATAGCCAGTACATACCTCTATGATATCAACGCATCTATGGCCTTCATTGTTTGAGTTTTGAGTCCATTAGAACTGTTATTTAATTGTCACTAAAATATCAAAATGTATTAAAATATTTCTGCATAAGAGTAATAAGTTATAAAGGTTGCCGTTAAAGTTCGGCCAAAACTCTTTACGGTCAACAGATGGTAAATCAGCATATGAAATTGCAATTAGCAATTTCAGTGATGTGAGATTGGAGTTTAAACTTAAAGCGAGCTCTTGAATCTTAAGATGATGCTCTTTTTCTACAAAAATGTATAAAAAGGAAAAAGTACAGGACAGGATGATGTGAAACACCTCAATCTCCATAAAACCAAGTGCGTTGCAAAGCACTCAAAAAGGTGTAAATTAAAAAAAAAACTCAAAATAAATAGAATAACTTAAATTTAAAATAAAAAAAACCCGGAGCAAAAAGATCTTCAGACGGCTGAACAGATTTTTTTTGAAATATACATAGCTAAGAACACTTTCGATTAAGACACATTTCAAACGAAAAAAACTTAATTAAAATCGTTTCATCCGTTCAGGAGCTGTGATGCCACAGATAGACACACAGACACACAGATACACATTACAAACATATAAACACCCTCTGTCTTCGTCGGGGGTTAAAAACTCTGTAAATTCGTGATATTCAACGTACTTGTATTATACCTTTAAACAATGCAATTAAATTACAATGTATTTGTACCTATATAAGATTATACGACCAACGCGTGCAAATTCTCAGATATGACTTTCATAAGCGCAGGGCGTTTTGTTTATCTACTAACGGCGTTTAGATAATCCGAAATTGAATACAAATGAGCCCGGATGGTCCTGTTCCTCAGCACAGCGCTCTCTAATTCGTTGTCGAGTTGCTCAAACTGGCAGTCTTAATGAACCGGAGACACTGCCGCAAACGACACAGGACCCCTTCGCGCGCCCTAATTGAACAAGTTCCAGTAGAGATTAGTGTTGCTATCTACGAAATATATTTATACGACCTCCTTGTTGATTGTATTTGAGTTGGCAGTGTGTCTTTTTTATTAGTTTCTCTTTCACGTAACGCTCAAAATACCTGTAAGTAGATTTTATACAGAAATAAATTTTATATAAAGTACGAAATAAAAAATATATTGTGACCGTTATTGCACTTATATGAACGGTAAATTTTTAAAATTTTGCTGATACACACATTCTCCTTATTTGCTTAAAATGATTTTGCGAATACAATTGAAAATAGGCTTTACAGTTTGCCAATTATTTTAATTGCTGGCAATAGATTCGGTCGCAGACATAATATAGTCTCCCTGTTGTTAATAGGTGTTAAATATAACATATTATACATATAATAATAGTGTGAACTGTTCGAAAATCTTAATATGGTGTGTTTTTCGGTCTAAGATTGGTGATAAGCTTTTTCTTTTCATTAGGGCGAGGCACCGGACACAGAAATCGGACGTGTGTTCGTAGACGATCCGGACGATTGGGATTTGCCGGACAAGAGGTTCATGTGGCTGCCTTCCTATGAGCAGAGGAGTCCGTACTTTGACGTGCACAGCAACACAGGCATGATAACTATGAAAGAAGGAACCCCTAATGGCTCATATCTGCTGCGATTTAATGTAAGTATTTTATGTCACAAAATTTCATTAAATATTTACGACTAATGTTTTTTCGCAAAGCTAAGGAAAAGCATATTTCATTTTAATTGCAGATAAGCCCTGCTTATCCTTAATTAAATGGAAATATCATTCAAGAATTCCCAATTCCATATTAACTGTTATTATTCATTTCTTAACTTTTAAATAATTTTATGCTTCTAATTATATTTTTGTCGGCGTTGTCACCATCCACAATCACGCCAGGGTACCGAACAACAACTAAATATTAAAAAGCGCTGTTTTTCGAACAACTCGACATTATATACATAAATCGAAAATTTAAATTACAATACCATTCGGAGTATTGGTCGCTACACGTTCCCCGGATTGAACACTTTGGGTAGCAGGAGATTTCTCCCCTTTTCTATCGACAGCAAAATATTGAAAATATGTTCATTAATTCGAATTTAACAAGAAATAAAGAGGCGTTACTTAACATATCTATCTGGTTTTTCTGATTTAATGATATTATGCTTTCATGACCGAACTTAAACGAAGAAATATTGACTATGAAAAAATTCCACAAACGATAAGGGAACATTTTAAACTGGAAGAGCAATAACCGTTATCTTTACTTAGCAAAAGATTTATTTCAACAAGAAAAAGTTGGTCGGACTACTCGCGTCTGCGATGTTTCTCCTGGGTTTCAACTCGCGGCTAAACTAAATAATATAATGTTTTGTATTTACTGCCTTAGTCGTCATTTTGTTTGCTCGTGTTTTAACCACGCTGTAGTTGCCCGGTCTTAATAAAAATATTGTTCCGAGGATGTTTTACGCTGGGAAATTAAAAACTTTCTCGTTAAGGATTCATTTACGCTGTAATGCCTCTCCTAGATTGCTTCCTGTATTTTATTTTTAATTCGTTCGTCTAATATAAATTCATGTTAATATTAGCCGTGCGAATTCGTTATTTCTCGTTAAATACTTGTATGTTGTATGTTTGTTTTCTACAAGCTATATGTGCAGTTTTTAATACGATTCAAAATGCTTTCAAAATCACAACATTATAACGTGAAATCCTCTTAAATTTTTCGTCCTCTTCTCATTAGCGTTCCTCTGATGTCCAGCAGAGGAATGCTCTCTCCTTTTGAAGGATTTTATATCTGGTATAAAATATGAGATAATCATTCGCCGTGTATCGGAAAATACAAAATTTTCTGGGCCTTTCCCTAAATTGCTTACTATACTTACGGGAAGAGATATAGTTTTTTTTTTATACAATGACCAAAAATCTATGGAAATTTTATATCAACCGTTTGAACGATTTACAAAATATTAATTTTTATCAATCGATTGACTTTTGATTTTTAATTTTGTAAACTATTGTCAATAACTAGAAAAAAAGGAAGAAAGAACCATTTATTTGACATACACATTCTAAAATCATAACATATAAACTCAAGGGATTAAAAAATTACGTATACTTATTACAAAAAGTTAATAAATATAGGATTAAAAATGTAATAATTGACAAATATTATTATTAGTTATTAGGTGCCTATTAACTATTTTGTAATTTCGTTTCGTACAATATTATTTACAATTTACAATCTAAAAACTAAATTTGTTATACCCGAAATTAAATTATTTATATTTTTTTATATACTATGTAAATTGTACCGATGTCGTTGACAATGTAGATAGACCAGCCACTTATCGCATTTATTTTTTCAACACTCATGCACTGCACATTGCGCATTTAGTTTACTTCAGCAAAATTTTTATAATATTAAACTATTTTTAGGTGACCGAAGAAAATGAACCTCTAGTCCCGTTCCACTGGGTGGAGGCAACAGTTAACGTCACCATAAAGGAGATCCCCGAGGAGGCGGTCGACAAATCCGGCTCTATCCGATTCGTCAACATCACGGCCGAGGAGTTCATCGTCCCGGAAGCCGATGTAATAAACTTCTTTGTTTTATTTATTTTATAGTTTAGTGATGCGATTTGTTCTCAATGGCTGTGTTTCACTAATAGTTCACAGTCATACGCCATACACATCATACGCCGAGTCTGGCCATGTATATGGCCGAATATTACAATTTAAAAAGTCATTTTTTCCCCCTTTTTTTTCTAAACTTTAATTTGCCGTTACAGCCTACTAAAGTCCACTGCTGAACATAGGCCTCCCCCATAGATTGCCTCATAGTGGGGATATTTGCCATAGTTGCCACGCTTGGCAAGGTTGGCAACCGCAGTTTTTTATTTTTAGTCGTTAGTAGGAAGACGCTGCTGCCCATCTCCTGATTTGTTTCACCCACGGGATGATATGGGGTAGTAGATATTCTAACACCGCCACTACACGGTAAAATCTATAATTTGGAATGTGTTTAATAAGTAGGAAAGAGGAGTTTTGGCGGGAGCTTGACCACCGGTGGAATGCTGCTCCTGTTTTATCGTTTTATTATGGTTCCATGTGGGTTTTAATAAGTATAGTGTCTGCGCATGTGAACTTATTTGAAGCGATATAACAAGTGATTCGATGGTGATAATATAAATCTCAAGATTTTTTTATCCGCTTAGGGACCTTGAGATATTATCGTCATCAAAATCTCAATGTGACTCATCAACATAATTGTGAAGAAGTTTTTAAATTATAATATAATTTATATTTCTATTTTTATTATTTTCAATTATGATTATATTAATCATAATTAAAAATAATAAAAATAATATTTTTAAATGATAATATTTCTTATTACTAAACATTGGCAAAAGTACAATCGTACGAGTCCATTACCAAAGAAACAAAATAAAACTATGTAGGAAAGAAACTTCGATCGATTTGCCGCCATTTAAAATTATATTATTTTTCACCATAAAACTTAAACTATAAGTTATAGAATGGGGTGTTAGGCCCGTAGTCCACGACGCTACTTACTAGTAATCAATTAAAAACTCAAATCACTAATGAGTAGTTAGAATGTCATAGCCCTAGTAATTAAATGGCGGTCCGTACACGACGCTACCAATCACAAACTATGTAGTTTATAACTTTAATTACATTTTGTTTTGAGTAGCGTCGTGGACGACGGACCTTAGAGAAAACAGAATTGCAGTGATTGCTTTGCACAAAACGGGACGTTTTTTTTATAGGATGAGGGTGACAAACGAGCACACAGTCCACCTGATGGTAAGTGGTTGCTGTGGCCCATAGACATCTACATCTATCTTCGATTACGAATCAAAATACAGATGCGTTGTCACCCCTGAGGACTAAGATGGAATGCCTCGTATCCAGTAAAAAGGGTCTCCGGTTCTCTACACTCACCATACGAAACACAGCAGCGTTAAGCTGCTATTTTACGCTGGTATTCTGTGAGAGCGTGGTCCTTCCCCGGTCGAGCCGACCCATTCGTGCTACAACTATACCAGTAATATAGCTGCAGCATGGCTCTACCACGTCATTTATTAACAGACATCAGCCGTGTGGTTTATTGCACTATCAAAAGATACACCAACAATTCCTCTGTCAAAGACCATCATATATCGGGGCAATGCTGATAGGAATCGGGCTGTGACTTCGTTAAATATTTACACATAATATGTAATATTATAATTACACTGTTTCATGCAAAACTTATGGCCATACTAGGTAGATACACATACAAGTTCACCTTTACTAGGTGGTATTGGTTTTGCTAGGTGGTAGGAGTTATTTTCTGCCTAGACACCTACCGCCAAGCAATAGTGCGAGCACTGCTGTGTTGTGTTCCGGTCTTAAGCGTATAGATAGCCAGTCGTAAAATTACAGTGTTACGACGTTGTATTGAAGGCTTTTTCAAGAGTAGTACAAATAGAATGCATATCTTGAAAGTTTTGCCCACACTCACCACGCTGGGCAAGCGGGCTCGTGAGTCCAAAGTGAACACCCACATACTTTAAATTTTTACATGGAGTAAGGGTACTTAATAGGCTTTGGTACGGATTGGTACGGACTTTGTGAATTTTTGCTCTGATCGACGTAAAGTGCAGCAGAGGATTAAACACTGCGGTAGTGTAAAAAATTAAAATTTAATGCGATTTTCAATGTTATTCACGTAAATAAAACAAAATCATTGGATATTGCGAACCTTTATATTGTTGGCTATGCATTGTTAAATTTAATACCAAAACATTTTTGTAATATATCTTTCTTTTATTATTTTATATATATATATATAATTTTGTCCGTGTGTATGTGACTGAACTCTTCCTAAACGGCTTTTAAAAAATGTTAACCTTATTCTAATATTGGGTGTTTCCTCCTCTTGCTTTTATCACCGCCTGCATATGCCGATTATAAGGGAACGGATCAGCTTTTTTATGTCTTCTTGGGGTGTCTGTTCCCATTCTTCTGTTAAGGCGGCTTCCAGTTGATCCAACGTCTCGGGAACTGGATTTCGGGCTCTAACCTTTATTTTTATCTGGTCCCAGAGATGCTCGATGGGATTTAAGTCCGGACTAATAGCTGGCCACTGCATAACTGGAATTCCGACCTCCTGAAGATATCCAGTTACAATTCTAGCGACGTGCGGTCTTGCGTTGTCATGCATGAGTTGAAAATTGTCCCTAATATACCCATCGTAAGGCATCACATGAGGTTGCAAAATGTCCGTAATGTAACTTTCAGCATTAACCGCACGATTGCGAAAGAAAACCAACTCAGTACATCCGGATAAAGATATGCCACCCCAAAACATTGTAGAGCCTCCACCAAACCGGACTGTTTCTCTTATGCAACACTGAGCATAACGTTCTCCTGGTCTTCGCATAACGTTACGGCGTCCATCAGAGCCTACAAGGGTCATTCGGCTTTCATCGCTGAAGGGAACTGTCTCCCATTGACCAAGATTCCATTGCACGTGTTGCCTAGGAAATTCTAACCTTGCTTGCCGATGAGATGCATTGAGTTTTGGTCCCGTCGCTGGCTTGTGTGGTGTCAGGTTTTGCCCCCGAAGTCTTCTTCTCACCATATTCTCACTTACAGACACTCCACGAGTTTCCCTCAGTCTACCCTGAACATCAACAGCAGAAAGATGCCGATTTCGCAAAGAAGTCAAGGCAATAAAACGGTCATCCGTCGGGTTTGTGAGGCGTCCTCTTCCAGACCCTGGTCTCCGGCGGTACTCTCCCGTCTCTAAGTATCGTTTATAAACTCTACGCACTGCTGATCGACTCAAATTTAATCTCTTTGCCACATTTCGCTGACTTAGCCCTTCACGAACGAGAGCTACCACTTGAGCGGCTTCTGCTTCAGTGGTATCCATATTTTATGGTTAAAAGTAACGATATGTCTGCTCCAAGAAAGTGTTAAAAGATTAAGTCACTACGATGCACAGAACAAGAATATTACGCGTCAAAAGTCCGAAATAAACTAACCTTGCACTCTATGCACAAGTCGACAATTTTTATCAGTGCGCTTAAAATGTTACAAATACCCACAATAGCACTTGTATTCCTCTAAAACGATATCGAGTGAGTACTCAGATGTTAATTTATATCGCATAAGCATAAACGTACATATATGTCAACGCATACTTAAGATAACAACTTTGTTACTCAAAATTAACGGGTGGGTCGATTTTTCTGGAGGCCAGTATTTATAACTATAAACAAAATTTACATAAAAATTGTTTATTCCTCAAAAAATTCGTACATAATTTAATAACAAAATCTTTTTACATTATAATTTGTTGCAAATGTAACAAAGCTCAGCTAGTACGAAAAACGGATCATACTGTATATTGCTAATTAAAATGTAACTATACAAGAAATCCACATTCAGATGGATGGTGTGACAATTTGAAATGCCTAAATATCGCTTTTCGCATCGAAATTTAGATGCTTACTAACGTAATGGGCGTTAGTCACACGATTTACGAAATGTACTGGTGTATATACTGCTCGCTTCTGCACTGCAGTGACCCTATACATCTTTTTCTGTCTAACACGAAAGCTGAAAATTCGAATAAGTTTATTGCTCCTTACTTCGAAAGTTGCTGACTCTGGCATTGGCTTTATATTTTTATTGACAATATTTTTTGATTTATCGCCCGGGATTGTGGGTTTATTAAAGGAAATATTTCAGAGTTCAGAGAAATAGGAGACAAAAGCGGGACAAAATATAGAGTACCAATTATTTTAAACTATAGTAGGTGAGGGTAATATGGTCATACGGTTAATATGGCCACTTTCTTATAACTCAAAAACTACAGCCTTGTTTGCTTAGATGGCTCTGTGATACGATAGCTCTTCATCAGTCAATCAAATAATAAAAGGTCAAAATTTATCGACGCCATTTTGACAATTGACATTATAGTAAAAATTTTGTCGATTTTAGTATTGTCTGGTATTTAGTTTTTTTTTTATTTGCTTTTTCGAAGTGATCCTAATTATTGCTAAAGCTTGTTTGCTATTTTTTTCTTAATATAGTAGTTATAGTATACGATTTTGTGGTTTTGTCTCTGTCCTCCTCATAGTTTTGGTTTTATAGGGAGGCAAAGCTTAAGGTGACCATATTACCCTCACGTACCTTATTATAGTAACTTGGAACGAACACATGCCTTAAATTATGGTGTTCATGCAGCCTGAGTTTCGCGAAAATGTTATAATTATATTGTAAACTTCTGTGGTCAATACCAAACTGGGATAGGACACTAAAACAAAACAAATAATGAACTAATAACTTTAAATAAAGATACTTTTATTTAAATTGCTGTTAGTTTTGTCTTAGTTTTTTGTTGCATTACTCTAAAACAAAAATAGTAATAACATAAAATTACGGCATATCATATTAAGATTTAAATTGTGTTTGTCTAGCTTACTAGGCGGTAGGATATCTTTTTTGTCTTACTATCACAACTGCAACCCTTTTACCAATTTCTGCCACCAAATAGTAATTCTTGCACTGCTGTGTTTTGGTTTAAAGGTTATAGAGAGCCAATATTATTTCAAGCTGTGAGGTATTCGACCTTAGTCCTCAGAGGTGACAACACATCTGTGGCCTTCTTTGTTTGAAGTTGACTGCACGTGTCCATGGATTGCAATAGCCACTTACCATGAGGTGGACTGTGATTTGGTTTGACAATTCAGTTTTTAAAACTATTGGTAAATCCAATTGTGCATACCCTAAGCGCATTAAAAAATTACGTATAACATGATTATACGTAATTTTTTTAAAGTACTTTAAATACGCACACAAGTTTTCACTAATAACCTTATTATTATACTTCCAATTTTCCAATAATTTTATGTCAAACTTCAATTAAAAAAAAAGTTTGGAAAATCCAAAAGTGCACGACTCATAATGCTCATATGATCATCATATCATCATTCAGGTCACTCCATAAAGTCCAAGACGTATTTAAGTATAAATATACTTAAATATATACATCCTACTTACTTTTAGTACGTAGTACTATTATTTATTCTGTGCTTTTAAAATATTGTAATAAAAATCTGTGATTATTATAATAATCAAGTATGTATCAAATTTGGTTTTTCGAATATTTTGTATTTGTACAGCGATCTTTTTGAGCCGCTGCAAACAACCGATACAGTATCCACTCACGACGGCGGCTGAGGCCTAATGGCCGAAGTGAGCGAGTGAGGTAGCCTATTTAGTAAAATAAATTATTACAAGGCCAAAACACCGAAAATTTCGGCATTTCTACGCCGAAAAAAATTAATTATAGTTAAACAAAAGAAAATTAAACTGCCATTTACATTCCATGGTATCCCATGTGATAGATGAAGAGATAAAAAAAATAGATTGAGTTAAATAATTAATATTTTCAAAAGTTTTCGTGTTTACCACTCCATGTGGAGTTGATTAATCTACACCATAAGCCACTAAAACCACTTTTTTATGTATAAATACCAATTAATCGATTTAAAAGAAATATTAATAAGTTCAACAATCATTTATCTTTCTGACAATGTGCTTTTTATATAATTTATATGTTCATATGATTTTTAGATACGATTTACGTTGGAATTTTGATTTTTAGGCGCTAGTAGAACATACCTACGCGCTTTGCGCTTAAGGCATGCAATAACGATATCTGTTTAGAGAGTGAAGTTATCACTTAACCCATTTACTCTTAACCTGCACGGTGGTTGAAACGAGAGGGTTACTTTCAGAGACACCTAAGTTGCCTCTTAAGATAGCCACTTAGATATCGGTGAAGGATTCTATTACACCGCCACACATGAAAACATTTTAATAGATAGATCTTTTATAAAGGAGCTATATTTTAAGAGCAGAATGAAATGCATGAAGTTAAGTGAAGTTATCACTTAACTCAATTGTATTCTTTACCTGCACGATGGTTTAATCGAGCGGGTTATACTATCGAGATAGTTTAAGTAGAGCGTTACCTCTTACGATTCTATAACACCGCCACACATAAAAAAAATTAATAGGCTGACCTTTTTATAAAGGAGCTATATTTTAAAAGCAGAATGAAATGCATGAAGGCACTTACGTAAATAATGCTAGCTGCTGTTCCATAAACCTAGTTCAAAAACACCACCAGGAGCAATTCAAAACATTCATGATAATTTACGGCTGAATCAACGGTACTTAGTCGCCACGATAGTTTAATTTGCAAATTTATGCCCGCCAACCTCCCGGAACACATTTGCATGTAACTATTGTCAAACGTCGCTTGCTGCGTTAGGATGGACAATTAATTCCTTTTGCTAATGCCGTTCAGGAATTGTAATACGCGTTTTGACATATTTTCCTAGCAGCGCTAGTAATCTGTGTAGTCTTTATGCTGCAGTTTAGGGACTATGAGACACGTAATATGTGGTTGTAAAAATTACTTTAAAAATAAATAGTGATCCTTTTTCTCTTGTTACACAAGCGTTATCATCCTCATTAATGCATGAAGGCATCTTCATGTTTTTCTTCATTGCTTCTCCTGTTTTTTGTCCAGTACCGTTATTTACGCTTAACTTTCCCGTGCCTCGCAGGTCGCTGTCTTAGGTCTCTAAGGACTACACGTTGCATATACACTAGGTGATTTTACCGCCATTTATCCAAGGGCACAAGCTTTTTTAGTTATTTTTGCGACACACACGAAAAGAGGAAGAATGATTGATTTTATTTTTTTCGTTTAGGATTAACAATTGTTGAAATATAACTACTGCGAATTTTACAATATCAATAAACAAGATAGTGTACTAATATAGTATACATACACAATCACGACTGTATATGTATACATATATGTAAATGTTATCTCAATTTTGGTAACCATTGCATTACCCTCTTAATTATGGAAAGAGAATTATTGTATTCAGTGTTGTGCTGGAAATAATATATTGTGACGTGGTAGAGCCATGCTACAGCTATATCAATAGTACAGTTGTAGCATGAATGGGTCGGTTCGACCGGGGAAGGACCACGCTCTCACAGAATACCAGCGTAAAATAGCAGCTTAACGCTGCTGTGTTTCGTTTGGTGAGTGTAGAGAACCGGAGACCCTTTTTACTAGAAAAGAGGCATTTCATCTTAGTCCTCACGGCTGACAACGCATCTGTATTTTATTCGCAAACGAGGATAGATGTAGATGTCTATGGGCCACAGCAACCACTTACCATCAGGTGGACTGTCTGCTCGCTTGTCACCCTTATCCTATAAAAAAAATGTTTTAAAATTTATGTTTTCAACATATTCGCCACCTACCTTGGTCACGCAGTGACTATAATAATTATAACTTTCGTTTCTATGGCGCTATGCATGCGCGGTATACTATTTTTTAAACGTCAGACGTCACTAATAAAACACACAGGAAATATTAAATATAATGCCATAAAGAAATATTAAAGCTATTAATTACCTTTAATATTTCCTGCGTCTTTTTGTTTTGTGGTGTACAATAATAGTATACTCTGTCATTAATTCATATTATTCCTATAACTTATTTATAAAATCGTATTCTAGCGATTAGGTATTCATTTAAAAAAAAGTAAATAATGAGTAATTATCAGAAATAACATTCCCCCTTTGAGGCAATCTTTGGAGGAGGTCTATGTTTAGTAGTGGAATTTTGATAGGCTGAAATATAGGAATGAATTGTAGTCATTTTTGTATAACTAACATAATTATGTACTATTTGGTGCAGGGTACAAGTAAAAAGGACAAACTACATCGTCGTCTCGCTCAGCTCTACAATACGTCAATGGACAATGTTGACGTGTTCACTGTATTCAGCAAACCAACCGTCAAGGATGTATTTTTGGATGTCCGGTTTTCGGCTCACGGATCTCCATACTATCCCGCTGAGAAATTGGATAGTATGGTCATTGGGATTCAAGAAAAGGTAAGTCTACTTTAAATATTATTTCTATGAAAAAAAATGTAGCGCTATGAACATTACTAATGCTAAAAACTTACAAATGCTTGTGTTAAGAGTGATTCACCACAGCAGTCGAATGGCGAATTCGAACCCACAACTCTCTGAGTTAGCAGTCCGCACCATACCCTTGGGCTACTGTAATTTTATTACATTGCCGTGTGATGACGGCATGAATCCATCGTCCCATTTTATCCTAGAAAGTAAATGCTAGAAAGATCTCATGGCTTCCAACAGAGGGTAGTGTAACCATCTCGTTTAGACCAGATGTAAACCCAAAGTACCCAGACTGTCGACATGCAGCAGCCAAGCATAACCAAGCCTTCTGACAAGTGTGGTGACATAGTAAATCCTCCTTATATCAAGAGAGGCCTATGTCTGGAGTTTTACGGGCTGGTGACGAAAGAAGAAAGTTCTTATTCTTCCTCTCTATGTCAGTCTTTTCAATCTATTGCGCTGGAGAACTGGCGTCATTATTACGTGGTATAGGCATGCTGGAGTTATGGACACGACTGCGACACGAATGGGTCGCCTCGAACTGGCTAGGACCACGCTCTCATAGAAAACCAGCGTGAAATAGCGGCATAATTTTTTTTTTTAAATGTTTATTACACAAAAATACAGTCGCAAACCAAACTGCAGGGCAGTTTGTTGGCGAATACATCACCCACTTACATTCTATGTACCTACTGTAATTAATAACTTAATCTTAGATTTTAAACTTAAAATAGAAAAGAAAATAAAAAGAAAAAATAAGAAAAATTAAATTTAAACTTAGCAGTGTTATTTATATACTTAATTATATTTAAACTTATAAATATTTAAACTTATTAATAATTACACATTGAACTATTAATTAAGACTATTATTTTTTTTTTTATTTATTTAGACGGTATTAACTATTACACGTATCCACCAACCACGCTTTCAACTTTCTTTTAAATATTTCTTTACTTTTACATTCATCTTCAGAAAATATCTCGTTAAAAATACGTGTTACTAGATATTTTCTCGTTCTCTTGCCGTAATAATTGTTAACCCTCAAATGCTCAACGTATTTCTTTTGAGAAGTAATCCTAATATGTTTGCTAAATGTTCGAAATGTTTTAAACTCTACAGATTTAAATTGATCTATTGCAATTAAATACTTAAGTTTTACATGTATAGGTAATATTCTAAAATTTTTAAATAAATTATTATAGTTTCCGTCTATGTTATATTTTTCCTTTGTGTTTTTATCAATAAACAATTTTATTAACCTAATTTGTAGCTTAAGAATTTTATCTGTATATGTTTGAAAAGTACGTCCATATACTACATCCATATAATACATTTGTGTTTCGTATGGTGTGTGTAGAGAACCGAAGGTGGTTTTACTCGTAACGAGGCATTCCATCTTAGTCCTCAGTGATGACAACGCATCAGCATTTTAATTCTGAATCGAGGATAGATGTAGTTGTATGTAGTCACAGCATCCACTTATCCTCAGATGGACTGTGTGCACGCTTGTCACCCTTATTCTATAAAAAATCACCATTTTGCAAGATTTGAGCTCGTCATTTATTGGCCACCTTTCGCTTACTTTACCAACATATATTGCACATTTTTTTAAATATATTTTTTATAAAATTGAAGTGACTAGCGAACCTACAGTTCACCCGATGGTAAGTGGCTACTACGACAGATGCGTTGTCAACTCTGAAGACCAAGATGGAATGCCTCACAGCCTTTCTATACCCTTTGAACCGGAACACAACAGTGTAAGCACTGCTACTTGGCGGCAGAAATAACTAAGAGGGTGTTGGTACCTACACAGACGGATTCCCATCCAGAAAAGGAATCCTCCCATCTACTAATATTATTTAGACAAACGAGCTAATGGTTCACTTCATGATGACACGGACATCTACAAATACCTACTTAGAGTGCGCTATCAAACAGAAACAGAAACAGAAACTTTTTTATTCAATATAGATTATAAATAATACTTATTGAAAGTCACTCTTTTGTTTAATTACCACTGGTTCGAAAAAAAACCTCTGTCCTGGGAAGAACCAGCAAAAAACCCAGCGGGACTTTTTTTAAAAATAACAGCTTACAATCATGTATGTTACACAATTAACCACACAAAACAAATTAGAAATAGCTTGGTAGCGAACACCTCATTCCCAGGGCTTATTATCATCCATAAATTCCTTAATATTATAATAACCCTTTTTATACAAACTATGTTTAATAAAGTTTTTGAATTTTGAGCAGGTCGAATTTTGTATATTTTCTGGGATTTTGTTGTAAAAGCGTTCAAAAAATTTTGACACCCCGGGGTAGTATTGTAAATTGTAAACTTATTTTTTTTAATTTCATTAATACGCATCGTTGTTGAGTAATTAAATCTTAAACAATATGTTCCAAATTAAGTCTATTTACACATTCAGAGAGCACTAGTTGAGAACGAAACGAATCGAACCTCTATTTAATAAAGGCTAGGTCAACAAAATAATAGACATAAGTAATAATAAGACCCCAAGCGTTTATAATGCTACAATACACTTTATTATGTTGTTTCAATCGGGTTACAAGACTCAAATCCGTCTAATCTACCCGACATCGACGAACCTTTTATTTACATTCATTGTTATCCTACAGTATGTTTCTTCCCACTGGAATTCCTCACTAATCGACATGTACTCAGCTTCAGAGGCACCCGTCCAAGTTCTAAAGGCCCATTACATCATACAAACACCGCCTATGTATTGTTAACGCAAACTCGTACACTAATATTTGCCTTCAAACAATCCGTCTCGTTGGACGCACACTGTACTGTGAATCGATTACCTCAGGAGCTTCATGTACAGTTTATAAACATTAAAGAGATAAGTAACTTGCCTTGTTATCTATTGAGCGTTTATATTATGTCAGATAATGTTATTTGTTAATACGTAGAAATAGAATTAACGGGTAAGTATTTTATAGAAGTTTTTACTGGAATTGTATCTTATCATAGTTTTTGGGTTCTGCCGTCATAAAAGGAACCGTTATAATTTTCTTATTTTCGGTTTTAATGAGTCATCAGCATCATAACTGCTAAAGTTTACATTAAAATTTGTAAAATTATATTATAATACATTTATTTACATAACATTGAAATATATACAACATTAAAAAAATTATAATAGTAAAACTAAAAACTTAAATTATTATACAGTCCTACTCCCTTGGTATCGTGCCAAGAACGCTGGCTGCGTTTATTCTTTGAATGGCTGTACTTAGCCTTTGAGCAAGAAAAGAACCAGCCCTCTTATCACCAGCAGCGCCGACCAGTCATACACCGATGCAGTTGCTTTAGGAACTTCACAGCACGTGGACCCCGCGGACCGATTGTCTTTACAGCAAATGGCACAAATATTCAGTCATCTCTTAGAGACTCATATTTGCGCCACTTACCCAGTTCAGCTGCTTTTGATACCGTCCCGGCTCTAAAACAGAGAGAACATTTATAGAGATAAGAGCTCTTCGAATGACATCGTTAAAGAACCGTCATGGGAAAACCTACCAGCACTTTGCTTACATGAAAGTCCGTGGACCCCAAACTAGTCGACGCTGTTACCACAGGGGCACTGATGAGGTTGACAAATCGACGCTCCTAGTCGGATTCCTACGGCGATGCGCAAGCTTTCCACATCAAGTAATGTGCCGAGATTACTTGATGGTAAAGCGTGTAAATAATAATTAGATTACTTATTCGAAACAGCTAGAAGGCGGGCCTGATCTTGGTCACTATGGAAATTATGAAACAAATATTTCTGCACGCTCCTTACCAAAGGAATATCCCACTGTTTTTGTTGGTTAACTTCCAGTGGAAAATTGTCGCCGGGACAGAGCGTTTGCCATGTCTGCCTTGCCTCCGCAGCAATGCACAGGTCTACTTTATTATTTAAAATTATGTTACATAAGTCACGGACACTGCACGGAAGCATGGAAAGCAAGCAACGCAACGTTAGAAAGATTTCTTACACCAATACCACCAAATTTTATAGGTAAAGTAGCTCGAGACCAGGCTATTTTTAATATATGACACATTTAGTTTTAAATGTTATTAAATGTCTCATTGTTATTACCAGTAAAAATGATCTCCATTTTCATAACTCACCCACCATACGAAACAACAAAATTGTACTGTTATTAAACGCTTATATTCTGTGCGACTGTTATCCTTTCCCGGTTAATCCGACGCATTCTAGTTAAATGATTTCCAAAATGGCTTATTTGATTAATATCCATGTTATTAAAATTATTTTTCTCTGACAGCTCGAAGAAGATTTGCAGGCGAAAATTTACATGGTGAAGATCGACGAGTGTCTGATAGAGAAGGAGCAATGCGAGGATTCGTGTCGTAACGTCCTGATGAAGAATAACGTCCCGCTTTCCGTTTACACCAACACCACGAGTTTTGTGGGTGTTTCTGCTAGAGTGGAGTCAGAGTGCACTTGCGATGTCGAAGAGCCGCTCATTTGTTTGAATGGAGGTAAGAACTGATATTCTCAAATTGTATTATTTACTCTTCTTTAACTTTCTTTTGTTGTCATATAATGTACAATAATTTCTAAACCGCGGGTGTGATATACTCTCATGGTTTTAAATATTTTAGTAAATATTTTTCTGAAAATTTGGGGAATTAAAGACGGTCCTGTTTTGATAATTTTACTCTATACTAGAATAATATATTATGATCGGCTGTGTGAGATGACGATCTATTTAAGTTACGTTACGTTTAGGCCTTAGGTTACGACGTTAAGATCCCATTGCTTGACTAAATTGTGCCAGAGCTAATAATTTTGGTACAAATAGAAACAAGGACTTAAATATGGTGTTACTAATTCTTCAAATTCCTGCTCAATTTTAATATAATTCAAAGCATAGCAATACAGACGCAATGTAACCCGTTTTATATAGCATAATGCCTAATTTAAGTACCTCTGTTAATTTTTATGATACTTTGAAATATTATATTGATTTAGAAATAAAATATCATACATAACTGGTCACTTCTCCCAGTCACTGCGCCGTTTCAATAAGAAAGGTTTATTACCGTTACACAATAAGCCAATATAGACCGCTCGACTTTTAAAAGCGTCCTCCATTGTAAGAGAACTTTTATTTCTAATAATTTATGATAGCCTAAAGGGCGTAATAAAGCTGCTTTTGGTTAACTAAAATATATAGAGATATATATCGTTTTGGCCTTGACCATTAATGCTTAAAAGTATGTATTTTTGTTTCATCGGTGTCTTCCAACTTTAGTAATTATTTAGGTACTATATCACTAGACTATAGTGTTAAATTATAAAAAATGCTATTTAATATAAGAGATATTTAAATTGTTTTGTCACCATTTTTGACGCGAGACCAAATTGCTCTATTGTAGATTGTAGACGATCCGACTTAGATGTATGCTGACTAAACAAGATTTAATTTTTATTATATCTATATTATGTCATAGGGAAAGATTATTTAATATTTAATGCAAGTTAAAATTAAACCAATAGTACCCACAACGATGAGTTAAAGTTTCAAAACGGAAGCATTAGGTATCGCTAGTGTAGACTTAATGAACTTCTACTATTTAATAAACTTCTTATAACATAAAGCTTGAATCGCATCGTATGAACCTCTTAGGTATCTCGTAAACTCAGCTCGACATAATCGCGTAAAGATAGCAGCACACAGGGATTCAGTTGCAACCGGAGTTGGGTTACTTCGTAGCGAATTCCACAATGAAATTTCTAAAGTTAGCTAACAAATAACAATTTAATAACAGCACACAAACTCGCTTAACATAAAATCGAATTACGAGAACGTTGCCACAGACGTTTAATAAGGACAGTTTGGAATTACTTTTCGATTATAGGCTATTATATCGTATAACCGTTATATGAAGTTTTAAATAGAGTTATCGATACTTAATTGACTTTTGAAATCATTCAAACCGCTGTGATTACAGTGATATAAAATAACAACCCGTCAGAGTTCTACTCACTATAATACTGATAATCGAATTATTCTTTTATTTTTAAAGTCGCAATAGTTTTGTCATGGATTTGTTATATTAGAGTAAATTGAATAAAGGAGAAAAAAGATGTTTATATCGTGTTGTCACAATCAAGAAGTCGACTTAGGAATAATACCAACGGTGATCTATCTATCTATCACCCCATTTCGTCCTTCGGGTGGTAAAGTTGTCTATTGGAAACGTGACAAACATCACAAGTCGTCCAAAAGCATTAAAGTAATATTTACTAGTATACAAGTCGCGGCACGTAAGTCTAGCGCTGAACGAAACGTGGAGGGGATAGCTGCGCATGGGTACTGTCGCGCACGTATCACGTATCAGTACGGGGGACAGAATGCGACTGGAGAGCCAATCAGCGCGTGCGAACAATACGCACACCCGCCCCGCGACCCGCTTACTACCCCATGATACCTTATTTTCGACTTATGCGCAATAACGGTCACCGCTAGACTTACGTGCCGTGACTTATACTATAACAGTCAATACGAAGAAGGTTTTATACGTGGTAGAGCCACGCTGCAGCTATATTATGGTTGTAGCACGAATGGGTCGGCGGCTCGATCGGGGTAGGACCACGCTCGCACAGAATACCAGCGTAAAATACCAGCTCAATGCTGCAGTGTTTCGTATGGTGAGTGTGGAGAACCGGAGACCCTTTTTACTGGAAATGAGGCATTCTATCTTAGTCCTCAGGGGTGACAACGCATTTGCATTTTGATTCTTAATTGGGGATAAATGTAGATGTATATGGGCCACAGCATTCACTTGCCATCAGGTGGACTGTGTGCTCCTTCGTCACCCTTATTCTAAAAAAAGGCACAGAGTACCATTTTATGGCGCAGGCTAGGTAAGTTTGAGCCCTAATGCGTGTTGCATCGTTTGCAAAGTCCAAGTCACGGCGTCTCTTTTAGTACGTAGTACATATTACGTCAATGTCCAATAGATGGCAGTGTTACCATTTAGTAGTCTAGTATAAAATACCAGATTTAAAAATGCCAGAATGACCGGAAGCGTGAGAGGTGCGAGACATCTGGAACGGCGATCCCAAAACAAGAATCCTCCATACAATTTAAGAGGCCCATGTCCAAATGTAAACTTATATGGGCTGTTGATGAAGAAGTGATTTTTTCGCTTTATTTATTTAGGGACTTCATAGCATCACGTGGGTGTCGTAAGAGGCGACAGAGGGAAACTTAAACAGGAGACAGGCAGCTTCTTTCTGACAACAGCTCAAAATAATAAATATTTGCTGTTTTTGGGTTCCAATACAGCCACTACAATAGTCCATTTGGGGTAACCAATTGTGATAGGATTTATCAACATGTCTCTACAAATACATTCGGTTTCAAGACCTGCAGTTAGTTTCCAAAGCGCGAAAGCTAAACTGATACCATACTATATTTGGAGTTTGATGAATTTTGTTTCGACTCAGAAAATCGTAATATGTATAATGTAATATTTTTTCTCTCAGGAACCCCATTTGCTGACAAATGCGAATGCCCCGAAGGCCTATCGGGGCCGCATTGCGAGCTAACATCCATCGGTTTCCATGGAGACGGCTGGGCCATGTACCCGTCGCCACCAGCGTGCCACGAGGGTCATGTCACTCTGACGGTGACGTCGCACGCGAGTAACAGCCTCGTGTTCTACCTCGGACCGTTGAAGTACAACCCGCTGCTGGATGTTCAAGGTTAGTGTCAACAAGATATTATGAAACCTTTTCACCCGTTCTTGTTCATTGTATATTAAAATGAAATATAACAATAATAATCAATAAGAAAATAAAAAAAATCCGTTGCCAACCCGCGTTTCAAGCGCTTGTGATTAAAAAAATAGGAAAACGTTGGAAAATTGTGCCACTGGACAAGAAATATACAACTAGAGGTACTTTTTAAAACAAAACAAGCAAAAGAAATAACAGTCAACCTTTGGATAAGAAGCGGGCATCAGTCGCCAAACAATACCAAAAACTTTTCTCAGTTTATTTGCGCCAAGTTCGCTAGCTAGTGCTTGCTTTCAAAATTTGTAGAATTATAACTTCGGTTATTTAGGTATGGTGTAAGGGGGCATGTGCCAACTTGTTAGCCGACTTAAAAAAATAGAAGGAGATACTCAATTTTGTTAATTTCATTCACGATTTCTTCGTCATCTACTTTTTTTTTATTTAATAGGTTATACTTCCCCTGAAGTAGTACAATATAAATTTGAGGACAAAATCTATCCACATACTTTATAGCTTCAGAAGTCTAGGCTTTAATACAGAAGTATTAAAGCCTATTATATTATGTACTATGTCTTAGCACCGACTTATGAAGCTATTATCTGGAAATTATTATTTTTAGTTCTTTGTAGTCGGCTTCAACTTTTTTTTTAAAGTATGTTTTCTTTAAGTAACCATTCCTCACCTGACGCTTTAGCGAACGATTAATGATCAGCACACTCCAAAAAAACTCCAAAACGATGAACAAAAATTTTGACTCGTCTGCAATTTAAGTGGGGGCAACCTTAGAGTATAAATAAGCTTGTCTTGCTTATAAATACTCTAAGTTAGCAACGCTATCAGTATAAGTGTATTAGTTTAACATTCACCAAGCAGTCTGGCCACGACTCTTTTTTCATAAACATCGTTACTATAATTTACCTTGACCATATTTACGTAGTGCTGGTTATGTTACGTTTTTATTTAATTAAAAGAAGTTATCCTAACCTCACCACATCCATCCTGCACCGTGGACGTGAATTGTTCATGAACAAAATCCAGACCCGGAACAATTATTTGTACCGCGTTTGTACTGGACCGTACTAGTTTCTCGCTCACTCTCACAGAATACCTACGTAAAATAGCAGCTTAATGCTGCTGTGTTTCGTATGGTGAGTGGAGAGAACCGGAGACCCTTTTACTCGAAACGAGGAATTCCATCTTAGTCCTCACGGGTTACAACACATCTGCATTTTGATTCGTAATCGAGGATAGATGTAGATGTCTATGGGCCACAGCAACAACTTACCATCAGGTGAACTGTGTGCTCGTTTGTTACCCTAATCCTATAAAAAAAACTGAACGTTTGGCCACTGCAATACCGGGCCTACAATTATTTAGTCACATGGTAACAATTTGTCTACAATAAAATTATTGTTAAAATGAGACCGCAGTCCAAGACTTATCAGGCAGTTTTTTGTTTTCGGTAGAAACATTTCTTTATTCTTTATCTTCTAAAAATTATTATAAGCGTTAGATTTTCATTTGTCCATATTATGACCTGGGACACCTTTTTTAAAAGAAAAATAAACTTTGTAGCACACATCACTAGATAAAGGACCACAATATATATAGGACTGTCAAAGTACACCCGACAGCGACCCTTTCCTTCGACAATATCATTCCAAATTTAATTTATAAATGGTGTTTAATCAATTTTACATATTATATTATTCATGAACTGAATGGATGTTGCTCTAAATGAAGAAAAAGGGAATGTCCCTTGTTATTAACTTATACCTACAAACACAAATTCTGACATTTTTGTTCTACAGAATTTATATTCGTAACAAACTTTTGGGTCGTGTTCTCCAACTTGTGACAAGTGACATCTTTAAGGCTGTTTTCTTTGAATTTGTTTAAAACATTAGATTAATTTTATAATAAGTTAAGCTGTCATACATGATACTCAAACATTTTCTAATTAAATATTTCTAACAAAATTGTGCTTCATATTTTAATTTTATAATATAAAAAAATGATTATTTTTTATACAATAAGTGGATGCTGTGGTCCATAGACATCTACATTTATCCTCGATTAAACTAACTAAGAATAAATGCCTCCTTTCCAGTAAAAAGTGTTTCCACTTCTCTACACTCACTATACGCGAAACACAGCAGCATTAAACAGCCATTTTACGCTGGTATTCTTTGAGAGCGTGGTCCTACCCCTGTCGAGCCGACCCATTCGTGCTAACACCATAATATAGCTGCAGCGTGGCTCTACCATGTATATACAACAATCTTTAAATATGTGTATATAATAAGGTTATAATATTTATCTTATACATATTATATAACTAGCTGATACCCGCTCGCTTCGCTTCGAATTTTTTTTTTGTTGGGACTATTGTAAAATCCGTTCTTATTGAGCGTCTACACTGCGAAATGAGTAAAAATTTCAAGTCAATCGGGTGTATGGTTTTAGAGATCTCGTGATGAGTCGGTCAGTCAGTGGTATTTCGCTTATAAATATATGTGGATTAGTAAAGTTAAAGCGGCGTAAAAGAATCCACTACCTCATATTATAATCCTGTGGGTGTCTTAAGAGGCGACAGAGGGGAATAAAACAGAAAATGGGCAACAGCGTCTTCCTGATAATACCTCGAAATAACAAAAATAAAAACTACTATTGCCAGCCCACCTAACAAGTGTGGCAACTATTGCAAATGCCCCTTCTCTGGGGTAATCTATGGCGGAGGTCTATGGCGGGGCTTTTCGTAGGCAGTAAAGAATGAATGAAAATAAAAATAACTACATTATAGCAGTGTTTTTTTGTTAATTTATAGTCTTTGAAAGACGTTAATACACTCAGAACCTCAAAGCCAGAATCATAAAAAGATAAAAGTCCATTTTCCGAATGAGCGTAAGTGTTAGTGGTAAATTTAGTCCGAATCAGTCGTTAATCTCTTTAATTAATTAACCATTACAATTAGATTTATTTGGCGCATTCGCCGCAAACATAAAGCTCATGTGGACCTTTTAGGCATTTATTTTTCACAGACTTTTTAAAATATTTAATATCGATATAGAATAACTAATAATTTAATTAAATTTACAATATCAGTTGCGCAGAATATATTATAATGATATTTCGCAGTATACTCGCAGGAAATAGGGCCGTGGTAGGAAGGGTGCTAAGCGCTGGCCGTAAAATTCACAGTGCATAAGCTGGTTCGATCCCGCCGGCACCAATGATACTTATGTCTTTATCTTTCTAAAAAAAACAATAAATGTTAGAGATAATCAAAGAAGTACGACCTATTCCGCGACATACAAAATCTTATTGTATGAAAAAATCGCTGTAGAGAATATCTCAACGAAATAAGCATCATTGTTAAAATTGAAAAGTTAGTCTCGGATCTTTGGCACCGCTTCTGCTGCTGGAGTAAATACAATCTCTAGTCGTTGCCAAATTGCCAATTCAGTTAAGTGTACTGCACACACTTTGAGTTGAACGCACCGATTGCATATATTCGTGTCAATAGTACAACTCTTCTCAGTTTCGAATTGTTATTTTTATAGATCGCAAACTTTTCTTCATAATCCTGTAAAATCTAATGCTGAATGTGGGCTCCTCACGTTGCAGGGCTTTGCCTTAATCGTCGTGCTTGGTAGGCGATTGACGTTCGAAGTATTAGACGTCTCGAAGCTTCGACGCAGCTGCTCGTTTCCGGTCTGGGTATTCTCGTATATATCGTAAATCTCGTAAAGTAATAATAGCCTTTAATATTTTCTAAAGACTTGAATGGGCTGAATATCTAAAACATGGACGGTAATTTTTTAATTTTTATCTGCGTACCACTCAGTAGATCCTAGATTCTAGAGCTCCTTTTCGATCGTCTAGGTAAATTTACCTTATAAACCCTCGGACCGTGTAGTGGCGGTATAAGAATATCCACTACTCCATGGGTGTCTTAAGAGGCGACAGATGGAAACAAATCAGGAGATGGGATAAAAAAACTGCCGTTGCCAACCCGCTTGCCAAGCGTGGCAACGTGTATGAGGTAATAACTTAGGCCTTCAGCAGTGGACTTTAATAGGCTGTAACAGTAATGCATCACATTCTATAAATATAAAGGACCAATATAACCACCAGCGCTGAGAAAATCAATCTTGGTCCTGAAACATAACAACGCATTTGTAGCCTTCTTTGTTTGACGTTGGTTGCTTTTGTCTTTTGCTTTTGTTGTTGTGTTATGAGTACGTGGTAGGGCCATGTTGCAGTCATATTATGGTTGTAGCACAAATGGGTCGGCTCGACCGGGGAAGGAATAACAGAATTCCCACAGAATACCAGTATAAAATTGCAGCTTATTGCTATTGTGTCTTAGTCTTGTCTATCACCTGATAAACAAGACTAAGACACCCAAAGGAAAAAAGTGTAGACTGCGTGCTCGCTTGTCACCCTTATTCTATAAAAAAATAATTAAGGCAGCTTAACGTATATGACGTTAAGCTGCCTTTTATGAACGGTAATATATTTATGAAGGCGCTTGAAACGTTTCAGTGGCACGGTCAAACAAAAAAGAGAAACATAAGTTGGTACATAATTTAACTTAAGACGCATAATGAAACTATTGTAAAGTTACTCGAATAAACCAGCCAAGTCTTTAACTGGAATTAACTTCCCCGGGAAAGCGTAACAATGTCGCCAGCTACAATGAATATGTCACAGTAGATTGGCGTAACAACTTGAATAATGATTTCCGGACGAAATCCACAATGGGCTTTGGATAAGAGCTCGAAACGAAGTTTTATTTCTGTGCCGCCGAATGGGGGGCTCGTCAGGGGTTGGCCCGGACAGATTAAACTGAATTGTACTCTAAAACTTTAAAAAATAATTTATAGGCTTAATTTCACTGGAAAAATGTATTATAAGTTTTCTTTTTTATAATTATATTCAATTATATATATTTACATATTTAGTAAAAAATAATAATTGTAATACACTATTTCAGTAAATAATTAATAATTCAGAAGAAATATTGGCCGAAACTAATTTTAAAATTTTCTATTATAAATGTTAAATTTTATAACACGATCACAAGGACAGTATATGGGTGCTGTACAGCACTCAAAACGCCGAAAATTAAAATTATGACTTGTAAAAATTTAAATTAGCATTTGCATTTGAATTATTATATATAATAAATGATTATTAGTATATTTGAATTATTTTCGGTCTTCAAATTGCTACCGATTCTTCCAATCTTCCAATTTTCAATTATTAAGCTAACGTGACAACCCTGTGTGCAACAGAAGGAAAGTAAAACGAAAACGACCTACGGAATGTAATTCCAACCCCATTGCATTGAAGAGACCCCAGTCCAATAAGGTTTCTGTCGTCACACGAAACTCGTTCGCTATGGTTTCGACTGTAATGATTTTTTAATGATCTCGTAATGACTGACAGACGTGTATAAAGCTCTATGATTTATGAAGGCGATTGTTGCGTGATAAAACACCCATTTCTATATGCTATACTGTATTATTATGAGAATTACATAATAATTCTGCCACCTATATTTAATACAGGGACCTCGAAATTGCTTTGTTTGGATGTAATTAATATTTCTAAAGAAGGTAACGTTGCTTTGTGTTCGAATGTGTAATTTATATTTCAACTAATGCGGTTCAGTTGTCACTTTTAAGTTATATGTCTTGTAGTTTGATGTTTACTTTGTATTTTGTTAGCCGACTTACATAACATAGATATATATGTTTGGACGACTTAATAACAGAAAGAGGCTTTCGATTGGACTGTAGGTTTTTATATATGTATATTACGCGATATCTTTGTCAATTGTGAATAGACTTTAATGTTTTTTTTTAAAATTAAATAGGATGTACTTATACTATAGGATGTACTAAAAGTTCCAACTCGAAGGGTGGTAAATAAAGGGTGAAGTTTTACATGTAACCATCTAGACGACATTCTAATTGCTGCCTTGAGCATGTGAAATTCCTAGTCCAGTCAAAGGGGTCAAAAAATTTGCAAAAAAGAATACAATAATTACCACTTAACATCTCCTGAATGCGGCTTTAATTCTTTTGGTACTTTGTAATTGTATTATTATATTAGTAAATGAATAGTATATTAGGATAAAAGTAAGAACAACCAATATAAATTGGCCTATTGCGTGTGCAAAGTGCCCAGGCCTCCTCCATTTCTGGGATCATCCCATTGCGGATAAGGATCTCAAGAATAGACCACGTATATTTGAATTATTTATTTATTTATTTAATAAAGCAGGTGTATAGATAATTACCTCTTTAGATAGATACACTTTTTTTTACTTAGATAATTACATCTGATTAAACGATTGTTTAAAAATTGCTGACCGTAATTTCAATGATTCCAAATTATGTACATATTTATGTAACGTCTGAAGCCTGCTTCGAAATTGCTATAATGTTAAAAATAGCATACTTCTTGCACTTCCTTATTATATGTATATCCGTTTAAATTGTAACTCATAAACAGTGCTCTGTAACAGCCACTCAATTTCGACATCGATAAAATTAACTAAGTAGAAATAAATGCGATAGAATTCGTTACTGTTTTGTGTCGGCGTAAGAATAACTTCTATCTCATATCATGCCGTGGGTGTCGTAAGAGATAACTGAAAGAAATATAAAAAATTGCGGTTACTAACCAGCCTGCCAAGCATGGTAACTATGGCAAAACTCCCCCTATTAGGCAATCTATGGAACAGGCAATCATCTCTGGTATCTGAAAGGGTTTTGGAAAGTCTATGTCTTATATGCTCTGTGAACTTTCTTTAACAACGGTACCCACAAAATAATCATTACCGCCAGTGGAAAGAGGGCTAGTTTTTCCCTCACCTCAGCAACAAGATAATTATAGCCAATCAGCGAGAAAACGTAGCCAGCTTTTTAGGCATTAAAGCGCGACAGTTAGGGCTATACGATAATTTTAGTTTTTGTTGTTGTTTATAAAAGATTTATGTTTGATTGGTGATATTTATGGATTTATAAAAGTATACGATTTTAATAAATCCTACTGTTCGGCAAAGGCAGTATTAATATACTAAGGCTGTGGTATATGTCTCATCTAATTCCTTAGAATGCTTTACTTTGTTCAAGGATTAATCCGCCGCATTACATCAATGCGTATTGGCAGACTAAACATCCTCATGATTGTGATTTGGTTTTATCACAACGTTTTACTTCGCCGGAAAGTACATAGTAAAAATCAGCACTTTAGTTGCAACTTAATGCTACTGTTTCGTATGGTTAGTGTAGTAAATCGGAAACCCTTTTCACTGGAAACGAGACATTCCATCTTAGTCCTCAGGAGTGATAACGCACCTGCATTGTGATTCTTAATCAAGGGTAGATGTAGATGTCTTAGGGCCTCAGCATCCACTTACAATCGGGTGGGCTGTCTACTCGTTTGTCACCCTTATTCTATAAAAAAAGCATAGACATACGTTTCAATACTTTGGGGCCCATGTCGAATCGGGGCCTTGGGCTCATGTCCCATGTGCTCTTATGATAAAGACGGAACTTATAGGTATATACTGTGTAAACCAATGGAGTTATTAAAAACATATTTTTGTTCCCAGATTTCATGTCTCTGGAACTTGTCGACGGATTTCTAGTTCTCCTTGTAAACTACGGCTCCGGCACCACTCGTTTGAACAACAGCGTAGTCCACGTGGCCGATGGCAAACCGCATCTCATAGAGATAGTACTCATGAGGAGTTCCATAGAAATGTTCGTGGACAGGTGCAAGCTGTCGACGTGTATGAGTCTAGCCGCACCCACCGGACCTAGGGAAATACTTAATGGTGAGTATGACGCACACCATTAAAGAAAGAAAGAAAGACACACTATTAATTTAACTGCCTCGTTGGTCTACTGGTCGCAAGTGCGACTGATGATCATTTAGTCACGGGCTTGCATCCCGGGTCGGACCAAAGTAAGTTATTGGATTTTTCTGTCAAGAAATACTCATAAGGAGCGTGAAGTCAGGAAGTTGGCGATGTTTCACCCTCGTATCTCTAAAAGCACTTAAAGCCGTTGGCCTGGCGCCTGATCTCTCTCCAGTCACACACGTGCAGTAACCCTGCTCTGCGCAGATTCTTAGTCTCTTCAAATATTATTACTATTATGGCAATTTTTTCTAAATTTAAAATAAAACGTGTTTGCAGATAATTTATATCTTTGATTAGGGATATGTTAGGGGAAATATATGATTAATTATGAAAATTAGGTAATTATGGCTTTATTTATCTACATATATAAACTCTTATGAAATCGATATGTTAGCGTTATTATATCGTATCATCTCCGTTAAAAATTCCGTTATACTGTATTGTTGAATCGATTTGAAAGCACGGACTGTCAAACAGATTACATGATTGTGGATGTATGTATGAATGTGATTGAATTTTAGCTATTCAGATTTTACTCACTGTCGTAAATGTATTAAGAATCAATAGCAATACAATAATTTTACTACTAGGACCTCACTAGGTTAATCACAATTATATTTTGACATGTCAATTACAGACAGACACGTTTTGGTTATTAACTGAGTTCTAAAAACGGGAAGGTTCTATATTCGACGCGTATGGTTTTTTACATATGTTTACCGATTTAAATAATTTTTTTTCTTATATATTATATACTTTGGGGGTGATCCCATTATAATTTAAAGAAAAAATTCCATCCCTAGGGATTGAAAAACAGGGGTGAAGATCTTAACGACATTCTAGATGTTACCTTGCATTTGTGATATTACTTCCTTGGACCGCTCAAAAGGGTAAAATAATAAAAAATTTGTAGAAGTTAATACTTTTTATTAAAATAATTAACAATATGTTATTAATTTTAAAATTTAATATAATATCTCGTAATTATCTAACTCTACAGTTAACGGGCCACTTCAGCTAGGAGGTGCAAGTATCGATCTACAAAACCTAGCGAGGACGTTCGGCTGGCAACACGTACCGACGGACCAACATTTCGTTGGTTGCATCAGTAACTTCACGTACAACGATTTTGTAAGTTATTTACTTTCTTTTAGAATATTAACTCGTCTAGTGGTGGAGTTACTCTTCGTTCACGTGGGTATCTCGCGTGGTAAATTTTTCATCGCGTGGGTAAGATGCGACCACTTTATTTGTGTTACATTTAGCGCTCTTACGATTAGTAGTAGTAATTTAAAAAAAACTCACCCATAAGAAGGATTTTCTCCTACTGTGTCCATCAGTCCGTAAAAATCCGTTCCTGGACAGTTGCAAGCTGTCATAATCCCTACGCCTGGTAAACTGATTTCTGAACACAGTACTACTAGTGATATATCTACTAGTGATATTACTAGTGATTATTTCTCCTGTATCGTAGGAGGCATTTTACAAGATAAATAACATGTGGACAAACATCCAGCCAAAATTTTTTTTTGGCCATATAAATCTTGTTCCGTGAAGGTTTCGAACCCCGCAACCCGCAGCGACCGCAGCCAAACAGCTTAGCTACTACACTACTGATTACTGACACGCTGATATCATTTACTAAGCAAATCAATCAAAATAGTTTACTCCTACCAAGGATCATCCGACTGCAACTATTATTTAACTTCATTGATATATTTTCAAACCCATCCCATGGATGTCGGTAAGAGGCGACAGGAAACTAAACCGGAGGTGAGCAGCAGCATCTTTCTGATAACAACTCAAAACTGCGATTGCGAACCCGGGGATGTCAATGTTCAACAGTGGACTTTAAAAGCAGGCAGGTTCAGGTGTAATGGATGGATTAATGAATGAAAATTTAAAATATTTTCTATAATTTTAAAGTTCTTTATGTTGTGGTTACCACATAACACTAGTGTGTGCATGTAATAGAATTATGTACGGGACTGAGGTTCCATAAATGTGCCGAGCGAACAATTACGTTATCGCCGCACAATTGGTTGTGAATTGTGACAGTGAACGTATAATTTTGCTTATTCGATACATTTGGATAGAATTCAAAATTTCTTTTATCACCCTGTGAAACATAGCGATGTTTTTATTGGGCTAAGTTTCAGGATAACCTATAAACATTAAATTAAATCATAATTTGCTTAAAGTCATTGGTAATTTGTCATGCATCTTGGAGGAATTTCAAACATAGGCCACAGAAGCTTTACTTATGAGGACTAAGATTTTAGTCCCAGCCTTAGGTAGTGCGCTCACTGCTGCTTAGATGCAGAAATAGGTAAGATGGTAGAGGAGATAAGAGACCCAGACGAACGCCTAGGTGGAAAAAGAGTCGTGATAAAAAGAACCCTACCAAGTAAACGTAGTTAGTAAATATTGCGACAAAAACTACTACGTCTAATGATAGTTATCTATTGAATCGATAGAAACCTGTCTGTTTCTTTGTTATGGTGATATGGGGTTAAGATATTTATTACTTGTTATTAACTAGAAATTTTTACTTATAACTTTATATGACGATGGTGAAATATGGGCTCTGAAACATTATAATAGGGGGTTCTTATTATTACACAAGTATATTGAATTAAAATCACTTATAAAATGCAGAGAAAAAATCTCTATACTAATTTAAAACTGAATTTCATTTTGTCTAATTTGTAATTTTAATTTTGTCTAATAGATGTACAATTTGGGTGAGCCGTCGGTACATCACAACGCCGATCCAAGCTGTCAGAAAAGCATGTTCACCGCGGTCACATTTGGCATCGACACCAACTTCCTCGTCGCAATATTAGTCTGCATAGCTATATTAGTCAGTAAGTATATATGTATAAGAAATTGATTATACATAAATTTAAGTGAATTATACATCCGTCCCAATCTTAGACATAGGCCTTCTCTCTTTAATGGGAGGTTTTTGAAGCAGGGAAGAGTCCGCCAGGATACCCCATTGCGTGTTAGTGGATATCACATATCCTCGAATTATTTTTATTTCAGAGGCATTTAACGTTCCCTCATTATTTTTCCTTCACTACCGTGCACGTTATAATTCGTCGGTGGGGATTGAATTCTAAACTGTAATCGTACTATGAATTTTAAGTAGAGCGTCAAACCTCTGAGCTATCACAACGCCAACAAGATTAATGAAATATTAATGGTCTTATTATTAAAAATCCCGGACACTCTTTAGAGATATATTATAATATATATATTAATGACAAAATCACACAGTTCCGCGTTTACTTGCACATGTCATAAATTTTTTTTACAACTAAAAGTAATAACCAGTACGCTTATCAGTTTAAGCTTAAATACTATTTTTATGTCCACATTGTACACATCAATGTAACGAAACAGTGTTTGGTTAGTAACATTTTGTAAGGAATAGGGCTCACAATTTTTTTTGTTTAAATGTAGTGCGGCATTACGGTTGACATTGTTGAACTGTCTCGTAGTATTTGGCATAGTTGGACGTCTTCTAAGGTTATTAGCTTTTCAAAACCTATTATTAAGTATTATTAACGTTTTAGGAATCAGACAGTGAAATAAAAATCCGACATTCGAGTCTGAAGGCGAGATAATGTGTGTCTCATATAAAATAATTTTATTTTGAATTTTTTCATGGCGTTAAGCTAATAAGAACCTTAACCTGAGTTACTTAAAGTTTTTTTTTAAATATACATAATTTTAAATAACTTTTTCTTTTACAGTACTCTTATTAGCCGTAGTCGTGCATCGTCGAAGAGCTGATGCGTGGGCCGAAAAGGAATTGGACGATATCAGAGAAAATATCATCGCGTATGAAGACGAGGGGGGCGGCGAAGGCGACGCTGGCTACGATTTGCACGTGCTGAGGCAAATGTACGACGGTCCCCCGATCGACAACGACCGATCTGCCACGTTTATGCAGGCTCCAGGTATTTATTAATATTTTAAAATAAATACCAAAGGAAAATCTTTCAGATTGTTTTGTCTTAAAGAATTTTTTTCCCTGAGCTGCAGGGCCGATTTTTTTTCGATAGATAAAAGTTGCCCGTCAAATAAATTATAACCTGGCTGAATATAAAAGTGAAAACATTGAAATATTTTGTTCGTTGATTATGTTGTATTTTATTCTATAAATAAATTTTATCTGAGGATTGAAAAGTCGGCCCTAAACGGATAATTTTTTACTTATTAAATTACAAACACATTGAAGAAGTATGACATTCGCAATATTTCAACTAATTGTTGATATATTTATTTTGATTAAGTTTATAATGGATACCTATTGATACTAACACTTAGCGACTTGTATGGATAATAATGTACAATTATTTCTTTTTAATTTCTACAACAAGAACATAAAAGTAAATACTAGAATATTCGACTAATACGTGTGATTATTGCCTGGCTCCAGGAATGAAGGGATAATATAAAGCAAACAAAACATTGTCGTTGATTATTTTATTAAAGTAACATTTAACTCCTCGTTTAGTGGTAGGCGCAGCGCCGGATATCTCCGGATTCCTCGACGATAAAAAATCCGTCCTCGACCGAGATCCGGACATCAATCCGTATGACGACGTCCGACACTACGCTTACGAGGGAGACGGGAATACAAGTGGCTCTCTTTCTTCGCTTGCAAGCTGTAAGTCATTTTGAAAAATATTTCTTAATTTGCTAAATATACGACTGATAGAAACTATTTTGTGTAGCAAAAAATAAATGTAAAATTTATGCCGGGTGTATTGGAACTGTCCCGTGGATTATATATTTATAAGCGTCTCGTGCACCCCTTAGATTTTTTTTAAATAAGTGTAACCTAGGAAAAAATAAATGGATGAATAAAAATTTATGTTTGCGCAAATTACTACATTAATATTTTTTAAACGAGCGTATCGGTGCATTAATATTTATTAAATCAATACCTAGCTTTCGATAATTAAGCTAGGTGTTGATTTGTTAAAAAATACATTGATTCAGTGTATCAAGTATCTAAATCATTTGACCTTGATAAACAAAAGGTATAATGCGCGCACGATGAGAATGGGACCATCAAACAGACATTTCATTTCGCCAAACTGACACTTCGGATCGTAACTTCAAGTGCGTTGGTTTGCATGTATAAAAAAATAAATTAAATATATATTTAATAAATATTAATTTTTAAGCTCAAGGTAAGCTCAAGGCTGCTCAACGAGCTATGAAGATGGCTATGTTCGGGGTATCTCTGCGTAATAAACTTAGTAATGAGGATTTCCGCATTAGGCCGACCATATAGCTCGAAGAACCGATAACCGATGGGCAAGAAAGGGTCTCGAGTGGCAGCCTCGTACCAGTAAGCGAAGTGTAGTGTAGCCCCCCCTCCCTCCCTAGTTGGAGTGACGACCTGGTAAGATATGCAGGTGGCTGAGGACTGTGCTTAGTGGCATTCCTTGGGAGAGGTCTATGTTCAGTATTAGACTTGGTGTAATGATATTTTATTCTATTTCCTTTAAAATAAATAAAATAATATTCATAAAATGCCGATGTGATGTCTATGTCAAGAAAAGTGACGTTTAGTGAGTAAAGTTGCCAGTAAATCCAATCCTATTCTTATCCTGCGCGCATATTATGTATGATGATAGTTAAACAATTCCTACGAATTTTGCAAAATTCACTAGATATGGGACGCTTTGAATGGTTTGAAACACGACCTGTTTCAATTTTGATTGCTTAAATGATTTCGCACGTCATTTATTTGGAGGATGTCAGTGACACGAAAATTGGACATGCCTTGTTTAAAGTGATGTGAACGAATGTGCAATGGTAAATATAGCCGGGATCATAATACCCTCACGTTGAGTCGTTACCCCCGGTTCTAATCTCAGTAAAATATAATTACTGTGCGTTTGATATTTGTTTCATGTTTTGTCGTATAGTGGTGACGTTAAGGCCTTAGTCACACGATGATATTTGCAAGCGACTTGTGTTTTGCAACTCGTATGCTATTTAGTCAGTTTAATCGGCGAAGGCCAGTCGCTCGCTACTAACAAGTGACAAGACCAGTCGTACGACATGAGAGTCGGAGACTCATTCGTGTCTCATGTTTCTTATGAAAAAAAATGCATTGCGTAGTAAAAAATCCATTTGTCCCAGCCGTAGATTGCTTACGGACTAATGATATTTCATGTGACTTTTGTTTAGTGTTAGCAATAAGTATTAGATATATAACGAAGTGTGGCAGAGAGCGAGTGCCCGTTTTTACTTTAAATTTCAATTTTAAATTTTGTTTAGGTACTACGGGAAAATATTTGGCTATCAAAATATTTAGTCTTGTCTTTGATCTAAACTGTTAGTACTGTTAGCCTTCTGGTTTCCACAGCTTCATTAGAATGAGCTATATAAAAAGGGAAAGGTTTGGGACCAATCATCAGGTCCCCAGGTTGGGGTTTCCGAGCTATCTAACCGCCGTCCGAGTAGGAATGTGCGGACCCCGTCACTGACTGCTTAACTCGTGTCGGTCGAAAAATATCTAGTGCAATATTTTAATGATTGCCTGTCTTAGTGATTATATATTATACAGTAGATTGAAATTATACAGTATTTGAATGTTGAGTTTCGGGTCTTCATGGTCTTAGCCGATATGTTTGAGAAAAACTGTGTACTGTAGTGTTTTCTCAGTATTTAAATTAAAAATCAGCTATGAGGGCATCATCATCATTAATCAATCAATGCATGTCACTTTATATACCAATAAACTTTACACTAAGGTATTCTAGGTAAAATAATAATGATATTTCTAAACAAATTCCGCACTTGCACCTAAACTAGACCCATTTTTTACAAGCGAATTTATCTTCATCAATCTTCATTATTGTCACGATACTTCACATAAAGTAAATACTACATAATTATGTATTTTTCGCTGTGTTGTTTCAGTTTTTTTGCTAACCATACGATAGTGGCTAAAATATGTTTGATAAAAATACCACTATTTTCTGTATCCCGAATTGACTTGTAAAATCGTTTTGTTTTACGTACTAACGAGATTTGTATACATGTTTAAATTTTTGAGTACATTTGAAAATTGTCTAGGTGCTAGTGAAATATGAAAATAAATTTGCTGAATCGCTTGCACATTTTGATATAAAAATAAATAAAATGTCGCTCTGGGCAGTGCTTGCACGCACACTTAAGGTACTATAATAGGTCCTATGCAGTTGACAGTTTTTAATAATAATCGTAAGTTGTAGTCATAGTTGATCTATATTCTGTCATGTTAGTGCTGTTAGGCAGTTGGCTTTTACAGCTTCATCGAACTCAGAGGTGATGATGTTTCGGGATCAGAACGTCCGATTTCAATTACGGTGTTCACCTATACCCGAATCTATGTAAAGATGAGTTATCTAACCGAGATTAGAACCGGGGTGAGCGGGCCCCAGCTCTGACGGCTTAGCTCGTGTTGGTTGACATTCTGAGGGAGAACTGACCAGACTAGTGGGTGTACGGTGTGTAGGGGTGTGGGAAGGGATGCGTAGTCTTCTGTGGCCATAGTTAAAGCGGCAAGCAATGTATTTTTAGTAGCGGTCTGTCTGGCTAAGGCAATATACAATCCATCAGTCCATAGCATCACGGGGGTGTCGTAAGACCATAACCGGCCACGGGGATTGGCGACAATGATGCGTATACGGTACTGAACTTGCGCTGCGCTGATCCATGCCTAGCGTTAGACTGCTACGGTCAGATGAAGAAGAAGTCTTGTTTTAAATTTTTCATTGTTGTTTTAGACTTTTGCAGCATTTAGAAGAATTAAGAGTATGTTTTGTTTTGTTAATAAATATTTTTTGTTTCCTTAGGTACCGACGACGGTGACCTCAAATTCAATTATTTATCTACATTCGGTCCCCGATTCCGCAAACTTGCGGATATGTATGGGGATTCAGAAGATGATAGAGCACCACACGAGGAGTCTTGGTGCTAGCGCCACGCTTGGCTCGTGTAGCCAATCAAACCTCAACCTTAAATTATATAAGCATAAGGGCGAAATAGCCCTAAAAGTGGCGCTTTGTTGAGCGACCGTTTGCAAAGACCAAGCTTCAAGATGCCTTATCGCTTTAAAGCGTTTATTTTTTTAATTTTCCGACCCTGACCTGTGTTTTAAAACGCTATAAACAGTGTTGTGAACAAGTCAATCACTGGACCCACCGCTCTGGTTATAACGTAGGAACTCCCTAAAAAGCCTGTGATAATTGTACGCGATTTTGGGTTTACGTTATAAAAGTAACATTTCTTTATAATTATCCGATTTAAAATCAATTTTGTTGGGAAATATAGCGGATTTTATAACATGTACTTATATTTCAGTTTAAGATAATATATACTATATTGGTTTGCCTAATATTTGTGTATACTCGTACATTTTAAATTATAAAAATTAATATAAAAATGGCTTGTAGTTTTCCGTTGGTAACAGCAAAATCCTACTACTCGTACAAAATTATTTATTTTTAATGCTAAAATATCCGTTAAAACAAAATTCATTTTAAATCACTATACCTGTTATTTTCAACCTTAGCTTGTGAACATTAGATTAAAAGAATTTTTTTTCTTTAACACATCGCGTTTGAAAGTATAAGGGATACTAAACTATTTAGTATTGATTATCTGTTATTAAATGTGTTTAAATGTCAATTATAACAAACCGATTGGAAAACCAACATTTTACGAATATTGATTCGCCATTGATGAGAGTTCTGGCGAAAAAGCAATCGGTTTAAGTTTCCTAGTAGTAATCACGTCTAAAAGCTTTCAATGAAAGGACCGTTACAAATTATAAAACGTATGCCACAGATTCAAAATGGACTTCTTCAGATAACAGAGTGCGCGCTCTATTTTGCTGTAATTATCGATGTGTAAAGATTAATATTTCGGACATTAAAAAAAAGTGTTAATATGTTTTAAGAAATGACTGATTTGTACTGTTGTTTAGGCATCGTTGTAGATACGCCTAAATTATTTCTACGTAATTGTTCCGTGTAATTTTGTATGTATTAAAAATTAAGATGGCGGAGTTGATGTAATGTAACCGTGTCGCAGCGTTGCAAGTGAATTGTGGTTTAGTACAATTCTTTCTATTTTATTGTTTTGTTATTCGCCTAGGTTTATTTTATGAATAATTCGACTTAATCGATCATCGATATTTTAGTATTGTTGATTGGCAGCATTTATGACAGTGTCGTTACGTAAATTTAAGTATATATTAAAAGGGTTAGTGCCATTATTCCTTTCTTTATTTAAGATATGCTTACAGTCATTTTGAAATTTCTACCAAGTTACCAAAATGGTAATTTTTCTGCAAACTATATCTATAGTTAAAATGTAGCATGGTAGAAGTTTAAAAAGTACTATTTGAAAATCCATTATTTCGTATGTAATAGCCGTAAGATTATTTTTAAATTTTTTTTACTGTTCAGTGTATTACGTGTAATTTTCCACCTTAGCAAATAATTGCTGTATATTATTTATACTATTGGTTTTGTAATTATAACGTCCAGAAGTTAGAATTGTAATGTATTGTAATAATAGTAATCTTATTATTATTGAAAATATAAAAGGGGAGTTTAAAACAGTGATTGTGTAAACGTTGTCCTTTTATTCCGCCATGTTTAACGAAATAGTTGCTTTAAGATAAAAAAAGTTAAACTAATAAATATACCTAATGTAAATGTAACGACTATTTATTTTTTCTTTTGGTCGCCGTAAAAAGGCTTCATTCCTGTATTTCCATAAAATAGAAGGGTTGCGTTTTCTATTTTTCATTTCATACGAAATTGCCTTTGTAGTCTTAGAAAACCTAAAATTCTTTGCGAAAAAGTTTTATTCTCTTATGTGTATGTTTACGATCAAAGGGAACTTGTCACCTTTAATCCTTTAAAATATTTTACCTTAAGTAAGAGATGTTGTTAAAAGATAAAAATATAAATAAATATTGAATAAAAATGTTTATTAGGCCTAAATTGTAAATATGTACATTGACGAGAAGCCGTTACGTATAACCTAGTATTCAATAGTCCTAACGTAACTTTTATATGGTTAATAATAGGAAAATATACAAGGTGTCTTATAATTATGCATATCAACGAATTGTATGATTAACATTTGATCTATAATATAATTCCAAATATTTCATTATATCGCTTATCTTCAATGCAGAGTAATGAGTAAATCGGAGAATTTTGTTTTAGGAAGTATTACGAATTAGTATATTTTACTAAAGATACCTGTACGGATAAATAAATTGAGCACAATGTGATTGCCACGTGAAAAGTTACAAATTGAAGGTTTGATATTGATAGCGAATTCAATCCTTTTAAACTTTAACAGCAAGCGATATTTCAAGCGATTTCATGAGAATTGTTCGAGGAAGTCTGTTCTATTTAATATTAAAAGTATTTTGAAAAGTAGTTTGTTCTTGCAACACTTGTGTAATAACTTTTGATTTTAATTAAATAATTAAACTTATTTCGGAACGTTCGAACGTTTTTACTTAATACTATTGGTATTAAGTATGCAATTTACGTTTCATTTTAATATGTTTTTTCAAATGCCATTGCAGCTATTTGAAAAAGCACAATAGGTGGTTTTTTTAATACAATAAATAAAAAAAATATTTTTCAAAGTCAATCATATACTTTCCTATAATGTATCGATACAAATGCATAAGATTTTTTGTTTTATTTTTACTACTTTTTGTTGTCCATAGGCAATAAACAATTTCATTAGTCGATATTAAATGTAATTAACACTTATTTTAAGTTAACATATGTACAACTTTAGTTGAATTGTAACACGTTGTAGATCTCAGAACATTTTGTATGTTACGCAAATATGCTCTTATATTAATATGACATACGACACGAGGCAGCGAGATTTTAATAGGATTATAAAGTCAACCTGACATTAGAAGTATAGATTAAATTAACATGTAAAAATATCTCTTATTCCTACATTCCAATAAAGATGGTTATATAAAATAAATATGTAACTTACTGTACTTTATTGATAGTCTTAACGGATCAATTATTCGTACTTTGCTCGTTGGTGACCATTTTTGTACTTTTCTACAATGTATCAAAGATTTTATAGTTAAAAAATGGTGACCTATGGGCTTAAATAACACTGCCATTAAAAAATTCTTAGGGCTTTACAAACCTCTTTGGTCTTGCAGTGTTGCCACTAAGAACAATCAATTTATACAGTTTTGTACATATCTAAAAATATTTGTGTATTTTAACGTATAAATTGAATTAATTGTTGGTGCTGTGAGACCATAAGAGGGATTCCAAATTGCTAATTTGAAAATTATCAATAAATATTAACTTATAAGATAAAGTGATGTACCTAAGTGTGTTTTTGTAATAAACTAGCAAATAAATGGTGGTCTGTCTGTGTGCTCTGTATGTGAAAACTATATATTAACGTTATTGTGCAAAAATTTAATAAAATTGCAGAAAAACTTGTTTTTACTTATAATCACTTTATTACTCTTATTTGAACTGTAAACAAGCGGGCAATTAAAATGTACTGTACGTGTATTCTAGAATTGAAACCTAATTATCTTGATTTTAAGTAAAAACAAAAATTAATAGACATTATGGTAAAATATTTGTATTGGGCAGTCACTGTGTTGTCAGCAAGTTGGTCACACAGTAAGGCAGAAATGTTTAATGTGTTTACAAGAAATGGTCTGGATGCTGGATGGAAACATGACTGATACATTTCGTTTGATAACCTATAAGTAGTAAATAAGGGCATATAATTTTGAAATTGTTTGTATAGAAATAAAAATATTCAATTCAGCATTGAAATAAAGTGATGAAATTGAATTTGGAGTTTTATTTATTTGATTACTACTCCTCTATGTTATTGTTCATGTGATAATATGGAGGCAATGAAACTTGTATAAGATGACCGCGTGGTTTTAGTGGTCTGAAGCTTACGGCAGTGGATCTTGAATTTGAATGCCCTTGGCGGGCTTAGCTTACGTTTAAATAAAAACAAGTAAAGACTGTTTACGCTTTAACAAGTCTGCTGCAAGAGGCCTTGTGAAAAGAGGGTAGTAACTCACAAGTAGCAAGTTTCAGCAGTAACCAATACGAGTGTAAATGATCAACTCGAACCAAGTGCTAAGCAAGCATACTTGCTTAGTATCTACAGTATTAGTAATAGCTTACATGTGTCCGTCCTACAGGGGGACATTTTTATGAAGCAGTGGCAGTGGCACAGAATTAGGAGAGGTATATCCCCCACTGGTTTAATCACTTGATGCATAAGGGTCGACCATTTTGTAGTTTAAAAATTGAGAAATAAAGAAAATCAATTAAAATGAGCAGTCACCCATTTAGGTTTTCAAAAAAAACTTTAATCCGCGGCTGTAGTGTAAAGCAAAGCCATGCCAACAGAGTCTAGACTGATAGAGGAAATCCAATTCCTATGTTTTGTACATTTAGTGTAAGCAAGTTATAAGGTGAGCCGTGATAGCTCAAGGGCTTGGCGCTCGCTGTAAATTTCACAGCACGGGAGTAACCCGGGGCCGATCCCCGCCGGCACCAATGAAATTATTAATTGCAATTTTAAGTGCTGATTTACCACGTGCTCGGCGGTGAAGGAAAACATCGTGAGGAAACCTGCATGTTTCAGAAATAAGAAATAAAATATTTAGAAGAATAGAAGACATGTGAAGTTCGGCATCGCTTCGGACATTTCCTTGCCCTAAAACCCTGTCAGAACTGAGAGGAGGCCTGTGCCCAGCTGTTGGACGTATGCAGGCTGTAACTCTGTAAGTTATAAGGTAGAAGTGTTACTTCTGTGGGAAAAATAGGACTTGTGAGTTTTTTGTAGTTCCTTTTCAAAAGGTCTCCTAAAATGAGTACCTACTTTGAAAGAAAATGAGTTTTAATGTACCTAACCTGCAATCATATTATTAGTCCACTGCTTAATAAAGGGCTATTAAGGTTTCGGTTAAAAATTTAAAATATATTTCTTTATTTATAATGAAAATGCCTAGACATTTCGATGCCCTATATTAAGTGACAGCCCGCCCTAGCCAATTAAAGTCACGAGTGTGTAATACGACTATGACAGCTAGTGAGAATGACGAACTTATACGTCAAATGTGACGTTTGGTGGGTACCGACGTGTGATAAATACCTATATATACGGATAAATACTAGGGCTGCTTGAAGATAGTGACGTTCGATAATTGTCTTCCTAATTATATATAAAACGTAGTGATTATATACTCTTTAATTATATACATACATTTTGACAGTAAAAATATTCCTTTTCGTAGAATTTACTTTAATTTTCAATAGTTTAAGTTAAATAAAACTCCTTTAATAAGATTTTATCTTATAACAAGATATCTTCCTACATCAAATATTATGGTTTTTGTTATTATCATTTTCTATGAGCCAAAAATGTTTAATGTATTAATCTAAGAAATTGTGGGTAAATTTTGGTAAAATAAAATTTTATCCGGCGTATTCGATTTAACGTGAATGTATGGGCATTTGGACTTCTTCCATTTTGAATACACGTTCTATATCAATCTTAAAACCAATAAGTATTAAAATTTTACATATCATCATGATCATTATCTTCATTTTAGCTCATCGCTGAACGTAGGCCTCCCCCATAGACAAGCCACGGTACTGAGTCATCTGGATCCGCCGACTCTGTATATTTCTTCAGGTTGTCACTCCATCTAGTGGGAGATCACCCAACATTGCGCTTGCGAGTACGAAGCTGCCGCTCGATTCCCAGTTTTTCTTGAGCTATGCGGCCGGCCAATTGCCACCTCAGCCTACTGATCCGATGTCAAGTAATGGCCCGGCTACACGCTCCGTCTTGCCTGCGCAGTCCAGGCCTGTGCAGTCATGACTATACAAAAAGACGGAACACTGTGTAGTGACCACACGTACCTGCACGTGCTCGTGCAAACTGAACTGTGCAATCCTAGTTGGGTTTTGAGAGCTCGTCATTTTGTTTTTGTGGTTTTAATTTTTCATGAAGCCGGTAACGATTTTATATAGTTCTATGAATTGAGTTAAAATTCTGTACATGTACACGTTTGGTTGCGTACTAATCGGAGAGTATCAATAAAACTTCAGGAGCCCGATATACGTGTGTTTATTATGATACACAGATTGATACTGCTTAAATATTGATTAAACATAATGTAGGCACAGTACACCCCCTTATAAAAAATAATAGCTATATGCTATAAAATTAAATGTATTTATTCTATCCCTTTATAAAAATAAAATGTAGAAAAAAATAGTTACATGAAAATATTACTATCTATAATGCCGTAGGACGCACTATTCTTTTTTTACTTTTACCACACTATCACTTTATCACTACACTATAACGTGCTGTGGGGGGCGGCTGTCGCAGCCCGGCTCCCCCGCGCCGCCCGTGCGCAGCTCCAGCCGCGGCAGCTCCATCAGCTCCCGCCGCAGGTACCTGGCGTACCCCGTCTTACAGTAGCGCCACACTACGTACAGTATGGCCAGCAGGATGCATGTAATTATTATGAGGAGGTATGTCTCCTGCCGCACATGCACCGGTAAGTGAGTTTCGCTCTGCGCCGTGGCGGCGCTATTCCCGGCGCCGTTCTGCGCGATGATCACCTCTTCAACTTTTTTGCTCTGATGTACCCATCTTAGCAGTTAATTGACTGTCACACACACGTATTTACACAGCGAAACGAACAACAGGTTTAATTACTCGTCCGAATCTCGACACCTTGCTATTACTGCTTACGTTCGGAGTTCCCTTATTAGGAGCATCTGTGCATTCTTGTGATATGATCGTATACGCTGGCTTTAGCCGATCGATGCTTACAACTTTCGGCGTATCCGATTGCATAATTTTAAAATATTTCTCTTTCTTGTTAATTACTTTGAAGGACCCATGTGGTTGAGTAAGTGGTTTGGACACCTTGTCAACCCGACTTTGAATAACTCCTTACATCACTAATTTTTTGATTTGCGACGCGTACTACGTTGAAAATAATTTCCACGGACTGATGCGCGGCTTGAATGACCGGCCCCGCGTTCAAGTAAAACCGTCCAAGCCAAGTTTGCGCAGTCCAAATCTTCAGCCAAGCTACGATTGCACAAGCCGCGCTTCCGGGACTGCGCGAGCTACCGTCTTTCCATCCACACGCACGCGCTTACCTGCGCAAACTGGTTTGTGCAGGCAGCCAGGCATACTCGCAGGAAAAACGGAGCGTGTAGAGTGTAGTGTAAGAGTAGCACAAAGATGGTTCAAGCGTTTTCAGTCCGGGAAATTTTATGTCAAAGATGTAGCTCTGTCTTGTCGTCCTCATACCGATAAAAGTCGATGCCATTTTTGAAAAAGTGGAGCAAGATCGACATATTAATGGTTACGACATAGCCGAGGAATTGAGGATTGACCACAAAACAGTTTGGCCCATTTGAAAAAGTCTGGCTATACAAAAAAGTTCGATATTTAGGTACCACACGAGCTCACTGAAAGAAACCTAATGAATCGTGTAAATGAGTTGCGATTCTCCAATAATGAAACCAAACCATTTTTGTAAAGATTGATCACTGGTGATGAAAGGAGGATTACCTACGACAAGAACGTGCGAAAAAGATCATCGATTAGGGTCTCTACTGCCAACCACTAATGAGACTCAAGCAAGAAATTGAGAAAAAACGGCCGGACTTGATCAACAGAAAAGGAGTAGTCTTTCATCATGATAACGCCAGACTACACACATCTTTGGCCACTCAGCAAAAATTGAGAGAGCTTGGTTGGGAAGTGTTAATGCATCCACCATATAATACTGACCTTGCACCCTCAGATTTTTACCTGTTTCGGTCTCTTTAGAATTATTTGGATAGTGTTAGGTTAACATCAAGAGAGGACTGTCAAAACTACTTGTCGCATTTTTTTAAATCAAAAATCCCAAGATTTCTATAGCAACGGGATTATGTCACTACCTACTAGATGGTAACAAGTTATCGAACAAAATGGCACATAATATATATTATAATTAAATGTAATTAAACTTTGAAAAAAAAATGTCTAGTATTTGTATATAAAATACGAATTAACTTTTTCCCCGACCTTATATTAAGATGCCCATTTCAAACAGAACATTAAATTGCAATACACATGGACCTAGATATCTGGGTCCATGGCAAAACATATTCAAATACCAAGAATTTTAGCCTGGCGTTTTTATAATACTTCAGTACTATTATACTGTAAATTTAATAGTCTCTGCCCAATAAGCGACTCGTCATGGTTTCTAAAACTGCTTTTACTTTTAATTATTACCATATGCGACTAATGAAAACATCATTTAAGCGGCAAATGAGGTTTTTTGTTCATATTCCGCATAATTAAATTAAATTCCGCAAGAGCACACACGTAATTGTATGCAGAGGCACGATTCATTTAAAGTACGCGTTAAATTAGATACACGTACACGCGATGTACTTTACTCGCACTTCAGTGTGGATTAAGCTAATAAGCTTAACGCACACTGTTCTGAACAAACGATCTACTTTGTTGAACATATTTTTTTTTAATTCTGACAGTTATTTCTCATATACCACAAGTAAATATTAAATCTACATATAACATATATTGTGTATATAAAACTTTTACTAATATCTGCAATTTGTTGAATATGCAAATTTGCTATTATTTTATTTTAGGCGTCGATCTTTACTACAGAAAATCAGAAACAGATTATTGAATAATCATAGAATTATGTAATAATTCTATGCCTATAATACAGTATATAATTATAGTTATAGTATAGTAGTCAAAACGGCGGAAACACAGAAGTTGTTTTGTTTCGTATGATAAATTACAAGATACCTAGACTTAAAGGTGGTACGTAGGATCTGGGCCAGCTCAAACCGCATTCTAGTGATGTTGTCTAATAGAGTTGACTGTCAGTACCTGAACCATTGTTGTATGGTTAATGTACTGGCAAATAAATAATCTGAAATCAACAAATGTTCTTACTGAAAGATTTTAATTTATTCTCTTAATTATTTATTTTTATTTAACTTTTCTTTATTATTATAATTAATTATTAACAATAGGCGATGTTATCACCGAACTATATTAATTATGTAATATGATCCTTGTTGGTCGAAATAAATATATTAACTCCATCCGCGGCTGGTCGTTGCTGCTGCCCGGCTAGCACGGGCGGGGGACAAAATTTTTATCCCCCAATTATATCCACTGACAAGAGATAAAATTATATTCTTATGTCAAACGGGGAGAAGTATATCCCCGTTTGACATAACGAGTAGACATATATCCCCCGTCCGTAGCAAATGTCCGTAGTAAATGAAAGATAAAAAATTATGCTTTTTTGACATTTGAAAGGGATGATTTTATCCTAGTTCATTGGACGTGGGTTGAAGTTTATATTCATACAAAAAAAATCTATCTAAGTCTAAGTCTATCTCCCATTTTATTTACTGTGGATATTAAATCCACCGGTGTGCCCATGCTCTAAGGGTGGATAAAACTAAGCGAGGGGATAAACATTTTCTCCTTTCCCCGGGGATAAAATTGTCTCCTGCCCATGCTAGCCCTGCTGGTGATAAGAGGGCTGGCTCTTTTCTCGCTCAAAGGCTAAGTATAGCCATTCAGCGGGGAAACGCAGCCAGCGTTCTTGGCACGATACCGCGTGGAGTAGGACTGTTTGATAATTAAATTACTAGTTTTAGTTTTTTTTTAATTATAGTTTTTAATATTGTATATAATAAAAAATTGTATATTATGTTATGTAAATAAATTAAAATTATTATTAAAAAAAATTTCTTTATTATTATGGGGTATCTATAAAGTTTTCTCATTTGGTTGGGCTGTATAAATATATAGTTGTAAATGTAAATGATAAACATATATAAATATCAATAAAATAAAATAAATACATAAAAAATACATAAATAAATAAAAGCCCATTAAGATGGAAGCCCTCGGCAGGGGAGACCAAATGGCCGAGGGTTAGGGGGGAAGGGAAAGAAACCGGCGGACGATGCGAGCATCGCCTTCTGCATTTGAGCTTGGAGCGGTCCGTCACGGAGTCCCAGTCGCCTCAGATGACCCGAGAGGCTGACTGGGATTAACCTGTTCGCAGAAACGACTTACCTGTAGTCGTTTCTGCGAACAATTTCGGCCGGCACTGCACCCAAAATGTCGGTCACCTCGTGAGCCAGGTCCAGATATTTTGTTCACTTATCTGTTTCGGCTTTCACGAGGTTCTCGTCATACGGGATGGTAATGTCGACCAAAAATATCCTTGACTGTGCCCGGTCCATCAACACAATATCAGGCTTATTCGCAAGAATAGTTCTGTTTGTGATGATGGCCCAGTCCCAGTAGAGCCTGGCGCAGTCATTTTCGAGCACGGCTTCCGGCTTATAATAAGGCAGTTTCCGATCCACGAGACCGTATTTCAGAGCGAGCTCCTGGTGTAGAATCCTGGCTACTAGATTGTGTCTGTGCAAGTATTCAGAGTTAGAAAGAGCCAAGCAACCGGAGATGACATGCCTAAGTGACTCACCGGGATGGCGACAAGCTCGACAGACCTCGACGGCGCCATCCTTTAGGATGTATCTCCGATAGTTGTTGGTCTTAATAACCTGATCCTGTATCGCACAGACAAAACCCTCGGTTTCCCTAATGAGGTCACCAAAACGTAGCCAGCGGAGGGAGGCAACTGTGTCTACGAAAGGCTTTGTAGAGCCTTGTAGAACCTCCCGTGGAGCTCCTTCTCCTTCCATACGGTCTCCCGGTCGGAAATACTCTGTACTGCCGGGTCTTGCCATTGCTCGTTGGCTAAGGAGAGAGGGTAAGTCCTTTATCACAAGAAATGACGTCCGTATAGAATGAATCATCCGCTCTCGTCAGAATGTAATTACGGAGGCTGCACACTTGGCGATTATGCATGGTAAGCGCGCTTAAAAAGCCACGCTCATCATGTTTCCGCGGCAAGTACAGCCTCATAATCGACGATCTCGGGTGATGCATCCTATGGGACGTCATAGTAGTGCGGACTTTTCTATCCAGGGCGTTAAGTTCAGTTTGAGTCCACCTAAGTATGCCAAAGGTATATATGAGAACAGGCATGACCCAACCGTTATATGCGTGTGTCTTATTCACACCGGACAAAAGGCTGTTAAGCATTTTGGTCAAGCGTGCATAAAATACATCACAAACTGACTGCTTCATACCCGCCTCATCGATCGCAGCATCGATACCGATGTTCTGTGACATACCCAGGTATTGGTATGTTTCAGCCTTAGAAAGTGTCCTTATGTTGATGGGTACAGATAAGTCTATGCCCTCAGAGTTAACAACCCTTCCCCTTTCAATATGGAGGACCGCACACTTATCTGTCCCCAGCTCCATTCTAATAGAATTACTAAAATCACAAGTGATATTTAGCAATTCCATAAGATGGGAGCGACTGGAGGCGAATAATTTGAGATCATCCATATAGAAAAGGTGAGTCACTTTTGTACTTCCTTTCCGAAGCTGAAACTCCCTCCCGGAGTCCTCCAGTAAGGTACTGAGAGGGTTCAGGGAGAGGCAAAACCAGATTGGACTGAAACAATCGCCCTGGAAGATAACCTTCTTATCCTTATGTGGCTTTCTGCATCCGTCATCCGCTCGCCTAGATGACAAAGGATTGTCCTCCACTGCCCCATACACTGCCCGAGGAAGTCTCTAACTGTACAGTCAACCTTGTACAGCTCGAGGATCCTCTTTAGCCATGTATGGGGCACCGAGTCGAATGCCTTTCTATAGTCTATCCAGGCGGCGGAGAAGTTCCGACGGTTGCGTTTAACCACTTTGCCAATGACCGCGTCAATGAGAAGTGGTCCCTTGGTTCCACGACCACCGCCCCGACATCCATTTTGAGCACGCGACATCACCTGATTTAAATCCCATGTCAGTGTCTTATATATGGTGGGTAGACATGTAATGGGGCGGTATTTGCTAGGGTCTGTGGAATCATGGTCTTTAGGAACGAAATGAGTGATCCCAGTAGTAAAGAGGCTCGGGAGCGACTTTTGGCCGAGAGCCTCTTGAAACTGTCAGGCGAGCACAGCGTGACACACCACGAACCCCTTCAGCCAGTTTTCGGGGCCCTACGGACCGCCTGAGCTACGTCATACGGCGTTATGATGATGGGGTCCATGGGAGTAACACTCGCACACTGACTCGCCACAACTTCCGTCCAAGGGCCCTCGCTGTGGTTTACGGGGTCTGACCACAGGCCGCGCCAGAATGTGACAGTGTCGGCCTGATTCGGTGCTGGGCCCGTTCCACATACCATTGGTCGCTCCAATGATTCATAGAGCCTCTTCTGATCACTGGAAGAGACGATTCTGGTTGAACCGTGTCGACCTCTCGGTATATCGCCGAATCCGCTTTCCCCAAGCAGCGATTCTCTGTTTCAGGTCGTCTATGCGCTCCGTCAGTTTTTGCGTTATATCCGGCTGGGACAAACTGACATTTGTCCCAGCAAACGCCATTCTGACGGTGCGCACAATTCTTGGCTTGTTATTGCCCGACCTGAAGCATATCCGTCTGCCGATGAGGGCCATTGCGATACGTTCCTCCATTCTTATTCTCCAGGCTGGGATGGCACTACTTTGTCTAGTAGCACGTCCAGCCATGAGGAGTTTGGCGTCAATAATACGGCATACTGCCAGTGCGGCGCGAAAAAGAATTGAGTCCGTCTCGCAAAGGTCCAAATAGCTTCCAAATAGGTCACCAGCATTGGGTTAAGAGCCCTCACGACAGCATTCCGCTTGCATAGAGTTATGCGGGGAAGTTGCGGCCGATTTTCGAGAGGCGTACTGCGCGTTTCCTCAATCGCCTCTTCCAATATACTCCTCATTTGCTCTAGTTCTAGTTCCTGGGCGACTGTTCCATCATCGTTTGAATCAACCACAACTGGGGGATTCTGCTCTGCAACTTGTAGCGCCGCATCCTCAGCCGTAGTATTTTCATCCGATGAGGGTACAGCCTCACGTCGTAGCCGTTCGAGTTCGGTGCCATCAAATATGTTTGAGCGCAAGATATACCGAACTCGGTCTGCCAGGTTTTGCTCGGTGACGGTTATAGATGGCTCCAGCTCAGCAAAAAGTCGATGCATCCTAGCCCGGTACGCAAAACCTCCAACTTCTCCCCCTTTCGCCCTAAAATACGCCCGCAATGCGTTGCTGTTCATTTGCATTGTCCATCGCATGCGGCGTACTCCACCAGGGGCGGGTGCCGATTGCTGGGCCCGCAAAGACCCTGCCGACACCAAGCCAGCTGGTGGGGATGATGGATGCGAGGGGTTGCTGGATGGTCGTGCTCGGCTGGCGGTTCACATGCTGTCGCGTCCAGCGCCAGCTCCAGACGCGCCCTGGCGACCTCCAGGCAGCGGCTTTTTGCGCGTATTCCTCAATTCCATCATCCATGTAATGGGCGTCAGTTACGGGAGACGCCCAGACACGGCACCGTTTCATGGTGAGGCCATGTGCACAAGCGGGCCTTTGCGCCTTCAGTTTTGCCGAGGCACGGCGCTAACACCTCATGGCAAGGCGCTTACTGACTGCGTTGACGTAGCAGTTTTGTCACATAACCGTTACGTCAGCGGGCGATGGGGTCGTCAATTCAATACGCTGTATTATTATTGTAGGGAAAACATTTCTGTTTCTTATGCACACTTTCACCAACGACCCATAAGATTTATGGGACCCCTTAGCATATTTAGGGGCCAGTTAGGGGATAGTTTCCGTTTCACCACTTTTAAAGGGTCCATTATTGACTAAACGATCCCGTAACTTTATGAGATGAATTATTGGTCCCATAAACCTTCACATAATTAAAAGCGACTTCAAGAGGACAAGATGGACCGTGATATATTTGATTTTCTTGATAATTTAGACACGACTGATACTATATTTGATATAAATCGTAGTCGAAAACCTAAAATATATCGAAAACGACCAAATTATTGCAACGATTTCGATGAAATAAATTTTTTCCGAAGATATAGGTTATCTAAATCAACAGTGATATATTTTTTGAAGAAAATTAAATAATTTTTTGGAATTTCCTGATAATAGGTGAGTACCTACCTATTTACATAGATAATCAATTTTAATGTAGGTACCATAGTCCATAATATTATTAAAATTGTAGTTTATTAAATATTTAACTTAATAGGTAAATTCCTACCTTTTCACTTATTACCTATTATACCTAGCTAAGAAATAAAAAAAGCATAAAAGGTTACCTTATTGCTCTACTAACAGTAACTTTTGAATAGAAAATGAGCCTGTATAGGTAGACCGTACATACCTGTTTGAGGCTAACTTACCTACCATGGTACCCGAGGTATATCTACTTAAGTACCTACCTATTTTAATTTGTAGAATTTGTGATTCACTTAACCTAGGTACTTGTTTATATTTTTTACAGGGACAATTCCATACCACCCATAAATCAATTATTAATAGCTTTAAGTTATTACGCCACAGGCAATCACTTGCTTGTTGTGGGGGATATACTAGTACTAGTTTGTCTACATTCAGCCGGATAGTGAAGAGAGTGTCTAAAGCAATTGTGTCCCTACGTCGAGAATTCATCATATTTCTTGATACAAACAAAGACCAAGACAGAGTTAAGATAGACTTCTATGGTATAGCTAGATTCCTTAATGTACTAGCCTGTATTGATTGTACACATGTAAAAATTCAGTCACCAGGTAAATTCCTCATTTTGATTTAACTTCCTTTTACTAAAAGTTCATTTCTCTTAGAAATCCATCAAGCAATACTGATGAAGTATTATTTATATTTTTAGGCGGAGATGATGCAGAAGTTTTTACAGCCTGGCCACGGGACATTTGCCATAGCGAATAATCGCGCGGTGCGAACGACGAGGCGTCTAGCGACTAAAATAAATGTATAGAAATGTACGGGATCAAACCACGCGCAGCGGCCGGCGAAATTTACCGAGCGAACAGCGCGGGCGACTGGCGGCGCGGCGGCCGACTGAAACAAAGGCATGAATCAGTACGACGCAAGCCACGGAGCCGAGCGGCAGACGCGGCGAATAGTATAGGATACAAAATAGTTTAGTTGTTTTCGCCGCGAAAAAATGAATACTGAAACTTTTATTGCCGAGATACTTGCTAGGTCAGCTATTTGGAAGTCTGGCCTGGAATTAAAAAAAGCGACAAAATATACAAGATATTCGAGCAGAATATTTAGAGATTGAGAAAAAAAAACTAAAAATTTTAGAAAACGATATCTCTAAAAATATACCTGTTGACAGTGTAAAAAAAACTAATGATTACTATTTTTAATGAGTATTTTGCCTGAAATGGAAAAACTGCCTGCTACGCAAAAAATCAGGTTAAGAAATAAAATTAACCAAGCTCTTTTAGACGAAATGACTGTTACGATATACGGCGAACTTTATGGGCGATATTGTTACTCTGCTCAACCAAACTAACTAAATAATTTTAATAACGAATAGAGTACCTATATAATTAACATCAACGATTACTTTCTAAGCAATATCGAGATAACTTTGATAAAGACATTTCACTCTCGGCCTATCTGGTCGCGGCGGCGAACGTGACTGCCCATGGCCCTCAAACCGCGCCGCGCGAATTGTCGCCCCGCCCGCCGCTTCGCCGTTCGTGCCGCCGATCCCCGTGGCCAGGAAAGAACAGAAACAGGAAAGGCTACATGTCCATAAATGTCCAAACAATTGCATCAGCGAAGTTGTTGGTGCAGGATGTTGTTGCACGCTGGCCAGGCTCTACACATGATTCAGCAATTTACCAAAACAGCAATACTTATAGAAAGTTTGAAAGAGGGGAATATGGAGACACCCATTTACTTGGGGATAGTGGCTATCCCTTAAAGGTAAAATAAAAAATAACCAGAATAACATCATTCTGCAGATATTTACTAGCAAACTTACAAGCAAGCATTCATCACAGAGCTCAAAATATTGATTAAATAAATACTTATTATTTAATAAAAAGATTATATTAATATATATAATTATTAAAATATGATATTTTTATTAAAATATAAAATGCAAACATGTATCAGTTAAAATATGAAAGAATTATTTTCTTCATTAAAATAATACATGAATACGTATTTTTTGTATTAATATATATAATTTCCGATAAAAACCCTTCACTTTCCGGGAATAGGTTGCCAATTTTTAGCCATTTATTTGATGTTACTGTATCTACATGCGGTTGTTCCAGGTCATGTGGGTGTCGTCCGTGCAGGACTTTCTTTTTCCAGTCCTCTAACTTTTGTTTTTGTGGGTTATTAGTGTTATTGTGATGTGTGTCTGTTTGTTCACATCTTCGACATTTATCATCCTGTAGATTGATTTCTTTTATTATGTGCTTGCGGTAATTTTTTGTCTCAATAACCTGGTCCTGAATTGCAAGCATAAATCCTTCTGTTTCAGGAAATAATTCACCACGTTTTAGCCAGGCGTTGGATGCTTCTTTACCTATATTTCAATCCATCAAGTCTAAACGGTGGCGCCCGTGAAGAGATTTTTGTTGCCATATCTGCAACTTCTCCTGGTTTGTCTTTTCGGTCAACTCTACATTACTTTCTGAAAGGTTAAGAGGAGTGAGTTTTTTGTCAGTTTTTGCCATCGCCTTATGTAATGAAGATTCTTGCGATTTTGAATGAAAAAATGCTCTCAGTGAAATTATTTGCTTGTTGTGTAAGTTCTGAATGTCTATGAGTCCTCTTCCTCCTTCTCTTCTGGGCTGTGTCTGTCGCTGTATACATGAACGTGGATGGTGTTTTCTATATTTAGTCATAGTGGTGTTAATTAGGCGTTGTAATTTTCTAAGGTCAGTCTGTGACCATTTAATTATTCAAAGGAATAGTTTAATACAGGTACTGCAAAGGTGTTAATGGCTTTAATTGTGTTTCGGGAATTTAAAGGTGTATTTAATATTTTATTCAATCTCATTTTAAACTTTCGTGTTAATGTAGATTTAGTTAACCTGTGATGTATTTGTTGGGATTGTTGATAACCTAAGTATTTGTATCCTTCGTTTTGATCTACGGAACCTATAATCTGAAAATTACTGAGTTGATAGTTATTAGATTCAATCTTTCCTCTGCGTACTGATTGTATTTTACACTTATCTAGACCAAATTCCATATGAATGTCATTTGAGAAGCTCTGTGTTAAGTCTGCTAAATTATAAATATCGTTAAGGGAACTACCAAATAGCTTTATATCGTCCATATACATAAGGTGCGAAAGAGTGTAATTAGTATCGTCATATTTAATTTTATATCCCATTTTAAAATATTTGAGAGTGGGTTAAGTGCAAGGCAAAATCAATAAGGGCTGAGAGAATCCCCTTGAAATAAACCTCGCTTAATATTAATGAAATCAGTGGAGATATATGTGTTATCATACTTTAATTTAATTGCTGTTTACCAGTGGTCCATAAGGTGCTTCAAAAAGCGTACAAGTGTTGGATGGATTTTATAGTATTCTAGCATAAAGACTAACCATGAATGTGGAATTGAATCGTATGCTTTTTCATAATCTATTTACATTGTGTATATATTACGTTTATTAATGAATGCTTGTTTTGATACTACAGCATCTATCGTTAACTGCTCTTTACAACCTTGACTTTTCTTCCGACATCCCTTTTGTTCTTCCGCTAGAATATTATTGTCAAATGAGAACTTGTAGATTTTTTCTTTTATGAAATCCATACTTCCATACTAATATTATAAATGCGAAAGTGTGTTTGTTTGTTTGTTTGTTTGTTTGTCCTTCTTTCACGTCGCAACAGAGCGTCGGCATGGCATGATTTTTTGTAAGGGGATAATTCGGTGGTTGTAGAGTGACATAGGCTACTTTTTTCCGCGGAAAAACATCTCATTCCCGTGGGAAAATCGAATATGTTGCACAAGTTTGTCCTTCTTTCACGTCGCAACAGAGCGTCGGCATGGCATGATTATTTGTATGGGGATAGTTCGGTGGCTGTAGAGTGACATAGGCTACTTTTTCAGCGGAAAACATATCATTCCGTGGGAAAATCGAATATGTTGCAAAATTAAATTCAGCTAGGTGGCGCCACCGTGATTCTACAAGACGGACGACGGTACGATGGACGGACACAGAAGGTCAGAATATCTGGATTATTATGTCTTTTACCAAAACTAAGATAAAAATGTATGGATCTGTATTTTTCCACGCAGGACCGGGAAGAGCGATAAAAACATAAAATTCACCAGCTGATTTTCTTCAAACGTTTTGGTGCATCGTAATTCACAGAATAGGCGATAACCTCGCAGACGATATTAAGTAATCCGTTGATGCTCTGCCTACCCGCAAGGGTTACAGGCGTGATTATAAGTATGGATCAGAAATACTATCACCACCTGTCACGCTTTCACCCTTAACTATTACTTAACAATGGTAGAAACAGTTCTTAGTAAGCCTTATTAATAAGCCTTAGTAATATTTATTGAACGGAAATGGATATAGTTCTTATATGTGGTTATGAATGAATCAGTATTACAATAAGAAAAATTGTGCAAAATTATAAGAAAAATATTTTTTGAGAGTTCTTATTAACTAACGTAAACATAGTTTAAATTGATTCCGCTAGATGTCGTTACTAGGTTTTTAAAACGCGGTAACGAAATGTTTCCTGACATGTACTTAACTCCCGCCGTTGAGCCGCGCGTCAACTTATAGTGCATACGGTACCTTAAATTTTTTCTATTTCGTAGCTTATTCGACTACCTGCTTTCGATTTCGGTTGTTTGTTATTTGCTTTGTGATTTGGTTAAGGTTGAATGGATTTATATTGGCTTTCATTTTCGGATTTGTGTATTTTCTTGGATCGGTTTTGTTGATTTGGTTGGTATTCCTTAATACATATTTAGACTCTGGCTTTGATTTTGGATTTTGTTTATTAAGAATCGTGAATTGGTTTTCGTTGTTTTAGGTTGTTTAACAATATTTCAAAGGAATATTAATAGTATAGATAGTGTATACGGTACCTATACACTTACTTCTTTTTTCGTTGGTTATATTTATATTGAGTAGTGCTTTCGATTTGGGTTTTCTGCGAGTTGTTTTGTGATTTGGTTTAAGTTGATTCGTTTTTTTTGGCTATCGTTTTTGGATTCGTGTTGTGTCTTGAATTGGTTTTGTTGTTTTGATTTAAAAAAATATTTAACAGGAATATTTATTCCTTTTAGATATTTTGGATTTGTTTTTAAAAAAAATATTTAGAAGGAAATTTAATTCCTTTTAGGTATTTTAACGTTTTTTTATAAATAGGTTTTTTCTTACTTCATAATGCCTCGCAAACGTATGTCCCGCCTTTCAAGAGTATCTTCTCAAAGGCAAGCGAAAAGATTAGCTCGATCGCTAGAATCTTTAGAAGATGCTGAACTGAGAAGGCAAGAACAAGCAGAGCGTCAGGTTGCTTTTAGAGCATCTGAGACACCTTCTCAACGTCAGCAAAGGCGTCTTGAACAGACAGAGCGTCAGGCTGCTTTAAGAGCTTCCCGAAACACCTGCTCAAAGTCAGCAAAGGCTAGGCTATTTGAACAAGCAGAACGTCAGGCCGCCTTAAGAGCCGCGGAAACACCTGATGAAACTCAACACAGACTCATTGAGCAAGCTGAACGTTAATCTACTATAAGGGCATCTGAAATACCAGAACAGATACAGGCGCGAAGAGATGCAAATGCACAGCTCCAAGCTGTCGACAAAATTTTCAAAGAAACAATTGGTCGGTTTTTAATGACGCAGCATTCAATTATGATCCGTTGATTGATTATAAAAATCACAGGTTAGTTGTTATCGGACTGATGGACAAGGCGTGTCGATTTTGCAGCGCTTTAAAATGGAAAGATGAGACCGCAGGCATGTACTGTTCCAATGGCAAAGTGTCTCTTCCGTTACTTGGGGAACCAGAAGAACCTTTGAAAACTCTCTTTTTATATGATGCTAATGAGTCACGGCGCTTTTTAAACAGGATCCGGAAATATAACTCATTCTTTCAAATGACGTCCTTCGGAGTTGAACGGGAAATAATAATGCCGGATTTTCGCCTACATTTACGGTTCAGGGCAAATTTATCATAGAATAGGTTCACTTTTTCCAGCTGAAAACGAACAGCATAAATTTTACAAGTATATTTTATGGGTGACGAAGAAATTGAGGTAGACCGTCGCTGCCAATTTATCCAGGGAGTTGAGAGAGACACAGTGTTCAAAATTCAAAGATTCTTGCATGAACGTAACATTTTAGTCAAAACATTTAAAACTGCTTTAGAAAACCTACCTGAAGAGGATTATAAATCCCTTTAACACGCAGATCGGACCCCTCGAGGAGAGCATGAAAGGCGCTACAATGCACCTTTGATAAACGAAATAGCAGCCGCAATTAGTGGTGATCAATTTTCTTCACGAGACATTGTCTTGCGAGCACGTGATGATACATTGCAACGGGTAGCCGATACACACAATTTTTATGACGCTCTGCAATACCCATTGATTTATTGCAAAGGACAAGAGGGTTATCATTTTCAAATTCCACTCATTAACCCGGTCACATAGGAGCCTACTCCGAACAAAAAAGTATCATGTATGGATTTTTATGCGTATCATATGATGTTGCGAGAAAATGATTTTAACCTCTTAGCCCGGTGTAGCCAATTATTTCATTAATTTTTGGTAGACATGTATGTGAAGGTAGAAAGTGAACGTCTCCGTTATATATCTTTAAATCAAAAAAAGCTGCGCGTTGAGAATTATATACATTTACAAGATGCAGTTTCTAGCGACGCCAATGTAAACCCCAGAGATTTAGGTAAAATGGTAATTCTGCCCTCATCATTCGTTAACAGTCCCCGCTATCTACATGAGTACACACAAGACGCATTCGCCTATGTACGAACTTACGGAAGACCTGATCTTTTTGTTACTTTTACTTGCAATCCCACATGGAAAGAAATAACCGAGGAGCTAATGCCGGGCCAAAAAAGTACTGATAGACACGATTTAGTTGCTAGAGTATTTAGATTAAAAGTACAAAAATTAATGTATGTAATTAACAAAGGGAAAATTTTCGGAGAGGTGCAGTGCTTCATGTATTCAATTGAATGGCAAAAAAGAGGATTACCGCATGACCACATTCTAATATGGCTTAAAGAGAAGTTGCGGCCCAGCCAAATAGACGACATAATAAGCGCCGAGATTCCGGATCCTGAGCAAGATAAAGAATTGTATGATACCATCGTCCGAAATATGATTCACGGTCCATGTGGAGCACGAAATTCAATATCGCCATGTATGAAAGAAGGAAAATGTACAAAGAAATTCCCTAAACAGCTATTAAAAGAAACAGTGCACAATGACAATGGCTACCCTTTATACAGACGCAGAGCTCCCGAAGATGGTGGCAGGAAAGTTACAATCAAATCTCGCTCTGGAGCGTTCGAAACCTTAGATAACAGCTGGATTGTCCCGTAATCGCCCATTCCATGTAAAATGTTTAATGCCCACATTAATATACAAGCATGTAGCTCTGTCCGCGCAATCAAGTATATCTGTAAGTACATAAATAAAGGAAGCGACCAAGCAATATTTAATCTCAGGAGTGAAGGTGAGGCAAATCCCGTTAATGAAGTACAGACCTTTCAAGCAGGGCGTTATGTCAGCAGTAACGAGGCAGCGTGGCGTCTCCTTGGCTTCCCTTTACACGAAAGGCACCAAACAGTTACTCACCTTGCTGTGCACTTAGAAAATGGAGAGCGTGTATATTTCACCGAAAGAAATTTCCAAGAAAGAATTGCATCACCGCCAAAAACTACACTAACAGCCTTCTTTCAACTTTGTCAAACCGACCCCTTTGCAAAAACGTTGTTATATTCTGAAGTCCCCCGCTATTATACTTGGAACACATCTAGGAAGGAGTGGAAACGCCGTATTCAATGCGCACCTGTTGCAAATTGGCCCGGTGTAAAGTCATCAGATGCCCTTGGTCGTGTGTATACCGTCCATGTAACTAATTTTGAATGTTTCTGTTTACGATTGCTGCTGCACCATGTTCGGGGTCCTACAGGATATAAAGACCTTAAAACTGTCAACGGTCAGGAATGCGCAACTTATAGAGAAGCACGTGAAGCTCTGCATCTTTTAGAAAACGATAATCACTGGGATGAAACCATGGAGGAAGCTGTGCAGTGCCAGTCACCAGCCAAAATTAGGGATCTTTATGCAACTCTCATATCATCTTGCGGGCTATCTAATGCACATAAATTGTGGGACAAATATAAAGAGTACATGGCGGAAGATATTTTGCGAAGGTTACAGCAGACACACGCGAACATGATATACAATGAACACATTTATAATGAAGCACTTGGAAAAATTGAAGATAAAGTAATGGCAATGGCAGGCAAAAATTAAGCGACTTTGGAATGATAAGCCCTCAGCGAACAACAGAAAATGAACTAAATGATGAAATTATACGTGAAACAAACTACGATATACCAGCTTTGCAGCAGCAAGTAGCCGAATTGTACCCGCTTGCTTCCCGAACAAAACGAGTTTTTGACAAAGTATTAGGACAAATTGAATCTGGAAATGGTGCACTTTTCTTTTTAGATGCCCCTGGAGGAACTGGGAAGACATTTTTGTTAAATTTATTATTAGCGCAAGTACGGAAAGATAAAAACATTGTTGTGGCCGTAGCTTCCTCCGGTATAGCCGCCACGCTGCTAAGCGGGGGCCGCACTGCACATTCTGTTTTAAAACTCCCTCTAAATCTAGCCCAGGAAGAATCGCCGATCTGCAACTTTAGCAAAAATAGTGCACGAGGTATAATGCTACGACAATACAAACTTTTAGTGTGGGACGAAAGTACAATGTCGCATAAAAAAGCTGTAGAAGCACGCTCCAGGATTTGCGCAGCAATACCGATGTAATGGGAGGAATGGTGGTTTTACTGGCTGGTGACTTTCGCCAAACTTTACCTGTCATTCAAAAGGGCACACCTGCAGATGAAATTAAAGCATGCCTCAAGTCGTCTATTTTATGGAACAATTTGACAAAATTCAGTTTAACTACGAATATGAGAGTGCATTTGTATAATGATATCAATGCTGGAAACTATGCTGACACACTATTAAAAATTGGCGATGGGCGGTTGAAAACGGACGCTGAGGGCTGCGTTAAATTGACGAGAGATTTTTGTAATTTAGTAGAGAGTCATTCCGAATTAATTGCGAGCGTTTATTCAGATTTAACGAACAACATGCATGAAGACAAATGGTTATGTGAAAGTGCGATTCTTGCACCAAAAAATGAGAGCGTTAACAAAATAAATTCAGATATATTAAGCGAAGTAGTAGGAGAAATAACAGAGTATTTGTCAGTAGACACAGTTATGGACACAGAACAGAGCACTTCATATCCCGTAGAGTTTCTAAATTCTCTAGAGTTGTCAGGTGTGCCCTCACATAAGTTTCAATTAAAATTAGGCGTCCCAGTCATGCTAATGCGAAATTTATAGTATCTGGTATTATATTATGTTACGTGGTAGAGCCATGCTTCAGCTATATTACTGGTATAGTTGTAGCACGAATGGGTCGGCTCGACCGGGGAAGGACCACGCTCTCACAGAATACCAGCGTAAAATAGCAGCTTAACGCTGCTGTGTTTCGTATGGTGAGTGTAGAGAACCGGAGACCCTTTTTACTGGAAAAGAGGCATTCCATCTTAGTCCTCACGGGTGACAACGCATCTGCATTTTGATTCTTTATTGAAGATAGATGTAGATGTCTATGGGTCACAGCAACCACTTACCATCAGGTGGACTGTGTGCTCGTTTGTCACCCGATTCTATAAAAAAAAAAAAAAAATCTGTGGGAATATATAATTCCCACAGATCTTCCTTTTCAATTCGAAAGGTTGCAGTTCCCTATTAAGCTCAGTTTTGCAATGACAATTAATAAAGTGCAAGGGCAAACGTTACAGGTAGCGGGGGTCAACTTAGAAAAACCGTGCTTCTCTCATGGTCAGCTGTATGTAGCATGTTCGCGTGTGTCAAATGCCCAGAATCTCCACATTCTTTCCCCGAATGGAAAAACATATAACATTGTGTACAATAGCGTCTTAAAATAGTGTTCAGTTAGTTTTTTTTCCAAAATTCCCACAATCAATTAATCAGAATTCCCACAGATCTTCCCTTTCAATTCAAAATTTCCTATTTAGCTCAGTTTCTTTTCAATTCCAAATGCTGCACCTCTGACGGACCTATTAAGCTCAGTTTCCTTTCAACTCAAAAGGCTGCATCTCTGACGGATCTTTTATTTGGCTCAGTTTCCTTTCAATTCAGAAAACTGCATCTCTGACGAATCAATTTAGCTCAGTTTCTTTTCAAAAGTCTGCATCCCTGACGGATAATTATGCTCAGTTTCCTTTAATTAAAAAAATATCCCATTTCCATTTGGAATAAACAGGCTATTTTCATGCTTTCCTATACGCTGCATTTCAAAACATTTAAATAGGCTGACGAATCAATTTTGCTCAGTTTCCTTTTAATGGCTGCATCTCTGACAAATCTATAAAACTCAGTTTTCTTTCAATTCAAAAAGCAATGGATAGTTCATTTCCCAGTTACCATGCGGGCGAAGCCGCGGGTAACAGCTAGTAATTTTATATATGGTTTGAAAACAAGTTATTGGTCTATACTTTCCTGGGGTTGTTGAATCCGATTTATCTTTTGGCAACATGTAAGTAATTCCTTGTGTGATAAAGGTCAGTATTGTTTCTGGTGATTCTATGTATTTATTTATGTCAGCTAGAAGTAACTTGTGGGTGTAAGTTAATTTCTTGTACCAGAAATTATGTATGTGGTCCGATCCTGCGGCTTTACAATTGTGTGTGTTAGCAATAACAGCTCTCAGGAATTGTTGAACTTGTTGAAGTTAATTCCTCACCGCTTTCTACTAAGTTCCTGTAAAATGCTTTTTCATTGTAATAAAATTTTGTGTTTTGTTGCTTTCTACGTGTACATTGTGTATATCTTTTTAATCGGTTTGCCATAGAACTTAATTTCTGTTTGAGTGTATCTAGAAAATGCGAAAGATCTGAATTTACATGTTCGTACCTTGAATGTGTTTGATAGTTATTTATAATGATTTGGACTTCTTTTGTTACTTTTTTGCTTCGATTTCCTCTCATGTACTGCGTTAACCTGCCTATTTTTTTCCTCAGATCATCAATTTTATTTTGCAGACGCTTCTGCCAAGCAGGCAAACTTTTTATTTCACTCCTACTAGAATTATTATTTAAAAAAATTGTACCGTTTACCTTTCTTGCTGTGTAGGCGGCACAATAAATAGCTGTATGGATAGTTTCAAAATCACTTTTACATTGTATATATTCTGGCAAAATTTTTGATTAATGAAATTTACGATAGCTGTTAGCTTTTTAGCACATTTTTGTTTTGGGATATGCGGTCTGTTAACAGGATCACACGTTGCATATATTTGATAAGCTTCTGAATATATTTGTTGTATCTTTTGTTTTCGTCGTTATCTAAATTAAATAACTCTTCGTTATCTACCTCAACACAGACTTCCTTGTTGTGTATTTTCCGTATCAGGTTCTAATGCGTTATTATTAGTTAGTAATAAATTGTCTCGCCTCAACTCAAAATAATCGTTTCTACTCGTACTACATCGCGGTACATCGCTACATCGCGGTTGACTAGTTGCTGGTTCCAGAATTCTGTACTAATCTCTGTTTCAAAACTTTCATATTTGGAAATTCTGCGGAGAACATTTTGTGTAATGTGTCTAAATACTGTTTAGTGTTTGTTTCCATGTTAGTTGTGTAAATGTATGTACGCCAGATAAAGCTGTTCATTTCATAGGTCCATTTTTTCCTTTGCGCACGTATGACGCTAGTAGTGGGTGAAGAGTTTGTTGCTTCTGCTTCCTCCACAACATCTACTAACGATTTTGAGTAAAGTGTTCGTTGTGTATTGGGCTTATCATAGAAGTCAGATGAGTTACTTGAAGAGGATGTATTATAAGAAGAAGGCAGAGAGTAGTGGGACTCGCTGCAACTTACATCGGATAAATTTGTTAATAGGGATTGACTTTGTTCAGTTGTTCCATTTTCTTCATCATATTGGTGCTCCTCTCGTCGATTCTTGGTTTCAATTCGAAGCTTTAAGCTCTCCTCTTTAGATGAGTTCTGATTCAGTACCTTACGTGAACGCAAATTATATATCTCTTTATTAAAACTATCATTCATCTTCGACCCACGAGTAGCAGGGGAAATATTATGTCCGTCTCCGCAGCGCCCCGCTTGCGAAGATAAGGCTAATGTAAAAACCCTGAGGTTGCCCGGTATCAGGGTCCTCCGCTCGCGACTGAGCGCCCCCTCGGCCATGCACCCTTCGGCACGGGTCGGATCACACCTTGGGTTAGGGATTTTTTTTATTGAAAGAGGTTTACTCCTCTTGGATGTGATTGACAGGTTATGCTTGGAATTACGATTCGGGATTAAGACAGGAAGAAAATTGGGTTTATCGCAAGGATAGAAAAATGGATTATTGGGTAATCGGATAATTGGGTGATTGGGATCGTTAGTTAGAAGATATATATTTTGTTTTTCTTCTTTTGGTCTAGTTGTTATGACCGTATAAATCCAGTACCATTCTTTAAGCCCCCCCACCACGTCAAGGTGATCCCTTGGGGGGGTTATTATTATGTGGGGTATCTATATAGTTTTCTCATATGGTTGGGCTGTATAAATATACAATTTTATACTATTATTATTATTTTGGGTATTCATATAGTATTCTCATCTGGTTGGGCTGAATAAATATTTTAAAGGAAATAATAAATAAAAAATATATATTTAATATAATAACACAATAAATAAACAATACACAAACAAATAAAAACCCAACCAGATGGAAACCCCCGGCAGGGGAGACCAAACGGCCGAGGGTTAGGGGGAAAGGGAGAAAAACCGGCGGACGATGCGGGCGGTATCGAGGAGCACCGCCTTCTGCATTTGAGTATTATTATTATTATATTACAGGTAGAAATGCAATTATTGTATTCTTTGTAGTGGGCTTGGGATGGATTGCAATTATTCCACCTTTATTTTAAAAGAAAATTGTAAAATATCGATACTATACAATTATTTAAGCAATAGTTTGAGATTTCTTATATTTACGCGAACACTACACATTTAAATAAAACTAGTTTTACGGATTTTATCGCGTATATTAACTTATTTTATACTCCCGACGTTTAGAGTACTTTACAGCACCCATGGTCACGGAGAGACTGAGGTATTTGACATCCCAATGTCATAGTTAACCACGGTTACCTCCAGATTAAAAATTATAAATTTTTGTTCAGATCTACGCAGTATGAACTTACAGTATCTTGAAGTCTTCCAGTTGTATGCTTGGGTTGGGATTTGTGGTCTATCATTTGATAGACCACAAATCCTCGTTAAAGAACACCGATTCCTTCCAACTCCTTCGCGACGTTTATTCATTCGCGAGGCTATTGAAATCAAAAACATCCTAATTTCAGTAGAGAAGATGGCTGGGTGCTACCAGCTTGGGATCCTATAATTAATAAAATTAAATCCCAACCCACGCGATAAAATCCGTAAAACTAGTTTTCTTTAAATTAATAGTTTGAGATTTTAGAATATTAGTTACTTAATCATGCATAAAGTGCTCAAGTGTTTCGAATGAAATGTAAAACATTGATAGTCAGTGTCCCGAATTAATACAGCATAGGATATTTTTACATAGTTCAGCCGCGGGCAGAAGTTAGTAATTAGTTAGAAATATATTTCAAAATTGTTGAGTTGGCACCCTCTTGCCTATTTCAGCTGCTAGACGGCAGTGCACCCACTGCTGCGTTCCGGTTTGATTTTTGCTGACCCGCCTGGGATTCGAACCCCGGACCTCATGATCAGCAGTCGCGCTTGCGACCACTAGACCAACGAAGCAGTCGATAAATAACACAATTGCAACGATGCAGAACTAGGTGATGGTGAGAGGCCATGAAGAAAAATGTACCTTTATACGATTTTTAATATCCCTTTACAGTTTCCCCTTCCTCCGCGACACTGTTTTTTTCGTTTTATTATTTAGGGGAGTGGCATGTTAAGGTTTCCAATACATTTATTACGTTTATTTTTGTAAGTAAGTATACACATATATATATATATATATATATATATATATATATATATATATATATATATATATATATATATTTTTGTTGAATTACCGCATTTTCACTACCCCATTTATATCTATCGACCTATTTTTTAAGTCTACCTTTATTTGTTGCCCTTAATTTTCAAAAGTAAAAGTTGTAAAACGTAAACGAAACGTAAACTTTTTAAAGGATTATAAAAATGGGAACCAAATAAGTAGTTTTTAACGATCCCCCGTCCCCATTTCCTAGTCAAATCACTGACTTAGTGATCCACGAGTTAGCACTAAAAAAATAATGAACACTATTTACCCCATATCTCAAAAAGGTTTTCCATCACTGGTCTAAAGCAAGTTGACCTTTACAAGAATTAGCTCGACAAAAATAATCCTATGAAAGATTTTAAAGAATAAGGTGTTTACCTATTAAATCGCAGTTTTGTTGAACTGGACTTTGAACTTTAAATTTTTTTAATTGTGTTTTAACTTGGAATTGTAAATTGAAATTATATTTAAGACATGCTATTCCTTTTTTGCTAACTAGAAAAAACGGAGGAATACTCAATTCGACAGCATATTCTTATTTTTATGTGTATGTTCGCACGTGATATCTTCATCAGTTAGAAACCGAATTTTATATAAAATAGGTTATTACTTGTGGGGTGGTCCCATGTTAATTTGGAGAAAGGGTTCCACCCCTAAGGGACGACAACATTCTAGTTGCTACCTTGAGTTTATGTTATTCCTTAGTCCACTCAAAGGCAACAAAAAAATATAACTTAATAATAAATTATAACTTTTAACAAAAAAAAACCGACTTCAAATTGCTAAAAAAGAAGTTCTTTATTTGCTACCTTTCGGGATGGATTTTTTTCTCCAAGTTTATATGGGAACACCCTTGAAGCATAACCTATTTAAAAAAAAATCATCAAAATTGGTTCATAATCTGCGAAGATATCGCGTAACATACATACAAAAAAACATACACTCGAACTGTATGTGGTCATGTCGGTCATTTCAATTTAGTTCTTAGAGGTGACAACGAACGCTTACTTTGTTTGAAATTTATTTCAGGTTTCACCTGTATTCTTAATAATAAGAGTTACACAATAGTACCTAACACTTAACATAAGATAGACTGTCAGCTCGCTTGTCTAACGTTTGTGACACTAAAGTATATAAATTTTAAATGACACTCCAATTTGCTGGCAACATTTTTATATTTATTGCCTACTTATTATATTGATGTGACATACTTTTTTCGCAAAGAAAAGGTGACAGCTTTAGTCCAAAAATAATAAATATTATTGAATAAATGTGTAAATTGAACACTTTTGCGTCTGACTACTTTTATAGTGCTAATAATCAGCGTCAATTTAACGAAGCGTAAACTATAATAGTGTTCGTCGTTCGAAAATGTATCGCGATTAGCTTACTGTTATAGTATTGGGTTGTATAACATCTCGTGAAATACAATTCGACCATTTTTGAAGCGAACTTTGTATTAAAGCTAACTTGTACCAAAGATATTATTATATATCCTAGACTTGATCTGAAAAAGGCGTTAAATTGATGTAAATCTGCATCACTATGTGTTTAAGGGTTGGATCGCAACTGGGACCCGAAGGAAGGGAAAGGCACAGGTATATAAAAACGAGTAAGTATCTCTGTCTTAGCGCGTACGCTTAAATATAAGCGTTCTTAATATTACTTTAATATCTACTGCTCATTTAAAACTTTCGACTATGGGAAATACCAAACAGATCTCATGGCTTCCGATAGATGGCGGTACGCCGGTTGTAAAATACGCGGATTGGCGACCGGAAGCGTCAAAGGTACAAGACTTCAGGTACTGCGTTCGTCTGCCAAACGTGGCAATTTAAGCAAATTCTCCATACAACGGTAGAGGTCCAAGTCCAATTGTGGACTTTTGAGGGCTGACAAAAAAATAACTTAGCGTTTTAAATAAAAGGCGTAGAATAAATGAAATACTTATAACCGCAAAATCGACAAATAACTAACATATTTCATAGTGTTTATTAATGTTTTAATATTAACTAGTTAGTTTAAAAAATTTCATGCGACAAAACGTTGGAATCTTAATTTTTAGGCCCTAGTAGAACATACCAGCGCTTAGTGCTTACGGCATGCAAAAAATGGCAACGTCTCCGTACGTTTTATACATCAACATCATCATCATCATCATTATTGCCCTTCACAAGTCCACTGCTAAATATAGGCCCCCCCAAAGGCATGCCACAAAGCACGGTCTTAAGCGACATGCATCCATCGACTTCCTGTACTCGTATTTCTTACCAGGTCGTCATTCCATGTAGTGAGGGGCCGCCCCACACTTCGCTTAACGGTACGAGGTTGCCACTCAAGAACTTTTCAATGGACAAATAACCAATTTAACACAAAATTATGCAATATTGAAATAATCGCGCTTAGTACATACGTATATCTGTATACCCAGAGGGGTAGGCAGAGACTACGGACTTCCATTTCGTACGATCCTGACACACCTCTCTCGCCTCCTTTACATCCATATATCTACACATACATGCTCGTCGGTTGAGGATACTCCTAATCGCGCATAGTAGTTTTTATTATTGTTGTACCTAAAAAGAAGAAAATAAATGTTAGTCTGAGGAATGTAGGACGGATAGGTATTTACTGGATTACTACTACAATTTAAATTTAATTCTGAAATCCTCCTAATTAGTTCTAATTTTATTTTAAAATATTTAATTGGTATCTGTACAATTATGCATAAATATTGACTATAATTTACACCTATCCATCCATCCATTACAGCCTATTAAAGTCAACTGCTGATCATGTGAGGCCTATGTTGCATAGATTGTCTCATAAGGAGGATATTTGTCATAGTTGCTTGGTAGGTGAGTTGGCAACCGGTAGTTTTTTATTTCCTTTCTTATTAGAATGACGCTGCTGCCCATCTCCTGGTTTGTTTCCCTCTGTCGCTTCTTATGACAACCACGTGACGATATGGGGTAGTGAATATTCTTACACCGCCACTACGCTGAATGAATAAAAAAAATTGGTTTGAAAACCGCAGGTTTATTAAAATTTTATTTAGAGAAAAATATAAATTGTCCTTATATTGCTACTTCATTTTCCTGCAAGCGACACAAACAATAAGATAACATAATCGGATAGGCGATGCAAAACGTTTTAATGAGCTCTAGTTATAAAATAAAAATATTTATCCTTCATTTCATGGTGTCATATAAAAGTATAAATTTTAAAAGGTTTTTAGTTATTACAGACTGTTTGGTATTCCATTTTAATCTTCAAAGGTGACAACGCATCTGAAGCCTTCTTTGCTTGAAATTGGTTGCAGGTGTCCATGGACTGCAATGGCCACTTACCATCAGATGGACTTTAAGTTCGTTTGTCACCTCAGTTTTATATAGAAATGGAAAAGTTGCCTTTATTGCATAATGCAGCAACAGAGTTACCACAGCGTTTATGCTCTGTCGGAGACACATAAGGCTACTCGCGAGCAATTCTGTTCATCTTGCTTATTCAGCCAGAAGAAGTCCACTGCTGAATATGAGTGAGTCTCGTAGGGAGGGGGAATCACTAATGTTTTATAATATATACATACATAGTACCGCCGAGGGGGTAGTTTAGCCAAAAATATGGGTTAAGATGGAAAAAGTGATAGTGGCTAGTTCATCGCCTACACAATGACAAGCCTAATTCCATTAATCGCCTTTTACGTCATGCTAGGCAAGTAAAACAGTTGGCACATTCTTTTTTGTTATAAGTCCCATGTGGACTTATTAGTCCCAAACCTTAGAGTATAAATAAGTAAGCTAAACATATAAAAAAATGAAGTGTCTTTTGCTGTGTGTGCCTTTTATTAAGCTCAGTGGTTTATTTGCATTAAGACATGTATAAATATACATTCTATAACTTTTTGTCTGTCTGTTTGTCCGGGCTAATGTTCGGAATGGCTGAACCGATTATGATAAAACTTTAAGAACACATAGAGAGAAATACCAGGAGTGATAAAGGCTATATTTCATCCGAAAAGTATGGAAATTTTTTGATCATTTTCTTAAATATAAAAGACGGTATATAACACCGGCGAAGCCGGGGCGGTTCGCTAGTTTTTTTTATTATGTACGAGCAGCTGTGCAGGTCTAGAGAGACCAGTATCACTGCGACCTAAAAGATCTATTGTGATCGCTGCCATGTCTACAGTTCACTGCTAAGCCCTACGTCCTCAATGAATAGAAGGAGTTGCTAAGCTGTGAGTAATTTCACTTCTTCTGGGCGAAGTACATAGCTTCCCAGATGAGTGCTGCGTTTGCGCATTAAGGGTCCGCAATTTGTCAGGATGTGTAAAGGCGTTTCCTTCTCTAGGGAGCAAAACCGGCACATTCTTGAGTTGCTTAGTCCCAGGATGGACATGTGCTTTTTAAGTCAACAGTGTCCAGTCAGGGCTCTTACCTGAATGCGCAATTTATTTTTACCTAATCCCAGGGCTTCGGAAGCGAGTTTACGATCGAAAGCCCCAATTTTAGAATGTTTTAAGCCTGGTGTATCAGACCAGATCTTAATTGATTTAATGTCCAGGGTCAATCGGGCGCGGCTTTTTGAGATTCCACAAAATGGATCGGGTCCAAATTGTGTACTGTTTGAGCCTTCCCGTGCAAGCTAGTCGGCAGTTTCATTGCCTACAATACCCGCATGACCCGGAACCCATCTTAAAACTACCTTGTTATTACCTCCCAAGGCGTTTAGGTGGATCACACAGTCTCCAACTAGCTTCGAGTTCACCAAGTTTGATCTCAGTGCTAGCAGTGCTGCTTGACTATCAGAGTTAATATAGATTATATGGTTAACGTAGTGTTTTTGCAGATTGATTTCCGCACACTGAAGTATGGCGAAAATTTCTGCTTGGAAGATAGAGGTGAATCTACCCAAATTCATACTAAGTTTGAATTTGGGTCTCTCCCCATAAATTCCAAAGCCTATGTTGAGGCCCACTTTTGACCCATCGGTTTACCATGTAAGGCTACCGTCCTCACAGATGACCTGTCCATTCAGCCAGTCTTCTCTGGAGGTTAGTTCCAGTGTATACTTTTTGTTAAAAGTATATAGTGGACGCATGATATCTGAGATCATGCATAAGACCGGTGTTTCCTTGATTGAGTCGAGCATGGATCTCAATCTATAGGAAAGCAAGCTCAAACCGCCTTGAGCGTTAATCCTATACAAGCTAGCCTTCGCCTCCTTGTCTAAGTAAAGATCAAGGGGCGTTAGGCCTAGAATTGCATTAAGAGCCGCTCCAGGCGATGATCGCATCGCTCCAGTTGCCATTAAGCAGGCAGTCCTTTGTAGACTATTTAGTCTGTCCGTAGTTGATTGGCCTTATTGCACCAGACAGTGGAGGCATAGGTAAAAGTCGGCCTCACTATACTGCTGTACAGCCATAGGATCATACTGGGACGCAAGTCCCAGTTGTTCCCGACCATGCGACTGCACGTACCTAAAGCAATTTTTGCCTTATGACATACATTGGTAAGGTGAGAGTTCCACGTTAGTTTTTGGTCGATTGTTACGCCCACGTACTTAACTTCAGTGGAGAATGATACTTCTTTATAATTAAGTTTTGGTGCGACTAAATTGTCCAACCGTCTCTTTTTGGTAAAGGGTATTATAACAGTTTTATCAGCATTAATCGATAAACTGTTAGCCCTGCACCAGTTGTTTATGGTGTTTAAGGCTCTTTGTATGATTGATGATAAAGTACTTTGGCAAAAACCCCTCACAATGATCACAAGGTCATCAGCATAACCCAGTGTGTCAATGCGAAGATATGCCATCTTGTACAATAATTGGTCAACCGCAAGAGTCCAAAAGAGGGGTGGCAAAACACCTCCTTGTGGACAGCCTCTTGTAGTTGCAACCTCAATCGAAGTTTGAAACAGCTCTATTTTTGCCCTTCTGTTTGAGAGCATCGACTTCACCCACCTGATGGTTGTGGGGTCAACATTTTTACACGTCAGGCCCCCAACCAGCAGTGATGTAGGGCTACTGTTGAAGGCGCCCTCAATGTCTAGAAAGGCATAAAGAGCTATTTCTTTATCCTCCAGCGCTTTTTAGACCCTGTCAATAACACTGATCAGGGCTGTTTCTGTAGATTTGCCTCTGCGGTAAGCATGCTGGTTGTAGTGTATAGGTCTCGTAGCTAGAGCTACATCCCTAATATATCTATTTATACCTTTTCCAATGTCTTCAGAAGGAAGGAAGAAAGGCTTATAGGTCTAAAGGACTTTGGTAAGGCGTAGTCCTTTCTACCATCCTTAGGTATAAATAGAACTTTGACAATTGTCCATCGTTCTGGTATATATCCCCATGCAAAACTTGCTCTGAAGATTTTTACCAGATAAAGAAGAAGTATATCGATACCCCTCTGTAGATGAATGGGCATTATTCCATCCTCCCCACTTGTCTTATATGGTTTAAAGGAGTCAACAGCCCACTGCACCAGGTTTGGCCTTATTATCTTTGTAGCCCTACACCAGTCCTCATTACAAGGCCTTCGTAGGGCTCTGAAAGAGTTCGAGGCCAGAGTCATATGTGACCCTGGGAAATGGGTTGACGCTAGTAGCTCCAGTGTTTCCGTTTCACTATTAGTGAAGTTACCATCAGGCTTTTTAAGAAGCCCGATCTGAATAGGTTTAGCTCTCGATAGCATTTTGTTTAGTCTTGCACTGCGAGGCAAAGACTCAACTTCCTCGCATAGCTTCCTCCACGATGCCCTCTTAGCTTTCCTAATTTCTTTATTATACTCGGTTAGGGCTGCACTATAAATATCCCATTCTTTGGTTTTTTTGCCCTATTGAATAGTTTCCTGGTTTAGTGCTGATGAAGATGAAGCTGATTTAGCTTAGTGTTCCACAAAGGAACTTTTCGTGTTGAGGTTCACGGATACTCCTTCACTTCACGGACACCTACGGTCACTGTCTCCGCCGCTAACTCCAGACCTTCAATCGTTTTTATGCTTTTAGGAAACGTTTCCAAATTCCTCCTTAGGCTATCCCTATAGACATCCCAGGAGGTAGCTTTTGGATCCCTAAAAGCAACAGTTTCGTAAGTTAGTGATGCCCTAATCACAAACTTAATGACAGACATCGAGTTTTCACTTCTAACATGCCAGTCAGTAATCCGCCTGGGTATGTTATTGGTAGCAAAGGTTATATCTAACACTTCTTGCCTAGCACGCGTTACAAAGGTTGGTGTACACCCTAAGTTTAAGCTTACCAGGCGATTGGATATGAGAAAGTCAAAAAGTAACCCACCTGTTTCGTTAATGTTTGTGCTTTCCCATGCTGTGTGGTGATCATTAGCATTACATCCTACCACAAGTTCGGCGTTGTGCTTACGGGCGGACTCCGCCACTCGCTCTAAATCGATGGCAGGATCTGGGTTCTCTCTGGGAAGATAGGCTGAGCAAATGATTACTCTGGCCCCTGTGCATCCCTTAAGATTTATAAAGGCTGTAACCAGGTCGTCATTGCAATACTCTGGAACAGCTAAAAGTTCAATATTTTTATTGTAGATTATACAAGCTCTGGGTCTACTGTCTTTAGTATTGACTAAGATCTTACCGGCAGCCGACAATCTCAGAACTTGACCGTTGGCCACCCAAGGCTCTTGTATGAGGACGAGTTCGATGTTGTCCTCTGCGAAGCAAACCTCCACCACGGCAGAAGCAGCTGCTGCATGGTGAAGATTTGCCTGGAGGACCCTCGTCTTACCCTTGAGATTAGCCATTTATAGGCGTGGGGGTGCGGGGGTTGTTTTTGCCTGCTTAGGACGAGGACGTCATTTACCGGCGCTCTTGATCCCCCCGTACCTTTTGGTTTACCGCTCCCACCTCCCTTCCCCTTACCCTTGGCCGACACCAGCGGAGGCCCTCGGACCGAGGCGAGATTCGCGCCTTGGGTCACAGTCACTCTCGCTGATGTCGTTCCAGTCTCATCCCTTGAGGTGGAGGGCTGGGGGGATTGGAGTTGGGGCGATTCAGGCTCCATTGCCGCGTCAGAGCCTCCACTGACCTTAAAAGTTATCATTTTAAAGCCAAGGACGACTCTGCCGCCCGCCGCCCGGAGAGCCTCCGCCGATGGGTCGTCCAGAGAAAAGGTTACTAAGAACCTATTCTCCTCGTCCCTACGGTGGACGATTTTCCAGAGCTCGGTATGGAGCTCTTCATTTTGTGCCCTCAACAGCACAGCCGCCTCCTCTGGGGAGTCAGCTTCGCTGCGGGGCAGAAAGGTAATGCCCAGTTGAGGCTTAGGCAGTTCGCTCTCGGGTATTATCGAGAGCTCTGCCTCTGGCCAGGGTTTTATTTTCTCACCCACAATCCAGTCCTGGCTTGCCTTATTCAGGCACGTTACCAGAATCCAACCTGGCTTGTGGGTGAAACCCGAAAAAAATTTGGTCCCATTCCCGGCTTCGCTCCACAGGCCGTCTTAGCAATAGCCTGCGTTAGTGCTCGGTGGACCAGCCGAATCTGCTCCACGCTCATAGGATTCGAGTTGCGAATTCCTACACGCGCGGAGCCAGCTACGGCACTGTAGCTGAGCTTCTTCTCCCTCGTTGGCAGCTTCACAGATTTCCTGGGCTGGTCTTTGGGGGCTCCTCCTCAGACCGACTGCGTTTTTCACCTTCGGAGCTGGGGGAAGTTTGGGCAGAGGGATTTCGTCCCAGGGCTTCTGGCAGAGAGAAAGGGCCTCTTCGGCTCCTATCGCAGCTGCTATCAGCCTTCGGTACCTCTTCCGTGCTGCCCCACTAAGCTTGTAAGGCCTAGTGAACTTTTTATTTTCCCCTCCCTGGTTCGTTTCCGATTGTGGTTCGGCTGAAGACGTGCCCTCCACTTCTCGGCTCATCCCAGGTTAGGGCGTACGATTGCAGGGTGTTGTTGAGGCTAAAAGACCTACAGTCAGTTCCATTAAAGGAGAGTTTATCTTTTCAATATGTCGATCTTCGTCCATTTTATTCGCACGAGTATCTAAGGAAAAATTCGGTCACCCCCGGCAGAGCCCCGCATGCCGGGGGAAGGGCTAAAATACTACCCGAATCGCCCTGGTCTCGGGTAGGCTAGTTAGTAGTAGGTTCGCTAGTTACAAATAAAGTTAAATTTAATTTTTACTACTTTGCACTGGTCGCGCTTTCCATGTCAAAGAGAACATTGCGGTTTTTCCTAGTTCTGTTGTTATCGCCATACGACAGCGGACTTGTCATTGCACTTGACTTGTGGTTGAAATCAATAACAACGCTGTTCAAAAAATGGTTACTTGAAAATTAAGGAGAGGCATAGCACTGCGTGTTTTTTTATAGAACAAGGGTGAGAAACGAGCACTCAATCCACCTGAGAGTAAGTGGATGCTGTGGCCCATAGACATCTACATTCATCCTCGGTTAGGAATCAAAATGCAGATGCTTTGTCACCCCTGAGGACTAAAATGGAATACCGCGTTTCCAGTAAAATGGTCTACGGTTCTCTACACTCGCCATACGAAACACAGCAGCATTAAGCTGTTGTTTTAGGCTGGTATTCTGGGAGAGCGTGGCTTTACTCCGGTTAAGCCGACCCATTCGTGCTACAACCATAACATAGCTGCAGCGTGGCTCTACCACGTTTGTAGGGGAAGAGATAGTTACCCTTTTTATAAAGCGGTACTAATTACTCGAACCTTTTCCTCGACTAAAAGCACAGCTAGAATACCAGAGGATTAGCCAAGATGACTTTCTACGATCTTTAACGCTATAGAATACTATAAAAATGAATGGGAATAATATATCTGAACGTGACAGTTACGTAACTTAACGTTAAATGTTAATCTTTTTCTATTAGCGTTGAAGATTATAGAAATTTAACTTGGCTGACCAGGGATTAGGAATTAAGCCGTAGCTCCAGGGATAAATGTTTACTTTATAGTTGCGAGGAAACTGAGTTTAATTTCCGGCACTACTAAAATTGAGAGTAATAATTTTAATTCTTGAATCGGGGTCAGCCTGGCGTTGAAGGAAGACATTGTGCGAAAACTTACATGTGTGAGAGATTAAAAACTTTGATATATGTGAAGTCTGCCAACACGCATTCGAGCAGGCTGGGTTTGAAGGGTAAGAATCACAGGAGGACTGTGCCCAGCTCTGGGACGTATACTGTGACGTAGGCTGTTATTTGGCTTTTGTATTTTTAAATCAGCTATCGAATTCAAGAGCCGTGGTAGCTCAAAGCACAAGCAACCTAGGTTCGATCCCCACCGGCATCAATGAAATTGATAATTGCAATTTTAAGCGCTGATTTACTACGTGGTCGGCGGTGAATGAAAACGTCGTGAGAAAACTTGCATGTCTGAGAAGAAATATTTTAAAGACGTAAAGCGACGCGGACGCCTACACGAACTGGACTAGCGCAATGGACTAATTGCGTCATAAATGAGACCAGTCCTGTGCCCAGCTGTGGGACTATTACTTTACTTTTTTTGTTTTGACCATTACCATTACAGCCTATAAAAATCCACTGGTGAACATAGGCCTCCCGCCAAGTTTGTCTCATAGTGGGGGAATTTGCCATAGCTGCCACGCTTGGCAAGCATTTTTTATAATTATAATTTTGAGATGTTATCAGGAAGATGTTGATGCCCATATCCTGTTTCAGTTTCCCTCAGTCGCCTCTTACGACACCCACGGGACGATATGGAGTAGTGCGATATTCTGGTATTTTACACTGCCACTACACCTTTAACAGATTTTGTTTTTAAGCTATTATAAGATAAAAAATTCTCAATGTAACTTGTAGTATAACTAAACCCGTTAACTTCAAATTAAATTCTTAGTTTGTGTCTCTAATACATAGTAATAAAGCAACGCCACTCAGCGAACGGAATTGGTATTCTACTCCTACATGCAGATCGGTACTAGCCAAGTTAAAGTAATTGCCTCAATATCCCTCCGGTCAAGCGACTTTGACGTTGGCTATCGACAATGTTAACCGACTAATTATTAGCTAATCCACTACTGCTGAAATTAAGCTTTTTATTGTGTAAAACCTTTTTAACATTGGGGTTTGAAAAATTTTCCATAGCTTGTTTTGGGGTGGCTCATGCTCAGCTGTGAAGTTGTGATCGGTTGTAACGATGATGATGATGATGATGATGACATTTTGGGAGGTATTATTGTTATTGGATGGTAACTGAACACTTTTTGTTCCAAATATTTCATGTCAATCTGAAGGGTAGAGATAAACTTCTTTAGTTTGAAAACGCCCGATCAGAATATCGCTCACAATCCAAATTGAATTTAAGTCATATTTAAATCAAAGATCGAAAGCGTTGGGTCAAATTAGACGGCTCGGTAGCGCAGTGCCGAAACGTTTGGCTGCAGTGCTGCGGGACTGCGGGTTCGAATCCCGCACGCAGCAAGAGCTACTATTGCCTTGTCTTGTAGTGTTAGTATTGAGTTCTCTGAATGTTTTCAAAACAAATTCAACACATTTTTTTTCAAAGTTTAATTACATTTAATTCTAACATATATGTTCCATTTTGTTCGATAACTTATTGCCATCTTGTAGGTAGTGACATAATCCCATTGCTGTAGAAATCTTGGGATTTTTGATCAAAAAAATGCGACAAGTAGTTTTGACAGTCTTCTCTTGATGTTAACCTAACACTACCCACAGAATTCTGAAGAGACGGAAACAGGTAAAAATCTGAGGTTGCAAGGTCAGGACTATATGGTGGATGCATTAACACTTCCCAACTAAGCTCTCTCAATTTTTGCTGAGTGGCCAAAGATGTGTGTGGTCTGGCGTTATCATGATGAAAGACTACTTCTTTTCTGTTGATCGATTCCGGCCGTTTTTTCTCAATTTCTTGCTTGACTCTCATTAGTTATTGGCAGTAGAGATCCAAATCGATGAAGTTTGAATAAAACTTCAGAATGTATCGAATTTCTTCGTTAGATTCACTCATTTTGGAGGACAGAAACACAATTGAAAAATGGCGGGAGAGTGTTTTTTACTTTTTATTTTTCTCTTTCTTAATGTCCTATATGTCTAAATCTAAATATTAAAACCAGCCAGATACAAACAGTACAACCAAAGAGATTTTTTGTCAATATTATACAAACAAAATACGAAGAAACTTTTTCCTAGGTAATTGGACATTTTGTCTGAAGTTTCTAAAACCGGACCTTAATTATTTGGGTAAGACTTTATCATATTTTAATAATTACTACATTATATTACAAAACACAATAATAAATGCGCTATAGTATGTATTTCTTGGTTGCAGAAGATACAAGTAAGCAATAACTTAATATTATGTCTTCCTACTCTCCTAATTTACAACAGCGTTATAACATTTAGTGAAGGCACAAAATTCAAATTTCCGAGTACATTTTCCGTGTTCAGCCACCTGAATGTACGCATTTCATATAAATATTATTTAAATACTCATCTTTACACAAACGAAAGTCTCACAATATTTTGAAGATTGCAAGCAACGTGGTCTTGGCGGATGCATTCAGTGTAGATCCTAAATTTAAATCAATCGCAATTCATAATTTTGAAAGTGACGTAACTACTATGAATTTCAACAATCCATTGAAAGCGTCACAAATGATCAATAATTGGGTTGCAGCTAAAACAATCAACAAAATCTTGAATCTGTTGGCACCAGGTAATTTCTTTAATTCTAATCAAGTTACTAAAAGGTATGCTTGTGCAGATCGTCGCTTCTTCTATTTAGCGTGGTCTCCATTCCATCTCATATCTGCTCCGACGGTTACACCTCTGCGATAGACGTGACCAGCATATTGCAATTTCAGTTTACAAACGTAAAGGAAGGCTGTGTCAGTTATCTTGGTTTAAGCAGATTCCTCCATTACAAATTAATCCTTACCCGTCTGTCCTGCCCCGCCATCTTACGAAAAATCCTGAGCTCCACCATGCCGGTTGGCGACCGGAGGAGATGGCCTGGTGGTGATTTTCAGGGGGGTTCAGGCGTCCCCGCGATCTCTATGCTGGGTACCATCGATGCTGTGACTCTGTTTGCGTTCCTAGGTTATACACATAAAACGCCTTGTCCAACTGCCATTCTCTCAACCTATTCACTCCACCATTTATGAAAAAAAGGAAAAAGAAAAGTAAGTTTGTACAGCGGTTGCACTCCCTCTCCATCAAAGTGCACCTCACAAACATCCGAGGCCTGCACTGTAATCTCAATGCAGTCCCCTACCACCTTGAGACTGACAAGCTGCCCTTACTCTTCTTGAATGAGACGCAGATCAGATGTCCTCTAGATGCGGCGTACCTTGGCTACCCTGGGTACACATTGGAGCATAATTGCCATCAGCATGGAGTCTGTGTTTACGTCCGCAATGAAATCTGCTGGAAGCGTCTCCGTCACTTTGAAGACCCCACTTTCTCTACGATCTGGGTATTGATAGACACAGGAATGGATAAAATTATTTATTCTTGTGTCTACCGATCGCACAGCGGTGACCAGGAGACAACTAAGCTATTTGAACAAAAATGTAATACTATACATAATAGTTAGGTACTTTAGTTTTAAAATTTATGGGCAAAAGTGTATTTCTAAGTAAAAAGTGGAATAAGAATTATAATTAGTAAAATTTGTTTGACAGTGTATATATAACTCACATACATATTACCTAATTTTATACAAACAAAATACGAAGAAACTTTTTCTCCGACCTATTATGAGGACACGGGTCTCCTCAAATTTTTTTGGTTTGCTATAAAATATGGTCCTGAGTCACCCGCTTTACAAAATAATAGAATAATTCTTATTTAACACATAGGTACAGTGGACCCCCGGTAATCCGGCCCCTGTCTAATCCGGCACCCCCTGTAATCCGACATGGACTATTATTTATTATTAGATATTTTTTTGACAATCTTCGCAAATGCATGATTGAACAAGTTATAACTTGTACGCACTACCATATTGTGCTCGACGCCTAGGGTATTGTTTTGATTCTGATTGCTTAGATTGAATTTGACTACATGTGATGAAGATAGTACATATATATAACATATAGAATCTTATCACTGGATCTGGAATTTGTCGGATTACAAGGTACTCTTTTATAAAAATTCCGGACTATAGCGGGTCTTAGGCAATACTCTATAATCCGACAAATTCGATAGTCCGACACTGCCCTGCAAAATGTTTGTCGGAATACCGGGGGTCCACTGTATCTGGTTAAGTAAATTAGTAAATTAGGGGGAGAAATCTTAATAGATTGATTTCTAATCCAATTCAACATCGAAATAGAAATTAAGGTTCTAAAAAAAAGATTTTTTTTTTATTTGAATTTAAATTAAAAAAAAACATCTAAAATAGGGGGTTAGTTTTGTATTATAAATTCAATATATTTATATTTTAGTGTAAGATGCCCAATAGTTTTTGATATTATTAGATATATGTAGTTTAATTCTATAAAATATAATAAAGGTAGAAATCTACTTAATTTATTCTATCAGAATAATCCTTTAATCAGGCACTTTATTTAAAAAAAGGGGTTTCCTTTATATTCGGGGTATGAACCCAAAAGCTTATATATACAAAACCATTGTGTAAAGGTTTCGTGTCCGAAACCCCCGGCAAGGTTGAAGAAAAATTGTCAATAGTGTTTTTTCGCAATTACTCGAAAACGGTAAAAATTAGACAACAAATTTTTAATAAAAATGTGTAGAGCCTAAAATTTTACATAAAAAAGGTTTAATGATTTTTTTTCTTTAAACCTTTTTTATGTTTAAAGAAAAAAAAGGTTTAAAGAAAAAAAAATCATTTTCAAAGTTTAGGTTTTAAGTTTAAAAAAAAAACAAAAAAAAGATATATAACTAAATATTTAAAAAAAATGGTTTGCAACAACAAAAAGGCCACGGACTTAGCATAATGCCACAGTAACAGAGTTACCGCAGCGCTGATATGCTGTCGGAGCCACATAATATGGTATGCTTGGTTTTGGATTTAATTTTATTAATTATAGGATCCCAAGCACTCGCCGGCGTATGTTGTGTAAAGTGAAAAGTGATCTAAAGTATCTAGTTAATACCTGTATTAATATATGGGCAACAGTAGTCAAGTTATGTAGGGGCTGGAGGATGTTTCATAAATAAATGTTTTATTTATTATAAGATTTACTATATAGTAGCGATGTAAGAATATCCACTATCATCGCGTGGGTATCGTAAGAGGCAACAGAGGGAACAAATCGGGAAATGGGTGGCAGCGTCTTCCCAACAATGACTAAAAATAAAAAACTACGGTTGCCATCGCGCTAGCCAAGCGTGGCAACTATGGCAAATATCAACCCTATTAGACCATCTATGAGGGAGGCGTATGTTCAGCAGTGGACTTTAATAGGCTGTAACGGTTTCATCGCTTCCAGAACTAACTTGAGACTAGCTTACTACACTGCTGTGTTTCGGTCAGAAGAGTATTGAGAGCCGGTCATGATTACGGGCTGTGTTTATCTTAGACAATGCATCTATAACCTTTTTTGTTTAAAGCTGGTTTACAGATGTCCATAGGCTGCAACAGCCACTTAGCATCAGGTAGATTATAAGTTTTGTCAATTCAGTTTTATAAAAAATATAATTATAATCTATTGAATAATTTTCCAACAACTAATAGTAAAAACAACTGTACTTAGCTAGCGGATCGCTAGTATTTATATATAATTTATTACATTTGTCTATGTCACACCTAAGCCGGTAGTTGTTCGCCGTTACGTCCACTGCTGAACATAGACCTTCCCCATAATTGCCACTCTTGGGAAGCGGGTCGGTAACCGCGGTTTTTTATTTTTAGTCGTTATTAGTAAAACGCTGCTGCCCATCTCCTGATTTGTTTCCCTCTTACGACAGCCACGGAATGACATGGAGTAATGGATATTCTTGTAAGGTAATTCACCACTAGGTAAGTCTAACTTCGACCAAGAGGTCAATCGACGGCTTCAACTCGGCTGGGCAGGGTTCGGGCGATTACGACACATCTTCTCGTTAGGTATACCTAAAAACTTGGAAACAAGGTTGTACAACCAGTGCATGTTGCTAGTGATGACTTATGGATGTGAGACGTGGTCCTTCTTTGCTGGCTGTATGAGGAAGCTCAAGGTTGCTCAGCGAGCTATGGGAAAGACTATGCTCGGAATTTATCTGTGTGACAGATTTAGAAATGAGGCTATTCGCAGTAGAGCCCAACGGAGAGCTCGAAGTCCCGACAACCGATGGTGAAGAAAGGTTCTCGAGTGGTAGCTTCGTACCGTTAAGTGAAGTGTAGGGAGGCCCACACTAGACGGGAGTGACGACCTTGTAAGAGATGCGGGAAATCGATGGATGCAGGTGGCCCAGGACCGTGCTTCGTGACATTCCTTGACAGAGGTCTATGTTCAGCAGTGGACTTGTGAAAGCCTGTAATGATGATCCTACGTAAATAAGGTCTATCTCAAACGAATTGGAAGTACTGCTGACAACTATTCAATATATTTATGACGCATATCTTTTCACCTCTCTAAATATTAGTACATCATATCTTAGCTCTTTTCACCATTAAGATATTATTAATCTTAATGGTGAAAAGAGCTAAGTGAAAAACAGCGATTTATAGTAAAACGAGTAAAATTACAAAATCCATTATTTTATGGAAAAAACAAGTAGCATATTTCGCTAACGTGACGTAATTTTTATAAAAATCTGAACAACGGTTTTGAAGTTAAAGATTAATTAGTATTTTTGGTTTAGCCTCCCCACTTAATCGTTCATTATCTCAAAACCTGTTTTGTGTGGGTTGACTCTATTCACTACCAAAACGACGATATTATCATGTGGGTGTTGTAAGAGGCGATAGATGGTCAGCAGTGTCTTCCTAATAACAAGTAGAAAAAAACCAAAAGTTGCCAACCCGCCTGCTATGCGTGGCAACTATGACAAACCTCCTCATTTTATGGGAGGCCTATGTTCTTCAATGGACTTTGATAGGCTGTAATGAATTAATGAATGACATCAGTCCATTTTTTAAATTCGTCTGTCTGTCTGGTCTAATCTTTGGAATGGATGAACTAATTGTGATGATACTTTATGAATATAGAGAGCAATGCCTGGAGGGATTTAAATTTAATTAAAAAACAAGATTTTGATGATAAAACGATAAATTAATAAGATAAATGATCTTAAATCGAAATAACGCCACATTAATAGATGCTATTCAGGCGAAGCCGGGGTGGGATTTTAATAAACAATTTTGTTTTGTTATTATGTTGACATTAAATCTTTGGAAATATACTGAGAAGCCAAAGTTAACATAATTATTTCTTTAATTTTTAGTCTAAGGGATTCCGTCGGATTTAGCTTATAAATGGCTCATATGACTTTCTTCTGCAAAAGAAAGATAGTTTCAATATCGGTCACATTACCTCATTGCAAGATTCCATATAACTATCCAAGATTAAATGGGATGTTATAAAAAAAACTACAATAAGCTAATCAAATGCTTTAACACAAGTAGGTATTAAATTAAAAATATTTTTTATTTATTTATTATAATCTTTCTTTACTTGGTCTTTATGTCTATTATGCTCTATGTTTTTAATGCAGATACACTACGATAGTTAGATGTTACTGTCCGAGAACTTCTGGCCCTGCGAATAAACATTGCTTCTCTTTGCATTTTTATCGTATTTATGGGGAGTGAGTGACCCGAGAAGCTGCAAAATTTTACCATGGCTCAGGAACCTTTAAGAGTGGAGCCTACTCGTTTCTAAATGGCGGGCATCACAGTTGAAATTTATCTGGTAATGCAAACGATCATGTCCGGACGGTGGTAACTTATCATCACATGAGCCGCATGCTTATTTGTTCCTTCTTCTATAAAGAATCTTGTATAGTATGTGTGAGAATTTAGTTTAAAATGAGAAACAACATTTTTCCGTCCGAAAATATAATGTTGCATATTTTTATCTTTAATTTTATACACGTATAATATCGTTGTAAAACTAGAAGATTGATTTGTTACTTTTGAAAACGTCGTCTATAAATTTCTATCAGGCATCGCGGAATGAATTTTAAGTTGAAACGATAGATAAATCAAAGGCGTCGAGTCAAATTTTGTCACACGGCTTGCATGTATAAAAGAGAAGTTTTATCATATATTAATATTTCCAATAACATTTTCCCAAGGTCCTAGCAAGTACTAAGAAGAATAACAGGGTCCAGGAAGAACGGATACGTATGAATATAACTAATTGTACAAATTTTAAGCCCCCCCCCCTTTCCCCTCCACTAGTTCGTGTTGTAAAATCCCGAATCGCCGGAAATTTGAAAAGTTAAAAGTAAACTCGATAAAATCCGTAAAATTACTTTTATTTATTGTAAAATATTCCCGTTAAAATAAGAAATCATGAATACATATGACATTTAAACCTTTAATGAAAATAAAATATAGAAAATTGCTCACCTGACTTCTAAAGTTTTCTATTCGATATTATAAATTTCATTTTATTTATTATTATATATTACATTTATTTACATAACATAATATACAATATTTTATTATATACAATATTAAAAACTATAATAAAAAAAAAAAAAACTAGTAACTTAATTATCATACAGTCCTACTCCCCGCGGTATCGTGCCAAGAACGCTGGCTGCGTTTCCCCGCTGAATGGCTATACTTAGCCTTTGAGCGAGAAAAGAACCAGCCCTCTTATTACCAACAGCAACGACCAGCCGCGGATAGAGTTCCTTTAGGAACTCCACTGCACGTGGACCCCACGGACCGATAGTCTCTACAGCAAATGGCACAAATATGTAGTCATCTCTCAGAGACTCATATTTGCGCCGCTTACTCAGTTGAGCTGCCTCTGATGCCACCCCGGCTCTAAACGAGGTACTCCTGAGATGAGAGTGCGCCAAAGTGTCTACGCAAGTAGCTTCCCACACTAGGCCTTTACCTCTCGCCCAAAGGATCAATGTCATACCGTCGGGTCTCTTGCCATTGTCTCTAAATATTCCACAGGGCTCTAAAACCGAGGGAACATTTATAGAGACAAGAGCCCTTCGGATGACATCGTTCAAAGAACCGTGCCGTGAAAACCTACCAGCACTTTTCTTACATGAAAGTCCGTGGAGCCAAAACTTGTCGACACTGCTACCACAGGGGCACTGATGGGGTTGATAAATCGCCGCTCCTAGTCGGATTCCTGCGGCGATGCGCAAGCTTTCCCCATCAAGTAATGTGCCGAGATTACTTGATGGTAAAGCGTGTAACCAGTGACTAGATTCCTTAGTCGAAACAGCAAGAAGGCGTGCCTTATCTTGGTCACTATGGAAGTTATGAAACAAATCTTTCTGCACGTTCTGTACCAACGGAATATCACACTGTTTTTGTTGGTTAACTTCCAGTGGAACATTTTCGCCGGGAAAGAGTGTTTGCCATGTCTGCCCTGCCTCCGTAGCAAAGCACAAGTCTACTTTATTATTTAATATTATGTTATACAAATCACTGATACTATGCACGGAAGCAAGGAAAGCAGGCAATGCAATGCTAGAAAGATTTCTCACACCAATACCACCAAATTTTATAGGTAATGTAGCTTGAGTCCAGGCTGTTGTATTTAAAGTTAAATTTAGATTTTTTTCTACAGCTATTTTAAGATTATTATTAATATCTTTTAAAATATCCGAACATTTCCAGACTGGACTCGAGCGGAGTAAGTATGTAAATCTAGGTACAAGGATACTATATTTTAAAATAGTAAGAGCAATGTGGAGGTTAATTTATACAATTTATCAACGTGGTTTAAAAACTGATCAAATTTTGTTTTTAAAACAGGTTTACTACTATCGAAAAACAACGGGGCACCTAGCAGGTATAGTGATTCCGTACTGACAGTTTTTATTCCTGGAGAAATATGATTGAAATTTTGAATTAGTGTCTCTGTGAGAAGTAGGTAAATTATTGGAAAAAAATATTTCACATTTATTGATATTTGGTTCAAGACCCATATTTTTTAAATTTCAAAAAAATATTAGTAAGATCACTGAGGACGTCATCTGCTCTACCTCCCAGTGTACCGTCGTCCAGGTACCAGACATTTAGCTTGGATTTCAAATTTGAAATAATGGGTTGAATTCCCAAACTGAAAAGTGCTGGACCTAGTGGGTCACCCTGTTATCAAAAAAGTAATAATTAATAAAAAGTCCCGCTGCGTTTCTTGCTGGTTCTTCCCAGGATAGAGGTGTTTTTGCAATATAGTAACACTTAAATGACTTTCAATAAGTATTCTTGTAATCTATATTGAATAAAAATGTATTGTGTAAAAACATCGCGAATAGAAAAAATTTCGAATTTATAAAGGTATGTAAAAATTAAAAACATTTCAAGTTCATGCAACCTCACCACACGCTTTTTGACAGTGCAGGTGAAAATAATCCCTTATAATTGCAGACCTAATTTTCATTTACAATTTTCAAAGCGCAAATAGGTACCTAGTAGTGGAAAATCAATAATAGCTTCGGGTGTAATACGAACCCAATATCAAACCAATCTTTAGGCGAGTGAGCGGACCACGCGTTCACGAAAATAAATTATGAAAATATTACATCTGAAAACTCGTTTTTCCATCTTTACTCATTCGCACAATGAAATTACTTTTCGCTTGAGCATATACGTAATCGTATGCGTAGACACGATTCATTCAAAGTACGCATTAAATTAGATACATGCGGCGTACTTTACTCCTACTTCAGAGTGGATTAAGCTCCACGCACTGTTCTGAACATTTGCGGCAATTCGTAATATATACGTGCTTTATTACGGGGTTTTTTAACAAAGATTTATAGTTTTGGTTTTCGGTTAGTGTGTTCAATGAAAACATCTTCATATTCATTTTATCTCTGCATCCTAATGCAGAGATCGATAAATCATGCCTAAAGGTTGACTGGAAGAGAAACCTTCAGGTAATATGCGAGTCTGTACATCATATTAAATGTATGAATTTATATAAATAAATAAATTACTTGCAAAGTACTTCAAGTAAAAAGGAGTCATATGATTTCTTATATTTATAGTACTGAAGCCGGTTCTGAACCTTGATCGCTAATGGGATAAATGCGAGTGGTAAATTCATAGAAGCAAGCCAGCTGAGCTCGCGATGGAATCAGTACCAATAAAATGATCAATTGCAATTTAAGTGTATTAATTTATCGTGTGCCCGAAAGTGAAGGAAAACATCCTTAGAAGACCTGCATGTCTGAAAATAAAAATATTTTGAGGAAAAGTGAAATCTGCAAACACTCATTGGCACCACCTGAACAAGATTGTAGAATTCCATCCAAGTTCTTAGAGTACAACGCGGCTATGTTTGTGTATTTTTACATGAAACCGTGTGAATAGGGTTTTCTCACACCAACTCACCATCCTGGTGGTATTATCGTACGTTAACTTGGTATACAAATTAGGTGTAGTGTGTTAACAAGAAGAAGATAAAATAATAGAAATGAATGTGTGACAGAATGTTGATGAAAAATGAGCGTTGTGTAAAGAAATTAAAATCCACATAAAAGATATCAAGCAGAAACGTATTCTAGTCTCGTACAGCAAATTCCTAAAAATCTATTCGCTCTTATGTTGAGAAAAATTTAGAAGTAAAGTAATAGCCTAAGAATGTACCACCACTACGGGGCGCAGACCTAGTGGGCTTTTAGAGAGGGTTTTGGAGAAGAGAAGAATAAGTTGTTAAAAATATTTTTTGAAATTTGTTTTTCTTGTTTTCTAAAGATCTTTTAATACTGACAGGCACGTGGTAGATCAGCTCTTAGAATTGAAATTAACATGTATGATGGTAATGACAATCAAACTCAGATAGCTCGCGTTTAACAAAGTTTTAAGCGAGCATCCGGGCCCTGACTTATTACAGAGTACTTATAATATCTACGTTAAGAATGATACAATAGATAAGTTACCAACACCTTCCTTAATAAAATTTCATATAATTTTTTTCCATTCCATTACAGCCTATAAAAGTCCCTGAAACTGAAAGTAAAATATAACTCTCCCCCATAAATTGCGGCGGAATTTTGGCCTAATTGACACGTTTGGCAGGCGGGTTGGCAACAGCAGTTTTTTATAATTTCAAGTTGTTATAAGGAAGATGCTGCTATTCTTCTCCTGTTTACGTCTTCCTTTGTTGCCTCTTACGTCACCTACAGCACGATATAGGTTAGTGGATATTCTAAAACCACCCCTACATGATTAGATGAAAATATCATAACTTAAAAACAGTAATTACGTTCAGCTATAGATTTGATTTATCTGATAATGTATTCAAAGTTATACATAATATGATCTAATTACTGAGGAAAAGGAACGTTTTGCGCCATTAACCATTGCATGAATGAGCATAATAGGAACATACATGTTCACAGGTGTCTTCATGCTTCCAAAGGTATGCTAAAACGTTGATTTAAGCTAAATTTTCTCAACTTGGTGATCGTTAAGTCGATATCATTAAGTCAATAAATAAGCAACTCGATAGATTTGCTAATCAGTACTTAGTTTGATCAGATTTTAAAGTTGGAGAGAAACTTCAATGGGCTGATGGTGATAAAGTAAAAGAAGAAGAATAAGATATGATTTAATATATAGTACTATAATTTAACTACTTTTTGAGTTATTTCTGGTTTTTTTCTGGGTTCGAATCCCGGTCCGGGTCAGAAATCAGTTGTTGAATTTTTTGTCAAGGAACTCTTAGTAACAGCCCGTTGACAAGAAGAGGGTATTTCACCCCTGTGCCTCGGAAAGCTTGTAAAGCCCTTGGTCCTGCGCCTGATCTCTCTCCGGTCGTGTCAGATAGTCGCCCGAATAGAGAGTGAACTTGTGCTGGCGCATACACTCGTGCACTATAATTCTGTCCTGCGCAGATGGCTGGTCTAGTCTTCGTTGAGGCCGGCCGCTGGTCGTGAACCAATCCTAACACAAGCATTTTAAGCTTAATTGAACTGATGTGCAATTTTGCAAGAATGTCAGTAACGTTAATAACATTTCTGTGCTGTACACATCACGCGCAAACATTTGCTTGTGCTGTCCAGCTTTTTACATTTTTTTAAAATAAAGGTGACAAACGAGCACACAGGCCACCTCATGGTAAGTGGATACTGTGGACCATCTACATTTATCCTCGATTAAGAATCAAAATGCAGATGTGTTGTCACCACTGAGTACTAAGATATAATGCCAGTAAAAAGGGTCTCCGGTTATCTAAACTGACCATTCAAAACACAGCAGCATTTAGCTGTTATTTTACCCTGGTATTCTGTGAGAGCGTGGTTCTTCCCCGGTCGAGTCGACCCTTTCGTGCTACAACCATAATATAGCTGCAGCATGACCATACCACGTATAAAACATACATCAACGTATGAAAAATAACCGTGTAGTGACGGTGTAAGAATATCCACTACCCCATATCGTCCCGTGGGTGTCGTAGTAGGGGACAGAGGGAAAAACAGATAGGCAGGAGCATCTTCCTAACAACAACTAAAAAAATAAATAATTGCGGTTGCCAACTTACCTGTTAAAGGCAATCTATGGAGGAGGTCTATGTTCAGGGGGTCTTTTAATAGGCTGTAACGGTAATAGCAACGTGAAAGCTTCTTTACGTTAGAACGTGTATATATTGACTTTTATATAGCTTTGAAAAAAAAAACTTATACGATATCGCTTTGATTGAACCATTTTGTTTGATGTTAGGGCGCGATATTGCAAACCCATTTGACCCCGGATGGCATAGGCTCATGTGAATCGTTTTCAAACGACGAGCACTCTAGTCAACGCTCCATTACTTCGTCAATAATTTTAAGCACTCTAGAGATACCGGCCAGCCGCGTTAGAATTAAAATGTCGAAACGAGTTATTTTGCTGCAGTTTAAATGTCTATTTTACAATTTTGTGTTAAGGTAAGAGGAGTTTTTTATATAGTAGCAGGGTTGATATCCGATCACACAGGCCATGAGCAAGGTAAGTGGATGCTGTGACTCGTAGACATATCATATCGTAGATTAAGAATCTAAATGATACGTTGTTATCTCTGCGCACTACGATGAAATGCCAAAATAGCAGTGCCAGTACTTTTGTATTCCGGTTGGACAGATAAAGAGAGCCAGTGTAATTACAGCTGTAGACGCATTCCATCTTGGTCCTTAGAGGTGACAATGCAATTCCAGTTTTCTCTGCTTGAAATTGTAATTTCGTTTGATACTTCAGTTTTAAAAAAGAAAATGTTTCTCCAGTTTTCCACACTCACCATACATAACTCAGCAGTAATATGCTGCGATTGAAGTTGGTATTCTGTGTGGCGAGTATGGTACTACCACGGGTCGACTTGACCCATTTGTGGTGTAACACTAATACAGCTGCAGTGTTGCTCTACCACGTAAGAAGTCATCTTCGCGCATTTCACTTTGCTGACTCACAGACGAGGCTATGGCGACTGTTGGCGGAAAATTCACGCGACATCGGTGAACCCTAATTTCTTATAATGGTAATGGGGAGCAGCATTGCTAGTGCGAGGATGTTATGTTTTAAGTGGACTTTAAGTTCGTTTGTCACTTCAAACATATATAAAAATATTTTTTTATTGGGAACTCGTATATATTAATTATTGAAAATTTATGTTAACTCATGATGTTTTACTTACTCGCCGGCGAATAGGTAATTAAAACTTAAGTTAGCAAAAATTTTAGTGTTATAAGCACAGATATTTGAACTAAGCAGACCACTTACTATGAAATTTTGAGTAGGTAAATTACCCTATCTCTTTGCCCTTGCTCTACGACGGCTCTTATTCATGGAAGTAACAATTTGTAATTATTATTTAATAGAGAAGAATACCGTATGGTGGCGAAAACAAATATCACCCCATTACGTATCGAGGGTAGTGTTAGAAGCGACTCATCATTATCATCATCATTACAGCCTATCAAAAGTCCATTGCTAAACATAGGAATATCAAATGGATTGTTTCATATTTACCATAGTAGTGACGCTTGGCGGCGGTTTAAAAACCTCAGTTTTTAATTATTTATGCTCTTATCAGGGGACGCTGCTGCCTATATCTCCAGTTTCGATTTCGATTTCGATTTCAATTTGAATTCTTTTACCAAAGGTTTCGTTTTCTGAATCTCGCTCAAAAAAGCTCTTGATATTCATACGGTAAATAAGATGATTGTTTATTTTAATGATTATGTGCAAAGTATTATAATGTATCAAGTAAGCATGAATTTTGTTAAGCATCTGAAACTTAAAAAAAGTAATAATAAAACGCGATAACATTTACAATAATGATTTTATTTAACGTCGGTTAATTTTTTGTAAATAATCTGACTAAAATACTATTTAAAATAGGTTAAGTTTAAGTTAATATTGTAAATAGGTTAAAATTTAGTTTCATTCAATGTTAATATTATTTTCAAAAGCAGAATAAATAACTTCATCAATCAGTCCAAGACGAACTCACGATACAGTCATTTGGGATGTTGCATGCAATTACTCGAAAGTTGTAGAGTGGCAATCTGCATTTGTAATTAGACTGCCCGTTTTGTTTTCTGACTGAATTCACACAGCACTTCCATTTCATTAAATAGTATTAAGCATAATATGGAGTATACTGAAATTTTTATATGTTTGCATTCATGTTTGTCTTTTCCTTGGTGACCTCCTGAAATTCATATGTTTGACGTATTCTAGAGCCAGATGTGTCACCATTCGTTTTTATATCTGGGGTGTGTTAGGCTACATTTTATGTTAATAATACTAATAAGTCGCTATTATGGTAAAATATTCTGTAATATATATATATATATATATATATGTTTTTTAACTTAAACAAAAATATTTTTATTTCTTTTTAAAACTAGGTCAAAATAAAAAAAATATACTGTAATGAAATAAGATTTTCTGTTAATATAAAATAATATATAGAATTAAATATACATAAATAAAAGTAAATAACAATATTCAAAAGCACCTCGGATGTTAATAAAATAAAATACGATTATTCATATTCAAAAATTAATGAAATTTGCAATGATGATGAAAAATATTTTAAATCATATTTCGAAAATAATCCCGCAGCCAAGCTTGAAATATTTTCGCTTTAAAAAACAAAAACAACTCGAAATCAGAATTAGGTCAGCGTAATGTACACACAAAGCCAATTAACTACTTCGTACGACTTTAATTTATTATATGCAGAGACACGAATCTTTTGAATAGGTAACTTTTTAAATATGCATGGTGTCGACGTTGATTGCCATTCAAACTCTAACCGTCCTTAGTAATTTCACATTATTTATAATATAATATATCTACTACATAAAATTATCGAATATTTAAGAGTGATTTTTCCACCGTCGGGTAAAAGTTATCAATAAATTATAAACTGACTAATTAAATAAGTGAACCAATTGAACTCTTTTTTTTCCATACCATTGTAATTTTTAATTAGTTTATGTTGTATTTACTCATATGAATAACTTCTGTTTCGTTACAGCCTTTTAAAGTCCACTGCTAAACATAGGCCTCTCCCATAGATTGCCTCATAGAGGAGACATTTGCCATAGTCAAGCGGGTTATGAACCGCAGTTTTTTTATTTTTAGTCGCTATTAGGAAGACGCTGCTGCCCATCTCCTGATTTGTTTCCCTCTGTCGCCTCTAACGACACCTACAGGATGATATGGGTTAGTAGATATCTTACACCGCCACTACACGCCGAGAATATCCACTGACGTAACTTTAATTCAATAACTGAAAAATCAGCTCTTAAGCATTTAGATATTTGTTAATATGTCATTGAAAACGACATTGATTAAAACGAGGGTCCTGTTCGATTTCCGCTTACAGTCAACTATATAGCTATTTAATGTCATGCATTCAATTTGTAATGAATGTATTTATCCTATCAGTCCGCTGCTAAACAGATAGATTGCTTCATAATTGGGGAATTTTTGCCATAGTTGGCACGCTTGGAAGGCGGGTCGCCAACCGCAATTTTTTAATTTTAGTGGTTTGCTTCCCTCTGTCGCCTCTTACGACACTCACGGGACGATATGATGTAGTGGATATTCTTACACCGCCACCACACAGGTAGTCAATGGCATAATTATAATATTTTCAACCACACTAAGCGATTAAGCTTTAGATTTTTTTACTACGGTATAACACGTAATTACCTCTTTATATATCTCTGTAAATAAAAAGAATTTTGAAAATCTCACGTTACAAACATTATTCGTTTTAAATTTAAAAAAATAATTTTAATTATTATTAACTTAGCGTTCCCTCCCGGCTTCGCCTGAATAGAATCTATTAATGTGGTGTTATTTACATTTAATATAGTCAAACACCATTTACTTCATCAATTATACGTTTTTTTCAAAAATACTTTAAGGGTATCGAATAACATGTAGTCTATATCTCTCCTAGTATTACTATCTATCTATACATATAAATTTTCATCTAAATCGGTTCCGCCATTCCGAAGATGAGCCCGGACAGACAGACAGACAAAATTTAAAAAATTGTTATTTATGTAAATAGCATGCACATAACCCATTGAGCTTAATAGAAGCCAGTTATTTCAATATTACAGACAGACACTTCAATTTTATTTATATGTTTAGATTACAAATTAGGTTTCTCTGTCGTTATTTGTCGTGTATTGCGGAGTAAAAGAATCCATTACCTAATTTCGTCCCAAGGGTGTCGTAAGAAGCAGGAACGAAAAATGCATATATGATTTTTTTTAAATAAAATAAGTGATGGTAAGTGGATGCTGTGGCCCATAGACATCTACATCTATTATCGATTAAGAATCAAAATGCAGATGCGTTGACCTCAGGACTAAAATGGAGTGTGTCGTTACCAGTGAAAAGGGTTTCCTGTTCACTACACTCACCATATGAAACACAGCAGCATTATTCTGCTGTTTCACGCTGGTATTCTATAAGAGTGTGGTCCTAACTCGGTGAACCGACCTATTTGTGCTGCAGCTATAAATAGCTGCGACATGGCTATATCGTAAACGTAAACATATATGTTTTCAGATACACCTTTTTGTTCATTACTGAGTAAGTGTGGTAGCACTTAAAGTATCTATTACCAATTTATTTTAAGCTTATGCTGTATTTTGAACTGGCGCCGGTCTAATGTTGTTAAGTTCAGTTAAACAACCTGATGATAATATTTAAATTTTGTAAATAATATTTTTACACTAAGACGAACTACAAAAAGCTTTATTTTTTTCATATTAAGATGTTTTTAGAAAAATACAGATACGTTGTCACTTCAGAGGACTGAGATGGAGTGCCTCGTTTCCAGTAAAAAGGGTCTCCCTCAGGGTTTATTTTTAGTACCAGTTATTATAAACTACAAAATTTATGCTCTTTATTTATCAATTAGCTGTCCCTCGCGACTTCACCCGCGTGGACAGCTACGTTTTCACTACGATTTCATGGGGTTTCATTTTTTTGCACAGAACCCTAATTCGTTTTCTAAAATAAAAGTATCCCATCATGAAGACTACAAAAAGCTTTATTTTTTTTCATATTTTTTCGTTTTCATATTGCTTATCAATCATTTGAAAGTTGGTCTTACTATTTTAATAACTTTGAAGTAAATAAATATATCAATTCAAATTCAAAACCTCTCGACCTGACCTGGTAAGACATGCCAGTAGTCGGTGGATGCAAGTGGCTCAGGCCAGTGTTCAGAGTACAGTGTACAGTATGACAGTGTATGGGATTACTTAGAGAAATATGTTAAACATAAAAGAAATTTCAATGACTAAAGTTACCGGTACAGCCCAACAAGAGTCCACTGCTGAACATAGGTTTCCCGCACAGGTTGCATCATATCATTATTTACGTGTAGTGACGGTGTCAGAATATCCTCTACCCCATATCGGCCTGTTGGTGTCGTAAGAAGTGACAGGAGGAAACCACTAGGACATAGGCAAAAGTGTCTTGCTAATAACAACTAATAAAACAAAACTGCGGTTATCACCCGCCTACCAAGCGTGACAACTATGGCAAATCCCCTAATAACTACCAGGTTACAAAAATATTCAAATCGCAAACGTTTCAATGCAGCGTTTACTATGGTGTAAGGCTTTGGTTCTGCTATCGTTAATACATTCGCCAACCTGGGCGATTACTGCAGGCCCTCCTGGCTTGAAAACACCTACAATCCATTAATGGGCTGGTATAAGCTGGTAATTATGATCCACTTACCATCAGGTGGACTGTTTGCTTGATTGTTAACCTTATTCTATGTAAAAAATTAAGTAATCCAATATTCACATCAAATGGTTCTTTCCAATATTCTATTCATTTTGTTTTGTAAACAAAGGAAAACCAAAACATCTTAATATAGGTAATAGACCGGACATTGACCAACGTCCGTGACCTTTTCAATTACCGCCATGTATCGTCAAAGAGTGGTACTAAATTTTAGCGAGTTTAGACAAAGAGCCTTCTACTCAACCAATAGATGTCATTTATGGGTCATTTATGGTTAACTGAAAATAATATATTAACGCTCGTTTTTTTTAGAACATTGACTTAAAACTCTACGCAAAGTGCGAGTGCGGCATAAACCAAGTTTGTTTGTGTCAATTGGTACAAATGTAAATAACAAAAAATTGTAGCGATGGCCAGATGAAATCAGAGGGAAATTAAACAGAAGAAGAAGAGATATCTTCTTCTTCTGTTTAATTTCCCTCTGATTTTATTTTTGTAATACACGACATTTCTAGCTAAAGCTAAACTAACTAAAGTGCAATAATGTGAGGCATACTAATGCTGGAAAATCGTTTTAAAAGAATGTGTTATTAACGTTCTTTGAAATTCATTTTCAGTGTTTTTGGATAGATTTTCTCCGTCTATTGACCTCGGATGCCTCGTCCGTTAATCGGCAGGGTGTACCGCGTGCTGGTAAACTTTGAACATATTGTTTGTAATATTCAAGTGACAAACGAAGTTACAGTACATCTGAAGTTAAGTGGCTATTGCAGCTCACGGACACCTACAACCAACTTTAAACAAAGAAATTTATAGACGCGTTGTCACCTGCCAGCCTGTAATCGTACTGGCTCTCTTTCAGCCATTTCATTATATTCAGATAGGATCACAGCAGTGCACGCTCTCCTATTTAGTGGTAAAAATAGGTAAGACTGTGGTAGCTACCCAGACGGACTGCTAGGCAGAAAAAAAGTCCCACCTCCTGGCACTTGGAGAAAGGTTTGCTATATGGGGTATATTTCATCTTTATTAGACCGTTAAAGTCCGCCGCTGGTTTGGCGATTGTAGTACTAGATGTTTCGTGTCTTTCGGTTTTCTGTTTCGTTTTTTACTAGAAACGAGACATTTCAGTTTGGTCCGCAGGGGTGACGACGCATCTGCATTTTGATTATTAATCGGGGATAGACGTAGATATCTATAGGTCTCATCTTCCACTTATCATCAGGTGAACTGTGTGCTCGTTTGTCACGCTTATTCTATAAAAAAGTCTAAATTCTCCCGTAGCAGGAAAGATCTACCGTAATAGTAACGCTAAGCAGACAAATTGACGGCCGCAGCACCATACGTCTCTATTTCTGCTCTCCGTCTCTAGTCTAATCTGCTAGCTGTTTTATGTCTGTTTACGATTTAAAAGATGAGACGATATGGATACGCTTCCATCTATCTTACGCTATAATATGTTTCTGGCTTTTCTCGTAGTCATTTTTAACGATACCCAGGGGCTTAAAAATATGATACGTTTGATATATGAAATGATTATTTTAAATTTTTAAAATTATTTCTGTCTCCACACTTAGTTAACGGTAATTTTAACCCCAACTCTAACGCTATGCATGTAATTTATAAATGTTACATTTTAATGTTTTTCCCAAACGGAGCAATCCGCTTATTTTTTCTATGGAGAGACCATTAAAACGTATCACTTTTATTGTCGACCATTATTTTAATTTTGATACTAATTTAAATGTTTTTTTTTTAATGATCATATCTTTCAAAGTCTGAAACTTTACGTTGTTTATACTGTATAATGTATTAATTTACATAATACAATATCTATATGTAAAAATGAAATTATTTAAAAACTAAAATTATCCAACAGTCTCTCCTCTGTATAGTACCAATAACGCTGGATGCGTTTCCGTTGATCACACTTCGATTTATTATTATGGATTTCAAATGCTATCTAAAATCTTTAAATATCAAGCTTTAAAAAAAAGTAAAGCTAACTTCAAGGAACTAAAATGAATAAAATAATTTCCTTATAATAGCTTTGAAAGGATCGATCAGTAATAAAAAACTAAATACACAAATCCCATGCAAAAGTTGTAGTTGTACACAATCCAATGCTCTAAAAGCTGTCGCCAATTGTTTTGACGTAATTCTAGTTGAAATAAATATACATTAATGTAAATTGAACCTTAAATGCATTGCCTAAAGTTGTATTCACAAAGTTATTGCAAAAAAGCAAATGTTGTTCGAGGCTTATTCGGTAAGGACATTTTTTGTCACTGATTGTGTATCTAGTTTTTTATTAGTAATCGATGTTTGAATGCGATGTTAAGACGTGGTGTATACAAGAATTAAAGCCCTGACTTCAGAAGCTGCTACGTAGAAATTATTTTGTTCCTTTTGTTTCTTTGAAGTCGCTTATACTTTTTAATAAATGTTTAATTTTTTGACTCTTATGAGTGGACTTATAAATATCTCTAGGTCAAGTTAACAACTAGAATGTCGTCTAAATAGTTAAATTAAAATCTTCATTCTCTATTTTCCCACCGTTTGAGGTGTTTTTTTTTTCTTCAAATAAGGGACAACCTCTACAGTATTATTTTTCTATTTAATAATAAAATAATCATTCAAATGGGTTCACAATTGGCGAAGATATTGCGTAACATACACACGAGAAAGATCATATAGGGAAGGCCCTATGTTCAGCAGAGGACTGTAGAATATTGAATGGATGGATGTACAGATGGTAGAACAATGTTGTAGCGGATTATGGCTGGAGTGCAAATGGTTTGGATCAAATTGGGAATGATCACGCTTATTCGTGTTTCGAATGGTGAATGACAAGAACCGGAGAACTTTTTGACTGGTAAGCATTTCATCATTGCCTTTTGGGACGACAAGGTATTTATTTTAGAATTGTAAATCTTAATCGAGAATATATATGTAGATCAAATCTACTTACCATTAGGTGGACTGTGTAATTGTTTATCATCATTTATATAAAAATGACTACAGAGAGACGCAAGAAATAAATTAATTAGGGGACTGACAACAGAACCAGTCGTCAATCCAAAGATTTATTGTGTCAATTTCTGGTGATTATTCCAGAGTTTTGAAATGTAAAATTTAAATGTCATTTGCGAAGCGCTTCAGTGGGTATTGTAATATTTAATTGATCTGAATACATACTAGTGTAATGAGATTGATTGCCTCTTTGGTCTAGTGAAAGTGAATACGACTACTGATTTTAAGGTCCGGGTTCGATCCCGGTTTTAGGTTATTAGGTTTTTCCGCTAAGAAATTTTCTGTAACAGCCTGGCATCAGAATATTGTGTGTTACACCCCCGTGCACAGTGGTCCCGCGCTCTAAGAGGGGCGGTCATAGGAAGTCAATCTGAGAATTACCATTGATACTGTGTGCTAACGTAAATAAAAGTAAATTTTGGTGACAGTTGAGGTAATTTACAACTAAAAGACAGTATATTTTTTATAAACAGACGTTTATTCGTATAAAAAAGAATATAAAAATAAAAAATGTAAAAGGATGAAAAAGTTACTACTAAATACTAATTTTTTCTTAATAAAAATAAAAGACTCATGCACTATAATCCTGTCCTGCGTAGATGGCTAATCTTCGTTAAGTCAGGCCGCCGTGACCGGATATTTGATCTCGAGGACATTATTAATAGTGTGATGAGAATCATTGAAACATTACACATTTTTATTATAGTCTAAGTAAACTAAATATAATCTCTATATATAAAAATCAATTGCTGTGCGTTAGCTTTGAAAAAACTCGAAAATGGCCCGACCGATTTTGATGAAATTTTTAGTAAGTCCCCGGATGGTTTAAATTCACATTTGGACTCAGTAGGTGGCGCTGTTGTCGAGATCCAGAAATTACCCGTGGGAAGCCGGGGCGGATCGCTAGCATTGTATAAATTTAATAATAAGGAAACGAATGAGATAATTTCCTTACTAATTACAGAAAAATATACTAACCACAATAAGAATTTTAATTGATAGATCATACTAACTTTTGTCAATTCTGAAACGAATGAGATAATTACCTTACTAATTACAGAAAAATATACTAACCACAATAACAATTTTAATTGATAGATTATACTAACTTTTGTCAATTCTGAAACGAATGAGATAATTACCTTACTAATTACAGAAAATATACTTACCAATAACAATTTTAATTGATAGATTATACTAACTTTTGTCAATTCTGAAACGAATGAGATAATTACCTTACTAATTACAGAAAAATATACTAAACACAATAACAATTTTAATTGATAGATTATACTAACTTTTGTCAATTCTGAAACGAATGAGATAATTACCTTACTAATTACAGAAAAATATACTAACCACAATAACAATTTTAATTGATAGATTATACTAACTTTTGTCAATTCTGAAACGAATGAGATAATTACCTTACTAATTACAGAAAAATATACTAAACACAATAACAATTTTAATTGATAGATTATACTAACTTTTGTCAATTCTGAAACGAATGAGATAATTACCTTACTAATTACAGAAAAATATACTAACCACAATAACAATTTTAATTGATAGTTTATATTAACTTTTGTCAATTCTGTTTTATAGGAATATGAAATGGCTTTATTTTTACAATCTGAAAGCGCTGAATAAATTTCGAAAATGACAAGTACCTACGTCAGTTTTCAGAGGTGACATGGGAAATTGAATAATGTTTTCATATCACGATTGAAAATGGATTTTCTTTTGTGAATAAATGTAATATATTTTATTTATTTTTAAAATCTACATGGTTGTATGCACAAAATAAATATGTAGGAGAAAGGAGAAAGGGGTATGCTGAATAAGAAGTCAGGTATTACAATATAATTTTTAGTTTTATTAATTACAAATTGCACCAGGCACTTTTATTCACACAATTAATTTCAAATTAATTATCCGTGTGCGTCTAGGATAAGCTAGATTGGTACAACCAGTGCACCGAGTTACGCCAGAGCCAAGACTGCCCGCCCAGAAGCAAAGTAAAGGGCTACCTTCCGGGAAGCGGGGGAGGGAGGTGGTAAATGCTCTTAGCATTCCCATGCAGCCGGCTGCGTGGTTATGTGGGACTCACTATGAAACCTAAGTGCCTACCCACTAAACACCACCTGTGGGACTGGCTTTGGCCTGGAGGGCCTTTCTGCCGTATCGGAAGCGACCCCCCTTGGGGAATGGGGGCGCGCCCGCTCCGTCGCTGCGCGGTCGTTTTATATCCGTTGTAAAACAAGTCGAGCAGTGGGGCCGTGGTGGAAATCGATTGGCGCGCCGGGTGGCGTGGTCGGTGCACGTGTTGTTTACAATTCTCGCTGTACCGGCGTACGACGACGCCGCCGTCATGCCGTCACGGCCATGCTGACATGCGGACGTTCTCGTACGCAGCGACAGAATCACTATGGTTCTGAAACAATAAGCATCGCTTGATTACCCTGACAAAATTCATAAATTTTTACACATTCAGCAATATGTTCTGGTCCGGTCTATATCGACCCTTCAGGCAATTAGTATTGGACCGGTTCCTTTGAACCCTGCAACACTAATCAGTTTTGGTCCGGCAATATGCCCTTCAAAACTTTTTTTTAAGGGAATCATTCTTTTTTCTCTTTTTTTTTCAAGTACCGTTTATGCTAGTCCGGAATCACTATTCCCTGTAGCCATATCTTTGGATCGGCAAAAGCCCTGCAATGATAGTAAGAACCATTTTTTTTAACTCTTTTTTTTCAAGTACTGTAGCCAAGACATTATGGAGTGCGGCTGGATCCGATCCCACTCCTGATGTAGGAGAAAGGGTCGGTCATGCTGAATAAGAAGTCAGGGATTACAAGATAATATTTAGTTTTATTAATTATAAATTGCACCAGGGCACTTTTATAATTAATGATAATAATTAATTTCAAATTAATTATCCGTGTTGCAATTTATAATTAGTAATAATAATAATTTTCAAATTAATTATCCGTGTGCATCTAGTATAAGCTAGCTTGGTACAACCAGTGCACCGAGTCGTTAGTTGTTGTTAGTTTGTATGAAATCACCCATACAAAGCCTGGGCGGATCATTAGTCTGTATATAAAATTTAATTTCATGATTGCTAAAGTACTTTAATTCTTTAAATTTTAATATGCCATGGCTTTTTTATTAACTTTTGATTTGTCAATATTAGAAAAAATACTTCATGAGTACTATGTTTCATTGGCAAGTATATACCTACGTATAAAGTACCTATAAAGACAATATTGAATTCTTATGTCGATATGTATTATTTTTTTCACTTACGCAATGCGTAAAAAATTTTATAATAATAAAACGTAAATCGTTATCATTGATCTACAAAACTTTCTTAGTATATAAATTACTAAAATTACATCATAAAATACATATATTGTTTTACAATGATTGTATAGTGTTTGCCCGCAAACGTAATAACCACGATGTTGAAACTTTGCTATTGCGGGTAAACTTTGTCCGCCATTTAGCCAGTTAGCTCAATAGCAGAGCTGATTCATGGACACAAATTGGGAAATGGTGCATATCGTACATTTTAAGTAAACGAACACACAAACACGAGGCACTGAGATATTACTGTGTATTTGTGCCTTTACTAATATAAAACTAAATAAAACGAACTTACAGACCTTCTGATGGTAAGTGGCTACTACAGTCCATGAACACCTGCAGTCAACTTCAAACGAATTAGGCTACAGATGCGTTGCCACTCAGAGGTTTGAGATGGAATGTCCAGGACATAGCAGTGCAAGCTCTGCTTTTTGGCTTCAGAAATAGGTAGAGGCGGTACCTACCCAGACGGTCTCTTAGGCAGAAAACCTTGACCATTTGCTGTAGAGATGTAAATCAATGCGCGGTGATGGTTCTTAAAGAACTATGTATATCCGCGACTGCTCGTCGTTGCTGATGATAGAGAGTTGATTTTCGCAGTTACCCAGAGCCGTTCAGAGAGGAAACGTTAGTGTTTCTTGTTATATTCTGAGATTCATGATTATTTCCAACCGTCTTTAAGAAAAAGGAAGTTCTCAATTCGTCGGAATATTTTTTTTAAGTAGGCATGTTAGGGAATAATTCTTTTTTGTTAGAAAGGGGTTATTTCAGTGGTGGTCCCATTTGATTTTGTCTGTATGAGATCCACGAGAAAATCATTAAACTCTTCAACTTACAAAGGCATCTGCGCCAATAATTCTTAACAACGTCAACTGATTTCGATGGTTATATTCTTTTTTAGTTTTTTGATGTCGGTTTTTTCTTTTTTATATTTTAAGTATAGTTTTGTATGATTGAAAATATCGTATTGTATAATAAATATCGTATTGAATATACATAAATAAAATAGTGTCTGTCTGTCGTAATTACAGACAGACACTTCAATTTTATAATTAGCTAATCAAATTACTGGCTTCTATTAAGCTCAGGGAGTTATATGCATGCTATTAAGATATAAGCAACCATTTTGAGATTTGTGTCTGTCTGTATGTCTGGGCTAATCTTCGGAATGGCTGAACCGATTGTGATGAAGCTTTACGAACAGATGGAGAGCAATGCCAAGAGGGATATATATTTAATCAAACACTTAAGATTTTTTTTGATAAAACGAAATATTTGTAAAATAAATTAATATATATTTAAGACTAAAGCCAGGGTTTTAATAATTTTCTTTTGTTTTGTGTTGACATTAAATCTTTGTAATATACTGAGAGTAAGCGAACAAACCTTGCTTCTTCTTGCATTTTTATAGTTTTTATGGGGAGTGCCCCGAAGGTGCACCGAGGGCCGCTAAATTCTACCATAACTGAGGAACCTTTAAAAGTGGAGCCTATTCCTTACTAAATGACCGGCATCACAGCTGAAATTTATCTGGTAATGCAGATGATCATGGCCGGCGGTGGTCACTTCTCATAATATGAGCCGCATGCTGTTTTGCCTCCTTTTGCTATAAGTAATCTTCTATAGTATGTTGGGGAAATTAAAATAAGAAACAATATTTTTCCGTCTAAAAATATATTTTTTATCTGTAACTTTATACACGTATAATATCGTTGTAAGGCTAGAACATTGATTTGTTACTTTTGATAACGTCGTCTAGAAATTTGTATCAGGCATTACGGAATGACTTTTAAGTTGAAACGAAAGATAAATCAAAGGTGTCAAGTCAAATTTTGTCACACGACTTGCATGAATAAAAGATAAGTTTTAAAGATAAGTTAAAAAAATTGTTTAGTACGGGTTATTACACTAGATACTAAAGAGCACATGATTGATAACATAATATATAATAGCGTCTGGGAATGTGATGTATATAAATGTTTTCGTACTTAAATGTAAAAAAGATTGTATTATAAATTATTTTTTATAAAAGTCCCGCTGCGTTTCTTGCTAATTCTTCCCAGGACAGAGGTATTATCCGAACCAGTGGTAAAGTTTAAATTATTTTAAATAAGTATTCTTGTAATCTTTATTGAATAAAAATGATTCTATTCTATTCTATTGTGTAAAAACATCGTGAATAGAGAAAGCCTGTAAGTCGAAATAGAAAAGATTTCAAGTTCATGCGAAGTCACCACACGCTTTTTGACAGTGCGTGAGAAAATAACCCCTTGTAATTGCAGACCTAATTTTCATTTACAATTTGAATAGCGCAAATAGGTACCTAGTAGGAGGAAAATCAAAAATAGCACTGCTTCGGGTATAATACGAACCGAATGTCGAACCAACACTTAGGCGAGTGGGCGGACCACGAGTTCACGAAAATATATTATAAAAATATTACATTTGAAAACTCGTTTTATTACTTTTCGCGGGAGCATAGACGTAATCGTATGCGTAGACACGATTCATTCAATGTACGCATTAAATTAAATACATGCGGCGTACTTTATTCCTACTTCAGAGTGGATTAAGCTTCACGCACTGTTCTGAACATTTGCGGCAATTCGTAATATATACGTGCTTTATTAGGGGTTTTTTTTAACTAAGATTTATAAATATGGTCTTCGGTTAGTTTGTTCAATGAAAACATCTTCATATTCATTTTATCTCTGCATTGCCTAAAGGTTGAGTGGACGAGAAACCTTCAGGTAATATGTCAGTCTATACATCATTTGAAATGTATGAATTTAAATAAATAAATAAATTACTTGCAAAGTACTTCAAGTAAAAAGGAGTCATGTGATTTCTTATATTTATATTACTGAAGCCGGTTCTGAACCTTGATCGCTAATGGGATAAATGCGAGTCGTAAATTCATAGAAGCAAGCCACCTGAGCTCGCGATGGAATCAGTATCAATAAAATGATCAATTGCAATTTAAGTGTATTAATTTATCCTGTGCCCGAAAGTGAAGGAAAACATCCTTAGAAGACCTGCATGTCTGAAAATGAAAATATTTTGAAGAAAAGTGAAATCCGCAAACACTCATTGGCACCACCTGAACAAGATTGTAGAATTTCATCCAAGTTCTTAGAGTACAACGCGGCTATGTTTGTGTATATTTTCATGAAACCGTGTGAATAGGGTTTTCTCACACCAACTCACCATTCTGGTGGTATTATCGTACGTTAACTTGGTAAACAAATTAGGTGTAGTGTGTTAACAAGAAGAAGATAAAATAATAGAAATGAATGTGTGACAGAATGTTGATGAAAAATGAGCGTAGTGTAAAGAAATTAAAATCCACATAAAACATATCATGCAGAAACGTATTCTAGTCTCGTACAGCAAATTCCTAAAAATCTATTCGCTCTTATGTTGAGAAAAATTTATAAGTAAAGTAATATACTTATAATATCTGCGTTAAGAATAATACAATAGATAAGTTACCAACATCTTCCTTAATAAAATTTCATATAATTTTTTTCCATTCCATTACAGCCTATAAAAGTCCCTGAAACTGAAAGTAAAATATAACTCTCCCCCATAAATTGCGGCGGAATTTTGGCCTAATTGACACGTTTGGCAGGCGGGTTGGCAACAGCAGTTTTTTATAATTTCAAGTTGTTATCAGGAAGATGCTGCTATTCTTCTCCTGTTTACGACTTCCTTTGTTGCCTCTTACGTCACCTACAGCACGATATAGGTTAGTGGATATTCGAAAACCACCCCTACATGATTAGATGAAAATGCCATAACTTAAAAATAGTAATTCGGAATCGTTTGTACGTTCAGCAATAGATTTGATTTATCTGATAATGTATTCAAAGTTATATATGTATTCAAAATACGAACTAATATGATCTAATTACTGAGGAAAAGGAACGTTTTGCGCCATTAACCATTGCATGAATGAGCATAATAGTAACATACATGTTCACAGGTGTCTTCATGCTTCAAAAGGTATGCTAAAACGTTGATTTAAGCTAAATTTTCTCAACTTGGTGATCGTTAAGTCGATATCATTAATCAATAAATTAGCAACTCGATAGATTTGCTAATCAGTACTTAGTTTGATCAGATTTTAAAGTTGGAGAGAAACTTCAACGGGTTGATGGTGATAAAGTAAAAGAAGAAGAATAAGATATGATTTAATATATAGTACTATAATTTAACTACTTTTTGAGTCATTACTGGTTTTTTTCTGGGTTCGAATCCCAAGCCGGGAATCAGTTGTTCAATTTTTTGTCAAGGAACTCTCAGTAACAGCCCGTTGACAAGAAGAGGGTATTTCACCCCTGTGCCTCGGAAAGCATGTAAAGCCCTCGGTCCTGCGCCTGATCTCTCTCCGGTCGTGTCAGATAGCCGCCCGAATAGAGAGTGCACTTGTGCTGGTGCATACACTCGTGCACTATAATCCTGTCCTGCGCAGATGGCTGGTCTAGTCTTCGTTGAGGCCGACCGCTGGTCGTGAACCAATCCTAACACAAACATTTTAAGCTTAATTGAACTGATGTGCAATTTTACAAGAACATTTCTGTGCTGCACACATCACGCGCAAACATTTGCTTGTGCTGTCCAGCTTTTTACATTTTTTTAATAGAATAAAGGTGACAAACGAGCACACAGGCCACCTGATGGTAAGTGGATACTGTGGACCATCTACATTTATCCTCGATTAAGAATCAAAATGCAGATATGTTGTCACCACTGAGGACTAAGATATAATGCCAGTAAAAAGGGTCTCCGGTTGTCTAAACTGACCATTCAAAACACAGCAGCATTTAACTGTTATTTTACCCTGGTATTCTGTGAGAGCGTGGTTCTTCCCCGGTCGAGTCGACCCTTTCGTGCTACAACCATAATATAGCTGCAGCATGACTATAACACGTATAAAACATACGTCAACGTATGAAAAGTAACCGTGTAGTGACGGTGTAAGAATATCCACTACCCCATATCGTCCCGTGGATGTAGTAGTAGGGGACAGAGGGAAAAAACAGATAGGCAGGATCATCTTCCTAACAACAACTAAAAAATTAAATAATTGCGGTTGCCAACTTACCTGTTATAGGCAATATGTTCAGGGGGTCTTTTAATAGGCTGTAACGGTAATAGCAACGTAAAAACTTCTTTACGTTAGAACGTGTATATATTGACTTTTATATAGCTTTGAAAAAAAAGAAACTTATACGATATCGCTTTGATTGAACCATTTTGTTTGATGTTAGGGCGCGATATTGCAAACCCATTTGACCCCGGACGGCATAGGCTCACGTGAATCGTTTTCAAACGACGAGCACTCTAGTCAACGCTCCATTACTTCGTCAATAATTTTAAGCACTGTGGAGATACTGGCCAGCCACGTTAGAATTAAAATGTCGAAACGAGGTATTTTGCTGCAGTTTAAATGTCTATTTTACAATTTTGTGTTAAGGTAAGAGGAGTTTTTTATATAGTAGCAAGGTTGATATCCGAGCACACAGGTCATGAACAAGGTAAGTGCTGATGATGCTGTGACTCGTAGACATGTCATATCGTAGATTAAGAATCTAAATGATACGTTGTTATCTCTGCGCACTACGATGCAATGCCAAAATAGCAGTGCCAGTACTTTTGTATTCCGGTTTGACGGATAAAGAGAGCCAGTGTAATTACAGCTGTAGACGCATTCCATCTTAGTCCTTAGAGGTGACAATGCAATTGCAGTTTTATCTGCTTGAAATTGTAATTTCATTTGATACTTCAGTTTTAAAAAAGATAATATTTCTCCAGTTTTCCACACTCACCATACATAACTCAGCAGTAATATGCTGCTATTGAAGTTGGTATTCTGTGTGGCGAGTATGGTACTACCACGGGTCGAGTTGACCCATTTGTGGTGTAACACTAATACAGCTGCAGTGTTGCTCTACCACGTAAGAAGTCATCTTCGCGCATTTCACTTTGCTGACTCACAGACGAGGCTATGGCGACTGTTGGCGGAAAATTCACGCGACATTGGTGAACCCTGATTTCTTATAATGGTAATGGGGAGCAGCATTGCTAGTGCGAGGATGTTATGTATTAGGTGGACTTTAAGTTCGTTTGTCACTTCAAAGATATATAAAAATATTTTTTTATTGGGTACTCGTATATATTAATTATTGGAAATTTATGTTAACTCATGATGTTTTACTTCATCGCCGGTGAATAGGTAATTAAAACTTAAGTAAGCAATAATTTTAGTGTTATAAGCACAGATATTTGAACTAAGCAGACCACTTACTATGAAATTTTGAGTAGGTAAATTGCCCTAAATTGCCCTTGCTCTACGCAAGGGCAATGAGATATCATAATCAGATAGGAATATCAAATGAATTGTTTCATATTTACCATAGTAGTGACGCTTGGCGGCGGTTTAAAAACCTTAGTTTTTAATTATTTATGCTCTTATCAAGGGACGTTGCTGCCTATATCTCCAGTTTCGATTTCGATTTCAATTTGAATTCTTTTACCAAAGGTTTCGTTTTCTGACTCTCGCTCAAAAAAGCTCTTGCTATTCATACGGCAAATAAGATGATTGTTTATTTTAATGATTATGTGCAAAGTATTATAATGTATCAAGTAAGCATGAATTTTATTAAGCACCTGAAACTTAAAAAAAGTGATAATTAAACGCGATAAAATTTGCAATAATGATTTTATTTAACGTCGGTTAATTTTTTGTAAATAGTCCGACTAAAATACTATTTAAAATAGGTTAAGTTTAAGTTAATATTGTAAATAGGTTAAAATTTAGTTTCATTCAATGTTAATATTATTTTCAAAAGCAGAATAAATAATTTCATTAATCAGTCCAAGACGAACTCACGATACAGTCATTTGGGATGTTGCATGCAATTACTCGAAAGTTGTAGAGTGGCAATCTGCATTTGGGATTAGACTGTCCGTTTTGTTTTCTGACTGAATTCACACAACACTTCCATTTCATTAAATAGTATTAAGCATAATATGGAGTATACTGACATTTTTACTTTTTAACGTCAGTCTGCAGGCTATATTACTACGTAAATTTTGATGCTCTTTATTATTTGAAGCATGCTATAAAGTTTAAAAGGAAAGTAAAGCAGTTATAAATAGGTACTTATTCAGTAAAGCATAAGTAAAAAGCAAGGACGAATTACACATTCTTTTAATCGAATTTTTCGCGTGATCACATGTATGTATATTATATGTTTGCATTCATGTTTGTCTTTTCCTTAGTGACCTCCTGAAATCCATATGTTTGACGTATTCTAGAGCCATGTGTCACCATTCGTTTTTATATCTGGGGTGTGTGAGGCTACATTTTATGGTAATTAATACGTCGCTATTATGGTAAAATATGTAATGTGTGTATAGTTATATCTTATATATATATATATATATATATATATATATATATATATATATATATATATATATATATATATATATATATATATGTCTAGTGTTACATCTTTATAATAAGCACATCAATATTATCTAACTCAAAAAATATTGATCAGACCTTGATCAAATTTATATGGGACCACATGAGAAGCATCAGCTTTCAAATAAAAAAGAATCATCGAAATCGGTTCACCCAGAAAAAAGTTATGAGTTAACACACATAAAAAAAACATACAGTCGAATTGAGTACCTCCTCCTCTTTGAAGTCGGTAGAAAAGGAATAACTTTGTACCCCTTTTTAAGCATATTACGTGCACGGAGGAGTGTAAGATTTGGCATAGTTAAAGATCATAATATGGAGAATGAGTGCAGAAAGCGAAAATTTATATATACCTAATGTTATGTAATACAAATACATTGAAAAACTGCCAATGTCAAACATATAATATTCTGTGGTCAAACAGTCGCATAGAGTATAGAATGTCTGTATGTATGTCTGAATGTATTTCAACATGTTGCCAGCAAATGATTACTGGCTGAGCAAATGATTACTACTGAATGAACTGTGAATTTTGTGTGATTTCAAATGTTCCATTTTCAATAGTCTGTGAAGAGTATGTCAAGGCAAATAAGCGTTTATTTTATATTTTGTTTATTATGAATATTAAATACCTTTGTTTTATATATTAATGTGCTGTTAAAAGGAAAATGAAGCTTGCTTTATGTACAAACTTAAAAATTTAATTGAATTACGGTCGAATTTCGACCACTTGGTGACCATTACTGTGTGTAAATTCATGTATTCCACAAATATTCCTGAAAATAATACAAAGATTCCTGAAATATCCTTATATCAACATGCGCAGTATTTAAGCTCTAACAGGAATTTAAACTAAAATATTTTTATTTCTTTTTAAAACTAGGTTTATAGTCAAAATAATAAAAAAAATCTGTAATAAAATAAAATTTTCTGTTAATATAAAATAATATATAGAACTAAATATACATAAATAAAAGTAAATAACAATATTCAAAAGCACCTCGGGTGTTAATAAACTGCAACGATTATTCATATTCAAAAATTTAATGAAATTTTCAATGATGATGAAAAATATTTTAAATCATATTTCGAAAATAATCCCGCAGCCAAGCTTGAAATATTTTCGCCTTAAAACACAAAAACAACTCGAAATCAGAACGAGGTCAGCGTAATGTACACACAAAGCCAATTAACTACTTCGTACGACTTTAATTTATTATATGCAGAGACACGAATCTTTTGAACAGGTAACTTTTTAAATATGCATGGTATCGACGTTAATTGCCATTCAAACTCTAACCGTCCTTAGTAATTTCACATTATTTATAATATAATATAAGTACTACATAAAATTATCGAATATTTAGGTGTGATTTTTCCACCGTCGGGTAAAAGTTATCAATAAATTATAAATTGACTGATTAAATAAATAAGTGAAACAATTGAACTATTTTTTTATTCATACCATTGTAATTTTTAATTAGTTTATGTTGTATTTACTCATTTGAATAACTTTTGTTTCGTTACAGTCCACTGCTGAACATAGGCCTCCCCCATAGATTGCCTCATAGAGGAGACATTTGCCATAGTCAAGCGGGTTATGAACCGCAGTTTTTTATTTTTAGTCGCTATTAGGAAGACGCTGCTGCCCATCTCCTGATTTGTTTCCCTCTGTCGCCTCTTACGACACCCACGGGATGATATGGGTTAGTAGATATCTTACACCGCCACTACACGGCGAGAATATCCACTGACGTAACTTTTATTCAATAATTGAAAAATCAGCTCTTAAGCATTTAGATATTTGTTAATATATCATTGAAAACGACATTGATTAAAACGAGGGTCCTGTTCGATTTCCGCTTACAGTCAACTATATAGCTATTTAATGTCATGCATTCATTTTGTAATGAATGTATTTATCCTATCAGTCCGTTGCTAAACAGATAGATTGCTTCATGATTGGGGAATTTTTGCCATAGTTGGCACGCTTGGAAGGCGGGTCGCCAACCGCAATTTTTTAATTTTCGTGGTTTGCTTCCCTCTGTCGCCTCTTACGACACTCACGGGGCGATATGATGTAGTGGATAATCTTACACCGCCTCTACATAGGTAGTCAATGGCATAATTATAATATTTTCAACCACACTAAGCGATTAAGCTTTAGAATTTTTTACTACGGTATAACACGTAATTACCTCTTTATATATCTCTGTAAATAAAAAGAATTTTGAAAATCTCACGTTACAAACATTATTCGTTTTAAATTAAAAAAAAATCATTTTAATTATTATTAACTTAGGGATCCCTCTCGGCTCCGCCTGGATAGAATCTATTAATGTGGTGTTATTTAGATTTAATATAGTCAAACACCATTTACTTCATCAATTATACGTTTTTTTCAAAAATACTTTAAGGGTATCGAATAACATATAGTCTATATCTCTCCTAGTATTACTATCTATCTATACATATAAATTTTCATCTAAATCGGTTTCGCCATTCCGAAGATTAGCCTGGACAGACAGACAGACAAAATTTAAAAAATTGTTAGTTATGTAAATAGCATGCACATAACCCATTGAGCTTAATAGAAGCCAGTTATTTCAATATTACAGACAGACACTTCAATTTTATTTATATGTTTAGATTACAAATTAGGTTTCTCTGTCGTTATTTGTCGTGTATTGCGGAGTATCCATTACCTAATTTCGTCCCAAGGGTGTCGTAAGAAGCAGGAACGAAAAATGCATATATGTTTTTTTTTAAAATAGAATAAGTAATGGTAAGTGGATGCTGTGGCCCATAGACATCTACATCTAACATCGATTAAGAATCAAAATGCAGATGCGTTGACCTCAGGACTAAAATGGAATGTGTCGTTACCAGTAAAAAGGGTTTCCCGTTCACTACACTCACCATATGAAACACAGCAGCATTATTCTGCTGTTTCACGCTGGTATTCTATAAGAGTGTGGTCCTAACTCGGTGAACCGACCTATTTGTGCTGCAGCTATAAATAGCTGCGACATGGCTATACCGTAAACGTAAACATATATATTTTCAGATACACCTTTTTGTTCATTACTGAGTAAGTGTGGTAGCACTTAAAGTATCTATTACCAATTTATTATAAGCTTATGCTGTATTTTGAACTGGGGCCGGTCTAATGTTGTTAAGTTCAGTATCACAACCTGATGATAATATTAAAATTTTGTAAATAATATTTTTTGTCTATAGAAAGCCTTATTTTTTTCATATATTTTCGTTTTCATATTGCTTATCAATCATTTGGAAGTTGGCCTTACTATTTTAATAATTTTGAAGTAAATAAATATATCAATTCAAATTCAAAACCTCTCAACCTGACCTGGTAAGACATGCCAATAGTCGGTGGATGCAAGTGGCTCAGGCCAGTGTTCAGAGTACAGTGTACAGTGTGACAGTGTATGGGATTACTTAGAGAAATATGTTAAACATAAAAGAAATTTCAATGACTATAGTTACCAGTACTGCCCAACAAGAGTCCACTGCTGAACATAGGTTTCCCGCACAGATTGCATCATATCATTATTTACGTGTAGTGACGGTGTAAGAATATCCTCTACCCCATATCGGCCTGTTGGTGTCGTAAGAGGCGACAGGAGGAAACCACTAGGACATAGGCAAAAGTGTCTTGCTAATAACAACTAATAAAACAAAAAAGCGGTTGTCAACCCGCCTGCCAAGCGTGGCAACTATGGCAAATCCCCTAATAACTACCAGATTACAAAAATATTCAAATCGCAAAAGTTTCAATGCAGCGCTTACTATGGTGTAAGGCTTTGGTTCTGCTATCGTTAATACATTCGTAAACCTGGGCGATTACTGCAAGCCCTCCTGGCTTGAAAACACCTACAATCCATTAATGGGCTGGTATACGCTGGTAATTATGATCCACTTACCATCAGGTGGACTGTTTGCTTGATTGTCAACCTTATTCTATATAAAAAATTAAGTAATCCAATATTCACATCAATTGGTTCTTTCCAATATTCTATTCATTTTGTTTTGTAAACAAAGGAAAACCAAAACATCTTAATATAGGTAATAGACCGGACATTGACCAACGTCCGTGTCCTTTTCAATTACCGCCATGTATCGTCAAAGAGTGGTACTAAATTTTAGCGACTTTAGACAAAGAGCCTTCTACTCAACCAATAGATGTCATTTATGGTTAACTGAAAATAATATATTAACGCTAGGTTTTCTTAGAACATTAACTTAAAATTCTACGCAAAGTGCGAGTGCGGCACAAACCAAGTTTGTTAGTTTGTGTCAATTGGTACAAATGTAAATGACAAAAAATTGTAGCGATGGCCAGTCTATCTCTTCTTCCTCTGTTTAATTTCCCTCTGATTTTATTTTTGTAATACACGAGTTTTCTAGCTTTAGTGCAATAATGTGAGGCATACTGATGCTGGAAAGTCGTTTTAAGGAAATGTGTTATTAACATTCTTTGAAATTCATTTTCAGTGTTTTTGGATAGATTTTTTCCGTCTATTGACCTCGGATGCCTCGTCCGTTAATCGGCAGGGTGTACCGCGTGCTGGTAAACTTTGAACATATTGTTTGTAATATTCAAGTGACAAACGAAGTTACAGTACATCTGACGTTAAGTGGCTATTGCAGCTCACGGACACCTACAACCAACTTTAAACAAAGAAGGTTATGGACGCGTTGTCACCTGCCAGCCTGTAATCGTACTGGCTCTCTTTCAGCCATTTCATTCTATTCAGATAGGACCACAGCAGTGCACGCTCTTCTATTTAGTGGTAAAAATAGGTAAGACTGTGGTAGCTACCCAGACGGACTGCTAGGCAGAAAAAAAGTCCTACCTCCTGGCGCTTAGAGAAAGGGTTGCTATATGGGGTATATTTCATCTTAATTAGACCGTTAAAGTCCGCCGCTGGTTTGGCGATTGTAGTACTAGATGTTTCGTGTCTTTCTGTTTTCTGTTTCGTTTTTTACTAGAAACGAGACATTTCAGTTTGGTCCGCAGGGGTGACGACGCATATGCATTTTGATTATTAATCGAGGATAGACGTAGATATCTATGGGTCTCATCTTCCACTTATCATCAGGTGAACTGTGTCACACTTATTCTATAAAAAGTCTAAATTCTCCCGTAGCAGGAAAAATCTACCGTAATAGTACCGCTAAGCAGACAAATTGACGGCCGCGGCACCATACGTCTCTATTTCTGCTCTCCGTCTCTAGTCTAGTCTGCTAGCTGTTTTATGTCTGTTTACGATTTAAAAGATGAGACGATATGGATACGCTTCTATCTATCTTACGCTATAATATGTTTCTGGCTTTTCTCAGTAATTTTAACGATACCCAGGGGCTTAAAAATATGATACGTTTGATATATGAAATGATTATTTTAAATTCTGTCTCCACGCTTAGTTAACGGTAATTTTAACCCCAACTCTAACGCTATGCATGTAATTTATAAATGTTACATTTTAATGTTTTTCCCAAACGGAGCAATCCGCTTATTTTTTCTCTGGAGAGACCATTAAAACGTATCACTTTTATTGTCGACCATTATTTTAGCTTTGATACTAATTTAAATGTTTTTTTTTAATGATCATATCTTTCAATGTCTGAAACTTTACGTTGTTTATACTGTACAATGTCTTAATTTACATAATACAATATCCATATGTAAAAATGAAATTATTTAAAAACTAAAATTATCCAACAGTCTTACTCTCCGCTGTATAGTAAGTACCAATAACGCTGGATGCGTTTCCATTGATTACACTTCGATTTATTATTATGGATTTCAAATGCTATCTAAAATCTTTAAATATCAAGCTTTAAAAAAAAGTAAAGCTAACTTCAAAGAACTAAAATGAATAAAATAATTTCCTTATAATAGCTTTGAAAGCATCGATCACTAATAAAAAACTAGATACACAAATCCCATGCAAAGTTGTAGTTGTACCTACACAATCCAATGCTCTAAAAGCTGTCGCCAATTGTTTTGACGTAATTCTAGTTGAAATAAATATACATTAATGTAAATTGAACCTTAAATGCATTGGCTAAAGTTGTATTCACAAAGCTACGTACAAATTAAAAGCGCACCCAAATGTTCGAGTGCGCGCTTATTCGGTAAGGACATTTCTTGTCACTGATTGTGTATCTAGTTTTTTATTAGTGATCGATGTTTGAAAGCGATGTTAAGACGTAGTGTATACAAGAATTAAAGCCCCGACTTCAGAAGCTGTTATGTAGAAATTATTTTGTTCCTTTTGTTTCTTTGAAGTCGCTTATACTTTTTATAAAAGTTTAATTTTTGACTGTACTTATGAGTGGACTTATGAATATCTCTAGTTCAAGTTAACAACTAGAATGTCGTCTAAATAGTTACACTAAAATCTTCGTTCTCTATTTTCCCACCGTTAGAGGTGATTTTTTTCTTCAAATAAGGGACAACCTCTACAGTATTATATTTCTATTTAATAATAAAATAATCATTCAAATCGGTTCACAATTGGCGAAGATATTGCGTAACATACATACAAGAAAGATCATATAGGGAAGGCCCTATGTTCAGCAGAGGACTGTAGGATATTAGATGGATGGATGTACAGATGGTAGAGCAATGTTGTAGCGGATTATGGCTGGAGTGCAAATGATTTGGATCAAATTGGGAATGATCACGCTTGTTCGTGTTTCCAATGGTGAATGACAAGAACCGGAGCACTTTTTGACTGGTAAGCATTTATCATTGCCTTTTGGGACGACAAGGCATCTATTTTAGAATTGTAAATCTTAATCGAGGATATATATGTAGATCAAATCTATTTACCATCAGGTGGACTGCGTAATTGTTTATCGTCATTTATATAAAAATTACTACAGAGAGAAATAGATGAATTAGGGGACTGACAACAGAACCAGTCGTCAATCCAAAGATTTATTATGTCAACTTCTGGTGATTATTCCAGAGTTTTGAAATGTAAAATTTAAAAGTCATTTGCGAAGCGCTTCAGTGTGTATTGTAATATTTAATTGATCTGAATACATACTAGTGTAATGAGATTGATTGGCCTGGTTCAGTGATAGTGAAGTGACTCACTGAGATCCGAGGGACTGAATGGTTTGATATATAGTCAATCTGAGAATTACCATTGATACTGTGTGCTAACGTAAATAAAAGTAAATTTTGGTGACAGTTGAGGTAATTTACAACTAAAAGACAGTATATTTTTTATAAACAGACGTTTATTCGTATAAAAAAGAATATAAAAATAAAAATGTAAAAGGATGAAAAAGTTATTACTAAATACTAAATTTTCTTAATAAAAATAAAAGACTCATGCACTATAATGCTGTCCTGCGTAGATGGCTAGTCTTCGTTAAGTCAGGCCGCCGTGACCGGATATTTGGTCTCGAGGACATTATTAATAGTGTGATGAGAATCATTGAAACATTACACATTTTTATTATAGTCTAAGTAAACTAAATATAATCTATATATAAAATCAATTTGTGCGTTAGCCTTGCAAACACTGAAAATGGCCTGACCGATTTTGATGAAATTTTAGTAAGTCCCCGGATGGTTTAAATTCACATTTGGACCCAGATGGCGCTGTTGTCGAGATCCAGAAATCACCAAGAAGCCGGGCATCGCTAGTATTGTAAATTTAATAATAAGGAAACGAATGAGATAATATCCTACTAATTACAGAAAAATATACTAACCACAATAACAATTTTAATTGATAGTTTATACTAACTTTGTCAATTCTGTTTTATAGAATATGAAATGGCTTTATTTTTACAATCTAAAGCGCTGAATAATTTGAAAATGACAAGTACTTACGTCAGTTTTCAGAGGTGACATGGAAATTGAATAATGTTTCCATATCACGATTGAAAATGGATTTTCTTTATGAATAAATGTATATTTTATTTATTTTTAAAATACATGGTTGTTTGCACAAAATAAATATGTAGGAGAAAGGGAAAGGGTATGCTGAATAAGAAGTCAGATTACAAGATATTGATGTTTTATTAATTATAAATCACCAGGGCACTTTTATATTAATGATAATAATTTCAAATGAATTATCCGTGTGCGTCTAGGATAAGCGATTGGTACAACCAGTGCAATTGACAGCCAGAGCCAAGACTGCCCGCCCAGGCGTAAAGAACATTCACCACCTCCCGCCTCCGGAACCGGGGCAGGGAGGTGGTGAATGCTCTTTAGATACCATGCAGCCGGCTGCGTGGTTATGTGGGACTCACTATGAAACCCAAGTGCCCACCAATAAACACCACCTGTGGACTGGCGGCCTGAGGGCCTTTCGCCGTATCGGAAGCGAGCCCTGGGGAATGGGCGCTGTCGCTGCGCAGTCGTTTATGCGCGCAAAACGTCGAGCGGGGAGGAATCGAGCGTGCCGCGCTGGATGCACGTTGTTTACACCTGCTACCGGCGTACGACGACGCCACCGTCATGCCGTCACGGCCATGCTGACATGCGTACACATTCAGCAATATGTTCTAGTCCGGTCTATATCGATCAGTATTAGTATTGGACCGGTTCCTTTGAACCTGCAACACTAATCAGTTTTGGTCCGGCAATATGCCCTTCAAAGCTTCTTTTTTTAAATGGAATCATTCCTTTTTTCTCTTTTTTTTTTCAAGTACCGTTTATGCTAGTCCGGAATCACTATTCCCTGTAGCCATATCATTGGACCGGCAAAGCCCTGCAATGATGGTAAGAACCATTTTTTTTTCTTACTCTTTTTTTTTCAAGTACTGTAGCCAAGACATTATGGAGTGGGGCTGGATCCGATCCCACTCCTGATGTAGGAGAAAGAAATTTATTAATTATAAATTGCACCAGGGCACTTTTATAATTAATGATAATAATTAATTTCAAATTAATTATCCGTGTTGCAATTTATAATTAATAATAATAATTAATTTCAATTTAATTATCCGTGTGCGTCTAGTATAAGCTAGCTTGGTACAACCAGTGCACCGAGTCGTTAGTTGTTGTTAGTTTGTATGAAATCACCCGTACAAAGCCTGGGCGGATCGTTAGTGTGTATATAAAATTTAATTTCATGATTGCTAAAGTACTTTAATTCTTTAAATTTTAATATGCTATGGCTTTTTTATTAACTTTTGATTTGTCAATATTAGAAAAAACACTTCATGAGTACTATGTTTCATTGGCAAGTAGATACCTACGTATAAAGTACGTATAAAGACAATATTGAATTCTTATGTCGATATGTATTATTTTTTTCACTTACAATGCGTAACAAATTTTATAATAATAAAACGTAAATCCTTATCATTGATCTACCAACATTTTCTTAGTATATAAATTACTAAAATTACATCATAAAATACAAATATTTTTTTACAATGATTGTATAGTGTTTGCCCGCAAACGTAATAACCACGATGTTGAAACTTTGCTATTGCGGGTAAAGTTTGTCCGCCATTTAGTTAGCTCAATAGCAGAGCTGATTCATGGACACAAATTGGGAAATGGTGCATATCGTACATTTTAAGTAAACGAACACACAAACACGAGGCACTGAGATATTACTGTGTATTTGTGCCTTTACTAATATAAAACTAAACAAAACGAACTTACAGACCTTCTGATGGTAAGTGGCTACTACAGTCCATGAACACCTGCAGTCAACTTCAAACGAATCAGGCTACAGATGCGGTGCCACTCAGAGATTTGAGATGAAATGTCCAGGACATAGCAGTGCAAGCTCTGCTTTTTGGCTTCAGAAATAGGTAGAGGCGGTGCCTACCCAGACGGTCTCTTAGGCAGAAAACCTTGACCCTTTACTGTAGAGATGTAAATCAATGCGCGGTGATGGTTCTTAAAGAACTATGTATATCCGCAACTGCTCGTCGTTGCTGATGATAGAGAGTTGATTTTCGCAGTTACCCAGAGCCATTCAGCGAGGAAACGTTAGTGTTTCTTGTTATATTCTGAGATTCATGATTATTTCCAACCGTCTTTAAGAAAAAGGAAGTTCTCAATTCGTCGGAATATTTTTTTATGTAGGCATTTTCAGGAATAATTCTTTTTTGTTAGAAAGGGGTTATTTCAGTGGTGGTCCCATTTGATTTTGTCTGTATGAGATCCACGAGAAAATCATTAAACTCTTCAATTTACAAAGGCATCTGCGCCAATAATTCTTAACAACGTCAACTGATTTCGATGGTTATATTCTTTTTTAGTTTTTTGATGTCGGTTTTTTCTTTTTTATATTTTAAGTATAGTTTTGTATGATTGAAAATATCGTATTGTATAATAAATATCGTATTGAATATACACATAAATAAAATTGAAGTGTCTGTCTGTCAAAATTACAGACAGACACTTCAATTTTATAATTGGCTAATCAAATTACTGGCTTCTATTAAGCTCAGGGAGTTATATGCATGCTATTAAGATATAAGCAACCATTTTGAGATTTGTGTCTGTCTGTATGTCTGGGCTAATCTTCGGAATGGCTGAACCGATTGTGATGAAGCTTTACGAACAGATGGAGAGCAATGCCAAGAGGGATATATATTTAATCAAACACTTAAGATTTTTTTTGATAAAACGAAATATTTGTAAAATAAATTAATATATATTTAAGACTAAAGCCGGGGCGGGTTTTTAATAATTTTCTTTTTGTTTTTGTGTTGACATTAAATCTTTGTAATATACTGAGAGTAAGCGAACAAACCTTGCTTCTTCTTGCATTTTTATAGTTTTTATGGGGAGTGCCCCGAAGGTGCACCGAGGGCCGCTAAATTCTACCATGACTGAGGAACCTTTAAAAGTGGAGCCTATTCCTTACTAAATGACCGGCATCACAGCTGAAATTTATCTGGTAATGCAGATGATCATGGCCGGCGGTGGTCACTTCTCATAATATGAGCCGCATGCTGTTTTGCCTCCTTTTGCTATAAGTAATCTTCTATAGTATGTTGGGGAAATTAAAATAAGAAACAATATTTTTCCGTCTAAAAATATATTTTTTATCTGTAACTTTATACACGTATAATATCGTTGTAAAGCTAGAAGATTGATTTGTTCCTTTTGAAAACGTCGTCTATAAATTTGTATCAGGCATTACGGAATGACTTTTAAGTTGAAATGAAAGATAAATCAAAGTCAAACTCTGTCACACGACTTGCATAAATAAAAGATAAGTTTTATCATATTATATTAATAATTCCAATAACTTTTCCCAAGGTACTAACAGAGTAACAGGGTCCAGTAAGAATGGTTGGTTGTAAATTTGTGCTGCAAATTGCCCGAATAGTCGTGAATTTGAAAATTTAAAATTAACTTCGATATAATTCGTAAAATTACTTTCATTTAATGTGAATTATTCGCGTTAAAATAGGAAATCATGGGTACATATGACATTTAAACCATTAACAAAACTAAAAACTAAAAATTACTTACCTGAACTATAAAGTTTTCATATCAATCTTTTAAATAGCTTTTCATCTATAATTATTAATACTTGAGCAGCTTGCTAATCGCATGTGCTTGACTGTTAAGTCAAAGAGTCAGTAGTTCCTTCATGGGGCATTGTATATAATAGAAAAAATGCAGGCCATCAAAAAGTTTATAATTTTTATTAAGCAAAAATTGTTTAATACGGGTTATTACACTAGATACTAAAGAGCACATGATTGATAACATAATATATAATAGCGTCTGGGAATGAGGTGATTTAGATACAGCATAGTAGCGCCATGATGTATATAAATGTTTTCGTACTTAAATGTAAAAGATTGCATTATAAATTATTTTTTATAAAAGTCCCGCTGCGTTTCTTGCTAATTCTTCCCAGGACAGAGGTATTTTCCGAAGTAGTGGTAAAGTTTAAATTATTTTAAATAAGTATTCTTGTAATCTTTATTGAATAAAAATGATTCTATTCTATTCTATTGTGTAAAAATATCGTGAATAGAGAAAGCCCGAAAGTAAGTCGAAATATAAAAGATTTCAAGTTCATGCGAGGTCACCACACTCTTTTTGACAGTGCGTGAGAAAATAACCCCTTGTAATTGCAGACCTAATTTTCATTAAAATTTCAATAGCGCGAATAGGTACCTAGTAGAAGAAAAATCAAAAATAGCACTGCTTCGGGTATAATACGAACCGAATGTCGAACCAACACTTAGGCGATTGGGCAGACCACGAGTTCACGAAAATATATTATAAAAATATTACATTTGAAAACTCGTTTCTCCATCTTTACTCATTCGCACAATAAAATTACTTTTCGCGGGAGCATAGACGTAATCGTATGCGTAGACACGTTTCATTCAAAGTACGCATTAAATTAGACACACGCGGCGTACTTTACTCCTACTTTAAAGTGGATTAAGCTTCACGCACTGTTCTGAACATTTGCGGCAATCGTAATATATACTTGCTTTATTACGGGTTTTTTTAACTAAGATTTATAGTTTTGGTTTTCGGTTAGTTTGTTCAATGAAAACATCTTCATATTCATTTTATCTCTGCATCGCCTAAAGGTTGACTGGAAGAGAACCTTCAGGTAATATGTCAGTCTATACATCATATTAAATGTATGAATTTAAATAAATAAATAAATTACTTGCAAAGGACTTTAAGTAAGAAGGAGTCATATGATTTCTTATATTTATATTACTAAAGCCGGTTCTGAACCTTGATCGCTAATGGGATAAATGCGAGTCGTAAATTCATAGAAGCAAGCCACCTGAGCTCGCGATGGAATCAGTATCAATAAAATGATCAATTGCAATTTAAGTGTATTAATTTATCGTGTGCCCGAAAGTGAAGGAAAACATCCTTAGAAGACCTGCATGTCTAAAAATAAAAATATTTTGAGGAAAAGTGAACTCTGCGAACACTCAGTGGCACCACCTGAACAAGATTGTAGAATTTCATCCAAGTTCTTAGAGTACAACGCGGCTATGTTTGTGTACATTTTCATGAAACCGTGTGAATAGGGTTTTCTCATAACAACTTACCATTCTGGTGGTATTATCATACGTTAACTTGGTATACAAATTAGGTGTAGTGTGTTAAAAAGGAGAAGATAAGATAATAGAAATGAATGTGTGACAGAATGTTGATGACAAATGAGCGTTGTGTAAAGAAATTAAAATCCACATAAAACATATCAAGCAGAAACGTATTCTAGTCTCGTACAGCAAATTCCTGAAAATCTATTCGCTCTTATGTTGAGAAAAATTTAGAAGTAAAGTAATAGCCTTAGAATGTACCACCACTACGGGGCGCACACCTAGTGGGCTTTTAGAAAGGGTTTTGGAGAAGAGAAGAATAAGTTAAAAATATTTTTAGAAATTTGTTTTTCTTGTTTTCTAAAGATCTTTAATACTGACAGGCACGTGGTAGATCAGCTCTTAGAATTGAAAGTAACATTTATGATGGTATGACAATCAAACTCAGATAGCTCGCGTTTAACAAAATTTTAAGCGAGCATCCGGACCCTGACTTATTACAGAGTACTTATAATATCTACGTTAAGAATGATACAATGGATAAGTTACCAACATCTTCCTTAATAAAATCTCATATAATTTTTTTCCATTCCATTACAGCCTATAAAAGTCCCTGAAACTGAAAGTAAAATATAACTCTCCCCCATAAATTGCGGCGGAATTTTGGCCCAGGTGATGTTTGGCAGGCGGGTTGGCAACAGCAGTTTTTTATAATTTCAAGTTGTTATCAGGAAGATGCTGCTATTCTTCTCCTGTTTACGTCTTCGTTTGTTGCCTCTTACGTCACCTACAGCATGATATAGGTTAGTGGATATTCTAAAACCACCCCTACATGATTAGATGAAAATATCATAACTTAAAAACAGTAATTCGGAATCGTTTGTACGTTCAGCTATAGATTTGATTTATCTGATAATGTATTCAAAGTTATATATGTATTGAAAATACATAATATGATCTAATTACTGAGGAAAAGGAACGTTTTGCGCCATTAACCATTGCATGAATGAGCATAATAGGAACATACATGTTCTCATGTGTCTTCATGCTTCAAAAGGTACGCTAAAACGTTGATTTAAGCTAAATTTTCTCAACTTGGTGATCGTTAAGTCGATATCATTAAGTCAATAAATTAGCAACTCGATAGATTTGCTAATCAGTACTTAGTTTGATCCATTGATATATATGTACGACGCACTAGATTTCGCATTCCGAACATTCACTATGTTCAACTGAACTGTACTGCAATCCGTACACCTTACTTTAATGTCATTTACTGTGGCTTCAATATTCATACAGTGTGGAGCGGCGATAATAATAGAGATTTCAAATTAAAATTTAAACCTTACGTAAATACCAATTCAGTAGCCAAGTAAGTAAAATTTAATGTTGTTCAAGTGAATAAATAGGTAATAATATCGTAATATTTTACTATCTACCGCGCATGCGCGAAGACATAGAGTAGCGCACATTTTTTGTTTGGAAGAGCTTCTCTAGTACGTAGTACATATAACTCAATGGTTTGATCAGATTTTAAAGTTGGAGAGAAACTTCAATGGGCTGATGGTGATAAATTAAAAGAAGAAGAATAAGATATGATTTAATATATAGTACTATAATTTAACTACTTTTTGAGTCATTTCTGGTTTTTTTCTGGGTTCGAATCCCGGGCCGGGTCAGAAATCAGTTGTTGAATTTTTTGTCAAGGAACTCTCAGTAACAGCCCGTTGACAAGAAGAGGGTATTTCACCCCTGTGCCTCGGAAAGCATGTAAAGCCCTTTGTCCTGCGCCTGATCTCTCTCCGGTCGTGTCAGATAGCCGCCCGAATAGAGAGTGAACTTGTGCTGGCGCATACACTCGTGCACTATAATCCTGTCCTGCGCAGATGGCTGGTCTAGTCTTCGTTGAGGCCGGCAGCTGGTCGTGAACCAATCCTAACACAAGCATTTTAAGCTTAATTGAACTGATGTGCAATTTTGCAAGAATATTATTAACGTTAATAACATTTCTGTGCTGCACACATCACGCGCAAACATTTGCTTGTGCTGTCCAGCTTTTTACATTTTTTTAATAGAATAAAGGTGACAAACGAGCACACAGGCCACCTGATGGTAAGTGGATACTGTGGACCATCTACATTTATCCTCGATTAAGAATGAAAATGCAGATGTGTTATCACCACTGAGGACTAAGATATAATGCCAGTAAAAAGGGTCTCCGGTTATCTAAACTGACCATTCAAAACACAGCAGCATTTAGCTGTTATTTTACCCTGGTATTCTGTGAGAGCGTGGTTCTTCCCCGGTCGAGTCGACCCTTTCGTGCTACAACCATAATATAGCTGCAGCATGACTATACCACGTATAAAACATACGTCAACGTATGAAAAATAACCGTGTAGTGACGGTGTAAGAATATCCACTACCCTATATCGTCCCGTGGGTGTCGTAGTAGGGGACAGAGGGAAAAAACAGATAGGCAGGAGCATCTTCCTAACAACAACTAAAATAATAAATAATTGCGGTTGCCAACTTACCTGTTAAAGGCAATCTATGGAGGAGGCCTATGTTCAGGGGGTCTTTTAATAGGCTGTAACGGTAATAGCAACGTAAAATCTTCTTTACGTTAGAACGTGTATATATTGACTATTATATAGCTTTGAAAAAAAGAAACTTATACGATATCGCTTTAATTGAATCATTTTGTTTGATGTTAGGGCGCGATATTGTAAACCCATTTGACCCCGGACGGCATAGGCTCACGTGAATCGTTTTCAAACGACGAGCACTCTAGTCAACGCTCCATTACTTCGTCAATAATTTTAAGCACTGTAGAGATACCGGTCAGCCGCGTTAGAATTAAAATATCGAAACGAGGTATTTTGCTGCAGTTTAAATGTCTATTTTACAATTTTGTGTTAAGGTAAGAGGAGTTTTTTATATAGTAGCAAGTTGGTATCCGAGCACACAGGCCATGAGCAAGGTAAGTGGATGCTGTGACTCGTAGACATATCATATCGTAGATTAAGAATCTAAATGATACGTTGTTATCTCTGCGCACTACGATGCAATGCCAAAATAGCAGTGCCAGTACTTTTGTATTCCGGTTTGACGGATAAAGAGAGTCAGTGTAATTACAGCTGTAGACGCATTCCATCTTAGTCCTTAGAGGTGACAATGCAATTGCAGTTTTCTCTGCTTGAAATTGTAATTTCGTTTGATACTTCAGTTTTAAAAAAGAAAATGTTTCTCCAGTTTTCCACACTCACCATACATAGCTCAGCAGTAATATGCTGCTATTGAAGTTGGTATTCTGTGTGGCGAGTATGGTACTACCACGGGTCGAGTTGACCCATTTGTGGTGTAACACTAATACAGCTGCAGTGTTGCTCTACCACGTAAGAAGTCATCTTCGCGCATTTCACTTTGCTGACTCACAGACGAGGCTATGGCGACTGTTGGCGGAAAATTCACGCGACATTGGTGAACCCTGATTTCTTATAATGGTAATGGGGAGCAGCATTGCTAGTGCGAGGATGTTATGTATTAGGTGGACTTTAAGTTCGTTTGTCACTTCAAAGATATATAAAAATATTTTTTTATTGGGTACTCGTATATATTAATTATTGGAAATTTATGTTAACTCATGATGTTTTACTTCATCGCCGGTGAATAGGTAATTAAAACTTAAGTAAGCAATAATTTTAGTGTTATAAGCACAGATATTTGAACTAAGCAGACCACTTACTACGAAATTTTGAGTAGGTAAATTGCCCTATCTCTTTGCCCTTGCTCTACGACGGCTCTTATTGATAGAAGTAATAATTTGTAATTATTATTTAATAGAGAAGAATACCGTATGGCGGCGAAAACAAATATCACCCCATTACGTATCGAGGGTCTTCATCTTCATCATCATTACAGCCTATCAAAAGTCCATTGCTAAACATAGGAATATCAAATGGATTGTTTCATATTTACCATAGTAGTGACGCTTGGCGGCGGTTTAAAAACCTTACTTTTTAATTATTTATGCTCTTATCAGGGGACGCTGCTGCCTATATCTTCAGTTTCGATTTCGATTTCAATTTGAATTCTTTTACCAAAGGTTTCGTTTTCTGACTCTCGCTCAAAAAAACTCTTGCTATTCATACGGCAAACAAGATGATTGTTTATTTTAATGATTATGTGCAAAGTATTATAATGTGTCAAGTAAGCATGAATTTTGTTAAGCACTTGAAACTTAAAAAAAGTAATAATTAAACGCGATAAAATTTGAATAATAATTTTATTTAACGTCGGTTAATTTTTTGTAAATAATTCGACTAAAATATTATTAGGTCCTTACGTATGAAATTAGCGTTTTGTCGTACTGACCACTTTGATCTGAAATATCTTCTCTTTCGTTAGGAATTCCAAATTCAAATTTACAAATTCATTTAGCTGGTACATTTTAGTTTTGAAAACAGTCATTCATTTGTTTTTTCCTCATTATTTTCTTTGGCGTCGCTTATTACCGCACAATGGAAAACATGAAATATCGGTATATTTAGGAGTAGTTCTACTGTGGCACCAGTGCTGCAGAAACAGCTCGAAGGATTAATGATGTGTACGGCGCTGGTGTGCAAAATAATGCACGGTACGTTTTTCGTTTCAACGTTTTCGTTCTGAAATTTCGATTCAGAACCAACCCGTGGACGGCCGAGACCAAAGGAAAATGAAGAATTAAAGGCTATTGAAGGGATCCATCACAAAGCACTTCAGAGATAGCTGCAGGCTTTGGTGTAAGTGATAAAACTCTATTAATCCACTTGAGGCAAATCGGGAAAGTAAAAAAACTTGAACGATGGGTACCTCATGAATTGAGTGGATCGAACTTGCAAACACGCGTCGACTGCTGTGTTACTTTGCTCAACCGACACAATAATGAAGGGATTTTAAATCGAATCATTACTTGTGATGAAAAGTGGATACTGTACGATAATCGGAAGCTATAATGGCTGAACCCTGGAGACCCAGCCAAATCCTGCCCTAAACGAAAATTGACTCAGAAAAAGTTACATGTGAGTGTTTGATGGACTAGCGTCGGTGTCGTTCACTACAGCTTTCTAAAATCTGGCCGAACGATTACGGCAAATATCTATTGTCAGCAACTGCAAACCATGAAGGAAGAACTAGCTGCTAAACAACCGAGATTGGTCAATCGCTCTAGGCCACTGCTGCTTCACGACAACGCAAGACCACATACTGCACAACAAACAACCACTAAGTTAAGTGAGCTACAATTAGAATGTCTGCGACATCCACCGTACTCCCCAGACCTTGCTCCAACAAATTACCATTTTTCCGGAATTTGGACAATTTCTTACAAGAAAAAAATTCAATACCGATGCGGCAGTCCAAACCGCCTTCAAAGAGTTTATTGATTCTCGCCCCCATGGTTTTTTTAGTAAAAAGATCAATGAACTACCTACGAGATGGCAAAAGTGCATAGATAACAACGGTGCATACTTTGATTAATTAAATATATTTTACAAAAAAAAATTGACTTTATATTCCTCCCGTACAAAACGCTAATTTCATATGGAAGGACCTAATATTTAAAATAGGTTAAGTTTAAGTTAACATTGTAAATAGGTTAAAATTTAGTTTCATTCAATGTTAATATTATTTTCAAAAGCAGAATAAATAATTTCATTAATCAGTCCAAGACGAACTCACTATACAGTCATTTGGGATGTTGCATGCAATTACTCGAAAGTTGTAGAGTGGCAATCTGCATTTGGGATTAGACTGCCCGTTTTGTTTTCTGACTGAATTCACACAGCACTTCCATTTAATTAAATAGTATTAAGCATAATATGGAGTATACTGAAATTTTTTTTTAAACTTCAGTCTGCAGGCTATATTACTACGTAAATTTTGATGCTCTTTATTATTTGAAGCATGCTATAAAGTTTAAAAGTAAAGTAAAGCAGTTATAAATAGGTATTTATTAAGTAAAGCATAAGTAAAAAGCAAGGACGAATTACACATTCTTTTTATCTGATTATCCCAGTTGGGTGAAATTTTCCGCGTGATTACATGTATGTATATTATATGTTTGCATTCATGTTTGTCTTTTCCTTAGTGACCTCCTGAAATCCATATGTTTGACGTATTCTAGAGCCAGATGTGTCACCATTCGTTTTTATATCTGGGGTGTGTTAGGCTACATTTTATGGTAATAATACTAATACGTCGCTCTTATGGTAAAAATATTCTGTAATGTGTGTATAGTTATACATCTTTATATATATATCTAGTGTTACATCTTTATAATAAGCACATCAATATTATCTAGGGATATCTATAAATTAATACGATAATTAAAAATTAAAAATGTTGTAACAACTGACTTCAATATAAATTATTAAGAATAACTCAAAAAATATTGGTAAAAATATTGGGACCACATAAGAAGCATCAGCTTTCAAAAAAAAAAAGAATCTTCGAAATCGGTTCACCCAGAAAAAAGTTATGAGTTAACACACATAAAAAAAAAACATACAGTCGAATTGAGTACCTCCACCTTTTTGAAGTCGGTAGAAAAGGAAAAACTTTGTACCCTTTGTAGCATATTGCGTGCACGGAGGAGTGTAAGATTTGGCATAGTTAAAGATCATAATATGGAGAATGAGTGCAGAAAGCGAAAATTTATATATACCTAATGTTATATAATACAAATACATTGAAAAACTGCCAATGTCAAACACATAATATTCTGTGGTCAAACAGTCGCATAGAGTATAGATTGTCGCCAAAGTATTTCAACATGTTGCCAGCAAATTATTACTGGCTGAGGGACTGAATGAACTGTGAATTTTGTGTGATTTCAAATGTTCCATTTTCAATAGTCTGTGGAGAGTATGTCAAAGCAAAAAAGCGTTTATTTTATATTTTGTTTATTATGAATATTAAATACCTTTGTTTTATATATTAATGTGCTGTTAAAAGTAAAATACAGCTTGCTTTATGTACAAACTTAAAAATTTAATTGAATTACGGTCGAATTTCGACCACTTGGTGACCACTACTTTGTGTAAATTCATGTATTCCACAAATATTCCTGAAAATAATACAAAGATTCCTGAAATATCCTTATATCAACATGCGCAGTATTTAAGCTCTAACAGGAATTTAAACAAAAATATTTTTATTTCTTTTTAAAACTAGGTTTATAGTCAAAAAAAAAACTGTAATAAAATAAGATTTTCTATTAATATAAAATAATATATAGAAATAAATATACATAAATAAAAGTAAATAACAATGTTCAAAAGCATCTCGAATGTTAATAAACTGCAACAATTATTCATATTCAAAAATTAATGAAATTTTCAATGATGATGAAAAATATTTTAAATCATATTTCGAAAATAATCCCGCAGCCAAGCTTGAAATATTTTCGATTTAAAACACAAAAACAACTCGAAATCAGAACTAGGTCAGCGTAATGTACACACAAAGCCAATTAACTACTTCGTGCGACTTTAATTTATTATATGCAGAGACACCAATCTTTTGAATAGTTAACTTTTTAAATATGCATGGTGTCGACGTTAATTGACATTCAAACTCTAACCGTCCTTAGTAATGTCACATTATTTATAATGTAATATACCTACTACATAAAATTATCGAATATTTAAGGGTGATTTTTCCACCGTCGGGTAAAAGTTATCAATAAATTATAAACTGACTAAATAAATAAGTGAACCAATTGAACTCTTTTTTTAATTCATACCATTGTAATTTTTAATTAATTTATGTTGTATTTACTCATATGACTAACTTTTGTTTCGTTACTGCCTGTTAAAGTCCACCGCTGAACATAGGCCTCCCCCATAGATTGCCTCATAGAGGAGACATTTGCCATAGTCAAGCGGGTTATGAACCGCAGTTTTTTATTTTTAGTCGCTATTAGGAAGACGCTGCTGCCCATCTCCTGATTTGTTTCCCTCTGTCGCCTCTTACGACACCCACGGGATGATATGGGTTAGTAGATATCTTAAACCGCCACTACACGCGGAGAATATCCACTTACGTAACTTTTATTCAATAACTGAAAAATCAGCTCTTAAGCATTTAGATATTTGTTAATATGTCATTGAAAACGACATTGATTAAAACGAGGTTCCTGTTCGATTTCCGCTTACAGTCAACTATATATCTATTTAATGTCATGCATTCAATTTGTAATGAATGTATTTATCCTATCAGTCCGCTGCTAAACAGGTAGATTGCTTCATAATTGGGGAATTTTTGCCATAGTTGGCACGCTTGGAAGGCGGGTCATCAACCGCAATTTTTTTATTTTCGTGGTTTGCTTCCCTCTGTCGCCTCTTACGACACTCACGGGATGATATGATGTAGTGGATATTCTTAAACCGCCACTACATAGGTAGTCAATGGCATAATTATAATATTTTCATCCACACTAAGCGATTAAGCTTTAGAATTTTTTACTACGGTATAACACGTAATTACCTCTTTATATATCTCTGTAAATAAAAAGAATTTTGAAAATCTCACGTTACAAACATTATTCGTTTTAAATTAAAAAAAATCATTTTAATTATTATTAACTTCGCGATCCCTCCCGCCTTCGCCTGGATAGAATCTATTAATGTGGTGTTATTTAGATTTAATATAGTCAAACACCATTTACTTCATCAAATATACGTTTTTTTTTTCAAAAATACTTTAAGGGTATCGAATAACATATAGTCTATATCTCTCCTAGTATTACTATCTATCTATCCATATAAATTTTCATCTAAATCGGTTCCGCCATTCCGAAGATTAGCCCGGACAGACAGACAGACAAAATTAAAAAAAATGTTATTTATGTAAATAGCATGCACATAACCCATTGCTTAATAGAAGCCAGTTATTTCAATATTACAGACAGACACTTCAATTTTATTTATATGTTTAGATTACAAATTAGGTTTCTCTGTCGTTATTTGTCGTGTATTGCGGAGTAAAAGAATCCATTACCTAATTTTGTCCCAAGGATGTCGTAAGAAGCGGGAACGAAAAATGCATATATGATTTTTTTATATAGAATAAGTGATGGTAAGTGGATGCTGTGGCCCATAGACATCTACATCTATCATCGATTAAGAATCAAAATGCAGATGCTTAGACCTGGGGACCAAAATGGAATGTCTCGTTACTAGTAAAAAGGGTTTCCCGTTCACTACACTCACCATACGAAACACAGAAGCATTATTCTGCTGTTTCACGCTGGTATTCTTTAAGAGTGTGGTCCTAACTCGGTGAATCGACCTATTTGTGCTGCAGCTATAAATAGCTGCGACATGGCTATACCGTAAACGTAAACATATATATTTTCAGATACACCTTTTTGTTCATTACTGAGTAAGTGTGGTAGCACTTAAAGTATCTATTACCAATTTATTTTAAGCTTATGCTGTATTTTGAACTGGGGCCGGTCTAATGTTGTTAAGTTCAGTTCAACAACTTGATGATAATATTAAAACTTTGTAAATAATATTATTTGTCTACAAACTTTATTTTTTTCATATTTTTTCGTTTTCATATTGCTTATCAATCATTTTTGGGAGTTGGCCTTACTATTTTAATAATTTTGAAGTAAATAAATATATTAATTCAAATTCAAAACCTCTTGACCTGACCTGGTAAGACATGCCAGTAGTCGGTGGATGCAAGTGGCTCAGGACAGTGTTCAGAGTACAGTGTACAGTGTGACAGCGTATGGGATTGCTTAGAGAAATATGTTAAACATAAAAGAAATTTCAATAAGTATAGTTACCGGTACAGCCTAACAAGAGTCCACTGCTGAACATAGGTTTTCCGCAGAGATTGCATCATATCATTATTTACGTGTAGTGCCGGTGTAAGAATATCCTCTACCCCATATCGGCCTGTTGGTGTCGTAAGAGGCGACAGGAGGAAACCACTAGGACATAGGCAAAAGCGTCTTGCTAATAACAACTAATAAAATAAAACTGCGGTTGTCAACCCGCCTGCCAAGCGTGGCAACTATGGCAAATCCCCTAATAACTACCAGGTTACAAAAATATTCAAATCGCAAACGTTTCAATGCAGCGCTTACTATGGTGTAAGGCTTTGGTTCTGCTATCGTTAATACATTCGCCAACCTGGGCGATTACTGCAGGCCCTCCTGGCTTGAAAACACCTACAATCCATTAATGGGCTGGTATAAGCTGGTAATTATGATCCACTTACCATCAGGTGGACTGTTTGCTTGATTGTTAACCTTATTCTATATAAAAAATTAAGTAATCCAATATTCACATCAAATGGTTCTTTCGAATATTCTATTCATTTTGTTTTGTAAACAAAGGAAAACCAAAACATCTTAATATAGGTAATAGACGGGACATTGACCAACGTCCGTGACCTTTTCAATTACCGCCATGTATCGTCAAAGAGTGGTACTAAATTTTAGCGAGTTTAGACAAAGAGCCTTCTACTCAACCAATAGATGTCATTTATGGGTCATTTATGGTTAACTGAAAATAATATATTAACGCTCGGTTTTCTTAGAACATTGATTTAAAACTCTACGCGAAGTGCAAGTGCGGCAAAAACCAAGTTTGTTTGTGTCAATTGGTACAAATGTAAATGACAAAAAATTGTAGCGATGGCCAGATGAAATCAGAGGAAAATTAAACAGAAGAAGAAGAAGAGATATCTTCTTCTTCTGTTTAATTTCCCTCTGATTTTATTTTTGTAATACACGAGATTTCTAGCTTTAGTGCAATGATGTGAGGCATACTAATGCTGGAAAGTCGTTTTAAAGAATATGTTATTAACATTCTTTGAAATTCATTTTCAGTGTTTTTAGATAGATTTTCTCCGTCTATTTACCTCGGATGCCTCGTCCATTAATCGGCAGGGTGTACCGCGTGCTGGTAAACTTTGAACCTATTGTTTGTAATATTCAAGTGACAAGCGAAGTTACAGTACATCTGACGTTAAGTGGCTATTGCAGCTCACGGACACCTACAACCAACTTTAAACAAAGAAGGTTATAGACGCGTTGTCACCTGCCAGCCTGTAATCGTACTGGCTCTCTTTCAGCTATTTCATTATATTCAGATAGGACCACAGCAGTGCACGCTCTCCTATTTAGTGGTAAAAATAGGTAAGACTGTGGTAGCTACCCAGACGGACTGCTAGGCAGAAAAAAAGTTCTACCTCCTGGCACTTGGAGAAAGGGTTGCTATATGGGGTATAGTTCATCTTTATTAGACCGTTAAAGTTCATCGCTGGTTTGGCGATTGTAGTATTAGATGTTTCGTGTCTTTCGGTTTTCTGTTTCGTTTTTTACTAGAAACGAGACATTTCAGTTTGGTCCGCAGGCGTGACGACGGATCTGCATTTTTATTCTTAATCGAGGATAGACGTAGATATCTATAGGTCTCATCTTCCACTTATCATCAGGTGAACTGTGTGCTCGTTTGTCACACTTATTCTATAAAAAAGTCTAAATTCTCCCGTAGCAGGAAAGATCTACCGTAATAGTAACGCTAAGCAGACAAATTGACGGCCGCAGCACCATACGTCTCTATTTCTGCTCTCCGTCTCTAGTCTAGTCTGCTAGCTGTTTTATGTCTGTTTACGATTTAAAAGATGAGACGATATGGATACGCTTCTATCTATCTTACGCTATAATATGTTTCTGGCTTTTCTCGTAGTCATTTTTAACGATACCCAGGGGCTTAAAAATATGATACGTTTGATATATGAAATGATTATTTTAAATTCTGTCTCCACACTTAGTTAACTGTAATTTTAACCCCAACTCTAACGCTATGCATGTAATTTATAAATGTTTCAATTTTTTCCCAAACGGAGCAATCCGCTTATCTTTTCTCTTGAGATACCATTAAAACGTATCGCTTTTATTGCCGACCATTATTTTAACTTTGATACTAATTTAAATGTTTTTTTTTAATGATTATATCTTTCAAACTCTGAAACTTTACGTTGTTTATACTGTATAATGTATTAATTTACTTAATACAATATCCATATGTAAAAATGAAATTATTTAAAAACTAAAATTATCCAACAGTCTTACTCTCCGCTGTATAGTACCAATAACGCTGGATGCGTTTCCGTTGATTACACTTCGATTTATTATTATGAATTTTGGTGACAGTTGAGGTAATTTACAACTAAAAGACAGTATATTTTTATAAACAGACATTTATTCGTATAAAAAAGTATAAAAATAAAAAATGAAAAAAATAAAAAATGAAAAACTTACAATTAAATACCAAATTTTCTTAATAAAAATAAAAGATTCATGCACTATAATCCTGTCCTGCGTAGATGGCTAGTCTTCGTTAAGTCAGGCCGCCGTGACCGGATATTTGGTCTCGAGGACATTATTAATAGTGTGATGAGAATCATTGAAACATTACACATTTTTATTATAGTCTAAGTAAACTAAATATAATCTCTATATATAAAAATCAATTGCTGTGCGTTAGCCTTGCAAACACTCGAAAATGGCCCGACCGATTTTGATGAAATTTTTAGTAAGTCCCCGGATGGTTTAAATTCACATTTGAACCCAGGAGATGGCGCTGTTGTCGAGATCCAGAAATCAATCGTGGGAAGCCGGGCGGATCGCTAGTATTGTATAAATTTAATAATAAGGAAACGAATGAGATAATTTCCTTACTAATTACAGAAAAATATATTAACCACAATAACAATTTTAATTGTTAGTTTATACTAACTTTTGTCATTTCTGTTTTATAGGAATATAAAATGGCTTTATTTTTACAATCTAAAAGTGCTGAATAAATTTCGAAAATGACAAGTACCTACGTCAGTTTTCAGAGGTGACATGGGAAATTGAATAATGTTTCCATATCACGATTGAAAATGGATTTTCCTTTATGAATAAATGTAATATATTTATTTATTTTTAAAAATGCACAAAATAAATATGTAGGAGAAAGGGGAAAGGGGTATGCTGAATAAGAATTCAGGAATTACAAGATAATATTTAGTTTTATTAATTATAAATTGCACCAGGGCATTTTTATAATTAATGATAACAATTAATTTCAAATTAATTATCCGTGTTCGTCTAGGATAAGCTAGGATGAGCCAAGACTGCCCACCCAGAAGCAAAGTAAAGGGCTACCCTCCGGGAAGCGGGGGAGGGAGGTGGTGAATGCTCTTAGCATACCATGCAGCCGGCTGCGTGGTTATGTGGGACTCACTATGAAACCTAAGTGCCTACCCACTAAACACCACCTGTGGGACTGGCTTTGGCCTGGAGGGCCTTTCTGCCGTATCGGAAGCGACCCCCCTTGGGGAATGGGGGCACGCCCGCTCCGTCGCTGCGCGGTCGTTTTATATCCGTTGCAAAACAAGTCGAGCAGTGGGGCGGTGGGGGAAATCGAGTGGCGCGCCGGGTGGCGTGATCGGTGCACGTGTTGTTTACAATTCTCGCTGTACCAGCGTCCGACGACGCCGCCGCCATGCCGTCATGGCCATGTTGACATACGGACGTTCTCGTACGCAGCGACAGAATCACTATGGTTCTGAAACAATAAGCATCGCTCGATTACCCTGACAAAAATCATAAATTTTTACACATTCAACAATATGTTCTGGTCCGGTCTATATCGACCCTTCAGGCAATTAGTATTGGACCGGTTCCTTTGAACCCTGCAACACTAATCAGTTTTGGTCCGGCAATATGCCCTTCAAAACTTCTTTTTTTTAATGGAATCATTCTTTTTTCTCTTTTTTTTTTCAAGTACCGTTTATGCTAGTCCGGAATCACTATTCCCTGTAGCCATATCATTGGACCGGCAAAAGCCCTGCAATGATAGTAAGAACCATTTTTTTTCTTACTCTTTTTGTTTCAAGTACTGTAGCTAGACATTATGGAGTGGGGCTGGATCCGATCCCACTCCTGATGTAGGAGAAAGGGACCGACCCTTTAGGAGAAAGGGTCGGTCATGCTGAATAAGAAGTCAGGGATTACAAGATAATATTTAGTTTTATTAATTATAAATTGCACCAGGGCACTTTTATAATTGATGATAATAATTAATTTCAAATTAATTATCCGTGTGCGTCTAGGATAAGCTAGAAACAGAAACAGAAACTTTTTTATTCAATATAGATTATAAATAATACTTATTGAAAGTCACTCTTTTGTTTATATACCACTGGTTCGAAAAAAAAACCTCTGTCCTGGGAAGAACCAGCAAGAAACCCAGCGGGACTTTTTTTTTAAAATAACAGCTTACAATTATGTATGTTACACAATTAACCACACAAAACAAATTAGAAATATTATAATTATTAAAAAAATTCCTTAATATTATAATAACCCTTTTTATACAAACTATGTTTAATAACGTTTTTGAATTTTGAGCAAATCGAATTTTGTATATTTTCTGGGATTTTTTTGTAAAAGCGTATACATCGCCCCAAGAATGAATTACTGACTCGGTGGAGTCGAGTAACTGGTACTACTAGCTTGTGTTTGTTCCTAGTATTTACAGAATGAATATCACTTATTTTTGTATAACTACTTTTATTCTTGTGTACGTACATTACATTTTCATAAATGTATTGAGAGGCCAAAGTTAATATATTAATTTCCTTAAATTTTTGTCTGAGCGACTCTTTAGGTTTTGAATCATATAATCAATAGATTGCTTTTATGGCCCTCTTCTGTAAAACAAATATAATTTCAGTGTCAGTTGCGTGTCCCCATAGCAAAATACCATACGACATTATGCTATGGAAATAGCTAAAGTAAACAAGTCTAGCTGTTTCCACACTGGTAAGATTTCTAATCTTTTTTACATATGCTGCAGAACTAAGTCTGCTTGCTAACTTTGGATATATGGGGCTCCATTGAAGCTTCGCGTCTAGTGTTATTCCAAGAAAAATGGTGGTATCGACAAGACTCATTTCCTCCCCATTTAAGATTACATTAGTATTTAATTGTCTGACATTTGGAGTCATGAACTTCATACATTTCGTTTTAGTGCTATTTAAATGCAAGTTATTAACATTAAACCAATTTACTAATTTAGATATAGCATTATTTACTTCGTCATATTTTAATAATTGTCGTTTTAATTTGAAAATTAATGAAGTGTCATCAGCAAATAATACTATATTATGGTTATCCCCTACTATGTCAGGTAAGTCATTAATATATACAAGAAACAGAAAGGGGACGAGAATTGAGCCTTGAGGCACGCCCATTTGTACCATCGACCCGGAAGAGCTCATACTCTCGTATTAATGACAATTTTTTGAGTTCTGTTACTTAAATATGAAACAATTAATTTAAGAGCATTACTTCTTACACCGTAGTGTTGTAGTTTCCTGATTAATGTTTCATGGTGAACACAATCGAAGGCTTTGGATAGGTCAGAATATACCCAAAGCATCCTGTGAATTCCCATGCATTGAAAATATATTTAATCAGCTCAACACCAGCATCAGTTGTCGAGCGACCCCTTGTGAAACCGAATTGATTTTTATGAAGTAAATTATTAATATTAAAAAAAATTAACATTTGATCAAGAATAATTTTTTCAAAAATTTTACTTAGTGTTGGCAGTACAGAAATGGGTCTAAAATTGGCGGGGTCTAATGTACTACCAGATTTAAATAAAGGTATTACTTTACTATGCTTCATCAAATCAGGAAACACACCGTATTGGATACTAGTATTAAAAATAATAGCCAGTTGAGGCGCGATTATATCGATTATAGACGCAATAACTTTAACGGAAATGCCCCACAGATCCGCAGTTTTCTTAACATCAATAGTTTTAAAATATTTTACAATATCTTTTGATGATATTTTATGAAATGTAAAATTCTTTGTACACGCATTTACATTTTGTTTAAGCAATGATGCAACCAGCTTGGTACAACCAGTGCACCGCTTCGTTAGTTGTTGTTAGTTTGTATGAAATCACCCGTACAAAGCCTGGGCGGATCATTAGTCTGTATATAAAATTTAATTTCATGATTGCTAAAGTACTTTAATTCTTTAAATTTTAATATGCCATGGCTTTTTTATTAACTTTTGATTTGTCAATATTAGAAAATCTTCATGAGTACTATGTTTCATTGGCAAGTATACGGGCTGTCCGGTAATGAATGGATAACCTTGAAATGTCTTATAGTACAACTTATGGCCGTTCTGAAAAAAATACGAAACATAATATATCACAAGTAGTACCTTTGATATATTTTTTTATTAATTCCCAATGATCAGAGACAATTCAATTTAAAAAATGTTCCCATATTACAAATTTTGTTACTTAGTCAAATTTTCTCCTTTTCTACATTAATGGCAATAAGTCACTATTTATGGAAGATACATTTATGAATTATACTATTATAAAATCTACATGAAACCGAAATTATTGTAAAATTATTGGTCACCCATACATTCATACATTTTTTTCATACTCAAGAGGTTTGAACTTCGCTTAAATAATATTTTTGCATGTTTTTCAGAAATAAATTAATTTGCGAATACTGTTACTTACTACATACATACTGTTTACTTTTTATCTATCAGCACAGTTAGTGTATAATAATAAAATAACAAAAAACCAATAGAAATCATTCATTTTTGGTCATAGTATTCAAGACAGTAAAATAAGATAGAAAAAAATCATCGACTTTTCTTTAAAAAAAAAATATCAAAGGTACTACTTGTGATATATTATGTTTCGTTTTTTTTTCAGAACGGCCATAAGTTGTACTATAAGACATTTCAAGGTTATCCATTCATTACCGGACACCCGATATACCTACGTATAAAGTACGTATAAAGACAATATTGAATTCTTATGTCGATATGTATTATTTTTTTCACTTACGCAATGCGTAACAAATTTTATAATAATAAAACGTAAATTTCACTTCTCATAATATGAGCCGCATGCTGTTTTGCCTCCTTTTGCTATAAGTAATCTTCTATAGTATGTTGGAGAAATTAAAATAAGAAACAATATTTTTCAGTCTAAAAATATATTTTTTATCTGTAGCTTTATACACGTATAATATCATTGTAAAACTAGAATATTGATTTGTTCCTTTTGAAAACGTCGTCTATAAATTTGTATCAGGCATTACGGAATGACTTTTAAGTTGAAACGAAAGATAAATCAAAGGCGTCGAGTCAAATTTTGTACACGGCTTGCATGAATAAAAGATAAGTTTTATCATATATTAATAATTCCAATAACTTTTCCCAAGGTACTAACAGAGTAACAGGGTCCAGTAAGAACGTTTGGTTGTAAATTTGTGCTGTAAAGTGCCCGAATAGTCGTGAATTTGAAAATTTAAAATTAACTTCGATATAATTCGTAAAATTACTTTCATTTAATGTGAATTATTCGCGTTAAAATAAGAAATCATGGGTACATATGGCATTTAAACCATTAACAAAACCAAAAACTAACAAGTTGCTTACCTGAATTATAAAGTTTTCATTTCAATCTTTTAAATAGCTTTTCATCTATAATTATTAATACTTGAGCAGCTTGCTAATCGCATGTGCTTGACTGTTAAGTCAAAGAGTCAGTAGTTCCTTCATGGGGCAATGTATATAATAGAAAAAATGCAGGCCTATCAAAAAGTTTAAAATTTTTATTAAGCAAAAATTGTTTAATACGGGTTATTACATTAGATACTAAAGAGCACATGATTGATAACATAATATATAATAGCGTCTGGGAATGAGGTGATTTGGATACAGCATAGTAGCGCTATGATGTATATAAATGTGTTCGTACTTAAATGTAAAAAAGATTGTATTATAAATTATTTTTTATAAAAGTCCCGCTGCGTTTCTTGCTAATTCTTCCCAGGACAGAGGTATTTTCCGAACTAGTGGTAAAGTTTAAATTATTTTAAATAAGTATTCTTGTAATCTTTATTGAATAAAAATGATTCTATTCTATTCTATTGTGTAAAAACATCCTGAATAGAGCAAGCCTGTAAGTCGAAATATAAAAGATTTCAAGTTCATGCGAAGTCACCACACGCTTTTTGACAGTGCGTGAGAAAATAACCCCTTAAAATTGCAGACCTAATTTTCATTTACAATTTGAATAGCGCAAATAGGTACCTAGTAGGAGAAAAATCAAAAATAGCACTGCTTCGGGTATAATACGAGTACGAACCGAATGTGGAACCAACACTTAGGCGAGTGGGCGGACCACTAGTTAACGAAAATATATTATAAAAATATCACATTTAAAAACTCGTTTCTCCATCTTTACTCATTCGCACAATGAAATTACTTTTCGCGGGAGCATAGACGTAATCGTATGCGTAGACACGATTCATTCAAAGTACGCATTAAATTAGATACATGCGGCGTACTTCATTCCTACTTCAAAGTGGATAATTCTTCACGCACTGTTCTGAACATTTGCGGCAAGTCGTAATATATACGTGCTTTATTATGGTTTTTTAAACTAAGATTTATAGCTTTATTTTTCGGTTAGTTTGTTCAATGAAAACCTCTTTATATTCATTTTTTCTGAATCGCCTAAAGGTTGTGTCCGCCTGTACGTTATATAATAATGTGTATGAATTTAAATAAAAAAATAAATTACTTTTATTTACATTTGATTTCTTATATTTACATAACTGCAGCCGGTTTTGAACCTTGATCGCTAATGGGATAAATGCTTGTCGTAAATTCATAGAAGCAAGCCACCAGAGCTCGCTGTAGAATCAGTACCATTAAAATCATCATCATCATCATTACAGCCCTTCACAAGTCCACTGCTGAACATAGGCCTCCCCCAAAAAATGCCACAAAGCACGGTCCTGAGCCACCTGCATCCATCGACTTCCTGCATGTCTTACCAGGTCGTCACTCCATCTAGTGGGGGGACGCCCTTCACTTCGTCCGCCGGTACGAGGCCGCCACTCGAGAACGTTTTTCCCCATCGGTTGTCGGTTCTTCGAGCTATATGGCCGGCCCATTGCCACTTCAGCTTACTAACTGTTGGGCTATGTCGGTCACGCTGGTTCTGCGGATAACCTCATTTCTAAGTTTATCACGCAGTGAGACCTGAGCATAGCCTCTCCATAGCTCGCTGAGCGACCTTGAGCTTCCTCATCCGGCCAGCAGTGAAGGACCACGTCTCAGTTCCGTATGTCATCACTGGCAACACGCACTGGTTGTACAGCCTCGTTTTCAAGTTTTGAGGTATTCCTGACGAGAAGATGTGCCGTAATTTCCGAACGCTGCCCAGCCGAGTTGAATCCGTCGATTGACCTCTCGGTCGAAGTTGACTGAGTAAATTGATTGACTAAATAAATGCTTTATCTATCTATCTATCTATCTATTTGTCCCAGGTAAACATACTCGTCAACAACTTCGAGCTTAGTGCTCCCAACAACTACCGGCATAGGTGTGACATGGACATTAAACATGATCTTTGTTTTGTCCATGTTCATCTTAAGACCTATCCGTTGGGAGGCACTATTGAGGTCATTGAGCATAGTGCTTAGGTCCTCCAGCGATTCTGCCATAAGGACTATATCGTCGGTAAATCGAAGGTGAGTGATGTACTCGCCATTGATGTTAATACCGTATCCTTTCCAGTCCAGAAGCTTGAAAACGTCCTCCAATGCAGCGGTGAAGAGTTTCGGGATATAACGTCACCCTGTCTTACACCTCTCTGCAGTTGGATAGGTTTCGTACTCCTGTTCTGTACTCGGATAGCCATCGTAGCCCTACTGTACAAGCACTTCAGCACTTCGATATACCGACAGTCAACTTGGCACCGCTGAAGGGACTGCAGCACCGCCCAATTTCAACGGAATCAAAGGCTTTCTCATAGTCCACATACGCCAGACATAGTTGCAAATTGTACTCCTCAGACTTCTGTACAATTTGCCGAAGGGTATGTATGTGGTCTATGGTGCTAAAGCCTTTCGAAACCGGCTTGTTCGGGAGGCTGGAAGTCGTCGAGTCTGCGTGCGAGACGATTCGTAATGACTCTCGAAAACAGCACGTAGACGCGGCTCAGAAGGGAAATCGGTCTGTAGTTCTTCAAGAGAGCGTTGTCGCCTTTCTTGAAGAACAAGACCACCGCACTTCTGCTCCACGCCTCCGGTGTAATGCCACCATGTAGGACGGAATTAAAGAGCTTCTGAAGGACTTCAAGTACCGGTTTTCCACCCGCTTTCAGAAGCTCCGCTGTAATTCCATCTCGCCTGGGGCCTTGCCGTTTTAAGGTGCTGGAGAGCCATTCTAATCTCGCTCAGACTGACGTCCGGGATATCATCGGAATAGTGTCGGATAAGACTTGATCGTTACTCACACTTGCGTGTGGCTCCAACGATAACGTGTACAGCTGCCCATAGAACCTCTCAATCTCACTCAAAATCTCAGGTGTCCCGGAAACGACGCTGCCACACTCGGTCTTCAGGTTCGACAGTTGGCTCTTTCTGGCAGACAGATCTCTAGCAAAGACTTTAGAGCCCTGGTTCCGCTCGATCGCTTCTTCAATACGAGCTGTATTAAAGTTGCGCAAGTCCCGCCGCATGCATTTGGAGATCTGTCTGTTCAGTTGCCTGTATTCTGTCATATCTACTGAAGACTGCAGCTTCATATCCCGTCTAACAGCCATGAGTTTAAGAATGTGATCGGAGAGTTTTTGTGTTCTTCTGCGGCGGGTCTTGCAAAACTTAGCTCCGACCGCATGGACAGTTTCCACGAGCTTGTCATTCATATCGTCCACTGCATTGCAATCTTCTAGGCACTGAAAACGGTTTCGTAGTTCGAGCTGAAAGGTTTCGGGACTATGGATTAGAGCACGAGGGGGACGGAGCGTTGACTTCATTAGACGTGACCTCTCCAACTTTACGTTTAGGTTCAGTGTGCCCCTCACCATTCGGTGATCGCTGCCGGTTTTCACCCTCGCGATCACTGAGACATCACTGAACAATTGTCGCCTGGTCGTCATAATGAAGTCAATCTCGTTTTTTGTCGAACCGTCGGGGCTCGACCAGGTCCACTTCCTGTGGGGCCGCTTCTGGAAGAAAGAGTTCATCATAAAGTCCTCTCTCCATGAAGTCGGCCAGCTGCTGGCCCTTGGGTTCCGTTGCCCTACTCCGAATTTCCTACTTTCAGCTCACCGTACTCTCTTGTGCCTAGTTTGTGTTGAAGTCTCCCATTAACACCGTATAGTGGGTTTTGGAGGAATGTATGGCTCTAGAGATATCCTCACATTTCCTCCACCTCCTCATCGGGGTGTGCCGAGGTTGGTGCGTAAACCTGTATGACCTTCAGCGAATACCGTTTGGTGATTCTGAGTATAAGGTACGCAACCCTCGTCGACACACTCCCAATTTTTACAACGTTGTTAACGAGAGACTTGTGGACGATAAATCCGACACCTCCTTGGGTCGCCTTCTCGGTGATAGAACAAGTTGCCGGATTCGAGGATTACCGTGTCCTCCCCTCTTCGGACCTCGGATAATCCTATAATATTCCAGCGTAACTTGTCTATCTCTTCTTCCAGCTCCAGGATCTTCTCGTCAGTCCTCAGGGTACGTGCGTTATAAGTTGCCAGGTCGAGTCGTCGTAGGTGGCAACCGAACCTCCACCGGAGATTCTTAGCACCCCATGACCCGCCGTTACCATGGTCGCCACCGTAGCCAGGAATAGCGGGGCCGTCGGGGACTGGGGGCCGTTTCTTTGTGTCGTCGCTCATGGGGGGTATATTGCCATAGTTGCCACGCTTGGCGAGCGGGTTGGCAACCGCAGTTTTTTATTGTTTTTTGCTGTTATCAGAAAGATGCTGCTGCCCATCCTCTGCCTCTGTCGCCTCTTACGACACCCACAGGAAGATATGGGGTAGTGAGTATTCTTACCCGCCACTACACGGGGACCATTAAAATGATCAATTGCAATTTTAAGTATTTATTTTACCGCGTGTCCGAAGGTGAAGGAAAACATAGTAAGACCTCCATGTCTGAGAAATAAAAACATTTTGAGCTAAAATAAAATCCGCAAACACTTATTGGCATCACCTGTAGCATTCCATCCAAGTTCTTAGAGGACAACGCGTCCATGTTTGTGTACATTTTCATGAAACCGTGTGAATAGGATTTTCACACCAACATTTGTCCCACCATCCTGGTAGAATTATCGTATTTTATGTAGTCCTTATAGTTACTTGGTATACAAATTAGGTTTAGTGTGTTAACAACAACAAGATAAGATAATCCACATAAAACATATCAAGCAGAAACGTATTCTATGTATATATATTATGTAGAGAAAAATTTATAAATAAAGTAAAGGTATGTACCACCAGTACGAGGCGCAGACCTTGTGTGCTTTTTAGACAAGGTTTTGGAGAATAGAAGAATAAGTAATATATACAGGGTTATTTTTCAAAGAGTAGCCAAATTTTAAACTTAAGTTCAAATATATAAATAATGATATAACGTTATTGCAGTTTTTGAAAATACGAGTAATTAAGGCTTCTACTTTTATTTGAAATTATCCCAAATAGAATGTGATTTATGGGCAACAACGTTTTTGCCTACCGATCGACCCTCACGAATGTGTGCGTGCGCAGTAAAATCAGTTAAAATAATACATTACCCCGCATTTTGAATTTAAAAGATAAAAAGGACAGAATTTTTGAGATTTTTTTTAAATTAATTTTTCTTCACCATTTGCGTATACTACTAATTCTGAACCTTCTCTGCAAATTTGGCCGGTTATTGCAAAATAACCCTGTTTATTGCATAATTTAATTCCTCCCTCTCCCTTTCACCATTGGACATCCAGACGATCGACCAGTTTGCACCTTGACTTACCACGCATTCAAACCAAACGGTTTGCCACATCGTTTGTGATGCGTACAGGAAAGGAGTGGAATACCAGCATCTGTATTTCCATCCGATTACAATGTGGGTGTCTTCAAGGCAAGAGTGAATAGGCTTCTGTTAAGTCAGTGCCCTTCACCCTCTTAGGTTTCACCACTAACCATCAGGTGGGATTATAGTTGTGCCGGACGGGCGAAACTCGGGAGTAAGTGTTATTGAAAGTACTCCGCGAGCCGCTCACGTCCTACACCTATAGGTTCAGGAGGATACTTCTACTGCCGTCTTTGTGGGTGCAGCTGGGGTACGGTGGACTGAGGTTAAATAAAAATGTACGAAATATAATACATATGGCAAGGCAGTGGCCAGCGGTTCGACTGCTCAACTGTTCGGCGGAAATCTTCTGACTATTGCTTATTGACCACGGTTGTTGTCAACTACGGTTGTTCTATATCGGTTGTTCACTATCGGTTGGTCACTATATTTTTCAGACAATTTCTTCAGTTGACTATTTCTTTAAATTGTTCGGTAGTGACTTATTACTCCAAAACATTCCGCTTGCGCCGTCGCCCCGTGCGGTCGTGCGCTAGCGGAGTCCGCCAGCTGACGAGCACCCGTCCCCGTACGGGTCTTCGCCCTCAGTCAGTTCAGTCGAGGATTCTTTTTTTATTTTTTTTTATTTTATAGAATAAGGATGACAAACGAGCACACAGTCCACCTGATGGTAAGTGGTTGCTGTGGCACATAGACATCTACATCTATCTTCATTTGCGAATTTAAATGCAGATGCGTTGTCAGCCGTGAGGACTAAGATAGAATGCCTCTTTTCCAGTAAAAAGGGTCTCCGGTTCTCTACACTCACCATACGAAACACAGCAGCATTAAGCTGCTATTTTACGCTGGTATTCTGTGAGAGCGTGGTCCTTCCCCGGTCGAGCCGACCCATTCGTGCTACAACTATACTATTAATATAGCTGCAGCATGGCTCTACCACGTATACATGGCTCTACCACGTATACATGGCTCTACCACGTATAAAATATAGAAAGTCAGTCCCGTCCCGTCCCCCTCAGCTAGCGCCGCCGCCCCCGTGCGGTTGTGTTAGCTGACCACTCTCCCGTCCCCGTACGGTTGAGAGTGCCCTCCCACGCTCCCGTCCCCGCACGGTCGAGCTGCCCTCCCGCCTCGGCTAGCATAGCCACCCCCGTGCGGTTGTGATAGCTGTCTCACCTTCGCCGTGTTTCCTTGCCCAATAATGTGGGTTCGGGCGACGGTGGGAGCCTTCCCGTCTCCGCCAGCCGCCCCCGTGCGGTTGTGTTGTGCGCCCGCGCTCACCGTTGAACGGTGAGTGCCTTCCCTCTCTGCCTCCGCTGGTGCTGCCGCCTCCGCGCGGTTGCGCTGGCAGGCATTGCTCACCGTCCCCGTACGGTTGAGTGCATTCTCGCACATGCGACTCCCACTCCATCTCTCCAGCAACGCCGCACGGTTGTGCCCCACGCCTCCCTCTCCCCGAGGGAGGTCGTCTCCGATTCGGCGATAAAGCCTTCGGGCTAGAGCCGTTCCCAGGTGGTTTTTAGTGGGTAGGCACTTCTTTAAAGTGAGTCCCACATAACCCCGTAGCCGGCTGCGTGGTATGCTATGAGCATTCACCACCTCCATCCCCCGCTTACTTTAAAGTGAGCCGTTACTTTAAAGTGAGCCGCTTGCCATTGTCTGTTTTGCCTCTTTATTGCATAACTATATATAATAATAAAAAATAAAATAATAAAAAAATATAATAATAAAAAAAATTTTTACGTGGTAGAGCCATGCTGCAGCTATATTAGTAGTATAGTTGTAGCACGAATGGGTCGGCTCGACCGGGGAAGGACCACGCTCTCACAGAATACCAGCGTAAAATGGCAGCTTGACACTGCTGTGTTTCGTATGGTGAGTGTAGAGACCCGGAGACCCATTTTACTGGAAAAGAGGCATTCCATCTTAGTCCTCACGGGTGACGACGCAACTGCATTTTGATTCTTTATTGAGGATAAATGTAGATGTCTATGGGTCACAGCAACCACTTACCATCAGGTGGACCGTGTGCTCATTTGTCACCCTATTCTATAAAAAAAAAAAAACATTTTCTCTATACAATTGTCTTAAATTACAATTTATTCTATACACGATTACTTCCTACACTAACGTACTATATATTGTTAAATCGGTAATTCAGTTGTCTATTAGCACACCATAAAGGTTTCTTAATATATTAACAATGTAAAAAGTTATTAACCAAAATATCCTAAATTTTCACAATATTTGGGTACATTAATTCTTTAATTTTACTATAAATAGGATATAAGTTTCATCACGCCAAATATTCTTTTATTTCCTTAATCTATAAACCTTAATCTAATTTAATATCATGTTTACAATTCTTCTAGAGCATAAAATTATTTCCATCATTTTCGGAACTAAATATTACGCAGTTAATTAAAAATTAGAATGTTCTATACGTGTCGCGCTCTGATTGTTCGACTTTTTGTTTGTACAAATAAGAGTTATTTTCTTAGCTATTAGCAAACGATGCTCTATACTATAATACTAAGGTTGTAAACATGTAAAATGATATTATTGCACTTTTCACTTAGGTTTGTCACAAATACTTTTAATATTATTTTTCTATCACTTTGTTTCCAAACATTTTTCACCGTCGCGAACATCTCTTCCGCCGTGCAGCGTCGCAACGATCTTCTCACAGCGGCGCTGCATCCATTTCGGTGAGCGACTTTGCTACTACTTCGGCAGCGGCACGAGTTTCCTGGTTGGCCTTTTAATTAGGCCATTTGCGATGCGTACCTCCACAGTGCGGATCTGTCAGTCCGCACCGAGGTATACAGCTTCCACCCTTCCCCGTGGCCAGGTGTTACGAGGTAACTAGCCGTCGGCTATTAGGACTGGATCGCCCACTTGGAGATTGGGGCCTCGTCCATGAGGCTCCCGCCGGTTTTGAAGTTCGGTAGATATTCTCGGACCTAACGCTGCCAGAACATGTCGGCGAGTATCTGGGAGCGTCGCCAGTGCTTTTTGCTGTCTATGTCCTTCCCATTAAGCACTCCAGGTGTCGACAGTTTCGCAGATCCTCCCAAAAGGAAGTGATTGGGAGTGATGGCCTCGTTGTCGTCGCTGTCTACAGAGATGTGAGTCAATGGTCTGCTATTTACTGTGTACTCCACCTCGCAGAGCAGCGTAGCTAAGACTTCTTCATGTGGATGTCTCTAATGTAGGACGGTGTAAAATGCGGTCTTCACGCATCGAACTAGACGTTCCCACACCCCTCCCATGAAAGGCGCGGAGGGGTGATAAAACGCCACATTATGCCTCGTCGACTGGCTTCTTCTTGAAAAGCCTCCCGAAGTTCCTTATCTGCACCGTGCATGTTGGTGCCGTTGTCGGAGTAAATTTTGGTAGGGCACCCTCGGCGCGCTGCGAATCTTCTTAATGCCAGTATTGCGGAGTCTGCGCTGAGACTTGCGACAACTTCCAAGTGGACAGCTCTGGATGTGAGGCAGGTGAAGAGAGCCACGTATCTATTCTGGTGTTGACGTCTCACAGTGACGGAGAGTGGCTCAAAATAGTCCAGGCCGGTGAAGGTGAACGGTCTCTGGTGATGAGCGAGACGTGTGCTGGGATGATCACCCGTGGCTGGCGCTGATGGTTGCGCTTTTCTAATGCGACACTTTACGCATTGGCTCACTATCTTTTTCGTGGAGGGTCGAAGTCGCATCACCCAGTAGTGCTGTCGAACCTCGTTGATGGTAGGTTCGGTTCCGCAATGATGTAGGCTACGATGCGTCCAGTCGATGTAAAGTTGCGTGATGTAATGATCACCATCCAATATAGGTGGCCCCTTCATGTCTTCCGTGACTCCCTTTACGGCGGCTATGCGATTTCGTAGAGCGATGATCCCGTCTTACAATTCTATTTGGAGCGACCGTAGGTGGCTGTCATAGGCGACCTTTTTATCTTTACGGAGATCGGCTATCTCTCGTTTGAAGGAGTCTTCTTGGATGACACGTATTAGGAGCTTTTCGGCCTCTCTGATGAATTCGGCCTCGAGTGTGATGTATTCTTTGACATCTGTACTTTGCACTCGACTGGGAGGTTGCGCGAGGTGTCGCGGATTATTTGTCGATTTCCTCCAGTCGGGATCTTGTTCTTTATTTCTTCTAGACCTTTTGTAGAAGGTTCTATCTGTGGTTTTGCGGCAGAGTGTTATAAATTTAAGCACTCTGCCGTAGCTCACAATAAACGCTCCCATCTAGAAAACTTTACTGGATCGGGGACGGCTCGAACACGACGCGATTCTGTCAAGGATCTTTCCTCGAGGACGAGGTTCTTTCGGTCCCTATTCTTTTTGATTTATCCCTAATCGACATTATATTCTTTGAAATTTTATTACTAATAAACTTCATAATGAATTTAAAATATTATTAGGAATTAATAGATTTAATGGATCAACATTTATTTTTATTTCATTATTCTCTTTTATCCTATTTAATAACTTTTTAGGATTATTTCCCTATATTTTTACTAATACAAGTCATTTAACTATTTCTTTATCAATTTCATTATCTTTATGAATTAGATTTATAATATATGGATGAATAAATAATTATCAACATATATTTATTCATATAATTCCACTTGTTTAATTTGGTAGGTACCCAGCGCCAGTCTTCCACCTTACTGTGTTCCTCGATTGTTTTTTCATAATTGCCAGTCATCTCAATATCCTTTTTCTTCCAGAGTAGTGCCGTTTCTAAGTGGCCGTTTTCTAACTGACTTTAGTGACTATCAGAAGTCTCCAATTGTCCTGTCCTATCAGAATCCTCCCTCGGGTTGCCGGAGTCATATGCTCCTTTAGGTCTTTTAAGTGATTGCACTTTGCTATGTCTGCTGCACACACAGTCTGTGGCCCCAAGTGCAGGCTTGTGACCGTGCGTGCTCTGAACAGCACCTTTCTGCTTTGGTGACTCTTCAGTATAACTTTGACTCTTCGGGACCCCGGTGAATCGAGAGTAGTTTTCTCGATAGCGGTGATCTTAAAAGGGTCCAACCGCCCTGTAGCTCTAATCTGTTCGGCGATCTCTTCATCCATCAATGAGACTGTTGACCAATCGTCCAGCAGGGCGTAAGTGTTTATAGCTCCCGCCGGTCCAATTACCTGTACTGGAATTATTTTTAGATTGGCTTGATGCTTTGATACAACGAATGAGTTAGCCACGGTTTCTTGAGGTTCTTTTTCTATAACCTCTGTCTTCTCCTTTTTATTATAGTGGAGAAGTCGATTGTGTCTCGCGGTACATCCTTCTATTCCACACCTGATGGTTTTGCATCTGTGTGTTTGATTTTTGTAGCGCAGACAGTGGAAACATAAATTATTTTTCTTTGCGAGTTCCCATCTTTTGTTTACATCTGCTTCTTTAAATTTGTTGCAGTCGGATCCGTAGTGACCTTCTTTTTTACACATTTTGCATCTTGGAGACGGTTTGGTAGTAGTTACGTGTGTTCTATTTACTGGGCGACGGTTGCTCTGCGCTTCGTTGATAATTTCTGGAAGTGCAAATGCACTGCAGAAGCGAGCTTGTTCGGTGACAAAATCGCTGAAGCAGCCGAGGTCTGGTCTGGAGTTGTACTTCTCGGTGTAGATTCTATACCACTGGGCGCGTAGAGAGTTTGGCAACTTGGCGGTGAGGTGTCGTAGTAGCTCTTCGTTGATGAGGTAATGGTCTCTCTTCAGCGCTCGAAGTGTGACGACGCTTCCCCTCACTTTGCTCGCGATTGTGCAGACGTCTCTAGGTGCTTCTGTACGGCGTGCTAATCCTCGTAACTTCTCGGTCTCTGCTTGTGCGATTGAATCCGGACGTCTAAATTGCAGCTCTAGCTCACGCATGATCTCATCTGGCTTAGCATGCCCGATGAGTTCTGAGCTGACCGTTTCCAAGGCTCTTCCATGTAAACTTCTTCTAAGTCTTGCTTTGTTTTCAATATCATTGAAGTAGCCTCGGGTTGTCTCGTAGATGGCACGGAATGAAAGCCATTCGGTGTGTGCTCCGCTAAAGCTTGGCAGTGTCATTATAGCTTTCGACGCTGCGAAAGTATGCGGCGATAGTAGCGCACTCTCTGGTTTTGATTTGTCAGTGAGTGCGGCGATAGCGGATGTGAGCTCTACTATAAATGGTCGGAGCCCCCTATCTTCATTGGTGGAGGGTTCCGGGTTGAGTTTCTGTGGCATGAGATTCTTGGGTACATCTACTGGATAGGGATACTGGTGTGTGAGCTCCTGTTGCGGCTCACTGAAGTGGACGACTTCCGGGGGTGGCTTTGTTACTGTTTTAATAAGTGGGGTCTCCTCTCCGGTAGTTGCGTCTTGAGTTGGCTGCTGCTTGGCTGCGGCATTTTCCAGCCAGGATCGGACGTACTCACTTTTGGAGTGACCATCTTCATCGTAGTCATCTGATTCTTCTTCTTCAGCCTTCTGTAATGAGATCTGTGCGAGTTCCAGTTTGATCTTCAATACTTCTTCACAAGCCTTCAAAATTCTTCTATTGGGGCGAATAGTCTTCTTTGACTTCGTACTGTTAGTGGTGTGGCCCCTCGGTGGCTCTAAGGCGCGGGTGTCATCCCGGGCTGTCGGCGACGATGCACGGTGAATGTCCTCGTTGCCTTCTATCTTGTTCCTCTGAATTATAGGCCGGGTTGTAGTGGCCGGCGCGGGCAGGGGTACCCCCCCTCGGGAGGGCAACATGGCGTCCCAGCGCCCTCTATTGTCGACGGCGAGCGTGGTGGCATCTGGTGGTGGATAGTGGCGGCATTGTCCGATGAACTTCCTTCCAGATCAACGATTCTATACGACAGCGACTATGTATCCGGTTCCGAAGGACCAACGGATTTATCAGGTTCCGAAGGACCAACGAATTTATCCTGCTCGAAGGACCAGCGAATGTGCCGGATGGACAAAACTCGGGAGTAAGTGTTATCAAAAGTACTCGGCGAGTCGCTCACGTCCTACACCTATAGGTTTCGGAGGATACTTCTACTGCCGTCTTTGTGGGTGCAGCTGGGATACTGTGGACTGAGGTTAAATCAAAATGCACGAAATAGAATACATACGGCAAGGCAGTGGCCAGCGGTTCTACTTCTCAACTGTTCGGCAGAAATCTTCTGACTATTGATTATTGACCACGGATGTTGAATATGGTTGGTCACTATATTTTTCAGACGATTTCTTCAGTTGACTATTTCTTTAAATTTTTCGGTAGTAACTTACTAGTACTAGTGCTAGCTGCGTTTATTTTCACTGTTTATCTAGCTGCTATTATCAGCTACTATGTCGTGCAACTAACTATTACTATCACTTGTGTAGCTGCTATTATCAGCTACTATGTTGTTAGCTACTATTCACTATATTCTATATTCAGCTACTTCTTGGTTGTGCTACTATTCACTTCAGCTACTACAATGTTACTGGGCCCCGAAGCCATAAGGTAGACTCGAGCGTTACTTTAAAGTGAGCCGCTTGCCATTGTCCGTTTTGCCTCTTTATTGCATAACATTTTCTCTATATAATTGTATTAAATTACAAATTATTCTATACACGATTACTTCCTACACTTATGTACTATACATTGTTAAATCGGTAATTCAGTTGTCTATTAGCACACCATAAAGATTTCTTAATATATTAACAATGTAACAAGTTATTAACCAAAATATCCCAAATTTTCACAATATTTGGATACATTAATTCTACTATAAATGGGAAATAAGTTTCATAACGCCAACCGAGGACCCGTCCCCGTACGGGTCTTCTCCCTCAGTAAGTACAGTTTCTTGGAATAGAACGTCAGTGCCGTCCCGTCTCCCTCAGCTAGCGCCGCCGCCCGCGTGCGGTTGTGTTAGCTGACCACGCTCCCGTCCACGTACGGTTGAGAGTGCCCTCCCACACTCCCGTCCCCGTACGGTTGAGTTGCCCTCCCGCCTCGGCTAGCACAGCCGCCCCCGTGCGGTTGTGCTTAGCTGTCTCACCGTCCCCGTACGGTGGGAGCTTTCCCGTCTCCGCCAGCCGCCCCCGTGCGTTTGTGTTGTGCACCCGCGTTCACCGTTGAACGGTGAGTGCCTTCCCTTCCCACCACCGCTAGTGCCGCCGCCCCCGCGCGGTTGCGCTAGCAGTCAGTACTCACCGTCCCCGTACGGTGAGTACATTCTTGCACATGCGACTCCCACTCTATCACTCCAGCACCGCCGCACTTTGCGGCTGTGATGGTTGACCCGCGCTTCCGCCCCGGACGGTTGTGCCCCACGCCTCCCTCTCCCCGAGGGAGGTCGTCTCCGATTCGGCGATAAAGCCTTCGGGCTAGAGCCGTTCTGAAAACAGAAAATAGAAACAGATTTTTTTTTATTCAATATAGATTATAAATAATACTTATTGAAAGTCACTCTTTTGTTTAATTACCACTGGTTTGAAAAAAAGCCTCTGTCCTGGGAAGAACCAGCAAGAAACCCAGCGGGACTTTTTTTAAAAAATAACATATTACAATCATGTATGTTACAGAATTAACCACACAAAACAAATTAGAAATAGCTTGGTAGCGAACACCTCATTCCCAGGGGTTATTATCATCCATAAATTCCTTAATATTATAATAACCCTTTTTATACAAACTGTGTTTAATAAAGTTTTTGAATTTTGAGCAGGTCGAATTTTGTATATTTTCTGGGATTTTGTTGTAAAAGCGTATACATCGCCCCAAGAATGAATTACTGACTCGGTGGAGTCGAGTAACTGGTACTACTAGCTTATGTTTGTTCCTAGTATTTACAGAATGAATATCACTTATTTTTGTATAACTACTTTTATTTTTGTGTACGTACATTACATTTTCATAAATGTATTGAGAGGCCAAAGTTAATATATTAGTTTCCTTAAAATTTTGTCGGAGCGACTCTTTAGGTTTTAAATCATAGATTGCTCTTATGGCCCTCTTCTGTAAAACAAATATAATTTCAATGTCAGTTGCGTGTCCCCATAGCAAAATACCATACGACATTATGCTATGGAAACAGCAAAAGTAAACAAGTCTAGCTATTTCACACTGGTAAGATTTCTAATCGTTTTTATAATTGACAAAAGCTATCGCGAGTTTGATATTGAATATCAAACTCGCGATAGCTCGCGTTCAACAAAGATTTATGCGAGCATCTGGGCCCTGACTTATAATAGAGTACTTAATAATATCTACGTTAAGAATGACACAACAGATAAGTTACCAACATCTTCCTTAATAAAATTTAATATAATATTTTCCATTACATTACAGCCTATAAAAGTCCACTGATGACTGAACTGACTGAATATAGGCCTCCCTATAGATTGCCTCATAGGCGGAATTTTGCCATAGTTATATAAATTCTATAAAAAAATATTTTGTCCGACCACTGCCCAAATTTTCTAATAATAAATGCAATATTTTTGTGCTGCAAGTATGGTGTGTGCGCAGGTACTGGCCGTGGTAGCTCAGGGCATAGCGCTCGCTGTAAATTTTACAGTACGCGAGCAACCCGGGTTCAAATTAATTAAAATGAAATTGTTAATTGCAATTTTAAGTGCTGGTTTACAACATGCTCGGCGGTGAAGGAAAACCTAGTAAGGAAACCTGCATATCTAAAAAAAAATAATTGAAGGCATGTGAAGTCCGCCAACACGCATTGGGGCAGCGCGGCGACAATTCCTTGCCCTAAAACCCTCTCAGAAGTGAGAGGAGGCCTGTGCCCAGCTGTGGGACGTATATAGGCTGTAACTTTACTTTAAGTATAGGTACTAATACAGAAACATTCGTAAGGACCTAACCTATCTCTCGAAGTCTAGATTACAGTTTTAGAGAAACGCGTACATACACAAGATGTGTTGTCTCGAGCTAGGATTGAACTCAGTACTCGCGACGTAATAGGTTATCAACGTATGAGCGTCATATGATTAAAATATGTAATCAAATAACGCAGGATCAACGGCTTTACGAGCTTTCCGCGGCATGGGAGTGAAACACCGCTAACTTCCTGACCCCGGGCTGCTACTGAGAATTTCTTCACAGAAAATCCCAATAACTGACTTTTGGCCCGACCCAGGATTCGAACCCGGGACCTCATGATCAGCAATCGCCTTTTCTACCACCAATGAGGCAGTCTAATATTACGAGGACATTATATGATAGGACTCTTTTTCTGCTTAGCAGTCCGTCTAGGTAGGTATGAGGGTAGTACCCTCTTACCTATTTCTGCCTCACTACTGTGTTCTGGATCCGGTTTAAAGGGAGCCAGTATAATAACAGTCTGTGAGGCATTCCATCTAGTCATCAGAGGTAGATAAAAATAACGATTCTGTACCATTGCTTGTTTGAAATTATTTGCAGGTTTCCTTCCATGGGCTGCAGCAGCCATTTACCATCAGGTGGACTTTAAGTTCGTTTGTCACTTCAATGATATGTAAAAAAAAATTGGGTACTCGTTTATATTAATTTGAAATTCATGTTTACTCATGATGTTTTGCTTCATCTCCGGTGAATAAGTAACTAAAATTTAAGTAAACAATAAGTTTAGTATTATAAGCACGTAGATTTGAACTAAGCTCACCACTTACTATGAAATTTATAGTAGGAAATCGTCCTATCTCTTTGCCCTTGCTCTACGTCGGCTCTTATTCATGGAAGTAAAATTTGTAATTACAAATTAATAGAGAAGAATACCGTATGGTAGCGAAAATAAATATCACCCCATTTTGTAGGGTAGTGTAAGTGACTCATCATCATCATCATGATTACAGGCTATCAAAAGTAGATTGCTAGGCATAGGAATCTCCAATGGATTGCCGATATTTACTGTAGTAGTCACGCTTGGCGGCGGGTTGAAAACCTTAGTTTTTAATTATTTATGCTCTTAACAGGGAGATGCTGCTGTCTATCTCAAATTTCATTTCTCTCTGTTACCTTTAACGACATCCACGGGATGACACGGAGAAGTGGATATTCTTACACCGCCACTACACGGTGAGATTTTTATCTGAATAAAATTTCTTAAGGTACTCTGAATTCTTATAGGTTATTTTAATTATTACTTAAAACATTTGCAAAATAATTGCCTGACTAGAATAAATATTTTACATAAGTGCAAAAAAAAATTATGGGTATATATAATATAGTATGCTAAAAATATGGGTAAGAATCGCTTATCAACCGCTTCCAGCCGGGGTTCGCCAGGGTACGGATCGTGTCTGAGAAACCTCCATAAGCCGAGTTCGGCACAGAGCTCAGGATATTTGATAAATGTCAAATTTTTCGATTTGCATTTTTTACCAAACGTTTCGTTTTCTCGCTCAAAAAGCTTTAGATATTCATACGGCAAATAAGACGATTGTTTATTTTAACGATTATGTGCAAAGTATTATAATCTATCAAGTAAGCATAAATTTTGTTAAGCACCTGAAACTTAAAAAAAGTTATAATTAAACGCGATAAAAGTTGCAATAATGGTTTTATTCAATGTCGGTTTATTTTTAAATAATCCGATTAAAATAATATTTTAAATAGGTTAAGATTAAGTTAATTTTGTAAATAGGTTAAAATTTAGTTCCATTCAATGTTAATAATAATAACTATTTTATTTCAGATATTGTTAGTAATGTTGTTATTAACAATATTGACTTAAAACTATGTTAGTATTGTAAGTAGATTTTTTTTATAGGATAAGGGTGACAAGCGAGCACACAGTCCACCTGATGGTAAGTGGATGCTGTGGCCTATAGACATCTACATTTATCCTCGTTTGCGAATAAAATGTAGATGCGTTGTCAGCCGTGAGGACTAAGATGGAATGCCTCTTTTCCAGTAAAAATGACCACCCAGTGATTCTGTATGGGACATTACAGATATCGCTCTAAGGATGCTGTTACTACTGTTTCGTAAGCCGTGCAAGATTGAGGCTGTTTTCTTCCGAATGATCGCTTGGAAAGTGTCAGTACGCGATTGAGCAAACATACCGGACGCACTGCAATGCCATGGTAGCCGAAACAACATCCTGAAAGCGAAATTACGATACTGTGCGCGCAGAGCATTATAAGCTCACCCACAGGCCACTAGAGTAAAATGATTAACAAAACGCTTTGTAAAGCGTTATTTTAACTGTATTTGTACATCTAGTGAACTTGTAAGCAAGCATATTGGCTCACAATGTCAACGCCCTGCGCTCCCTTTCTATGTCCTCGTCATCCCGGAGGTCTCCTGTCACAATGTGTCCCGAAGATTTAAAACTATCCACCAGCTTTAGGGGGCCTTACTGAGGACCACTGGAGGCACATGGGAGGGCTGATGTTTGCCTGCTTTGAATACAACAAGTTGACTTTTATTAGCGTTATATTTTAGCCCATGTGCCTCCGCATATGTCTCACATATTGAAAGTCCTCAGTGCATTGATTGTGGGAATCAGCAGCACCATGTCGTCAGCATAGTTTATATTATTGAAGCAAATATCGTCAATATGTCAGCGACATAAGTACTACTGAGTCGCTCAATAAGCTGATTGACATACAAATTAAACAATACAGGCGACCCCCCCATATTCCACCCATTACCCGATCAAAAGCTTTTGACAGGTCGAGGAAGCACGCGTATACTGGTGTCCTTCTCTTCGTATAATAGTTGGCAGTGTTACAGGACCACCAAGCATCCAGATGGTGAGGACGTGGTATCGTGAATTTTGACACGATGTGCGTTCGTGAAATTTGGCGGCTGGAATTAATCCGAACAATTCCTCAGAGCACTCCCCGTGGTAAATGCGATAGAAAATGCAACATTCATACGCAGCGCCAGTGAATCGAGCCGATTAGAAAGAACTCGGTCGCCGACGATTCGAACCGCTCTGCGCTGGATGTGGTCAAGTGGAAGGAGCTGGCACTGGAGTGCCCCGGCCCAGAGATGAGAACAAAATTCCATGTGAGGCTGAACTTGCGCTTTGTAAAGTTGCAAACGATGTGCCCACATGAAATACTGTCCCGCTCTGCTGAGCACGCTAAGCAATTTGGCCTCTAAAAAGCTTGGCGTACTCAGCGTACCACGAAACTGCACACATTTTGATATGTCGACGCCGAGGATTCCGATGCTAGCTGAGGCAGCAAGGGGAGTGCCTTGAAACTGAGGAGATACGGCAAAGGGGTTCTTTTTAGTGGTAAACGCACAAACTTGTGTCTTCTGGGGATTGAACTGGACTAGATTTAGTCGCCCCCAATTCGAGACTTTGTTCAGCAAAGACTCGACTTCAGACACAAGTTTGTTCCGGTACTCAGCGACGTTTTCCGAAAGAAATATTGGCACGGCCGGTGTATAAGGCATCACCAGTGCTGTCGTCCGCATAGCAATGAATGTTACCAGTTTGCAACATATCATTGAAATGCAGAAGAAACAATGTTACATACAGACACTTCAATTTTATTTATAAGTATAAATTACAAATTAGGTTTCTTTGTCGTTATTTATCATGTGGTGGCGGAGTAAGAGAATCCATCACCTAATTTCGTCCCGAAGGAGTCGTAAGAAGTGGGAATAGAAAATGCATATATGTTTTATATTTTTATTTTTCTTAAATAGAATAAGGGTGTACAAATTCCACCTGATGGTAAGTGGATACTGTGACTCATAGACATTTACATTTATCATAGATTAAGAACCAAAATGCAAACCCCTGAAGATTAAGATGGAATATCTCATTACCAGTAAAAAGGGCCTCCCACAGAAATCTAAATAATAAGGCAAATTATTTAGATTTCTGTGGGGTCTCCTGTTCTCTACATGCACTGTACGAAACGCAGCAGTATTATTTTGCTATTTCATACTGATATTCTGTCAGAGCGTGGTCCTAACTCGGTGAAGTCGACCCATATGTGCTGCAGCTATAAATAGCTGCGACATGGCTCGACAAACTATAAATGGAAAACTATTAATGAGTACATTTGAAATATGTAAGGCCATCTCATTATATATCTTCTATATTATATTTATGTTATCTATTTAAAAATACACATTCAATAATTAATAATCATGCAATAATATAGCCACTCAAATAAAAAACTCATTAAATGCATAAAATATAAAACGTATCTTACTTTTAATTACAAAATGAGTCTTACACATGTAGGAGTTTATTTTCTGTTACTGGCCGCTTGGACGCCTAATTAGAAACATTTAAAAAAAGCATCCATAGCTCGTTCTTTTTTGAAATTGGAGAATAACATTTCTTTCTTGGCTTTTTCTATTATTTTGGCGGCAATTCAAAATTTTATCTGAATTTTATTTTGTTTCAAATGGGCAAAAATAACAGTTATGACGCGTCAACTAGGCAAATAATTGTTAATAAGAAGAATAGCTGAGCATTTAAATTGTTCTGTTAAGAAAGTTTTTAATGCAATTGATCATTATGAAACACATGGAACTGTTGAAAATGTTCTTAGAAAGGCTCAGCTAAGAAAAACCTCTCCCAGAGAAGATACGCTAATCGTTCCTGTTGACCTGAAAAAAGACCCAAGTAAAGGCTTCAACCAGATTAAAAATGAAGTTTTTTCGCCTGATGACCCGAGAAACATCTCGTCAATACTGATACACCGAAGATTAGTGGAAACTAAATTGTTTGGAAGAATCTCTCGAAAGGTACCGCTTCTTACCAAGCAATACCGAGAGAAGCGATTATGATTCGCTAAAAAATATGTTAATTGGACGGTACGAGAATGGAAAAAAGTGTTATTTTCAGATGAAACAAAAATAAATATGGTAAATTCCGATGGAAAGCGCTATGTTAAACGTCCTGTAAACAATGCTTGTAATTATAAATACACAATGAGTATAGTCAAGCACGGTGGCGGTAACATTAAAGTTTGGGGGTGTTTTTCCGGATGTGGAGTTGGACCCGTTCGGAAGATTGAAAGTACAATGGATCAATGGCAATACAAAAATATCTTAGAGCACACAATGATTCCCTACTCGGACGATCATTTGCCTGTAACCTGGATCTTTCAGCATGACAATGACTCTAAACACACGGCCAATAGCGTCAAATGTTTCCTTAGCTAACAGCGTATATCCGTTTTAGACTGGCCAGCAAATAGTCCGGATTTAAACCCGATAGAAAATCTCTGGTATATTGTTAAAAAGAAAGTCTCAAAAAAACGTAATACCAGTCAAAACGAACTATATGAAGCATTTGTTGAAGCATGGAATTTAATCCCCCTAGAAAAACGTATGAAATTGATTGAATCAATGCCACGTCGTTGCAGTGCTGTTATTGAAAACAAGGGATACGCCACTAAATATTAATTATAACTATTGGTAGGCTGTGGATAGTAGCTATTTCGTAAATAACAATACTAATTACTAATACTTTAAATAATATTGTTTTTTATACTTTTTTGTTGTTGTTTCTAATTAGTTGACCATTATTGTTCATACCTTAAAACTGATTTGAATGTTTGTCCGTAATGTAATATTGAAACTACACTTGTGTAATGGGATTTATATTGCTTTTCTAATAAATGATAAATCGTTGAACATATTGTTGTCCTATTTATTGTTTAATTTCAAAATAAAAATGATTGCGGTGAAGTATCTTACATTGTAATATAGGAAGAATGAATATAAGTCCACGAATTCCATAAATAATTCAGCCTTGAATGAATAGAGGACGTGTTGCTTGTACAAGAACTTTAATTATACTCCTCTTTATTCTTAACTTAACTCTAATAATCTAATATATATAGTCGTGGGGGCTATATATATATATATATATATATATATATATATATATATATATATATATATATATATATATATATACTACACTACACCTCCCACCGACAAAAAATAAATAAAAAAGAAATTATTGTATTTGTTTTTTTTAAATTATAAAATCAAAATTAAACTTAAATCTAATAAGAATATAAATTACAAAAGTCAAAACAGGTATATTATTCTATGGCTAGGTCGGGTGGCCAGATCCCCCTGTCCCATAGTAATTTCAAGATCACTATAAATTTGGTATGATGTATCATGCATACATACAACATACATATTTGACATTATTAGGCAATATAATAAATATTTGAGAAATTCGCGGACATCTGGTATAATTTTACAGGCATTACAAATTTATATCATATAGTCTCATATAATATTTAGGTAGTTTTGTCAGTCAGGGATTGAGGCAATGTTATGGGCACAACAAAATTTAAATGAATTAGTTGTAAACATAGTATGATGAGTTTCTAAATCGTATTAAATGAAGTGATTATTTTCATAATCCACACAAGTAAGTTGGCATTACTCTACTATTTTCCCAGAAAATGATAAATTGTAATGGATAAAAGTTTATGATTTCAAAGTTCAATCAATTTTATACCAAAAATAATTTATTACATTTCATATTAAGATATCCAGAACAAAGAAGTCAATGCAAAGAAATGTACCTAATCATTTTCGTTAACATAACAATAGACAGATCAAAATACATGTTGCGATCCCAGCCGCGTAAGCGATTTGTGACACCTTTGTTTTAAATTCAGAAGTACACGTATATGGAAACGTTTGAGATTACATCGTGTGATGGTACCTACTTTCAACAATACAATAAAATGTTATCGTGAATAAAATAATTTACCTTTCCTAATAGTTTACCGTTAAATATTTGTTTTAAACATTTTTTCTTAATTTACACAGTTTAGAAACTTATAATAGTAGAGTATCGATACACTTTGGACTTAATTTTAGTAACCAATATACAAAATTTAGTTTGTACCTTTTAAAAATTGTACAAATTTTAGATAAACAAAAAAAAAAAACATAAAAGAGAAATTTAGGGTAGAGTTATTGTAAATATGAAAAAAATCTTGTAAATTCATATAAAATATGGTAAAATAACTAAGTACGCGAAAATGTGTTTATTATTTTTGATTAATATTTTTTTTGTTTACGTGTGGTTGTGTGGATAGATAATATAGTTACTAGGTACATGTGTAACTTGTGAGTAGCATTTTGGGTAGCATTAATAGCCCTAATACAGAAATGCAAAATAACTACATATCTCACTTTTAGATTTGGTCGGGGATCCCCTTATTACCTCATTTTAATTATTCTCATGTCCTTGCATGTTAATTATTTTCATGCTAACACTACTCTCATTTCCTTTGTTTTCGATTGTCAGTTCTTTTTTTTTATTTTTATTTGATATAATTCTTGTACGTACTTTCTTTTCTTTATTAATATTTTTGACTTTTAGCTAGCTTTATTTCTATTCACTTATATATTTATTTATTTATTAGATACCGGGAATCGGAGTTTTAATTCACTTCATTTATTTTTTATTTAATGCTATTTATAACGCGGGTACTATATACATATGGCCCCCCCTTTTTGGGTATTGTATTACATTTTCACTACATTTATTTCATTTTATTCGTACATAAACTTTTTTTTTATCATACTATATCAAGGTAATAGTGTAACTTGGGTTGTGCGCACAACCTTGAGGTCTACGTTTAATTCATTTTAAAAGGACTCCAACAATTGTCACGGAGGAAAACTAAGTTCACACTATGATCCAATGAAGGATCATACCCCAACAGTACTAATATGAGTAAAATTGTTCACATCACTTGTACTGAAGGTATTGTTCCCTAGTACCCGTTACTTCCGATTTTATCATCCAATCATGGAAACATACCCTGCTCGAGGACTATATGCTTACCAGTGATGGACGTTCCCGTATCTTTCCATTATTTATTTATCAAGGTCATCTTTTCTTTTATCTTTTATTCTCTTAGTAAATATTTATTTCCTTCTTTATCTTTATAGTACCTGTCGTTATCTACTTGACTGTATCGGTAACTTTTATATACTTTCATGCTCCATTTTCATATACTAACTTGCATAATTCTCGCTCATAATGGATTCAATACCAGGAGTTTAAGCATCGTCAAATATTTGGGTGATCAGTCCAATATTGACGAAACTTAGCAATTCAATCATTAGTATTCACACTTTTGAACATTCCTTCACTCATTCCTCACACCTTTTAAATATATACTTTTTAATATTGTACAAAAATGAGGTAATATATTCTATATAATAATATATAGTCAGTCAATTTTTTATGTCCCTGTTTGACTTTGTTAAGAAATATTATTATTAAACCTTCTCTTAATTATTTTATTTTTTACTTTACTGTATTTCATTATTTTTATATTTATGTTAATACTATTACAGATCATTTCTTATTTATTTTCTGATAGTTATTATTTTCATCTTTATCAGAATGCTGTTATAGTTTATTTTTATGTACCTGTTCATATATCGCATGTTGCTCTCTATTGTTTTAAGATAAGCTCATTGCATAACATTACATGTCATATTTCTAGATATATCATTAATAAGAAAAGGTTAGCAGACCTTTTATATTCACTGTGTAAATCATAGACTTCTATTCTAAGTCTATGGTGTAATTATTAATTCTCGTTACACTTAACTTATCTAGACTAATTTGTTGTATTTAAAAAGAAAAAAAATGTTATTTTAACTACAAAAGATAAAAAAATTAATTTATGATGAACTATGGTAAATTTAAGTACGTAAAAATGTAATCTATCACATTAATTTATTAATTTTTGCACAAATCAGTAATAAAATTAATATAAAATAATAACTGAATAAAAGTGAATATAAAATCGTCTTGTGCGTTAATACAAACATGCCACAGAAGTGCTCTTGTAACTTAATGTATAATTATTGCATTTTGATTATTTTTTTCAGATACAGTAATAAAATATTTAAAAAATCAATTGAATCGTAAATTATCTGATAAATACTGTCAATTTAAACATAGGTATATTAAACACAGAATATTTAATACTTAACTTCAAAAAATATAATAGCAAAAAGAAACAATCTCAAATTGATAAATAAAGTTTTAAATGGAATTAAAATCACACAGGTGCGAAGTTACCTCTTAATTTCTTCTTTGTTCTTTTTGGCTCAATTTTCATAATCTTCTCGCCTTGGCATGCTGGACCTAAGATTCTTCTAATTTCATAAATTCAAATGATGGAATATTTTTCTTCATGCCTTTGGCGTTTTCAATATATTTCTCTTCAAAATATAATCTTCGTTGGTAGATCTTAAAGTAATTTCCTCAAAAATTATGTTGTGGCCTTTTCTGATAGTCGCATTTAATTTTCCATTTCTCATAGTCGCATTTAATTTTCCATTTCGTCATATCCAGTATACAATTGTGTCAATTTGAGTAAATTACAATAATTAAATTATATTGTAATTTTAATAATTTACAATATAATTTAATAGCCGCTTTAAGGCCGCGGCGGTGCGCTTTCATTGTTGCAGCGCACCGCCTGGCAGAGTCGCCATGTAACATGTAATATAGGAAGAATGAATATAAGTCCACGAATTCCATAAATAATTCAGTCTTGAATGAATATAGGACGTGTTGCTTGTACAAGAACTTTAATTATGCTCCTCTTTATTCTTAACTTAACTCTAATAATCTAATATATATATAGTCGTGGGGGCTATATATATAATACACTACGACATAATGTCAAGGACCGCTGGTAGTGTTTCTAATTATACGACCACCACTGTATATATGCAATTGGTCTCAATGACTACCGTTACCGTTACTGCCTATCAAAAGTCCACTGCTGAACATAGGCTTTCCCCACAGATTAAATCAATAATTAACACAGATTAATCATTATTTGCGTGTAGTGGCGGTGTAAGAACATCCACTACCCCACCGTCCCATGGGTGTTTTAAGAGGCGACAGAGGGTAAGAACTAGGAGATAGACAGTGCCTTACTACAAAACTACCCAACCCGACTTCCAAGCGTGGTAAGTATGGTAAATCCCCTAATGATTATCAGGTTACAAAAATATCCAAAGCACAAATGTTTGGACGCAACGTTTATTATGGTGTAAGGCTTGAATACTGCTATCGTTAATACATTCGCAAAGAGTGGCGCTTACTGCAAGTCTTTACTAATTTGAAAATACATTAATGGGCTGTTTGCTCGTTTGTCAACCTTATTCTATATAAAAAATAAATGTCATCCAATTTTCACATCAAATGGTTCTTTCCAATATTACATTCGTTTTTTTGTAAACAAAAGAAAGGAATAGACCGGACTTTGACCAACGTCCATGACCTTCAATTACCGCCATGTATCGTCAAAGAGTGGTAGGTACTAAATTTTAGCGAGTTTAGACAAAGAGCCTACTATAACCAACAGATGTCATTTATGGGTCATTTATTTATACTGAAAATAATATATTAACGCTCGGTTTGCTTACAACATTAACTTCAAACTCTACGCAAAGTGCGAGTGCGGCACAAACCAAATTTGTTAGTTTGTGTTAATGGGTACAAACGTAAATGACAAAAAATTGTAGCGATGGCCAGTCTATATCTTCTTCTGATGAAGAAGAAAACCAGTTATCAATTCATCTTTGAGGTGGACTTTTACGGGCTATTTTAAAGAACCGTAAAAAATGAAAAGAACGTAGAACCTGGGCCTGTCCTGTTGTTGGAAGGATTTGATTGATCGTCACGCTGGCAGGTAGACTGACGATCGGAGTACCAGATGTTTCGCACCATTGACTCTGCTGCCCTTCACCTTCAAAATTTATCGCATTCAAAAATCCACCGCTGAACATAGGCCTCCAAAGATTGCTTCATAGGAAGGATATTGTCCATAGTTTGCCACGGTAACTGCAGTAACCAAATTACCGCAGTTTTTAAATTGTTATCAGGAAGTTGCTGCTGCCAATCTTCTGTTTCATTTGTCTGTGATTTTATTTTTATAATACAAAAGTTTCCAGCTTTAGTGCAATAATATGAGGCATACTAATGCTGGGAAGCCGTTTTAAAATAATGTGACATTAACAGTCTTTAAAATTCACTTTGAGTGTTTTTAGATAGATTTTACTCCGTCTATTGACCTCGGATACCTCGTCCGTTAATCATCAGGGTGCACTGCGTGCTGATAAAGTTTGAACTTTTTGTTTGTAAAATTAAGTGACAAACAAACTTACAGTGACGACGACCTGACGTTACGTGGCTATTGCAGCTCACGGACATCTGCAAACAAACAAAGAAGGTTATAGACGCGTTATCACCTGCCAGCCTGTAATCGTATTGGCTCTCTTTCATACATTTCATTCTATTCAGACTGGATCGCAGCTGTGCACGCTCTTCTATTTAGCGGCAAAAATAGGTAAGAGTGTAGTACCTACCCAGACGGACCGCTAGGCAGAAAAGCAGTCCTACCCCCTGGCACTTGGAGAAAGGGTTGCTATATATCGCTTTCATCTTTTTAGACCATCAAAATCCGCCGCTGGTTTAGCGATCGTAGTAATAACTATACTAATCTAATCTGAGGCTACATTTTAAAAATGAAATATCGTTTACACTTTCATGTAGCAACGCTACTTTTTGGTATAATTAAATATAATATGCCACCTTATCTCTTCCAAAAGTTGATGTGGTCGCGCAACGTAAACTCAAAACTAACTCGTGCGTCAAGTTATTCTCTCGCCATATCATTCCGCCGCCTCAAAGTGTTGGAACGACCTGCCGCCACCGCTTCGTAGCCTGAAAACAATTCAAATATTTGAAGAAAAATATAAACAAACCTATACTAAACATACTAAAATGGGTACTGGCACGTGGCACAAGCGGTGGTGAAGACATAACCTTAAATCCTATTTACGGTTGACGTTAGGATATTGTTTCAGATAGGTCCATTGACTGCAGGCTATATATATATATATATATATATATATATATATATATATATATATATATATATATATAACGAAAACAACGTTACAAAAAGAACACAATTGTTAACACACAGTGTTATGGAAATAAATATAAAGCGTATGTATAAAAGCACAAACCTTCGGTTTGATATTAATAATTTCAGCATAGTTTAACAGATTGGTTTAATGATATTATTATGTACCGAACGCAGACGTCCATGCGTTACTATGCGTTCGGGCCCACTGAAAACCAGCGCTGTGTTTCGGCAACAGCAGAGTGAGGTCTTTGCCTAACGCGCAACAACATACAACATGAGGAACGTTTTTCTTTTTTTTTTTCTTTTTACTATAATCTATAAGTATACGAGTACATACTTTTAAATTGTTATACCCGTCAAATTGTTGTTTTCTTTATTATTATTTTTTATTTTTATTTTGTTATACTATTCTTAATTTATGTCTACAAGTGTTAAATTTTAAATACCTAATGATGTTTGTAGCGTATTGCAAATGTTTCTTTCCTTCTTTCTTTCTTTCTAATAGACGTCTCGTGTCCTTTACGCTGCTTACACTGCTTCTCGTCGCCGGTCTACACATGAATGATGAAATTATGAATTCTTATGGCACTAAAAAGACGAAATGGGGAAATGGATTTTAGTACCACGTGCGAACACGTGGTAGAACTATGCTGCAACTATATTATGGTTGTGGCACGAACGGGTCGGCTCGACCGGGGAAGATCAACGCTCTCACAAAATACCGGCGTAAAATAGCAGCTCAATGTTGCTGTGTTTCGTATGGTGAATGTAGAGAACCGGGTACCTTTTTTACGAGACATTTCAGTTTGGTCCTCAGGGTTGACGACGCATCTACATTTTGATTCTTAATTGAGGATAGGCGTGGATGTCTATGGGTCTCATCTTCCACTTATCATCAGGTGGGATGTGTGTTCGTTTGTCATACCTATTCTATAACAAAATTCTAAAATCTCCCGTAGCAGGGAAGATCCACCGTAATAGTAACGCTAAGCAGACCGGATTGACGGCCGCAGCACCATACGTCTCTCTTTCTGCTCTCCGTCTTCAGTCTAGCTGTTTTATGTCCGTTTACGATTTAGGAGATGAGGCGATATGGTTGCGCTGCTATCTATCCAAATCTGTGAACTCTTCCTGGCTTTTCCGTAGTCGCTTACAACGACACCCAGGGAACTTAAAAGATTTAGCTTTTCATATACTTTAAATTCTGTCTCCACACTTAGTTAAGTGTAATTTTAACCCCAACTCTAACGTGAGCGTAATGTAATTTATAAATGTTACATTTTAATATGATTTTCCTAAACGAAGCAACACGCTTATCTTTTCTCTGGAGAGACCATTAAAACGTATCGCTTTTATTGCCGACCATTATTTTAACTTTGATACTAATTTAAATGTTTTTTTTTAATGATCATATCTTTCAAAGTCAGAAATTTTACGTTGTTTATACTGTTTAGTATATTAATTTACATAACATAATGATATACAATATATTATATAAAAATAAAATTCTCTTCATCTTAGTCTAGTAGTAGTTCTAGTCTTACTCTCCGCTGTATAGTACCAATAACGCTGGATGCGTTTCCATTGATTACACTTCAATTTATTATTATGGATTTCAAATGCTATCTAAAATGTTTTGATAAAAACTAAAAGCTGACTTCAAAGAACTAAAAAAAAAACCACTAATTTTCACACATTAAATCTTAATCGATGATATATGTAGAGCCTATGGGTCAAACGTACTTACCATCAGGTGGACTGTGTAATTGTTTGTCATCATTTCAATAAAAATGACTACAGAGACGCAAGAAATAAATGAATTAGGGGCTGACAACAGAACCAGTCATACTGCATTTGTCTATCCAAAGATTTATTGTGTCAACTTCTGGCAATTATTCCTGATGATTAATGAACTTAATGATCAATGTTTGTGGACTATTTTTGGCAGTGATACTCAATCGCGTTCTGAAATGTAAAACTTTAATGTCATTTGCGAAGCGCTTTAATGTATATTGTTATATTTAATTGATCTGTATATATACTAGTGTAATGTGTTTTGACTGCCTCGTTGGTCTAGTGATAGTAAATGCGACTACTGATTCTGAGATCCCGGGTTCGTATCCCGGTTGGGGCCAAAATCAGTTATTAGGTTTTTCTGTTAAGCTGATATTTTCTGTAACAGCCTGGCGTCAGAAAGTTATGGGGTTACAAACCCGTGCCTCGAAAAGTACGTAAAACCGTTGGTCCTGTGCCTGATCTCTTGAGTTGAGAATGAGGGAATAGACTCGTGCACTATAATTCTGCCGGCGCAGATAGCTAATCTCTGTTGATTCAGGCTGCCGTGACCGGATATTCGATCTAGAGGACATTATTATTAGTGAGATTGAAACATTACACATTTTAATTATAGTCTAAGTGCTAAATATAATATTATATAAATGTAATAATAAGAAAATGAATGAGAAAAGTTCCTCACACTAAGTTATTTACACTAAGTAACCAAACCAAAGGTCCTTACACTAAATAATTATAGAAAAATATACTATCTACAATAACAATTTTACTTGATAGTTTATACTAACTTTTGCCAATACTGTTTTATAGGAATATGAAATGACTTTATTTTTACAATCTGAAAGCGCTGGATAAATTTCGAAAATGTCAAGTACCTACGGCAGTTTTCAGAGGTGACATGGGAAATTGAATAATGTTTCCATATCACGATTGAAAATGGTTTTTCGTTTAAAAATAAATATAATATATTTCATTTATTTTTAAAATGCTACATGGTGTCAAGCACAAAATAAATACGTAATAAAAATGCAGTAATGTGTACATAAAAATTTAATTTCATGATTGCTAAGTACTTTAATTATTTAAATTGTAATATGCTATGGCTTTTTTATTAACTTTTGATTTTTTAACATTAGAAACAATACTTCATGTGTACTATGTTTCAGTGACAAGTATATACGTATAAGAATGACAATATTGAATTCTTATGACCATTTTTTTTTTCTCTAACGCAATACTTTTACAATAGTTTTATAATATTAAAACGTAAATCGTTATCATATATCTACAAAATTTGCTTAGTATATAAATTACTAAAATTACATCATAAAATACAAATATTGTGTTACAGTGATTGTATAGTGTTTACCTACAAACCTAATAACCACGAAGTTGAAACTTTGCTATTAGTTGAAGCTTAGCTAGCTTTGCTAGGGTAAAGTTTGTTTGGGGCGTATGTCCGCCATTTAGTTGCTATTGAGCTGAATCATGGACATAAAAGGGAAATAGTGCATATCGTACATTTTCAGTAAACACTCACAAACATGATGCACTGAGATATAACTGTGTATTTGCCATTTACTTTTATAAAAATGAATTGGAAAACGAACTTACAGTCCTCCTGATGGTAAGTGGCTCCTACAGTCCATGAACACCTGCAGCCAGCCAGAATATTCGCGTCGCGTAGTTATCAACTTAGTAGTGAGCGTGTTTTTAAGGAAGTAAATAGTAGACAAAGGCTCCGGGCATTGACTCGTACACATAATAGCACACGTATGCTGTAGTTGTTGCCCATAAATCACATTCAATTCAATTTCGGATACTTTCAAATAAATTTAGAAACCTTATTTACGCTTATTTTTAAAATCTGCAAAGAGGAGTTTATCAGTATTTATACTTTGAAATTAATTATTAAATTTGGATACTCTTTGGAAAATAACCCTGTATAATAAATAAAAAAATAATATTTCGTACATTTTATAGTAAGCTAGTAACTTGTGATCGACATTCAGTGCTCATTGTGTATTACAATTTTATGTGCGGGTTTACCACGTGTGTGGTGATGAATCAAAATTCCATTAGCAACCTGCATGATTGAAGAGATCGCAAAATAACACCGATTCCTACCAAGGATGATTCGCGAGGCTATCTAAATCAAAAACATCCTAATTTCAATAGAGAAGATGGCTAGGTGCTACCATTTGCTTGGAATCCTACAAATCCCCAGCCAACCGTAAGGTCTAAGATGGAATGCCTCTTTTCCAGTAAAAAGGGTCTCCGGTTCTCTACACTCACCATACGACACAGCAGCATTAACCTGCTATTTTACGCTGGTATTCGGTGAGAACGTGGTCCTTCCCCGGTCATGCCGACACATTCATGCTCAACTAAACAAGTAATATAGCTGCAGCATGGCTCTATCACGTTTAAATTTGGTTTAAGGGTTGCTGTAAGGTACTCGAAACGTCGGGAATATAAAATAAATATAAAATAAAACGCGATAAAATCCGTAAAACTAGTTTCATTCAATCTTTTTATTTAGGTTAAGACAATATTGTATAAATAAATAAAATAAATAACACTCGCACCACAGATTAAATAATGTTACTACGTAACTCGTACGATCAAAGTCACGCAACGAAGAGGACTGTACTAGGGGTTTCGGTCGGATATCTTATATAGCTCTAAGAACCGACAACCGATGGGGAAGAAAGTTTCTAGAAAGGCAGACTAGCAAGCGCAGTTTGGGCGACCCCCCCATTAGATGGATCGACGACCTGAGGAAACATGCAGGTAATCGATGGATGCAGGTGGCTTAGGACCGTACTAGGTTCAGCAGTGAACGGTAAGAATGATCACTAATAATATATTTAGATATTATTTAGAAAAAACGTCACTTCAGTTTATTAAAAAAAACTAAAATACACACATAATATGTAATTATAGAATTTTTTTTTTTGGAGAAAATATACACCGAATTATTTGCTACAAATGAGCCGTGCGTCGTTTACAAATTGCCTCCAGAGACTGTACATTTGCTTTTACCGACAATTTAAACCTTTTGATTCAAAATTGATATTTACCTTTTTATAGTATAGGGGTGACGAACGAGCACACAGTGCACCTGATGGTAAGTGAATACTGTGCCCCATAGTCATCTACACTTATCCTTGATAATAATTTAAAATTAAAAATTTTATACAACCGACTTCAATATAAGTTATTAAGAATAACTCAAAAACTATTTGTCAGACCTTGATCAAATTTATATGGGACCACATGATAAGCACCAGATTTCAAAAAAATAATCATCGAAATCTGTTTATCCAGAAAAAAGTTATGAGGTAACACAGATATAAAAAAAAAGAACATACAGTCGAATTGAGTGCCTCCTCCTTTTTGAAGTCGGTAGATAAATCAAAATGCAGAAACGTTGTCACCTCTGGTGACTAAGATGGAATGCCTCGTTTCCAATAAAAAAGGGTCTTCGGTTCTCTACACTCACCACACGAAACACAGCAGCATTAAGTTGCTATTTTGCGCTGATATTCTGTGAGAGTGTGATTCTACCCCGGTTGAGCCGACCTTTTCGTGCTACAACCATAATAGCTGCAGCGTGGCTCTACCACGTACAAAAGTTTGGTTAATGAAATAATATTAAAAATTAATTTTAAATAAATATACTGCATGTAATTCACATACTATGCCCTTTTAAAAATCCAAGATACACGAGGGAGTGACCGAATCTTGTGTTTGTGGATTCGTACAAATATGGGCGCTTATGGTCGGTATACAAAGTAAAAGGTAAATTGAAAGTCTATATACGTCCTACAGCTGGACACGGCGCTCCTCTCATTTCAGATTTTACGGAATAGGAAATGTCCACTGTAATATCTCAATACGAGGTTGGGAAATTTCACATATCTTCAAGATATATGATAGTGATTTTCTTCACCACTAATCCCGTGGTAAATGAGTTACGAGTATGTTCGGTTTAGTTAAATTACAATTATGTATTATGTTGTTCAATTATACAAATAATTTTAGAAACACTTTCGGAGCCATCCTGAGGGGATGTACGTATATTATCAATATATTTTCCCAAATTATAATAATATTTTTTAAAAAATTTTGTGCATATATTGCTAATTTCCATTGTGGTACAATTTTTTGTTACTACACCGACTTCCACAATAAAATCGACAATCCTTTTTTCCATTTCTTTTCTTTTCCTTACATTGTTGTAGATACAACACCAACGTAGGTATTCTGAGGACTCACTGTCGCAGTACTTGATACATTTTCGTCAGTTCGAAGAATTTTCGACGTTAGGGATAATCTTCATCACTAAGAGCGCGAAGCAACAAGAAGTTTCATCATATTTTAATAAGGAATCTTACACGTCTGACAACTTTCACGTGAAATCGCTTGCGAACTTTATAACTGCTTAAGAAACTTGAGCCATATTACTGCATAATATTGGCTAATTTTCAAGCTATTATGCATTGCATTAAATATTGATGAATGAAATAGTTTATTTGCTGAACATAGGCATGATTATGATGGAAATTGGTAAAGTGTTTCACATATTATCTGTCATTACAGTCCTTCACAAGTCCATTGCTGAACATAGCCCGCCCCCCAAGGAATGCCGCAAAGCACGTTCTTGGGCCACCTGCGTCCATCGACTTCCTGCATGTCTAACCAGGTCGTCACTCCTTCTAGTGGGGGGCCGCCCCACACTTCTCCTCCCGGTACGAGTTTTCCACTCGAGAACCTTTATTCCCATCGATTGTCGGTTTTTTGAGCTATATGGCCGGCCCATTGCCACTTCAGCTTACTAATCCGTTGGGCAATGTCGGTTACTCTGGTTCTACTGCGGATATCCTCATAGCCCTCTCCATAGCTCGCTGAGCGACCTTGTACTTCCTCACACGGCCAGCAGTGAAGGACCACGTCTCAGATCCATAGATCCACTGGCAACAAGCACTGGTTGTATAATCTTTTTTTCAAGTTTCGAGGTATACCTGACGAGAAGATGTGTCGTAATCTCCCGAACGCTGCACAGCCGAGTTGAATCCGTCGATTGATCTCTCGGTCGAAGTTGGACTTACCTAGTCGGACTATTTGTCCCAGGTAAACATACTCGTCAATAAATACGAGCTTAGTGCTCGCAACAACTACTCTTACTGCATCTCTTACCAGGTCATCGCTATATCTATATAAGAAAAAAGGTACATTTGATTTATGATAAGTTAATGTTTTAAATGAAATTTGATATTGTTAATCTTAATGCTATGTAATAAATGTAAAAAAATCCACTGTAATTGTTGTTTTAACACGATACTTCGAGGTTAATTAGGCTTAGCTGATTTTTATTTTCCATAATAGTATATTTTCTCAGAAGATCTTTGTAAATTTCGCCCGGACCAGGTGATACTCGACAGTCACTTTCAGGGCTTCTTCATTTCCGGCTCTACTTGTGAGCCTTATCTAATGAAGCTGTAAACGCTGTTGCGTCAACAGTGTTACTGCACGTTCCAAAATGCCACAAGCTAAAATAAAAGGACGTAAAAGGCCAATAACTATTTAAATAAATTTTTTTTTTCTTTCTTTTTGTAGATCTCCGTTCGGTAGCTTATTGGCTAATTGTTTGGTTGCGGTGCGCGGGCTGCGGGTCTGATTTGATGCGGCATGGAACAAGTATATATTGGGCCTATTAATAATTGCTGTGGGTCTAGCTGTTAGTCTATATGAAATTATGTGTGTTAAACGCCTCCTCGATACAGGAACATTACTGAGCGAGTAACATATTTGTAAGAAGATAATAATTATGTTTGTTGTGTGGTGGCAGCATAAGCGAATCCTCTTGTAATTTCGTCTCGTGGGTGTCGTAAGTGGTGACTATAGAAATTGCTTTAACGGTCTCGTAGCTCCTATGGATAGCTTAATCCATCTCGTTTACGACAGGCGTAAAATCAGGTCGTCGTCAAGTATGGCAAATCCTCCCTACAAAGATGGAAGTTCATGTCTAGCAGTGAACTTTTACGACCTGATAAAGAAGGTGATTAAAAAATCTGGTATTTATCTTAATTTAAAGAAGGGAAATTATGTGATCATAAATTTGTCCAATATTTACGAGGCAAAGGGCCAAACGTATGAACCCTACGTTTGAGTCCTTTTTTAATGACGATCATGACTGTGAAAGGAACTCTTATATAAAAGAGCAAGATTGAATTCAACTCTAAATGTTTTCAATCCAAATTCGTTTTTCTCAGTGTATATTATCATAAAAAAATAATCTTATCGTTTTACCAACCCACATTGCGTTTTTAAAGATACAAATAAATTTATGAATATCCCAATAAAAGACATTTAATTTACTGTTATACACACAAATAGAAAGTGTTTATGTTTTATTGCTGCTAAGAAGGACCTAATTGCCAACAAAACTAATAACCACAGAGCAGAAACTTTGGTATTGCGGGTAATGTTTATTTATGTAATGGTCTATAATTTGGCCCTGTGATTTTTATTGATCCAAACACAAAACTGGTTATGGCGCTGTTGATGCCACAATGACATATGGAATCGAACAATAAACGAAAATAAATCGAGCCATTGAAGTTTCTAAATAACTACGCATACAAGTTCCGTGCCTACTTCACGCTACGTTAGTGCTTAACAGGCAGAACGCGATGCCCGGCAGCAATTCTGTTTTTCAATATTTGCGGCAAAAATGGTTTACATCGTTTTATTCTATTGACCTTCTCGATCTAAAGAATTGTTCATTATACTTCATAGTCTATGCTACCTATACCTCCAACGAATATCTTTAAGATCACTTTTTGGCGATATTTTTATGTTTCCATTAGGTAGTGACACATTTCCGCGCCCGTTGTTCCACCCCTGTTTATCACTATGAGTATCTACGCTTTTCGCTGTAGTTAAAATGGAAAAAATTATAACAACTTTAGTGAATAGGTGGAGGACGCGTGATGCGCGGCGAAGTGGTCTGAAAATATGACTATTAGGTTTGTAAATATTCGTTTACAAACTTAATATATTCTTGCCAACCAACTCCATATTTATTTGTTTTGATTTATTTATTTCATATAATATTTCCAACTATATGTTCCATCACAAAAGCCAGAATATTACGTAGACTCGCGCGGATTTCCTGTAGTTTGTCTCTAACACGTAGCTTGTCTATCCTGGTTACGAAATGGTATTGTATACGAAAGAGTGTAAGCGTTTACTGGAAGGAAAGCCACCAAATCTACTAAAGTACTCAAATTACCACTACTACTAATGTACTCTCCTAATGCACTAAGATAATGTAAACCGGTCTTTATTAAATTGTTACTTCCAGCAAAGCTTAAATCTCCTGCGACTACGTGGCGCTGGTGCTTATATATAAATATATTTATCTGTAACTTTATCATATGTAATTTAAACAAAATATAATATAGGGGATTAAAAAAATTAAAATAAAGCGTTATAAAATTCGTAAGATGAGTTTTATTCGACGTGTAGTACTAATAGAATAAATAAGTAATTTTTTATCGGGTGTTAGTTCTAAATTATAGTATTTTAAATAAACAAAATCTAATCTTCTCGTAACGTATTCCTCAATACCTGAAAACAAGAATGTACAACCAGCCCCTTTTGCCAGTAATGACAAATAGAACTGAGACGTAGTCCTTTTAGTAAAGGTCAAAGATCGTCAGCAGTATAATATATATATACCCATTCTCATAAAGTATTAAAATTACGGGTATGCATTTTTGAAGTTAGATTATAGATCGACTAAATAACTTTTTACCTTAAATGGTGTATCATTTTAAATTTGCTCCGAGGAGGTAATCTAACAAAAAGCAACTTTACATTTTATCGGTATTATAATTGAAAGCAAATTAAACATAATTTTATTGCCATGGTCCAGATTCATGGTTGTTGGTCTTCAGTTGATGTTAACAGGTGTATTAAAACCCGATTGGAAATTTTAGTACGCGTTTTCAAATAGGTTTCTCAATGTTCCTTCAATAATATTGATCCGGTTTAGGTTCGAGTACTGATTTTATCGGATATTAATATCGCTCCCATATCAGAGGTTTTACTGTTAAATGAAAAGCCTCTAACTGTTTTCATTGCATCATAGGTTTAGCGGTCATCTGATACTAGAAACGCTTCCCGCTAAACAGATATATACCGTTTCTTAACCGGTTAAGAATAAGGGATTGAAAAGGTACTGGTATCTTTTCAATTAAGGCTAGTACGGACTGCATATACAATCAAAAGAAATGTATATTGGAAAGACATAGTTGAAATAATAATAAAGAGTATTATATTATATTTTAATACTCCAAGTACTCGTTTGTAAGAAAAGTAAATGTAATAGTTATTTAGTTGTATTATCCACAATTAGAAAAATAAAAATACGGTTACAATTGATAACATAATTGTTTGTACATTGTTACGCATCTAAGAAATCATAAAATATGTAATGCTTTTAAAATTCATTTTCGAAGATTAGGTTCGAGCCAGCTATCTAGACAACCTCGTTATGTTACAAATAATCACCTAATTAGCTTATAAATTAAAATAAGACTAAATTTGTTGAAGTATTTATCCGCGGATATTGAATTAATTCATGTTACGGATTTTTATCGCGTTTAATTTTACTTAAATTTAATTCCACACATTTCAAATGGCCTCTTTACGAAAGGTTATGAGAAAACACCGGGAATCAAAAATAAGTATACGTGTTATACGTGGAGAGCCATGCTGCAGGTATATTATGGTTGTAGCACGAATGGATCTGCTCGATAGGGGAAAGACCACGCTCTCACAAAATACCAGCGTAAAAAGCAGCTTAATGCTGTTTCGTATGGTGTGTGTAAAGAACCGGAGAATCTTTTTACTTTAAACGAGGCATTCTATCTTAGTCCTCAGGGGTGGCAACGCATCTGCATATTGTTACTTAATCGAGGATAGATGTAAATGTCTATTGGCTACATCATCCACTTACCGTCAGATAAACTGTGTGCTCGTTTTCCCCCCTTATTCTATAAAAAAATATGTTATAATTAAACGCGATAAAAGCCGTAAAATTAGTTTTATATTATAAATCATATAGAGTGTCTAGAGTATCGGTTATTAGAAACTTTTATCCCGCTAGGCATAATTTTGTAAACAGAAATAATAAATTACGCTAAAATTACATAGAAATACTAATGCTCTTAGTCGTCATCCAGTAATGGTAATAATGACCTCCAGGCTATATATTACATTACATTACATCACACATGTATATACCATTACATACTTTTGACATTTTTAAAACAGTTAAAGCAGGAAGGAAAAGTAATAACTAAATATTTTAACCTATTACTAAGCAGGGGATCATTTTGCAGCTGCCGCTTCATACTTAAGTTACTATGACCAAGTAACATTATTTAATCTGTGCTCTGAAACCAAAGTTATAATTGAGGGATTTTCCTTTTATTATCAATGTCTTCAATTGGCAGAGTTGAAGGAATTATGTTTTGATCGAATTCGGTTTATAAGCTTTCATGAACATGACATTTAATTTTAGAACTAAATTGACAGTTAATTTTTGAATTAAGAATTGAGTGAAGGCCTCGTGTTAGACGTTTAATGGCAGTTTATTTAATTTTCTTTTTATTGTTGTTGATTCATGCTCAGTAATCGGCTAAAATATTTAGTTATTACTTTAGGCTTAGATAAAAAAATATTGGTCAGATATGTCAGATGAATAAATAATCACGTTACAAAATAAAATAAATTGAAGTTTTTATCATAGCTTCACGCCTGTTATCCCCGAGGAGGTGGACAGAGTCCAAAGAGCAGCGAGCTATCGGACCATGCTTAACCAGTTCTGTAGGCTTTTGATGGACTGCAATGAAAGAGTATATTGAGTAGTAACAACATATTTTGTGACATTCCTTGGGAGAGGCCTATGTATAGCAGTAGTGTTGTGGATAATGATGATGATGCATAGTATGAGTTCTAATTTTCAGTCAGCCATTAAATATACATTTAAACGCGTTGGGAGAGGCATGCGTTTAATCAGGGAGAATACGCCGTATTCGCGAGGCTTGGCAGACGGATTGGTGATCGAAATGATATCGATCGAAATCCAGATGACTATTCTTTCTTCAAAATGATTTTTCGTAGGCTTCAATATTATTTATCAAAGACGCAAAGGTTATAGACGCAAAGTTTATCCTTCTAGAACATAAATGTTATCGAGTGTTAAGCGACGTACCTATCATTAACGGTTGTGGTTTGAAGCGATTTACATTTAATTACGACGTGAGCACTGTCTACAGACAATATAACTGCTGTAAAACAATAGAAACACCCCTTAAATGCTTCCTTTAATGAAGATTAAAATCCGTGTGATGGTGGCGCTATAGTATCCATCATCTAATTTCGTACAGCAGGTGTCGTAATAGGAGACGGGGGGAAAAAGATCTTATGTCTTCCTATAGATGGCGGTATAATAATCTTGTTAACAATAGGCGTTGACACTGTTTACATACCATATAACTGCTATACTACAAAAGAAACATCCCTTAAGTGTAACGTAACTTAATGAAAATTAAAACTCGTGTGATGGCTGCGTAAGAGTATCCATTACCCCATTTCGTTCCGCGGGTGTCGTAAGAGGTGACAATAGGAAAAATATCTTATATCTTCCGATAGATGGTGGTATAATTATCTTGTTAAAAATAAACGTAAAATACCCCAAAGTGACGAGAAGTAGCGTCAAAGGTGCTAACCGTCTTACTGTGCCTAAATCGTGAATCGTAAATCCCTCTGCCAAGCATTATTATTATTATTATTATTTAACGGGCTGTTGAAGAAGATAAACAGAATTTAGAGAGGAAACTAATTTATTTTGACGGCGGAATTAGTATCTGTATGGCCTACAAATAATTGTCCCGGGTTGGATATGTGAACTTGTACAATTTATGTATGTGAAACGCCTCCATGATACAGGAAAGAGTGAGGGTAACGTTTTCGATAATAAGAAAGAAGTAGATCAGAATATTTGCAACAAATAATAGTTTTATGTAGGTATAAGTGGTAGAGCCACGCGTATTATAGTTGCAGTACGAATGGGACTGCTTGACCGGGGACTACGCTCGCACGGAATACCGAGGTGAAATAACATCATTATTCTGCTGTATTGCATATTGTTAGTGACCTGAACCGGAGATCCTTTTCTATGGTGAAATCGCATCGTCATTTAGATTTTTATTCGTGGATAAATTTCAAGAACATACAATTTTTCAACTTTCCAAATCGAGGGAGTTATTTTTAAGATGCAGTTACACGGTCAATTTTTTGGGCAAAATTGTCTGGCAACAGCTGCCGGAGCTAGCGGAGCAATTAGTGGAGCAATCAAGGTCATTGTTCTAAAATTGCGGTGATTTTTTCCGTCAGTATGAATTGCCGGATATCCAATGCATATGGAAATTTTAATATTTTTTTTCTATTTCGGTTCACTTGGTGATACGGGTTCCATCTGACCGACGCGGCGGCGACATGAGATACATCGAGCGCAGTGCGCTGCGTCAGCCAGCCAGGTGAATATAAAGCTTTCGTCATGCTAAATACGTTCGCATCCAAATCTGTCTATTGCCTTTTTTATATTAAGCTCGGCGGCCAGTCTCAACAGAGACTAGCCATCTTTGTAGGATAGGATTATAGTGACGAGTGTGTCTCATAGGTGCTATCTCTATTCCCTCATTTTCAGAGTCCGATGGAACGGCAATCCGATACGACCAAAAGGACCAACGTGGCTTGGCAAGCTTGACGTGCTTGCCTTCCGAGGCACGGGCGTGAAACACTCATTATAATCAAATGATAAACTTATATTATTATAAAAAAAATACTACAAGTTGCAGCCACAAGAAAACATACTGTCTCTGTTTGCCCTTCAGACCGGAACGCAGCCAATACAAGCACTGCTATTTGTGTACATACCACCCTCTAACCTATTTGGCCAAAATTGGTAAAAGGGTGGCTTTAACCCAGACGAACACCCAGGCAGAGAAAGAGTCCTGCCAACTTGTAAATAGCAATATCACGCACCGTGGGAAGTGAGCCTTAAAATAGAGGGATAGGTCTCGAAAGATACAATTTTTTTTATCTGTTTTTGGTTGAAACCTGTAGGAGTTATTATGTCCAAAATTTTTATCTCATTAGTTCAAAAATCTGTGATGATACTGTAAAATATTATAATGGGCGAACTATATTACAAGGATAAGAAATCCTTATACTTATCCTATTACAGCTCAACCCTAAATTATACACGTCAATATTCTATTCTATAAGGATAATATATCCTTACTATATTAGACTAAAGTTAACAGCGATGAATATTTTTTTACTAAATTCCTGAATTAAAAATAAAACACTTTGACAAGTTTAAAATTGTTATGCTTTTAATTTTAAGTATCCCAGTAACAATTTATATTAAAACAATATTTAACTAGCACAAATGACTCCTTTGTTCACAAAGATAAAATTTTCGAATTTTTGACTCCAATTTTTATTGAAGTTTCGAGGATGCGTATTCATGGCAGCTGTTTTATTTATTAAGTAATCTACGTAGTTAAAATGTTATATAAAGTGGTTAGTGCCAAATTTAGCAAAACGGAACAATTATGAAATCACCTCAATATTTGTTGTTCTATCTGTCTATCGGTGTCTCTCTATACACATATCTATATCTGCCTGTATCTATCTGTGTATATCTATGTCTACCTGCTTGTATCTCTGCCACTCGGTATCTCTGTCTATCTGTTTGAAACAGAGGCTATTCTCAAATTATTTGACGTAGATGAGTAAAATCTGTCATAGTTAAATAATGCAACCCATACATTACTGGCACAAAGAATTCGAATTTTCAACTTTAATTTAGTTATTGGAGAACACGGTTATTTTTTTAAGATCATCGTATAGGATATCATTCAAGAGCTATTTGAAGCAACATTTAAAAAATAATTGATTCTGTTTCTTCTTGGATGGTTAGAAGAAAAAAATTTAAAGGCGCTGGTCAATGATAGAAAAAATCATTCTTTATTTCGTCGACAGTTACAACCTTACAACCGTTGTCCGTTAAAAAGGGAAGAAAAAGGGCTGATCGTTACATCGGGTGTCCCAGAAAGAATGAATAATCCTGGAGCGCCTAATAGTACAGGTATCAGGCGCACAAATAAAAATACAAAAAAATATATTCCAAGTAGTGCCAAAAAAATGAAGGTTTTAAAAAAATGTTTTATTGACCTTATTGCACTTTCATGTACACCACTGCTGCAAATTAATGAAATTCGTTGCGTTTTTGGTGTTCTCTTATTCCTCACAGACTATTCTATTAGAAATACAGTAAAGAGTATGAGTATCTATTGTACTTTTTTTGCAAAAAAAAACTTCAATTTATAGCATGAAGTTTTATAAAAAAATAATTTTGACAAAAGTTTCAGAGCCATTCGTGAAAAAAAAGTATGAAGACCTAAGTGGCCAACTATTTCAAAAATATGCACAGTTAATAAAGTTTACAAAATGGTATAATACATAATTTTATCCAAAGATAGAAAATTAAAAAAAATCTTATCTTTTCTTAAACGGTGAAAATGAGAAGGGCGTTCTTGAGTGAAAGATTCCTTTTTATTGTAGTAAAGATCGTATAATATCGGTATTTACTACCTGAGTGTGGCCCACGCTACCCATCTTTTGTTTATTGCGATTTACGAGACAGGGATAGGTAGAGTGTGAGTGAGCGAGAGAAGAGTATAATGTTCATACATTGTACCTTTTCTCGAGCGACTCGGCACATAACAAAGGCAAGTATTTAGTGCGTCTCTCGACTTGTTGGGTATCGCATGTGTGCATTCCTTTTGGAGTTCTCTGTTATTTTAAAATCAGTGTTATAACGAGGACTCCTGGCTATTTCACTGGACTTTTAGTTTTGCTTTGTGATTTGGACTTTGTTTGGTAATTTTACGACGACTTGGCTTGTATCTGGACTGATATTGTGTATCAAGATGCCACGTATTCAATATACGCCACAAGAATACGCAAATATGCACTTCATTTATGGTGAATTCAGAAGCAACGCAAGTGCTGTTGCAGCTCTTTATAGGGAAAGATACCCTACCGCGCGTCACCCAGATTACCGCGTATTCATCAGAGTCCACAGGTGTTATTTGGAAGGTAGAATACCTGGTAGCGGCATTGGTGGTATGAGCATTGGAAGACTAGCTAATATCAATACACAAGACATTGTGCTTAACGAAATTAAGCAAGACGCGTCCACCTCCTGAAAAAAAAATTCATCACTACCACATTAGACGCCTCCAAGCTCTACAACCGAGAGATTACAACGCACGATTGTTTTTTTGTCGACAAATGCTTGCAAAAATAGAACAATATCCACAATTCTTCGACAAAATTTTGTTGAGCGACGAATCCACTCTTAAAAAAGACGGATACTTTAACATGCATAATCTGCACATCTGGCAACTCTCAAATCCGCATCTAATGCGAGAAAAAAGATCAAAATACCAGTTCGAAATAAATTTTTGGACTGGTATATTAAACGGAAAAATCATTGGTCCATTTGAACTGCCCGGAAACTTATCTGGACAAAGTTATTTGAATTTTCTACAAAATGATCTGCCAAATTTAATGGAAGAGGTGCTTGAGGAGGTGAGACAATCCCACTGGCTACAAAATGATGGTTGTCCTGCACATTATGCTGCAAACGTCCATGTGTATTTAAATGCCACGTATACGCCAAATAAATGGATTGGTCGTTTAGGTCCCATTTTGTGGCCTCCGCGATCCCCGGACTTAAATCCACACGATTTTTTTTTACTGGGGCTGTGTTAATGAACAGGTGTTTTTCAAGCCTATTTCAAGTTTGGGGGAATTGCGCAGTCGTGTGCAGGAGGCCGCTTCAAAAATAACTGAACGGCGCTACGCACGACTTCTTAGAAGAGCATTTATTAGAAGATGTCGAGCTTGTATCAGAGTCGGTGGCAGACAATTCAAACACCTGTTATGAAATAAAGATTGATTTATGTACAACTTAACGCTTTTATTACAATTTAAGACAAGATAATTTTTTTCTTTCTTCAGTCGAATTTATTCTTTTTGCATCTTAACGTTAAATAAAATTATGTATTATACCATTTTGTAAACTGTATTAACTGCGCATATTTTTGAAATAGTTGGCCACTTAGGTCTTCATACTTTTTTTTCACGAATGGCTCTCAAACTTTTGTCAAAATTATTTTTATTATTAGTTTTGGTCTGATCTACGCAGAATGATCCTACTGTGTCTTGAAGTCTTGCAGTGGTATGCTTGGGTTTAGTTTTAATTTTATTAATTACAGGATCCCAAGCAGGTGGTAGTACCCAGCCTCCCTCTCTATTGAAATAAGGATGTTTTTTAATTTCAATAGCCTCACGTATCATCCTTGGCAGGAATCGATGTTCTTGATGTCTATCAAATCTAATGTAATGGCGGGGGCCCCGGAACGTTGGTGTTTCACGTCAGTATGTAGGGATATCATTGCCCCATGATATCCCTACATACTGACGCTGAGAGCGCACTGGCTGAGACTTTTGCTGGAACGCTGGTTTGGGTCCCGCACTGAACAAGTATTTGTATGGCCTATAAATAATTGTTACGGATCTGGATGTTTGTCCTTGTGAAATTTGTGAAATCTTGAGTCAGGAGAAAGTCCTAGTATGGGTGTTATTTTTTAAAATTATAATAAAATAAAATTATAAGTTTTAGGGCAAAAATCTGCAAGCTGGTGGTTCTAAAATACAAGCCAAGCAACAATTCAACGTCCCTGATAGAGGGTCCTCTTAATCAAACAGAAACTGATTTAATTTCAATTTAGAAATAGACGCTTTTCACTAACTACATTCGCAGACAACCAAAAATTTTACTTTGAAGTTCGATACAATTTAGATGTGTCTCTTTAAGGCTTTAAGAATCCTGAATGACTTTGACGAAACGGCTACCGCAGAGATTTTAGTCGACGTCAACTCCGTCTAGCGGCTACGCTCTGTATTACTTAGAAAAGTGCAAAGATTAATAGACTGCGGAAGTGACAAGTATATAAGTGATACACTGCCTATTATGCTTGCGCATCACTGAGAGCCATGTCGCGTGCGCGCTGTTAGGCGTCTTCAATTCCATTGCACGGTGTGCTGCTGTAGCTTTGTCCGGTAGACATCACGAGCTATCAAGTGTTTAAGTTTTAAGTACGTAAGTGTTTTTATTATATTTGTCGAATCGTATTTATATTGTGTCGTATTCGCTGTAAATCTCACAGTACGCGAGCAACCCGGGTTCGAACCAATAATAATAATAAAACCAATGAAATTATTAATTGCAATTTTAAGTGCAGATTTACCACGACCTAAAACGCTCTAAAAAATAAGAGGAGGCCTGTGCCCGGCAGTGGGACGTTTATAGGCTGTTACTTTACTTTACTTTACTTTACTTTTGTATCGTATACATATGCAATATTCATAATCGTTTCAGATACAGAAGGGTACGTAAGGCTGAAAAAAATATCTTATGGAGGCCACGAAAACGTAAAACACCCTTGTGCCTAGATAAAATTGATGATAAAAAAAGATGTTCTAGTGATAGTCAGTCATTTCATACACCACATTTTCTACAGAGTTTAGAATGTTTCAGATAGGGCAAAATAAAAAATAATACGAAATATTATGGGAATTATTTATTAATAGTATATTATATTATAATACCTATAGTATTTATATAATGAACAAGCTGCAAGTTTCAACTGATATTGTTTCTTTTAAACACAATTGTGAAATTGCTGTTCTCATTTTTATCAATGATGAATGGATGAAACGTAGTCAAGATAACTTTATTTAAAATATCTTTAATTAAATTGGCACATGGCGTATTTGGCCTTCTAATTACAACTCGGCCGAAATTTGAAGGTTATATTTTGTCTGTTCTTAATCCTCTTGTGTACACCATTTTTCAAAGAAGTATTGTTTACAACTGGCGTGGTTTCCAAAAGCATAATTTAGTGTCAGCTGTATATCGTCAATCAGGTCTTGAACTTTTTTGACATTCATTTTTTTCTTATATGTTGTAACCTTTTTAAAAAGTGACGCAAACACATTAGTTTATTATTTTTTATATATTTTTCTATAATGTATTGGGTATCTTGTGTAAGTTTGTATTTTTTTAAATTTTATCACAAAAGTTTCACAATAATTTATTACAGTGATTCTCTCTTCTTGGTATCGGCGTGACTGTAGTATCTTATATAGGTACTGAGTCACCGTCAGATACTAAGCGGCCATAAATCAACAATGCACATGCAGATCTACATGTTTTGATTTTTTGATTTTGGTAATTTTTGAAACCTCGTAAAATTATTTCTTTTTCCGTACCAGTTGATGGGCCTGAGTATAATGCCAGTTGTGATCTTTGGCTGTTGTTATTTTTTCTTTTATGCACGATTGCGGACAAAAAAATATTTATTAGATATTTTTAAAACAAAATTTCACCTCTTCTCCTTTTAATGATAGTTCCTGCACGTGACACTGTGGAATAGTTTTTTCTATAAGACCGTTTGCAGTAACAATTTTTGTTAACAGTTATGGATGTACCATTTTTATCAGCTGCTTTATTCATAGTGCATTGAGCAACACTTTCCCGAGTTCTGTACAGAAAATGATGCTGGCTTTGGTATTTTTCATTTGAAATAATAAATATGGATGGCCGCTTTAGTGACATTATAAATTTAGCAATCCGAGATAAAATGAAAGTTAATCATTTAGCAATCTGATAAAACTTTTAAGTGTTCTAGTCATACATTAATGATGATAATTGGGCCATAATGCTGGAAATAGTCTATTAAACATTTTTTAGTACAATTGGCTCTAAAATAACAGTTTAGGGCCAAAGAGACGCAGTTGATAGCGGTGCGCAGGAGCGAGCGAGTATTTGCTTGTCATAAATATGTCTAGTTGCATGGTAAAAGGCTGTAAAAATTACGATACAATGGTTAAAAAGGAACATGGAATATCGTATTATCGGTAAGTAACCTTACATTAATTTTGATGCAATTAAATTATTATATAAACACAATGGCGGCCATTGTGTGGCCGGTTACGTTAGCAAGGTTACGCCAAGGTTGGATTCAGACCCTTAAAAATATTGTACATGGAAAATAAAATTATACTTACTATTTGTCCAAAATTATTCCACGTTTGACGTTTCATGTTTTTTTTCCACGCGCCGGGGTATTGGCACCACGTGACTAGTGTACCTATACGTTTCGTTTTTCGGCATGTTCATAGCATATTCAAAAATGTTGCTATGAACATGATATCGTCTCTGTCAGAACGGCCGGGATAGTAAAACATCACATGAGGAATCCCCGCATACCCTGTCGTTGCCTGATTTGGTGTTGCCGTACATACAAAAATTCTCGATATTGTAGGGTAAATATAAAAAAGTAAAAGGATACACCAATAATACAAATCGGTCGACCTGAAGATAAAATTATGGTATTTTCGCGTAGTATAGTGGCATAGTATTGTGTGAATGTTAAGCACCAGGGTAAGAGCGAAACACCAACATGAGTATAGGTAGTTATGCAGTCTGGAAATAGCCTTAATACGGATCAACATCCAAAATTATCCTGACTAAGCTTTTGATATTAGATTACTCGTAAACATGATAATTGCAAGTAGCCATAATTTTACAATAACATGTTGACCACGAATTGTGCCGATTAAGCTTTTGATATTGGATTACTGAAAACATGTTATGAAGTGTAACGTTACAGAAGACGCTGACTCCACTGTATAATTGTTATTGCTTGTCAAACCAAAGCGTCATATTTCCAGCCAACAGACTTGTTTTGACCATCCTATATAAGCCGTTGGATTTAGAATAAGATTCATTATAGAACTCATCGTAGTCATGTAATCACTTAGTTAAGGAAGTCAGTATTGCACTGAATTAGTTTTAATACATTATTGTAATGTTATAGTAATAAATGTCATCGAGACATATTTGTAGTTTTTAAAAAGCTTCAGCACCGCTCCCGAAACTTAACTAGGTACTAAATTACTCTCTGGGGTTATTTCACAACTAATTTATGAATAAATAATTATATAATTAAATAATTTATGAATAGTATTATTGAGAAATAAATGTATTTTTATTTTTTATTTTTATTTATTTTATTTATTACGATACTACACACTATGAAATAATGGTACAAATAGTATAATTATTATACTACGAAATGCAACCCTGGTGACGTCGTCGACCAATGCAACACGGCACTCAAGTAGTTCGTATGTGTTATGACAGATGGTGCTGCTTTTGCTTGTATGAAGAAGCTATAAGTAAAATGTTTAGATGGGCGTATCTTTCCTTTTGAAATCATTGCTTCAGTATGATTGACCGTGTCAGGCAGGGTAATTGTAAACAGTAAAAAAAAGACCTTAGGAGGTGTTTCAAATTCCCATAAAATCATAGCAAATATATTTGTGACAATGAAAATGTACCTTAAAGTAGTTAAATGTATTAAAAATGATATACTATAGTAATAGTTAGATTAGGCAGTATAATACATTTTTGAAATTGACTGTTTACAATTGCCCGATTGATTTGCAATCTTTTTTTAAAAGTGGGGTAAATGTAAACCATGATCATTGTGTATACCATGATAATTGTGTTCTTTGCAGAAATATGCCCATTTTCATTTATTGTATGCTTATTTATCGCTATTATTTTATGTTGCTTTCAGATAGAAGTGTAATTCGCAATAAAGAGTCAATGTAAATAAAGCAAAACTTGACATAGTTATAACATGAAATCAATACTGGGGTAATTGATAACAATTATGATACTTCAGGGTAATTGTAAACAAATTAATAAATTTCATTAAAATGTCAGGGGGTAATGGAAAACAAAAATATAATATAAAAGTAAAATTATATTTTAACTTTTTTTTGAACTAATCTTTAATTTTTTAATTATTTTTTTCAAATACTTTTTTGTTCTTTTGCGCCTATCCCATTATTTTTGTTTCATCTTCGAGCATTTAATTTAAGTTTTGATTTATTTGCCTCTGCTTGTTTTAACCACCGAAGTTCTTTATTGCTAGTCAAAACTACTCCAAAAGAGCTTTAGTCTCGGCGCCACAGCTTTTTTACATTTCTGTGGAATACCCAATATTTTTTCTAAAGTTTCTTTACTTGGGGATTTCATTTTATTTTTATTAGTCATACTACTGCTAGATGAAATATCAGTTACAGCGTTAAATGAATTTGTCTTTACATGAGAATTTTCGTAGTAGAGCTTTTGATACACCAACATCCATTCTATCTAGGTTTACTTACTTGACTTTTATTCTGTGAAATATGGCAGCAGAGTAACATACCGGGATGCTAGTATCTATAGAAGCATCCCGGTATATTCGCCTTTTCGTTTTACATCTTCGACAGCCCTTTGAATATCTGTCTTTTTTCTTTTTCTTATAATTTCTAGGCATAATGTGTACCTTAAAAAAACTATTAAATTACCAATCACCAAGAATACACAATGAGTTACATTATTTTAAAATAAACCCGATATTTCCATTTACTCCAGTAGATGGTATCATTGTGATAAAAGTAAACATGTGATTTCATACAAAAATATGAAACACTACCTTTAAATTACATGCACAATTATTACTCATGGTCCTTATCATTCCTATAAAACAATTGGTAAGGCATACTAACTTTGTCAATAGTATCTCCCTACGGAATTGTTTTTCTAAGAAAAAATATAACAAAATGCGCTTCCATGTTATCCAGTTTTTCACCGGAGTGACCTCTGTCATCATAATGCTGGACTTGTAGTCCATGTACAAAATTTACGTTTTGTTCTATGCAGAACTCTGAAACATGGTAATGAAAGGATTTTTGAAGCTTGTTTTCAATTACCCTGACTGACCCTATGACTTTTATAAGTCTATGCCATTTTTGATGCAAATTATTATTGCAGATAAAAGGCCTTTCACATTTATTTTAGTCTGAAATTAAATTAAATACAAAATAAAAATTTTTACTCGATCTTTGAAGTTCTTTTTTTTTACTATTTGCCAGCGCTAAACTACAATCCCACCTGGTGGTGAAGTGTGTGTGTGTGTGTGTGTGTGTGTGTGTGTGTGTGTGTGTGTGTGTGTGTTTGTGTGTGTGTGTATGAGAATACGTGAAGAGGAATGAAGATTGAGTATTCTTCGTAAGTAGTAGTTGTGTGTGTGTGTGTGTGTGTGTGTGAGTGAGAAAAGCGTATGAGAATACGTGAAATGGAATGAAAATTGAGTATTCTTAGTAAGTAGCAGTATACATTTGGCACAAGGGCGCTGCTGGACATAGGCCTTCTCCAAGGAATGCCACAAAACACGATCCTAAGACACCTGCATCTATCGACTTCCTTTCTGTATATCTTACCATGTCGTCCCTCTATCTAGCGGGGAGCCGCCCTGCAATTCGCTTAACAGTACGAGTTTTCCACTCGAGAACCTTTCTTCCCCATCGATTGTCGGTTTTTTGAGCTATATGGCCGGCCCATTGCCACTTCAGCTTACTAATCCGTTGGGCTATGTCGGTTCCTCTGGTTCTACTGCGGATATCCTCATTTTTAAGTTTATCACGCAGAGAAACCCCGAGCATAGCCCTCTCTATAGCTCGCTGAACGACCTTTAGTTTAGAGATCAGCAGCCACATTTGGCTTATCTAATATTTTAATTTTTTCAGGTAATGGTTTGTCTAACGTTTAAAGAAAACATAAACCCAAGAATGTATTTGTATAGCACTTAGGAAATCACCATTTTTATTTTATTTCAATTGCTTGATCTAATTTTATAATAGTGTACCTAAATATAAGTATCTATATCTAGTTTTCCCTCGCCAAAAATGTTCTATTAAAGTCGTACTCATAAAAACAGCGTTTAATTGTAATAATAATTATAAAATTAAGCATCACCTACTTAATAAAAATATGCAACAATAAAATGATATAGGTATTAAAAACTATCAAAATCTAACTAACGAGAGCATGTTGGTCGTTCCACATCATAGAGCAACACAGGAGGGGAGAAGCCATAGCGTTATTTTCCGATACCAAATTGTTTGTCATTTTTTGGAAATCTGCGCCACGCAAACTTTCTCAGACTCCCATACAAAAATAATCGTCTGCCACTAACAAACTCACACATAACAATTAAAATAATACATTAAAATTTCACACACACGTAGATATATTCTGTATGATAACAGTGTAATGAAGTGACGCAACTACATTGACAAATTGCATACAGCCATGGATGTAACAACTGTCGATACGCATTATCGATGAAAAGGTGGATATTATAATAAAGATAGGACTTTATTTGTTACTACTATCATTGCATACCTATCATTTAAAAATTATTTCAACCCAGCAACTTTTTTCTTAAAAAAGAGGTTTAGCTTGGAGCCTTTTAATATTTTTTTCTGATAACATAGGTGTGGCTGCATTTTTCTTTTTCTTGATGTAAGTGCAATGGTGGGCATCGGAATATAATTTTCAGATGTTTCCTTTGACTAAGCCTGAAAAATAAATAGGCTGTTTCATCTGTTATCATCTTTCTATGTAGCTTACTAAATCTCAATAATAAAATACAAGAAATTACTATTAGATAAATAGTAATTTCGTCTATTATATAATGATATTATCTACAATAAACTATTAAAAGGAAACTCGCACGTGGAGGAGTTGATGTTGTACATGCAGATGTTAACGAATCAGGAATAGTGAGAGTGGCACTAATGGCATCGTAAGTCGATAGTCTGTCATCTGGTAGAGTAAATGATAATTAATGGCTCTGGAAAATTAGATTTAACATTGTACATTTTTGAAGTTAGGAAACCCGCTATAAATTAATAAAAAACAATATGGTCGAAGTACACACTTAGTAATTTTAATATAATTAATTTCATGCAATTTTAATATTAAACTTTATTATAATAAAGCTAACAATATACATTTATATAATATTATATATTTTCTGATTTATTCAATATATATTATATTGAATAAATCAGAAAATTTATGTTTTCTGATTTATTTTAGATTATTCTCAAAAATAATTATATGCACGAGGGATATGGCTGTATAGACCATATTTGCCATTTGCCATTTTATCGATAACTATTTACAAACCGGTACCTACTCGTATATCAAAACTATCGCTCAATGACAGCAACAACTCGGATACAGACTCAGATCAGTCGCTGAACCGAACCGCATATTGTATGAGAGCGAGTGGCCTGTGGTGGTAAACAAATCCGAAACAACATGACTGTTACTATGGCAACTATGGACTGTTATTATTGTAATTTTTAAGATTAAAAATAAATAAATAGTACTAATATTATAAAGAATTACTTACATATAAAAGGTAACGCCATCTTTTTGTAAATTTGACGTGGCAGATCTCTTTTTGCAGCAAAAACTGAACAATTTGGCATTTTTGTAGGACGTCGATTCAGTCGCGCAACTAAATTTAGTCTAGTGAGCAGTGCGCTTGCAACTAGTTTTATTGTCAACATTGGGCCGCCGTGTCATATATGGACTTATACTTTGGCACAGGGGAACGCCTGCATATGGCTCCTACCGTTCGGTACGTCGGCGGCTCGGGATTTTTTATATTCGACATCTAAATTATGTAAAAAATACATTTTTCAATTTCACTAATCAACGCCGCCGCCAAAATTTCTTCTTCTTTGGGCACTTTAAAAATTAATTAATTTACAAAACAATATTCACAGTTACCAATGTACAGATATTATCTAAATTAAGTATTTCTATTCATAAAAATATTTACAAATAAGTATAAACTCTTGAAAAACTAAAATGTATTTGAACGAAGTCGCTCCAACACCGACGCGCGGTTCACCCTCGACGATGTCCTGAAACGGACTGCGACAGAGCTCGCGGGGGATTACAGGGTGACGGAGCAGGCATGTGCGGATATATTCAATTTCGGGTAAAAATTATATTTTCACGAATAAAACGGGGAATAAAAATAAAAGTCTCAATTAAAAATATTACTATTTTTAAGGCCTTTTTTTCTAGTGTAAAAACTATTTAAAGAGCTTGTGCCGTTATAGAGAAATATCGCAAAATATGACAAAACTAGGCACTCTTTGGAGATTTTATTTCTAATAAGGGGTTGACAAAAATACAATTTTATTCATTAAAACATTTATTAAATCCTAATCTGTCATCCTATGTTTTTTCTTTGCGGATTAAATTTACAGTTATTTTGATTTTCTTACTAAAATATCTAAGAATTTAGGCATTACACCCACTCTTAGGGCCTTAAGAAATTATGAGCGCGTTAAAAATAGGCGTAGAAAAGAAAAAACGACATGTTTATTCACTTCGAAGTAAATGTCTGTCAATTTGCATCGAGTCTCTTAATGATACGATTCCAGTTTTCAATAATTTGATGTTATTTGATGCTATTAAAATATAAGCGTTGGTTATTCTGTTTAAGCGATTTTTTAAAACTATAAATTGTTATTTTTAAAACTATAAAATAGCTGTACTAACATGAAACACCTTGAACTTCCTTTAAGCATGTATTTCTTCAAATACTATCATCATCATGATCATCATTACAGCCCTTCATAAGTCCACTGCTGAACATAGGCTTCCCATAAGAAATGCCACAAGCATAGTTCTAAGTCACCTGCATCTATCGACTGCCTGCATTTTTTACCAGTATGTTACCATCTGGTGGAGGCCATTGCCACTTTAGCCTATGCTAGGTGAGCTATGTCGGTTATTCTGATTTTTGCGGATATTCTCATTTCTAAGTCTATCATGCAGAGACACTTTAGGCATAGCCTCATCTATAGCTCGCTGAGCAACCTTGAACTTACAATTATGAATTACTCATACTATCCCGTAATAGTCCACTGTTGAACATAATGTGCCTCTCTAGATTTTTGCGGAAATTATCCGAAATCACCTCGCTTAGCATTTCCTTTGCACGGGATTTACATTACTTAATTGCTCTCTCCCCGTTCCACCGTCGGACAAACAAATCCTCAGCTCGTCTCGACACCTTTGTAGTGCAAATGTCACGCATTTGATTTCAACAGTTTGCTTTTTCGATCGTTATGTGCACAGTAAGGCAGTGGAATAAATTTGTCAGCTTTGGTCTTTCCCTTTAAATTTTTGTTAGGGAGTACCATAAAAATTCTCAAGCTTTACTATCTCGGGCTACGTTACCATTTAACATCATGTGGGATTGTAGTCAAGCACCCAGACGACGATAATTTACATACGTGTAAAAAATGAGCAAAAGGGAACACTCAAGAAATCACTTCGGTGTCCGTTCGTCTGTTCGTCTGCTGTAGGAAAATATAAAATGACAACAGTATACTTTAAACAAACACATATACAACTTTTATAGAAAATTTAAGATCCATTAGTCAAATACAGCTTATGGAGAAGTTTGCGTGTATAGAATACTTAATCAAATTCATAAAGACATTACTGTTAAGCGCTTCACTTATTAATCGGAGGTTTAAAATTGCACAGTCTTCAATTGTTTTAAGTTAATAACAATGCAGTGGTATGTATATTTAACAATTAAAATTCCAGTTTCATGTAGATCTCCATAGTAAAAAGTTTATTAAATCGTAAAAGTTTAATAAATATAACGTAAATAAATTTTGTCGATTTTTAGGATCGATTTAATCTTGCCAAGCCTTCAGTTAAGTTTACATAACTTTGCATTTTCAAGGCAACTTGTAGCATTATAATATTTGCAAGGTTTTTCGCTTATAAGGAAAAAGTTGTAAGAAAATGTTAAATCGACAAACGACCAATGTCTGGAATATTTTTATTAAACTGGATCATTGTAATTGTTGTCGTGTAATATATTTGCTATTGATTAGCAGGACGTATTTTAAAGGCACTAGAGTAATCACTACTATGACAGGACCTAGGGGTAGACTTAAATATAGGCATAACATAGGACAAAGCGTTAGTCTCCCACGACTGTGTAAAGGAGTATAATAAGTTATCAGCATCTGCTTTTCCATCCCATTACAATGTGGGCGTCTTCAATGCAAGAGTGAATAGGCTTTTGTTAAATCACTGCGCTTTACCATCTTCGGCTACATCATCACTTACCATCAGGTGGGATAGTAGTCAAGCGCTGGATTAGAATAGTAAAAAAAAATGAACAATGATCAATTTACAATTCTTAACAGGTAATATTACGAATAATTTGGATACATTTTAGGTACTTTCAGGAAAAAGTACAAGATAAAATTACAGCCTATACATCCCAATACTGGGCAAAGGCCTTAGTTAGCGTACGCTGGAATTTACCATGAGCGTTTAGCCCTTGAGCTACCGGCTGTTTACTTCCAGAATAATATTTAACAATCTTTTACAATCACTGAGCTGTATGTAACCTATAAAATATTTAGATCAAGTCATAAATGTACTAATGATATTTATAACATAATTATTTTAATGTTTTTTTTTAAATAGTATTAAATTTTACTGTCACCGCTATGTATATTAAACTATCTTAAAGACATTAGAAACACACACACACAGACATGACAATTATCTAAGCTATAAACGAAGGAAATAAACTATATTTATAATTTTATTGCTAACAGTCGGATGAGACATCATAACGTAGTCAAGGAAAGAGTCGTTTGCTTCCACTACGCAATTCGTAAAGTGGAGGTTTAATATCAATAAATATTAAAAAGAACAGTGCAGCATAACATTGTATAAGTTACGATTTGATTTCAATACAGTGTAATATTCAACTTACTGCTCGAAATTCATTTGTCGCTCAACTCCGGGCCTTTATTGCTTCAAATGAAGTTGTTATCTACGTTATGTAAGTTCAAGTAGAGAGAATTCAATTCAATATCTTTGTATCTTTCTTAGGTGCCTTTTTAAATTGGTATATTTGTGTGTGTATTTCGATTACTTTCTCTTTAAATTATAATGTGATTGATGTTTTACTGTGACAACCGCAAAGTCGAAATATTTACCTAGTGATTAGTTGTCCGTAACCATTTGAATCGTATAAACCGTGTAGTGGCGGTGCGGTGTGAGAATGTACACTACCCCGTATCTGTGGGTATCGTAAGAGTGACAGTGGAAAATGAAACAGGAAATGGGCAGCAAGCATCTCCCTGGTTTAAGTTGGTACCACACTCTTACTTATTTCTGCCGCTAAACATACAGCTACTGCTGTGTTTCGGTATGAAAGGCAAGCGAGCTGGTATAATTACTGGCTGTATGATATTTCGTCTATATATTATGAGATATTTTCATACATGAGTAGTTATGTAGCCGAAAATGCTCATGTACTTTATTTGAAGCTGGTTGGAAATGTTCATAGGTTATTGTTCATAGGTAATAGCCACTAACGATTTGTTTTATAAAATTCAAGTGACAAACTTATTAATAGTCCATTTGATGGTAAGTGGCTACTGCAGCCAATGGACACCTGCAACCAACTTCAAATAAAGAGAGTTACAGATGCGTTGTCACCTCTGAGGACTAAGGTGGAATGCCTCATAGCCTGTAATTATACTGGCTCTCTGTATACTTCAGAATGGAACACAGTAGTGCACACACTGATGTTTGGTTTGGCGGTAGAAATAGAAAAGAGGGTGGTACTTGCCTATATAGGCTTTCAAGCAGAACAGAAGTCCTACCCCCTAGTAAACCATGTATGCTTGTTTATTGCCCCAATATTATAACTTAATACTGCACGAGGCACCTTTGCACCAAATAGACGGAAAACCTTTACTGCGAATGTAAAGGTTAGCACTTATAACCCACGCATATAACAATACTGACTAGAGTCCGAGAATATTACACTATCATGTTTGATTAACCTATCCAACGTGAAATATCGACACATAATTTTGAGAGACATAATAGCTTCTATTTAATATTGGTATGTTTTAACACCCAATGCTCGCCTAACGCACCCAATGCTAACCTCAATTTCGCCCGTGTGGTGGCGGGTAAGAATACCCAGAAGATGGGCAGCAGCATCTTTATGATAACAAAACAACAATAAAAAACTGCGGTTGCCAACCCGCTCGCAAAGCGTGGCAACTATGGGGGTATTCCCAATGAAGAAAGTTACGAAGAGACGGCCCCAAGTCCCCTGCGGCCCCGCTATTCCTGGCTACGGTGGTGACCATGGTAACGATTGGGCAGGGAGTGCTAAGAATCTCCGGTGGAGGTTCTGTTGCCACCTAAGACGACTCGACCTGGCAACATATAACGCACGCACCCTGAGGACTGACGAGAAGATCTTGGAGTTGGAAGAAGAGATAGACAAGTTGCGCTGTAATATTATAGGATTATCCGAGTTCTGAAGAGAGGGGGAGGACACGGTAATCCTCGAATCCGGCAACTTATTCTATAACCGGGAGGGCGGCCATCTGTCCCAAGGAGGTGTCGGATTTATCGTCCACAAGTCTCTCGTTTGAGAGTGTGTCGACAAGGGTTGCGTACCTTATACTTAGAATCACCAAACGGTATTCACTGAAGGTCATACAGGTTTATGCACCAACCTCGGCACATCTCGATGAGAAGGTGGAGGAAATGTATAAGGATATATCTAAAGCCATGCATTCCTTCAAAACACACTATACAGTGTTAATGGGTGACTTCAACGCAAAACTAAGCACAAGAGAGAACGGTTAGCTGAAGGTAGGGAAATTTGGAATACGGAAACGGAACCCAAGGGGCCAGCAGCTGGCCGACTTCATGGAGAAAGAGGGACTCTTTATGATGAATTCTTTCTTCCAGAAGCGGCCCCACAGGAAGTGGACCTGGTCGAGCCCCGACGGTTCGACAAAAATGAGATTGACTTCATTATGACGACCAGACGACAACTGTTCAGTGATGTCTCAGTGATCGCGAGGGTGAAAACGCGGTTTTCACGGAATGGGAGAGGCACACTGAACCTAAACGTTAAGTTTGAGAGGTCTTGTCTAATGAAGTCAAAGCCCCGTCCCCTCTTGTTCTAATCCAAAGTCCCGAAACCTTTCAGCTCGAGCTACAAAACCGTTTTCAGTGCCTAGAAGATTGCAATGCAGTGGACGATATGAATGACAAGCTTGTGGAAACTGTCCTTGCGGTCGGAGCTAAGTTTTGCAAGACCCGCCGCAGAAGAACACAAAAAATCTCCGATCACACTCTTAATTTCATAGCTGTTAGACGGGAAATGAAGCTGCAATCTTCAGCAGATTTGACAGCGTACAGGAAACTGAACATACAGATCTCCAAATGCATGCAGCGGGACCTACGCAACTTCAACACAGTTCGTATTGTAGAAGCGATAGCGTGGAACCAGGGCTCCAAAGTCTTTGCTAGAGATGATGTCAGGATGACGTAATATCCCCGAAACTCTTCACCGCTGCATTGAAAGACGTTTTCAAGCTACTGGACTGGAAAGGATACGTATTAACAGTACAGCGTAATATATATTCTGGAAGTGCAAGCGACACGGATTCACTGCGGAAGTCTGCGGTCAACTGGAGGACGGCCGACGACGTACGCGCAAGTTCTTTTGTTCAAAATTATTACCTGAAGCGTTAGGAGACATTTATATGGTACGATTTTAGCGACGTTGGCCTTCCGACATATCAACAACTGATAAGCGTTTAAATCTAATGTATATAACATTGTGCATGTATTATATTACATTTATTTATATACTATATACTGTTTATTTATACATTTTAATTTATACACGTGGTTATTATTTTATACATATTTTGCTTATTTTATCTGTTTGTGTTTTTATTTATATAATATTTAATACAAAATTAAACTAAATTTATTTTTACAGGTAATATTGCAGTTCACCACACCACTCCCCCCCAGAGACCGTCCTACGGGCGATAATATTCCGGGGCCAGTACTACTCGCCCAGAACGCGTTCGCTTAATATTTGTATCTCCTTCAGGTAATGAAACTTCCAGCGGAGCGGGATTACTATCAACGAGTAGGTAAGCTGGTTTTAGTCTATCTATGGACACTGTTGTTGGTTTGCCGTTTAAAAAGATTTTAAAACCCTTGTCATCTCTGTCAAGCACTTTGTATTGTCCTGAATAGGCGGGTTGTAGGGATCCTCTAACAGCGTCTTCTCTTAGGTAGACGTGGGATGTTGTGGCGAGATCTAGCAACGAAGTAGTTCGTTTTTAGCTGAAAGGTATCGGGACTTTGGATTAGAGCACGAGGGGGACGGAGCGTTGACTTCATTAGACGTGACCTCCCCAACTTAACGTTTAGGTTCAGTGTGCCACTCGAAAGAAAGGTACAAGCCGTTCAAGATTACCCAATACCAAGGACGGTGAGAGAACTTCGTCGATTTTTAGGGATACTGAATTTTTATCGCAAATTCATCCCTGGTGCGGCAAAAATTCAAGCACCACTTCATGCCCTCTTGATAGGACGAGTGAAAGGTTCTCATCCAGTATATATAGCTTATGCACAGCTACCCTTCTAGCACATCCAGACTCAGACGCAAGACTTGCATTAGTCACTGATGCATCGGATACCGCCAAAGGCGCAGTTCTGCAACAACGGAAGAACAATTGTTGGCAGCCATTGGGTTTCTTCTCTCAAAAACTAAGTCCAACGCAAAACAAATATTCTCCGTACGAAAGGGAACTGCTTGCAATCTACGAAGGTATCCGATATTTCCAACATATGCTTGAAGCCAGACACTTCACAGTGTACATCGATCATAAGCCTCTTTGCTTCGCCTTCAACACACGGAAAGACAAATGCTCTCCACGGAAATTCCGACATCTGAACTTTATATCGCAATTTACCACGGACTTTCAGCATGTATCAGGTAAAGATAATGTCGTGGCGGATGCACTGTCCGGAATCGAAGAACTAAAATTACCTGTCGACATAGTGGCACTAGCTAAATCACAAATGGATGACCCTGAGCTAAAAGAAATTTTACAGAATACAACATCACTGCGCCTGCGTCAGGTTACCATACCTGGAACACAGACGCAACTATACTGTGATGACAATAACGACTCACTCAGGCCTTTCGTTACTAAACCTTTTAGGCGTCAGGTTTTTGAAAATCTTCACTCCTTAATTCACACTGGCATTAACGCAACTGTAAAATTAATTGCGCAACGCTATATCTGGCCCGGAACGAGGAAAGATTGCCGACAGTGGACCAAAACCTGCCACCCTTATCAGCAGACAAAGGTAACTCGACATGTATCATTGCCACTTGGTACGTTTAAGCTACCACGTAAAAGATTTGCGTGCATACACATAGACCTTGTTGGGCCACTACCTGTATCAAATGAATACAAGTACTGCCTCACTGTTATAGATCGATTTAGCAGATGGCCTGAAGCAATACCTATCAAAAATATAACCGCTGAGAGAGTCGCCAAAGCTCTGATATCCGGATGGATAGCACGCTTTGGTTGCCCTAGCGAAGTGGTTACGGACGGAGGACGTCAATTTGAGTCGGAACTTTTTAAGGCCCTTTCGAGAATGGTAGGATTCCAACACAAACCAACTACAGCGTACCATCCTGCCTGTAACGGAATGATTGAGAGGTTCCATAGACAGTTTAAGGCAGCAATAACCTGCCACGCCAATACAAACTGGAAAGAAGCTCTTCCTCTAGTGCTACTAGGCATACGTAGTGCAGTTAAGGAAGACTTAAAAACTTCTCCCGCCGAAGTAGTATATGGTGAGCCACTTAGACTGTCTGGAGAGTTATTACATCCTTCTCCACACATAAACACTGACGTTACTGATTTCACCACTCGATTACGTTCAATTGTCCGAAACATTCAACCACAGCCAGCTTCTCGTCATTGTAAAAACACAACCTTCGTTTTTTTTTCGAGATAGGGCAACCAAAGCGTGCTATCCATCCGGATATCAGAGCTTTGGCGACTCTCTCAGCGGTTATATTTTTGATAGGTATTGCTTCAGGCCATCTGCTAAATCGATCTATAACAGTGAGGCAGTACTTGTATTCATTTGATACAGGTAGTGGCCCAACAAGGTCTATGTGTATGCACGCAAATCTTTTACGTGGTAGCTTAAACGTACCAAGTGGCAATGATACATGTCGAGTTACCTTTGTCTGCTGATAAGGGTGGCAGGTTTTGGTCCACTGTCGGCAATCTTTCCTCGTTCCGGGCCAGATATAGCGTTGCGCAATTAATTTTACAGTTGCGTTAATGCCAGTGTGAATTAAGGAGTGAAGATTTTCAAAAACCTGACGCCTAAAAGGTTTAGTAACGAAAGGCCTGAGTGAGTCGTTATTGTCATCACAGTATAGTTGCGTCTGTGTTCCAGGTATGGTAACCTGACGCAGGCGCAGTGATGTTGTATTCTGTAAAATTTCTTTTAGCTCAGGGTCATCCATTTGTGATTTAGCTAGTGCCACTATGTCGACAGGTAATTTTAGTTCTTCGATTCCGGACAGTGCATCCGCCACGACATTATCTTTACCTGATACATGCTGAAAGTCCGTGGTAAATTGCGATATAAAGTTCAGATGTCGGAATTTCCGTGGAGAGCATTTGTCTTTCCGTGTGTTGAAGGCGAAGCAAAGAGGCTTATGATCGATGTACACTGTGAAGTGTCTGGCTTCAAGCATATGTTGGAAATATCGGATACCTTCGTAGATTGCAAGCAGTTCCCTTTCGTACGGAGAATATTTGTTTTGCGTTGGACTTAGTTTTCGAGAGAAGAAACCCAATGGCTGCCAACAATTGTTCTTCCGTTGTTGCAGAACTGCGCCTTTGGCGGTATCCGATGCATCAGTGACTAATGCAAGTCTTGCGTCTGAGTCTGGATGTGCTAGAAGGGTAGCTGTGCATAAGCTATATATACTGGATGAGAACCTTTCACTCGTCCTATCAAGAGGGCATGAAGTGGTGCTTGAATTTTTGCCGCACCAGGGATGAATTTGCGATAAAAATTCAGTATCCCTAAAAATCGACGAAGTTCTCTCACCGTCCTTGGTATTGGGTAATCTTGAACGGCTTGTACCTTTCTTTCGAGTGGCATGAATCCCTCTACTGATACCTTGTATCCGAGAAATACTACCTCCTTTGCTCCAAAGACACACTTAGATGTATTTATGACAGTTTCGTATTCTTTGAGTCTAACGAATAACTGTCGAAGATGTTGTTTGTGTGATTTTTCTTCTTTGGAGAAAATGAGGAATTCGTCCAAATAGGCAAAGCAAAAATCTATACCTCTGGTCAGTTCATCGACGAATCTCTGAAAAGTTTGACCTGCGTTTCTAAGGCCGTACGTCATGTACCGAAACTCGTAAAGGCCAAAAGGTGTTGTAATTGCCGTCTTTGGTATATCCTCGTCACTAACAGGAATTTGGTTGTACGCTTTCACCAAGTCTATTGTTGAAAATATTGTACAACCAGATATGTTATGGGTGAAGTCGTGGATATTTCGGATGGGGTAGCGGTCTGGGATTGTGCAGGCGTTGAGCATCCGGTAGTCGCCACATGGACGCCATCCATTTTCCTTTTTCGGTGCGAGGTGCAATGGAGACGACCAAGCAATTTCAGATGGGCGTGCTATTCCGTTTTTAATCATCAATTCAAACTCTTGTTTTGCCACCTTGAGTTTGTCTGGCGCTAATCGGCGTGGTGTGGAACTAATTGGAGGACCTGGCATAGTCCTAATGTGATGGACAGTGCTGTGGGTTCTAAACATTGTATTCCAGCTGGACGAGTTAGTTCTGGATAGCTACGGAGCGAGTTGTGGTAACTTGAATGGCCGATCACTGACTTAACTGAAGAAATAGTGTTCGACGATGTTACTGGCGAAGTACTGAGTGATGTGGTGGCGTCTATAAGGCGTTGATTTTGACAGTCAACCATAAGACCATAGAAGGACAGGAATTCAACGCCGATGATATTACTTCGTGACATTAGCCACGATGAAACGCCAAGAGTAATCACGACGTAAACCGAGATTTAGGTCCAGATGTACGTATCCGTAAGTTGTGATAGGTGAACCATTAGCGGCATAGAATTTATAATTGGTACTAGGTCGACGTTCACGGAGCAATGTTTACGGGAAGACGCAGAGGTCGCCAATATCGACAAGAAACTGCGTCTTTGTTCTTTGGTCCGAAACGAATAGGCGACCAGTTGTACTGAGGCAGTCGTGTGTCGCCATTATCGACCGCCTTGGCAGTTTTTCGGCTTGAAGTCGCAGGGCTTAATGCATTTGTCTGCCTTGTTTACAAATTTGTGGTGATACCAGCATGTGGGAAATTTGCCTTCAAACTGAGCAAACCATACAGCTGGCTCTTCAGTCCAAAAAGGTGGTGGTCGGACGCCGATACGGCAAATGTCGGAAGGTGTAAATGTCTTTCTTCCTTCGTCCGAATCGTCATCTTTGTGGACGTTTCTGCTCGTAAAACTGTGTGACATTTTAATTATTGTTCACTTACTTTTCTGATCCTTCGGTGTTCTTCAGGGGTCACCAATGTGGTGTTGGATATTGAATAAACAAACAATTACTTAACTCCACAACGTTTATTTTGTCACACACAATGTTTTTATATTAGTTGTATTTTACAAGTCCACGAACACAAGCAAGTCTTATATTAAAGCACGAGATAATAGCACAGCACAGAAGTATACAGCAAGAAAGTCAATAGAATAGGAAGAAGAATTTTAGCCTTAACAGTACAGCGTAATATATATTCTGGAAGCGCAAGCGACACGGATTCACCGCGGAAGTCTGCGGTCAACTGGAGGACGGGCGACGACGTACGTGCAAGTTCTTTTGTTCTAAATTATTACCTGAAGCGTTAGGAGACATTTATATGGTACGATTTTGGCGTCTTTGGCCTTCCGACATATCAACAACTGGTAAGCGGTTAAATCTAATTTATATAACATTGTGCATGTATTATATTACATTTATTTATGTATATACTATATTACTATATTCGATTTTACGACGATATAGTCCTTATGGCAGAATCGCTGGAGGACCTAAGCACTATGCTCAATGACCTCAATAGTGCCTCCCAACGGATAGGTTTTAAGATGTACATGACAAAACAAAGATCATGTATAAAGTCCATGTCACACCTATGCCAGTAGTTGTTGGGAGCACAAAGCTCGAATTTGTAGACGAGTATGTTTTCTAGGACAAATAGTCCGACTGGAATCTGGCAAACGAAAGTAGGGACTGAAAAAGCGTGGCAAATTTAAAAAATCTCAGCCTAGTAACCCCAAAATCTGTATGAAGTATCTGGAATAACCTGACATGATACCTTAGAGTTGTTTTTTGTGTAAAACAATATTTGTACACTACTGCTTGACAGCATGTGGACAGGTCCAAAAATGGGAACCTACGATACCTGTTGTATGTAAAGTCGTATTTTTAATCAGACGAAGTAAACTGAAGTTTCGAGATGTAAAATCATGTCTACCCATTTTTATCCAAACCAAAGAGAGATTTCGTGCGTGACATATCGAAAATCAGTTTACTTCTACTATGTGATAATATCTGAATAAAAAACCAACAATATTCTATAATAATTTTGGTTTATTCACTACCATAATCGAAATCTGAATCTAGGATTTCCATGTGGAAAGATTCATTTGACCCACTGGAATCACTATCTCCAACGTGAATAATAAAACTTTCAGAATTACCTCCTGTTATTATATCCCTTTCTTTATATTTATTTTCAATGTGAATTACATGATCTGTCATTTTCTTTCTGTGGAGTTATACTTTCAAAAGACTCTTTAATAAGTTTCTCTAACTCCACAGCAGGCAGTACAATATTTTTACTAGTCACTTTACGTTTAGCCAAACTCCATATTAGCTCAATGGCCTTTATATCGCAGTGGTAGGGAGGAAGTCGCAATACCTCATGCCCGTTCTGCTTCAGAAGTTCATCAGCTTCTTCGTTTTGGTGTGTTTCGTTTTACAAGACATAGTAGCTCTGCTTTTGTGTGATATTGTTCAAATGGAATATCATTCAAAGTAAGCCATTCTTTTATCTCATTTTTGCGACTTTGTGATATAGGAGTTTTATTTACAATCATTAAATGGTAACTGGCATTATCCATAACTAATACATTCGGCTTATTTAAATTGGGTATGAGCTTTTCTCTTAGCCATTTATTAAAGCGGCGTTCATGTCGTGGTGGTAGTCTGCCATTTTAGATTTAGTGCTAAATACTAATAATGAGTTAGGCACAGGGCCTTTCTCCGATCCAGCATGTACAATTATGTACCTTTTCCCTGTTGAAACATTTTCAATTGCACCACTTGTAGATGGACCTTGCCAAGACTTCTTGGGCCTGTAGTTTCTATGAATATAGGTTTCATCTAAATAAATGATTGACTTTCATTCTCTACGTTTCAAAGCCATGGTTCTTAAAACCGTTCTTAAAAATCCGCGTCTTAAAAATCTCCAGGCAGAAATATCATAATGTTCAATTAACAATGAACGCTCATTTTTGTTTCTCTTAAATTCATAGCCATTGGACAATAATAAGTGGCGAAGAGTTTCCCGGTATCCATTAAATCTAATGCTTTCTCTTAATTCCACTAACAGAGTTCTCAACGTAGAACTTGTTTTCTAACGAGTTCCTACGTTGAGAAATAGTTTTTTGTAAAATCATAAATAATAATTACGAATACAAACAAAGTATCAACATCAAAGCGTCATACTAACCTAAGAAATCCAACACCACACTTAAACAATCTTGTTTCTGATTGAATTGGACGTCTTTCTCCTGTTCTTTTTCTTCAAACTTCGAAATCATGCGAAACAACATCTCCGCACTCCACTTTTAATCGTTTTATTCTTGTTTAAGTTGGAAAAATGCTCTAAAAAGGTCACCATAAATCAACAACAACACGCAATCTTGTTTTGACAAATTGAGATTGACATATATAAAACATTGCCATATGAAAAGTTTGCAAATAATTCGAGTGTCTACTTTCATTTGCCAGACTCTAGGTAAGTCCAACTTCGACCGAGAGAACAGTCGACGGATTCAACTCGGCTGGGCAGCGTTCGGGAAATCACGGCACATCTTCTCGTCAGGTATACATCAAAACTAGAAAAAGAGAATGTACAACCAGTGCGTGTTGCCAGTGATGACCTATGAACCTAAGACGTGGTCCTTCACTGTTGGCCGTATGAGGAAGCTCAAGGTCGCTCAGCGAGCTATGGAGAGGGCCATGCTCGGGGTTTCTCTGCGTGATTAACTTAGAAATGAGGATACCCGCAGTAGAACCAGGGTGACCGACATAGCCCAACGGATTAGTAAGCTGAAGTGGCAATGGGCCGGCCATATAGCTCGAAGAACCGACAACCGATGGGGAAAAAAGGTTCTCAAGTGGCGGCCTCGTACCGGCGGATGAAGTGTAGGGCGTCCCTCCACTAGATGGAGTGATGACCTGGTAAGACATGCATGAACTCGATGGATGCAGGTAGCTCAGGACCGTGTTTTGTGGCATTCCTTGGGGGAGGCCTATGTTCAGCAGTGGACTTGTGAAGGGCTGTAATGATGATGATGATGATGATGTTTTAACACCATTTGAATAGGTGAATAGCAAATACAGTACAAATTGAACGCATATTGTGTAAACAGGTACAAAAGACCTCTATGAGTAAACCTATGAATATCAAATGTAACAATTTCGCGGTATTGGATGAAATAAGTTTCTTTGTTAAACCCTCTGTAAGATATTCAGTCGAATGGAACTGTCACCGAAATTTCTTTTATAATAATAATATTTTGACTGCAGTGACAATTTGATGAAGGACATTTTGAAGATCATAGAAAGGTTACAAGTCCCAAATATATTACATGTAAGAATAAAATTCAGGAATGACACGGAATATTTGTAGTAAATACGAAGCTTGGTAGAAATTTGAATTTATAAAATCAGTCTTATTCTCTTTAACTTGTTTCTACAAGGTAAGACTAACTTCTAAATGTGGATCTGTATAGGTAGGTACTATATATGGATCTATATATGGATATGTATAAGTAGGTACACTTTACCTATATCTGCCTTAAAACAGCAGTATCTGCACTGCTGTGTGCTAGTTTGAAGGGTATGGAGAGATGTCAACCGATTTATAGCCTTCTTTCTTTGAAGTTGGCCACAAGTGTCCATGTGCTGCAGCAGTCATTCACCATCAGGTGGACTGTATTTTCGTTTATTGTCACTTTAATCTTATATAAAAACTTTCTAGTAAGAAGTTTTTTTTGGGTTCGATTTTCCAAAGCTCAAAATCCAACATATCTCTAGGTTTCAAGATATGTAGAAATGGAGCTGTGATTTCAGATGATGGCCGTCTGTGTTACGTATGTACGTTCGTGGTCTATTGTCGCCTCGCATAACTCAAGGAAAAATAATGATATCGACGCCGGACTGGTTTCATTCGATGCACAATGTATAATTAGAATCTGAATAAGTTTTTATGAATCAGTCCAGCAGTTTTTTTGTTATGAATATTAATAAAACTATAGCGGATTATCGCGATTACTATTTGATTGACGCCAGGCTACAGCACCCATGGTCACCGGGGGACATGGTGCTGTAAAGCACCCGAAACGTCGGGAATCAAAATTAGTAAAATTAAACGCGATAAAATCCGTAAAAATAGTTTTATTCAATGTGCAGTGTTCGCGTAAATATAAGAAACCATTATGAATAAATTAACTGAAGTAATGACATTTTTATAATTTTTGATCTGTACTTCTTACTCGCGTAGGTTTTTGTAGGAATTTTGTAATGTTCACAGTTCGCACCTATTGTTAGCTATTGTTTGTTATTTATCAGCCCCTAACAGCTAAAAAATGTGAGTACAACTTAAAAGTTTAATGCTTTCCTCACAGCAATGCTAGGTTTCAGATAGTATATTACTTTACATTTGCTTAATTTAATTAACTAACTCGTAGATGAATTAACAACGTTTATAAAATCTTTAAATAAATGAAACCGCTTTTATGTAATCCCATAGAAGTTGTCGGATGAAATGACGCAAAATTCATTTATGGAATTGCCTGTTTAATACAATAACAATAAAAGAGAAGATCCCTCAATTAAAAGTTTGATTCTTGAGAAAACCAAGCGACCAGTAAGTACTTGTATAATTTGACAAGGCTTTTGAGGTCGCTTGCTTAATGAAATTGATACTCTAAGTCCTTGAGAAACGGATATAATAATACGGAACGGATATAACAGACCAGTAAATTATAGTTGTTTTTGTTTTTCTTAGCATTGATTTATCGCATATTGGATCGTATTTAATAGATGTATCGCATACAAGGGAGTTTGTTGCAGAGGTACGGTATTTTCATTATATTATTAGAGTTATGTGTTATGTGTGACTTAATTCCTTCTTCTGCCTCACCATCAGACAACCAGATGCTTAGCTTTGGCTAGTTTCCACCTCTTTGTTGCTGAGATACCCACGCATTTGAACTAAATGGTTTGCTTCGTCGCTCCTAATGCGTACAACAATGGAGTGAAATAATTTGCGGGCTTTTGTATATTCACTTACAATTTGGTTGACTTTTTCATTAGGCTTTTTTAAAGAAAAAATAAGAAGACAGCGCAACAGAAATAGATCTGTTAAAAACCTATTTTTCTTAGTCATGACGGCAGTGAACGCAAATAAAACACTTGCCGCATGAATTTGCCTATAAGCTAAATGATTGAGTTTGACCCTCTTCGACTATATCAGCATTCACCATTAGGTAGGAAAATAGTCAAGCACTCACTTATTATAGTTAGAAAAGTAACAATTCCACGAATAACTTTTGGGCAACTTTTTCGTCAATAGCCATTCTTGATACCTCATGAGAAATGTCATACAGTTTCCAAAACCCTCCTTTAATTTCCAATACGATCTTTATTTCCAGAGTTATTGATTATCAAAGTTAAAAAGAACTTTTTGCTTTGGTTGACGATACTTCCGCGGAAAATCATCGTACAGGCTTTTTGATTACGTCAAATTAAAGTGCATTAAATTTCCTAAAAAAAATATTTAGTGAAATAATGAAAAAAAAATTTTAAAGCCCTTAGTAAACTTTAAGACGAGCAAAAATTTGGAAAAATTTTTTTTCGGTAGTTTCCTTAGGATCAGAACCAAACATGTTAAAAAATTTCATGGCCAGATCTGAAAACTAGATACTTGGAACTACAATTTGCTTATTTTTGCTGTACGATCATTTTCCTCGGAATTACAGCTTGTTGAAAATCACCCAAAAAGTAGATTTTTTTATATCCCTTAATTTTTGTGACTAGTGTGTATACATGCAAAACATATATAATATAATCACATATATGTATAAATATATATAACTGATACACATATATACATAAATACACATATTTATACATATATATGTGTATTTAATTATAAATGTATATATAAATAACAATAAACATATAAAGTAAGTTGACTCAACTTTGTAGACTACGGATATGCTCGTATAGTTTTCTTTTAAAAACATTTTTGGTAGGTATTGTTCGCACGTCAAATTGCAGTTCGTTCCAGAGGGAGATGGAAGTAGCTGTGAAAGAATTTGACATAAGCCCAGAATGGTGCAGAGTAGTAGACAGTAATAAACTGTGTGAGGAACGGAGATTGAGAGAATGAGTGTCAGTACGGAATTCAAATCATTGTTTTAGATAAAGGGGTGAAGAAGAATCATTAAGAACTGAAAACAGAGTGGACAGGATTCGGAAATCTCTGAAATGTCGTATAGTCACCCAATTTAACTGAGAGCGAAATTCTGAAACGTGATCATATTTGCGCAGGCCAAAGATGAATCGTATATAGTTGCTAAGTAACCTGCTCAACCTGTTTAGCAGCTCCTAAGAAATATTAGTGAGAAAAACATTGGCATAGTCAAATAATGGAAGAATTAGAGATTGGACGAGAAGAAGTTTAGTTGAAAGAGGCAGAAAGAATTTAAGGCGATAGATGGAACGAAGTATGCCTGTGACTTTACGACAAACCTCTGACACCTGTAATATCCAAATAAGAGACGGGTCGATAATTAAACCCAGATCCTTGACACTAGTGCTGAAGGGAATTACGCAGTTTTTGTAGTGAATGGATGGTAGTTCAGAAATATTAACTACCATCCATTCACTATTTTATGATTATTTAATGATTGTGACACCAATCGACGACTACCAATGACGATAAACTGGCATTTACTGGGAAATATTGCTGATGAGTGAAAATTTTATAACAATGAAAATAAGGTAACGAGGCTTTCTATCGTAGTCCTCAAGGGTGACAACGAAGGTGTAGTAGATATCTTTGGGTTACAAGTATTAATTTTCCGTTACTACTTACCATGAAAAATGCTTGTTTTCCATACTCAAAAGAATAAAAAATTATCATTGTTTCCGTTTAAGGGAAGAACGTTTGATTAATTTAGACATCCTTGAAATACAAAATCAGTTAATTATAACAGTGTCAGTGGCGAATTTGTCAACCAAATTGTGCATCGCCAAAACTAACAAATGATGTAGGTATATTCTTTTGTTTGACCTTTTTTAGCATTAAAAGGTTTTTGCTTTCTGGTGGCCCAGGGCGTCAATTCTTAGAACACGCCGCTGGGGATAGACGTCTCTTTAGGTTGTTAACCAGTTAAACAATTTAAAGTGAAAAGTAATATTAAGAGCTATAAAGATAAAATATCATTGTTGCATTACTTTTCATATTAATTTTAAAATTCGTTTAAATACGTGATGCTAATCATTCTGATCATAAAAACTTTACAGAATACAATATGATAAAACTTTTAATCTTTTAGATAAATCTAAATTACAGGCACAATTAATTATAACAGCTTAAAAATTTGCGCTATAAATTTTCTTAGCAGTTAATTAATTGAACGATTTAAGTAAGGATCCTTTGTCAAAACGTTAAAGCAAAAAATTACACTTTAAGTTAAAAGTAAACGCCGTCTTCAAAGAATTAAGAAGAAATAATGGTGTGCGCAGGAATTACATGCATTTTATTCCTCCTTCACCTTTCCAGCGTCGGACAACCAGGCGGTCGACGGGACTTCATCCCTTTGTTGTCAATATTCCTCGCATTAGAACCAAACGGTTTGCTTCGACTTTCAAAGGAGTGAAATGATTTGCCGGCGTCTGTCTTTCCGTCCGAATACAATCTGGGCGTCTTCAAGAAAGAATGAATATATGGCTTTTGTTACGTTCAGACAGTGCAATTTACCATCTAGGGCTTCATCACCACTTATCACCAGGTGGGTTTGCGATCAAGAACTGACTTTTAATTAGTAAAAAAAAAACTAATTGAAGATCGTGTTAAGCCACAGTGAATAGAAGAATTAAAGCCCAAAAAAGATAAGTTTAATTTTTGTCCTTTTTGAATGCATTAAGGCACATCAAGCTCATAGTAACAACTAAATGCCCTCTAAATAGTAACATTAAATACTTCATCCCCTATTTTTCCCACCCTTAGGAGTGGAATTATTTCACCAAATTGAAAAATGGGACTACCCCTAGATTATAAGCTATTTAATAAAAATATCATTAAGATCGGAACACAATTGAAGAAGAAAACGCGAAACATACATACGAAAAACTGACAGTCGAATTAAGAACCTCCTTCTTTTGTTAAGTGGGCGAAATCAAAAAGCTTTGTTAGTCTTTTTTTTGTATAGAATAAAGGTGACAAACGAGCACACAGTCCACCTGATGGTAAGTGTATGCTATGCTCCATAGACATTTACATTTATCCTCGATTAAGAATCAAAATGCACTCTACTACGAATAAATAAGGAACACCACACATAGTCTGTTTTTGTGTTAGAAAATCACAGACACGTATACGTTATTTACACACGATTAAATAACGTATCTTAGTCTATTTTAGTTTTAATTCAATCGCTTAAGCATCGTTTTGTTGGTTCTGGGGTTTTAATTCTTCGATACGCTTTACCTTAGCACCGACTTTAGAATCTATTGTTAGTAATATTACTATTAAAGCTACATTATTTTACTCTATTGAGTGAACTAAGCAATATCACATGCTCAAGGTAACTAGGACATGAATAAAAACCTCACAGAGAACAAGCTTCATACAAGCGACACTGTACACCAGTGATGCACAGACTTATTAAGACTAGGGGCCACTCGGGCAAATTATGAACTGATGGCGGGCCGCCAGAAGTATAGGTAATAAAAGACAATAAAGAATTGATAATAATGTATTAAAATTGAAAAAGAATTTATTAATTTGAAGCGTGGCACTGTATAGTGCTTACATTCTTTTTTATATTTGGCTCAAATTTACTTGTAGCAACACGTAAAACTGCTTCCAAACTTTCATTTGCAAGGCGGTTTCGATTTTTTGTTTTATTATTATTTAGTATTGAAAAGGTTTGTTCACATATATAGGTAGAACCAAATAAGCTGGCACATTTCAGAGCGTTTATGCGCAACTCTTTGTACGTATTTTTATCAATGCAGCGGTAAAAGTTCAGCAACTCTCCTTCGTTGAATTTGTTGCGTAAATCTTGGTCGTTTTGAATGTCGATAATTTCTAACTGCATTGACTCTGGCGCATTTTCAACTGAAATCGTGAAAGGATTGCTGAATATATCCAACAGAGGTTTCACTTTTTTAAACTCCGAAAATCTGTCTTGAAAAGATTGAATCAAAATATCTAGCTTTTCTACATCACTGAAATTAATCGCAGTTTTGTTGAATTTTTCAGCCATTTTCTTATAATTCGGAAAATGATTGTAATTTCCAGAATTCATTTGCAATCTGAAAAGTGTCAGCTTGCATTGAAAGGATGATACATGAGCGTAGAGCTGGGATATCACTTGATTTTTGCCTTGAAGCCGTGTGTTCAAGACATTAAAATGATTTGTAATATCAACTAAAAAAGCCAAATCACACAACCAATCAGGATTTTTAAGTTCCGGGACATACCTTTGTTTTTCCGCCAGAAATATTCCAATTTTTATATTAAATTTAGAAATCGTTCCAGTGTCAATCCACGACTTAGCCACCTACTTCTGTATAATACAGTAAATCTCATATTCTTTCGATGTCATCAAGGAATTGTTTGAATTGCCTGTGATTGAGTCCTCGTGATTTTATGAAATTTAGTGGAAACTACCACTTTCATGACATTTTGAAATTCAATTTTTAGAACAGAGGGCTTTTTGTATAATGCAGTGAAACTGCATGAGATTTTCAGCGTTTATGTTTTTTTCTTGCAGATGCTTTTTCAGCAAAATAACTAGCCCAGAATTGATACCAATCATCGAAGGAACACCGTCAGTCGCAATTCCCGATAATTTTGATAAGTCCAAATCAGTTTTTGAACACTAATCCAAAAGTACATTGAGTATATCAACTCCTCTGGTTTGACTTTTCAATGAACACATTCCTAATAACTCTTCTAAGACTTCAAAATCTTGAGTAACACCTCGTATGAATATCAGAAGTTGGGCTGTGGAACTAATATCAGTGGATTCGTCGAGTGCTAATGAAAAAAATTCAATGATCTTAGTTTTTTCATTTAATTGTTCCGCAATATTACCTGACAAAGACATAATTCGTCTTTGGATAGTCATACGATTCAGTTGAATTTTCTCAAACTTTTGTTGCTAATGGACACGTTTTCTTAGCGCCAATTTCTATGCATTCTTTACAAAATTCTATCATTGAAGGGCGACTTCGCTTTGTTATCATTCGAGAAATTTCATAACTAACTTCTGTAGCTGTTTGTTTTGTAAACATAGCTTGCTGACCAATAAGCTCCCGTTTTAAAACAACATTTTTGCTTCCTTAATTCGCTGTAAACTTGGTAAAAGTAGGATGCTGCGTTTCATAGTGCCTTTTACATTATATTCCTTTGCAATCGCAACAGAATTATTGCAATTTAAACAAACGACTTTGTTATGCGAGCATACAAAAAAGTATTTCTTAGTCCAAATTTCTTGAAACTGCCGATTTTCATCTTTAACCTTACGTTTTTTACTAGGTCCTGGCTTGTCCATGTTGCGTTCTAATCTTGGCTAGGATTAACACAGCACCTAAAAACAATTACAGTACCTACTTAAATTACCCATCCTTTTTTAAATTACCAAAAATAATTGATTAAATACGTAGGGAAACACTTATTAATAACAGAGTTTTACTTACGATTTCACAACACAATTATACACGGCACTTGACGGGAAATCTACGTTGAATGTGGATCAAAATATATGACACCGGCTAGTCGAGTTAAAATCTACACTAGAATCTAGAACTATTGACACTTCACTCAAATTAAAACCGAACTGTCGGTCGCTGCGGTTAGCGTGGCTTTTATACCGCGCGTATAGAGTCGAAAACTGTCTGGAGAAATCACGAAACCGACTCTGGAAGCTTCGTGTATCTACCTACGCGAGCAATCGAAATCGGGACTATTGCTATCTCGCTTGCTCTAACAATATAACCCGTGGATAAGCCGCCACCGCGCTGCCTGTCGCGCTGCGCTGCCGGCCGGCCGCGGCGGTTCCTCAAGAAAACGAATTTAACCGAGATCAGCACGAACATTACCGACCGCTGTTACCGACGCATGCACGGCGCACCGATAAGCGCACTTAAGAGCGCGCGCGCGAGATTCAAATTACTTTTCGAACATATTTTTTTTGGTTTTATTCTGGAATATAATTCAATATTTTTCGAATATACGAGAGTATTATTTTTGCTGTCGGCGGGCCACCAGTATTCGACCGGCGGGCCGCATGCGGCCCGCGGACCGCGGTCTGTGCATCTACGCTGTACACTCACACGTAGCGTGTCGATGTGGCCATGAAGGCTTACAAGAACAGGTTCACGTATGTACGCTCCGCTGTGGAAAGAACCGATATAGCTGTGGTATGACCGATAGGATTCGTACGCTTACGTTTGAGGTTGACCGTCGGATCAAGGTATTTTAAATGTTTATATAAACGAATTATGGTTGTTATGGTGTTCCTTATATTATAAAAATATATTTTAAAGAAGATCGAAAATTCTAGATTAGATACTAAAGATATTATTAAAATAAATCAAAATTTAAAGATTGATATGCCGTGCGAATGTTAACTGAAAAAAATAATCAAAAAACACTATTCGATACAGAGTGTATCCATACTTAATATTATAAATGCGAAAGTGTGTTTGTTTGTTTGTTTGTTTGTTTGTCCTTCTTTCACATCGCAACAGGGCGTCGGCATGGCATGTTTTTTTGTATGGGGATAGTTCGGTGGCTGTAGAGTGACATAGGCTACTTTTTTCAGCGGAAAAACATATCATTCCGTGGAAAATCGAATATGTTGCAAAATTAAATTCAGCTGGTGGCGCCACCGTGATTCTACAAGACGGACGACGGTACGATGGGCGAACACAGAAGGTCAGAATATCTGGATTATTTTATGTTTTTACCAAAATTAAGATAAAAATGTATGGATCTGTACTTTTCCACGCAGGACCGGGAAGAGAGCGATAAAAACATAAAATTCACCAGCTGATTTTCTTCAAACGTTTTGTGCATCGTAATTCACAGAATAGGCGATAACCTCGCAGACGATATTAAGTAATCCGTTGATGCTCTGCCTACCCCGCAAGGATTACAGGCGTGATTATAAGTATGGATCAGATACTATCACCACCTGTCACGCTTTCACCCTTAACTATTACTTAACAACGGTAGAAACAGTTCTTAGTAAGCCTTATTAATAAGTTTTAGTAATATTTATTGAACGGAAATGAATACAGTTCTTATATGTGGTTATGAATGAATCGGTATGACTATTAGAAAAATTGTGCAAAATTATAAGAAAAAATATTTTTGAGAAATCTTATCTACAATTTTGTCAAGCTTGGCTAAATAAAATAGCACGCAAGATTTTTTATTTCTCCGTAAAGTCAACTAAACATGGGCCTCTTGCGTTGTAGAGAGGTTTGCCTTAATCTTCACGAAACACGCTATATAAATAAATAAAAGATATATAAACTTGAAACTTGAAAATATGAATATGAAAACTTCTGTTTTGTTTTGGTTTGAAACCAAAAATAAATGGGTGTCTGGGGTAAATTCATTCGGTGTCGATTTCAGTCAAATGCCAGTCCGGTGTAATTTATGAAGTTTTTGTGAGACATCGGCAATTAAGGTGATGGCAGACCTAATTATGACGATAGTTTTATTGCCATATCCTGTTTGATTCTCAATAGTTCTACTTCGTTTCTCGGCCGTGAAAAGACGTAGGCGATTATTTGGAAGCCTTTTTTTAGACAGATATATTGCTTACAGTAATCCTTTCATCTTATGTACACATAATAATAATTTTATTTGATAATAGCTACTATTTATCTACTTTTTGTTTGTATATCTTATGTGTATCAACAATGTCCAATTGTCTTTTGAAAATAGTTTCCTTCAACTATTTGTACTACGTAAATGAATATTGTAGGTAAATATATCCCAGAAATGTTATAAGTATCAATGAATGAAGCAAAAAATTTCAGGTATATGTCGTAATATAACACTGTAGTCCTATCCCAATTCTATCTTGAAAGCACTTTTCGTAGTAAAGATATCTTCCAAGTCATGTAATGTAATTCGGTACGCCAGTGTCTTCTCCATCATGAAGCGGCTCCTGAGTCGTATGTTATTGGAATAAAATGTACTTTATCGGAAATTGAATGACCAAATATCACCATGTAAATGATATATACATTTCTGTCCTATATTAAAAAAATCTATTTACGATTTTGGTTTCCTGATTGATATAATATAGCAAACATTTTTTCTTTTCATTTCAAAGTTCTAGTGCGTTTTTTAAATATACGTGTTAATTATAAAATTATGCTCTGCTTTCGATATGGGTTTTGTTGAACTTTTTTAGGATATTAATTAAATTTATTTTCATGTAATAAATATTAATCTAAAAACATTACGCCGCTGAGGAATAGACATATTTTAAGATGGATATGGAGCGGATTTTAAGCGTTCATTTCTTTTATTTCACAACACAAGTTGGTTTGCTTACGATGGTTTGGTTTTCCACTGAGCACTAAATAAATCAGGAATGAAAATAATCAACTAACAATTTCAGGAGTGCTGGCGGTGATCGGACTCGGGTTGTTCACGCCCTGAAAATTAAGACAAGCAATCGGACCAAATAATATATTGTTCGCGCCACTTTGCACTACCGTCTAACACTTATGAGATTCGTTAATTATTATCCAATAAGAGTACTGCTAAGCCCATTACCTCGTTTCCTATCTACCGCCTTTTATAGCTTTTGCATGTGTACTCTTATGTTAACGGGATTCACATAAGTTCAGAAGACACGAAACCAACCGCATCGCTTCTATCTCGCGTAATCGCAACCGCATTTGTTCAATTTAGATATTAAACTATACAAAATTATCGTAAAGTGTATAGAAATTTACTATAACGCTATATTTCGCGATTATCTGTTAAGTTTATATGTGTGAAAGCCGGCGTCCAATCATCGTGGCTGCAGCCCTTGAGACACGAGGCAGTAGCCCAATTTAGGGCATTTGCAGTATCGCGAAATAGTAAATTCGCACCGCACCCTACAGTCCATTAATTTACACATATACATCCTTTTAATAATTCTGAACCAGCAGTTGGTCATTTAAACCACCACACCATTTTTGTTCACTCCGGCCGAGATAATTTTAACCATATATATTCTCATGGATACATTCGCAGACGATATTAAGTAATCCGTTGATGCTCTGCCTACCCCGCAAGGATTACAGGCGTGATTATAAGTATGGATCAGAAATACTATCACCACCTGTCACGCTTTCACCTTAACTATTACTTAACAACGGTAGAAACAGTTCTTAGTAAGCCTTATTAATAAGCCTTAGTAATATTTATTGAACGGAAATGAATGTTCTTATATGTGGTTATGAATGAATCGGTATGACTATTAGAAAAATTGTGCAAAATTATAAGAAAAAATATTTTTGAGAGTTCTTATTAACTAACGTATACATAGTTTAAATTGATTCGCTAGATATCGTTACTAGGTTTTAAAACGCGGTAACGAAATGTTTCTGACATGTACTTAACTTCCGTTGAGCCGCGCGTCAACTTATAGTGCATACGGTACCTATACGGTTAAATTGTTTCTATTTCGTAGCTTATTCGACTACCTGCTTCGATTTCGGTTGTTTGTTATTTGCTTTGTGATTTGGTTAAGGTTGAATGGATTTATATTGGCTTTCATTTTCGGATTTGTGTATTTTCTTGGATCGGTTTTGTTGATTTGGTTGGTATCCTTTATACATATTTAGACTGGCTTTGATTTTGTATTTTGTTTATTTAGAATCGTGAATTGGTTTTCGTTGTTTTAGGTTGTTTAACAATATTTCAAAGGAATATTAATAGTATAGATAGTGTATACGGTACCTATACACTTACTTTTTTTCGTTGGTTATATTTATATTGACTACTGCTTCGATTTCGGTTTTCTGCGATTTGTTTTGTGATTTGGTTTAAGTTGATTCGATTTTTTGGCTATCGTTTTCGGATTCGTGTTGTGTCTTGAATTGGTTTTGTTGTTTTGGTTTTAAAAATATTTAAAAGGAATATTTATTCCTTTTAGATATTTTGGATTTTAAAAAATATTTAAAAGGAAATTTAATTCCTTTAGGTATTTCAACGTTTTTTATAAATAGGTGTTTTACTTTATAATGCCTCGCAAACGTAAGTCCAGCCTTTCAAGAGTATCTTCTCAAAGACAAGCGAAAAGATTAGCTCGATCGCTAGAAACCTGAAGATGCTGAACTGAGAAGGCAAGAACAAGCAGAGCGTGGGCTGCTTTACATCTGAGACACATTCTCAACGTCAACAAAGGCGTCTTGAACAGACAGAGCGTCAGGCTGCTTTAAGAGCTTCTGAAACACCTTCTCAAAGTCAGCGAAGGCGTCTCTGAACAGGCAGAGCGTCAAGCTACTTTTGAGCTACTGAAACACCTGCTCAAAGTCAGCAAAGGCGTCTTGAACAGGCAGAGCGTCAAGCTACTTTAAGAGCTACTGAAACACCTGATCAAAGTCAGCAAAGGCGTCTTGAACAGGCAGAGCGTCAATCATTTTAAGAGCTACCGAAAACACACCAAAGTCAGCAAAGGCTATTCGAACAAGCGGAACGTCAGGCCGCCTTAAGAGCCGCGAAACACCTGATAAAACTCAACACAGACTCATTGAGCAAGCTGAACGTCAATCTACTAAGGGCATCTGAAATACCAAAACAGACACAGGCGCGAAGTGATGCAAATGCACAGCTCCAAGCTGAACGTCGACAAAATTTTCAAAGAAACAATTGGTTTTTTAATGACGCAGCATTCAATTATGATCCGTTGATTGATTATAAAAATCACAGGTTAGTTGTTATCGGACTGATGGACAAGGCGTGTCGATTTTGCAGCGCTTTAAAATGGAAAGATGAGACGCAGGCATGTGCTGTTCCAATGGCAAAGTGTCTCTTCCGTTACTTGGGGAACCAGAAGAACCTTGAAAACTCCTTTTATATGATGCTAATGAGTCACTGCGCTTTTAAACAGGATCCGGAAATATAATTCATGCTTTCAAATGACGTCCTTCGAGTTGACGGGACATAATAATGCCGGGATTTTCGCCTACATTTACGTTGTAAGGGCAAATTTATCATAGAATAATCTATAATCCCGTGTAGTGGCGGTAAGAATACCCACCACCCCATATCTTCCCGTGGGTGTCGTAAGAGGCGACAAGGAAACTGATACAGAAGATGGGCAAGGCATCTTTCTGATAAGCCAAAAACAATATAAAAACTCGGTTGCCAACCCGCTCGCCGCGGCAACTATGGCAATATACCCCATGAGCGACGACACAAAGAAACGGCCCCAGTCCGGCGCCCTGCTATTCCTGGCTACGGTGGCGACCATGGTAACGGCGGGGCAGGGGTGCTAAGAACTCCGGTGGAGGTTCGGCCACCTACGACGACTCGACCTGGCAACATATAACGCACGCACCCTGAGGACTGACGAGAAGATCCTATAGCTGGAAGAAGAGATAGATAGGTTACGCTGGAATATAATAGGACTATCCGAGGTCCGAAGAGAGGGGAGGACAGGTAATCCTCGAATCCGGCAACTTATTCTATCACCGGGAGGCGACCATCTGTCCCAAGGAGGTGTCGGATTATCGTCCACAAGTCTCTCGTTAACAACGTTTAAAGATCGGAGTGTGTCGACGAGGTTGCGTACCCATACTCAGAATCACCAAACGGTATTCGCTGAAGGTCATACAGGTTTACGCACCAACCTCGGCACACACCCGATGAGGAGGTGGAGGAAATGTGTGAGGATATCTCTAGAGCCATGCATTCCTCCAAAACCCACTATACGGTGTTAATGGACTTCAACGCAAAACTAGGCACAAGAGAGAGCGGTGAGCTGAAAGTAGGAAATTCGGAATAGGGCAACGGAACCCAGCAATAGCAGCTGGCCGACTTTATGGAGAAAGAGGACTCTTTATGATGAACTTTTCTTCCAAAAGCGGCCCCACAGAAAGTGGACCTGGTCGAGCCCCGACGGTTCGACAAAAATGAGATTGACTTCATTATGACGACCAGACGACAACTGTTCAGTGATGTCTCAGTGATCGCGAGGTGAAAACGGCAGCGATCACCGAATGGTGAGAGGCACACTGAACCTAAACGTTGTTGGAGAGGTCACGTCTAATGAAGTCAACGCCCGTCCCCTCGTGCTCTAATTCAAAGTCCCGAAAACTTTCAGCTCGAGTTACAAAATCGTTTTCAGTGCCTAGAATTTTGCAAATGAAGTGGACGATATGAATGACAAGCTTGTGGAAACTGTCCATGCGGTCAGAGCCAAGTTCTGTACCCACGCAGAAGAACACAAAAACCTCCGATCACACTTTAATCTCATGGTTGTTAGACGGGAGATGAAGCTGCAGTCTTCAGCAGATTTGACAGCATACAGGCAACTGAACAGACAGATCTCCAAATGCACGCGGCGGATTTGCACAACTTCAATACAGCTCGTATTGAAGAAGCGATCGAGCGGAACCAGGGCTCCAAAGTCTTTGCAGAGATCTGTCTGCCAGAAAGAGCCAACTGTCGAAGCTGAAGACCGATTGTGCATCGTTTCCGGACACCTGAGATTTTGAGTGAGATTGAGGTTCTATGGGCAGCTGTACACGTCATCGTTGGAGCCGCGCAAGTGAGTAACGATCCAAGAGCAAGTCTTATCCGACACTATATTCTATGATATCCCGGACGTCAGTCTGAGCGAGATTAGAATGGCTCTCTAGCACCTTTAAAAACGGAGGCCCCAGGCGAGGATGGAATTACAGGAGCTTCTGAAAGCGGTGAAAACCGGTACTTGAAGTCCTTCAGGAGCTCTTTAATTCCGTTCTCCATGGTGGTATTACACCGGAGGCGTGGAGCAGTGCGGTGGTCTTGTTCTTCAAGAAAGGCGACAACGCCTCTTGAAGAACTACAGACCGATTTCTTCTGAGCCGCGTCTACGTGCTGTTTTCGAGAGTCATTACGAATCGTCTCGCATGCAGACTCGACGACTTCCAGCCTTCCGAACAAGCCGGTTTCCGAAAAGGCTTTAGCACCATAGACCACATACATACTCTTCGGCAAATTGTACAGAAGACCGACGAGTACAATCTGCCACTTTGCCTTGCGTATGTGGACTTTGAGAAAGCCTTTGATTCCGTCGAAATTTGGCGGTGCTGCAGCCCTTCAGCGGTGCCAAGTGGACTGTCGGTATATCGAGGTGCTGAAGTGTTTGTACAGTGGGGCCATGGCTATCCGAGTACAAAACCAGAGTACGAAACCTATCCAACTGCAGAGAGGTGTAAGACAGGGTGACGTAATATCCCCGAAACTCTTCACCGCTGCATTGGAAGACGTTTTCAAGCTACTGGACTGAAAGGATACGGTATTAACATCAATGGCGAGTACATCACTCACCTTCGATTTGCCGACGATATAGTCCTCATGGCAGAATCGCTGGAGGATCTAAGCACTATGCTCAATGACTCAATAGTGTCTCCCAACGGATAGGTCTCAAGATGAACATGTACAAAACAAAAATCATGTTTAATGTCCATGTCACACCTATGCCGGTAGTTGTTGGGAGCACTAAGCTCGAATTTGTTGACGAATATGTTTACCTGGGACAAATAGTCCGACCAGGTAAGTCCAACTTCGACCGAGAGGTCAATCGACGGATTCAACTCGGCTGGGCAGCGTTCGGAGATTACGACCCATCTTCTCGTCAGGCATACCTCAAAACCTCAAAACTAAATTGTACAACCAGTGCGTGTTGCCAGTGATGACATACGGAACTGAGATGGTCCTTCACTGCTGGCCGTATGAGGAAGCTCAAGGTCGCTCAGCGAGTTATGGAGAGGGCTATGCTCGGGGTTTCTCTGCGTGATAAACTTAGAAATGAGGATATCGCAGTAGAACCAGAGTAACCGACATAGCCCAAAGGATTAGTAAGCTGAAGTGGCAATGGCCGCATATAGCTCGAAGAACCGACAACCGTGGGGAAGAAGGTTCTCGAGTGGCAGCCTGTACCGGCAGGCGAAGTAGGCGTCCCCCACTAGATGGACGACCTGGTAAGACATGCAGGGTCAATGGATGCAGGTGGCCGGGACCGTGCTTGTGGCATTCCGTGGGGAGGCCTATGTTCAGCAGTGGACTTGTGAAGGGCTGTAATGAATGAATGAATTTTCTTCACGAGACATTGTCTTATGAGCACGTGATGATACGTTGCAACGGGTAGCCGATATACACAAGTTTTATGACGCTCTGCAATACCCATTGATTTATTGCAAAGGACAAGAGGGTTATCATTTTCAAATTCCACCATTAACCTGGTCACAAAGGAGCCTACTCAGAACAAAAAGTATCATGTATGGATTTTATGCGTATCATATGATGTTGCGAGAAAATGATTTTAACTCTAAGCCCGGTGTAGACAATTATTTCATCAATTTTGGTAGACATGTATGTGAAGGTAGAAAGTGAACGTCTGTTATATATCTTTAAATTAAAAAAGCTGCGCGTTGAAAATTATATACATTTACAAGATGCAGTTTCTAGCGACGCCAATGTAAACCCCAGAGATTTAGGTAAAATGGTAATTCTGCCCTCATCATTCGTTAACAGTCCCTTGCTACCTACATGAGTACACACAAGACGCATTCACCTATGTACGAACTTACGGAAGACCTGATCTTTTGTTACTTTTACTTGCAATCCCACATGGAAAGAAATAACTGAGGAGCTAATGCCGGGCCAAAAAGTACTGACAGACACGATTTAGTTGCTGGAGTATTTAGATTAAAAGTACAAAATTAATGTATGTAAAAACAAAGGAAAATTTCGGAGAGGTGCAGTGCTTCATGTATTCAATTGAATGGCAAAAAGAGGATTACCGTATGCCCACATTCTAATATGGCTAAAGAGAAGTTGTGGCCCAGCCAAATAGACGACATAATAAGCTCCGAGATTCCGGATCCTGAGCAAGATAAAAAATTGTATGATACCATCGTCCGAAATATGATTCACGGTCCATGTGGAGCACGAAATTCAATATCGCCATGTGTATGAAAGAGGAAAATGTTCAAAGAAATTCCTAAACAGCTATTAAAAGAAACAGTGCACAATGACAATGGCTACCCTTTATATAGACGCAGAGCTCGAAGATGGTGGCAGGAAAGTTACAATCAAATCTCGCTCTGGAGCGTTCAAACCTTAGATAACAGCTGGATTGTCCGTATTCGCCCATTTATAAAATGTTTAATGCCCACATTAATGTAGAAGCATGTAGCTCTGTCCACGCAATCAAGTATATCTGTGTACACAAATAAATAAGCGACCAAGCAATATTTAATCTCAGGAGTGAGGTGAGGCAAATCCGTTAATGAAGTACAGACCTTTCAAGCAGGGCGTTATGTCAGCAGTAACGAGGCAGCGTGGCGTCTCCTTGGCTTCCCTTTACACGAGGCACCCAACAGTTACTCACCTTGCTGTGCACTTAGAAAATGGAGAGCGTGTATATTTCACCGAAAGAAATTTCCAGAAAGAATTGCATCACCGCCAAAACTACACTAACAGCCTTCTTTCAACTTTGTCAAACCGACCCCTTTGCAAAAACGTTGTTATATTCTGAAGTCCCCTGCTATTATACTTGGAACACATCTAGGAAGGTGGAAACGCCGTATTCAAGGCGCGCCTGTTTACAAATGCTGGTGTAAAGTCATCAGATGCCCTTGGTCGTGTGTATACTGTCCATGTAACTAATTTTGAATGTTTCTGTTTACGATTGCTGCTACCATGTTCGAGGTCCTACAGGATATAAAGACCTTAAAACTGTCAACGGTCAGGAATGCGCAACTTATAGAAACGTGAGCTCTGCATCTTTTAGAAAACGATAATCACTGGGATGAAACCATGGAAGCTGTGCAGTGCCAGTCACCAGCCAAAATTAGGGATCTTTATGCAACTCTCATATCATCTTGCGGGCTATCTAATGCACATAAATTGTGGGACAAATATAAAGTACATGGCGGAAGATATTTTGCGAGGTTACAGCAGACACGCAGAACATGACATACAATGAACACATTTATAATGAAGCACTTGGAAAAATTGAAGATAAAGTAATGGCAATAGTAGGCAAAAATTAAGCGACTTTGGAATGATAAGCCCTCAGCGAACAACCGAAAATGAACTAAGTGATGAAATTATACGTGAAACAAACACGATATACCAGCTTTGCAGCAGCAAGTAGCCGAATTTGTACCCACTTGCTTCCCGAACAAAACGAGTTTTGACAAAGTATTAGGACAAATTGAATCTGGAAATGGTGCACTTTTCTTTTAGATGCCCCTGGAGGAACTGGGAAAACATTTTTAAATTAAATTATTATTAGCGCAAGTGGAAAGATAAAAACATTGCTGTGGCCGTAGCTTCCTCCGGTATAGCCGCCACGCTGCTAAGAGGGCACTGCATTCTGTTTTAAAACTCCTCTAAATCTAGCCAGGAAGAATCGCCGATCTGCAACTTTAGCAAAAATAGTGCACGAGGTATAATGCTACGACAATGCAAACTTTTAGTGTAGGATGAAAGTACAATGTCGCATAAAAAGCTGTAGAAGCACTAAATCGAACGCTCCAGGATTTGAGCAGCAATACCGATGTAATGGGAGGAATGGTGGTTTTACTGGCTGGTGACTTTCATAAACTTTACCTGTCATTCAAAAGGGCACACCTGCAGATGAAATTAAAGCATGCCTCAAGTCGTCTATTTTATGGAACAAGGTGACAAAATTCAGTTTAACTACGAATATGAGAATGCATTTGTATAATGATATCAATGCTGGAAACTATGCTGACACACTATTAAAATTGGCGATGGGCGGTTGGAAACGGATGCTGAGAGCTGCGTTAAATTGACGAGAGATTTTTGTAATTTAGTACAGAGTTATTCCGAATTAATTGCGAGCGTTTATTCAGATTTAACGAACAACATGCATGAAGACAAATGGTTATCTGAAATGGATTCTTGCACCAAAAATTAGAGCGTTAACAAAATAAATTCAGATATATTAAGCGAAGTAGCAGGAGAAATAACAGAGTATTTGTCCAGTAGACACAGTTATGGACACAGAACAGAGCACTTCATATCCGTAGAGTTTCTAAATTCTCTAGAGTTGTCAGGTGTGCCCTCTCACATAGCTTCAATTAAAATTAGGCATCCCAGTCATTACTAATGCGAAATTAGATGCTCCTCGGTTATGTAACGGGACATGCAACGCGTGTGACACATCTTGGACGGAACATAATCGGTGCTAATTTGACAGGTGTAGGAAAAGGTGAAAATGTTATTATACCACGGATCCTATAATTCCCAGATCTTCCTTTTCAATTCAAAGGTTGCAGTTCCTATTAAGCTCAGTTTTGCAATGACAATTAATAAAGCGCAAGGGCAAACGTTACAGGTAGTGGGGTCAACTTAGAAAAACCGTGCTTCTTCATGGTCAGCTGTATGTAGCATGTTCGCGTGTGTCAAATGCCCAGAATTCCACATTCTTTCCCTGAATGGAAAAACATATAACATTGTGTACAGTAGCGTCTTAAAATAGTGTTCAGTTAGTTTTTTTCCAAAATTCCACAATCAGTTAATCAGAATTCTACAGATCTTCCTTTCAATTCAAAATTTCCTATTTAGCTCAGCTTTTTCAATTCCAAATGCTGCACCTCTGACGGACATATTAAGCTCAGTTTTCAACTCACAAGGCTGCATCTCTGACGGATCTTTTATTTGGCTCAGTTTCCTTTAAATTCAGAAAACTGCATCTCTGACGAATCAATTTTGCTCAGTTTCCTTTAAATTCAGAAAACTGCATCTCTGACGAATCAATTTTGCTCAGTTTCCTTTAATTAAAAAAATATCCATTTCCATTTGGAATAAACAGGCTATTTCATGCTTTCCTATACGCTGCGTTTCAAAAATTTTAATAGGCTGACGAATCAATTTTGCTCAGTTTCCTTTAAATTCAGAAAACTGCATCTCTGACGAATCAATTTAGCTCAGTTTCTTTTCAAAAGTCTGCATCCCTGACGGATAATTATGCTCAGTTTCCTTTAATTAAAAAAATATCCCATTTCCATTTGGAATAAACAGGCTATTTTCATGCTTTCCTATACGCTGCGTTTCAAAAAATTTAAATAGGCTGACGAATCAATTTTGCTCAGTTTCCTTTTAATGGCTGCATCTCTGACAAATCTATAAAACTCAGTTTTCTTTCAATTCAAAAAGCAATGGATAGTTCATTTTCCAGTGACCATGCGGGCGAAGCCGCGGGTAACAGCTAGTCATAAAATAAAAAACAAATAATAGACATATTACTGGGCCCATAATTAGCGGGTGAAGGAGGACTGGATATGCTCTCCTCTGGAGGCTGGCTCTCCAGTGGTTTGGGATATCTACCGTCCTCTCTTCGCAGCCTCTTTCCGCGACATCACCTTTTCGCAGAAGGTAGCACTAACGTGTAGCGCTTCTCAATTCCAATCATTATAATAAAATCGAATCAATATATCTTAATCAAAGCTGGGAGCGAGCGATCTTCCCCCACTACAGACGAGGTCACGATGCAACTCAGCCCAAGCCAGAAAATCCTGTAGAGTGTGCTGGGCCGTGTCCATGTCGCTAACACAGTGGTGGCACTCGGTTGTTGACTCTTTCCGGCAGTACGGCCCATGTGCCAATGCCTAGAAACTACCTTCACCAGCCGCAAGGTCAATGACCCGTACTTGTTTATTTAGTCGGAGAGGACCGGATAATAGCTTCGACAGCTTTTTTTATAGAAAAGGTGATCAAATGTGAATGGGCCGCCCATGAAAAACTGCCACGTCAGAGGAATTGCAGTTGTTTTGCTGGTAGATCTGAAAAAATTGCGATGCAATAACCCCACCTAAGAGTCTCGACGACGACCGGAGACGAGATGGATGGAGCGGTTTTCCCATTTGATTTCGACAGCCATCGCCTTCTGAAAACTTCTCAAGAAAGCAATATTTTTTTCTGTCAAAGTCTAAGTTCAAATGGAAAACGTTCCACATATAAGACTATGAACCTCATACCCCTAAGTATCATCATCACTATCATCTTTGCAGCCCCTCACAAGTCCACTGCTGAACAAGAGGTGACAATACATCTGTAGCCTTCTTTATTTGAAGTTGGTTGCAGGTGGCCATGGACTGCAGTAACCACTTACCTTCAGGTGGGCTGTAAGATCATTTGCCACTTCAATTTTGTAACAAAAAACTTCAGCTTACTGATCCGTTGGGCTATGTTGGTTACTCTGGGTAACTTCTTTCGGTATCCGAAATATTTGTCTCCATCTACATTTAGTTAAAACTAGTAACCCGCATCGGCTTCGTCTGGGTGAGATCTATTAATATGGCGTCGAATCAATAACCATTTGTTTTATCAATTTATCCATTTAACAAAGTTTGTGAATAAAATATAGCTATGATCACTTTTGGCATTGCTCTTTATCTGTCCATGAAGTTTCATCTCAATCGGTTGGCTGCACCGAAAATTAGCCGTGGCAGACAGACAGACAGGCAAAAAATTTTAAATGGATAATCATGTCTTAATAGCATGCATGGCCTATAATTTGTTGATTTAATCATAACAGTAAATGTAAAGCATAAGGCAAAGGCAAAAGTTTAAAAAAGGCAAAGGTTTTGAGAAATCTTATCTACAATTTTGTCAAGCTTGGCTAAATAAAATAGCACGCAAGATTTTTTTATTTCTCCGTAAAAGTCAACTAAACATGGGCCTCTTCCGTTGTAGAGAGGGTTTGCCTTAATCTTCACGAAACACGCTATATAAATAAATAAAAGATATATAAACTTGAAACTTGAAAATATGAATATGAAAACTTCTGTTTTGTTTTTGGTTTAAAACCAAAAATAAATGGGTGTCTGGGGTAAATTCATTCGGTGTCGATTTCAGTCAAATGCCAGTCCGGTGTAATTTATGAAGTTTTTGTGAGACATCGGCAATTAAGGTGATGGCAGACCTAATTATGACGATAGTTTTATTGCCATATCCTGTTTGATTCTCAATAGTTCTACTTCGTTTCTCGGCCGTGAAAAGACGTAGGCGATTATTTGGAAGCCTTTTTTTAGACAGATATATTGCTTACAGTAATCCTTTCATCTTATGTACACATAATAATAATTTTATTTGATAATAGCTACTATTTATCTACTTTTTGTTTGTATATCTTATGTGTATCAACAATGTCCAATTGTCTTTTGAAAATAGTTTCCTTCAACTATTTGTACTACGTAAATGAATATTGTAGGTAAATATATCCCAGAAATGTTATAAGTATCAATGAATGAAGCAAAAAATTTCAGGTATATGTCGTAATATAACACTGTAGTCCTATCCCAATTCTATCTTGAAAGCACTTTTCGTAGTAAAGATATCTTCCAAGTCATGTAATGTAATTCGGTACGCCAGTGTCTTCTCCATCATGAAGCGGCTCCTGAGTCGTATGTTATTGGAATAAAATGTACTTTATCGGAAATTGAATGACCAAATATCACCACGTAAATGATATATACTGTGCTATATTAAATCTTTTTCTATTTACGATTTTGGTTTTCTGATTGATATAATATTGCAAACATTTTTTCCTTTCATTTCAAAGTTCTAGTGCGTTTTTTTTAAAAATATACGTAGTAATTATAAAAATTATGCTCTGCTTTCGATATGGGTTTTGTTGAACTTTTTTATGGATATTAATTAAATTTATTTTCATGTAATAAATATTAATCTAAAAACATTACGCCGCTGAGGAATAGACATATTTATAGATGGATATGGAGCGGGATTTTTAAGCGTACATTTCTTTTTATTTCACAACACAAGTTGGTTTGCTTACGATGGTTCGATTTTCCACTGAGCACTAAATAAATCAGGAATGAAAATAATCAACTAACAATTTCAGGAGTGCTGGCGGTGATCGGACTCGGGTTGTTCACGCCCTGAAAATTAAGACAAGCAATCGGACCAAATAATATATTGTTCGCGCCACTTTGCACTACCGTCTAACACTTATGAGATTCGTTAATTATTATCCAATAAGAGTACTGCTAAGCCCATTACCTCGTTTCCTATCTACCGCCTTTTATAGCTTTTGCATGTGTACTCTTATGTTAACGGGATTCACATAAGTTCAGAAGACACGAAACCAACCGCATCGCTTCTATCTCGCGTAATCGCAACCGCATTTGTTCAATTTAGATATTAAACTATACAAAATTATCGTAAAGTGTATAGAAATTTACTATAACGCTATATTTCGCGATTATCTGTTAAGTTTATATGTGTGAAGAAAGCCGGCGTCCAATCATCGTAGCTGCAGCCCTTGAGACACGAGGCAGTAGCCCGAATTTAGGGCATTTGCAGTATCGCGAAATAGTAAATTTGCACCGCACCCTACAGTCCATTAATTTACACATATACATCCTTTTAATAATTCTGAACCAGCAGTTGGTCATTTAAACCACCACACCATTTTTTGTTCACTCCGGCCGAGATAATTTTAACCATATATATTCTCATGGATACATTCGCTTTGAAGACAACGTATAGGTAATGCCGGATTCTTACCGGCTAAAACGCCACGCTAGTCGTCAATGATCCGCATGGGGGGCCATGGAGCAAGATTCGATGGGTCCCCTCCATCGCAATGCTTGTTTAGCACATTCCGGGGGCAGCACTCGCTGTCACTAGCACCCTCGCAGTGCTACCGCGATAACTTACGACCACTTTCATTATAATTACGCTGGACAGATATATATTAATGATTCATTTGTGTATGTGTTTTTCAGTCAAAAAGCAACAACCAATCTGCCTTGACTTGAGGTGAGAGTTTAGCCAGACTCACAGTATTTCCACAGTTTTTATTTTAAAAAGGAGACTTAACTCCTCAATCTCCCTCTTCCACCATCTAACATCTAGGCGCTCAATGAATTCCTTTTGTTGCAGTGCTATCTATTGTCTGGAGGAACTACAAAAATTCTAGAAAATTCCATTTCTTTTATCTGTTTTATTGTATTTTTTTTTGTTTCTACCCACAATTCATTGCATTTATTTGTTGTACTGTGTCGCATTTGTTACCATTTACTTTAAACCTGAATACAGTTGTAATCAGACGAAATCAAAATTTTATTCCTAAATCCATTTAAATTTATTTACATTCATTTACTAAAGAATTAACACCTTTATTGTGTCGACAAACTACTAATTCAAACCATACGATTTGCTAGATGAAATAATTTATAGCTTTGGTCTTTCCATCCGATTACAATGGGATTGTCCTTAAAGCAAGAATAAATAAACATTTTATACTAAACTAGTGCGCTTTGCCTTTTTCGGCTATACTACCACTTATTGTCAGGTGAGATAATATTCAAGAATTGGCTTATCTCTACATATAAAAATCAATTGCTGTCCGTTAGTCTCACTAAATTTCCGAAACGACTCGAACGATTTTGATGAAAGGTTTTATGTGCATTTAAGTGAGACCCAGGAAAGTTTGGATTTACAATTGGACCCGGTAGGTGGCGCTGTTGTCGAGATCCAGTACGAGCCCGGGGCAAATAGCTAGTATAATAAATAAAAATAATTGCTGCGTGCTGGCAAAGTTAAAGAATCCTTCCCCGATTTCGTTCCGAGGCTGTCGTAAGAGACGACAATGGGATGTGTTAAAAAGTTCTTATGACTTTCATTAGAGAAGACAGTATAACTAGGAACAAAACTGAGTAGTAACGTCAGAGGTGCGAATAGTCTGGTATTGTGATCGTCAATCTACTTGCCAAGCGTGACTATTAAGCCAAATCCCCTCTTCAATGAGAGAAGCCCATGTTCAGTAGTGGACTTTGACGGGAAGAAGGTAAAATAGACCACTAAATGCTTATGGGATTGACGCCAGTAAAGCTAGTATAATGATAAAATTGAGAAACTTCCATTCCACGTGTCATTAGTTACAGAAGTCTCTTATTATTAAGGAGACTGTTAGCTCCTTTGTCATTTTAATACAATACGCATAATCTATTTCAATTTTTATACTAATATAATAAATATTCAAGCATAAATCTACTTTTGAAATGGATTGATCAAATCTGGTGTAATATCTGTTGCTTAAAAAATATTTAATTTGCAATATACGTTCGTAACACACTAAATCTAAATAAGTCTCACTATGTAACACGCAAATCGGACATTGTGGGCACCTCTGACGGCTGAGCATTTATTTCATTTACACGCCATGTTTTTTTTTATATAATACGACTTATTCCATTATATTAAATCCCTACCTAGGAAATCACCGTTTTTTAATTCTGGCTATTGTACTATCTTTAACTTGCATTCGACTTAGTATAGCAAATTAAAATTATTATTATGCTTTTATTCCCTTTTTTTTATACCTGTTGGAAGCCATAAGATCTTTCCGGCATTTCCCATAGTCGTTTCTTGTGATAACTATGAGAATAAAAATGGTTTAAGAGAGTCTCTTTCCCTACCATGATACAACTTTATTAAGTGAAGTCTGTTATATTTAACAGACTTCATTATCAAACTCGTGGTAAATTAGCACTTATAATTGCAATTAACAATTTTTCGAACCCATGTTTCTCGCGTACTGTGAAACTCACAGCAAGCGCGTTAGTTAAAAATAAACTTTAACAATATAAGCGCAATATAAACGCAAATAAAGTATAAATTATTTCATATTATAGGGGGTTGATTGAAAGTATATCCTAGATGGAGTTAGAAAGGTTTTTCTATGTGCATGATTTCTATGTATCTATGAGGAGTTTTGAGTCAAAAGCCAAAAGATTTTCTGTGCATTCTTAGACTTGGAAAATGCCTAAAACAGAGTGAACAGGGTTGCTTTATGGCAAACGCTGGCTTCATCTGTGTTGAGCGCGAGGCCGACATCCTTATTACAAATATTGTTTTAGTTTATTCCCTTTGAAAAACCATTACTTTCTTCTTACCTGTGTTCGCTTTCATTCCCCTAACTTTTAATCTACATTCCCTCAATCTTATAGTCCGATGGGATGGCAATCTGACATGACCAAAGCTCGCTTTGGTCATATGTCATGCTTGAATGTTTTTCTGTCGAAGTATTCGTTAACGAATAGTTTCGAGTGCATCATAATATTTACAAAGTTAGTACAAATATTATTTCTTACGCAATTTTGATAGGTAGTAGGACTCCTTTCCTGCCATCTTACCCAAAACTCATAGCTTAGTGATGGAGCAAATAGTACCAGTCGTAAGTTATCGGCTCTATGTTCACTCCCCCACCAATTTCCCAGCATGATTAGTATGAAAATATTTCAAAGTTCCATTCCTTTAGCTGCTGATGGCCTATATAGTTTATTTATAGGGTCTGGTAAAAAGGAAAAGAAGAATTAGTTACACTTCTTTAAACAAGGGTTATAATGAAAGCTAAGTAACGATAAATTAATTTATATATTTTTTTAATTTCGGCCAAGGAGATAATAAGAGGCTAAATAAAAGCACCAGATTAAAACACGTATTTGCGCTTTCATTTTTAATTTCGTAAAATAATTTCTACTCCACTTATTTCAAATATCTAAAGAGCGCTGTTACAGTTATGGAGCAGAAAATCCCTTAATTAAAAAGTTACTCGTAACCTGGCCCTCCAAATATCGAATATCCGTTCTAAGTACTTTGTCTAATTAACTTTTGTTGCTTTTGTCCCTTTAGATACTGTTTAACAAATAAGTAATGTGCTGCGACTAATACATTTGAAACCTTTTAGCATTTTGCCCTCGATAAAATGTTTATTATTATATCTATAAAGCAAACTTTCAACATCGTCTAAATAAACTCCTACATCAATCGATTACAATATTATTTCTTCTAGCCCACATAAGCTTATACTTCCAATACTTACTTAAATAAATTTGAGTGTAAATAGTCATGAGCTGCCAAGTTGAACACATAAGGATATTAGTGATTAACTGTAGAAACTGAGTGCAGCGTGGCGGGGCATTTGGCGTTTATGATAAATAAAGCGTGTTTACTGACAGCACCGCTATGCCATTCGCTCCAAAGATCTCCACCTAGGCCTTAGTGGAAAGCATTTTCCATAAACTCGTACGAGCGTCACTCAGGACACTCCTTTTCTATCACCACGTGTTTGTCATGAGCCATGAGTCGTTCATACACACTGAACGACTTTAGGCTGATGATTGAATTATTGGCCCGATCAATTCAAGCCCGGTGAATAATTAGTTTGTATCAGTATGTTCTCAGAGGCTGCCTGGAGTCAGCAAGTTGAAGGTATTTCATCTGCGTACCTCGAAATGCAAGTAAAATTGTTTGTCCCGAGCCTGATTTCTTTCTGGTTGTTGTAAATTTGTTGTAAATGCTGTCTCATTGGACTATGTGAGGGAAAAGAGAGTTCACCTTTACTTGAGCACACATTCGTAAACTACGAATATAATCCTGTCCTGCGCAGATTGCTTGCTTACGTTGAGATCGGCCGCCGTGACCTAAAGCTGTCTGGTGGAATTTTATTGGTCGTGGAAGGTAGTATCGAGCTGCATCGTCATGGTAAAGCAGGACTGCTTCACCACCAGTTTAGTTGGTTGCAGCGATAAAGGACCTCTAGCCCTCATGATATGGTATTTTTACTCGTAAAAATAATTTGGATTATTATGATACAAGGGAACGTTCTTGTTTTTTGTCATACCTCAGTTCATCAAACAACGATAGACAAAACACTACGTACATTTCAAATGACGCCGGAACTAAGGGCAACTTATTATAGGGACTCGCATGCAGATCCATCAAAAATAATTTGCAACAATATGGCTTAAGGTGCATATGTGTGTGTCCAGCGATTAACTTTTACGGGCTTGTAAAGAAAGAAAGAAGAAAGTTGTGTGTGTGAGTTCGTATCAAGACGTTGAGTATAGTTTTGGCGTCACTTGGTATGTACTTATTGTAAAAGTAATATTTTCTAAAATATAATTTTTAAAGTTTATACGATATTTTTATTTCGTTAAATTATATGGTTAAATATAAGGATATTTCATTAAAAATTTCCCGTAAAAATATTGTCGTCGTGGGTTCGATTTTCAGTCAAACACAAAAAATCTTGTTACCATTGTGAAAGGAATATTAATTTGAAAAGGCCACATTTGACTTGCAAGAGCCGAATTAACTTTTTCTGCCCATTGACTCCACGAAGCGCAAGGACGCTGGAGTTTGAGATAAACAAATTTTTAAATAAAATAAAAAGTCGGGAAAAGAGAACGGGTCCCGAGACTTGCTCTACCTAAGGATCTCTACATTGCTTAACTCGAATCTGCTTGTTTTATTCAGAGCCAAGAGACGCAGCGTATTCGTTGAAGAGGCACACCGCCTCACATCATATGACAGCGGCGTGATTGTAGCTTTTGTCGTTACAGTATTGTAGGGGCGGTAACGCGTAAAATGTGATCTGTACACAATAAAGTACAGAACAGAACGTCTTGTACTAAAAGCGCTGTATAGGTGTAAACGTGTTCTGTGTGCTAAGTTGTTTAGCTTCACATCTCGTCATCATGCGGTCGGAAGTCTTGTGGGGTCGTATCACACCTCTCTAAAACTGTCAATACCGCTCACATTCCTAGTGAATCAAAGTCTCCAAGATGGCCAATTTCCAGACCCCTAAAAATATCATTGATCAAACCGATACACAAAAAGGGCGACACTTACACCCCTAGTAACTATAGACCTATAGCTCTATTACCCACGTTTTCGAAAGTGTTTGAAAAAACAATGTGTATCAGATTATATGATTTTTTAGAAAAATATAACATCCTCGATGACAGCCAAAACGGTTTTAGAAAATCAAGATCAACTACATAAGCAGTATATAAGTATATCCAGACTGCCCTAAAACATATAAAGTACAAGAAACATGCACTGGGAGTATTACTTGACATGACGAAAGCATATGATAAACTACTGTACAACATTCTTTTGCATAAACTACACGGTTCTAGTATTCGCGGTCCAGCTTACACATGGTTTAAATCATATTTGGAAAATAGATCACAAATAGTGCAAATTGACCATTTCGACTCCAACACAAATGAGGTTAAAATAGTGAGATCTGAGAAAAGGAGCATAAAATGTTCAATTCCACAGGGCAGCGTGTTAGGTTGTGTGCTATTTCTGATATACATTAACGACTTGCCAAAGGTACTAAATAAGGAACAAACATTGCCCGTCTTATTAGCTGATGATATATCAATATTGATTACTTATGACAAAACCAAAAACCCAACACAAATACTTCGGGAAACTCTAGACACAGTAAATCAAAGGCTCAACGACCATAACTTAGAAATTAACTATAACAAAACAAAACCATCCAATTTAGAACATATAAAAACACCCCCATAAACATCGACACAACATACAACAACACACAAGTAGAAAGAAACCGTAGATACATTCAAATTACTTGGTATAACTATAGACACGCACATCAACTGGAAACCACAAATTGAACATATTAAAAAAAAACTATCTCGATACAGATACGCTCTATTCCAACTTAATTGCAGCACTAACGAAAAAACCGCACTGTCAGCATACTACGCATATGCATACGGACTCCTGGTTAAGATACGGGTTTATGTTGTGGGGAAATAGTGTACACTTTCAGGATCTATTTATACTGCAAAAGAAATGTATTAGAATCATCGGCCAAATTGAAAATTTTGACAGTTGTAGACCCTATTTTGTTAAAATAACATCTAGTAGCTTTTGACAGTTGAAACAATTTTCAACTTCAATTTTATTAATTCATTAATCTAATTACTCTATAATGTTTGTATTTAATAACTTATTTTATCTCCCTTTCTTAAATTTGCAATGCCTGAAAAAGGTTATTAAGTTGACACCACTGACCTCCATGTATACAAGTACGCGTTGAGACAAATTGTTATTATCTCTTGGTAGAGAGTAATTGTGTTCTGTGCACAGAACACAATTACTCTCTACCAAGAGGTTCTGTGGTTATTATTATAAGACCATTTATGTCACAGAACACAATTACTCATTTATGTACACTTAGTTGGCAAATAAAGATTGATTGATTGATTGACATATCTTGCTTTTTTGCTCGTATAACCATAGTAAAAGTGAAAGCTTATTAACTTTGTGGCGCAATGGCTTCGTGTTTGATTGCGGCGCTGCGGGCTGCGGGTTCGGATCCCATGTTTAACAAGCATTTATATGGATTACAAATATTTCTTCCGAGACTGGACTATTGTTATTGTGCAATTTGTGTATGTAAAACGCCTTCACGATACTGTAGAAAATCCAAGTAATGTTTTTGAAAAGAGAAAAAAGAAAAAAATAATAACCACACACAATCATACAGAAGGACGAACGCGATTCCTGGGTATCTACACTATGCCACAGCAGAAGTTAGACGAGAACATCATTATTGCACTAATAACTTCCCGAAATTGTTTCGGAGATAATCAATGACGTGTGAAACTCCTGTATTTTAACCCTTACGGCAATAAAGAAAACTGGCACTGGGCCAGTTAACTTTTTCATAGGAAATTCTGCAATACTGCTGACTTGGCTTGAAAGTTGCCAATTTTATTTTTCACGCGTGATTAAATGATTTATGGTTGGCGTCACATGATCGCCAACCACTAATTACTATGCTATATATAATGTAAGAGGTCTTTTATTTGCAAAATTTTATAATGACATGAAATAAGCAACATGCACCACCTATAAAATTGCTATTTAGCGGCAGAAATAGGTGCCGCCAACTAGCAGTGCTTGCACTGCTGTCTTCCGGTCTGTAGGTACGCAGTACCTAATTTATTTGAAGTTAGCTGCAGGTGTCCATGGACTGCAGTAGCCACTTACTGCAGGTGTACTGGAAGCTCGTATTTCACTTGAGTTTTATATATAAAAAAAGAACTGGCGCAATATCTTTGAGTGTTCGACGAGTAATTGTTTCAAGATATTTTGCAACATAGTATCTAGTATACTATTCTTCGCATACGTGAAATGCCACGTAAGATATAAAAGCATTTCACTGAAGACCTGTAAGTTTAATAACTTTGTAAATTATTGAAGTAAAAACTTCTTTAGAATAGTTGTGATTTGAAACTCGATGAAACCGAAAAGCAACACTAAAAAGAGACAAACATGTACATCTATAGGATTTAGCCCGCGACAGAATGACATAGATATGAAATTAGTCGTGTTAAGGCCATCTGGCGTCTATTTTACGTTCCACCTTGAGAGTACGTTCCACCTTGGGGGTCAATCAAATTTTGTTAGATAAAATGATTTTACTTATAGAATCAAGTAGATGGCACTATTGCAAAGCAATTTTACTCGAAAGAAAATATTCTTTTTATTTCATTTCATTTCATATTTAGGTTTCACTTCTACCTTCATATCGCTGTTTTCAGAGTTTATACCCAAAATATATAAATATCGGGTAGAAATATCGAAATTCAGTCTACAATGCGGGCTAAATCGTTACTATTATAATAGCTCAACGTAAGTTAAAAATTGCAACAAGCACTCGAGCACAAAGAAAGGCCGAATGGACAGTGAAGTATGTGTGGGCGATAAATAAAGAGTCTATTGTGATTGGCTCAAAGTCAATGTCTAAATATTTTTACTCATAATTGGGTTTTACTACAAAGCACTTTTTGAAAGTTCAAAGCTATGCCATCAGACTCTGGCTGACTTAGAAAACTATAGGGAATAGCGAAATTATATTTTAATTATTTTAAAGTAGTAAATTTTACGTCCAACTGCTGCGCACAGACCTCAACTCATTTCTGAGATTAGTTAATCAGTATAATGTTGTGGAAATGAAATTCAAATTTAAAACTTATGAATATCTATATCTACTACCGATGTCTAGAGTTACATCTGTAGGAAGAAGTACAATAAAATTATAACATTTCTAATTTCTTTGTCTCCGATGAGTCGTAGAGAGGCATTTCATTATTAACTTTTGCATAATTGAGGTTCGTCTTGGAAACGACGGTTTCCATTATTGGCCACAAAATATCAAAACATTGACAATTTTAATGAAACCCATATTTTTGTCGTGCTTTTATTAAATTGAAAAGAAATATTATTCAAACACCAATAAAGCGACGAAGAGGATCTGTCTACTTACTGCCATTAGGCGCAGCTAATAACTTATTCTTCCTTGTCCATTAACATTGCCGGTGCGGAAGTAAGAGCTATTAATGTATCAAGTTCTAAAAAAAATAGTCGTTTCTTTATCACTTTATTTATATTTTCTATGTATTAAGAAATAAAGTTATAGGTTATATATAAGTAGTTGATCATCGGGTCTGTAAACTGAACTGACAACCGGCCGGCTATATAGTTCCAAGAACCGAGTCGATAGGAAAGAAAGCCTCGTACCGGTAGCGATGTTTAAAGGGCTGCCACCCGCACTAGATGGAATAACGACCTGTTAAGACATAGGAAGTCGAAGGATGCAGGTGGCTTAGAACCGTGTTTTTTGGCATTCCTCGGAGGAGGCCTATGTTCAGCAGTGGACTTGTGAAGGGTTGTTATGATGATGAATGCTGTGAGAGTATTCTAACTAAAAGCCTCCTCTTATTTTGATTGAGTTTAAGGAGTAAAAAGAGTCCACCGCATTGTCTCAGTGATTGTTGTGGTCTTCACATGCCTTTTTTTAAACTTAGTAGCCAGTAGCCACTTTCTATCAGGTAGACTGTTAGTTCGCTTGTTACTTCAATATAAAAAAAAATTATATCTTGTCTTTAGATTCATCACTGTTATGATTGCATTAGAATATGTAGTATTTTGTCCATTAGAATATGTGTACTGATACTTTTATTTATTTTTTATTGAGTGTAGTGTAACAGAATACATCACACCGTTTCGTCAAAAAAGCAGAGCAAGAGAGCAGCATCAAAAGTTTGCGAAATCTGGTATAAGGATCGCCAGTTTGCCTGCTAAGTGGGACTCATGTCCAACAGTAGACTGTTAAAAGCTGTCAAACATGAAGGCTCAGACACAGTATCGGTGGCACGGAGACACTAATCCCTAAGAACTTTTGCAAAAATGATGACTAAAGCTTTTTATCATTGTAAAACACAGTCAATTTAATTAAGAATTTATGCTATGATCTTGAGTTAATCTTAAGCCTTTGAATGCAGAAGGATTTAACTGTCACATAGTATTAAGCACTTTATGAGAAAAGGCTTAGCGTGCAAAAATAAATGATTGCATTTAAAAATTACAATGCAGAGTTTGCGTGTTTTGAAGGCTTTAATGGTTCTGATATAGTGCAATAAGTTCTTGTGTATCGACCACGCGACCCGTGGATGAGTCGTTAATGCGCAGTTCCTAAGCTCAACTAACATTGAGCTCTACATCAGGATCCGAGTGTAAAAACTAAAGAAAACCATTACTACGTATACAAACTCTTTATTTGGCTACTTTTGACAACTCAAAGTTGTCGACTCAGTATTTTGTTTTATAAATGTTTTTAAAAATACAAAGTTTATGTAGACGTTTTTTCCTACTTTTGATCTCGGATAAAAGTAAGATTTGTTAGAAAAAAATAATTAAAAACTGCAATTACTATTAAACCACTTCTACTAAGTGTTGTACCGTAACGTCTTTTTAATTTTTTTTAAATAACGTAATCTATATTCCGTCCTTTATGTTAAATTATGTAATCAATTTATAATAAGCAAATTTATTTAGGTAAAGCTTGCATAACAAATTGTTAATCTTTCTCCGCCTCCTCCAATGAAAGTGTTAACTGTTAAGTGCTGGTTTTGGATATCACTTGCTCGCTTGAAGAAAAGAATAGTGAATAAACTTGTATGTATTAAGAATAAACTATTTGGAGGACATAATACGAAGTATATACATTGCTGCATAATTATCTCAGAAATGAGAGGAGGCCCATTTCAAATGTGCCCTGACATAAAATTTTTTGTTTTATCTATGTCTATTTTATATATATGTCTTCGAACGATATGAAAGCGTCGTTATAATATATTATATGGTTTTTGAAGTATGAAAAATATATTCTGTTCATTAAAATGTTTCTTCTTTTGATGCTATCATCCTATCAGTACTATATCAGACTATAATCCCGCCTGTTGGTAAGTTGAGATAAAGTCCTAGATGGTAAATTAATGAAAAATAAATAACAAGTATAAGATTTTTTAACTACATTTGTGTAAGGACCGCAGTAAAATCCTACTCTAATTGTATCTAATCGTCTCTTCGTCTAGAACGTCTGAAACATAATTTTCCAGCAACTACTGATAACCAAAACCATGTGATTGTAACTCGTATAAGGAATCAATAAAAGCTTCTTTATTTTTTTATTTTAAATATACATATATACAGGTTGTTGAAGCCAACGTGAATCCAACTGATGCTATTCGTTTGGTCATGTAGGCTCTCAAACTGAGGATGCTTCTCGCGTACCATAAGAGCACTTGTATACGCACGCCTGAAGTGTTCTAATATAACATTTTAGTCGTAATATTTGCTTTTATTGAACGCATTTTCCTAAATCTATAATATTGAAATTATTTTCAGATATTCATTATTTACGCTTACGTTTCTTTACCTCCATTCTTAAATCCTCTGCTTAGGTTAATAGACTTTAGGACGATATTCGGGCGGCATTAAGTCCGTACACACATATTTTTCTATTTTCTTCCCCACTACTGACACTAGAGCAAATAGTTTTTTACACAAACAATACAATCTATATCTACCAATTAGTTATCTTAACCCTTTCCCTGTACCGTGAATCGTATGTTAACATTTCGATTGAATAACTATTGTGTCTATTTTACGAACAGGTAACGTATTTTAAGCTTCTAAAATTACCAAAACTTCTCAGTTATATCGCCAAACATTCAACAAAAAAAATATCACAAACATAAAAAACAAATGAAAATACCTCTACGACATAAGCGATATACCAAGTGAGGTAACTAATTTAAGAATAAAAATCCTGAGATTTTGTTTCAATTTACAGAAATAATTTTCTCTCCATTAATTCCTAATGACTCGAAAGGGGCGCTTTTACTGCTATGGAGCAGAAAATCCCTTAATTAAAAGTTACTCCTAAGCTAATTATACAAACATCGAATATCCATAATTGATTTTTGTCTCTTTTGTAAAAATGAGTAATTGTAATTATATCAAGACTTGTTTCAAATTACTAGATCTTAATTAACTTTGCTTACGGAAGTTCTTTTTTTCAATGTTAATGATATGTATCTCGGAAATAAAACAGGAGAACCCACTTCTGATCTCGGAACTTACAACAGGAGATCCCAGTTTTGATCTCGGAAATACATCGGGATAGCATTAATTGTTAAAAATAATAAAAGTGTGAGTCCACCTGTTCACCTTGCTCTCTTGTTCACGCAATTCATCATTATCAGTAATAAGACAGCATAACGCACTATACTTTATTATGGCTGATTTACACAGGGACAGTAAGTGGCTCCAAATTTGAGGCAAGTCAGTGCTGACCCGCTACTGGCATAATGTAAATTGATTTGGAGTCAGTACAGCACTTTCGCGCCAGTGCTGACTTCAATATTCCTGCTTGAATATTTTGAAGTCAGTCAACTCTCCCCGCTACCCGCGCCAGTGGTATTAACCTTGTCTAAACGACCAAGTGAGTACTTGGTCAGTCGCTGGCGCTGCATTGTAGGGTGACGTCACGTCAACAACAAAGCAGAACCTCCAGTTTCTTTTCTGTCGTCTATTCATTTTCTTATCAAAAGTCGTTTCTTTTTAAATATCCCTTCTTCTAACATTTCCGTAAACTATTTCAAGAGCATATAGGAACATTTTTTTCTCAATAAATATTTCAATCGTTGTAAATTCTGCCGTTTCTGTGAATTCATTTTTTCCACTGACTTTAATAACCCTAAAGAAGTTATCACGACTAAGTTATCAAGACTGCGTGTAAACAGTGCGAGTCAGTCCTCGGCGGCAGCACTGGCGCCTGTTACTGACCTCGTGTAAATCAGCCTTTACTATATTTTTAACGTGGTAGAGCCATGGTGCAGCTATATTACTGGTATAGTTGTAGCACGAATGGATCGGTTCGACCGGGGAAGGAAAACGCTATCACAGAATACCAACGTAAAATAGCAGCTTAACGCTGCTGTGTTTCGTGTGGTGAGTGTAGAGAACCGAAGACCCTTTTTACGAGGCATTCAATCTTAGTCCTCACGGGTGAAAACGCATCTGCATTTTGATTCGAAATCGAGGATAGATGTAGATGTCTATGGGCCACAGCAACCACTTACCTTCAGGTGGACTGTGTGCTCATTTGTCCCCCTATCCTATAAAAAAAACATTCAGTATAGAGTAATTACAGTTCGAATACACAGTAGCATGTCCCCGCCACCCTTAAGCATTGGTGTAACGTGAGAGACGTAATTACACGATAACACCCAAGTATGCAAATCAACAGCGACACTACACATCTCAGCAACACATCTACCTTGCCTGTACCAGAAGAATTACTACAACGAACAGAACCACGACAATGTCTTATCTAAAGTCTTAGCACTCGTAGCATGACTTCACTCGTAGGATATCTCAAGCGAAATCTCTCACACACGGCGCCTACAGTGAACTTTATAGTGCACAAAAGAGTGGGGGTTTCTCAATATACCCTCAATTTCACCTCGTTACAATCGATATGATACTCCGCTATAGTGACGCAACCTCTCGCTCACTCTCGATCTAACCGGTATTTTATAGACGCGCCGACATGTATATTTTAACGTGGAATAGCCACGCTGTAGTTATATTATGGCTGCAACACGCATGGGTCGGTTTGACCGCAAATGAACCACATTTGTACAGAATAGGTCTCTGCTTAAGGGTGACGATTTGATTCATAATTGAGATATAGGTGTAAGTGTAGGATAGATATAGGTGTCTGTGGGCCGCAGCTTACTACTTACTAATAATAATACACCGCAGTTTATATCCTTCACCAACCTTTTTATTGCAGTATGCTACTTAGTCTGAAGGCTAGGCTAAGTAATCTAAATGCAAGAAAAATGTTCCTAAGTAGGTTCATGAAAACATAATTTTGTTTGTGCAGAGGAAAATTCACCTTTCTTTCTAACTCTGACGGCTTCAGGCACAAAAAATGTAATACGAAGCTTTTAGATCTACAGACTTAGTCACCAATTATGTAAAGATATTTTCCTTGTAGTATTTTTGACAACCGTTTTACGCGTACACTTCTATTTGCGCGTGTTATCACTAGATTAGTATACAATACAATACAATATATATATACTAATACATACATACATAATACAATATATATAGTATAGAGTAGCGAGGAGGAAAAGATATCGTTTGATCATTTTTCATTCATTACAGCCTAGCCTAGCCCAAAATCTAATTTTGAACAAAGGCCTCCTCCATAGATTGCCCCTATGGGGAAGGAGACCTTTATATTTGCCATAGTTGACACGTTTGGCATGCGGGTTTGCAACCACATTATTATTATCTTCTGTCTGAGTTTTCATTTGTTGCCTCTGATGACACCCACGGGGTGATATGAGTTAGTAGATTCTCTTCTATTCCCGTCACTACAGGACGATATCATTTGATGCAGGAGTGTTATATAACCATGAGTGTGTGGACAGGAGCGAGCCGCTTTTTAGCGGTAGAAGCTTATTTCGAAATTAAGAATTCTATCAATTTGTAAGTTTTAGTTTTATTCTAACTTCATGAACATATCAGTTAATATGGGCGTTGGTATCGGAGTAGAGTTGCAGACCCCGTCATTATAATTTTTTATAATTACATACGTATTCATGACATCAATATTATCGACCTATAGTACCGAAAAGATTTCCTTTTAGATTTGAAGACATGTGTTAACGCGGCATACTTTGAGCACATATTTAAAAACATAACAATAAAATAAAATGATGTTACAGATGTAATTAGATACAATCAGTTGGAAATGAGTGATAAAAATCATCTATAAAATCGATGCTTATTCGGAAATTAAAAATACCTCAATTTGTAATATTTATATTTTTTTATTAAAAGTAAAAAGAAATTTCATTCTTCTAATCTACACACTTCGATCGTCGGTCGCAACACCAACTTCAAAGTTTTTTAAATGGAGATTATTTTCTTCCATTTAGTTATTTAAAGTCGTCGTTTACTTTGACTGACTCATGGCTGTAGGTGCGACTACTGATCATGAGCTCCTGGGTTCAAATCCCGGGTCGAGCCGAAATCATTTATTGAGTTTTTTGGAAAGAAATTCCCAGTAGCAGCCCGGAGTCAGAAAGTTGGCTGTTTTGCACTCCTGTTCCTCCGAAAGCAAATAATGCCGTTCGTCATCGGACAACAAGACACACAACGAATTTACATTCTTTCGTTTGGGTAGACTTAGCATTTGGATGAAGATGTTCTGAAGAAAGAAGGAAGGAATACTACGTTTATGCATTTTTTTAGCACGACGTAAACACAGACTAAAAATTATTCAAAAAAAAAAAGAAAAATATAAAATATAACGACAGACATAAATTTATGGCTATATTTCAAGCTTATCAAGAATTATATTTTTTTCTATTTGCTTACTTACACATACACGCAGCTGATAAACACACAGATACATATAAAAAATATAGAAAAAACTTGGTTGCAGTAGGTGAACAAAGTAAGTACGTAGTAGTTTTTAAAGTAAGCTTTTATATTTAAAAATAAATAATGCGGCCTGAACGACGAAATGTTTTCTTCATCATGCGTCAGTTTTGTTGTTCGGCCTGATTCCAATGCAAATAATATACCTTATACCCCAGAGTGTATTGCAGCTTATAATTTATACAAAAAACTATCTTGCCGGGCAGACGTTCTTTTGTCCTTTCCCGCCTCAATCATTTAACTCGTTCAGCAGTTACTTGCTCAATAAAAGACGCACCAGCAATACATATTTATATTTATAATATTTTTTTTAAATATCGAAAATTATATGAATATATTTCCCCATAAAATTCACCACGTTTATATTGTAAACAGCAGCAGCAAGTTTCATATTCTATGGTAATAAGCTCGTACAAACTATTTCCTAAAATTGTTTTGGTAAGGCTCCAATAGAGTCAATGAAGTGTGAAAATTCTGTATTTTAGCCCTAGAGATCTTGGCCAGGGTCCAGTTACATCTTTAGTTATTATACATATTTTATTGCGATTATGTTGATTAGTTGAAAATACCAATTTTATTTTAGCGTTTGTCTTATTACTATTATATGATATTAACCACGTTCTCGGCGAAGAAGGAATACAACGTTATAAAACCTGCATATCTGATGCATAAAATGTTTCGAGGACAAGAGAAGTCTGACAATACGCACTGGAGCAATGCGGCGGACTTATTGGTCCATAACCCTCTTAAAATGAGATGAGTATATAGGCAATATACTCATATATATACTTTACTTTTCTATTTTCAAAAGTGCGGAATAAAAAACATTTAAATCACACGTTTCCGTTTTATCTGTTTTGTCGCACCACGAATAAGTTTGGAAGCAATCCAAATTGGTTATATCAAAAATTTTGGTAAATAGTAGTAGAAGCAAACAAATAAGCGAAATATATTGTAAAGTACAAGTTATATTTGTTTATAAGACAAGAATTCATTGATTACGATATGATACGATACGTTCATCATCATCATTTATAATTACAATCTATCAAAGTTCACTGCTGAAATCTGAATGCTGACTTTTCCTATAGTTTTTATTGCTTTATAGGAGGGACAATTGTCATAGTTGCCACACTGGTCGTGCGGGTTGGCAACCGCAGTTTTTTATTTATTTGAGTTGTTATCAGGATCAGGATGCCGCCGCCTATCTCCTGTTTTGGTTTCCCTCTGTCGCTTTTTACAAACACCAAGCATGTTTTATTTGAATTATCTGGCTGTATAACATCAATCAAGACTGCGGTTTTGTCTATAAATGAAACGTCGCAGACAGATCTCGCTATGCACACGTCCTTCCACTAAGTCGGTTTATTCTGAGCAGAACAAACCCGAATTTGAAAACAGTACTCTATATTTACGATATAGCTTGAGTTTTATAAGGATTTAGGAGCTGATCCTGTGTTAAATTCAATAGCAATTTGGTATGTACACCGATTATTGTTGCTGTTGAATTGCTCAAATTCAGATCGTATCAAATATAAATCCCCTCGGAAATTGCAGACCCAGTCATTTAAGTATTCCTTGCATGAACTGATTTTATAATACTCGTATTTCTTTATTTTTATGTGTCCAATGCAAGTAGACGTCAATATGAAAGAAATAGGACTGCGCTGGTTGATTGCAAAGCACGCTTATAATGCGGCTTAGTGGCCTCAACATTCAATAAAGTTTTGTTTTTAAAATTGATTTATAATCAAAGTAAGATTTATTATAGAGGAAAAAAAAGATTGTTTCTCTGTAGTTGTACACAAATGTTTTGAAATAATTATCATAAGAAAAAAAATATTTTAGCTATTGATAAAATACTAGTAGAAGAGCAGTGCTGTTACTATATTGCCGTATGATAGGAGACTTCTATTGGTCCAGGAACTCAAAAAATTATGGGTTCGAATCCGTCATTCGACTATTATCGTGGATTACTCCTAACGCAAGCATTTATGGCTTACTAGGAGTGGGTAAAACAAATATTACTAGTATTAATAGCATTGCTAATATTAAAAAAAGCCTTATAAAATCCTAGTAATTTCTCGCGTGGAGATGCAGTAAAGGATTTTTATGCCGCCACAACAAGGCACTTTATATAAATGAATAATGAACCTGAAAAACGCATGCAATATCCAAGTTGGCAGGTTATGTACGTTTCCACGAAAGCAAAGCGAAGATATAATTGGAAATTTCTGGTTTTAATATAAATTGTTCGTGAAATGAAAAGCCAACATTTAGAACTATGCGTCAAAGAGGTCGTGAGTCGCGCTGTCATATCTCTTACGTAGTACACATTCTCGAGATCATTTGAAATTAATTTTTTTATGCTTACATATACGATAAGCTTTCGTTTAAAAATGGATATAATCATATGATAGTTAAAGCATGATGTTTAAAATTATTTATGACAACATCTATACATTTATCTATTCACTTATCTACTTTATATAATACTTCTTAACGTGTTTGTCACTGAACTCCTCCTAAACGGCTCGACCGACTTGGATGATTATTTTGTATGTATTTAAGTGGGTCCCTGAATGATTTAGATTCACAATTGGACCCGGTAGATAGTACTGCTATCGAGATCCAGAATTCAGATCAGAGGGGTAGATCGCTAGTCATCATCATCATCATTACAGCCCTTCACAAGTCCACTGCTGAACATAGGCCTCCCCCAAGGAATGCCACAAAGCACGGTCCTGAGCCACCTGCATCCATCGACTTCCTGCATATCTTACCAGGTCGTCACTCCATCTAGTGGGGGGACGCCCTGCACTTCGTCCGCCGGTACGAGGCTGCCACTCGAGAACCTTTTTTCCCCATCGTTGTTGGTTCTTCGAGCTATATGGCCGGCCCATTGTCATTTCAGCTTACTAATCTGTTGGGCTATGTCAGTCAATCTGGTTCTTCTGCAGATATCCTCATTTATATGTTTATCACGCAGAGAAACTCCGAGAATAGCCCTCTCCATAGCTCGCTGAGCGACCTTGAGCTTCCTCATCCGGCCAGCAGTGAAGGACCACGTCTCAGTTCCATAAGTCATCACTGGCAACACGCACTGGTTGTACAGTCTCGTTTTTAAGTTTTGAGGTATACCTGACGAGAAGATGTGCCGTAATTTCCCGAACGCTGCCCAACAGAGTTGAATCCGTCGATTGACCTCTCGGTCGAAGTTGGACTTACCTAGTCGGACTATTTGTCCCAGGTAAACATACTCGTGAACAACTTCGAGCTTAGTGCTCCCAACAACTACCGGCATAGGTGTCACACGGACATTAAACATGATCTTTGTTTTGTCCATGTTCATCTTAAGACCTATCCGTTGGGAGACACTATTGAGGTCATTGAGCATAGTGTTTAGGTTCTCTAGCGATTCTGCCATAAGGACTATATCATCGGCAAATCGAAGGTGAGTGATGTACTCGCCATTGATGTTAATACCGTATCCTTTCCAGTCCAGAAGCTTGAAAACGTCTTCCAATGCAGCGGTGAAGAGTTTCGGGGATATAACATCACCCTGTCTTATACCTCTCTGCAGTTGGATAGGTTTCGTACTCTGGTTCTGTACTCGGATAGCCATCGTAAGCCCTAATGTACAAGTACTTTAGCACTTCGATATACCGACAGTCAACTTGGCACCGCTGAAGGGACTGCAGCACCGCCCAAATTTCGACGGAATCAAAGGCTTTCTCATAGTCCACATACGCCAGACATAGTGGCAAATTGTTCTCCTCGGACTTCTGTACAATTTGCCGAAGGATATGTATGTGTTCCATGGTGCTAAAGCCTTTTCGGAAACCGGCTTGTTCGGGAGGCTGGAAGTCGTCGAGTCTACGTGCAAGATGATTTGTAACGACTCTCGAAAACAGCACGTAGACGCGGCTGAGAAGGGAAATCGGTCTGTAGTTCTTCAAGAGAGCGTTGTCGCCTTTCTTGAAGAACAAGACCACCGCACTTTTGCTCCACGCCTCCGGTGTAATGCCACCATGGAGGATGGAATTAAAGAGCTTCTGAAGGACTTCAAGTACCGGTTTTCCACCCACTTTCAGAAGCTCCGCTGTAATTCCATCCTCGCCTGGGGCCTTGCCGTTTTTAAGGTGCTGGAGAGCCATTCTAATCCCGCTCAGACTGACGTCAGGGATATCATCGTAATAGTGTCGGATAAGACTCACTCTTGGATCGTTACTCACAATTGCGTGTGGCTCCAACATGTGTACAGCTGCCCATAGAACCTCTCAATCTCACTCAAAATCGGCTCCGTGGCGCAGTGGCTTAGCAATGAGTTGCAGCGCTGAGGGCCGCGGGTTCGAATCTCGCACGGAACAAGTATTTCTATGGCCTAAAAATAATTGTTCCGGGTCTGGATGTTTGTCCTTGTGCAATTTATGTTTGTAAACTGCCTCCACGATACAGGAGAAAATCCTAGTGTGGGGGTTACGTTTTTTATAAAATCGAAGAATTATAAATTAAAAATTAAAAATCTCAGGTGTCCCGGAAACGACGCTGCCACACTCGGTCTTCAGCTTCGACAGTTGGCTCTTTCTGGCAGACAGATCTCTAGCAAAGACTTTGGAGCCTTGGTTCCGTTCGATCGCTTCTTCAATACAAGCAGTATTAAAGTTGCGTAAGTCCCGCCGCATGCATTTGGAGATCTGTCTGTTCAGTTGCCTGTATGCTGTCAAATCTATTGAGGACTGCAGCTTCATATCCCGTCTAACAGCCATGAGATTAAGAGTGTGATCGGAGAGTTTTTGTGTTCTTCTGCGGCGGGTCTTGCAAAACTTAGCTCCGACCGCATGGACAGTTTCCACGAGCTTGTCATTCATATCGTCCACTGCATTGCAATCTTGTAGGCACTGAAAACGGTTTCGTAGCTCGAGCTGAAAGGTATCGGGACTTTGGATTAGAGCACGAGGGGGACGGAGCGTTGACTTCATTAGACGTGACCTCTCCAACTTAACGTTTAGGTTCAGTGTGCCTCTTACCATTCGGTGATCGCTGCCGGTTTTCACCCTCGCGATCACTGAGACATCACGGAACAGTTGTCGTCTGGTCGTCATAATGAAGTCAATCTCATTTTTTGTCGAACCGTCGGGGCTCGACCAGGTCCACTTCCTGTGGGGCCGCTTCTGGAAGAAAGAGTTCATCATAAAGAGTCCCTCTTTCTCCATGAAGTCGGTCAGCTGCTGGCCTCTTGGGTTCCGTTGCCCTATTCCGAATTTCCCTACTTTCGGAAGTCTCCCATTAACACCGTATAGTGGGTTTTGGAGGAATGCATGGCTCTAGAGATATCCTTATACATTTCCTCCACCTCCTCATCGGGGTGTGCCGAGGTTGGTGCGTAAACCTGTATGACCTTCAGCGAATACCGTTTGGTGATTCTGAGTATAAGGTACGCAACCCTCGTCGACACACTCCCAATCTTTACAACGTTGTTTACGAGAGACTTGCGGACGATAAATCCGACACCTCCTTGGGACAGATGGTCGCCCTCCCGGTGATAGAACAAGTTGCCGGATTCGAGGATTACCGCGTCCTCCCCCTCTCTTCGGACCTCGGATAATCCTATAATATTCCAGCGCAACTTGTCTATCTCTTCTTCCAGCTCCAGGATCTTCTCGTCAGTCCTCAGGGTGCGTGAGTTATATGTTGCCAGGTCGAGTCGTCGTAGGTGGCAACCGAACCTCCACCGGAGATTCATAGCACCCCTGCCCCGCCGTTACCATGGTCGCCACCGAAGCCAGGAATAGCGGGACCGCCGGAGACTGGGGGCCGTCTCTTCGTTACTATCATGGGGGGTATATTGCCATAGTTGCCACGCTTGGCGAGCGGGTTTGCAACCGCAGTTTTTATTGTTGTTTTGCTGTTATCAGAAAGATGCTGCTGCCCATCCTCTACCTCAATTTCCATCTGTCGCCTCTTACACCCACGGGAAGATATGGGGTGGTGAGTATTATTACCCGCCACTACACGGGACGATAGTACATTCATATAAATAAAATTGTAGTGTCTGTCTGTAATATCAAAATAGTTAATGGGGTAATTAGCATGATATTAGGACAAACATTATGAAAATTTATGTCTGTCTGTCTGTTTGTCTGTTATGCCAGAATTATCTAATAGTGATTAAATAAATGGTTTTTGATGATTATCTCATAAATTATAAGTGATGTAACGTTTAGAACAAAACTTTCTTCTTAGTTTGCAACTTTTCACAAAAAACATCTAACACTTATTCTTCTATCTCTTAAAGTTTTGATGCAAAATCATTTTAATAATTATTCTTTACCTAGAAACAATTTTACAAAAATCTATGTGTATTAAGCTCAAATAATCGAATGCTACTCAATGTAAAGATGTCGTCAAGTCTCGTGGTTTCACAGTCACTTTAAATGAAAGTGATAGAGGCCGCACGAGACTTAACGTCTTACCGGGTAAAAGCTAGTCCCATTTTTAAATAAACAAACATAAAATGGAAACAAAAGGTGGGGGCCTAAGTTCAGTGGTGGACTTATGAATTAGTGGACGTACGAATGTAATGGAACTTCATTATTCAGTTTGCGTCCATTTCTGTCCAGTCTGAATAATCTGAAATTTTGTAGACTTAATGAGAACCATTGTGTTCTTTATTTTTTTTAACCCTTAATATCATTATAACATTAAAATGACAAAGAACCGTCCTTGATAAGCGCGGTCACTCGCAACGAACTATATATAATAAATAAAAGTTTAAAAAGACAAAAAAAAACACGCTTTTGTAGATAGCCGAACTAAAAAATAGAAAATAATTTTCAATAAGTTTAAAATAAGAAAATAGTGATTAACATAAAAAAAATCATTTTATTGTCAAAAAGCGTGGGGTGCTTTTTCAGATATTTTTATGATGACGCTAATTTTACAAATATCCACAAAAATATTTACAACAAATGACATCAAGCACCCCACGCTTTTTTACATTAAAATGAATTTTATATGTTAATCGCAATTTTCTTATTTTAAAATTAATGAAAATTACTTTCTACTTTTTAGTTCGGTTATCTACAAAAGCGTGTTTTTTTTGGAACAAAGTTCTTTTACGCGGCTTACAGTAGATTGAACTGGCAGAAATCGTAGTAGTTTTATGAATTATTCGCAAATCCTGAGGATCCTAGCAAGGGTAATGGGACAAACTATTTAAATTATTGCATAGTCATCGGGCCTTAATAAGTGTGCGAAGTTTCAAATCAATCCAATTTTTTGAAGTGGATGAAAATCACATTCAAAATTTCGTTACATAGATACATACCAAGCTAATAAAAGCGTGTTAAAATGGAAGAGGCGTTGTCATTCCTGAGGAATGAGATGAAATGCTTTGTATTCTGTAAAAATTGTTGCTCATTTAACCTTCGAAACGAATTATAGGACTGCTTTACTGCTTGACGCTAGATAAAGATGAGTCCACCTAGGTACTCGTTACAGGCAGGAGCCTAGTCTTAGTCACTCGTATATTATGAACTCTTTTGTAAAGAATAATACAACCAGATAAATAGCTCCTGCATCTGGAAACTACACCATCCTTTTATAACTGTGAGGATTATGGGTCTAGGAATATTCCGCTGCGCTGCCTTAATGTATGTTGGTGGACTTCATGTCTCAAAATATTTATCCAATTTCGCTCATGATACACATGCCTGTAGATAGGTATGCTTGACGCTGGTAAGCTAGCATGCCAGTTACTGGAATTCTGTGTTAAATTTATACACATGGCTCTGTCTGGTTTACCAGGTCGTCTTCGTAATGTGATAGTGACGAATAAGTTGAAGATTAAAAATTAATATTTATGATAAATAAATAAATAAAATAAATAAATATTTTTATTTGCAAGAAACGTGGCAACGAGAGATGGTAAAGAAGTAAAATGTAGCCGAACACATTTCACCGTCTGTGGTATGCTAATTAATATATACACAAAGTCAATGAATTAATTAATTTCCAGTATACAATAAAAATAATAATTCTCAGTGAGTCATCATGTCAAAATTAAATTAAATAGAAAATAACAATTAACAAAAATACCATAATATAAACATTATTTCATACAATATGTCAAAATCTTAAAAGCATCGGCTACTTATTTATGTGCAAAGAAGTCTTTAATTGTATAAAAGAGTGCTGGATGAACCATTTTTAGGTGAGTTTTCATTCTCATTGTTGGTATGAAAGACTAAATAGTAATTTAACGTGGTAGAGCCATGCTGCAACTATACTATAGTTGTATCACGAATGGGTTGCCTCGACCGGGGAAGGACCACGTTCTAACAGAATGCCAGCGTAGGCAGCTTAATGCTGTTGTGTTTCGTATGGAGAGTGTAGAGAACCGGATACCCTTTTTACTGGAAACGAGGCATTCCATCTTAGTCCTCAGGGCTACCATGCATCTTCATTTTGATTCTTAATCTAAAAAAGTTTATGGACCACAGCATACATTTACCATCAGGTGGACTGTGTGCTCGTTTGTCAGCTTTATTCTATAAAAAAGCTCTTTTTTGGAAGTTCCTTTATCGGTCCGGAATAACCGCTAGAGTGCAAATGCCTCTACATGATTTTGCGTAGCAGAAAACCTAAAACACGCGCTGGTGGACTATCAACCATCTAAATGATGTGGATGGAGTTTAGAGTTGCCGTTTACGAAGGTAAAACTTAGCGGATAGAAATAATACGAATAATTAATTCTTCCGAACACTCCCTGTGGTATATGCGATAGAAAATGCCAAGAGATGCAACGTCTCTTTGCAAGGCCAGTGGAAGAACTATACTCTCACAGAATACAAACGTATACTAACAGAATAATGCTATTGTGCTTCGTATGGTGCATATTCTATTTTTTTTATCTATTATAGTTATCGTCGCGGGATGACTATAATAGTATTGCTTTTGTGAATTCGCTGCCTAGAAAGAAACACATTAGAAAGAACAAACAAAAATAATAATTTAATAAATATTAACAGAAACCTTCGCGGGGGCGCATACAGCAACTTACCAAAGTTTGATCGTAATCGGATGATTGAAAAGAAAAATTACTTACTTATAGAATAAATAGATAACTGATTACAAAGCGATGAAATAGAACGAATTCAATTTTATTCTGATAATAGCGCAATAAATTGTCGTGATGCGGCCGACAACTGAATATTTTATTGCGGAAAAATAGTTCACAGCGGCGGTTATAAATAAACAAATTTAATAATATTTCTTGTTTCTGTTAAGAATTTCATTTTGTAACTAGTTTATTGGCTCTTTAACTGATACTTGTAATTTGAAATTCTTAAACAGAGCCGGGATAGCTCAGTGTATTAGCGGTCGCATTAAATTTCGCAGTACATTTACAACCTGAGTTCGATTCCATCATCAAAATAAGGTGCTGAATTATGAGCTCAGCGGTAAAAGGAACATTTAATAGAGACCTGCATTAAAAGCTAGAGGTGACAGATGCGTTTTATGTGAGGGTTAAATTCAAAGAATATATAATCACTACGCGCTAAGATAAAATACTTTAAAAAACTCAATATAGAGTGACTGCTGCTTGAAGGCAAAATTAGTTAAGAAGGCGGTTTGATCTGATTTGATCCATTACCATTCCATCACAACCTATGAAAATCAATTGCTGATCAAAGGACTCCCCCATAGACTTGATAATAGGGATTTATCCTTAGCAGTAGTAGTAGCCAGGCTGTGGTAGGTGGGTAGGCAACCACAGTTTTTTCATAATTTTGAGTTGATATCAGGAAGATGCTGCCGCCCATCTTCTGTTTCAGTTTCCCCCTGTCATCTCTTACCACACCCACGGGACGAAATTCGGTAGTGGATATTCTTACACTGCCACTACACGGTTAATAATTATAAATAATAAATATAATTTTAAATGAACTGTAATTTTGTGATTGCAAATAAATCCGGTTATCGAAACAGTAGAATGTTAAAAGTTCAATTCGAATAGCGTCCATTTGTTAGAGAAACGTGCTTAATAAAATTTTAAATGAAACCACAGGTTATTTATTTAAATGTAGTTAGCTCTAACTCTGGTTTCATTGAATACCGTAGGCTGATTTTTACAAATCCGTAGGCGGTCCTTAGGAAATTTAAACCTGTAAATATTTCTGTCAACATTACTATAAAATGGTTAAATAATTCTTACACTTATTCATAAATATAACTTTATCCTGAAGAATTTTATTAAAACTATTTGTACTGGAGGCATTATACGAGGTAGAGCCATGCGGTAGCTATATCACTGGTATAGTTGTAGCACGAATGGGTCGGCTAGACCGGGGAAGGACCACGCTCTCACAGAATACCAGCTTAAAATAGCAGCTTAACGTTTTTGTGTTTCGTATGGTGAGTGTAAAGAACCGGAAACCTTTTTTACTGGAAATGAGGCATTCCATCTTAGTCCTCACGGGTGACAATGCATCTGCATTTTGATTCGTAATCGAAGATAGATGTAGTCTATGGCCCATAGCAACCACTTTATAATCAGGTGGACTGTGTGCTCGTTTGTCACCCTTATCCTATAAAAAAGGCATGTATTTAAGAGTGTAGTCTTACTACTACTACCACCTCTGATTAGCAACAAAAATAATTACCTAGTATCAAAAGAAACCCCGACTTTGACATTTATTTTAGCTATAATTCGCTAAAATGGACGACAAGGTCCGAAGTTTTTCTTTAATTTCTTATTTTAATAACTCTACATATTTATGATATTATTAATATACTTCTTTACTTTATCAGTAGATAAAAGTCTACTGTTGGACCTGACCTGTTGATACTGAGGGGCCTTCCCATTTCTCTTTTCCTTTTTTCCTTGGTTTGAGAATTACAGTACCATTTGTCTAGTAACTTTAATGCCAATCTCCGAAGACTGGTATTTTTATACTCACCTTTATAACAACTTCTACCGGGCAATGAATTCTCTTCAATTATGTCTTATAATAAAAAAGAATGTGACAACTGTGTTACTTGCCTAGCATGTCGTAAAAGGCGACTGATAGGATATGGGGTTTGTGATAGTGATGGGATAGTCACTGTCACTGAGAAAGGTAAATAAACTTAACTGGCCTGTTCATTGGGGAGAGGAATCTCGATCTACCTGTTCAAAAGTCCGGGCCGAAGTAGCGCGGGGTCCAAGGTATCGGGTCTGTTGGTGGCCATGATGATCTTCACCTGACTCAGGGAATCGAACCCGTCCACCTGGTTAAGCAGTTCCATCAGCGTGCGCTAGATCTCACGGTTTGCGCTAGTGCCCTCGGAGAAACGTCGTCCACCTGAAAATAAAAGTCTTGTTGAGTTTCTTGCTAGTGTTTAGGGTTCCGTAACCGAAGGGTAACCTACGGGACCCTATCACTAAGCCTCCGCTGTCCGTCCGTCTGTCTGTCAGCGGGCTGTATCTCATGATTCGTAATAGGTAGACAGTTGAAATTTTCACGGAATGTTATAATACTGTAATAATATTACTGTTGCCGCTATAACAACAAATAATAAAAATAAAAATAAATTTAAAATTAAAGTGGGCTCCCCTAAAACGTGTTTTACGATGGTACGGAACCCTTCATGCTCGAGCCCGACTCGTACTTGGCCGTCTTTTATTTATATGACAGAGGTTTTTATCCGAATTTGTGGTAAAAGCATAAATAAATCAGATATAGACGAGATGTCTTCGTCACTTGTGAACCGATTTTGATGATTCTTTTTTTTTATTAAAAGTTTATACTGAACAGTCACCTCCCACTTATTTTACAACTTCCATCAAAACTCTTCAATGGGATTACTTACGTGTAGTCCAACCAAAAACTATATCAAAACTATGTAAAGTGCAGTCATATGTCGACTTAATAACATTCTACGAGTATCTCGTATGTAGTAAATATCTGTAAATAATGATTGGTGTTGAAAAAACTTGGATCAACAACAATTTAAAATACGAGACATATGAGCAGATCTTGTGGTGAGTTCTTATCATTCTCTTTACACTTTCTTACAGCTCCAATTACGTCATTTAGATATTTTGGTTGATTTTGTAGACATGCTGCTCAATCTTAGAGTCGACTAACATTCTACATCGAAAATTGATTTTAGAAAATAATACTGAGTTTAATTAAAATTGTAATGTAAAAAATTTAGTTTCTGATTTAATAGACGTACTACGACTTTACTACGTCTAAACTTAAAGATCCCATATTCAAACCGCAGCGCAGTGAAATAAACTAAAGTTTTAAAATGAGCATTAAGCGTTTCTTTTATGTAAAATTTAAACTCGTACATAGTAAATTAATATTGTGCATAATAATATAAATAAAAAGTATGATCAAGCAGCTATTTTTATTCATTGAGCAATCTTGAATACTAAGTGTTAGCAACCACAAAATCTCACATTAGTATATTTAGGTTGTATGTCAAGCACTGTTAGTGTTGAAGAATTTTTTGATTTTTGTAATCATGACACTAAGTACTATATCCCGTTTAAGATGATTATGTCGACCTAGAATTTTACTTCACAGAATTAGTAATTTTAATTTATAATTAATGTATACGTTGGCATGGGCAATGTCCGCTTTTAAAAGTTTTATATACGAGAGTTTGTCTCCCATCGGAAATAAATAAACGTTAATCCGATTTAAGTGCTATCAAACCATGTTCTTTGTGGTGAAGGAAAACCTCATGAAGTTACCGACATGTCTGGAAAATAAAATATTTAGAGGACATGTTAAGTCCGCCAACTCACTATAAACCCCTTAGGTAAGAGTATCCTATATCTGAGATTGTTGCAGTGGGTCATATACAGAACCTGCAAGTAAAACCTCGTTCAAATTCTGCGACAAAGTAGCCAGAAAAAGTAGCAGTTCGAAAACTTATTACTAGGTCGTCACTAGATAAAATAATGCAGGAAGTCGCTGGCTGCAGGTGGCTCAGGACGTATTTCAAGGCATTCCTTGGGGAAAGTCTTTGTTCAGCTATCGACTTTTGAAGAATTGTAATGATTATGAAGAAGATGACTACTCTCTCTTAAACGGAAATTTAACTACATGTATTAAATTTACAACATCGAATGTTAAAAATCTGAATACCAATGAGTTTTTAAATGGGGAAGAACTGAGCCCTGTTGAATCCACTGTTTTTCTTGGCATCACTCTCGACGCAAAGCTTCAGTGGGGCCCCCATAATATATCTAAACTAGCAAGCATACTAAGTTCTGCAGCTTATGTTGTAAAAAAGATTAGAGGTCTCGCTAGTGTCGAGACAGCTAGATTAGTTTATTTCAGTTATTTCCATAGCTTAATGTCTTTTGTGATTTTGTTATGGGGAAATGCGGCCAAATTAGAAACTATTTTTGTTTTACAGAAGAGGGCCATTAGAGCTATTTACAACCTAAAACCGAGAGGGTCTCTTAGAGAAAATTTTAAAGAAATAAATAATATATATTATGTATGTTCACAAAAACAAAGGTAGTTTTAGTAAAAAAAGTGATATACACTCTGTAAACACTAGGAACAAACACAAGCTAGTGATACCAGTTTCTCGACTCCACAGAGTCAGTAATTCATTCTTGGGACAATGTATACGCTATTACAACAAAGTCCTAGAAAATATACTATCTATTACCAAGTTTAAATATTTTATTAAACAAGAACTGTATAAAAAGGGTTATTATAATATAAATGAACACATGGTTGATAATAACCCCTGGCAATGGGGTAGTCGCTTCCAAGCAGTTTCTGCAATAAATTTTGTAAATAGTTTGTAGCCATTTATATTGTAAAATTTATTAAAAAATAGTCCCGCTGGGTTTCTTGCTAGTTCTTTTCAGGACACAAGTTTTTTCCGAACCAGTGCAGTGGTAAAGTAAAAAAACTGGCCAAGGGCGTGTCGGGCCACGCACAATGTAGAGAGGTAGGGTTCAGTAGTTGCCCGTCACAATACGCACATTTTTTGATAATAAATAAAAAGTAAATATCTATCTATACCCGACACAAAAGAGGAATTAATATAACGATGATAATGAAATGGTTAAGCAAAAAATTGAATCAATAGCTAAAAAGTAGAAAAATATAAATATTATTTTAGATTACTATCAATTCGATTTATTTAGTTGTTTATTTTAAATTGCTATTGTTAAATGCGCCATTAAAAGACATTAAAACACGTGATTATAAAATTAAAAGCTTTATTTGAAGTGCCAGAAAACTGCTTACTTCTTTTTTTTATTGGAATAAGTGTGACAACCACACACAGTCCACCTGATGGTAAGTGGATGCTGTGGCCCATAGATATCTACATCTATCGTTGATTAAAGTTAAAATACAGATGCGTAATTACCCCTGAAAACTAAGACGGAATGGTTCGTTTCTAGTAAAGAACGGTGTTCGGTTCTTTATACTCACCATACGAAACATAGCAGCATTAAGCTGCTATTCGCAAGAATTCTGTGAGAGCGTGGTACTACCCCGAAAGATTCAAAACCTCGATGAACAGAAGTTGTGCTTCTATCTAATTAACAACTATTTTGGTAGAAAAAATAAAATAAACATGATTTAAACAAATTAACCATCAACATCATCATCATTTTCACTAGAAGCGCTTTACAAGTCCACTACTAAACATAGGCATCCCCCAATGAATGCCACAAATCAACCATATTTATATAATATTCGTTAATAATATGTAACATTGATCATAATTCGCGTAGTGGCAGCGTTCGCCGTACAATAACGTTACATGAGAATCCACTCGTCGTAAGAGGCGACAAATGGAAATAAAAATTATAGGCAACTGAATCATCCTAACACAGCGTAGCTTGTCAGTAAGCTGAAATAACAATAGGCTCGCTATATAGCACGAAGAACCAACAACCGATGGGGAAGTAAGGTTCTCGAATAACAGCCTCCTACCGGTAAACGAAGTGTAAGGCGGCCCCCCACTAGATGGAGTGATGACCTAGTAAGCAACACAGGAAGTCGATAGATGCAGGTGGCTCAGGACCTAGTGACCTCTGTCAACTTGTGATGGGCTGATGATAATGATGGTGGCAAAAATTAAAAATGTATGAAATTTCTTTTATTAAAGTAATATATTTACCTGGAATTCTTTTGCACCAAAACGGATATTGGTCTTTTAAAATATTAATGTTGCCTACGTTTAGCAGCTGTCAGATTTTATTTCAAGTGAGTTTGGGTCGTTACTTCCATCAACAAAATAAAAATGGCACCTGCTTTTCATTTCGTTTTGGACTGAAGTAATTTCCGATTGTGTGTCAGTACCATAACGTACCTCCCATATGTACGAGTATATTAACCCAACAAAAGATAATTATGTTGGACTTAATTGTTCGGGAGAAATATACGAATTGAATAATGAAATACGTAAATCGTCGGTATGATTCAAATATAAGAGCTATTAAATTTCAACCAATGTAACTAAATGATAACTAATAAATATTTCTTCAAATTTTTATATTAAAATTGTATAAATTTCGATACTATTTTTTTAAATTTGTCAACTACATTATTCATCATTTACTTACATTTTCTTTTTACTTAAAACTTTTAGAACTCAAACAAAATGTTTCACGAGTACAGGCAGCGAGATAAAGAATGTAAACAATTTTTCAGGGGTTAGCAGCATCTCCACCCGCATACCTATCGACTATCGATTAGAATCACAAGATTCATCGAATAAGGCACAGCACACTCTCAGATCCATCACATGACGCAAAACTACAAGTAAGCATCAATAAAACTATCATACACAGGTGGCACTATAGGCACCAATATTCATGTATCGTAGGCCCATTGCACTGATATGTAGTTGAGTGTGCTTGTTGCAATAAAATATACTAAACCAAACTTGCTCTTCCTAATCCGAGAGATAGCCGACGTATCATAATAAGACCCACAATTGGTAGGGGTGCTCGATATCCACGGGCAAGCCGTATTGCTCACCACCAATTATTTAAAGATGTTTGTGTAAAATATATATCAACTTAAATTCTTCCATTGCTTGACAGGCGGATGTGTGATTGAAGAACCAGACGTCTCACACCTTTGCATGTATGCCTGTCGGTTAAAGGTTATCTTAATTTGGCCCATCTTCAATATATCACCAATTTGGTTGAGTCGATAAACTTCCAAATAAGATGTTCCTTGCCGACTCTACCACTCTCTTTTGCAGCATAAATTTACTTTGTCTCTTTTCCCTTATTCATTCTTTCTAGATGCTACAGCCATACATCATCTTCGTGCAAACACACTTCTGTCTTATTACACAATACACACTCTTTTAAATATTATTTGAAATAAATAAAAAGTGTGTACTAATTTAATACCAAACCGTGTAGTGGCACTACCCCACATCATCCCGTGCGTGTCCTAAGATCGCCTCTCCCACGTTTTTCGTAAAGTAAAAACACTTTGTCCTTACTTTTTTAATACATTTTACTATCAAAGTAACCTTTTAACCTTGCTTGCGATTCTATCCCACTACAATGTACGGGATGGATCAAGTTCAGTGTTTAGATTGATATAAAAAGATACTTTGAAGAGAAGTTAATATGAGGAGCTCCTTTATACACACTTTATAGTTAATCTTGTTAGTTGTTATAAGTTGTCCTTACATTATTAAGTAAGTTAGGTTTTTTAAATAAATAGTGTTTAAAAAGCTTCCGCCTATAACAGTGGATGTCGTAGAAACGATAGAGATAAACTAAAACTGGGCAGTAGCAACTTTTTTAAAGCAACTCGAAATAATAAAAAAACTGCGGTTGTCAACCCGCCTGCCAAGCGTCGCAACTATGGAAAATATCCCCATTATGAGAATATCTACGGGGAGGTCTATGTTCAGCTGTGGAATTTGACAGGTTGTAATGAAAAAAAAAAATAACATTATAAAACCAAACTTCCGTTGTGTACAAAAATTTTACCTCCAACGCGGTTAAAGAAGTGTACTTCCAAAAAATTTTTAAATCTGAAACGTGTCATAATAAAAAACAGAAAGGATGTAGCTGTGGGATTTTTATACGGTTAAATACACTTGAAAAATAACGGAGGTCTGTGCGTGCATGGTTTTATGTATATACAACAATGTGAAGCGAAACAGAACCGTCGAAGAATGTTACATATTCGCAACGTGATAAGCACGGAAATAATAAAAGAAATCATAATGCAAAAATAATGTACAAAGTTAAATTAAAATGTATGCTGGCTATTTTGAATCTTGATAATTCGAATACTAAGCTTATTTGGTTAAAGTGATTTTTGAAACATCTTCAATTTTTTAAAAGATCTATTGAAATATAACCCTCCTCGATATCGATAGAATAATATAAACAGAAGAAGAAGTCAATAAAAACATTACAAGATGTTTAATTTTTCCCCTTGCTGGGAAGAGGGAAGGGAGATTCGCATGACAGCTACAAAGTTGATAAGTGATTTTTGTATCCTATTGGGTGTTCTCGCATTTTACTAAACATTTCCTTGCTTCATGCAGTGCCTCCTCCTCCCCCCATATCATCCCATGTGTGTTCCAAGAGACGACAGATGTAAACAGAAACAGGAGATGGGTGGGATCTTTCCTTGTTAAAAGCTCAAAATTATAAAAAATCATGTGTGCAGTTCACACGCGGTAGAAGTGAAACCTTCAAATGAAATGTATAAAACAAAATATATAAAACAAAATCGGGGTGTAGCTATGTCGTGGACACGGCCATGTGTTTTACGTAAATACGCGAACGTAACGAAACGACCTCAAAATGGCGGCACTCCTTCCCTCTGGCGCGCGTGATGCGTCACAGTCACTCAACGTAACCAATTCTTTGATCCTTTAGCTATCGGGTGGTGTAATTAAATTTTAGATGTAGATTATAGATATGTAGCTGCAACACCAAACTGTATCCCCTGATTTTGTTATCATCAGTTTTCTGAATTGCCTCCCACTATGGAAGCAAATTTAAAGACGTATTCACGTCAAAAACATTTTAGGGCAAATGATTTATTTAATTCGATAATTTTCAACCACAAAAAAAGTAAATGAACACATGGTTAATAATAACCCCTGGGAATGAGGTGGTCGCCTCCAAGCTGTTCCTCAAATAAATTTTGTAAATCGTTTGTAGCCATTTATATTGTAAAATTTATTAAAAAAAAGTCCCGCTGGGTTTCTTGCTAGTTCTTCTCAGGACTGAGGTTTTTTTTCCGAACCAGTGCAGTGGTAAAGTAAAAAAAACTAGCCAAGGGCGTGTCGGGGCCACGCACAATGTAGAGGTAGGGTTCCGTAGTTGCCCGTCACAATACGTGGGCTTCCTTGATAACGAGCATAATAAGATAGTTCGCTGTTTGATCGCTATAACGACTAAAAATGGGCCCAAATAGGAAGATCGTAACTGAAGGACTTATTTTCAAATCAGCCTTATAGAGAGGTGTTCAAAAAAGATTAAAAGACTTCTCGATTTTGATAATAATACCCTATGTATCCCGCAAATGAAAAAGTAAAGCTAATAGTAGTAATGCCTATAAGTTGTTTTCTTCATAATAACTTTGTAACATTACAAAGTTATTAATGCAGCTAGTTTCATTTTCTATGGAGTTGTAACGAAATTTTTACTAATACAAGTGCATTTTATAAGTTGGTCGACTATTACTCGTTAACTTCTTAATTCTACTTAGCTGTGAAAGCTAAATATTTCGCAAACGGACCCCTGAATCGAAAAGATTTTGTCCCACACCCCAATGTTTTTGAAAGACCTATTCAACGATACCCCACATGATGGAATAGACGGGTAAAAAAATCATCCTCCATTTACTTGTATGGGAAGTACCCAAAATAAAAATGTTTTTTAGGATATTATTTCACAGTTTTCAAGGCGTGATTCATATCTATAACTATGCCAAATTATAGAGTTGTAGCTCCTCGGGTAAAACCTGAGCAAAACCGCGGACGGACGGACGGACATGGCGAAACTATAAGGGTTCCTTGATGTGTAACTACGGAACCCTAAAAATGACTTTCAATAAGAATTACAGATGTGATCTATCTTGGGTCGTTCACTTCCCTGAGGTACATGTGTCATGAGGGCGATCGCTGCTACACGCTTCATACTTTACAGGTGCTCCTTTTGGGGGCTAGACTGCTTGGTTGCTTCTCGATTCGATTCGATTTGGTTCGCAAGTTTTTTTATAAGTGTTGGTTTTAAGTTCTCTTTTTTTGAGTGTATCATATAACATGCTTCAGTACTATGCTATCGTAATATAAAGTTTAAAAATACAAAAAAAAAACTAAAACCCCTAAAATTTATAATTTTAATTAATTAATTAAATTAAGCTGTTCCCCAGCACTCTAGTGCGAGGATGTCGGCTCTGCGCGCGTTGATTCACCCGCTCAGTGGCCAACTCTTTTATTTAGGTCTAGAATCCACCAAAGCGAAGATGGGTGAACTTATCAGCCAGGGTTTATCCACCGTAGCTGAGCTGAAATAACGCTGACTAGAACGGTGGCGAGCTATGTGCGGCGACATTGACATGGGCCTCACGCACTGGCACAGAACGTCATTGCGCCATTACATCTCCTGTCGTATCTGCTGCATGCTTGCAAAACTCAGCTCAATTCTCTTTTAAACCTCCGTTTTGATCGCGCCATACAAACATTAGACGACTCTTCTCCTCTTCGTTTGGATCGTATCCACTGAAGCTAATCGAAGAAAACATCGGTGAATAATGTAATTTTATTGGTTATTCAAGGTACATCTCTCCTCTCCACCCAACTCCGCTATGGTGGATTGCGAACGTAAATGTGTGTGTAGTACGTCTATTAAACGCACATTTTTTTATAATAAATAAAAAGTAAATATCTACCTATACCCATCAGTGGACAAAAAAGAGTAATTAATATAACGATGATGATGATATGGTTAAGCAAAAAAATTGAATCAATAGCTAAAAAGTAGAAAAATATAAATATTATTTTAGATTACTATCAATTCGATTTATTTAGTGGTTTATTTTAAATTGCTATTGGTAATTGCGCCATTAAAAGACGTTAACACGTGATTATAAAATTAAAAGCTTTATTTTAAGTGCCAGAAAACTGCTTATTTTTTTTTTTTTATTGGAATAAGTGTGACAACCACACACAGTCCACCTGATGGTAAGTGGATGCTGTGGCCCATAGATATCTACATCTATCGTTGATTAAAAGTTAAAATGCAGATGCGTAGTTACCCCTGAAAACTAAGACGGAATGGTTCGTTTCTAGTAAAGAACGGTATTCGGTTCTTTATACTCACCATACGAAACATAGCAGCATTAAGCTGCTATTCGCAAGAATTCTGTGAGAGCGTGGTACTACCCCGAAAGATTCAAAACCTCGATGAACAGAAGTTGTGCTTCTATCCAATTAACAACTATTTTGGTAGAAAAAATAACATAAACATGATTTAAACAAATTAACCATCAACATCATCATCATTTTCATTAGAAGCCCTTTACAAGTCCACTACTAAACATAGGCCTCCCCCAAGGAATGCCACAAATCAACCATATTTATATAATATTCGTTTATTAATATGTAACATTGATCATAATTCGCGTAGTGGCAGCGTTCGCCGTACAGTAACGTTACATGAGAATCCACTCGTCGTAAGAGGCGACAAATGGAAATAAAAATTATAGGCAACTGAATCATCCTAACACAGCGTAGCTTGTCAGTAAGCTGAAATAACAATAGGCTCGCCATATAGCACGAAGAACCAACAACCGATGGGGAAGTAAGGTTCTCGAATAACAGCCTCATACCGGTAAACGAAGTGTAAGGCGGCTCCCCACTAGATGGAGTGATGACCTAGTAAGCAACACAGAAAGTCGATAGATGCAGGTGGCTCAGGACCTAGTGACCTCTGTCAACTTGTGATGGGCTGATGATAATGATGATGGCAAAAATTAAAAATGTATGAAATTTCTTTTATTAAAGTAATATATTCACCTGGAATTCTTTTGCACCAAAACGGATATTGGTCTTTTAAAATATTAATGTTGCCTACGTTTAGCAGCTGTCAGATTTTATTTCAAGTGAATTTGGGTCGTTCCTTCCTTCAACAAAATAAAAATGGCACCTGCTTTTCATTCATTTCGTTTTGGACAGAAGTAATTTCCGATTGTGTGTCAGTACCATAACGTACCTCCCATATGTACGAGTATATTAACCCAACAAAAGATAATTATGTTGAACTTGTTGAATTGTTCGGGAGAAATATACGAATTGAATAATGGAATACGTAAATCGTCTGTATAATTCAAATATTAGAGCTATTAAATTTCAACCAATGTAACTAAATGATAACTAATAAATATTTCTTCAAATTTTTACATTAAAAGTTGCATAAATTTCGATACTATTTTATTAAATTTGTCAACCAAATTATTCATCATTTACTTTCATTTTCTTTTTACTTAAAACTTTTAGAACTCAAACAAAATGTTTCATGAGTATATAGGCAGCGAGATAAAGAATGTAAACAATTTTTCAGGGGTTAGCAGCATCTCCACCCGCATACCTATCGACTATCGATTAGAATCACAAGATTCATCGAATAAGGCACAGCACACTCTCAGATCCATCACAAGACGCAAAACTACAAGTAAGCATCATAAGCAGTAAGCATCAATAAAACTATCATACACAGGTGGCACTATAGGCACCAATATTCATGTATCGTAGGCCCATTGCACTGATATGTAGTTGAGTGTGCTCGTTGCAATAAAAGATACTAAACCAAACTTGCTCTTCCTAATCCGAGAGATAGCCGACGTATCATAATAAGACCCACAAGTGGTAGGGGTGCTCGATATCCACGGGCAAGCCGTATTGCTCACCACCAATTATTTAAAGATGTTTGTGTAAAATATATATCAACTTAAATTCTTCCATTGCTTGACAGGCGGATGTGTGATTGAAGAACCAGACGTCTCACACCTTTGCATGTATGCCTGTCGGTTAAAGGTTATCTTAATTTTGCCCATCTTCAATACATCATCAATTTGATTGAGTCGATAAACTTCCAAATAAGATGTTCCTTGCCGACTCTGCCACTCTCTTTTGCAGCATAAATTTACTTTGTCTCTTTTCCCTTATTCATTATTTCTAGATGCTACAGCCATACATCATCTTCGTGCAAACCACACTTCTGTCTTATTACACAATACACACTCTTTTAAATATTTTAATTGAAACAAATAAAAAGTGTGTACTATTTAAATAAAACTAGTTTTACGGGATTATCGCGATACATCTATTTTATATTCGACGCCGAGCTTTTACAGCATTCCAGACTGAGGTTCCACGTCAAAGAACAGTTATTTTCCAGATTAAAATTACAATTTTGTTGCGATGAAGATCTGTATCTTGAAGTCTTGCAGTTGTATGCTTGGGTTGGGATTTAATTTTATTAATTATAGGATCCCAAGCAGATGGTAGCACCCAGCCATTTCAATAGAGAAGATGGCTGGGTGCTTAATTTAATTAATAAAATTAAATCCCAACCCAAGCATAAAACTGCAACACTTCAAGATACTGTAAGTTCATACTGATCGGAACAAAAATTAATAATTTTTAATCTGGAGGTAACCGTGGTTAACTATGACATTGGGACGTCAAATACCTCAGTCCCCCCGTGACCATAGGTGCTGTAAAGTTTTCGAAACGTCGGGAATATAAAATAAGTTAATATACGCGATAAAATCCGTAAAACTTGTTTTATTTAAATGTGTAGTGTTCGCGTAAATATAAGAAATCATTAAGTCTGTACTAATTTAATACCAAATCGTGTAGTGGCACTACCCCACATCATCCCGTGCGTGTCCTAAGATCGCCTCTCCCACGTTTTTCGTAAAGTAAATACACTTTGTCCTTACTTTTTTAATACATTTTACTATCAAAGTAACCTTTTAACCCTTGCTTGCGATTCTATCCCACTACAATGTACGGGATGGATCAAGTTCAGTGTTTAGATTGATATAAAAAGATACTTTGAAGAGAAGTTAATATGAGGAGCTCCTTTATACACACTTTATAGTTAATCTTGTTAGTTGTTATAAGTTGTCCTTACATTATTAAGTAAGTTAGGTTTTTTAAATAAATAGTGTTTAAAAAGCTTCCGCCTATATTAGTGGAAGTCGTAAGAAACGATAGAGCTAAACTAAAACTGGGCAGTAGCAACTTCTTGAAAACATCTCGAAATAATAAATAACTGCGGTTGTCAACCCGCCTGCCAAGCGTCGCAACTATGGAAAATATCCCCATTATGAGAATATCTACGGGCTGGTCTATGTTCAGCTGTGGAATTTGGCAGGTTATAATGAAAAAAAATAACATTATAAAACCAAACTTCCGTTGTGTACAAAAATTTTACCTCCTACGCGGTTAAAGAAGTGTAATTCCAAAAAATATTTAAATCTGAAACGTGTCATAATAAAAAACAGAAAGGATGTAGCTGTGGGATTTTTATAACGGTTTAATACATTTGAAAAATAACGGAGGTCTGTGCGTGCATGGTTTTATGTATATACAACAATGTGAAGCGAAACAGAACCGTCGAAGAATGTTACATACTCACAACGTGATAAGCACGGAAATAATAAAAAAAATCATAATGCAAAAATAATGTACAAAGTTAAATTAAAATGTATGCGGGCTATTTTTAATCTTGATAATTCGAATACTAAGCTTATTTGGTTAAAGTGATTTTTGAAACATCTTCAATTTTTTAAAAAATCTATTGAAATATAACCCTCCTCGATATCGATAAAATAATATAAATAGAAGAAGAAGTCAATAAAAACATTACAAGTCGTTTAATTTTTCCCCTTGCTGGGAAGAGGGTAGGGAGATTCGCATGACAGCTACAAAGTTGATAAGTGATTTTTGTATCCTATTGGGTGTTCTCGCATTTTACTAAACATTTCCTTGCTTCATGCAGTGCCTCCTCCTCCCCCCATATCATCCCGTGTGTGTTCTAAGAGACAACAGATGTAAACACAAACATGAGATGGGTGGGATCTTCCCTTGTTAAAAGCTCAAAATTATAAAAAAACATATGTGCAATTCACACGCGGTAGAAGTGAAACCTTCAAATGAAATGTATAAAACAAAATCGGGGTGTAGCTATGTCGTGGACACGGCCATGTGTTTTACGTAAATAAGCGTACGTAACGAAACGACCTCAAAATGGCGGCACTCCTCCCCTCTGGCGCGCGTGATGCGTCACAGTCACTCAACGTAGATTCTTTAGCTATCGGGTGGTGTAATTAAATTTTAGATGTAGATTATAGATATGTAGCTGCAACACCAAACTGTATCTGTATCCCCTGATTTTGTTATCGTCAGTTTTCTGAATTGCCTCCCACTATGGAAGCAAATTTAAAGACGTATTCACGTCAAAAACACTATGTTTCAAATTGTTAAAATTTATCTGTTGGAAGAGCGGGGTACCCCGTAACACAGGTTTTACTAACCCAGTACAGGGGACCTTGCCACTTGTTTGTTACTACCTTTTGAAACGCAATAAACAATTTTTAATTTTTAATTTTTAATTTAATTTAATTTAATGATTTATTTAATTTGATAATTTTCAACCACAAGTTCCACAAGCATGAAATATAAGATAAAATTTATATTTTCTATCAAACAAATGTTTCAATCCTTATTTTAAGACATGTAGAGCCTCAATTTTTAGTGTATTAATTAAATTAAAATAATATTTTCTTTCGACTAAAATTGCTTTGTAGCAGGGACGTCTACAAAGCAATTTAAGTAAAGTCATTTTATGTAACAAAAATTGATTGACTCTCGTCCATAAATCAGTAAGATATGAAATCGTGGATTGTTAAGAATAGTTTAGATATTATAATTTCATGCAATATAATAATTTTTTTTATTTGATAATAAATTTGTAATTTCTTAATTCTTTATTTTAACGTTTAAAAGTTATATTAGCCATTTTTATAAGGACCGCTCGTAGATGAGGCCGAGATAACACTTTATACTGAACTAGCTGTTCCCCGCGGTATCACCCGCGTGTATCACGCTCTGAGCCGCGCGACATGATAACTCGCTTATTCTCTTTCGGTTCTCATCGGGTCTCTAGGCGATGTTCGTGCGTCGAGCCAAGTGTTGAATTACTTTAATTTTTCATTATCTCATAAGCTATAAGTCCAAATAACATGTTATAAAGCTTTATAAATAGCGCTTATAAATCACTTTTTGATTTTCAATATATTTTGTCACAAAATACCTTAATGTGGCTTTTGTATAAGAAATAAGATTATGGTATCGCAGATTTTGATTTATGGAGGAGAGATCTATATTTTTGTAGAACATAGTATTTACATATCACTAACCATTACACCTGCGCACGGGGATAAAGCAGTTCGGGAGCGCTTTTACTTCCAACGTGCTAAGCAAAAATTAATATTTAAGGCTAGCTGAGAGATGTAGCCTAATGCTAATAATAGCCTATACTCTTCCTCGTGAATCTGGCTATCATATACAAAAATAATCTATCAAATAGGATTCGTAGTTCCAGAGATTAGCGTGTTTAAACAAACAAAAAATCTCTTTTGCTTTATTATATTAAGTATAGTATAGATTCTATCTCATTCTCTCCTATATAATTATATATTTGTCTCTTTTTAATGTCACTTTATCGTTTCATTTGTTTAAAATCACAACTATGCTAAAGAAGTTTTCACTTCAAAAACTGCGGTTTTCAACCCGCCTGTCAAACGTGGCAGCTATGGCAAAAATCACCTCTATGACACAATCTATAGAGGAGGTCTATGATCAGCATTGGACTTTTCATCGTCTGTAATAATAAAGGTGATATTGATTATACGATCGCGTTCTTCAAATGTGTATGGTGCTTCCACCAGTCATTAATTGTTGCTGGACTGATGCTCTGGGTTGATACCACACTCTTACCTGTTTCTGCCGCCAAGCAGTCTCAGTTCGAAGTGCTAAATATTATATAGATATTTTGAATCCTCAGGAGTGAAAACAAATGTGTGGCCATTTTCTTAAAATTATAAGCGAGTACTGTCTACTATCTCACCTTACGTTAATGAGTTTGAGAGACTTTGATAAGGTGTAATGCGCTAATGAATAAAATTATAATAATATAATAATATAACAGTTTGTAGAATAAAACTCTGCAGTCTTACTTGCCAGCTAGCTTAACTTTAAAATGCTATTGAAAGACGAAGCTATATCTAACTACTGTATAAAATGACTTTTCACCAAGTACAAAATGCAACTCTGTAGGTACCGTAAATATTTACTACAAGCAATATTTGTCAAATTCATAATTCTTCTTCTTCTTCTTCCTGACGTTACAATTAGTTGCTTGGGGTCAGCATAGCATGTCTTTCTCTTCCATTCTCCTCTATCAACCGTTATCTCATCACATACTCTTTACGCATATCGTCCTTAACACAGTCCATCCATATTTTTAGGCCTCCCTCTTCTTTTATAACCAGCCACTTTCATAATATATAAATTTATAATAACTACAATTTATTTATTATATTAAAAATTACATTCTTTATACGCGTTTTGTTATCTAAATCACATTAGAGTTAACAGAACGAGTATATATTTAAAATTGTAGATTTACACAAATTAAAACAACCACAACATACCGTTCATTACCTTCAATTTATCGTGACTGCGGTTTAATTTAATTATTACATCATTAACAAAGGGTTTCATGTTCCTATTTTGCGTGCAGTTTAGGTAGAGTATAATAAATTTGGAGCAACAAAAACATGTACAAGTATCAAATTTAGACTAAATAAAACTTTGGCGTAAGAAAATTTTATAATATAGAAACAAATTTGATTCCGCCTATATTTCCTGTATTTTTATATAATGGTCCGTAGACTTATCGTACGTATAAATAGAATTTATCTTCTATTAAGAATCAAAATGTAGAAGATGCTAACTGACTAAGAAAGAATGCCTCGTCAACCGTAAAGAGGGTCTCCGGTTCTCTACACTCACCATACGAAACATCAGCATTAAGCTGTTATTTTACGTTGGAGTTCTGTGCGAGTATCGTCCTCAGGTGTTGTTTATAAGCAGATTTGACTTAATCGTCACGTTTAGCATGCAGATTGACAACTGCAATACCAGACGTCTTGCACCTTTGACGCTGCTGCCCGTCGCTGAACTGAGTTATTTTACGTCTGGTATAAGCGAGATTGTACCGCCATCTATCTGTAAGATTTTTCTAGCATTTCCTATTGTTGCCTTTTAAGAAACCCACGGGATAAAACGGGGTGATGGATTCTCTTACACCGCCGTTCTAAATTGAAATCAGATCGGATCAATAAAAATAAGAAGATTCATACACATAACATTTGCTCATGTTTTTGATTAGTGATAAATTAAGTGACAACAAATGTAGGAATTCACAAGGAAAAAAATTCAAATGAAATGAAAAAATAAAGCAATGAATTATCGCATTGATTCCAATTGAATACAACTAACTGAATACATTTTGAACATGTTCGGGTAAATTATGAAAATAATTTTTGATTACCATTATGTAATAATGATAGGATAAAATTAATTACATTAAAATAGATCATAGTAAAATTATTGTTCTATGTTGTTTTGGGACTTATATGTCCCATGTTTATGTGGGACTTGAATAGAATGTGCCAACCGCAACACTTGCATGACGTAAAAGCGACTAGTGAGATATCTTATTTCTTTCCATCTAACTCATATTTTTTGGTTAAACGTGGTTCGAGTAGCTCGGTTCTTTTTGGGCTCTGACTGATGTATGATTAATTATAAAACTGAACGCAAAACTGCAGTCACAAAGTTTTTCATTCATTATTTCAAAATTACGCTTAAATTAAAACGGCGTCAGCTACTCTAAAATAAGGAAACCGTTTACTTGAGTTAATCGAATTTGCGGTTTTGATTATAAAATTAATAACATGTCTAGTTCAGAAAATTCTAAACCATTTTAATACTTAAAGGGTTGTTGTTTATACAAAATTACGATTTGTGTGGCCATGGTAGCTAAGAGCTCGCTGTAAATCAACCCAGGTTCGATGCCCGCCGGCACCAATGGAATTATTAATTGCAATTTTAAGTGCTAATTTACAACGTGATTGGCGGTGAAGGAAAACGTCGCGAGGAAACCTTGCTTGTCTGAGAAATAAGAAAAAATATTTCGAAGACATGTAAAGTTCGCCAACACGCATTGGGGCAGCGCGGTGGCCACTTCCTTGCACTAAAACCCTCTCAGAAATTGGAGAAGGCCTGTGCCCAGAAGTGGGACGTATATATAAGCTGAAATTTATTGCTTTATTTAAAAAAAAAATAAGATTATTGATAATGAAATTTTATTAGATTAATGAAATTTTTTGCGAAAAGTAAATTACAGAAAAAACATTAAACATACACAAGGAAACATTAAGAATGTCTATCACAATTTTGATTTCTATTACTTCTTCGACACTTGTCATGTGGTTAATTTATCACCTCATTTAGTCTCGTGAATGCAAGGAGCGCCTGTGTGCGAAACCTATGAAGCGCCTCTTTTTTTCACGAATCTTCATGTTTCAACTTATATTTTTTTATTATTTGTTAATTTTGACCGAAATAAATGTTCTCCAGTTTTATATACTTAGATAATATTTTCCTAAATAGGTAAAACCAGTTCGCTTCCTCTTGCCAATTACTGCGAAAAATAAAACAGGAATTTAATTTTTACATACTTTATTTATGATGTTATATCTAATTGTATACTTAGATATTAATTACAAAATAGCTGACTTTTCTAATAATACTGATTTAACTATTACGTATGCTATGTTTAAAAAAAACAAGAGTCTAAAATATGTAAGAATATAAACATACTTAAATTATATTATTTCCACTCTTCTCGCTTTTCTGTTTGCGAAATCCTTAATAATCTCGTGTATGTCTATATGGTCTAATATAGCCTCCTCTATGGATATTGTTGCTAAATTTGTTAATCTTTCCTGGTTCATTGTTGAGCGCAGGTTATTTTTTATAAGTTTTAATTTAGAAAAGGACCTTTCCGCGCTTGCTACGGTAACTGGCATAGTTAGCAAAATTCGTAATGCTATGGTGATGTTAGGGCAAACAGCTATCAAATTGTTTAAATATATAAATTCGAGAATTTTCACCACATCATTATTTAATTTTTTGAAAAGAGACTGACATGACACAATTTCTTCACAGAAATCATCGGCGTTAATATCCAATGAATCATTTGCAGAAAGTTTTTTCTGCAAACGATGACAGCTACTTCTTAGTCGACTTTGATCTTGGTCATCACTTAGTTTGAATAAAAAATTAAACACGTCAATTTGATTAATCAATAAATTAAATCTTTCGTCTACGGAGGATAAAGCTTGATCCAATATATAAAAAATACATTAATTTTAAAAGCGGTCTTCGGATCATTTATAGTATGGTCTTCGTGTTCATAATCAAAACTCTTTGAAGTCTTACGACGTCTTAGGGGTCTGGATCTGGAAGTTTCAAATTCAGCCTCGACATCTAACTTTTCGGCAATTTTCATGGCATCATTTACAATTTCCTCAAAATTTGCGTCGGTTCTAATTTTTATCATAAACTTCTTTAATTCCGTTAAAGCATCTAAAGCAACTTGCATATTCATATCGATGGACTGCAGAATTTTGCTCACAAAATTTACTTTTGTCAAAATCATATGCCATATATTTAGTGAACAAATGAATGAAAAGGAGCATATTTTTTCTGCTAGACATTTAGCGTCATATTTTGCCTTCTGATCAAATGATATACCATTTGATATTTCATATAAGGCATCATAAATTTCTGGTAAATTTGTAAACAGCGGTTTGATAGCATCTATTCTGCTTGACCATCTTGTTTCAGACAATGGTTTTAAGGTCAGATTTATGACATTTTTTTTTAATATATCCCATCTTTTGGTAGAGGATGAAAAATATTTATATAATTCTTGCACAATACTAAAAAATCCAGTCGTATGATGATTGAGATTGGCAGCGTCGTTTACTATTAAATTTAAACTATGGCTAGCGCACGGTACATGGAAAGCGCGGGGATTTAGATCCAGCAATCTTTTTTGAAGACCATTATTCTTACCGCCCATATTTGATCCATTATCATATCCCTGTCCCCTTAAGTTGTTTATGTTCAAATTAATTTCGGCTAGTTTTTCTACTATAAATGAAAGCTAGGAAATGCTCCCTTATTTCCAATTTTCTATTTTCTGTGTTAAATAGACAAATCTTATTTTAATACTAATTTGCTCTACGTGTGAAACGTCAGGTGTACAATCCAGTATTATTGAAAAATATTTATTAATATGACGTAAATTTAAAATAAAATGTTGAATTTGGTTACCGAGTATGTAAATTATTTCATTTTGGATCTTATCTCCAAGATAAGTCGGCATATTTTTGAAATCCGAATCATTCGTTACGCGTCGTATATGTTCAGTCATTGAAAGATCGAATTTTCCTAACAGTACAATACATTTAAAAAATTACCATTGTTACGGTCGTATAATTTTTGGCTTTGGCCACGAAAAGCCATATTTTGTGTACTTAGAAATTGGACCACATATATTATTCTTTTGATTACATCGTACCAGCGCTGCTTTTCAACCTCTAAAAGTTTTTGTTGAATACTATATATGTTTTTATTTTTAAGAGCGTGACATAAATCTGTCCATTTTTTATAATTATTGAAATGAGCAGAACTTTTCTCATGTCTGCTGCAATACAAAGCTAGATGTTGCCAATCACTAATTCCCTCGCAGAATTTATTGTTATGTTTTGATTCAAATAGCTTGCAACAGAAGCAATAAACGGCATTTTTGGACACTGAATACAGCAGCCACTCTCTGTGATACTTTTCACCGTTTCCTAAATGATTTTCATAATAATACTCGGAAAAAGTCACGCGGAAAATTATACTGTTTAATTTGTTTAATCGGATTTTCTATTAAATACTGGATCAAAGTAGCATTGAAAACTTTTGGCCAGAGTCCAGGGTCATCTTTGGAAAAAGTTGGTATTGGTGACGATAATTGTTTTGGCAGTGACAATGGTGTATCAGGCAGAGGCACGGACGTAACTTCGGCGGCATCATCTTAAATTAAAGACAGACAAACAAAGACATATGAGTACCTATCTACCTGTCTGAATAAACTGATTTATCTATCTATGAAATGTATGATAAAATAAATAAATAAATGAATATTTCTCGACAATCAAACTCCGCCGTCTAGTCCCCAAGCTGAGCAGGGCTTGTAATAAAATTAAAAAGAAAATGTTTTTTTATTTTGACATTACAAACAGACTAAAGTTATATTTATTTGTATAGAAAATAACATAAAAAGCACGTACCTGAAGCGTTTTTTGAATCAGATTTTATAACATCTTCATCGATAAAATGACTGGTTTCTGTCTCTAATGATTCTTTGGAAGTGGATGGTAGAGCCGTAAAATATTTACTTATTTCAGTTGTATTTTTATCTCTTCTTCTTGTTTTCTTTTCCTTATTAAATTCTGGTAACCAGATAATTTCTTTTTTTATCTTGAGTACTATCACTCATCGTGAAAACACGTTAAAACAATCACTAACACACAAACTATATATTGTTTTTAGAGCTAGAACTTAATCTTATTATAAAAAATCAATGCGCACCTTGCACACACTTTCAATTGACTGATTGTTCAATTGTTTTGGCACTCTCGTTCCTTAAAGTCGGGGAATCCCCGTGACCCCACCCCGCTTGCGTCGCACGCATCGCATCGGGTTACGTTCATAATTCATTCAAACAAACTCACGGCGGTTCTTTTGATTTTAACGCTGAGCTCGTAACTAATGTTAACTAAAACCCAAAGCGTAAAATTAAACCACACACGTGAATATTATCTTAGAAGGCTTGTACAGTAAGCGCATTATAATTATGTTTTGTTATTTACAATTTACAAGGCATATGATGCGCCTATTGTACCTACTTACTTATCGATACTCCACTACAAAGAATATGTTGTTGTGTAAGTGTAACAAAAATAATTTCGATGGCGGCGCCTTTATTGTCTTGGCGCCTGTGTGCGCCGCACACTTCGCACACAGGGGCGGCGCGGCCCTGCGTGAATGTTGTAAGATGTGAGCAAGGGAAATCCCAAAAAAATACCTGTCCAACCAATCATACCTGGTGATATAACCATTTCGGTCACGCCAGACGCACTAGACATCACATCGGCGATAATTAGCAACGTCAAAGTACATACAACAAGAATGCGGGACACTTAAGGCCTTAAGTGCGGTTGAAATGCCTAAATTATTGGATATTTAAGTAAAAAATTCGCAATGACTGTTCATTTAATCCGCAAAGAAAAATACAGGGTGACAGAAGAGGATTTAATAAATGATTTAATTGAAGAAAATTGTTTTTTTGTCAACCCCTTATTAGAAGAATCCCCAAAGAGTACCTATCTTTGTCATCTTTTGCAAAATTTCTCCAAAACGGCACAAGCTCTTTAAATAGTTTTACACTAAAAAAAAAGGTCTTAAAAATATTACTTAATATTTTTAATTGAGAGTTTTATTTTCATTCCCCGTTTTACTCGAGAAAATATCATTTACCCCGAAATTGAATATATTAGCGCGAGCGTGCCTGCTCCGTCGCTCTATAAACCCTCACGAGCTCTGACGCAGTCCGTTTTCGGACATCGTCGAGGGTGGACTACGCATTGGTGTTGGAGCGACTTCGTTCAAATATACGAGTATTTTAGTTTTTTAAGAGTTTACACTCAATTATAAATATTTTTATGAATAGAAATACTTAATTTAGTTAATATCTGTACATTAGTGACTGTAAATATTGTTTTCTAAATAAATTAATTTTTAAAGTGTTCAAAGAAGAAATTTTCGCGGCGACGTTGATTAGTGAAATTGAAAACTGCATTTTTATATAATTTGGATGTAGAACGACCAACATGCTCTCGTTACTTAGATTTCGATAGTTTTTAATACCTATGTAATTTTCTTGTTGCATATTTTTATTAATTAGGTGATACTGAATTTTATAATTATGTATTACAATAAAACACTGTTTTTATGAGTTTGACTTTAATAGAACATTATTGTGGAGGGAAATCTAGATACAGATACTTATATTTAGGTACACTATTATAAAATTATATCAAACAATTTAAACAAAATAAAAGTGGTGCTTCCCTAAATGCATAAAGAAAAATAAAGAAATTCTTGTGTTTATGTTTTCTTTAAATGTTAGACAAACCACCATCCGAAAAATATAAAACTTTTAAATTAGAGAGAAGTTTCTCTGCGTGATAAAGAAGGAGGATATCCGCAATAGAACCAGAGTAACTAGCCCAACGGATTATTAAAGTGAAATGGCAATGGTTTGGCCATGTAGCTTTGAAAACCGATAAACAATAGGAAGAAAGGTTCTCGAGTGGCAACCTCACCTCGTACCGGTCAGCGAAGTGCAGGGCAGTCTTCCACTAAATGGAGGGAAGACATGGTAAGATATGCAGGAAGTCGATAGATGCAGGTGGCTTAGAACCATGCTTTGTGACATTCCTTGGGAAGGCCTATATCTATATCTATATATATAGGCCTTGTGAAGGGCTGTAATGATGATGATGATGATGAAGCCAAATGTACTTACTACGAATACTCAATCTTTATTCCTCTTCACGTATTCTCATACGCTTTTCTCACTCACACACACAAATAGGTCGCAAATAATACTTACCTACTACTACTATTAGGCAAGAGTGAATACGCTTTTGTTAAGTCAGTGCGCTTCACTATCTTAGGCTACATAACCACTTACCATCAGGTTTAATTGTAGTGAGCGCTGGCTAAGAAGAGAAAAAAAAATTTACCCTGTGAAAGTTTTCACGTAGATATTATTTTTCTAACCAGCCATAAAAATCGTGTGATGGGAATATGTATATAAGAATAAAGGTTTTCTCACACGGGACAGTAATAATATTATATTATATTTTTCAGTATCTAAGCATAAAAACTTTTAAAATCTCTGAATCACGAGGACCATATTAAGAGGCTGAATAGAGCTAAATTGATCTGCATGGGGATCGTTTTGTGATTTCACATCGTTATCGAAAAAAATTGTATTTACAATTGAGCGTATTCCAGGTGACGGTTTTCAAAACACGATTCCACAAAATTCACTCAATAGAATAATGGCAATGTAGCTTCTGAAAATACTTAAATTTTCAACTTTCTCAGATTTCCATAAAATAATGTTGAGCTATTGGGCTATTTTGATTTTTAATAAAGAGATTTTATTCTAATTTAAATAATTTATTTTGCCCTTTTATACCAAGTAGCGTTTTTTCTGTCACTCCTATTGAATTTGACAGTGCTCGCTGAAATTTAGCGTCTCGGACGGCGAAATGAATCTGAATCGCGCGCTAACCCGGCTGTTAAGGTATTGCAAAAATAATCGAAAATATTTATTTTTACTTTCATGCCGAAGACTATCTTGTTCTATTTGATTACGGTTAAATGTTGTAAAGCAAGCATTTACAAAGGTTTTTATTATTTTGTTATTCAATTGTTTACAGTTATTATCACAGCTTAGCTTACATTAGAAATTCTTGGTGCGATGCGATGTATAAATAGGTACCTTATTTTATTACCAGTATTTAACAACTATAATATATATGTATATATATAGATCGGTTATAAAGAGCCATTAACGGGACATTTTGCAAAAACGAAACCTATCCTACCTAATTTTTACGTCGTCATTTCAAGTTTTCTATGTAAAAGGAGGGCTACCGATAAGACTTCTTAAGAAGTTCAAATTTTTATTTTGTTTACTTAAATTCGAGACTAAAATAAATGTGAAAGGTCTTTTATCTGCAATAATAATTTTCATCAAAAATAGCATAGACTTATAATATTCATACACACGGTCAATCATACTGAAGATGATTAATTGTATTATAAAATATTTCATAGACTATATATCCAGTATAATGACTCAAATTTCATCATTAATGTTTGACTGGCCCACTTAAAAGTTTTCAGATCAGATCGCTAATTATTTACTAACATTTAATGATAAGGTCTTTTCTATAAAAAGCTGCAAGAAATTTTAAATCACGGACCTCTTGGTTTGTTTTACTATTCACTTAATTAGCGAAAAACAAGATGGACTGATCTCAAAGTTTACTTTCTTGTGTAAAAAGTGCTATTTAGAATTTTATGCCGATGATAATTAAAGTTTCTATGTAAATAGGTGTAACATAGCAGGTATTATATTCATCGGTAGTGGCCATTCATATTTGGGACTGTTTTCTGCAGCACTACGCCTACGAATTATTTCAAATAAGAAATACCAAAGCCAGCATCATTCTTAACACCCTTTTATTACTATGTAACGGAATTTTTGAATGTGATTTTCATCCCCATCCAAACGTCACATTAATTTAAAACTTCGCACACTTATCAAGGACCGATGACAATGCAATAGTTTAAACAGTTTGTCCCATTTTACTTGCCAGCATCCGCAGGATTAGCGTTTAATTCATAAAACAACTACGATTTCTGCTAGTTCAATCTACTGTAAGCCGCGTAAAAGAACTTCGGTCCAAAAAAAATACGCTTTTGTAGTTTGCTGCACTAAAAAATAGAAAGTAAATAATGGTTTAAAAAAACTATATAAACACGCTTTTGTAGATAACCGAACTAAAAAGTAGAAAATAATTTTCAATAAGTTTAAAATAAGAAAATAGTGATTTACATAAAAAAACTGCTTGATGTCATTTGTTGTAAATATTTTTGTGGATATTTATAAAATTAGCGTCATCATAAAAATATCTGAAAAAGCACCCCACGCGGTTATCTATAAACGCCTGTTTTTTTTAGTTTTTTTTTAAACTATTATTTTCTGTACAGAACCCGGCAAAGTGTTGCTCAAGGCACTATGAATACAGCAGCTGATAAAAATGTTACACTCGTAACTGTTAACAAAAATTGTTATTGTAAATGGTCTTATAGAAAAATTATTCCACCGTGTCAGGTGCAGGAGCTATTATTAGAAGGAGAAGAGGTAAAATTTTGTTTTAGAGATTGGTTTGTCTGCAATTGTGCATAAAATAAAAAATAACTTCAGCCAAGAAGCACAACTGGCATTATACTCAGGCCCATCAAATGGTATAGAAAAAAATTAATTTTACCAGGTTTCAAAAAAATTATTGCAAAAATTTTGTGATAAAATAAAAAAATTACAAACTTATCCAAGATACCTAATTTGTTATAGCAAAAAATATAACAAATAATAATCTTATGAGTTTGTGTCCGTTTTTAAAAAGGTTACAAGATATAACAAAAATACACAAAAATAAATGTCAAAAAAGTTCAGGATCTGATTGACGATAAAGAGCTGACACTTAATCATGATTTTGGAAACCACGCCAGTTGTAATACTTCTGTGAAAAGTGGTGTACACAAGAAAATTAAGAACAGACAAAATCTTTCTTTTCAAATTTCCGCCGAGTTTTAAGTAGAAGGCCAAATACGCCATGTGTCAATTTAATTAAATATATTTTATATAAAGTGATCTTGACTACGTTTCATCAAGTCATCATTGATAAATATGAGAACAGCAATTTTACAATTGTTTTTAGAAGAAACACTATCAGTTGAACCTTGCAGCTTGTTCATTATTTTATTTATCACCTATAAATGTATATATTATTAATAAATAATTCCCATAGTATTTTGTATTATTTTTGTGCTATCTGAAACATTCTAAACTCTATAGAAAATGTGGCGTATGAAATGACTGACAATCACTGGAACATTTTAGTACAAATATGTTTTACGTTTTCGTGGCCTCCACATGATATTTTGTCAGCATTAGGTACCCTTCTGTATTTGAAACGAATATGAATATTGCGTATGTATACGATATAAAAGTAAAGTAACAGGCTATGTAAGTCGCTATGCTGGGCACAGGCCTCCTCTTACTTCTGAGAGGGTTTTAGGGCAAGGAAATGTCCGCCGCGCTTCCCCAATGCGTGTTGGCGAACTTCACATGTCTTCGAATTTGTTTTTTCTTATTCCTCAGACATATGCAGGTTTTCTCACGATGTTTTCCTTCACCGCCGAGCACGTGCTAAATCAACACTTAAAATTGCAATTAAAAATTTCATTGATGCTGCCGGGGATCTAGCCCGGGCAAAATTTACAGCGAGCGCTTAGACCCAGAGCTACTAATACGACACGAAATAAATACGATTCAACGAATATAATAAAAAACTCTTACGTACTTAAAACTTAAACACTTGATAGCTCGTGGTGCCTACCGGACGAAGCTACAGCACCACATCGTGCAATGTAATTGAAGATGCTTAACCGCGACATAACTCTCAGTGACGCGCAAGCATAATAGGCAGTATATCACTTATATACTTGACACCTCTGCAGTCTATTAATCTTTGCACTTTTCTAAGTAATTCAGAAAGTAGTCGCTAGACGGTGTTGACGTCGGTTAAAATCTCTGCGGTCACCGTTTCATCAAGGTCATTTAGGCTTCTTAAAGCCTTAAGGAAAATCTTGCCCTCAATCTGCCTTTTTATTTTTTATATTTCGGTAGAGAAATAATTTAGTTTAGTCTTCTTTAGTGACAATTGAAACTCAAAACCGTTTACTAATGCTTCCTTAAAAATGCAATATTTTTTGTTCTTCTTTAGTCTATCATAATAATTATTTTTAATTTCTCAACTTCCTTGTATTATACGGAGGCTTAATAATAGAGTCCCATTGATTACCCTTTGGTTACGAAACGTTTTGAAATCGAACCATTTTTGAAAAGATTAATTACTGGTGATGAAAAGTGGATTACCTACGACAAGAACGTGCGAAAAAGATCATCGTCAAAGGGTATTCAAGCTCCACAGACTGTAGCGGACGGATTAACACGCAATAAGGTGTGTATGGTGGGATTGGAAGGGCATCGCAACCATCGACTCGGATCTCTACTGCTTACAACTAATGAGATAGAAGAAAGAAAATTAGAAAAAACGGCCGGAATTGATCAACAGAAAAGGAGTGATCTTTCATCATGATGATGCCACACACATATTTGACCACTCAGCAAAAATTGAGAGAGCTTGGTGTGTTAATGCATCCACCATATAGTCCTGACCTTGCACCCTCAGATTTTCACCAGTTTCGGTCTCTTCAGAATTCTTCGGGTAGTTAGTGTTAGGTTAACATCAAGAGAGGACTGTCAAAGCTATTTGTCGCATTTTTTTGATAAAAATTCCAAGATTTCTACAGTAACGGGATTATTTCACTACCTACAAGATGGCAACAAATTAGCGAACAAACTGGGACATATATTTTCAAAGTTTAATTACATTTAATTATATTAAATGTAATTAAACTTTGAAAAAAAAAATGTCATGAATTTGTATATAAAATACGAAGAAACGTTTTCCCCGATCTTATATATTAAACAATAACTAGAAGCTGTAACTTTTGAACATAAAATTTTATATTCATAATTTTTAACATTCTGAGACGAATTTAATGCATTTTATGTAATTTTATGTGCAGGTGTAAAGATAACGTTTTATTTCTTTTACAGGGAGATGGTGGCTTTATGATTCATTTGTTTTTATTTTTTATTGAGGAATTTTAAGAATAAAATTAGGACATAATATTTGTGATGTCACTGAAATTTACTTAACGATTTTATTAAATTTCTTAACAGTATTTTGCAATAAAAATATTACTGTTTTTACTCATAAAGCCATATTTATTTGCTATAACAAGATTTTCGTTTTGCCTCTCTGTATTTAATTTTTATTTTGTTTAATGTATGTCCAAAGAGCATAATATGTATAATCACTACGTTTATGTATGTTTACGAAGGTTAACTTAGAATTTTGGTTTAAAAAACCAAGCTGACATTACTGTCATTACACGGCGCTATAACTTTTACACAATCCTGCAGGGTTATTGCGAAACTCTCAAGTGATGATCGCTAATCAAATTATCAAACAAATAAAATAGTGAATGAATACTTTCGTACTGGCTAATTTGGTGGTAACCACAAATATTGTCATGAGCACTGACACGTAGTTATATACAACGTAAACGTTTTTGACAGGTGCTTTCATATCGATAGTCTAAAAGTGGCATTATGTAGGCCATAGACTTAAAATATACTGGCGTAATATTCTAAGTCTATGATGTAGGGTAAGTGGACATAAAATTGATGATAATTTAAACTGTCATAAGCATAGTGCGTGCAAAATGCATAAATATGCATATTTTGAGAGCTGCTGTCAGATTTCAAGAAAAGCTCAGGTATTTTTCTTAAAGAACAGGAAGTAAACGAGCATGCGGTTCACCAGCATTTACTCGCGATGTGAAATGGTGGAACTTGGCACCTGAAAATAATCCGAACAATTCCTCTAAGCACTCACCGTGATAATTGCGATAGAAAATGCAAAGGGATTCAACATCTTTTCGCAGCGCCAGTGAATCGAGCAGATCAGAAAGAACTTGGTCATTAACGATTTGAGCCGCTCTTCGCTAATGCCATCAAGTGGAAGGAGCTAGCACTGGGTTACCTTGGCCCAGAGATGAGAACAATATTCCATGTGAAGCCGAAGTTGCGCCTTGTATAGTTGCAAGCGATGTGACGCCAGAAATACTGTCCCTCTCATCAGGGAGGGACAGTACTGCTTATCAAAGCACGCCATCTGCAAGAAGACTGGTGATCCAACTGCACAATTTCTCGGGAAGCTAAGAAAAAGGGTGTTTTCAAAGGCGCTCTGATATTGCTCAAATTTACGACGCAGAAACAAAATATCTAAACTTTGTTAACAATCTTATGGCGCCAAAAACTTATTTTTTTATTTTTACGATTACGAAACATATTGAATAATCTGAAGCCCTGTTTATTGGCAAATACAAACAAGCATGAATTAAGTTAAAGAACCGGAGAGAAAGGCCCACAAATGCAAGCTTTCTTTCTACTTTATTTTCTTTTTATCATGTCCCACAACTTGACCACAACTTGACATGGGAAATTCTCTCGCCGAGAGGATTTGCCATAGTTTCCACGCCTTAGACGGATTGGTGATCGTAGTGGCGATAGCACAAAAATTTCTAGCACTATCCTACTTCCTACTAATATTATAAACGTGAAAGTTTATGAGGATGTATGGATGTTTGTTACTCTTCCATGCAAAAACTACTGAATGTATTTTAATTAAACTTTACAATAATATAGCTCATACATCAGAACAACACATAGGCTATAATTAATAAAGATATTGTGTAAATTGGTCAAGATATAATAAGTGTTAATTAAGTCGGAAAAAATGTCATCTGTTATTTGTGAGCTAATTTAGTACAGAGTTATTCAGATAATTGCGAGCGTTTATTCAGATTTAACGAACAACATGCATGAAGACAAATGGTTATGTGAAAGGCCGATTCTTGCACCAAAAAATGAGCGTTAACAAAATAAATTCAGATATATTAAGCGAAGTAGCAGGAGAAATAACAGAGTATTTGTCAGTAGACACAGTTATGGACACAGAACAGAGCACTTCATATCCGTAGAGTTTCTAAATTCTCTAGAGTTGTCAGGTGGCCCTCACATAGCTTCAATTAAAATTAGGCGTCCCAGTCATGCTAATGCGAATTTAGATGCTCCTCGGTTATTTAACGGGACAAGGCTGCGTGTGACACATCTTGGACGGAACATAATCAGTGCTACAATTTTGATAGGCGTAGGAAAAGGTGAAAATGTTATTATACCACGGATCCTATATTCCCACAGATCTTCCTTTTCAATTCAAAGGTTGCAGTTCCTATTAAGCTCAGTTTGCAATGACAATTAATAAAGCGCAAGGGCAAACGTTACAGGTAGCGGGGTCAACTTAGAAAACCGTGCTTCTCTCATGGTCAGCTGATATAGCATGTTCGCGTGTGTCAAATGCCAGAATCTCCACATTCCCGGAATGGAAAAACATATAACATTGTGTACAGTAGCGTCTTAAAATAGTGTTCGGTTAGTTTTTTTTCCAAAATTCCCACAATCAATTAATCATTCCCACAGATCTTCCCTTTCAATTCAAATTTCCTATTTAGCTCAGTTTCTTTTCAATTCCAAATGCTGCACCTCTGACGGACCTATTAAGCTCAGTTTCCTTTCAACTCAAAAGGCTACATCTCTGACGGATCTTTTATTTGGCTCAGTTTCCTTTCAATTCAGAAAACTGCATCTCTGACGAATCAATTTAGCTCAGTTTCTTTTCAAAAGTCTGCATCCCTGACGGATAATTATGCTCAGTTTCCTTTAATTAAAAAAATATCCCATTTTCATCTGGAATAAACAGGCTATTTTCATGCTTTCCTGTACGCTGCGTTTCAAAACATTTAAATAGGCTGACGAATCAATTTTGCTCAGTTTCCTTTTAATGGCTGCATCTCTGACAAATCTATAAAACTCAGTTTTCTTTCAATTCAAAAAGCAATGGATAGTTCAGTTTAGTTAGTTTCCCAGTGACCATGCGGGCGAAGCCGCGGGTAACAGCTAGTAAATCATAAATGGTACTTATAACTTAAGTTAACCTAGTAACCTTTTACAGGTGATGCAAAACATTGAACAGGTATAAAAAAAATAATTAATTACGAAAAACTAAATAATTAAAAAATTGTGGCTATTATTAATAATCATAAAATAATTTTAACTAAATATATTAATCAAGGTAAATACGATATACTGGCAGGTTGCAGATTTATTGTACGGCGGCTATCACTTAACATGAAGTGAGACACATGCACGTTTGCCCCTTCACTATAAAAAAAAACAAATGCGATGTCGCCCATGAGAAATAAAATGGAAAACCTCGTTATCAGTAAAATCTAGGTTCAACCAGGTACTTTCACTAGGTGTTCGGACTTCTTTTCTACTAGGTGTCAGTCTGGGTAGGTATCACCCTCTTATCTTATTTCTGGTATAGAGAGCAAGTAGAAAACAGGCTTCTTTATTTGAAGTTGTTTGCAGGTGTCCATAGGCTGCAATAGTCACTTACCATAAAATGGACTATTAGTAAGTTTGTCACTTGAATTTTAGAAAACAAATCGTAAGTGGCTATTACCTACGAAAAATAATTTCCCACCAGCTTCAAATAAAGTACCTACATGTGCATCTTCGGCTACATAACCACTCATGTATGAAAATATCTCATAATATATAGACGAAATATCATACAGCCAGTAATTATACCAGCTCATTTACAATCAGATGGAATGTAAGTCCGTCTGTTACTTCAATTTAAAAAAAAACGTTTTTCGGTTGTCATCACTCACAATAAGGAACTGCAACATGATGGTGTTATTTTACGCTGCTAATCTGTTCGTGCGTAGACCTTCTCTATTAACGTCAATCAATTAGAGCTGCAGTCATTATACTTTGTCTTGCACTTTGTCTCTAGAGAATCCGCTACCCTTTGGCCAAGGTAAGAAGAGGGGAGATCTCCCACCGGGCATGGTGTTGAGCCCGGGGAACGGCCAACGCTCCGTGTGTTATTTCGGAGCTGTTCTATATATAGCGCATTAACTACAGTACCTTGATAGCGCGATTTAGGCTTCGGTGAGTTTGGCATGCGGCGCGACGACAGCGCCGCCACAACCGCATATCATCCCGTGGGTGTTGCAAGAGACGACTATGGGAGGTGTTCGCGGATCCCATGGCTCCGATACACGGTGGTATTACCATCTCGTTTACGTCATACGTAAAATACCCAAACTGTCGTTAGTTTACCGCCTGCCAATTGTAACGAATGTAGCAAATACTCCATACAACAGCAGAGACCCAATTACAGAAATGGACTTTAACGTGATAAAGATGACGAAGAAGACGTAAATAATTATACAAGAGCTAGTTCAGGTAAAACCTGTATGTATAAGAAATTTTAGAAATGTGTAAAACCTATGTCCTATAGAAGTAAGAGGAAGACTCTATTAAAGATATATTACTTCATTTTTACTTTTTGTAACTGTGAAAGCAATCACAAATAAAGTTAATTTATTGAATCAGGCTTTACTTTGCGAAAATCTATTATATTAAAGATACGAAAATAACCGTGTGGTGGTGGTGTAAGAATACTACCTCATATCCCGTACCGAAGGTGTAGGCGACCGAGGGAAAATGATACAGGAGATAGGCAGCAGCATCTTCCCGATAACAACTCAAAATAATACAAAAGTACGGTTGCCAACCCGCTTGCCAAGCGTGGCAACTATGGCAAAACCCCTTATGAGGCAATCTGTGAGGGAGGCCTATGTTCAGCAGTGGACTTTTATAGGCTGTAATGGAATGAATGGATGAAAATAATCTACAAAACATCCCCGTTAAAATGAGTGTAGTAGTGTTGGTGGGAGGGGTGTTGGGTGAAGTAGTGCCAGTGAACTATCACTAGTACACAATTGTGTTGAGATAGATGTTTTTCAAACTAGTTAAATCACGCCATTTTATTTTCACAAATCTTTATAATTTCTTCAATTTTTATCTTTGACAAATAAACTTCTTAATTTAAAAAAGAAAAGCAATTTTTTTTTACTTATTATAAGCCAGTGCTTGACCACAATCCCTCTTGGTGGTAAGGGGTGATGCAGCCTTAGATGGTAAATCGCACTGTCTTAGCGTAACAAAAGCCTATTCACTCTTGCCTTGAAGACGCCCAGATTGTATTCGGACGGAAAGATAGACGCCGGCAAATTATTCCACTCCTTTGCTGTACGCATTAGAAAAGATGAAGCAAACCGTTTGGTTCTAATGCGTGGAATATCGACAACAAAGGGATGAAAACCCGCCAACCGCCTGGTAGTCCGATGGTGGAAAAGAGAGGGAGGAATTAAAGTGTGTAATTCCTGCGCACACTCACCGAAATGCATCCTATAGAATACCGAGAGACTGGCCACTCTGCGCCTGTGCTCGAGGCTGACAAGATTAGTTTCAACCAAATCAAGGTCACCAATGAGCCTCTTAGCTCGTCTCTCCACTGAGTCTAACGCTGCCAGGTGGAATTTTGCAGCACCAGCCCATATGTGACAGCAGTACTCCATGCACGATCGGACTTGCGCTTTATATAAGGTAAGAAGCTGCCCCGGCGTGAAGTACCGCCGCACCCTTGCAAGGACACCAAGTTTCCTTGCGGCTGCTTTGGATCTGGACTCAATGAAACACCCATAGTTGAGGTTCGGAGATAATTCAACCCCTAACAACTGAAGGCGGTCAGTGTACTCCAAGGAAACATTCCGGAAAGTAGGAGCCAAGGTGAGCGGGCTCCTTTTAGCGGTGAAAAGACACGCTTGTGTTTTGGAGGCGTTAAATCTCACGAGATTGGTATCGCCCCATTCGAAGACTGCCTGTAGTGTGAGACTCCCACGCTCAACCATAGCCTCTCTTTCTAACTGGATTTGATCCCGACTGGCTCGGGCACCTGGTTGGTATCTCTCCACAACTGTGCGGAGAGTTACGGAGAGAACGGACCCCTGAGGAACATCGGCGTTAGTCGCCACAGCATCGGATGAGCAGCCATCGACGACGACCCGGAGAGACCGTTCACTCAGAAACTCCTTCACCCAGGCAATCAGGCCAGGGGCAATCAAGCCATACACTGAAAGCTTGCCCAATAGACTAGCGTGCCAAACCCTGTCAAAAAAGGCCTTCGAAACATCGAGGGAAACAACAAGGGCTTCGCCACTGTTCTCGAGGGCTTCGCCACATATGTGAGTGGCATACGCTAGAAGGTCCCCAGTTGATCGATTTCGGCGAAACCCGTACTGGTGATTACTGAGGAGATCATTTTGCTCTAGGTATGCCATGAGGTGGGCGTTCAATATTATTATATTATTCCTTTCGTTATTATCTTCTTCAAATTCTTTTCATGACATGTTACAAAAGCTATTTTGTTTTATTGCTACCATATTTTTCACGTCATTGTAATACAATGTTTTTTGGCACCAAATTCTGTACGTTCAATACGATAGTTGAATCCAAATTTATTCGTTTTGTGTGCTGATGTTATTGACGCAAGCGAAATGCCATACATACGGTATTTTTTCTTTATCTTAAATGAAATGTCTAAAATAAAACAAAATTCTAACTCAGTTTAATAAAATATTACAAAGAACCTACACATCAAGCGATATAATAATTATTTTTATTTAACTGGTTGTTAACAACAAAGACGTTTAAAGTATTTTTTTCTTTTGCTTATTTAATTCTAAAATATATTGTCAATATATTCATTTGAAGTAAGTTGGAGTACACAGTTTCGCCATGATATTTATTTTATGTTTTTTATAGGATAAGGGTGACAAGCGAGCACACAGTCCACCTGATGGTAAGTGGTTGCTGTGGCCCATAGACATCTACATCTATTCTTGTTTGCGAATCAAAATGCAGATATGCATTTTCAGCCGTGAGGACTAAGATAGAATGCCTCTTTTCCAGTAAAAAGGGTCTCCGGTTCTCTACACTCACCATTCGTAACACAGCAGCATTAAGCTGCTATTTCACGCTGTTTTTTATGTTTTTATTTTATTTTCATATTATGATAATTTTCTTATTGCCAAAATTTTCAACAAACGAAACTTTGATATTCATTATAAAAAATACTTACAGAATAAAAGTCATCCACAAGAAACTTAAATGAAACTAAACTAGACGATATTACATATTCATAAGAAATTTCATTTATCATGGTTATCAAAACTAACATTAATATAAAAAAAATACAAGACAGCTTATGTAAAGCTTTGGAAACAAAGTTCTTTAATGTACATAAAATATAATTAAATTTAAATTTTACAATATTTTTCTCTTAAATAAAAAAAAACATGTTAATACACTTATTACAAAAATCCCTTAGTTTAATAAAACAGAATGTAATTTTGATTTAAAAGTGCTATATTTAAACTTCCTGATTTTAATGAGGTATTGAAACAATGAAACCACGATTGCATTATGCTGAAAGTAAAGCACAGGCGATATTTGTTACCGCTTAATTAACATGCTTAATAAAATTATTTATTATCAAAATGCAATTTTATACCTATAACATTATAAAATCTTTCAAATAGTTATTAAATCCGTCTAGTTAGGCACCATCCTCTAACCTATTGCAGCCGCCAAATAGTAGTGCTTGTACTTGTGTGTTTCGGTCTTAATTGAAGTATAGAGAGCCATTGTAATTACAGGCTGTGCGGCATTCCATCTTATTGCTCATAGATGGCAACGCAAGTATAGCTTTCTTTGTTTAAAGTTGTCTGCAGATGTTCATGGACTGCATTAGCCACTTACTATCTAGCTCTAGCTCACTGTGAGTTCGTTTGTTACTTCAGTTTTAAAAAGTAATAGAAAAACCATTGATCCTGCGCCTGATCCCTCTCCGGTCGTGACAGATGAGAGTGAGAGAATAGAGAGTGCACATGTGCTTGCACACACAATCGTGTACAATTAATTTAGACCTTACAAATACTTTTTTATACGTGGTAGAGCCATGCTGCAGCTATATTAGTAGTATAGTTGTAGCACGAATGGGTCGGCTCGACCGGGGAAGGACCACGCTCTCACAGAATACCACCGTAAAATAGCAGGTTAATGCTGCTGTGTTTCGTATGGTGAGTGTAGAGAACCGGAGACCCTTTTTACTGGAAAAGAGGCATTCCATCTGAGTCCTCAAGGGTGATAACGCATCTGCATTTTGATTCTTTATTGAGGATAGATGTAGATGTCTATGGATCACAGCAACCACTTACCATCAGGTGGACTGTGTGCTCATTTGTCACCCTATCCTATAAAAATAAAAAAAACTTGTTCTGTGCGGGATTCGAATCAACCACCGCACGCCGTAATTCAATAATAAGCCACTGCACCACGGAACCGTCGATTTTGTTAAAATGTTTGTATGATACGCAATTTAAGAAATTTATGTAAGTTGTAACTGAGGCTACAGGTTAGTGATATTGTTTACGATTCTCTGAGTCTCTAAGTAACTGTATGTTAATATACACAGGGGTATAACTACCAAAGAACAGTAGAAAAGTACCAAGTACCCAAGGGCCTCGGGGATATTATTTGTTAGGAAGCCTTATTTATTTACTACCCCGGGGCACTTTCCCAGCTACGAACGAAGGTTCATAGAACATAATTTTCTGAGACTTTCACTTTTAACTATTGGTCGGACTCATGTTTAGTAGTAAGATGATTACGGGCTAATGAAGAACTAACTAGCAATATAATAATTGACTATTAACCTAAAGTAAAAATATCAAAGTATTTTATTAAAACATTTTTTGTATTTCCTCCTTGAAGGTTGTCTAGCCTTTTGCAACTGAGGTGACTTTGTCGTTAACATTCGACTGAGGTGTAGTCTGTCAGACGTCACTTTATACAGCATGATTCGTGCAAAACTTTTAGAAATAGGTAAAAAAAAACTCTAGTTTTATTTTATGATTAACGGGTTTATGTATAACGAAAAACAAAAGAATAAGGATTCTCAATAAAAAGAAACGAGCTATTTGCAATCATTTAATGAGATCAATTTTTTAAAGATATTTACGCTTAATCATACAAAACTAAAAAATAGTCTAAATAATCAAACTCATATAAAACAATTAATGTTAAACTTTTAAGCGTTCTTCTATAGTGCTAAAACAAAAACAAAAAACAACAAGATCCCATGGATCATTAAGACACAATACAGTTTCAAAGTTGACCCTAAATCTATAAATTAAGTTTACAGTCTTGACAAAGTGGAGAAGAACATTGCAGGCAAATTGGCTTTTTACATGCACGGAAGTGGTATCTTGTTTGCCTTTTCAATAATACTGCATAGCTTCCTTCCAACAGGTCCTGGAAGCTCTGCCACGGGTTTAGGGGGAGGCAAATCCTTGCCTAAAACTCGCGTTATAGTAAGACGGAGTTCTCTGGACTGCCTGTCATTATAAACACGTTCTTTTGAGCTAGAAAGAACAATTTTCGCGCCAAAGATAAGTCCTCTCTTCGCAGTTCGGCACCTGGACAATTTTGGTATAAGACAAATGAATTACCGTTACCGTTACAGCCTATTAAAGTCCACTGATGAACATATGCCTACCCCATAGATTGTCTCATATGAGGGATACTTGTCATTGTTGCCACGCTTGGCAAACGTGTTGGCGACCGTAGTTTTTATTTTTAGTCATTATTAGGAATACGCAGCTGCCCATCTCCGGATTTGTTTCCCTCTGTCGTCTATTATGACACCCACGGGATGATATGGGGTAGTGGATATTTCTTATACCGCCACTACACAGCATTAGTACAAATGCATTAGTACAAGCTAAATCCAAAATTCTGTAATAATTGCCAAAGGCCAACGACGAGTTTTGCGAATTTTGTTTTGAAAATTTTTGTATAGTTACAGCCTATAACATACTCCTCTCACTTCTGAGAGGGTTTAAAGGCAAGAAAGTGTCCACCGTGCTGCCCCAATGCGTGTTGGAGAACTTCACATGTCTTCGAAAATAATTTTTTTTGTCAGACATGCAGGATCACGATGTTTTTCTTTACCTTTTCTTTACCGGATAAAATTTTCATAATGTTTATGTGTCCACTCTTCAATTTTATTTATATGTATACTAGCGATCTGCCCCGGCTTCGCCCAGGTGATTTCTCGATCTTGACAACGGCGCTTTCTACCGGGTCTAATTGTGAATCTAAACCATCCAGGGACCATTCAAACACATACAAAAATCATCCAAATCGGTCGAGGCGTTTAGGAGGAGTTCAATGACATACACGTTATGAAGTATAATTATATAAAGTAGATAAGTGTGTAGATAAATGTATGTATTTGTTTTTCTTAGTTGTGTGGTAAAAGTATTGTATTGTTTTGTAATAAACAACTTTTAACATTCATGCTATAATTAACATATAGTTATATCATATGTTTTAAAGAAAGCTTATCATATAATACAAATTTAATTTCAAATGATCTCGAGAATGTGTACATTTTTGAGGCTTTTTTTAATACTAGTAATGGTGTTAATATTACTAATATTCGTTTAACCCACTTCTTAAAATGCTTGTGTTACGAGTGGATATAATAACAAAAAACAACCATAAAAACAACCAATTAAAAAGTCATACTTACTTACCCGTTTCCTAGGAAGTCACAAAACAGTAGTTTCGTAAGTTCAATTGTACAAAAATAAACGTTTTTTTTTAACAATCAATAACTTGTCGATTGGTATCAAATCAAAAATCAAAATTACTTGTATTCAAATGTAGTAGGTAAGTAAGTGTAAAAAGAAAAGTATCGATAAACGATAATTGCACCTTGTGGCCACCCTATTTATTGCTTTTATTATTTTCGCCATTTTGGAATTTGGAAGTTTGGCTTTCAGTTCACCGCAATTCTTCCAAAATATAGGTGCGTTTCACTGCTTACGCGCATTGCTTCAAGTGATTTATTTTTCGTAAGATAAATACGATTAGTCCAACAATTTTTTACGGTGAAATAGACACTTATTAGGTAATTGACTTTGTATGTGTAAATAGTGTTTTTAAGTACTTTTATTTTTATTATTTTTTCACTGTGATATTGACACTACTTGACTTTTGTGTGTACGTGTTGGCGGCGGAAAATGCCAAGACAGCAGCATTTTTACAGTGCGGCAGAGTATACAGACATGGTTTTATTGTATGGCGAATGCCGCCAAAATTTAGCGTTAACTCTGCGTTCTTATTGCGAGAGAGATACGGCGCAACTCGCGTCTGCCCTACTAGCGTCCGGACAATTTTAGGTGCTGTCCAAAGAATCAGGAAAAATCAGCGCATAGTGCCCAACACTCATGAAGAAGTTGCTCCGCGTAATTTTCCACTCTCGTTCGAACAACGAGTCTTAGACCATTTCGATCGGAATCCAACCTGCAGCCTTAGACAAGCTGGGCGTGTGTTTAGAGTGAGGCATAGAACAATACACCTAGTGCTGAAAAGGAACAAACTACGTCCTTATAAATATGCTAAGGTGCAGGCGCTGCTGCCCCGTGATAAGCCGATTAGAGAGTCTTACTGCCACTGGGTACTGGAAAAAATGTTCAAGACCAACGTTTCCTATCAAATGTGTTTTGGACAGATGAAAGCACAAGCTCGAAACGGCATATGGAACCAACAAACCATGCTTCACTGGAGCCATACGAATCCCCATTTATTTAGGGAATCAGCTCATCAATACCGATTTTCCATTAATGTTTGGGCAGGCATTCACGGAGATCAAATAATTGGCCCTATTTTTATTGACGGAAACCTGAATGCACAGAAATTTCTCAATATTCTTAACGGCACAATAACAGAATATTTATAAGGATTGTCTGTGGCGGCTTACGAGCGGGTATGGTTCCAGTTAGATGGAGCTCCTCCACACTCCGTACTCCTCGCGAGAGAGCGGCTTAACACCATGTTCGGCGAACAATGGATAGGGCGCTATGGCCCTCGCAGGTGGCCAGCTCGGTCACCTGACCTCATTCCTCTAGACTTCTTTTTATGGGGCTTTATTAAAAATGAGGTGTACTCAAAGATCTCCGAAACCGAAGATGAACTGCGCAATCGTATTGTTGCCGCCTTTGACAAATTAAAAGCCCTGGCTCTGGATCCTGAACGAAATTTGTTGAGCAGGCTTCAGGACAACATTATGCGGCGATGTAACTTGTGCATTCAAGAACGTGGCGGACATATTGAAAATTTTAAAATTTAGTGTTCCATTAAATGTTGCAACTAATATGCAATAATATTTATTTCGTTCAGTTCCATTTTCGCGAAATAAAAAAGTGGTGGTCAAAATACCTAAACAGTTTAGTGAGTAAGTTTTTATTTCGTCGCACATTGTCAAACGAACCAAAGGCCGTGGCGACAATAACGCTGCCTGCAGCCAACCACCATGCCACCCGCGTGCAACGTTGCCACTCTTCCAAGGGGTCAAGGTACGTAGTCTAAACAGAGTGTTTAATTTTACTGAATTTATTTTAATATTTATTTTGTTTGAAAATTACACTTTTTTATTTTACGGGTCTTTATTATATATATTTAATATTTAATTTTTCTACACTTCTATGGACTAGTATTACTTGTGGTTTCATTTATTGCATATAATGTGAATTCCTTACTGTATAAAAGCTGTTTCATTGAGGTCGAGTTGCACCAGCCCCCTATTGTATTTAGAAATATTATCAAGGAGATATATGAAACTGGGTGCTTGACATCGTTCGTAACAGTTATAAAAAAATATGAAGGTAATAAAACGATAAATTATAAGCACAATTAAAAGGTTTTTAATTCTGTAATCTATGGGACATTCATAAAACATTTTTTTAAACTGAAAAACGAAAACTAACGCTTTTACCATAGCAAAAACAAAACGTCTTTAAATATTTTTGCATTCGATAATGAAGGCTATTTTTGTAAAAAATAAGCCTTCATTATAAAAGAAATCATAAAATTAAAATATTGATGCAAATCTGAAGAGATTAATACTGAATTAAGGAAATCAATTTAGAAAATCAATTGAATAGACCATTTTATTTAACTAAAAAAACGTTTGAATAATATCTGGTCGTTGATCATTGCCTGTTCCGAAGGAGATTTAACTTTATAATTTCGAGTTTCAACTTTTCATGCGCATTTGATATTGTGGTTGTATTTGTGAATATATTTCGTGTTTTTACTTTTGTGGATTAATTTAACTTGACCCTTGGCGTTTCTCTCGCATTACAGGACAGTAGATTGTTGCGCCCACATAATGACAATAATGTGGTACTTGGGTTTTGGGAAGAATAGAACAGACAATTTACAGCCTCCGGCTGCTTTTGTAGATGATATTTTATTAATAATTGCAAAAAATAATTAAAAAATTAAAAAGGTTAACATTTATAATACATTATTTTCATAATAACTACAAAACTGCATTATTTTGTATCCTTTTCAATTTATTTAAACAACTTATTACAGCAACGAGTGATTTTATTACATAACCTACAAATAATAAAACATAAAATAAAAAAAAACCCCAGGTCCTACAAAAATATGATTTTTTGACATAAATAGCAAATATTTAAATCTTCAAAATAAGATTTATTTGAACTTTGTTCACGCCGGGCCCAAGCTTGTATGGAACCAAGTTCATCTCCTTTAAAAGAAACTTCAAGCGTTAAACTTGGTTAATGTTAGCAAACTTTAAACGTTAAACTTGGTTAATTTTAGCATACACCCAAAAACTTTAATCGAATGAAACGAAAAAACCATTTCGCTTTACAATAGTTATTAGGTTACAATAAAACAACTCGGTATAAACTACGGGAATATTGTCAGAGCACTGTTCTTCTACCAGTATTTTAAAAAATGACTAAAAAAGTTTTTATTTCTTTAGTTAATCTTAAGAAAAAAAAATTAAATTCGAAACAAACATGTATAAGTAGAGAGAAATAATCTTCTTTTTCTCTTTAATAAGCCTAATTTTGATTATCATTCAATTTTTAAAAACAAAACTATATTGAATGTTGAGGCCACAAAGCCGCATTATAAGTGTGCCTTGCAATCAACCAGCGCAGTCCTACTTCTTTCATATTGACGTCTACTTGCATTGGACACATAAAAATAAAGAAATACGAGTATTATAAAATCATTATTAAAATTATTATAAGGATTTCTTATATTTACGCGAACACTACACATTGAATAAAATTACTTTTACGAATTTTATCGCGTTTAATTAACTTGCTATTTCCAGTCCGTACTGGTTTACATAATGATTTCTTATATTTACGCGAACACTACTAACTACACTGTAAGTTCATGCAAGCTCAAAGACCACTGATTATAATATTCGATTATAATGAAAGTACTACATAGTACTTAAATGACTGGGGCTGCAGATTTCAGCTGCCTGCAATTTCCGAAGGGTAATTTTATTTGATACGATCTGAATTTGAGCAATTCAACAGCAACAATAATCGGTGCTCTTACCAAATTACTATTGAAGTTAACACAGGATCAGTTCCTAAATCCATATAAAACTCAAGTTGGGTCGTAAATATATGTATATGTATGTATAGAGTACTGTTGCCAAATTCATGTTGGCGCTGCTCAGAATAAAGTGACTTAGTGGAAGGATGAGTGCAGAGCAAGATCAGTCTGCGACGTTTCATTTATAGACAAAACAGCAGTTTTGATTGACGTCATACAGTCGGATAATTCAAATAAAACATGCTTGGTGTTTGTAAAAAGCGACAGAGGGAAACTAAAACAGGAGATAGGCGGTGGCATACTGATCCTGATAACAACTCAAATAAATAGAAAACTGCGGTTGCCAACCCACACGCTAAGTGTGGCAACTATGAAAATTGTCCCTCCTATAAAGCAATGAAAACTATGGGGGAAAGTCAGCATTCAGAGTTTAACAGTGAACTTTGATAGGTTGTAATGATAAATGATGATGATGAACGTATTAGGTCGGGGAAAAAGTTTCTTCGTATTTTATATACAAATTCAAGACATTTTTTTTTTCAAAGTTTAATTACATTTAATTATTATATATATGTGCCAGTTTGTTCGATAACTTGTTGGCATCTTGTAGGTAGTAACATAATCCCGTTGCTGAGGAAATCTTGGGATTTTTGATCAAAAAAATGCGACAAGTAGTTTTAACAATCCTCTTTTGATGTTAACTTAACACTAGTCAAAGAATTCTGAAGAGATCGAAACACGTAAAACTAAGGGTGCAAGGTCAAGACTATATGGTGGATGCATTAAAAACTTCCCAACCAAGCTCTCTCAATTTTTGCAGAGTGGCCAAAGATGTGTGTGGTCTGGCGTTATCATGATGAAAAACCACTCTTTTTCTGTAGATCAATTCCGATCGTTTTTTCTCAATTTCTTGCTTGAGTCTCATTATTGGTTGGCAGTAGAGATCCAAATAGATGGTTTTGCCCGGCGGTAGAAGGTTATAATAAACGACGCCCTTCCAATCCCACCATATACAGCATCACCTTATTGTGTATTAATCCGGGTTTCGCTACAGTCTGTGGAGTTTGACTACCCTTTGACCATGATTTTTTTCGCACGTTCTTGTCGTAGGTGATCCACTTTTTATCACCAATGATCAATATTTTCAAAAATGGTTCGGTTTCATTACGTTTCAATAGAGAATCGCAAATGAGTACACGATTCATTAGGCTTCTTCCTGTGAACTCGTGTGGTACCCAAATATCGAGCTTTTTTGTATAGGCATACTTTTTCAAATGGATCATCAAAACTGTTTTGTGGTCACTCCTCATTTCCTCCATTCCTATGTTGTAACTAATAATATGCCGATCTTGCTCCACTTTTTCAAAAATGGCATCGACTATCCGTATGAGGGCGACCAGAGCGAGCTTCATCTTTATCATCAAAATTCCCGGGCTGAAGACGCTTGAACCAACTTTGTGCTACTCTTACTTACAAATGTTTTTCGCGGCTTGAGTGGTATTTTTCCCTTTTTTGTAATAAAACTATAGAATGTATCGAATTTCTTCGTTAGGTACACTTATTTTGGCGGACAAAAAACAATAGAAAAATGGCGGGAAAGTGTTATTTACTTTTTCTTTTTCTTTTTCTTAATCTCCTATATGTATTGATATTAAAACCAGCCATATACAAACAGTGCAACCAAAGAGATTTTTCTTCAATTTTATACAAACAAAATACAAAGAAACTTTTCCCCGTCCTATTATAATACAAAAAATCAATGAATTCTTGTCTTGGAAACAAATATAACTTGTACTTTACAATATATTTTGCTTATTTGCTTGCTTCTACTACTATTTACCAAATATTTTTAATATTACCAATTTGGATTGCTTCCAAACTTATTCGTGGTGCGACAAAACAGATAAAACGGAAACGTGTGATTTAAATGTTTTTTGTTCCGCACTTTTGAAAATAGAAAGTAAAGTTACGTAATTGATTAAAGCACGCAATTGAGGGAGGGCGGGAGGTGCTCTTCAAACTAGGTAAGACACATCATTTTATTTTATTAAGCGGATATTGGCAAAGTAAATATTTACAACTTTAAAGTAAAGTTTGCCTATATTGGCTATACACTCATCTCATTTTAAGAGGGTTATTGACCAATAAGTCCGCCGCAATGCTCCAGTGCGTATTGTCAGGCTTTTCTTGGTGACGAAATATTTCATTCATCAGGTTTTATAACGTTGTAATCCTTCTTCGCTGAGAACGTGGTTAATATCATATAATAATAATAAGACAAACGCTAAAATAAAATTGGTATTTTCAACTAATCAACATAATCGCAATAAAATATGTATAATGACTAAAGATGTAACTGGACCCTGGCCAAGATCTCTAGGGCTAAATACAGAATTTTCACACTTCATTGACTCTATTGGAACCTTACCAAAACAATTTTAGGAAAGAGTTTGTACGAGCTTATTGCCATAGAATATGAAAGTTGCTGCTTCTGTTTACAATATAAACGTGGTAAATTTTATGAGGAAATACAACGTGTTCACTTCATGAATGCCGTTACCTCCCGCCGCGCTCCCTCATACCGCGCCTTAAGCTTCGTAGTACCGATAGCAACGCTACTGTTTTTGTTGTTGTTTTTGTTACTGTTGATTTTTTGTTTCTGTTGACTTTTTACGTTCGTTAATTTGTGATAAACACAGAATGGGGTGATAGCAGTGATACAGAAACGAACGATTGCGATAAAATAACTGGTATCGAAGTTATGGATGCGTAAATATCTACCTACCAGTCTTTGTTCGCGCCTTTGTAAATAATTCATTTAAAATTATACATTTTAAATGAAATATTAATTATTAAAACTATAGTAAAATATTTTATTTTATCGAACACGTTTCTATTCAGTGTTATTATTTTACTTTACTAACTATATAAATTATTCAATAATATGCAATTTATCAATTTGCTTGCCTTCCATTTCTCTGTAGAGGGCAACAAACGAAAAATCGAACTTCTTACAATTAATAGTTTTGTAAACGGTACCGTCAGCTGTGATGTCATAACGGTCGACTACGCAAACTCGAAATGAACGCGTAGTATATTCATATAATTTTTGATAATTTAAAGAAATATATTATATATACCGGGTGTCTGTGAAACGCTCCCGAAAACGAAGAAAGATGATAGTACTAAGGATACCTATGATGATGGGTCACAAAGAAATTCGATCCCGAGGAAAAAAAATCATCTTTTCACAACGTTTTATTAACTTTATTCACGCTCCATCATGTTAGTACAGTTAAATGAAACGATATTTCATTTAAGAAATCATAAAAATACTTAAACATAAAACCAGCAGTGAAACTTAAAAAAGAAAATCAGCTGACAATAGGGTCAATATCCTCGCGGGCGCCGAACTCTTATCTAGATCGGTACGAACCAATGAATTAGGTATACTACTCATTCTACCCTTCCCTTTCACATACACGCTGCCTCGTGTTGCCTCGCGCTGTGGAGTTTACACATGCTTCAAGGACGTTACCTCGTGCGCATTTGTTTTGGCGGGATTGATTAATAATTTTAGTTTTTGAGACAGTTCCGTGTTGACTATCACGAGCGATAGTTCAATTGTTTTGTTTATTAAATTATTGTCGTTATTACTTGTTATTTATTAATTAATGATATTGTTCTTGTTGTTACGTTTTGTGTTTTTTGTTTTGTTTTAATAATGCCTAACGCGTAGTTACGTTTATAGTGCTCGTGAATACGGCAACATGTTAATGTGCCTTGGAGAATCTCATAAGGCCACGGAGGATCGGTAAGCTGTTTCATACTTTTTTAAATAACTTAGTACTGAACTGATCTGAATAGGTACATAACTGAATACATCAGAATAATAAACATACCTACAATGAATAAAAAGCATGACTCTAACCTTGTTAACATTTTATTTAAGTATTTTTTTCATTAGCGGGGAATCGAACCAGTTATTTGGTTTATTTAACCTGTGAATTCGAATTAAAGTGGCTACGTGGAGACAAGCACAGTGGCAAAATAGTAGGTTAAGTAGATAATTTAGGAATTTAGACAAGTGTTGTAAATTATTAGGTATTGTGGTACCATCGCTAGTTGCGGGCCACGTGATTTCGGCGTTCGCGTGTACATTGACCCCCTAGTCAGCTGATTGTAATTCAGTAATTCCACTGCTGGTTTTATGTTTCAGTATTTTCATGATTTTTTTGATGAAATATCGTTTCAATTAACTGTACTAACATAATGGAGCGTGAATAAAGTTAATAAAACGTTGTGAAAAGATGATTGTTTTTTCCTCAGGATCGAATTTCTTTGTGACCCATCATCATAGGTATCCTTAGTACTATCATCTGTCTTCGTTTTCGGGAGCGATAGTATCGATATATATATATATATATATATATATATATATATATATATATATATATATATATATATATATATATATCGATACTCGACGACTTCCAGCCTCCCGAACAAGCCGGTTTCCGAAAAGGCTTTAGCACCATAGACCACATACATACCCTTCGGCAAATTGTACAGAAGACCGACGAGTACAATCTGCCACTTTGCCTGCGTATGTGGACTATGAGAAAGCTGATTCCGTCAAATTGGGCGGTGCAGTCCCTTCAGCGGTGCCAAGTGGACTGTCGGTATATCGAGGTGCTGAAGTGTTTGTACAGTAGGGCTACGATGGCTATCCGAGTACAGAACCAGAGTACGAAACCTATCCAACTGCAGAGGTGTAAGACAGGGTGACGTAATATCCCCGAAACTCTTCACCGCTGCATTGGAAGACGTTTTCAAGCTACTGGACTGGAAAGGATACGGTATTAACATCAATGGCGAGTACATCACTCACTTCGATTTGCCGACGATATAGTCCTTATGGCAGAATCGCTGGAGGACCTAAGCACTATGCTCAATGACCTCAATAGTGTCTCCCAACGGATAGGTCTCAAGATGAACATGGACAAAACAAAAATCATGTTTAATGTCCATGTCACACTATGCCGGTAGTTGTTGGGAGCACTAAGCTCGAGTTGTTGACGAATATGTTTACCTGGGACAAATAGTCCGACTAGGTAAATCAACTTCGACCGAGAGGTCAATCGACGGATTCAACTCGGCTGGGCAGCGTTCGGGAGATTACGACCCATCTTCTCGTCAGGCATACCTCAAACCCTCAAAACTAAATTGTTTAACCAGTGCGTGTTGCCAGTGATGACATACGGAACTGAGACGTGGTCCTTCACTGCTGGCCGTATGAAGCTCAAGGTCGCTCAGCGAGCTATGGGAGAGCTATGCTCGGGGTTTCTCTGCGATAAACTTAGAAATGAGGATATCCGCAGTAGAACCAGAGTAACCGACATAGCCCAAAGGATTAGTAGCTGAAGTGGCAATGGGCCGGCCATATAGCTCGAAGAACCGACAACCGATGGGGAAGAAAGGTTCTCGAGTGGCAGCCTCGTACCGGCAGGCGAAGTGTAGGGCGTCCCCACTAGATGGGTGACGACCTGGTAAGACATGCAGGAAGTCAATGGATGCAGGTGGCTCGGGACCGTGCTTTGTGGCATTCCGTGGGGGAGGCCTATGTTCAGCAGTGGACTTGTGAAGGGCTGTAATGATGATGATGATGATATATATATATAAAATTGCTGGTACGTCTTTTATTGATCAAGGAACTGCTGAACGAGTTGAATGATTGAGACCATGTTCACACTATGTAATATTCGTTTTGTCTAAACGATGATAAATAGCTATACTAGGATCAGATAGATGGCAATGTTGTCAAGTTATTAAGAAATGATATATTTCGATATTTATGTTAACACTGTAAAAAGTCTGGACTTAATTCGGAATCAAATTCATCGTGCTACCTGCCGGAAAGGGCAAAAGAACGTCTGCCGGGCAAGATAGTTTTTTGTATAAATTATAAGCTGCAATATACTCTGGGTTGTAAGGTACTCGTATATTATTTGCATTAGCATCAGGCCTAAAAAACTGACGCATAATGAAATAAACATTTCGTCGTTCATACGGCATTGTTTATTTTTTAAAATATAAAATCTTACTTTAAAAACTACTACTTTGTTCACCTACTGCAACCAAGTTTTTTTTTCTTTCTGTTTTTTTTAATATGTATCTGTGTATTTATCAGCTGAGTGTATGTGTGAGTAAGCGAATAGATTTTTTTTAATTCTTGATAAGCTTAAAATATAGCCATAAGTTCTGTTGTTAAATTTTATATATATTTTTTTAATAATTTTTAGTCTTTGTTTATGTCGCGCTAAAACAATGTATAAACGTAGTATTCCTTCCTTCTTTCTTCAAAACATTTTCATCCAAATACTAAGTCTACCCAAACAAAAGAATGTAAATTCGTTGTGCGTCTTGTTGTTCGATGATGAACGGCATTACTTGCTTTCGGAGGAACAGGAGTGAAACTCAGCCAACTTCCTGACTCCGGGCTGATACTGGGAATTTCTTGTCCGAAAAACCCAATAAATGAATTTGGCTCGACCCGGGATTCGAACCCAGGAGCTCATGATCAGCAGTCGCATCTACAGGCACGAGTCAGTCAAAGTAAAAGAAACTCTGAAGTTGGTGTTACGACCGACGATTGAAGTGTGTCGATTAGAAGAATTAAAGTTATTTTTACTTTTAATTAAAAAAATTGAGGTTTTTTCGTGATTTCTGAATATCCATCGATTTTATAGATGATTTTTTTCATCACCCATTTCCAAGTGATTTTATCTAATTATGTTTGTAACATCATTTTATTTTATTGTTATGTTTTAAAATCTCTGCTCATAGTACGCCGCTTTAACTTATGTATTGATATCTAAAACGAGTTCTTTTCGGCACTATAAGTCGATAATAATATATATGTAACGAATACCTACGTAATTATAATAAATTATAATGTCTGCTTGCTGCCAAATAAATAAAATAAACCTGATCTTGTAAGTGTATATAGTTCCATACCAACATCCATATTAACTGATATGTTGTCCGTAGCTTCAAATATTCAAGTAAGAATAAAAACTAAGACTTACAAATTAATAGTGTTCTTGATTTCGAAATTAGCTTCTACCGCTAAAAAACGGCTCGCTCCTGCCCACTTACTGATGGTTATATAACACTCCTGCTGGGAATAGAAGATAATCCGCTAACTCATATCACCCCGTGGGTGTCGTCAGAGGCGACAAATGAAAACTTAAACAGAAGTTGGGTAGCAACATCAACATCAGATTTTGGATAGATTGTAATGAATTAAAAATGATTAAACGATATCTGTTTACCTTCGCTACTCTACACTAATCTAGTGAGAACACGCGCTAATAGAAGTGTACGCGTGAAACCATTGTCAAAAATACTACAACGAATATAAGGTTACATAATTGGTGACTAGATTTGTAGATCTAAATGCTTCGTATTAAATTTTTTGTGCCTTAAGACGTTAGAGTTACAAAGAAAGGTGAATTTTTCTCTGCACAAACAAAATTATGTTTTCATGAACCTACTAAAAGCTTAGGAACATTTTTCTTGCATTTAGATTACTTAGCCTAGAGACTTCAGACTAAGTAGCATGCTGCAAAAAAAAGGCTGGTGAAGGATATAAACTGCGGTTTATTATTATTGTTTGACGTTGTTTCTATATTATTTGTAGTAGCTTGTATACTTTGTATATTTGTACATTTTATTTTGAAACAATTATCAACCATAATAACTAGGGTCACATTCTGTAACATAATTATTAAAATGTATATTATGTTTTTTAATGAAAAAGGGTAGCAATGATAATAAAACAAGTAATATTAAAATTATTAAATTAGTATTAAGTAATAATAAGTCTAAGGGATAAGTAAAAAAAAGACATTTAAATATTACGGACGTAAAGTACCCTTGAGCACAGAATAAATAATAGTACTACGTACAGAAGTTGCACTCTTTTGATGTTGACTGCTTGCCGAAGTTTTAATAGTCTACATATTAAATGAAACTAATTTTTACGGATTATATCGCGTTTAATTTTAACTTTTTAATTCCCGACGCCTACATAGTTACTATTAATCAGATAAATCGCGCACGCAATCTAAATAAAACTTTATCGCTGCGCGCGAGTGTGCGTATCTTTTCTCCTTACTACGTCAAAACGGACTTTCCGTGGTTGCTAAGGGACTTATTTTTAGAAAGAAATACATCGACTGGGAGGTTGCGCGAGGTGTCTCGGATTGTTGGTCGATTTCCTCTAGTCGGGATCTTGTTCTTTATTTTTTCTAGTCCTCTTGTAGATGGTTCTATCTGTGGTTTTGCGGCAGAGTGTTATAAATTGTAGCACTCTGGCCGTAGCTCGCAATAAGCGTTCCCATCTAGTAAACTTGACTGGATCGTTTCTTCGACAGTTTCTCGGAGCTGGTGTGATGGTCAAGGATCTTTCCGCGCCCGTAGGTTCGGAAGACGTAGTCGTTGACTTCTTAACTGACGTTTTGACGTTGATAGGCATCTTGACAACTCTTTTCTTCCAGAGGTGTGTATTCTCTATGTGCCCGTCTTCTAACTTTCCGGGGCTGTTGTTTAGCGTGTTCTCAGCTTTCTTCTCTTCAGCCTTCCTCTCTGGATTGAACTGTGGTCTTCTCGGGTTGATGATGAGAGATTTTAAAGGCAAGTATTCTTTTGGTTGCTCTTCTATCTTCTCCTCGCTCGTGGACAGCTCTTTGATTGTGTGGATGCGCTGATTCAGGACTTTGGTGTATGCCCCGTGTAGTAACCGTCCTAGTTCGGTGAGCTAAGCGATCGATTGTTACTGCGGACCTCTGCGGACTTGAGTGGCTATCAGAAGTCTCCAATCATCCTATCCTATCTGGATCCTCGGGTTGCTGGAGTTATATGTCAGCTGCTCCTTTAGGTCTTCTAAGTGATTGCACTTTGCTATGTCTGTTGCACACACAGTCTGCGGCCCCAAGTTCAGGTTTATGACCGTGCGTGCCCTGAACGGCACCTTTCTGTTGTGCAGACTCTTCAGCGTAACTTTGACTCTTCGGAACCCCGGTGAATCGAGAGTAGTGTTCCAGATAGTGGTGATCTTAAAGGGGTCCAACCGCCCTGTAGCTCCAATCTGTTCGGCGAACTCTTCATCCATTAATGAGACTGTTGACCCATTGTCCAGCAGGGCGTGTGTGTTTACAGCTCCCACCGGTCCAATTACTCATACTGGAATTATTTTTAGGTAGGCTTGATGCTTTGACACAGCGAATGAGTTGGCCACGGTTTCTTGTGGTTCCTTTTCTGTAACCTCTGTCTTCTCCTTTTTATTACAGTGGAGAAGTGGATAGTGTGCCGCGGTGCATCCTTTTATTCTACACTTGATGGTTTTGCATCTGTGTGTTTGATTTCTGTAGCGTAGACAGAGGAAACATAAATTATTTTTCTTTGCTTCATCTTTTGTTGACATCTGCTTCTTTAAATTTGTTGCTGTCGAATCCGTAGTGACCTTCTTTTTCGCACACTCTGCATCTTGGAGACGGTTTGGTAGTAGCTGCGTGTGTTCTATGTACTAGACGGAGGTTGCTCTGCGCTTCGTTGATAATTTCTGCAGGTGCAAATGCACTGCAGCAGAAGAGAGCTTGTTCGGTGATAAAATCGCTGAAGCAGCCGAGGTCTGGTCTGGGGTTGTACTTCTTGGTGTAGATTCTATACCACTGGGCGCGTAGAGAGTTTGGCAGCTTGTCGGTGAGGTGTTGTAGTAACTCTGCGTTGATGAGGTAATGGTCTTTCTTCAGTGCTCGAAGTGTGAAAACGCCTACCCTAACTTTGCTAGCGAATGTGCAGATGTCTCTAAGTGCTTCTGTACAGCATGCCAATCCTCGTAACTTCTCGGTCTCTGCTTGTGCAATTGAATCCGGGCGTCCAAATTGCAGCTCCAGCTCACGCATGATCTCATCTGGCTTAGCATGCCCGATGAGTTCTGAGCTGACTGTCTCCAAGGCTCTTCCTTGTAGACTTCTTCTTAGTCTCGCTGTGTTTTCAATATCATTGAAGTAGCCTCCTATACGGCAGCAACTATGTATCTGGTTCCGAAAGACCAACGGATTTATTTGGTTCCGAAGGACCAATGGATGCATCCGGCTCGAAGGACCAGCGAATGTGCCGGACGGGCGAAACTCGGGAGTAAATGTTGTGGAAGATACTCCGCGAGTCGCTCACGTCCTACACCTATAGGTTCCGGTGAATACTTCTACTGCCGTCTTTGTGGGTGCGGCTGGGTTACTGTCGACTGATATCCAATCAAAATCCACGAACTATAGAATACAATTGTCAAGGTAGAGACGGTTCGACTGCGGCGGAAATCTTCTGACTATTGGTTATTGACCATGGTTGTTGAATATGGTTGTTTAACTACGGTTGTTCTATATCGGTTGTTCACTATCGTAAACATAAACACTCACGCCTGTCACCCAGAGGGTAGTGCAGGGACTGGCACGATCATGACACACTTCTCTCGCCTCCTTTACATCCATATATCTACGCTCGTCGGTTAAGGGTACTCCTAATCTGGCCCATTTTCAATATATCGCCAATTTGGTCGATAAACCCTCGTCTAGGGCGTCCCTTCCCGACTCTTCCGTTCACTTCTGCAACATAAATTTGCTTTTTCACTCTTTCCTCGTTCATTCTTTCTACATGTTCACTATCGGTTGGTCATTATATTCTTCAAATGATTTCTTCAGCTGACTATTTCTTCAAATTGTTCGGTAGTAACTTACTACTACTAGTGCTATCTGCTTTTATTATCATTGTTTACTAGTTGCTATTATCAGCTACTATGCTACTAGCTACTATTCACTATATTCTATATTCAGCTACTACTTGGTTCTGCTACTAGTCACTTCAGCTACTACAATGTTACTGGGCTCCGAGGCCATAAGGTAGACTCGAGCTTTACTTTAAAGTGAGCCACTTGCCATTGTCCGTTTTGCCTCTTTATTGTATAACATTTTCACTATACAATTGTCTTAAATCATATTTTTTTTCTATACACGATTAATTCTTACGTTAATGTACTACATATTGTTAAATTGGTAATTCAGTTGTCTATTAGCACACCATAAAGGTTTCTTAATATATTGACAATGTAAAAAGTTATTAACAAAAATATCCCAAATTTTCACAATATTTGGGTACATTAATTCTTTAATTTTAATATAAGTATGAAATAAGTTTCATCACGCTAAATATTATTTTATTTCCTTAATCTTTAAACCTCAATCTAATCAAAAACCATGTTTACAATTCTTCTAGAGCATAAAAATTATTTCCATCATTTTCGGGATTAAATATTACGCAGTTAATTAACAATGCCTAGAATGTTCTATAACGTGTCGCGCTCTGATTGATCGACATTTTGTTTGTACAAATAAGAGTTATTTTCTTAACTATTACCAAACGATGCTCTATACTATAATACTAAGGTTGTAAACATGTTGTAAAATTACACTATTGCACTTTTAATATTGTTTTTTAAACACTATATTTTTAAACACTTTATGCCGTCGCGAACGCTGGTATTCTGTGAGAGCGTGGTCCTTCCCCGGTCGAACCGACCCATTCATGCTACAACTATACCAGTAATATAGCTGCAGCATGGCTCTACCACGTAAAAGTAGTGTTTTTTTAAAGTCAAACGGGATCGGCCTCAGAAAGAACAGAACGATTGCTCAGCGAAATTTACGGCGAAAGATTAGCAATTTGTTAATGCAAGCTTTACCTAAATAAATTTGCTTATTATAAATTGCTTATGTAAATTAAACATAAAGGACGAAATATAGATTACGTTATTAAAAAATTTAAAAAAGAGGCTACGGCACAACACAGAAAGTATACGCATTTTTTTTCTTTCTAACATATCTTACTTTTAGCCGAGATCAAAAGCAGGAACAAACGTCTTGGTTTCTATCAAAGACAAAACTATGTGTTTAAAAAAAACATAAAACAAAATACTAAGTCGACAACTTTCAGTTGTCAAAAGTAGCCAAACGAAAAGTTTGTTATACGTAGTAACGGTTTTCTCTAGTTCTCACACTCGGATCCTAATGTAGATTGTAGAGCTCAATGTTAGTTGAGCTTAGGAACCGCGCATAATCAACTTAACCACGGGTCGCGTGATCGATACACAACAACTTATTGCACTATATCAGAACCATTAAAGCCTTCAAAACACGCAAACTCCGTACTGTAATTTTTAATTGCATTGATTTATTTTTGCACCCTAAGCCTTTTCTCATAAAGTGCTTAATACTATGTGACAGTTAAATCCATCTGCATTCAAAGGCTTCATCATTTTTGCAAAAGTTCTTAGGTATTAGTGTCTCCATGCCACCGATACTGTGTCTGAGCCTTCATCTTTGACAGCTTTTAAAAGTCTACTGTTGGACATGAGTCCCACTTGGCAGGCGAACTGGCGATCCTTATACCAGATTTCGCAAACTTTTGATGCTGCTCTCTTGCTCTGTTTTTTTGACGAAACGGTGTGATGTATTCTGTTACACTACACTCAATAAAAAATAAATAAAAGTATCAGTACACATATTCTAATGTACAAAATACTACATATTCTAATGCAATCATAACAGTGATGAATCTAAAGATAAGATATAATTTTTTTTATATTGAAGTAACAAACAAACTAACAGTCTACCTGATAGAAAGTGGCTACTGGCTACTTAGTTTAAAAAAAGGCATGTGAAGACCACTGAGACAATACGGCGGACTCTTTTTACTCCTTAAACTCAATCAAAATAATAGGAGGCTTTTAGTTAGAATACTATCACAGCATTCATCATCATAACAACCCTCCACAAGTCCACTGCTGAACATAGGCCTCCTCCGAGGAATGCCAAAAAACACGGTTCTAAGCCACCTGCATCCTTCGACTTCCTATGTCTTAACAGGTCGTTATTCCATCTAGTGCGGGTGGCAGCCCTTTAAACATCGCTACTTTTCTATCGGCTGTCGGTTCTTGGAACTATATAGCCCGCCCGTTGTCAGTTCAGTTTACAGACCCCATGATCAACTACTTATATATAGCCTATTACTTTATTTCTTAATACATAGAAAATATAAATAAAGTGATAAAGAAACGACTATTTCTTTTAGAACTTGATACATTAATAGCTCTTACTTCCGCACCGGCAATGTTAATGGACAAGGAAGAATAAGTTATTAGTTGCGCCTAATGCCAGTTAGTAGACAGATCCTCTTCGTCGCTTTATTGGTGTTTGAATAATATTTCTTTTCAATTTATTAAAATCACGACAAAAATATGGGTTTCATTAAAATTGTCAATATTTTGATGTTTTGTGGCCAATAATGGAAATCGTATATTTCCAAGACGAACCTCAATTATGCAAAAGTTAATAATGAAATGCCTCTCTACGACTCATCGTAGTTCTCATGTTATAATTTTATTGTACTTCTTCCTACAGATGTAACTCTAGACATCGGTAGTAGATATAGATATTCATAAGTTTTATATTTGAATTTCATTTCCACAACATTATACTAATTAACTAATCTCAGAAATGACTTGAGGTCTCTGCGCAGCAGTTGGACATAACATTTACTACTTTAAAATAATTAAAAAATAATTTCGCAATTCCCTATAGTTTTCTAAGTCAGCCAGAGTCTGATAGCATAGCTTTGAACTTTCAAAATGTGCTTTGTAGTAAAACCCAACTATGAGTAAAAATATTTAGACTTTTACTTTGAGCCAATCACAATGGACGGTTTATTTATTGCCCACTTCACAGTCCATTCGGCCTTTCTTTGTGCTGGGGTGCTTGTTGCAATTTTCAACTTACGTTGAGCTATTATAATAGTAACGATTTAGCCTGCATTGCAGACTGAATTTCGATATTTCTACCCGATATTTATATATTTTGGGTATAAACTCTGTAAACAGCGATATGGATGCAATTAGCAACTGCCAATACGATTTAAATCAAGTCGGCAACAAATATTTTCTGCAACTATTACCGGGGTTATTTAAATTGCTTTCAAAAGTCGTATATAAATAACATGACAGCAGAAAAGTAGCAAATATTGCACAGAGAAGCCTTTGTTTATTTGATAATATTATATTTCTGACGGACACTGAAACTGAAAATGGCAATTGATGAATATCGATTCCACACAAAGTAACAACAAGTAGCAAGTAACACAATAGGATAAAATTACATTATGATATCACTAACACTGTAATTTAGCATTTAAAATAATATTACTTCCCTCTTTCAGCTTGAAAAAGAACACATAATCTGTAATACTTGCTAATAACTTATAGCGTGCTCAGTATACAAAATACACCAGATCATTCTGCAAAAGCAAACCTATGCTTGCATCACTTTGGAATAAAAGATTTTTGAAACAAAACCTCATAAAAATTACACAGCCTTATTGTAAATGTAAATAAACAAGATCAAGTAGTATAGGTTAACTTAAGCAGTGCAAATTAATGATACCGTTACATAACTATACGCAAGTGACTCAATATACTCATGTGGCGGGCGGTGGTCAAAAAAGCGGTAACGTACCGAAGCTTTAATCATGCTATTGAAGTTTTCGAACAACCATGTGTATATATAGAATAAGCTCCGTTGTACTTTTTTGGCAGAACATCTCTTCTATTCCTTCCAAACCCCGCCCGGCCAAACTCACGTATGCATTATCGCAATATGCTATAATGGTAACTTGCAAAAAAAATTATGTGTGCAGTTCACACGCGGTAGAAGTTAAACCTAAATATGAAATGAAATGACATAAAAAGAATATTTTCTTTCGAGTAAAATTGCTTTGCAATAGCGCCATCTACTTGATTCTATAAGTAAAATCATTTTATCTAACAAAATTTGATTGACCCCCAAGGTGGAACGTACTCTCAAGGTGGAACGTAAAATAGACGCCAGATGGCCTTAACACGACTAATTTCATATCTATGTCATTTTGTCGCAGGCTAAATCCTATAGATGTATATGTTTGTCTCTTTTTAGTGTCGCTTTTTTCGTTTCATCGAGTTTCAAATCACAACGATTCTAAAGAAGTTTTCATTTCAATAATTAACTTTATTATTAAAGCTACAGGTCTTCAGTGAAATTCTTTTATATCTTACGTGGCAATTCACGTATGCGAAGAATAGTATACTAGATTGTATGTTGGAAAATATCTTGAAACAAATACTCGTCGAACAGTCAAAGATGTTGCGCCAGTTCTTTTTTTATATATAAAACTCAAGTGACATACGAGTCTCCACTACACCTGATGGTAAGTGGCTACTGCAGTCCATGGACACCTGCAGCTAACTTCAAACAAATTAGGTATTGCGTACCTACAGACCGGAAGACAGCAGTGCAAGCACTGCTAGTTGGCGGCACCTATTTCTGCCCCTAAATAGTAATCTTATACGTGGTGTAGCCACACTGCATGTTACTTATTTCATGTCATTATAACATTTTGAAATTAAAATACCTCTTACATTATATAAAGCATATCTATTAGTGGTTGGTGACCATGTGACTCCAACCATAAATCATTTAATCACGCGTAAAAAATAAAATTGGCAACTTTCAAGCCAAGTCAGCAGTATTGCAGAATTTCCTATGAAAAAATTTACTGGCCCAGCGCCAATTTTTTTTTATTACCGTTAGGGTTAAACTACAGACAAACCAAAATTAGACAAACCTAGAAGTAGCATTGTTGTTCAATAAGGCGGCAATCGGAGACGACCGGAGAGAGATCAAGATATGGACATGACATAACAGACGGTGTGATACGACCCCACAAGACGCCCGACCGTATGATGATGAGATTGAAGCCAAACAACTTAGCACACAAATCACGTTCACGCCTAGACTGAGCGCTTCTATTACAAGAAGTAGTACTTTATTGTGTACAGAGCACATTTTATGCGTTACCGCCCAACGATGCTGTAACGGCAAATGCTGCGATCACGCTGCTGTGGTGTGAGGCGGTGTGCCTCTTCAACGAATACGATGCGTCCCTTGGCTCTAAATAAAAAAAGCAGATTCTAGTTAAGCAATGGTAAGCTTAGGTAAAGCAAGTCTCGGACCCGTTCTATTTTTCAGACTTTTTATTTTATTTAAAAATTTGTTTATTTCAAGCTCCGGCGTCCTTTAGCTTCGTGGAGTCATTGGGCAGAAAAAGTTAATTCGGCTCTTGTAAGTCAAATGTGGCCTTTTCAAATCCTTTTATAATTGTAACAAGATTTTTTGTGTTTGACTGAAAATCGAACCTACGACGGGAATATTTTTACGAGAAATTATTAATGAAATATCATTATAATTAACCATATAGTATAACGAAATAAAAATATCGTCTAAATTTCAAAAAATGAAATTTTAGAAAATTTTTCTTTTGCAATAAGTAGTATGAACTGCTTTTTTCAAGTGACGCCAAAACTATGTCTTGATACGAATTAGTCATGGAATGGATACACGGTTTCAATAAAAAATATATTTTTGATTGAATAAAACTGAGATACAGTGTTTATCGAGTGAAGTCTGAGAACAGATTGACAATAAAAATATAATATAATTTATATGTATATAGTTGGAAATAACAGGAAACAAAGGGTGTCATCTATCTTATTCTCATGAACGTCAGCAAAATTTGTTCCAGGGAGTTTTATTATGTCTTTTGCAATATTCAATATAATTTCTAAAGTTAGTTAGAAACAAAAAGAAATAAAGGGTGTCGTATAACTTATTACATACATAAACACTCACGCCTGTCACCCAGAGGTGTAGGCAGAGACTATGGACTTCCATTTGGCACGATCCTGACACACCTCTCTCGCCTCCTCCACATCCATATACTTACGCATACACACTCGTCGGTTAAGGATACTCTTAATTTGGCCCATTTTCAATATATCGCCAATTTGGTCGATAAACTTTCGCCTATGGCGTCCCTTCCCGACTCTGCCGTTCACCTCTGCAACATAAATATGCTTTGTCACTCTTTTCTCATTCATTCTTTCTACATGACCAAACCACAGAAGCATTCTTTTCTTAATCCTGGTCACAACATCATCTTGCAAACCACACTCTTCTCTTATCACAGAATTTCTCACTCTGTCATTCAGATTCAGCCCTAACATACTCCTTAATGACCGCATTTCTACAGCATTTATTCTACTCTCGTGCTTCTTCTGCCACACCCAACTTTCACTACCATACATTAAAGCAGGGACTAACATAGCATTGTGAATTGCCATAAGTGCATTTTTGGACACATTCTGATCTTCCTACAATAGAGTGTAGAGCCCCATTTACTCTATTTCCTGCGTTCACTCGTCGTTCTATATCCTTATCATATCTACCATCCCTGCTAAATACACATCCCAAATACAGAATTGAATAGCCACGGGGAAGCCACACAGCCCTGTCTGACACCTTTATGGATGCCAAACCAGTCCGAGTAGGCCCCGTTGATTCTGGCACAAGCACTCGAGCCCCTATACAGAGACTTCAATGCCTGTATCAACCCAGCGGTCAACCCAAATGAGATCAGTGTTTGCCATAACACATCCCTGTCCACTCTCTCATAAGCCTTTTCTAAGTCCACGAACGCACAAAAAAACTTTTGGTTATTGGCCAAAAACTTCTCCGCAATCATGCGCATGGAAAAAACCTGATCCGTACATCCCATTCCCTTTCTAAATCCAGCTTGCACATCCCAAATTTTTCCATCAGTTTCTTCCATAACTCTTTCAATTAACACCTTAGCATACAGTTTACCCACAATGCTAATAAGGCTGAAACCACGGTAGTTTTTACAGTCCTTCTGCGATCCTTTTCCCTTATATATTGGGACTATAACTGCTTTGCACCAGTCTTCCGGTACCCGCTTCAGTTTCCAACATAAATTAAACAAGGTGTACAGCAGGCCTGCCACCACTCCCTCTCCAGCCCTTAGCATTTCGAGTGATACTCTATCATATCCGGCTGCCTTACCTGCTTTCATACTTTTCATTGCTTTCATTATTTCTACTATACTTATCTCTCTATCTCTTTTCTCTTCTTTCGGAATTTCTATTTCATTTAATTTAAACGTCTCATCACTCATAAACATGCTTTCAAAGTATTCCTTCCATCTCCTCAAACTCGAAACTTCGTCATTCAGAATACAGCCATTCTGATCTCCTATAGCATTCATTCTAGGCTGTTTTGAATGTCCCCTGGCAGTGCTTACGAGCTTCCAGAACACTTCAATATTTTCCTGGAAGTTATCCGATATTCTACTATCATTCTTATCCGTTCTTTCTTGCTTTTTCCTTTCAACTACTTCTTTTACTCTCTCTTATTTATATTTCTAAAGACTGCCTTTTTTCTTTCAATATCATCATTCATACCACTAGAATAACTAGCCTTGGTTGCTAGTAAATCTAGCCATGCTCTCTTCTTTGCTTCAACTTCCATCCGTACCTCATCATCCCACCATAAAGTGTTATTTTTCCTTTCATTCGTTCTCTTACTTACGCCACATACTACGGTAGCTGCATCCACCAAACCTTTCTTGGCATTACACCACACAGTCTCCAAGTCTAAATCATTCATAAAAATTCATCCATACCACTTATATTTTCTCTCAGTCTACCTTTGAACTTCTCTTTCACCTTCACCTTGTAACCTCTCTGTTCTTATACGCTATAACGCAGTGGTAGATACAGATGTCCGATGCCGCCAACGTCTGAATAGACCATTAATTCGGCATAAGACCAAGTAATGATCCGTCCCTGCGTTGGACCCCCGGTAAACCCTTGTATCCACCACTGCGCTCCTCATTCTTTCATCAGTGGTCTTTTATTCTCATGAATGTCAGCATAATTTGTTCTAGAATTTTTTTTATCATTTAATATGTATTTTGCAATATTTTATACACGTGTAAAGTAAATGCTGAGTCAACCCCTTCAACTTGTTGCTATGCTTTACTTTGGGCTGACAAAGCATATATCTACAGAGCGAGTATCCTTAACTAACTCATACACACAACTTTCATCTTTCTTTCTTCACAAGCACGTAAAAGTTCATCGCTGGACATGGAAGTATGAACCTTAAGCCATATTGCCAGCCCGCCCTGCCGCACTCAGTTTCTACACTTAATCACTAGTATCACAAGCTACCAATTTCTACAGTTATCACGAGCTGCCAAGTTGGACATGTAAGGAACATGTCCAACTTGGCAGCTCATGACTTTTTACACTCAACTTTATTTAAGGAAATTCTGGAAGTGTTGGATTATCTGGACTAGACGAATTATTATTGTAATTGGTTGTTTTATGAGTTTGTTGAAACGCTGTTGAAAGTTTTTTTATATTGAATAAAACTAATTTTACGGATTATATCGCGTTTAATCAACTTATTTTTATTAATTCCCTACGTTTCGGGCGCTTTACAGCACCCATGGTCACGGGGGACTGAGGTGATTGACGTCCCAATGTCAGAGTTAATCCGGTGTACCTTCAGCTTTTAATTATTAATTTTGGTCCGATCTACAGAATGAACTAACTGTGTCTTGAAGTCTTGCAGTGGTATGCTTGGGTTTAGTTTAATTTTATTAATTACAGGATCCCAAGCAGGTGTAGTACCAGCCTCTCTCTCTATTGAAATTAGGATGTTTTTAATTTCAGCCTTACTATACATCCTTGGCAGGAATCGATGTTCTTTCGCGAAATTTGTGGTTTATCAAATCTAATGTAATGGCGGGGCCGTCTAGATATGATCACAAACTGCAGACTTCCCGGAACGTTGGTGCTTCACGTCAGCTATGTGTTCTTTACGCGGGTTTTAATAGATCGTTTTGTTTGCCCTATATATGAGAGACCACATTCACAATCAAGCTTACACTCCTGCATCTTGTAGAGAATATTGCACTTGACGGATGGTAAGAACTGACTAATCTTCTTCGGCGGCTTGAAGAATGTTCTAATAGAAGCTCGCTTCAAGATGTAGCCAATCTTGTCTGTGACACCTCTGACATATGGTAGTACAGCAGGCACATGCTCGACTGTGGCCGGCTTCACTCGGTCACTGTGACGTAGGCGCGGGACCCGAAGTTTGTTGTCGTGCAGAACCTGCTTGACGTGCTGAAGCTCGGCGGCCAGGTGTTTGCTGTCACAGATCCCTCGTGCTCTCTGTAACAAAGATTTGCGGTAGCTAACTGTGAAGGATGATGGTGGGATTCACCATTTAAATATCGGTTTGTATGGGTCTTTTCTATACACAGTGTGACCTATGGTGTTGTTAGGATTTCGAATGACTAACACATCTAGGAAAGCTAAAGAATTATTTGCCTCTAACTCCATAGTAAATTGAATTTTAGAGTGTATGGAATTAAGATGTTCTAAAAATGCAGTTACTTTAGAACATCTTAATTCCATACACTCTAAAATTCAATTAGAGTTTGTGATCATATCCTAGACGGCCCCCGCCATTACATTAGATTTGATAAACCACAAATTCTCGCGAAAGAACATCGATTCCTGCCAAGGATGATACGTGAGGCTATTGAAATTAAAAAACATCCTAATTTCAATAGAGAGGGAGGCTGGGTACTACCACCTGCTTGGGATCCTGTAATTAATAAAATTAAAACTAAACCCAAGCATACAACTGCAAGACTTCAAGACACAGTTAGTTCATTCTGCGTAGATCGGACCAAAATTAATAATTAAAAAGCTGAAGGTACACTGGATTAACTCTGACATTGGGACGTCAATCACCTCAGTCCCCCGTGACCATGGGTGCTGTAAAGCGCCCGAAACGTCGGGAATTAATAAAAATAAGTTGATAAAACGCGATATAATCCGTAAAATTAGTTTTATTCAATGTGTAGTGTTCGCGTAAATATAAGAAATCATTATAGTTTTTTTTATAGATATAATAATAAACATTTTATCGAAGGCAAAATGTTAAAAAAATTCAAATGTATTGATCGCAGCATATTATTTATTTATTAAACAGTATCTAAAGAGACAAAAACAACAAAAGTTAATTAGACAAAGTACTTAGAACGGATATTCGATATTTGGAGGGCCAGGTTACGAGTAACTTTTTAATTAAGGGATTTTCTGCTCCATAACTGTAACAGCGCTCCTTTAGACATTAGAAATAAGTAGAGTAGAAATTATTTTACGAAATTAAAAAGGAAAGCGCAAATACGTGTTTTAATCTGGTGCTTTTATTTAGCCTGTTATAATCTCCTTGGCCGAAATTAAAACAATAAATAAATAAATTTATTGTGACTTAACTTTCATTAAAACCGTTGTTTAAAGAAGTGTAACTAATTACCAGATTCTATGAATAAACTATTGGATGTAGGCTATCAGCAACTAAAGGAATGCAACTTTGAAATATTTTCATACTAATCATGCTTGGCAGATGGTGAGTGAGTGAACATAGAGCCGATAACTTGGGACTGGTACTGGTTTGCTCCATCACTAAGCTATAAGTTTTGGGTTAGATGACAGGAAAGGAGTCCTACTTCCTAATTAAATTGCATAAAAAGTAATAATTGTACTAATTTTGTACATATTATGATGCAGTCGAAACTATTCGTAAACGAATACTTTGACAGAAAACATTCAAGCAAGCCATGCGCAACATTTTTCGGAATATATATAAAAATTGCATAAATATTCCTTAGCATCGTACGTAAGCGCAACTGCTGATTATGTCGTCCCGGGTTCTAATCCCGGATCGAGCCAAAAAGGATCAGTTATTGGGGTTTTTCAAAAAATTGACGGAAGTTGACGAGAGTTTCAACCCCTTGCCTCGGAAAGCACGTATACTTGTTGGTACTGTGCTTGATACGACATGGTTATGTCGGATTAAAGGTAGGGAAAGAAAGCGAACGTAAGTATAAGCTGAAAGTAATGGTTCGTCAAAGGGAATAAAGTAAAACAATATGTGAAATAAGAATAGAAGGGGAGTAAGTCGAGCAAGTAGAAGAGATTGTGTAATATGGCCCCGCGCTTAACACAGATGAAGACATCGTTTGCCATAAAGCTACTCTGTCCACTCTGTTGTAAGTATTTTCAAGTCCAAGAATGCACAGAAAATCTTCTGGCTTTTGGCCCAAAATTCTCTGTGATCATGCACATAGATACATAGAAAACCCTTTCTAACTCCATCTAGGATATACTTTCAATCAGCCCTCTATAATATGGGCACTTATATTGTTAAAGTTTATCTTTAACTAACGCGCTTTGTGATTTTCACAGTACGCGAGAAACAAAAAATTGTAAAATCGGGTTCAAAACATTGTTTGTTGCAATTATAAGTGCTAATTTACCACGAGCTTGTAAGTGAATTCTGTTAAATATAACAGACTTCACTTAATAAAATATGTCATGGAAGGGAAAGAGACCCTCTTAAACCATTTATTTATTCTCATAGGTATCGCAAGAAACGACTATGGGAAATGCTGGAAAGATCTTATGGCTTCCAACAGGCATAAAAAAGGTAAAGTGGAAAAAGTATAATATTAATTTGAATTTAGTATACTTAGTCGAATGCAAGTTAAAGAAAGTACAATAGACTATTAAAAAACGGTGATTTCCTAGGTAGCGGTCTAATATAATGGAATAAGTAGTATTATATAAAAAAAATCATGGCGTATAAATAAAATTAATGCTCTGCCGTCAGAGGCGCCACAATGTCCGATTTGCGTGTTAGTGAGACTTATTTGGATTTAGTGTGTCACGAACGTATATTGCAATTTAAATAATTATTTAAGTAACAGATACTATACCTGATTTGATCAATCTATTTCAAAGCTAGATTTATGCTTGAATATATTATATTACTTTTATATAAAAATTGAAATAGATTATGCTTATAGTATTAAAATGACAAAGGAGCTAACAGTCTCCTTAATAATAAGGGAGTTCTGTAACTCATGGACACGTGAAATGGAAGACAGAATGCCTCAATGTTGTCATTATACTAGCTTTACTGGCGTCCAGCCCATAAACATGCTCTATTTTACCATCTTCATCATCCCATCAAAGTCCATTGCGAACATGGGCTTTTCTTATTGAAGAAATGATTTGCCTTAATCGTCACGCTTGACAAGTAGATTGACGATCGCAGTACCAGACATTTCGCTCCTCTGACGTTACTGCTCAGTTTTGTTTCTGGTTATACTGTCTTCTCTACCGAAAACCTATAAAAACTATTTAGTACATCGCATTGTGATCTCTTACGATAACCTCGGCAATAATTCGGGGAAGCATTCTGTAACTCCGCCAGCATGCAAAAAATTATTTTATCTATATAAATAAAATGATAGAGGCTTGCAGTTGTGCGTTATGCATCACGGAAAAACCACTGGATAGATTTCAATTACGTTTTCTAAGTTTTATTTCTTAAACACTTGGCCCTTATCAAAGAAAATAATTGCGATAACTTCATTTAATATAAAGTTATTAAAGTTTTAAGAAACAACTATTTTTATGAGCACTACGTTTTCAGTAATGTGTGTTTTCTTGATATATCAAGCAACGCGCACGAAGTCGCGGGTATCAGCTAGCCAATTCCAAAGCCGAAGAAGGCAAAGCACACTAGTTAAGTATAAAAAGCTTATTTATTCTTGCTTTAAGGACAATCTCATTGTAATCGGATTGAAAGATGAATGCTACAAATCATTCCATCCAGCAAATCACATGGTTTGAGAACATAGTGTGTCGACACAATCAATGAACTCATCGAGCGTCTGGATGTTAGATGGTGGAAGGGAGAGGAGGGTATTAATTCTACTTTTCAAAATCCTGTATAATACAGCGAGTCTAAAGGAAGAATGGTTGTTGCTTTTTGACTGAAAAACACATACACAAATTAATCATCAATATAAATCTGTCCAGCGCACTGATTACGAAAGTGGTCTTAAGCTATCGCGGTAGGACTGAGTGGTGGAGACAGCAAAAAATTTAAAAAAAAAGTACTAAAAGTATTGCAATGGCGGGGAGCCATCGAATCTTGCTTCGTGAGGAGATCCGATAGATAGCTAGCGTGGCGTTTTGGCCGGTAAGAATCCAGCATTATCTATACGTTGCCTTCAAAGTGAACGTATCCATGAGAACATTCCTACGTTCAAGAAAAAGAAGGTCCTAGTGCTTGCCTTAATTCTCAGTACGTGAAAAACCCGAGTCCGATTACCGCCAGCACTCCTGAAATTGTTAGTTGATTTTTTCAGTCCTGCTTTATTAAGTGCTCTGTGGTATACCAAAACATTGTAAGCAGATCTACTTGTGTAAGAAATTAAAAAAATATGAACGCTTATAAAGTTCTGATCCATAACTATCTTAAAATATCTCTGTACTCAACGGCGTAATGTTTTTAGATTAATATTCATTACATGAACATAAATTTAATTAATATCCATTAAAAGTTCAACAGAACCCATATCGAAAGCAGAGCATAATTTATATAATTAAAACGTATATTTAAAAAAATGCACTAGAACTTTGAAATGAAAGAAAAACTGTTACATTATTATTTCAATCAGAAGTTTTAATATAGAACAAAAATGTCTATATCATTTACGTAATAATATTCGATCATTCAATTTCCGATAAAATACCTTTTATTCCAATAACATACGACTCAGGAGCCTTTTTATGATGGAGAAGACACTGGCGTACCGAATTACATTACATGACTGGGAAGACATCTTAACTACGAAAAGAGCTTTCAAGATAGAGTTGGGATAAGACTACAGTGTTATATTACGACATATACCTGAAATTGGTTGCTTCATTCATTGATACTCCTAACATTTCTGGTACAACAATATTTATTTACGTAGTGGAAATAGTTGAAGGGAACTGTTTTCAAATTGTTATGTGTACGTGAGATGAAAGAATTACTGTAAGCAATGATATCTGTCTAAAGAAAGGCTTCCAAATAATCGCCTCCGTCTTATCACGGTCGAAAAACGAGATAGAACGATTGATAATCAAATAGGATATGGCAATAAAACTATCGTCATAATCAGGTCTTCCATCATCTTAATTGCCAATGTCTCACAAAAACTTCATAAATTACACCAGACTGGCATTTGACTTATATCGACACCGAATGAGTTTTCCCCGGACACCCATTTGTTGGTGGGTTTGGTTTTAAACCAAGAACAAAACAGAAGTTTTCATATTCATATTTTCAAGTTTCAAGTTTTAATATATAAGGTCCTTACATATGAAATTAGCGTTTTGTACGGGAGGAATATAAAGTAAGTTTTTTTGTAAAATATATTTAATTAATCAAAGTATGCACCGTTGTTATCTATGCACTTTTGCCATCTCATAGGTAGTTCATTGATTCCTTTACTAAAAAAATCATGGGGCGAGAATCAATAAACTCTTTGAAGGCAGTTTGGACTGCCGCATCGGAGTTGAATTTTTTTCATATGAAGTTGTCCAAATTCCGGAAAAATGGTAATCTGTTGGAGCAAGGTCCGGAGAGTACGCTGGATGTCACAGACATTCCAATTGTAGCTCATCTAACTTAGTGGTTGTTTGTTGTGCAGTGTGTGGTCTTGCGTTGTCGTGAAGCAGCAGTGGCCTAGAGCGATTGACCAATCTCGGTTGTTTAGCAGCTAGTTCTTCCTTCATGGTTTGCAGTTGCTGACAATAGATATGTGCCATAATCGTTTGGCCAGATTTTAAAAAGCTGTAGTGAACGACACCGGCGCTATCCAAACACTCTAGTAACTTTTCTGACTCAATTTTCGTTTGGGCAGGATTTGGCTGGGTCTCCAGGGTTCAGCCATTGCGACGAGCGCTCCGATTATCGTACAGTATCCACTTTTCATCACAAGTAATGATTCTATTTAAAATCCCTTCATTATTGTGTCGGTTGAGCAAAGTAACACAGCAGTCGACGCGTTCAAGTCAAGGTCGACGCAAGTTCGATTCACTCAATTCATGATTTGCTTCAAGTGGATTAATACAGTTTTATCACTAACTGACCTGCAGCTACCTCTGAAGTGCATTGTGATGGATCCGCTTCCACAATAGCCTTTAATTCTTCATTTTCCACTTTGGTCTCCGGCCGTCCACGGGGTTGGTTCTGAAGGTCGAAATTTCCAGAACGAAAACGTTGAAACCAAAAACGTACCGTGCTTTCTTTTGCGACACTAGCGCCGTACACATCATTAATCCTTCGAGCTGTTTCTGCAGAACTGGTGCCACGGTAGAACTCGTACTCGTAAATATACCGATATTTCATGTTTTCTATTGTGCGGTAATAAGCGACGCCAAAAAAAAAAAATGAAGAAAAAACAAATGAATGACTGTTTTCAAAACTCAAATGTACTTGCAAAAGCCACATAAAAACAAAGAAAATGGTTAATACTAGTACGCCTTATAACTAATAAATTATAGAATATTTTGTTCCTGATGTAATTTAGTAACAAAACAATTAGGGTCTTACTTCTTTTTGAAATCATTAAAAAAAATATAAATTATCTATTGAATAAAACTATTTTTACGGATTTTATCGCGTTTAATTTACTATTTTAATTCCCGACGTTTCGGGTGCTTTACAGCACCCATGTTCACGGGGGGGACTGAGGTGTTTGACGTCCCTTCAATATGACGCCTTTCAACGAGCTCTGGTCACTTGCATGCTACTAAGACATGATTGTCCATTTGTAAAATTTTTGTCTGTCAAGGCTAATTTTCGGTGCAGCCAAACGATTGAGATGAAACTTCATGGACAGATAAAGAGCCAGAAGTGATCATAGCTATATTTTATTCACAAACTTAGAGGCTTTTTTTGTGAAATGGAAAGTTGATAAAACAAATGGTTATTGATTTCCTTAAAAAATCTAAATGACGCCATATTAAGAGATTTCACCCAGACCATGCCGATGCGGGTTGCTAGTTTTAACTTAATATAGGCGGTGACAAATATTTCGGATACCTAAGGAAGTTACCCAGAGTAACCAAAAACCAACATAGCCCAACGGATCAAAAAGCTTAAGTTTTTTGTTACACAATTCAAGTGGTAAATGATCTTACAGACCACCTGATTGTAAGTGGCTATTGCAGACTATGGTCTCCTGCAACCAACTTCAAATAAGGAAGGCTACAGATGTGTTGTCACCTCTTGTTCAGCAGTGTACTTGTAGGGGCTGCAAAGATGATGGTAATGATGATACTAAGGGTTAGTGCGGTCAATGGTCTTATATGGAATGTGTTCCATTTGAACTTGGACTCCAACAGAAAGAAATATTGCTTTCCTGAGAAGGCCTTAGAAGGCGATGGCCGTCGGAATCAAAAGGGGAAAACCGCTCCATCCATCTCGTCTCCCGTCGTTATCGAGACTCTTAGGCGGAATTTTTATATCGCAATTTTTTCAAATCTACCGGAGAAATGTCGAAGCTGTTCATCCGTTCCTCTCCGATTGAATAAACAATCGGTATAGGTTATTGGCCTTTTGGCTGGTGCAGGTACTTTGAAGGCATTGGCACCTGAGCCGTATTGCCAGAAAAGAGTCGAGAACCGAGTGCCACCACTGTGTTAGCGACATGGACATGGCCCAGCACACATTAGAGGATTTTCTGGCTTGGGCCGAGTTGATTCGTGACCTCGTTTGTAGTGGGGGTTGATCGCTCGGTCCCCGCCTTGATTAAGATATATTGATTGGATTGGGTTATAATGATTGGAATCGAGAAGCGCTACACGTTAGTGGTACCTTCTGCGAAAAGGTGATGTCGCGGAAAGAGGCTGCGAAGAGAGGACAGTAGAAACAGAAACAGAAACTTTTTTATTCAATATAGATTATAAATAATACTTACTGAAAGTCACTCTTTTGTTTAATTACCCCTGGTTCGAAAAGAAACCTCTGTCTTGGGAAGAACCAGCAAGAAACCCAGCGGGACTTTTTTTTTAAATAACAATTTACAATCATGTATGTTACACAATTAACCACACAAAACAAATTAGAAATAGCTTGGTAGCGATCACCTCATTCCCAGGGGTTATTATCATCCATAAATTGCTTAATATTATAATAACCCTTTTTATACAAACTTTGTTTAATAAAGTTTTTGAACAGGAATTTTTCTATTGAAGCTTCGCGTCTATTGTTATTCCAAGAAAAATGGTGGTATCGACAAGACTCAGTTTCTCCCCATTTAATATTACATTATTATTTAAATGTTTGATATTTGGAGTCATGAATTTCATACATTTCATTTTAGTGCCTTTAAAAGCAAATTATTAACATTAAACTAATTTACTAATTTAGATATAGCATTATTTACTTTGTCATATTTTAATAATTGTCGTTTAAATTAATGAAGTGTCATTAGCAAATAATACTATATTATGGTCATCCCCTACTATGTAAGATAAGACATTAATATATAAAAGAAACAGAAAAGGGCCGAGAATTGAGCCTTGAGGCCCATTTGTACTATCGACCCGGAAGAGTTCATACTATTAATGACAACTTTTTGCGTTCTGTTAGGAAATCCCCCACAGATCTGCAGTTTTCTTAATATCAATAATTTTAAAATATTTTACAATAACTTTTGATGATATTTTATGAAATGTTAAATTCTTTGTACACGCATTTAAATTTTGTTTAAGTAATGATTCAGCAACGGCAGGAGAAGAATTCAGTGACTTAGTGGTTAAGATCGGAATATCAGTTAAATATTTCTCAAAAACCATTCCAATATCCTGATTTGATTCAGTTAATTTGTTGTTAAAACTTAACCGGTAGTTTGAATTGCGAGAGTTGACCTTAACAGTTTCACTATTAATTATACTCCATAGATATCCCAAAGATCTCCGTAGATCTTCGTAGATACTCTAGTGCTCTAGTGATCATAGATTGTGATCACTAGAGCACTAGAGTAGAGCCGTCCAGCCCGCCTTCATCCTCTAATTACGGGCCCACTAATATGTCTACTTTTTATTTTTTATTTTATGCTACACTCTCTATCGAATAAAGTGATTTTTTTAAAGAATCAATAGGATTATTTTTTTTCAGTAAAAATTCGCACCGCATATCAATCTTTAAATTTTGATTTATTTTAATAATATCATTAGTATCCAATTTTCAATTTTTGATTTTCTTTAAAAAAAAATTCTTATAATATAAGAAACACTATAACAAAACCATAATTCGTTTATACAAACATTTAAAATATCTTCATCCAACGATCAACCTCAAACGAAAGCGTACGAATCCTATCGGTCATACAACAGCTATACGGGTTCTTTCCACAGCGGAGCGTACGTGAACCTGTTTTTATGAGCCTTCACGTCCACATCGATGCGCTATGTGTGAGTGTGCAGTGTAGTTTTCATGACGCTTGTTCTCTGTAGGGTTCTTACACATGTCCTAGTTAGCTTGAGCTTGTGACATTACTTAGTTAAGTTCAATGGGGCAAATCATTTCACTTAAAAAAAAGTAAAACTGCCATCAAAATCATCTGTCGGTGCTAAGGTAAAGCGTATCGAAGAATTAAAGCCCTAAAACCAACAAACCGACACGTAGATGATCCAATTAACAATAAAACAGCATAAAATACTTTATTTAATCGTGTTTACATAATGTGTAACCTTCTGTGATTTTCTAACAAAAACACAGACTAACACAAAAACAGACTATGTGAGGTTTTCCTTATTTATACGTCGTAGGGCCACGCTGCAGCAATATTAGTTGTAGCGTAAATGAGTTGGATCGACCGGGGTAGGACCACGATCTCACTGAATACCAACGTAAAATAGCAGCTTAAGAGTTCTGTGTTTTGTATGGTGAGTGTAGAGAACCGGAGACCTTTTTTACTGGAAACGCGGCATTCCATCTTAGTCTTCAGAGGTTACAACGCATCTGCATTTTGATTCTTAATCGAGGATAAATGTAAATGTCTATGGGCCATAGCATACACTTACCATCAGGTGGACTGTGTGCTCGTTTATTATCCATATTCTATACAAAAAAAGACTAACAAAGCTATTTGTTTTCGCTAACTTAAAAAAAAAGGAGGTTTTCAATTCGGCTGTAGGTTTTTCGTATGTATGTTTCGCGTTTTCTTCTTCAATTGTGAACCGATCGTAATAATTTTTTATTAAATAGGTTATAACTTAGGGGTGGACCCATTTTTCAATATGATGAAATAATTCCACTCCTAAGGGTGCGACAAATAGGGGATGAAGTATTTAATGTTACTATTTAGAGGGCATTTAGTTGTTACCATGAGATTGTAGTGCCTTATTCCACTAAAAAGGGACAAAAATGAAACTTATCTTTTGGGCTTTCATTCTGTGTATTAGCACCGTCTTCAGTTAGTTATTTTTTACGTATTAAAAACCAGTGCTTGGTCACAATCCCACCTGGTGATGAAGCCCTAGATGGTAAATGGCACTGTCTTAACGTAACAAAAGCCTATTAATTCTTTCTTGAAGACACCAAAGTTGTATAATTAATAACGCTAACTTTTAAACTGTTATAATTAATTGTACCCCCCTGAACGGGTTCCCGCCTTTCGTGGCGGGGGGGCTTAGCAGCCGTGGCTTCGTCACCCGCGGTGAACAAAGAGGAACTCCTTGGTTGGCCCGTGGTGTAGGGCCGGCCCGAGGTGGCCACTCCGAGTTGGCTTGGCGAGCCCACTTTGGATGTGCTGCGGCACATGTGTCGGTGGGCTGCGGCGAGAGGTTGTCCTCTCCCCCTACCGCTGCAGCCGAGGTGGAGTCGTGAAGGAAGAGGAGTGTTTGTATGGCGATGCGCCACTCGGGTCGCACTTTTGATGCGGTGGTGGTGGGGCCGCGGGGGGAGAGGAGTGTTGGTATTGCGAGGCGCTGCTCTCCCTACCCTCCGTAGCCCGGAAACTTGGTTGGCGGCGGAGCCAGAGACCAGATCCGCCGTTGGGTTCGGGAAAGCGGGTGCTACTGAGCGCTCGATATTCCTGGCCCCATAGCCTCCGCGTATCGGACTCGGGGGCGCCCGTGGAGGGGGGCGTGCCTTGTGTTCCTGGTGCACCTTGCCTGAGAAGGAGAATGGGGAGGAGAGGTCCTCCCCCGAGAAGGGTCTGCCATGGAGCGGCCGACGCTGGTGGGGCCGCGGATGTATGCAAAAGCGTTCCCGTAATATATTCGAATTCACATTTAAATTAAAAATTCATTTAAATTATTCAAACATACTCGTAAATCAATCGTCTCTAGCCTCAGACTAATCTAAAATACGCTGGGTTTTTAAGATGTATATATTTTTATTTACTAATACCCACGTAAAAATAAACATGTTTTGCAAGTCTCTCCCATCCTATCATTCCTTAATTTGCCACCACTAAGCCGCGCGGCAAGTGTTTTATTTGCGTTCACTGGCAGCATGACATTAGGAAAATAGGTTTTTAACAGATCTTTTTTTTTTGCGCTGTCCTCTTATTTTCTCTTAACAAATGCCTAAAAAAGACAACCAAAAGGCAAATAATTTCACTCCATTGCTGTACGCATTATTAGCGACAAAGCTAACCATTTGGTTCAAATGCGTAGATATCTCAACAACAAAGAGGTGAAGACTAGCCGAAGCTAAGCATCTGGTTGTCTACGGTTAGGCAGAAGAACGAAATAAGTCATGAAATTCCTGCGTGGCTATTTTACTACTACGTAAAACACATAATTCGGAAAATTTTGAATTTTCAATTGTCTAAAAATATTATGAAAATACAGTACCTCTGCAACAAACTCCATTGTATGCGATACATCTATTAAATGCGATCCAATATGCGATAAATCAATGCTAAGAAAAATAAAAACAACTATAATTTACTGGTCTGTTATATCCGTTCCGTATTACTATATCCGTTTCTCAAGTATTTAGAGTAGTGGTTCCCAACCAGTGGTCCGCAAGAGTTTAAATATGGTCCGCGAAAGATAATCGTTATATATAACACATTTGTTATTTTCTCGTCACGCGGGCAGTACAACACCAAGCGTCGCGCAAACATGTGTAATTTCTTTTACAATAAATACACAAATAATTCTTGTGAATGAATGCTTCTTTTCAGTTTATTGTATAATTATGTTAAAAGATGTGATTAAAATTTATTGTTAGATTAACATAGTTTTTTCTTTCACCTTGTGGTCCCTGCTAACAACAAAGAAATCAAAGTGATCCCTGGTCAAAAAAAGGTTGGAAAACCCTGACTTGTGATAGTCTACAATTTAATTAAGCAAGCGACCTTATCAGCCTTGTCAAATTATACAAGTACTTACTGGTCGCTTGGTTTTCTCAAGAATCAAACTTTTAATTGAGGGATCTTATTAAACTAAACAGACACTTCTATAAATGAATTTTGCGCCATTTCAACAGGCAGTTTTTATGGGATTTTTAAAAGCGGTTCCATTTATTTAAAGACCTTATAAAAGCTGTAATTTGTCTACAAGTTAGTTAATTTACTTATGCAAATGTGAAGTAATATACTATCTGAAACCCAGCATTGCAGTGAGGAACGCATTAAATTGTTAAATTGTACTCACATTTTCCACCTGTTAGGGGCTGATAAAATTAGGTGCGAACTGAGAACATTACAAAATTCCTATAAAAACCTACGGGAGTAAGAAGTACAGATCATCAATTGTTAAAATGTCATTTCTTAAGTTAATTTATTCACATAACAAAAAACTGCTGGACCGATTCATAAAAACTTAATCAGGTTTTAATACATAATTGTGCATCGAATGAAAGCGGTACGAGGTCGATATTATTATTTTTCCTCGAGTTATGAGAAGCGATAATAGCCCACGAACGTACAGACGTAACACATAGATGGCCATCACCTGAAACATAGCATCCTATTCTCGATACCTTTAAAACCTTGAAAAGTAGAGATATGTTGGATTTTGGAAAGTCGGACCCAAAAAAATTCCTTCTTACTAGAATTTTTTTTACGATTGAAGTGACAATAAACGAAAATATAGTCTACCTGATGGTGAGTGACTACCGCAGCCCATGGATACTTGTAGCCAAATTCAGACAAAGATGGCTACAAATACGTTTACATCTCTGGAGACTCAGAATTATGCACAGCATGTAATTATACTGGATGGCTATCAATGTTGTGAGGTAGATTTAGGTAAAGTTTGGCACCTACCCACACAGATCTCCATTTAGAAGTGAGTCTTACCTTGTAGAAATAAGCCAAAAATAATAAAATTGTACCAATTCAAATTTCTACTAAGCTTCGTTTTTACTTCAAATATTCCGAGTCATTCCTGAATTTTATTTTTACATATAATATATTCAGAACTTGAACCTTTCTATGATCTACGAAATGTCCTTCATCAAATTGTCACTGCAGTCGAAATATTATTATTATGAAAGAAATTTCGGTGACAGTTCCATTCGACTGAATATCTCACAGCGGGAATAACAAAGAAACTTATTTCATCCAATACCGCGAAAATGTTACATTTGGTATTCATAGGTTTACTCATAAAGGTCTTTTGTACCTGTTTACACAATATACATTCAATTTGTACTGTATTTACTATTCAGGCAATAGTGTTAAAACATAATATTATAATGCCCATTATTAAATAGAAACTATTATATCTCTCAAAAGGATGTGTTGATATTCCACGTTGGATAGGTTAATCAAACAACACAGTGAAATAATCTTGTACTCTAGTCAGTATTGTTATAAGCGTGAGTTATAAGTTTACATTAGCAGTAAAACTTTGTCCGTCTGTTTGCTGCAATTGCTTTTTATTCCTCTGGCAGTATTAAGGTGTAATATTGGGGCAACAAACAAGTATACATCGTATACTAGGGTGTAGGATATCTGTTCTGCCTAAAAGTCCATCTGGGCAAGTAGTAGTAAGGTACCACCCTCTTTCCTATTTCTACCGCCAAACCAAACATCAGTGTGTGCACTGCTGTGTTCCATTCTGAAGTATACAAAGAACCAGTATAATTACAGGCTATGAGGCATTCCACCTTAGTCCTCAGAGGTGACAACGCATCTGTAGCTTTCTTTATTTGAAGTTGGTTGCAGGTGTCTATGGGTTGCAGTAGCCATTTACCATCAAGTGGACTAGTAAGTTTGTCACTTGAATTTTATAAAACAAATCGTAAGTGGCTATTACCTATGAACAATAGTAACCTATGAACATTTCCAACGAGCTTCAAATAAAGTACATGAATATCTTCGGATACATAACCACTCGTGTATGAACATATCTCATAAAAAAAACTATGTTTGTCGTGAAGACACACAATAGAAGTGAAAATTTTGTATTACAGGGAAACATTTCAATTATTCATCAATTACTTTTGCATAGCAAAAATTGTGTATATCATTCATTTATTTACATATAATTATATACATTATGTGTGACAATGCATCATCTTCTTCGATCTTAAGAAGATAAATTATCGGTTTACTTAGTTAATTAGGTAATTATCTATTTTTCATGTAATTTTATTTTAATTAAACCGAAGTTTTATTTGTTTTTTTTTTTGCCTTATTGGGCTTCAAACTATGTACTTCCCTTGTTATTTTTTTTAATAACGCTATCTACTTCATTCTATAGTATTAAATCTTCATTATATAGTAGTAAAGTAATTTTATCGAACCAAAATTGATTAACTCTCATGGTGGTACGTAGAAAAGATGCTAGATGGCTTAAACACAAAAAAAAAATTATAATGTTTGTCCAATCTATTCATAACAATCCATGATTTCAAAACTTACCGATTAATATTATTTTTTTTGGGTTTATGCCATCTAGTATCTACTCCACATATCACCTTGAGAATCAATCAATTTTTGTTCGATAAAATGACTTTACCTATAGAATGTAGTAGATGGCGCTATTACTCAAATGCGATCACTCTTTCTAAAATAAATACGTGTACCTTGGTAACTGTCTTAAATAAAATGAATATAAGATTGGTATTTGAACGAAAGACCGTTGTAATCTTGTCATTGTAATTGTATTACTATATACTTTATGGTACGTAATGGCCTGAATTCGCGATTTGAATTATCGACCTGAACGACACGGTACGTAGTGTTCAACCCCACCACTTTTCGTAACACAAAAAGGTTGCGGATCAGAATTTCAAAGCTCTCCCGTAAAAAGTTTCACGTTAATAATTAGACGAAATATAATACAGCCAGTAATTATACCAGCTCGCTTGCCCTTCATACCGAAACACAGCAGTAGCTGTATGTTTAGCGGCATATATAAGTAAGAGTATGGTACCAACTCAAAGCAGGGAGATGCTTACTGCCCATTTCCAATTTAATTTTCCACTGTCACTCTTACGAAACCCACGGCACGATACGGGTAGTGTACATTCTTACACCGCCACTATACAGTTTATACAGTTCAAATGGTTATGGATAACCAATCACTAGGTAAATATTTCGACATCGCGGTTGTCACAGTAAAACAACAAATTAATACATTATAATTAAAAGAGAAATTAATCAAAATATACAAATAAACCAATTTCAAAGGCATCTAAGAAAAATACAAAGATATTGAATTGAATTCTCTCTACTTGAACTCACATAACGTAGATAACAACTTCATTTGAAGCAATAAAGGCCGGAGTTGAGCGACAAACGAATTTAGAGCAGTAAGTTAAATATTACACTATATTGAAAGCAAATCGTAAATACAATGTTATGCTGCACTGTTCGTTTTCATATTTATTGATATTAAACGTCCACTTTACGAAATGCGTAGTGGAAGCAATCGACTCTTCCCTTGACTACGTCATAATGTCCCATCCAACCCTTAGCAATAAAATAAATATAGTTTATTTCTTTCGTTTATAGTTTAGATAATTACGCATAATTTTAAATGGTATATTGCTAGGTCTTTAAAAGGTATAGCGGTGACAATAAATTTTTATTGTATTTAAAGAAAACATTAAAATTAGATCTGGGACATATCCTGACTGAGGATTTGCGTGATAACCTCGATATAGATCGTGAAAGGTGGGCTCTGGCTGTTCGGTGTAATATGCTCGCACGCCGGTTTGCGCGGTGCAGTCCTAAGGCAAGACTGACCCTGTTTAGAGCTATTTGTCAATGCTTCTATACTTGTTAGCTTTGGTTGGATAGCACCAAAAATGCACATAACAGCATTAGAGTGCAGTATAATAATGCATACCGCATTCTGATGAAACTGCCTAAATACTGCAGTGCGTCGAGCATGTTTGCCGACGCCGGGGTGCCTGATTAGCCCCACATCCGTGATTGCAAGAACGAGATCCTCAGGGTGTGCTACGAGTGCCCACAGAATCCCATACTAAAATATTGGCATGCCGTGCATCGCGACAATAACTGTAAATAGATAGTACGAACCCCCTTTTGGGGGCAATTTTAGTATTAACTTATGATTTCAGTTGAATTGTCTTTTATTTATTTATTTTATTTATTGTATCCTTATAATTATATTTTCATTTTGTTTTTAACATTTAGTGATATTTGAAATGGGTGTAAAAAAGCCTGAAATAAATGACTATTATTATTATTATGTAATAAATATAAGTAGTACATTTATGACTTGACCTAAATATTGTTTAAGTGACATACAGCTCAATGATTGTTAAAGATTGTTAAATATTATTCTGGAAGTAAACTGACGGTAGCTCAGGGGCTAAACGGTCATTGTAAATTACACAGTACGCGAACCTGGCTTCGAATCCCATCGGATCAATGATATATTTAAATGTAAATTTTAAGTGTTAAAGTAAAACGTGCTCGGCGGTGAAGAAAAACATCGTGAGGAAACCCGCATGTATAATAAATAAAATATTTCGAGACATGTAATGTCTACTAATCGCTTCATAACCCTTTCGGAAACGAGAGAAGGCCTTTGCCCAGTTGGCTATAATTTTATCTTTTACTTTTCCTGAAAGTACATTATTCGTAATATTACCTGTTAAGAAATGCAAATAGATCATTGTTCATTATTAATTTTTGTTACTATCCATACTAATATTATAAATGCGAAAGTGTGTTTGTTTGTTTGTTTGTTTGTCCTTCTTTCACGTCGCAACAGAGCGTTGGCATGGCATGATTTTTTGTATGGGGATAATTCGGTGGCTGTAGAGTGACATAGGCTACTTTTTCCGCGGAAAACATCTCATTCCGTGGGAAAATCGAATATGTTGCACAAGTTTGTCCTTCTTTCACGTCGCAACAGAGCGTCGGCATGGCATGATTATTTGTATGGGGATAGTTCGGTGGCTGTAGGTGACATAGGCTACTTTTTTCAGCGGAAAACATATCATTCCCGTGGGAAAATCGAATATGTTGCAAAATTAAATTCAACTAGGTGGCGCCACCGTGATTCTACAGACGGACGAACACAGAAGGTCAGAATATCTGGATTATTATGTCTTTTACCAAAATTAAGATAAAAATGTATGGATCTGTATTTTCCACGCATGACCGAAGAGAGCGATAAAAAATAAAATTCACCAGCTGATTTTCTTCAAACGTTTTGGTGCATCGTAATTCACAGAATAGGCGATAACCTCGCAGACGATATTAAGTAATCCGTTGATGCTCTGCCTACCCGCAAGTGTTACAGGCGTGATTATAAGTATGGATCAAAAATACTATCACCACCTGTCACGCTTTCACCCTTAACTATTACTTAACAATGGTAGAAACAGTTCTTAGTAAGCCTTATTAATAAGCCTTAGTAATATTTATTGAACGGAAATGAATACAGTTCTTATATGTGGTTATGAATGAATCAGTATTACAATAAGAAAAATTGTGCAAAATTATAAGAAAAATATTTTTGAGAGTTCTTATTAACTAACGTATACATAGTTTAAATTGATTCCGCTAGATGTCGTTACTAGGTTTTAAAACGCGGTAAAGTAATGTTTCTGACATGTACTTAACTCCGCCGTTGAGCCGCGTCAACTTATAGTGCATACGGTACCTATACGCTTAAATTGTTTCTATTTCGTAGCTTATTCGATTACCTGCTTTCGATTTCGGTTGTTTGTTATTTGCTTTGTGATTTGGTTAAGGTTGAATGGATTTATATTGGCTTTCATTTTCGGATTTGTGTATTTTCTTGGATCGGTTTTGTTGATTTGGTTGGTATTCCTTTATACATATTTAGACTCTGGCTTTGATTTTGGATTTTGTTTATTTAGAATCGTGAATTGGTTTTCGTTGTTTTAGGTTGTTTAACAATATTTCGTATATAGGAGGAATATTAATAGTATAGATAGTGTATACGATACCTATACACTAACTTCTTTTTTCGTTGGTTATATTTATATTGACTACTGCTTTCAATTTCGGTTTTCTGCGATTTGTTTTGTGATTTGGTTTAAGTTGATTCGATTTTTTTTGGCTATCGTTTTCGGATTCGTGTTGTGTCTTGAATTGGTTTTATTGTTTTGATTTTAAAAAATATTTAAAAGGAATATTTATTCCTTTTAGATATTTTGGATTTGCTTTTAAAAAAAATATTTAAAAGGAAATTTAATTCCTTTTAGGTATTTTAACGTTTTTTTATAAATAGGTTTTTTCTTACTTCATAATGCCTCTCAAACGTAAGTCCAGCCTTTCAAGAGTATCTTCTCAAAGACAAGCGAAAAGATTAGCTCGATCGCTAGAATCTTTAGAAGATGCTGAACTGAGAAGGCAAGAACAAGCAGAGCGTCAGGCTGCTTTTAGAGCATCTGAGACTCCTTCTCAACGTCAACAAAGGCGTCTTGAACAGACAGAGCGTCAGGCTGCTTTAAGAGCTTCCGAAACACCTTCTCAAACTCAGGAAAGGCGTCTTGAACAGGCAGAGCGTCAAGCTACTTTAAGAGCTTCTGAAACACCTTCTCAAAGTCAGCGAAGGCGTCTTGAACAGGCAGAGCATCAAGCTACTTTAAGAGCTACTGAAACACCTGCTCAAAGTCAACAAAGGCGTCTTGAACAGGCAGAGCGTCAAGCTACTTTAAGAGCTACTGAAACACCTGATCAAAGTCAGCAAAGGCGTCTGAACAGGCAGAGCGTCAATCTACTTTAAGAGCTACTGAAACACCTGCTCAAAGTCAGCAAAGGCGTCTTGAACAGGCAGAGCGTCAAGCTCCCGTGTGCAGTTGCCAGTCCTCCCATCGGGCGCGTCCCCAGGTGGTGGATAGGGGAACGCCACCCAGATATGGGTGGTAGCGGGAAACCGCCGCGGACCAAAACTGGCCGGGTTTATACCTGAGGTTCCATTAGACTGGAAACGCCCGGGGCTTAATGCCCTAAGAGATGGGCCTTCACAGGCTTGTCGTTGCTCCCGGTATCGCTCTTTGATTAGAGCGGACAGGGAATGCAACACATGCGGCAATGTGCCAAGCGCACCAATGCCGGGTGACCCCGCGCGGTAATGTGCCAAGCGCACTGATACCGGGCGATCTCTGTGCGGCGATGTGCCAAGCGCACCAATGCCGGACAACCCGTAAGCCCGTAACCCGGGCCCGGTGGCCCCCGTAGGGCCACGAGGAAGAAAACCTCTTCAAAAATAACCCCAATCCTAAGGTATAAGGTGCCGAGGGGATGAATGGCTGGGGGGGAGCCCAGTCCCAAGCCTTGGGGGGAAGGGGTTCAGGGACCACACCCTGTAAAAAAAGGAACCAAAATATGCAGTGCGACAAAAAATCGATTCCCCAGGGTGGTCCCGCCGATCCATTGGTAAGCGGGGAGTCCACCCCCAGCAGCCTTCATAGGCGCTGTGGCAGCCCCATCGTATCTGGGGCAATCCACTGCATCGCGGGGATGCACAAGTGTCAACCGCGGGCCCCACAACATCCACGGGGCAAAGTAAGAAGACTGGAGCCGTGTCGGGGAGGACGACACAAGACAAACGTGGGCGTTCTAAACGCCCTAATATGCCAGTAAATCAGGCTATTGAAAGCGATGGAGGTGGGTCCGATGGCTCGCTCGCTTCACTTACATCGGCCCCACCGGAAGGGGAAGAGAGAAGGCCAAGCCCCAAGCATTGCGGTTGTGGCCAAATTTGCGGCAGTCTCGGCCACAGCCTCTGAAGAAGAGGCTACAGGATAGGAACGGAGGAAAACTTTCGACCCTCCGTAGCGCCCACAAACACCAGGGCTAAAAAAATCTGCCCAACCTAGAGGAGTTGGCCCGCGAAATGGCGACTCATAGTGACGGGGAGCTCGGTCAAATCGACCTCAACCTTCAGGCCGTGAAAAGGTAGCGGATCGCTCCCGCAACCTAAAGGGCAATTTTGTGAGGGCATAAGGTTAGCCGTACTTAATATAAAGGCGGCAACTGAAGTACGCGCGAAGGACCGCTTCCAGCGAGAATATCAAAAGACTAGAGAGGAAAATACGGAATTGCGATCACAGCTCGCCAGCCTTGCCAAAAGAACTGAAAACTTAACGAAAGAGATTAATCTCCTCCAGCAAGCGACGCAAAGGCTGATCCACCGAAACAGCAAGTATGTCGAATCGACCGGCGAGGCAAAAAAAACCTGGCATGGAGAGGAGGACCTCATGAGCGCATCGGATCCCTAATTGAGAGAAAGCTGGCAATCTTTGAGGCCAAGATATTTCCAGATAGGGTTATCCGGCTCCACTGGCAGGGGCGAATAAGCCGCAGACACCATCGCCGCAATTGTCAGCACCGCCACCCCAACCGTTGGGCACAGGCACCACTGCAGCTGCAGAAGGCTAAGAGACAAAGAGTGAAGAGGAAAAGAAGCCCGCCTTCCACCGGCTGGCCGCCCCAGTAGCTGCACCGGTGTTGAATAATTCAGCACTGAATGTCAGCTCGTGGGTGAAGTAACCAAAAAGCAAAAGCCACCCAAAAGCGGTCCAACGCGACGGCGTCGACTTTGAGCACAATAAAGAGAGGAGCAACAAGGACTGCTTTGCGCCCTGACTTCTGCGGCAGTAACAGTCACGGTGTTGGAAAGCTCCTCCGTTACTTATGCTAAAGTAATGGAGGAAGCCAAAGCCAAAACCATTTGGCAGACTTTGGCATAGAAACTGTTCGCCTTAAGCGCGCAGTTACTGGAGGACCTGCTGGAGATAACGGGTCTGGACTGTGGAGAGAAGGCGGACAAGCTGGCGGCAAAGATGCGAGAGGTTCTTCCGACCTGAAAGCGAATTAGTCGCCTAATCAAAACAAGCGACGTTCGGCTGAGGGACCTCGACGATGCCGTCAGCGCTGAAGAGATTGCAGTGGCGATGGCTGAAAGGGGTTGTTCAGTAGACAACATAAAAGTCGGGGAAGTCCGACGAACACCCACTAGCATGGGGACGTGCTGGGTACGATGTCCTGTCGTGGCGATCCAAAGATTGCAGTCGTTGGGAGAGTAGTGGTTGGGGTCAGCCCGAGTGGAGGTACTAGAGCCCAGGCCCATGCATTGTTTTCGATGCCTTGAAAGAGGGCACGTTGCTAGCAGGCAATGAAGTAAATAGAGGTGCACGCTGTTACGCTTGTGGTGAGCCTGGGCACGGAGCCAAACAATGCACTGCGTCGGAACCCAAGTGTCCTCTGTGCTCAGATCTCGGGCGGCCTGCCAGCCACAGACTGGGTAAAAAGTGCGTCCCACCTCCTAAAAAAAGCAAGGGAAGGAAGAACAAGCAGACTCCGTCTGCATCCATCAATAAGCCGGACGCAGCGACATCAGTCCCTGCACCGAGTCCTAACTCGGCAATGGAGGTGGTCGAAAAATAAAATAAAATAAATTTAACACTCCTTAAAGTCCTCCAGGGCAACCTGAAACACTGCCGCAATGCACAACATCTGCTTATGCAGACCATTGTGGAGTGGCGGGTTGCCCTTGCAGTAGTAGCGGAACCCTATTCCGTCCCTGACCATCCTCGCTGGTTCGGTGATGAATTGGGCTCTGTAGCCATCTACTGGGAGTGCAGAGGAGGCCCCACCTGCGCCCTATTGAGAAGGGGCAGGGCTTTTGCAGCAATGGGGCCCCGGCTGGGGTGTGGCTGCTATGTCTCCCAATAGGTCCCTTGCCGACTACGAGGCGTACCTAGACGAGGTGGCGAACTGTGTTCGCGAATGTCAACCTCGTCCGTTGATCGTTCTAGAGATTTTAACGCCCACACCAGGGCTTGGGGCAACTCCAGAGACGATCCGAAGGAGAGACAATGATGGAATGGGCGGCTGGGCTGGACCTCCGATTAATGAATCAGGGGTCCGTACACATGTGCGGTGGCAGGGGAGTCCATCGTAGATCTTACGTGGGCAACTCCTCCTGCAATGCAAATGCTGTCGGGCTGGCGAGTGGCGGAGGAGGTGGTCACACTGTCCGACCACCGCCACATCGTGTTCGATGTCGCACTTCGCCAGCCCAACAGTAACCCCAGTCGCCGAGGGAGCAGCCCACCGCGGCGTTGGTGTCTTAAGCGGCTCGACCGAGATAAGCTTGAAGCCGCCGCCATCGTCGCGTCCTGGCCAGATGACGTCGAAGAGGTTCAGTCCGATCCTGAAGTGGAAGCGAACTGGTTTCGGGGTACGATGGCGCAAATTTGATACCTTTCAATGCCCAAAACCAGTCGCCCCAAGCGCAGAGCAGTGTACTGGTGGTCGGCAGAAATCGCACGGCTCCGTGCACTCTGCTTGCGGAGTCGGCGCCAGTACACCAGATCTCGAAGGAGAAGACGGCGAGCTCCGCCTGAGGAGGTAGCCAGACTCTACGGTGCATACCGAGCGGCTACAAAGGCGCTACAAATTGCAATAGCCAACGCCAGGTCTCGGTCCTGAAAGAGCTTCTGAGGACTCAACGAAGATCCCTGGGGCGTCCATACAGGATGGTACTGGGCAAGCTCCGGCCTTGGTCGCCCCCCTTGACGGAGACTCTTGATCCGGATCTTCTGGGAAGGGTGATCAGCACGCTCTTCCCAGAGGACCGGTCAAGTCCCTCAGGTCACCTACCGTCGTCATGGGAGTGGCAGGATGAGATGGGGTGACCGTCGAAGAGATGGACCGAGCCGTTAGCCGCTTAAAGCCCGGAACACAGCACCGGGGCCCGATGGAATACCGCCGGGCGGGCCTGAGTGCTGAGTCTGGCTGCCTTGGGGACAGGCTCAGGCAGCTGTTTACCAGTTGTCTGCGCTGTGCCACGTTCCCCACAGCCTGGAAAGAAGAAAGGCTGGTCCTCCTTGAAGAAGGAGGGCAGCTGCTCTCCCCTCTGCGTACCGCCCCATATGCCTGTTGGACGAGATTGGCAAATTATTCGAGAGGATACTTGCCAGTCGGCTCAATGGGCATCTGTCGCGCGCGTCGGTCCTGATTTGGCCGATAGCCAGTTTGGGTTCCGACGGGAGCGTTCCACTTTAGATGCGATTATGCGCGTCCGCTCCCTGTCGGTACAAGCAGTATCCAGGGTGGCGTGGCGTTGGCGATAAGTCTTGATATCGTCAACGCCTTTAACCTACCCTGGGATGCAATCAGGAGGGCACTGGCACATCATCAGGTGCCCCTTACCTGCAAGGTACTATCGGGGACTACTTGCGCGACAGGTACATCCTGTACGGGGCAAGATGGCAGGAAGATCCGAGGAGGAGATCAAACGTGGGTGCCACAGGGCTCGGTGCTGGGGCCGCTACTGTGGAACCTCGCCTATGATGCGTTTCTGCGAATCGATATTCCCGCTGGCGTAGATATCGTCTACTATGCTGACGACACATTGGTTGCGGGATCACTTTCGAGAGGGCTAAGGAGCCGCCGAACTCGGGGCGGAAGTCGTCGTCGCCAAAATCCACGAGTTGGGATTAGAAATAGCGCCTCACAAGACCGAGGCCCTATGGTTCCATAAATTACTATAAGGGAACCACCCGACTCGTATGTTCGCGTGGGTGGGTCTGAAGTCAGAGTGGGAGGCATGAAGTACCTAGGCCTCCACCTGGACAGTCGCTGGGGCTTCGAAGAACATTTCGAGCGCCTAGTCCCCGGATCGAAAGGGTAGCGGGTGCTGCATAGACTGCTGCCCAATCTAGGGGACCGACGGAGGAAGTACGTCGCCTCTATGCGGGAGTTATTCGATCCGTAGCTCTGTATGGAGCGCCTGTATGAAAAGGCTGGCCATCCGACGCCAGAACTAAAATCTACAGTGTTCAGCGGAGGATGGCCATACGGATCGTACGAGGATACCGCACTATATACTTTGAGGCGGCGATAATCCTGGCTCGCTTTCCACCACTAGATATACTGGCGGAAATGGACGCGAGGTGTACGCCCGAATCCGTGCCCTCCGCCAGAGCGGTGGAAGTGAGCCAGAAGAGGCGCTCGAATCAATTAAACGGCAGGAACGACAAAACTCTCTGCCGTCATGGCGCTCTCGACTCGAGGAGCGCTATGAACGCAGGCGCGTCATTGGAGCAATCCTGCCGGTCTTCGAAGTTTGATGCAGCGACGAGCAGGAAGACTACAGACTTTACACAGATGATTACCGGGCATGGGTGCTTCGGTGATTATCTGTGTAAGATCGGACGCGAGGCGACGGCGAACTGCTTCCACTGTGATGGACGGGCCAGACTCCGCTTCCCACACGCTCGCAGTATGACCAGCGTGGAACGGGAGCGACGATCCTGGTGAACCGCATCGGACCAGCTCCCTGCCAGCAGTCGTGTCGGCGATGCTGAGCGGGGATTCGGCGTGGAGGGCCGCAGCCACCTTCTGTGAATCGGCATGATCAGGGAGGCTTCTGAGCGGGATCGGGAGAGGGCGGATCCCGCGCGGAGACGACGTCACCAAGGCGTTCGTCACGGCCTCCTCCAGAAAACGGTGTCCCCTACAGAAACGGGGCCTGGGTTGCAGACGCTCGGGGCGGGGCCTCGAGCGCCTAGTTATGTAACCCGAGGAGGACGATGACTCGGAAGTGGTCTCGAGACATCGTAGTAGCACTGCGAGGTGCTGGGGTAGCATGTACTGCCCTGGGACGTGCTATTAGTGTAGCAAAGCGATGGAGGGGCCCCGGTTGCGTTCCGAACGGAGATCCCGGGACCCATCGTATACGCTAATGGTGACCACCGTGGGGTTTTAGCCGGTAGGAGTCCGGCATAACCTTTTCGTTGCCCCCGCAGCGGAAGGTATCCATGAGGATTTCCCCACGAAAAAAAAAAGGCAGAGCGTCAAGCTACTTTAAGAGCTACTTAAACACCTGATCAAAGTCAGCAAAGGCGTCTGAACAGGCAGAGCGTCAATCTACTTTAAGACCTACTGAAACACCTGCTCAAAGTCAGCAAAGGCTATTCGAACAAGCAGAACGTCAGGCCACCTTAAGAGCCGCGGAACACCTGATGAAACTTATCACAGACTCATTGCAAGCTGAACGTCAATCACTATAAGGCATCTGAAACACCAGAACAGACACAGGCGCGAAGAGATGCAAATGCACAGCTCCAAGCTGAACATCGACAACATTTTCAAAGAAACAATTAGTCGGTTTTTAATGACGCAGCATTCAATTATGATCCGTTGATTGATTATAAAAATCACAGGTTAGTTGTTATCGGACTGATGGACAAGGCGTGTCGATTTTGATTTTTTTGATCAAAAAAAGCTGCGCGTTGAGAATTATATACATTTACAAGATGCAGTTTCTAGCGACGCCAATGTAAACCCCAGAGATTTAGGTAAAATGGTAATTCTGCCCTCATCATTCGTTAACAGTCCCCGCTACCTACATGAGTACACACAAGACGCATTCGCCTATGTACGAACTTACGGAAGACCTGATCTTTTTGTTACTTTTACTTGCAATCCCACATGGAAAGAAATAACCGAGGAGCTAATGCCGGGCCAAAAAAGTACTGACAGACACGATTTAGTTGCTAGAGTATTTAGATTAAAAGTACAAAAATTAATGTATGTAATTAACAAAGGGAAAATTTTCGGCGAGGTGCAGTGCTTCATGTATTCAATTGAATGGCAAAAAAGAGGATTACCGCATGCCCACATTTTAATATGGCTTAAAGAGAAGTTGCGGCCCAGCCAAATAGACGACATAATAAGCGCCGAGATTCCGGATCCTGAGCAAGATAAAGAATTGTATGATACCATCGTCCGAAATATGATTCACGGTCCATGTGGAGCACGAAATTCAATATTGCCATGTATGAAAGAAGGAAAATGTACAAAGAAATTCCCTAAACAGCTATTAAAAGAAACAGTGCACAATGACAATGGCTACCCTTTATACAGACGCAGAGCTCCCGAAGATGGTGGCAGGAAAGTTACAATCAAATCTCGCTCTGGAGCGTTCGAAACCTTAGATAACAGCTGGATTGTCCCGTATTCGCCCATTCTATGTAAAATGTTTAATGCCAACATTAATGAAGAAGCATGTAGCTCTGTCCACGCAATCAAGTATATCTGTAAGTACATAAATAAAGGAAGCGACCAAGCAATATTTAATCTCAGGAGTGAAGGTGAGGCAACCCTAATGAAGTACAGACCTTTCAAGCAGGGCGTTATGTCAGCAGTAACTAGGCAGCGTGGCGTCTCCTTGGCTTCCCTTTACACGAAAGGCACCCAACAGTTACTCACCTTGCTGTGCACTTAGAAAATTGAGAGCGTGTATATTTCACTGAAAGAAATTTCCAAGAAAGAATTGCATCACCGCCAAAAACTACACTAACAGCCTTCTTTCAACTTTGTCAAACCGACCCCTTTGAAAAACGTTGTTATATTCTGAAGTCCCCCGCTATTATACTTAAAACACATCTAGGAAGGAGTGGAAACGCCGTATTCAAGGCGCGCCTGTTGCAAATTGGCCCGGTGTAAAGTCATCAGATGCCCTTGGTCGTGTGTATACCGTCCATGTAGCTAATTTTGAATGTTTCTGTTTACGATTGCTGCTGCACCATGTTCGGGGTCCTACAGGATATAAAGACCTTAAAACTGTTAACGGTCAGGAATGCGCAACTTATAGAGAAGCATGTGAAGCTCTGCATCTTTTAGAAAACGATAATCACTGGGATGAAACCATGGAGGAAGCTGTGCAGTGCCAGTCACCAGCCAAAATTAGGGATCTTTATGCAACTCTCATATCATCTTGCGGGCTATCTAATGCACATAAATGTGGGACAAATATAAAGAGTACATGGCGTAAGATATTTTGCGAAAATTACAGCAGACACGCGAACATGACATACAATGAACACATTTATAATGAAGCACTTGGAAAATTGAAGATAAAGTAATGGCAATGGTAGGCAAAAATTAAGCGACTTTGGAATGATAAGCCCTCAGCGAACAACCGAAAATGAACTAAGTGATGAAATTATACGTGAAACAAACTACGATATACCAGCTTTGCAGCAGTGTAGCCGAATTTGTACCCGCTTGCTTCCCGAACAAAACGAGTTTTGACAAAGTATAAGGACAAATTGAATCTGGAAATGGTGCACTTTTCTTTTTAGATGCCCCTGGAGGAACTGGGAAGACATTTTTGTTAAATTTATTATTAGCGCAAGTATGGATAGATAAATACATTGCTGTGGCCGTAACTTCCTCCGGTTTAGCCGCCACGCTGCTAAGCGGGGGCCGCACTGCACATTCTGTTTTAAAACTCCCTCTAAATCTAGCCTAGGAAGAATCGCCGATCTGCAACTTTAGAAAAATTAGTGCACGAGGTATAATGCTACGACAATGCAAACTTTTAGTGTGGGACGAAAGTACAATGTCGCATAAAAAAGCTGTAGAAGCACTAAATCGAACGCTCCAGGATTTGCGCAGCAATACCGATGTAATTTCGAGCGTTTATTCAGATTTAACGAACAACATGCATGAAGACAAATGGTTATGTGAAAGGGCGATTCTTGCACCAAAAATGAGAGCGTTAACAAAATAAATTCAGATATTATTTATTTATTCAGATATTTATTAACGTGGTAGAGCCATTCTGCAGCTATATTAGTAGTATAGTTGTAGTACGAATGGGTCGGCTCGACCGGGGAAGGACCACGCTCTCACAGAATACCAGCGTAAAATAGCAGCTTAAAACTGCTGTGTTTCGTATGGTGAGTGTAGAGAACCGGAGACCCTTTTTACTGGAAAAGAGGCATTCCATCTTAGTCCTCACGGGTGACAACGCATCTGCATTTTGATTCTTTATTGAAGATAAATGTAGATGTCTATGGGCCACAGCAACCACTTACCATCAGGTGGACTGTGTGCTCGTTTGTCACCCTATCCTATAAAAAAAAAAAAAAAAAAAAAAGATATATTAAGCGAAGTAGCAGGTGAAATAACAAAGTATTTGTCAGTAGACACAGTTATGGACACAGAACAGAGCACTTCATATCCTGTAGAGTTTCTAAATTCTCTAGAGTTGTCAGGTGTGCCCTCACATAAGCTTCAATTAAAATTAGGCGTCCCAGTCATGCTAATGGAAATTTAGATGCTCCTCGGTTATGTAACGGACAAGGCTGCGTGTGACACATCTTGGACGGAACATAATCGGTGCTACAATGTTGACAGGCGTAGTAAAAGGTGAAAATGTTATTATACCACGGATCCCTATAATTTCCACAGATCTTCCTTTTCAATTCAAAAGGTTGCAGTTCCCTATTAAGCTCAGTTTTGCAATGACAATTAATAAAGCGCAAGGGCAAACGTTACAGGTAGCGGGGGTCAACTTAGAAAAACCGTGCTTCTCTCATGGTCAGCTGTATGTAGCATGTTCGCGTGTGTCAAATGCCCAGAATCTCCACATTCTTTCCCCGAATGGAAAAACATATAACATTGTGTACAGTAGCGTCTTAAAATAGTGTTCAGTTAGTTTTTTCCAAAATTCCACAATCAATTAATCAGAATTCTACAGATCTTCCCTTTCAATTCAAAATTTCCTATTTAGCTCAGTTTCTTTTCAATTCCAAATGCTGCACCTCTGACGGACCTATTAAGCTCAGTTTCCTTTCAACTTAAAAGGCTACATATCTGACGTATCTTTTATTTGGCTCAGTTTCCTTTCAATTCAGAAAACTGCATCTCTGACGAATCAATTTAGCTCAGTTTCTTTCCAAAAGTCTGCATCCCTGACGGATAATTATGCTCAGTTTCCTTTAATTAAAAAATACCCCATTTCTATTTGGAATAAACAGGGTATTTTCATGCTTTCCTATACGCTGCGTTTCAAAACATTTAAATAAGCTGACGAATCAATTTTGCTCAGTTTCCTTTTAATGGCTGCATCTCTTACAAATCTATAAAACTCAGTTTTATTTCAATTCAAAAAGCAATGGATAGTTCAGTTTAGTTAGTTTCAGTGACCATGCGGGCGAAGCCGCGGGTAACAGCTAGTTATATATAAACCAGCGCTTGACTACTATCCCACCTGATGGTAAGTGATGATGCAACCGAAGATGGTAAAGCGCACTGACTCAACAAAAGCCTATTCACTCTTGCCTTGAAGGCGCCCACATTGTAATTGCGTGGAAGAGAAGCTTTGTCCTGTACTATGTCTATATTTAAGTCTACTCTTACGCCATGTCATAGTAGTGATTACTCCAGTGCCTTTAAAAATACGACCTGCTAATAAATAACAAATATATTACACGACAATAATTACGACGATCCAGTTAAACAAAAATATTCCAGTCGTTGGTCGTTTCTCGATTTAACCTTTTCTTACAAACCTTTTCCTTATAAGCGAAAAAACTTTGCTAATATTATAATGGTACAAGTTCACTAGCAAATGCAAAGTTATGTTAAGCTAACTGAAGGCTTGGCAAAATAAAATCGATCCTAAAAATCGACAAAATTTATTAACGTTATATTTATTAAGATTTTCACCATTTATTAAACTTTTTACAATGGAGAACTACTTGAAGCTGGATTTTTAAACGTTAAATATACCACTGTTACTAACTTAAAACAATCGTAGATTGTGCAATTTAAAACTTCCGATTATTTATTAAGCGCTTAACAGTAATGTCGGTATGAATTTGATTAAGTATTCTATACACGCAAACTTCTCCTTAAGCTGTACTTGATTAATGTATCTAAAATATTTTTTATAAGTCACGCTATATATGTAAGTTTGTTTAAAGTATAACTGTTAGTCATTTCATATTTTCTTGCAGCAGACGGACAGACGAACCTTTCGCTATTTTTTTATAGCGAACTATACCTTAATACATAACTACGTCTGTTAATTGACTTATATTTCTAGCAACTTAAGTAGATGACCTGATTTTGTTTGCAAATGTATATGACTTCTGCTATGAAGTGTATGATGGCCATGATGATGATGGTATTTGAAGAAATACATACTCAAAGTATGTTCAAGGTATTTAATGTAAGTACAGCTATTTTATAAATTTAAACAATGTTGTATTTCGCACAGAAGAACTTACGCTTATATTTTAATAGCCTAACATAACATCAAATTTTTGCTAACTGAAATCGTCTCATTTTTATGAGACTCAATGCGGATTGACAGACATTAAATTCGAAGTGAATAAGTATGTCTTTTTCTTTTCTTTATTTTCTTCACCTATTTTAAACGCGCACATAAATTCTTAAAGAGAAACGTCCAAATTGTATCGAAATTCAAAGTAAAATTCTTGGTTGTCTGCGAATGTACTTGATGAAAAGCGTCAGTTTCAAAATTGAAATTGATTAAGTTTCTGTTTGATTAAAATAACCCTCTGTCAGTGACGTTGAATTGTTTCTTGGCTACATATATTTTAGAACTAGCAGTTTGAAAAAACTTATATCTTATTACATATTTGATATATGTATAATAATATATAAGTAACAAAATGAAAGGGTAAGGCCAACATTGGTCAATTTAGCATACTATAATGTAACTCACTCTCACAAAATAATGTATAATGTATTTTGTGAGAGTGAGGTACTTCCCCAGTCGAGCCGATTCATTGGTGCGCAGACATAATGTGGCTCTACCACGTATAAAAATCATTTCGGTGTAATGTAAGTCTTGCAGTAGTATACTTGGATTTGGATTTAATTTTATTGGTTTTATTTATTATATATTTTATTTATTAATCATAGTATAGTCTTACACAGTCACCACACGGTCCACTACCCCATATCATCCCTTGGGTGTTGCAAGAGGCGACAGAGGGAAACAAATCAGTAATTACCAAATAACGACTAAAAAAAAAACTGCGGTTGCCAACCCGCTTTCCAAGTGGAGCAACTATGGCAACTCCGTGTTTCGCGATAATAGGGACGAATTTTAAACACACGCCTACCTCTATCAACAGAATAAATCCGTCTAACCTATCCTTATTTTCTCCATTATATTTCAGATAATACATCGGACGACCTGTATTGTCTACACCGCATCTAAATCTAACGAAGAAGATACTTACCCATCTTAAACGACACCAGAAAACCGAAACCCTTACGCAAATTTTTTATTGGTAGCGTTATCAAACCAATATACTTTTTTTTGAAGTCATCAGCCTGGACGGATACTTTTTTTTGAAGTCATCAGCCTGGACGGGAGTATATGTCGAACGCATCCGTTCATACCGGAATATATTCACAGGAAATAATTTTATCTCTGCACAGTGACTATTTTATATAGCTTCACAATCTATGGTTGACATCTTATAGGATGGTCTAAAAAAAGAATATTTTTCTCCTATAACTTAATTTAAGTCGAAAATTCGAATTCCTCGCATCTGTAATATATGGGTTGCATTTCTTAACTATGTCAGATTTTCCTCATCTACGTCAAATAATTTAAGAATAGCCTCTGTTTCAAACAGATGATGATGGACAGAGATACCGAGAGGCAGAGATACAAGCAGGCAGACAGACATAGATCTACACAGATAGATACAGGCAGATATAGATATGTGTATAGAGAGACAGCGACAGACACAGATAGAACAACAAACACTGAGGTGATTTCATAATTGTTCTGTTTTGCTAAATTTGGCACTAACCACTTTGTATAACATTTTAACTACGTACATTATTTAATAAATAATACAGCTGCTATGAATAAGCTTCAGAAACTTCAATAAAAAAAGGCGTAAAAAATACGAAAAATTTTATCTTCATGAACAAAGGAGGCATTTGTGCTTGTTAAATTTTGTTTTAATATAAATTGTTACTGGAATACTTAAAATTAAAAGCATAAAATTTTTAAATTTGTTAAAGAAAATATTATAATTTTATTTTTTGTTCAGGAGTTTATAGTTACGAAATATTCATCGCTTTTAATTTTAGTCTAACGTAGTAGGATATATTACGCATATCCTTATAGAATAGAATACTAACTTGTGTGATTTAGGGTTCTGTTGTAATAAGATAAGCATAAGGATTTCTTATCCTTGTAATATAGTTCGCCCATTGTAATATTTTACAGTATCATCACAGAGTTTTTGAACAAATGAGATAAAAATTTTGGACATAATAACTCCTACAGTTTTCGACCAAAAAATATAAAAATGTATTGCGTTTTTCGAGACCTATCCCTTAATTTTAAGGTTTGCTTCCCACGGTGCATGATATTGCTATTTACAAGGTGATGGGACTCTTTTTCTGCCTGGGTGTCCGTCTGGGTTGAAGCCATCCTTTTACCATTTTCTTCCCTTTTACCAGTGCTTTTATAATCATAAGTTTATTATTATGTTAAAAAATTAGGCGGTGTTTCACGCATGTACCTCGGAAAGCAAGCACGTCAAGCCTGCTAAGCCACGTAGGTCCTTTTGGTCTTATCGGATTGCCATCCCATCGGACTCTGAGAATGAGAGATAGCACGTGTGGTTGCGCACGCTCGTGTACTATAATTCTGTCCAGCGCAAATGGCTAGTCTCCGTTGAGTTTGGCCACCGAGCTTAGTATGGAAATAGATGGATTCGGATGCGAACGTGTAACGTCTTGCTAAGACGAAAGCCGTCGAAGCCACTTTTACAAGCCCTTTGTATTCACCTCCGCATATGATTTCCTAAAGCACACATACCAACAGGCATACCGCTATAAAGCGGTATGCCTGCTTCTTACATAATATGCGTATAAACGCATATTATGTAAAAAGCAGAATGCCTTGCTGACGCAGTATCAATGTGTCTCATGTCACCGCTGCGTCGATCGGATGGAACCGTATCATCGCAAAAACGAAACGAAGTCGAAAAAAATTGACAAAATTTTCATATGCACTGAATATTGGGCAATTCATACTGCCGAAAAAATTGCCGCGATTTTAGAATAATGGTCTTGATTGCCCCACTAATGGAGAGCCATTAGTGGGGCAAATCTAGCTCCGGCAACTGTTTCCAGGCAATTATTGCCCAAAAATTTATGGTGTAATTGCATCGATTTGGAAAGTTTAAAAATTGCACGGCCTTTGAAATTTATCCATTCATGGATATAATGTCAATGTCAATTGCCATTTAGATGATATAAATTCTAAATGGCAATACTACTTCATCAGTGAAAAGGATCTCCAGTTCAGGTCAGTAACAATATGCAACACAACAATAATGGTGTTATTTCACACTTATATTCTGAGTGAGCGCGGTCCTTCCCTGGTCAAGCCGTCCCATTCGTGTTGCAACTAAAATACGCGTGGCTCTACCACTTTTACACATATAACTATTATTAATTGTTGCCAATGTTCTGATCTCCTTCTTTCTTATTATCGAAAACGTTACCCTCACTCTTTTATGTATCGTGGAGGGGTTTTACATACATTGCACAAGGTCACACATTCAACTCGGAACAATTATTTGTAGGCCATACAGACGCTTATTCTTCCGTCAAAATAAATTAGTTTCCTCTCTAAATTCTCTTCATCTTTTTCATCATCCTGTAAAAGTCCAAACATGGCTCTCCCATTGTAGAGGAGGATCTCCTCAACCGTTGCGCTTGACAGGTGGATTTACGATCGCTGTACAAGACGTTTCGCACCTTTGACGCTGCTTCACGTCACCTGTCGGGTATTTTACGTCTGTTGTTAAAAATGGTTATACCATCATCTATCGGAAGATATAAGATCTTTTCCGTCGCCTCTTACGACACCCGCGGGACGAAATGGGTTAATGGATACTCTTACGCAGCCGTCACACGGGTTTTAATCTTTATTAAAAGGAGCATTTATGGGGTGTTTCTATTGTAATATTGCAGTTATATTGTCTGTAGACAGTGCTAACGTCGTAATTAAATGTTAATCGTTTCAAACCACAACCGTTAATGATAGGTACGTCGTTTAACACTCCATAACATTTATGTCGTAGAAAAATACCTTTGTGTCTATAACCTTTACGTCTGTGATAAATATTGTTGAAGCCTGGGAAAAATCATTTTAAAGAAAGAATAGTCATCTGGATTTCGATCGATAGCATTCCGACCACCAATCCGTCAGCCAAGCCTCGCGAATACGGCGTATTCTCCCTGTTTAAACACATGCCTCTCCCAACGCGTTTAAATGTATATTTAATGCCTGACAGAAAAGGAGAACTCATACTATGCCTCATCATCATCATCCATTACGCCACTGCTATACATAGGCCTCTCCCAAGGAATGCCACAAAGTATGTTTTTAATACTTAATATATTCTTTCATTGCAGCCCATCAAAAGCCTGCAGCTTAACATATTATATGCCTTCCACATAAGGGAGTTATTTAATCTAATGCTAATGATAATAAACTTTCCCTTCTGGCAGTTATACGTCCCATGCTTACATCGTTTACTAGGGGATAGGACATCTGTTCTGCCTGAAAGTCCATCTGGGCAAGTAGTAATTACCACCCTCTTTCCTATTTCTACCGCCAAACCAAATCATCAGTGTATGCACTACTGTGTTCCATTCTGAAGTATACAGAGAGCCACTATAATTACAGGGTAGGAGGCATTCCACCTTAGTCCTCAGAGGTGACAACGCATCTGTAGCTCTCTTTATTTGAAGTTGGCGTTATGAAAAGAGAGAATTGAAATAGCGAAGCTTGTGGCTTTCGGTCCTGGACTGTAAAAGGATGCTGGTTGAGAGAAAGGGCGTTCGTTAAAGAAATTGCACGCCTGCCTTGTCACCGCCGCCCTCGTAGATCTTCCACACTCCGGAGGCAGGTTTCACCAAGGTACAGATAACCTAACGCTTCTTCCTTTCTCTTGCGGTTACAAAACTTCTCTTATCACCAATCTGATCATATATTATATCTTATAAAGTATTAATACGCGGCGCGGTTACTTCTCCATCAATTGACTGATTTGCGAGACAGTTCTCAGCGATATAATATATATATATTAAGTTCAAATATATAAATAATGATATACCGTCATTGCAGCTTTTGAAAATACGAGTAAATAAGGATTCTACTTTCATTTGAAATTATCCCAAATTGAATGTTATTTATGGGCAACAACGTTTTTGCCTACCCATCGACCCTTACGAATGTGTGCGTACATTATAAAATCAAATAAATATTAAAGACTGTGTGGTTATAACATAAGCCTATACGTGTAAAATATAACAATTATTTATTATTAGTTTAAGTTTGCGCTATAAATTAGTAATAAAATATATATAATATATGTATGTATTTAAATGTCAAGCCAGTCATTATTGGTTTGGTAATGGGCATAAACGCACCACTGGACGTACGAAACTGCCTTTAGCAGTCTTAACGGTTGCAACGCCGACTATCCCATCTTTAGAGGGTGCACCTTCTCCATGACTCCTAGGGGCCAAGATAGAGGCAGTGCATTATCCGTCATAATAACTACCACAGTCCCCACGAGTATGGGGGCCGCAGGTGAATTCCATTTAGTCCTAACCTGCAGTTTATGCAAGTAATCACTACGCCATCGTTGCCAGAAAGACTGGACGAGGCTGCCTAAAAGAGAATGGCGCTGGATTAAGCTAGTAGAGTCAGTGGGATAACCGGGAAGAGATGACAATGGGAATGTGTTAAGAAAATGAGCAGGTGTGAGTGCAGATGGTTCTGCAGGATCACTACTCATAGCCGTCAACGGACGTGAGTTGAGCAGAGCCTCAATATGCGTTAAAACTGTTAAGAGCTCGTCGTGAGAGAGAATTTGTTGACCTATTACTTTAGAGAGATGCGACTTGATTACCTTTATCATACTCTCCCAACATCCACCGAAATGGGGAGACGCGGGTGGTATAAATTTCCATTCAATGCGGTTTTCAGCCAGCTCCTCATGAAGTCGAGGATTAAGCTCCTTATCGATAAATTTATAAAAATCTCTTAAAAATAAGAATGCGTGCCCACGACCCAAGTCCCGTTATCTGTATAAACGCATTTTATTGGCCCCCGACGAGAAAGAAATCGTTTCAAGGCAGCCAGAAATGACACGGTACTCACGGTAAATCTGTCGCTACCTCTAAATGGGTAGCGCGGGTTGTCAAGCATGTGAAACAGAAAGCCATGCTTTGCGGCTCTTTCATTGCGTGTACTGCAATGGGCCTGCGTAATCACATCCCACATTAGTAAAAGCCTTTTCAGCTTGATTTACACGCTGAGTAGGTAGATTAGACATGAGCGGTAAAACTGCACGCGGTTTAGATTTAAAACAAGTGTTGCACTTGCGTATAATGTTACGAATTATTCGTCTAGCAGCGAGTATCCCATATTTATTTCTAAGTAAGGACATAAGCAATTCTGGGCCTGCATGTAAATGCTTCTTATGATAATATTCAATGAGCAATTCAACAACACGATCGAGCCGAGGTAGGATATATGGATATTTGTAGTCGAAGTGCTCGCTAGAGTTTGAGAGTCGGCCTCCGACGCGAATAACACCATTTTATCTATGAAAGGTCTAAGTTTAACAGGCGCTGAGGAATAAGGTTTATTATTTTTTAAGTTCTCCAAATTTTCAGCGAAATGCAAATATCGCACGTGACATATGAAAAAAAATGTGTTATGGAGAGGGATAGAATTTAAATAGCGAAGCTTGTGGCCTTCGATCCTGGACTGTAAAAGGATGCTGGTTGAGAAAAAGGGCGTTCATTAAAGAAATTGCACTCGTAGATCTTCCACACTCCGGAGTCAGGTTCCACCAAGTTACAGACGACCTAACGCTTCTTCCTTTCTTTTGCAGGCACAAAACTTCACTAATCACCAATCTGATCATATACTATGTCTTATAAAGAATATGCATTATATAAAATAACCTAGATAGCGCCAACAGTTGGTGTCAGGTGTCCATTGGTTGCTGTAGCCATTTACCATCAAGTGGACTAGTAAATTTGTCACTTGAATTTTATAAAACAAATCGTAAGTCTCTGTTACCCATAGGTACGATTTGTTTTATAAAATTCAAATAAAGTACATGAATATCTTCGGCTACATAACCACTCATGTATGAAAATATCTCAAAATATATAGACAAGATATAATACAGTCAATAATTATACCAGCTCGCTTGCCCTTCATACCGAAACACAGCAGTAGATGTATGTTTAGCGGCAGAAATAAGTAAGAATATGGTACCAACTCAAACCAGGGAGATACTTGCTGCCCGTTTCCAATTTAATTTTCCACTGTCACTCTTACGAAACCCACGGCACGATACGTGTTAGTGTACATTCTTACACCGCCACTACACGGTTTATACAGTTCAAATGGTTACAGATAAATATTTCGACATTGCGGTTGACACAGAAAAAACAACAAACACATTATAATTCAAAGAGCAATTAATCAAAATACACAAATAGACCAATTTAAAAAGGCATCTAAGAAAGATACAAAGATATTGAATTGAATTCTCTCTACTTGAACTGGCATAACGTAGATAACAACTTTATTTAAAGCAATAAAGGCCCGGAGTTGAGCGACAAACGAATTTAGAGCAGTAAGTTGAATATTACATTGTATTGACAGCAAATCGTAAATTAAATGTTATGCTGCACTGTTCGTTTTCATATTTATTGATATTAAACGTCCACTTTTCGAATTGTGTAGTGGAAGCAATCGACTCTTCTCTTGACTACGTCATGATGTCCTATCCAACGCTTAGCAATAAAATAATAAATATATTCACGCATAATTTTAATTGGTATTTTACGCGGTATTTAATATGGTTTACTATGCATAGCGGTGACAATAAAAATTTAATGTATTAAAAAAAAATTAAAATCATTACGTAATAAATACAATTAGAACATTTATGACTATATCCAAATATTTTATAAGTTACGTACAGCTCAATGATTGTTAAAGATTGTTAAATATTATTCTGGAAGTAAACTGTCGGTAGCTTAGGGGCTAAACGGTCATTGTAAATTACACAGTACGCGAACCTGGGTTCGATTCCACCAATGATATATTCAAATGTAAATTTTAAGTGTTGATGTAAAACGTGCTCGGCGGTGAAGGAAAACATCGTGAGGAAACCCGCATGTGTAATGAATAAAATGTTTCGAAGACATGTAAAGTCCGCCAACACGTACATCACGGTAGACTAATCGCTCCACAACCCTATCAGAAACGAGAGGGCCTTTGCCTGGGCAAAATACTGGTATTGGGATGTCTACGCTGTAATTTTAACTTTTACTTTACCGTGAAACCTGGCAAATTTGCCATTTTTGGAAGGACTTAAAAGTTTAGGACCAATTTTCTAACAAAAAATGTACTGGAAGACTGGGCGTTAATGTTAAATGTGGAATTATATTCTTCATAGATTTGGTATTTATTACTGACTAGCTTTTTACCCGCGGCTTCGCTCGCGTTGGCTTCAATTTAGAAATACCATTAATACTACTCCAATTAAAGTTAAAATTTCTTAAATGTAGTTCTATTAACGATTAACGTGTGAGCGGAACTATATTCATGAACGGGAGTAGAAATATAAAGAAAATGGACAGCAGCGTCTTTCTGATTATAGCTCAAAATAATAAAAAGATGCAGTTGGCAACCCGCCTGCCAAGCGTGGCAACAACGGCTAATATCCAACTTGGGAATCGAAATTATGAACGGGTGTAGAGATATATTAGCAATATAGAGGCGGCGAAATAGAAACCAATACCCCATTTCGTCTCGTGGGTGTCGTAAGAGGCGACAAAAGGGAAACTGAAACAGGAGATGGGTGGCAGTTTCTTCCTGATAACAGTGCAGAGTAATAAAAAGCTGCGGTTGTCACTTGCCAAGCGTGGCTACTACTGCAAATATCCGGCCTGTTTGACAAACAATGGGAGAACTCTATGATGACCAGTGGATAGGCCTATTAAAAGTAAGAAAAGTAGCAGCCTACATACATCCCACTACTGGGGACAGGCCGCAGCGAGTTTTAGGACAAAAAAGAGTTGAGTTGACTCCAACGCGGGTTGACCGACTTCACATAAGTATAACTAAAAATGATTTCCGAAATATTTTTTTTAACTTCTCAAATATGCAGGTTTCCACGCGATATTTTCCTTCACCACCGAGAACGTGGTAAATCGAAACTTCAAATTGCAATTAAAATATGAGTGGTGTCGGTGCGGATCGAAATTGGGTTGCTTACGTACTATAAAATTTACGTTTGGATCGGCGCGATTACCAGATAACTTTCAAGATTCTATCAATGCAGTTCTACTCACAGTTAAAATAAAAATAAACATGCGTTTAAAATTTGCTGTCTTTGATATTTATAGTACTTTTTCGCAAGAGCCTGTTCATTTACTCATGTCAGCTATGAAACCGGGACTGCCACAAAAATCTCAATAGGTAGGTATGTCTGAAAATATGAAAGCTATCTTATTATACGACAAACTGTTTCATAAGTCTCATTGAAAGTAAAAAAATAAAGAAGAAGCTTACATACGTCTTACGACTGTGCACAGGGCTGATAATTACCCATGTGCAAAATAGTGGTTTCACATGTTCACGATTTTTTTTTAAAACTACTTAGACATCAAGGTTTCGCCGCCAAGTTATTCTTTAGCACTTCACTGAGCACGTGGAAAATAAGCAAATCAAATTTGCTTACCACTTTTATTAGTCCTCGCGGGAATTGAACGCTTTTGTTCCCCGTGCTTTGAAATCTTACGGCGAGCTACACGGCTCTCATATTTGCCTAAATAAAACATATAAAAACTGAAAAGAAACTTTTGTACTATTGTGGACCCCATCTACCTAGTAATTAGTGATTCAAACTATTCCATCATTTAGAGATGAAAATCTTACAGTCATTCTTACATTGGACTTGATACAAAAAGAAGTTGGTGAAATATTGCTATGCTGAGAGACACCCACCACATTCAACTGAAGACATTCTGTCTTAATCACAGTTTTGTGTACACAGTAAAAGTGACAATTACGATAAATCATCCCGACACCGGTTTTTAGCTCCAGTAAGAACAACATTCCAGTCGATCGTCGCAGCATTGTCTCTCAGACGATCTAAATCCATACCATCAAAATTACGCAGCAGAAAGATTCTCGATTTAGGCTTAGGTGGTCGTAATTTGTATGATAAGTAAATCAAGTCGCGATATGAAAATGCATCAGCAGGACACTGATCATGTTTAACAACATGATCAATGGAAGAAACAAGAATAAGGTCCAGAAGAGATGGGGAACAATTTGGAAAAAAGTGAGTAGCAGAAAGAGGGAGAATATGTAAGTTAGCTGCTTGAGTTATAAATTTCAATCGAAAGGAGCGAGAGTCGCTTTTTAGAAGGCATGTTTTAAAATCACCCATGATGATAGAGTGCTGATACAGTGGAATATATTTGTCTAAGCGGCTTTCAAACGTAGAAAAGTAGACAACTGTAAGGCTAGGAATGTAAAATTAAATGTTCAGCTCCTGAAGTGCCCTGTTCAGTTGACATACTTATATTTGTAAATGGTAAGTGTGAGCGTAGGTAGATAGCAACACCTCCACCAACCCGAGTAATACGATCATTATATATATAGTATTATATAAATACATGCATAGTAATACGATCAGGAAGAGGCTTTCAACTAATAAGGAATGATCGTATTACTGGAGCATATGATGTCGAAGACAAACAAGGCTTAAGCTAAGATTCGGATATCAAAATGGCATGTATGTTTTTGTTATCAAATGAAGAGAGCATGTCTGGATAATGTGCTGGAATACTCTGGGCATTAATATGGATAACGTTGAAATTTTTCAGTAGTAATGAGAAATGCGAATCTAATGTTTGATTAAGAGAAGGGAGACTGTAGAAGCTATTACTAATATTCAATCCATCAGAGGAGGAAGGTGAAAAAAAGGAGTCGTCTAGGCTTATATCTTGAAAAGACATATTGTATATTAAATATTAATACATACATACATACATACATATATATAATCACGCCTCTTTCCCGTAGGGGTAGGCAGAGACCACTTCTTTCCACTTGCTACGATCCTTACATACTTGTTTCGCTTCGTCCACTTTCATTATTCCCTTCATACATGCTCTTCGGTTTAGGTACTCTTGACCTGGCCTTTTTCAAGACGTCCCTGATTTGGTCAAGAAACGTCCTCCTAGGTCTACCCCTTTCAACACTTTCATTCCTCGCCTTATACACTTTTTCGTCAATCGTTCTTCATTCATTCTCTCGACATGGCCAAACCATCTCAGCATACCTTTCTCAATTTTGTCACTACATCTTCTTTCAAATCACGTTTCCTTATCTCACTATTTCTTATCCTGTCACTCAATTTAACTCCTATCATACTTCTTAACGCTCTCATCTCAACTGCATTTATTCTGCTTTCAAGTTTCTTCTGCCATACCCAACTTTCACTTCCGTACATGAGTGTCGGAACCAACACCCCTCATGCACAGCCAAACGAGGCTTGTTAGACAACTTCCGACTGCTCATAAAGGAGTGCAAGCTCCATTCACCATGTTTCCTGCATTCACTCTTCTTTCGATATCACTCACACTTTCCATCTCTTGTAAACTTTGAACCCAGATACAAACTCCTTCACCTGTTCAATTTGTTCATCTCCAATCACGATATTACAGTCTGTCACTGCCTCATCTCTTTCAAACACCATCACTTTCGTCTTCTTTACATTCATCTTCATTCCCTTTCTAACAAAAGCTCCACTCATAGCATTATCTCCCAACTCCTCGGCCGAAGACGCAAGTAGTACTTGGTCATCAGCATAGAAAACATTTGACGAGTAACTCATTCATTCTCAACCCACTTTCATTCTCTTTAAATCTGTCAAGCAATTGTCCATGAACAGATTAAACAGCCACGGTGACGCTACACATCCCTGTCTAACACCTTTTCGATATTAAACCATTCAGTGTATGCCCCGTTAATCCACAAGCACTAGAATCCCTATAAACAGATTGCAGTGCTCGTATGAGGATACTGCTCACACGTTCACGGACAGTGCTGACCACAATTCATTCCTCATTACTCTATCATAGGCCTTTTCTAGATCCACGAATGCGCAATAGACCGTCTTGTTTTTAGCCAAACACTTTTCTGCTGCACCGCAAGGAAAAGACCTGATCCATACATCCCATTCCTTTCTAAATCCCTTGTGCATCCCATACTTTTCGTCTGTTTCATTCACAACCCTTTCAATCAACACTTTCGCATACAATTTACCGACGACGCTGAGAAGGCTTATACCGCGGTAATTTATGCAGTCCTGCCGTGACCCTTTTCCCTTATACAATGGCACGATTACGGCTTTGCACCAGTCTAATTATATATATATTATTATTTATAGTATATTCAATATTAATACTAAATATGAATTACTTAAATAAATAAAATGGGTTATAAATAATAAAAAAGACAGGTCATAATACCCACCAGCAATAGACCGTCGTCACCACTCGTATCAAATAACAGAAAAAAGTAAAAAAAAAAGTTGTAACATGAGTCCACATGAGACACGGGAAGATGACATGTAAAATTTTAATATTATTTTTAAAGCATACTACAAACATAAGCACAAATAAAAAAAAGTCACTGACGAAACATAAACACAAATAAAAAAAATTAAAGTACTCAGAAAGTATTATCAAAATACCGGAATCTATAGCAAAAATGATAAATTTAAAATTAAGGTTAGTCTATGGTTAACGATCAAAATGACATTGTTATACAGGATTCTACAAATGTCACAATGTTAGTTTTGAGGTAGAGAGTAATTGTGTTCTGTGAGTTTGACATAATAAAGTTATAATGTAAAAAATGCATGATATGAATATTCTGGTAAGAAATTATAATTGTGTTCTGTAATCTATGAGCAAAATGTTATCACTACATGAATTATTATTATATATTAATTATTATTAAATCACTACGTGAATGAATTGTGAAAAAAAATTGCTTGAACCGAACGAACACTACATTTGAACAACAAACTAAAATCTAATTTAAACATTATCTTATTTCTTAACCACTCGCCTTTGTAACAAGACTTGTCCATTAGAGTAGTTGTTTATATCAATCCATCAGTACTAAAGTCTATGGTCAAGTCTTGTTATACCCGATAAAGTAATCGATTGTGTTAAAGTTACGTCAAATATTGTCTGTGGATAAAAAGTTAGGACTTAGCAGTCGAACGTCATTTCAGTGACAAGAAGGTTTGTGATATACGAGTATTATGTTATTTTGTTATACTGTGCCATTGATTTAGTTTACTCGAAATAAATATTGTTATTGCGTTGATTAATTCCTTTTATTTAGAATATTTTATTAAATACAATATTATTTAAAATTATATGAACCACTTTTGAGGTACCCTTACATCTCAGAAGTGGGATTTACAAAACAATTTGTTTTGTGCTAAACCACCCCACGAGCTCGACCGTTGAATAGTGATACTAATTTTATTTCTTTTCTCGCTTTAACGAAAAATCAATGCAATTACAAGTATGTAAGCAAGTTATGTATCTATTAAATGCGATGAGACACTAACATGACCCACAATTCGCCCAATTTAACTAGATGAGATTGAAAAATTTTCACTTGGTATTCTTTGTTCTACCTTATTTTGTTTTCTTTTCTGATTAAATACCTCATAATTAGATTAATAATATTCATTTCCATTGGTGATATAGAGAAACTAACGATCAATCGCACCAAAATTCGAAATGATAGCTGATTTTAATGATGAAAATAGACAAAAAGTGTTGCTTTGTGTAGTTCTGTGGTTAAAATTAACGTGTTGTTAATGAAATATTTCTACCGACTTCAAAAAGGAGGATGTACTCAATTCAACTGTATGTTTTTCTTTTTTTTATGTGTGCTATCTCATAACTTTTTTCTGGGTGAATCGATTTTGATGATTCTTTTTTATTTGAAAACTGGTGCTTCTCATGTGGTCCCATGTAAATTTGATCAAGGTCTGACCAATATTAGTTTTAGTTTATATATTAGTTTATATGTATGAAGTTTTTATAATATATATAAAACTTTTATAATATATGTATATATATATATATATATATATATATATATATATACATGAAAATTATTTAGAGTTCCAGACAAATGAGTGACAAAAGAGCCGAGGCGGATACCCGACGCACTAATAGTTCATGTCGCTCTATTTACCGACAGCGGCTATGCAGTGATGCATCCCAAAGCCGAGGCCGAGATCGGCGAGGAATCGAGAGGCGCAGCCGCAGTGATCGTGGTGAGCGTTGGCTACGATTGCAGCGATCTCGAAGACGCAGTTCAGAGCGTGATCAACGCCGCAGTGTTGCGCACGATCATCTTGCACGCGTACACTACGCGAGCAGAAACGCAAGCTGTCTCGAGAGAAGGAGAAGTTAAGGACATTTGAAAAAGAATAAATGTAAAGAAATAGAGTAAATGGGACTCTACACTCTACTGTACAATTCACAATGCTGTGTTAGCCCTTATCTTAATTTTTGGTAGTGAAAGCTGGGTTTGGCAGAAAAAGCACGAGAGTAGAATAAATGCTGTAGATATACGGTCATTAATGCGTATGTTGGGGCCTGATTAACCTGAATGACAGGGTGAGAAATTGTGTGATAAGAGAAAAGTGTGGTTTGCAAGATGTTGTGACCAGGATTAAGAAAGGAATGCTTCGGTGGTTAGGTCATGTAGAAAGAATGAGCGAGGAAAGAGTGACAAAGCAAATTTATGATGCAGAAGTGGACGGCAGAGTCGGGAAGGGACGCCCTAGATGAAAGTTTATCGATCAAATTGGCGATATATTGAAGATGGGCCAGATTAAGAGTACCCTTAATCGACGGGCATGTAAGCATGTATGCGTAGGTATATGGATGTAAAAGAGGCGAGAGAGGTGTGTCTGGATCGTACCAAATGGAAGTCCGTAGCCTCTGTCTAACCCTCTGGGTGACAGGCGTGTGTGTTTATATACTATGATTATAAAGAGGGTGGTCTCGTTAGGATAGCAAGGGCGAGAGTAGCGGCACCGGGTCAGTAAAAAAAAAGTTGTTGGAAGCAAAGTGTCAGGGCCCATATAGGATTTAAAAAAAGGGTCCTTCCAAATGACTGGTTCCTTGTAGAAGACACCTTTGATGAGAAAAGGGGCAAAATATGAAACAATGGTAACAATTGTTGATATTTAACTGATATTTAACAATGGTTGATAAAAGACACCATGATCATAGAGATGATAAAAAATCCCGATGGTTGAATTTCAACGTCTCTGCTTGCTCTTCCAGTGAAGACAGTGATAGTGAAAATGATAATAATTGTAATAAAGACTAATTGAAACTAAGTACTATGGATATGATTTGATTATTAATATTAAATGTCTAATAAAGTTATATATTCGTATCATAACTGAATTGTATAAAAATCGCTGATTCAAAGTCAATGAAAGTAGTAGAGATATAATTATGTATAAATTGAACAAAAATTAGGACACTAAATACATTTTAGTTTAGCTACATGTTAGGCATAATTAAAATACGATATTTTTTTGTTTGTAAATTGTAATTTGTTGTCTTTGATCATTGATAGTGAGTCGAAGTGGTGTGTTGAATGATGACCGGCATAAGAACTTGCCAGACATGAAAGAAACATACCATGGAGACAAGTGAGGATGTTTTGAGCCGGGCAGGACTGGCGTACGAACTCGCCACCCATCAGTGGCTCTAAAAATCGCAGCCGATGATGGTGTGTCGGTGAAGGAAGAAACTCTCACATCACACGGCTATAGATATTGATTGAGTGAGGCGTATTAGAGTCGGGCAGGATTGGCGTATGAACTCGTCGCCCATGATTGACTTGAAGTATCGCAGCCGATGACGGAGTGACGTTAAAGGAAGTAACCCTCACACCGCATGGCTATAGTTAAGATTTAGTGAGAATGTTGTGCGTCGGGCATGATTGGCTTATGTATTAGCCGCCCATGAGTAGCTCAATTATTATAATAAGTGATAGCGTTGTGAGAGTGAAAGAAGTAGCTCTCACTTTGCACAGCTGTAAAATATACCAAAGTACTTAAGTACTTAAGTTACCACTAGTAATTAAAATTGTGTGACAGTTATGTAAGTTCAGGAATATAAATTATTCTAAAATATAGTAAAAATTAAAGCAGTGTCATGATTTTAACTTATATAGGCTAAGAAGAAACGAAGGGACTCGTTTTTAAGGATGGCCGACTGTAACAAGACTTGTCCATTAGAGTAGTTGTTTACATCAATCCATCAATACTAAAGTCCATTCCAGTCAAGTCTTGTTATACCCGATAAAATAATCGATTGTGTTAAAGTTACGTCAAATATTGTCTGTGGATAAAAAGTTAGAACGTCATTCAGAGACGAGCCGCCGGAGTGACAAGAAGGTTTGTGATATATTATGTTATTTTGTTATGCTGTGCCATTGATTTAGTTTACTCGAAATAAATATTGTTATTGCGTTGATTAATTCCTTTTATTTAGAATTGTATGAACCACTTTTGAGGTACCCTTACACCTTGAACGGGGAAGAGGTAATCCAGTCACCGGGCATTTAGTCACCTGTACAGTACTTTGAACCTGCAATGTTGCTGTATGTGCCGATTTTGGCCCTCCGGGAATGCTCTCAAGCTCGCGCAAACATTCCGCTTGGTGATGGATCCCATCCGTGTCAATGATGTAAATGTATCCATCGTGTGTCCAACACTTAATGATTCCAAACCGCTTCCGAGCTTCCAGAAATACAGCATGCCGAGACTTTGTTAAAAACTCAGACTGAGTAATGCCAGTGCCTTTGAATTTAGTTTTCGCATACCACACTCTGTTACGGACTGCCAGTTCAGTGAACTTCACAACAACAGGCCTGGGTCTGTTGTCAGCAGGACGGCCCAGGCGATAACTGGCTTTGTTGCTGGAACTAGAAAAATTTGGCAGGTCCAAGTGCTCAGCAGTCAATGAAGTGACGCGCAGTAAGGTCCTCCGTCTTAGCCTCTGGTATGCCATGCAAGATGATGAATGAATGAAGATGCTACTTCCGCCTTCTCCGCATTTCCTGGCGATCCATTTTCAGCTTTAAAAACTCCATTTGCTGCTGCAAAGTATTTAATTCGGCCACAATAAAAGTTTTAAGACTCGAAGTTAGCAGCGATCGACGAGGTGGTAGCAGAGGTCTTGCCTGCTGAGTTTTTTTGCAAATCTTGCTGAAAGTCCTCCATTTTCGTGTAAAACATCTCAGAAATTGCAAAAAATGATTGCTTCAATGAGTCCATATTATGTCACTTTTAAGTGGATAATGAAATAAATTGAAATTAGCACAAGGATTTCTTTTGCTGGTAGGTAGTGTCACTCACATGTACATAATTTACAATAAAAATTTAAATAATTCCAATAAATACTATAATTTTAATTAAAAACAAATAGAACGATATAAAATATGTGTTGCTTTTTACGCCTACCCTCACGAAAAAAGTATAGATCTCCATTTACTTTTCCTTCTCGACTCATTTGGTAAAATGGGTCTAATGTTGCTACGGTTAAACTTTATAAATGAAAATCTACTTAAATCTGGATTTTTAATTGTATATGACTATTTTTAACTTAAAACAATTGAAGATTGTACAATTTTAAACCTCCTATTATTAAATACAGTGCTTAACAGTAATGTTTGATTAAGCTTGATTAAGTATTCTATGCACGCAAACTTCTCCTTAAGCCGTATGTGACTAATGGATCTCCAAATTTTCGATAAAAGTCACGACGCTATATATGTTTATTTAAAGTATAACTGTTAGTCATGTTATATTTTCCTGTAGCAGACAGACAGACGAACGGACACCGAAGTGATTCCTTTCGCTAATTTTTATACCGAACTATACCTTAATAAATAAATACAGTTGTTAATCGACTTATATTTCTAGCAATTTAAGTTGTAGACGACCTGATTTTGTTAGCTAATGTATATGAGTTCTGCTGTGAAGTATATTCATTGATTTATTCATTACAGTCATACAACAGTCCACTGCTGAACAGACAGACAGACGAACGGACACCGAAGTGATTCCTTTCGCTAATTTTTATACCGAACTATACCTTAATAAATAAATACAGTTGTTAATCGACTTATATTTCTAGCAATTTAAGTTGTAGATGACCTGATTTTGTTAGCTAATGTATATGAGTTCTGCTGTGAAGTATATTCATTCATTTATTCATTACAGCCATACAACAGTCCACTGCTGAACATAGTCTAAAACTTTATTTTTTGTTTCAATGGATATACATATAGCGTCTGGAACTTTTTTATAATACTATGAGAAGAACTATTCCACCACACATAATTTTCATATTACTTTACCAATTAGCGCGGCGTACGTCGTGAAAGGTCTTAGGAGGCACGATTTATTCGACAAATATCATCATAACATTTAGCTAATTATAAAAATTAGCTAATTAACTAAAAATATTTATTAACTATATAACCCAACCCTCCTCTTAAACCAGTATGTTCATTGGTGAAAACCGAATGAAAATACAGTAGTTTCTGAGATTAGCGCGAACATATATACAGACAGACGCGGCGTGTGTAAAATGTATAGCGCTTAATTATAATTTTATACCTGTAAATTATCGTCGTGTGGGTGCTAGACTACAATCCCACCTGATTGTAAATGGTAAAATAGCCCGAGATAGAAAAACTTGAGAACTTTAGTGCTACTGTCTAACTAAAGGTAACCAAAATAATTTTAAATTAAAAATTTTGTACAACCGACTTCAATATATATTATTAAGGATAACTCAAAAACTATTGGTCAAACCTTGATAAAATTTATATGGAACAACATAAAAAGCACCAGCTTTCAAATAAAAAATAAATAATAATCATCGAAATCGGTTCTCGTAGTACAAAGTTATGAGGTAACACACATAAAAAAAACATACAGTCGAATTGAGTACCTCCTCTTTTTTGAAGTCGGTAGAAAATCAAAGGGAATACCGAAGCTGGCAAATTTATTCCACTCCATTACTGTGCATATAAGGATCGAAAAAGCAAACTTTTGAAATCAAATGCGTGATATTTCCACTTTAAAGGTGCCGAGACAAGCTGAGTATTTGTTTGTCTGACGGTGGAAAGGGGAGAGAGTAATTAAATAATGTAAATCCCGTTCAAAGGAAACGCTAAGCGAGGTGATTTCGGATAATTTCCACAAAAAGCTAGAGAGGCACATTATGTTCAACAGTGGACTATTACGAGATAGTATATTTGAATAAGAGTTTTTATTTATAATTAATATGAGAAAGTTCAGGGCTATAGAGGGCTGTAGAGGGCTATGCTCAAAGTTTCTCTGCAGGATAGGCTTAGAAATGAGAATATCCGCAAAAAATCAAAGTAATCGACATAGCTCGCGGAGAAATAGGCTAAAGTGGCAATGGGCCTGCCATATAGCGCGAAGAAGATGGGGAAGAAAAGTTCTCCAGTGGCACCCACGTACCGATAAGCGTATTTTAGGGCGGCCTTCGCCAAATGATAAAAGATGCAGGCAGTCGATAGACGCAGGTAGGCGGCTTAGAACTATGCTTGTGGTATTTCTAAGGGAAGCCTATATTCAGCTGTGAACTTATGAAGGGCTGTAATGATGATCGTGATGATGATGGTATTTAAAGAAATACATACTCAAAGTATGTTCAAGGTATTTCATGTAAGTACGGCTATTTTGTAGTTTTAAACAATGTTGTATTTCGCTTAAACAGTATAAGTAACCCTTATATTTTAATAGCATAACATAACATCAAATTATTGCTAAGTAACTGAAATCGTCTCATTTTTATGAAACTCAATGCGGATCGACAGATATTTACTTCGAAGTGAATAAGTATGTCGTTCTTTCTTTTCTTCATTTTCTTCACCTATTTTAAACGAAATAAAGAAATATTTTTTCTAACACTGACCAGCGCCTTTTAATTTTTTCTTCTGACCATCCAAGAACACGCAGAATCAATTATTTTTGAAATGTTGCTTCAAATAGCTCCTAAACAAAAAAATAACCTTTTCTCCTATAAATTATAGTCCAAAATTCGAATTCCTCGCATCTGTAATGTATGGGTAGTATTATTTAATTAAGCCAGATTTTAGTCATAGACTTAGAATATACTGGCGTATAGACCAATATAGTGTGCAAGGGAGAATACTCTGTAACCGATTTTGAATGACAGGTCGGCACAAGTCGGCACGCAAGAAATAGCTCCTAGATATTTTGTAATTTTTTATAGTGTAATAGTGGTTATTTTTAGTAAGTAACTTTTTTCCAAAATGGTTACTTGTTCTGTGAGTGATTGTGGTGTTAATAATAGAAATAATCCTGATAATTGCACATTTCACAGGTAAATTCTCAAGACATCGTCAATGTTATGAAGCGTTTATTTTTGGTTAAACTTTATGTTATATACTGTTTAAAATATAGAATGTTTTCAATTATTTTGTTAATTTTAATATTTTGCAAAGAAAAAAGTCACGTTGTTGATAATTTGCATGAATTTGGTAAATACATTTTTATACAAAATATTTTACATGTACGCTAGGGATTGACTCAACTATATCAAAATTAATGTCGATATTTATCTTGAATGTTTATAATGAATCGATAGACTTGCCCACACAACAAGGAGAGGAATGAAAATAAATATTCAATTTGCGTTCTAAAAACGTAATTTTATTTTGCCGTTTGTCAAACAAATGGACACAATAAAAAAATGGATAAGGTTAATTGGACGGGTTGGTTGGAATCCAAAGAAGAACTCTACAATTTGCAGCACACATTTTCTTGAGAAATATAAAAGAAAAAGCAGAATAAAACAATTTTATTAAAAGGAGCCATTCCTACATTACTTGTACCAGAAAGTATAATATTGTTACAGTAAGACTTCAAAAATTTAACTTCAAAAACTTTAGGTAAAAATAGAGATAGATTTTTATACATTATAAAACTGCAGTATATTAAAAATAAAAAATCTTGAGATTATCCTATTTAAGCAATTATGAACCCAACTGAGTATCTATTCATCAATCTAAAAAATGTATAACCTTTCTTAAGGGGACTACAAGAGCTAAGTGACCTCGAATGATGCACGCACACATTTACACAATCAATGTGAGCGCCATCTAACGACAGTGAGGTTTAACACTAAGGGCCGAAACACATAACGCAAACTGCTTATTTTTGCGGCGCCGCAACGCCAAAATCGGCAGTTGCGTTGCCGCGTTGCGGCGTCGCGAAACAGGGCATTATGGTAGGGCAACCATTTTCTCGTGATTTTTGAGTGTGGATAGACGTCTCTCTGCGATGGATCGTAATAAACTTATTGCTTATTTGTTATTAAGAAGACATTATTCTATCTTAAAAATACGGCAAAGAAGATACTGGATACATCCATTAAGTAAGGGTATGAATCCAAATGGCGAGTTCTTTTCTAAAAAATACGAAGCATTAAAGATAGACGAAAAAAAATTTGTTGCCTACTTTAGAATGAGTATATCATCATTTGAAGAGCTATTGCGAGTTATCAAAATATATACAGAAGAAAAAAATAAAGAAGAAAACCAGTTACTGCTTTGGAAATGCTGGGCTTAACTTTAAGGTAAAACAAATAGGTTTCTTATTTTTTTATTGATGTTTATGGCACTCGGAATCAAATGTTTAGTTTTATTTGTACCCTGGCTTTATACACCTGTGGTACTAGGGGTGTCGATAAAATTTTGCATCACTAGTGTTCATGGTTTGGGGCAACCTAGTGGTAAAAGCCAGGTTCAAATGAAACAAGACAGAATCAAATTAAGCTTTTGCATTATACAATTTTCTTACTTTAAGAATACTTTAATAGGCCTTAAAAATGTAATGATCAATTTAAGAAAATCAAACTCCTCATCTTGTGAAACATAGGAAGTAGCTGACGTTTCGTCCAGTAAAATGGTGAATTTATTGGACGTTGTTGGTTTGATGATGAGGTAGTCCTCTGTTCAGTAATCGAACTTCCAGGAGTAGAAGTGTGGTAGCCACTCTGAACCGTATTATCGTATCTCATAGTTGAATATCCTTGATTGTAACCCTGATGCTGATATTCTTGATTATAGCCGTGATGTGTATTTTGATGAATTGAAGGTTGAAGAATGTCGGTTAATATTTGAAGCACCCGACTTTGAAATATCAATGTTTGATTCTCATTTAACGATTGTAGAGATGGTAAAATCCCTGAAAAATGCAAATGTCTATTCTCCGTGTTTTTAATATTGCCAATAAATCTTCTTCAATATCATCCTTATCATCTGCCTTTCGTTTTCGTGGTTGACTTTTATAACGAGGCAATGCCGTTATTTCATTCTCAATATCTCCTTCCGCTACGCATAAACTGGAATCAGTTGCATTTTGTGAAACCTTTTTCAAAAACTGTAATTGTTTATTCAAGTGATATCTTTAATTTTGCAGCTCCAGCTCCTGATCGATTGGCATCTTTAGTTTTTTGATATTTAGCAAAATTATCTTTTATGGCCTTCCACTTCTTGACTAAATCATTACCTGCAACAAAAAACTTCACAAGTGAAAAATAGTAATAAAGACTAAAATTCCCTAGATTCCATTTATACTACATATAAAATTTGATATAACTTTCATAAGTACTTTCGGTCCATCCAATTTCATATAAATGGCTGGCCGAAAAAGAATAATTTTCTGCTTTTTCTTGACTTAGGCAAGTTAAAACTGATTGACTTTGCCTAGAACAACCATAATGTAAAATATTTATTGAGTACTTTGAAAACTACCTGTCTATCTTTGAAAATCTATTCCTTTAGCAACACTATTACCTGCGCGGTTTGAGTTTGATTATACCTACATTTGTATTATTTTATTATTTGCCTACTAATTATTATTTCATTTTAGATTTCTAGCAACCGGCAGTGACTTTAAAACCATGCATACGAATTACTTCCGAGGAGCAAGTACAATAGCAAAATTGTAAGGACAGTTTCTCGCGCCATATGGAAACATCTATCAAGTCAAAATATACCTCCTATAACAAAACAGGTTCTAGAAGATGTCGCTATTGAGTTTGACAAGAAAGCAAATTTTCCTAACTGCATAGGAGCTTTGATGGTAAACATGTCCGTATTACATGTCCTGCGCACAGTGGATCACTGTTTTACAATTATAAGGGCTATAATTCAATAGTTTTATTAGCTCTTGTAGATTCTAGATATAGATTCATTTTGTCGATATAGGAGCGTATGGCAAGGAAAGTGACTCCACCGTTTTCCAGAACTCTAAACTTTATGATTTGATTATGACACGCAAATTACCTATTCCTGTACCAAAGCCTTTACCAGGTTCTCAAAATGAAACTCCATTTGTTTTTGTAGGAGATGAAGCATTCTCAATTTCGAATAACGTCATGCGCCCTTACTCAGGAAAACATTTGTCGGTACAACAAAGAGTTTACAATTATCGACTGAGTCGTGCCCGAAGATATGTCGAGTGCGCTTTTGGCATCCTAGCCAATAAATGGCGCATATTTCATCGATCTATGAATGTGCAATATGAATTTGCGACAGACATTATCAAGGCATGTTGTAATGTACAACTTTGTTTTGAATCGAGATGGAGTACAAGCGACCGATGACATTATCTTTGATGATTCTGATCTGCAAATGTTGCATTTGCCCACAGCAAATGAAAATAATTTAAGCCCACATCTAATACGGAATGATTTTGTAATTACTTTTCCAGTGATGTTGGCGCCCTAAGTTGGCAATTAAAGAAAATATGAATGTTCGTATACCTACTCAGTTCAAAATACAAATAATACCTTATTATTTTTACTTTTGTAAGATGTTTTATCTTATCTATGTACTTTTGAATAGTTTTGAATCAAGTGTCCACTCTACGACTATAAATGTTACTCTATGCACAAGAAACGTTTGAAGTGCAACCATTAAAATTATAGCTATCTCTTTCAATTGCGTTTTATTTCATATCTTTTGGTTTGTTTATCAGTAAAACTTGCAAATGTGCAGTTTTGGATTGCTGGGAGGTAATGATTTAAACACAGGAACAGATTTAAAACGTAAATTACTATGAACGTAACTTATCTTTAGTTTAAAATATCATTGCCTAAGACTATATGTTACTACTTACCCAGTTTTGATTTTTCGGTTGTTTTTTTCCTTGTAATCAATATAAACGATCTCACAAATGCTTTTCCATGCTTCTTGTTTTATAAATTTGTCTTTATAGGTTTCGTCACTAGTATCCCACAAACAACGGTGTTCCTGAACCGAAGATATAAACAGATCGACGTCAACGTCAGACATTTTAATTTTAAAACTGCTTCTCGGTTGACACGTGTTGTTTGCAAGAGTGTTAGAAACAAACTGCATCCTTGTCAACAAGTATGACGTCATAACGCTGGAATTACGTCGTGCGTTGCGGCGCCGCACCGCTATAGCGCACTGCCGATTTCAGCGGCGCGGCGCCGCAACGCGCTTATGTGTTTCGGCCTAACGGATTAGCGAGGTTACGCCCGAGTGTTATAATAGACGAAACGCAAGTAAGATAAAGATGTAACAAAGAAATAGATGGGACAACGAAATTATTTTTAATTTTAATTTAATGTTACTTGAAAATTTAAGGATGTGGGTGATTTTGAAATAAAACCGATTCGATGAAACTTAAAACATTTTTATTTATATAATAATAGTAATAAAATTTATTTATATAAAAGTGATTGTAGTACATGGGTAGGACATTACATCGTTTGTATTATCTATAAAATATTATATTCAATCTAGTGGATGTAGCTCTGCTCTCCTAGCTAGGTTACAGAATAACCTGTGTTAAGGAGTAACAGTCTCAATCCCCGTAATAGTAGGTATATAATAAGTACATACTTATAGTTGTAAGTGCTACAATGATAACCTAAAATCTAGTTTTCAAATTATTAAATATAAAATTGAGAAATATATGCAAATGTATGTGTGTCCGTGTGTGAGCGTTTGTATATGTGTGTGTTTGCGTGCGCGTGTGTGTGTTTGCGTGCGCGTGTGTGTGTTTGTGGGAGAGAGAGTAGGTAAGTCAAGTAAGCTATTTAACAATAAGTTTAGGTATTTTTCTGTTTCGTCATAAGATTTGTTTTGAAGGTATGAGTGAACAATCTTCTTGCAGTTATAGAATGATAACCCATATATTGCACATTTTCGCTTATTATATTGTAAAGAGACCCAGGAAATAAAAGTTGGACATCAAATTGATTTCCAACTTTTATTTCAGGAGTACTAGCCACCTAAAATTCCATTATTCCATTATTATTTTCAAAATCAATTTTAAAACTAAACCTGTTTGTGGCAAGGTGATGTTACATTACAACATGCGGCTGATGTTATGAATATTACCTGTGTACTATAGGATCTTCCAGTACATGCTTATATCAATAATTTCCTCTTTACTTATATCAATAACTTCACAATGATGATTTTCCTGTGGTACTGTTTCCAATCTATGGAAAAATTTTATATTTCAAATTATGTAGATAAATGTCAATTCTAAATATTCTAGTCCTATGGTTCATAAGATAGGTAATAAAAATTTGCATTTCGTTGATTTTTTGTATTTGCCTGTAAGCTACAAGTAAAATACCTAAAATTCATACATAATTATAATTCCTACTTATAAACAAAATCAATAAACCTAAACTCTTACATGTGATAAGTAACATCGCAATTTTCAGATGATTCTGTTATTTCGTCATGCCTATTTGTTAATTTATCAATAAGCCGCGGTCTTTTAACAAAAACATTAGATATTTTTAGTTTTTTTTATTGTTATTATAGCTTAGAAAAGTTGTAGGTACTTACACACTGGAAATACTGACTTCCGTGTTGATATTTTCAACTTTCTTTCTCCTGTAAAAAATAATTACATTTCAAACGTTTTTTAGTTATTATTTATAAAAGTAATTAATAAATTTATCTAAATATGTAATACTTTTAAATAAAAAAGAAAAGAGAAAATTTTACTTCATATTCCTGGAATCGAACCCAGGTACTCTCGAGTGCACTACTGTAATACACTACGTTTTCTACATTCATAGGTTTATTGTTATAAAATAAATATATTTTTTAGTTATTATTTATAAAATATTTAATAAATTTATCTAAATACATAATACTTTAAATAAAAAATAAAAAAATAAAATTTGACTTTATATTCCTGGAATCGAACCCAGATACTCAGGTATACACTACGTTTCCAAATCATAAGTTTATTGTTATAAAAATAAATATTTAGTAATAATAAAATGTTCTTACCTTTTAATATCGTTCATATGTTGGGCGTTTGAGTTATATGAACGTTTTTTAGTCTTCGTAACGGGTTTTACTTTATTTCCCATATTTACCAATTATAATTATTAACTTAATTTAAATTAATCTAAAAATTTCAACTGTCAAAAGCTACGTATATTTAACTTATTTTATTTTGTTATTTAGAGGCCAATTCTGGCTTACAAATTTCAACAAAAAGATCAGTAAATATATAAGAAAGTTATTGTAATAATTATTTTATGATTTCAGACATAATACTCATTTATAAAGGAAAATATTTCTGCTGCGTCGTTGTCAACTGTCAAAGCATAACAACTACATACAATTTTTATCAATATGGAATAAATCCAGGGAAGTAATGTGATGATATTTCATTTATAGAGTGCTTTTATTTAGGCCGTAAACGATTGTGTTTCAGGGAAAGATGCGGGGTACAGCAGATTTCAAGTCAATATGAAATTATGTAATATAAAGACTTTTGAGTGCTGTAGAGATCTGTTTAGATTTTTTAATGAATATCTCCGCTCCGCTACATTCACAGCCGGATTCCTACAGTGTCAAAATTGTACCGACGGTAGGCTGTTTAAAGGTAAAAGGGATTAAATATACATATCAAACGATGCCATAGTAAAAGTATTTCGGCTTCACACTACGTAGTAGTTCATAACTCTATTAGTAATTCCTCTAATGACACAAATTTTTCCTTTTTCGAGCAAATTTACAATTATCATCGTAATGTACCAGTAGTTAAAAGAATTTCTAGAGGTGCGAGGATGCAGCTTGCTAAAGCATTGTCATGCACTATTCAAAATTGTTTCACTAATAGTGAAAAGAGTTGGCAAAAATTATTTACTTTCGCGTATTCCCATTTTCATTTTGATAAAACAATAAATAAATCAATTACGTCTCAACTAAAAGAGATATCTTTTCAAAATTTAGATTACCCAATTAATACTCATTTATCTCGACCACGTCCTAAATTTGATTTAAAAAAAAAGTAGTTGAGTCGAAAGTAATGGATGGCGACTTAAAAAATGCATCCCGTATTTTATTCTCAGACGATATCCTGGCTCCTCGTAATGTCGAAACTCTTGAAAGCCTTCGTCAGAAGCATCCTTCGGTCAATCCTTCTCAGGGTTTACCGCTGCCTCCCAAGACTTCTATGCAACCTTTACAAATTTCTGAAAAAGACACTTTAGAAGCAATTATGTCATTTTCGAATGGCTCTGCTGGCGGCATTGACGGAATTACGCCTCAACATCTTAAAGATCTTGTAAGCGCTTCTGCCGGTGACGCCGGCGGAGTACTTCTTAATGACATTACAAAATTATGTAACTTTATGCTTTCTGGTAATGTTAATCCAAATTTCATTCCATTCTTATATGGGGCAAGACTATGTGCCTTCAAAAAAAAGGATAACGGTATCCGTCCTATTGCCGTTGGTTCCACAATTCGACGCTTAACTTCAAAATCAGCTCGCAGGTACATAATCTCTAACCTTAAGACAAAATTTCAGCCTACTCAACTAGGCTTTGGCACTAGAGGTGGCTGTGAGGCGGCGGTACATTCAGTGCGTACATTTTTAACAAACTCTGATGCAGATGGTCTTGTGAAGGTTGACCTAAGGAATGCTTTTAACTCTATCGATAGGGTAACCCTGCTGAAAGAAGTGGCTAACAATACCTCCGAAATTTATCACTACGTTTGGCAATGTTACAGTCAAAATACTAACTTGTTTTACGAAAACCATGTTATTGATTCTGCAGTCGGTGTTCAGCAGGGTGACCCACTAGGTCCAGCACTTTTCAGTTTGGGAAATCAACCCATTACTTCAAATTTTAAATCCAAGCTGAATATCTGGTACCTGGACGACGGTACACTGGGAGGTAGAGCAGATGACGTCCTCAGTGATCTTACTTATATTTTTCAAAATTTTAAAAATATTGGTCTTGAACCAAATAGCAATAAATATGAAATATTTTTTTCCAATAATTTATCTATTTCTCACAGAGACACTTTAATTCAAAATTTCAATCATATTTCTCCAGGAATAAAACTGTCAATACGGAATCACTATACCTGTAGGTGCCCCGTTGTTTTCGATAGTATTAAACCTGTTTTAAAAACAAAATTTGATCAGTTTTAAACCACGTTGATAAATTGTATAAATTAAGTTCCACATTGCGCTTACTATCTTAAAATATTGTCTCCTTGTACCTAGATTTACATACTTACCTGCTCGAGTCCAGTCTGGAAATGTTCGGATATTTTAAGAGATATTAATAATAATCTTAAAATAGCTGTAGAAAAAATTCTAAATTTAACTTTAAATATCCGAACTCAAGCTACTTTACCTATAAAATTTGGTGGTATTGGTGTGAGAAATCTTTCTAGCGTTGCATTGCCTGCTTTCCTTGCTTCCGTGCATAGTATCAGTGATTTATGTAACATAATTTTAAATAATAAAGACCTGTGCTTTGCTACGGAGGCAGGGCAGACATGGCAAACGCTCTGTCCCGGCGAAAATATTCCATTGGAAGTTAACCAACAAAAACAGTGGGATATTCCGTTGGTACAGAGGGTGCAGAAAGATTTGTTTCATAATTTCCATAGTAACCAAGATAAGGCACGCCTTCTAGCTGTTTCGACTAAGGAATCTAGTCACTGGTTACACGCTTTACCATCAAGTAATCTCGGCAAATTACTTGATGGGAAAGCTTCGCATCGCTGTAGGAATCCGACTAGGAGCGGCGATATGTCAACCCCATCAGTGCCCCTGTGGCAGCAGCGTCGACAAGTTTGGGCTCCACGGACTTTCTTGTAAGAAAGTGCTGGTAGGTTTTCACGGCACGGTTCTTTGAACGATGTCATCCGAAGGACTCTTGTCTCTATAAATGTTCCTCGGTTTTAGAGCCTTGTATTATAGAGACGATGGCAGGAGACCCGACGGTATGACATTGGTCCCTTGGGAGAGAGGTAAAGCCCTAGTGTGGGATGCTACTTGCGTAGACACTTTGGCCCTCTCATCTCAGGGGTACCTTGTTAAGAGCCGGAGCGGCATCAGAGGCAGCTGAACTGAGAGTGGCAACATGAGTCTCGAGAGATGACTACATATTTGTGCCATTTGCTGTAGAGACTATCGGTCCGTGGGGTCCACGTGATGAAGTTCTTAAAGGAACTCCATCCGCGGCTGGTTGTTGCTGCTGGTGATAAGAGGGCTGGTTTTCTCGCTTAAAGGCTAAGTATAGCCATTCAGCGGGAAACGCAGCCAGCGTTCTTGGCACGATACCGCGTGAGTAGGACTGTTTGATAATTAAATTACTAGTTTTAGTTTTTTTTTTTAATTATAGTTTTTAATATTGTATATAATAAAATATTGTATATTGTGTTATGTAAATAAATGTATATTTGCAACTAATCTAAGCTTAAAATATTTATATTTACACGAAAGAAGAATATTTATGAAAAGAAGAATATTTATGAATATGAAACAATGAATTTAAAAAATTTTTTATACAAAAACATTAAACAATCTTTACGTAAAATAATGGGGCAAAAAGAGCGACACGTCTGTATAGCATCGGGCCTCGGCCAGCAGTGTCGGTACACAGGCGTTTACGCACACATCCGTACATATTATTTCAGAAATAAGAAAATGCGATTTAATAAAAATCTAGCAATTTGATTAAAAAATTAAAACAATATCACGTTAATATGTTGCTTGTAGAATAATCTGATAAAAAAATCAAAATGATTGCATGTTTATTAGTATGGTTTTTACTCGTTATAAATTTTTTTTAGAGGTATCTTTATGATTTTTTTCTATCGTATCAGTTTAGTATTATCATGTTTTCATCACACTAACTAACTAGTATATATACTAAAAAAATATCATATATTTTTCTCATTTAGTTTACTGCATTGGATCATATACTTTAAGGCAATATAAAACTTGCGTTTAGCTCCTGTAGTCCCCTTAACCACCCGCACCTCACGGTCACACTAGTACAATATTTATAGCATCAGGCTATTTGATTTCATTGAGCGGAGCTTCAGATTATATTCCCAAGTCATAATGGTAAAACTTTAAGTGTAGTTAGGAATAGATATTTAGTAATGCTCCTGAAGCGCCGCTAGATGCCCGCGCATGAGACGCGCGGTTCAATTTGCCAGGATAGTATAAATTCCATAGTATTTGATACACAACGCCCGATGCCCGATTTATGCTTGATGCCCGACGACAGTGTGCCGAGAGCTTGATAGCGTGGTTCATCGCCTACAGCGTTAGACGTAGAAAAGAGGAACTCGTGTTTAATTAACAGCTGCGCGGATCAATAGTTCTGCGAGATTAAGTTGCACTTGTCGCAGTCAGTCCTTGGATGGGTGACCGTTTTCTTAACATACCGAGATTGAGAGAATAAACAGTGCATCTGTATCCTCAGACACCTAGTACACTTTCATATCTCCTGCGTATTTGGCTAGTCTGTGTAAGATCATTATGTTTTAAAATGTACGCAGCTAAAATGACAGTAAGTTTATTATTTTTCAGGGACAGATGAAATAAAGAGAGGGTAGCCTCATAAACATATTGGCCTTTAAATAGAGCAATCTTATTTAACTGATTCCTGCAAGTTTCCTTATTAAAATTATTAAGTTTAAATTCATATTTAAGTCGAATGTTAAAATTAATTACCATAATGTATTTAATTATTAAATGTTTGTAATTATTACAATAATAGTTATATGAAAAATAAGGCAGCCATTATGTACTCCATGTCCCCGATTTTTATTTCAACAGCAAAATATTTTATAAAATATATAAAGTATAAATAGGTATATATATACTTTATTAAGTATCTACCTATTTATAGTTGATTAACGTTATGTTAAAAAAGAAGTTCCGGGAAACTGTCCATAGCAGTAAAGTTTTCTCCAAAGGTCATAGCTTGAAAATACAACTTTTCGATCTGATTCTTGGGGGAAATTGTTTAAGTGTGTCGGTAGACTCACCTCTTCAGAGATTATTGAGACTTCGTACATTTTGAATTAAAATCCAACGAAAGGCAGGAAGGTGCAGTTTATTCCCGGAAACATGTTATTTGAATATTTTGTAATTATTTTAGAACTATCAAGGTAAAAATTCAGTAAATTTTTGAAGTTTTTCAGTATCGTGCACTAAACCATTTTTTTTATTTTTTTTACCGCTTCCTTAGCAATAATGTTTCGATAGTTCTTGTAAGTAAAATATACATCACTAGCTAACGCACACAATGACTAATCAAAATTGGTTACACATTTTCGGGCTGTCAGGTCGTCTATACGCCAGTATATTCTAAGTCTATGATATTAGTCATGTCAAATAATTTTAGAATAGCCTCTGTTTTAAACAGATGAATAGAGATACCAAGAGGCAGAGATACAAGCAGGCAAACATAGACCGACATAGATAGATACAGGCAGATAAAGATAGGTATAGAGAGACACCGACAGACGCAGATAGAACAACAAACACCGAGGTGATTACATAATTGTTCAGTTTTGGTAAATTTGATAACTTGCCCCTTTAAATTTAATTTTAACTACGTAGATTATCTATACGTAGGATTGACATGTATGCATGGGAAAGAGATGATGATAAAAGCATGATAGATTCCATAATTGTGGATGAAAGAATGAGGAGCGCAGTGGTAGATACAAGAGTTTACCGGGGATCCAACGTAGGGACGGATCATTACTTGGTCTTATGCCGAATTAATGGTTTATTCAAGCGTTGGCGGCATCGGAAATCTGTGTCTACCACTGCGTTACAGCGTATAAGAATAGAGAGGTTACAAGATGAAGGTGTGAAAGAAGTTCAAATGTAGACTTAGAGAAAATATAAGTGGTATGGATGAATTGTGTATGAATGATTTAGACTTGGAGACTGTGTGGTATAATATCAAGAAAGGTTAGGTGGATGCAGCCACCGAAGTATGTGGTGTAAGTAAGAGAACGAATGAAAGGAAAAATAATGCGTTGTGGTGGGATGATGAAGTACGGATGGAAGTTGAAGCAAAGAAGAGAGCATGGCTAGATTTACTAGCAACCAAAGCTGGTAATTCTAGCGGTATGATTGATGAGATTGAAAGAAAAAAGGCAGACTTTAGACGTATAAATAAGAGAGTAAAGGAAGTTTTTGAGAGGAAAAAGCAAGAAAGAACGGATAAGAATGATATAAGAATATCGGATAACTTCCAGGGAAATATTAAAATGTTCTAGAAACTCGTAAGAACTGCCAGGGGAAATTCAAAACAGCCTAGAATGAATGCTATACGAGACGAGAATGGCTGTATGCTGAATGATGAAGTTTCAAATTTAAAGAGACGGAAGGAATACTTTGTAAGCGTGTTTATGAGTGAAGAGTCGTCTAAATTAAATGAAATAGAAACTCCGAAAGAAGTGGAGAGAGGTAGTGAGATAAATGTAGATGAAATAATGAAAGCAATGAAAAGCATGAAAGCAGGTAAGGCAGCCGGATATGATAGAGTATCACTCGAAATGCTAAGGGCTGGAGAAGGAGTGGTGGCAGACCTGCTGTACACCTTGTTTAATTTATGTTGGGAACTGAAGCGGGTACCGAAAGACTGTTGCAAAGCCGTTATAGTCCCAATATATAAGGGAAAAGGGTCACAGCAGGACTGTAAAACCTACCGTGGCATTAACTTGCTTAGCATTGTGGGTAAACTGTATGCTAAGGTGTTAATTGAAAGAGTTATGGAAGAAACTGATGGAAGAATTTGGGATGTGCAAGCTGGATTTAGAAAGGGGATGGGGTGTACGGATCAAGTATTTTCCATGCGCATGAATGCGGAGAAGTTTTTGGCCAAAAACCAGAAAGTTTTTTGTGCCTTCATGGACTTGGAAAAGGCTTATGATAGAGTGGACAGGAATGTGTTATGGCAAACACTTAACTCATTTGGTTTGAGCGCTAGTTTGATACAGGCATTAAGGTCTCTTTATAGGGACTCTAGTGCTTGTGTCAGGATCAATGGGGTCTACTCGGACTGGTTTGGCATTCAAAAAGGTATCAGGCAGGGCTGTGTAGCTTCTCCGTGGCTGTTTAACCTATTTATGGACAGTTGTTTGCAAACTTTGAAAGTTGAAGAATGTGGGTTGAGAATGGGTGAGTTAACCGTCAAATGCCTTTTGTACGCCAATGATCAAGTCATATTTGCATCGTCAGCGGCTGAGTTGCAAATGATGGTTACTTTAATGAACTGGTCATTAAAAGAAAAGGGTATGAAAGTGAACGCAAGTAAGACGAAAGTGATGGTTTTTAAAAGAGAAGTAAGTAAAACGTTATGTGAAATAAGAATAGAAGGGGAGATGATTGAGCAAGTGGATGAGTTTGTATATTTGGGATGTTTATTTAGCAGTGATGGTAGATATGATAAGGATATAGAAAGACGAGTGAACGCAGGAAATAGAGTGAATGGGGCTCTTCACGCTATTATGAAAAGTCAGAATGTGTCAAAAAAGGCACGTATAACAGTGGTAGAGCCATGCTGCAGCTATATTAGCAGTATAGTTGTAGTACGAATGGGTCAGCTCGACCGGGGAAGGACCACGGTCTCACAGAATACCAGCGTAAAATAGCAGCTTAACACTGCTGTGTTTCGTATGGTGAGTGTAGAGAACCGGAGACCCTTTTTACTGGAAAAGAGGCATTCCATCTTAGTCCTCACGGGTGACAACGCATCTGCATTTTGATTCTTTATTGAAGATAGATGTAGATGTCTATGGGTCACAGCAACCACTTACCATCAGGTGGACTGTGTGCTCGTTTGTCACCCTATCCTATAAAAAAAAACGTATGGCAATTCGTAATGCTGTGTTAGTCCCTACTTCAAAGAAAGTTACTACTAGAAAGTTGGGTCTGGCAGAAGAAGCATGGGAGTAGAATAAATGCTGTAGAAATGCGGTCATTAAGGAGTATGCTAGGGCTGAATCTGAATGACAGAGTGAGGAATAGTGTGATAAGAGAAAAGTGTGGTTTACAAGATGACGTTGTGACCAGAATTAAGAAAGGAATGCTTCGGTGGTTTGGTCATGTAGAAAGAATGAAGCTAAATTAGTGGTTTTTAGAATTTCTGTGTGTCTGTCTGTCTGTCTATCTGTGTATTACCGATTGACGCAAAAACTACTGGACTGATTTACATAAAATTTTATATGTAGGTAGTTAGTAACCCGGGTCAACTTATAGGCTACTTTTTATCCGATTACGGAATTTAAAAAAGAAGTTTAAGTATTTTTCTTCCTTTATATGTTAATTTTCTATAATATATGATTATGTTAATTAATAGGCGGGATGACGGGTGTTTTTCAAATAAATATCATATTTGTAAATAAAGTTTTAAATTAGTTTTAACCTTTGCATAACAATTTGAAAATCCGCTAACGATATACGTTTTAATTATCAAAACAGCGCCATATATCATCAAATGAAAGAAAGTCTATATTTTTCCTTTAGAAACTAATAAATTAAATAATATAAATAACTTACATTTATATGTTTAAATAATTACATTTATAAAATTAATTTAATCGTTATTTCATTTTAAAGGTGTAATAATTAAAATTTAAAAATAATAGATAAAAAACATATCAATTTTCATACGTTTGATACCTATATCTGTATGTAAACTGATGAAAACTGGTCTGCCTGCAATTATTGCAAAATTGTCATGAAATCATTATTTCGAAAAATGGTGTCATTTAATGATATTTATCACTGTTTGTTGACCATGTCATGATATAGCTTATCCAAATCAATGAATAGAGATCGTTTAACGATATTAATGACTGAACACAACATTGCTATTTCATGATAATATGGTTATATCGTAAGATAGTCTTTCACCGCTAGCGGTGCTGATAGCGTGTTTTTTTAACAGAAACAGATTTTTAACAGAATCAACACACTTTATGCCTTTTTTATATAATAAATAAATGTTCCCGGCTTTGGGGTGGCTCTTCAGCCAGTCGCACCCCAATTTTCTATAGCTGATATTACTAGATAGTTTTGACTTTCATAGTATTAATGTAATATAGCGCCCTCTACTTTATGCTAAATAAACTAATGATAAGTAACTGATAAAATTAAATTTTAGAATGCTACTGAATCCTTATTCGTGCCGCATCAAAAATTGTCACACTTAAAATTATCTAGACTGGTGGCCACTATCGGGATGATTTACCACAATTACCACGTTTGGTAAAATGTCTAACAACATTTTTATACACAACACGTGTGTTTTGTGTGCACAGTATCCAGTACTGTGTACACAAAACTGAGATTTTTTTTATAGAAGAGGGGGCAAACGAGCATGCAGCTCACCTGATGGTAAGTGACTACCGCCGCCCATGAACAACCGCAACACCAGGGAATTGCGCCGGCCTTTAGAAAGGAGTAAGCTCTTTTCTTGAAGGCCCTTAAGTCGTATCGGTCCGGAAAAATCTCCGGTGGTAAACAATTCCACAGAGAAGTTGTACGAGGAAGAAAACTCCTAGTAAAACGCACAGTGGTGGACCGCCAAGCATCCAGATGATGAGGATGGTATCGTGAAATATGACGCGATGTGCGTTGGTGAAATTTGGAGGCTGGAATTAATCCGGACAATTCCTCAGAGCACTCCCCGTGGTAGATTCGATGCAACATCTCTACACAGCGCCAGTGAATCGAGCCGATCTGAAAGAACTCGGTCGTCGACGATTCGAACCGCTCTACGCTGGATGCGGCCAAGTGGAAGGAGCTGGCACTGGGGTGCCCCGGCCCATAGATGAGAACAGTATTCCATGTGAGGCCGAATTTGCGCTTTGTAAAGTTGCAAGCGATGTGCCGGCTTGAAATACTGTCTCGCCCTGCTGAGCACGCCAAGCTTTTTAGAGGCCAATTTGGCCTTCCCTTCCAAGTGACCACGAAACTGCACGCTATTCGATATGTCAACGCCGAGGATTCCGATACTAGCTGAGGCAGCAAGGGGAGTGCCTTGAAACTGAGGAGATACGACAAAGCGGTTCTTTTTAGCGGTAAACGCCTAAACTTGTGTCTTCTGGGGATTGAGCTGGATTAAATTTAGTCGTCCTCAATCCAAGACTTTGTCCAGCAAAGACTCGACTTCAGACACAAATTTGTCCCGGTACTCGGCGACGTTTTCTCGAGATATATATTGGTATATAAGGCATCACCAGTGCTGTCGTCTGCATAGCAATGAATGTTACCAGTTTGCAACATATCATTGATATGCAGGAGAAACGGCGTTGGTGATAGCACGCAGCCTTGTGGAACACCAGCGTTGTTAGGCTTGTAATCAGAGCATGCACCGTCAACTACGACCTTGATGCTCCGATCAGCAAGGAAACTGGTGATCCATTTGCACAATTTCTCGGGAAGCCCATAGGAAGGGAGCTTCGAAAGAAGCGCTTTGTGCCAGACCCGATCGAAGGCCTTCGCTATGTCTAAACTAACGGCCAATGCCTTCCCTTGGACTCTACTGCCTCCGCCCATCTATGAGTCAGGTAGACCAGAAGATCACCAGCTGATCGACCCCGATGAAAACCGTACTGGCGGTCACTAATCAGCTGGTGATCCTCAAGGAATCTCATGAGCTGGCAGTTTATAATGGATTCCATTATTTTGATGATGGCGATAGGCCTGTAGTTAGATGGGTCTGAGCGGTCGCCTTTTTTAGGGATCGGGTGGACCAAAGCTGTCTTCCATGAATTCGGGACTACACCTTGGGAGTAGGAGTACCGGAAAAGACGCGTTAAAACCGGTGCCAACTCCGGAGCACACATCTTCAGCACAATGGGAGGGACTTCGTCAGGCCCACTCTACTTGCTGACGTCCAGAATAAGGGAGTGCTTTGCGAACCGAGCGCTGTGTAAACCGCACATCCGGCATGGAACACTCACACCGCGGGTTGGTCGGCGGTATGTTCCCCCCGTCATCAAGAGTCGAGTTGGATGCAAAGAGAGAGCCTAACAACTCGGCTTTCTCCTTTGCGGCATGGGCCAGTGAGTCGTCCTCTCTGTGCAGATATGGAAGGAATGGCTGACAGAAGTTCCCTTGGACAGCCTTGGCGAGAGACCAGAATGCAAAGGTTCCCAAAGGAAGGTCAACTAGCTTCTCGCCAATTCTGCCAATGTGTTCAGACCTTGCCTTGGCAATGACAATTTTGAAGGACCTGGAGGCGAAATTATACTTCTTTTTAAGAGCGTTGGTATTTACATCCCGAGACGTTGATGTGTCAGCCCAGGCCCGGTAGCACTCCTGCTTATAGCGTGATGCTATTTTACAGGAGCGACCAAACCATGGCTGGGATCTGCCTGCGATGTGCACTACAGAGGATGGAATAAAAAGTTCCATACTCTGAAGTGCCACATCAGCGACAGAATCAGCAACAACGCTGGGATCGTTCGGCGAGAAGCAAATCCGCCCCTAAAGGTAGGATGCAAAGAAAGACCGCATCCGATCCCAATCGGCCGACCTATAGTGCCAAACACGGCGACAGCCTGCAGAATGCAACCGCGACGTTAGAGTGAATGGCACTACACTTCGGACAAGACAATAGTCCAACGAGCCTAGAGGGGCGTCGACAGAAACCTGATATCCGTCCGGATGAGAGGTCAGCAGAAGGTCCAACGGGGAAGGTGCATGATCCTCCACATCTGGAATCCGCGTAGGCGAAGTAACCAGCTGTGTAAGACCATATGCCAAGGCAAAGTCATAAACAGATCTCCCCGCATGATCAGTGAAACGTGAACCGAGCCATTCGGCGTGGTGGACGTTAAAATCGCCAAGGATCACGATCTCTGCGGATGGGATCTGCTGTAGCAAGGAATCTGTAGCCATTTGGACGTGGTCGATGAGTCGGTCTGTTTTAGCATTACCGCTATGGGACCTATACAGGCACCCGTAGACGCGGGGATGGTCGTCGCTGTCTACGCGCAGCCATAGGATGGACAGGTCCGTACCTTCAAATCTGCCGAGGTGTCGAAAAAAAATGTCCTCTCTGACGTACCCCGGGTAGGAGAAATATGAAGTATCAGCCGGAGAGGACACTGGAGTCTCGGTTAAAAAGAGCAAGGCCGGCTTCGCCATCTCCAGATGGTAGTGGACATCGTTAAGGTTGGAATGAAGTCCCCTGTTGTTGCAAAAGTTCACGGATAGCGTGGCAAGGGTCGCCTTGGTGTATTGCTCCGCTTGCCCCGAGCAGGTTTAGTCGCAAGCGGAATATCGCCCCCCCCCCCAGAATACGCGGGGCAGCATGAGCACTCACGCTCAGGAGTGGAGTCGCTTGGTCGTGGATGCTCAGCGAGGGATTCTCCAGGGGTGCTGGTACCCTCCTGGGGTAGTCTGAGTATATTTAATTCCGCTACCATGTTGATGGGGGGTGGGGGGGAATTGAGCCTCCGGCCACCTGCACTCAACAAGCGAAACGCAGAGGTAAACCTCTACCTCACGCTGGTATTCTGTAAGGTCGTGGTACCACCCCGGTTTGAGCCGGCCCATCCGTGCGACAGCAAAATCTACCGCGTGGCTCCACCACTATTAAAATTAGGAGAGAAGCTCTTTAGTTGAATATATTGGGTGTCTGTCGGCATAGGTTTAATTTTACCAACTTCATATGCTATCACGTTATATGATGTAAATAATTGAAAATTAAGTGCATTGTGTGATTATATCTCTATTAGATACAATAGTTCGTGGCATCGTTGGGTTTCTAATTACTAGGTAGATATGGTCAACAATCGTACAAAAGCTTTGCTTCAGTTTTTATGAATTTTCGCCGTGAGATTTCATCACTCCAAGGGAGCAAAACGTGTACAAGTCCTTTGAGGACAATTGAATCTGTTATGAGAAATTTTACGTGCTGACTTACCACGTATCCGGTGAAGTGGTGAAGAATAACTTCGTGGGCAAACCTAAATGTCTGAGTAGTAGTTGAAGGATTGCGGCATACTCTTTTCTGCCCACAAATACTATAGGTAATGAGGAGCCCTGTGCACAGTAGTGAGACGTATAAGCTGCTACTTTAGTTTTTATACCTTTAATGAGACTTATAAATCAGTTTGTCATTTAAGATTTTTGTATTTTTGAGTTTTCATATTATCAGACAAATCAAGATTTTTGTGACAGTCCTGGTTTCATAGCTCAAATGAGATATATAAATAAACAGGCTGTTGCGAAAAAATACTTTAAATGTCTAAGATAGCAGATTTTACTTAAACAAAGGTTTATTTTATTTTACTTGTCGAAGGCGGTAATCAAACTTATCCAAACGTAAATTTCATAGTACATAAGCATTATTATATATTTTTACATATATGTTAATTGTAAAAATATATAATAATTTGAAGCAATTTGAAGTGTCAATTTACCACGTTCTCGGTGGAGAAAAAAAGCCTACATATCTGAGAAGTTCACCAGTTGAGGTGATCGCGCGTTGCCATTTTTTGGCCAAAACCTCTGTGGCCTGTGCTCAGTAGTGACATGTGTGTAGGCTGCTACTTTTTTTAGTTTTAATGGGGCAATTATGCTGTTTTTATTTCATTCATATTTTCGGAGATGTTCCTTTTTTGCTTTCACACTACCGTAAATATTAACGTTATCATTACAACCTATCAAAAGTCCACTGAATTGAACATAGGTCTCCCAATAAATTGTCAAATAGGCTGGATATTTGCTATAGTTGCCACGCTTGGCAGGCATGTTGGCAACTGCAGCCTTTATTATTTTGAACTGTTGTTAGGAAGATGGTGTTGCCCATCTCCTGTTTGTTTTCTTCTATCGCCTCTTAGGACTCACACGGAACGATATGAGGTGGCGGATTCTCTTTCGCCGCCACAACAAGGCGAACATTTTTCTGCTTTCGATCATGAATGTAGTTCTATCCACGTTCACTGCGAATAGAACTTCATTTGCAATAAAAGAAATCTTAAGGATTTTATCGTGTTTAATTTTAACTTTTTTATTTTCGACGTTTCGTGCTTTACAGCACCCATGGTCACGAGGTGTCGAAAATACACAAACCAACCGCTCCACTACGTCCCATAGTGAGCCAGATCGATTCACCAACTTATAAGTTGGCTCAACACTTGGCAAAAATACAGTCACCACTGAGAGGACACACCAGAGCACACACAAAGGATTCATACCATTTTGTTAGTGAGATAAAAGACTTAAATCTCGCTGACAATGAAACTATGGTCAGTTTTGATGTTCAGTCACTATACACATGCTTACCTATTGAAGATTGCATCTCAATTGTAACTAGGAAGTTAGAAGATAACAACATGCCTACAGAATATGCAGTATTACTCAAACACTGCCTCTCAGCTGGCTATCTATTGTGGGTCTATCTATTGTGGGTCGATGGGCTCACCTGAGAAAGCCCTTCTTACTGCTCCTGTAAATCCAAGATTCTACAAGCGGTACGTAGACGATACTTTCACAATTTTACCATCTGACAAAGTAACTGCATTTTAGACCACCTTAATTCCATAAACTCAAAAATAAAATTCACAATGGAGTTAGAGGCAAACAATTCTTTGGCTTTCGCAGATGTTTTCCTCCAAAAATCCGAAATCCTGATAACACTATCGGTCACACTGTGTATAGGAAAAAGACCCATACCAACCGATATTTAAATAGTGAATCGCACCATCATCCATTAGAGTTAGTTATCGTGGGAAAATCTTTGTTTCAGAGAGCACGAGGGATCTGTGACAGAAAACATCTGGCCGCCGAGCTTCAGCTCGTCGAGCAAGTATTGCAAGACAACAAGCTTCGGGTTCCGCGCCTACGTCACAGTGAACGAGTGAAGCCGGCCATAGTCGAGCGTGTGCATGATGTACTTACTACCCTATGTCAGAGAAGTCACAGACAAGTTTGGCTACATCTTGAAGCGAGCTTCCATTAAAACATACTTCAAGCCGCCGAAGAAAATTAGTCAATTTTTACCATCCGTCGAGCGTCATATCCCTCTACAAGATGCAGGAGTGTACAAGCTGCATCTTGTAGAGGCTGGCAAGGCTGCAGTGGTCTCTCTTATATAAAAACCCGTGTAAAAGAACATATAGCTTGACTTGAAGCACTGACGTTCCGGGAAGTATGTAGTTTGTGAACATGTTCAAGATCGTCCCCGCCATTACATTAGATTTGATAGACCACAAATCCTCGCAAAGGAACACCAATTACTAGCAAGGATGATTCGCAAGGCTATTGAAATTAAAAAAAAAACATCCTAATTTCAATAGAGGGTGGTGCCATCTGTTTGGGATCCTATAATTAATAAAATTAAATCCAAACCAAATTATACCACTGCAAGACTTCAAGATACTTTTTATTTTTTACAAGATATTCTTTCATTGCAGCCCATCAAAAGCCTGTAGCTCAACATATTATTATATGCCTTCCACATAATTTTTCACAAGGGAAATATTTAATCTAATGCTAATGATAATAAACTTTCCCGTCTGACAGTTATAGGTCCCATGCTTATGTGGTACTTACAAGAAATAGAATGTGTCAAATGTGTTACTTGCCTAGCACGTCTTAAAATACGACTAATGGGTTATTGGGTTTGTTATTGATAAGACGGTTGTCTAGGATGGGCTATCTACCTATGACTTCTCTCACAATTTTCCATCTATACGTAATACTTCTTGGCTAAGCATAGTCTAAAGCCACGGATACACTAGGGGACATATTGTCCCGCAACAGGACGCGGAACACTCAATCTACGTGACGATGCAACTTTGCACAGTGACCCGCAACATGGCCCGCAACATTTTACGTGACGCGGGACATGTTGCTTGTTCCCGCTCCGAGAGCGAGCGCACGTGTCCCGTGTCAGTGTCGCGCCATTTGTTACCGGGTATAGTCGTATGCACAACTTGCCTTGCAACATGTCAGTAGTGTGGGGAAATGAAACCTGAGCTTTACCAGAGTCATGTTTTGTTGTGGGATACTTCAAACCACAAACTTCTGGTACCATTCTGCCGATCAGTTGTTTCGACACTCGAAAAGTGTACAACAAGGAAGCATAAGAATCTCCAGTCGACAAGTATCTTAATGCAATGGCAAGTCTGATATGAGGGCCAACAGCGTGTCGTAGTATTCGAATTAATTAATATTCGAGTAAAATTCACAAAAGATCCGTCAGACATTCGGGGATCACTTAAAATATTAATTCTTCTTTTCTTCTCGTTGTAGTAAGAAATTCCGCATCCACCACCTTCTCTTTCGCTTAAGTTTCACTCCCGCAATAAGTACTATGTACGCAGCACTAATCGCCACAACCTTTTCGGGCGACATTTCTATAAGCAATGACTAGTGTGGCCTGTAAAATGTTCCGCGACTTATGTCTCGGGACATTCAACGTAGTTGTTGAGAAAAAAGTTGCGCAACATGCCGCACCATTTGTCCCCAAGTATATCCAAGGCTTAATAGTTCGCTGCTCTTTGGACTCTGTCCACCCCCTCGGGGATAACAGGCGCGCCGCTATGATAAGAACTTCAATTTATTTATATTATCTGACCAATTTTAAACCTTTTCTTCATCTGAACCGTTTGCGTGAATCAACGAAAATAAAACAAATAAAAACTACCTTTAAACGTCTAACACGAGCCCGTTACTCAATTCTTAATTCAAAAATTGGCTGTCAATTTAGTTCTAAAATTAAATTTCATATTCATGAAAGCTTATAAACCTTCGAATTCGATCAAAACATAATTCCTTCAACTCTGCCAATTAAAGATATTGAGAATAAAAAGGAAAATCCCTCAATTAAAACTTTGGTGTCAGAGCACTGATTAAATAATGTTACTTGGTCAGAGTAACTTAAGTATAAAGCGGCAGCTGCAAAATGATCCCATGCTTAGTAATCGGTTAAAATATTTAGTTATTAACTTTTCCTTTTTGCTTTAACTGTTTAAAAATTTCATAAGAATGTTATGGTATATACATGTGTTATGTAATGTAATGTAATTTATAGTCTGGAGGACATTATTACCATTACTGGAAGACAAGTGACAAGTGAGTTAGTATTTCCACGTATTTTTAGCGTAATTATTATTTCTGTTTACAAAATTATGCCTAGCGGGATAAGAGTTTCAAGTAACCGATACTCTAGGCACTCTACTCTATATGATTAATAACATAAAACAAATTATACGGCTTTTATCGCGTTTAATTATAAGTTATTTTTTTATATAATATAAGGGTGAAAAACGAGCACACAGTCCACCTGACGGTAAGTGGATGATGACGGAAGATGGAATGCCTCGTTTAAAGTAAAAAGCTTTACCCACACCATACGAAAAACAGCAGCATTAAGCTGCTTTTTACGCTGGTATTCTGTGAGAGCGTGATCTTTCCCCGGTCGAGCCAACCCATTTGTGCTACAACCATAATATAGCTGCAGCGTGATCTACCACGTAGAAAATGTAAAATGTCTAGCTATATAAAGTTAAAAATTAATTTCTAGTAAAGTTGATTCCCGGTGTTTTTGCCCATGGCCATTCGTGAGGAGACCATTCGAAATGTGAGGAATAAAGTATAAGTAAAATTAAACGCGATAAAAATCCGTAAAATAAAATTAATTGAATGTATAATATCTGCGGATAAATACTTCAACAAATTTAGTCTCATTTTAATTTATAAGCTAATAAGGTGGATAAATTGTGACAGAACGAGGTTTTCTAGGTAGTTGGCTCTAACCCAATCTTCGAAAAAGGAATTTTCAATGCATTACATATTTTATGATTTCCTAGATGCGCAACAATGTACAAACAGTTACTGAATAATTGTTTGTACATTATTGCTTAGCGTATTTAATGTATTAACAGTAATTAATTGTAACCGTCATTTTATTTTACTTATTTTGCTTACACAGTACACCTGATAGTAAGTGGTTGCTGTGGCCCATAGACATCTATATCTATCCTCGTTTGCGAATAAAATGCAGATGCGTTGTCAGCCGTGAGGACTAAGATGGAATGCCTCTTTTCCAGTAAAAAGGGTATCCGATTCTCTACAAACGAAACACAGCAGCATTAAGCTGCTATTTTACGAGTACGCTGGTATTCTGTGAGAGCGTGGTCCTTCCCCGGTTGAGCCGACCCATTCGTGCTACAACTATACTATTAATATAGCTGTAGCATGGCTCTACCACGTATATATGTGGTACTGCGTATATTATACTCTTTATTATCACTTCAATTATGTCTTTCAAATAACTTAAGTATAACGGCGGCATTACATTTCTTTTGATTGTGGACGCGCCAGTAATGTGAGTTTCTTCGATAAAGTCTTGTGGACTGTATTGGTACAGTCCACAAATCGTTGTTGTAACAAGCAGAGCAAGGAATGTGGATGAGAGTGGAATGCACGCACTAACCTTGTGAGGGACTGCCTCGCCTTCCTCCCGGAGTATCAGCTAACACAGCAGGTCCGCCACGTGGATCGGCGCACGGACTCTTAGATCAGTTCTAGGTCACACACTCCTTAACTCTCATGTCTCAATGTCCGGTGATAATTAATATTAAAGAGGAGATCGAAGGACGCAATGTCCTTCGTGCGGTCGCGGTTATTAATGGATTGCAAATAATTGCTGCTGCGTGGCGCTTGCGTCGCCTTCAATGGTTATACGTGCATATAGGAAGGATTAGGGAAGGTAGGGGTTAAAGTTATGTACCAAGTATTTTATTAGATTTATAAATTAAATTGTTAACTGGCGTTACCATTTACTCCCGCCCTTTAAGGGTCACCTTTAAAAGACAACCGTAAAATAAAGAAAAAAAGAAAACAAATGGTTATGCGGTACATAGACTGAGTACATATAGTAAGCAAATATAGAGCGGTATGTAGAGTGAGAGCGTGCGCTCAATGTGCATATTTGGTTTATTAAGCTTGATTGGCAAGCGAGAAAATGTGTACATAGATTTAATATGGCGGTTTAACATTTTATAATATGCTATATAAACTTAATTGCTAATTTAAATAAGTAATTATAAATAACATACTCGTGGTTTATTGTTTTGGGAGAGGACAAATACGAACAACGGACGGAGGTAGGTTCCCTTAGAAGTTCTCACGGTAACTACTCGAACTACGCCATCTTTCGAAGGATGAACAGACTCAACGACAGCTAATGGCCAAGCAAGGGGCGGTGCGTTATCGTTAATCACAATTACAACGGTGCCTGGTGCAATGGGTGTAGATGGAGTATTCCACTTCTGCCGAACTTGTGATCCATGAAGGTATTCTATCCTCCACCGATCCCAAAACGACTGGACTAATTTATCCAGTAGAGAATGTCTGTGTAACAGACTGTCAGATTTGACTTCAGCCGGAGGTAATGACAATAAAGGCGCGGTATTCAAAAAATGACTCGGTGTAAGGGCCGAGGGCTCCGCGGGATCAGAACTTAATACTGTCAAGGGCCGCGAGTTCAGCAGGCATTCAATTTGCGAAAGAATAGTATTAAGTTCTTCGTATGAAAGTAACTGATGTCCGATAACTCGGAACAGATGTGCTTTCACGACCTTGACCATACTCTCCCATGCGCCTCCAAAATGAGGGGAGTTGGGACAGATGAACTTCAATGTAATGCGACTTTCAGCGCACTCCTGCTCGAGCGTCGGACGATATTCAACGTTTAGAAATTTATAGAGATCGCGAAGGTACAAAGCGGCACCTTTAAAATTCCATCCGTTATCCGAATACAAAAACTGAATCGGCTCTCGTCTAGAGAGGAAACGTTTCAGCGCGGCGAGGAAACTGGAAGTACTAAGATCAGTAGCGATTTCTATATGTACAGCTCGAGTTCTGAGGCATGTGAAAATACATAAATACGCCTTCTCGCTGCGTATACCACGACGACGTACGAGTACGACGTAGGAGTGTAGGCGATAGGACCGGCATAATCGCAGCCCGTGTGAGTAAATGCCTTAATAACCTGTTGTGTACGACTTTGGGGAAGATCAGCCACCAAAGGGTAAGTTGGACGGGGTCTAAGCCGGAAACATATATTACACTTGTGGACTCTATGTCTCACAGTGAGGTGTGCGGAAAGAATCCAAAATTTCTGACGGAGTAATGACAATAATAACTCAGACCCGGCATGTAAATTTTTAATATGATAATAATCAATGATCATGTTCACTACATGATTACTGCGCGGAAGTACAATTGGATATTTCTGAGTGTAATCTAGTGCGGAGTTAGAAAGGCGACCGCCTACGCGGATTAAACCGATGTCAATGAAAGGCCTTAAACGATTGAAAGCGGGTAAGCAAGGTTTGTTACCTTTAATATTTAAATATTCCGCTGCAAAGGGTTGCTTTTGCAGGGCGCGGAGCATTATAACCTCAGAGAAACCGAGATGATTAGCAGTCACTACAGTAGTGCTGCGGCGGGGTAATAATTTAGCAATCTAAATTAAGTTGCCAAAGTTGTTTTGTTAACGACTTGGCGTACGCGACTGTGGTAGCAACGAAACCTATTATGTCCCACAGGCGGGCGGTAATGGATAAGATGTAGTGCTTAGTGCACGTCACACCAGCGGAAATATCGTCAGTGATCTGAACAACGCGGTTTGCAACAAATGTCTGCCACTTGTGTGGCGAACTCTTTATCCAGTACAGAGCTACCTTTGAAGTTACAAAGGCATAGACCGATATTGCGAGGCCAAGAGAAAAATTGTTGAGGACTCTGCGAAGCAACTTTGAGAGTAATACCGCTCCACACAGCTCGAAGCGTGAAATAGATAGTGGTTTTGTTGGTGCGAATTTAGTCTTTGCACAAACCAACTGGACGGTGTTACATGTATATAAACTACGGCACCGTATGCGTGCTCGCTGGCATCGAAAAAACCCAGAAGTGTGGCAGTACAGTTTTTGGATACACTAACATGTCGCGGGATACTTAAATCATTAAGAGCTGGTAATTCAGCACAGAATTGCTTCCACATCTTAACAATGGGCGGTGGCGGTATCTCGTCCCAATCTAAATTAAGTTGTCAAAGCTGTTTTATTAACAATTTGGCGTACACGACTGTGGGAGCAACGAAACCCATTATGTCCCACAGGCGGGCGACAGTAGATAAGATGGAGCGCTTAGTGCACGTCACATTACCGGGAACAGATATCAAAATAAAAGGCATCACTATTGGTAGACTAATGCAAGCCCAATATTTTATGTTGCATTGATTTATCGAACTCTACTTCTCCTGTAATTTTATGGGAAGCAGAAAGGTTATCGAAAACAGGTTGACGGTTGCTATTCCATTTTATTAGGCCCCATTGTGCACCCTTGAATAAGCCTATCAGCTGCTGAGAGGCGTCACTGGCTTCAGATTCACTGGGCAAAGAGAATGCGATATAGTCCATATAGCGAAGTAGAGACGATACGACTCGCAAGTGAACAGGTCGAGTCGAGTCCATCGAAGTTAAACGGAAGCATACGCGATTGAAGTGGTACAACACAAGTGGGTCTTGTGGACGAAAGCGGTATAGGAAGCATTGATAACGAAGATCAGAATCGTGAACAATTATTTGCAGGAATTGCTGGCTACAGTTGGCTGTCATAGCGACTGGATGTAGGCGGAAATTTAGAATTATATTGAACAAATCGCCTCGCAAATTTGGCCCTCAATGTAGAATATCATTTAATGCTCGCACGGTGCTAGTCTTACTGCTAGCATCCAAGACTATGCGTAAACGAATCAACTTTTTGTCTTCGCGTAAGACTTGATGATGCGGGATTACATAGATTGGAGCGGGGTCATGAAAGTCGTACGGTGGTGCGGGAGAGATATAATTTTTTACTAAATATTCCTTTATGACGTCATCATATGCCAACCTTAGTTTAGGTGAGGCTTGAAGTTTTCTTTCTAAGCACATGAATCGTCGTCGAGCGGTCTCGTAAGAATCTCCGAGAGAATAAACGTCATCTTTAAATGGTAGGCCAACAATGTATCTACGACTATCAGGATCGCGGGATGTCGTCGACTTATAGAACTCTTCACATTCAATGTCTGAAGGACACTGAATGGGCGGTGCGGAGGGAGGATGTTCAAGCTCCCAAATTGCACTAATTTATCAATGGCGGGAGACTCTAGAATTGTGCAACACGTTAATGACTGATTAGTTGAAGTGTCGGTACTGAACCCATAATAACGTAACCAAACACCGTGTTCAAAGCTGAGGGCCCAGACAAGTCGTTAGAGGAGTGAATTACGTCAGGACACAATAAGTGCGGGAAAAGGGATGCGCCTATCAATACATCAATTTTATTAGGCACACCGTAACATTCATCAGCGAGCCTTATGCCATTAAAGTGTGTTAAGACTGATTTGTCTACCACAGCGGTGGGCATACGATCGGTGATTTCATTAACAACGCTAAAGCTAATATTAGAGTCGAAACGTGAGAAAATTTTAATATTGATTGATTTTGATTTAACGATTTTTTCTACTCCACCGAATCCCTTTACTATAGTACATTCGGTATCGTGTTGTTGGACGCCTAAACGATGACAGCATTCCTTAGTTATAAAATGGCTTTGAGACGCGGAGTCTAATAATATGCGAATTATTTGTGAGAAACAAATCGATTAGCGTCGTATGCAAAGACTGGAGTGGTTAATAATACAACAGTCTTCTGCGAACGACTTGTGCGCGCAGGAGGCGGTGAATGTTGAGAAACATTCGTGAACAAGTACACAGCGCGACGTCCGTACGCGCACCCGAGGTGAGAGGTGGCGAGTATGCGGGCGCTGTGGGCGCGGGAGCTGTAGACTTTAGCACAGCTTGCTGAGGCAGAGGCTGAGGCAGCGCAGAGGAAGAATTATCGCTTCCACGCTGGAAGTGCAACAATGTATGATGCTTAAATTTTCAAACTCGACAACTAAAATTTGAAGATCAATTAGATACTCGATGGCTTAAGCTGAGACAATTTACACATGCATTGTTACTCTTCACGAATTTAAACCGATCGAGCGGTGTCATTTTATTAAAGTCTACACACTTAAATAAGTGGCATAAAATAAAGGCCATGAGCGAATGTCACCCAAAAACGTCATAAGTTCGATAGGCGGAAGTGTAAGCCTAGCCTTAAATAGGACACTAGTATTTTGTAAAGTACTAGACTGCGAATATTGTAAATAAAGCCAATTTATTCTACCTTAAAGAGACTCAAACGTAATGAGGCTGTTATAGTCAGGCTTAGCGGCAGGGTTTATTTTTAATAAATGCGAATTATAGATCTACGGTCTGTTTAAATTCAATACGTAATTCATTAATATTAGAACTCTCGTCGAGAAAACGTTCCATCATAGAAGTATTCATATGGATGTTCGAAGACATATCATATATTTTTTGCACGATTTCAAATATAGCATCGCGTTTAGCTAACAATAAAATCACCTCGGCATCAGGTGTACCCTCACTATCCAAAGAATCACTATTATTCGATGCAATTTGTTTCTTAGGCGGCATTATGGCTAAAGTTATACGGCGAAATATAGTTGTAAGTGAGCAAAACGTAATCTATAATAAAATAAGCGAATTCGCTACGAGGTCGAATTACGTATCGTTAATAGATAGTTTTATTAATAATGAACTTTAGTGAAGGGAGGGGTTAAAGATATGTACCAAGTAAGTTAACTGGCGTTACCAGATTGTATAGGCAGTCCATACTGGCCATAACTGAAAAGACACAAGTACATTTTCAATCCCTTATTCTTAACCGGTTAAGGAACGGTATATAACAGTTTGGCGGGCAGCGTTTCTAGTATTACGTAGTTTTTCTGTGTGGGTAGTTGTGAATGCAACACGTAAAATTGTTATCTCTCAAGTTATTATTAAAATTAATACATAATTCGTAAAATATTATATATCAAGCGCTAGTAATGAAAAGTTAGCCTAAACTACCTGTCTGTGAGTGTTTACTACTTAATCCAACCACAATTACAACACTTTTTACTTTTATAACCTCTCTCAATTCATCACTATATCATGGATTCGACAATTAAAAACACTGTCCAGTTTGATGGAGGTGTTTAATAAAAGGATGGATCATTTTGATGAAGAATTGCGGAAAACGCCCAGCACTTTTACCAGTACTACTTCTTTGGCAGCTGAGTTTGCATCTTTCGAGACATTTGTAGGGCAGGCACTAAACAGTCTTCAGCAGCAGATGGAGTTACTTGCTCGTAATGCTGACAGCATAGAGATGCGAAGCCGAAGGAAAATGTTACTGCTTCATGGTGTTCCAGAGATTGCAAAAGAAGACACCGCTTTGGCTGTTATCAAGGTTCTGCAAAATCAGTTGAAATTAGCTAACGTCTCTGTCAGTGATATTAAGCGTTGTCACAGATTGGGTAGGCCAACAGCTCCTCACAAGCCTCGACCTATTTTAGTGAAATTCCTAGATGTAGGGTTGCGTGATAAATCTGGTACGCAAAATCCCAACTTAAAGGCTCCGGAGTCACAGTATCTGAATTTCTCACCAAGCTTCGGCATGATCTTTTTGTAGCTGCCCGTGAAAAATTTGGTATCTCCAAATGCTGGACTAAAGATGGATCTGTGTACGTTGCAAAACCTGATGGAACCAGACATCGTATAACCAGTCTGAATGTCATCAGCAAAATCGATTGCCAGACAAGCCCAAAACCAGTATCGAAAACTGCGGCTGGGAAGCCCAAGCGAAACGCCGTCGTGAAGAAGTGTTAAGTGTACAGGATTTGCCATGCCTAAATATTGTCAATTTTTTTTCTCTTAATGTTATACAATTACAATTAATAGCTTGTGTGACTTATTTCTTTGTGTATTTGGTGTAAGCTTAGTGCAAAACACTCTTATAAATTTGAGGAGGCCTGTGCCTTTAACTTTAACTTGTAACTTTAACTTTAGTGCAATTTTGTTTTTTTTTTGTTTTTTTACTATAATAGTTTCTTATATTTACGCGAACACTACACATTGAATAAAACTATTTTTACGGATTTTATCGCGTTTAATTTTACTAATTTTGATTCCCGACGTTTCGGGTGCTTTACAGCACCCATGGTCTGAGGGACTGAGGTGTTTGACGTCCTAATGTCATAGTTAGCCCGCTACCTTCAGTTTTTGAATATTAATTTTGGTCCGATCTACGCAGAATGAGCTTACAGTATCTTGAAGTCTTGCAGTGGTATGCTTGGGTTTGGATTTAATTTTGTTAATTATAGGATCCCAAGCAGATGGCAGCACCATCCATCTTCTCTATTGAAATTAGGATGTTTTAATTTCAATAGCCTCGCGTATCATCCTTGGTAGGAATCGGTGTTCTTTTGCAAGTATTTGTGGTCTATCAAATCTAATGTAATGGCGGGGACGATCTTGAACATGTTCACAGACTGCAGACTTCCCAGAGCGTCGGTGCCTCACGTCAGCTATATGTTCTTTCACGCAGGTTTTAATGGATCTTTTGTTTGTCCTATGTAAGAGAGACCACATTCACAATCAAGCTTGTACCTCCTGCATCTTGTAGAGGATATTACACTTGACGGATGGTAAAATTAACTAATTTTCTTCGGCGGCTTGAAGTATGTTTTAATAGAAGCTCGCTTCAAAATGTAGCCAACCTTGTCTGTGACTCCTCTGACATAGGGTAGTACAGCAGGCACACACTCGACTGTGGCCGGCTTCACTCGGTCACTGTGACGTAGGCGCGGGACCCGAAGCTTGTTGTCTTGCAATACTTGCTCGACGTGCTGAAGCTCGGCGGCCAGATGTTTTCTGTCACAGATCCCTCGTGCTCTCTGAAACAAAGATTTTCCCACGGTAGCTAACTGTGATGAATGATGGTGCGATTCACCATTTAAATATCGGTTGGTATGGGTCTTTTTCCTATACACAGTATGACCAATAGTGTTATCAGGATTTCGGATGACTAAAACATCTAGGAAAGCTAAAGAATTGTTTGCCTCTAACTCCATTGTGAATTGTATTTTAGAATTTATGGAATTAAGGTGGTTTAAAAATGCAGTTACTTTGTCAGATGGTAAAATTGTGAAAGTTTCGTCTACGTACCGCTTGTAGAATCTTGGATATACAGGAGCAGTAAGAAGGGCTTTCTCCTCAAAGTCCTCCATGAATATGTCGGCGACTATGGGAGATAAGGGTGAACCCATTGCTACGCCATCTACTTGCTTGTAGAACTCCTCCTTCCACAATAGATAGCCAGATGTAAGGCAGTGCTTTAACAGTAATGCATATTCTGTAGGCATGTTGTATTCTTCTAGCTTCCTGGTTACAATTGAGATGCAGTCTTCAATGGGTAAGCATGTAAATAGTGACTGAACATCAAAACTGACCATAGTTTCATTGTCAGCGAGATGTAGGTCTTTTATCTCACTAACAAAATGGTACGAATCCTTCGTGTGTGTTCTGGTTTGTCCTCTCAGCGGTGACAGAACTTTTGCCAAGTGTTGAGCCAATTTATAAGTTGGTGAGTCGATCTGGCTCACTATAGGACGTAGTGGAGCGTTTGGTTTGTATATTTTTGGTAACCCATACAACCTCGGTGGTTTGGTACACGGTGGTATTATCGAATTTACGTCGAGATCTAATTTTTCGGAGTAATTCTTTAACAGATCGCTTGTTGTTTTAAGCACATTGGTTGTAGGGTCTGTTTTGACCTTTTTGTACGTACTTTCGTCCGATAAAAGTTGTTGTATTTTAGAATTATAATCTGACGTATCCATTACTACCGTAGCATTTCCTTTATCTGCACGGAGAATCGTGAGTTCTGGTCTGTTGCGTAAGTTGTACAACGCTTTAATCTCGTCTTTGGGTAGATTTAGTTTCGGCACTGAACTTTGACGTAACAAGGACGAAATGTCTTGACGTATGGCCTCTAAATCTTCCTTTCCCACATTGTTTTTAAACAGACAATCCTCAACGTTACAGATAATTTCCTCATACGGGATTTTTCGCGGTGTTATTGCGAAATTCAGGCCCTTCGATAATACTTTTATTGTAGGTTCGTCCAGTGTTTGTTTTGACAGATTATAGACCGTGCGTTGTTTATTGTTTGTGTCTGTGGTCAACGGTTGTTGTGTTTCGTTTCTACGTTGCCATGGATGTTTGGCATTTGATTTGATAGTTAATTTTTGATATTTTTCTATTTGTTTATTTTTGCATTCATTATATTTCGATGTTTCGCGTTTGTTTAAAGTTTCAATGCAATCATTAAAATCGAATGTCGTTAAAACTGTCTTTAACTCACTGGACAATTTGTCTATGGTATTATTTATGAATTGTAGATCGAACCGTTTTTGCTGAATCACCGTTCGTAACAACTTTTTACTTGCCTGATTTAGGATCTTAGCGCTTCCTCGAATGTCCTTTTTGGTTGATATTTTGACACACGTAGGAATGAGATTATGGTCTCTGCATCTCTTCAAGAAATTTAAAGATGTTATATATCTTGCACGCTTAGTTTTAAGATCTTCTAATCGGCGAATTTTATTTGCTATTACCAGTCCGTACTGGTTTACATAATGGTTTCTTATATTTACGCGAACACTACACATTGAATAAAACTATTTTTACCGATTTTATCGCGTTTAATTTTACTAATTTTGATTCCCGACGTTTACGTCCCGACGTCATACTATTGAATGTACATAAAATAAGCATAATAATTATTAACCCCTCTTTCTATTTATTATGCCAAAACATTTGTTTACTCAATAATTGACAATGTGAAATATTATAAAATGCATAGATGTCATTAGTTATTGTTCTGAATACTACGTAACTCCACAACTAATGTTAACACAAATATCACAATATTAAGGTTATGTAGCGCTATAACAATAACGTTATGCTGAATAATTAACGGTGTTTATTTTATGCACCCTTATTGATCTGTTTTTTCTTTTACTTAATCCTACATTTATAAGAAATTCATTATTAAACTTATTTTTTATTTCTATTTAGTGTTAAAGTGTTGTACAGATAATTGTGTTAAGTATATGTATAGAAACACTCAACTGGCAGGTGGACACTAAAGAATTTTTTATTTATTATTTGTTTTTAGTTTTAGGAAATTTATTAACTTATTTTTTATAGTATTGTATTTATTATACGTTATATTTTATTTTATTTTATATAAATATTAATTTTTATTTTATAATGTCTTATTTAGACATTAGTAGTGATACTGAAACATATTTATCTACAGATAGTGATGGTGACAGTGTCCCTAGCTTACAGCCTCTTTCTGAAATACTAGCTTCCCAATTTTCTGATAATCCCAAAAATTTCAACGTTGTTCACATAAATGCCCAAAGCATTCCGGCTCACTTTTTAGATATGCTGGCTACATTTGACTCTAAGGATATTCATGCTATTCTCGTTTCTGAGTTATGGCTTAAACCTTGTCTCCCTTCCACTAATTATTCTTTACCTGGCTTTCAACTCATAAGAAATGATCGTACTGTGGGTGGTGGTGGTGGTGTGGCAATATATCTCCGAGCATATATTCCCTTTTCTGTTGGTGATATGTCATCTCAACCACCTCCGCCTAATGCAGGTGAACATCCTTTTATTGAGGTGTAGCTTAGTCATATGAAAATTTTGCTGAGTGTATATTACTGTCCTTCATCTCGTATTAACTTCTTCACTTCCTACGAAAATATTTTAGAAAATGTATCTTCATACTCGCACACGATCATTATGGGCGACTTTAATACTTGCCTGCTTAAACAAGACTCTCGTTCATCCTCTCTTCGATCCATCGTAAATTCTACTAATCTCTCTATTTTACCTTTAAATTCTACTCATTACTTCCCTAATGCTACTCCGTCATTGCTTGACCTTATTTTTGTATCCTCTTCTGAACTCGCTGTTAAGCATGGTCAGTGTCTAGCTGATGCCTTCTCTTACCATGATCTTATATTTCTCTCTTATAATGTCCGGCCACCTAAAATTAAGTCTAAAATCCTTCTGCAACGCAGTTTCGGTGGTATGAATGTTGAAAATCTCTGCAAAGATGCTTCCAACATTGATTGGTTGGTTTCGAAGTTACCTGTCTGGGCGCCAGCAATGTATTCGCATTGATGACACATTATCTTCTTGGTGTGATACCATTGCTGGTGTTCCGCAGTGTGGCGTATTATCTCCCTTACTCTTTTCAATTTTTATTAATTCTATAGCCACTAAGTTTACTTCTTCCTACCACCTATACGCAGATGATCTTCAAATATATACTCATGTTTCTCCTAGTGAACTAGCTGTAGCTATTAGTACTATAAATAGTGACCTTGAGCAAATATCAGATTGGGCAAATACATATGGCTTGAAGATTAAACCCCTAAAGACTCAGGTAATTATCATCGGAAGTTCGAATATGATTGGAAAATCTCAAGCACCTCCAAGTTGTTTTTGATGGAAATTTTATCCCTGTTAGTGAAAGAGTCAAAGACTTGGCAATTTATATTGACAGGAACCTATCATGGGGTCCTCAAATACAGGAAGTTAGTCGTAAACTCTTTGCAGCTGCTCGATCATTGAACAGATTAAGGAACTTTCTACCTACTGCCACTAAAATTGCGCTTGCACAATCTCTGCTTCTCCCAATTATGGACTATGCTCTTGATCTCACCGAAAAGCAACTTGATAAGCTTGAGCGTCTTCAAAATTTTTGTATAAGATTCATATTTGGTTTGAGCAAATATGATCACGTTTCTTGTTTTCGTAATAAGCTCAAGTGGCTTCCTATTCGTCTTCACCGGAATGCACATATTCTGTCACTTCTTTACAATGTTCTCTTTAATCCTTCCTATCTTTCTTATCTTAAGGATCGCTTTGAATTGCTTCACTACTCTCATTCGAAAGTTTTGAGATCATCAGAAAATTTTACATTAAAAATGCCTGCCCATAATATCAAATATTTGGACAGGTCGTTTACTATCCAAGCAGTCCCTCTATGAAATGCCCTACCTCTATCAGTGAGACGCGCCCAATCTTTATCTGTTTTTCAGAATCTTGTACACAGTCACTATCTTAACCTTTGAATTCGTTCCATCTATATATGTATACATTCGTATTTTATGTCTTTATTTGTTATTTATTTTTATATATTATATGGAAATCTTTATAAATATTATTTCTGCATCACCAAACCACACAATTTTCTGCTTTTTGTAACCCTGTCCATCCAAAGGTTGTCTGGAAGAAATCGCTTTTAGCGATAAGACCGCCCATTGTGTCACTATTTTGTTTTTCTTCTTTCTTTCGTTTGTGTATTGATTTGGTGTACAATAAATAATTACCTATCTATCTATCTATCTATCAGATGATCGCTAAACCTAATGGTTAGAAAATAACAGTTAGAGACTACTCATTTAACGGTAAAACCTCTGACATGGGAGCGATATTTTGTATTCGATAGGTTTCATCATTCGATATATTATATGATTTGGCATAAAATCAGTACACAAACCTAAACCGGAGCCGTAATATTAAAGAAACATTGAGAAACCTATTTGAAAACGCGTAGGTACTAACAACAACTGCAGACTAACAACCATGAATCTGGACCATGGCAATAAAATTATGTTTAACTTACTTTCAATTATAATACCGATAAGGATAAGTTAGTAATACCAACCTACCTTTTTGAACCCGCGTTCTTGCTAACTCAATTTTCATGGAAATATGGGAGTTTTCTTTTATGCTGTAATTTTGTCTTGACTTCAATCGCCATTTAAATTGCCGTTTGGAATTTGTATCTAGCCGCGCAACATAGCTCTTTCTGAAGCAGTTATAAACTTTGCGAGCAATTTCGCATCAAAGTTGTCAGGAGTGTAAGATGGCGTATTAAAATACGATGAAACTTCTTGTTGCTTACGCATTAAGTTACCGAATGTTCCACGCTTGAAGCGGTGAAGATTATCCACAACTCGTTAGTTAAGTTATTAAGACTTTCTTTGCAGTGTTTTATACGGAGTCATTTATTACGCACAACGTCTTATTATTGTATAGGCATCATATTATTATACAGCATAAAGGCATTAACTTCGCCCTTTGTAAACCTATTTTTATAAAGGTTGGTGGATTATCTTACGCCACAGTAACACCCAGTAATATTTTGCATTCATTTAAGCTTAATTAATAAATTTTTGTTGTTTTACATGTTTTAGTATATTAATTGCTTAATATTTGAGTTAATTATATATATATATGTTTTAGTAGTTTTTTTTAGGTTAAATGTAGGTTAGGTTAGGATAGCCAACCTCCTTTGCGGTGCTTCCGGTGCCTGGAAAAAGGGCACGTCCGGGCGAAGTGCACCGCCGAGGTTGACCGTAGTGACCTCTGTTATCGCTGCGGCCAGCCTGGCCACAAGGCGGCCCTGTGCACCGCGGTGCTTAACTGCAGCCTTTGTTCTGCTGCGGGAAGGCCAGCGGAGCACAGAGTAGGCGGAGGGGCCTGTGGGGCGCCTGCCAGCAAGGGCAAAAAGAAAAAAGAAAAGAAGAGGAGCACTAAGCCTGCCGGGTTAACCTCGCTGCCCCCGCAGACTAGCAGCTCCGCGGCCGACTCCCGGCCCAGGACCGTTGCCGAGGGAATGGAATGTCAGTAACGGCACAATTCCATTTTCTCCAGGGCAATATCAACCACTGTGCCAGAGCTCAGGATCTCCTACCCAGAGCATGGCAGAGTGGTCGATTCACGGCTGTGGTCGCCGAACCGTACTTCATTCCGCCCTTGACAACTGGTTGGGATGCGCTGACGGTTTGGTGGCCATTATTAACGAGACTCTGATCGACTCGTCTCAGGGCCGCGGCTGGGTTACTGCGGTCTCGGCGGCATCGTTATTGTAGGGCGTATTTCTCCCCAACAAGAGTCTCGCCGACTTTGAGGTTTCCTTGTCGAGTTGGGCGCCGTCGTAGGCCGCTATCACCCTCGTCCTGTTCTGGTGCTCGGAGATCTCAACGCCAAGTCATCGGCGTGGGGATCTCCGTTTACTAATCCTCGGGGCGAGGTGCTAGAAGAGTGGACGGTGACGACTGGTCTGGTCGTCCTGAATTGGAGTTCGGAATACACGTGCGTGCGGCAGCGGGGCGGGTCGATAGTGGACGTCTCGCTCGCTAGCCCCTCTGTCGCCAGCCGAGTCTGCGACTGGCGTGTCGCCGTAGAGGTGGAGACGCTGTCGGACCATCGATATATCCGGTTCGACGTCTCTGCCCAGTCCGCGAGCGCCGCATCCAACAACTGATTATGACGGCCCGCGTTGGGCTAAAGCGCATCGACAGGGAACTACTGAGGAAGCTGCCGTCAGTCCTGGATCTGGGAGTCGACGACGGACGGCCCTGTCGACATCGAAGCGGTGGCGCTATGGTTTCGCGGGGCGATGGCGCAGATCTGCGACGCGTCCATGCCCCGTGTCCGCCAACGGTCCGCAAAGCACCAGGTGTACTGGTGGACCGCGGAGATCGCGCAATTGCGCATAGCGTGCGTTGCGGCTCGTCGCCGGTACACCCGATACCGGAGGCGGCGTCGACGGGATTCCGCCGAGGAGGCGCGCGCTATAGGGTGTACCGCGCGTCTAAGGAGACTCTGTGGCTGGCCATCGGCGACTCAAAGTCGCGTGCCAGGGAGGAGCTGCTGGGGTCCCTAGATCGGGATCCGTGGGGCGCCCCCACCGTGGGTGCAGGGCAAGTTGCGTCCTGGGCGCCTCCACTAACACAAAAGCATACCCCAGTTGCTGAGGCGTGGTATCGGCTCTCTTTCCTGAACAGTGAGGACAACGCCTCGTCAAGCAGCACTATGGGCGTACCGGCCCATAGTGCTGCTTTGACAGGCAAACTTTTGAGCGTATCATCGCAGATCGCCTCGTCAGCCACTTGTGCAGAGAGGGCCGGACCTGACGAGAACCAATTTGGTTTTCGTTGCGGGCGCTCCACCATAGACGCTATTACGCGCGTGAGGGCCTGGCGGAGAGACAGTATCGGGGTGGGGTAGTGCTGGCGGTGTCTTTAGACATCTCCAATGCCTTCAACACCCTACCCTGGAGTTGTATTCGGAGGCGATGAATTACCATCGCGTGCCTCCCTACCTCCGCCGCACAATAGGGGCTTACCTTGAAGAGAGATGCGTTACGTATCGGGGACGTGACGGCGCTGGTCGGCGCGTCATGTCGTGCGGTGTTCCGCAGGATCGGTCTTGGGACCGCTCCTGTGGAACATCGGCTACGACTGGGTGCTGAGTGAACTCCGTCGGGCGCCGACTTGACGTGTTATGCAGACGACACGCTTGTCACTGCCCGGGGCTCGCACAGGAGGCAGCGTTGGTTGCCACGGCTGCGGTGTCTGGTGGTGAACCACATCCGGCGCCTGGGCCTGGAGGTGGCCAAACAAGTCAGGCCATCGAGTTCCGCGGCTCGACGCGCGCCGCCTGCGGATCACACATCGTGGTCAGCGGGCCCGGATAGCTGTCGAGTCCACCATGAAGTATCTGGGATTGGTGCTCGACAGCCGATGGAAATTCGGACCCCACTTCCGGCGGCTGGCGCCCCGTTGATGGGTGCAGCGGCGCGTCAACGTTGCTTCCCAACTTGGGGTTCGAGCCGCCTGTAGGCGGTTGTACGTGGAATCGTGCGGTCCATGGCCCTGTATGGGGCCCCTGTGTGGCGATGGACATGACGGCCAGCACTCTCGCCATTCTGCGTAAACCGCAAAGGGCGATGGCCGTCAGAGTCGTCCGGGGTATCGCACGATTTTCACGAGGCGGCTTGCGTCCTGGCCGGATCCCCGTGGGACTTAGAGGCGAAAGTACTCGCGTCATTATATCGATGGCGCGAGGAAGAGCGGGCACGGGCTTGAGGCCAGTGCAGCGGCAGATCGCGCTGCGCCGAGAGGAGCTCCGTCAGGTCTTGTGGCGGAATGGCAAAGGCTTCTGCGCCCTACCGCCGGCCTCGCTACTGTCGAGGCGATCCGGCCAGTACTGACGACTGGCTCGGGAGAAGCATTCCCTATCATTTAGGGTGATGCAAGTGCTGTCGGCACGGCTGCTTCGGCAAGTACCTGTGCCGCATAGACAGGGAGCTGAGCTCGGTGCCACCACTGCGTCCATTGCGGGAGGACACGGTGCAACATACGCTCGCCGAGTGTGCAGCTTGAGAGAAGCAGCGCCGTGACCTCACAAATGAAGTAGGAAGCGATCTGCCGCCGGCCTTAGTGCGGAAGATAGTCGGTAGCGCAGAGTCGTGGACGCAGTGGTGTCCTTCTGCGAGGACGTGATGTGCAGAAGGAAACTGCGGAACGGGAAAGGGAGATCTCGACTCTTCCCGGCCGCAGAAGGCGCACCGAGCGCAGGAGAAGGGTGGACAACGCCCTTTACGCCCCCATGTATGGGTCCAGGGCGAGGGACTTGGGGAAGTTTCCGCCCCCCCTATTCGATGGCCCCGAGGCGGAGGCGCGTGCGGGTGTCGGCGCGCGCCTCTGAGGCGATGCACGGGGTAGTTGAACACCTCACTACCCTGCAGGAGAAGAGGCCCTGACAGACCGGGCTAGCACTAGTGTGGGGCTGCGGAAGAATTTGATCCCTGCGGCCCCACGTGCGTGCAGAGACACCGGGGTGGTTTTAGCCGAGTCCGCACGCCCTCCGCTTTCCCCAGGCGGAGGTAGTCCAGGATTTCCAAAAAAAAAAAGGGTAGCCAACCTCCCCGAACGGGTTCCCGCCTTGTCGTGGCGGGGGCTTATTAGCCGTGGCTTGGTCACCCACGGTGAACAAAGAAACCCTTTGGCTGGCCGGTGTAGGCCGACCTGAGTTGGCCACCTGTGTGGCTTGGCGAGCCCACTTCGGATGTGTGTGGGGCTGCTGCGGGGGGGTTGGTCCGCTCCCTACCGCTGCAGCCGAGGTGGAAGAGGAGTGTTGGTATGGCGATGCGCCACTGCCCATCCTCCGCGACTCAGACGGGGCCAACCGTTGATGCGGTGGTGGTGGGGCCGCGGGGAGAGGAGTGTGCGAGGCGCCGCTCTCCTACCTCCGCCGCCGAAACTTGGTTGGCGGACAGAGACCAGATCCGCCACTGGGGCCGGGAAAGCGGGCGCTACTAAGCGCTCTTCCAGCCCCCATGAATGGTCCAGGTGCGAGGAACTGGGAAGTCCCCGCCCCCTATTCGATGGCCTGAGGCGGAGGCGCGTGCGGGTGTCGGCGTGCCTCTGAGAGGCACGGGTAGTGGAACACCACTACCCGTGCAGGAGAAGAGGCCCTGACAGACCGGGCCACACTTGTGGGGCTGCGGAAGAATTTGATTCCTGCGGCCCCGCGTGCACGTGCGAGAGACACGGGGTGGTTTTAGCCGGTAAGAGTCTGGCACGCCCGCCCTTCCCCAGGCGGAGGTAGTCCATGAGGATTTCCCCCTGCAAAAAAAAAAGGGTAGCCAACCTCCCCCCGAACGGGTTCCCGCCTTGTCGTGGCGGGGGCTTATTAGCCGTGGCTTGGTCACCCACGGTGAACAAAGGACCCTTTGGCTGGCCTGGGGTGGGGCCGACCCGAGTTGGCCACTCCGTGTGGGCTTGGCGAGCCCACTTCGGATGTGTGTCGGTGGGCTGCTGCGGGAGGGGTTGGTCCGCTCCCCTTACCGCTGCAGCCGAGGTGGAAGAGGAGTGTTGGTATGGCGATGCGCCACTCGCCCTATCCTCCGCGACTCAGACGGGGCCGCACCGTTGATGCGGTGGTGGTGGGGCCGCGGGGGGAGAGGAGTGTCGTTATTGCGAGGCGCCGCTCTCCCTACCCTCCGCCGCCGAAACTTGGTTGGCGGCGGAGCCAGAGACCAGATCCGCCACTGGGGCCGGGCGGGCGCTACTAAGCGCTCTTCCAGCCCCCATGAATGGGTCCAGGTGAGGAACTGGGAAGTCCCCGCCCCTTATCTGATGGCCCTGAGGCGGAGGCGCGTGCGGGTGTCGGCGTGCGCCTCTGAGTGAGGCAACGGGTAGTTGAACACCTCACTACCCCGTGGAGACGAGGCCCGGACAGACCGGGCCAGTACTAGTGTGGGGCTGCGAAAGAATTTGGATTCCCACGGCCACGCGCGCACGTGCGAGGAGACACCGGGGTGGTTTTAGCCGGTAAGAGTCCGGCACGCCCCTTCGCCTTTTCTCAGGTGGAGGTAGTCCATGAGGTTTTCCCCCCGCAAAAAAAAAGGGGTAGCCAACCTGCACGCCAAGCGTGTCAACTATGATGCAAATTATGATGGAGGCCTATGTTTAGCAGTGCACTTTTATAGGCTGTAATGGATGAAATGGATGGAAAGAAGGTAAGAGTTTATGTACACACCTAATTACTAAGCAAAGTTGTACTGTTCAAATAACACTTCTAAATTAAAGGATAATTTGCCATGTCTGAATAGTTTTATTTAAAGTTAGTTAAAGTTACAACCTATTTACGTCCCACTGCTGGGCACAGACCTCCCCTCATTTCTGAGAGGGTTTTAGGGCAAGGAAGTGTCCGTCGCGCTGCCCCAAATACACCCAAAAATTTTCAACTAAAAATAAGAAAATAATTTTTGTTAATACTTTATAATAATTGATATACACTGGGATAAGCTTGACATTCTTACTTACCACAGGAGCTTCTGTATACTATAGTCGTACATATTGTTAAGAACAGGACGGGATACATAGCTGACAAGTATAATAACAGAGCTATTTCACTGGCGACTGTAATAGCCAAAGTATTTTGTATTGTGCTCGTCTCTCCCCAGTGAATACATAAAGTTACACGACTCACAGTTTGGTTTTCGCGCGGGACTATCCACTGAAAGTGCTATTTTGCATTGAAGCACACTGTCAAATATTACACTGACAGTAAAACACCCGTGTGTGCTTGTTTCCTGGACCTTTCAAAAGCCTTTGACCTGGTTTCCTACAATGTTCTGTGGGAAAACTTCAGGAGGCGGGAGTTCCTGCTTCATTGGTGTCTACGTTATCTATGTGGATGACAAGAAAAGAAACTTTGTAAGGTGGTCCAATGCATTGTTTGACCATTAGAAACTTGAGTGCGGTGTGAGGCAGGGAGGTCTTACCTCTCCGAGGCTTTTTAATATCTATATAAATAAGCTGATTGGCGAGCTTAGCAGCACACATGTTGGTTGCCATATATATGGAGTAAGTCTAAACAACTTGAGCTACGCAGGCGACATGGTGCTGCTGAGCCCGTTAATCTATGGAATACGAAAGTTGCTTGTTTGAGGATTATACTGAGCAGCATGGATTGAAATATAATGCTAAGAAAAGTGAACTGTTGGTTTTCAGAGTAAGAAATAAAAGTCCAACATATGTCCCTCCAGTAAAGCTTAACGGTTCACTTTTACAGAGAGTAACCCATTTTAAATATCTGGGTCACATTGTTACAGAAGACTTAAAAAATGACCTAGATATCGAAAGGGAACGCAGAGCGCAAGCTGTGAGAGGTAATATGGTGGCTCGAAGGTTTGCTGCTTGCTCTGTACCACTTAAAATTATACTGTTCAAGGGTTACTGCCAATTATTTTACACCAGCAGCCTTTGGGCCAATCATACCCAATGGCCAGGAAATACCCCGTGTATCCAATATAACAATGCCTTCAGGTTATTGTTGGGGCTTCCACCTTATTGTAGTGTATCAAGCATGTTCGCCGATGCGCATACTGACGAATGCTTTGCGATCATGCGTAAAAATTCATGCGAAATGCATGGGATCATTGATGCGCAGAGTGAGGGAAAGTTCAAATAGTATCTTGAGCGTCTTTGCGGAGCGGCTAGATGGCCAGACACTGGGTAGGTTTGACTTGTTGTTTGACTATAAAGTATATTAAACAATTCTTTAGAGGGAGAGGGTCAATAGAATAAAACGATGTAAACCATTTTTGTCGCTAATAGTGAAAAATAAAAATAAAAGTATTGCCGCCGAGCAGCGCGTTCAGCCCGAGCGTGAGGTAGGCATGGAATTTGTATGTGTAGTTGTTTAGAAACTTCAATAGCGCGATTTATGTTCGTTTATTGTTGTGTCACTGTGGCGTCAACAGCACCATAACCATTTTTGTATGACGATCAATGAAAATCATAGGGCCAAATATTAGGCAATTCCATAAACAAACTTTACCCGCAATACCAAAGTTTGTGGTTATTCTCTCTGTCTGTGGTTACTAGCTTTGTAGGCAACTAGGTTCTTCTCAGCAGCAATGAAACGTCGAAACTTTGTGTTTATGTGTAACAGTAAATTAAATGTCTTTTATTACGATATTTATAAATTTAATTGTATTTTTAAAACCTCAAGTAGACATACTTTATGTAAGTCATGTACATTTATGTTCTTAGCGTGTAAGAAGTTGGTAGATAGATAGATAGATAGAATGATAACACTTTGTTGTACGCTAAAAAATATAAATATGAACAAAAAATACCAAAAAAAATGTGCTACAATCGGTCTTATCGCTAAAAGCGATTTCTTCCAGACAACCCATTTGGATAAACAGGATTGCTTGAGAACCAAAAATATGTAGCTTTGCAAAACGTACGGATTATTTTTTTTGTTATAATCTATAAAATGGAATGGAAAACTTACACTTGAATTAAATTTGTCAAACTTGCTCTTTTATGTAAATAATTGGGTTCACGATCATAATCGTCACTACAAAATGACTCGCGATCGTACTTTTATCTCTTTACGTCGTTATATTAACTAAATTTATGATCACATAGTTTCCTTTCTTTAAATTAAGTTAAATACAAGATTTTTTAATCACCTTTTTTATCAGGTCGTAAAAGTACGCTACTAGACATGCACTTCTTCCTCCTTTGTAGGGAGGACTTGCCATACGAGACGATGACCTGATTTTACACCTGTCGAAAATGAGATGGATAAATCCATCCATCGGAAGCTACGAGACCGTTATAGCAATTTACATAGTCACCTCTTACGATACCCATAAGACGAAATTACAAAAGGATTCGCTTACGCTGCAACCACGTAACAAACATATTTTTTTCTTTCTTCTTAAAAATATGTTACTCGCACAGTTATCATATAGACTAACAGCTAGGAATGGAACAATTATTAATATGCCAAAGAAATACTTGCTCCGTGCGGGAATCAAACCCGCAGTCCGCGGGGCGAACCAACATCTACAACAAGTGATAAAATTAAAAAATTTGTGCAACCGACTTCAATATAAATATAATTTATTGTTGACTTTTTTAAAAACGCTTAACCGATTTCGATAAAATTTAAATGTGGGGCCATACTTTCCAGGTACCCTTTGAAACATAAAAAGAATTTTCCAAATCGGTTCAGGCGTCTTCGAGTAATTGGTGAACATACAAAAAAAAACAGATTCCGACGAATTGTAATTGATGAAAATTGATTCAAATAGTTATAGGCCTTTTACACCCTTTTATTTTAGCCTACGGCATTTTTGGAACGTGCAGTAACACTGTTGACCCAACAGCGTTTACAGCCTCATTGGATGAGCCTCACAAGTAGAGCCGGAAATAAAGAAGACCTGAAAATTACTGTCGAGTATCCTGATCCGGGCGACATTTACATATATCCTCTGAGAGAACATACTACGATTGGTAAATAAAAAATCAGCTAAGCCTAATTAATCTCGAAGATTGTTGTGTTAAATGAAACCACAATTACAGGGGATTGATTTGGGTTAAAAATAATTTCAGGTTATTTCACACGCACATCACCATTTAAACACATTTCACAATCACATGCCTTTCTGCACGACCCGGCAGGTCGACGGCACCAGAACGGCGGGCACCAGACGTGATTCACCGTAACGACGGTAACGTGTACGTAACCCAATAGCTTGAGACCGTCAACGTTCGTTTTAGCGAACATGAAGACGCTTCACGAAACAGTCGACGTAAGATCTCACAATATGATGAACTTGCCAGCGTTTGGCGACGGTTAACGCCGGAAATTTCAACCGACGAAATTATTGCGCACGAGCAGAGTCCTGCACCACGCTGGCACATCTGGCGAACAAAAGGCGAAGAATGGGATTGACGACAGGCCGCAACATCGTACACCAGGCGCAAATTGCAAAGCGATTATACCAAAACACATTGACATGATATCGCGCCCCACAGGCAGCCAATGGCATCGAACGATAATACATAATACCTGTTAACCGAACATACCATTAATACGATCAACAACAAGAATCACACCAGTATATCTTCAAATATAAGCACCATTACGGTGGACTGCTTCGTTCAGAATCATTCCCCGCGATCATGGATTTTTAAGGATAGAACGTGCATGACATAGTATTTAATTTATTTTACTATATTCATTAATCAAACCTTTGTATATACACATATATATATATATATATATATATATATATATATATATATATATATATATATATATATAAATTTATATAATATATATATATATGTATATATATATATATATATATGTAATAATTTCATATGCAAAGTTTGATTGATAAAATTTATATTAAAAGTAAATTTAAATAATACTGGCAATGTCGTTACATGCTGCGTCAGTGATCCCGTGGGAGGACCCAAGACAGTCCGCCGTACTTCATAACAGGCACATGTTCGAATGGTTTGTGTTCCAGTGTTGATCACCGTCAGGCAGAGAGCGGTGTGTTTGGCTGTGATTATGTGTGTTCAATGTACAAACTCGGACCCCAGGAGCATCGCTACTATCCTGTCTCCGGTTTCAATGCACAGATTATAGTCAGCACACTGATTTGATGCGCCTGCAATTTCCATTGTTCTGTTTGCGACCATTTCTGACATCGTCCACAATCTTTCCAGCCATACCTGACTGCATCTCGGGATCCTGCCTGAACCTGGAATCGGTTGGTCCGGGCGTTAGAATCTTCTGGGCATGGTGCGCGTCGACGGCGGGCAGCGAGCGAGGCCGTTGAGGCGGGTGGTGTGGGTACATGAACTCGTTCGTCATTACGATCGAAATCCGGGCAGTTCGTTCTGGGCCACCGTCCGTTGACCGTCTCTGCGAGATCGTCATGTACAAGAAAAAGGGTGCATGTTATGATTTGTGGTAATTTAATGACCTGTTTTAATGATGTTGATGTTGAACAATCGTGTGGCCGGCAATGAACAGCCTAAGCGATTTTTGAGGAATCAATCGCCTGTGGTTTCATTAACACAATCTTCAGTAGTGTGGTTGATTTGACGCAATCGTGTTGTTCTCGGAAGGATCATGATCGGACCTGGGCAGTATTTCAGGCGCTTTCCGGCTTTACTTCGTCAATGAGGCTGTAAACGCTGTTGAGTCCAGCTGCATCGCCAAAATGCCGAGCTAAAATAAGGGGTGAAACCTAAACTGTTGGATCAACTGCTTTTCGCTGCCAACCGACTTCAAGGTTGGTCGGTCTGTCGCAATGTTTTCATTACTCGGGCAGGCCGATTTGGAGGGAAATTCTTTATGTTCGGGCCTTCCAGGTGGCCTCTTAAATTTGTCAAATCGGTTAAACGGTTTTATTCAACAATAGAATATGTTGCGTGAAGTCGGTTGCACAAAATTTTTAATTTTATCACGTGTTGTAGATGTTGGTTCGCTTCGCGACTGTGGGTTTGATTCTGCAAGGAGCAAGTATTTCTTTATATTAATAATTGTTCCATATCTAGCTGTTATTCTATATGATTGTAAAGGAGTAACATATATTTTTAAAAGAAAGAAAAAATATGTTTGTTACGTGGTGCAGCGAAAGATCACTGTGGGTGGGATAAAGAGGTGTTGTGAATGTGCTAACGTCTCGTAACTTCCGATGGATGGACATCCATTTCGACAGATGTAAAATCGGGTCGTCGTGTGGGTTGGAGGTCCCGTAATCAGCGATCGATGGGTGAAATCTTGACTTAATTAAGGGGAACTGGTGACAATAAATTTGTCGATGGGCGTGAACAAAAAGTACGATCGCGGTCATCGTGACGATTATGATCGAACCCAATTTTTACATAAAAGAGCAAGTTTGACAAATTTAATTCAAGTAAGTTTTTCATTCCTTTTATAGATTATAACAAAAATAATCTGTAGGTTTTGCAAAGCTACATATTTTTGGTCTCAAGCAACCTGTTTATCCAAATGGGTTGTTCAAAGAAATCGCTTTAGCGATAAGACCGATTGTAGTACATTTTTTTTGGTATTTTTTGTTCATATTTATATTTTTTAGCGTACAACAAAGTGTTATCATTCTATCTATCTACATACATAAATGTACATGACTTACATAAAGTATGTCTACTTGAGGTTTTAAAAATACAATTAAATTTATAAATATCGTAATAAAAGACATTTAATTTACTGTTACACATAAACACAAAGTTTCGACGTTTCATTGCTGCTGAGAAGAACCTAGTTGCCTACAAAGCTAGTAACCACAGACAGAGAGAATAACCACAAACTTTGGTATTGCGGGTAAAGTTTGTTTATGGAATTGCCTAATATTTGGCCCTATGATTTTCATTGATCGTCATACAAAAATGGTTATGGTGCTGTTGACGCCACAGTGACACAACAATAAACGAACATAAATCGCGCTATTGAAGTTTCTAAACAACTACACATACAAATTCCATGCCTACCTCACGCTCGGGCATAGAACGAATGACATACAGTATATTTATTTAAAATCATGTTAATATAATTTCATTAATCAAACTTTTGTATATATACATATATATATATATATATATATATATATATATATATATATATATTTATTTGGTAGACCAACAGCTATCATAATTAGGATAGATAATACTAATAACTACAGTAAGCCAATTAAAGGATCCACTACTAACATACTTATGCCAAATGAGGGCTAAATTGATTATACATATTAAAAAAAAATAATAACACAAATAAAATATAGTAAATCGTTAGTTTTGTAACAAACGCATCAATATATCATTTAGAACTACCAAAAAATGCATTTTTAAGTATGTGCTTGGCTGACGCAGCGCTAGTGTTAAACAAATCGAAGTCAAACCTTTGGCTAGCTTGTTAAAATTATTGCTCGCTCACAAATAAATGTATTTTGTCTATAATTTGTAGATGCAAACGGGAGACTTAAAAGTGTGTTGTGTCTAAGAGGTTTGCAGGACAGCTAAGATGTAATTGAGACAAAAGCTCAGGACAGTCAAAAGCACTACAAGCTATCTTAAAAAGTGTGATCAGCAATATCACAGCGCTTAGCAAGAGGAAGAAGGTAATGTTTTTACAATAACTAATATAATTATCAGGTATAGCGATAGTCTTTGGTTCTATAACAGAGGTAACGGATAAATTTTTGAATATTTTCAAGTCGGGTAATATATGTTACATACATGGGGTTCCAGATTTATGATACGTACTCTAAATTACTTCACAAGAGAACAATATATGATTTTTAGAGTTTTAGGCTTAGTGAAATCTAGAGCTACGCATCAAAAATCCAAGAGTTTGAAGATTTGGCTATAATGCTCCTAAGTGAGCATCATATACCTACTTTGAATCATGAAGAACACCAAGATCTCTAACAATGGAATCGCTTTTAAGATTTTCACCTTAGTTTATAGTTGAAGACAATCGGTTTATATTTACTATAGGACATAAAGCTACATTTAGGAGGTTTCAAATCTATGTAGTTTAGGTGGCAATAACGCTCTAGATTTGACAGATCTTCTTGTAAAGCCTCAGCATTATCAATCGATGTTATTTTCAAAAAGAGCTTCATATCGTCGGCAAAACATAATGAGCGAGTTTTTTTTAGGTAATAGTTAATGTCATTGATAAAAATAACGAATAATAACGGTCCCAGCAATGAGCCCTGTGACACCCCACTTGGAACAGTTACCCATCCTGATATGTAGTTGCTGACGACAACAGTTTGTAACCGATTATTTATATAAGACGTGAACCACCTAAGCAGATTGCCATTTATACCGATCTTAGACAGTTTCAGTAATAGCAAATTATGTTGTATTCTGTCAAAGGCTTTACTAAAATCGGTATAAACGACATTTACCTGGTGGCGATTGTCCATTGCTTCAGTCAAGAATGCATTAAAAAGCGCTAGGTTTGAAACAGTAGAGCGTCCTCTTAAAAACCCATGTTGAGTCAGATTGAATGAAAGCTTTAGGGCCGCGTATAATTGATTATATATAATTCATTCAAACACTTTAGGTACTATGCATAACTTGGAAATCGGTCGATAATTAGTAACTTCGATCTTGGAACCCTTTTTATGGACAGGTGTGATAAATGCACGCTTCCAGATAGAAGGAACAATACCTGTACTAAGAGACTTTTTAAACAAAATAGTTACAGGTACACAAATTGTATGCGCACAATTAATAAGAAAATGAGCTGGAAGGTTATCAGGATCAGCAAATTTCGTTGGATCCAACGTTTCAAGCAGTTTCTTGAGCGTATTTTCGTTTATATCGATTGAGGTGATATCAACACTCAACTGAGACGACGCTGGAGAATCATTGTAATAATTTTTGGACAGCTGAGTATTACTATCACCCGAATCCAAAAAATTTGAACGAAAGTAGTTTGTAAATGCATTACAGATAAGTTCGCCAGAGTTCATTACAGAACCTTCAAATTTGAGACAACTAGGTATTGCATGTGATTTTGATTTTTGTTTAACGTAAGACCAGAAGTGTTTAGTATTTGTACTAATCGAATTTTTCACAGAGATTATGTAAGATTGGTATGTTAACTTTTCTAATTTCATTTAGGATAAGTGTAAGCAACAATTAATTTTGAGGGGATATATTTATCTCTAAGTGGCGTTTACGGGTGTTATGGGGAATAGACAACGTTAACCATAGGTCCTCATCGCTTGAATGTAAGGAAGGCTGCGGAATAATTTCTAGATCCTTACGCGTCGCAATCAAAACGCCACCACCGTATTTCTGACCAGTAACTGTGTAATTTCTATCACGCCGCCATACAACGTATCGGTTATCAAATAATTCCGTATCATTAATTCTGTCCAGAAGCCAAGTCTCCGTTATTAATATTCTTTCATAATCACATATAAGGATATTACGATAAAATATGTCAATTTTAGTGCGCAAGCCTCTTGCGTTCTGATAATATATTCTCAGGTTGTCACTGCCACACCCTACACCTACAGTATTATTAAGTAGCACTGCCATTTTTAAGCCTATCTATAACCAAAATAGTTTTACTATAATAAAAGAATGTATATCTCCCGTCATATTTCAAAAACCCGTTAATTAAAGTAATAAACAATGCACCATTATTTAAAAATTCACTAAGACTATAATAAGTTAGCATATAGTATATACAAACGGGTAGAAAAAATAAAACTGTATCACTTAATGAGAGCAAAATGTGTTGCATACTTAAGCGACCGTCAACAGAAGCGAGCAACTGATAACCGCTAGGCAATTTTAATGAATAACGATGCGTCAACGAAGCAAGTAAGGCAGGGGTATCAAGCATTTTGTAACTTTTTAAAAAGAGCTTCATAGTACTATAAAAGTAAAAGTTAATTATACAGAGAGAGTAGTTAATAAAATTAAAAGAAATAATAAACAAAGACATTAATAAAAAATAAATTAAGCAATTTTGTTTAAATCAGCCTCTTTTGCAATAATTAAAACCGGCGAAATATCATTCTTATGTATATGATATTTTTCGTTTTTGACCCAGATGTAAGAATAACCTCGGTCTTTTGCTAAGGTCCTTGTTTTAATAAGAAGTTTTTTGTGCTTTGGAGTCAAATGATCATTTACGAAAACGCGCTGTCGATTGCCTCCAAATCCAACATCCTTCGCATCTAGAGTTTTGCACGCGCGCGTTGCCGCTACAAATTCTTCTGTGACATAACGATTTATGAAATTGATAATGATGGCCTTCTCTTTGGTATTAAACATTGGTACTCGGAATATGTAGTTGATTTGAGATTTTTGTAATTCATACCCATAGACTCCGCGATTTCAAATAGGTTTTCGTTGGGCTTTAGGGGGATGCCCTTTACCTCAACATTACTAAGCCGTGACCATTGTTCCTTTGTCTCTAACGTTAAGATTTGCTACCTCCTTGTTGGGTACAGCGAGAGAATTTTGAACCTTTTCTATCTGAGATTTGACGTCCTCGATAAGACTTGGAACTGTAGTAACCAGCTTCTTAATCTCGCGAATCTCCTTAAGAATAACATCCAAGGTCGCCGACTCCTTACGACTTCCTTTTGTTATGAAAAGGTATGTGATACGAGATTTTTACCCGACTGCCCCTGAAGGTGGGTAATGTTTTTCTAGAGAATGTTTGTATATATCTATTTCTTTGGCACGCTTTGTAGCTTAAACGGCTTGTTGGATTTTAACATATGAGGTGTTGTGGGAGTGACATAGACTACAAAAATTTAACTATACGCGTGCGCCTGTGTCGTGCGCTCACTGCAGACTGATATGAATTAAAGCTGTAGCAAACCGTATGTATTCGGTACTGAGTAACGGGTGCGCCATCTAGTACCGAGTAACGAAACGTTACACACGAATGCATTTCGTTACTCGCATTTTTCGTATTATGGGTACATACACTGTTTCAGTTCACGCAAGTACCGTTGATGCGTAAACATTTGCTGATCGTATGTTTTATGTATGTGCACGCTTATTCAATGAATTTAAAAACACGTTACAAAGAGTGATTGATGTTTGTTTATTAAGCAAAGTATAATTTGGAAATTCGTCGTCTAAGTTGTTTACTGTTTATTAAAGGTATTGTGTGTGTAGACAAAGTTTTGTTAATGTTTTCTACAAATTATGAATGTTGCGACGCCGCGACGTCAAACTGTACGCGTACGCAATACGACTTGATTCGATGCTCAACATAACAGTATGTTATGAGGTATCAGAAGTAACGAGTAACGTAACGATACGATAGTAACGAGTACTAATTGTTATAGTAACGAATACATACGGGTACGCTTTTTTTCGTTACTTTTACACCTCTAATATGAATGTACTGATAGATAAAATACTGATATAATATGATGAATGTATCAGTATATTTATTTAAAACTAGCTGTGCCCGCGACTTCGTTCGCGTGGTACATTTGCTATTTTATTGATCATGATTTATTTGTACTTTTTAATGGCGCCAAGATCTAGAAAGACACTAATCTGGATCAAAACGTTCAGTTAGTCAGTTAATCAGGCAAACTAACGAACGAACAATACACGAAAGACAAAATACGGCCCACAAACGTACTAATGGACGGACTCACAAAGGAACCAAGAAAAGAATTGGACAAACTATACGCTTGTTTGATATTTTAAATAAACAACAAAATGAACGCAATAACGGCCACAATTTGCTCTCTAATTTCTCTAGCCAACACTTGGTTCCCATACAACAGACAAGAGACTGCCCTAAATAAGTAAGCTCCATCACCAATTATTGTTACTATCGTAAGAGTCACCATATTATTGTCATTAATATTAAAAATATATGATATGAAAACTACAATCCAATGTCCATCTACAATTAAATACCTAATTACACTTTGTATACTACATATATCTCATCCTGCAAACAAATGAAAAAAAATCAACCGAGAAAAGCCTTTTGACCTTTATGTGATAGGTGTGATCGAGAACAAAATCAGTTATGTTTTCTATCAATAAATTCTCAGTGGCAGCCCGGTGTCATGGTTTTAGCGGTGTTTCATACCTGTGCCACAGAAAGCACGTAAAACTTTGTTCTGCGTCCGATCTCTCTATATTTGTGTCGGATTACCCTCCCATCGGGCTATGAGTGAGGGATTAGAAAGTGCACCTATGCTTGCGCAAGCACTCGTGACCCATAATCCTGTCGTGTGTCATTAAAGGAAGGCGAAGTTAATTTTTAATATAATTTCATTAATCAAACTTTTGTACGTGGTAGAGCCAAGCTGCAGCTATTATGGTTGTAGCACGAATGGGTCAGCTTGACTGTGGTAGAATCACGCTCTCACAGAATACCAGCGCAAAATAGCAACTTAATGCTGCTGTGTTTCGTATTGTTAGTGTAGAGAACCGGAGACCCTTTTTTACTGGAAACGAGGCATTCCATCTTATTCCCCAGAGGTGACAACGTACCTATCTGCATTTTGATTCTTAATCGTGGATTAATGTATCCTCTACATATAAAAAAGGTAAATATAAATTTTGAGTCAAAAGGTTTAAATTGTTGGTAAAAGCAAAAGTACAGTCTCTGGAGGCAATTTGTAAACGACGCACGCCTCATTTGTGGCAAATAATTCAGTGAATATTTTCCCCAAAGCTTAAAAAAATATTTTATATTTACATATTATTTAAGTAATATCATATACATATTATTTAAGGGGGATGAGTCGCTCGCGTCCGTAGGCTTCGACCACCTAACCCTAGGCCCACCCTACACGTGTCCCCCGGGTGGTGCTAAACGAGCGACAAAGCCGAAAGGATAGACTCGGCTCCTCGCCGTATGGTAGCGGCGTAAAATCTACCATTTCTTTAGATCGCACCATGAGCCAACACATTAAAGAAATGGCCCTGAGTTCCGGCGCCCTTTAATGGGGCAGGGTGCGAAGAATCCCGGGAGTAAAACCGGCGACGAGGTTCGCCACCTGTCACGTTCTGTCCCGGAGGGCAAAAGTGGATTGCGGAGGCCCGTCTGGCTACGCTGAATGTATGTGGAGCAATGAATGATAAGATGGATGAAATATGCGAAATGATGAATGATAGAGGAATAGATGTGTTATGTGTAAATGAGACGAAACGAAAGGGAAGGATGCCACTGCACATGGCATGTATACCGCTTACTGGTCTGTAGACGAGACCGAGCGGGCATTCCAGGAGTCGGTGTCATCCTTTCAGAAAGAATGGGTCAATGTGAAAGAGTATGATGTGTAAGCCCAAGGCTGCTGTGATACGAATGAAAGTAGGCTTAAGGAAGTTGTTTGTGCTAGGGGTACGCCCCAGACATGTCAAGCCCACTTATATCCGAGAGCAGTTTTGGGACATAAGGATGGTGTTGATGAAATGTAAATGAAAATATCATTATGTTAGAGATTTTAATGGAAGGGTTGGGGTGAAGAGGTCTGGTTATGAAAGGATATTAGGAATGTTTGCGATGAAAGTAAATGAGAATGGTGAAGACCTCCTCGCCGTATGTGAGGAAAAGAATCTTTTGTGACGAATACTTTTCGCTATAAGAGGATTCACATGTATACATGGGAAAGAGGTAATGATAGAAGCATGATAGATTTCATAATTGTGGATGAAAGAATGCGAGCGCAGTGGTAGATACAAGAGTTTACCGGGATCCAACGTAGGGACGGATTATTACCTGGTCTTATGCCGAATTAATGGTCTATTCATTCAGGCGGCATCGGACATTTGTGTCTACCACTGCGTTACAGCGTATAAGAACAGAGAGGTTACAAGATGAAGGTGAAAGAGAATAAAATGTAGACTGAGGAGAATATAAATGGTTTGAATGAAATATGTATGAATGATTTAGACCTGAAGACTGTATGGAATAATGTTAAGAAAGTTTTGGTGGATGCAGCCACCGAAGTATGTGGTGTAAGTAAGAGAACGAACGAAAGGAAAAATAATAGGTTGTGGTGGGATGATGAGATTCGGATGGAAGTTGAAGCAAAGAGAGAGCATGGCTAGATTTACTGGCAACCAAAGCTGGTAATTCTGGCGGTATGAATGATGAGATTGAAAGAAAAAGGCAGACTTTAGACTTATAAATAAGAGAGTAAAAGAAGTTGTTGAAAGGAAAAAGCAAGAAAGAACGGATAAGAATGATAGAAGGATATCTGATAACTTTTCAGGCAAATATTAAAATGTTCTGGAAACTCGTAAGAACTGTTAGGGGAAATTCAAACAGCCTAGAATGAATGCTATACGAGACGAGAATGGCTGTATGCTGAATGATGAAGTTTCGAATTTAAAGAGATGGAAGGAATACTTTGAAAGGTCAAGTGAGTGAAGTGTCGTCTGAATTAGTGAAAAGAAATTCCAAAAGAAGTGAGAGAGGTAGGGAGATAAGTAGATGAAATAATGAAAGCAATGAAAGAAGCAGGTAAGGCAGCCGGATATGATAGAGTATCACTGAAATGCTAAGGGCTGGAGAGGGAGTGATAGTGGCCTGCACACCTTGTTTAATTTATGTTGGGAACTGAAGGGTACCAGAAGACTGCAAAGCCGTTATAGTCCCAATATATAAAGGAAAAGGGTCACAGCAGGACTGTAAAACTACTGTAGATCAGCTTGCTTAGCATTGTGGGTAAACTGTATGCTAAGGTGTTAATTGAAAGAGTTATGGAAGAAACTGATGGAAAAATTTGGGATGTGTGGATTTAGAAAGGAATGGGGTGTACGATCAAGTATTTTCCATGCGCATGATTGCGGAGAAGTTTTGGCCAAAACCAGAAAGTTTTTTGTGTTTTCATGGACTTGAAAAGGCTTATGACAGAGTGGACAAGAATGTTATGGCAAACACTTAACTCATTTGGTTTGAGCGCTGGTTTGATACAGGCATTGAAGTCTTTATAGGGACTCTAGTGCTTGTGTCAGGATCAACGGGGTCTACTCGGACTGGTTTGGCATCCAAAAGGTGTCAGACAGGGCTGTGTAGCTTCTCCTGGCTGTTTAACCTATTTATGGACAGTTGTTTGCAAACTTTGAAAGTTGAAGAATGGGTTGAGAATGGGTGAGTTAACCGTCAAATGCCTTTGTACGCCGATGATCAAGTCATATTTGCATCGTCGGCGGCCGAGTTGCAATGATGGCTTTAATGAACCGATCATTAAAAGAAAGGGGTATGGAAAGGAACGCAAGACGAAAGTGATGGTTTTGAAAGAGAAGAAAGTAAAACGTTATGTGAAATAAGAATAGAAGGGAGTTGATTGAGCAAGTGGATGAGTTTGTATATTTGGGATGTTTATTTAGTAGGGATGGTAGATATGATAAGGATATAGAACGACGAGTGAACGCAGGAAATAGAGTGAATGGGGCTCTACGCTATTGTGAAGAGTCAGAATGTGTCAAAAAGGCACGTTTGGCAATTCACAATGCTGTGTTAGTCCCTACTTTAATGTATGGTAGTGAAAGTTGGTCAGCAGAAGCATGAGAGTAGAATAAATGCTAGAAATGCGGTCATTAAGGATTATGCTAGGCTGAATCTGAATGACAGGTGAGAAATAGTGTGATAAGAGAAAGTGTGGTTTGCAAGATGACGTTGTGACCAGGATTAAGAAAGGAACGCTTCGGTGGTTTGGCATGTAGAAAGAATGAACGAAGAAAGAGTGACAAAGCAAATTTATGCTGCAGAAGTGAACGGCAGAGTCGGAAAGGACGCCCTAGACGAAGGTTTATCGACCAAATTGGCGATATTGAAATGGGCCAGATTAGGAGCACCCTTAACCGACGAGTGTATGCAGATATATGGATGTAAAGGAGGTGAGAGAGGTGTGCCAGGATCGTGCCAAGTGGAGGTCCGTAGTCTCTGCCTACCCCTCTGGGTGACAGGCGTGAGTGTTTATGTATGTATGTATGTAATATTTATTTTTTAATAAAATAAAGTGACAAACGAACTTAAAGTCCTCTAGATGGTAAGTCTCTACTGAGATTTTTTTTTAATAATACCTAATTATATTATTATTGATCATCCTTACCGTCCATTGCTGAACGTAGTATCTGAATCCATCCATCGATTACCTGAATGTTTCATCAGGTCGATGATTCATCTAGTCCCTTCGAGCCTTTGCCTGCCTTTGCTCTTCGAGAAACTTCCTTACCCATCAGCTGTTGGTTCTTCGAGCTATATGACCGATCCATTGCCACTTCAATCTACTGATCCGCTGATTAATTTTATTTTAATAAATATCAATTTAATTTTAAATAAGTATTTGAAGTAAGAGCAGCAGTAAGACAGTACATAATTAATCCATTCAACTAGCAAATTTTAACACGATTTTTACGATTTGCCCGAGATATAGGGTGTTTCCATATCTATGCCTCACATAATATTATAAATAATCAGATCTTGGGCACAATCTGCAAATTCTAATCCATCAAAACAACCTTGGTCCAATCCGGTGAAAATAAACTATTTAATGGTTTCTTATATTTACGCGAACACTACACATTGAATAAAACTATTTTTACGGATTTTATCGCGTTTAATTTTACTTATTTTGATTCCCGACGTTTCGGGTGCTTTACAGCACCCATGGTCACGGGGGGGGGGACTGAGGTGTTTGACGTCCTAATGTCATAGTTAGCCCGGCTACCTTCAGTTTTTTGAATATTAATTTTGGTCCGATCTACGCAGAATGAGCTTACAGTATCTTGAAGTTCAGTGGTATGCTTTGGTTTGATTTAATTTTGTTAATTATAGGATCCCAAGCAGATGGCAGCACCCATCCATCTTCTATTGAAATTAGGATGTTTTTAATTTCAATAGCCTCGCGTATCATCCTTGGTAGGAATCGGTGTTCTTTGCGAGGATTTGTGGTCTATCAAATCTGATGTAATGGCGGGGACGATCTTGAACATGTTCACAGACTGCAGACTTCCCAGAGCGTTGGTGCCACACGTCAGCTATATGTTCTTTCACGCGGGTTTTAATGGATCTTTTGTTTGTCCTATGTAAGAGACCACATTCACAATCAACCTTATACCCTGCATCTTGGAGGATATACATTTGACGGATGGTAAAATTACTAACTTCTCGGCTTGAAGTATGTTTTAATAGAAGCTCGCTTCAAAATATAGCCAACCTTGTCTGTGACCTCTGACATAGGGTAGTACAGCAGGCACACGCTCGACTGTGGCCGGCTTCACCTGGTCATCACTGTGACGTGGCAGGGACCCGAAGCTTGCTGTTTGCAATACTTGCTCGACGCTGAAGCTCGGCGGCCAGATGTTTTCTGTCACAGATCTCGTGCTCTGAAACAAAGATTTTCCCACGGTAGCTAATCAGGATGGATGATGCGATTCACCATTTAAATATCGGTTGGTATGGGTCTTTTCCTATACACAGTGTGACCAATAGGTATTGGATTTCGGATGACTAAAACATCTAGGAAAGCTAAAGAATTGTTTGCCTCTAACTCCATTGTGAATTGTATTTTAGAATTTATGGAATTAAGGTGGTTTAAAAATGCAGTTACTTTGTCAGATGGTAAAATTGTGAAAGTGTCGTCTACACGCTTGTAGAATCTTGATATACAGGAGCAGTAAGAAGGGCTTTCCTCAAAGTCCTCCATGAATATGTCGGCACTATGGGATATGGTGAACCCATTGCTACGCCATCTACTTGCTTGTAGAACCTCCTTCCACAATAGATAGCCAGATGTAAGGCAGTGCTTAACAGTATGCATATTCTGTAGGCATGTTGTATTCTTCTAGCTTCCTGGTTACAATTGAGATGCAGTCTTCAATGGGTAAGCATGTAAATAGTGACTGAACATCAAAACTGACCATAGTTTCATTGAGCGAGATGTAGGTCTTTTATCTCACTAACAAAATGGTACGAATCCTTCGTGTGTGCTCTGGTTTGTCCTCTCAGCGGTGACAGAACTTTTGCCAAGTGTTGAGCCAATTTATAAGTTGGTGAGTCGATCTGGCTCACTATAGGACGTAGTGGAGCATTTGGTTTGTATTTTTGGTAACCCATACAACCTCGGTGGTTTGGCATGGTGGTATTATCGAATTTACGTCGAGATCTAATTTTCGAGTAATTTTACAGATCGTTGTTGTTTTAAGCACATTGGTTGTAGGGTCTGTGACCTTTTTGTACGTACTTTCGTCCGATAAAAGTTGTTGTATTTAGAATTATAATCTGACGTATCCATTACTACCGTAGCATTTTATCTGCACGGAGAATCGTGAGTTCTGGTCTGTTGCGTAAGTTGTACAACGCTTTAATCTGTCTTTGTAGATTTAGTTTCGGCACTGAACTTCGACGTAACAAGGACGAAATGTCTTGACGTATGGCCTCTAAATCTTCATTTACATTTTTTAAACAGACAATCCTCAACGTTACAGATAATTTCCTCATACGGGATTTTTCGCGGTGTTATGCGAAATTCAGGCCCTTCGATAATACTTTTATTGTAGGTTCGTCCAGTGTTTGTTTTGACAGATTATAGACCGTGCGTTGTTTATTGTTTGTGTCTGTGATCAACGGTTGTTGTGTTTCGTTTCACGTTGCCATGGATGTTTGGCATTTGATTTGATAGTTAATTTTGATATTTTTCTATTTGTTTATTTTTATTCATTATATTTCGATGTTTCGCGTTTGTTTAAAGTTTCAATGCAATCATTAAAATCAATGTCGTTAAAACTGTCTTTAACTCACTGGACAATTTGTCTATGGTATTATTTATGAATTGTAGATCGAACCGTTTTTGCTGAATCACCTCGTAACAACTTTTACTTGCCTGATTTAGGATTTAGCGCTCGAATGTCCTTTTGGTTGATATTTTGACAACGTAGAATGAGATTATGGTCTGCATCTCTTCAAGAAATTAAAGATGTTATATATCTTACAGCTTAGTTTTAAGATCTTCTAATCGGCGAATTTGATTTTGCTATTACCAGTCCGTACTGGTTTACATAATGGTTTCTATATTTACAACACTACACATTGAATAAAACTATTTTTACGGATTTTATCGCGTTTAATTTTACTAATTTTATTCTGACGTTTCGGTGCTTTACAGCACCCATGGTCATGGGGACTGAGGTGTTTGACGTCCTAATGTCATAGTTAGCCCGGCTACCTTCAGTTTTTGAATATTAATTTTTGGTCCGATCTACGCAGAATGAGCTTACAGTATCTTGAAGTCTGCAGTGGTATGCTTGGGTTTGGATTTAATTTTGTTAATTATAGATCCCAAGCAGATGGCAGCACCATCCATCTTCTATTGAAATTAGGATGTTTTTAATTTCCAGCCTCGCGTATCATCCTTGGTAGGAATCGGTGTTCTTTTGCGAGGATTTGTGGTCTATCAAATCTGATGTAATGGCGGGGACGATCTTGAACATGTTCACAGACTGCAGACTTCCCAGAGCGTCGGTGCTTCACGTCAGCTATATGTTCTTTCACGCGGTTTTAATGGATCTTTTGTTTGTCCTATGTAAGAGAGACCATTCACAATCAAACTTGTACACCCTGCATCTTGTAGAGGATATTACATTTGACAGATGGTAAAATTGACTAATCTTCTTCGGCGGCTTGAAGTATGATTTAATAGAAGCTCGCTTCAAAATATAGCCAACCTTGTCTGTGACTCTGACATAGGGTAGTACAGCAGGCACACGCTCGACCAGCCGGCTTCACTGGTCACTGTGACGTAGGCGCGGGACCCGAAGCTTGTTCTTGCAATACTTGCTCGACGTGCTGAAGCTCGGCCAGATGTTTTCTGTCACAGATCCTCGTGCCTCTGAAACAAAGATTTTCCCACGGTAGCTAATGTGATGGATGATGGTGGATTCACCATTTAAATATCGGTTGGTGGTCTTTTTCCACACAGTGTGACCAATAGTGTTATCAGATTTCGGATGACTAAAACATCTAGGAAAGCAAGAATTGTTTGCCTCTAACTCCATTGTGAATTGTATTTTAGAATTTATGGAATTAAGGTGGTTTAAAAATGCAGTTACTTTGTCAGATGGTAAAATTGTAGTTTCTCCACGTACCGTTGTAGAATCTGGATATACAGGAGCAGTAAGAAGGCTTCTCTCAAAGTCCTCCATGAATATGTCGGCGACGGGAGATAAGTGAACCCATTGCTACGCCATCTACTTGCTTGTAGAACCTCCTTCCACAATAGATAGCCAGATGTAAGGCAGTGCTTTAACAGTAATGCATATTCTGTAGGCATGTTGTATTCTTCTAGCTTCCTGGTTACAATTGAGATGCAGTCTTCAATGGTAAGCATGTAAATAGTGACTGAACATCAAAACTGACTATAGTTTCATTGTCAGCAGATGTAGGTCTTTTATCTCACTAACAAAATGGTACGAATCCTTCGTGTGTGCTCTGGTTTGTCCTCTGCGGTGACAGAACTTTTGCCAAGTGTTGAGCCAATTTATGTTGGTGAGTCGATCTGGCTCACTGTAGGACGTAGAGCGTTTGGTTTGTGTATTTTGGTAACCCATACAACCTCGGTGGTTTGGTACATGGTGGTATTATCGAATTTACGTCGAGATCTAATTTTCGGAGTAACTTTAACAGATCGCTTGTTGTTTTAAGCACATTGGTTGTAGGGTCTGTTTTGACCTTTTGTACGTACTTTCGTCCGATAAAAGTTGTTGTTGTATTTAGAATTATAATCTGACGTATCCATTACTACCGTAGCATTTTATCTGCACGGAGAATCGTGAGTTCTGGTCTGTTGCAAGTTGTACAACGCTTTAATCTCGTCTTTGGGTAGATTTAGTTTCGGCACTGAACTTCGACGTAACAAGGACGAAATGTCTTGACGTATGGCCTCTAAATCTTCTTTCACATTGTTTTTAAACAGACAATCCTCAAAGTTACAGATAATCATACGATTTTTTCGCGGTGTTATTGCGAAATTCAGGCCTTCGATAATACTTTTATTGTAGGTTCGTCCAGTGTTTGTTTTGACAGATTATAGACCGCGTTGTTTATTGTTTGTTCTGTGATCAACGGTTGTTGTGTTTCGTTTACGTTGCCATGGATGTTTGGCATTTGATTTGATAGTTAATTTTGATATTTTTCTATTTGTTTATTTTTATTCATTATATTTCGATGTTTCGCGTTTGTTTAAAGTTTCAATGCAATCATTAAAATCGAATGTCGTTAAAACTGTCTTTAACTCACTGGACAATTTGTCTATGGTATTTATGAATTGTAGATCGAACCGTTTTGTGAATCGTTCGTAACAACCTTTTACTTGCCTGATTTAGGATCTTAGCGCTTCCTCGAATGTCCTTTTGGTTGATATTTTGACACGTAGGAATGAGATTATGGTCTCTGCATCTCTTCAAGAAATTTAAAGATGTTATATATCTTACACGCTTAGTTTTAAGATCTTCTAATCGGCGAATTTGATTTTGCTATTACCAGTCCGTACTGATTTACATAATGGTTTCTTATATTTACGCGAACACTACACATTGAATAAAACTATTTTTACGGATTTTATCGCGTTTAATTTTACTAATTTTGATTCCCGACGTTTCGGGTGCTTTACAGCACCCATGGTCACGGGGGGGGGGACTGAGGTGTTTGACGTCCTAATGTCATAGTTAGCCCGGCTACCTTCAGTTTTTGAATATTAATTTTGGTCCGATCTACGCAGAATGAGCTTACAGTATCTTGAAGTCTTGCAGTGGTATGTGGGTTTGGATTTAATTTTGTTAATTATAGGATCCCAAGCAGATGGCAGCACCATCCATCTTCTCTATTGAAATTAGGATGTTTTTAATTTCAATAGCCTCGCGTATCATCCTTGGTAGGAATCGGTGTTCTTTTGAGGATTTGTGGTCTATCAAATCTGATGTAATAGGGGACGATCTTGAATATGTTCACAGACTGCAGACTTCAGAGCGTCGGTGCTTCACGTCAGCTATATGTTCTTTCACGCGGGTTTTAATGGATCTTTTGTTTGTCCTATGTAAGAGAGACCATTCACAATCAAACTTGTACACTCCTGCATCTTGTAGAGGATATTACATTTGACAGATGGTAAAATTGACTAATCTTCGGCGGCTTGAAGTATGATTTAATAGAAGCTCGCTTCAAAATATAGCCAACCTTGTCTGTGACTCCTCTGACATAGGGTAGTACAGCAACACGCTCGACTGTGGCCGGCTTCACTCGGTCACTGTGACGTAGGCGCGGGACCCGAAGCTTGTTGTCTTGCAATACTTGCTCGACGTGCTGAAGCTCGGCGGCCAGATGTTTTCTGTCACAGATCCCTCGTCTCTGAAACAAAGATTTTCCCACGGTAGCTAACTGTGATGGATGATGGTGCGATTCACCATTTAAATATCGGTTGGTATGGGTCTTTTCTATACACAGTGTGACCAATAGTGTTATCAGGATTTCGGATGACTAAAACATCTAGGAAAGCTAAAGAATTGTTTGCCTCTAACTCCATTGTGAATTGTATTTTAGAATTTATGGAATTAAGGTGGTTTAAAAATGCAGTTACTTTGTCAGATGGTAAAATTGTGAAAGTTTCGTCTACGTACCGCTTGTAGAATCTTGGATATACAGGAGGTAAGAAGGGCTTTCTCTCAAAGTCCTCCATGAATATGTCGGCGACTATGGGAGATATGGGTGAACCCATTGCTACGCCATCTACTTGCTTGTAGAACCTTCCACAATAGATAGCCAGATGTAAGGCAGTGCTTAACAGTAATGCATATTCTGTAGGCATGTTGTATTCTTCTAGCTTCCTGGTTACAATTGAGATGCAGTCTTCAATGGGTAAGCATGTAAATAGTGACTGAACATCAAAACTGACCATAGTTTCATTGTCAGCGAGATGGGTCTTTATCTCACTAACAAAATGGTACGAATCCTTCGTGTGTGCTCTGGTTTGTCCTCTCAGCGGTGACAGAACTTTTGCCAAGTGTTGAGCCAATTTATAAGTTGGTGAGTCGATCTGGCTCACTGTAGGACGTAGTGGAGCGTTTGGTTTGTGTATTTTGGTAACCCATACAACCTCGGTGGTTTGGTACATGGTATTATCGAATTTACGTCGAGATCTAATTTTCGAGTAATTCTTTAACAGATCGCTTGTTGTTTTAAGCACATTGGTTGTAGGGTCTGTTTTGACCTTTTGTACGCTTTCGTCCGATAAAAGTTGTTGTATTTTAGAATTATAATCTGACGTATCCATTACTACCGTAGCATTTCCTTTATCTGCACGGAGAATCGTGAGTTCTGGTCTGTTGCGGTTGTACAACGCTTTAATCTCGTCTTTGGGTAGATTTAGTTTCGGCACTGAACTTCGACGTAACAAGGACGAAATGTCTTGACGTATGGCCTCTAAATCTTCATTTCACATTGTTTTAAACAGACAATCCTCAAGTTACAGATAATTTCTATACGGGATTTTTTGCGGTTATTGGAAATTCAGGCCCTTCGATAATACTTTTATTGTAGGTTCGTCCAGTGTTTGTTTTGACAGATTATAGACCGTGCGTTGTTTATTGTTTGTGTCTGTGATCAACGGTTGTTGTGTTTCGTTTCTACGTTGCCATGGATGTTTTGATTTGATTGATAATAATTTGATATTTTTCTATTTGTTTATTTTTATTCATTATATTTCGATGTTTCGCGTTTGTTTAAAGTTTCAATGCAATCATTAAAATCGAATGTCGTTAAAACTGTCTTTAACTCACTGGACAATTTGTCTATGGTATTATTTATGAATTGTAGATCGAACCGTTTTGCTGAATCACCGTTCGTAACAACTTTTACTTGCCTGATTTAGGATCTTAGCCTCGAATGTCCTTTTGGTTGATATTTTTGACCAGGAATGAGATTATGGTCTCTGCATCTCTTCAAGAAATTTAAAGATGTTATATATCTTAACGCTTAGTTTTAAGATCTTCTAATCGGCGAATTTGATTTTGCTATTACCAGTCCGTACTGGTTTACATAATGGTTTTATATTTACGCGAACACTACACATTGAATAAAACTATTTTTACGGATTTTATCGTTTAATTTTACTAATTTTGATTCCCGACGTTTCGGTGCTTTACAGCACCATGGTCGGGGGACTGAGGTGTTTGACGTCCTAATGTCATAGTTAGCCCGGCTACCTTCATGAATATTTTTTGGTCCGATCTACGCAGAATGAGCTTACAGTATCTTGAAGTCTTGCAGTATGCTTGGGTTTGGATTTAATTTTGTTAATTATAGGATCCCAAGCAGATGGCAGCACCATCCATCTTCTCTATTGAAATTAGGATGTTTTTTTTAATTTCAGTCGCATATCATCCTTGGTAGGAATCGGTGTTCTTTTGCGATTTGTGGTCTATCAAATCTGATGTAATGGCGGGGACGATCTTGAACATGTTCACAGACTGCAGACTTCCCAGAGCGTCGGTGCCTCACGTCAGCTATATGTTCTTTCACGCGGGTTTTAATGGATCTTTTGTTTGTCCTATAAGAGAGACCACATTCACAATCAAACTTGTACACTCCTGCATCTTGTAGAGGATATTACATGACAGATGGTAAAATTGACTAATCTTCTTCGGCGGCTTAGTATGATTTAATAGAAGCTCGCTTCAAAATATAGCCAACCTTGTCTGTGACTCATAGGGTAGTACAGCAGGCACACGCTCGACTGTGGCCGGCTTCACTCGGTCACTGTGACGAGGCGGGACCCGAAGCTTGTTGTCTTGCAATACTTGCTCGACGTGCTGAAGCTCGGCGGCCAGATGTTTTCTGTCACAGATCCTCGTGCTCTGAAACAAAGATTTTCCCACGGTAGCTAATCTGTGATGGATGATGGTGCGATTCACCATTTAAATATCGGTTGGTATGGGTCTTTTCCTATACACAGTGTGACCAATAGTGTTATCAGGATTTCGGATGACTAAAACATCTAGGAAAGCTAAAGAATTGTTTGCCTCTAACTCCATTGTGAATTGTATTTTAGAATTTATGGAATTAGGTGGTTTAAAATGCAGTTACTTTGTCAGATGGTAAAAGAAAGTCGTCTACGTACCGCTTGTAGAATCTTGATATACAGGAGCAGTAAGGGCTCCTCAAAGTCCTCCATGAATATGTCGGCGACTATGGGAGATATGGTGAACCCATTGCTACGCCATCTACTTGTAGAACCTCCTTCCACAATAGATAGCCAGATGTAAGGCAGGCTTTAACAGTAATGCATATTCTGTAGGCATGTTGTATTCTTCTAGCTTCCTGGTTACAATTGAGATGCAGTCTTCAATGGGTAAGCATGTAAATAGTGACTGAACATCAAAACTGACCATAGTTTCATTGTCAGCGAGATGTAGGTCTTTTATCTCACTAACAAAATGGTACGAACCTTCGTGTGAGCTCTGGTCCTCCAGCGGTGGTGACAGAACTTTTGCCAAGTGTTGAGCCAATTTATAAGTTGGTGAGTCGATCTGGCTCACTATAGGACGTAGTGGAGCATTTTTTGTGTATTTTGTAACCCACAACCTCGGTGGTTTGGTACATGGTGGTATTATCGAATTTACGTCGAGATCTAATTTTCGGAGTAATTCTTTAACAGATCGCTTGTTGTTTTAAGCACATTGGTTGTAGGGTCTGTTTTGACCTTTTGTACGTACTTTCGTCCGATAAAAGTTGTTGTATTTAGAATTATAATCTGACGTATCCATTACCGTAGCATTTTATCTGCACGGAGAATCGTGAGTTCTGGTCTGTTGCGTAAGTTGTACAACGCTTTAATCTCGTCTTTGGGTAGATTTAGTTTCGGCACTGAACTTCGACGTAACAAGGACGAAATGTCTTGACGTATGGCCTCTAAATCTTCTTTCCCACATTGTTTTTAAACAGACAATCCTCAACGTTACAGATAATTTCCATACGGATTTTCAGTGTTATTGCGAAATTCAGGCCCTTCGATAATACTTTTATTGTAGGTTCGTCCAGTGTTTGTTTTGACAGATTATAGACCGTGCGTTGTTTATTGTTTGTGTCTGTGATCAACGTTGTTGTGTTTCGTTTCTACGTTGCCATGGATGTTTGGCATTTGATTTGATAGTTAATTTTGATATTTTTCTATTTGTTTATTTTTTGCATTCATTATATTTCGATGTTTCGCGTTTGTTTAAAGTTTCAATGCAATCATTAAAATCAAATGTCGTTAAACTGTCTTTAACTCACTGGACAATTTGTCTATGGTATTATTTATGAATTGTAGATCGAACCGTTTTGCTGAATCACCGTAACAAATTTTTACTTCTGATTTAGGATCTTAGCGCTTCCTCGAATGTCCTTTTGGTTGATATTTTGACACGTAGGAATGAGATTATGGTCTCTGCATCTCTTCAAGAAATTTAAGATGATATATCTTGCACGCTTAGTTTTAAGATATTCTAATCGGCGAATTTGATTTTGCTATTACCTGTCCGTACTGGTTTACATAATGGTTTCTTATATTTACGCGAACACTACACATTGAATAAAACTATTTTTACGGATTTTATCGCGTTTAATTTTACTAATTTTGATTCCCGACGTTTCGGTGCTTTTACACCCATGGTCACGGGGGACTGAGGTGTTTGACGTCCTAATGTCATAGTTAGCCCGGCTACCTTCAGTTTTTTGAATATTAATTTTTGGTCCGATCTACGCAGAATGAGCTTACAGTATCTTGAAGTCTTGCAGTGGTATGCTTGGGTTTGGATTTAATTTTGTTAATTATAGGATCCCAAGCAGATGGCAGCACCATCCATCTTCTCTATTGAAATTAGGATGTTTTTAATTTCAATAGCCTCGCGTATCATCCTTGGTAGGAATCGGTGTTCTTTTGCGAGGATTTGTGGTCTATCAAATCTGATGTAATGGGGACGATCTTGAACATGTTCACAGACTGCAGACTTCCCAGAGCATCGGTGCTTCACGTCAGCTATATGTTCTTTCACGCGGGTTTTAATGGATCTTTTTGTTTGTCCTATGTAAGAGAGACCACATTCACAATCAAACTTGTACACTCCTGCATCTTGTAGAGGATATTACATTTGACAGATGGTAAAATTGACTAATCTTCTTCGGCGGCTTGAAGTATGATTTAATAGAAGCTCTTCAAAATATAGCCAACCTTGTCTGTGACCTCTGACATAGGGTAGTACAGCAGGCACACGCTCGACTGTGCCGGCTTCACTCGGTCACTGTGACGTAGGCGCGGGACCCGAAGCTTGTTGTCTTGCAATACTTGCTCGACGTGCTGAAGCTCGGCGGCCAGATGTTTTCTGTCACAGATCCTCGTGCTCTGAAACAAAGATTTTCCCACGGTTAATCTGTGATGGATGATGGTGCGATTCACCATTTAAATATCGGTTGGTATGGGTCTTTTTCCTATACACAGACCAATAGTGTTATCAGGATTTCGGATGACTAAAACATCTAGGAAAGCTAAAGAATTGTTTGCCTCTAACTCCATGAATTGTATTTTAGAATTTATGGAATTAAGGTGGTTTAAAATGCAGTTACTTTGTCAGAAAATTGTGAAAGTGTCTACGTACCGCTTGTAGAATCTTGATATACAGGAGCAGTAAGAAGGGCCTCAAAGTCCTCCATGAATATGTCGGCGACTATGGGAGACATGGGTGAACCCATTGCTACGCCATCTACTTGCTTGTAGAACCTCCTTCCACAATAGATAGCCAGATGTAAGGCAGTGTTTAACAGTAATGCATATTCTGTAGGCATGTTGTATTCTTCTAGCTTCCTGGTTACAATTGAGATGCAGTCTTCAATGGGTAAGCATGTAAATAGTGACTGAACATCAAAACTGACCATAGTTTCATTGTCAGCGAGATGTAGGTCTTTTATCTCACTAACAAAATGGTACGAATCCTTCGTGTGAGCTCTGGTTTGTCCTCTCAGCGGTGACAGAACTTTTGCCAAGTGTTGAGCCAATTTATAAGTTGGTGAGTCGATCTGGCTCACTATAGGACGGTGGAGCATTTGGTTTGTGTATTTTGGTAACCCATACAACCTCGGTGGTTTGGTACATGGTGGTATTATCGAATTTACGTCGAGATCTAATTTTCGGAGTAATTTTAACAGATCGCTTGTTGTTTTAAGCACATTGGTTGTAGGGTCTGTTTTGACTTTTGTACGTACTTTCGTCCGATAAAAGTTGTTGTATTTTAGAATTATAATCTGACGTATCCATTACTACCGTAGCATTTTATCTGCACGGAGAATCGTGAGTTCTGGTCTGTTGCGTAAGTTGTACAACGCTTTAATCTCGTCTTTGGGTAGATTTAGTTTCGGCACTGAACTTCGACGTAACAAGGACGAAATGTCTTGACGTATGGCCTCTAAATCTTCATTTCCACATTGTTTTTAAACAGACAATCCTCAACGTTACAGATAATTTCATACGGATTTTCTGCGTGTTATTGCGAAATTCAGGCCCTTCGATAATACTTTTATTGTAGGTTCGTCCAGTGTTTGTTTTGACAGATTATAGACCGTGCGTTGTTTATTGTTTGTGTCTGTGATCAACGGTTGTTGTGTTTGCTCTACGTTGTGGATGTTTGGTTTGATTTGATAGTTAATTTTGATATTTTTCTATTTGTTTATTTTTTGTTCATTATATTTCGATGTTTCGCGTTTGTTTAAAGTTTCAATGCAATCATTAAAATCGAATGTCGTTAAAACTGTCTTTAACTCACTGGACAATTTGTCTATGGTATTATTTATGAATTGTAGATCGAACCGTTTTTGCTGAATCACCGTTCGTAACAACTTTTACTTGCCTGATTTAGGATCTTAGCGCCTCGAATGTCCTTTTGGTTGATATTTTGACACACGTAGGAATGAGATTATGGTCTCTGCATCTCTTCAAGAAATTTAAAGATGTTATATATCTTGCACGCTTAGTTTTAAGATATTCTAATCGGCGAATTTGATTTTGCTATTACCTGTCCGTACTGGTTTACATAATGGTTTCTTATATTTACGCGAACACTACACATTGAATAAAACTATTTTTACGGATTTTATCGCGTTTAATTTTACTAATTTTGATTCCGACGTTTCGGGTGCTTTACAGCACCCATGGTCATGGGGGACTGAGGTGTTTGACGTCCTAATGTCATAGTTAGCCCGGCTACCTTCAGTTTTTGAATATTAATTTTGGTCCGATCTACGCAGAATGAGCTTACAGTATCTTGAAGTCTTGCAGTGGTATGCTTGGTTTGGATTTAATTTTGTTAATTATAGATCCCAAGCAGATGGCACCCATCCATCTTCTCTATTGAAATTAGGATGTTTTTAATTTCAATAGCCTCGCGTATCATCCTTGGTAGGAATCGGTGTTTTGCGAGGATTTGTGGTCTATTAAATCTGATGTAATGGCGGGGACGATCTTGAACATGTTCACAGACTGCAGACTTCCCAGAGCGTCGGTGCTTCACGTCAGCTATATGTTCTTTCACGCGGGTTTTAATGGATCTTTTTGTTTGTCCTATGTAAGAGAGACACATTCACAATCAAACTTGTACACTGCATCTTGTAGAGGATATTATTTGACAGATGGTAAAATTGACTAATCTTCGGCGGCTTGAAGTATGATTTAATAGAAGCTCGCTTCAAAATATAGCCAACCTTGTCTGTGACTCCTCTGACATAGGGTAGTACAGCAGGCACACGCTCGACTGTGGCCGGCTTCACTCGGTCACTGTGACGTAGGCGCGGGACCCGAAGCTTGTTGTCTTGCAATACTTGCTCGACGTGCTGAAGCTCGGCGGCCAGATGTTTTCTGTCACAGATCCCTCGTGCTCTCTGAAACAAATATTTTCCCACGGTAGCTAACTGTGATGGATGATGGTGCGATTCACCATTTAAATAGCGGTTGGTATGGGTCTTTTTCCCATACACAGTGTGACCAATAGTGTTATCAGGATTTCGGATGACTAAAACATCTAGGAAAGCTAAAGAATTGTTTGCTCTAACTCCATTGTGAATTGTATTTTAGAATTTATGGAATTAAGGTGGTTTAAAATGCAGTTACTTTGTCAGATGGTAAAATTGAAAGTGTCGTCTCACGTACCGCTTGTAGAATCTTGGATACAGGAGCAGTAAGAAGGGCTTTCTCAAAGTCCTCCATGAATATGTCGGCGACTATGGAGACATGTGAACCCATTACGCCATCTACTTGCTTGTAGAACCTCCTTCCACAATAGATAGCCAGATGGGCAGTGCTTTAACAGTAATGCATATTCTGTAGGCATGTTGTATTTTCTAGCTTCCTGGTTACAATTGAGATGCAGTCTTCAATGGTAAGCATGTAAATAGTGACTGAACATCAAAACTGACCATAGTTTCATTGTCAGCGAGATGTAGGTCTTTTATCTCACTAACAAAATGGTACGAATCCTTCGTGTGTGCTCTGGTTTGTCCTCTCAGCGGTGACAGAACTTTTGCCAAGTGTTGAGCCAATTTATGTTGGTGAGTCGATCTGGCTACTATAGGACGTAGTGAGCATTTGGTTTGTGTATTTTGTAACCCATACAACCTCGGTGGTTTGGTACATGGTGGTATTATCGAATTTGTCGAGATCTAATTTTCGGAGTAATTTTAACAGATCGCTTGTTGTTTTGCACATTGGTTGTAGGATCTGTTTTGACCTTTTGTACGTACTTTCGTCCGATAAAAGTTGTATTTTAGAATTATAATCTGACGTATCCATTACTACCGTAGCATTTCTATCTGCACGGAGAATCGTGAGTTCTGGTCTGTTGCGTGTAGTTGTACAATGCTTTAATCTCGTCTTTGGTAGATTTAGTTTTGCACTGAACTTTTCGACGTAACAAGGACGAAATGTCTTGACGTATGGCTCTAAATCTTCCTTTCCACATTGTTTTTAAACAGATAATCCTCAACGTTACAGATAACTCATACGGTATTATTGCGAAATTCAGGCCCTCGATAATACTTTTATTGTAGGTCGTCCAGTGTTTGTTTTGACAGATTATAGACCGTGCGTTGTTTATTGTTTGTGTCTGTGGTCAACGTTTGTTGTGTTTCGTTTCTACGTTGCCATGGATGTTTCATTTGATTTGATAGTTAATTTTGATATTTTCTATTTGTTTATTTTGCATTCTATTTCGATGTTTCGCGTTTGTTTAAAGTTTCAATGCAATCATTAAAATCGAATGTCGTTAAAACTGTCTTTAACTCACTGGACAATTGTCTATGGTATTATTTATGAATTGTAGATCGAACCGTTTTTGCTGAATCACCGTTCGTAACAACTTTTTACTTGCCTGATTTAGGATCTTAGCCTCGAATGTCCTTTTGGTTGATATTTTGACACACGTGGAATGAGATTATTCTCTGCATCTCTTCAAGAAATTTAAAGATGTTATATATCTTGCACGCTTAGTTTTAAGATATTCTAATCGGCGAATTTGATTTTGCATTACTGTCCGTACTGGTTTACATAATGGTTTCTTATATTTACATGAACACTACATTGAATAAAACTATTTTTACGGATTTTATCGCGTTTAATTTTACTAATTTTGATTCGACGTTTCGGGTGCTTTACAGCACCCATGGTCTGGGGACTGAGGTGTTTGACGTCCTAATGTCATAGTTAGCCCGGCTTCCTTCAGTTTTTTAATATTAATTTTTGGTTCGATCTACGCAGAATGAGCTTACAGCATCTTGTCTTGCAGTATGCTTGGGTTTGGATTTAAATTTGTTAATTATAGGATCCCAAGCAGATGGCAGCATCCATCCATCTTCTCTATTGAAATTAGGATATATTTTAATTTCAATAGCCTTGCGAATCATCTTTGGTAGGAATCGGTGTTCTTTTGGGAGGAGTTGTAGTTTATCAAATCTCATGTAATGGCGGTGACGATCTTGAACATGTTCACAGACTGCAGACTCCCAGAGTCGGTGCCTCACGTCAGCTATATGTTCTTTCACGCGGGTTTTAATGGATCTTTTGTTTGTCCTATGTAAGAGAGACCACATTCACAATCAAGCTTGTACACCCTGCATCTTGTAGAGGATATTACACTTGACGGATGGTAAAATTGACTAATCTTCGGCGGCTAGTATGTTTTAATAGAAGCCTTTCAAAATATAGCCAACCTTGTCTGTGACTCTCTGACAGGGTAGTACAGCAGGCACACGCTCGACTGTGGCCGGCTTCACTGGTCACTGTGACGTAGGGACCCAAGCTTGTTGTCTTGCAATACTTGCCGACGTGCTGAAGCTCGGCGGCCAGATGTTCTGTCACAGTTCCTCGTGCCTCTGGAAACAAAGATTTTCCCACGGTAGCTAACTGTATGATGATGCGATTCACCATTTAAATATTGGTTATGGGTCTTTTCCACAACAGTGACCAATAGTGTTATCAGGATTTCGGATGACTAAAACATCTAGGAAAGCAGAATTGTTTGCCTCTAACTCCATTGTGAATTGTATTTTAGAATTTATGGAATTAAGGTGGTTTAAAAATGCAGTTACTTTGTCAGATGGTAAAATTGTAAGTGTCGTCTACGTACCGCTTGTAGAATCTTGGATACAGGAGCAGTAAGAAGGGCTTTCTCTCAAAGTCCTCCATGAATATGTCGGCGACTATAGATACGGGTGAACCCATTACGCCATCTACTTGCTTGTAGAACTCCTCCTTCCACAATAGATAGCCAGATGTAAGTGTTTTAACAGTAATGCATATTCTGTAGGCATATATGTTGTATTCTTCTAGCTTCCTGGTTACAATTGAGATGCAGTCTTCGATAGGTAAGCATGTAAATAGTGACTGAACATCAAAACTGACCATAGTTTCATTGTTAGCGAGATGTAGGTCTTTTATCTCACTAACAAAATGGTACTAATCCTTCGTCTGTGCTCTGCTTTGTCCTCTCAGCGGTGACAGAACTTTTGCCAAGTGTTGAGCCAAGTTGTAAGTTGGTGAGTCGATCTGGCTCACTATAGGACGTAGTGGAGCATTTGGTTTGTGTATTTTCGGTAACCCATACAACCTCGGTGGTTTGGTACACGGTGGTATTATCGAATTTACGTCGAGATCTAATTTTTGAGTAATTCTTAACAGATCGCTTGTTGTTTTAAGCACATTGGTTGTAGGATCTGTTTTGACCTTTTGTACGTATTTCATCCGATAAAAGTTGTTGTATTTTAGAATTATAATCTGACGTATCCATTACTACCGTAGCATTTTATCTGCACGGAGAATCGTGAGTTCTGGTCTGTTGTGTAAGTTGTACAACGCTTTAATCTCGTCTTTGGGTAGATTTACGGCACTGAACTTCGACGTAACAAGGACGAAATGTCTTGACGTATGGCCTCTAAATCTTCATTTCCACATTGTTTTTAAAAACACAATCCTCAACGTTACAGATAATTTCATACGGGATTTTTGTGTTATTATGAAATTCAGGCCCTTCGATAATACTTTTATTGTAGGTTCGTCCAGTGTTTGTTTTGACAGATTATAGACCGTGCGTTGTTTATTGTTTGTGTCTGTGGTCAACGTTGTTGTGTTTCGTTTCTATTGCCATGGATGTTTGGCATTTGATTTGATAGTTAATTTTGATATTTTTCTATTTGTTTATTTTGCATTCATTATATTTCGATGTTTCGCGTTTGTTTAAAGTTTCAATGCAATTATTAAAATCGATGTCGTTAAACTGTCTTTAACTCACTGGACAATTTGTTTATGGTATTATTTATGAATTGTAGATCGAACCGTTTTTGCTGAATCGTTCGTAACAACTTTTTACTTGCCTGATTTAGGATCTTAGCGCTTCCTCGAATGTCCTTTTGGTTGATATTTTGACACACGTGGAATGAGATTATGGTCTCTGCATCTCTTCAAGAAATTTAAAGATGTTATATATCTTGCACGCTTAGTTTTAAGATATTCTAATCGGCGAATTTGATTTTGCTATTACCTGTCCGTACTGGTTTACATAATGGTTTCTTATATTTACGCGAACACTACACATTGAATAAAACTATTTTTACGGATTTTATCGCGTTTAATTTTACTAATTTTGATTCCCGACGTTTCGGGTGCTTTACAGCACCCATGGTCACGGGGGGGGGGGGGACTGAGGTGTTTGACGTCCTAATGTCATAGTTAGCCCGGCTACCTTCAGTTTTTTGAATATTAATTTTTGGTCCGATCTACGCAGAATGAGCTTACAGTATCTTGAAGTCTTGCAGTGGTATTTCGGGCCACTTGGGCCACGACGATACGCGCTGAATGAGTCCACACACGGGTGATTCAGGCATGTCTGTGGTAAGTACAAATACGGCGGACCTTTGTTCTGGGATATCTTCGATGGGCTTATTGCGATAAAAGGTATTGATAGGCCACTCAGAGGGACTACGAGAAGCCCATGGAGGATCGTTGTACCATAAATGGTGTTCGATAAGACTAGCCGGAGTAAGACCACGTGACAAGCAATCTGCTGGATTTTGGACCTGCTACGATAGAACCAATTAGTATAAGCTCGGTAAGCAAGCACGACCTGATTGGCGACAAAAGTCTGCCAACGATGTGAATTTATCCATGCAAGCACGATCTTAGAATCACTGAAGGCGAATACATCTTTTACATTATAATGCGGAGATATTCTGTCTAGGACCTTACGAAGTAATTAAGCTAACAACACTGCCGCACAGAGTTCCAATCTTGCGACTCAAATAATTTTTATCGGTGCAACTTTAGACTTAGCGCAGACGAGTTGCACTGAGTATCCGGAACCACTGTGTACTTGTATGTATACGACCCCACCAAAAGCACGCTCAGCGTCAGCGAAGCCATGAGGCGAATCACATCCTCCTTCACCCCAAGGTGACGGGGAAGTTGAAGCCCATTAAGTGCCGAGAGCTCAGAACAAAAGTGACTCCACGCATAGACCATGTGGTGTGGTGGTGTGTCATCCCAGTCACACTTTAATAACCAAAGCTCCTCAATTAAGAGTTTTGCGTACAAAATGGATGGAGCCACAAATCCTATTATGTCCCACAATCTAGCCACCGTTGACAAAATTGCGCGTTTAGTATATTTTTCTTCTGGTTTGACGACTTTAAAGTAAAAGCAATCATTTGACCTATCCCAATACAAGCCAAGAATTTTTTGCGGTACAGACTTCTGAAATTCCACCTCCTGTGGAGCCTTGTGAGAATCAGGTATATGCGCGAGAACATCATTATAACTGCTTCTCCATTTTACAAGATCGAATTGCCCCAGCTTGAAGAGCTGAATAAGTTCCTTTGAAATATCTTCCGCTTGGGATGATGTCATTACACTTATGGCCAGATCGTCCATATACAGAGCGGAAGAGATAGCGGACAATGCAGCGGGATATTTATCACCTTCGTCAGCCTGGGCTGGACTTTAGGCCAAGGCATACGCGGTTGAAGCGGTATGCTTGTATTGGTTTATTTACATGAAATCTATACAAAATGCGATGGAAATCACGGTCATATTCCGACAAGCCTATTTGCATAAACATCTGCTTACAGCCTGCAGATAATGCAATTTTAAATAATCGAAAATTAACTATTATATTAAATAAATCGCCTTGTAAGTTGGGACCCGCGTGCAGGATGTTATTAATTGATTTCCCAGATGTGGACTTGGAACTTCAGTCCAAAACCACTCTTAATTTGGTAGTCGATTTTTCATGGCGGACTACACCTTGATGGGGAATGAAGTATTTAGGATGAGTCGTATCATCTTTACTTAAATCGACCGGACTCAAATAATCCTTTTTTATATATTCTCGAATAACATCGTTATATGCGGTACGTAACTCAGGAGCAGCCTTAATTTTTTTTCTAAACAATAAAAACGCCTAAGTGCTATGCTATATGAGTCACCCAAAAAGAAGGGGTTATCATTAAACGGTAATGATACTATATATCTACCACTGTCGTCAGTAGCGAGAAAATGTTCTTCACACTCAAGGTCGGACTGACCCAGAGTGGGCGGCGCGGTAACCTCCTCTAGCTCCCAAAATCGCTTCAGAAGTGAATCTATGGGGTCTTGAACGACGGAACAACAAGAGGTTGTATATTTGGAAATATGTGAAGTAAGTACAGAGCCCATAATTACATAACCCAATACCGTCTCAATTGCAGGAGGTATATTACACACTGCTATGTACACTCACATTAGGCAGCAACAAATGCGTAAAAATAGATGCACCCAATAATATATTTACGGAACCTGGGACTCCAAACTCTGAGTCCGCAAGCAGCAATGTCGTTAGGTGCGAAAGCGCGCTTAAGTCGACAGGAGCGGAAGGCATAATATTCGTAATGCGATCGACAACAACAAGCATTGTAACGTCAAAATGTATATCCCTTTTAAAACGAGAATGTATTTTTATATTTATCGAACCCTTAACGGATTTTTCCGATCCACCGATTCCCTTTATTATAATTGTGAATTTTCACATTTGTTAGAGAGTCTAAGACGCTGCAAACAATTAAAAGTTACGAAATTACTTTGAGAGGCGCTGTATAGCAAACATCGAATAGTAAACGGTTTACCGTGTGCATCGTGAACAATCACTTGAGCGGTCGCAAGCTCGCAAGCAATACTGTATTACGAGTAACATTGCACTGACGCTGGTAACATTCAGCGTAACGTTCGCTCACTTCGCTCGGCATATCATATATCAAGCAAGCCGCGTTGCTTACGGACGTTGTGCACAGTGACTGTGTAGCTGACGCCATTGTCATACTCGGGCTTAGGTTCGTAAGATTTTGTGATTTGTTATTGGGGCGCGCGTTATCGCGATTATTGTTATTGTTATTCGAGACTTTATCAAAATGCAACATAGTTTGGTGTCGCTGGTTACACGATCGACATTTCATTTTTGAAGAACAAGCGCCTGTCTAATGCTTTATACTTAGACAATTTACACAAGCGTTGTTATCCTTTACTCATTTAAAACGTTCAACAGATGTCATTTTACTAAAGGAGAGACACTTGTATAAATGATCATGAATAATATTATCACAGGCACTTGACCGACTGCGAACATAAGACATATGTCTGTGGATTAGTACCGAAGAATTTGAGATTTTTTCTCATACCTTTGTTTAGAACAATTATAGTTAGACGACGGCAGAGTTAGTTTTGTGTTACGATATAGACGGTTTTGATCTCTAATAAAATTAATAAATTGTTCAAATTAAGGTATTTATGTTCACGAAAATACATCTCAAAGGAGCGTACGGTTTCGTGTCGAATTTTTAAAGCTATGTGTAAAAGGATATAGTCTAACATGTTATCAATATTTAAATTTTAAAGAATTTACCGCCGTTACAAACTTATCCATGAATAATTCAAATTTGGCAGCGAAGCTTGGCCTGTTTGTTTAAGATTAAGAGCATGATCCAAATAGGTCGATGCCAGGATACGAGTGTCCTGATATCTATCGAGAAGAGGTTGAAATATAATATTATGTTTATCAGCGCTAGGAGTTACGCCCGAGAACACAGCCTGAGCCTTTGGCGACAGTTTATCTAATAAATAATAAAGCTTATCTGCATCGGTGAGTGAATGGTTATCATGAACTGTCGATTTTAAACTGGCATAAAACAATTGCCAGTTACGTATATCTCCATCAAACGCAACTAATTCTATAGGTGGGAGTCTAAGCTTATACCTAAGAGTCGTGGTATTGGTGCTATCTGACGGTGATGAATTCAAAAACTTCATCATAACGCTTTTAATAGAACAGTACAGATCCTCGAACGATGTTGATGATGATGACTAATTAATAATTGCTTATTATACTCGTCCAAAATGGAATGGAAATCTACTCGAATAATGTCCAATGTTATGCATGAACTAAGAAATTTAGCTGTATTATCTTGAGATAAGTGGGCAATCTTAGCGTGTTCATAAATACTTTGAACACGTTCGAACAACGCGTTACGCTTTGCTAAAATAATGGCCAATTGTTTGTTTTCATTAATATGCGCTTTAGTTGCCATCTCAATGTATTTAAATGGATAATAACTATAAAAGATTTATAAAATTAAGGTACTTAATATATGAAATCAAGAGAGTATATAATACGCGAGGCGAATCGTAACGCTAAGTTAAAACGCTAATAATGACTAGCATAAAATTGTTAACGTAATGTCTACCAATAAATGATTTACCTATATAATATGTATATGAGAGATATATAAATGCAAGTAATAGTATGCCTAAGCGGTAAATGTAACTTAAGTAGGTTATATAGGCAACACTAGTTATAAGAGCGATAGGAAACTGCTCGAAATTCTTATTGAAAAAATATAGGTAGTTATATAGTATAAAAATGCGGTAAAATGGCTCGCAATGAACCAAAATTATGTTAGAGAATGCGGCTCGAAATGGACCAAAAAATATGTTATGGAGATAGAATTTAAATAGCGAAGATTGTGGTCTTCGATCCTGGACTGTAAAAGGATGCTGGTTGAGCGAAAGGGCGTTCGTTAAATAAATTGCACGCCTACCTTGTCACCGCCGCCCTCGTAGATCTTTCACGCTCCGGAGGCAGGTTTCACCAAGGTACAGACGACCTAACGCTTCTTACTCTCTTTTGCGGACACAAAACTTCACTAATCACTAATTTGATTATACATGTCTTATAAAGTATTATTACGCGGCGCGGTTACCTCTCCTTCAGTTGACTGATTTGCGTGGCGTTCTCAACGATATATCATTCATACTAGGGGTGCGGGTGAGGGGATACGAACGCCCAAAATATAGGAATTTAAAGGATGGTAAATTTAGAAAAATGCATAATTTAAAATAACCTAGATGTCGCCAACAATAGAAATCGGTGTTCTTTTGCGAGGATTTGTGGCATTGTATACATTTAATCTTCTCAAACATGCGGGTTGCTAATGAAATTTTGATTCATCACCACACACGTGGTAAACCCGCACATAAAATTGTAATACACAATGAGCACTGAATGTTGATTTCAAGTTACTAGCTTACTATAAAATGTAGGGAATTTTTTATTAATTATTACACAGGGTTATTTTCTAAAGAGTATCCAAATTTAATAATTTAAGTTCAAAATATAAATACTGATATTCTTCTTTTTGGAGATTTTAAAAATACGCGTAAATAAGGTTTCTACATGTATTTGAAAATATCCGAAATTGAATGTGATTTATGGGTAACAACTAAAGCATACGCGCGCTCGTGTGTGTACGAGTCAATGCACGGAGCTTTTGCCTACTATTTACTTCCTTAAAAACACGCTCACTACTAAGTTGATAACTGGCGACTGTAGAAGCCACTGAACATCAGGAGGACTGTATGTTCGTTTTTGAATTCATTTTTATAAAAATAAATGGCACAAGTACACAGTAATATCTCAGTGGCTCATGTTTGTATGTGCTTACTGAATATGTACGATACGCACGATTTCCCTATTGTGTCCATGAATCAGCTCAATAGCAACTAAATGGCATACGCCCCAAACAAACTTTACCCGCAATAGCAAAGTTTCAACTTAGTGGTTATTAGGTTTGTGGGCAAACACTATATTTGTATTTTATGATGTAATTTTAGTAACTTATATACTAAGCAAATTTTGTAGATAATAATATGTAACGATTTGCGTTTTAATATTATAAAACTATTGTAAATTAAGATCATTAATTGTCAGGAATAATCGCTGAAGTTGACACAATAAATCTTTGGATTGACAAATGCAGTACGACTAGTTCTGTTGCCAGTAATTCATTTATTTCTGGCGTCTCTGTAGTCATTTTATATAAATGATGACAAACAATTACATTCCATGTGATGGTAAGTAGATTAGAACAATAGGTTCTACATATATCCACGATTAAAATTTAATGTGTAGATATTATTTATTTTAGTTCCTTGAAATCAGCTTTTAGTTTTATCAAAAGATTTAAGACAACATTTGAAATGCTCCGTACATTTTATTCAAAACTCTCTAAAAAAGTGATTAACTAATACTGTACTATATATATAGTTTTAAAGGTTGTGAAACGAGCTTTCTAATAGTGCCTATCCAATTTAAGCTCAGCTTGGTACGTGAGTAATTAACAAAAACATTTTAAAATTATACAATAACGGCCGGTGTCTATGTCCTACGACAACCCGCAGTTCACCCGCTGTGACGTCGTTGCTTCTTGCATGTGAACAACAACTTAGCGCTTATCGCGCTTGACCGCTGCATGTCCTTAGCTTGATTTCATAAATAATTTTTGGATTAAATTATATACTTCGCTTTGCTGCAATGAATAAAAACTGTGCTGGCTGTCCTTATCTCTTGAAAGGTGTTAATTTCTTAAATTGCTGTCGCTGTCCGTACAAGTACCATTATAGTTTCGTTAACTTCAGTAAGCAAAAAAAGCAAAACTTTTCTTCTTTTATGAAAAATTTAAGGAAGCTTGGATCTGTCCATCTTGCCGTTGCAAAGAACCTAAACGAGGAGATAATATCAATACACCAATAAGTATATCTGCATCCTCTTCCATTAGCACGGTTGTGTCTTACAACGACATCATAACGCTTCGTTACGTCTAAGAACAGTAGCTGTGGCTGTCTCACTCCTGACTTCATACGACATGTTATAAGAGAGGAGCTGGACAGAAAATTAAATATTATTAACTCAGACATCCAAGTAAACTCGACCCAATAAAAGATTCCATCAGGCTCTTTAATTCTGAACAAGAAAAGATAAACTTGAGAACCAAACACAAGTCTCAAATACAGAGCTTAGAGGCTGAAAACGAGACCCTGCGCAAAAATACACGTGATTTACCTACCTCATTTCTTCATTTAGAACAGCTTTCCCGTGCTGGCAATTTATAAATTCAGTGCGTTCCAGAACATAAAAGTGAGAATCTTTATAGCACCGTACAACAACTAACCAACACTATTAAGTGCCCAATAACTAACACAAATATCCAGTACTGTAGCCCTATTACTAAATTTAACACGAACAGTCCACGCCTGCGCTAGATATTGGTGAAGTTTAGCAGTCGGCGTCTAAGAAATACCATTTTGGCCGCAGCTATAAAATTCATCCGCAATAATCCCGCCGACAAACTAAATACAGCACATCTAGAATACGGTGGAGGAAGAAGAGTGCTGTCTACGTTTCTGAGCATCTTCCTTCCGTAACAAAGTCTTTACGCTGCAGGTCGTCTGAAGGCAAAGTAACTTAACTTTAAATTTGTGTGGGTGAGACAGTAAAGTATTCGTATGCAAAACTGAAAACTCCAGTTATATCTTAATCAAATACACTAACGCATTTGACAAATTAACATAATTGAGTTTCAGCCATCCTATAATTATTTTTTTGGTCAATTCCACTTTTTTCGATCGTTACTTTTTTGGTTACATTAATAGTATATTTCATGTTAAAATTTTACTATCAAAATGTGCGAGGTCTAAGAACTAAAGCAATAGAATTTTACAAAAACACTGTTTGTAGTTCTTACGATGTAGTTATTTTAAGTGAGGTTTGGTTAAATAGCAACTGAGCTTTTCGATGACCGTTATGTTGTCTATAGACGGGACAGAGTGACTAGTGGCTATTCTCCCAAAAAAAAATGGCGGGTGGTACTTATCTCTGTCTCAAAGCGGATTCCTTCCGTGTGCTTGCAGAACTTTGAATCTAAATACGAAGAATTGTGGGTCAGACTCGATTGTCTCAATGATTCTAATAAAACGGAACATTTATATTTGTGTGCAATTTACCTACCACAGCCTGTTCTAAAGCATATTCTTGATGAGTTTGTCGCTAACTCGGACCTTGTTATGGAGCGTTGCTACGTTGGCAGGGCTATATTTGTGTAGCTTAACAAAATCTCTAGTTACCGGTACATTTCCATCCAAATGGAAAATAGCACTAATTATTCCACTATTCAAAAACGGTAATAAAGATATTATCCAAAATTACAGATCTATTTCAATTCTGTCTGTATTTGCGAAGGTATTCGAGCAGTTACTTAATCCTGTTCTCTTTTGGCACTTTAAGCGTTTGATCGATCCAAATCAGCATGGCTTCATGAGGAACAGATACACTGCTACCAACCTAACTTCTTTCATTAATAATATTTCATTCAAACTAGATAGTCACTCATCAGTTCATGCAGTATATACCAACTTTAGCAAGGCTTTTGACCGCGTTAATCATAATATACTTCTCTGCAAGCTCCACTTACTCAGAATCGGCGAACCCATGCTAAGTTGGTGTCGGTCGTATCTAGAAGATAGAACTTCTAACGTTGCACTCAACGGTTATCCTTCCAATCACTTTTCAATTACCTCCGGTGTTCCTCAACCCTTGCTGTTTAACGTCTTTATCAATGATATTAGCAAATGTTTTCTATATTTTGATTATCTTTTATTTGCTGACGACTTAAAATTATTTAGAACTGTTGATTCTCCTTCAGATGCCGTTTTATTACAGAATGATCTCTCCAACCTTATCAAATGGTACGACAATAATAAAATGGACCTTAATTCTTCCATATACTTTTCTGTGCAATTTTCAAGAAAAAAAAACTAGTTCTTTTTTCCAATATAAAATTAATAATGATATATTATGCTTGCATGCTCCTTCACTGCTGGGCGTATGAGGAAGCTCAAGGCCGCTCATCGAGCTATGCTCTACATACCATATCTACATATCTACATTGAGCTTCCACATCCCCGAGCATAGCCCTCTGGCTATGCTCGGGGTTTCTCTGCGTGATAAACTTAGAAATGAGGATATCCGCAGTAGAACCAGAGTGACTGACATAGCCCAACGGATTAGTAAGCTGAAGTTACAATGGGCCGACCATATAGCCGATAACCGATGGGGAAAAAGGTTCTCAAGTGGCGGCCTCGTACCGGCGGACGAAGTGTAGGGCGTCCCCCCACTAGATGAGATGGAGTGACGACCTGGTAAGACATGCTGGAAGTCGATGGATGAAGGTGGCTCAGGACCGTGCTTTGTGGCATTCCTTGGGGGAGGCCTATGTTCAGCAGTAGACTTGTGATGGGCTGTAATGATGACGATGATGATGATAATGATATGCTTGCACGTCTTATTGTTCCTGTACAAGTTAGTGAATGGTATTCTCGATGTTCCGGATCGTTTACACCTACTTACTTTCTCAGCGCCACTCAAACTACCTCGACCATCGATATCCTATTTAACATTCTCCTGGATCAATCTAGTAAATCTAATCTTGGTCAAAATGCCCCTTTAAGCCGTTTTGTGAGAGAGTACAGAAACATGGCCAAAACAATGTACTTAGATCTATTCGCGGGTGGCATTCGCAGCTTTAAAAAGTCATTAAATGTACAATAGTGTTGTTGAATTTTACATAACTTAATTTTTTGAACCTTTTAAACCCTTTCCCGTTGCTTCTTATCTTATTTTTATTGCATGTAGTCTTCGCCTATAATTATAATAGCATTAAGCTTTAAAAACCGAATATGTATTTGCAGCGATGTAATGTTTATTATGTTGGTGTTCAAATAAATAAATAAAGTAAGTGTAATCAACGGAAACGCATCCAGCATTATTGGTACTATACAACGGAGAGTAAGACTGTTAGGTATTTATAGTTTTTACTTAATTTTATTTTTACATAATTTATTGTATATCATTATATTATGTAAATTAATATATTATATAGTATAAATAACATAAAGTGTCAGACTTAGAAATATATAATCATTAAAAAACATTTAAATTAGTATCAAAGTTAAAATAATGGTCGACAATAAAAGCGGTACGTTTTAATGGTCTCTCCAGAGAAAAAATAAGCGTTTTGCTTCGTTTAGGAAAATCACATTAAAATGTAACATTTATAAATTACATGTATATCGTTGAAGTCGGAATTAAAATTACAGTTAAAAAAGTTTGGAGACAGAATTTAAAGTAAACATTTCATATATCAAAAAGATTATTTTAGAGTTGTAGTCGCTTGTAAGAGTGTCGTTAAAATCGACTACGAAAAAGTCAGGACGAACTCATAGATTCAGATAGATAACAGCGTAAACATATCGTCTCATCCGTTAAATCGTAAACAGACATAAAACACGCAGACTGGAGACAAAGAGTAGAAGGAGAGACGTATGGTGCTGCGGCCGCCAATACGCCTGCTTAGGGTTACTATTACGGCGGATAGAATAAAGTGCAGGGTGGTGGTAATGTATTTATTTTGATAGAATAAGTGTGACAAAGAGCACTCAGTTCACCTGATGATAAGTGGAAGATGAGGCCCATATACATCTACGTCTATCTATCATCGATTAATAATCAAAAAAATCTGAGGACCAAGCTGAAATGCTTCGTTTCTAGTAAAAAGGGTGTCCGGTTCTCTATACTCATCATACGAAACACAGCAACATGGAGCTGCTTTTTTACGCTGGTATTTTGTGTGAGCGTGGTTATTTCCCGGTTGAGCCGATCCGTTCATGTCACAACCATAGTATAGCTGCAGCATAGCTCTACCACATGTTCGCACGTTGTATCAAAGTCTATTTCCCCAATTCGGCCTTTCAGTGCCGTAAGAATTCACCATTTCATTATTCATACGTAGACCAGCGACTAAAAGCAGCGTAAAAGACACGAGACATCTGGTACTACGATCGCCAAACCAGCGGCAGACTTTGACGGTTTAATAAAGATGAAATGGGTATATAGGCTACCACATTCTTACCTATTTTTGCCGTTAAATAGGAGAGCGTGCACAGCTGTGATCCAGTCTGATAGAATGAAATGTATGAAAGAGAGCCAGTACGATTGCAGGCTGGCAGATAACGCCTTCTTTGTTTAAAGATGGTTGCAGGTGTCCGTGAGCTGCAATTGCCATTTAACGTCAGGTGGTGATACTCTAAGTTCGTTTGTCACTTGATTTTACAAACAATAAGTTCAAACTTTATCAGCACTCAGTACACCCTGCTGATTAACGGACGAGGCATCTGAGGTCAATAGACAGAGAAAATCTAACTAAAAACACTGAAACTGAATTTCAAAAACTGTTTATGTCACTTTTATATTTAAAACAAATTGCTAGAATTTTTTTTATATAAAAATAAAATCAGAGGGAAAGGAGACAGAAAATTGGCAGCAGCAACTTCCTTATAACATCTCCATAAAAAAAAACTGCTGTTGCAAGCGTGGAAAACTATGAACATTTCCTTCAAATTAAGCAATATATGGAGGAGGTATACGTTCAGCGGTGGATTTTTGAATGCGATGAACTTTGAAGGCGATAGGCAGCAGCGTTAATGGTGCGAAACATCTGGTACTGCAATCGTCAGTCTGCCTGCCAGCGTGACGATCAATCAAATCCTTAAAACAACGGAACAGGCTCAGGTTTTACAGGCATCAGCCACTGAAAAATTAAAAAAGAAGAAGAGTAGTTACCTGTTCTTCTTCTTCTTCGATTGTATTAAGGATAGCGAAAACCTTACACCATAGTAAACGCTGCATTGAAACGTTTGCGATTTGGATATTTTTGTAACTTGGTAGTTAATAGGGGATTTGTCATAGTTGTCACGCTTGGCAGGCGGGTTGACTACCGCAGTTTTGTTTTATTAGTTGTTATTAGCAAGACATGTTTGCCTATGTCCTAGTTGTTTCCTCCTGTCGCCTCTTACGACACCCGAGACCGATATGGGGTAGAGGATATTCTTACACCGCCGCTGCATGCAAATAATGATATGATGGAATCTGTGCGCGAAACCTATGTTCAGCAGTGGACTCTTGATGGGCTGTACCGGTAACTAAAGTTATTGAAATTTGTTTTATCATAACATATTTTCACAGGTCCACTGCTGAACATAAACCTCCTCTAAGTAATCCCATACACTTTCAAACTGTACACTGTACTGTGAACACTGTCGTGAGCCACTTGCATCCATCGACTACTGGCATGTCTTACCAGGTCAGGTCGAGAGGTTGTGATTTTAAATTTATATATTTATTTACTTCATAATTATTAAGTAAGGCTAATTTTTAAATGATTGATAAGCAATATGAAAACGAAAAAATATGAAAAGAATAAAGCTTTCTGTAGACAAAAAAAATATTTACAAAATTTAAATATTATCATCAGGTTGTTGACTTAACAAAATTCGACCGACCCGAATACCAAATACAGTATAAGATTGAAATAAATTGGTAATAGATACTTTAAGTGCTACCACACCTATTCTGTAATGAAGACAAACAAAAAGGTGTATCTGAAAATATGTATGTTTACGTGTATACCTACACGGTATAGCCATGTCGCAGCTATTTATAGCTGCAGCACAAATAGGTCGGTTCACCGAGTTAGGACCACACTCTTATAGAATACCAGCGTGAAACAGCAGAATAATGCTGCTGTGTTTCGTATGGTGAGTGTAGTGAACGGGAAAACCTTTTTACTGGTAACGAGACATTCCATTTGCATCAATGTCATCATCATTTCATAAACATCTGCATTTTGATTCTTAATCGATGATAGATGTAGATGTCTATGGGCCACAGCATCCACTTACCATCATTTATTCTATTTAAAAAAAACAGTTACACACGCGTTAACTTCAGAACTTTAATAGCGCGATTTAGGCTTCGGCGCGTTTCGCTTGGGGCGCGGCGACAGCGTGACAGACAGACAGAGAGACAGACGTGTTTTCTTTTACCACAAGCGATTTCAACCATCGTTTACGGTATGTTATTGCAATGTTTGTACATTGCTGTTCTGCTATTTGATACAGAAAGCAATTACGTGTTATACCATAGTAAAAAAAAAATCTAAAGCTTATTCGCTTAGTGTGGTTGAAAATAATATAATTATGCCTTGGCTGTGTAGTAACGGTGCAAGAATATCCACTACCTCATGTCATCCCGTGGGTGTCGTAAGAAGCAACAGAGGGAAACAAACCACGAAGATAAAACTGCGCTTGGCAAGCCGCCTGCCAAGCATGGCAACTGTAACAAAAAGCCCCAACAGGCAATCTATGGGGAGGCCTATGTTCAAACGACTGTCATAGGCTGTAATGTATGAATGCATGAATTCCATTAAATACGTGGCAAATATATATAATAATGTGAGCGGAAATCGGACAGGACTTTGGTTCTAATCAATGTCATCTTCAATGTATTATTAATATTAAATTACATAAGGATTAGTTCACACAGAGACGTAATGCGACGCGACGATGCTTGAAGAGGCCAGTGGTTTCGTCCAGCGCGCCACCGCAAGACGCATCGCGACGTCGCGAGGCGCATCGCTATGTCGCCGGCAGGCTCTTGCACGCCGCGCTTATCGATGAAGCACCGCTGCGTCGTGATGCGTCGGCTTAGCGCGACGCCTCTGGGTATTTTCGAATTTTCTCAATAAAATTGTTTTTTGTGTAGTAAATAAAGTTATATTTTGCATCACTATCTTAAAAAGGGCGTGACGTCTCGGTGTGAACTGACCCTTACATTGAAAAATATACAATATTAAAAAACTATAATAAAAAAATGACAAATTGACAAAAATCTAAATGCTAAAGGGCTAATTTTTTCAATTAACGAATAAAAGTTGTTCATATTATGATTAAATACAACGTTTTGTAAGCGATAAAGCCATGTTGCAGCTATATTACGATTGTAGCACGAATGGGTCGGCTTGACTGGGAAAGGACCACGCTTTCACAGAATACCAGCGTAAAATAGCAACTTAATGCTGCTGCGTTTTGTATGGTGAGTGTAGAGAACCGGAGACACTTTTTAATGGAAACGAGGCATTTCACCTTAGTCCACAGGGCTGGCAACGCATCTGCATTTTGATTCTTAATCGAGGATAGATGAAGATGTCTATGCGCTACAGGATCCACTTACCATTAGATGGACTGTGTGCTCGTTTGTCACTAATATTCTAGAAAAAAAACCAAATTAATATTTACAATTCAACGAAAAAAATAGTCCATTGTTTCACTTTTATATTCGGTCAGGTTATAATTTATTTGACGGATTTCTTCTACCTATCTGACGATTGAAAAATCACTCTTAAATATTCAAAAATGTTATGAAATAGTTATATTATACCGAGTGACGATGAAGTTATCACATTAAATGAAAAGACGTATCCTACATAAAGTTCTTTAAACATACACAACTTAAAAAATATAACAATTAACATTCTAGTCGGTAGCATTTTTCGTTTTAATATTAAACGACATCATGTACATGCATACAGATATCACCTGATGAGTAGTAGAAGGTCAAAGACCCATGGCCTTGAAGGCGAAGATACCTAGTTTAAACGTTGCCAACCGAAATAATGAAATAAAGTAAAAATCAAGCAAAAATATACTTACGGCTAACAATTTAAGTCATAATTTTATGCGAAATTAAAACAAAGGGACTGCGCGGTGCGGGTGTGTGAAAACAAGTTCAAGGAAAATTTACTTAAGTAAAGGATTTAAGGCATAATTCTCTATGCGCGAAGTGACAAGAAAGGACGGGGTGTCGAAATTCATATTTCTCTGGCGCGTGCGACGATTAGTAAGAAAGTAAGTCACTTAGTCCGACGCCGGCGTCCTTGGGGATGGTTCATGAGTCGCTTGACCTAATTTTCGTTTTTCGCGTACACGTCCTTTGAGTTTTAATTGTTTTTTTGTTTTGTGGACATTTTAATAAGTTTTTAATTTGTTTGTGATAGGACACGTTAATACGGTAATAATAGTTGTGATAAGAAGGTGGTGTGACAGTTTGTGCGAAATTTGACGCTTTCTTTTACTGTATTGTATTTATTATTTGTGACAGGACACGTTAATAATACGCTACATAATCATATTTAATAACTTAGTGGTGCGATATCAATTTTACGTGATCGGAATAGATTGATATGATTTTTTTGAGAATTTGATTTGTTTTGATTATTAAACTTGAGTGATTTTAAGATTAAAGTGATTATTTGATAAAACAATACCATGAAATTTGTGATTCGTTGATAACATCAGTTAGCATCGCCCTACGCGTGCCTAATTATGGGCAAGTGTAGGTATTATAATTACCTATGTCGATGGCGCGTGAGCACTGAGCGGCGTTGCCGCTTTTACAGGTCACTTCAGGTCAGTAAACTAATATTATCAAGGATGATTTATTTCTTGTCAATTTTTACGCTATTTATTTTGTTTGAAAATGCATTTTTATTTTCTTTTATTATTGTTTAATTTATTATTTTAACAGACATATATCAACTTATTAACTGCTGTGCTATTTAACGTGATAACCTAAGCGCCACCAGTATTATGAAAATGTGAAATTACTAAAGGCGGTTAGAGTTTGAATGGCAATTTAAGTCGACACCATGCATATTTAAAAAGTTGTCTATTCAAAAGATTCGTGTCTCTGCATATAATAAATTACAGCCGTATGTAGTAGTTAATTGGCTTTGTGTGTACATTACGCTGACCTAGTTCCAATTTTAAGTTTTGTTTGTTTTTCAAAGCGAAAATATTTCAAGCTCGGCTGCGGGGAATAATTTTGGAAATATGGTGTAATTTTTTTTTATATAGGAGAGGGGGCAAAGGAGCATACGGCTCACCTGATGGTAAGTGACTACCGCCGCCTATGAACAACTGCAACACCAGGGGAATTCCAGGTGCGTTGTCGGCCTGTTAGAAAGGAGTAAGCTCTTTTATTGATGGTAAACTGGTAAGCCGGTGGTAAACTATTCCACAGAGAGGTCGTACGCGGAAGAAAACTCCTAGTGAAACGTACAGTGGTGGACCGCCAAGCATCCAGATGGTGTGGATGGTATCGGGAATTTTGTCGCGATGTGCGTTCGTGAAATTTGGCGGCTGGGTATTAATTCGAACAATTCCTCAGAGCACTGCCCGTGGTAGATGCGAAAGAAAATGCAAAGGGATGCAACATCTCTTCGCAGCGCCAGTGAATCGAGCCGATCGGAAAGGACTCGGTCGTCGACGATTCGAGCCGCTCTGCACTGGGTGCGGTTAAGTGGAAGGAGCTGGCACTGGGGAGCCTCAGCCCAGAGATGGGAAAATTATTCCATGTGAGGCCGAACCTGCGCCTTGTAAAGTTGCAGGCGGTGTGCCGGCATAAAATACAGTCCCGCTCTGCTGAGCACGCCAAGCTTTTTAGAAGCCAATTTGGCCTTCTCTTCCAAGTGACCGCGAAACTGCACGTCACTCGATATCTTGACGACGAGGATTCCAATACAGGCTGAGGCAACAAGGGGAGTGCCTTGAAACTGAGAAGATACGACAAAGGGGTTCTTTTTAGCGGTAAACGCGCAAACTTGTGTCTTCTGAGGATTAAACTGGACTAGATTTAGTCACCCCGACCCGAGACTTTGTTCAGCAAAGACTCGACTTCAGACACAATTTCGGCGACGGCTTTCGAAAAATTTTTTTAAGAATCGCGTGGACGAAAGCCGTCTTCCATGATTTCAGAAATACGCCTAGGGTAGGAGTACCGGAAAAGACGCGTTAGAACCGGTGCCAATTCTGGAGCACACGTCCTCAGCACAATTGGGGGATTCTGTCAGGCCCACTTGTCTTGCGGATGTCCAGGAGAGGAATGCTTTGCGTACTGAGCACTGTGAATCGTACATCAGGCATAGAGCACTCCCACTGCGAGATGGTCGGCGCTGTGTTCCCCGTCATCAAAAGTCGAGTTGGACGCAAAAGGGAGCCTAAAGGTCGGCTTTCTCTTTGCGGCATGGCCAGTGAGTCACCCTCCTGTGCAGAGATGGTAGTGATGGCTTACAGAAATTCCTTGGACAGCCTTGGCGAGAGACCAGAATGCACGGGTTCCCGAAGGAAGGCGAACTAGTTTCTCGCCAATTCTGCCTATGTGCTCTGACTTTGCCTTGGCAATAACTCTTTGAAGGACCTGGAGGCGAAGTTATACTTTTAAGCATGCTGGTGTTTACATCCCGAGCCGCCGAAGCCTCAGCCCAGGCCTGATAACACTCCTGCTTACTGCGTAATGCAGTCTTACAGGAGCGACCAAACCAGGCTGCGATCTGCCACCGATGGGTACCACAGATGATGGAATAAATAGTTCCATTCCCTGTAGCACCACATCGGTGACAGAGTCAGCAACAGCGCTGGGATCATCCGGCGAGAAGCAAACCCGCCCCCATGGGTAGGATGCAAAGAAAGACCGCATTCCATCCCAATCCGCCGACCTGTAATGCCAAACACGGCGGCAACCTGCAGAACGCAACCGCGAGGAGAGCGTGAGTGGCACCACACTCCGGATCAGACAATGGTCCGAAGAGCCAAGAGGGGCATCGACGGAAACCTGATATCCGTCCGGATGAGAGGTCAGCAGAAGGTCCAACAGGGAAGGTGTATGATCCTCCACATCTGGAATCCGTGTAGGCGAAGTAATCAGTTGTGTCAGACCATATGCCAAAGCAAAGTCATAAACAGATCTCCCCGCATGATCGGTTAAACGTGAACCGAGCCATTCAGCGTGGTGGGCGTTAAAATCGCCAAGTATCACGATCTCTACGGATGGGATCTGTTGTAGCAAGAAATCTGTGGCCATTTGGACGTGGTCGATGAGTCGGTCTATGTCGGCATTACCGCTATGGGACCTATACAGGCACCCGTAGACGCGGGATGGTCGTCGCTGTCTACGCGCAGCCATAGGATGGACAGGTCCGTACCTTCAAGACTGCCGAGGCGTCGAGAACAGATATCCTCTGACGTATACGCAAACTCCAGCCCGGGGCACAAAGAAGTGTTCTAATTTGTACCCCGGTAGGAGAGGTACGAAGTATCAGCCGGAGAGGACACCTGCGTCTCGGTCAAAAGAGCAAGGCCGGCTTCGCCGTCTCTAGATGGTAGTGGACGGCGTTAAGATTCGAGTGAAGTCCCTGATGTTGCAGGAGTCCACGGATAGCGTGGCAGGGGTCGCCATGGTTTTATTGCTCTGTTTGCCCCGTGCAGTGTTAGTATAGGCAGGATTTTGCCCCTCAGAATACGCGGGGCAGCCTAAGCACCCACGCTCAGGAAGAGGGTAGCTTGACCGTGGATGCTCAGTGAGGGATTCTCCATTACCAGGGGTGCTGGTACCCTCCTGGGGTAGTTCTTTCTTTTAAATTCCGCTACCATGTTTGGGAGGGGGATTAGCCTCCGGCCACCTGCACTAACCAAGCGAAACGCAGAAGCAAAGCTCCTACTTTACGTTGGTATTCTGTGAGGTCGTGGTACCGCCCCGGTTCGAGCCGGCCCATCCATGCTACAGCAGAAGCTGCAGCGCGGCTCTATCACTGTTAACAAGGTATGTTCTACTAGCGCCTAAAAATCAAGATTCCAACGTTTTGTCGCATGAAACCGTATCTAACAGTCATATTGAACATATAAATGATATAAAAAGCACATTGTCAGGAAGATAATGATTGTTGAACTTATTTTTTTTTAAATCGATAAATTGCTATTTTTACATAAAAAAGTGGTTTTAGTGGCATAAGGTGTAGATTTATCAAGTCCGCATGGAAGCATAAACACGATAACTTTTGAAAATATCAATTGTTCGACTCAATCTATTCTTTAAACTCTTCATCTATCACGTGGAAAGCCACAGAATGTAAATGGGAGTTTAATTTTGTTTTGTTTTAATTTATTTTACTAAATACACTTTGCCTCACTCCCGGCCACAAAATACTTTTTTACTCCGGGCTCAGCCACCGTCGTGAGTGGTCGTTTATTTACAGCGGTTCGTGTTGAAAAATATTGATCGTTTTTTAGGAACACAAAATATACCAAAAACCAAATTTGATACGTAGTTGACCAAGGTAAGATATTATTATTATTTTTATTATCACAGATTTTTATAACAATATTTTATTTCGCTAAAAGTACGCAGGATTTATATATAAATATACTTATACGTCTTGGACTTTATGGAGACCTGAAGGTGTACTTCGATATCTGCTGCTGGAACTCCTCGACGAGTAGAACTAGGTGTGCCGAGATTGTGCTCGTTATGTTAGTTATGATGGGACCTTACCCCAACTTGAAGGTGTACTTCGGTGAATGCTACTGGAACTCCTCGAAGAGTGGTAATAGTAATAGGTGTGCTAAGTTTGGGCTTGTTTTGTTAGTTATGATGACCTTACCTCCGAACAGTGGCAAATTATCCTTAAGGCAAACTAGGCACGTGCCTAGGGCCGCAAGGTTAAAAAGGCGCGCGCGGAAGTTTTTAAACGAAAAAAAATCGTCGTATTTGATTACTCCTAAATTGCTCTTACTCTCTCATCACATTTTTCATTTATGCCCCCCTGTTAATGGTAATCGTATCCTAATTATTTTGCATTTATTAAACTATATTATAAATTATAATATAGTTTATTTGCAAAATGAGTATATTTCATTTATTATAGATATAATATGGCCCTAGAGGGGCGCCGATGAGGTGCCAGGCTAGCCTAGGGCGAAGTCAACATTTAATCCGCCTCTGCCTCCGGATTTGATAGAGTGAGATGAAAGTGTACTTCGATGAATGCTACTGCAACTCCTCGAACAGTAGAACTAGGTGTGCCGAATTTGGCCTCGTTTTGTTAGTTATGATCAGACCTTACCTCCGAACTTGAAAGAGTGATCTAAGGTGTACATCGATGACTGCTACTGGAACTCCTCGACGAGGAGAACTAGATGTGCCGAGTTTGGGCTCGTTTTGTTAGTTATGTATAGAACTTACCTCCAGACTTGACGGAGTGACCTGAAGGTGTACTTCGGTGACTGCTGCTGCAACTCTTTGACGAATAGAACTACAATTTTTTTTTTAATTTTTTAACTATCGTATAAGCAATATGAGTCGTGCACTTTTGGATTTTCCAAACTTTTTTTTAATTGAAGTTTGACATAAAATAATCGGAAAATTGTAAGTATAGTAATAAGATTATTAGTGAAGACTTGTGTATTTAAACAACTTTGAAAAATTTAGGTAATTTTTTAATGCGTTAAATGAAACTAATTTTACGGATTATATCGCGTTTAATTTTAACTTTTTAATTCCCGACGTTTCGGGTGCTTTACAGCACCCATGGTCATGGGGGAAACTGAGGTGTTTGATGTCCCGATGTCATAGTTAGCCCGGCTACCTTCAGTTTTAATTAATAATATTAATTTTTGGTTCGATCTACGCAGAATGAGCTTACAGTATCTTGAAGTCTAGCAGTGGTATACTTGGGTTTGAATTTAATTTTATTAATTATAGGATCCCAAGCAGATGGAAGCACCCATCCATCTTCTCTATTGAAATTAGGATGTTTTTTAATTTCAATAGCCTCGCGAATCATCCTTGGTAGGAATCGGTGTACTTTTGCTAGGATTTGTGGTCTATCAAATCTAATGTAATGGTGGGGACGATCTTGAACATGTTCACAAACTGCAGACTTCCCAATATGTCGGTGCTTCAAGTCAGTTGTATGTTGGGTTTTTATAGATCTTTTTGTTTGTCCTATGTAAGAGAGACCACATTCACAATCCAGCTTGTACACTCCTGCATCTTGTAGAGGGATATGACAATTGGCGGATGGTAAAAATTTGTTTCATTTAATGTGTAGTCTTCGTGTAAATTAATATAAGAAAATATTCTTTAATGCGCTTAAGGCATGCACAATTGGATTTACTAATAGCTTAATTTGTAAAAGTTCTCAGTGAATATTGTTATTTACTTTTATTATATATAAAAATGAATTTAAACAAAGAAATAAATATTTTTTTGTTTAAATTCATGTAAGGGCTTAAAATACTGCGCATCTTGATATAAGGATATTTCAGGAAATTCTTTGTAATTTATTTTCAATACAATAACACAACTAGTAGCCAAGTGGTCGAAATTCGACCGTAATTTTCATAAAATGTTTAAGTTTGTATATAAATTAATCTGTATTTCACTTTCAACAGCACATTTATATGTAAAACAAAGGTATTTAAAATACATCATTCATCATCATTACAGCCCTTCACAAGGCCACTGCTGAACATAGATCTCCCACAAGGAATGCCACAAAGCACGGTTCTGAGCTACCTGCATCCATCGACTTTCTGCATGTCTTACCAGGTCATCACCCCATCTAGTAGAGGGCCGCCCACACTTTGCCTGTACGAGACTACCACTAGAGAACATTTCTTCCCATCGGTTGTCGGTTCTTCGAGCTATATGGCCGGCCAATTGCCACGTCGGCTTACTAATCCGTTGGGCAATGTCGGTCACTTTGGTTCTACTGCGGATATCCTCATTTCTAAGTTTATCACGCAGAGTAACCCCGAGCATAGTCCTCTCCATAGAATTTTAAAAATAAACTTTTAGTATACTCCATATTATGCTTAATACCATTTAATGAAATGGAAGTGCTGTGTGAATTCATTCAGAAAACAAAAGGGGCATTCTAATCCCAAATGCAGATTGGCACTCTACAACTTTCGAGTAATTGCATTCAACATCCCAAATGACTGTATCGTGAGTTCGTCTTGGACTAATTAATTGAATTATTTATTCTGCTTTTCAACATGGTATTTACATTGAATAAAACTAAATTTTAACATATTTACCAAAATTTACTTAAACTTAACCTATTTTAAACGGTAAATAAATCGGATTATTTAAAAAATATAACCCGACATTGAATAAGCTATTATTGAAAATTTTATCGCGTTTAATTATAACTTTTTTTTACGTTTCAGGTGTTTTACAAAAATCACGCTCACTTATAAGGATTACAATACTTTGCATTTAATGTTCAGGTTACCTTACCCTTAGGAACTTCTGACCACTGTCTGGTGAAATCTGTGCGTTATATTCCCCACCTTACTACAATTTCCACGGCGTGCGGCGAGTGTGGCGATACAAGTCAGTAGATTGGGATGAGATGCGGCATTTCTTTGCATTTTATTGTTGGCGGCAGGTCTGCTTCTCGTCTGAAGACCCGTCGAGCTGCGCGGATGCCATAACCGATGTGAAACGTCAAGCGATGGAGTATTTTATCCCCTATACTGACGTGCCCATTGGTGGTAAAGCTCGCCCATAGTTCAACGCTGAGTGCGCTCGTGCTGAAAAGCACACGCATATGGCGTACTTATCCTGGGTCGATGCTCGAGACCGTAAAGCTCCGGATGTTAGCCTTAAGAAGAGAGCCTTTAACCAAGCCGCCAAGTCCTGCAAAAACACATTACGCCAAGCCAGTTTAGACCGCATTAAACGCATCGGTACAAAGCTCTCTGTCAAACCATCTGGCAGTAGAGCTTTTTGGTCTCTCGCCAAAGCGGTCGAGACAAACTTCTGTCGGTCTACACTGCCTCCGCTGGTAAAACCAGATGACTCACTGGTGCATGCGCCCGAGGAGAAAGCGGTCTTATTTGCTTCTCTTTTTGCTTGCAATTCGCGCCTGGACAGTTGCAACAGCGTACCATCTCAATTATCTCACTGCGGTACCTCTATGTCAGAGGTCCGTATCACCAACAAGGTGGTTCTTAAAATCTAGACTTCAGACGTGAACAAAACTAGTAGACCTGATGGTATACCAGCTATAGTTCTAAAGGTATGTGCACCTGAGTTGTCTCATGTGTTGACACGCTTGTTCCGCCTCTCATTCAGGACTGGAATAGTGCCCAAATCGTGGAAACTGGCCAATGTGCAGCCTGTGCCTAAAAAAGGTAGCCGCACCGACCCTGCCAACTATCGGCCAATTTCAATTACCTCCATACTCTGCAAGATTATGCAGCGTATATTGAACGCCCACCTCATGGCATAACTAGAGCAAAATGATCTCCTCAGTGATCGCCAGTACGGGTTTCGCCGAGATCGATCAACTGGGGACCTTCTAGAGTATGCCACTCACATATGGGGTGAAGCCCTCGAGAACAGTGGTGAAGCACTTGCTGTTTCCTTCGATGTTTCGAAGGCCTTTGATAGGTTTTGTCACGCTAGTCTATTGGGCAAGCTTTCAGCGTACGGCTTATCCCCTGGCCTGATTGTCTGGATGAAAGACTTTCTGAGTGAACGGTCTCTCCGGGTCGTCGTCGATGGCTGGTCATCCGATACTGTGGCGACTAACGTCGGTGTTCTTCAGGAGTCCGTTCTCTCCGCAACTCTCTTCCTGCTGCATATAAACGATCTGCTCATTCGCGGTATCTATGGGTATGCAGACGACAGTTGTGGAGAGATACCAACCAAGTGCCCGGGCTAGTCGGGATAAAATCCATTTAGAAAGAGAGGCTATGGTTGAGCGTGTGAGTCTCACACTACAGGCAGTCGCCGAATGGGGCGAAGCCAATCTCGTGAGATTTAACGCCTCCAAAACACAAGCGTGTCTTTTCACCGCTAAAAGGAGCCCGCTCATCTTGGCTCCTACTTTCCGGAATGTATCCTTGGAGTACAGTGACCACCTTCAGTTGTTAGGGGTTGAATTTTCTCCGAACCTCAACTATTGGCGGTTCATTGAGTTCAGAGCCAAAGCAGCCGCAAGGAAACTTGGTGTCCTTGCAAGGGTGCGGCGGTATTTCACATCGGGGCAGCTTCTTACCTTATTTAAAGCGCAAGTCCGGTCGTGGAGTACTGCTGTCACATATGGGCTGGTGCTACAAAATGCCACCTGGCAGCGTTGAACTCAGTGGAGAAACGTTTTAAGAGGCTCATTGGTGATCTTGATTTGGTTGAAACCAATCTTGTCAGCCTTGAGCACAGGCGCAGAGTAGCCAGTCTCTCGGTATTCTATAGGACGCATTTCGGTGAGTGTGCTCAGGAATTACATGCTTTAATTCCTCCCTCTCCTTTCCACCATCGGACAACCAGGCGGTCGGCGGGTCTTCACCCTTTGTTGTCGATATTCCACGCATTAGAACCAAACGGTTTGCTTCGACTTTTGTAATGCGTACAGCAAAGGAGTGGAATAATTTGCCGGCGTCTATCTTTCCGTCCGAATACAATCTGGGCGTCTTCAAGGCAAAAGTGAATAGGCTTTTGTTACCCTAAGATAGTGCGATTTACCATCTAAGGCTGCATCACCGCTTACCACCAGGTGGGATTGTGGTCAAGCACTGGCTTATAATAAGTAAAAATTTTAAATACCGTTACCGTAAAAGCCTTCTAAAGTCCACTGCTGAACATAGGTCTCAAATCTATGGAGATTGCCTCATAGGAGGGATATTTGCCATAGTTGCTACGCTTGGGAACGTGGTTGGCTACCGCAGATTATTTTTTTATTTTTAGTCGTTATTAGAAAGACGCTGCTGCCCATCTCCTGATTTGTTTCCCTATGTCACCTCTTACGACACCCACGGTAAGATATGGGGTAGTGGATATTCTTACACCGCCACTACACGGTCACACCGCCACTACACGATACCCGCCACTACACATAATCGTTAACATGATACACAATCATCTTATTTGACGCACAGAAAGCCAGAAAACAAAACCTTTGGTAAAGGATTTCAAATCGAAGAAATTGACATTTATCTTCCTGAGCTCTGTGCCCAATTCGTCTTATTAGGTTTTTCGGACACGATCCGCAGCCTGGCGAGCCCCAGCTGAAAGCGGTTGATAAGCGATTCTTACCCACATCCACTCATAATTTTAATAATTTTTCGCACTTATGTAAAATATTTATTCTTGTCGGGCGGTTATTAAAAATGGTCATATTCGTTTGTAGTTTCACACATATTATAAGTAAAAATTTAAATAACCTATAAGAATTCAGAGTTGCTGAAGAAATTTTATTGAGATAAAAATCTCACCGCGTAGTGTAAGAATATGTACTTCTCCATGTTATCATCCCGAGGGTGTCGTAAGAAGTAGCAGAGAGAAATGAGACTGAAGATAGATAGTAGCATGTCCCTGTTAAGAGCATAAATAATTAAAAACTAAGGTTTTCAACCCGCCGCTAAGCGTGACTACTATGGTAAATATGGAACAATCCATTCTGGATTCCTATGTTCAGCATTGGGTTTTTGATAGGCTGTAATGATGATGATGATAAGTCGCTTCTTACTCCACACTGAACATGAAATAGGGTGATGTTTATTTCCGCCACCATACGGTATTCTTCTCTATTAAATAATATTTACAAATTGTTAATTCCACGAATAAAAGCCGTCGTAGAGCAAGGGCAAAGAGATAGGGCAATTTAATTATTCCAAATTTTGTAGTAAGTGGTCAGCTTAGTTCAAATATATGTGCTTATACCACTAAAGTTATTGCTAACTTATGTTTAAATTACCTATTAACCGGTGGTGAAGCCAAACATCATGAGTAAACATTAATTTGCAATAATTAATATATACGAGTACCCAATAAAAATATATTTTTTATACATATATGATCGAAGTGATAAACGAACTTAAAGTCCACTTGATATATAACACTCTCGCACAGGCAATGCTGCTCCCCATTGCCATTATAAGAAATAAGGGTTCACCGTTATCGCGTGGATTTGCCGCCGTCAGTCGCCAGAGCCTCGTCCGTGAGTCAACAGATTGAAACGCGCGAAGATGACTTTATACGCGGCATAGCAACACTGCAACTGTATCAGGGTTGCACCACGAATGGGTCGACTCGACCCGTGATAAAAATAAAAAACAAAAAATACCAACTTAAGTAGCAGCAAATACTGCTGAGTTAGGTACATATGGTGAGTGTAGAAAACCGGAGAACATGTTTTCTTTTTTTTAAACTGAAGTGGCAAATGAAATTACAGTCAATTTTAAACAAAGAAGGCTACAATTATATTGCCAACTCTAAGGACAAAGATGAAATGTATACTTGCCTGTAATTACACAGACTCTGTTTGCCCATTAGACCGGAATACAGAAGTAGTTAGTGGCACTGCTAGTTTTGGCATTGCGTCGTAGTGCATACAACGTATCTGCATTTAGATTGTTAATCTATGATAGATGTCGGTCTTCACTTATCTTGATCATGGCCTATGAGAACATATATCAACCTTACTTCTATTTAAAAACCTCCTTTTACCTTAACACGAAATTATATAATTTTATAATTAAAAATTTTGTACAACCGACTTCAATATATAATTAAGGATAACTCAAAAACTATTGGTCCGACCTTGATCAAACTATATGAGACTACATGAGAAGCACCAGCTTTCAAATAAAAAAAAGAATCATCGAAATCGGTTCACGTAAAACAAAGTTATGAGGTAACACACATAAAAGCATATTGAGTACCTCCTCCTTTTTGAATTCGGTAGAAAATAAACATTTAAACTGCAGCAAAATACCTCGATCCGATATTTTAATTCTAATGCGGCTGGCTGGTATCTCTACAGTGCTTAAAAGACGAAGTAATGGAGCGTTGACTAGAGTGCTCGTCGTTCGGAAACGATTCACGTGAGCTCATGCCGTCTGGGTTCAAATGGGTTTGCAATATCGCGTCCTAACATCAAACAAGATGGTTCAATCAAAGCGATATCGTATAAGTTTTTTTAAAAACCTTCATAGATGTCAATACATACTCGTACTAAGGAAGCTTTTACGTTGCCATTACCAAGACAGCCTATCAAATGACCCCCCGAAAATAGGCCTCCTCCATAGATTGCCTCATAGGGGGGATATTTGACATAGTTGCTATGCTTAGTAGGTGAGTTGACTATCGCAATTTTTTTTTTAGTTGTTGTTAGGAAGATGCTCCTGCCTATCTGTTTTTTTTTCCTTTGTCGCCTCTTACGACACCCACGGTATGGGGTAGTGGATATTCTTACACCGCCACTATACGGTTAGTTTTTACACATTGACGTATGTTTTATTCGTGGTATAGCCATGCTGCAGCTATATTATGGTTGTAGCACAAATGGGTCGGCTCGACTGGAGAAAGACCACGTTCTCACAGAATACCACGTTAAAATAGCAGCTAAATGCTGCTGTGTTTGGAATGGTGTGTTTAGAGAACCGGAGATTCTTTTTACTGGCATTTTATCTTAGTACTCAGGGGTGATAATACATCCGCATTTTGATTCTTTATCGAGGATAAATGTAGATGTCGATGGACCACAGTCTTCACTTACCATCAGGTGGCCTGAGTGCTACTTTGTCACCCTTATTCTATTCAAAAAAATGTAAAAAGCTGGAGTGCAGCAAATGCGCACGTGATGTGTGCAGAACAAAAACGTTAACGTTATTAACACTCTTGCAAAATTTCAAATCATTTGAATTAAGCTTAAAATGCTTGTATTAGGATTGGTTCACGACAGTAAACGAATGGCGGACTCAAGCTGACGACATTCCGAGTTTGCAGTCGGAGCCTTAACCATTAGTCTTTTGTACCTTTTAATATATAAAACTGTATGAAAGACGCATTCACATGAAACGCAGATCTCACGGCTTCGATATAATTTAACTGCTGCCGAAGCACACCCGAAATGCTGGTAGAGTTCGATTAATTACACTTACAATACAATACATACTTACAATACAATTATAATAATACATGGGAGGCACGTGCAAAAGTGCACGTGCCTCCCATGTATTATTGTTAGTTTTTATCACATTATCAAGTCAAATATAGTCAAAATGCTAAAATCTACTAAAATACAATAGAAAGAACATGCAAATTTAGATTTCATAACATAACACGGTAAATGTGACAATATCTGCCAAAAATGCAAGGGAGGCGCGTGCAACAAATTAGACGATTCCTAGTGTATTTAACTTAATGTCCTCGTCCTCGTCTACGTTGAGACTGGCCAACGTGACCGAATTTCAACAAGGCATCTGCGCAGGACAAGATTATATTGCCCGAGTGTATGCGCAAGCACCTTACTGTCATAGTCCGATTGGACGGCTATACTACACTACCGGAGAGAGAACAGGCGCAGCATCACTTGTTTTACGTGCTTTCCGAGGCACGGGGCGAAATAATACCTCCTTCCTGTCTCCGGGCTGAGCATTTCTTGATAAAAAAAACTCAACAACTGATTTTTGGCCCGGCCTAGAATTCGAACCCATAAAAAAATGAAATGGTTCAAAAACTAGTTAAATTATAGAATATGTTATCATATCTTCTTTTTTATCATCATCAGCCCCTAGAAATATCTTTCTAACTTTAAATTCTGATTAAACTAAGTATTGATTGGCAAAGCTATCGTGTTACTAATTTATTGACTTAATGCTATCGACTTAACGATCAAGCAAATTTATTGAGCAAAGTTAGCTCAAATCAACGTTTTAGCATACCTTTTGGAGCATGTGAACATGTATGTTCCTATTATGCTCATTCTTGCAAAGGTTAATAGCGCATAACGTTCCTTCGCCTCAATAATTGGATCAAATAACATTGAATACATTATCAGATAAATCAAATCTATATTGGAATGTACAAAAAATTCCGAATAACTATCTTTAAGTTATGAAATTATCATCTAATCATGTAGGGGTGGTGTTAGAATATCCACTAACCCATATCGTGCGTCAGATGACGTATGAGGTGACAAAGGAAGATGAAAACAAGAGAAGAATAGCAGCATCTTCCTGATAACAACTTAAAATTTAAAAAAAAACTGCGGTTGCCAACCCGCCTGCCAAACGTGTCAACTAGGGCAAAATCCCGCCTATGAAGCAATCTATGGCGGAGGTCTATATTCAGCAGTGGACTTTTATAGGCTGTAATAGAATGGAAAATGATGAAAGAAATTATTTTATAAATTAGAATTAGCCTAATGGTTGACTGGGAGAGAATGCCTTAAGGCATTAAGTCCGCCATATGTACGATTTTATTTTTTGTGCATAAAAGTTTGAATAAATAAATAAATAAAAATAAATGAAGATGTTGGTAACTTATCTGGTGTGTCATTCTCGTAGATATTATAAGTACTCTATAATAAGTCACGGCCGGGATGCTCGCTTATAACTTTGTTGAACGCAAGCTATCTGAGTTTGATTATCATTACCAGCATCATAACTGTTAATTACAATTCTTTTTAGTTAGTAATAAAGATCGTTAGAAAAAAATAAAAAGAAATTCTAAAAATATTTTTTGTATTATTCTTCTCTTCTCCAAAACCCTCTTTAAAAGCTTACTAGGTCTGCTCTTGGTAGTGGTGGGACATTTGTAGACTACTACTTTACTTCTAAAATTTTCTCTACATATGAGATTTTTAGGAAGTTACTGTACGAGACTTGAATTCGTTTTCTTCTTCGTTCCTTTACACAATGCTCATTTTCCATCAGCATCCTTTCACAGATTAATTCATATTATCATGTCTTTTTGTTGTTAGCACACTAATCAAGTGTAAGTCACATCTAAATAAAGTGCGCAAAAAATGTCATAAACATAAAAAATTCTACAGGGCCTGAGTGTCCCATATTTATGTAACTTATATTTACTACCTATATTCGTTAAGTAACTATTATGTTGTTTTAGTATAATTATACTATAATTAGTCTGAATAAATCAAACACTGCTGTAGCTGTTACTTTTAATAATCTTTTTTCATATGTTTTGTTTATATTTCGTTTATATTTTGTTTATATTATGTTTATCTTTTGTACATGAATATTAATTATAAATTTATTAATAGTAACAAAATGGAACTGATTGATCAAATAGTTCTTGTACTGGCTAAATAAATAATTAAACAAATAATTTGCTATTTGTAATATAATCAGTGATGTACGCGTACTGTTATACTTTAGTTAATTAAGTATACGGGTGCTGACAGAATAACAGCCTTGTAGATTCTCTGCAACACATGCTGAGTCAGAACCTTTTCATTGTCCTTCTTAAAATAATTTTTTTGTATTAGTTTAACTTTTAAATGTTTTGTTACTACACAGTTTTGTACAGTTTCATGAAAATGTACACAAACATAGACGCATTGTCCTCTAAGAACTTGGATGGAATGCTAAAGGTAATGCCAATGAGTGTTTGCGAATTTCACTTTTACTCAAAATATTTTTATTTCTCAGGCAGGTAGGTCTTACTTTGTTTTCCTTCACCTTCGGACACGTGGTAAATGAATACTTGAAATTGCAATTAATCATTTTATTGGTACATTCTACCGCGAGCTCAGGTGGCTTGCCTATATGAATTTACGACACGCATTTATCTGCTGAGCGACCAAGGTTCAGAACCAGCTTCAGTAATGTAATTTTTATTTATCAATAGTAATTTATTTATTTATTGAAATTCACACACGTTATATAACATATAGGCGGACATATTGCCTGAGATATTCTCTACCAGTTAAGTCAGTCAACCTTTAGGCGATACAGAGATAAAATGAATATGAACAGGTGTTCATTGAACAAACTGACCTAACTATAAATTTGAATGAAAAAAAAACCGTTATAAAGCAAGTATATATTACGAATTGCCGCAAATGTTCAGAACAGTGCGTGAAGCTTAATCCACTCTGAAGTAGGAATGAAGTACGCCGCGTGTATCTAATTTAATGCGTACTTTGAATGAATCGTGTCTACGCATACGATTACGTCTATGCTCAAGCGAAAAGTAATTTCATTGTGCGAATGAATAAAGATGGAAAAACGAGTTTTGAAATGTAATATTTTCATAATATATTTTCGTGAACGCGTGGTCCGCCCAGTCGCCTAAGTGTTGGTTCGATATGGTGTTCGTATTACACCCGAAACACTAGGTGCTATTATTGATTTTTTTACATACTAGGTACCTATTTGCGCTTCTAAAATTGTAAATGAAAATTAGGTCTGCAATTATAAGGCGGTTATTTTCTCACCCGCACTGTCAAAAAGACTGCATGAACTTGAAATGTTTTTAATTTCGACATACAGGTTTTTGAAGTGAAACTTCTTAAGTATCGTTGTGATTTGAAAACGCAATGAAAAAAAGAAGGGACACTAAAAAGAGAAATATATACATCCAATAATTTTGCCTGCCACAGAATGAGATGCGAGAGAAAGCGAATCTATACTGTAGTATAATAAAGCGGAAGAGGTTTTTTTTGTTTAAACACGCTAATCTCTGGAACTACCAGTCCAATTTGATGTTAAAGATAGCCAGATTCACCAGGAATAGTATAGGCTATAAGATTCAGCATTGTAGCGATCATTTTATTCCCATGGATCAGTCATGTAATATTTATTAGTATAATAAACTGTGAAAATTTGTACAATACGTTTTATTCAAATGTATCCGTTCTTGCTGGACCCTATTGTTCTAGTACCTTGGAAAAAATGTTATTGGAATTGTTAATATATGATAAAACTTCTCTTTTATTCATGCAAGCCGTGTGAAAAAATTTGACTCGACTATCTATCGCTCGATTTATCTATCTCTTCAACTTAAAATTCATTCCGCGATGCCTGATAGAAATTTATAGACGACGTTTTCAAAAGTAACAAATCAATCTTCTAGCTTTACAACATTATTATACGCGTATAAAATTAAAGATAAAATCTACTCAACATTATATTTTCGGACCGGAAAAATCTCACAATGAAAAACTCAAATGGGACCACCTTGAAATAACCCCTTTCTAACAAAAAATAATTATTCCTGAACATACCTACTTAAAAAATACCAATTGAGAACTTCCTCTTTTTTAAGGTCGTTTGGAATTAATTATGAATCTCAGAATAAATATTATGGCGACATTCGATCTCAAATCTCTGAGTGACAACGCATCTGTAGTCTACTTTGTTTAAAGTTGGTTGCAGGTATTTATGGACTGTAGTAGCCACCTACCATCAGGAGGACTATAAGTTCGTTTGTCAATTCAGTTTTAGAAAAGAAAATAGAACAACAATATAATCATATCTTAGTGCCTCATGTTTGTGTTTGTATACTGAAAATGTACGATATGAACCATTTCCCTTTTGTGTCCATGAATCAGCTCAATAGCAACTAAATGGCGAACATACGCCCCAAACAAACTTTACCCGCAATAGCAAAGTTTCAACTTCGTGGTTATTACGTTTACGGGCAAACACTATACAATCATTGTAACACAATATTTGTATTTTATGATGTAATTTTCGTAATTTATATACTAAGCAAATTTTGTAGATTAATGATAACGCTTAACGTTTTATATTATAATTTGTTACGTATTGCGGAAGTGAAAAAAAAATACATATCGTTATAAGAATTCAATATTATCTTCCTTTATACATATAATATAGGTACTTTTCAATGAAACTTAGTACCTATGAAGTATTGTTTCTAATGTTAACAAATCAAAAGTTAATAAAAAAGCCATGGAATGATAAAATTTAAAGAATTAAAGTACTTTATTAATCATGAAATTAAATTTTTATATACACACTAGCGATCCGCCCACGCTTCTCACGAATCTCGACAAAGCGTCATTTACTGGGTCCAATTGTAATTTAAACCATCCAATGACTAACTTTAACACACAAAAATTTCATCAAAATCGGTGCAGCCATTTTCGAGATTTTGCGAGACTAACGGACAGTTATTGATTTTTATATATAGAGATTATTGTATTTTTATTATGTATTTATTTTGTGCATACAACTATGTAGATTTTAAAAATAAATAAAATATATTACATTTATTAATAAAATAAAAACCATTTTCAATCGTGTTAAGGAAACATTATTCAATTTCCCATGTCACTACTGAAAACTGACGTAGGTACTTGATATTTTCGAAATTTATTCAGGGTTTCAGATTGTGAAAATAAAGTCATTTCATATTCCTATAAAACATTGTTGACAAAAGTTAGTATAAACTATCAATTAACATTGTTATTTTAGTTAGTATATTTTTCTGTAATTAGTAAATAACTTAGCTTGATCTAATTACCTCATTCGTTTTCTTATTATAAAATTTATACAATACTATCGATCCGCCTCGGCTTCGCACGGGTGATTTCTGGATCTCGACAACAGCGCCACTTAGCGGGTCCAAACGTGAATCTAAGCCATCCGGGGACCCACTAAAATACGCACAAAAATTTCACACTACTAATTGCAGATGTGTTGCCGGCTTTTTAAAAAAGAGTAGGCTCTTTTCTTGAAGGTACCTAAGTCGTATCAGTCCGGAAAAATTGCTGGTGGTATTCGACTCCACAAGGAAGTTGTGCGAGGAAGAAAACTTCTTCTAAATCGCACAGTAGTGGACCGCCAATCATTGAGATGGTACGGATGGTATTTCGAGTTCTGTCGCGATGTGCGATGGTGAAATTGAGCGGCTGGAATTAGTCCGGACAATTCTTCGGAGCACTCCCAGTGGTAGATACGGTAGAATACGCAAAGAGATGTAACATCTCTTCGCAGCGCCAGTGAGTCAAGCGATCAGAAAAAGCTCGGTCGCCAACGATTCGAACCGCTCTGCGCTCATCATCATTACAGCCCTTCACAAGTCCACTGCTGAACATAGGCCTCCCCCAAGGAATGCCACAAAGCACGGTCCTGAGCCACCTGCATCCATCGACTTTCTGCATGTCTTAACAGGTCGTCACTCCATCTAGTTGGGGGTCACCCTACACTTCGCCTACCGGTACGACGCTGCCACTCGAGAACCTTTTTTCCCCATCGGTTGTCGATTCTTCGAGCTATATGGCCGGCCCATTGCCACTTCAGCTTACTAATCTGGGAGGCTGGAAGTTGTCGAGTCTGAGATAAGATGATTCGTAATGACTCTCGAAAACAGCACGTAGACGCGGCTCAGAAGGGAAATCGGTCTGTAGTTCTTCAAGAGAGTGTTGTTGCCTTTCTTGAAGAACAAGACCACTGCACTTCTACTCCACGCCTCCGGTGTAGTGCCACCATGGAAGACGGAATGAGTTGGCTCTTTCTGGCAGACAGAACTCTGGCAAAGACTTTGGAGCCCTGATTCCGCTCGATCGCTTCTTCAATACGAGCAGTATTACAGTTGTGTAAGTCCCGCTGCATTGCGTAAGTCCCGCCGCATAGTGTAGTGGCGGGTAAGAATACCCACTACCCATATATTCCCGTGGGTATCGTAAGAAGCGACAGATGGGAACTTAGATAGAAGATGCGCAGCAGCATCTTTCTGACAACAGCAAATTACAATAAAAACCTACGGTTGCCAAACCGCTCGCCAAGCGTGGCAACTTTGGCAATATACCCCCCATGACGAAAGTTACAAAAATACTCTTCTATAACCGGGAGGGCGACCATCGGTCCCAAGGAGAAAGAGAAAGAGAGAAAGAGGAAGAGAAAGAGGACTCTTTATGGTGAACTCTTTCTTCCAGAAGCGGCCCCACAGGAAGTGGACCTGATCGAGCTCCGACGGTTCGACAAAAATTGAGATTGACTTCATTATGACGACTAGATGGCAACTATTTAGTGATGTCTCAGTGATCGCGAGGGTGAAAACTGGTAGCAATCACCGAATTGTTAGAGGCACACTGAACCTAAACGTTAAGTTGGAGAGGTGTCGTCTAATGAAGTTAACGCTCAGTCCCCCTCGTGCTCCAAGCTCCCGACACCTTTTAGCTCGAGTTACAAAACCGTTTTCAGTACATAGAACATTGCAATGCAGTGGTCGATATCAATGACAAGTTCGTGGAAACTGTTCATGCGATTGGAGCTAAGTTTTGCAAGACCCGCCGCAGAAGAACGCAAAAACTCTCCGATCACACTCTTAATCTCATGGCGCTGCAGTTGATGTTGATGAAGCTGCAGTCTTCGGTAGATTTGACAGCGTACAGACAACTTAACAGACAGCTCTACGCTGGATGCGATCAAATGGAAATCAGAGATGATATTCCATGTGCGGCCGAACCTGCGCCTTGTCAAGTTGCTGGCGGTGTGCCGGCATGAAATACTCAGTTGAGCCATTTCCGAGTTTTTGCGAGGCTAACGTACGGCAATTGATTTTTATATATGTATAGAGATTATATTTAGGTTACTTAGACTATAATAAATATGTGTAATTTTCAATGATTCTCGGACTCGGGCTGGACTCTTAGCTTTTGGACAGTCCAATTTCTTTCCCTTCAATTTTGTATTTTTTTTTTCATCTTAAGGCCATGTTCGTTTAGTTGTTCTTAGTACAATTATTATTTAGGGTTGCAATTTTTTTTAATTATGAGTTATATGTATATAATACAAAAAACTGCAAATTATTGTCTTATGTAAGATTTAAATAATGTATATTTGAAATTGTGTAACTTTTGTTGATAAACTGTTGTTATTATAATATACTGGCTAATAACCGGCGCGTTGCTGTCTCAGAAAAATAATTGTTGAAATATCGTTTTAAATTTGGAATTTGGATATTGTTTAATTAGGTCTTTCAAATAAAATTGTTGGTATGATACGCGCGCCACCTATTGTAAGTTAAGTACTATGCCTATAACCTTAAGTGTATGCACTAAGTTGACAAAGTTTTAGCTCAATCTGATGAACGGTATGGCAGTGCATAAAGCACGAACAAACAAAAATTAATTTATATATATTAGATGTACATTTTATTGAGCTTTATAATATGTTTTCTGATAGGTTAGCCGGAGGGATTGATAGTTTTTTTTGTGCTCGTATTTTTTTTCTTGCATTTATTCATTAGTATTTTGTATTTATATATATTTTTATTTTATTATATATCTTATATATCGTAATATAGTATTTTTAAGTAGGTACATATTTTATGCTGTTCTAATTTATATTATGGTATGTTGTCTGATGATGATTCATTCTATTCTGCTTGCGATTCTTCTGCAAGCTAATTTGCTAGATAACTCTTTTGTTAACTTTAACTCTTCGTTCAACGTCTGCCATATTAATGCACAGAGCATTCCCTCACATTGTGCTGATCTTTTAGAGACTTTCTCCTCTTCTTCTTCAACTGTGCAGGCCATTCTTATTTCGGAAAGTTGGCTTAAGCCTTCACTTTCAACTTTCTCCTACAACTTACCCGGGTTTGTCTTAATCAGGAATGACAGAATTGGCAAGGGTGGAGGTGGTGTCGCCATTTACCTAAGTTCTAATCTTTCTTTTTCGGTCATTGCTTCGTCTCCTTCACAATATTCTGCCTCTGCCGAATATTTATTCCTGGAAATTCAGGTGGGACGTTCCAGGCTCGTTCTGGGTGTCGTTTACTGTCCCCCTTCTGTAGAATATTTCTCTAGCTTAGAAACTGTCATGGAATCTCTCAGTTATCAGGCGACTTTAATAGTGACCTTCTCAAAACATCTACTCAAAGGACTAAGCTCCTTAATATCCTGTCCTCAGTTAACCTATCCATTCTTCCTTGCTCTCCTTCACACCACAATCCTCATTCTCCAAACACGTGGCTTGATTTAATCATAACCTCCTCTCCCCAACTAGTAGTTAACTATGGTCAGTTGTCTTCTTCCGGATTTTCGCGCCATGATTTACTTTAAACACCTAAATCTGAACCGTCGATCGCGTCGACCATAGATTTATCTTCGGTGTATGGTGCGTCTTCAGTGGATGATAAAGTTTCAATTTTCACTGATTTAACTCTGAAACTGTTTGATGTCCATGCACCGGTGCGAGCTATTAGAGTTAAGTAACCTCCAGCTCCGTGGATTACGAGGGGAGTTCGTATGGCAATGACTCGACGTGACAGGGCTTTTAGAAAATTCAAGCGTGACAGGTGTGATGACAACTGGCGTTCGTATAAAGTCGCTCGCAATCGCTGTAACCACATGGTAAGGGCAGCGAAGCGTTGCTATTTCCATGAAAATATTTCTAATCTCTTCTTCGGCCGATGTATGGAAGTTCCTCAAATCTCTTGGTATTTGTAAGCACTCTGAAAAAAGTCATAACATTTCTTTTCTTCTTAATGACCTTAATTCTCATTTTTCTGTTGGTTCTACATTATCTTCTATCATTAAGTCCACTACAATTTCTGAAATTACTTCTCTGGCCACATCTCAACATGAACCATTTTCATTCTCGTTTGTCTCTGTCGACGAAGTTCGTAAAACTTTTGTATCTATTAAATCCAAACCAGTGGGCTGTGATAATGTGAGTCGCCTTATGATCTCTTCTGTTCTCGAAATTTTTCTCTCAGTCATAACTCACATAATCAATTCTTCTCTGTTGTCTGGGGTCTCTCCTGCTTCTTGGCGTAAAGCTTATATTATCCCTCTTCCCAAAATTTCAAACCCCACTCAACTCAACAACTATAGACCTATTTCTATCTTACCCTTTCTATCAAAACTTCTTGAATCTATAGTTCACCAACAACTGTCTGCTTTTATTTGTAGAAATAACTTGCTATCTCAGTTTCAATCTGGCTTTCGGCCTGGACACAGCACGACCACTGCACTTCTCAAAGTCATGGAGGACATTCGGGAGGACATGGAAAATAGAAAGGTCACAGTACTTGTATTGATTGATTTTACAAATGCGTTCAACATGGTTGACCATGATATCCTCCTTGCCATGCTTCAAAATCTCAAATTTTCGTCTACTGCTGTAGACTGGTTTTCTTCATACCTTTGTGGCCGTCAGCAAGCTGCCATTAATGGTCATGACATATCTGACTGGTGTCAACTCTCCACTGGCGTGCCACAAGGTGGAATATTATCTCCACTTCTGTTCTCCATTTTTATTAACTTTCTCTCTTCTCAACTTAGCTGCTCTTACCATCTTTACGCTGATGACCTGCAAATGTATGTTCAAGCAGACGTCAACTTTTTGTGTGACGCTATTGCCAGACTGAATATGGATTTAACAAATCTCCACAGTTGGTCTTGTAAGTTTGGTATTGGTGAACCCCAATAAATGCCAAGCTATAATAATTGGTAGTGCTCAACAACTGTGTAAGCTTGACGTCCATTGCGTTCCACCTGTCACGTTTGATAATTCTATCATACCGTATTCTGACAGCGTTAAAAATCTGGGTATCTACTTTGACACAACCTTAAATTGGTCCACCCAAATTCAGAATATCAGTGGTTCTGCTTTTGCTAAGCTCAGTGCTTTGAACCGTCTCAGGAACTTTCTTCCGGTCAAGGTAAAGATAACTCTGGTGCAATCTCTTATTTTGCCTATTATTGACTATGCTGACGTATGTTTTCCTGATCTCAATGAGGTTTTCCTTGATAAGCTGGATCGTCTCGTCAATAACTGTATCCGTTTTATTTTTCGTCTTCGCAAGTTTGATCATTTATCCTCATTTCGTACTCAGCTTAAATGGCTTCCAATTCGTCAGCGAAGACACATTAGGATACTTAACACCGTTTTTTCTATTTTATTCGATAACCACTATCCAAATTATTTGAAACATAAGTTTCAGTTTCTGACACTCATGACAGACAGCTTCGTTCATCGGAGACTCTTGCTCTCTTTATACCCCTTCACCGTTCGAGTTTCATATCTTCATCGTTTGCTGTCCAAGCTGCGCGCCTATGGAATAACCTGCCTGAAAAATTAAGACAACCTACCTGCAAACAAACATTTAAGAAAAACATTCGAGATCATTTTCTAAAATTGCTTTATAACTGCTAATGTTCCGTCATCATTAGTATATTACGTATCTTTATGTATTGTATTATATTATATTTTCTTATAATATATAAATTTATATACTTGTGTATATTGATATATGTATATATGTATGTATGTATGTGTGTATATGTATGTATATATGTATATGTATGTATAATATGTATATGTATGTGTGTATGTATATTTCTTTGTAACCGCCTTCGTAGTTATATCACTGCCTTAAGGTTGACTGGCAGAGAATGCTTTTAGCATTAAGTCCGCCTTTTGTTTCTTTACTTAATGTGTAAGGTTCAATATAGTTTAAATAATAAAATAATGTTGTTAAGTTCAGTTCAACCACCTGATGATAATATTTACATTTGTAAATATTATTTTTTATCATAGAAATCTTTGTTAACTGTCAAGTGTAAAAAAACCGTTTCCATAATTCTTATCAATGAGTACATTTGTAAGGTCTTACCATTTTAAAAATTATAAAGTAAATAAATATATAAATTAAAATTCACAATCTCTTGACAAAACCTGGTAAGACATTTATACGTGGTAGAGCCATGCTGCAGCTATATTAGTAGTATAGTTGTAGCACGAATGGGTCGGCTCAACCGGGGAAGGACCACGCTCTCACAGAATACCAACGTAAAATAGCAGCTTAACTATGCTGTGTTTCGTATGGTGAGTGTAGAGAACCGGAGACCCTTTTAATGGAAACGAGGCATTCCATCTTAGCCCTCACGGATGACAACGCATCTGCATTTTGATTTGTAATCGAGGATAGATGTCTATGGGCCGCAGCAACCACTTACCATCAGGTAGACTGTGAGCTCGTTTGTCACCCTTATCCTATAAAAAAAAGTCATGTCTTATATTATATTAATTTGGAAAGACCTATGTTCAGTAGTGGACTGAAAGTATGTTATGATAAAAGAAATCTCAATGACTACCGTCACCGTTACTGTCTATCAAAAATGCACTGCTGAACATAGACTTTCCCCACATATTAAATCAATAATTAACACAGATTAATTAATCATTATTTGCGTGTACTGGCGGTTTAAGAATATCCACTACCCCATATCGTCCCATTGGTGTCGTAAAAGGCGACAGAGGGAAACAACTAGGCGATAGGCAGTACCTTACTAAAAAAACAAAACTGCAATTGTCAACTTGACTGCCAATCGTCGCAACTATGCTAAATCCCCTAATAATTATCAGGTTACAAAAATATCCAAAGCACAAACGTTTGGGTGCAGTGTTTATTATGGTATAAGGCTTGGGTACTGCTATCGTTAATACATTCGCCGAGAGTGGCGCTTAGTGTAAGCCCTCCTAACTTGAAGAGCCATACAATCTAGCAATGGGCTGGTATATGATATAATAATGGCAATTAAGTTATCCAGTTTTCACATCAAATTATAATATGTACGTTCCATTGATGAACACAATAAGAAGAGGCCTTCCTCTTATTTCTATATAACATAAGTTTTACACTTTTCTAACATTTCTTAGTTTTATCACGATAATTTTTCTCCTTTGAGCACGTGGTAAATCAGCCACTACCATATTACATTGGTGCTGATGAGGATCGAACTCGGATTATTCGCGTACTTCGAAGTTTAAGATGAAAACTTAAACGCTAAGCTGTACTAGCTCTTGCATTAAGAATTTACGTCTTCTTATTCATCTTCATCACTTTAAATGAAATTTTGTATTTTTGTATTAAACTGATTTACATGAAATTTTGTATTTAGGTACTTAGTAATCCGGGGCAACTTATAGACTTTTTATCCGATTACCTAACGTCAAAAAAGAAGGTTAAGTATTTTCCTTCCTTTAGGTGTTACTTTTTTAGTATATCTTAGTTATAGGCGGGATGACGGGTGCTTTTCAAATAAATACCATACTTAAAATAAATTTTAAAATATAGTTATAACCTTGGTAAAATAATTTGAAACTACACCGATTTAGTTTTCAAAACAGCGCCATCATCAAATGAAAAAAGTTGTATATTTTGCCTTCAGTTACTAATAAATTAATTAATATAAATAGCTTACATTTATATGTTTAAATATTTAGATTTTTAAAATTGTTTAAAAATTCTAACGTTTAGTATTTTTAGTATTTTTGTTATTATATTTTAAAAGCGTAATAATTTCAATAGATAATAATGACGTCTATCCAAAATATAAAGATTGATAAGGTTTTTATTTCAATTACTAATCTATACGTAAACTGATTAAAACTGGTCTGTCTGCAATTATTGCAACATTTAAATTTTTTTTTTGTTATTTAAAGGCCAATTTTGGCTTACAAAATTTCAACAAAAAGATCAGTAAATATATAAGACAGTTATTGTAATAATTATTTTTTGATTTCAGACATAATACTCATTTATAAAGGAAAATATTTCTGCTGCGTCGTTGTCAAAGCATAATGTAATGCCATAGTAAAAGTATTTCGGCTTCACAACCTACCGTAGAAATTCATAACTCTATTAGTAATTCCTCTAATAACACAAATATTTCCCTTTTTTCGGAGCAAATTTACAATTATCATCGTAATGTACCAGTGTTTAAAAGAATTCCTAGAGGTGTGAGGATGCAGCTTGCTAAAGCATTGTCATGCACTATTCAAAATTGTTTCACTAATAGTGAAAAGAGTTGGCAAAAATTATTAACTTTCGCGTATTCCCATTTTCATTTTGATAAAACAATAAATAAATAAATTACGTCTGAAATAAAAGAGACATCTTTTCAAAATTTATATTACCCAATTAATACTCATTTATCTCGATCACGTCCTAAATTTGTTTTAAAAAAAGTAGTTGAGTCGAAAGTAATGGATGGCGACTTAAAAAATGCATCCCGTATTTTATTCTCAGACGACATCCTGGCTCCTCGTAATGTCGAAACTCTTGAAAGCCTTCGTCAGAAGCATCCTTCGGTCAATCCTTCTCAGGGTTTACCGCTGCCTCCCAAGACTTCTATGCAACCTTTAAAAATTTCTGAAAAAGACACTTTAGAAGCAATTATGTCATATTCGAATGGCTCTGCTGGCGGCATTGACGGAATTACGCCTCAACATCTTAAAATCTTGTAAGCGCTTCTGCCGGTGACGCCGGTGGAGTACTTCTTAATGACATTACAAAATTATGTAACTTTATGCTTTCTGGCAATGTTAATCCAAATTTCATTGCATTCTTATATGGGGCAAGATTATGTGCCTTCAAAAAAAAAAAAGGATAACGGTATCCGTCCTATTGCAGGCACATTATCTCTAACATTAAGACAAAATTTCAGCCTACTCAACTAGGCTTTGGCACTAGAGGTGCCTATGAGGCGGCGGTACATTCAGTGCGTACATTTTCAACAAACTGATGCAGATGTTCTTGTGAAGGTTGACCTAAGGAATGCTTTTAACTCTATCGATAGGGTAACCCTGCTGAAAGAAGTGGCTAACAATACCTCCGAAATTTATCATTACGTTTGGCAATGTTACAGTCAAAATACTAACTTGTTTTACGAAAACCATGTTATCGATTCTGCAGTCGTTGTTCAGCAGGGTGACCCACTAGGTCCAGCACTTTTCAGTTTGGGAATTCAACCCATTATTTCAAACTTGAAATCCAAGCTGAATGTCTGGTACCTGGACGACGGTACACTCGGAGGTAGAGCAGATGATGTCCTCAGTGATCTTACTCATATTTTTCGAAATTTTTAAAATATTGGTCTTGAAACAAATAGCAATAAATGTGAAATATTTTTTTCCAATAATTTATCTACTTCTCACAGAGACACTTTAATTCAAAATTTCAATCACATTTCTCCAGGAATAAAAATTGTGAGTACGTAATCATTATACCTGCTAAGTGCTCCGTTGTTTTTTAATAGTATTAAACCTGTTTTAAAAACAAAATTTGATCAGTTTTTAAACTACGTTGATAAATTGTATAAATTAAGCCCCCACATTGCGCTTACTATTTTAAAATATTGTCTCCTTGTACCTAGATTAACGTACTTAATCCGCTCGAGCCCAGTCTGGAAATGTTCGGATATTTTAAAAGATATTGATAATAATCTTAAAATAGCTATAGAAAAAATTCTAAATTTAACTTTAAATACAACAGCCTGGACTCAAGCCTACTAAAATTATATTTACCTATAAAATTTGGTGGTATTGGTGTGAGAAATCTTTCTAGCGTTGCATTGCCTGCTTTCCTTGCTTCCGTGCATAGTGTAAGTAATTTATGTAACATAATTTTAAATAATAAAGTAGACCTGTGCTTTGCTACGGAGGCAGGGCAGACATGGCAAACGCTCTATCCCGGCGAAAATGTTCCACTGGAAGTTAACCATCAAAAACAGTGGGATATTCCGTTGGTACAGAGGGTGCAGCAGAATATTTGTTTCATAATTTACATAGTGACCAAGATCAGGCACGCCTTCTAGCTGTTTCGACTAAGGAATCTAGTCACTGGTTACACGCTTTACCATCAAGAAATCTCGGCACATTACTTGATGGGGAAAGCTTACGCATTGCTGTAGGAATCCGACTAGGAGCAGCGATTTGTCAACCCCATCAGTGCCCCTGTGGTAGCAGCGTCGACAAGTTTGGGCTCCACGGACTTTCTTGTAAGAAAAGTGCTGGTAGGTTTTCACGGCACGGTTCTTTGAACGATGTCATCCGAAGGGCTTTTGTCTCTATAAATGTTCTTTCGGTTTTAGAGCCTTGTGGAATATTTAGAGACGATGGCAAGAGACCCGACGGTATGACATTGGTCCCTTGGGAGAGAGGTAAAGCCCTAGTGTGGGATGCTACTTGCGTAGACACTATGGCGGCCTCTGATCTCAGGGGTACCTCGTTTAGAGCCGGGGCGGCATCAGAGGCAGCTGAACTGAGTAAGTGGCGCAAATATGAGTCTCTGAGAGATGATTACATATTTGTGCCATTTGCTGTAGAGACTATCGGTCCGTGGGGTCCACGTGCGGTGAAGTTCTTAAAGGAACTCTGCTGGTGATAAGAGGGCTGGCTCTTTTCTCGCTCAAAGGCAAAGTATAGCCATTTAGCGGGGAAACGCAGCCAGCGTTCTTGGCACGATACCGCGTGGAGTAGGACTGTTTGATAATTAAATTACTAGTTTTTTTTATTATAGTTTTTAATATTGTATATAATAAAATATTGTATATTATGTTATGTATACGTTATATGTTATACTACTTTACTTTTTTACCTTTAATGAGACTTATAAATCAGTTTGGAATTTAAGATAGCTTTCATATTTTCAGACAGAAACAGAAACAGAAACAGAAACAGAAACTTTTTTATTCAATATAGATTATAAATAATACTTATTGAAAGTCACTCTTTTGTCTAATACCACTGGTTCGAAAAAAAACCTCTGTCCTGGGAAGAACCAGCAAGAAACCCAGCGGGACTTTTTTTTTAAAATAACAGCTTACAATCATGTATGTTACACAATTAACCACACAAAACAAATTAGAAACAGCCTGGCAGCGAACACCTCATAAACAACACCAACACACTCACAGAAACACCTCATAGATATTAAGATATTTGTGACAGTCCTGGTTTCATAGCTCATATGAGTATATGTAAATGAACAGACTCTTGCGAAAAAATACTTTAATTAAAGAAAGCAGATTTTACTTAAACAAAGGTTCATTTTATTTTACTTGTCAAAGGCGGTAATCAAACTGATTAAAACTTAAATTTCAGGGTACTTAAACATTATTTTATATGATTTAAGCATATATTTTAATAGCAATTTGAAGTGTCTATTTACCACGTTCTCGGCGGTGAAGTAAAACCTGCATATTTGAGAAGTTTCCCAGTTGAGGTTATACCATGTTGAAATCAGCGCAGCAAACACTTTTTTGGCCAAAAACTCTGCGGCCTGTGCCCAGTAGTAACATGTATGTAAGCTGCTACATTTTAACTTTTCAAGGGGCAATATATGCAGTTCTTATTTCATACATATTTTCGGGTATGTTACTTTTTTGTTTTCACTCTACCGTAAATATTAAGGGTTGCAAAGATGAGTAGAACTCATTATCGTCAGCCTATCAAAAGTCCACTGAAATGAACATAGGCCTCCCCCGTAAATAGTCAAGTAGTTGGATAATTGCTATAGTTGCCACGCTAGGTAAGCGGGTTGGCAATCGCAGCTATTTTGATCTGTTGTCAGGAAGATGATGCTGCTCATCTCCTGTTTGTTTTCCTATGTCGCCTCTTACGACTTCCGATTCTCTTTCACCGCTACAACAAGGCGAACATTTTTCTACTCCCGTTCATGAGTATAGTACTTCCCACGTTCACTGTGAATAAAGTTTATAAGGAATAGAACTAATTTTAAGGATTTTATCGTGTTTAATTTTAACTTTTTTAATTCCCGATGTTTTGGGCGCTTTACAGCACTCAAGATCACGGGAGGACTGAGGTGTTAGACGACCTGATATCATAGTAAGAATAGAATAGAATAAGAGTAGAATAAATACACTAGTATGCTTGGGTTTGAATTTCATTTTATTAATTATGGGGTCTTTAGCAGGTGGTAGCACTTAGCCATCTTCCGTATTAAAATTAGGATTTTTTTTAAATTTCAATAGCCTCGCGAATCATCATTGGTAGGAATCGGTGTTCCATTGCAAGGATTTGTTGTCTATTAGATCCGATATAATGGTTGGGACTGTTATAGATCCCTTTTATAGGGATCCGCTGACACAAAGCACACGGTCAGCACTCTTAGTAGCTTCAGTACTTTCTCATTTTCAAGACTAGCAATACCAGTCAGTCCGTCATACACTCTCATCCGAAATACTCGCCTCTCAAATTCAATTCTTAATTTGTGTCTTTCTATAATAAAATACAGTTGTAATTTCTAAATAGTTTTTTAAAAGACATTTCGTGAAGCCCCGTATAACATTGGTGGCAACGGTGAAGGGATCTATAAAAGGTCCTTGGTGCCTCTGAGGACTCAATTGTGCAATTACTAAAACATTCTGTGTTGTGATCTCTATAAATACTTACCGCTTAAAACTCGTTTCTTCGCTGAACTTCCGAAAACGATACCCGCCTGGCCGCATGAAAATTTATGCTAGAAGTCACACAACTGAAAGAAAAAGAAAAGAAAGTAGAAGAAGAATACCACCCAGCATCTGCACATCATTCGCAAACCGAGTCTACGAAGTCAGCAGTGCTGCACACTTTCGCTGTTTTCTACGCTGTCGCCGTGTTCCTGAATCCTGATCAAAAAAAAAAAATACAAGTACATAAACCCGACATGTTCCTGTAAGTCCGCTCCAGTTTTATACGAATATTATAATGATACAGTCTTAAATATTGTGAATAATACTGAATATTTTATAAACTTTACAAAATATAAGTTAATTTATTTAAACAGTCAAATCAAAAAAAAAATACAAAATTAATTCATATTTCAATTACACTGTCATTCATTCATTTTAGCATAATTCATTGTATATCAAGTGTCTTTTAAATATTATATTTTAATTGTGTGCCATTGCTTGTATTCGAGACCAGTGCAACGCCTTATCGCTACTACTCCCACGCGAAACGCCGAGTACCTTATCTTTGTTTTGACTAACCCTCGTCCGTCACAATGCCTAAAGACGAACCTACACCGGTTATTTCGACACCAAACATCGATCTCAATATTCTTTGTAAATTTATAAGTAAGTTTGACGGCAACCGAGAAAATTAATGCCATTTATTAATAACTGTAGTAATGCTATGAACCTCGCGTCAGATCAACAACAGGATATTCTTTTAAAATACATACTTAGTCAATTAGAAGGACGCGCTGAAAGTGCGTGCTCGATTAAAATATTTGAATCTTGGTCACAGTTAGAAGACTTTCTTAAATCCCAATTCGGTGACAGAAAACATTACGCGGCACTGCTCTCAGACCTACAAGAATGTCGTCAGTCCAATAACGAAACGGTCAACCAGTACGCCCTACGAATAGAGACGTGTTTGTCTAAATTATTAACAGAAATAAATATATCAATACCTACTAAAAAAAGGAGAACTGGCAGGCCGTCTCGCGGCAATGCAGGACTTAGCGTTACACACTTTCATGGTTGGCTTAAACTCGTCTATCAACAGTAGTTCGATGCCGCGATCCCGATACGCTCAATGATGCTATTAATTTTGCCGTGTCTGAAGAAAAATATTCCAGGTGACTCGACGCCATCTTAGTCAAACAAATACCCAGGATTCAAACCAAAGACGCTTTACTAGTCGTAATTTTCAACAAAACCAAACAACCACGCGAGAGAGGCCTTTAATAATTCAGCTGGGTCTTCCCTATGTTCAGAACTGATTATCCAGTGTGCCGATATTGTAAAATACCCGGTCATACATTAGAAACATGCCGCAAACGCGAGTCTAATAATCGACGACGATTTGGTAATGTTCAAAACAATTATAGTAATAATGTTAATCGCAATAACTACAATAATAATGGTCCACCGCCTCACACTTTCCCGAATCGTAATCAGTATATCAATGCTGCTATTGCAGACGATCAAAATGTCGATAACACCAACCATCATTTAAACGCGGAGGATTTCCGTCCAGTATCGCACGGAAGACTAAATAGCGAAGCCGATACTCACCCCATTGCCAATCATAACACAGCATTTCGCTCATTTTCTATTCCCGTTCCAACTCAATCTAACCGACAGGGTATCCAGCCCCAAACCGACAGATTGAAAGTTAATAATGCTACTTCCATTACCAAACAGCCTATCAACGGCGTCATATCGAAGAATATTTGTCTCCTGCATCTATTCCCGTTCCAAGTCAATCTAACCGACAGGGTATCCAGCCCCAAACCGACAGATTGAAAATTAACAATTCTACTTCAATTACCAAACAGCCTATCAACGGCGTCATATCGAAGAGTATTTCGTCTCCTGCATCTGAAAAGAAAGAAAACAATATTAAAATATATAACATCTCTACAAATCCATCAAAAAAATACTTACCTTTATAAAAGTTCAAACTTGTCTCGTCGAAATCCTTATCCTTGCTCGTCGATACCGGCGCAGCTATCAGTATTATTAAAGATTCTGCTGTAGAAAAATGCCTGAAATAAACAACAATACTATAGAAATAATTGGTATAGGAAATGACTCTGTTACATCCCTTGGTCACATCCCAATTGAATTTTGTTCCTACCAACATAACTTCTACGTACTCCGGCGTTTGATTTGCCGTATGATGGAATCATCGGTAGCGACTTTATCAAATTAAATTGCAAAATTAATTATGACAACAACACCCTAAAATATATAAAGATGAAATAGAGCTCTGTTTCACTAAGCCAGTCTATACTATTGCACCTCGATGTGAAACTATCATAGAGTGTTCTGTTAGAAATCCGGACATTAAAGAAGGACTTGTTCTCGATCAGAACCCCGTAGACTCGCTCCTAATAGCTAACTGCATCGTAAAAGTGAAGTCAAATTCAAGAATTAATATTTCCGTTGTAAATACTCCGAAAGCGAATTAATCGTCGATTCCGATCTAAAATTAACGCTACAACCTTTGGAAAATAAATATAATCATCAAATCTTTTATACTTCTTCGGACGGTTCACGAAATAACGCCCTTACTCACACCGATCAAACTCTAAATCTCTTAAGATTGTCACACCTAAACAAAGAAGAAAGAAGCACTATGCGATCTTTGCTGTACTTACTCCGATATTTTTCATCTGCCTGGCGACAAATTAACTAACACAAACGTCTTGCAACACGAAATTCCTACTTCATCTTCTATACCAATTAACACTAAGTCTTACCGCTTCCCTGACATTCATAAGCCAGAAGTAGAACGCCAATAAATAAAATGCTTGACGATGGCATCATCAAACCTTCGACATCACCCTGGTCATCACCAATTTGGATAGTACCAAAGAAAACCGATGCGTCCGGGCAACGTAAATGGCGCGTAGTCATAGATTACCGTCGTCTGAACGACATCACTATAGGAGATTCCTATCCGATACCCAACATAACAGAAATTCTTGACCAGTTAGGGAAATGTAAATACTTTAGCACTTTAGATCTTGCTTCTGGCTTCCACCAGATAAGAATGTCCGAAAAGGATGCTCCTAAAACTGCCTTCTCCGTCCTGCAAGGACACTTTGAATTCACAAGGATGCCTTTGGGCTAAAAACGCCCCTTCAACATTCCAAAGGTTGATGAACACTGCCCTATCTGGCTTACAAGGACTCCAGTGCTTCGTCTACCTAGATGATATCGTTATTTACTCATATGATCTTCAAACACACATAAATAATCTTTCTAACGTTTTTGACAGACTCCGACACTTCAATCTTAAGCTCCAGCCAGATAAGTGCGAATTTCCGAAAGGAAGTATCATATCTTGGTCATATCATTACCAACGAGGGGGTAAAGCCAAACCCAGAGAAAATTAAAGCTGTTCAACAATTTCCCCAACCTCGATGTCCAAAAGACATCAAATCTTTCATGGGACTAGCGTCATACTATCGAAGATTTATACCAAATCTATCCAAAATTGCAAAACCTCTTACAAACCTTCTGAAGAAAAATGTTCCTTTCGATTGGCAAAATGAGCAACAATTAGCCTTCGAAACTCTAAAAAATTGCTTGACTACTGCTCCAATATTAGCCTACCCAGACTTCACAAAACCTTTCGTGTTGACTTGTGATGCATCAAACTTTGCTATTTCGGCCATATTATCACAGGGTCCCATAGGGAATGATAGACCTGTCGCTTATGCTTCAAGAACTTTAAATAAAGCAGAGTAACTACAGTATAACAGAAAAGGAATGCTTAGCAATTCTTTTCGGTACTAAAGTATTTAGGCCATACCTGTATGGCCGTCGTTTTAAAATTATTACCGACCACCGCCCACTTAAGTGGTTATTTAACTGCAAAGACCCGGGGTCAAAATTAGTAAGGTGGAGGCTAAAATTAGAAGAGTTCGACTACGAGGTCGAATACAAAAAGGGCAAAATTAACAGTAACGCAGACGCATTATCCCGTTTCCCTGTTAATCCGGTTGTACAAAATGATACTATCTCAGATCCGCAACCTTCCACCTCCCACGAAGAACCCCAAACTACTCAAGATTCCGAACTTCCTTCAGACATTCTCGAAGAACTCATTGAACTGGGTGACTTGGATCTCAGCCCATCGGAACTCCTGAATCCCGAACACACTGATTCAATTCCATTAGACGCAAAATCCCCACAAAATTCCTGTAATGAATCAAATAAAGACTCTGAAAATAACTTGGCCCACTGCAACGACGATTACTCTATATTCCTTAAAACGTTTTCTAAAAAGGATGAGACATTTAATACTTATATAAAAGAGTATAATGAGAGCCTTTTAAAAAGTGACTGCAAAACAATCCTAGTCCCTGTATCTATCGATTTTGACGAATCAAATCCCTACCTTGAAGATATTCTTTCCGGTTTAAGTGACACAAAGGTCTTAAACGAAGAACGAGAACTTCACTGTTTAAAAGATAGAGTCTAAAGGCAAAATTTATTATCTTCTCTTCACAAAAGTATATTATTTTGATGACTGTTCCTATCCCGAAATCTTCAAGACCTTAAAAGCCGCTAGACGACATTATACTTTCAGGTAATATCAGTGAAATCGCAATTCTGATTTTAAGAATCTGTTCGAACAACATTCGTTTGTCAAAATATACGGCATGCTTATGTATTTATATAACAATACAAATATAACAATAAATATACATCATAACTCCATAATATACCCTGTACCAACAGAGATATCGAAAATTCTAAAAGAAAATCATGATATACCAATAGCCGGTCACTTAGGATCAAATAAAATGTATAATAGAATTAAAGAACGTTATTATTGGAAAAACATGCGCAGATATAGAGAGGTATGTACAAAATTGCAAACTTTGCCAAACAAATAAACCGTTACGCAAGATTAACCGGTCTCCTATGCAAATCACAACCACTTCTACTCGCCCATTTGAGAAAATAAGTTTAGATATAGTAGGCCCCTTACCCGAAGCGGGTTTTCACAAACCTGATTTATACTCACTCCAAGATGATCTAACCAAATTTTCTACAGCCTATCCAATTTCCAATGTCACCGCAGAAGAAACATGCGAAGCTCTAGTTCACTTATTTCACAATTTGGGATCCCTAAATCAATAATCACCGATCAAGGAACAAATTTTACGGCTGACCTTTTCAAACGCACATGTGAATTTTAAAAATAAGACAGATATGGTCTTCTCCATATCATCCCCAGACTCAAGGTGCTCTCGAAAGGAGCCATGCCACTTTGAAAGAGTATCTTAAGTCCTTCGTGAACGAAAACCAAACCGATTGGCACAAATACGTCTATACAGCAATGTTAGCCTACAACAGTAACGTCCATACAACAACTCAGTTCACTCCTTACGAACTTCTTTTTGGTCATAAGCCGTATATTCCCGATGCTATTTTCGAATCAAAAGGTAACGTTACCTATCCCGATTACATTAAAATGCTCCAGCATCGATTAAAGATTTCTCGAGAGAAAGCCCTACAAAATATACAAATTTCAAAAGAAAGGTCTAAAACATACTACGACAGAAACTCCCGCACGGTCAAATATAAAATAGGAGATTACGTCTACATCAGAAATCATCTTCGTCTTCGCAAAGCCCTCTCCCCTATTTGGAAGGGGCCTTACAAAGTCGTCAAGGTCCACAGTAATAATACCCTTACTCTCCTTATTAACAGACGCCATGTTAAACACCACTTCGACGAAGTAAAACTCGCTCATGAGATAAGTTCTTAAATATCAAAATTACATTCGTTTTAAGACATATATTTTAATACTTACAATTAATTTATACACTTTCCTTTTACATTATATACACATTATTATACAATCTAGACTTAGTAAGCTTTTAATTATTATTTACAGAACCACCATCGCATTTTGTGCTATTATTCTTGCAACCGGCAATGGTCAATATGTTGAACGCATCGACAAGAGCCCTGGTATATTCTTCGACCCTGTTGGTACATTGAGGATAATTAATGATCAATTTCACATCGTTATACCAGTAGACGTACATCCAATCCAACATCATTTGGAAAACATTCATGAAGTGTTTAAAATAGTCCGATTTCAGTGTCGGAGAGTGCTGAAATAGATTATACTCAGTGTGAAAATATGTTACAACCCCTAGAAGCACTTTACAACGACATCTTAAGAGATTTTAATGCGATTTCATATTATCTTAAACGGTATGTCCAAGAGATCTGCCTGGTTCTCAGGTATTGGCACGGTATTAAAACACATTTTCGGTACACTGGATGAAGATGACGCTGAAAACTACAACAAAGCTATTCATGCTCTGTTTAATAATGAAAATAAACTAGCAGAATCTATCAAAAGGCATATCTTAGTTTCTAAATCCGCTATTTCTAATGTTAATAAATCCCTGGAGGAATTAAATGACAATCAAATAAAGTTAAATAGCGCCATTGAACTCTTATCTTCTACTGTTAAAAACGCATCTGAAATGTTAAATATACTCAGTTTTCAAACGAAACTATCAAATGTTTTAAATACCTTGCTATCTAATTTACTTACAATGTCCTTCAAAGTTGAAGATTTGTTAAACTCAATTTTATTTGTAAAAACCAACACCTTACATCCATCTATACTAAGCCCAACTCAAATGTATAATGATATAATTAGTAACCTAAGAATTATGCCAAAATACAAAGATTTTCCAATATCTCTAGAATTAAGCAACATTCATACTTTAATTAACATTGCCGATTTAGTATGTTATTATTTAGACAATAAGCTTATTTTTATCATAAAATTACCCTTAGTCAGTTTGTTAGAATATAATATATATAAAAACCTACCCTGCTAACTCCACATGCTCGAGATCGAGCAAACTCTTTTGCCATGATCATCCCTTCTGAAAAGTTTGTAGCGCTAAGCAAAGATAAAACAAGTTATGTTTATCTACAAGACATAAATAATTGTAAAAATATCCCGACAAATACCTACCTTTGTGATGTTATAGATGTAGCTACAGAATCCAATAATGTACCCCAGAAATAGAAATTATGACGAAAGCCTTGATATCAATCCCAGATAACTGTCCATTTAGACTTATTTCCGGTGACCTGGATATATGGCATAAACTATACAACAACAAATGGATTTTGTTCAAACCAAACCCACTAAGTTATCAATGGAGTGTAGTAACAATTTAACCGAATACACTCTATCCGGTACAGGTTTACTCACAATTCCACCTGATTGCGTAGCTTTCATAAGAATCTGAAATTAGAAACTAAGCTCTACCCTAGTATAAATGTTCCGGAATATATTCGGATTTTAATATAATTAATGATAGCTGTTGTAAGTTAAGTAACTTTAACAAATTTTCAGTTAACCTTACGTCTTCTATAAATGTAAAACCTTGAATTTAGAAAATTTAAAATCGTACGACACTGATTCCGATCAGATTATCAAACGACTAGACACCCTAGAAAGTCCAAATTTGTATAATGTTAGTTTCTATAATAAGTCTTATATCTGTAGCACTTTGCATATCTTTTATAACCTATATAATCTGTAAGAGAGGAAAGTTCAGAGAGCATTTTAATTTTAACAAAGAAAATACAGAAAGTCATCATCACGCTGATCAACCACAGCTACGCATAGAGTAGCCGTAAACTCACTCAAGGTGAGTTTCTTAACGGGGTTGTTATAGATCCCTTTTATAGGGATCCGCTGACACAAAGCACACGGTCAGCACTCTTAGTAGCTTCAGTACTTTCTCATTTTCAAGACTAGCAATACCAGTCAGTCCGTCATACACTCATCCGAAATACTCGCCTCTCAAATTCAATTCTTAATTTGTGTCTTTCTATAATAAAATACAGTTGTAATTTCTAAATAGTTTTTAAAGACATTTCGTGAAGCCCCGTATAACAGGACGATACTAAACATGTTGACATACTTTAGACTTCCCGGAGCGTCGGTGCTTAATATCAACGATATGTTCTTTTGCGGGTTTTTGTGGAACTTTCATCCAAAGATGTGTAAAAAAACCCCCTGTAAAAAAGTTAAAATTAAACGTGATAAAATCCGTAACATTAGTTTTATTATTATTATATTATTATAGACCTGCATTTATGAAATTTTGAAGTCTACTCGAACTTAAAAAAATATCTACATCTATTTTATGGTGCCAATCAATATATGAATAAAATATCTCAAATAAACATTATACCGTAAATTGAAAGAATACCATGAAATTCAAACAACTAAAAGTAAATTAATTTTAATTATGAATGAATGTAAAGAGTAAAATGTAAATTATAATAATAAATTTTGATTCCAAGACAATTTACCCTTCTTATGGATACATCGGATGACACGCCAGATATAAAATATAGTACTTAGGTGTTTCTAGAAATATATATTCACGTGTTCCTGTAGCATATTATATATATGCCAAATACCAATCATCTACGTCTTAGTATTTTAGAATTCAAAAAAAATCTTTGACAGACAGAGACTCAGACACCGAGGTGTGTGAATTTGGCACGGAACAGCATTTAATGATGTTCCTAAATTCAAGCTCACGCGAGAGAAGCCGCGGGTAAAAAGCTAGTCGTAAATATTTAAAAAGCATTGGCACCATAAGATTGTTAACAAAGTTTAGGTATTTTGTTTCTTCTTTGGGAATTTGAGCAATATCAGAGCGCCTCTGAAAACACTCCGTTTCTCGGCATCCCGAAAAATTTTGCAGTTGGATTACTAGTTTCTTGCAGATGGCGTGCGTATCAGAGCGGGACAGTATTTCAAGCTGTCGTATCGCTTGCAACTTTACAAGGCGCAAGTTCGGCTTCACATGGAATGCTGTTGTCATCTCTGGACCGGGGTAACCCAGTGCCAACTCCTTCCATTAGCGAAGAGCGGCCCGAATCATCGACGACCGAGTTCTTCCTGATCTGCTCGATTCACTGGCGCTGCCAAGAGATGCTGCACCCTTTGCACTTTCTATCGAAATTACCACGATGAGTGCTCAGAAGAATTGTTCATATTAATTCCGGGCGCCAGATTCTAACAATTCACATCGCGACAAAACGCTGGTGAGCTCGTTTACCTCCTGTTATTTAAAAAATACCTGAGCGTTTCTTGAAATCTGATAGCAGCTCTCATATTTTGAGAGCTGCATATTTATGACACGCACTATGCTTATGACAGTTTAAATTATCATCAATTTTATGTCCACTTAGGCTACATAAAATCACTTTTAGACTATCAATATGAAAGCACCTGTCAAAAGCGTTGTATATAGCTGCGTGTCAGTGCTCATGGTCGATCGATTTTGTGATAACCACTTTTAGTCAATACAAAAGTATTCATTCACTATTTTATTTGTTCGACAATTTGATTAGTGATCATCAATTTAGAGTTTCGCAATAACCCTGCAGGATAGTATAAAAGTTATAGCGCCGTGTAATGACAATAATGTCTGCTTGTTTTTTTTATACATATAACAAAATAAAAATTAAATACAGAGAAGCAAAACGAAAATATTGTTATTGCAAATAAATGTGGCATTATGAGTAAAAATTGTAATATTTTTATCGCAAAATACTGGTAACAAATTTAAGAAAATCGTAAAGTACATTTCACTGACATCACAAATATTATGTCATAATTTTATTTTTAAAATTCCTCAATAAAAAAACGACTAAATCATAAAGCCACCATCTCCCTGTGTAAATTCAAAGGACATAAAACGTTATCTTTACACCTGCACATAAAATTACATAAAATGCATGAAATTCGTCTCAGAATGTTAAAAATTATGAATATAAAATTTTATGTGTTAGATAAAATTTTGCATTTAAAGTTCAAAATTTACACTTTCTAGTTATTGTTTAATATATTTTTTAAATATTGTTGAAATAGTTATTACAGATTATATTCTAAAAATCTCTGAAATTTCACGTAATAATTATAATTAAAATTATTAAAAATAATTATAATTATAATAACCGCCTCGATAGCACACTGGCTAGAGTACGTCTGAGATACTGTGGGTCACTGGTTCGAATCTCGCATGCATATTTGAATTGGATGTTTGTCCATGTGCAATTTATGTATGTAAAAGGCCTCCACGGTACATTAAAATATCATAGTGTGGGGGTAACTTTTTGTAAAAGAAAAATAAATTAAAACGCTAATATTAAAAAACAAAATCTTGTAATAAATTCCATAAGAGCCAGGAAAGCAGGGGCTAAGCACTTGCTGTAAATTTCACAGTAAGCAAGTAACCTAGGTTCGATTCATCTTATACATAACTAAGAAATTATAAAATAATGCTAGACTTTAAAGATGAACTTAAAAATATAGCATTTTTGAGGAAGCGTTAGTAAATGGTTTCAAGTTTCAAGTGCCACTAAAGAAACCTAAATTATTTTTCTACAGAAATATAAAAAAGGCAGATTGAGTACAAGCGTTACCTTAAGCGTCCCGCAGTCTACATCTAACAATCGGCCATTCGGACTGATGCCTGTCCTCAGGCATTAAATTCCAGTATGACGTAAATACAATTTGAGAATAAATTGTTTTGAAATAATAAGGTAAAATAATATCTCACCGGCACGGAAACTTGGCCACTCGTGAATTTGCTGATTATTTGCACTGAAACGTTTTTTTAACAGTAAATTAAAGGTAGATGCATTCAATAAGTGTCTCTAATGGTTTTAGAACGTAGAAATTTAATGTTTACTTCACCGAAATTTTTCTTTTCAAGATAACATGTTTTCACTAAAATTAACATCTTTCCATTGTCACTTTAAAAACACTACAAAGTTAAAAATTAAGTCTGTTTCTTTATTGTCTATCAGTTTTAATATCGGGTGTTTCCTCCTCTAGCCCTGATAACCGCTTGCATTCGATCTGGCATGCTTTGAATGATGTTTCTGACATCAACTTGCGGTATGCTGTCCCAAGCGGCCAGCGCTGCATTTCGGAGCTCATTTAGAGTTTGTGGCGGCTTGGAGCTGGACTTTATCTTTCTTTTGAGCATACCCCATACATGCTCAATTGGATTTAAGTCCGGGCTACGAGCTGGCCACTGTAATTTTTTTCTTTAAATTGTATTCCAACCTCTTCCAGATATTCCTCTACACAATGTGCGACGTGCGGGCGTGCATTATCGTGCATGAGGAGGAATTGGTCGTGTCCAATGAATCCCGAAAAAGGCATTACGTGCTCCTGAAAAACTTCCTCGATGTATCGAGTAGCTGTAAGCCGATTATCGACGATGACCAACTCTGTACGTGCGTCGGAACTTACACCTCCCCATACCATTATTGAGCCTCCATGGAAACTCACAGTTTGGGTGGTGGTAATGGGTAGAAACCTCTCCTCTTTTCTCCACACTCGTTCTCGACCGTCTGGAGCACGTAAAGCTATTCGACACTCATCTGTGAACAACACTCTAGCCCATTGCTCGTGGGTCCAATTGACATGTTCTCTTGCGAACTGAAGTCGGGCTACTCGGTTCTGTCTGAGAAGTTCTGGACCTCGTGCTGGTCTACGAGCTTTTAAATTCACTTCCTCCATTCGTCTTCTCACCGTACGCTCACTAACATTAACGCCTCTTGCGATTTGAAGCCGCTGGCGTATCTCAACAGCGGTCAGGTAGCGGTTTCTCAAAATCTCCATAACAATAAAACGATCGTCCCGGGCCGATGTGCACCTTACGCCCCCACTGCCTGGCCTGCGGGTGTAGCGGCCTGTCTCCTGGTATCGTTTCAGTGAATATTGCACTGAGGACCGTGGCACGTTAAGCACAATAGCAACTTCACGCTGTGTCAGCCCTTGGTCAATTAATGCTACTGCTTGTGCAACTTGTGCTGGTGTTAATGGCATTTTTATTGGCTTTAAAGCACCTTTAGTTATTGAATTAAGACACAAGATCACAATAATTGAATAACCTTAAAGTAAACTTTTTACAACACACAAATTTAAAATGTGAACTTAGTCGCTCAAATGACCCGATTCAACTAAAAATTAAAGAATTCGTCATGGTGCACTTAAACATAATGAATTACCCTCTTGAACTTGAGGGTAAACATTTTTTGACATACTTGCATAACAAACATTCATCAGAAACACTTAAAGCTTTTGCTATCGCGAGATAACCGCTTGGCCAAGATTCCGTGCCGCTGAGTAGTTGTATTTTGACATTGCTAACCATCACCGATGTGATGGGTTGTCTAGTGCGTCTGGCGTAACCGAGATGGTTAAACCACCAGGTACGATTGGTTGGACAGGTATGTTTCTGTTTTGGGATTTCCCTTGCTCACATCTTACAACATTCACGGGACTTAATGAATTCAGAATTGTGATAGACATTCTTGATATTTCTTTGTGTATGTTTAACTTGTTTAACTTTGTGTTTGTAATTTGTAATTTTATGCAAGAAAATGTCATTATAATAATCTTATTTTATTTTTTAAATAAATATAGTTTTAAAGTTCCACTCTGGGCTCAGGCCTTTTCTCATTTCTGAGAGGGTTTTAGTGCATGGAAGTGTCCACCGCGCTGCCCCAATGTGTGTTGGCGAACTTCACATGTCTTCCAAATGTAGTTTTTTCTTATTTCTCAGACATGCAGGTTTCCTCACGATGTTTTCCTTCACCGCCGAGCACGTGGTAAATCAGCACTTAAAATTGCAATTAGTAATTCCATTTGTGCCGGCGGGGATCGAACCCGGGTTGCTGGTGTACTGTGAAATTTACAGCGAGCGCTTAGTCCCTGAGCTACCACGGCCACGCAAATCGTAATTTTGTGTAAACAACAAAACTTTAAGTATTTAAATGGTTTAAAATTTTCTGAACTAGACATGTTATTTTATAATCAAAACCGCAAATTCGATTAACTCAAGTAAACGGTTTCCTTATTTCTGAGTACCTGACGCCGTTTTAATTTAAGCGTAATTTTGAAATAATGAATGAAAAACTTTGTGACTGCAGTTTTGCTTTCAGTTTTATAATTAAACATACATATATACATATACGTATGTACGTATATACATGTATATATATATATATATATATATATATATATATATATATACGTCATGCTTTTAGTTTTTGAGGGGAAAGGCAAAGTCTACCCGGACCACGTTTAACCAAAAAACATGAGTTAGATGAGACACTTTTAAAGAAGTAAAAGGTGACTAGCCCATCGACTACACAATCATAATCCCGACATTTCATTAATCGCCTTTTGCGTCATACAAGTACTACGGTACGGTACATAAACATAGGATGTATATGTCTCAAAAACAATAGAACAATAATTTAATTATGATGTATTTTAGCGTAATTATTTTTATTAAATAATGATAATCAAAAATAATTTTCATAATTACCGAACGCGTTTTAAATTTATTCAATTAGTTTTATTCGGGGGGGGTGGGGTGTGAGTCGCTCGCGTTCATAGGCTTTAACCACCGAACCCTAGGCCCACCCTACACGTGTCCCCCGGGTGGTGCTAAACGAGCGACAAAGCCGAAAGGATAGACTCGGCTCCTCGCCGTATGGTAGCGGCGTAAATTCTACCAACCGTTCGCACCATGAGCCAGCAAACAAAAGAAATGCCCCCGAGATGGAAATTTTCCCTTCGCCCCTTTAATAGGGCAGGGGTGCGAAGAATCTCCTGGAGAAAACACGGCAACGAGGTTCGCCACCCGTCACGTTCTGTTTCCCGGAGGGGCGAAAAGTACGCTGAATGTATGTGGAGCAATGAATGATAAGATGGATGAAGTATGCGAAATGATGAATGATAGAGGAATAGATGTGTTATGTGTAAATGAGACAAATCGAAAGGGAAAGGATGCCACTGCACATGGCATGTATACCGCTTACTGGTCTGGTGTAGACGAGACCGAGCGGGCATGCCATGGAGTCGGTGTCATCCTTTCAGAAAGAATGGGTCAATGTGTGAAAGAGTATGAATGTGTAAGGCCCAAGGCTGCTATGGATACGAATGAAAGTGGGCTTAAATAAGTTGTTTGTGCTAGGGGTGTACGCCCCAGATATGTCTAAGCCCACTTATATCCGAGAGCAGTTTTGGGACATGGTAAGGATGGTGTTGATGAAATGTAAGGTAAATCAAAATACTATTATGTTAGGAGATTTTAATGGAAGGGTTGGGGTGAAGAGGTCTGGTTATGAAAGGATATTAGGAACGTTTGGCGATGAAAGTATAAATGGGAATGGTGAAGACCTCCTCACCGTATGTGTGGAAAAGAATATTTTTGTGACGAACACTTTCTTTCGCCATAAGAGGATTCACATGTATACATGGGAAAGAGGTGATGATAGAAGCATGATAGATTTCAAATTGTGGATGAAAGAATGAGGAGCGCAGTGCTAGATACAAGGGTTTACCGGGGGTCCAGCGTAGGGACGGATCATTACTTGGTCTTATGCCGAATTAATGGTCTATTCAGACGTTGGCGGCATCGGACATCTGTGTCTACCACTGCGTTACAGCGTATAAGAATAGAGAGGTTACAAGATGAAGGTGTGAAAGAGAAGTTCAAATGTAGACTGAGAGAAAATATAAGTGGTATGGATGAATTGTGTATGAATGATTTAGACTTGGAGACTGTGTGGTATAATGTCAAGAAAGGTTTGGTGGATGCAGCCACCGAAGTATGTGGTGTAAGTAGGAGAACGAATGAAAGAAAAAATAATACGTTGTGGTGAGATGATGAGGTACGGATGGAAGTTGAAGCAAAGAAGAGAGCATGGCTAGATTTACTAGCAACCAAAGCTGGTAATTCTAGCGGTATGATTGATGAGATTGAAAGAATAAAGGCAGACTTTAGACGTATAAATAAGAGAGTAAAAGAAGTTGTTGAAAGGAAAAAGGCAAGAAAGAACAGATAAGAATGATAGAAGGATATCTGATAACTTCCAGGCAAATATTAAAATGTTCTGGAAACTCGTAAGAACTGCCAGGGGAAATTCAATACAGCCTAGAATGAATGCTATACGAGACGAGAATGGCTGTATGCCTAATAATGAAGTTTCTATTTTAAAGAGATGGAAGGAGCACTTTGAAAGCGTGTTTATGAGTGAAGAGTCGTCTGAATTAAATGAAATAGACATTCAGAAAGAAGTGGAGAGAGGTAGGAAGATAAGTGTAGATGAAATAATGAAAGCAATGAAAAGCATGGCAGCAGGTAAGGCAGCCGGATATGATAGAGTATCACTCGAAATGCTAAGGGCTGGAGAGGGAGTGGTGGCAGGCCTGCTGTACACCTTGTTTAATTTATGTTGGGAACTGAAGCGGGTACCGGAAGACTGGTGCAAAGCCATTATAGTCCCAATATATAAGGGAAAAGGGTCACAACAGGACTGTAAAAACTACCGTGGCATTAGCTTGCTTAGCATTGTGGGTAAACTGTATGCTAAGGTGTTAATTGAAAGAGTTATGGAAGAAACTGATGGAAAAATTTGGGATGTGCAAGCTGGATTTAGAAAGGGGGTGGGGTGTAAGGATCAAGTCTTTTCCATGCGCATGATTGCGGAGAAGTTTTTTGCCAAAAACCAGAAAGTTTTTTGTGCGTTCATGAACTTGGAAAAGGCTTATGATAGAGTGGACAGGAATGTGTTATGGCAAACACTTAACTCATTTGGTTTGAGCGCTGGTTTGATACAGGCATTAAGGTCTCTTTATAGGGACCCTAGTGCTTGTGTCAGGATTAATGAGGTCTACTCGGACTGGTTTGGCATTCAAAAAGGTGTCAGACAGGGCTGTGTAGCTTCCCCGTGGCTGTTTAACCTATTTATGGACAGTTGTTTGCAAACATTGAAAGTTGAAGAATGTGGGTTGAGAATGGGTGAGTTAACCGTCAAATGCCTTTTGTACGCCGATGATCAAGTCACATTTGCATCGTTGGCGGCCGAGTTGCAAATGATGGTTACTTTAATGAACTGGTCATTCAAAGAAAGAGGTATGAAATTGAACGCAAGTAAGACGAAAGTGATGGTTTTTGAAAGAGAAGTAAGTAAAACGTTATGTGAAATAAGAATAGAAGGGGAGATGATTGAGCAAGTGGATGAGTTTGTATATTTGGGATGTATATTTAGCAGGGATGGTAGATATGATAAGGATATAGAACGACGAGTGAACGCAGGAAATAGAATGAATGGGGCTCTACACGCTATTATGAAAAGACAGAATGTGTCAAAAAGGCACGTATGGCAATTCATAATGTTGTGTTAGTCCCTACTTTAATGTATGGTAGTGAAAGTTGGGTCTGGCAAAAGAAGCATGAGAGTATAATAAATGCTGTAAAAATGCGGTCATTAAGGAATATGCTAGGGCTGAATCTGAATGACAGGGTGAGGAATAGTGTGATAAGAGAAAAGTGTGGTTTGCATGATGACGTTGTGACCAGGATTAAGAAAGGAATGCTTCGGTGGTTTGGTCATGTAGAAAGAATGAACGAGGAAAGAGTGACAAAGCAAATTTATGTTGCAGAAGTGAACGGAAGAGTCGGGAAGGGACGCCCTAGACGAAGGTTTGTCGACCAAATTGGCGATATATTGAAAATGGGCCAGATTAGGAGTACCCTTAACCGACGAGCGTGTATGCGTAGATATATGGATGTAAAGGAGGCGAGAGAAGTGTGTCAGGATCGTGCCAAATGGAAGTCCGTAGTCTCTGCCTACCCCTCTGGGTGACTGGCGTGAGTTTTTATGTATATGTATGTTTTATTCAATTTAAATCAATGTAATAATTTATTACTTAACTTTTCATTTCATTTAAACATTTTTCACTTTTTGTGAATTCCTGCATTTGTCGTCACTTAATTTATCACTTATTAAAAAAATCAGCAAATCTTATTGTGTATGAATCTTCTTCTCTTTGTTGATCCGATCTGATTTAGATTTTGAATTAGCCGTTATAACGGCGGCGTAAGAGAGTCCATCACCCCGTCTTGTCCTGTGGGTTTCGTAAAACGCAACAATAGGAAATGCTAGAAAAATCTTACGTACAGATGGCGGTATAATCTCGCCTTTACCAAACTTAAAATAACTCAGTCCAGCGACGGTCAGCAGCGTCAAAGGTGTCAGGCGTCTGATATTGCAGTTGTCAATCTGACGGCTAAGCTTGACGATTAAGTCAAATCTTCCTTATAACAAACACCGGAGGACGAAACTCGCACAGAATTCCAGCATAAAATAACAGCTTAATGCTGCTGTTTCGTATGGTGAGTGTAGAGAACCGGAGACCCTTTTTACTGTTGACGAGGCATTCTTTCTTAGTCAGTTAGCATCTTCAGCATTTTAATTCTTAATCGAGGATAGATGTAGAATGTTTGTGGACCATTCTATAAAAATAGAGGAAATTGAGGCGGAATCAAATATTTTGTATCTATATTTAAAAAAAAATATTACGCCAAAGTTTTATTTAGTCTAAATTTGATACTTGTACATGTTTTTGTTGCTCCAAATTTATTATACTCTACCTAAACTGCACGCAAAATAGGAACATGAAACGCTTTATTAATGATGTAATAATTAAATTAAACCGCAGTCACGATAAATTGTAGGTAATGAACGGTACGTTGTGGTTGTTTTCATTTGTGAAAAATCTACAATTTTAAATATATACTCGTTCTGTTTACTCTAATGTGATTTAGTTAACTAAACGGGTATAAATAATGTAATTTTTAATATAATAAATAAATTGTAGTTATTATAAATTTATATATTATGGAAGTGGCTGGTTATAAAAGTAGAGGGAGGCCTAAAAAGATGTGACGTCATCGGACGATATGCATAAGAAGGAGTGAGTGAGTTGCATTTTGTATTTGGTGAAAATTCATTTTATATAACAGATGCTTCGTCTTTCAAAGGCATTTTAAAGTCAAGCTAGATGTCAAGTAAGACTACAGAGTTTTATTCTACAAACTCTAATATTATTACATTATTCTTATTTTATTCATTCCCTCATTGTACGCCAATCAAAGTCTCTCAAACTCATCCACATCAGGTGGGATAGTAGACAGTACTCGCTTATAATTGTAAGAAAATTGCCACGCATGTGTTTTCACTCCTGTGGAATCAAAATACCTTTATAACATTAAGACAAAATATCCCATAACCGGTAATTAAACTAGCTCTCCTGCACTGAAGTGTAGATTAATATATTTTAATTTTGCCCACATCAAAATCGAAGCGGAGGTGTAGTGCTCTATTGTCACCAAATCAAAAAATCGCGATCCACTCAACTTAACTTTGTCACTTGGACGTCAGTAGGGCGGTATGGATGTGAACAAGATATCTACTTATCACTTTGAATTTTCTTTATTAGCTTTTGATTTTAATTGCGACACTTGGTAGGCTGGTTGACAAGATTTTTATTTTGTTGTAGTTATTAGGAAGAGTACTGACCATCTCCTAGTTTAATTCTCGCCAAATCAATATTAGCCATTTAGTATTAGCCAGTAAAGAATCAAACGAAAATAACCTCACTCGTTGCAAATTATACATACCATAATTGTTTTAATTTAATGATATTAGGTTTTAAAAGAAGTAAGAGAAAACGCATTAATCATGAGGTATGATGATCCCAGTGAAAACACTAGGTGATGGAGAAACATTGTATTTACAACTCTTTCCATTAAGTTTGCAAACCTGAAATTTTAGATGGATGAGAAAATGGAGCAAACTAAATAGTAAAGTTCCATTCTTACACACATACATACCACTCCACCCCATAAATTTGCACTGAATATAGGCCTCTGTATATCTATGTACTGCAAACATCATTATCCGACTTCCAAGCGTGATAATTGTAACAAATCATTACTACAACGGGAAAGAGTCACGTTCAGCACAAACCTTTAACGGCTAGACTTATCCTATGTTACAGTTATGAAATTTTATAAACATGCTTTAGATATATTTTTAATAAAACCTTTAATATTTTGTTTGGGTACATACTATGCCGTTTAGTGGTGACGTAGTTCTTCTTGAAAACACCCCACTACCCCATACCTTTGCCGCTTCTTATTACACCACACATCCCGGTGTGTGGTGTAATAAGAAGCGGCAAAGGGAAACGAAACAGGAGAAGCATCTTTCTGGTAACAACTCAAAATAATAAAAAAAACTGTAGGTAAATCAATTGTTTTACATGTTTTGCATTTTGCATGCCTTAAGCGCATTAAAAAAATTACGTATAACATGATTATACCTAATTTTTTTTAAATAGTTTAAATACACACAAGTTTTAACTAATAACCTTTTTACTTTACTTCCAATTTTCCGATAATTTTATATCAAACTTAAATTTAAAAAAAGTTTGGAAAATCCAAAAGTGCACGACTCATAATGCTCATATGATAGTGTAAAATTAAAAAAAATGTAAATTGTAATTCTATTTGAAACGAAAATATGAACAGAAGCTTCTGGAGGTCTCGATGGGTGATTCTAGGAATCTCTGGAAAATTTTGCTAAAGTAACATATAGGAAGCACTCTAAAAATGATAATACAAAGTTACTGCAAATTGGGCCTTGCGCAGGTGATTCCGTTGATCAAGCTAATAACTACTTTAGTTGTGTGGGTAAAAACTTGGCCGATGCGATTTTCCAGCCAAACAAGAGACAATTTATGCACAATTTTTGTACAAATTCTCAGACATCATCTTTTGCTCTCTACGATACAAATATGGAAGAAGTACACTCTATTCTGATGGCTTTAAAATCTAACAGTGCATCAGCCTGGGATAACGTTCCAGCTAGTTTCCTAAAACTAGCAAGAGCAGAAGTAGTGCCAGTTCTTTGTCATTTAGTCAATCTTTGTTTTCGCAAAGATATATATCCGTCTTTGCTCAAGGAGTCCCTTGTAACACCTGTGCATAAGAGTGGAGATGAGAAGGATATCAACAACTACAGACCAATTTCGGTATTGCCGGCAATATCAAAAGTTATAGAAAAACTTATCAACAAGATGCTGATAAGTTTCCTCAATAAGTTTCACATCTTATCCAGTTCACAATTTGGCTTTCAAGCTGGGAAATCGATTGAAAACACTGTAGAAGCCCTAACTTCTGTAGTTGTTGATAATCTTGATAAAAAGACAAACTACCTCGCCGTGTTTCTTGATCTTTAAAAGGCATTTGACACCGTGTCCACCCCCATTCTGTTGCAGAAGTTAGAAAATTGTGGGATTAGAGGTGTGCCCCTTGACTTGCTTAAAAGTTACATGACTGGTTGGACTCAGAGGATAAAAATAGCTTCACATATAAGTCAAAAAACTAGTGTTACTTATGGCGTACCGCAACTATACATATTGCACGTAGTTCTGCAAAAACATATGTCCTTTAATATTGACACTAATATTTTAACTAAAAGAAGAAAAGATAGAGTCGCCACTCTAAATTACATCAAGACTAAATTTGCTCACAATCAGTACAAAAACATCTCGTCTCATTTATATAATAAAATAAATAAAACACTAGCTATATATCCTATGACTTATCGAAACTGTAAACAAAAACTCACTGAATGGCTGAAGACATTAAAATTTATTGAAGTTGAAAACCTATTAAAATTAGAATTTTGATATGAGGATATTTATGTGTAAATCACTCACTCATTACATACATACACATATCATAACCTCCATGTACTTATACATGTAACTACCACCTCTGCTCAGTGGCTTTACGCTGATCCCAACACCTTTTATGTCGTAGGGCTGTGCAGAGGGGAAACGTATGCAAAATTTAACACAACACATTACACGCACATACACTACACACATATTATACACACACTATACATTCACTACATATACACACACACTACACATACTATTTTTACTTCTCTAAATTTAGTACAAGCGGTTCTTGCTTAAGTAAATGTTATGATATGGAAGAAGGGCTTACTTCTGATACGGGCGCATTATGCGTTCAATAGAAGAAGTCTACCATGGTATATGTACTTGTAAGACCGTGTTTATGAATAAAACCTTTTTTTTATTATTTTATTATTCGTCAAAGAGCTCCAGTAGCAGTCACCGAAGTACACCTTCAAGTCACTCCGTCAAGTCCGGAGGTAAAGTCTATTCATAACTAACAAAACGAGCCCAAACTCGGCACATCTAGTTCTCCTCGTCGAGGAGTTCCAGTAGCAGTCATCAAAGTACACCTTCAAGTCTCTCTATCAAGTTCGGAGGTAAGGTCTCATTATAACCAACAAAACGAGCTCAAAATCGGCACACCTATTACTACTCGTCAAGGAGTTCCAGCAGCCAGGAGTTCCAGGTCTCCATAAAGTCCAAGACGTATAAGTATATTTATATATAAATCTTGCGTACTTTTAGCGAAACAAAATATTGTAATAAAAATATGTGATTATAAATTTAATAATAATATCTTACCTTGGTCAAATATGTATCAAATTTGGTTTTTGGAATATTTTGTATTTCTACAGCGATCGATATTTTTCAGCACGAACCGCTGTAAACAAACGACCACTTACGACGGTGGCTGAGCCCGGAGTAAAAAAGTGTTCTGTTGCCGGAAGTGAGGCAAAGTGTATTTAGTAAAATAATACAAGGCTGCTCAAATAACCGAAAATTTCGGGATTTCTCCACTGAAAAATAGTAATTATAACTAAACAAAACAAAATTAAACTGCCATTTACATTCCATGGCTTCCCACATGATAGATAAAGAGTTTGAAAAATAGATCGAGTTGAACAATTGATATTTCCAAAAGTTATCGTGTTTACCCCTCCATACAGACTTGATAAATCTACACCATAAGTCACTAAAACCACTTTTCTTATGTAAAAATAGCAATTAATCGATTTAAAAAAAAAAATAAGTTCAACAATCATTTATCTTTCTGACAATGTGCTTTTTATATCATTTATGTTCAATATGATTGCAAAAAATCATAATGCAAAAAAAAAGTACAAAGTTAAATCAAAATGTATGCTGGCAAATGTATTTTAAATCTTGATAATTCGAATACTAAGCTTAATTGGTTAGTGGTTCTCGAAACATCTTAATTTTTTTTAAAAGATCTATTTAAATATAACCCTCCTCATAATCGATTGAATAATTTAAATAGAAGAAGAAGTCAATAAAAACATTTGAATATGTTTTCTTATAATAAAGTAAGAACCAATATCTCAAGAATATAGGAATTTCTAAATGTTTAATTTTATTTATTTCTAGTTGTTTTCAAGAAGATGCTGCTGCCCAGTTTTAATTTACCTCTATCGTTTCTTATGACATCCACTATTATAGGCGGAAACGAGGGGAGGCTTTTTAAATACTATTTATTTAAAAACCTCACTTACTCAATAATATAAGAACAACTTATAACTACTAACAAGATTAACTATAAATCGTGTATTAGAGAGCTTCTCATATTAACTTTTCTTCAAAGTATCTGTTCATATCAATTAAAAACACTGAACTTGATCCATCCCGTACATTGTAGTAGGATAGAATCGCAAGCAAGGGTTGAAAGGTTACTTTGATAGTAAAATATATTAAAAAAGTAAGAACACAGTGTTTTTACTTGTTAGAAACGTGGGAGAGGGACCTTAGGACACCCACGGAATGATGTGTGGTAGTGTCTACTACTACTTACACAGTTTGGTATTAAATTAGTACACACTTTTAATTCGTTTCAATTCAAATATTTAAAAGATGTAATCCCCGAAAAATTGTAAACATTCTTTATCTCGCAGTCTGTACTTATGTAACATTTTAATTGAGTTCTAAAACGTTTCAGTAAAAGAAAATTATTTTAATAAATGATTAATTAGTTGACAGATTTAAAAAAATGGTATCGAATATTATACTATTTTTTAATAATAAAATTTAAAAAAAATATTAGTAGTTATCATTTAGTTAAATTGGTTGAAATTTAATAGCTTTAATATTTGAATTACACACACAATTACGTATTTCATTATTCCATTCGTATATTTTTCCCGAACAATTCGCCTAAAGTCCAACATAGTTATCTTTTGTTGGGTTAATACGAGTATATACAATATGTTAGGTATGTGGTACTGACACACAATCGGAAATAACTTCTGTCCAAAACGAAATGAAAAGCAGGTGCCATTTTTATTTTGTTGAAGGAAGGAACGTTCCCAAATTCACTTGAAATAAAATCTGACAGCTGCTAAACGTAGGCAACATTAATATTTTAAAAGACCAATATCCTCTTTGGTGAAATAGAATTCCAGGTGAATATATTACTTTAAATAAAAGAAATTTCATACATTTTTAATTTTTTCCATGATCAATATCATCAGCTCATCACAAGTTTACTGAGGTCACTAGGTCCTGAGCCACCTGCATCTATTGGGTGGGATTTTATAAGAAAATATTCTTTATATAATTAATAGTTGGTACGTTTGTTAGTGATCATATGACTCTTGAAAGACTAGGCCGATCGAGGTCATATTTACATAATAAACAGATTTGTTTTGATGAGCTATGCCAGGATACATAAGTAGCGCTGTAATCAAGTTACCTACTTTATATTTATGGACCAAAGTTACTCCTATTCACAATATAATATAATATTGATGAATATAATATAATATTGGTTAGGTCCCAAAAATCATAAAATCTGGATCCCATAAGTTTCATCGAATTATTTTTTTAAATTATTGGCACTGTAAATAATTTGCGGAGTAAGCGTATTATTATCAAGTCTCTGAGAAGAGCATCTGTGATAGACAAACAGGCAAACCGATAGACAACGAGATGTTGATGATGTTGGTAAAGCGAAATTAACTCGAGTAAAGCAGCGGAAAAAAGCTAGTCTGCGATGTTGTGAGCTTTGGGTAAATGAAAGACTCGCGATGACGGTTGAAACTTGAAACAAGACTAATAGACTGCCAGACTAGACTAGAATGCCATACTCGACTCGACTGGACTACCTTTATTAAGAATACTAGCTGAGCCTATTGCCACTATAGCTTATGGATCAGTTGCATTATATTCGGTAGGATGATGCAGTTGCCTTTCATTCTCATTTCCATCTTTCGCGTCTTTCGACGAGTGGATTCTAATGTACTGTTTACTATACGGCGAACGCTGCCACTACGCGAATAATAGTCAATGTTACTAATAAATAAATATTAAAATGGTAAATTTGTGGCATTGTTTTGGGGATGCCTATGTTCATTAGTGGCCTTGTGGAGGGTCTTAATGATGATGGTAATATGTTTAAATAATGTTTGTGTAATTTTTTTGTGTAACTCATTAGGTAATATGTTCTTACAATCTTTAAAATTTAAGAATGAAAAGCAACGATTTAAAAAATAGTTTCATTTTTTTTACAAATATAAAGTGACAAATGAACTTGCAGTCTAACTGATGGTAAGTGACTACTGCAGCCCATAAACACCTGCAAGCAACTTGAACAAAAAAGGCTATAGATGCGTTGTAAACTTTGAGGACTAAGATGGATGGACATAGCACTAATAAATGGAAGGAAAAACAATAAAAGACCCATCGATAACTGAAGCATGTTCTATAATGCACTTCAAAAAGGACCTTATAATCGAACCGAATAAAATCGAATCGAGAAGTGACCAAGCAGTCTAGCCCCCAAAAGGAGCACCTGTACAAAAGTATGATGCATGTGGCAACCGTCGCCCTCCTGACACATGTATAAACATGCATAAACACAAAACACATTCGAATTGAAAATCTCCTCTTGAAGTCGGTTAAAATATCGCCAAAGACTTTTAGCATTACATTGTAATCATGACATGTAAAAAAAATTGTTAGTTTTTACGTAAACAGTCCTTTGAGTAAACCTTAATACATACAGTTGCTCATTAAGCTAAAGATAAAATTATGTCGCTAAGGAACAAAGGAAATGAGTCGTCGTTTGTCTTCGTCTTATATAAATTCGATGTTATCCTTATATCAAAAGTCATCTTTTAATATTAAATTTTTAAAAAAAACGTTATTCAAATGATAATAATATCTAAAAGAGATTTATCTCAGATAACATCTAAGAAAGAGTATAGTCATCATCTTCTTCATCATAACAATTCTTCAAAAGTCGATATCTGAACATAGACCTCCCCCAAGGAAAGCCTCTAAATACGTCATGAGCCACCTGCATCCACCGACATCCATCCTGCATGATTTTATCTAGTGATGACCTAGTAATAAGTCTGTGAACTGCTACTTTTTCTGGCTACTTTGTCGCAGACTTTGAACGAGGTTTTACTTGCAGGTTCTGTATACAGGATATTTACTCTTTCCTAAGGGGTTATAGTGAGTTGGCAGACTTAACAAGTCCTCTAAATATTTTATTTTTCAGATATATCCGTTTTCATAGGTGTTCGTGAGGTTTTCCTTCACCGCAGAAAACGTGTTTTAATAACACTTAAATCGGATTAACGTTTATTTATTTCCCATGGGAGTCAAACTCCCGTATAACTCTGAGACGAAGGCGAGCGTTTAGACCCTAAGGCTCTATCACAGTCGAGTACCTCGAAACCTTCAACATATCACTGTTATGCGTCAGTTTCGTTTTCCTGCTGTTGTTTTATAATAGTGAAAAGAACACTACGGGTTTAAATTTCTTAGAAATCTTAAATGTATTATGTTGGTTCTAAGAATCAAATACACTAGTTACTTGTGGACAATCAAATCAAGCGCCTGGCCTCTGAACTTAGCTCTTGAAATTAAATTTCCGTCTAAATCTAGTAACATTTTTTTTATATAAAAGAGTTTTATTATTTCCTGCGTGCAAAGTATAGTACTGCATCAAACACTTATTTAAAAAGTAAGTAGGAATTGGCACACAAAATATTTCATCCATTCATTACAGCTTATCATATACTGCGGGACATAGCCCCCACCTCATAGATTGGCACATAGGGGACATTCTTGACATGGTTACCACCCTTGGCAGTTGGATTGGCAACCACAGTTTTTTCTTAATTATTTTGAGTATATAAGATTTTTTTTATAGAATAAGAGTGACAAACGAGCACAGTCTACCTGATGGTAAGTGGTTGCTGTGGCCCATAGACATCTACATCTATCTTCGTTTGCAAATTTAAATGCAGATGCGTTGTCAGCCGTGGGGACTAAGATAGAATGCCTCTTTTCCAGTAAAAAGGGTCTCCGGTTCTCTACACTCACCATACGAAACACAGCAGTGTTAAGCTGCTATTTTACGCTGGTATTCTGTGAGAGCGTGGTCCTTCCCCGGTCGAGCCGACCCATTCGTGCTACAACTATATTATTAATATAGCTGCAGCATGGCTCTACCACGTAACAAAAAGATGCAGCATGGCTCTACCACGTAACACTAAGATGATATGAGGTAAGTGGATTTGAAAAATATTTATGTATTCATATTTAATAAATAATGAAAGTGATACCTAGCTTAATAACAGTCATAATTAACGTTATCCACAAAACACAGCTTTGTCTTGGAATTAGCGTTAGACTGACGTGACCTAAATACGATCTCTGGACGATATTAGATTCAGGTGGACGAATGCAAAATGAAACTTGGACACACTGAGTTCATGTGCATCGTAATATACAATAATGATATATAAACAAAAGTTTATTACATTAGAACACAGCGCGATTTTTTATTGTTTATGATTTAGTCCTATCTAGAAAAGCTTGTAAAGTAAAACATTATATAAGTATAAAAAATTTTTAGATCGTTTGGGTCCGTTTCCGAGAAACCATCCATTACAGCCTATCAAAGTCCATTTCTGAACATTGACCACCCAATATATAGCCTCGTAAGGGGGATATGTGCCATAGTTGGCAAAATTGGCAGGTGAGTTGGCAACCGCAGTTTTTAATTTTCTTGTAGTTAATAGAATTTTCTCCAGAGGAAACTCTGGCGCCTCTTACGACACCCACGGGACGATATGGGTTAAATTGGTTGTAACAGACAGAACATAATAATTGTAATCCTACAGATAGATTTTCAAAAGTTGGTAAAAAAAATTAAAATTAAAAATATTTTAAAATGTTCACGAGTCGATTGGGATGATACCTGCGCTAAAATAGTCTCTAGGATACGATATAACTCATTTGAAAATTAAACAATAGTGTGCGACCGCTCGTTTACATGATTTTTTTAAAGTGTGAAATTTGAAACGTGACGTGCAAATAAATATCGCCCATGCACATATATCGGCAAATCTAATATATCGCCGATATATCTGCATCAGTATCAGTATCGGTTGCATTCCTACTTGTTGTCACAAGTAGGAATGCAACCGATACTGATATTGAATAGTAGATATTTGAAAGTTATAATCTTACTCGTATTTGGCAAGAATAGAATATAATATAATAATTTATATATAGCCCCTAATTATATATAGACACTTACCCCCGGACCGCGAAAGTGAACAGACGCGTCCTCCGTGATTGTTGTTTTTATAAATAAAATAATTCTTCAAAAAGTTTCTCAAAAATAAACTAAAAATCCGTGCATGTGCCAGGGCAACATACTCGTAACGTAGTACCATCCTGCTTCATTGAAGAGGTAAGCCACGCCCTTTGTATACTGCCAGCGTGTATACATTAGCTGCATAATTTTTGGCTCCACCCACCGCTTTTGCTCAAAAAGCGCCTGCTATTATAAAATAGCTAATCTGCAGAAAATTATTGCTTTGCTCAACATATTTAAATATCAACATGCTTCGTTCACCTAATAAAGCGGGATCAGACTCCGATATCTCCAAACCACCGAAAACCCCTTCTTTGTTTGCGGTTTCAAGACAAAAAAGACGTCACGATGAACTCTCAAGGGATGATCTTATTTCGTTCAAGGAAGAAGACAACAAACTATCTAAAATGGAAAATTGTCTTACAAATATCAAGAAGATAAATACAGACATAGAAAGTCACTTGAATTTATACCCCTGAAATATGAGGATATGCAAAAGAAAATAATAACGCTAGTAAAACAGTGTAAAGATAACCATAAATACATTATGTCTCTGGAAGAAAAAGTTGAGGAACTCTATCAAAACAGCAGAAGAAATGGCATAGAGATACGTAATATTCCTGAAAAAGAAAAAGAAAACAGAGATGATTTAACGCAATTAGTGATGCACGTCTCAAAAACATTAAATATTAATTTACAATCGTATGATGTTAAGGATATGTTTCGTGGTCCCGGAAAAAATGGTTCCATCAGACCTCTAATTGTTGAATTAGCAAATATCTCACAAAAGCAGACAATACTTAGCTCTGTGAAATCCTTTAATAAGAACAACCCTTGTAAAAAACTTAATGTGTCACATTTTGGTATAAATACTAGTGCTGCTCCAGTGTTCGTATCCGAATACCTCACCGCTAGTACGAAGAAAATACATATACTACTTGGCTCGCCAGTATTCAAAAGAAAAAATGTACAAGTTTTGCTGGACTACAAACGGAAGTTTTCATACGAAAATAAGACGGATCACCTGCGATATTAATAAGAAATGAAGCCCAATTCGAGGATCTAAGATGTGAGTGACTAGATATTGCTTCATTGTGCCTTAAAATTCATTTTAACTATTCCTTACGTTACTTCATGTTAATTTTAAGATTTATTTCTTCGTTTTTCTTATTAATAATTATAAGTTTAGTTTTAAAATTTAGGTTCTCAACACAAACACTACACATACTTACAAACCAACAAATAAAACATACTATACACAAATACTTACACTCACTCATCAGACTTGTGCTTATTCCTACACTATTCACAATTAAACATTTCATAAAAACTTCATTATTCCTGATCATCATTCATCATAATCAACATAATATGCTTAATTGCGCTATAAGATCTTGTTTTGAATTATTGCACGTCAAACGCTGTACTAACCATTACAAAACGAATGCCCGTAAACTAGAACTTAAAAATACCTCATTTGTTACATTTCTTGCTTATGTTATTAAGTACACCCATTCAATACAGTCTATTGTTCAAATAAACAGTACAATCTTATTCTCTTACATACACAAATTATACGTCTCAAATGTTTATAATAAAAATGGCGAATAATATTAACTCATGCATCGACAATATAGACCAGTGCACATTATGTGAAACCTATTATTGTACTCCGGAAGAAGCCACTAATTACATTAATCCTAAAAATACTAAATCAAAATATAAGATCGATAAATTGCAACTTTCTTAGTCTACAGACCTTACTTGACCGAATCTCATTTGATTGCGATGTGTTGGTTTTAACAGAGTGCTGGTTGCCCTGCTCAAGTAATCATAATATTCCTTATATACAGCACTACACTATGTACAAAACTTGTAAACATCAAAATCAAAGTGATGGGGTAATTATTTACATTAAATCATGTTTGTTGGTAAATATTGAAGAAATAAATTTTAATAATGCGGCGTCTGGGCTAATCGCTACGATTGATTCGGATACAGCGCTTATATGCATTTATCGATCACCATCAAATGAAAACATAAACGAGTTTCTTTCGATACTCAACGCTACACTTACACCGCTTTCCAAATGTAAGACAGTCATAATAACTGGAGATATAAATCTAGATTTAAAATCTTCTTCCTTAGATACTCGCAGCCATGAATATCTTAATTGTCTCGCATATCATAGTCTTCTTCCTGCTCACACCCTCCCAATTATAGGAGAAAACTGCATTGATCACTTTATCTTGCGCACTAAATACATGGCTGTAGCTTTGGTTTACGACACCACTGTCACTGACCATTATTCCTCTGTTTTGGGCATCAAAAATGAATAACAAAATAATGTAATTTCCACTATTTCAAAAATTGACTTTGCCAACCTTGACAAAACAGTCGAAAAACTTAACACCTATTTATTCCATGTTAGATCCTAATACCGCAATTGAAGATTAAAATTTTTTCGGATGCAATAGCTGAAAACTTATCACTTAAAAAAATATCGTCCAGAAATAGAATACTTAAACCGTGCATGACACCAGGCTTATTAAGGTGTATAAGAATAGAGATTCAATGCATAGAAAATTAAAAAAGTCTCCTAATAACTTAACGCTCTCTATCACTTATAAGCGGTATAGAAACTTCTGCACTAAAATTTTAAAGAAAGCAAAAAGAGACTATGATGCTCAAGAAATAAGGAAAGCAGGTAAAAACCCTAAAGCACTTTGGGATACTATCAAAAAAATAACAAATACATACCACAATAAACAAGTATCATGTCAGTTAGTTACACAAGCAATGTCTCTAAAGCAATCATGCAATAATGTTAACAAATTTTTTTTGGTGTTGGAAAGGAGCTTGCGGACAAATCAAATCTAATAATTTACATAAGATTACTTCATCATAATCTTTTACATGTATTTCTTCTTTTGTTCTTGAAAAACCTAATACCGATGAAATAATTTCAATAATAAAAAGTTTAAAGTCAAATGTTGCTACCGGTTGGGATGGCATATCTCCCACTATACTAAAAAGATACTCTACTACGCTAGCACCTGTGCTAAGTCATATATTCAATCTTTGTTTTGAAAATTCTCTTTTTCCAAATTCTTTAAAAAGTCTATAATACATCCCATCTTCAAGGGTGGTGACGGGATTTTTGTTACTAATTACCGCCCTATTGCTATTCTACCTGCCTTATCTAAAGTCCTAGAATGCTTAGTGAACAATAGACTAGTCCATTATCTTGAACACTTTAAATTAATTTCACCTCAACAATTCGGATTTCGTAAAAATAAATCAACTTCTGATGCAGTTCATGAATTAATAAATTTTATAGTCAGTAATCTAAATAGTCATAAGAAGGTCCTAACAATATTTCTAGATCTAGCAAAAGCCTTTGACACAGTTCCTGTTTCCACTCTTTTAGCCAAGTTAGAAAAAATGGGTGTCAGAGGTTTACAGTTAGACTTTTTCAGAAGTTATCTTACAAATCGCTCTCAAATGGTTCCTATAGTGTCCCCCAGGGAAGTATTCTTGGCCCGACTCTATTTCTTGCTTTCATTAATGACTTGTGCAGTCTTCACATTGATAACGCAAAAATCGTCTCTTTTGCAGACGACGCAGCTATTACTTTCTATGCAACATCTTGGAAAGATCTTGAAAGTAAATCACAACGCAGTTTCAATCAAATATATAATTGGCTTTTATCTCACACTCTTACTTTTAATACTTCCAAAACAAAATTTATAACTTTCTCTATCAGACCCACCTCGCAATGAAATATTCCCATCAAGTTGAAAGCTCACTCTTGTTCTCTTCAGTCTTCCTCTTGTCTGTGTCCACAGATAATTTCTGTAGATAATATAAAGTATCTCGGTATTAAACTAGATAAACACCTTAATTTTAAAATGCATATAAATCTCTTAACATGTAAGGTTCGCAAATTAATATATGTTTTAAAACACTGCGATATGTCGCCAATTCCATAATTATACGCAAAGTTTATTACGCTTTATGTCAGTCTATAATCACGTATTGCATTTCTTGCTGGGGTGATGTTGCAAGAAAAATATTAAAACCACTTGAAGTTGCGCAAAGAGCTATCTTAAAGGTTGCTACTTTAAACCAATGTTATTTCCTACTGTTCAACTATATCAAAATTGCGCTATTCTTAATGTTTTTGAATGATTTAAGTTACAACAACAGTAAATTTTTGTGTTTCAATTGATAAAAAAGGAAAAACAAAATACCTCTACGCGAACAATTTATAACGGTCAAGATTTCAAATAAAATCTACCTTCTGAGATATTTAGCTTTTTTATAGATAGTTAATTGCATGTATGTATATTAATAAAAAAATCTATTATTTCTAAATGTTATATCAATATAATTGTATAAAAAAATGAAGAAAGACGCTATAATATTTATACAAAACAAAATTTTGAAAATGAGGTTCAAAAACGCGCGTCTAAACTGTTTATGGTTGAATTTTTAGCAAATGTTTGCGAGTGAAAAAGTAGAATTATTATAATGATTACATGCATAATTTCGGTCCGTTTTAGGAAGAGCATGTTATATAGATTATGAGAACATAAAATAAAATAAAAACTTACACTTTTTCATTCATAAAACCAAATTTATTGGCAGTAAATACACTTTTTCATGGTCCCTTAGAAATAAAGAGCTATACAAAACTAAATAAACATATAAATGTCATTGTTATTGTTTCTATTCATCTACAATCTTATCGGCTTTCAAAAACTGTAACTCAAACTTCTTAAACTTAAACAAAGAAAAGTGACAAAAAAAAGGTTGACTAAGTGCCGCGCGCCGTGATTATGTCAAGAGCCCCCGGTACACAGGGCCATTTTTTGTTTTAGCGAGCGCGGTACCTGAACTTTATACTGCACACAGTATTACTTCAGCATGTTAAGACTCCTTTCATTGAAATTACAAAACGTCGTAAAGACAAAGTTTGCACACTTCCACTAGTCAATTTTTCATTTATAAGAAGATTTTTTTATTACCTAGGTTCTTTACTTTATAACAAAATGAATGCGAAAATAGAGATTTATGAAATGTCAACATTTAATTGTAAAACTGCTGTCCGCTCTTTCCTACTAAATAAGTCATATGATGATACGGAGCATTGTTACATATTTATTTTATAAAATTTTCTACTTAATACATACACATGCACGAGCACACACACATACACATACACACACACACACACACGGACATCACTTTATTGTCTTTTTAAAATTTTATTTCTTTTCCTGCAAAAATGTAAATTAATTTAAACAATACAACTACGTATTCCTAATCAAAAGGGGGGATAGGTCTGTATCTCCTAAATACAGGTTACTATGTAACCTAGCTAGGAGACTCAGGATTCTACCCATTTCAAATTGGTTCTCATGATGTATTGTATATATTTGTAAAAAGTATGTAAACTATAAAAATGTCAATAAAGAATTATTATTATTATTATTATAATTTTTGTTAAATATAGATTTTTACGTAATACTTATTGAAAGTATTTTTTTATTTACCACTGTTTCGGAAAATACCTCTGTTCTGGGAAGAACCAGCAAGAAACTTGTCATTTTTATCTACATGAATGAAAATAATAATTATTTATAATTCCTTAATATTTTAATAACACTTTTTGTACAATTTTTCTTTAATAAAACTTTTAAACTTGATGATCGAAAAGCTTTGAACATTTTCTGGGATTTTGTTGTAACAGCGTATACATTGCCCATGCCAGTGTATACATAAATAAATTACTAATTATTTGAAGTAAAAATCAAGTTCTACATAATCATCATAAGCGGGATATTATAGTGCTTAGTGCCATGAGTACAAAAATTAAAAAGTTCTTCAACAACTAACAGTGTTTGGTGTACACACAACCGAAATACACTACTGTGAGATATTGTGGTTGCTAGCACTTAGTATTCAAGATTGCTCAATGAATAACAATAGTTGTTTGAGCATCTTTTCATTTACGTTTTTATGCACAAAATTAATTTACTACGAGTTTAAATTTCACATAAAAGAAACGCTTGTTGGATCGTAAACTGAAGTTCTCATTTTAAAACTTTAGTTCATTTCAATGTGGTTTGAATATAGGGTCTTTAAGGTTAAACAGTACGTCTATTAAATCATCCAAAATATCTAAATGACGTAATTGGAGCTGTAAGGGAGTGTAAAGGGAGAAGATAACTCACAAAATCTGCTCATCTGCCTCGTATTTTAAATTGTTGCGGATCCAAGTTTTTCAACACTAATCATTCTTTATAGATGTTTACTATATAGAATGTTAATAAGTCAAAATATGACTTCACTTTATACAGTTTTGATATAGTTTAGGTTGGACTACACGTAAGGAATGTCATAGAAGAGTTTTGATGGAAGTTGTAAAAGAAATGGCTATCCCATCACTATCACAAACCCAATATCCTATCAGTCACCTTTTATGACATGCTAGGCAAGTTAAACAGTTGTCACATTCTTTTTATATTAACACAGAATTGAAGAGAATTCATTGCCCGGTATCGGCCCATAGAAGTTGTTATAAGAGGTGACTATAGAAAATACCAGTCGTAAGGAGATTTGCGTCAAAGGTACTAGACACCTGGTACCGTAATTATCAACCCGTCTGCCAAACGGGGTGATTATTATAATGTAAAAGGGAAAACACCTCGGTATAAACAGGTCAGGTCCAGCAGTAGACTGTTATCTCCTGATAAAGTAAAGAAGTATATTAATAATATCATAAATATATAGAGTTATTAAAATAAAAATTAAAGGAACCCTTCGGACTTTGTCATCCACTTTAGCCAGTGTCAAAGTGCTTTTTGGTTGCTAATCAGGGGCCATGATAAAGTTATTTTTTTGTATACGTGTAACAATTATTTTAACATTTTAAAATATTGTTGACAGAAATATTTTACAGGTTTAAATTTCCTTTGCTTTAAATAAGGATCGCTTACGGATTTGTAAAATACGGTATTCAATGAAACTAGAGTTAGAGATAACAGCTCATTTAGCTGTGGTTTTTATTTAAAATTTTATTAAGCACGTTTCTCTAACAAATCGATGCGATCCAAATTGATATTTTAACATCACAAAATTTCAGTTCATTTAAAATTATTTTTTATTATTTAAAATTATTAACCGTGTAGTGGCGGCGTAAGAATATCCACTATCGAATTTCGTCCTGTGGGTGTGGTAAGAGGTGATAGGAGGAAACTGAAACAGAAAATGGGCAGCAGGATCTTCCTAATATCAACTCAAAATTACAACAAGTGGTAAATTTAAAATTTTGTACAACCGACTTCAATATAAATAAAATGAGAACATTATCAATGTAGTCGAATTATATAAGTCAAATGAATACGCATTATTAAGGATAACTCAAAAACTCCAGGATCTTGATCAAATTTATATGAAACCACATGAGAAGCACCAGCTTTCAAATTAAAAAAGAAACATAAAAATCGATTCACCTAAAAAAGTTCCAAGGTAACACACATAAACTATGAATACACAAAAATATGGTCGAATTGAGAATCTCCTCCTTTTACTGAAGTCATTTAAAAACTACGGTCGCCTACCCACCTACCAAGCCTGGCAACTAAGGCAATATCTAATGCACGTGAGCCAGCCTATTGGGGAGGTCTATGTTAAGCAGTGGAATTTTATAAGCTATAATGAAATGGTAATGTGTCAAATCAGATCAGATCTCCTTCCTAACAAATTTTGCCTTCCAGCAGCAATCAATCTACAGTGAGTTTTGGTTTGAAGAATATTGAGAGCCATTACAACAGTTAACATTATAAACAGTTGAGTTATGTAGCTTCTAACAATCTACTTAAACAGATTTATATTTCCCTAATCCAATCTATTATCACTTATTGCATTAATGTCTGGGGTGGAGCAGCGAAAACTACATTTCTAGAAGTGGAACGGTCACAAAGATTACTTTTAAAAGTCATGCATTTTAAACCTTTCCTTTTTTCAACTACCAATTTGTATCAAATGTGTGACTTGCTAACAGTAAGAAAATTATGTATTCTACATTCTATTCTAAAATTTCATAAAACCTTAGTATATGATCATAACACTCAAAATAAAAGAAGAAAGGATATAGTCGTAATTACTAAAAAAGTAAATTCTGCTTTTGCAAGGCGTCTCAAGCAATATGCAGCTCAAGTTAAAATCTAATATAATAGAATAATAAATAATAGATATCTATCAAAATACAGCGTAAAAATAAATTAATTATTTGGCTTAAAACCTTAAATTATGAAGAAATTGAGGATTTACTAAATTAAATTATTTGATAAAGAGTGCACATACACACATAAACACACACACACACACAAATACACACACGCGCGCGCGCTAAACCTACTCAAACAAAAAAAAAACTTTATGACAAATTATTTATTATTAAGATTATTTTTTTCATTATTTAAGAAGTAATAAATTATTGGTAATAAATTTATAATATAAGGCTATGGTAGCGTGTGGCCTTCTGGCACAAGTATTTTAAATACTTAAAAGGAGGTCTCAACTATAACACTGTATCAATTTACAATGTACTTATTACCCAATAAATATTATTATATACTTTTTGAACTAAGCCCTCACATAAAACGCATCTGTCACCTCTAACTTTTCATGCTGGTTTCCATTATATGTTTCTTTTACCGCCGAACTCATAAATCAGCACCTATTCTTTAGTACCTACTGAGAGAAATCGAATTGAGAGAAATACGAAATTAATATTGAGAGAATACGAAATTTAATGCTACCGCTTCTACACCAAGCTACCCTGGCACTGATAAAGAAATTCAAATTACGAGTATCTGTTAAAGAGCCAATAAACTAGTTACAAAATGAAATTCTAAAAGAAGCGAAACATATCATCCAAATATAATCGAATGTGATTATTATTTATAACCGTCGTTGTGTACTATTTTTCCGCAATAAAATATTCAGTTGTCGGCCGCATCGCGACTATTTATTGCACTGCTATCAGAATAAAATCGAATTCGTTCTATTTTATCGCTTTGTAATTAGTTATCTACGTATCTATAAGTAGGTGAATACTTCTTTGCTTGCCCCTTAAGCGTTCCCTTCATCCGATTACGATAAAACTTTGGTGAGTGTGGCTGGCGTCCGCGAAGGTTTCTGACAAGAAATTAATATTTTTTTTATTTCTTTTTTAAGCGATCCTCTACCGCTCATTGGCAGCGAATTTGCAAAAGCTATACTATTATAGTCATCTAGCGATGATAACTATACCTAACAGATTAATTTTTTTAGCAATACGCACCATAAGAACCACAATAACATTATGAGGGCATGGTTTTCCACTTTCTGAAACGAAAAACATCTAAATTTCAATAGAGAAGACGGCTGGACTACCATCTGCTTGAATGAAATGTTTTAGTGGTAAGTCGATACAGGCACAGTAAATATATAGACGCAGGTAAAGAATTCCCTAGTGCGTAGTGCACAATAAAAATATTTTTATTATAGTAGCAACTTATATACGTCCTGCTGCTGGACATAGTCCTCTCACTTTTAAAGAATATTGAAGAATTGAAGGCTACTCAATTAGAAAGTGCTACCCCAATTCCTGTTGGCAAACTTTACATGCCTTCATATTTTATTTGAGGCTAACGTTTCTCCTCACCACCAAGCATGTGACAAATCAGCACTTCAATTTTTACTTCATCGCCAAGTAGGTGATAAATCAATACTTGATTAACAACTTAATTAATACTTGTAGAGTTCGTACTTTGTTTATAGTGAAATTTAAGATAAGCAGCTGTAGCCGCCTAAATTTACATATACCACCACCATGCGCGTACTTCCTGTAAATTGTGGAGAAGTTGGCCAAAGCTTATTAGAATGATACTTTATCAATTTTGCAATGTTGAAAATCGTACGTTTAGTTTTACCTATACGCTTTCCGCTCAGTGCAACAGATTTCCAAATTCAAGTTCACTAAACATGTTCGCATAATTATTTTATAGCCCCGAAACACATTCAACACTTAATAAGAATCAAGGATGTTATAGTTTTAAACTTTAAATTAAAAGGCAAAGGTTATACTGATATACGGACTTGTTACATTTTATGTTTTCTTCTTGTTTTATTTTATTCTCCTTTGTATTTTTTTTTTGCGTTTCGTTTGTACTTTATTCGTAATACATTTTTGGTTAATTGTTTTGAATATACTAATATAAAAAGTTATTATTTTTGATTGAGAGACCAAGATACGAAGCTAACTCGGCTGGGCAGCCTTCAGGAGATTACGACACTTCTTCTCGTCACGTATACCAAAATTTGAAAACAACAGAAAACAACCAGTGCGTGTCGCCAGTGACGATGTATTGATCTGTGATACTGCTGATAAAACTGCTGCTGGAAACTTGAGGTCGCGCGAGCTATGGCTGGGGCTATCTATGCTCGGAATTTCTCTGCGTGATAAATTTCGTAATTAAAGTTGGAAAAATTTACTTTGCCAATGTCCGCTCAATAAATTAAAATGTGTCTTACCTATTTTGAAGAGCACCTCCGCCCTCCTCAATTCCGTGCACTATCCCGCCACCACTAATCCCAGTACCACTACTCCCACCACCACTACACTAGGAAAGACACACCACCGACGACAATACGACACGTGTTTCGCCTCTAAACGAGGCATCTTCAGGTGTAGTAAGTAGACTCTACGGTGGCTGACCGCTAAGTGACGGCGAGCTTAAAACAGCTGTTATTTATAAGACTCGGCGACGCAACCGCTCTCAATTACGTAGCGAGCGACCGCGTCATGCGATAAAACATGCGACCAATCACCACCTGACGTACGCAGCCGCCTGCTATTAAATCAAGTTTATAAACAAAATTGTTTTGTTTCGTTTACGTGGGTCAGACTGGTCGCAATTTCGAGACACGTTACAAAGAGCATTTAGTCGCGTACATGAATTGCAATCCTGATAAATTCCACTTCGCTAAACATCTCTTGGACACTGGACACAACCTAACCAACGACCACTCCTTTAAAGTCTTACATACTTGTAACAAAGGGCTGCGACTGTGTGCGCTGGAGCAGTTGGAGATATTAAAAATAAAAATAGTAATGTTGCACTGCTGAATGAATAAACAAATGTTTCTAACTCACCTCTCTTAAACAACTTTAAACCTGCTCTCTAATAACGGACAGCCTCGCAATATGGTCGTTCGTCAACGTCACGGTGATCAGCGATTGGTTGCGTGGTTGGAAGGTAGGCGTGCGTTCGCAGCGGTTTGTTATTAATTTAATAACAGGCGGCTGCGTACGTTAGGTGGTGATTGGTTGCATTTTTTCGCATGACGTGGTCGCTCGCTACTTAAGTGGGGAGCGGTTGCGTCGGCGAGTCTTATAAATAGCAGCTGTTTTTGGCCTGCCGCTCACTTAGCGGTCAGCCACCGTAGAGTCTACTACACCTGAAGATGCCTCGTAGAGATGAAACACGTGTCGTATTGTCGTCGGTGGTGTGTCTTTCTTAGTGTAGTGGTGGTGGGAGTAGTCGTGCTGGGATTAGTGGTGGCGGGGTAGTGCACGCAATTGAGGGAGGGCGGGAGGTGCTCTTCAAACTAGATAAGACACATCATTTCATTTTATTGAGCCGATATTGGCAAAGTAAATTTTCCAACTTTAATATAATGGATTTCCGCAAAGTAACGCCTGATTCAATTAATAAGACTTCCATTTCCATGTAATGACGATATCTATAGTACAACCAGAGTAAACAACATAGCCTATCGGATAAGTACACTGAAGTACCGACAACTGATAAGTAAGCAAAGGCGACGACCTAGTAAGAGATGCCAGGAAGTCAATGGATGCAGGTGGCACAAGACTTTACAATCTGGCATTCCTTTGAAGAGGTCAATATTAAGCGGTGGGCTTGTGATGGGCTGTAGATGATGATTATGAAAAATATTAAAAAGTTTAGATGTTATATCGCCCGTCATGATTAATTTAATTTTAATTTTCCGTGTTTTTCATGTCATAATGTCTTTGCAGTGGTGAATAAAGAATAATAATAAATAAAAATAAAATAAATTTCTTTCTTTCAAAAATGCGATTAAGATGAATGCGTCACTAGTAAAAAGGTATTTACTATACTAGATCTCGTCACTCGATATAAACATTATACTGCTGTTTTCGCTAGTATTTTGTGAGAGCGTAGTAATCCCCTGGTCGAACTGACCTATTCGCACTGTACTATAGAAACAGCTAAAGCCTCTCTCTCCTGCGTAAAAGAAAAGAAAATGAAGGTCTACATTGTGTAAATGTATCTTGGAAACAGCAACAACTTTTATTGGATTCTTGTGTGTAGTGTGTAGTAAATTTTGAATCATAAATATTGCATTGAATACATCAATACAATGTTTGCCGTATAGAATTATCTATTTTATATTACGTACCATACTTTTTAACCATTCATTCATTTATGGCAGTATATCAAAGTTCACTGTGAACATAGTTGTGCCCATCTCCTGTTTCATTTCCCTTTATCGCCTCTTATGACACCTGCGGTGTGATATGGGGTGGTAGATTCTCTTACATGACGTGCATACTATATTCGACATATTCTAAAATCAAATTAATCCCAAGAAATTGGCATTATTAATAAAACAATGAAATTAAACGGACCCAAGTTCTTAATCATACGTATCCTTTTCAATTTTCAACAAACAGACGTGTGTGTATTGTCAATGATATCCACGAAATCTAGGTGCTTTTTATTGTAATAGGGATGAAAATGAGTATACAATCCAACTGATGGCAAGTGAATGCTAACCCTCATAAGCACCTACCTACATTTATTCTCGATTATATACTTTACCACATGACGATATTCCACAAATAACATGAACATTTCGTCTACACGCGTCTTACTTTTTTTATAGGATAGGGGTGACAAACAGCACCCAGTTCACCTGATGGTAAGTAGTTACTGTGGCCCATAGCCATCTAAACCTATCCTCGACTACGAATCAAAATGCAGATGCTTTGTCACGTGAGGACTAAGAGAATGCCTCGTTTCCAGTAAAAGGGTCTCGGTTCTCTACACACACCATACGAAACACAGCAGCATTAAGCTGCTATTTTATGCTGGTATTCTGTGAGAGCTTGGTCTTTCCCCAGTCGAGCCGACCCATTCGTGCTACAACTATACTACTAATATAGCTGCAACATGGCTATACCAAGTATACTTGTGTGCTTTCAGTTTATAATTATAATTATTTCACTAGATTAGTCTAGTAATTTCTAGTAAGACAGTTAGTCATCAACATCAACATCATCATTATTACAGCCCTTCACAATTACATTGCTGAACATAGACCTCCTCCAGAAATGCCACAAAGCACGATCCTGGTCACCTGCACCCATCGATTTCCTGCATGACTTACCAGGTCGTAAATCCATCTAGTGGGGGTCGCCCACACTTCGCCTACCGATACAAGGCTGCCACTCGAGAACCTTTTTCCCCATCGGTTGTCGGTTCTTCGAGCTATATGGCCAGCCATTTCCACTTCAGCTTATTAATCCGTTGGGCTATGTCGGTCACTCTAGTTCTCATTTCTTAGTTTATCACGCAGAGAAACCCCGAGCATAGCCCTTTCCATAGCTCGCTGAGCGACATTGAGCGTCCTCATATGGCCAGCAGTGAAGGACCACGTCTCAGATCCATAAGTCATCACTGGCAACACGCACTGGTTGTAAAATCTATTTTTCAGATTTTGAGGTATACCTTACGAGAAGATGTGTCGTAATTTCCCGAACGTTGCCTAGCCGAGTTGAATCCGTCGATTAGACAGAAGATAGTTAGTAGCCGCTGTCATACAACAATATTACGGTATATTGCTATATCCCTGCGGATAAAATTATATCACGGCTTCAGCCATCTTACTGTGACAGTTATATTAATTTTAAAGAGATAATAAAATAAGGTACCATTTTGTTTTATATACCAGTCATCATTTCTGGAACTTGAAATATCAGTTTCCTTAACATAGATCATTACTTAAGCTTTAAATAAAGTTTATTTTTGAAATGAACATTAAAGATACCTGGCAAAAGTAGGTCGCCTTGTCAGCAATATTCTTTTGCAAAATATGAGTCATTGCTGTAGTATTGTTAGATTCAAATAAACTCTAAGCTGTTTTCCTTTTATTATATTCAAATACATATAACAAACAAAAGCTTTAAAAGAGCGTTCAAGCGTAATCACCACTCTGAACCCATGAACTACAATATATTTGACTTTAATTGTTATTGTTTCTTTCCATTAGATACCAAATGTTCTCAATTTCCAAAATTTTGTATTATGTAATTTTAATATAGTAGTAATCTTTTCAATGATTTGTTGGGTAATTTTGTTAATTATATGTTGTTTATTTATGAAAACCAATTAATAACTTAGTGTAAAACCACATTTCCTAGTAGATTTTAATATCATATGGAATGAAAATAAATGCAATGGACAAGAATTTATGGGTGCGAAAGCAACGAGTTAATCATATTCATATCAACCCTTGTTTTATTGTCTTATATTCACCGTGTAGTAGCGGTGTAAGGATATACACTACACCATGTTGTCCCGTGGGTGTTGTAAAGTTGACAGAGTGAAACAAACCAGAAAGCAACAGCGTCTTTCTAATAACAATAATAAAAATAAAAACTGGGTTTAACCCGCCAAGCAAGCGTGGCAACTTCGGCAAATATGGGGGATTTTTCCTATGTGGTAATCTATGGGAGGACTCTGTTCACAGGTGAACCTTTAATATGCGCAGTAACAGTTATTTCATTGTCTTATATTAAAATGTCTATAAATGATAGTTTAATATTTTAATGTTTATTATACTAATTATTGATGAAAATAAATTCCAGAAACTTTCATGGCTTTGAATATAATAAAATAACCAGGTCAGTGACGAAAATGCGAGTAGCTTGGTACTGCGATTGAAGATCCGCCTGTCAATCGTGGAGATTTTAGAAAACCCTCCCCAGGAAGGGCCCATGTCCAGTAATTACTGTTAAATTTAACAGGCTGATGAAAATGAAGATCATGAATAAAAAGATAGAAAAGAAAAGATAGTGTATAATTCGCAATATTAGCGCAGGAACGCTAGCGGCTGGCCGTGATGCGGCATGCCGTTGCGCGCAGGCCGCACTTCGATTTTTATATGAGTCTGCATCAACGCACTGACTTGTGGCCAGCCGTCAACCGCACCGGTTGAATGATGCGGCGCGCCGCAACCCTCGACGCACTCGGCGCGGTTAGCAGCAAAGCCAGGCATGTTAATTCGCTTAAAGAAAACTCGATATCCGATTCGATTTAAATTGAACATACGAGTACTAGAATCAATATAATAAATAAATAACTGCAGCAACTTCTTCGATGTCCATTATGTCCAATATTTTCGAAGCACTGACGATTGCGGTGACTGCAATAGAATCGAGACGATGCGGTTAGCCGGAATACGGCGTGCCGTTGCGGCAGACCGTATACATACTGCAGCCTGCCGCAACGGCACGCCGCATCACGGCCCGCCACTAGTGCGTTCTTGGCTTTAAAGAGAAAATATAATTTTAACACTACTTAGTGTGTTAAAATTATGTCTGCTTGTATAGTATACTGATTATTGATGTAAAATAAATCCAGAAACTTCTCATGGCTTCGAATAAACGATGGGATAGCACCGTATGCCAGCCGTAAAATAACCAGGTCAGTGTCAAAGATGCGAGTAGCTTGGTACTGCGATTGAAGATCCGCCTGTCAAGCATGGTGATTTTGGAAAACCCTCCCAACGGAAGGGCCCATGTCCAGTACTTTAACAGGCTGATGAAATGAAGATGATGAATACATAATTAATAAAAAAAGATAGAAAAATACAAATTCACAATATTAGGTTGTCACAAGCAGACATATTTTAATACCACAGTATAAGGCTGAATATTCGTTCGGAAAATCCTCCACCGGAGGGAAGGAGAATGGGATCCTAGTAACCTTTCTCTGGACGATTTGGACTTTTGGCGGGTTTACCGAATATTCGTATTAGCTAAATTACCAAATGTTTGGTATAGTGAGACTAAAGTTTACTGTATTGAGTTACTGCAACGTCTTACATAGTTGTGCCCATCTCCTGTTTCATTTCCCTTTGTCGCCTCTTACGACACCTACGGTGTGATATGGGGTGGTGGATTCTCTTACATGACGTGCATACTATATTCGACATAATATTCTAAAATCAAATTCATCCCACAAAATTGGCATTATTAATAAAACAATGAAATAAAAATGGACCCAAGTTTTTAATCATACGTATCCTTTTCAATTTTCAACAAACAGACGTAGTGTGTATTGTCAATGATATCCACGAAATCTAGGTGCTTTTTTATTGTAATAAGGATGACAAATCAGTATACAATCCAACTGATGGCAAGTGGATGCTAACCCTCATAAGCACCTACAGTTATTCTCGATTATATTCCGTAACCTTCACCATATGACGATATTCCACAAATAACATCAACATAGGGGTGACAAACGAGCACCCAGTTCACCTGATGGTAAGTAGTTACTGTGGCCCATAGCCATCTACATCCTCGACTACGAATCAAAATGCAGATGCTTTGTCACCCATGAGGACTAAGAGGAATGCCTCGTTTCCAGTAAAAGGGGTCTCCGGTTCTCTACACACACCATACGAAACACAGCAGCATTAAGCTGCTATTTTATGCTGGTATTCTGTGAGAGCTTGGTCTTTCCCCGGTCAAATATAGCTGCAACATGGCTATACCAAGTATACTTGTGTGCTTTCAGTTTATAATTATAATTATTTCACTAGATTAGTCTAGTAATTTCTAGTAAGACAGTCATCGTCATCAACATCATCATCATTACAGCCCTTCACAAGTACACTGCTGAACATATGCCTCAATCAATCATAATATAATTTTTAACACTACTTCTAGTGTTAAAAATTATGTCTGCTTGTATAATATACTGGTTATTGATGTAAAAATAAATTCCAGAAACTTCTCATGGCTTTGAATAAACGGTGGGATAGCACCTAGTTTATGCCAGCCGTAAAATAACCAGGTCTCGGTGTCAAAGATGCGAGTAGTTTGGTACTGCGATTGAAGATCCGCCTGTCAAGCATGGTGATTTTGGAAAACCGTCCCTACAAGGGAAGGGACCATGTCCAGTACTTTAACAGGCTGATGAAAATGAAGATGATGAATACATAATTAATAAAAAGATAGAAAATGTATAAATTCACAATGTTAGGTTGTCATAAGCAGACATAATTTTTAACACTAGAAGCTGTAAGGTTAGGCTGAATATTCCTTCGGAAAATCCTCCACCGGAGGCACAAGGAGAATGGGTTCCTAGTTACCTTTTCTCTGGATAACCCATCGGCGGAGGTTCTCCGGGCGGCAGGCGGCAGAGTCGTCCTTTGCTTTAAGATGATAACTTTTAAGGTCAGGGGAGGCTCTGACGCAGCAATGGAGCCTGTACCGCCCCAACTCCTATCCCCCCAGCCCTCCATCTCGAGGGGTGAGACTGGAACGTTATCAGCGAGAGTGACTGTGACCCAAGGCGCTGTTCTCGCCTCGGTCGGAGGGCCTCCGCTGGTGTCGGCTAGGGGTAAGGGGAAGGGAGGTGGGAGTGGTGGACCAAAAGGTATGGCGGGGGTCAAGAGCGCCAGTAAAGGACGTCTTCCTCCTAAGTAGGCGAAAACGACCGTTGCCCCCCACCACGCCTATAAATGGCTAACCCCAAGAGTAAGACGAGGGTTCTCCAGGCAGATCTTCACCATGAAGCAGCTGCTTCTGCCGTGGTGGACGTTAGCTTCGCAGAGGACAACATCAACCTCGCCCTCATACAAGAGCCTTGGGTGGCCAACGGTCATGTTCTGGGATTGTCGGCTGCCGGTAAGATCTTAGTCAATACTAAAGGCAGTAAACCCAGAGCTTGTATAATCTACAATAAAAATATTGAACTTTTAGCTGTTCCAGAGTATTGCAATGACGACTTGGTTACCTTGGCCTTTATAAATATTAAGGGATGCACAGGATAAGGAGATAAGCGCCTTAAGAGTCTCCTATAGCAATAATGACATTGTTTGTCTCAATGTTTAGCCCTGCTATAATACCACGTACTCGGCGGTAAAGTAAAACATCGTAAGGAAATCTGAATGTCCGAGAAGTAAAAATATTTCAACGACATGTGAAGTCCGCCAACACGCATCGGTAGAGCGCAGTGGACATTTCCTTGCCCTAAAACCCTCTCACAAATGAGAGGCGGCCTGTGCCCAATAGTGGGGCATATAGGCTGTAATTTTAAATTTAACTTTTTAGCTACAAACGCTAACAAAATGCATTGTTCCTTTTAAATATTTTAAATGAATGAATAACTGATTTATTCGTGAAAAGTAAAAAAAAAAACAACAATAATAATAACAATATACACAAATAAATTGGGTGGCAGCAAAGAAAAGGCATCCGCTTCAGTATGATGCTGTAGCAATGTGGCCACGGACACAGGGGAATTTTTCTGTCGGTGCCACATATTACCCAGAAGTTGTCAGACATTTTTGATGTAGAATAACGATGACAAAAGAGCACACAGTCTACTTGATATCAAGTGGATGTTGTGGCCATAGTTATCTATATCTATCCTCGATTAAGAATCAAATAGAGAATTCACCCCTGAGGACTAAGACAGAATGCCTCGTTGCCAAAAAAAAAGAAGTCCCAGGTTTTTCCTTCCCTTCTTTTGTCCTTCCCTGGTCTAGCCGACCCATTCGTGCTACAGCAATAGCGTGGCTCTACCATGTATATTTCTGTACTTGAGTAGTTTATATTTCACTTGGGTAGTTTAGAAAGTATTCAAAATATAAAATATACCTTCCAAGAAATATTATTTAAATCATAACTTAAGGTGCCGCAGTGTTAATTCTCATTAAAGCTCGCGGTCACGAAAACTTGTTTTTGTCAGTGGTAACATTTTTAATGCTTGTTCGTGCGGTCATGTTAGGTGTTTAGTAAAAATTTTACTTTTAAATTGTGTTATTACTGGAATACCTCAATTTTTTCAAATTGCAACACTATTACTGTATACTTACCACATGCAATACGTGCAGGTAAGTTAAGTTGAATTACTTATAAGAGATGGGCCGAACATGAGTTTCACCGAATACGAATATTTGGCAGAATGTTCGGCAAAACTTTTATCGTAACAAATAATCGGCATAATTGATTAGCATACTTAAACAGTCCAGGTTTATACATTTTACATGTAAAGTTTATAAGACAATTACAGTTTTTAATAAATAATTCTTATGTCCTGTCGCTACATTAAGTAGCAATATGATAAAAATCGTCTGAAAGGTTGTAATTCAAATACGCAACTTTTAAAAATAAATATTGACTAAAACTAAAAAAAAATCATTTGTTGCAATTAAGACTTGATCAAGTTACTAAAACGACGTAAAAATATTTACACAACTATGTAAGACGTCGCATTAATCAAACATGTTCAATCACACACAACAGTATCTCAATATAGTAAACTTTAGTCTCAATTTACCGAACATTTGGTAATTTAGCTAATACGAATATTCGGTATACCTGCCAAATATGCCAAATACCGAATACGAAACGAATATTCAGCCTAACCTTACTACTTCTAGTGTTAAAAGTTATGTCTGCTTATATAATATACTGTCGTATGTTTGCCGTATGTTATAATATAATATAAAGTCCCATTCCCGGCTGTGCTTCACAGGCCATCTTAGAAATAGCCTGCGTTAGTGCCCGGTGGACCAGCCGCATCTGCTCCACGCTCATAGGATTCAAATTGCGAATTCCTACACGCGTGAAGCTACGGCACTGAGGCTGAGCTTCTTCTCCCCCGTTGCCAGCTTCACAGATTTCCTGGGCTGGTCTTTGGGGGACTCCTCCTCAGACCGACTGCGTTTTTTCGCCTTCAGAACTGTGGGAGATTTGGGCAGAGGAATTTCGTCCCAGGACTTCTAGCAGAGAGAGAGGGCCTCTTCGGCTCCTATCTCAGCTGCTATCAGCCTTCGGTACCTCTTCCGTGCTGCCCCACTAAGCTTATAAGGCCTAGTGAACTTTTCTTTCCCTCCTGGTTCGTTTCCGACTGTGGTTGGCTGGGCAGTGCCACTCCCTCAGCTCGTCCCAGCTTGGGACGTGGGTTGCAAGGGTGTTGGTGAGGCTAAAGAGCGTCTTCCAGACCTACAGTCATTCTCACCCCAGCAGAGCCGCATGCCGGGAGAACTAAATACTACCCGATCGCCCTGGTCTCAGGTGGCACCGTTGCGACTGGACTCCCCCAGCCACGCATCCATCGGCACGTTGCGCTTAACATTGGATTGGGTTAAGATAGGAAAAAGTGGGATAAAAAGAAAATGAAGATCGTCTGAGTGTCTCTGTTCTGTCCGTTTCCTATTGAACCAGACCAAATAACAGGCGGCAACCACGTGAAGGAAGAACTCCTCAGACTTGCCCTGGTGATCAACACGAACAACGCGCTCTCCCCAGAGCCTTTCGCCAAACTGCTCGCCGGACAGGAGAGCAGAATAGGTGTTAGTCTAGTCCTACTGATAATGTAAAAATGTGAGAATTAGGAGTAGACTAACCCCCGCCCAAAATCGTCCGCGTTGCTTGACATATTAATAAAGTTTTCATATGTGCGAAGGAAAAACCATCAAAAAGATCGCATACAAAATTTCTTTGTAAATAATGTTATTTGTTGCTCCGTTTGTAGCTTAAATATATAAATTATCTGGGTTAGTAACGCGAGAGCAAGCGACGTACAGTTGACCGTGTGAAAAACGCCGTATAAAAATGTCGTTTCTTAAAACTTTAATAACTTATAAAAATATTAAATGAAGAAATCGCAATAATTTTGTGTTGATAAGGGCCAAGTGTCTAAGAAATAAAAATCTAGTAGTTTTTCCGTGATGCGCGCGCACAACTGCAAACCTCAAAATGTAGATGCGTTGTCACCCCTGAGGACTAAAATGGAATGCCTCTCCAGTAAAAAGGGTCTCATATATAAGGGAAACAAAAGAAAGTTCAATAAATAATAATGGCAACATACAATAGAAAATTATATTTAGCAATAAATTAAAATATTATGTTTATTTCTAAACTAAGACAGTTTCATGGCAGTCCATTCATGTTGTACAAACCATGGGTGTTGTTACTTTAAATCGATTGATTGTTCTCTTCATAATATATTCTTATTCTGTAGGTATATACAATAGTATTTTAATATTTTCATCCTTTTTTATTTCTAGAATGTTTGCTAAATCTTCTTTCTTCATTATGTTAAAACACGTACCAATGAACGTTAAAGTAATTCATAAAAAGATATGAATGTCTGAACTTGTACGGTATAGCGTATTGACGTATAGTGGCGGCGTAAAAGAAACAACGGCTCCATATAATCCCGTGGGTGTCGTAAAAGACGAAAAAGGGAAATAAAACAGAAGATGGGCAGCCGCGTTTTTACTTATAAAAACGCAAAATAATCAAAACCTGCGGTTACCAATCCGCATGCAAAGCCTGGCAACTATGGCAAATATCCTCCCTATAAGGCAATCTATCAAGGACGTATATGCTCAGGAGTGGACTTTTATAGACTGTAATGTATAAATAAACGGATGAATATCTGAACACTAATCTCAAAAATAAACAAAGATGTGTCAACATCTAGTCTTATAACATAGTTTCTTGGTTCATTTTTCACTCTGCGTCGCTAAGTTAATATCAGTTGTAAGACGCCACTTGTTATTAATGGACACTAAAGAAGTCTGATAGAAAAGTAACTTTGCTCGTACACGCCCTTACCTTATTCATAGTAGATTCTATTACATTACGATTATAATATTAATATTAATAAAGCTAAAGCCATGACCAATTTAAAAAGTTACTCAAATATTGCACCATAAATAAAACAAACATTTAAAAAAGAAATAATTTTATACACTGTTACGCTTGTTCTATAGATATAAAAATAATTACACTATTAAAAAGTTGATTGACCGGGTGACCGATTTCAAAGAAGCAAAGGAATATCTAATTATATATATTAATCGAAATCGGTTGACGTGTTAAAGAAGTATCGCCGAACATACATAAAAATATATTCGGACGAATTAAGAACCTCCTCATTTTTTGGGGTCGGTTGATAAATTTATGACAGTACTCCTTTACTCTATAGAAGTTAGTCTGGTTAGGTAGATATTTCTGCCGCCAAGCAGCAATGCATGTACTGCTGCTTTCTGCGAGGCATTCTACCTTAAACCTCAAAGATGACAACGCATCTGTGGCGTTTTTCATTTGAAGTTGGTGGCAGGTATCCATTGCAGTAGCTGTTTACCATTAAGTGGACAGTAAATACGATTTTTACTTCAATAAAATAAAACCAAATATTTTTATGTAGTCTAACAGGCGAAATTCGAGTCAAAGTACCTCTAACTCTTATCATAATTCAGATGTACAATATATTACATCAAAATATTTTTTCTTCTTCCTTAGTCTGTAAATGCAATGCTAGACTGTTCCGGGCCACCTAAAATTTTAAATCAATCGGAAAGAATATTCGAAACTTTAAGATTTAGAAGAAACTTTACATTTTTATTTATTTAGATAATATCTATCAATCCACCTTCGAAATATAATTTTAATTATTTTTTTAGGTAGCTGATGTTATTACATACTTTGTTAATAAAATAATGCTTAATTTTTTTTTCATATATACTCAAAATTTTGAGGTAATAGCTATGAATAAGACATTTCACGTTTGAAAAATCCGTGGCATTTACTTCCTGCAATAATGAATGAAATACTTGAAGTTTTAGCGGAGGACGGTATCTCTTGTGGCAAGATGCATCGACTACTCACGGAATTTTTAGATTTATAAATTGATCGTCATTGAGCATAGTGTTTACTTTAAGAAAAAAAATATAACAACAAAACTTTCATAGCAATGTCTACCATCTGTATGGCGATGATCTTCAGCTATATGTGCAAGCTGAAATTGGGGGTATCCATAATGGATTAAAAAATTAAACGACAACTTATCAGCTATCAAAGATTGATCTACTCGTTATGGAGTGTTGGTCAATCCTTTGAAATGCCAAGCTATACTGGTGGGTAGCTCAAGGAAGCTAGCCAAGATCAATCTTGCAGAATTACCTCCTATTTATTATAATGGGATTACAATTCCGTTCAGTAAATCTGTAAAAAATCTTGACATTTACAGCACGCAGAATTGGAGAACTCAACTTCAGAAGTGAGACGTAAAGTTATTGCCACGTTACGTTCTCTGTATCGTTTAAAATATTTCCTTCCCACAAAGTCTTAGATCATGCTTATGCAATCGCTCATATTACCCATAATTGATTATGCAGATGTGTGTCACCCGGATCTGTTTTAGGATCTTCTAAACAAGCTAGAACACCTTCTCAATAACCGTATAAGATTTATTTTCGGGCTTTGTAACTATGACCATATTTCGCATTATAGATTTAAGCTTAATTGACTTACGATTCGGCAGAGGCCTAATTCCAGAATATTACTTGTTCCTTTTTCCATATTAAATGACCCATTTTCGCCTTCTTAAGAGTAAATTTCACTCTCTCCTCATCTCATGATAGGGTTCTAAGTTCTTCCTCTAACAACAAAATATATATTCCTGTTCACTTCACCGAGTTCTATGGTAATTCCTTTACAGTTCAGGCTACACGCCTTTGGAACTCCTTGCCTGATGACATCAGAAAAGCCCCCAATAAGTTTGCTTTTAAAAAGTTTGTGCGTAATTATCTATTAAAGACAACGCTTCTTACATGAATCATCCATATCATTTATATTGTTAACAGACGTATGTATTCATAGTTATTTATATTATGTACTATTTATATATGTATGTTGATATGTATATATGTATGTATATTTACGTATGTATATATTTGTATATATGTATAAATAGGCGATATTTCTATAGTTTATTTATTTTATATATTAGTAAAATGTATATATTATTACGTAGTTAATTATCATTTTTATTCTGTTTTTATTCTATATTGCTATACCTACGTCAAATTCTCACCACTCCATGGGTTGACTGGTAGAGAATGCCTCAAGGTATTAAGTCCGCCCTTTGTATTTTTTTATATTAAGGAATGCAATAAATAATAAATAAATAAATAAATAAGGTCTCAGAGCAACAAAGAAACAAAGATTGTATTTCAAATAATGCATAAACCGAACCAAAACCATGCACAACTTATTGTATATATTATTCGTACTCATGTATCTACACACATAAATCTAACATTATTTGCAACTAACAAAGTAGTTTTATGTGCATATGTGTGCGTCCAGGAGTGAGTGAACTTTTACGGGCTGTTAAAGAAATAAAGAAGAATGGTGTGTGCATGAGTGCGTGTCAAGAAGTTCAGCGTGATTTTTGGGTCACTTGAAATATACACAACCCTCAGTCTATCTTTCTATATAGTCTGAAAGCAAGGTAGTAAGTTTATAAAAAAATTGCCAAGTTGGATAGATTGTACGGACTAGCAGGGAGATGTCAACGATACGAAATAATATGTTATGGTTAACCACCACATAGAGGTTAAGCTTTTAAAAAAATTAGGTATTACTATTGGATTTTTTTCGTTCACTTTAAAAATTCCTTTCACATATTTCTATATTTTTATGTCTTACGTTTTTTTTATAGGATAAGCGTGAAAAGCAAGCACACAGTTCACCTGATGTTAAGTGGTTGCGAATCAAAATGCAGATGGGTTGTCAGCCGTGAGGACTAAGTTGGAATGCCTCTTTTACAGTAAAGAGGGTCTCCGGTTCTCTACACTTACCATACGAAACACAGCAGCATTCAGCTGCTATTTTACACTGGTATTCTGTGAGAGCGTGGTCCTTCCTCGGTCGAGCTGACCCATTCGTGGTAGAACTATACAATTAATATACCTGCAGCATGGCTTTACCATGTTTGAACGTCATCTCTACTTCACGAGGGATAACGTGACAAGAACTCTTGGGTTCCCATTTGGAATACTGAGTCTATAAGTCTATAAGGCTTTCATTCATTTTTCAGTTTCGGGCAGGCGTAATTTTCCTGTATACGAAATACTTTCGTAATTTCTTAGATGTACAGGGTTTCTTTCGATGGTTTTCTTTACCAATGAGCACGTGGTAAATCAGCAGTTTAAATTGTAATCAACAATTTCAAAAGTGTCAGCGGGATTGAACTCTATTTGCATTATTTTATATTTCAATAACCCCTTTTTCATAGGCTCTGTTTAATAATATAATTTTTAATTTGTTTTAAAGAGATAGACTGTATAATTTCTGGGATTTATGTTTGTTGAATGTCTCCACGGTACAGGAGAAAATTCTACTATACTAGGGTAACATTTTTAAAAATATTAATAATAAAAAAGGGTATCCGCATGTCATCCTTGTGGGTGGTTTGAATATTTATATTTTATGTTTTGCATGTGGGGTATAAAATAAAGTCAATCTCAGCTCAACCACGGTCTTTTATTAACGTGTTCCAAATCATAAAACATCACATGGCACAGTCGGTAGGATTTTAGCAAAGAAATAATAGCGTTAATCGTAAAAGTAATTAGAAAAACAGTAAAAGTAAAAATTCAACGAAACTGAAGAGAGTAACATAACGAAAAAAAAATATCACAATGGAATCCATATTACAACCGCCGCAACCTTTTCTTTTCGAAAACAATTTAAATAATGTGACTTCTGGAAATTTATGCAAAGAATGGGAAAAATGGATAAAATCATTTTTAATATATTATCAAGCATGTGAACTTGTAAAAAAGGAGGCAAAAGTACGAATTAATATTTTACTGCATATAATCGGAGACAAATTTCAGGAAGTGAAAGATCAATTTTTACTGAAAAATGGAAAAAATAATTTAAATCAATCGATGAAGTTATTCAAAAATTTGATTCATTTTTTCTTCCACAAAAAAATTTTACAATGACACGTCATTTATTTTTTTACGCGAGATCAACGGGAAATGGAGTCAACCGAACAATATGTTTTTGAGTTGATTGAAATCTTGACATAAATCTTTAAATGCGAATTTAAAGATTTATGTCAAGATTTGGTACGAGATAGACTCATCTGTGGTATAAGAGACAGTAGTATGAGGGAAAGGTTGTTAAGAGAGCCCGATTTAACATTAAAGAAAGCATGTGGCAGCGGAAGCACACTGGGACACCGTTCCTCAACTTCTTCACCCCGCGGCCGTGAGCGACGTGGGCCCATGCCGTTCCAACGTTCCACTTCTTTGACTAAGTCCAGGTATAATCATATTTGCGGGAGCTGTGGTTGGACACACGAAAAATACAAATGTCCTACCTATGGTCAGAGGTGCCATAAGTGTCAACGGATGAATTATTATTCGCGGATGTGCAGGATTTGTGCGGTGCATGAAGACTCCACCGATCAGGTAAATAAAAATTACAGTAAGGACTGGTTAGTGAAATTGCAAATAAATAATAAATTTCTCAAATTTAAGTTAGATACAGGCGCGGATGTAAATGTATTGCCTAAAAAATATATCAATAAAATTAATATTAGTGACACAGAATTAACAAGTATTAAAATTAAATTACAAAGTTATTCGGGGAGCAATATCGAAGTAATCGGTAAATGTTATTTAAAAGTAAGTTATAAAAATATCTTTTATATTTTAAAATTTATTGTCGTGGATGTAGATTCACCCCCTATTTTAGGAAGGACTTCGTGTGAGGAACTAAAGTTAATAAAGAGAGTTTTTCATATCGGCGGAAAAAGTGAAAGTAAAATAATTAAGGAGTTTTCGGATGTTTTCGTTGGTATGGGATGTTTGCCTGCCGAGTAGAAAATACGACTTAGACCGGATATTAAGCCAGTAGTGAATCCCCCGAAAACTACCGATAGCTCTTAAAGACTAAATAAAAAATAAATGAATGGAAATGCAAAAAGATGGTATTATTGCAAAAGTGGCCGACCGACTGGGTTAATAGCATGAAGCCTAATGTGGATATTCGTATCTGCCTTGACCCTAGGGAACTTAATAAGTGAATTAGACGTGAACATTTTTAAATTGCCTACCTTGCAAGAAATAACTGCTAATCTATCAGGGGCAAAATAGAAAAATAGAAATTAGAAAATATATTTATTTAACCAAAAAACATTACATAATTAAACAATACACTGGTTTCTGCACTAAGCTCTAGGCTTGTATCGCAGGAACCAAGAACATTGACTGACACCGTTTACACCGATAAATACATAGGACTCCGATTAAGTTAAATGATGATATTTTTTTGTATAAATTGGAGCGTGAACTAGGAGTGTGTGTGTGTGTTTGTGTGTGCGCGTGCGTGCGCGTGTGTGTGAGTGAGTGTAAGTCTACGCGTGTGTATGTATGGGGTTAGCTATGAAAGGAAAGTAAGTTTTCCGTTTCCTGATAAGAAGCATGGAGCAACTAGTTTGTTATTTTGTGCTTGACTTTGCTTGTGGACAAAGACCTCAAATCTGATAAGAGACAGCAGAATTTGTTGTAAATGCTAGGCAGAAGAAATGGTGAGTGGCGTTTGATAAAGCTACTGTGTGAATTGGGAATCGGTACTTGAAAGATCCGACGTTGGCACAGGCTAAGATAATCCGGGGAATTTATTATTTTTCTGTGGGTTAGAATTACTACTTTTAAAATGTAGATTTGGCGAACCCGTAGCACCTTACATTCCTTGTACAGTTTGTCAGTAGGAAATCTAAAGTTTTTAGACAGCATTACTTTTAGTACTGCAAGCTGGGCCCTCTCTAATTCGAGCATTTTTGTTTTTATAGTCCCACCCCAAGCCAGCGTGCAGTAGTATAGTAGGGATTGTGTTAGTGTTTTGTAAACCATTTTCATTGTTTCTTTAGTAGCACAGCATCGCAAAGCTTTCATTATGTAAATGGTTTTCCTAACACTACCTGACAAGCGGCTTAGATGGTTTTTAAATGATAGCTTATCATCTATGATCACTCCTAGTTGCTTGATGTTATCTGTGTTGCTGATTATATTACAACCGCAAGAGGGTACTTCAGATTCGCAAGTGTGAATTACTAAGTTTACCAGCGAAAATGGTTTTCATGCGAGAGTTTTGTGAAAGGCTATGAACTTAGTTTTCTTGTAGTTTAGAGTTAGCTAATTAGAACTTAACCATTTACTCAACACTACCATGCCTTTTTGAGCCGTCTCGAGTACGCTATCCCAAGTTAAATAATTAAATATAATGGCTGTATCATCCGCATAGCAGATGACGTCTGCTCTTTGTATGGGTAATTCTAGGACGTCATTAATGTAAATGCAGAATAGGATTGAACCAAGAATACTTCCTTGAGGAACTCCAATACTGAGTTTTAATTGCTTACTTGTATGTGAGCCCACTCTTATGCATTGACACCGCTTTAAAAGATAGCTACGGAACCAAGCCAACGCCACTCCTCTAATTCCTTTTGTTTCAAGCAGTATAGGGACCGACACGGTGTTGAAGGCCCTAGCAAGATCCAGGAAGATACCTACTCAGCTGACTTTATTGTCCAAATAACTAGACACAGCATCTGTCAGTAGAACTACCGCATCGTCCGTGGACTTACCCCTCCTGAAGCCAAACTGATTTACAGAGAGCAGATTATTACTTTCTATAAAGTAGGTGAGGCGCTTGCTTACAATTTTTCCAGTAACTTGGAAAATATACTTAGCAGAGATATGGGCCTGTAATTGCTAGGACAGTTTTTATTCCCATCTTTGTGTATTGGAGTAACAACTGCTAATTTCCAACAATTAGGAAAAATGCCACATGTCAAACTAAGATTAAATATGAGAGTAAGTGGTTGCAGAACTGTGTGTTTTATGTGTTTTGTGTGTAATCAACCTTGGGGTGCAGCCATCTATACCCGGTGCACTATCGTTTTTTAGCTGGTCAATAAGGGTACCAACTTCATAAGGATCTGTCGGCTGCAGAAAGAGGGAGTCCTTGCAAATCACTCTTGGTTTGTATTCTGCAGCTAGCAGGTCTTCTTGGGTGTTTAATCTACTGAGCGTGTCATCTGCCAGTTCTCTGACAACTCTAGAAAAGTATTCTTTACAAGTGTTTAAAGAAGAATCTAGGTCTTTGTCTATGGTCAACAATTCAGTAGCCTCGGTAGTCTTACGTGAGAGATTACATATATTTTTAAGCGTTTTCCAGAGTTTTTTTGGGTTATCTCTATTTTGCTGAATTTGGTTACTCTCGTATTCGGTCTTTAATTTTCGTTGTAGCGCATAAAGGAAGTTTCTGTATCGTTTATAAGTTATTTGGATCAATGTGTTTCTCCTGGCTTCGAGATGCAGACTGTCTCGGTGTTTTTGACATCTCATTAAGCCTGGAGTTATCCATGGCTTTATAATTCGTTCTGGCCGTTTGGGCACCACATAACTTGTGTTTTCGTTTATTGCCATTTCTAAGATTGAGTTAAATTTATCAGCTGCCTCATTAGCGTCTTCCATATTCATTATCAAAGACCAATCAGTCGACTCAAGCTTGTCAACAAACCGATTAAAATCCATTTGAACTTACCGTGGTTTCGAGGAGATGGGTGATTCGCATGGTTGATAGTAGCACCAAGTAAACAAATGTCATGATCAGTAAGATCTGCATGGCACACTATTCCAACAACAGAATCTGTACCCCTAACGAAGATGTGCAGGCAGGCCGAGCCTCTGGTTGGCTCCGAGATAGCAGAGAGCAGTTGATGACTTGCTAACAAGCATAGATACTCGGAGCACTGATCATCAAGTGGGTCTCCATTTATATTTATATTTAAATCACCTGTTAACACCACGGCATGCCTGTTGTTAAATTCCGATAACGATTTATCGAGAAAGGGTAGAAAGTTATTCACATTCTTAATAGTGGGAGACCTATATATCCCTAGAATAATAATTTGATTATTTATTTAACTTTGGGCAATCGCACTGATCACTTAACGGTTCATAAGATATTACACTCCATGAATCTTTAACATTATGCGGTGAGACCTTCACTTTTATTAAGGTTATTTTTGTGTAGAAGGAAATATATCCTGGTAGGATGTTTAGGAGAGTTCGCTTGCTTTTTCGGGGCTAATTTTGGTATCCAGGTCTTTGTGAAGAAAGAATATGGATAGCTGGTTTGCTCTCTGCTTGTTTGATGTAGATCCCTCCGTTGCGTACCCAACAGAATTGGAAGCCCAGGTTCTTTGCTCGCGGTCTTGAGTCTCAAAATGAATAGCGATTAGACTTGGTGAGCCATTCGTTAATATAAATATTCTGTGTTGAGCTAGTTACAATGTTCTCAGATGACAAGCCTCGTCTGGCCCTAGCTGCCGTTATAAGCTCATCCCTCTTTTTACGTCGCAGTAGTTTGACTATGATTGGGCGCGGGTGTTTGCAGTTGGGCTTAGATGATTTTGAGTCTGAGGAACATTTAGGGCCTATACGTACCACTTCATCCAGTTCATTTTCGGATACTTGTACGCCGAGCTTTTGACAAGTAGCGAGAACGATATGCGTGAGATTTTCATTGTTTTCCTCAGGCATACCAATAATCTCCAGCTCATTTCGCATCCAGTGTTGTTCTTGGACGGCGATTTGTTGCTGTAACTGATTAACTAATGATTTGATGAAGCGATTTCCAAGTCTTTGGACCCAAGTGCCTTCGAAAATTCGCCTAGCCTCTCTTCAAAGCATTTGGATTACCAAATGCATTGAAGAGAGGCTGGCTGATGTTTGCACTTTCAGTTCTTTGCGAACTATGTCTTTAACTTCGTTCCTGAAGTCGCGTATTTCAGAAATTAATGTAGTTAAGTCGACGTCTTCGTTTGAAAGCAGCTCAGAGCTTTTTGCCTTTTGTTTATTCCCTCTTGTGGTGTTGACATTGAGGCTCATTGTGTATTTGTCATTCAGGGAAACCGCCGGGAACGCACTGGCGTTAACAGGTTACTTTTTTTGGTAGGGAGCAAACACATGAACACGGCTCAGATGGTTAGCGAGCGCTAACCATCTGAGCCGTGGTAGCTCAGATGATTAGCGCTCGCTGTAAGTTTCGCAGTACGCGAGCAACCCGGGTTCGATCCCCGCCGGCACCAATGAAATTGTTAATTGCAATTTTAAGTGCTGATTTACCACGTGCTCGGCGGTGAAGGAAGACATCGTGAGGAAACCTGCATGTCTGAGAAATAAGAAAAAAAAATATATTTCGAAGACATGTGAAGTTCGCCAACACGCATTGGGGCAGCGCGGCGGACACTTCCTTGCCCTAAAAACCCTCTCAGAAATGAGAGGAGGCCTGTGCCCAGCAGTGGGACGTATATAGGCTATAACTTTTTTAACTTTTAAACACATGACGGGCAAATCCATTCGTCCCTGTACTTTTGCGAGTCTGTTAAAGTGTTCCTCCGTTATATTAAGACACATTAAGTCATATAATTTACTACACTTGGAACATTTCATGAAGCCAAGATTGCGAATTTTGTTTTTACAACCACTGCAACTCGTAGACATTTTAAACGCAGGCCACGCCAGTCAAGAGACAAAATAAATTTTAGGTGCATACGGTAGACTTAGATAGTTTGAGCGAGTCGAAGTGCGTTAAACAGTGAGGGCGTAATTACTCACCTCACGGCCGATGCAGTCGGTGTACGGGTTGTCGTGGGTCAGTGCCGTTCCAGCCGTTATAAATACTTAGAAATATTTATGCTTTTAACCTGATGGACCGATGAATTTTCGGATTCTAATTTTCACTACAATCTTTGTTCGTTTATCTTCTTCAAATTAGTAGTAAGTTTGACGTTAAATAAGCACTTTAATTATGATTATTCACTAAAAATTACGGAAGAAAGTATTACAGGTGTGTTTTCAACACAGTACGTTGACGGTCTCAATCAAATACTTAAGCACTCTTGATGCAAAACAAGGTTTTTAGACAATTAAAGCTTCATGAGTCTAGTACAGACTTGTGTACGTTCAGCACGGAATTGGGCCCGTTTAAATTTTTGCGCATGCCTTATGGTATATCTGCGGCATCAGAAATATTTCACAAAAAGTTGTATGAATACTTTGCAGACATCGAGGGGTTATTCTATTTGTCGATTATTTATTAGTCTATGCAAAAACTAAAAAAGCACACGATGAAATACTTCGTTCGATATTAAAAATATGCCGCGAGATTAATATTAAGTTAAATTTAAATAAATGCAAAATCGGTTTGTCAGAACTTAAATATTTGGGCCAAAGAATAATGAAAGATGTAATATTTCTAGACGATTCGCATATTCTAGCTATTAAAAAGATGCCATCACCAACCACGGTAAAAGAGGTTGAACGGTTTTTAGGTTTAGTGACATACGTTAGTAATTATATACCAAAATTTTCAGAAAAATCCTTCAAATTGCGCGAGTTATTGAAGAAGGAAGGAGCTTGGCATTGGGACAGTAGCCACGAGCAGTGTTTCAAAGAAATTAAAGAATGTCTGAGTAAGCCACCGGTTTTAAAATATTATAGTTTAAAAAAAACAGTTAAAATTTCAGTCGATGCTAGTAAAAATGGGTTGGGAGCCTGCCTGATGCAAGACGGCTTACCGGTGTGTTAAGCATCTAAATCGCTTACAAAGACTGAGCAGTCATACGCACACATTGAAAAGGAGTTGTACGCATGTGTTTTTGCATGCGAAAAGTTTTATATGTACATTTATGGCCGCACGGATGTTACAATAGAAACGGACCATAAACCGCTTGTCAGTATTATTAATAAACATTTAGCGAGCGCGCCTGCGAGGTTGCAACGAATGCTTTTACGTCTCCAACACAGTGCTTCCAGATTCACAGTAATTACAGTAGATTTACTGTATTTTGGAATTTTCTACTGTATACTGTAATGATAAAATACAGTGTATGGAATATACTGTATTTAATTTTCATTTAGCTTTATCAATTCTAATACGTAAAACGGAACCCAGCTAATCTACACCTTCTGACCATAGACCATAGACAATTTACAGTAGGTTTGTAACAAAGTTGCGGGGAATTCCCCGGCAAATCGGAACTAACGTCAGGCCTCTGTCACTCTTGCTACCTGCGTGAAATAATTACCTACAATCCCGAGGCGCCCCCGGGGCAGAACGCAGTCGTGGCTAGCGTGTTCTAGGCGATTGAATGTTAAAAGTTTTTTAACGCTGTTTACGTAAATAGTTCTTTGTAAATACTTGTCGAAATACTCGTCGAAATAGTTTTTGTTTACTGTTTAGTATATTTAATTGTAGGATAAAATAGTTGAAAAAGTAGAATAATATATATGTATATTACCTATCTATTTCATAAATTATAATGGCAAAACGTCGTTCCTACTATAATTGTTGCGGGGATGGGATGGATGCTTAGTGAGCAAACAAAAGGATTCAGATATATCATTTTTTAAGTTACCGAAGGATAATGAAAGGTGAATTTATTTCATTTTTTTGTTAGATAGATACTTATAGTGAAAAAAGTATTAAGTAATAATTTAACTACAGAAGTAATACCTAAGTACTTTATTACAAAACTTAGTTGAAATTTTACTTCAGTACCCAAGTACCTACTTACATACCTATACTTGTCTTTTGTAATTAAAATATTTTAAGTTATATAATAATATAAAATACTGAAAACATAAAATTTTGAAAATGTATATTTTCAAAACGAAGATCCTGTTATTATCGAAGTCCATAACAAAATGACAGAGCTATACATAGAACTGTTATCCTTATACATAACTCCGAATCATTTAAAGAACACACCACTCGACGCAATTGATCCTATTGATAGTCAATATTACATAAATCTGAAAGATATACCTGGATACATATATACCTGGGATTGGGTGTTGCTAATCAAGTTGCTGTCCCAGAGCTACATGCAAGTACCGAAGAAGTTACAGTGATGAAACAGAAATGCCTGAATTTTATCGTTAAAGCATGCGTGGGTATTCGGAAAAGATACAATTTGAATGACCCAGTTTTGAGCTCAATCGCAAAGTTCGATCCCGATTCTTGCTTATCTGATAATAGACTACAGTCTTTGTCTTCACTGTTCCCAGTGCTGCCAAGACTTAAACCCCAAACTTTAAATGATTAACAGACGTTAGATGACGAATGGAGAAACTTAATTTTGACTGCGAATGAACTACATTTGAATACAAATCAACCAGCAGACATGTTTTGTCATCAGGTAAAATTTTACCATTTAAGAACTTTACGTAATATTGCACATATGTTCACATTTCACAGATTTGTTTGTTTTTTAGTTGTCTCAAATCAAAGATAGCAACGGAGATAATAAATATCATTTTCTGCCTCGTTTTATGCTCCAAGTTTTATCGTTGCCTCACTCGAACGCTGAGTGCGAACGAAAGTTCAGCGAAATAAATAATATAAAAACAAAGTAGAAAACTGTTTAGTCACAAATACCATCAAAGGCAACATGCTAGCTCAGCAAGCCATTCGGCGGACTTCCGAAAATTGCGTGAATTTTAATCAAACTAAGGAAATGATTTCAAGGATGACAGCAAAGATTTATGAAAATCATGAGCAAATTGTTCTGGAATAAGTAAATAAATAATAAATGTTTTTTTGGTATATAAATAAATGTTTTTATTTATTTAATAACTTACAGCAATTTGTATTGATAAATAAAGCAGCTTATTTTTCTATCAATATTTAAACAAAGTTTTTCTGTAATCGATTTTGAAATCTGCTGTATTGTTTTAGGAACTCCTGTATTTTTTAACTGGCAACACTGTAATTTTACTTTTGGGATCTGGAAGCACTGCTCCAATCGTACGGTTAGTTTATAATCGCTGTCGAGGGCAGTCGCACCGGGCATGTCTGAGTTCGAGCCGCCGCGCGACCATTTAGACGTGCAGACCTAAGTATGCGCACTTACAGTAAGCAATCCGTTGACTGACTCGCACTTTTTATCAATACAGAAATGTACGGCAGAGGATTTAGACGAGAAATATTGATTGCAAGAATTAATTAAAATAATACAACGTGGTTGGCCCTGTCACAAAAGCAGTGGATATTATTAGGCCTTTCTGGGATTGTAGGGATGAGTTATCAATCAATTTTGGCATAGTATGGAGAGGTAATAGGGTCGTGATACCAAAATGTATGAGATATGTCATGATACAAAAGATCCATATAGGTCGTTTAGGGATTGAAAAATGCAAACTCAGAGCTCGAGAGATTATGTACCGGCCTCACATGAATTTCCAGCTTGACGATTACCTGTCGCATTGTTAAGCTTGTTTAACTTTTAAAAAACAAAATTCTAAAAAGACATTAATGCCGCACGAAGTACCAAATAGAGCATGATCTTAGGTAGGCATTGATGTATTTTACTTTGGAACAAAATCATTTGTTTTAATTGTAGATTACTATAGTCAATTTATCGAGGTAATAAGGATTAATTGCTTAAAAACGGAAATTATTATTGAAGAAATCAAACAAGTGTTTAGCAGACACGATATACCAGAGATAGTGACGACCGATAATGGCCCCGAGTTCCCATCTAACATTTTTCGTGAATTTTCACATGAATGGAAGTTTCAACATGTGATGTCATCACCTAGATATCCTCAGTCTAATGGCCAAGTCGAGCGTGCGATACAGACAATAAAAAATATAATGAGAAAAACGGCTTACGATCAAGCGGAGTTTTCATTAGCGTTACTGGAAAATCTAAACACCCTGATTAGTAATGAATTACCCAGTCCAGCAGAGTTGTTACATACAGTGAAACCTGGATAACTGGGACCTTAAGGGACCTGCAAATTTGTCTCACTTAAAGAGGTATTCCAGATATACATATATAAATATACAGGTATAAATAAATATCTGTCTCATTTACAGAGGGTTCCATTAATAGAGGTGAGAATAGAGGTTATTTCAGTTATAGAGATGCGATTATTAATTAAAGTAACGTATTTTGTAAACATTATACATGAGTTGTAATCTTTATTAACAATCTGAACTTTAGTTTTTCACGTACTGATAAAGACTTAAAGCCTTCGCTTCGGCATTTTCAAATAAACATCCGGACGATAGCAAAACCAAACTAAAACTTCTTGGTTATAAAAAGATACTCTGTGACTAAAACTGAAGGTCACTTTTACACAATTAGTCAAGTGCGGAATTTGCGGGTAGAATAAGAATTAGTAAACAAAACGGTACGGTAGTACACAAAATATAGTCTTAGTAAAAGAGGTAAAATATACTCGCTGTCTCAATTATAGAGGTAATTATGACGAATAAAATCGAAAGAACTAATCCCTAAAATATAGTCTCGGTAAAAGAGGTAAAGTACACTCGCTGTCTCAATTATAGAGGTAATTATGACGATAAAATCGAAAGAACTAATCCCAGATATACAGGTTGGTTTTGTCCCACTAACAGAGGTAATTCAGTGCTAAAGTGTCGAGACCTAAGCATGAGTTCCAGCTATGGAGGTTTCTCATTTATCCAGGGCCCACTTAACCAAGTTTTACTGTAATAGAAAACTCCGCAGTATAGTTCCGTGCTCGCCAAAGTTATTGCTACCGAAAATTAACGACAACGTAGTAGATATATTACATCGCCGGCAACAAAGGCAAAAAATGTTTTATGACAAAAGTTCTCGTAACTTAAAACCTCTAGTAATTGGGCAAAAAGTCAAAGTTCGAATGCACGGAAAGTGGGCATCTGGTTCAATAAAAAATATTCTAGGCCCTAGATCATATCAAATATCTGGAAATGTTTTAAGGCGGAATAGAAGGCACATTATAGTTGATTCCGATTGGCGAGTCGATGAATCATCAAAATTGTATAGTACGAGGGTGACACTGAAAGTTCTTAGAAAATCAAAAACTGAACAAACTAGAAAGTTATTAGTTTTATTATATCTTTTCAAAATAGTGTCCATTTACATCAATAAATCGCTGCATCCGATGGAAACACTGAGAAAAGCACTTTGCCCACTTGTCCTTTCGGGTCTCTTCGACGGCATTTTGAAACGCAGCCACTGCTTCCTCGGCGTCCATAAAACGTTTTCCTCGAAGTTTTTCTCTTATTTTCGGAAATAAATAAAAATCGCAAGGTGCGAGGTCGGGGCTACAGGGTGGGTGACCTAGTAATTCCACGTCTGACGTCGCCAAGTAGTCGTTTGTTTGCTTGGCGGTGTGCGACGAGGCGTTGTCGTGGTGAAGGAGGATCCTACTGTGAGGTCGTTTCTCCCGAACTTTTTCCAAGAGCAAACAATTGTTAGTGTACTACTCTGCAGTAACTGGTTTTCGATCTTCTAAAACAATTGTTGCGTAACCTGTCCTTCCGAAGAACGAGGCCACCATCTTTTTTCCCACGCTTCGACCTCTCTTCACTTTAGTTGGCAACTCCTCGGAAGGAAACACCCAGACAACAGACTGTCTCTTAGTTTCAGGATCATAACAATAAATCCAGCTTTCGTCACCCGTAAATATGCCGAACACAGCATTTGAGTCACCTCCGTTAAATTTTTGAATCATTTCACGACAACAATCAACACGACGGAGTTTTTGGGCCTGTGTCAAATTATGAGGTATCCACCGGGCACAAAGCTTCCTGACCGCTAAATGTTCATGGAGGATTTTGTGCACTTGACTCATACCGATGCCTAAGCTTGTCCAAATCTGCTGATAAGTCATTCTTTTGTCAGTCTATATCATACGCCGCACAACACTGATGTTATCTTCAGTCGTCGCCGTAGAAGGCCGTCCCTCACGCAGATCATCGTTGAGATTAGTGCGACCACGTTTAAACTCATTAAACCAGTTGTAAACAGTGGCACGAGATGGGGCTTCATCGTGAAAGGCCAATCGAAGTCTATCATAGCTTTCTTGTTTACTTAAATGACGTCGAAAGTCATAAAAAATCATTGTACGAAAATTTTCTCGCGTTAAATTCATACTGACGTGACACAGACAATTTTCAATTTGCTGCCATATCGTAAACAAATGACAAATTAATAAAATACATACACAGAAATATTGGCAAAGAGTTCCATTTTCAAAATTTGAACTTATTTTTTTATTATATCGTTCACAAGAGGGCAGTTCTAAAAACTTTCAGTGTCTCTCTCGTACACAATATGACGATATAGTTGTAAACAATAACAGGTGCCAAGGACGCGTCATGTCTCCGCATGTCTTCAGTACCCCGCCCCCACCACACTCGCAATCACAATCACAACCAACTTATCATTCAACTGTTTTCACTAACCGTTATTATCGCACTCTTTCCGGCAGGGAAGTGAGACCTCCTGATCGGTGGGGCTTCTCCGCACCACAGTCTTAAGTATAGAAGAATAGTAAGTTAATGTGGCTAATGTAATTTTAATAATATGTAAATATCATCAATTTGCTTATATTTAAAAATAATTATGTAGTAGTGATATGAAGATATAATACAAATTTACTCAATAATCCAACATTTCTGCTATAAATTTATTATGAATTTGTGAACTTTGATTTAATTTTAATATGCATAATTTTGAACCTCTCAAAATTTTGTTTTATATGAGTGAATTATTAGTAATAACAGAATAATCGGATTATCTAATCTAACTTTGATTATACATCGTGATAAAATATATACCGGGTGATTGTGAAACGCTCCCGAAAACGAAGACAGATGATAGTACTAAGGATACCTATGATGATGGGTCACAAAGAAATTCGATCCCGAATAATCATGAAAATACTTAAACATAAAACCAGCAGTGAAACTTAAAAAAGAAAATGAGCTGACAATAGGGTCAATATCCTCGCGGGCGCCGAACTTTTATCTAGATTGGTACGAAACAATGCATTAGGTATACTACTCACTCTACCCTTCCCTTTCACACACACGCTGCCTCGTGTCGCCTCGCGCTGTGGAATTTACACATGCTTCAAGGACGTTACCTCGAGCGCATTTGTTTTGTCGGGATTGATTAATAATTTTAGTTTTTGAGACAGTTCCGTGTTGACTATCACGAGCGACAGTTCAATTGTTTTGTTTATTAAATTATTGTCGTTATTACTTGTTATTTATTACTTAATGATATTGCTCTTGTTGTTACGTTTTGTGTTTTTTGTTTTGTTTTAATAATGCCTAACGCGTAGGTACGTTTATAGTGCTCGTGAATACGGCAATATGTTAATGTGCCTTGGAAAATCTCATAAGGCCACGGAGGATCGGTAAGCTGTTTCATACCTAATTTTTTTAAATTACTTAGTACTGAACTGATCTGAAAAGGTACATCATCATCTGAATACATCAGAATAATAAACATACCTACACAATGGATAAAAAAGCATGACTCTAACCTTTTTAACATTTTATTTAAGTATTTTTTTCATTAGCGGGGAATCGAACCAGTTTTTTGGTTTATTTAACCTAATTTTTTTTAAATAACTAAGTACTGAACTGATCTGAATAGGTACATAACTGAATACATCAGAATAATAAACATACCTACACAATGGATAAAAAAGCATGACTCTAACCTTGTTAACATTTTATTTAAGTATTTTTTTCATTACCGGGGAATCGAACCAGTTATTTGGTTTATCTAACCTGTGAATTCGAATTAAAATGGCTACGTGGAGACAAGTCAAGTGGTAAAATAGTAGGTTAAGTAGATAAGTTAGGTATTTAGACAAGTGTTGTAAATTATTAGGTATTGTGGTACCATCGCTAGTTGCGGGCCGCGAGAATTCGGCGTTCGCGCGTACATTGACCCCTAGTCAGCTGATTGTAATTCAGTAATTCCACTGCTGGTTTTATTTTTAAGTATTTTCATGATTTTTTTTTAATGAAATTAACGTTTTGTTTAACTATACTAACACGATGGAGCGTGAATAAAGCTAATAAAACGTTGTGAAAAGATGTTTTTTTTTTTCATCAGGATCGATTTTATATTTCACCCATCATCAAAGATATAGTTAGTACTGTCGTCTGTCTTCGTTTTCGGGAGCGTTTCAAAAATACCCTGTATACATACCCACTGGAAATTTACCATTGTAAAGAAGAAACTTTGTTACTTAATGCTAGTACTAAGAATTAATTTTATGAATGCTAAATGTGATAATTTTATTCTACTTATAAATTTTATTGATTGCAAGGCTATAATAATAGGGTATTTTACAGTGACGAAGATAGGGCTCCAAACTAGGATCACTCTAGGATTCATTTAAAACACTTTTTGAAAATGGGTGTAATACCCTATTATATAATGGCAAAATAATGTTATGTTTATTGTTTATAATTTGATAAAAAGATGATTTTGCAAATAAATTAAATTAATAAATAATGTGTAATGTGTACTCTTTATATTATCAACATACTTTTCTATATAATATATATTATAAAATAAATCGTAATATATATTATAAAAGAATATCTTAATATGTATATAATAAGAACTATAAACTATAAACGAACAATATCAATAAATATCAATTGTAGTAAATTAGAATTGCAATAATATGACAATAAGTGTATGCAAATTAATATAAGGTTAGAATAGAATAAGTGTACAAAATTTAACATATTTTTATCTTAAAAAAGGGTAAGTATTTTTTTTAATGAATGTTGTGCATTAATGATTTTATTTATGATTTAATTAATGATTTTGCTTTTTTTTTCCTTGATAAGGGGATTGTGGGTGGTTTGAATATTTATATTTTATGTTTTGCATGTGGGGTATAAAATAAAATCAGTCTCAGCTCAACCACGGCCTTTTATTAACGTGTTCCAAATCATAAAAGGTCACAATCCTTATACATTTTGAGTTGTGCCGCATAGAAATTGTTTTCGCTATTAAATATTTTAAGGATGTGTGTTTTATTAACTGTGGTAAAGATAAATTTTAATGTTAGATACATTTTAACCAAGAGTGTCATAAAATGTAGACGACCGTAAAGGAATCTTTATAGAGACCTTAAAGATTTGGAGTGTTTGATTAGCTACATTTATATAAAATGTAGGTTGAACTTCATTTATAAAATTTATAAAACATTTTTTTATTATTAATGAATGACGCATTATTTACTAAATTACTTATATTTATTTATTAACTAATGAATACAGATTTTATTTGTAAGAACTATTAATTTATGGATATATTTTTGAGCTAGTTATGTCTAAGTTACCGGCAAAATATAATATAATTCCTTTATTGTATACAATACCATGAAGGGAATATATAAAATATTTTATATATTACTAGCTGGTATCCGGCGCGTTGCTGCCACAGAAGAAAATTAGGAATGATAATGATGGTGATATATAACTTTTAAATAAATTTATCGGTATGAAAGGCGAGCCATCTACTGTAAGCTAATTGTGCTACGCCTATAACTATTATAATATATTATATTTTTATTTGTAATAACTATTAATTTATGGATAAATGTTTGTGCAAGCTATGTCTTATCTTACCGGCAATATATATATATATATATATATATTGTTATTATTAATCATTGCATATATTATCTAGCAATGTATATTATACCTAGGAGTCATATAGAATGCCATTAGGAGACTATGTAAAGTATAAAAATGATAGACAAATAAATCTTCTTTTTTAAACAATAAAATAAATAATATGAAAATATATAAAAATTAAATTTAACCGTAGAGTTAATAAATGAAAATGTAAAAATACAAAAGCACCTATAAAGTATATCAGCGACAGCAGATTGAAGTGTGCTTTATATGGCATGTCGCATAAACAGGTAGTAGAAAATAAAACTATAGTAACACTGAAGTAATATGTACATTGAAGTAATATAATGTGTGTGTACGAATAAAGTGAACATTAAAAATGTTTATTTTATTCAACAACCTGCATGCAGTGCGGAAATATGTACCTAGTTAGATTGCATTTTGTCTCAGGAGACTTAACATGTATATTGACACTGCAATCATAAAAGTTAATTTATCAATTTCAAATTCAACACACATAATATATATATATATATATATAAACACTCACGCCTGTCATCCAGAGGTGTAGGCAGAGACTATGGACTTCCATTTGGCACGAACCTGACATACCTCTCTCGCCTCCTCCACATCCCATATACCTACGCATACACGCTCGTCGGTTAAGGGTACTCTTAATTTGGCCCATTTTCAATATATCGCCAATTTGGTCGATCAATTTTCGCCTAGGGCGTCACTTTCAGACTTTGCCGTTCACCTCTGCCACATAAATTTGCTTTGTCACTCTTTCCTCATTCATTCTTTCTACATAACCAAACCACCGAAGCATTACTTTCTTAATCCTGGTCACAACATCATCTTGCAAACCACACTCTTCTCTTAACACACAATTTCTCACTCTGTCATTTAGATTCAACCCTAACATACTCCTTAATGATCGCATTTCTACAGCATTTATTCTACTCTGCTTCTACACACCAACTTTCACTACCATACATTAAAGTAGGGAATAACACAGCATTGTGAATTGCCACACGTGCCTTTTTGGACACATTCTGACTTTCCACAACTGACTGTAGAGCCCCATTTACTTTATTTCCTGCATTCACTCGTCGTTCTATATCCTTATCATATCTATCATCCCTGCTAAATACACATCCCAAATACACAAACTCATCTACTTGCTCGACGAATTCCCCTTCTATTCTTATTTCACATATCGTTTTACTTTCTTCTCTTTCAAAAGCCATAACTTTCGTCTTACTTGCGTTCACTTTCATTCCCCTTTCTTGTAATGACCTGTTCATTAATGTAACCATCATTTGCAACTCGGCCGCCGACGACGCAAGTATGACTTGATCATCGGCGTACAAAAGGCATTTGACGGTTAACTCACCCATTCTTAACCCGCATTCTTTAACATTCAAATTTTCCAAACAACTGTCCATAAATAGGTTTAACAGCCACGGGTAAGCCACAAAACCCTGTCTGACACCTTTATGGATGCCAAACCAGCCCGAGTAGGCCCCGTTGATTCTGACACAAGCAATGGAGTCCCTATACAGAGACTTCAATGCCTGTATCAACCCAGCGCTCAACCCAAATGAGTTCAGTGTTTGCCATAATACATCCCTGTCCACTCTGTCATAAGTTTTTCCAAGTCCACGAATGCACAAAAAACCTTTTGGTTTTTGGCTAAAAACTTCTCCGCGATCATGCGCATGGAAAAGACCTGATCCGTACATCTCATTCCCTGTCTAAATCCCGCTTGCAAATCTGAACATTTTCCATCAGTATCTTTCATAACTCTTTCAATTAGCACCTTAGCATACAGTTTTCCTACAATGCTAAGAAGGCTAATACCACGGTAGTTTTTACAGTCCTGCTGCGATCCTTTTCCCTTATATATTGGGACTATCACGGCTTTGCACCAGTCTGCCGGTACCCGCTTAAGTTTCCAACAAAAATTAAACAAGGTGTATAGCAGGTCTGCCACCACTCCCTCTCCAGCCCTTAGCATTTCGATTGATACTCTGTCATATCCGGCTGCCTTGCCTGGTTTCATAATTTTCATTGCTTTTATTATTTCATCTATACCTATCTATCTATCTCTTTCTTCTTCTTTCGGAATTTCTATTTCATTTAATTCAAACGTCTCATCACTCATAAACACGTTTTCAAAGTATTCCTTCCATCTCCTTAAATTCGAAACTTCGTCATTCAGAATACAGCCATTTTGGTCTCGTATAGCATTCATTCTTGGCTGTTTTGAATATCCCCTGGCAGTTCTTACGAGTTTCCAGAACATTTTAATATTTGCCTGGAAGTTATCCGATATTCTTCTATCATTCTTATCCGTTCTTACTTGTTTCTTTTACTCTCTTATTTAGATGTTAGACATCCGCCTTTTTCTTTCAATATCATCATTCATACCGCTAAAATGACTAGCCTTGGTTGCTAGTAAATCTAGCCATGCTCTCTTCTTTGCTTCAACTTCCACCCGTACCTCATCATCCCACCATAAAGTGTTATTTTTCCTTTCATTCGGTCTCTTAGTTACACCACATACTTCGGTAGCTGCATCCACCAAACCTTTTTTGACATTATACCACACAGTCTCCAAGTCTAAATCATTCATACACAATTTATCCATACCACTTATATTTTCTCCCAGTCTATATTTGAAATTCTCTTTCACACCTTCATCTTGTAACCTCTCTGTTCTTATACGCTGTAACGCAGTGATAGACACAGATGTCTGATGCCGCCAACGTCTAAATAGACCATTAATTCGGCATAAGACCAAGTAATGATCCGTCCCTACGCTGGACCCCCGGTAAACCCTTGTATCTACCACTGCGCTTCTCATTCTTTCATCCACAATTATGAAATCTATCATGTTTCTATCACCACCTCTTTCCCATGTATACATGTGAATCTTCTTATGACGAAAGAAAATGTTCGTCACAAAAATATTATTTTCCACACATACGGTGAGGAGGCTTTCACTATTCTCATTTATGCTTTCATCACGAAACGTTCCCAATATCCTTTCATAACCAAGCCTCTTCACGCCAAATCTTCCATTAAAATCTCCTAATATAACAATATTTTCATTATCCTTGCATTTCATTAGCACCATCCATACCATCTCCCAAAACTGTTCTCGGATATAAGTGGGTTAGACATGTCTGTCATAGACCCCTAGAACAAACAACTTTTGCCCACTTTCATTCGTAACTATAGCAGTCTCGGTTTACACATTCATACTCTTCACACAATGACCCATTCTTTCTGAAAGGATGATACCTGACTGCATGCCCGCTCTGTCTCGTCTACACCAGACCAGTACGTATACATGCCATGTGTAGTGCATCCTTTCCCTTCCGTTTCATCTCATTTACACATAACACATCTATTCCTCTATCATACATCATATCGCATACTTCATCCATCTTATCATTCATTGCTCCACATACATTCAGTGTAGCCAGACGGGCTTCCTCAATCCAACCTCATCGCGGTTCAACATCTAGATACTTTTAATTTTCGTGACTGTAGCTAGGAACAAATCTTTCAAGCTATATTCGAGAAATGAAATATTCATACAAAACATAAACAATTTTCTAAGATCCAGGTGCAAAAATAAAGTAGTTAGCAATAAGGTAATCTTAAGGTACTGACAATCGACGGGGAAAGAAGGTTTTGGCAGCTCCTAGCCATATACCGGTAAGCGGAGTGTTGGGTGGCCTCCACAACTAGATGGAGTCACGATATAATGAGACATGTGGAGTCAATGGATGCAGGTAGCCCACGACCATGTTTTATAGCACTCCTTGGAGGAGGCCTATGTTCAGCAGTGCTTGTGAAGGGCTGTAATGATGATGTTTATGATGATGATGATGATGATGATAGGTTACGTTAATATTTTTTACCAATTTTGCTTTAAAGTAACGAAATATTTTATTGTAAGCTTTTTTATTGTGAGACACCTTTTAGATGTTCAAGTAATTTGATGTTATCGCTGATATAAGAGCAGTAGTACACTGTGTTAAAACTTAGTTTAATTTAAACATTAGTATAAGTTTTAACTAAGCTTGCTTTAAAAAAAATCTTTATTAAGTGTCATTATACAAGTAGAAAACAGAAAATACGTTTGTAAGCCATCCCGGATATCTTCTTACCTCTTTGTTTGCATGAAACGCGGTTGATTGCGTAGATTTAATTCCATGTTGAATCAAGAGACGAGGCGAAGTAAAATTTAGAACCAGTCATTAAGATTTAAATTAGAAAGAAATTTGCAGGATACCTGGATACTTTTAATAAAATACTTCAATATAAAAAAAATATTGTGACTTATAAAAGCGGCACGAATCGCTTCTTATAATATCTGTACTATTATACGTGGTAGAGCCACGCTGCTGCTATATTGCTGTATGAATGGGTGGGCTCAACCGGGGAAGAATCACCTTCTCACAGAATACCAGCGTAAAAGAGAAGCTAAATGCTGCTGTGTTTCGTGTATTGAGTGGAGAGAAACAGAGACCCTTTTTACTGGAAACAAGGCTTTCCATCTTAGTCCCAGGAGTGACAAGGCATCTGCATTTAGATTCTTAATCGAGCATAGACGATGGATATCTATTGCCCATAGTATCCACTTACCATCAGGTGGACTGTGTGATCGTTTGTTACTCTTATTTCTGTAAATAAAAGTACACGTTGTTTTATAAACTGTATATATATTGTATTTGTATCTTACAATCTGGGCACTTATCATTAGAATATAATAACATATTTTGTATCTTAACTTAATCCATTTCGTAATCATAGAAGTCGCTTTCATATTAAGTGCAATCGCAAAATGAAAACATTAGAGAAAATAATATTGCAGCGAACTCCCGTTGAAACGGAATGCGCGCTATAACTATATGGACAACAACCAACAATAGTGCTAACTTGTTTCTTGTGTTTGTTTTTAAATTAGAATTTTGTTTGGATATTTGTTCAACTTATATTATTTTAATTTGACCAATATTAATTTGAAACAGTATCTTAAACTAACTGCTATGCAAACATGTTATTACGCATTACGCATTTATAATAATAATAATTTTAATTTAGATAAAGATCAATACACATTTCTTAGTAATTTACTTGTTAATTATACTTTAATACTGCTCGTATTGAAGAAGCCATCGAGCGGAACCAGGGCTCCAGTCTTTGCTAGAGATCTGTCTACCAGAAAGAGCCAACTGTCGAAGCTGAAAACCCAGTGTGGCAACGTCGTTTCCGGGACACCTAAGATTTTGAGTGAGATTGAGAGGTTCTATGGGCAGCTGTACACTTCATCGTTGGACCAACACGCAAGTGTGAGTAACGATCCAAGAGCATGTCTTATCCGACACTATTCCGATGATATCCCAGACGTCAGTCTGAGCGAGATTAGAATGGCCTCCAGCACCTTAAAAACGGCAAGTCTCCAGGCGAGGAGGATGGAATTGCGAGCTCCTGAAAGCGGGTGGAAAATGGTACTTGAAGTCCTTCAGAAGCTACTTAATCTGTCCTCCATGGTGGCACTACTTCGAAGGCGTGGAGAAGAAGTGTGGTCTTGTTCTTCAAAAAAAGGCGACAACGCTCTCTTGAAGAACTATAGACCGATTTCTCTTCTGAGCCGCGTCTACATGCTGTTTTCGAGAGTCATTAGGAATCGACTCGCACGCAGACTCGACGACTTCCAGCGTTTTAAAATACTTTTTTACTTTAATTTGTTTTATATTTAAATTAGATTATCCGGGAGTACACCGTGGATGTCTCAAGAGGCGACAGAGGAAAATGAAATGGGAAATAGGCTTACAAAAATGCTTTTGCCAACCCACCTGCCAAGCCTGAGAACTATGTATTATATACTTCCTATGAGGCAATCTATGGGAGAGAGGCCTATGTTTAACATTGGACTTTCTATATGCTGTTGATGGTGATGTTGAATGAAGAATTAATGAAAGAAGAATTAATAAAAACTTCAATTTTAATTGGTTAACTTTAATCGAAAAGAAAGAGTCCTAACATCCGATATTAAGTTGTTAAGATATAAATTTGTATAATTTATCAAATAAACTGTACAAAAAAAAAACATGCGTGAGTTTCGTGGAACACTCGGTTGGAACGAAGTCCCTTTCGTAGTATATTATTATTGATAAACGTATTATATTATTGATTAACAGATACAAATAAATGAATTACTAGGGTCTATTAAAATGAAGCGTCATTTAAAATAAAATAATATTTCTTTCATGGCAAGATAAGAAAAAGTGCGAGGAAGATGAATATTATTTCACCTCGCTTCCTTATAGCCTACACTACGGTACAAGGGGTCGTGACGGAAAAATCTTACACTTTTTCTCGCCTAGTCCCCATCCGCCAAAGTCGTACCGTGCGATAAGGAACTTCGTTTTAATAAACTCGATCACTACGGGTTTATTTTTACAAACTATACTTGTATCTTTTATGTTAGTGTTAGTAGGAACTGTAATTGCCAAGTACTGTCTCAGACGAGATGTTCAATTACGTACGTTTCCAGACCATTAGTAATAAATAATCTCCCGGATGTGACTAAACACAAATGCATTTTATTCGCTGATGACATATCTGTAATAGTGAAAACAGATGGTAAACAATCACTAAGAGACCATATTAATGACATTAACAGTACAGTAAAAGCAATAATAGAATGGCTTAAAATTAATAATCTAATTATAAATCTTGACAAAACTTATTTTATAAATTTCAATGACATGTTATACCTGACAATGAACATTAATTTTGAAGGACAAAACCTAAAAAGTACAAATATGACAAAATTCCTAGGTATATGGATAGATCAAAAACTAAATTGGAAAAGTCAAGTTGAAAATGTTTGTAAAAATAAATAGATTTTCACGCACTTTACAAACTAAGCAGTAGCCACAAAAATACAGCACTTACTGCGTATTTTGCCTATGGAATCCGTTCTGCGATACGGACTCATAATATGGGGTAATAGCACAGATGCAAAAAAGGCATTCATTGCCCAAAAAAAATGTATTAGAGCAATATGTGGCACTGCACCTGATGAGCCTTGCAGACCGCTATTTATATCTCTGGAAATACTACCTCCCATGCCTGTACATTTTGAAATTGCAAAGTTTGTAAAACAAAACATGTATTATTTCAGACAAGCTAAAGAGATTTACATACGAAATACTAGAAATGGCATAGACTTGCTGCTGAAATTATACCCAAGAGTGCTCGAATAAAAAAAACTGCTACTGGATGTGTATTCTCATATTTAATAAATACCCCAAAATATAAAAGACTTACCCTTAATAGATTTAAATGCGCCTTTTACAGGTGGCTAAATGAACATTGTTTTTATAATGTTAATGACTATTTAAATTTGACATGATGTGACACAATATTAATTATATATTTTTTATTGAATTTTAATCTTAATTATATTTAAATTTGTATGTATTTGTATTAGTATTGCTAATTTGTAAACTTTGACATGCCGATAAATATTTTAATTGAATTATGTATTATAATATAGTAAACTGAATTATAAAAAATGTATTTGCATGCTATTATAGATGGCTGAAAAAGCTGAACTACAATTTATAATAACCACCTAAATGTACCCCTTTTTCAAAGCAAATAAATCTTCATTTCATTTCATTTCATTTCATAGTATTTTTATTTACTCCGACTAATTTTATTTGTTAGCGAGTAATTACACGGCGTGACCTCTCGTAGTCGAAGCCGTGTGCCGCTTGTAGAGTAAGAAATGTCAGTTTCAAGATTAAGTTTATTTAGAACTAGCGATCTGCTCTGGCTTCGCCTGGGTAGAATAATATATAAATGTGGTCTTATTTAGATTTTTTTCTTTTTATTTTATCTTAAATAATCATAATATACTAATTATTTTATTAATATTTCGATTTCAAAAAAAAAAACAGATATAGACAAAATTTTTAGAAATGGTTCATGTCTTAATGACATGCAAATAACCCCCTCAGCTCAATAAAAGGAATTGTTTTTATTAGAAATTACAGACAGACACTTTAATTTTATTTATAATTATAGATGATCCGTTATATTGCTGTCATTAAGAGAAATCCTTTTTTTTAAATGTGAGAACGTAATTAAAGCACATATAATCTTATTTTTATACTGTACTTTATTTTTATACCTACTAAGATTCCCTACGTCTACCGCAGACGTTGTTCTGCCTTTTCTGGTAAATGGCCATGTGAGGTTTACTCCGAATTATCCCCGAACTTTTTCGAGTGTAAATATAAAATTTATTAATAACTCGATTTCAACGCCACCGCCAATCCTAGATTAAGTAACTTTAGTTTTTTAGCAGAAAACCAACATATAAAATTGTAAACAAATGCAACTCGCATTTGTATTAGGCCATAAATATTTTAATTTGTTAATAACTTACTATTATCATATACCATAATAAATAAACACACAACAACAATAGCAATCTATTTAAGGACTGCCTGCAAGTAAAATTCCATAAAAATATGCACTGCACAATGTCTAAAAATAAGTTATAAAATCAATAAATACGCCCTTTGTCGCCTTCAGATAGACAGGCAGCATTACATTACAATTTATAATTTTATTTCGATAACAACATCAGTTTGTTTTTGGACACAATTATAAAAGCAGCTCTCTACTTGTGTTCCCTAAGCAATATTTTGTTTCGAGAGTTTTTAATCACGTTTAAAGTCTAAATGATTAAGATCTAATAATTATAGTGCGTAAAGATTGCGGTAGAGCCATGCTGCAGCTATATTAATAGTATAGTTTTAGCACGAATGGGTCGGCTCGACCGGGGAAGGACCACGCTCTCACAGATTACCAGCGTAAAATAGCAGCTTAATGCTGCTGTGTTTCGAATGGTGAGTGTAGAGAACCGGAGACCCTTTTTACTGGAAAAGAGGCATTCTATCTTAGTCCTCACGGCTGACAACGCATCTGCATTTAAATTCGAAAACGAAGATAGATGTAGATGTCTATGGGCCACAGCATCCACTTACCATCAGGTGGACTGTGTGCTCGTTTGTCAACCTTATTCTATAAAAAAAAAAAAGATTGCGTTGTAATATAAAAATCTCAAGAAAACCTGGTCTAAAAGCATTATTTAAACAAATAAAGGTTGAAATTGTTTGTTATTGTTTACATTGAGCGGTACAGGAATAATTGTGAGTGCTGATGCGCTGAGCTCCCTGATACGCAAACTGCGAGCTTACCTGAACTGTTGACTGATAATAATCGCATACGTCCAGTTCGTGATGCGTCGCCCGACCCAGTACTGATAAGGTAACGCAGATGGAACAACGATAATACCGCGCAATACGTTTGCATCTGAGAAGACAAGATTACACGGTTTGTCTTTTGATTGTAACATAATTAAATTTGAGTGGATTTATGATATCTAATGCAAATTGGGGCTGTTGCTTTTCCGAAAAAGATAACTGTGACGAATTTATTGTTTGCATTAAATGCGATAAAAAATATCCTCTAAATACAACAAGGCGAACTCAGAAAACAAACTGAATACCACACATCTTGGATTAACAGGACACACTGCCCCTGTTTTTGTTACTGAACATCTATCCTCAGCGAATAAGGCATTCATGCTTTAAAAAGGATAGAGGATACAAATATGTGTGGGTGCGTAATGGCAGAGTGTTTATGAGAAAGACTGATGAGAGTGACTATATTTTGGTAAAAAGTTTGGAAACCCTGAAAAAACTTATTTAAATTATTCTGGTTGTTCCTTTCTTATCTTATTGTCTTTTATGTGGTACGGTATTTTATAAGATTCGATACGCTAAAATTGTACTATCAAAAATGGAGTAGTCTTAAGACCAAAAGACGTGGTTTCTTTAATAAAATATTATGTAACAACTAGAAATAATAATACTCACTGAGACCTGGCTTAATGATTCTGTTTCGAGTAATGAACTTTTTGATCCTAGATATGTAGTATATAGAAGAGAAGAGGAAGAAGCGCTTGGGAGTCGGATCTGGAAAATCTTTGGGTTTTAGTCGATGCGCCAGCATCACACTCAATTGATGAAATTGCCTTCTGTGCCATTTATTTACCATCTCTTGTAAAAAGTGTAACTTATGATAAATTTTATGACACTTGTACTAGCGTCCTGGAAGGACAGTGTCTACATTGTATAGTAGGTGATTTTAATCTGTTTTCTATAAATTGGTGCTTGTTAGATGGGGATACTGCAAAATGTGAGCTTTCCACTGTTAGTCAGTCATTTATTGATTTTTTAAATGTTAATGATTTGAAACAGTACAGTCGTATAAAAAATAAGAGTTTAAATAGAACACTTGATTTGGTTATTTCAAATTTACCTAACTGTACAGTGGACCAGGCACTTTGTCCTCGCAGTAAAGTTGATAGGCACCATCCTCCTCATGACATAAATGTTAAGCTATGGAATGATATTAGATTACCTTACAATATTGAAAACGTACAATTAAATTTCTATAGATAGCATTATATGATAGTATAATGATAGTATATGATAGTATATTATATGATAGCATTTGTAAAGAATTTGCGAGTTGTGACTGGGTCAAGCTGCTTGACGGGTTGACAGATTTAAATGATATGCTACAATTTTTTTACCAGAAAATTCGAGATTTCATCATTAAATTTGTCCTCAATAAATCGTCAAAGAATGACCACTACCCACCTTGATTTGATCGGAATCTAATTAGAACGCTAAAATAAAATTATAAAATTAGGTGTCGTCACAAGTAATATAAAAATCCCAGATGTGAACTTGAACTGCAATTGCTGAGTAAAAGGTGTACACATAAGGCCACAAATTGCTACAATAGGTATATAAAGCTAATAGAGAGTGACGTAGCAAAAAACCCAAAACTATTTTGGTCCTTTGTTAAGGCAAACGTGGTGGTTCAGGCGCCTATCAATGACTGACGGAATGACAGTAACTTCTGATGGAGTGGAAACTTGCGAACTTTTTTCTTCACACTTTTCATCCGTGTACTCTGAGAATATTGAATGTACTGAGCAGGATTATGTTGATGACCATTCAGAGTCTTTAAAATCAATATAAATTAATAGCTAACAATTAATCATGATACCCTATTAAATAAACTAAAAGCCATCAATTGTAATAAAGGGGCAGGTCCTGATGGAATCCTCCAGTGTTTGTAGTCAGATATGCTGAACATCTTGTTGATCGACTTTAAATTATTTTCAATCTTTCACTTTGTACTGGGCAGTTTCTTACAGAATGGAAAATAACTAAAATCGCTCCGGTTCATAAAGCGAGTAGTGAGGTTTATGTAAAAAACTACAGACCGATCTCTATACTATCAGTCTTTGCTAAATTATTTGAGTCAATTATTTGTCCTTTTATTCAGAGACATACCAATCTTTACTTAACCACTAGCCAACATGGTTTCGTTAAATCTAGGTCCACGAGCACTAACTTGATACATATTACGGAAACACTAATTGAAGCCCTTGATGCGGGAAAACAAGTCGACGTAATATATACCGATTTTAGCAAAGCGTTTGATCGGGTCCCACATGATATATTGATTCGAAAGTTACTGCCTATGGTATTACTTGTAGTTTGTTGAATTGGCTAAAATCATGTTTAAATGACCGAGCGGTTTTTTGTTATTTTTTTTAAACCATTATGAGGTTTCATCTGAAGTCCTCAGGATTTGCGATTAATTCATAAAACAACTACGACTTCTGCCAGTTCAATCTACTGTAAGCCGCGTAAACAAACTTCGGTCCAAAAAAAATACGCTTTTGTAGTTTGCCGCACAGAAAAATAGAAAATAAATAATGGTTTAAAAAAAATAAACACGCACGCTTTTTTAGATAACTGAACTAATGATCGTGACTAGAGACTAGAGAACTAGAGATCGTGATCCTTGGCGATTTGCAACACCATACACTGCACAACAAACAACCACTAAGTTAGATGAGCTAAAATTGGAATATCAACCTTACTTCCCGGACCTTGCTCCAACAGATTACCATTTTTCCGGAATTTGGACAACTTCTTACAAGGAAAAAAATTCAACTCCGATGCGGCAGTCCAAACCGCCTTCAAAGAGTTTATTGATTCTCGCCCCCATGGTTTTTTTTAGTAAGGGGATCAATGAACTACCTATGAGATGGCAAAAGTGCATAGCTAACAACGGTGCATATTTTGATTAATTAAATATATTTTCCAAAAAAAATTTGACTTTATATTCCTCCCGTACAAAACGCCAATTTCATATGTAAGGACCTAATATAAAATGGCAGATTGAGGGCAAGATTTGCCTCAATGCTTTAAGAAGCCTGAATGACCTTAATGAAACGGTGACCGCAGAGATTTTAGCTGACGTCAACACCGTGTAGCAACTACTTTCTGTATTACTTAGAAAAGTGCAAAGATTATTAGACTGCAGAGGTGATAAGTATATAAGTGATATACTGCCTATAATGCTTGCGCGTCACTGAGAGTTAATTCGCGGTTAAGCATCTTCAATTACATTGCACGATGCCGGTAGGCATCACGAGCTATCAGGTGTTGAAGTTTTAAGTACGTAAGAGTTTTTATTATATTCGTTGAATCGTATTTATTTGTGTCGTATTAGTAGCTCTGGGTCTAAGCGCTCGCTGTAAATTTCGCCCATGTTTGATCCCATTACCAATGAAATTTTTTATTGCAATTTTAGTGGTAAACGCGCAAACTTGTGTATTCTGGGGATTGAACTGGACTAGATTTAGTCGCCCCCAATCCGAGACTTCAGACAAAAGTTTGTTCCGGTACTCGGCGACGTTTTCCTGAGAAATATTGGCACGGCCAGTGTATAAGGCATCACCAGTGCCTTCGTCTGCATAGCAATGAATGCTACCAACTTGCAACATATCATTGATATGCCAAAGAAACAGCGTTGGTGATAGCACCCAACCTTGTGGAGCACCAGCGTTAGTAGGCTTGTAATCAGAGCATGCACCCTCTACTACGACCTTGATGCTCCGAAACTGGTGATCCAATTGCACAATTTCTTGGGAAGCCCATAGGAAGGGAGCTTCAAAAGAAGCGCTTTGTGCCAGACACAATCGAAGGCCTTCGCTATGTCCAAACTAACGGCCAATGCCTCCCCTTGGACTCTACTGCCTCCGCCCATCTTTGAGTCAGGTAGACCAGAACCAGCCAACCACCAGCTGATTGACCCCGACGAAAACCGTATTGGCGGTCACTAATCAGCTGGTGATCCTCAAGGTACCTCATGAGCTGGCAGTTTATAATAGACTCCACTAGTTTGGAGAACAAGGAGGTGATGGCGATAGGCCTGTTGTTGGACGGGTCTGAGCGGCCGCCTTTTTTAGGGATCAGGTGGACCAAAGCTGTCTTCCATGAATTCGGGACTACGCATTAAAACCGGTGCTAACTCCGGAGCACACGTCTTCAGCACAATGGGAGGGACTCCATCATGCCCATTCGACTTGCTGACGTCCAGGGAGAGGAGTGCTTTGCGAACCGAGCGCTGCGTAAACCGCACATCTGGCATGGCGCCTCACACTGCGGGATGGTGGCCGGTGTGTTCCCCCCGTCATCTAGAGTTGGACGCAAAGAAAGAGCCTAACAGATCGGCTTTCGCCTTTGCGGCATGGGCCAGTGAGTCGTCCTCTCTGTGCAGAGATGGAAGAGATGGCTGACAGAAGTTCCCTTGGACAGCCTTGGCGAGAGACTAGAATGCACGGGTTCCCGAAGGAAGGTGAACTAGCTTCTCGCCAATTCTGCTAATGTGCTCAGATCTTGCCTTGGCAATGACTCTTTTGAAGGACCTGGAGGCGAAATTATACTTCTTTTTAAGAGTGCTGGTGTTTACATCCCGAGACGTTGATGCGTCAGCCCAGGCCCCGTAGCACTCCTGCTTTTAGCGTGATGCTATTTTACAGGAGCGACCAAACCATGGCTGGGATCTGCCTCAGATGGGCACCACAGAGGAAGGAATAAAAAGTTCCATACCCTGAAGTACCACATCAGCAACAGAATCGGCAACAACGCTGGGATCTTCCAGCGAGAAGCAAACCCACCCAAGGGTAGGATGCAAAAAAATATATCCTATCCCAATTGGCCGACCTATAGTGCCAAACACGGCGGCAGCATGCAGAATGCAACCGCGACATTAGTGTGAGTGGTACCACACTCCGGACAAGACAATGGTCTGACGAGCCTAAAGGAGCGTCGACAGAAAACTGATATCCGTCCAGATGAGAGGTCAGCAGAAGGTCCAACAAGAAAGGTGCATGATCCTCCACATCTGGAATCCGCGTAGGCGAAGTAACCAGCTGTGTCAGACCATATGCCAAAGCAAAGTCATAAACAGATCTCCCCGCATGATCGGTTGAAGGTGAACCGCGCCACTCGGCGTGGTAGGCGTTAAAATAGCCAAGGATCACGATCTCTAGTTCTCTATTCTCTAGTCACGATTATTAGTTCGGTTATCTAAGAAAGCGTGTTTATTTTTTTTAAACCATTATTTATTTTCTATTTTTCTGTGCGGCAAACTACAAAAGCGTGTTTTTTTTGGACCGAAGTTTGTTTACGCGGCTTACAGTAGATTGAACTGGCAGAAATCGTAGTTGTTTTATGAATTAATCGCAAATCCTGAGGACCCTGGCAAGGATAATTGGACAAACTATTTAAATTATTGCATTGTCATCGGTATTTGATAAGTATGTATTTGAAAGGGGATGAAAATCACATTCAAAAATTCGGTTACATTGATACATATCATGAAGCTAATAAAAGCGTGTTAAGAATGATGCTGGCTTTGGTATTTCTTATTTGAAATAATTCGTAGGCGTAGTGCTGCAGAAAACTGTCCCAAATATGAATGACCACTACCGATGAATACACCTATTTATATAGAAACTTTAATTATCATCGGCATAAAATTCTAAATAGCACTTTTTACACAAGAAAGTAAACTTTGAGATCAGACCATCTTGTTTTTCTCTAATTAAGTGAATAGTAAAACAAACCAAGAGGTCCGTGATTTAAAATTTCTTGCAGCTTTTTATAGAAAATACCTCATCATAAAATGTTAGTTAATATTTAGCGATCTCATCTGAAAACTTTTAAGTGTGCCACTCATACATTAATGATGAAATTTGGGTCATTATACTGGAAATAGTCTATTAAATATTTTATAATACAATTAATCATCTTCAGTATGATTGACCATGTGTATGAATTTAATAAGTCTATGCTATTTTTGATCAAAATTATTATTGCAGATAAAAGACCTTTCACATTTATTTTAGTCTCGAATTTAAGTAAACATAATAAAAATTTGAACTGCTTAAGAAGTCTTATCGGTAGCCTTCCTTTTACATAGAAATCTTGTAATGACGTGCATTTCTTTTAATATGAACTTAGTCGTGTTTCTTTGGGAATGACAAGGTTTGTTTTACCCAAAACTAAGAGTGACGCTGATGAAACGACGTAAAAATTAGGTAGGATAGGTTTCGTTTTTGCAAAATGTCCCGTTAATGGCTCTTTATAATCGATCTTCAAATGTTAAACACCGACCGAAAATCAAATAATTATTGGTAGTTAATTTTTTTTAATTGATTGAACATTTTCAAGATTGTGTTGAAGCTCCACTGGTAAAAAAAACCCAAATATATATATATATATATATATATATATATTTGGGTTTTTATATATATATACATATATATATATATTATAGTTGTTGACGAAAATAAGGTACCTATTTATACATCGCATTCCATCAAGAATTTCCAATGTAAGCTAATCTGTGATAATAACTGTAAATAATTGAATAACAAAATAATGAAAACCTTTGTAAATACTTGCTTTACAACATTTAACCGTAATAAAATAGAACAAGATAGTCTTCGGCATGAAAGTAAAAATAAATATTTTCGATTATTTTTACAATACCTTAACAGCCGGGTTAGCGCGCGATTCAGATCCGTTTCGCCAGACGCTAAATTTCATCGAGCACTGTCAAATTCAATAGGAGTGACAGAAAAAAACGCTACTTGGTATTGAAGGGCAAAATAAATTATTTAAGTTAAAGTAAAATCATTTTATTAAAAATCAAAATAGCCCAATAGCTTTATTAACATGTGACACATAATTGTACTTATTATACTCAACATTATTTTATGGAAATCTGAGAAAGTTGAAAATTTAGGGATTTTCAGAAGCTACTTTGCAATTATTTTCGGTAAGTACCATTTTTTTCGATAAGGATATGAAATCACAAAACGATCCCCATGCAGATCAATTTAGCTCTATTCAGCCTCTTAATATGGACATACCTCGGGATTCAGAGATTTTAAAAGTTTTTATGCTTAGCTACTGAAAAATATAAAATATGTTATTACTGTCCCGTGTCAGACAACCTTTATTCTTATATACATATTCCCATCACATGTGTGTGTGTGTGTGTGTGCGTGCGTGCGTGCGTGCGTGCGTGCGTGCGTGCGTGTGTGTGTGTGTTTGAGCTAGAAAAGCGTAAGAGAATTACAGCCCTTCACAAGGCCTATATATATTCATATAGGCCTTCCCAATGAATGCCACAAAGCATGATCCTAAGCCACCTGCATCTATCGACTTCTTACCATGTCTTCCCTCCATATAGTGGGAGGCTGCCCTGCACTTCGCTTACCGGTACGAGGTGAGGTTGCCACTCGAGAACCTTTCTTCCTATTGTTTATCGGTTTTGCAAGCTACATGGCCAGCCCATTGCCATTTCACTTTAATAATCCGTTGGGCTATGTCAGTTACTCTTGTTCTATTGCGGATATCTTCACTTCTAACTTTATCACACAGAGAAACTTCTCTCCAATTTAAAAGTTTTATATTTTTCAGATGATGGTTTGTCTAATATTTAAAGAAAACTTAAACACATGAATTTCTTTATTTTTCTTTATGCACTTAGGGAAGCACCACTTTTATTTTATATAAATTATTTGATATAATTTTATAATAGTGTTTAGGTACACTATTATAAAATTATACAAAAAAAATCTAATATAAGTATCTGTATCTAAATTTCCCACCCCAATAATATTCTATTAAATTCATACTCATAAAAACAGCGTTTTATTGTAATACATAATTATAAAATTCAGTATCACCTAATTAATAAAAATATGCAACAATAAAATTACATAGGTATTAAAAACTATCGAAATCTAACTAACGAGAGCATGTTGGTCGTTCCACATGTAAATTATATAAAAATGCATTTTTCAATTTCACTAATCAACGTCGTACCGCGAAAATTTCTTCTTTGGACACTTTAAAAATTAATTTATTTAGAAAACAATATTTACAGTTACCAATGTACAGATATTAACTAAATTAAGTATTTCTATTCATAAAAATATTTATAATTGAGTATAAACTCTTAAAATTTCATCTTCGTTCAAATATAATTTAGTTAATTATATTTGAACGAAGTCGCTCCAACACCGACGCACGGTCCACCCTCGATGTCCGAAAACCACAGAACACAATTACTCTCTACCAAGTGACCTATGAAATAAATTTGAATAAATTTCAGAAAATATTTACAATATGAAAGACGTTGACAAACAAACGTCATTTTTTTTCTTCATTAATTCATGCCTTCTTTTGATAGAATTCTGCTAATATTTAATAATTTAATTTTAAGCAATTAATAGGTAAATTAATTGTGCAAATCTCAGAGTAATATGTATGTAATTATACTTTAAAAAGCAAACCAAAAAAAGTTTAACACAGAATTAACATTTTTAGTTTCTTCCGATATAATATGAATTTTTGTATCTAATTTTTAAAATGGCAATATAAAACAATATGAAGGAAAGGAACAGCGATATTTTTTTCTCGTTTTATTTTTACAAGCCCAACATAAATATTGACAAAATCATGATTGTGTGCAGATTTTTCAGCTTTCATACAAAGTTGCATCACCCTGCCGAAAACGGACTGCGACACAGAACCACAGAACACAATTACTCTCTACCAAGAGAAGAACGCCAACTTCATACTATAAAACGGAAACACGTGTTTATGAGTGTACACTACAAGCGCTACGGTGGGCGCCCATATAAAACTTTGTAGCGGGAATTTCAAACCTTTGTATTGTGTAACTTTGAACTTTTTATTTAAGGCATATTCGAGTAATTTTGCCTCAAGCCTCACAAACCTATGGGGTAAATTCCCATACATTTAAGAGGTTGCACCAAAATTACTCGAATATACCTTGGATTAGTATGTGTGATAAAATAAAACTATTAATTAGTATAGTTATGTAATTTTATTTTCTGGAAGACGGATTGTTTATAAACTATACATTATTATTGATGCATTTTATTGCTTTTGCACATAATATTTCCACGATTGTTACTGATATATAACACATGTTATTGTCAGAGAGTTATTCTTCACAGAACATTAACGTAAATTTAAATCAGCAAAATTACCATGGTGAAAACTTAACTCAGCCCAAATACGTGATCTGAAACACGATAAAATTCGAGTCAATCTAGTAATGATCCCTACAAATAACGGTCATTTAAAGAGCTTGTGCCGTCTTGGAGAAATTTTGCAAAATATGACAAAGACAGGTACTATTTGGGGATTTTTTTTCTAATAAGGGGTTGACAAAAATACAATTTTGTTCAATTAAAAACATTTATTATATCCTCTTCTGTCACCCTGTATTTTTTCTTTGCGGATTAAATGAACAGTTATTGTGATTTTTTTACTTAAATATCCAAGAATTTAGGCATTTCAATCGCATTTAAGGCCGATGTAATGGGTTATACCGCCAGGTATACATATAATAGGTATATATTTTACCATTATATATAGATTATATACATTGGTTGGACAAGTGTGATTTTTTTTGGGATTTCTCTTGGTCACATCTTACAACATTCACGGGACGAAATGAGGTGATGAATTCATCACATGACAAGTGTCGAATTAATATAAATCATATTGTAATAGAAATTGTTAATGTTTCTATTTACTTTTCGCAAAAAATTTCATTAATCTTATTCAATTTTATAAATAAAGCAAATTGTAAATTTCGGTCTATATACGTTCCACTCCTGGGCGCAGGCCTCCTCTGTTTTCTGAGAGAGTTTTAGGGCAAGGAAGTATCCACCGCGCTGCCCCAATGCGTGTTGGCGAACTTCACATGTCTTCAAAATATTTTTTTCTTATTTTTCAAACATGCAGGTTTTCTCACGGTGTTTTCCTTCACCACCAAACACGTGGTGAATCAGCAATTAAAATTGCAAATAATAATTCCATTGGTGCCAGTGGGGATCGAACCCGGGTTGCCCGCGTACTGTGAAATTTACAGCGAGCGCTTAGCCTCTGAGCTACCACGGCTACGCTAATCGTAATGTTGTATAAGCAACAAAACTTTAAGTATTAAAATGGTTTAAAATTTCCTGAACTAGAAATGTTATTTTATAATCAAAACCGCAAATTCGATTAGCTCAAGTAAACGGTTTCCTTATTTCCGAGTAGCTGACACTGTTTTAATTTAAGTGTAATTTTGAAATAGTGAATTAAACTTTGAACTTAATTTATCATACCATAGCATAACGCTTGTAGTCTCTGAGGGAAAAGGCAGAGTCCAAAGAGCATCGAGCTACTTGAACCACGTTTAACCAAAAAACATGAGTTAGATGATAAATTTTTAAAGAAGTAAAAGGTAACTAGCCCATCGACTACACAATCATAATCCCGATATTTAATTAGTCGCCTTTTACGACATTCAAGTACTACGGTTGGCACATTCTATTCAAGCCCCACATAAACATGGGACATATAAGTCCCTAAAAACAATAGAACAATAATTTAATTATGATGTATTTTAACGTAATTATTTTTATTAAATAATGATAATCAAAGATTATTTTCATAATTACCGAACGCGTTTTAAATTTATTCAATTAGTTTTATTCAATTGAAATCAATGCAATAAGTCATTACTTAATTTTTCATATCATTTAAACTTTTTTCACTTTTTGTCAATTCCCGCTTTTTTTTGTCACTTAATTTATCACTAAACAAAAAAAATCAGCAAATTTTATTGTGTATGAATCTTCTTCTCTTTGTTGATCCGATCTGATTAAGATGTTGAATGAGCCGTTAGAACAGCGGCGTAAGTGAGTCCATCACTCCGTTTTGTCAACAACAATAGGAAATGCTAGAAAAATCTTACGGATAGATGGCGGTATAATCTCGCCTTTACCAGACGTAAAATAACTCAGTCCACCGACGGTCAGAAGCGTCAAAGATGCAAGGCGTCTGGTATTGCAGTTGTCAATCTGCTAGCTTGACGATTAAGTCAAATCTTCGTTATAACAAACACCAGAGGACGACACTAGCACAGAATTCAAGCATAAAATAACAGCTTAATGCTGCTGTTTCGTATGATGAGTGTAGAGAACCGGAGTTCCTTTTTACTGTTGACGAGGCATTCTTTCTTAGTCAGTTAGCATCTTCAGCATTTTGATTCTTAATCAAAGATAGATTATATATAAATAGATACGTCTACGGTCTACGGACCATTCAATTCTATGGACTCTGTCAAACTTGTACCAGCCTATAATTTTGTGTTTCTAAGCAAATAAAGAAATTATTATTATTATTATTATTATTCAATAACTAGAAAATTATACAAGAAATAGAGGCAGAATCAAATATTTTGTCCAAATTTTTATTTAGTCTAAATTTGATACTTGTACATGTTTTTGTTGCTCCAAATTTATTATACTCTACCTAAACTGCACGCAAAATAGGAACATGAAACCCTTTGCCCTTTGTTAATGATGTAATAATTAAATTAAACGCCAGTCGCGATAAATTGAAGGTAATGAACGGTATGTTGTGGTGGTTTTCATTCGTGAAAAATCTACAATTTTAAATATATACTCGTTCTGTTAACTCTAATGTGATTTAGTTGATAAAACGGGTATAAATAATGTAATTTTTAATTTAATAAACAAATTGTAGTTATTATAAATTTATATATTATGGAAGTGGCTGGTTATAAAAGTAGAGGGAGGCCTAAAAAGATGTATGGACTGTGTGTGACGTCATCGGACGATATGCATAAGAAGGAGTGAGTGAGTTGCATTTTGTATTTGGTGAAAATTTTATATAACAGTTATTGCTTCGTCTTCCAAAGGCATTTTAAAGTCAAGCTAGATGGCAAGTAAGACTGCAGAGTTTTATTCTACAAACTCTAATATTATTACATTATTCCTATTTTATTCATTCGCTAATTACAGCCTATCAAAATCTCTCGAACTCATCAACATCAGGTGGAATAGTAGACAGTACTCGCTTATAATTGTAAGAAAATTGCCGCACATGTGTTTTCACTCCTGAGGAACGAAAATACCTTTATAATATTAAGACAAAATATCCCATAACCGGTAATTAAACTAGCTCTCCTGCACTGAAGTGCAGATTAATATAATATTTTAATTTCGCACACATCGAACTCGAAGCGGAGGTGTAGTGCTCTATTGTCACCAAATCAAAAAATCGCGATCCACTCAACTTAACTTTGTCACTTGGACGTCAGTGGGGCGGTATGGATGTGAACAAGATATCTTTCGAGAAACTGCCACTCCACAACACACAACATACCACTCCACCCCATAAATTTCCACTGAATAAAGGCCTCCCCTATAGATTGCTTAATATTGCATTTATCGTAGCTACCATGCTTCGTGAGTATGTTGGTAACCGCAGTTATTTATTATTTTAAGTATGTTATCAGGAAGATGCTGTTGCCCATCTCCTGTTTCAGTTGTGTGTGTAAACGAAACCATATGGGGTAGTGGATATTCTTACACCTCCACTACACGGGTTACACAGAAGTCAAGAGTGCGAATATTTTACATAAATGGCAAGGTAATATAAAAGCGTGGTATAATAACAGTATAATATTAGAGTTTAAGAAAACTTAAACAACACTCTTTGATAAAATTGATAACATCTTACTGAGCCAATATAAGTCAGCTAGTGTAGAAAGTGCTTTGAGGGCACTTCGCTGCTCCAATGTCTATCGACGAACTTCAAATTTTGTTCTACAGTTTTACTTCTAGCGGTACCCAAACAGGCAGATGATAAATGGATACCATAAATTGCCAATTTTAGTAATACCGACAACTCCTTGCCGATTACGACCACGGTGGCAAGTTACGAATAATTTTGTAAAGTGGTATTCGAGTGCTAGGACCCTTGACAGATTATACACACTGTTTACTAGGTCATGTGGTTCTCTCCTATACAAGTAATATATTAAAACGAATTTAACCTTAGAAAGACAATCATGTCATTATTGGTTCCAACGGTCCCTGAGACCAAACTTCTTAATTAAACATTTTTTGCATAAATAGTTGGCCTTTACCGTGCGGTGGCGGGGTAAAATTATTACATCTGTGGCTGGAACAGGCGACTTCAGGAAATACTGGTAATTTATCACGGCTCCTGATAGAGATAGAAACCGCTATCTATCAGAAGACATGAGATATTTAAATACCAATTATCTCGTTTACGCCAAATGTCTAATACCCAGATTGACAACGGGCATTTGTATTAAAAGTGTATGACATCTCGTACTGCAAACATCATCATCCGTCTTCCAAGCGTGATAATTGTAACAAATCATTACTACAAGGGGAAAGAGTCACGTTCAGCAGAAACCTTTAACGGCTCTACTTATTCTATGTTATAGTCTTATAGTATTGAAATTTTATAAACATGCTTTAGAAACATTTCAATTAAACCGTTAATATTTTGTTTGGGTACATACTATGCCGTTTAGTGATGGTATAGTTCTTCTTGAAAACAACCACTATCCCATATAATCCCAGTGTGTGGTGTAATAAGAAGCGGCAAAGGGAAACGAAACAGGAGAAGCATCTTTCTGGTAAAAACTCAAAATAATAATAAAAAAAAACTGCAGTTTCCAACCAGTGGCAATTATGTCAAGTAGGGAGGATCTCCTATGACACAATCTATGGCCGAGGTCTATGTTCAGAAGTGGACTTTTGATAGGCTTCCACCGGTCATTAATTTACTCTAATGGTGTTATAGCTATTTACTTCGTCGGAGAAGCTCTGGGTTGATACCATACTCTTACCTGATTCTGCTATCAAGCAGTTTCGGTTTTCAAACTTACCCAAATTGCAAATATCCCCATTATGAGAAAATCAATGAGGATGTCTGGAGAAAGATGTTCAACTGTGGAGTTAGGGCCTGTAATGGTAAAAGAAATATGACGTTACTACAACGCAATTTCCGTTGCAAAAGGCGGTTATAGAAGTGTTGTTTCAAAAACTTAAAATATTTAAATCTGAAATGTTGCTGTGGGATTTTTATAACGGTTAAATACACTTAAAAATAACGGAGGTCTGTGCGTGCATGGTTTTATGCATATTACACAACAACGTAAATCGAAACAAGACTAATAAATTTTAATTTTAGCGATCGTTCGCGACGTGCAAATTTAGGACGTCGAAGGATGTGACATATTTGCAACGTAATAAACAAGGAAATAACAAAAGAAATCATAATGCAAAAATAATGTACAAATTTAAATCAAAATGTACTTATGCTGGCTATTTTAAATCTTGATAGTTCGATTAGTTTAAGAGTCAGTGATTAGCATACTTACGGTATTTCAATAAGCTTCACGTTTTTTCCAGTTAATTCCCTAGAGTTAATTACCTGAGGTACATGAAATGGGGACTCTTTAGTTTGACCGGCGGTCGATATAGAGACGCTCAGGTGTTAAAGGTGTAAAAAAATCACCAAAAAAAAACGTGATAGTAATGAGTCTGCTGCTTCGACATCTTGAAATATTCAATAAAAGTTACCGAAAAATAACATTGGCAGACACCTATGGCGGTCGCAAGGTCATGGCAGACAGGTTGACAAGTACAATTTTTTCTTTATAATTTACGTTATTTCAATAAAACTGCAATTTATATATGTTGTTGATAATATTAATTGACATATATATTTTGCATGGCAGACATATATTGAGGTTCTATCACCCAGGCAGACAATGAACTTCAGTGGCGTCCATAAGCGCGTACTATAGCACTCGCTCTATTCCAGTCTTTTTTAGGGTTTCGTAGTTATACAACAAGGAACCCTTATAGTTTCGCCATGTCCATCTGTTCGTCCGTCCGTCCGTCCGTCCGGAAGGACGTCCGTCCTTCAAATTATCTGTTTATATCAATTTAAAACACTGAACTTGATCCATCCCATACATTGTAGTGGGATAGAATCGCAAGCAAGGGTTGAAAGGTTACTTTGATAGTAAAATATATTAAAAAAGTAAGAATATAGTGTTTTTATTTGTTGAGAAACGTGGGAGAGGGACCTTAGGACACCCACGGGATGATGTGGGGTAGTGCCTACTACTACCTACACAGTTTGGTATTAAATTAGTACACACTTTTAATTCGTTTCAATTCAAATATTTAAAAGATGTAATCCCCGAAAAATTTTAAACATTCTTTATCTCGCAGTCTGTACTTATGTAACAATTTATTTGAGTTCTAAAAGTTTTTTTTATAGGATAAGGGTGACAAACGAGCACACAGTCCACCTGATTGTAAGTGGTTGCTGTGGCCCATAGACATACATATACATCTATCCTCGATTACGAATCAAAATGCAGATGCGTTGTCACCCGTGAGGACTAAGATGGAATGCCTCGTTTCTAGTAAATAGGTCTTCGATTCTCTACACTCACCATACGAAATAGGCTCTATTTACATTGCGGCGGAATGGAGGCGTCAATCTCGCCTCGTCGCGCGGGAAGAGACGCGAATTCGAGTATTCCCGCGACTGCGCTCTTTTTTTTATTTATTTTTTATTTGACAATAATAGTTGATTGGATATTATTTTCATATTGCTTATTTGTGAGGCAGAAAAAGAAAATGATGAGAAAAGGAAGAATATCAGAAAAAGGAAAAGAAATATTTGGGTTCATGATTTATGAAAGAAATGAAAATGTCACCCTTCGCGCCAATTCCCGCGGATTCCACAGACTGCGCCGACAGTAGCTACGGAAATTCTCGAGAATGCGCGAGAATTCCACGGAAGACCCGCGACGTTTCTTTGGCTCATATCTAGTTTGAACTTTACACAATTAACATAAAACTCATTTTACTATGTACAATTTCTACTGCTATTTTACGCTGGTATTCTGTGAGAGCGTGGGCCTTCCCCGGCCGAGCCGACCCATTCGTGATATAACTATACCAGTAATATAGCTGAAGCATGGCTCTACCACGCATAAAAGAAAATTATTTGAGTAAATGATTAATTATAAATAAAAAAGGAAATATTATTAAAAAAAGTTTTCAGTAAAAGAAAATTATTTAAGTAAATTATTAATTATTTACTTGACATATTTTAAAAATGGTATCGAATATTATACTATTTTTTGATAATAAAATTTAAAAAAATATTTATTAGTTATCATTTAGTTAAATTGGTTGAAATTTAATAGCTCTAATAATCGAATTACATAGACGATTACGTATTTCATTATTCCATTCGTATATTTCTCTCGAACAATTCGCCTAAAGTCTAACATAGTTATCTTTTGTTGGGTTAATATACATTTTTTTTATAGGATAGGGTGACAAACGAGCACACAGTCCACCTGATGGTAAGTGGTTGCTGGGATCCATAGACATCTACATCTATCTTCAATAAAGAATCAAAATGCAGATGCGTTGTCACCCGTGAGGACTAAAATGGAATGCCTCTTTTCCAGTAAAAAGGGTCTCTGGTTCTCTACACTCACCATACGAAACAGCAGTGTTAAGCTGCTATTTTACGCTGGTATTCTGTGAGAGTGTGGTCCTTCCCCGGTCGAGCCGACCCATTCGTACTACAACTATACTACTAATATAGCTGCAGCATGGCTCTACCACGTATATAAAGTGTTAAGTACGTGGTAGTGACACACAATCGGAAATAACTTCTGTCCAAAACGAAATGAATGAAAAGCAGGTGCCATTTTTATTTTGTTGAAGGAAGGAACGACCCAAATTCACTTGAAATAAAATCTGACAGCTGCTAAACGTAGGCAACATTAATATTTTAAAGACCAATATCCGTTTTGGTGAAATAGTATTCCAGGTGAATATATTACTTTAATAAAAGAAATTTCGTACATGTTTAATTTTTTCCATCATCATTATCATCAACCCATCACAAGTTCACTGAGGTCACTAGGTCCTGAGCCACCTGCATCTACCGACTTCCTGTATCGCTTACTAGGTCGTCACTCTATCTAGTGGGGGGCCGCCTTACACTTCGTTTACCGGTACGAGGCTGTTATTCGAGAACCTTTCTTCTCCATCGGTTGTCGGTTCTTCGGCGAGCCTATTGCCACTTTAGCTTATGGATCAGTTGCGTTATATTCGGTAGGATGATGTAGTTGCCTTTCATTTTCATTTCCATCTTTCGCATCTTTCGACGAGTGGATTCTAATGTACTGTTACTATACGGCGAACGCTGCTATTACGCGAATAATGGTCAATGTTATTAATAAATAAATATAAATATGGTAAATTTGTGGCACTGTTTTGGGGAGGCCTATGTTCAGTAGTGGACTTATGGAGGGCCTTAATTATGATGATGATGATGGTTAATTTGTTTAAATCATATTTGTGTAATTTTTTTTTGTGTAACTCATTAGGTCATAGGTTCTTATAATCTTTAAAAGTTAAGAATGAAGCAACGATTTATAAAAAAGTTTCTTTTTTTCTTACAAATATTAAGTGACAAATGAACTTGCAGTGTAACTGATGGTACGTGACTACTGCAGCCCATAAACACCTGCAAACAACTTGAACAAAAAAGGTTATAGATGCGTAGTAACCTTTGAGGACTAAATGGATTGACATAGTACTAATAAATGCAAAGGAAAACAATAAAAGACCCATCGATAACTGAAGCATGTTGTATAATACACTACAAAAAAGACCTTAAAAATCGAACCGTATAAAATCGAATCAAGAAGTGACCAATCAGTCTAGCCCCCAAAAGGAGCACCTATACAAAAGTATGACGCATGTGGCAGCCGTCGCCCTCCTGACACATGTACCTAAGGGTAATAGATGACCCGTCACACGATGCGGTCGCAAGCATAAACACAAAACACATTCAAATTGAAGACCTCTTAATTTGAAGTCGGTTAAAATATCGCCAAAGACTTTTAGCATTATATTGTAATCATGCCATGTAAAAAAAAATAGTTAGTTTTTACGTCAACAGTCCTTTGAGTAAACCTTAATACATACAGTTGCTCATTAAGCTAACGATAAAATTATGTCGCTAAGGAACAAAGGTAACGAGTCGTCATTTGTCTTCGTCTTATATATATTCGATGTTATCCTTATATCAAAGTCTTCTTTTAATATTAAATATTTAAAAAAACGTTATTCAAATGGTAATAACATCTAAAAGAGATATGTATATCTCAGATAATATCTAAGATAGAGTATAGTCGTCATCTTCATCATCATTACAATTCTTCAAAAGTCGATAGCTGAACATATACCTCCCCCAAGAAATGCCTCTAAATACGTCATGAGCCACCTGCATCCTCCGACTTCCTGCATGATTTTATCTAGTGATATCTAGTGTTTAAACTGTTACTTTTTCTGGCTACATTGTCGCAAACTTTTAACGAGGTTTTACTTGCAGTTTCTGTATACGTCCCAGTACTGGATACAGGATACTCTTTTCTAAGGGGGTTAGAGTGAGTTGGCGGACTTAACAAATCCTCTAAATATTTTATTTTCCAGACATGTCGGTAACTTCATGACGTTTTCCTTCACCGCAGAGAAGGTGTTTTAATAACACTTAAATCGGATAACGCTTAGTTAATATCCGATGGGAGTCAAACTCCCATATAACTCTAAAACGAATCCGAGCGCTTAGACCCTAAGCTATTGGCTCTATCTCAGTCGGGAACCTAGAAAACTTTAAACAGCGTTTTGCGTCAGTTTCGTTTTCCTGCTGTTGTTTTATAACAGTGAAAAGAACACTACGCTAGGGGTTTAAATTTCTTAGAAATCTAAAATGCATTATGCTTGTACTAAGAATATAATACACTAGTTACTTGCGGACAACCAAATCAAGCGCCTGACTTCTGAGCTTAGCTCTTGAAATGGAATTTCCGTCTATATATAGTAACACTTTTTTATTTTTATATTAAAGTGTTTTATTATTCCCTGCGTGCATAGTATAGTACTGCATCAAAAACTTGTTTAAAAAGTAAGTAGGAGTTGGCACACAAAATATTTCATTAATTCATTACAGCTTACCATATACTGCAGAACATAGCCCCCACCCCATAGGGGACATTCTTGAGATGGTTATTACCCTTGGCAGGCGGGTTGGCAACCACAGTATTTTTATTATTCTGTCGTCTCTTCGACACCCACTAGATGATATAGGGTTAGTGGATGCCCTCATGCCATCACTACACGGCGAATATATCATACAAGCAAAAATATTTATGTATTCACATTTAATAAATAATGAAACTGATACCTAGCTTAATAACCGTCATAATTAACGATAACCACAAAACACAGCTTTGTCCTGGAGTTAGCGTTAGACTGACGTGACCTAAATACGATCTGAAATGCTGGACGTTATTAGATTCAGGTGGACGAATGCAAAATGAAACTTGGACACACTGAGCTCACGTGCATCGTAATATACAATAATGCTATATAAACAAAGTTTATTACATTAGAACACAGCGCGATTTTTTACTGTTTATGATTTAGTAGTACCTGTTCGACCCAGCCTTGCTCGGTTACACCTATCTAGAAAAACTTGTAAAGTAAAACATTATATAAGTATAAATTTTTTTTTAGATCGTGTAGGGCTGTTTCCGAGAAACCATCTGTGAGTTAGCCCTATCGTCGCCTATAGGTGTAGGTGCTAAATAATCCAAAGTCTATTTGAATATTACTGTATTTATTTCCACTCGGTAACAAACTACCTAGTCGGTCCGAGACGAGGGGCTAACTGTCAGCCCGGCGTCCAACCGTTACACAGTATTACAATAATGCAACATAAGACCTTACACTATTCCCCCCATTTAAAAAAATAAAATATATAAACAAAAGACCAGAAAAAAATTACTAGTTACTTATTTTAAGAGTTAGACATAATTATAATATTCATAGTTCCTTATTGTAATGTATAGGTTTTGTGTTTACATTGATAACTTCCTGCGATAACAACAGTGTTACTTGTGAGCTATTATTACAACTTGTTTATATTACATTGTGTTGCTTGAATAAAGTATTGTTCGCTTAAATAATAATAATAATAATAAGCCTTTTTATTCTGAACTTCTCGGTTAGATATGAATACTTGTTCTTGTTCGCTTACATACGTTTAATTTGTTTTTAGTTATGCATCCTATATTTGATTTAATATGTTACAAACATAGTCAGAAGGTGAGCTCACCTACACAACCCGGAGATGAATCCTTAATGCTAACAATTAGGTCAGAAATTAAATCATCAATGGGAAAATTCTTAAATCAAGCTATAGAGGAGTCATCTATAAAAATGGATTTAAGAACTATAAAAGAGGAGTTAAGTTCCTTAAAAGATATCAAAAGGGCTTGAATTTTAAGCGGAATATGATAGAATAAAAAGAATTAAAAACGTCAGAAGAGCACATAAAGTCGCTTTCAGCTGAAAACAGCAACTTACATACAAAAGTGAACGAATTATCAAATAGACTTGTTTTACTTGAGCAATACTCGCGTGAGACGAATATTGAAGTGAATGGTGTTCCGGAAAGTAAGACTGAGAACTTAATTAATGTTGCCAAACAAATATGCAATACTGTATCTATTCCTACCGATCTCATCGAAACAGCTACCTGTACCAGAGTTAGGAAGATGAATGACTCAAATAAGAGGCCCCGCGCAATTATTATAAAACTTCCTTCAGTAAAAACTCGTGATGAGATACTAGCAGCGGTATCACAATTTAATAAAAAGAACGCATCCAATAAACTAAACACAGGACACCTTGGATATATAGAAAGCAAGTCGCCTATTTTCGTCTCCGAACATCTAGCGCCGTATTTTAAAGCTCTACATGCGCGGACTCGTCAAGTTGCTCGAGAAAAGCAATACGATTTCGTCTGGATCCGTAACGGCCGCATTTTGTTAGAAAAAATGACCAGTCCCCTGCAAAACAAATAAAGTGTTACGATAACCTAAACACACTATAATAATACTTGGACATTTTTAACGGGAATTGATTAACGCACAAAAATGGCTACCTTAAAGATTTATTACCAAAATTTCAGAGGCCTGAAAACTAAAACTAAAGACTTGAGACTTGCAACGTTGTTGGGAGACTACGATGTTATTGTTGGGACTGAAACCTGGTTGGATGACAGCGTTTACGATGACGAGCTATTTAGCAACAACTATTATGTATACCGTAGAGATCGCCAATCAACCAGCCTGGCCGGAAAAGGTGGCGGAGGCGTTTTGATCGCCATTTCCATTAAGTACCACTCGAAGAGAATGTTTCACTATGAAAGCACTGGAGAGGATTTGTGGATATCAGTAAATACATTGACAGATAAAGCGATTTTAATTGTTATTTACATACCACCACCAATAACCGTGTCGTCACTCGAACCTATTATCGACAACTGCAGTGATGTGATTTTATCTCATTCCGGTGATGTGATTGTTTTAGGTGATTTCAACCTCGGATTTATAGACTGGAATAAAGATTCAAGTGGATGTTGTAACTTGACTCCATTAAATTATCAGTGTAGCTTAGGTACTTATTGATTGACTTTATGTCGTTAAATAATTTGTCTCAGTTTAATCATGTTGCAAACCATAACAGTCGTATCTTAGATCTCGTCCTAAGTAACTTAGACAGTATAATAGTCGATAATTGTATTAATCCGCTCTGCAAATTAGATTCACACCATCCAACTCTGTCGATTGGGTTCAGTTTATAATAATTATCATTTACGTAACAAGCAATTTGCAATGTATAATTACAAAAAGCTGATTATGCAATTGTAAAAGTAAATTGAGTCATATCGATTGGGTCAAAGAACTATCGGATCTGGATGACGTTGACATCGCTGTTTCAAAATTTTATCAACTTATACATGATGTTATTCAATCAACTGTACCCAGAACTAAACGTCGTAGTCCGAAATATCGACATTGGTTTCAGGAAACCTTATAAAATTAATAGCCGAAAGAAATAGAATTCATTCAAGATACAAGATTTACCGGAATCCTAGAGATAAGATTGAACTTATCTTATCTAATAAACGTAGAGTCATTAATGTCATCTTGCTACAATACATATTTAAAAACACTGAATATGCTCTCATTAAAAACCCAAAAATTCTGGTCATATGTAAAATCCTTACGTGGAGGTCTTTCCAACTTACCGTCTGAGATGTATTTAAACGACAAGGTTGCGTGGTAGTGAGGAAATTTGTAATTTTGCAACACGTTTTTTCGATTTACTCTCCCTGACAATTCAACGCAACGGATCTCGGAGATTGCTATCCACAATTAATTCTAAGCAATGTTGAAATTACAGAGCGAGACGTCGAGAAAGTATTAAAGTCAATTGACTTAATAAAGGTGCTGGACCGACGGCATCCCACCCTACTTTATTAAAAAACTTATAAATATTTAACTCTCCCACTTAAATTGCTTTGATAAATCAATTAAAACTGCAAAATTTCCTGACGAGGAAAGTTTCCAATGTGATACCCATTTACAAAAAGGTGAAAAAAGCAATATTGAAAACTACCGTCCTGTTTCTTTATTAAGCTTGTTTCCTAAACTTTTAGAAAAAATACTCTGCCCCATTTTGTCTTCTCATTTATCAAAGGTAATTTCTAATTTGTCAGCATGGTTTTTGCGCAAATAAGTCTACAGTTAGTAACCTACTAGAATAAACCTCGAACTTGGCGAGATACGTTGATAAAAATAAAGAGGTTGATGCTATATACACCGATTTTAGTAGCGCGTTCGATAAAGTTAACCACGCCATTCTTTTGTCCAAATTAAATTATTATGGTATTCACGGAAACCTGTTGAACTGGATAAAATCCTACTTATTTAATCGAATTCAAAGAGTAACAATACAGGGTTTCAAATCTTTTTCGTTTTATCCAACTCCAGGCGTTCCACAGGGGTCGCATATCGGCCCTGTTCTCTTTTTGGTATTTATAAATGACATTTCTGCTCACATTACCTTTAGTAATTACTCAATATTTGCAGATGACTTAAAATTGTATAAGGTTATAGAGTCTCCAGATGATGTAGTTAGATTACAGACAGATCTCAAAATCCTAAGAAATGTCTGTCTATAAAAATTACCAGAAGGAGAAACATTATTCGCTCCAGTTATTTTGTAGACGGAGAACAATTAACAGAATCCGAAGTAGTCCGTGACCTTATGTAATGATCGATAAAAATTAAATTTCAACATCCATATTGATAATATTGCATCCAAAGCATGGAAGATGGCAGGATCGTAAAGCGAATATGTAAGGATTTGCGGAACCCTATATCTATTCTCACTATATACAAAGCTCTTATTTATAGTACACTAGAATATGCATCACCTGTTTGGAACCCATCATACCAAATTCACAGTGATCGAATAGAGTGTATCCAGCGCAATTTTACCTGCTACTTAGCCTTTAAAGATCAAACTTGTCCTTACCGTGCTGACTATAATACTAGGCTATCCCACTTCAAATTAGAGTCTCTCGAAAAGACGACGACTTAGCGATCTTAAACACTTTATAAGCTAATTCACGGCCTCTACCATCACTGGCACTGTTAAATCAAATAAGTATCAGAGTTCCAAGATCTATACCAAGACATCCGATTACCAAAATCTTCTGTTTGCCTAACCATAGAACAAATTTAGGTAATCGAGCCCCAATAAATAGGTTAATGCAAACGTATAACGACATAACCACCAACGGCGACGTCGACATTTTCCATACGGATAACGTATCAGAATTTGCTAGATTATGTAATAAGTATTTATAACTCTTTCTCTCTTCTTCAAGTTTAGCATTAGTTTTATTGTAAGCAAATTACTTGTAAATTTACTAATGATATTGTTCTAGTTAAGTAAGTTAACAACTGTCTTATTGTAGCTGCACTATTTTTGTGAATATTGTATATACCTTTAAAGGCGAATCATTTTGAACAAAACCAATTGTGTTATATTTAACAATGTCTAGTGATAAGCCAATGGTGTATCTGTTAAAATAAATAAATAAATAAATAAACATTGTATTTTATGTGAACAACAATATGAGAGTATATAATATATATTATTTAATACAATTCCTTAATCTTAACTCTATTCCGATGATATCCCGGACGCCAGTCTGAGCGAGAATAGAATGGCTCTCCAGCACCTTAAAAACGGCAAGGCCCCAGGTGAGGATGGAATTACAGCGGAGCTTGTGAAAGCGGGTGGAAAACCGATACTTGAAGTCCTGCAGAAGCTCTTTAATTCCGTCCTCCATGGTGGTACTACTCCGGAGGCGTGGAGCAGAAGTGCGGTGGTCTTGTTCTTCAAGAAAGGCGACAACGCTCTCTTGAAAAACTACAGACCGATTTCCCTTCTGAGCCGCGCGTCTACGTGCTGTTTTCGAGAGTCATTACGAATCGTCTCGCACGCAGACTCGACGACTTCCAGCCTCCCGAACAAGCCGGTTTCCGAAGAGGCTTTAGTACCATGGACCACATACACACCCTTCGGCAAATTGTACAGAAGACAGAAGAGTACAATCTGCCACTTTGCCTTGCGTATGTGGACTATGAGAAAGCCTTTGATTGCGTCGAAATTTTGGGTGGTGCTACAGTCCCTTTAGCGGTGCCAAGTTGACTGTCGGTATATCGAAGTGCTGAAGTGCTTGTACAGTAGGGCTACGATGGCTATCCGAGTACAGAACCAGAGTACGAAACCTATCCAACAGCAGAGAGGTGTAAGACAGGGTGACGTTATATCCCCGAAACTCTTCACCGCTGCATTGGAAGACGTTTTCAAGCTACTGGACTGGAAAGGATATTAGTATTAACATCAATGGCGAGTACATCACTCACCTTCGATTTGCCGACGATATAGTCCTTATGGCAGAATCGCTGGAGGACCTAAGCACTATGCTCAATGACCCCAATAGTGTCTCCCAACGGATAGGTCTTAAGATGAACATGGACAAAACAAAGATCATGTTTAATGTCCATGTCACACTTATGCCAGTAGTTGTTGGGAGCACTAAGCTCGAAGTTGTTGACGAGTATGTTTACCTGGGACAAATAGTCCGACTAGGTAAGTCCAACTTCGACTGAGAGGTCAATCGACGGATTCAACTCGGCTGGGCAGCGTTCGGGAAATTACGACACATCTTCTTCTTTCTTATGAGGACGCTCAAGTCGCTCAGCGAGGTATGGAGAGGGCTAAGCTCGGAGTTTCTCTGCGTGATAAACTTAGAAATGAGAATATCAGCAGTAGAACCAGAGTAACCGACATAGCCCAACGGATTAGTAAGCTGAAGTGGCAATGGGCTGGCCATATAGCTCGAAGAACTGACAACCGATGGGGAAAAAAGGTTCTCGAGTGGCAGCCTTGTGCCGGTAGGCGAAGTGTAGGGCGACCCCCCACTAGATGGAGTGACGAGCTGGTAAGACATGCAGGAAGTCGATGGATGCAGGTGGCTCGACCCGCGTTTTGTGGCATTCCAACAGTGGACTTCTGAAGGGCTGTAATGATGATGATGATGATGAATCTTAAGACAGTAGTGCAATAATAAATTTAATACAATTCCTTAATCTTAACATGGTAATCAAAGATGTTTTATAGGTCCAGATACCGTATACGCGCGCCTAAAACGCTTCCATTTAAAAGGCGCCAATACTGGTGTATTCGTTCGATCGTTCCGCCATTACGCCAACAACGTTCACTGCGAACATACGTCACGCACCGGTGTTTTTAATTTCGCAAAATGAATGTTTGTGCTGTGAAATCATGTAAAAATTACTCTTGGAAAAAAGATAAGGATAAGAACATCACTTTTCATAAGTAAGTATACAATTTTCTGGTGTATTTCTTTGTAAAACTATACGAAAGCTAAATGTCAATACAAGTAATAATACTGCGCAATAATATTCGAGTGTTGCCTAGCCTATGAAATATTTTTACCATTTTTAATGTCATGATCAACCGGAAAGGTTATCTGTATAGGGTTTAAAACGGTATAATTTTACAGGTTTTACCCAACCTATAGAGTTAAACCATTTTAAGGCTTAGGTTGAACTACATCTGGCAGCACGGAATCGCACTTTCCTGTGCTAGCCTTTTGGTCACTCGGAACCGTCATTTACTAGAGCAAGAAAGAGAGCGGAGTGTAGTTCAACCTCAAAAAGCTGATTGTAAACTGGTTTCAAAAGTTTATCCGTCATTCTTGACACTGACACATACTGGTTGATCATTCCGCCAGTGGCGCTCCCAACCGAAAAATTTTTTCTACGGAAATGTGTATGTTCTTTGTATAGATTAGTGCCTAGTATTTGACAGTTTTGGTCACAAATAGTTTATTGAAATAAGTAGGTTTCATTACAAATTGTTTTTATTCTCTCCGTAGATTTCAACTGATCCCGTAATTTCAAGTCGTTGGACTGAAATAATAAGGCGGGCTAGAAATGAATCCTGGTAGCTTCAAAGAAAGGAGTATATGTTCAGTTCACTTTCATGTCAGGACACTTACACAACAAAGAGTGCGTCGTAGAATCTGCTCAGGGCTGTGCCTGCAAAGGTATTTGCTACGAAGTTTTAAGATTCCATAGTTACAAAAACCTATAAATACTATACTATATCTATTTTGTTTTTTTAATTATTTTAACTGTTATATTTATAGGCTTTATACATATCTTCAATATCTCTGATGATGACGAAACAGAGAATCCGAACGAAGATGTTGATGATATACCTTCAAATTTAAAGGTTAATTCGGAAGAACTTGTAGAAAAGATCCTGAATGAACCTGTAAGTAAAACCGGTTATATCTGTTATATTATTTTATATTGTAACACCAACAACAATGGCTAAATTAATGTAATGTTTTTATTTATCATTTAAGAGTACTTCGACGGGACAAAAAACGGGGAACAGTGAACCTGCATTCACAAACCAAGAAGAGGAGCCGGTTAGTAATCTACCTACCTTACTCTACCTAAATTATTAGGCATGGAAATCTTGATAATAAGTCATAAATATTTGTATATGTTGTAGGAAATACGGTCGTCGGACTTGGAATCGATTTTTGACACACCAAAGAAAGCAAAACTAAGGAAAGAACTCAGAAGAAAAAGCGCTTCAAATGAAGCATGTTAAAAATTAAACTTTTGCAGCAAAAAATCGTCGTCTTAAGAAAAGAAATACCTCCTTACGACAAGTTATAGGATTTTTAAAGAGACAGCGATTTATTAATTATGATATACATGCTCTTTTGTCAAAAATGCTTTTTGCAGATTTGTACAATATGCTAAAAACTAAAACATAACAAAAAGGCCTATGCCAAGATATACAGCAGAGTTTAGAAGTTTTGCTCACATTAAACTTTTACTCCGAGAGCATATATTTACGTCCGAAGAGTATTCAATACTTGCCTTCCTCATCCGAAAACTCTTGCTACGTGGTACCGTAATGTTGACGGTGCCCCAGGTTTCACATCTGAAGCATTTGATATTTTAAAATTAAAATGTCAAAAGAGCGACAAGAAATATATTTGTGCCTTAATAGCTGACGAAATTGCTATACGTCAGCAGAGTTTATGGGACGGAAAGCAAAATCAAGGACATGTGGACATAGGCACTGGCACGTCAGATAATTCGGTTAAAGCTTCTGAAGCATACGTATTTATGTTAGTATGTCTTAACGAAAGCTGGAAAATTCCATTAGGATATTTCCTAATTAATGGATTAACAGCAACGCAGAAGGCTAATTTGATCAGAATGTTTGTCTAAATGTCATGAAGCAGGTAAAACGGTGTCATTAACGTTTGATGGTCACCCAACAAATATTTTAACAATGGAATTATTGGGTTGTCAAATAAATAACACATACAAATTAATAACAACTTTTAAACATCCATCGGCGAATCATAGAGTCGCTGTGTTTTTAGACGCTTGCCACATGGTAAAGCTTATTAGGAACCATTTTGAAGATAAAGCAACGTTCTTAGATGAAAATGAAGACGAAGTAAAGTGGTCATTCATACAAAAACTGAATGAGTTACAAGAAAAATCTGGAATACACCTAGCTAATAAATTAACCAGAAAACACATAGAATTTAGAAAATCCATAATGAAAGTGAAGCTTGCAACTCAGTTTAGTAGAAGTGCACTTGTCTCCAGTGTTGTAGGAATGACATAAAATTAAAGATTTAGAAGAAAGTGGGCGACTGAAAAGTTTGTGCATTTTAATAATCTTTTCGATGTCCTTAACTCTCGAAGCCTAAAACAATATGATTTTTGTCATCCGCTATTTCCTGAAATAAAACTCAAATATTTACATTTCAAACTATGCTAAAGAGTATATAACGAAATTAAATATAAAATCTACAAGAAAGCGTACTTACGAAGAAATGCACAAAAAATTGATTCTGAAAACTTACTCCCGGTGCTGAAAACCAAAGCAAATACTGGTTTCTTGGGCATGTTGGTGTGCATAGAGTTTAAAATACCTTTTGAAACTTTGGTCGAACAAACTCAAGAATTAAAATATATAACCACCTACAGAATCAGCCAAGATCATTTAGAACTCTTTTTGGAGCAATCCGTATGCACGGAGGACATAATGATAACCCAAATGCCCGCCAGTTCAGAGATATTTACCGAAAACTCTTATGTCACTTGAACTGAAATTGACAGAAACCGGAAACTGCGTACCATTAGAAGAGATCATAGTTTTAAACTGTTCTTCGGCACTCTCTGCAATCAATTCAACTACTAAATCACGAAGATTCGACGAGGAAGACGAAGAGATTAGTACTTTAGATAGTAGTAGTGATCATACCGAAAAATGATGAAAGCATATTATGCAACTTACTTGACCACCTATGCCCTCAGGAATATTATCGACAAATTGCCGGATGCATTGTGAGGCAATTGCATCGGAAAATTAAATGCATGCCCTGTATCGACAGTCTAATAAGTAAAGAAAATTAGATTTTCATAAGCTAGTTGGACTACGTGACAAGAGCGGACTGATCTATTCGTCACAAAATGTTTTACTGTATGCTGGCTGTCAGAGGCAATTTTACGTAAAACTTTAAAAGAAAAGCAAATAACTACAGAAAAAGATTATAAACTTCTGATGATTAAAATAATGACACACTTGGTAAGTAAAAGTATATTAAATTTTAGTGAAACAGATCATCTTTACGGTCATTATCATGAAAATAATATTTTGAAATTGATAGTGGAGGGATATATAAAAATCAGGCTGTTTCATGTAGCGAAGACAGAAAATATTTTTAAAAATATAACATCGAAAAGGCAACAGTACCGAAAATAACTACAATTTCAGGGTTTTTAAATTAAATTGTAATTTAAATAAATAAACAACGTGGATTTCATATGTTTTATATTATATTTTTTTAATTGTATTTATGTAAATGTAAATAAAAAAAACATTTAGTTATGTTTTTTATTATGTTTATGTTTTATTATACCTTCCCTCGCCTAGCATCTGGTTACAGGTATTCTTGTGGGATTGTTTATTTTTTACAGATAAAATGTAGCTTATATACACCAAGTTTAACAAAGTTTCATCTTCTTCCAGTGCCAGGATTTCATTGATTTCATGCAATGATTTCAAGATTCAAGTCATGAAACTGGATCGACATATGAATTTAACAAAATTAAACATTTGCTATCTCTTTGCCGAAGTTTACGCTTAACCAAACTTACTTTTTTTTTCGTCATTTTACTTAGGATTGAAAATAATTAATGTCTTCGTAAAAGCGGCAATATTTTGGGTTCTACAGTACAGAAGTGTAATACTCTGTATATATTTAATAATAATAGATTAGTTAAATATATGTTACGTACATAAATATCTACTGTGCTTTTTTATTTATTTTAACTGTTACATTAATTATAGGTTTTATTACTTATCTTCAATATTTTAGTGCGATGTTCGTACCTACATAAACACACACAACATAACCAACCATATTCCATACACACACGCATACAAATGCACACGCCTCGCACATACATTTTTACTCGTAGAATCAATAGGTACGTCAATATGAATGAAATATAAAATCTCCCACATTTTTGGGTAATCAATTCGCACTGTTATTACCGAAGTTACGCACATTAATGTAAGCATGATACATAAGATATCCGCGTCACGTGGTACTCACGCACACATGAATCAAAGACTGGCGTCACTATGAACGGTGCGGTGTGTTAGCAACACGGTATCTGGACCTATAAAACATCTTTGATGGTAATACAATAATAAATTTAATACAATTCCTTAATCTCAACACAGTACATATCTTAACACAGTTAGTATATTATATCACTTTCTTTGTGGAAGAAAGGAAGGTGTCCTCCTTTAAGGGCCGTCTTTAAGATGCCTATTACAGACATGTTACAAAAACAAAAAAAATATTTAATTGTAGTTGCCATAACGTACTCTGCTATATAAAAAATCGTCGTAAAAGACCCACAGTGCACATTATGACAATGCCTTATAATTACAGTTTGGATGACATCACCATAGTCTTTTCGTATAGTTAGCACGCTTCCTTTGCGAAAATTAAGAGAGGAAAGAAAAAAAATGTCTGATATACAGCAAATGAAACAAGATTATTTCCTAATGTAATAACGCTATGATTATGACGAATACTTATACGAAATGTACCGGTTTTTTGAAATGTTCCGCTACGAGTGGTGTGTGGTACCGGTGATACGATATGGGCGTTTTCATTATTCTCGCTATTACTTTGTACCTCTTGATTTCTTAAACAAGCCGGGTTTAGTCTATCTATTGAGATGTTTGTTTGCCTATTATTTAACTGAACCAAAATGGCCGTCATAGATAGGTTGCAGTGATTTTCTGACTGCATCATGCCTAATAAAAACGAACTCCGCCGTTGATAGGTCTGGGTGCACAAACAATTTTTTTGTATTATTATATCGTTTTTTTTTTAATAAGAAAAATAAATTACATTGGTTATCGCTTACATAAAAATCCGCTGGTAACCATACCGTTTGACCATACACCATTCCCGCCGCGCTTATACCATTGTCCGTGCGTACTGCTGATCTAAAGCCTAACATGACTGTAGGTAACTCGGTTACCCAAGATGATGTGTTTGTATTAAGTGTAGCGGTTAAAGCTACTTTTAAAGTTCTATGCCATCTTTCCACTGCACCATTGGATTGTGGGTGGTATGGGTTGTTCTGCATTTAAGAATACCTAAAACTTTTAGCAGTGACATGAACAGGGCACTTTCAAACTATCTACCTTGGTCGCAAGTTATTTTTACCGGGCACCCAAAACGGACAATCCATCCTTCATAAATTATTTTAGCTACCGTTTCAGCAGTGATGTCCTTGATAGGAAATGCTTCCAGCCATCGCGTCCGCCTGTCGATGATTGTCAATAAATATCTACACCCATCTTCCGTTGTGGTTAATGGGCCCACAATGTCAACATGAATATTTTCGAATCGATTACAGTCTGAAAAATCCTCTAATTCTGAATTTGTATGACGAATGACTTTGCTACGTTGGCATTGTAAACATGTCTTAGCTCATTGCCCTATATCTCGATTCATGTTGGGCCAAAATAATTTATTTTGAATTAATTTGCGTTTAGCGCGAATGCCAGGGTGGCTTAAGTTATGTAATGACTCAAATATCCTTCGTCTAAAACTTTCAGGGAGATAAGGCCTTGCATTACTAGTTGATATTTCACAAAAAATTGATTTCCCGCCTGTTTGTGGTACATAATTTTTTTAATTTAACGTTGGTATTCTCGGGTAATTTTTTTATATAACTTTCGCTTAAATGGGCCTCAGCTAACTCTGAGTAATCGATTATTTCCGGGTAATAAATTGTTTCAACTCGTGATAGCGCGTCGGCTACTGGGTTCTCAGAACCTTTATGTGTTTTATGTCCGTTGTAAATTTGCTAATATATGCTAGTTGACGTATCCGCCTAGGTAGTTCTTTACCGTTGTTTTTTCGAAAATGCAAAGGCTAGATGCTTGTGGTCGGTAAAAATCACAAATTTCCTGCCTTCAACAAGGTTCTGAAAGTGTTTTATAGCTAAGTAAATTGCTAATAATTCCCTGTCGTAAGCCGAATATTTTTGTTCCGTATTACTCATTGCCCTAGAAAAATAGCCGATAGGTAGCCATTTATTATTAACACATTGTTGCAACACTGCACCTACGCAGGAATTTGACGCGTCAGTCATGAGTGCGAGCGTTGTATTAGGCAACGGATACGATAACGTCACCGCGTTTTGTAAACATTTTTTACATTGCAAGAATGCTTCATCGGCTTCCGTTGACCATTGTATGAGTGACTTGTCCCTCTTTCTAGCACCTTTTAAATATTTATTTAAGATTGATTGAGCTTTGACTGCATCCGGTATATGTGTTCTATAGAAGTGTAAAACTTAGAAATTGTGTGGGAAACTTAGAAATTGCCTCTACTTTCTCTTTATGTGGCCTTATGCCCTATTTGGATACTTCAAAACCTTAAAACTCATTTTTTTCCTGGCCAAAACTACTTTTTGCTAGGTTGATTGTTACCCCAAAGTCATCGAAACGTTTAAAAACCTGGTCTAAGTATGTTTCGTGCTCATCCCTCGTATAACTAGCAATAATTACGTCATCAATATAACAAAAACATTGTCTAAGCCTTTTAACACCGTTTGTTCCATAAATCTTTGAAAAGTTTGTACAGCATAGCATGCAAAGTGCAAAGGTCATGCATGGAAATTCGAATAAGCCAAATGGCGTAATTATTGCTGTTGCTTAGCATGCACAGGGCGACCCGTCTGGATCATTACTGGAGCGTCGTCTCGGAGTCGTTCCTTGTCTGTAGGCTGATGTTGAACGAGGGCGGAAACGGCCTCGTTTCGATCCACGCCACGCTTGTCTTCCACGTAATTGTACCACTTCAAGACGTAATTCCTCTAATTCGGCAGCCAGATCCTTTTCTTTTGTGTTCGATTTTTGTGTCACTATTTCCACTGCCTCAATGGGTCGTGTCATTTCCATGATCTTGTCAGCTAACTCTGCCAGTTTGTCTAATTGCGTAATCTCGGTTACAGCCATTACTGCTCTAACAGATGTAGGTAGATGTCCCGTCCACATCATTCGGAGTGTCTCGTCGGGTAATTTATTTCTTGCTAAATCCTTTATTTTTCTTAGTAATTTCGACGGTTTTTGGTCACCTAATTCCATTTCAGATAATAACCTCTGGAATTGTTTGTTCTCAGACTCCTCATAAACGGTCATGAGCCTGTTCTTAAGCATGTCATAGCACTTGGTTTCTGGAGGAGCTAGTAGCACGTCACTTGCTTGTTCCACATTGTCTTTGGTGAGTTTGGTCACGAGTAGGTTGAACTTGTTTTCATCCGACAACTTTTGCTTTGCAACGACGGTTTCAAATTGCACGAACCAGAGCCTGGGCTGGTCGCTCCAGAACGTAGGTATCTTGGAGGTCAGGGATAATGCTGCCACTTCCGTAATTTCCGTACAGTCGCCTACACCAATTCCTAAATGTAGGGGTCACCAGTGCTAAATAATCCAAAGTCTATTTGAATATTACTGTATTTATTTCCACTCGGTAACAACTACCTATTCGGTCCGAGGCGAGGGGCTAACAGCCAGCCCGGCGTCGAACCGTTACACAGTATTACAATAATGCAACGTAATCCCTTACACATCCATTACAGCCTATCATAGTCCACTGCTGAACATTAACCACACAATAGATTGCCTGGTAAGGGGAATATGTGCCATAGTTGGCACGATTGGCAGGTGAGTTGGCAACCGCAGTTTTTAATTTTCTAATAGGTAATAGAATTATCTCTAAAGGAAACTCTGGCGCCTCTTACACCCACGGGACGATATGGGTTAAATTGGTTGTAACAGACAGAACGAACATAATAATTGTAATCCTACTGATAGATTTTCAAAAGTTGGTAAATAAAATTAACATTAAAATATTTTAAAATGTTCACAAATCGATTGGGATGAGCCCTGTGCTAAAATATTCTCTAGAATACGATATAGCTCGTTTTAAAATTAAACAATACTGTGCGATCGCGCGTTTACATAATTTTTTAAAATGTGAAATTTGAAACGTGACGTGCAATTAAATATCGCCCATGTACATATATCGGCAAATCCAATATATCCCGATATATCTGCATCAGTATCAGTATCGGTTGCATTCCTAATTGTGACAGTATTTGAAAGTTATTGTAATTTACTCGTAATTGGCAAGAATATAATAGAAAAAATTGTTAAATGTAGATTTTTACGTAATACTTATTGAAAGTATTTTTTTTATTTACCACTGTTTCGGAAAATACCTCTGTTCTTGGAATAACCAGCAAGAAACCCGAATGGGATTATATTTTTTAAACAATACAATATGAATTTAAAATAATAATTCATATTAAATATTTAATATGAATTATCATCGCCTCATTCCCAGGGGTTATTTTTATTCATGTATTCCTTAATATTTTAATAACACTTTTGTACAATTTTTCTTGAATAAAACTTTTAAATTTATTGATCGAAAAACTTTGAACATCTTGTGCGTATTTGTTGTAAAAGCGAATCCATTGCCCATTGCCCATGTCAGCGTATACATAAATTAATTACTAGTTCTTTAAAGTAAAATTCAAGGTTGACATAATCATCTTAAACGAGATGTAGTGCTTAGTGCCAAGAGTACAAAAATTAAAAAAGTTCTTCAACACCTAACCGTGCTTGGTGTACACAAAACCTAAATATACTGTGAGATTTTGTGGTTGCTAGCACTTAGTATTCAAGATTGCTCAATGAATAACAATAGCTCTTTGAGCATAATTTTCATTTACATTATTATGCACAATAATAATTTACTACGAGTTTAAATGTGACATAAAAGAAACGCTTGATGGATCGCAAACTGAAATTCTCCTTTTAAAACTTTCGATTATTTCAATGCGGTTTAAATATGGGGTCTTTAAGTTTAAACAGTACGTTTATTAAATCATACAAAATATTCAAAAACTGAATTTTTAATATTATAATTTTAATTAAATTCAGTATTATTTTCCAATAATAAATTTTTGATGTAGAAAATTAGTCGACTCTAAGATTGAGCAGCACGTCTACAAAATCAACCAAAATATCTAAATGACATGATTGGAGCTGTAACGATATGTAAAGGGAATGATAAGAGTTACTACATGATCTGCTCAACATCAATCATTATTTACAGATATTTACTACATAGAATGTTATTAAGTCGAAATATGATTTCACTTTTTACGGTTTTGAAATAGTTTTGGTTGGACTACACGTAAGGAATGCCATAGAAGAGCTTTAATGTAAGTTGTAAAAGAAATGATATGCGAGCCCATCACTATCACAAACCCAATGTCTTATCAGTCGTCTTTTACGACATGCTAGGTAAGTTAAACAGTTGTTACATTGTTTTTATTTTAACACAGACTTGAAGATAATAGGCCAATACCGGGCAATGACGGTATCGGCCCGCTGAAGTTGCTATAAGACGTGACTATAGAAAATACCAGTCGTCGGAGATTGGTGTCAAAGGTACTAGACAACTGATACCGCAATTATCAACCCGCCTGCCAAACGGGGTGATTATTATAATGTAAAAGGGAAAGGTATCAATTGGTCAGGTCCAACAGTAGACTGTTATCTCCTGGTAAAGTAAAGAAGTATATTAATAATATCATAAATACATATAAAGGGTTATTAAAATTAAAAATTACAGAAACCCTTCGACCTCATCCATTTTAGCCAATGTCAAAGTGCGAAGGGTTTCTTTTCAATACTAGGTAATTATTTTTTATTGCGAATCAGAGACAGTAGTGCTAACATTACACTTTAAATGCATGCCTTCAGTAAAAAGTATTTTAATAACATTTGTTAGAATAAAGTTACTTGTATGTATAAATGCAACAATTATTTAAACATTTTAAAATAATGTTGACAGAAATATTATATATAGTTTAATTTCCTTTGTTTTAAAAAAGGATCGCCTACGGATTTGTAAAAGTCCGCCTTTCGGTATTCAATGAAACCAGAGTTAGAGCTAACTACATTTAAATAAACTAGCTGTGGTTTCATTTAAAATTTTATTAAGCACGTTTCTCTAACAAATTTACGCGATCCGAATTGAACTTTTAACATTCTAATGTTTCGATAACCGGATTTGTTTGAACACAACGAAATTTCAGTTCATTTAAAATTATTTTTATTATTTAAAATTATTAACCGTATGGTGGCGGTGTAAGAATATCCATTACCGAATTTCGTCCCGTAGAAGTGGTAAGAGGTGACGGGGGGAAACTGAAACAGAAAATGGGCAGCAGGATCTTCCTGATAACACCCCAAAATTATAAAAAAATTACGGTTGCCTACTCACCTGGCTACTAAAGCAATATCCGATGCATGTGTATAATTAAATGGTAATGGATCAAATTAGATCAGATCTCCTTCCTAACTTATTTTGCCTTCCAGCAGCAGTTAGTCTACAGTGAGTTTTGTTTGAAGAATATTGAGAGCCATTACAATTACATAGGCTATCAGACATTTCATCTTAGCGAGTAGTGATTATATTATACTCTTTGAACTTAACCCTCACATAAAACGCATATGTCCATTCTAACTTTTCATGCAGGTTTCCATTTTATGTTTCTTTTACCACCGAGCTCATAAATCAGCTACTTATTCTTTAATACCTACTGAGAGAAGTCGAATTGAGGTCGCTAATGTGCTACGAAATTTAATGCTACCGCTTCTACACTAAGCTACCCCGGCATTGTTAAAGAAATTCAAATTACGAGTATCTGTTAAAGAGCCAATAAACTAGTTACAAAATGAAATTCTAAAAGAAGCAAAACATATAATCCAAATATAATCGAATATGATGATTATTTATAACCGTCGTTGTACACTATTTTTCCGCAATAAAATATTCAGTTGTCGGCCGCATCACGATTATTTATTGCACTGCTATCAGAATAAAATCGAATTCGTTCTATTTTATCGCTTTGTAATTAGTTATCTACGTATCTACTCGTATAAGAAAGTGAATAATTCTTTACTTGCCTCTTAAGCGTTTCCTTCATCCGATTACAATAAAATTTTGGTGAGTTTGGCTGGCGCCCGCGAAGGTTTCTGACAAGAAATTAATATATTTTTGTTTGTTTCTTTTTTATGCGGTCCTCTACCGCTCATTGGCAGCGAATTTGCAAAAGCTATACTATTATAGTCATCTAGCGATGATAACTATAACAGATTAATTTTCGTTTAGCAATACGCACCATAAGAAGCACAATAACATTATGAGGGCATGGTTTTTCCACTGGCCTTGTGAAGAGATGTTGCATCCGAGGAATTGATCGTTCGTATAAATTCCAGCCGCTAAGCTTTAGCTTCGTACACTGCAACAGAACTCTAAACTCTATCCACATCATCTCGATGGTTGGTAGTCCATCAGCGCGTGTTTTACTAGGAGTTTTCTGCCAAAAACGATCATATTGAGGAATTTGCACTCGCTAGTAGTTATTTCGGACCGATACTTGAATTCCTCTGGTTTTACAGATGTTGGTATCATGGCTGGACTCCGGAGTTGGTATAATCATGTCCAAAGATCAAATAACGTCCAAAACGTAAAATTACCCAAAACATTTTTTGCGAGCTAGCCAAACGTTAGCAACAATACAATCAAGTTTGTACGATCATTTATGTAGTTTTTTAACTTACATAATATTTAAAAAAATTTTTTTTTAATCTATCAAACCATTTCACAGTTAATCATCTTATCTATACAAATAAATAAATTAAAGTGTCTGTTTGTAATGTATAGATAACATCTTTTTACTAAATGTATAATATGTGAAAGTATATACGGTACTTGTAACAAAAAAACAATTTTAAACATTTTTGTCTGTCTGTCTGTATGTTTGTTTCGGCTAATCACCGAAATGGCTGGACCGATTTTGACGGGACTTAGGCTACTATTATTTTAGAAAAACAATTAGGGTTCCGCGCAAAAAATCAATACCCATTCCACGCAAACGAAGTCCCATGGAACAGCTAGTAATGTATAAAATTAAAGTTTATCAAGTTAAAAATTATTATGACATAATATAAAACTAATAGCAAGAGATAAGTTTATATTAAGCTTAAAGCAACATGCTACCGGAAATGTTAGCTTTTAATCTAAAGTTCATTTATTTTCATCTCGGAAGCTGGATTAGAATTGCTTGGACCACGTCAAGTCTTATGACTTTTAAGATAAATTATACAGACTCAACACTTTCATTCAGTTTATAATAAATTCTTGTCTTTATTTTTAATTTAATAACTCCTATCATTGTTCAGTTTTACAGATAAGATATAGTATATTTTAAACTATACTCTTAAGAATATTTAATTTAATTATTTAAGGTACGAATATATTTTTACGTGGTAGAACTACGCTGAAGCTGTATTACTGCTGCAGTACGAATGAGTCAGCTCGACCGGAAACGATCACGCTCTCGTAACGATCACAGACTCCAAGTATATAATATCAGAACGTTGCTGCTTTGTTTCATATGGTGAGCGTACACAGCAGCATTTTCCTGATAACAACTTGAAATTACTAAAACTGCAGTTTCCAACACGTTGCCAAGGGTGGCAAATCTGGCTAATATCCCTACGAGATAATATATAGGGAAGATCTATGTATTAGGTATGTATTAGGTAGTGGAATTTTGATAGGCTGTAATGAATGAATGAATGGGAAGTGATATGGTCTTTGTATCATATGAATATCCTCCACATATTTTGACCTGTGGGTGTCATAAGAGGTGAATATGGGTGAAAAAATTCCAGAACGATCTCACGGCTACCTATAACTGGCACTATAAGTACCCTTAGTAGAAATCTGTGATACTTCGCGAGAATTTGTAGGTTTATCAAATCTGATGTAATGGCGGGGATGAACTTAAACATGTTCAGAGATAGCAGACTTCCCGGAGCATCGGTGTTTGCCTCAGACTCGGGAAGTCCGCAATCTGTGGACTAGTTCAAGATCCTACGAACCACAAATCTTTTAAAATTTAGCGTGGCTACTGAACGAAAAAACATCTAAATTTCAATAGAGAAGACGGCTGCGGACTACCATCTGCTTGGAATCGTATAATTAATAAAATTAAATTTAAACCCAAGCATGCCACTACAAGAGTGCAAGTTACTGTGAGCGTCTGCGTAAATCGGGCCAAAAATTAATATTCAAAAGCTTAAGGTAGCCCGGGCTGACGTCAAACTTCCCAGTCTCCCCTCGTGACCGTGGGGCCTGTAAAGCACCCGAAACGTCGAAAATTAAAATTAATTTAAATCAAATGCGATAAAATCCGTAAAATTAGTTTTATTCAACGTTTTATATTCGTGTAAATATATGAAATCATTTTAACCATCCTGTTTACGTAAGTAATCAAATACGACATGCTAATAATAACGACAAGCGTCAAAGGTATTAGACGTTTGATATTGCCATAATCCACCTCACAGCGTGGCAATGATGGCAAATAGACTGCGTCGTTAGTTTAGGTAGTGTCAAGCGCGACTAATGTTCATGTAGTGGTGCGGGCTTCACTCCTCGGGTCAGGCCGAAAAAAATCACGTGTTTTCAGCACTTAAAGCCATTGGTTTTACGCCCAATCTCACGGATCGTGTCGGATTACGAGTGCACCTACTTGCACATACGCTCGTGCACTATAATACTGTCCCGCGGAGATGGCTAGTCTCCTTTGAGACTGGGTGTTGTGACAAAAATTCGGTATGGAAACGGAGAAGAATCTTCCTTGCATAGGACATTCACTTCAACTGTAGATTTTTGACCTAACGAAGAAAAGTAGGGACAAAAATACTAACTTTTAATAAAAAGTAAACGCAAACTGTAAAGGAATAAAAAGAAAAAATAATAATTTTATATTCTGAATGCAGTGCTTAGACATAGTGTATACAAGAACTAAAGTTCCGACTTAAAAATGTAAAATTATTTTATTCTTTGTAGTCCTTTAAACTTGGCTTTCAGTTTTTTTTTACCGTTTTCATTTAATCTAAGGAATATCACAATCTCAATGTCGTCTAAATCGGATTTAAGGGAGTAAATTTCTAGAAACTTGTAAACCGTAGCTTTTATTAATTAGTACTTCTTGTTTTAGTGTGATTATACGTAATTACGTATGATTCTCTCCTTTCTATTTTGTCATCATCGTCATCATTATATTCTTTAACCAGTCTACTGCTGAACATAGGCCTCCCCCAAGGATGCTACAAAGCACGTTCTTTTCTACTTAAATCATATAGGATTCGATATTTTTGTTCCGAACACTCGCATTCAAGTTCTACTAATTTACTGTAATGAAGCACTAAGATAATATGATAGATACAAGTTTGACTAAGATTCCACCAGAAGATGAGTAATGAGAGTCCTAGATAATAAATGCGTTAAAGATGTGAATTTACTTTGTATTGAATTTCTGCGAAGTACGCTTGTTTTCGTTAAGTATGGTAAACGCTCTACACTAGAAAATGCCATAATATCACTCTTGCTTTGAAATGTTTTAGTGGTAAGTCGACGCAGGCACAGTAAATATATAGATGCAGGTAAAGAATTCCCCTAGTGCGTAGTGCACAATAAAAATGTTTTTATTATAGCAGCAACTTATATACGTCCTGCTGCTGGACAAGTTCCTCTCACTTTTAAAGAGTTTTGAAGCATTGACGGCTACCCCAATTAGAAAGTGCTACCCCAATTCCTGTTGGCAAACTTTACATGCCCTCATATTTTATTTTATTTTTAAGGCTCACGTTTCTCCTCACCGCCAAGCATGTGACAAATCAGCACTTCAATTTTTACTTCACCGCCAAGTCAGACCGATCGCAATGTCGAGACACGTTACAAAGAGCATTTAGTCGCGTACATGAATTGCAATCCTGATAAATCCCACTTCGCTAAACATCTCTTGAGACTGGACACAACCTAACCAACGACTACTTTTAAAGTCTTACATACTTGTAATAAAGGGCTGCGAATGTGTGCTGGAGCAGTTGGAGATATTAAAAATAAAATAGTAATGTTGCACTGCTGAATGAACAAACAAATGTTTCTAACTCACCTCTTAAACATCTTTAAACCTGTTTCTAATTACGGACAGCAATATGGTCGTTCGTCACCGTCACGGTGATCAACGATTGGTTGCGTGGTTGAGGTAGGCGTGCGTTTCGCAGCGGTTTGTTATTAATTTAATAGCAGGCGGCTGCGTACGTCAGGTGGTGATTGGTTGCATGTTTTATCGCATGACGCGGTCGCTCGCTACTTAAGTGGGGAGCGGTTGCATCGGCGAGTCTTATAAATAGCAGCTGTTTTTGGCCTGCCACTCACTTAGCGGTCAGCCACCGTAGAGTCTACTACACCTGAAGATGCCTCGTGTAGAGGCAAAACACGTGTCGTATTGTCGTCGGTGGTGTGTCTTTCCTAGTGTAGTGGTGGTGGGAGTAGTGGTGCTGGGATTAGTCGAGGCGGGTATAGTGCACGCAATTGAGGGAGGGCGGGAGGTGCTCTTTAAACTAGGTAAGACACATCATTTTATTTCATTGAGCCGATAGTGGCAAAGTAAATTTTTCCAACTTTAATATAATGGATTTCCGCAAAGTAACGCCTGATTCAATTAATTAGACTTCGTAATGACGATATCCATAGTATAACCAGAGAAGAAAACAACATAGCCTATCGAATAGTACACTGAAGTTGCAATGGGCCGGCCATAACATAGCTCAAAGAACCGACAACTGATAAGTAAGCAAAGGCGACGACCTAGTAAGAGATGCCAGGAAGTCAATGGAAGAGGTCAATATTAAGCGGTGGGCTTGTGATGGGCTGTAGATGATGATTATGAAAAATATTAAAAAGTTTAGATGTTATATCCCTCATCGTTATTCATTTCATTTTAATTTTCCGTGTTTTTCATGTCATAATGTCTTTGCAGCGGTGAATAAAGAATAATAATAAATAAAAATAAAATAAATTTATTTCTTTCAAAAATGCGATTAAGATGAATGCGTCACTAGTAAAAAGGTAACTAGATCTCGTCGCTCGATATAATATGAACATTATACTGCTATTTTCGCTAGTATTTTGTGAGAGCGTAGTAATCCCCTGGTCGAACTGACCCATTCGCACTGTACTATAGAAACAGCTAAAGCCTCTCTCTCCTACGTAAAAGAAAAGAAAATGAAGGTCTACATTGTGTAAATGTGTCTTGGAAACAGCAACAAATTTTATTGAATACTTGTGTGTAGTGTGTAGTAAATTTTGAATCACAAATATTGCATTGAATAAATCAATACAATGTTTTTCGTATAGAATTATCTATTTTATATTACGTACCATACTTTTTAACCATTCATTCATTTATGGCAGTATATCAAAGTTCACTGTGAACATAGTTGTGCCCATCTCCTGTTTCATTTCCCTTTATCGCCTCTTATGACACCTACGGTGTGATATGGGGTGGTAGATTCTCTTACATGACGTGCATACTATATTCGACATATTCTAAAATCAAATTAATCCCAAAAAATTGGCATTATTAATAAAATAATGAAATAAAAACGGACCCAAGTTCTTAATCATACGTATTATTTTCAATTTTCAACAAACAGACGTAGTGTGTATTGTCAATGATATCCACGAAATCTAGGTGCTTTTTTATTGTAATAAGGATGACAAATGAGTATACAATCCAACTGATGGCAAGTGGATGCTAACCCTCATAAGCACCTACAGTTATTCTCGATTATATTCCGTAACCTTCACCACATGACGATATTCCACAAATAACATGAACATTTCGTCTACACGCGTGTTACTTTTTTTTATAGGATAGGGGTGACAAACGAGCACCCAGTCCACCTGATGGTAAGTAGTTACTGTGGCTCATAGACATCTACAATTATCCTCGACTGCGAATCAAAATGCAGATGCGTTGTCACCCGAGAGGACTAAGAGGAATGCCTTGTTTCCAGTAAAAGGGGTCTCCGGTTCTCTACACTCACAAAACGAAACACAGCAGCATTAAACTGCTATTTTACGCTGGTATTCTGTGAGAGCTACAACTACTGATATAGCTGCGACATGGCTCTACCACGTATACTTGTGTGCTTTCAGTTTACAATTATAATTATTTCACTAGATTAGTCTAGTAATTCCTCGTAAGACAGTTAGTCATCATCATTACAGCCCTTCACAAGTACACTGCTGAATATAGGCCTCCTCCAAGGAATGCCACAAAGCACGATCCTGAGCCACCTGCATCCATCGACTTCCTGCATTATCTCAACGGCAAAATGTTTAATGTTCGCTGATGATCTAAAACTTTTCCATGCAGTGACCGGAGCTGAGGATTGTATGGCATTACAGCGCGATATTGACGCAGTGGTTGAATGGAGTGTAAAAACAAATTGCCCTTAATAATTCAAAGTGTAAACTCTAACTTTTCTCGGTCACGCAATCCAATCACAACGACATACCAGCTAGCAGGTACTTCATTAGGACGTGTCTATACAATTCGCGATCTAGGCCTAATCATGGATAGTAATTTAAATTTCCATGAACATCTTATTAAAACGTGCAAAGAAGCGAATAAAAGTCTAGGTTTCATAATTAGAACTTCGTATCAGTTTAAAAATGTCCGTGTTATAAAACTCCTGTACAACGCCTACGTGCGAAGTAAGTTAGAGTATAATGCCTTAGTATGGAACCCCCGAGAAACCATGTATATAATGATGGTGGAAAAAATCCAACGTAAGTTCGCCAGATATTTATACAAACGCCAATATGGGTACTACCCATTTCTATATCCGTCAACATTTGTGTCGGGCATGGTTGGTCTGGATACCCTACAGTGTAGGCGGGAACTTATGCATATAATACATTATTACTTTTTGTTAACTAACAAAGTAGATAACCCTGCAGTACGTGAGACCATACACCTTTATGTACCGGACCAATATATGCGAGGCGCTGGTAGACGAAAGCGTAGACTCTCTCCTGTCCGCATACGTGGCGCTCCCCACGCGCGGATAACAGTCCCACTTCCAGAGCCGTTAAACTAATAAACTGTTTTCTCAGGGCCAATCCAGAAGCAGATATATTTTTTGACAAACCTAGCGTAATGTATAAAAATGTGTTAATTTTCTTAAATAACTTCGTAAGATAGTAGAATAGTATAAGTTTGGGTAATTAAGTTTTATTTATGATAAAGTAAAAAGATCTCATAAACTGTTGTGTATGTAATTTATACTGTGTATGTTAATGTTTAATTATCGGTGATTTTTTTTGTGTATTTTATTCTATTTTGTAAGTTTAGTATAGATATAAGCGATTTGGTTGTATATACTGTAAGCTTATATTTTATCAATAAATGAATGATGAATGTCTTACCAGGTCGTAACTCCATCTAGTGGGGGTCGCCTTACACTTCGCCTACCGGTACGAGGTTGCCACTCGAGAACCTTTTTTCCCCATCGGTTGTCGGTTCTTCGAGCTATATGGCCGGCCCATTGCCACTGCAGCTTACTAATCCGTTGGGCTATGTTGGTCACTCTAGTTCTCATTTCTAAGTTTATCACGCAGAGAAACCCCGAGCATAGCCCTCTCCATAGCTTGCTGAGCGACCTTGAGCGTCCTCATACGGCTAGCGGTGAAGGACCACGTCTCAGATCCATAAGTCATCACTGGCAACACGCACTGGTTGTAAAATCTCGTTTTCAGATTTTGAAGTATACCTGACGAGAAGATGTGTCGTAATTTCCCGAACGCTGCCCAGCCGAGTTGAATCCGTCGATTAGACAGTTAGTAGCAGCTGTCATATTACGGTATATTGCTATATCCCTGGGAATAAAATTATAGCACGGCTTCAGCCATCTTACTGTGACAGTTATATTAATTTTAAAGAAGATAATAAAATAAGGTACCATTTTGTTTTTATATGCCAGTCTTCCTTTGTGGAACTTGAAATATCAGTTTCCTTAACATAGATCGTTACTTAAGCTTTAAATAAAGTTTATTTTTGAAATGATCATTAAAGATACCTGGCAAAGTAGGTCGCCTTGTCAGCAATATTCTTTTGTAAAATGTGACTCATTTGCTGTAGTATTGTTAGATTCAAATAAACTCTGGCTTAAGCGGTTTTCCTTTTTATTACATTCAAATACACATTACAAACAAAAGCTTTAAAAGAGCGTTCAAGCATAATCACCACTCCTGAACCACATGAACTACAATATATTTGACTTTGACTGTCATTGTTTCTTTCCATTAGAAACTAAATCTTCTAAATTTCCAAAATTTTGTAGTAATCTTTTCAATGAGTTGTTGTGTAATTGTGTTAATAATATCTTCTTTATTTACAAAACCAATTAATAACTTAATGTAAAATGACATTTCCTAGTAGATTTTAATATCATATGGAATGAAAAATAAATTCAACGGACAAGAATTTATGGGTGCAAAAAGCAACGGGTTAATCATATTCAAAACAACCCTTATTTTACTGTCTTATATTCACCGTGTAGTAGCGGTGTAAGAATATACACTACACCATGTTGTCCCGTGGGTGTTGTAAAAGTCGACAGAGTGAAACAAACTAGGAAATGGGCAACAGCGTCTTTCTAATAACAATAAAAAAAATGCGGCCAACCCGCTAGCAAGCGTGGTAACTTCGGCAAATATGGGGGATATTTTCTCCTATGAGGTAATCTATGGGAGGACTCTGTTCACAGGTGATAATTTTAATAAACACATTTATTTTATTGTCTTATATTAAAACGTCTATAAATGATAGTTTAATATTTTAATGTTTATTATACTAATTATTGATGTGAAAATAAATTCCAGAAACTTCTCATGGCTTTGAATAGACGATGGTATATCATCTCGTTTATGCCAGCCGTAAAATAATCAAGGTCAGTGACTGATCCGCCTGTCAAGCGTGGTGATTTTAGAAAACCCTCCCTACAAGGGAAGGGGCCCATGTCCAGTAATTACTGTTAAAGTTAACAGGCTGATGAAAATGAAGATCATGAATATATAATGAAAAAGATAGAAAATGTATAAATTCGCAATATTAGCGCAGGAACGCTATAGCGGCTGGCCGTGATGCGGCATGTCGTTGCGGCAGGCCGCACTTCGATTTTGTATGAAACCGCATGATATCAACGCACTGACTTACGGCCAGCAGTCAACCGCACCGGTTGAATGAAGCGGCGCGCCGAAGCCCCCGACACACTCGGCGCGTTTAGCAGCAAGCCAGGCATGTTGATTCGCTTAAAGAAAACTCGATATCCGATTCGATTCAAATTGAACATACTAGAAACGATATAAATAAATAACTGCAGCAATTTCTTCGATGTCCATTATGTCCAATATTTTACGAAGCACTGACGATTGTGGCGGACATCAATAGAATCGAGACGATGCGGTTAGCCGGAATACGGCGTGCGCCGCATCACGGCCCGCCGCTAGTGCGTTCTTGGCTTTACAAGCAAACATAATTTTTAACACTACTTCTAGTGTTAAAAATTATGTCTGCTTGTATAATATACTGATTATTGGTATGAAAATAAATTCCAGAAACTTCTCATGGCTTCGAATAAACGGTGGGATAGCACCTCGTTTATGCCAGCCGTAAAATAACCAGGTGTCAAAGATTGGTACTGCAATTAAAGATCCGCCTGTCAAGCATGGTGATTTTGGAAAGCCCTCCTTACAAGGGAGGGTGTCCAGTACTTCAACAGGCTGATGAAAATGAAGATGATGAATATATAATTAATAAAAAGATAGAAAATGTATAAATTCGCAATATTAGATTGTCACAAGCAGACATAATTTTTAACACTAGAAGTAGTAAGGTTAGGCTGAATATTCGTTTCATATTCGGTATTTGGGATATTTTACAGGTTTACCGAATATTCGTATTAGCTAAATTACCAAATGTTCGGTAAAGTGAGACTGAAGTTTACTGTATTGAGTTGTGTGTGATTGAATATGTTTGATTAATGCGACGTCTTACATAGTTGTGTAAATATTTTTTACCTCGTTTTAGTTACTTGATTTACAGTGTTTATTTATAATATTGTCAAGTCTTAATTGCAAGGAATATTTTTTTGTTTTAATCAATATTTATTTTTAAAAAAATTGCGTATTTGAATTACAACCTTTCAGCTGATTTTTATGATATTACTCCTTTATATAGCGACAGGACATAAAAATATTTATTAAAAACTGTAATTGTCTTATAAACTTTACATGTAAAATGTATAAACCTGGACTGTTTAGGTATGCTAGTCAATTATGTCGATTATTTGTTACGATAAAAGTTTTGCCGAACATTCTGCCAAATATTCATATTCGGTGAAACTCATGTTCGGCCCATCTCTTATAAGTAATTCAACCTAACTATATACTTACCACATGCAATACGTGCAGGTAGCACAATAGTGATACAATTTAAAAAAATTGAGGTATTTCAGTAATAACACAATTGAAAAGCAAAATTTTTACTAAACACCTAACATGACCGCACGAACAAGCGTTAAAAATGTTATCTGTGCAAAAAAAGAAGCTTTCGTGACAGCGCGCTTTAATGAGAATTAACACTGCGGCATCTTAAGTTATGATTTAAATAATATCTCTTGGAAATAATATTTTACATTTTTGGATACTTTCTAAACTATTTAAGTGAAATATAAACTACTTAAGTACAGAAATATATATGGTAGAGCCTCGCTATCTCTGTAGCACGAATGGGTAGGCTAGACCGGGGAAGGACAAAACAAGGGAAGGAAGAACCTGAGACTTCTTTTTTCTTTCGAAACGAGGCATTCTGCCTTAGTCCTCAGGTGTGAATTCTGTATTTAATTCTTAATCGAGGATAGATATAGTCAACTATGGCCACAACATCCACTTAATATCAGGAAGACTATGTGCTCTTTTGTCATCGTTATTCTACATCAAAAAATGTCCGACAACTTCTCGGTAATACGTGGAACCGACAGAAAAATGGCCCTGTGTCCGTGGCCACATTGCTATTGCATCATGCTGAAGCGGATGCCTTTTCGTTGTTGCAACCCAAAGTATTTATGTATATTGTTATTATTATTATTGTGTTTTTTCTTTATGTTATAACTTGTGTTGAATGTAACGAATAAATCAGTTATGCATTCATTTAAAATACTTAAAAGGAACAATGCATTTTGTTAGCGTTAGTAAGTAAAACGTTAAAGTTACAGCCTATATGTCCCACTGTTGGGCACATGCCTCCTGTCATTTGTGAGAGGGTTTAGGGCAAGGAAATGTCGGCTGCACTCTACCGATGCGTGTTGGCGGACTTCACATGTCGTTGAAATATTTTTACTTCTAAGACATACAGATTTCCTTACGATGTTTTACTTCACTACCGAGTACATCGTATTATAGCTGGGCTTAATATTGAAACAAGCAATTCATTATTGCTATAGGAGTCTCTTAAGGCGCTTATCTCCTGAGCTTAATAATGTACGTAATATAATTAAGTGGTAGAATTTGTAATGAAAAACCCTATAATATATAAATAAACTCGATCTTTCCATAAATTTTCATTTAATATAATTTGGAAACAGCGTCTTATAACATGTCCATTTATATTCTCCTTGAACACATAAACTTTGATGAGATGGCGCTATATACAATCAAATCACGTAAGAAATTACTCACGACATAATTGCGTTAGAAAGTACAGAGGTATTCTATTAGCCTAATTGACTAGAAACTTATCTCGCAAAGTGTTTCCTGAGAAATTAAATTCCTAAGAAATTATTAGTGCTTGTGTGACATTAATGGGTAATAAGTGCTGATTTAGGGGTAACGAGCACGATATACGTAAACGTGGAATACTAATTAAGATGTATTTTAATTGTAAGGACTTGGTTATTTTTTGAATATATCTTGAGAATAATTACTTTCTATGTTACTTTGTAGGCATTCCTTGGGGAAAGCCTGTGTTTTTACTCTCAATACATGTAAAGACAAACTATGTATGTTTTACTAACTACAATAGGACTCAACTTATTTTAATATTAAAATTCATTCTTTTGTTGACCTTAATAACTCTAACTGCTCATGCCATCATACAAACAAAGTATCCAGCACAAAATATTTCAGAATACTACTGGATCAGCGTCTATCCTGGCATCTACATATCGAACATTTAATTCGATATGTAGATGCCAGGTCGAAAGTTTTTCGAAATTTTAAGACATCTCGCAATAACACAGATTTAAAAACAAGTGTATGTTTCTTTAGTTCTGGTATATTGTATTAGTATAAATGGGGATGTGCTACAAAAATAAAGTTTTTGGATTTAGATAGAGCTCAAAGATCATTACTGAAGGTTATGAATCTTAAGCCTTACAAATTCCCAACATAAAATTTATACGCCCTGTGTGATCTTCTAACAGTTCGCAAGTTATACATACTAAATATAGTTCTTAAGCTACACAAGTCCCTTACATATAACCCTGAATTCAAAAATAAAAGGAGAAAAACTAGCGTAGCTCCAAGTGCTCCGGTTGAAACAGCATTTGCTGGACGGCAACAGGCAAAAAAGTCCTCTTATAGTTGTGTAAACAAAGAATTGAATATTTATTCTAAAACTAGTAGAGTAGTAAATAACACGGCCTACACACACACACACACACACACACACACAGAGAGAGAGAGAGAGAGAGAGAGACATAAACACGCGCGCATGCATACATACACACACGCACACACGAAATTTTTATAATTATTTCATCAAAAGGAAAGGAATGTTATTCTTGTAACTAAAGTATTATATGCTAATTAAGGAAGAGCGAGTTTTCCTGTATTGACAAATACTTAAAAGGAGAACTCTATGTACTGATATTGATGTAACTTTATTGTTACAGAATAAACATGTTTTGATATTTTTAAAGTACACAAAGGCGTTCACTCGTCCAAACCTAACCGTAATACATAATATATTATTTACTAGCTATATTAAACACATACTTGGGGACGTATGCTATTTAAATTCTGTAAAATATTGTAACTTCATATTATCTGGTTCACGAATTTGCATAAATCAAACAGATCCAGAATCCAGGATGACAGCGTCAAATAGTAGCTTAGGTAAATCTGTTAATTCGTATGGTGAGTGTAGAGAACCGGATACACTTTTTCCTCAAAATTAAGCATCCCATCTTAGTCCTCAGGGGTGACCACGCATCTGCATTTTGATTCTTAATCGGGAATAGATGCAGATGTCTATGGGCTACGTCATCCACTTACCATCAGGTAGACTGTGTGCTTGTTTGACACCCTTATTCTATCAAAATAAAAATAAAATGCCAACTATTTTACGAATGAAGCTTACCAACTTACAAAGTAATAAATGAATAATAAGACTATGTCACCGGGCGAAAAGAACCCTTAACTTAAAAGAGCCTGTCCAGTGAAAAGCTATCTTACCTATCACCTAATCTACCACAGGCTATGACAAGAAGCCAATAAGGAATCCTCCTTTAAAAACTTTTCCAATCTATAACTAACCCACGAACGTTATCTCGCAGAGACCCATATTTGCACTATTTACCCAGTTCAGCCATCTCTCATGCCGCTTCGGCACTAGTCATAGTACTTATGAAGGACCAAAATCTACTTTTAAAATATTACAACATCATCTCAAATGCCATTTTATATAATAAACCAGGAATTTATGTCTAGGAAGATGTCCACATAGCAATAGTAATCACCGCATGGTTTTGCAATTATTCCGCATTATCGAGCCTTTGGTTAGTCTAACATTTGTTTTAGAAAGCTATTAAACTATTGCTTTTTCTTAAAAAAAATTGAATACGCAGATATATATTTCTTACGCTTGCAAAATCACAAAGAAATGTTTGCGAAGAAAAGTTTTCTGAATCCCTAAAGTAAAAAGGAATAGAGTTGTGAGTTCGAGACTAAAGTTTTTTTTTTCATTGTTTAGTTTGTAAATAGACAGAATAACTTGTTAAAACAATATAATATGGTAATGAGTGCTTAATATTCATGAACTCTGTATTCTAAAGGAACCGTGTAGTGGCGATGTAAGAATATCAACTACAGGTTGTCGTAAGAGGCGACAGAGGGAAACTGAACCAGAAGATGGACAGCAGCATATTCCTGATAACAGCAGAATAAAAAAAACTGTTGTTGCCAACACGCTTGCCAAACGTGGCAACTATGGCAAACATTCCTACTACGGGGAAGTCCTATATTCAGCAGTCGACTTGTGAAGGGCTGTAATGATGATGATGATGATTTACAAGTTAAAGATTTCGTATTTTCCAAATTATTCTAATGAAAAATTATTTTATTTTATTCCAGCACGTATTTCGTTTAATATTTTCTGTTTCCTAAATATATTTTTCTGTCTCAGCGTTTTTAAATAATTGAATACGTAGAAATATAAATACTTTTACTTTTTTATTGACAGTATTTTTTTCAACGAATATGATGCAATTCAATTAAATAATATCAATAGTATTCATGACGTCATTTCATTGAACTCATCAAAATCATTCTCATGAGTATTTCATTTTAAGCCGTGGTGGCTCAAGTACTCAGCGCTTAGACTTTGACTTTGATAAATTTTTTCATGATTTTTAGTTTCATCGCTAAAATCAGTTTCATTTTCAATTAAAGTGACAATAGTACTAGTCGCGCCGAACATGTGCTCGAATTAATCTCCCAGTATTTACCATAGGTGGTGTGAGTAAAAGTTGTCACTTCACTTCACCTTCAAAAGGAAAGGGTCAGTAGTTCAATAGAAGTTTTCGCTAATCCGCGCCCTAATAACTTGCAACGCTGTTGTGCTCTTACCGCATTATTAATTTAATTAGTTTTAAAGTTTATAATCGCTAGTGTTTTTCGGCTATACACTATCATAGACATACAGTAACACCTACAACATTACACCCCACAACATTTAGAATTAACGCCGATTAAATAAAACTAGTTTTACGGATTTTATCGCGTATATTAACTTATTTTATATTCCCGAGGTTTCGAGTACTTTACAGCACCCATAGTCACGGGGGGGACTGAGGTGTATGACGTCCCAATGTCATAGTTAAACACGGCTACCTGCAGATAAAAATTATTAATTTTTGTTCCGATCTACGCAGTATGAACTTACAGTATCTTGAAGTCTTGCAGTTGTATGCTTGGGTTGGGATTTAATTTTATTAATTATGGGATCCCAAGCAGATGGTAGCACCCAGTCATTTTCTCTATTGAAATTAGGATGTTTTTTGATTTCAATAGCCTCGCGAATCATCCTTGGAAGGAATCGGTGTTCTTTAGCGAGGATTTGTGGTCTATCAAATCTAATGTAGTGACGGGGGCGATCCTGTACGTGTTCACAGACTGCAGACTTCCCGGAGCGTCGATTCTTCACATCAGCTATGTGTTCTTTAACGCGGGTTTTTATAGATCTTTTAGTTTGTCCTATATAAGAGGGACCACATTCACAACCTAGCTTGTACACTCCTGTATCTTGCAGAAGGACATTACACTTGACTGATGGTAAAAACTGACTAATCTTCTTCGGCGGCTTGAAGTATGTTTTAATGGAAGCACGCTTCAAGATGTAGCCAATCTTGTCAGTGACTCCTCTGACATATGGCAGTACAGTAGGCACTCGCTCGACTGTGGCCAGCTTCTGTAGTTCATACTGTAAGTTCATACTGCGTAGATCGGAACAAAAATTAATAATTTTTAATCTGGAGGTAGCCGTGGTTAACTATGACATTGGGACGTCATACACCTCAGTTCCCCCCGTGACCATGGGTGCTGTAAAGTACTCGAAACGTCGGGAATATAAAATAAGTTAATATACGCGATAAAATCCGTAAAACTTGTTTTATTTAAATGTGTAGTGTTCGCGTAAATATAATAAATCATAACGCCGAATAGTGATTGAGTACGAGCTTCTCGGTAAGTAAATTTAATTCCTCTAATTTAAGATACATTTATTCTCCAACGCAATTAAGTATTTAACGGCCACAAGGTTATAAGCTCGTGCCCGGCTTGATTATTTTTCTTCGATTTCTTACAGAAATTTAAAATTTCTCACATAGCGTCGGTTAATTTCTTCGCTTACCGCCCGCCATTATTTTTATTTCCCGCAATTATTATTGATGTATTCTGGATGACGTTGATCATTTTATAGTGTGTGTGACTTGTTAAAATATTGCATTATTATTATTTGAACCGTTATTTGTGCGAATATTGATATAAATACTTTGTATGTTTTGTAATTTTACATCATTAATTTGCACTCCGTTTTCATTAGTTCGAAAATATGGCAGCCACTCGCAAAACTCTGACTAAGGAATTACTTATTGAGGAAACATGTCGTGATGGTTATTTTACTCGTATGCAACGAATTTTTGATCTATCAAAAACAATAATCGTTGCCGCTTTTCAGGATATGTTTATATCACAGTGCTAAACCATCGATGATAGCAGGAATGAATATCACAAGTGCATCCATGACATTAATTCTATAAATATGGGGCTAGATCCCGAGTTCACTCCTGAGTTCTACGCCTGGTGTAGCTTTGAAGACCTGTACTGCCATGTTAGACGTATTAAGAACAAAATATGCAAACCGCAAACGATGAATGCTCCCAAGACTAAGATCGCCTTTACTAAGTTGCCTCCCATAGAAATTCTGGAGTTCCACGGCGACTCTTCCAAATGGAGCCTCTTTTATGAAACATTTAATTCGACGATTAACTCTAATACTGAATTAACGAACTCAGAAAAAAAAATTATCTGGTTAGCAAACTTAAAGGCAAAGCGCAACATATTTTTTCGGGTATTAACCCCACCGCTGATAAGTACAGAATCGTACGGGAATAGAATATGGTGATAGAATAATAGAATGGGATGCTTTAATCAAAAATATCAGGACAAGCGTTACCTCGCGAGTACTTTTCTCGACTCAATATTAGAGATGAAGGCATTACCTAATCCCGCAACTTCACATCAATTGGAAGCATTCATTGATAAATACGCCGCATCAATCGCCGCTCTTAAAGAATTAAATATACCAAATCTTTGTGATTATGTGTTTATTCATTTTGCGCTCAAACGCTTAGATCGCAACACTTCAAAAGTCCGAGACGTGGACATACCTACTTATGACAGCTTTATTAATTTCGTAAAGGGTCAAGTGAAAATAATACAACGCGTAAACGCACCCGCATACAAAGTGTCAAAGAAAGAAAGTGATAAACACAAGTTGCCCGCCATTTCAAAGATCTCGTATTCTTATATTACATCGAATTCTAATGACGTTACATCGACAACATGTAGACTTTGTAATAAATTGCACGACCATATTTATCATTGTCTCGAATTCATGAATTTTTCACCCGACCAACGCCATAAATTTGTGAAAGAAAATCGTTTATGCACAAATTGTCTCAGTTCTAAGCATATTTGGAAAGCGTGCAAAAGCACTAATGTCTGTCGTATATGTGGGTGACACCATCATTCGTTAATTCATTTGCAAACCTCGAATTATATCAATAAGCGAGATAAGGATTCTCAAATTGTTACAAATCTCGACATGGTTGCAACGCGCCCGCGCTCTCCCGCTCCAGCTCGACAGCCAGAGCTTAAGGATTCATCCGGTGGTAAACTAACAAACTAGGTCTTATTTTAAAGCCACAAAATATTAACACATTATTAGGTACTGCGCAAGTTAATGTGCTAGACCGCCATAATAACATGGTTACTTGTAAATGCATCATCGATCCAGGTTCACAAAATAATTTTATCACGACCGCATGTTGCCGCAAATTAGGGCTGAATATTAGACAATTAAATCGCAAAACTATCATAAAAGGATTAGGCGATCATTCGAGTCTTGCAAAGAGAAAGGTGAACATCAACTAATTTAACCGAATAAATCCCTCCAAAACATACGCTATTGAAGATTTGGTTTTAAATCAAATTGCGGGTAATTTTCCTACCGCAGCCATTGATACCACGTCGCTAGATTATCTTAAATGCCTACCGCTGGCTGATGAAGAATTCTCTAAGCCGTCAGAAGTCGAGATACTTCTCGGAGCAAAATTATTTATTAAGCTGTTGCTGCCCGGTAAAGTAACTGGACCCCCGCAACAACCCTCTGCGTTTTTTACGAAATTGGGCTACGTAGTCATGTGTGACGCGCAGGTTGATTGATGTCAACGACTCCATCGACGTATCTCACTTATAATTCAATTCTAATTTCTATTCACTTATAATTTTACGTGGTAGAGCCATGCTGCAGCTATATTAGTAGTATAGTTGTAGTACGAATGGGTCGGCTCGACCGGGAAGGACCACGCTCTCACAGAATACCAGCGTAAAATAGCAGCTTAACACTGCTGTGTTTCGTATGGTGAGTGTAGAGAACCGGAGACCCTTTTACTGGAAAAGAGGCATTCCATCTTAGTCCTCACGGGTGACAACGCATCTGCATTTTCATTCTGTATTGAAGATAGATGTAGATGTCTATGGGTCACAGCAACCACTTACCATCAGGTGGACTGTGTGCTCGTTTGTCACCCTATCCTATAAAAAAAAAAAATTTCATCAATCACTATAATTCTGTCCAGCGTTTCCTCCCCGCATTCAATTCATGGCCAGTAGAGCAAGTTTTTTGAGATAGAGGACCTCAGCGATACCCCGATTCTCTCCGAACAAGACAGATATTGCGAGGAGTTTCTGCCACTACTCAACATGAGGAGACTGGGCGCTTTGTTGTAGGTTTACCTTTCAAGGACGAAACTATCCTCTTAGGAGATTCGTTACAAACGGCTCGTAAACGATTCCTTCATTTAGAACGCAAATTTTATAAAAATCCCGCATTTAAATCGCAATATGATAAAGTCATCCGTGAATACCTATCTAAGGGTTATCTTAAAGAAATTCTGGAACCACAAAATTATAGCAAGGGTTATGTTATACCACATCATGGGGTGATCCGCGAGGATAAGCTCACTTCCAAACTGCGCATTGTCCTTGACATCGTTAAATGATATTTTACACGTCGGACCGCCGCTACAGTGTAACTTATTTGAAATTTTATTAAACTTTCGCCTTTTCGATATCGCCGCAACTGCTGATATACGTCAAATGTAATTACAGATTGTAATTCGCGAGGAAGATCGACCTTACCAGCAAATAATATACCGCTTTGATAATAGAGAACCGCTAAGATATTTAGCTTTCCAACGCGTATGCTTTGGTTTACGATCTAGTCCCTTCATAGCCATCCGAACCATTCGTGAATTAACGAAACGCAATATGTTGTCAACAGTGACTCGCTTGTGGGCTAGTAGGACCGGTTATCACATACGCCAAACTCCTTATCAAAGAAGCTTGCTTAATGATGTTAGATTGGGATGATACCCTCTCGACAATCTTGTTAGTGCATGGACTCAGTTTCAATCAGAGTTACCGCTTATCGCAGATTTATAAATACCGCGGCATATTAAGGTTTTCGAGAATACTAATATCACACTTTTAGGTTTTCGTGACGCAAGCGAACGTGCATACGGAGCCGCTGTATATTTACATGCGAACAACCACGGCAAGCGGACATCTGCCTTAGTGTGCGCAAAATCCAAAGTATCGCCTAGTAACCGAGTTATTACGACGCCGCGACTCGAAGTTATGGCCGCCTTACTACTTGCAAAGCTACTACGCGCGATGTCAGACAGCTATTCATCGCGTTGTAACATTAACCGCATTTATGCATTTTCTGACTCAACCGTTGCACTACACTGGAATAACACATCTCCACATCGTCTGCAGGTTTTTGTCGCTAACAGGGTTTCCGAAATTCAGCATATCTTACCCGCGAAACATTTTTATCATATTCCTGGGTGTGGTACAACCCCAGCGACTGTTTATTCCGCGGTTTATTACCTTCGCAACTCTTAGTTCATCCACTACGGATGGGCGGTCCTATCTGGACACAAAGAGAAGAGACTGATTGGCCCACAACATGTTTTAATCTGGAACCTTCTTACGACGCTCCAGAACTGAAATCGGTTTCTCTCACCACAACCACCGAAGATATCCCATTATTGTGTCAGATCGCTTCTCGACATTCTAAATGGACCAAACTTTTGAACACAATTGCGTATATTTATAGATTTTTTAAATATTTACAGCGGAGTAATTTAATTTCCGCTTCCGATTTAGAATTTGCTGAAAGCAAACTTCTTATCGCTGTGCAAATAACCCATTTCCGCGAAGAATTTAAGCAATTAAAATCGGGCAATAAATGTCAGAAACATATACATAAACTAAATCCGTTTATTCACAACGGGCTTATCCGCGTTGGAGGAAGATTAAGTAACGCTAACTTAACCTTCGACCATCGGCATCCTATTTTGCTACCTAGAAAAGCACATGTAGTGAACCTCATTGTAGATCATTATCATCGCATAAATTGACATACTGGTCCTAATTTATTAGATAGTTTATTAAGACATAGGTATTGGATTATTAACACTAGATGAACTATTCGTTCGATAATAGATAAATGCAATCATTGTTTTCGCACATCACCCAAATCGATTTGTCCGCTTATGGCAGATCTGCCCCCGGTACGGACTCAAGTAGTACCCAAAGCGTTTGTTCAAACGGGCTGCGATTACGGAGGCCCACTGTTTATCACTCTAAGACGTGGCCGTGGCGTCCGTATCCATAAGGCGTACATATGCCTATTTGTTTGTTTGACAACTCGCGCGATTCACATTGAACTCACCACCAACTTGAGTACTCCTGCTTTCATGTCTGCCTTCAAACGATTTATATCGCACCGAGGACCTGTGTCGGTGATGCATTCTGACAACGCCAGTAATTTCCGGGGTGCATATAATCATACCTTAACGAGCTTTTTAAATTCATAACATCAACGCAATATCGCTCTGCTTTAGCGCATCAGCTTAATGAGTATAAAATAGAATGGAAAAACACACCGCCTAGTGCACCTCACTTTGGATCATGGAAAACAATAATTAAATCAGTCAAATCGCATCTTTACAGATCTATTGGCTCGCAGATATTAACTTACGAAGAAATGAACACAGTTTTATGTCAAATTAAAAATGTAGTCAACTCGCGTCCGCTTTGTACAACGTTGAGCCAAGACGCAAGTGAGCCGCTAGCTATAACTCCCTCTCCTTTTTTGACCTTAACATCTCTTAAGTATTAGGTCCTTACATATGAAATTACTGTTTTGTCGTACTGACCAATTTGATCTAAAATATCTCCTCTTTGGTTAAGAATTGCAAATTCAAATTTATAAATTCATTTAGCTGGTACATTTGAGTTTTGAAAACAGTCATTCATTTGTGTTTTCCTTATTATTTTTTTCTTTGGCGTCGCTTATTACCGCATAATGGAAAACATGAAATATTGGTATATTTACGAGTACGAGTTCTACCGTGGCACCAGTGCTGCAGAAACAGCTCGAAGGATTAATTATGTGTACGGCGCTGGTGTCGCAAAAGAAAGCACGGTATGTTTTTGGTTTCAACGTTTTCGTTCTGGAAATTTCGACCTTCAGAACCAACCCCGTGGACGGCCGGAGACCAAAGTGGAAAATGAAGAATTAAAGTCTATTGTGGAAGCGAATCCATCACAAAGCACTTCAGAGATAGCTGCAGGCTTCGGGGTAAGTGATAAAACTGTATTAATCCACTTGAAGCAAATCGAGAAAGTAAAAAAACTTGAACGATGGGTACTTCATGAATTGAGTGAATCGAACTTGCAAACACGCGTCGACTGCTGTGTTACTTTGCTCAACCGACACAATAATGAAGGGATTTTAAATCGAATCATTACTTGTGATGAAAAGTGGATACTGTACGCTACGGAAACGCTACGCGGAAACGCTAATTTCATATGTAAGGACCTAATATAATCGGTTAGGGCTGCACTATAAATATCCCATTCTTTGTTTTTTTTTTGCCCTATTGAATAGTTTCCTGGTCTTTTCCCTAATTTCCTTTAGCTTAGTGTTCCACCAAGGAACTTTTCGTGTAGAGATCTTGGTTTTGACGGGCTAACTGTGCTCAAAGGCTTCACGGATACCTACGGTTACCGTCTCCGCCGCTGACTTCAGACCTTCAATCGTTTTTATGATTTTAGGAAACGTTTCCAAATTCCTCCTTAGGCTATCTCTGTAGACATCCCAGGAGGTCGCTTTTGAATCCCTAAAAGCAACAGTTTCATAAGTTGGTGATACTCTAATTACAAACTTAACATGTCTGTGATCAAACGTCAAGTTTTCACTACTAACATGCCAGTCAGTAATCCGCCTGGATATGTTATTGGTAGCAAAGTTTATATCTAAAACTTCCTGCCTAGCACGCGTTACAAAGGTTGGTGTACACCCTAAGTTTAGGCTTACCAGGCGATTGGATATGAGAAAGCCAAAAAGTAACTCACCTCTTTTGTTGATTTTAGTGCTTTCCCATGCTGTGTGGTGAGTTCGGTACAAGTTCGGCGTTGTACTTACGGGCGAACTCCGCCACTCGCTCTAACTCGATGGCAGGATCTGGGGTCTCTCCGGGAAGATAGGCTGAGCAAATGACTACTCTGGCCCCTGTGCATCCCTAAAGATTTATAAAGGCTGTAACCAGGTCGTCATTGCAATACCCTGGAACAACTAAAAGTTCAATATTTTATTATAGATTATACAAGCTCTGAGTCTGCCTTTAGTATTGACTAAGATCTTACCGGCAGCCGCCAATCCCAGAATTTGACCGTTGGCCACCCAAGGCTCTTGTATGAGGGCGAGGTCGATGTTGTTCTCTGCGAAGCAAACCTCCACCACGGTAGAAGCAGCTGCTGTATGGTGAAGATCTGCCTAGAGGACCCTCGTCTCACTCTTAGGGTTAGCCTTTATAGGCGTGGGGGGCAGGGGTCGTTTTCGCCTGCTTAGCACGAAGACGTCCTTTACTGGCCCTCTTGAGCCCCGCCGTACCTTTTGGTCTACCGATCCTACCTCTCTTCCCCTTACCCCTAGCCAACACCAGCGGAGGCCCTCGAATCGAGGCGAGAACAGCGCCGTGGGTCACAGTCACTCTCGCTGATGACGTTCCAGTCTCACCCCTTGAGGTGGAGGGCTGGGAGGATTGGAGTTGGGGCGATTCAGGCTTCATTGCTGCGTCAGAGCCTCCCCTGACCTTAAAAGTTATCATCTTAAAGCCAAGGATGACTCTGCCGCCTGCCCCCGGAGAGCCTCCGCCGATGGGTCGTCCAGAGAAAAGGTTACTAGGAACCCATTCTCCTTGTCCCTCCGGTGGAGGATTTTCCAGAGCTCGGTATGTAGCCCTTCATTTTGTGCTCTCAACAGCACAGCCGCCTCCTCTGGAGAGTCAGCTTCGCTGCGGGACAGGAAGGTGATGCACAGTTGAGGCTTAGGCAGTTCGCTCTCGGGTATTATCGAGAGCTCTGCTTCCGGCCAGGGTTTCAGTTTTCCGATCTCACCCACAATCCAGTCCTGGATTGCCTTATTCAGGCACGTTACCAGAATCCAACCTGGTGGGTGAAACCCGAAAATGTTGGTCCCATTCCCGGCTGCGCTCCACAGGCCATCTTAGCAATAGCCTGCGTTAGTGCCCGGTGGACCAACCGCATCTGTTCCACGCTCATAGGTTTGGTATTGCGAATTCCTACACGCGCGGAGCCAGCTACGGCACTGAAGCTGAGCTTCTTCTCCCCCGTTGCCAGCTTCACAGATTTCCTGGGCTGGTCTTTGGGGGACTCCCCCTCAGACCGACTGCGTATTTTCGCCTTCGGAATTGTGGGAGGTTTGGGCAGAAGAATTTCGTCCCAGGGCTTCTGGCAGAGAGAGAGGGCCTCTTCGTCTCCTATCTCAGCTGCTATCAGCCTTCGGTACCTCTTCCGTGTCGCCCCACTAAGCTTATAAGGCCTAGTGAACTTTTTCTTTTCCCCTCCCTGGTTCGTTTCCGACTGTGGTTCGGCTGCAGACGTGCCCTCCACTTCTCGGCTCGTCCCAGGTTGGGACGTAGGGTTGCAGGGTGTTGGTGAGGCTAAAAGAGCCTCTTCCAGACCTACAGTCAAGTTAGTCAGGAAGGGCTAAAATACTACCCGAATCGCCCTGGTCTCGGGCAGGCACCGTTTGCGACTGGACTCCCCCCCAGCCACGCATCCATCGGCACGGTACGCTTAACACCTTGGATTGGGTTAAGAAAGGAAAAAAGGGGGTGGGATAAAAAGAAAAGAAAATGAGGATCGTCTGAGTGTTTCTGTTCTGTCTGTTTCCTATTGAACCAGAACAAATAACAGGCGGCAACCATGTGAAGGAAGAACTCCTCAGACTTGCCCTGGGGATCAACACGACCTGCGCTCTCCCCAGAGCCATTCGCCAAACTGCTCGCCGGACAGGAGAGCAGAATAGGTGTTAGTCTAGTCCTACTGATAATGTAAAAATGTGAGAATTAAGAGTAGACTAACCCCCGCCCAAAATCGTCCGCGTTGCTTGACATATTAACAAAGTTTTCGTATGTGCGAAGGAAAAAACCATCAAAAAGATCGCATACAAAATTTCTTTGTAAACAATGTTATTTGTTGCTCCGTTTTTAGTTTAAATATATAAATTATCTGGGTTAGTAACGCGAGAGCAAGCGACGTACAGTTGACCGTGTGAAAAACCCCGTGTAAAAATCGTCGTTTCTTAAAACTTTAATAACTTTATATTAAATGAAGATATGGCAATAATTTTGCTTTGATAAGGGCCAAATGTCTAAGAAATAAAACTTAGAAAACATAATTGTAATCTATCCAGTAGTTTTTCCGTGATGCGCGCACAATTGCAAACCTCAAAATGAAGATGCGTTGTCACCCCTGAGGACTAAAATGGAATGCCTCTCTAGTAAAAAGGGTCTCAAATATAAGGGAAACAAAAGAAAGTTCAATAAATAATAATGCCAACATGCAACAGAAAGTTATATTTACCAATAAATTAAAATATTATGTTTATTTCTAAACTAAGACAGTTTCATGGCAGTCCATTCATGCTGTACAAACCATGGGTGTTGTCACTTTAAATCGATTGATTGTTCTCTTCATAATATATTCTTATTCTGTAGGTATATACACTAGTATTTTAATATTTTCATCCTTTTTTATTTCTAGAATGTTTGTTAAATCTTCTTTCTTCATTATGTTAAAACACGTACCAATAAAAAGTACGAGTGTCGTAAAAGACGAAAAAGTGAAATAAAACAGAAGATGGGCAGCCGCGTTTTTACTTATAAAAACGTAAAATAATCAAAACCTGCGGTTACCAATCCGCATGCAAAGCCTGGCAACTATGGCAAATATCCTCCCTATAAGGCAATCTATCGAGGACGTATATGCTCAGGAGTGGAATTTTATAGACTGTAATGTATAAATAAACGGATGAATATCTGAACACTAATCTCAAAAGTAAACAAAGATGTGTCAACATCTAGTCTTATAATATAGTTTCTTGGTTCATTTTTCACCCTGCGTCGCATAGGTTAATATCAGTTGTAAGACGCCACTTGTTATTAATGGACACTAAAGAAGTCTGATAGAAAAGTAACTTTGCTCGTACACGCCCTCACTTTATTCATAGTAGATTCTATTATATTACGATTATAATATTAATATTAATAAAGCTAAAGTAACTCAAATATTGCATCATAAATAAAACAAACATTAAAAAGACAAATCATTTTATACACTGTTACGCTTATTCCATAGATATATAAAGAATTACACTATTAAAAAGTTGATTGACCGGGTGACCGATTTCAAAGAAGCAAAGGAATATCTAACTATATATATTCATCGAAATCGGTGGAAGTGTTAAAGAAGTATCGCCGAACTAACACAAAAATATATTCGGACGAATTAAGTACCTCCACATTTTTTTTTGGGGTCGGTTGATAAATTTATGACAGTACTCCTTTACTGTATAGAAGTTAGTCTGTTTAGGTAGATATTTCTGCCGCAAAGCAGCAATGCATGTACTGCTGCTTTCTGCGAGATTTCTACCTTAATTGTTTTTAAATTATACGCAAAATTTTGAGGTAATAGCTATGAATAAGAAATTTCACGTTTGAAAAATCCGTGCCATTTACTTCTCTTGTGGCAAGATGCATCGACTTCTCACGGAATTTTTAGATTTATAACTTGATCGTCATTAAACATAGTATTTACTTTAGGAAAAAAATTATAACAACATCAATTCATAGCAATGTCTACCATCTGTATGCCGATGACCTTCAGCTATACGTGCAAGCTGAAATTGGGGATATCCATAATGGGATTAAAAAATTAAGCGACAACTTATCAGCTATCAAACATTGATCTACTCCTTATGAAGTTTTGGTAAATCCTTTGAGATGCCAAGCTATAGTGGTGGGTAGCTCAAGGATGCTAGCCAAGATGAATCTTTCAGACTTACCTCCTATTTATTACAATGGGATTACAAATCCGTTCAGTAAATCTGTAAAAAATCTTGACATTGACAGCACGCTGAATTGGAGAACTCAACTTCAGAAGTGAGACGTAAAGTCCGTTCTCTGTATCGTTTAAAGTATTTCCTTCCCACAAAGTCTTAGATCATGCTTATCCAATCGCTCATATTACCCATAATTGATTATGCAGATGTGTGTTACCCGGATCTGTTTTAGGATCTTCTGAACAAGCTGGAACGCCTTCTCAATAACCGTATAAGATTTATTTTCGGGCTTCGTAAGTATGACCATATTTCGCATTATAGATTTAAGCTTAATTTACTTACGATTCCGCAGAGGCCTAATTCCAGAATATTACTTGTTCCTTTCTCCATATTAAATGACTCATTTTTGCCTTCTTATCTTAAGAGTAAATTTCACTATCTCTCCTCATCTCATGATAGGGTTCTAAGTTCTTCCTCTAACAACAAAATATATATTCCTGTTCACTTCACCGAGTTCTATGGTAACTCCTTTATAATTCAGGCTACACGCCTTTGGAACTCCTTGCCTGATGACATCAGAAAAGCTCCCAATAAGTTTGCTTTTAAAAAGTTTGTGCGTAATTATCAATTAAAGACAACGCTTCTTACATGAATCATCCATATCATTTATATTGTTAACAGACGTATATATTCATAGTTATTTATATCTACTATTTATATATGTATGTTGATATGTATATATGTATGTATATGTACATATGTATGAATATATATGCATATATGTATAAATAGGCGATATTTCTATAGTTTATTTATTTTATATATTAGTAAAATATATATATATTACGTAGTTAATTATCATTTTTATTTTGTTTTTATTCTATATTGCTACACCTACGTCAAATTCTCACCGCTCCATGGATTGACTGGTAGAGAATGCCTCAAGGCATTAAGTCCGCCCTTTGTATTCTTTTATATTAAGGAATGCAATAAATAATAAATAAATAAAGAAGGTCTCAAAGCAACAAAGAAACAAAGATTGCGTCCATTTCAAATAACGCAGAAAGCAAACCAAAACCGGCAATATATATATTTTGTTATTATTAATAATTTCATACATTATCTAGGCAATGTATATTATGCCTAGGAATCATATAGAATGCCAATAGGAGACTATGTAAGTATGAAAACGATGAACAAATAAATCTTCTGTTTTAAACAATAAAATAAATAAAATGAAAGTGTATAAAAATTAAAATTAACCGTAGATTTAAGGAATGAAAATGTAAAAAAATACAAAAGCACCCATGAAGTATATCAGCGACAGCAGATTGATGTGTGTGCTTTATATGATAAGTCGTATAAACAGGTAGTAGAAAATAGAACTACAGTAATCCTGAAGAAATATGTACATTAAGGTATTATAATGTGTGTGTACGAATAAAGTGAACATTAAAAATGTTTATTTTATTCAACAACCTGCACGCAGTGCGGAAATATGTACCTAGTAGTTGCATTTTGTCTCAGGAGACCTAACGTGTATATTGACACTGCAATCATAAAAGTTAATTTATCAATTTCAAATTCAACATCTAGATACTTTTCATTTTCGTAACTGTAGCTAGGGACAAATCTTTCATGCTATATTCGAGAAATGAAATATTCATACAAAACATAAGCAATTTTCTAAGATCCAGGTGCAAAAATAAAGTAGTTAGCAATAAGGTAATCTTAAGGTATTGACAACCGACGGGGAGAGAAGGTTTTGGTAGCTCCTAGCCACATACCGGTAAGCGGAGTGTAGGGCGGCCTCCACACTAGATGGAGTCACGATCTAGTGAGACATGTGGAGTCAATGGATGCAGCTGGCCCACGACCATGTTTTATGGCATACCTTGGAGGAGGCCTATGTTCAGCAGTGCTTGTGAAGGGCTGTAATGATGATGATGATAATGATGACACGTTACGTTAATATTTTTTACAAATTTTGCTTTAAAGAAACGAAACATTTTATTGTGAGACACCTTTAGATGTTCAAATAATTTGATGTTATCGCTGATATAAGAGCAGTAATACACTGTGTTAAAACTTAGTTTAATTTAAACATTAGTGTATATTTTAACTAAGCTTGCTTTAAAAAACTTCTTTATTATATGGTACAAAATATTTACTCTAGTGTCGTTATACAGGGAGAAATCAGAAGATACGTTTGTACTAAAATCCATTCCGGATATCTTCTGACCTCTTTGTTTGCATGAAACGCGGTTGATTGCGTAGATTTAATTCCATGTTAAACCAGGAGACGAGGCGAAGAAAAATTTAGAACCAGTCATTAAGATTTAAATTGGAAAGAAGTTTGTAGGATACATGGGTACTTTTAATAAAATTGTGACTTATAAACGCGGCACGAATAGCTTCTTATATCTGTACGTGGTAGAGCCACGCTGTTATATTGCTGTACGAATGGGTCGGCTCAACCGGGGAAGAATCACCTTCTCACAGAATACCAGCGTAAAAGAGCAGCTAAATGCTGCTGTGTTTCTTGTATTGAGTGGAGAGAAACAGAGACCCTTTTTACTGGAAACAAGGCATTCCATCTTAGTCCCAGGAGTGATAAGGCATTTGCATTTAGATTCTTAATCGAGCATAGACGATAGATGCCTATTGGCCATAATATCCTTTTACCATCAGGTGGACTGTGTGCTCGTTTGCTACTCTTATTTCTGTAAATAAAATTACACGTTGTTTTATAAACGGTAAATATATTGTAATTGTATCATACAATCTAGGCACTTATCATTAGAATACAGTAATATGTTTTGTATCTCAACTTAATCCGTTTCGTAATCATGGAAGTCGCTTTCATATTAAGTGCAATCGCAAAATGAAAACATTAGAGAAAATAATATTACAGCGAACTCCCGTTGAAACGGAATTGCGCTGTAACTACATACATGGACAACAACCAACAATAGTGCTAACTTGTTTCTTGTGTTTGTTTATTAGAATTTTGTTTGGATATTTGTTCACCTTATATTATTTTAATTTGAACAATATTAATTTGAAACAGTATTTTAAATGAACTGCTATGCTTACATGTTAAAGGTATGTTTTAAAACTTATTCCGCATTTATAATATTAATAATTTTAATTCAGATAAAGATCCGTACACATTTGTTAGTAATTTACTTGTTAATTATACTTTAATACTGCTGGTATTGAAGAAGCGATCGAGTGGAACCAGGGCTCCAAAGTCTTTGCCAGAGATCTGTCTGCCAGAAAGAGCCATTTGTCGAAGTTGAAGACCGAATGTGGCAGCATTGTTTGCGGGACACCTGAGATTTTGAGTGAGATTGATAGGTTCTATGGGCAGCTCTACACGTCATCGTTCGAGCCACACCCAATTGTGAGTAACGATCCAAGAGCAAGTCTTATCCGATACTATTCTGATGATATCCCTGACGTCAGTCTGAGCGAGATTAGAATGGCTCTCCAGCACTTTAAAAATGGTAAGTCTCCGGGCGAGGATGGAATTAGAGTGGAGCTCCTGAAAGCGGATGGAAAACCGGTACTTGAAGTCCGTCAGAAGCTCTTTAATTCCGTCCTCCATGGTGGCACTACTCCGGAGGCGTGGAGCAGAAGTGCTGTGATCTTGTTCTTCAAAAAAGGCAACAATGCTTTCTTGAAGACCTACAGACCGATTTCTCTTCTGAGCCGTGTCTACGTGCTGTTTTCGAGAGTCATTACGAATCGCCTCGCACGCAGACTCGACGACTTCCTGCCTCCCGAACATGCCAGTTTCCAAAAAGACTTTAGCACCATAGACCACATACATACACTTCAGAAAATTGTACAGAAGACCGAAGAGTACAATCTGCCACTTTGTCCTGCATATGTGGACTATGAGAAAGCCTTTGATTCCGTCGAAATTTGGTCGGTGCTGCAGTCCCTTCAGCGGTGCCAAGTTGACTGTCGGTATATCGAAGTGCTGAAGTGTTTGTACAGTGGGGCTACGATGGCTATCCGAGTACAGAACCAGAGCACGAAACCTATCCAAGTGCAGAGAGGTGTAAGACAGGGTGACGTTATATCCCCGAATCTCTTCACCGCTGAATTGGAAGAATTTTTCAAGCTTCTGGACTGGAAAGGATACGGTATTAACATCAACGGCGAGTACATCACTCACCTTCGATTTGCCGACGATATAGTCCTTATGGCAGAATCGCTGGAGGACCTAAGTACTATGCTTAATGACCTCAATAGTACCTCCCAACGGATAGGTCTTAAGATGAACATGTACAAAACAAAGATCATGTATAACGTCTATATTACACCTATGCCGGTAGTTCTTGGGAGCACTGAGCTCGAAGTTGTTTGACGAGTATGTTTACCTGGGACAAATAGTCCGAATAGGTAAGTCCAACTTCGACCGAGAGGTCAATCGACGGATTCAACTCGGCTGGGCAGCGTTCGGGAAATTACGACACATCTTCTCGTCAGGCATTCCTCAAAACCTCAAAACAAGATTGTTCAACCAGTGCGTGTTGCCAATGATGACCTATGGATCTGAGACGTGGTCCTTCCCTGCTGGTCGTATGAGGAAGCTCAAGATGGCTGAGCGAGCTATGGAGAGGGCTTTGCTCGGGGTTTCTCTGCGTGATAGACTTAAAAACGAGGATATCCACAGTAGAACCAGAGTAACCGACATAGCCCGACTGATTAGTAAGCTGAAGTGGCAATGGGTCAGCCACATAGCTCGAAGAACCGAGAACCGATGGGGAAGAAAGGTTCTCGAGTGGCAGCCTCGTACCGGCAGGCGAAGTGTAGGGCGCCGTTAAAAAAATTACAAAAACAACAACGATATAGGACATTCGTGTTAATTTAAAAATTAAAAGAAAAAATCACAATACATTGTTATAATAACAAAAAAAATAATATTGAAATACTTGTTTACTTTTTAATATTATTTACGTAGTCCTTTTGTCGTCGTTACTTCATATTTCTTTCATAATTTCTAGAGTTTAATTTATAATATCAGTTGTCATTTACACTTTTTCATTACACATTTGTAAATTTCACTTTTGCATTTAATCATACGGTATAATCTTGTAAAATATTTTTTTCTTTAATTTGTTTTATATTTAAAATACAACAATTTATGTTATGTTTTGAATATACGAGAACTGCTTTATTAGGTATATTTCTTAATATCTTTTACAATATTGCGTACCAAATATTATATAATAACTATAATTAAAATAAATATTAGGTCCTGCATATGAAATTGGCGTTTTGTACGGGAGGAATATAAAGTCAAATTTTTTTTGTAAAATATATTTAATTAATCAAAGTATGCGTGGTATCTATACGTGGTAGAGCCATGCTGCAGCTATATTAATAGTATAGTTGTAGCACGAATGGGTCGGCTCGACCGGGAAGGACCACGCTCTCACAGAATTAGCGTAAAATAGCAGCTTAATGCTGCTGTATTTCGTATGGTGAGTGTAGAGAACCGGAGACCCTTTTACTGGAAAAGAGGCATTCTATCTTAGTCCTCACGGCTGACAACGCATCTGCATTTAAATTCGCTAACGAAGATAGATGTAATGTCTATGGGCCACAGCAACAACTTACCATCAGGTGGACTGTGTGCTCGTTTGTCACCCATATTCTATATAAAAAAATCTATGCACTTTTACCATGTCATAAGAGACGACAGAGGGAAATGAAATGGTAAATAAGCGTACAATAATATAAAATTAAAAATGTTATTCAACCGACTTCCATATAAATTATTAAGAATTATTTAAAACCTATTGGTCAGACCTTGATCAATTTATATGGGACCACATGTGAAGCACCATCTTTCAAATAAAAAAGAATCATTGAAATCGGTTCACCCAGAAAAAAGTTATGAGGTAACACACATAAAAAAAACATACAGTCGAATTGAGTACCTCCTCCTGTTTGAAGTCGGTAGAAAATGCGGTTGTCAACCCGCCTGCCAAGCCTGAGAATGAGGCAATCTATGGGAGAGGCCTATGTTTAACATTGGACTTTCTATATGCTGTTGATGGTCATGTTGAATGAAGAATTAATGAAAGAAGAATTAATAAAAACCTACAATTTTAAGTGTTTAACTTTAATCGAAATGAAAGAGTGTTTCTTAACATGTATCTTAACATATTAAGTTGTTAAAATATACATTTGTATAATTTATCAAATAAACTGTACAAAACTCGATCACTACGGGTTTATTTTTACAAACTGTACTCGTATGTTTTCTGTTAGTGTTAGTAGGAACTGTAATTGCCAAGTACTGTCTCATACGTGATGTTCAATTACGTACGTTTCCAGACCATTAGTAAAGTAGTATCTTTCTTTTACTCCGACTAATTTTATTTGTTAGCGAGTAATTACACGGCGTGACCTCTCGTAGTCGAAGCCGTGTCGCTTGTAGAGTAAGAAATGTCAGTTTCAAGATTAAGTTTATTTAGAACAAGCGATCCGCTCTGGCTTCGCCTGGGTAGAATATATAAATGTGTTCTTATTTAGATTTAAGATAATCATAATATGCCATTTATTTTATTAATATTTCGTTTTAAATATAAACTCAGACAGACAGACAAAATTTTTAAAAATATTTCGTGTTTCATCATCACCATTACAGCCCTTCACAAGTCAACTGCTGAACATAGGCCTCCCCCAAGGAATAAGAAAGATATAGAGAAGTTATAGTGCTTACATTAAGAGAAATTCTTTTTTTTATGTGAGAAGGTAATTAAAGCGCATTTGATCTACTGTTTTTTCTGGTGCATATCTGCTAAGTCTTGTGGTTCTGTACTTTGTGGTAAATGGCCAGGTGAGATTCACTCCGAATTATCCCCCGACATTTTTGGAGTGTAAATATAAAATTTATTATAAACTTGATTTCAACGCCACCACCAAACCGTCAATTCTAGATTAAGTAATTTTCTTTTTTAGCACAACAAATATATGTTGATATTGTAAACAAATGCAACTGACATTATTTGTATTAGGCTATAAATATACAACTTACTATTTTCATATACCAAAATAAATAAACACACAACAACAACAATCTTTTAAAGGACAGATGTGCTGCACAATGTCAAAAAATAAGTTATAAAATCAATGCATACGCTCTTCGTCGCTTCTAAATAGATAGACAGCATTGCATTATAATTAAATTTTTTTTTTCGAAAACAACAGTTCAGTTCCGTTCATGCAAATAATACTGCGAGGAACCTCATTTCGAAACGTTAGTAGATTTAGTAGATATTAAAAAAATAAAATTTGACAAATTAATGTCCCGTGTAGTGGCATTTAAGAATACTCACTACCCCATATCTTCCGTGGGTGTCGTAAGAGGCGACAACCCACCACCTCCCATGGCCCCACCAACCTTGCGGTTATACGGGCCGAATCTCGAGAGATGCACGCGGTACTTGCTCAGGGCTCTTTCCCGCGTGCACTTTCTTGACTCTCTACAAGTTATTTATTCTACTCCTTGTCCCAGTTTGTCATTCTCCCCCTTCTGGGGCTGACGGCACTAATACGCCTACGTCGTCAGGCCTTTCTGCCATTATTTCTTCTTGCATTGTTCTTCGAACATGCCACCTGTGCGCAAACTGGCGCAACAGCCCGTAGTTCACCCCATCGCTAACGAGATCCGAGTAGTAAATCGGTCCTTGAACCGTACGAACTAATCCATCCATCATTTTCGCTCTTAGGTCATCATACAGAGGACATTCCCATAGAACATGGTGAACGTCCTCCTCTATCGCGCCACACTCACACATACTTGTTTCACACAGTCGCACTTCGAATTTCGCACGGAAGAAGTATTTGTTTGGCCTACAAATAATTGTTTCGAGCTTGGATGTTTGACCTTGTGCAATTTACATATATAAACGTTTTTAACGTTTTTCAATAACAACAAAAAAACTGATTTTGTAAAACCCGACTTTAACGAAAGGAAACTTCAGTAGCTATTGAAATAAGTGAAATTGTTTTATTATTTTTAGTTCTTTAAAATTGGTTTCTAATTTTTAAAAAGTTAAATTTTTTGAATTTTTATACACGTGGTAGAGTCATGCTGAGCTATATTAATTGTATAGTTGTAGCACGAATGGGTCGACTCGACCGGGGAGGACCACGCTCTCACAGAATACCAGCGTGAAATAGCAGCTTAATGCTGCTGTGTTTCCTATGGTGAGTGTAGAGAACCGGAGACCCTTTTTACTGGAAACGATGCATTCCATATTAGTCCTCACGGCTGACAACGCATCTGCATTTTAATTCGCAAACGAGGATAGATGTACGAGTAGATGTCTATGGGCCACAGCAACCACTTACCATCAAGTGGACTATGTGCTCGCTTGTCACCCTTATCTTATAAAAAAAACCCTATTAGTAGACCAAGCAATATAATAACCTCAAAATACACAGCTAGCATGTCGTATAAGTATTGTAAATTGTAAAGATTTTTGATAGAATTGGCGAAGATATCAGTTAAAATACATACGAAAATAATACAGTCGAACCTCCCCCTGTTTTGAAATTTAGTAAAAATGATATGATCAATGGTAACATTTTTCAACACAATTACCTTGGTAGACTTATAATACCCACGGGACTAAGTGAGCTGATCATTCCTCTTACGCTGCTGTCGCAAGAGAAATAAAACAATGTTTTCGAAAATGAGAAAATATTTTCGCGTAATTACGCAAATACTACAGAAAAAAAAAATTACGGATTTCTGACACCGTTGATTTACTTTAGGGGCGAAAGAAGATATGAAGTCCACCAACATGAAGCATGAACGTTGGCTTCGTGCAGCCTCCTCCTCACACTTTGGTTACTCACAAGCACCTGGTTCACAATAAACCCAAGCTGAATCAAAAAGATGTTAAAATAGCGGTTTTCAACAAAAAAAAAAACAATTACTCTGAGTCCAAATTCGCTCCCTCAACTCAATTTTCACGGCCAACCATCAGCCAACACATTTTGTTTTTTCTTTCATTTAAATTTACTAGACGAACATTTGGTACTAAAAACATTTTAAAGTGGCCAGTACTATTTTAGTTGGTCAATGTTATTAAAAATATCTGTATACCGTGTTGATGTGTTTTTGTTAAAATCTTTAAATTTATTAATAATTAATTTAAGTATATAATATGTATGTACATTTTAAATGTTTTTTTTTTGCATCGCCCGTAAAAAGTTAGTGATATGTACCATAATTTGTAATATTTTTTTTTTGTATAATATTATAGATTTTTTCTGTTTCGTTAACACGTTTTGAATCTATAAAATTAGAAAAGATTGAATTAGTAAAACATTGCTTTCTTATCTTCAACCTTATTTTAATAAAAGGAAATATGAAACAATTTGCATAACTGCTTTCTTGCCAAAGTTGTTTCTACTGCATATTAAGGTGAGCTCTTTGAGAATTCTCCACACTTAAATGCGACGTTTCCATTTAAAGAGCCAGTTATTTTAGGTTATTTTAACTTGAATTATATTACACTGTTCAATTATAGATAATTATAATGGTTCTGACTCATTTACGTTTTTCTCTATGTTGTATGCAACATACGAGAATGAGTATGTATATGACTCATTCTCGTATGTTGCATATCGAGTTGTGTAAGGTTTTTGTTATAGAAGAGGGGGCAAACGAGCATGCTGCTCACCTGATGGTAAGTGTCGACGGCCGTTCGTACAAGCTTTCAGGAGAGCAGGTTACAGTTTACGGTTTAAGAAAAAAATAATTGGTGCGTGTCAGCTCCGACGCGCGACTGGAGTTTATTGCTTAAGAATCTGTGGGACCATTTTGAATTTATTATGCGTTCACAATTTAGTGTTGTTTATTATTTTATTCTTAACGAAATAAAAATGATATTTTTCTACCGACTTCAAACAGGAGGAGCCGGAGCAGAAAAAAATTACCTCATAATTTTTTTCTGGGTCAACTGATTTCGATGATTCTTTTTCATTTGAAAGGTGGTGCTTCACATGTGGTCCCATATAAATTTGATCAAGGTCTGACCAATAGTTTTTGAGTTACTCTTAATAATTTATATTGTAGTCGGTTGTACAAAACTTTTAATTTTAAATTATTTCGAATATGGATGTATGTGTCTACGAATCACAGCATCCACTTACTATTATGTAGACTGTGTGCTCGTTTATTACTCTTACTCTATATAAAATTATATTTTACGGAATGTACATCACTTTTTGAGGCCTATGTTAATACATTTATTTCTTTAATTTTTTCCTAATTGACCCTTTCTGATTTATTTTATCATTACTCTCGTGGCTTTCTTCATATGAACAATGATAGTTTTATTGTCAGCCGAACCCCATAGCAAGATTCTATACGACTTTACGTTGTGGAAACGACTAAAATAAGCATATCTAGCTGATCAACACATATAAGACTTCTAATCCGTTTACAGCGTATATACGCTACAGAACTAAGTGTGCTAGCTAGTTTTATTAAATGGAGGCCTCTCTAAGTTTCATGTAAACATTAATTCTAAGAAAACTAGATTTAATAAGACTCGGCTCCTCCCCGTTTAAAGCACATAGGCAAAATCATTCAAACACCGCAGTTTCAATTAATAGGTGCGAGCAAAATGGTTCAACTGTATTAGTAGCAATCTCATAGAGTGACGCTAAAGTATCATCACCATGCAAAATTAAACCTGAACGAATACATTCGATCTAAGCGCCAAATAATAATTAAAAGAAACCGTGTAGTGGCGGTGTAAGAATATCCACTACCCCGTATCATCCCGTGGGTGTCGTAAGAGGCGACAGAGGGAAACAAATCAGGAGATGGGCAGCAGCTTCTTTCTAATAACGACTAAAAACTGCGGTTGTCAACCCGCTTGCCAAGCGTGGCAACTGTGGCAAATATCAACCCTATGAGGTCATCTATGGGGAGGCCTATGTTCAGCAGTGGACTTTAATAGGCTGTAACTGAAAAAACAAATTTCTCTTACCGTTAGTAAGAGAAATTTTGTTATGAATCAACCATTTTATTACAATATTAATTTTTTCTTGCTTTCATTTACTTTTCAGATAGGTCATTAAATTATCGAAGTCTGTGTGAATTAGGTCTTTCATTTGACGTTATAGTATTATACTAGTCCCCTCTGCGTTCTGCGTACGTGCCAATCTTCCAAGGTAACTTGGTATAATATCACACCTTGTGTCACGTCTGTAATCCCCGGTGGGGTTAGAAACCAAAGAGCATTATGCTACTCGGACCACATTTGACCAAAAAATATGGCTTTGGATGTAATTGTGAAAGAAGTGATAGGTGGTTAACCTATCGCCTACGCAATCACAAACTCAATATCCCATTGGTCCGCCTTTTACGATATGCGAGGCAAGTAACGCAGTTGGCACATTCTTTTTGTGATAAGTCACACTTAAACATAGGACCTATAAGTCCAAGTCCAACATGGGATAATCTTTGCCATCTCGCACATTATTGAAAAGAAAGCTAGTATTGGAATCAAAAGGGTTAAAAATAATTTCAAACGACTTCGGGTAATAAACTTCGAAACCTTGAAGAGTTTAAGCGAAAATCGATCAAAACTTTGTTTTGTTGAAGTCAACTTTCACTGAAATTAGATTATTTCTATGGCTGTTCAATCTTTTGTTAAACTTCTTATAGGCTTAATCGACCCAAAAAAAATTGATTACAAATATGTGTAGGTGTCAATATCGCCTGGGATGTCGCTAAATTTACCTTTTAATCCGTCGATATTATAAATATATTACATATGTTATTTTCTTATTTGTTAATTCGGAAAACCCTCGGCTAACAATAAACAGAGTAGATAAAAAGTAATTAAGCTATAGGAAATCAATTATTGGTGTTAATTAATAGTAACAGTATATAAATATTTGCATTATATAAATTAACAGTATATAAATTACTGGGAGTTAATTGGACACTATCGCACCAACTGTGGGCTTAGCTTGGTAACGTTCTAAATTAATGAACTAAACTTTACAGATCAAATAAAAAAATAATCATCGGCTGGAGTCGAAAAAGGGCTTGCTCAGAACTCGTGTCGCTGAAGTTAAAATGCTGAATTTAATAAAATAAGTTAATTAAACGCGATAAAATCCGTAAAAGTAGTTTTATTCCATGTTTAGTGTTCGCGTAAATATAAGAAATCATTATAAAATGCTGAAGTTAAAATGTAACATTAACATGACAATAGAACTATAAGTACATTAGAGTTTAAATGACTACTGCAGTAACAACTGCAAGCAACTCCAAATTAAAATGCGTACTCACCTCTGAATATTACATAATTACATGGAATCTCTTGCAGTCTGTCACTAAAGTGACTCTTTTACATTTTAAACCGGAGGCGGGATTAGTTGGATAGACGATCGCATTTATTTATATGTATAGACATAAATTGGTCTACCAAGCATAGCGATTACAGCAAAACACATCGATAATGGTCACCGGCCTGAATAGTTTTGGCGTGACAAAATTTGAGATCGTTATGAGCCGTTTGTACTTTGTAGTTTTTAGAAAAAAGATATCAGAATACTATCAGATTTGAGATTGAACCATGTAATGGCGGTGTAAGAATATCCACTAGCCCATATCGTCCCGTGGATATCGTAAGAGGCGACAAAGGGAAGAAAAACAGGAGATGGGCAGCAGCGTTTTCCAATAAAAACAAAAAATACTGCGGTTTCCAAACAGCCTGCCAAGCATGATAATTATACAAATATTTCCCCTATGAGGCAATCTATGGGGGAATAGTGGACTTTTGATAGGTTATAACATTATTGATGAGATGGTATCACCACCAGTTTTTCAAATCGCCTCGCCACTTAAAATAAAAAGTTTCAAAACAATCTGTTTGTATTAGCTAAACGCCTTTTAAAGTGGAAACATTTTGCTATAATTACATATTATAATTGTATATAATTATATATACAATTCGCAAGTGGAACCATTCATATGTATATATTATTAATGAATTAATTTACACATTAGTAATATAAGGGAAAAAGAACGAATAACTTTATACATTAGTAACATCTATATATGGTTTTATTTTATAAAACCTACAACGTAAATTATTGGTGCAATTTCCTGGCACGTTACAACGGTTGTACGGTACACAGTAAGATTTCATTAAAGGATAAAGTCTACATTTAAAGAATTTTACGTAATATCTAGTCACTAGACAGACAAACATAGAATTATTGATTTGGCTATAGTAGTTTGTAGTCACCAAATAAGTACATAAGTTCTGGACAGATTTTTTTTTCTTTCCGAGGGTGTGAAACGCCGCCACTTTCCTGACTCCGGGCTACTGAGAATTTCTTGAAAAAGAAACCCAATAGCTTATTTTGGTCCAACCCGGGATTTGTACCCGGGACCTCATGATCAGCAGTCACGCTTACGACCACTACACCAACATGCGATAGGCTTTATACGTGGCAGTGCCACGCTGTAGCTATATTATGGTTGTAGCATGAATAGGTTGTCACGACCGGGGTAGGGCCACACTCTCACAGAATACCAGCGTAAAATAGCAGATTAATGCTGCTGTGTTTCGTATGGTGAATGTAGAGAACCGAAGACCCTTTTTACTGGAAACGTGGCCATCATCATTTTGATTCTTAACCGAGGAAAAATGTAGATGTGTATGGGCAACAGCATCCACTTAGAATCATTAAAAAAAATCATATAAAAGAAATTGACTTTCCACTTAAAATTTGCAACTCTTCATAAGTAATATTTTTGCAGTGAATAGCCCTAATATGCATTAGTATCCACACACGGATATATTTCTCTTGAATTTCCTAAATCCGTCCTTTGATTATGAGTATCCATCATAATATATTAATAAAATTTGAAGAAGGGTAATAAGGTACATGGGAGCTGGAAGCTGGAATAGTCACAACAGATACAACTAGATACGAGATAAACTGTGTTATGCTCCTCTACAAAGTTGTGATTCAGTAGGTAATGTTAATAATAAGCACGTCATCCAATAAAAATTACTAAATATTAAATACATAAATATGAGAAACGTATTTTCCATCCGATTATGTCGAGAGACTGAAGAGAGACTCCAAATTTTAAAATTTAAATTGATGGATATTTTCCTTTGAGTGACAGCTTTTAGGGTTGTGGTGTACACGTTCGGTCTCCTGAGATTAAATAGGTACAATCTAACTCCATTTTCCGCATCAGCTTTTGGTTGTTGAATAAAATATGTATTCGATTCTTGTGTCCTTAATTTTAGGACGAAATGGAGTGATGGATTTTGCTTACACCGCCTCCATATGTCAAAAAATATAATAATGTTTATATTTCTCCTACGCCAATATTTCACTATAATTTTATAGGGATATGCGTGAAATGTATTAGTTTGCATAGAATCATTGTTTTAAAACTGAGTAAGTAGTAATATATTTTTAGTAAAATACTTGTAAGGTATAATATCATCAGTAAAACACATCATTTGCATGGACGACTTCACCACAGAAGGTTCTATACAAAAATGTATAAAAAAACTTAGGTACGTAAATGAACTGAAGAAGGAGTTAACAATTACTTGAATTGCGAGCTTCTATGATAAGAAGGGAACACAAATTCTTTTGACATTTTTGGGCCGTGAGATAATGGAATAAAAATAAGGAAGAAACATACGAGTATATTATGAGTTTTTAAAGCCCGACCCGACATTCCTTTACTAAGTAGCAGGAAATAAATGGAGGAGGTGGATCTTTTGTTTGCCCTATGTAAGATAGAATACATTCACAATCAAGTTTGTGCACTCCTGCATCTTGTACAGGGATATTACACTTGACGGATGATAAACACTGACTAATCTTCTTCGGCGGAACAAGTCAGTGCTTACCATACAAAAAGTTGAGCATTGTTTTAGTTTTAGTTTTTGCGTAATTTGAAATGCACGCAGCGCTCCGTCTTTCATTCTTTGTTGGTCTGAGTTTGAATCTCTTCATAATTTGCCTATTTTCTTTAAGCGGTTTCCTTAGAAGGACCTTTATCAATAAATATCATTTGAAGTTTATTAAACATTTCGTCTAGTTTATATAAATAATCGTATTTTCAAAATAAATTATAACGGGCCAGTTTCTAAAACAAAAAAAAATCGGATTTTTTTAATTTTCACTAGCGCGCTTATTTGATTTTTTTTTGCGTTGTCTGGCGTGTACTTTTTTGTCACGCACGTTTATAGATACTCTTTAACAAAATTAATGTTGAAGTTGCCTTATTGTTGTTCTTTTGTTTGTTGCTTCGAAGCTTCCTCGGTTTCTGGAGGGGCACTAATTAGCAATTAATAATTTTAAAAAAGACTGGCCAATTGCGTGTCGGGTCACGCACAATGTAGAGGTAGGGTTCCCTAGTTGCCCGTCACAATACGTGGGCATTCTTGATAATGAGCATAAGTAAGTTCGCGGTTTGACCTCTATAACGACTAAAAATGGGCTCAAATAGGAAGATGAAATAGGAAGACTGAAGGACTTATTTTCAAATCAGACTCATAGAGAGTGGTATTCAAAAAAGATTAAAAAAACTTTTCGATTTTGAAAATAATACCCTATCTATTTCCCAAATGAAAAAGTAAAGTTAATAGTAGTAATGCATATAAGTCGTTTTCTTCATAAAATGTTTATTTTTAACAGTTTACAATAACATTAAAAAGTTATAATGCAACTAGTTTTAGGTGATTTTCTATGGAGTTGTAACGAAATTTTTACTAATCCAAGTGCATTTTATAACTTGGTCGACTATTACTCGTTAACCTCTTAACTTTACGTAGCTGTGATAGTTTTCCTTTTAACTTTATCATACATACTACTTTTGTGTATACTTTTCACATTTCCATATTATACAGCAGTTTAGTTGGTAGAGGGGGGAGACACATGACTCTAATGAAAAATACCACTTTAAAGCTAAGTATTTCTTAAACGGACCCCTGAATCGAAATGATGTTCTTCTAAACCCCCAGTGTTTTTGAAAGACATATCCAACGATACCCCACATGATGGAATAGACGGGTAAAAAATCATTATCCACTTGTATGGGAAGTACACAAAATAAAAATGTTTTTTTAATATTTTATCTCACAGTTTTTTAGGCGTAATTAATATCTATAACTATGCCAAATTACAGACTTGTAGCACCTAGAGTCTATGAGCAAAACCGCGGACGGACGGACGGACGGTCGGAAATGGTGAAACTATAAGGATTCATAGTTGTGTAACCACGGAACCCTTAAAAACGTGAACCTGCAGACATGTAGGCTCTCAGATGTCTGAATAATTTGCTTCTTACTAGTGCAATTTTTTGCGATATAAATAATATAAATGATACTGGAGAAAGATTAAGATGCAATGTACAGATACAGAACAACTATCAGTATATTGTCATTGTATTTATCGTCGCGTAAAATCCATATCTCGACATGAGCTACTTAGGCTGTAAAGAAGATTTGCCTTATTCATCACGCTTGGAAGGTGTTTTAGCGATCGACGTTTTGCATCTTTGAAATAAAACAACTTCATGTTCTTTGGCTAATATCAGTGAAATTTATTAAGTAGCGTAAATATAATGTTGTCAAAATAATCGTGATAAATTAATGTTACTTAATTATTTATATTGTAAATTTAAATTGGTAAAACTGCCGGCGACTGGTTCTTGTTATGTTCTACTGGTAGCACGTTTTCCGGTTCTTTTTTAACATTCTGGGTTTGAATCGGAGTATTAATGAGACATTCGACGTAAGATGGCGGCTGATCATTAATTGGCTGTGATTTCTCTGCTCTTAAGAGCGTTATACAGATATTCATTATTATTAAAAAGAGTGCCTCGATGCCTGTAAATAAATAAGAAGCAACTTCAAAAATAATTCAATTCCACTGTAATTTGTTTGATTTCGTATGTATGTTATGTAATTATAATATGTATATAATAATGTAATGCAATATTATTTAGCAATTGCGAACCGATTTCAATTAGGTATATTTTATTCAATATGTTATACTTCAAGGGAGTTCCCATTTTATTTGTAAAGAGAAAATTCCACCCGTTTGGAAAAATAGGGGGGAGGGCGGGACATTCTTGCTCTTATGGTTGTGATAAACGTCAATGTCAAAGTAATTAAACATTGGCTTCTGATATCTGTGTTTTTAATTCTTCCATACACTTTGTCTTGGCACGGGGTTTAGAAGCTATTAAATTATTTTATTACTTTTAGTTCCTTAAAGACGGTTTTCATTTTTTAAATTTATTTTTAACAATGTAATTCTATTTTTGCTTACGTCAAAATTAAAAATGCCCTTTGCGAGGCAGTTTTGAGCTGTTCACTTACTTCCGTTTTCATTGTATTCATTGAATATGGAAACAATTTAACCATTCGTAGTAATTTTCTTATCATAATTCCTTATTCTTTTTAAGCAGTACCAGGATTCACCTCTTGTATCGCGAAGACTATTCACAAACATACATTTCACAAGGACAAACATTCAGACCCGGAATTTGCAGTACGTACATACAATTATTTCGTGCGGTATTCGACCCCACGGCCCATAGCGCCGAGACTAAGCTCTTATCCACTGCACTATGACGCCGTCAAAATTGTGTCGTTCCTCCTTTTGTTTCTATCATACAAAACAAGCTGGCAATACTTAGTCAAAGAAAAAAAAAACTTTAATAAAAAGTAAAGCCGACTTCAAAGAACTAAAAAGAACAAAATAATTTTCCAAATACCGCCGTATGTGAAGCCGGGGAAAAATGTAAGGCCCGACTTCAGCAGCTATTGCGTGGAAATGGTTTAATTCTTTGAAACCGATTTTACATTTCATTAAATGTTTAATTGTTTGATCTTTTAGAGTAGACTAAGGAATATTAAAAGCTCAAGGTTTGTGATATCCAACAACAATGGGGTCTAATTAGTTAAATTAAAAATGTCATCTATTTTTCACCCGTATATGTGGATTTTTTAAATAATGGCCACTCCTGAAATATAACATCTATAAAATAAATAAAATTAAAGTGTCGATTTGTAATGTCAAAATAACAGCTTTTTACTAAAAGCATAAGAAATTATATACGATACTAATAACAATAACACAATTTTTAATTTTTGTCTGTCTGTCTGTCTGTTTGTTCCGGCTAATCTCCGAAACGGCTGGACCGATTTTGACGGGATTTTCACTGGCAGATAGCTAATGTTATAAGGAGTAACTTAGACTTCTTTTATTTTTGAAAAGGGATTAGGGTTCCGCGTAAAAAGATTAAAACCCATAAAATCCAATTGTAATAAATTCCATGCGGGCGAAGTCGCGGGAAACAGCTAGTATTTAATAAAAACGAATCATTAAAATTAGTTCACAATTGACGTAAATATCGCGTAAAATATACAAATAAACAAACTGCACAGAGCAGGATTATAGTGCCCGAGTGTATTCGCAAGCACATGTGCACTCTTTATTCCCTCACCCTCATAGTCCGATGGGACAGCAAGCCGACACGACCGGAGAGAGATCAGACGCAGAACCAACCGCTTTACGTGCTTTCCGAGGCACACCGCCAACTTCCTAACTCCGGGCTGGTAATGCGAATTTCTTAACAGAAAAACTCAATATAATAACTGATTTTTGTTGGCCCAACCCGGATTCTGACCTGAGCTCTCATGATCACCAGTCGCGTTAACAACATAAAATTATACATACCATAAATTCGAATGCTTTTGAAGTTAGCTAAAATTAATGATCACAAAGCACTAGTCATTACCCTCTCAGGACACTTAGGATTAGTGTTATTATGAAGTTGTTTCCCTTGCACTAACTTATAATTTAACCCAATTGTGGTAAATTCTACACGACATACATACATATATATCAGTGTTAATTGTAGAATAGATATATAGTCTATTTAAAGGCATAGAAGACACACGTCTCTTATTCGACACCTTCCAATATTACACAGTACACAATATTACACAATAGTGCACATTCTTATAGATCTCACCTGGTTAAATTTCTAATGAATGTAAATTGCAGTAAATTTGTACATATTTGCACATAAAATTGTTACGAATATTCTAACTACTCACATATATCTAAAATTATCATCAACCAAAAGTCCTCGGTAGTGATAAGGGTGATGGGTTGGAAGGCAAGGTATATGACTTGCGCGGCCAGTTTCACTATCGATAAACCGTAGAATATTCGCATTCGTTCCGGATTTCTCTGTAAACATAAAAATGTGTTTAGTTAAATATTCAGTCGCGTTTTCTAAAATATTTACATCTCTTTCCATTTCATTTCATCTCGTGAGTGCGGTAAGAAATGAATATGTGGAATGTCATTAAAATCTTAGCTCAAGTTCGATGGCGGTATTACTGTTTTGTTTACGCCAGACATAAAATACCAAGCTGGCGACAGGCAGTGATGTCAAAGTTACGACACATCTTTTTTTTACTATTTAAAGCCAGCACTCGACTACTATCCCACCTGAATGTAAGTGGTGATGAAATCGAAGATGGTAAAGCGAACTGACTTAGCTTAAGCAAAGAAAGACGATATAGTTTTCTAGACTTTTTACGTGATAGAGCTATGCTGCAGCTATATTAGTGGTATAGTTGTAGTATGAATGGGTTGGCTCCACCGGGGAAGAACCACGCTCTCACAGAATACCAGCGTAAAATAGCAGATTAAAGCTGCTCTGTTTCGCGTATGATGAGTGTAGAGAACCGGAGACCCTTTTTACTGGAAACGAGGCATTCCATCTTAGTCCTCAGGGGTGACAACGCATCTGCATTTTGATTCTTAATTGAGAATAGATGTAGATGTCTATGGGCCACAGCAACCACTTATCATCAGGTGGACTGTGTTCTCGTTTGTCACCCTTATCCTACCATAAAAAACGATTTAAAATTTTTATATACATATATATTTGATCTAGTTGAAAAAAAATTACCTTATGAGCAGCGGCAATGAAAGTAATCACCAGCCTTAACCATATCACGTTGACTAAGAAATTAAGTACATCATTTAAATAGACATGTAGCATTCCAGGGTAGCATTTCGGTTGATCCAATTTTGGCATATATTTGAGGTAAGTGACAGTTACGCGAGTAATGATAATCGGGAAGGGATAAAAGCCGTGTGTTCCTAAGTTTAGAAAGAATAAAGTGGGATCTAACCACTGCCAGTCAACTGCACGTAGCTGAAAATATAAAATAAAATTACTTATCGTATATTAATACACAAATAAAAAAATATTTGGTCCAATGTTGGTTTGGGACTTACAGTCCCTTAATTACACTTGGTGGAGCTTGTAACAATAATAATGTGCCAATTGTGTAACTTAACTAGCATGTCGTAAAAGACGACTAATGGGATGTAAGTTTGTGATTATGTAGACGATAGGCTAGCCACGTAATCGCCACTTAATCAATTCTTTCACGATTTTCGATCTAAAGTCAGTTTTACTTTCTAAACGAGGTCCGAAAAGCTTGCTACTCTTTGAACTCTGCTTACCCCCTTAAATCTTTACAGGTAATTCGCAAGAGATTTAAGGAGGTACGCAGAGTTCAAAGAGTAGCAAGCTTTTCGGACCTAAACTACCTAAAAATATACGATATGTATATTTTAAAAATATTTAGATAGCGGAGAGACTGTGATCACGTGTTGTAAAGCATCCCAAACGTCACTGATTGTAACTAACTTAAAAATCAAACGGAATAACATCCGTAAAATTAGTTTTATACAATGTGAAGTATTAGTTAGTCTTTAAACCATAAATAATATCTTTATATATAAAATTCTTCTTCCGTTTGTATGTGACCGAACTCCACCGAAACGGCTGGAGCGATTTTGATTAAATTTTGTGTGTGTGATTAAGTTGATTCGAGAATGGTTTAGAACGGCAGTTGGACCCGATAGGTGGCGCTGTTGTTAAGATCTGAAATCACCCGTGCGAAGCCGAGGCGGATCGCTAGTTCTACATAAGATTTAGAGATATAAGAATTAAAAACCATAGTAATAACCTATAACAGAAGTCAGACATATTTTCGTTGATGTACGAGTATCGCTACATTTTGATCATTATAGAGATATTTAAGCACGATAATAATACTTTATTTTTCTTAATAAATATGCTCGAATGGCATTATAAAGAAATTATCAAGTTTATATATAGCAAGTGTTATAGCTTGGTAGATAAAACGGATATAAATTTGGATAAAAAAATCCGTACTACAAGCAAAATAGGGGAGAAGTTTGTAATGTAAGTATTTAGACGACCTTGGGATTGAGATCTTCCTTAGTCCACTTTTAGGTTTTTAAAAGTTATCTTTTAATAAAAAGTAAATATTGTCCACTTTAAGGAACTAAAAATAAACTAGGGAACTAGTAAAAAGGAAAACAATTTCACATTTTGAATTCGGAGCTTTTATTCGTCTATGCACTATGTCTTAGCACTGACTTCAGATATAAAGTTAACCAACACACCCTGGAGTATCGTGGCAGACTCTTCCATAACATAGTAAATTATCTTAACCGAGAAGAGCTCTATTCCCTTCAAATAGATTTTAAAACACAGAAAACAAACTAGCGCTCCTTGAAGTATTATATTTATCAAATAAATAATTATGTGTTTTTGGAAAAAAAAATGTAAAACTTATTATATATTATTATAAAACTAATATAAAGTGCAGGGCGACCACCCACTAGATGGAGTGACGACCTGGTAAAACATACAGGAAGTCGATGGATGCAGGTGGCTCAGGACCGTGCTTTGTGGCATTCCTTGGGAGAGGCCTATGTTCAGCAGTGGACTTGTGAAGGGCAGTAATGATGATCATAAAACTAATTTCATAAATGGATATAAAGGTTGACAGCGTTACAATTCGATATACATCCATCCATCCATTGCTGTATTTAAAAGCCTATCAAAAGTCCAAAGCTGAATATAGGGCTCCAAGTCAATCTATGGGAGATTTCATTACAAAGGGGATGTGTGCCATAGTTGTCACACTTCTTTGGCGGGTTGGTAACTGCAGTTATTTTCAAGATATTTTGTGTATCACAAAGATGCTTCCTGCCCAGCCCTTTCATTTCCCTTTGATGCCTCTTTCGGCATACACGGGATGATATGTGGTAGTGGATTCTCTTACACCGTCTACGGGGTAGATCAATGCTCTAGATATTTTATGGCTGCAGCAAGAATAGGTCTACTCGACCCGGAAGGACCACGGACTCATATTACACCAGCGTTAAATAGCAGCTTAATGCTGCTTTGTTTCGTATGCTGAGCTGAGCGTAGAGAACCGCAAACACCTTTACTTCGTTTTAATACTAAGGTATGACAACGCATCTAAATTTTGAATCTTAATCAAGGATAAATGTAGTTGTCTATGGGCCACAACATCCACTCAACATCAGGCGGATTTTTTTTTGATCGTTTGTCACTCTTATTCTATAAAATTAAAATAAATAAATACACTGCTACACGGCAACTAATACACAACATATAAAATTTAAAAACAACTTACACTGTTCGCATCTACGTCACACTGAAAACCTCCAGAAACGATAGATACAAGGAGCAAATGGCATGCGATATTCATTGAAGTCGATAACTGGAATTGCAAAAATGTTTTTAAGTTAGGACCCTTTTCCTGAATAAAACTTCGGGTTGGTATAGAGGGTTGCCAATCGTACTATATAATATAGTATAGTACTATATTTTCAGTGGATGTGGATATACTATTTATATCTACTGTTACAAAAAATTTATATTTAGCAAAATACATGTACTATATTCTGATTTACCGATAATAGATTTCAATTGAATCATCCTATCTTAATTTCGTAGAATACTATATTCATATGTAAAGTACTATATATTATTCACATCTTTGTAGAATGTATTTATCTCAATAACAGTTGTTGTTTTTTTATAGAAGACAAGCATGCGACTCACCAGATGGTAAGTGTCGACCACCGCCCATGAACAACTGCAACACCAAGGGAATTGCAGGTGCGTTGCCGACCTTTTAAAAAGGAGTAAGCTCGTTTCTTGAACGCCCCAAGTCATATCGGTTCGGAAAATTCGCATGTGGTAAACGATTCTAGAAAGTAGTCGTGCGGGGAAGAAAACTCCTAGTAAATCGCACAGTAATGTGGATAGTATCGTAAGTTTTGTCACGATGTGCGTTGGTGAAATTTGAAATTTTTGATTGACAATTAAAAGGGTAAGAATCGGTAAAATGTAATGAGTCTGGATATGGAGTTAAATAATTTGCCAGCGTCTGTCTACCCGTCAAATACAATGTCGGTGTTTTTTATTATAAAACTGAAGTGACTAACGAATTTACAGTCAGATAATTTTAAATTTTAGGTTTTTCCAACGCTACAACGTTAGGATTTTCTCTTGTGCCTTTATATATACTATATATATCAATATTATTATTATAATATTAATACGTAAATGGAAAACTGTATACCTCTTTTTGGCATAAACTAAATAGTATCTTAATAAAATATATAATGTCTTGTTTACTTCTCATCTACAAGGGAAACTCTGTGGAGAAGCGGCACTAGATTGAGCACAGGTTGCTACCAGGTGTTGTTCATCACCAGCATTACTTAGTTGGTTGTATGTGTGCTCTGGACACTCATCGCATCTACGATATACTCGTACTTATGAATGAAATAGCGGCAACACTTTGGCACCACATCGCTGCCGCAAAGCAACTTGGTGATCTCGCTCTAAGTCATAAACTAGCTTTTCCTCTACAGTTTTTGTTATTCTGACTATAATAACTTATCTGGTTTTATTATATGACCTATTTATAATTTATTTACATAAAGTAATTTTATACAATATTTAAAACAAGAAACGAGCAACAAACAAGAAGTGATAGGACTCCTTTTCTACCTAATAACCCTACTGGGTAGATACCAACATCTACCTTTCACTGCTGCCAAACAGCAGTGCATGCACTGACGTGTTCTAGTCCGAAGAGTATAGGGTAGCCCTCTATACTCTTAAGTAACTCAGTATAATCACAACCTATGAGGCATTCCAACTTAATCCTCAGAGGTGTACGCATATGTAGCTTTCTTTGTATGAAGTTAGCGGCAGGTGTCCATGGACTGTAGTAGTAATTAAAAACTAAAATTATCAAACAGTCCTCCTCCCCGTGGTGCAGTATCAAGAACACTGGCATTTCCTCGCTGCATGGCTATTCTAATGGCTATACCAAAGAATACGTTGGGCGAGAAAAGAACCAGCCCTCCTATTACTAGCGGCAATAACAAGATGCAGGTACAGTTCCTAAACAAACTTATCCGTGCGTGAACCTCACGAACCAATAGCCTCTACAGCAAATAACACACATATGTAGTCATCTCTCAGAGACACATGTTTGTGTTATTTACTCAATTCCGACGCAGAACTTTGTATTGTTTGTAAAATAATAAGTGAGGATATTGTTCTTACCAAATGTAAATATCCAATGACAAGGCACATTACTCGGCTGATGTGGCATGAAAATTTACTTCTAATAACTTCCATTGTAAAACTGAAAGGAAAATACAATAAATATTAAATATAGTACTCGTGCCAAGCAATATAGGGCTGACTTTGTATGTTTGCTATTTCGCGAAATTTGTAAATTACTTCGCCAAAAAAAAAAATTAGAACCTTGTACACTATATTTAGAGAACTTCATAGTTATTTATTATTTCATTCTTTTTACTTTTTATTAACAGTAATTTTTTTTTAATAAGACTATTCCTTGCTCATTTTATAAAAATATTATTGAATTTCGCGTTGTGTGGTGGTAGTGTTGTAAGAGAATCAATCACTCTGTTTAGTATTCAGACCGGCAACGGAGAACATCATCATGGGTACGAAACTTCTACTACTGCGAATCCACTTGCTAAGCGTGGCGATTGAGGCAGACCCTTTCTACAAGGCAAGTGACCCACGTTCTTGTGAACTTTGTTAACTTTTGTTCCAAAATACACTTACAATGTAATTCAAAAATCAAAATCGGTTATGACTAAATTATCTTCCTCTTCTGTATTGTATACCAGCTGTTCCCCGCGACTTCGCCCGCGTGTAATTTAGGGTTTTACATTTTTTGCACGGGACCCTAATTTTTCTTTCATTCCCTTTTTCTAAAATAAAAGTAGCGTAAGTTACTCCTTATTACATCAGCCAATGGCTGGACCGGTCCAGCCATTTTGGAGATTAGCCGGAACAAACAGACAGACAGACAGACAGGCAGACAGACAAAAATTTTAAAAATTGTGTTTTTGATATAAGTACCGTATATACTTTCATATGCATGTAATAAAAAGGTTATTTGTACATTACAAACAGACACTTCATTTTTATATAATTGTATAGATTGGATTCCATCTAATATTGGATCAGAAGTTGAAGTAACTGGTCTATAACAGGCTGGTGAATACAGAGCCAATACCTTTTTTTATAGAAGTAAGGGTGACTTATGAGTACACAGTCCAATGAGAGGAAAAGGATGCTAGGGCTTATACATACCTATATCTATCCTTGATTAAGAATTAAAATGCAGATACGTTTTCACAATTTGATTGTCATCCCTGAGGTTAAGATGAGATGCTTAGAAAGGGTATCCGGTTTTCGTCACTCGCTATACAAATTTATTTCACGCTGGAGACGTTTGTATAGCAGTATACGACTAAAAAGTTAAGGATTGGGGGGATATTTCAAGTAATATAAGTACAAATATCTCATACTTATAACTCGAAGTAATTGTAGTAATTAGCACAGAACACTTTTTGCAGGTGAGTTTGGTTTTTTGACGAAGAAGTTACATCTTCATTACAATACCGTGTAATGAGTTTAGGGTTGAAATGCGTAATGGTATTTTCTAATTACTTAAATTACTAGATAACAGTTTTTAGCAATTAATATTTTGTCTTTTTATTTTATTTTTAGAACTCCTTTTGTAATGCATCATTTCTAAAGATGTATTATATTAGTGACGTTGTGCGTAATGGCGTCAGTTGGATGGACTTCATCCTTTATAATGTTTCATCTATTAGGTTGGCTTTTAGCTGATGTCTTGGTGTCTTCAAGAAAAATGGGACTAAGGGGTGCCGGTGTCATAATTTATATGATGAATTATTCTAATCCTACAAAACAATACTTTTTATTATACACCAAGGAAAGATTGTCATAAAAAATATACAAAAATTAAGGGAACACAAAAGATGGTCTAATTGCTACACAGCAATTTCTTCCAGACAACCCTAAAAAATAATTGAATAAAAGGGGGAGGAGTATTAATGTGTAGGGTAACTTATGCACTAACAAATGGTAAAATTAAAAAAAAATTGTACAACCGACTACAATATAAATAAAATGAGAACATCATCAATGTAGTCGAAGTCAATTAAATACGCATTATTAAGGATAACTCAAAAACTAACTAGTCAGATAAAATTTATATGGGACCACATAAAAAGCACTAGCTTTGAAATAAAAAAAAGAATCATCAAAATCGGTTCACCTAGAAAAAAACATGCGTGAGTGTCGTGGAACGCTCTGTTGGAATGAAGTTCCTTTCGTAATTTATTATTATTGATAAACGTATTATATTATTAATTAACAAATACAAATAAATGAATTACTAGCGTCTATTAAAATGAAGCGTCATTTAAAATAAAATAATATTTCTTCCATGGCAAAATAAGAAAAAGTGCGATGGAGATGGATATTATTCCATCTCGCTTCCTTATAGCCGCCAAGGTCGTCTACACTACGTCAAAAGGGGTCGTGACGAAAAAATCTTACACTTTTTCTCGCCTAGCCCCCATCCGCCAAATTCGTACCGTCCGATAAGGACCTTCGTTCCAAAAAGTTCTAACACACATAAAAAACAGCCGAATTGAGTACCTCCTCCTTTTTTGAAGTCGGTTAAAATACAGTAGACTTTAGACGATAGATCAGTCACTATCAATGAAAGGAGGAAGAGTTGGACTAATGTCCGGATTGAGCACATTTAATCGACAAAGGTAAGGAGTTCCAAATGTTTAACACAGAAAGATTTTAAACTGATTGCGGGTGACAAACCAGCACACAGTTCACCTGCTGGTAGGTAAGTGTATACTGCGAGATATCTACATTTATCCTTGATTAAGAATCAAAATGTAAAAGCGTTGTCACCCTTGAGGACTAAGATAGAATGCCTCGTTACTAGTAAAAAGGGTCTTTGATTCTCTACGCTTACCATACAAAACACAGCCGCATTAAACGGCTATTATACGCTGGTATTCTGTGAGATCATGGTCCTTCCCCAGTCGAGCCGGCCCATTCGTGATACCATATACGTATATGCCTTGAAAAACAATCTTGAACTATACTATAAAAAGTCCAAATTACACATTTTATCGAAAAATATACAATTTAATTAAAATATAGATTTCATTAATTTATTTACGTAGTTTTTAAGTGACATATAAGTTAAGTTGGTAGAGTAATGTATTTTAGTTAGTGTTGCCAGGTTAGGATTTTTGCGGGACGTCGCGATTTTCAGGGTCTGGTGACATGTCCCAATTCACTCTTGATCGGGACGCCAAACGTCCCGATTTTTCACTAACCTCCTTAATCTGTACTTAAACCAATAATTTAGACAGCAAAAATGAAATCATCTGCAACTTATGTATGTAACTGTGGTCAAGATAAGTAAATTAATATAAATACAAACGTCTTGTGGGTATGTTCTACGGTAGAATTTCTACCACTAGTTAATTTCTTCAAGCGGTGGTATTGTTGTCTCAATAAATAAAGTGACATTATGCGTACAATGCAAGTTTTGTCTGGGTGTTTGAGAATATACATAGCGACTAAAAAAGCTACAAAGTCCCTTTTTTTTAGAGCCATTGAAGCTGTCTCGATTTGTAAACCAAATTCCCGATTATTTTTACCTTCTGTCCCCGAAATTTGACACACTAGATCTGGCAACACTAATTATAGTACTTAAATCCCTGTGATGAAAAAATCCTTACATTATAAAAAATTTGTTTAAAACTAACCTACATAACCATGAAATATTAATTTATTTACTCATTACCATATTACTAAAATACTTTTGAAGCAGATTGACATTCAATGACATTCAAGTTTCAAGTATATTCTACAACTAAAACTGAAAACCTAAATTACAAATTTCGGTAGCAAGTACCCTATAAAATTATATACAGTACATTAAACAGATTATTATAAAAAAAATACCTTATTGAGTTTCCGCAGAATCTATTAATATTCTAGCACAAAATATAAGAACGTTTGATATTATGTGCAGGAGAATTCAACAACTGTGAACTTCGTTACACAGGACACACTAACTTGGCAATGCCGCGCTCGCGCATCGAAATCTACACACACATTTCGTTGTTATTGAAACGAACCTATAAGAATGAAACGTAAGACAGTGTAAATGTGTGCGTCAATACTCGGTAAGCCTAGAATGTGAAATGTCGGAGGAAATGGATACCATAATAATGTTTCAACATCATCTCTGCTTTTACACTTCGTAAACTATAGGTACAGCCTACCTAAGAAGAAATGGAATGTCAACAGTGATTTCAAAATACGATTATGTTTCCAGTGAGAATGTTATGCCATCTACCAACGACGGCATTAAATATCTGGTATAAACAGTACCTATGTAGCGATTAAAAAGTGCGAACGGGCTATTGTTATTTGTTAGTAGAGTCACTTATTTAATGACATGAAACATGATTCATGCTACGATAACGCGCTCACGTATTTAAATCAGGTACTAAATACTAAGAACATACTCGTAATATAATATGTATAATTTACAATCCAAATTTTATTTCTTTTTATCCGTATTGAAATTTAATTCTTAAACATGCAATTCTTTATGTCTCAAAATATTTTTTTTTAAACTTAATTTATATTTATAAATGATATCGTTTTACAAAACTGTACTTTCTATTATGGTGCCTGCGGTCCAAAAAATCCAGTAAAGTCCATTCTACAAATTTCCCAGAACGAAGTGACAAATAATAGGAAACCTGGAATATGAAATACGAAAATAGTAATACCATAAAAAAATTATATTGTATATAATCACTCTCAGTTATGAGAATAGGCCTGTAGGGTTGTAACTTTATTTACCTTCACTTTTACCATTCTACAGTTAATTTATTGAAAACAAAAACTTCCTGGGACGATTTTAACTAAATCTGCATCGAATGAAACCAGTCTGAAGTCGATATCATTATTTTTGTCCTCGAGATAAAATTAACTACTAAATTACATACGTGCACACAGACATTTTCTTTACCATTTCAGCCTATAAAAAGTCCATACTGAACATAAAGGGGGATAGTTACCACGGTTGGCAGACTGGTTCACCAAATTTTTTATTTTTTAGTTGTTATTAAGAAGCACTGCTGCCTATCTCTTGATTTGTTTTCCTCTGTTGCCTCTTACGACACTTACTGGAAGAATAAAGTTAAAGTTAAAGTTACAACATATATACGTCCCACTGCTGGGCACAGGCCTCCTCTCATTTCTGAGTGGGTTTTAGGGCAAGAAAGTGTCCGCTGCCCTGCCCCAGAGCGTGTTGGCGAACTTCACATGTCATCGAAATTTTTTTCTTATTTCTCAGACATGCAGGTTTCCTCACGATGTTTTCATTTACCGCCGAGCACGTGGTAAATCAGCACTTAAAATTGCAATTAACAATTTCATCGGTGCCGGCGGGGATCGAACACGGGTTGCTTGCATACTGTGAAATTAACAGCGAGCGCTAATCATCTGAGCTACCACGGCTCTTTTATAAAAGATGTAGGAAGGATATATAGTAGGTAGTAGGTATTCCTATACCACCACTAGACAGTCGGGCATCTTCCATAAATCGTAGCATTTGATCTTAAAACTTATTGTACAAAAATTTCGACTATGGTAAATCGGACCTAATACAATAACTTCCTGCTAAAAAATTAAATCAAATCAATGAATATTGAACATTTCTTTTGAAACAGAATGTTTAACTTATGTTGTTATATAATAGTTAATTACGATATCTAATCCTCAATTAAGCAACGCCACTTCAGATTCATCGAAATGATAATAAAATCTGACGCAGGTCATATTGGACACGCACTTAAAGGGCTTAGAATAAAAATATGAGTAAGGAATGATTTTTTAAGTTAAAAAATAAAAATATAATAAAAATTACAGTAGCATAAAAAATTGTTCAATTGTTTCACTTATATATTCAGTCTGGTTATTATAATTCATTTAATGGATAACTTTTACTTTTATCTGATGATGAAAAATTTGCTCTAAGTTTAACTATTACGGCCTTACAATTTATTAACAATTTCATAAATGTTTGAGGTTGCTCTCTTTCGCTTCAAATTAAATGATAATATAAAGACACAGTTATAGAGATAGTTAAAAGTTAATTTAGGTATGCAACAATCAACTATTAAAAATAAGTCCTAAAATTTTTTTTTTTATATAATCTAATCGTTGGTGCGGCCGATAGTAATCGTGTAGTTTCTGAAAATATTGACCAATTACACAATTTACTGATTGCAAAAAATATGAATTAATTTAAAAGATGTAAAATACTTAGCTCTATTATGGTAGTATTATTGCTATTGTTTTATGCCAGGCGATAGAATACCTAAGTCTTTATATACCAGTTCAAGCTTTTTTACGTGGTAGAGCCATGCTTCAGCTATATTACTGGTATAGTTGTAGCACGAATGGGTCGGCTCGACCGGGGAAGGACCACGCTCTCACAGAATACCAGCGTAAAATAGCAGCTTAACGCTGCTGTGTTTCGTATGGTGAGTGTAGAGAACCGGAGACCCTTTTTACTGGAAAAGAGGCATTCCATCTTAGTCCTCACGGGTGACAACGCATCTGCATTTTGATTCTTTATTGAAGATAGATGTAGATAGATGTCTATGGGTCACAGCAACCACTTACCATCAGGTGGACTGTGTGCTCGTTTGTCACCCGATCTTATAAAAAAAAAAAGCTTCTGAACAGAAAGGCATACGGTATCAACATCAATGTAGACTCCATCACTTACTTTTGATTTGCTGACGATATAGCTTTAAGGCAGAATTGCTGGATAACCATAATATTGCGCTCAATGACCTCATTAATGTTACCTAGTTAAGGTCAACTCCCCCGCCCCCCCCTCAGAACGGGTTCCCGTCTTGTCGTGACAGGGGGCTTATTAGCCGTGGCTTGGTCACCCATGGTGATCAAAGAGAAACCCACTTGGCTGCCATGAGGTGGCCACTCCGAGTGGACTTGTCGAGCCGATTTCGGATGTGTTGGTGGGCTGAGGAGAGAGTTGTGCGAGAGGTGGTGGAGCCGCGGGGGTAGAGGAGTGTCGGTATTATTACGAGGCGCCGCTCTCCCTACCCTCCGCGGCAGAAACTTGGTTGGCGGGGGAGTCAGAGAGCAGGTCAGGCAATATAGTTCTTCCAAGTGCTCGTGTTTTCTGGACTCATGGACTCCGCGTATCGGACTGAGGCCCCCCTCAGTTCGATACGGGCGGGGGGGGGGAGTCCGCAATACGCAAGTGGAGCTAGAAGAGGTAGGCGCGCCTTGTGTTCCTGGTGTGCCTTACCTGAAAAGGAAAAAGGGGGAGGAGGGAGAAGTCCTCTCCCAAGGAGAGGCTGCCGTGGTTGGGCCGCGGATGAGAATGCGAAAGCGTTCCTGTCGCCCTGCTAAGGCGGGTATGTGTAGGAATTTCCCCATTTAAATAAAAAGTAAGGTCAACTCGGACAAAGGGGTCGAACGAGGTCTAATTCGGCTAGGCAATGTTTCAGAGAATTTGATACATCTTCTAGTAACGTCGTATTCCGTAAAACATTTTCTTAAACAAGAGCGTACAAATAGTGCGCGTTGCCAGTGATGATGACTCAATCCGAATAACTGATATAATTATAATTGATATAATGCCCCAATGTTAGCAATAATTTATAATCTCTGGGTTGACTTTGATGAGATTCCTAACTAAATGTCTAGTAAAGTTTAACTAAAAAGGTGACTAATAAAAGTTTTCCTGTATTTAAATCAGGAACCACAATAAATGCCTGAGAGATGTACCACTGTCGGTGTCTTCTACGATCATTCAACGGCATTTGATTGTGTGGATCATAAAACTTTAATTTACGAGTATAAACCTAAATCCAATGACATTCGTAACGCCACCCTTAATCTCTTATCCTATCTTTGAGAGATATGACTCTCTAACCGAGATCAAAAGCTTCAATCAACGGTGCAGTGTCATCGGTACTTATGATAAAAGTCAGTATCCCTTAGGAATCGATGCTGGGCAGTTTTTGTTCTAGGTTTACATAAATGATCAATAATGAAAAAAATGTCTGGTAATTATTCTGTTTGCCTAATTGTTATTTAAAGACAAAGAAACGATTTTGCACTAGAACGGCACAACCAAATACTGAATATAGTTTTTAATTGAAATGTATACGCTTTTACAACAAAATCCCATCAAAATATAAAAAAATTGTCAATAAACAAGTTTAAATGTTTTACTAAAGAAAAACTGTACAAAAAGGGTTATTATAATATCAAAGAATACATAAATGAAAATAACCCCGGGGAATGAGAAGATCGCCACCATGCTGGTTCTATTAAAATTAATTTCAAAATTGTACAAACAAAATTATTGTAAAGTGAAATATGTTAATAAACAGTCTCGCTGGGTTTCTTGCTGGTTCTTCGCAGAACAGAGGTATTTGCCGAACTAGTGGTAAATAAAAAAAATACTTTGAATAAGTATTATGTAATAATGTAAGTACATTGAATAAAAATCATTATATTCTATTTTATTCTATTCTGGCGTTGATCCTGCGCATGATCTCTCTCCGGTCGTGTCGGTTTACCGTCCCATCGGACTATGAGAGTGAGGGAATAGAGAGTGCACCTGTGCTTGCGCATACACTTGGGCACTTAAAATCCTGTCCTACGCCGATGGCTAGTCTCCGCTGAGACTGGCCGCTGTGACCAAAATTGGGTCTGGAGAACATTAATTAATTAATTCTATTCTATTCTATAAATGTTTTGCAGCGAATAATTTGCTTCTATACGCAGAAAAAAAACATGTTTACATTTAATACTTTCTAAGTCTTTTCAAAATGCTGTTAATAATGTACAAAATATTAAATTGGATTTTGAAAGTGCGACCGTATTTATTTATATTGATATCTGGAGCTTAGCTCCAGGTGGAACCAAATATTGATACTTTAAAATTAAGTTCTGTAATTTTTGATATTAGAAGGATTAGAGGGTAACTGAGGAAGCAAGAGCTAAATTAGTGGAACTGGATTGAAAACAATATTCATTTTGCAAAAGCAAGTCAGTACAATTATGGGTTATGAGGCATTCCATTTTAGTTCTCAGTTCAAAAAATACACTACTCCATATTGGCCCGTGGGTGTTGTAAGCGGCAGAGAGAAATAAACCAGGAGATAGCCAGCAGTGTCGTTCAAATAACAACTTAAAATACAAGTGTTAAAATTAAAAAAATTGTGCAACCGACTTCAATATAAATTATTAAGGATAACTCAAAAATTACTGATCAAACCTTTATTACATTTATATGGGGCCACTTGGGAAGTATATCCTTTGAAAAAAAAAGAGATTTTTTTTAAATCGGTTCAGGCGTCTTCGAGTAATAGATGAACATACATAAAAAAAAGATTCCGATGAATTGAGAACCTCCTCATTTTTGAAGTCGGTTGTAAATGGAAACTACGGTTGTCGACCTTCGAGCCATGCGTGGCAACTATGACAAATATAACCCCTATGAGGCAATCTTTGGGGCAGGTCCATGGTAATGGGCATGGAAAAAATAATTTTAGATAATGTGAATTCCGCCAACATACTAGAGCAGTGGATGGACTATTCCATAAAACTCAGAAATGAGAACAGTACCAGAGATATTATATTTAGGCTGTAACTTTATGTAATCTTATATAAAAGTAATTTTTCAAAACAAAGTATCCAGGTGTGCGGTTAGAGTTGATTTATAAGTCATAAATTCAAACAGGTGAAGCGATGATTGCAGGGAAAATTGCCTTTGCACCAACTTATGCTAAATGACATATGTCTATTCCGCTTTCATGTTGTATTTTGTTCTTTAGACACAACGATTTTTCTATATTATTTATAAATAATATGTCTTAGCTTTATGTTTCGTTTATCTTTAATCGAATTCTTCTCTTCTTCTTCGTCATCAGCTCGAAGAATCTCACTACTGGACAAGGACCTCTTCCGTTAAAGCCAAAGTCAAAAGTTTTATTGAATGATTTCCCAGTAATGAGACCTAGCTAGGTCGATTTTTTGCCAATGTATATATATAGTAAATTTCATCGAAATTGTTTGAGCCGTTTACTAGAACGCTATTACAAACCTATGTATATGTACATCGTTTTTTCAATACTTCGATCTATTTTATAGGCTGTTTTTTTTAACAAAATTTACTTACAATTTTTTTAAATTTTATGTCTGACTTGCGCTATATTTTTGGAAATAATTTAAACGTTATGGGGAGTATTTGTCATAATCGCCGCGCTTGGCCGACGAATTAGCTTTAAGTACCTGACTACTATGTTGCAGGTTCGAAACCTTTTTATACATACTTACGCATACCCGCCTCGTTCCCACGAGGACGTGAACTATGTGGACATGGACGAGTTATGTCGGATTTACAGCCCCATGGTGCTCCGCTTTAGCTGCATATTGGCGGTACCAGGGGAACGCTTTTAAGGTTCGAAGCCTAGGTGAAGCCAGATTCATCACCCTATAGAAATCACAGCTAGACGACATGACTCTCTCAAGTTCTAAGGAGACTTCCCCTTAGTCGCCATGCATGGCAGGCGGATCGGTGATCGCAGTACCTGACACCTTTGACTAGTCGTCGTCGCCGATCCAGATATTTTAAGTGGGATTTATCGATATATTTCTACCGCCACCTATCGGAAACCATGATATATTTTAGGCATTGCCATAGCCGCCTTTTATGGCACATACATAATGAAATAGAGGAATGGATTTTTAGGCCGTCGAAACATGGCAAGTAACCGAATTAATACAAATAAAATGTACATGATTGGTTATAAAATACCATCAGACGCAATATGAGATGCGGAATATGGATTAATATAGTATGTACATATGAATTAATTCTTAGTTTTTCTAATTAAAATTAAAAATAAATAAAAGAAGGTTTTCAATTCGCGATATCAGCGACAATTGTGAACTCTCTTTTATTAAATTGGTTGAACTCTTTTTTATTAAATTGGTTATTCTTTAAGGGCAGTATCATATAAATTTGAAAAAACCTACCCTTGAGGGTGGAATTATAGGTTAAAATATAATAGAATAATGGAATAATAAAGTGAACTATTTAAAAGACATTCTAGTTGTTAACGTCCAGTTAACATGCGTTATTCCTTAAATTATTCAAAATCATCAAATTATTAAATTTTTAATAAAAAATAAAAGCAAACTTCAATGAACTAAAAAGCTTTTGAATCTGGAGCTGTAATTCTTCTACACATTATGTCTTATCACCGATATCAGAAGCTATTATTTGAAAATACCTAATTTTATTATTTTTAGTTCTTTGACTTTTACTTTAAAAAAATAGTTTTAAAGTTTTAAGATATTATACTTAATTCATTGATTATATTAGGGCTGAATCTAAATGACAGAGTGAGAAATTGTGTGATAAGAGAAGAGTGTGGTTTGCAAGATGATGTTGTGACCAGGATTAAGAAAGGAATGCTTCGGTGGTTTGGTCATGTAGAAAGAATGAATGAGGAAAGAGTGACAAAGCAAATTTATGTGGCAGAGATGAACGACAGAGTGGGGAAGGGACGCCCTAGGCGAAAATTTATCGACCAAATTGGCGATATATTGAAAATGGGCCAAATTAAGAGTACCCTTAATCGACGAGCGTGTATGCGTAGGTATATGGATGTGGAGGAGGCGAGAGAGGTGTGTCAGGATCGTGCGAAATGGAAGTCCATAGTCTCTTACCCCTCTGGGTGACAGGCGTGAGTGTTTATGTTATGTCATTGAAATATGAGATCAAAAATGAATGTGACATTATGGTAAATGTGGTATAATATTAACAATGTTTCAATATTTTCCCCTCCTGACGACTGACGCGAAATTTGCTAATTAGTAATGAATTGTCGAAATACAGTATTAATTGCTTTCCCGTTAATTTACATTTAAACATTACTCGATTGAAACATGGCATATTATCTCTTTACGAAATTTTATCTGCTATTGTTATAAAAATAATTGGTAAATTAATTAATTTGGTAAAAGAAATATATGTATTTTACTAAAAAAGCATTACATAATTAAACAATACAGTGGTTTCTGCACTAAGCTCTAAGCTTGTATCGCAGGAACCAAAAACATTGACTGACACCTTTACACCGATAAATATATAGGACACCGATTCAGTACAAAGTTTGCTAAATTTAAGTCTAGATAAATGAATGAAAAAACTGAACAAGTAAACTATGTGTAAATGTCCAAGTAGGTGATGCAGTAGCCATTTGGTGGTAAATAGCGACAGTAGTCAGGTGACCTGTAAATTCGTTTTTCACTTAAACATTATGAAAAAAAATAACACAAAATTAAATAATTGATGATCGTTCATTTGTGTTGTAAAACTTAGTGCTTTGAACCTTCCTGATTATTCAAGGGAAGCAAGTTCCATAGCGACAGTCTAAACACAGAGCCAGAAATAACAAGAATTTGCGTTAGTAGGCAGCTTTCTTGAAATGAACTTGTTAGCTATTTTTTTCATGTGTGGTCATAGAATACTTTATAATACTAGGATGGGTTGTAAAATTAATAGAGAGTGTATTTTAAATATCTTAAGTTGAATCAGTGATCCACAACTGATTACGATAAAGAGAACAAACTCAGTTTGGTTAAAACAGAAACAATGAGCACATACTTCTTTAAATAAAACTAGTTTTACGGATTTTATCGCGTATATTAACATATTTTATATACCCGACGTTTCGAGTACTTTACAGCACCCATGGTCACCATGATCCCATAATTAATAAAATTAAATCCCAACCCAAGCATATAACTGCAAGACTTCAAGATAATGTAAGTTCATACTGCGTAGATCGGAACAAAAATTAATAAAGTTTAAGCTGGAGGTGGCTGTGGTTAACTATGACATTGAGACGTCATACATTCTGTGTACTAAATATCGGGAATTTGTCAATAAAACAAAAATACAAATTATTCATCTAAATTTATTTTATCGCCTTCAAAGTAGGCCCCATCGCTTGCAATACAACATCTCCAACGCTTCACCCAGTCTTCCATACATTTTTCATAGGCTATTTGCGGTATGGCCTTTAGCTCATTCAGCGAATTTTTTGTTATGGCTTCTATCGACTCAAAACGTTTTCCTCGAAGTGGTAATTTTAACTTGGGAAATAAAAAAGTCAGACGGAGCCATATCAGGTGAATACGGTGCTTGGTCGAGAACTTTGTTGAATGTTTCGCTAAAAACTCTTTCACTATAATGGCTGTGTGTGATGGTGCATTATCATGGTGCAGCATCCATGAGTTGTGTTGCCACAAATCTGGACGTTTTCGGCGGATACTCTCACGCAAACGCTTCATGACGCCTAAATAATATTCTTTATTCACTGTTTCTCCCTTTGGAAGGAATTCGGAGTGAACCACACCACGGTAGTCAAAAAACTGTCAGCATCACCTTGATTTTGGAGCGACTTTGCCGCGGTTTTTTTGGTTTCGGCTCGTTTTCGAGACGCCATTCTGAAGACTGTTGGCTTGTTTGCATGTCGTACTCATAAACCCATGTCTCGTCGCCAGTTATTATACGTTTCATAAAGGTCGGATCCGTAGAAGCTCGGAAACCATGTCTTCAGCGACATGCTTTCGCTGCGCTCTTTGAACAAAATTGAGCTCTTTTGGAACTAGTCGAGCGGCGACGCGTTTCATGCCTAAAATGTCAATGAGAATGTTGTGGACGGACTTAAAAGATATGTTCACCTCACTAGCCAACTCTCTCAGACTCATACGTCGATTTTCGAGCACTAGCTTCTTGATTTTGTCGATGTTTTCTTTGGTCGTAGCGGTTGAAGGTCTACCAGAACGAGGCAAGTCTACTACTACTTCTCGGCCTTCTTTAAAAGCCTTATACCATTCATAAGCCCTTGTTTTCGATATACACGATTCGCCGTAGGTATTTCGCAACATTTTTAGTGATTCACCACATGAAATATCATTCGAAACACAAAATTTAAGGCACACTCTTTGTTCAACAATATTTTCCATTGTAAAATCGCCGATAACTCAAAACTATGACCAACAAAAGTGTAGTTTAAAACAAATTAAATGACAGATCCGCTCAAACTTTGCGCGCTAAATCAGTACAGTGCTACCAACATGCAGTAAAAAATTAGAACGACCTCTTTTACGCGGGTCTTTTATTGACATATTCCTGATACTTTTACACAGAGTTGTACACCTCAGTCCCCCCCGTAACCATGGGTGCTCTAAAGTACTCGAAACGTCGGGAATATAAAATAAGTTAATATACGCGATAAAATCTGTAAAACTAGTTTTATTTAAATGTGTAGTGTTCGCGTAAATATAAGAAATCATTAAGCACATACTTGTGTTTTGCATTATTTTACGTACTCTAGTGAGTACATGTATTTTCCAAAGGTTCAATGTTTAAGCAAAATATTTTTCCAGATTAAGAAGTCTTCGTGACCTACTCGACGCAATAGCAATTCTGTACTTGTCTACGAAATAAAAAGAAAAAAAAATTGGTAACGTTTATTTATTTGGACGTCGCGATCAAAATATCGTTACGATCATGTCGATAACGTTACCAGTGTGTTTAAAATCGCATTGCAAGCGTCCATTTTCCAGGTGGCCTCAGATAATAAATTATTAAAGAACCTGTCACAGAAAGCAATGCGACGATCGATATTGAATAATGTGTTTCACTTAATACGATGATTGTTAAGTCGATTTGCATCGTGTGTAACTACTTAATTTATAACAACAACAGTGGCGTAGCATGGGTACTGCCATCCGGAGCCACTAGAGCAAAAAATGCTAAAATATCAGTGTTGGGTACCCATATAAAGGGAAGCGATTATTAAATACAGGCTATGAGGCATTTCAATTCGGTACACTAGAATGACTAGGGATCTTTAGTTTTCTTTGTTTGACTTGACTGCAAGTGTCCATGGGCTGGAGTAGAGCGCTTATCTTCACGTGGACGTATATCAGTGATGTTTCCATAAATATTTTTTGTAACATCAGTACTGCTGGCTACTATAGCCCGTGGACATTTTAATCAACTTTAAATAAAGAAGGCTAGATGACTTTGTTCTACTGAGATCATGTGAATTGTGGAATCTTTGGGCCCTATTTAGTCTCGTGAGAGTCCTAGTGTTCATAGAATAATTACAAGTACATTATATGACATACACATTACACACACTCAAGCACACGCACGCTTAATTATAAGAAATTGTATAATCAGCCAATGGAATGGCTTATCGTGTATATGAGCAATATCTGGTAAATTTTGGATATTTACTCCTGTAACGTAAATACAACTGTGCACAAATTATCAGGGATGGTTATCATTCGTCATTTATCGGGTAATCACCGTTGCCGATTTCAAGTAGGAGATTCGCAAATCCACCAGCAGACTCTTTTTCTCCTAAGTGTACCCGCATATTTTTCGAGAGCTTGAGGATTTTAATTAGAGGCCATAAAGTGGATCTCTTAAGACACGCCTTAACTTCATCTGCTCTAGTTCCTTTTGGCACTACCGGTAGAGTCTGTTTAAAATCTTCAGTCAGCAAAACCGTTACACCCTTCTTATTTCCTCTTATATCTTGTAGAGTTCTGTTTAAAGCCTCTACGGCACCCTTATGAACCATGGTTATTTCATCCCACACTGTCATTTTGTATGTTTTAATACTTCAGCAAAATTACTTTGTTTCGATATATTACAAATGGGAGTATCAGCTGTTGTTAAATTGAGTGGTAACTTGAAGGTAGCATGAGCAGTTCGTCCACCCTCAAGCAGTGTAGATGCGATCCCAGAAGAAGCCACAGCCAAAGCAATTCCGCGAGTACTTCTAACTTTTGCTAATAGCAAATTTATGAGGAATGTTTTGCCTGTTCCACCGGGAGTATCTAAAAAGAATATTCTACCCTCATTTGATTCAATTTTTGTGTTAATTTGATTGTAAACTGCTTATTGTTCGTCATTCAGTGATCCTTCATTATTTTTAACTGTGTTTTCTAATGATGCTAAGTCGTAACTTGTCTGTTTAAGAAACTCTCTATTTTTAAATTGTTGTTCTTTGCTTGACTGAGGTAACCCATACTCTTTTAGTAGCCGACCACCCAACGCTAATACGGCATCTTCTATTACCGAAAGGCATTTGTTAAATACCACATCTGTTATGTGCTCTACATCCACATCTCCCTGTCATTCTAATTGCCTTTGAAAATCTTCAGATAGTTATTTGAATTTCTCCCAAAGGCTTAAATGGTCTGATATTTGACAAAACACTAAAATAATCGTAAAAAGATCCCGAACCATTTGCGTTGATTGACAAAATGATGCCTTTTCCATTGCTGTGAACAAATGCTGATCATCATCAAGCAAGCCGAGAGCTTTGCACGCTGATTGGAACGTGGAATATACATGACCATCTACAGTTTTTAACGCTTCACACGAAATTGGGCCCCGGATCTCATGAAGAAGCATGCGAAGGTGATAGTATTCTGTATTGTTCAGATGCACAGTATAAACCCTGCTCAGAACATGCTCTTTTTTGCCCCTGGCCAGCCTTCAACGTTTGCTCCTCTCTTTCTCCTTTGGAACTTTCTTTTATCCCAAACGTAGTATGCAGGTACTTCTAGGTAGAGCAATGATTTTGCAAAGTTATCCACTTTACACAAATCGAAAAAGGATAGGAGTGTTGTTGTTGGAGGACTATTCACTCTTTCACTCAGATTTTGTTCATTAAAATAAGCCCTTTGCCCATTTTCCAAATGAACAGCGAGGTGGACTACGGGAGGGAAACGCTCATGAATAGGAAATTCAAGGATTCGTCATACTGCCTCTGATGAAATTATATATCTTCCACTTGTGTAGGTTTTAACTTCATCCTTCTCATTCTTTAAAGCAAACGATGCCTGGTCTGAACCTTTATTTACGTATTTACAGACGTATTTTATTGATTTCACCGAATGAAAATATTCCACTTTTAAGTGAGCGTTAAATGTTTTTAATAATACTGGATTATAAGGGACTACCCAGCGATTATCTATGGTTGTGCTTTTGATATCAACAGAGAACTCACCGTCATCTAGTAAACGTCTCTTGTACTGTTTATAACCGTCTTCACCAGTTTGAGTTTGCCCTGGGGTATCGTTTACTGCACATGTTATCTTTCATACGTGGTGAATTTCGATTTAAAGTTCCACATTTACCTATATACACATTTACTTACCATCAGGTGGGATCGTATACAAGCGCTGGCTTAGGAGAATATATAAAAAAACGTGGACCATGTATCATATTAGATTTTACGAGTTCGAGAAGCTCTGGGTCACGTTTGGGTTCCGGTATTTCAGCACAAATTATATTGTCGATTTGATCCGGAGTAATACGTTTGTGACGTCATAAAAGAATAGGAATATGTGGACGACCTCTCTTTTGCCATTCCGTTGAGTACATATCGCATCGCACTTCACCAAATATTTTTCCCTTTGTCAATAAGTTCATAATCTTTTTCACCTTTAGTCGAAACACCCTCGAAATTATCATGAGATTATTGTCCTTGAAGCAATTGCTCTTTTATCTCGTCCCAGCGAGGATTGCATGTGAAATTGATAAAATGATCAGGCCGGTCATAATTCCTAACATAGAACATAGCGTCCTGTGTTCTTTCGTGCATAGACCTAGGAACTAGATCGTGGACCTAGGTCCCCCCGTAAAAGATGATGGAAGGACAACCATTTGTCTTAGTTGGTTGGCTTCTGCGTCTTGTCGTCCAATAGCATCTTTTAAATGAATGTAACTATCAGCACGTAATTTGGCTTGATTTCTTTTGATATAATTTAATCCCTCTGTTTTTATTTTGGTGTATTCATCCACCAAATATTGACTAAAAAGGGCACGATAGTTAACTAAATAATTAACTTCTCCTTCTTTAATCATTATTCTATACGAATAGAAACTTGCAGCAGAGACAGTTTTACTAAGCGGCAACTTAGTTGTGGGATCGCGTTGTGGTATGTTGATTGAATAACCATCATCCACCCAGCAAAACATCAATGGACGCTGAAGTGAATTACTTCGGCTCTCGAGGATGATGTCCCTTCGATCAAATTGTTGATCCACTAACACTAAAGCCACTTCATTTGTAGTTGGTGCATTGTACCTACCTCTATGGTCTTCTGGTGGTTTTTTATCAGCATGTATGACAACTTTGTATGACTCTGAAGGAGGGGCTTTATCAATTGCACTTTTTATATCTTTTATATACGGGTTCACTTGATGCAGCATATTCTGCAATTATTTGATTAAATTTGGCTTTAAGTTAGGAAATGACAATGTCCAGAATCGCCCTGTGCAATAAAAGCATCGGACATACACGATAATTAATTGTCTATTTTATTATATTAGTTGCAAATAATTTTATAAGACGGACTAGCTGCATGCCGAAATGAATATTAAAAAGTATTCTATTCGACTAATAACATTAATTACCGCCATCTTAGCCAAACGTCATGTGGTGTCGAAAAATAATTAGGGATGCCCAATGTTGCATATTTTTTAGTCTGAATCACATTTTGAATTTGTTTCGAATAAAGTGCAAATAGAAGCCTGAACAAAGTCTGACTCAAACCCGACTTTAAATTACAGGTAGTTAGAATAATGCTGAAGTGAACAAAACCTACATATTTCATCATGATCATTATTATTCAGGGTTTTCTAATGACTGTTTAGAAAAGTGTGTGGTTTACTTCTAAATAAACGATCACTTACAAATTTACGACAATTAATATTAAAAAAACACTGATTGTTGCTTCATGAATTATAAATGTTTTCTTTATAAAAAGCAATATTGCAGATTAGATACAGATGTTATTATTAATATTGTTACAAGTATAGAAGAAGTAGAGAAGTATCATGTCATTATAAGTAAAGTAGGACATTGTCATACTTGTTATGGTATTAATATTATCGTGTGACAAAAGTTGATGTTATACTGTTTGTAACATATGGCCATAGTAAATCTTATTAAATATCGATAAATCGTATCGTATTTAGCACCCCTATTTTTGACTTCACTAAATGATCACTTGTCACTTGTCAGTCTCTGACATAGACTTAGAATATACTGGCGTATCTAAGTCTATGGTCTCTCACCTGTGCTCTCACTCTGTCAATTACATTGGCATCGCTGTCGCTCGCTCTTCGTAATTATATCGGTGTGTTTTGGTGACTTTCGGGGCTATCTATTGAATATTACGACTTGGCTATTTTAACGGACTCTGATTGCTTTCAAAAACGATTTAACTGGCTGTGATTTTCGTAACTGTGTACCGCTCAAACGAAAACCTGGCACTCATAAACGGACTTACGTATACGCAATGGAAAGTGTATTTTGTGTAAATTGTGGCTCTGCTGTTGGTTCTATGTTCTTGGAAGATGAACAGATTCGTCACTGTGTACAACAATGGACTGCACCTCTTTTTGTAATTACATTTCTACTTTGTCTGCATATTCCGAGTCTCGTGATGTATTTAGAAGATGAACAATAAACATGAAATTAAATCTGTGTTTTATTTCTAATTCAAAAATAATAAGTTAATGTAGGTTTAAAAACAACTTATTACCTAACTGGTAAGGCTGCTTTCATAGTCACGCGTTTTAACAGCGCCGTCCAGACGCACAGGCTTGCAAATGCACTAGATAGTAGACGCGACTATAATCAATGCATTTATACGTTGCACTTACTTAAATTTAGGCTTTAGAACAAAAAATACATACCCAATTATCTAGGTAGGAACTATAAATAGCTAAATGTTTTGGATATTGTTTTTCAGTTTCTTAAAAATCACTCGTAGCTATGAAAAACCATGATGTTCGTGGTTTTTTTTTCATTACATGTTTACCACCGAAGGAAGTCATCTGGAAACAGGCATTATATTTACGAATATTACCCATAAAATGGTCATTATCTGTATGTAGATCATTAATTAAACTAAAGAGTGGTTCAGGCAGTTGTTTCAACTGATCGAGTTGCACTTTTCCAGCGCTGCAATACATACCAGGTCATCCTTCCATTTCAGCGCATTGCACCACTGACACTTGTATATCATAGATCCCAAGGCTACACTGCTGTCAGTTCTATAAGCAATATCAGGGTCATACTCCATAGCGGAATGTACCTTGTTTTTCTATAAATGCAGTGTAATGTTTTCCTCGTACTGTGATTGAATTGCTCTATGCATTTGTGGATTTGCAGTTTGGTAATTTGCAACAGCTTGCCTGTGTACATCGGGATTTTTTTTCTGATAAGCGGACACAGCTTTACGATTTGAATCTGGCTCGTTCTGTCTATATCTTTCTTGTGCACTTTTTAATTGACTTTTTCTTGTGTAATTAGTAAATCTCGACCTTCGTTTATTTTTATTTCTTTCATATTTAATTTCGACGATACAGATTGATCTGTTCCGCTAGTTGGTGATGATATTTAAACCATTTAGCTCTGAAAAAGGATCACGCTCTTCGACAGGTACCTCCATGCGACGCTGTGTAATTTTCTTCGCAATAATAGGCAGATAGGCGTCAAAATGTCCATTAGATAAATCATGGCTAAATCGTAATCACCTTACTGGACAGATATCTGTTCCGGACTCTGTATATAGTAGACTGTTTCGATATACTTCAAACCGAAACGGAAATATTAATCCTGCAGCTACCAATTCACAAAGTCCACCGTAAGTTTCATTTTTTAACATATTGGCTGAATATTTATTTGCTGTTGAATAATTATCGCCATTTCTGTCGTGGGTCATAACTGAAAACCGTACCACAAATCTAACAATTTGTGAACGCACCACCATCGCATTTTCTTGGGTTCCGTACATTAAAAATGAAAGAGCACGAAACAAACAGGCGACGTCACCTATAATGGGGACGACAGTATGTTCTTCCATTTTTCCTTTAATATTAAGAGTTTCTGTAGTCATTTTTTCAGTGACAAAAATACTTCTATCAACAATACCTAATCACAAAGCAAATCGAATTCCAAGTTTGAACAGTGGTTGCAAGAAAGACAAAATCAAGCAACAAATCCGAAACACGAAGCAAATTTTAAACCATAAGCAAGCAAACAAAGTCGAAGTCTTGTCAAATATCCGTTAACAGTGAATAGATACCGTATGTGGTACAGGTTGAAGCGCTCATTCACTAATCACTTTATATTAGCTCGAAAAAACACAACGTTACCGTGTTCTAAAACGATACCACCGCCATATATTGGTAGGGATTGGAACTTGAAGATCAATACAAAATAGGTAGGTACCTAAGTATTTCTTTTGTTTTTGCCATTTTAATAAATTGTAAAAAAATATATTTGGTTTGGTTGTTTATTTTCATTGTTTTTTAATTTTTAAATTAGTATTTTTTTGTTCAGGTGTAATTTTGTGCAATTTTTCTTGTATATTTTGTTTTATGTTTTTGTGTAATAAAAGTATATTCTATTCTATTCTAATTAATTAAGTTTAAAATATTTATCAATATCATTTACGTTATTTACGACCCAAAAACCTTAAAAAATGACACCCAAGTCACCCAACCCATGATGATTTTTACATACAAACATACATCCATCCATCCTTCCATCCATGTTGGTTTCAAACCATAATCGATGGCGTTTTCGTAATTAACGTCCCAAAAAACCATAAAATGACACCCATATTGACATTTCAACCACATCACACCCCCACAGGGGATGATGGTAGGTATTTCCCGTCTGCTACGTTGGATTTTGAAATAGTTGTTGTTTTCGTAATCAGCGACCCGATAAACCATAAAAACAATACCCATGTTGATTTTCAGAATTTGTCACATCTTTTCCACCTTTTACGGGTTGAATTGTGAAAGAGCCTGAAACACTTGTTTACTCATTTATTGATAGGAGTACTCCTGTGAAGTTTCAAATAAAATAGTTTAACTAATCTTGTTTCCCCATACAAACTTTCAACCCATTTTCACCCCCTTAGGGGTTGAATTTTCAAAAACCCTAGGACACGTAGTTGTTTATTTCTAATCGTTAACTTAAAAACAAAGTTTCAGGCTCTAAAAATGACGGACTTCCATACAAAAAGTTTTAACCCCTTTTTCACCCCTTAGGGGACGAATTTTCAAAAATCCTTTCTTAATGGATGCCTACGTCATTACAACTGTCTGTATGCCGAATTTCAGCGAAATCCATTCAGTAGTTTCGGCTGTGCGTTGATAGATGGGTCAGTCAGGTTTGCCTTTTATATATATATAGATTTCAACTAGAATTACGTCAAAACAATTAGCGACAGTTTTTAGAAAACTTTTGCATGGGATTGTGTATCTAGTTTTTTATTAGTAATCGATGGTTGACAATTATTATTATTTTACACAATTAACTACACAAAACAAATAAAAAATGGCTTAGTAGCAACCAAGTCATTTCCAGGGGTTATTATCATTCATGAATTTTTTTAAATTATTTTAACCCTTTTATACAGTAGTAAGTTTGTAACCTTGGCGGTGGACAAATTTTGTACATTTTCTGGGATTTTTTTTGTAAAAGCGTCTACATTGCTCCGAGAATGAATTACTGACAATAATTTTTGGAGTCGAATACTGATACTACTTACGAGAGCTTGCGTCTGTTCCTAGTATTTACAGAGCGACGAACATACTGTAAACAGTCCATATTGTATTTACTCCTCATTGTAACTACTTGCCTTAGATACCTAAATTTATTCTCGACTAAGAATCAAAATGCAGATATGCGTTATCACAACGCGAGACTGATGGAATGCTTCGTTGCTACTAAAAATGATCCCTGAGTGTCATAAATAGAAACACAGCAGCATTATGCTGCTACTTTAAGCTGATATTCTTTGAGAAAGTACTTTTCCGGTCGAGCCGATCGATTTGTGCTGCAGCCATAATACAGCTACAGCTGGTCACCACATGACTACTACCTAAAATATATCACTAACTACATTTTATTGAAATAATAATTTAATAACACAATAGTTGCTTATTTCCAATCACAATGGCTGAAATGACAGCGTATTGATTAATCTAAATACCTACTTAATTTACTAATCATTTGCCATTGTGCACAATGAAATTAATTGAAATGAATGTTAGCTTCCCATTTTAAAGTTGTAAAAATAGGTCGGAAATTTTAAATATCAACATATGTCTACATTTTAAGGTACAAAGTGACCGATTATACTAGTTTTAAAATTATGTCTGCGTGCAAGTGTGAGTACGTTTACGTGATAGAAATTTTTTTCGTCTCGTAAGAAATGATGAAATGAAATGATAATAATTTATATTATATATATATATATATATATATATATATATATATATATATATATATATATAATATAAATTGATATTAATTCATTTCATCATTTCATACGAGACGAAAAATATATATATAAATTGATATTAATATCAATTTATATTATATATATATATATATATATATATATATATATATATAGTTATAACAGTCCTGCTGCGATCCTTTTCCTTTATATAGTGGGACTATCACGGCTTTGCACCAGTCTCCCGGTACCCGCTTAAGTTCCCAACACAAATTAAACAAGGTGTACAGCAGGTCTACCACCACTCCCTCTCCAGCCCTTAGCATTTCGAGTGATACTCTATCATATCCGGCTGCCTTACCTGCTTTCATACTTTTCATTGCTTTCATTATTTCATCTATACTTATCTCTCTATCTCTTTCCTCTTCTAGCGGAATTTCTATTTCATTTAATTCAAACGTCTCATCACTCATAAACACGCTTTCAAAGTATTCCTTCCATCTCCTTAAACACGACACTTCGTCATTCAGAATACAGCCATTCTGTCTGTAGTCTGGTTTCGTATAGCATTTATTCTAGGCTGTTTTGAATGTCTCCTGGCAGTTCTTACGAGTTTCCAGAACATTTTTATCCGTTCTTTCTTGCTTTTTTCCTTTCAACTACTTCTTTTACTCTCTTATTTAGATGTTTAAAGACTGCCTTTTTTCTTTCAATATCATCATTCATACCGCTAGAATAACTAGCCTTGGTTGCTAGTAAATCTGGCCATGCTCTCTTCTTTGCTTCTACTTCCATCTGTACCTCATCATCCCACCATAAATAAAGTGTTATTTTTCCTTTCATTCGTTCTCTTACTTACACCACATACTTCGGTAGCTGCATCCACCAAACCTTTCTTGACATTATACCACACAGTCTCCAAGTCTAAATCATTCATACACAATTCATCCATACCACTTATAGTTTCTCTCAGTCTAAGTTTGAACTTCTCTTTCGCACCTTCATCTTGTAACCTCTCTGTTCTTATACGCTGTAACGCAGTAGTAGATACAGATGTCCGATGCCACCAACGCCTGAATAGACCATTAGTTCGGCATAAGACCAAGTAATGATCCGTCCTTACGTTGGAACCCCGGTAAACCATTGTATCTACCACTGCGCTCCTCATTCTTTCGTCAACAATTATGAAATCTATCATGCTTCTATCACCACCTCTTTCCCATGTATACATGTGAATCTTCTTATGACGAAAGAAAGTGTTCGTCACAAAAATATTCTTTTCCACACATACGGTGAGGAGGCTTTCACCATTCTCATTTATACTTTCATCACCAAACGTTCCCAATATCCTTTCATAACCAAGCCTCTTCAAGCCAACCCTTCCATTAAAATCTCCTAATATAACAATATTTTCATTACCCTTGCATTTCATTAGCACCATCCTAACCTTCTCTCAAAACTGCTCTCGGATATAAATGGGCTTAGACATGTCTGGGGCGTAGACCCCTAAAACAAACAACTTCTTTAAGCCCACTTTCATTCGTATCCATAGCAGTCTTGGTCTTACACATTCATACTCTTTCACACAATGATCCATTCTTTCTGAAAGGATGATACCGACTCCCTGCCATGCCCGCTCGGTCTCGTCTACATCAGACCAGTACGCGGTATACATGCCATGTGTAGTGGCATCCTTTCCCTTCCGTTTCGTCTCCTTTACACATAACATATCTATTCCTCTATCATACATCATATCGCATACTTCATACACCTTATCATTCATTGCTCCACATACATTCAGCGTAGCCAGACGGGCTTCCGCAATCCATTTTTCACCCCTCCGGGAGACAGAACGTGACGGGTGGCGAACCTCGTCGCCGGTTTTCCTCGCGGAGATTCTTTGCACCCCTGCCCCATTAAAGGGGCGCCGGGAACTCGGGGCCACTTCTTTTATTTTGTGCCTCATGGTGCGAAAGTAGGGGGTGGTATTTTTAACGCCGTTACCACACGGCGAGGAGCCAAGTCTGTTCTTTCGGCCTTGTCGCTTGTTTAACACCACCCGGGGGACGTGTAGGGTGGGCCTAGGATTAGGTGGTCAAATGCTACGGATAAGGGGGATGAGTTTTCCAAGACGATTTCATTCAGTGTTTAATTGTATAGTGATACCTTAGTTCTTTTTTATTAATACAAATATAACTAATAATATAACATATTTTTGTACGTGGTAGAGCCATGCTGCAGCTATATTAGTAGTATAGTTGTAGCACGAATGGGTCGGCTCGACCGGGGAAGGACCACGCTCTCACAGAATACCAGCGTAAAATGGCAGCTTGACACTGCTGTGTTTCGTATGGTGAGTGTAGAGAACCGGAGACCCATTTTACTGGAAAAGAGGCATTCCATCTTAGTCCTCACGGGTGACGACGCATCTGCATTTTGATTCTTTATTGAGGATAAATGTAGATGTCTATGGGTCACAGCAACCACTTACCATCAGGTGGACTGTGTGCTCGTTTGTCACCCTATCCTATAAAAAAAAAAAAAAACAAAATAAAAAAGTTCGATTCTGTAGTTTTCCAGAAAAATATTGAACTACAATGTCAACCGAATGGTTAAAATCGATTTTTTTTTTACGTTATTTTATATTGTAAAAATGTTCAGAAAAATAGACATGAATTTAAATACGGAAGAGAAGAGAAAAAAGTAATAATAAAAAAAAACTCTTAATCTCAATGCTATTAAAAAGACTCATACTACATTAATTAATCAACTTACGTACTACATAATTACTTTTTCAGACAAATGAAATACAGACAAATTAAAAATGCGGGTAATTTATTTACGCGTGTTTGTAAAATAAATTTTCCATCGGTTTGATTCATTTCCAATTTAAATTTTCAGAGAAAGACAGATGCGTTACAAAAATATTTAATGCTGATAACTTTATAAAACATCTACGTTGCGATAAGCTTTAATCATCATCATCATCATTATAGCCTATCAAAAGTACACTGACGAACGTAGGCCGACCAAAACAAAAATATTGCCCCATAGATAAATCATATATAGGGATGATAAACCCTCAAAATAGTCATGGTTGCCTCAGTTAGCATATGGTTTGGAGGTTTTTTATTAGTTTTAACTTTTATTAGGAAGATGCTGTTGCCATATAAGTACCTGCTTTAGTTTCTCTCTGTCACCTCTGATGACACCTATGGGATGATATCCGGCAGAGGATTTTCCTACGCCGTCACTATATGGCAAAAATGTTGTCAAATTAAAATCTAATGAATGTTATCTAGAAGAAATTAGAACAACCATTGTGTGAGTTGATATTTATTTAGTTATGTACCTATACAATTATAATAATGTCCTTCAGACCGTCATTGAGTCACGGTGGCCTTTACGCAGGAAAGATATATAATGTGTGTGACAGGCGCAGGAGTAACAGCTTTACTTGCTTTTCGAGGCATGAGGTTGAAACACTGCCATCTTCTTGACTCCGAGCAGCTACAGATATTTTCTTGATAGAATAACCCAATAACTAATTTTGGCTTGACTTGGGATTGGAACCTGGGACCTAATGATCTGAAGTCGCGCATACATTACACACAGAAACAAAAAACGCAACATTAAAAAGTAGCAGCCTTTTCATTACCTATCTGTAATAAACATATACGATTTTTTTTTCAAATGTGAAGCTCACCTTCTCGCGGTGTATTCTCATCAATAACAGATAGATTCTTCAATGCCACACGTGCATTCAGTGATAAAACTAGGTACTAATTAATAACAAAAAGTTACCTGATATTAAAATCTAAAATATATTGTGTTACAGTTTAAGAAATCGGTCCTAGCTTTGCGATCAATATTGCTCAGGGAGTAAACGCTAATTTTCAGCTATTGCCCTCGAGATGACGAAACGAAAATCAGCACAATTGAATAATCAGTGTAAGTATGTATGAATGATGTGTCCCTTCAGCTCCACGAATTGTATCTTGGGTTCAATTTGGTAAAATAACTGAAGAGGCATGTGTTACGTGGCAGAGACAAAAACTCTTTAAAAATAAATTTATTTAATACTTTTAAACTAACTTAAAATATAGTAGTCGATACAGAGAACTTGGGAATGGAATTATGTTGAGGGATCGAAAGATTTGGTTTAAATAGTGTAGGAAGCTAGGAGGTGGGGGTAAACATAAGGGAACAACATTGTTCTTGGTGTTATGGTTAACTTATGGTAAACTATAAACATTAGCATATAATATTACAATCGAATTAATGTGGCTTCTAAGGAAGTAAATAATATGATTTATAAAGTATACAGGTCTTATAACATAAAGTAAATAGTATCCTATGACATAACATTAGTTTGGCTTCTAAGAAAGTAATTTAGGTTTTAAGTAAATAAACAATATAAAGTATACAGGACTTATAATATAAAGTAAATAGTATCTATGACATAACACCTATAAGCTGTGATGTGTAACTGTTCGTTTCCTTTAAGTTTACAAGTGGGGTCGTTTTTTAGATTTGGAATGTAAAGTGATTTTAATTTATGATTGTGTAGGCAAGCAAGTAATATTTTAAAATAGCTTTCAGAATCCCAAGGATCGAAGTGAGTGGGTCTCGAACAGCCAAATTTAATATTTTGTTTCTTATCCGAAACTAATAAATCAGTTTCGTAAAGTGTTTTTGGTTTATTTAAATATGGGTCCACTTGAGAGCAAGTGGAAATTGCTTGGTTGAAAAGGGGATTTTTATCGGAAAGTTGACAAGAGATTGGGATAAGAATGTTTTTGTGACGTTCGTTTAAGAGGCAGTCTGGTGAAATGTGGAGATATGGAGTATTAAATGTGTGAGAGTCGATTTCTAAATAGTGTTGAAAGTTTAGTTGTAAATAGTCTTTTGAAGTGTTTGAGTCAAGATGTATGTTTTTGTCGCTATTTGTTGGATTATATGTGTTCGTGTGGAGAATTGGTGGGCTTGAGAGAGCGTCTGCATTAGTATTGTTTTACCTGCCTTATATACTATTTCGTATTCGTACTCTTCGAGTTTAAGTCGCCAACAAACTAACCAACTACCAGGGTCTTTTATCGAGAAAAGCCATGTACGCGGTTTGTGGTCAGTTACAATTTTAAATTTCCTACCAAACAAATAGGGTCTAAAATGTTTGACGGCCCAAACGATAGCTAATAACTCTCTTTCGATAGTGGAATAGTTGGCTTCAGCTTTATTGAGTGTTCGAGATGCATATGCTATAGGTAAGTCCTTGCCTATTTCGCCTTGCGATAACACAGCACCTAAGACGTTTATCGAAGCGTCTGTGGTTAGTATGAATTCCTTTGTGAAGTTAGGATATTGTAAGATTGGAGGGTTAGTAAGAAGATGTTTACATTCATTGAAGGATTGTTGTTGGGTTTCGCCCCATATGAAAGCAGTGTCCTTTTTAAGAAGGCTAGTTAAAGGTTTAGTGAGCTTACTGAAGTTAGGAATAAACCGACGGTAGTATCCCGTAAGACCTAGAAATGCTTTTATATCTTTACACGATTTAGGAATAGGGAATTTTTGAACTGCCCGTATTTTATCGGGGTTCGGCTTTACGCCTTCATTGGATAATCCAAAAATCCAACCAGACAAATTCACATTTGTCTGGTTGGATTTTTAGTTCATATTTTCTAAGTCCAGAGAAAACTTCTTCAAGTTTTTGTTCATTTTCTTGAAGGCTAGAAGCAAATACTACTAGGTCGTCGCGGTAAACGAAACATCTTTCACCTTGTAAGCCACACAAAACGGAGTCCATTACACGCTGAAACGTCGCTGGCGTGTTTTTCAGGCCAAATGGCATTCTTCTATATTCGTAATGACCGTATGGAGTGCTAAAAGCTGTTTCAGGAATATCTTTTTGATCTACTTCTAACTGATGAAAACCTGAGGCAAGATCCAATGTGGTAAAATATTGAGAATTACCGAATTTGTCTAGAATGTCTGTGATGTTGGGAAGAGGATAACTGTCTCCTACTGTGACTTCATTTAACTTGCGGTAATCAATAACTAATCGCCATTTCTGTTTCCCAGATGAGTCTAGATTTTTAGGAACAACCCAGATGGGGCTACTCCAAGGAGATGAGCTAGGTCTGATAATGTTTTAGTCTAACATTTTTTGGACTTGTGATTTTACTTCTTGTTCGTGTACTTGAGGAAAGCGATAGGTTTTTGTGTGAATTGGAATGTCAGTAGTAGTAGGTATTTGATGTTTTGTATGATTGCTAAATGTAAGTGAGTCGCCTTCGATGAAAAATATGTCGGGATATCTGGAAACAATTTTATCTAATGAGTCCGACTCTTCTTTGTTCTTTGAGTACTTGGCTTTGTCTATCGGTGTCGTATGTGTGATTAATATTGTTAATTAAGTGGTTATGAATGTTGTTTGTTTGTTGAATTGGTTGGTAAGGGAGAACTTCGATGTTTGGAATGCTAATTACTTTGTCGGATTTGTTTGTATTTACACAAGTGATAATAAATGAGTTGTTTTTGACTTCGACTAATGCATTGGGAATAACAATACCGTTATCTATTATTTGTTTTTCGACTATTGCTGTCCTGGAATTTATATTGCTTGTTCTACACATAATTACACTCTCAGAGCGGCTAGAAAGGAATTGGTTATTAGAGTCGATTATATTTTGATGATTTTCGTTCAAACAATGTAATTTGTAGGATCTTTCACGTATTCTCATAGTTTTGGATTGAATGTAAATGTTGCAATTATTCTTTCTCATAAAATCGTTACCTAGTATACCGTCTGCTTTAATGTTAAGGGAGGCGACATGGAAACGATATTTAGGTAAATAATATAGAGATATGTCGGTGGTGCCTAAGGTTATAATTGAATTTTGGCTACCGGAAATGCCTACGATTGACACGATGTTTAATTTATTTAAGGGTGAAGAACCTATTTTATCCTTTTTTATAACCAAGATCCCTACTCCGGTGTCTATGAGAAATGTGACTGGTTTGCCTTCTATATGAAAAGTGCAGTGTAAGAGGTTATCGGGTGGTACATCATTTAAGGCGGATATGGCAAAAGATTCTGTATTAGATTTGGATTTAGGAAGTTTTGATTTAGGCTTTTTAGTTTTAGGTTTTGGTTTCAAACGTGGTTTATTGGAAACAGTGGAAGAAGTGGGTGTAGTAGGTGCAGTGTTCTTGATGGAATCAGTGGATATAGTAGGTGCAGTGGTCTTGAAAGAATCAGTGGATATAGTAGATGCAGTGGTCTTGAAAGAATCAGTGGATGTAGAAGTGGATGTAATAGTAATAATAGAGTCAGTGGATGTAGAAGGAATAATAAACTTTGGAAAACCAAGGGTTTGAGGCTGGCTACCCTGTTCGTAGGTTTAGAATTTGTGAGTACAGAGTAATGTGTAGTAATGAAGTCGCTAGTTTGTGTAGACGCATTTTTCAATTGTATCTGACACTTAAGCGGTGATTTGGAAGGTACATTGTTTGTTTAGTGTGATCTCGATGGTTTGGCGGTTGAGGACGCCTTCGAGAAATAGGATTTGATTTGCTAGAATTTATATTTGTAGTTTCTCCATATCCTGAGTCGGGATCGGCGAGCAGGATACTGAAGCGATTTCCAACGAGTTGCTTGTCTCGTTGGTCGCTTGGTAGTTTAAATTGTTTACTGGGATAGGAGGCCAGGAAGTACGCGTTGGGCTTGATTATTGCTTAAATTGTTATTGTAAGCTCTTTTACGGCGTTCTGTAATATTTTGCCCAATATTTTTACAATAGCTACTTAGTTTCCTAATTTGTTGTGGTGTGTTTGCGTTATTGTACATGGTGTGTGTAAACGGTAGATGAGTTCGACTCATAGGCTTATTTGTATTATTATTATTATTATAATTATGGTTTTGGTATGGTGGTTTTGTAAAAGTTAGTGGACGCGTTGTGTTGAGTTTAAATAAAGCTTGCCTAGCTTTGTTCATTGCACGAATTTTATCTTCTTGAAGTGCGAATGGGCCTGCTTCGCAAAGACTAGGAAATTCTTTTGTTCTTAACATTGCTCCGATGTCGGAGCTAATGCCATTAATAAAAAGGTTAAGAGCCGTTTCCTTCGTTGTCGCTAAGCGACCTAATAACGTCTTATCGCATATTTCAGCGTTTAACTTTTCAATTATTTTAGAGCGACAAAGGTCGACTCTGTGAAAATATTCGGTTAACGTTTCTGTAGTTTTTTGGAACATGGATTGCAGTTCAAGGTTAAGGTGTGCTATGGTTTTAACGTTAGAGAATTTTTCAATAAGGAATGTTCTTAAACCGGTCCATGAGGCATGTTCTTTACTGTGAACGTCTGCCGCACCCGAACCAGTGATATTATTTAACGTATATTAAAAGTACCGACTTCTGGACCTTAAGTCGTAAGCTGAATTGCATGACCTAACGAATCTGTACACTTGGTCGTTATTATCTGTGTCGAATCAGGAATTAATTTAAGTAATGTTGTGATGTCTAAGGCCATTTTAGGGTTCTTTTGAGATTGATTTACACAGGCAATGAATAATTGATATAATAGAATAGTATAATATAGTAGCATATATTAGAATAGTACGGTTACTTATATTAAAAAAAATGAATGTGAATGAGGTGGTAGATGTAGGAAAATATTTTGGTAAAATGGAAAAATAGTAATTCGAACAAACAAGTTTAGCCACTTACCACAGTAACAATAAAATGTGGAGCTGCATGGTTCGGCGAAGTTTTTCAAAAGCCTTCAGCTACCGTACGTTGTCTTCTTGTTGGGCGATGCTGCCCCGTCGAATTTGGTACGTTTTTACTTCGTCTTTACGCGATTTAAGCGAATGAATCACGCAAGATCCTGCCAACTGCGCCAAATTTGTTATGTGGCAGAGACAAAAACTCTTTAAAAATAAATTTATTTAATACTTTTAAACTAACTTAAAATATAGTAGTTGATACAGAGAACTTGGGAATGGAATTATGTTGAGGATCGAAAGATTTGGTTTAAATAGTGTAGGAAGCTAGGAGGTGGTGGTAAACATAAGGGAACAACATTGTTCTTGGTGTTATGGTAAACTTATGGTAAACTATAAACATTAGCATATAATATTACAATCTAATTAGTGTGGTTTCTAAGGAAGTAAAAAATATGATTTATAAATTATACAGGTCTTATAACATAAAGTAAATAGTATCTTATGACATAATATTAGTTTGGCTTCTAAGAAAGTAATTTAGTAGATAAACAATATAAAGTATACAGGACTTATAATATAAAGTAAATAGTATCTATGACATAACACATGTAAGTGCTAGTAAAAAGCCTAGACAGCTATGATGAGTTAGCTGAAAGCAGATATCATGGTTTATAGCTGGCGAACGTACAGTTTGGAAATACTTTGTTATTGTTTTAAAACAGACTTTATTGACAGACAAGGCTTTGACATATGACTAATGAAGTTAATACTTACCCAGACGTTCTTCTAGGATAAAAAAGAACCTAGTAAATTACATGTTACAGTAAAAACATATTTTATTGATCATTCGTTAGTTTTTTTTTCTTTTATATAAATTCTTTTATTTATTTGCTTCATACTCCACACTATGCAACAATAATTAAAAATTTTACTGAAATAAGTAAAAAGATAGCCGTGTAGTAGCAGTATAAGAATACCCACTACCTCATATCATTGCATGAGTGTCGTAAGAGGCGAAAGGGACAAACTGAAACAGGAGATGGCAGCATCTTCCTGATAACAACTCAAATTTGTAAATAAAACTACAGTTAAAGTTGTAAATAATTACTTTGCCAATATCCGCTCAATAAAATAAAATAAAATGATGTGTCTTACCTAGTTTGAAGAGCACCTCCCGCCCTCCCTCAATTGCGTGCACTACCCCGTCACCACTAATCCCAGCACCACTACTCCCACCACCACTACACTAGGAAAGACACACCACCGATGACAATACATTATTATCAGTAGTCTATCAGTATTGTCATGGTGCTCTTCAAACTAGGTAAGACACATCATTTTATTTTATTTTATTGAGCGGATATTGGCAAAGTAAATATTTACAACTTTAATATAATGGATTTCCGCAAAGTAACGCCTGATTCTATTAAAACTACAGTTGCCAATCCGCCTGCCAAGCGTGACAACTATGGAAAAATCTCCCTAATGAGGCAATCTATGGGATAGGCCTATATTCAGCTGTGACTTTTATGTGCTTTAATGGATATAAATATAAAAAAAGGTTAAAGATATTTTTATTTATTGCTGAACACCTGGTAAATCAGTGCGTAAGATTATTGCTATAACAATAATATGTCTATTGGTTCTGGGGTTGATGCGACACTGTTTGCTAGAGTACTATGAAATTTAACTGAAAAACCACTGAGCTACCACTGGTTACGGCTATAAAATTAAGCTTCAAAGATAAATTTAAATACTAAGCGGATTTCAGCTTAACGTAATTATTTGGACAATGCCTAAAAGAAAAATCATGACAAAACTTAAATTGTTTTGTTTTAAAAGGCGCTATGAAGTTCAGTACCGTTTATTTTCCTTCTTTAATTTGACTTTTTAATTAGCTGAGATCTTACTTTGAGTACTGTAAATCCTCTTATAAGGTTGTTTTAATTTGGGTAATTTTGAATCATTAAGTAGCACTTTGTATTGCTTTTGATCTTAAGATCAAAAACAAATAATTTGCACCGAATTCAACATGATGTTTTTTTATAGGATAAGGGTGACAAACGAGCACACAGTCCACCTGATGGTAAGTGGTTGCTGCGGCCCATAGACATCTACATCTATCTTCGATTACAAATCAAAATGCAGATGCGTTGTCACCCGTGAGGACTAAGATGGAATGCCTCATTTCCAGTAAAAAGGGTCTCCGGTTCTCTACACTCATCATACGCGAAACAGAGCAGCTTTAACCTGCTATTTTACGCTGGCATTCTGTGAGAGCGTGGTCCTTCCCCGGTGGATCCAACCCATTCGTGCTACAACTATACTACTAATATAGCTGCAGCATGTCTCTACCATCTGATGTTAACTTTGTAATTATTAACTACGATTTGCCTGCTTTTCATATAAACTCATAAAAAAAAACATAATTAAGGTTAGAGATAATATGTTGGTTAGGTGTAACTTGTAAAAGAAAAAGCTAAACTTTTATTTAAAAGTAACAGCCGAATACAAAGAACTAAAAGAAATAATATTTTCTTATATACATTGTATTTTTACATAACGTATACATTGTATAAGTTCCGTAAAAAAAAACAACTTTTGAAAACGTTGCTAACACAAATTGTATAGAACAATTATAGCCACGACTTCAGCAACTATTATAAGTAAATTATTTTATTCTTTTTATTGTTTTGAAGACTACTTTTATCTTTATTAAAATTTTAACTTTTTACTTTATTTTTTTTTTAATTAAACTTGAATATTAACAATAATTTTACTCAATCTGATCAAGAAGTTGCTATGGCTTTTGAGAAACATTTTACTGATGTTCCTTTTGATGACAATAAAATCATTAAATTCTTCTCCAACTGTTGCCGAAACATTGCTTAAACAAAATGTAAGGGCTTGTTAAAATATCTTTAAATTCCATAGAGTATTGCCAAAAGATATCGTTAAATATTTTATAACTATTTATGTTAAGACAACGGCAGACTTATGGGGGTTTTCGTTACAGTTATTACATCTATAATGGATACAAAAGCACCTACCAATAGTACCTACTTACCTGCTACAATACCACCTTACCACCTACAATAGCACTTATCTAGCCATTATTTTTAATACAAACGTCAAATCTGGTGTATTTTCTGATATAATGAAACAAAGTAAAGTCATATCTTTATTTAAATCTGGTAGTACAAGACTACGCCTATTTCAGACCAATTTCTGTACTACCAACATTTAGTAAAATTTTTGAAAAAATAATTTTGGATCAGATGTTAAGTTTTTCAATATAAATAAATAGCTTCATAAAAATCAATTTGGTTTTACAAGGGGTCGCTCATCGCTCGACAACTGACGCCGTAGTTGAGCTTATTAAACATATTTTTTTGTGCATAGGAGAATTCAGAGAAGGCTTTGGGTATATTTTGTGACCTTTCCAAGGCCTTCGACTGTGTTCACCATGTGCCGTTAATCAGGAAGCTACAGTACAATGGTGTCAAGAACACAGCGCTTAAAGTTATTATTTTACATTTTATTAATAAACGCAGAAAGTTATTATCAATAGTAAACATTCTTCCGGGTCACCTGTACAATGGGTTTCTCTTTAAGGCTCAATTCTCGACCCATTATGATTTCTAGTGTATATCAATGACTTACCTTCTCTTGTCTCCTACAAGGGAAGGTAAGTCATGATATAATATTATTTGCTGATGACACTTCCTTGATTTTTAAACTTAAACGTCAATCATTTAAATGTGATTAAGTGAATAATGTTATACAAAATTAGTGCTTTGGTTTAACGTTAATAATCCAGATTCGAACGGTAATGAAACTAAAGGTATTAAATTTACAACACCGAATGTTAAAAATCTGACTGCCAATGTGTTTTTAAATGGAGAAGAACTGAGCCCTGATGCATCCATTGGTTTTCTTGGCATCAGTCTTGACGCAAAGCTTCAATGGGGTCCTCATATATTTAAACTAGCAAGCAGACTAAGCTCTGCAGCTTAAACTGAAAAATGATTGGAGGTCTCTCTAGTGTCAAGACAGCTAGATTAGTTTATTTCAGTTATTTCCATAGCATAATGTCTTATGGAAATTTGCTATGAGGAAATGCAGCTGATTTAGAAACTGTTTTTGTTTTGCAGAGAGGGCCATTAGTGCTATTTACAACTTAAAACAGAGAGAGTCTCTGAGAGAAAAATTCAAAGAAATAAATGTATTAAATTTGGCCTCTCAGTATATTTCCGAAAATTTTATCTATATACACAAAAACAAAGGTAGTTTTAGTAAAAAAAATGATATACACTCTGTAAGCACTGGGAACAAACACAAACTAGTGATACCAGTTCCTCGACACCACAGAGTCTCTAATTCATTCTTGCGATTTAATGTATATTACAACAAAGTCCCGAAAAATATACAAGGTCTCTCTATAACCAAGTTTAAATATTAAAGAACAAAAACTCTATAAAAATGGTTATTATAATATAAATAAATACATGGTTTATAATAACCCCTGGGAATGAGGTAGTCGATTACAAGCTGTTTCTAAAATAAATGTTGTAAATAGTTTGTACAACCTTTCATATTATAAAATTTACTTTAAAAATTGTCCCGCTGGATTTCATACTGGTTCGTCCCAGGATACAGTTTTTTTTTCCGAACCAGTGGTAAAGTAAAAAATGACTTTCAATAAGATTTACATACATGTGATCTATATTGAATAAAAAAAAATGTTATCTTAAGTATCACCCATATTTTTACCACTATTAGGGGTGATTTTTTTAAACGTACATAGGACAACGGCTGAAGTATAACTTATTTAATAAAAAAAGGATCAATTCAATCTGTCTACAATTACTGAAATAATAATCACTTAGAACCTCTTCATTCTTTGAAGTCGCCTATGAAAGAAAACAAACAGGATATAACCGATCACATATCAACAACATGGAACTTAATATCTTATAGTTGGGGTAGCTTATGAAGTCGTCTAATAATACGTATGAATTATTATTGTTACATATAACAATAATAATTCATACGTATTATTAGACGACTGCAAAAAAGGAGGAGGCTTACAATTCGACTGTATTTTTATTTTTGTTACTATCTTAAGCAATATTTTCGTCCATTGTAAATAACGAATGGTCACACGTCAATCTACCTTAACAATTTCTTAATATTTTTTAACGTTTTCTTGCGTAGCGGCCGTTGTTGGCCGCCCGGAGCGAGTGCCGTCATTGCAAGTGGTTCTGCTGCGTTTAAATTCAGCGCACCAGTATGCCACTAGAATAGAATAGAATAGAATAAAATAATTTTTATTCAATAAAGATTACAGTACATAATACTAATTGAAAGTATTTTTTTATTTTTACCACTGGTACGCAAAAAAAACCTCTGTCCTAGGAAGAACCAGCAAGAAACCCAGCGGGAATATTTTTTTAAAAAGCACAATTTACAATATAAAATTTTATACAATTGTTATGAAAACATTTAGAAACAGTATAGTAGCGATCACTTCATTCCTAGGGGTTATTATCAGTTATGTACTCTTTATTAGTGTAACAACCCTTACTAGACAATTTTTGCTTAATAAATAATTTAAATCTTTTGATAGAAACGGTCTTCATATTTTCTGGGATTTTGTTGTAAAAGCGTATACATTACCCCATGAAGGAATTACTGACTCTTTGGAGTCGAGTAACTGGTATAACTAACTTGTGCATGTTCCTAGTATTTACAGAATGTACATCACTTTTTTTTTTAATAAAAATAATTTTGTTTTTGTGTACATACATTAAATTCTCGTAAATATATTGAGAGGCCAAAGTGAATATATTTATTTCTTTAAATTTTTCTCTGAGGGATTTCTTGGGACCTAGGTTATAAATTGCTCTTATGGCTCTCTTTTGCAAAACAAAGATAGTTTCAATGTCAGTCGCATTACCCCATAGCAAGATTCCATATGGCATTATGTTATGGAAATAACTAAACTAAACAAATCTAGCTGTTATAACACATGTAAGGCATCAAATCTTTTTTACCCCATTGAAGCTTCGCGTCAACTGTAATACCAAGAAAAACAGTGGATTCAACAAGGCCCAGCTCCTCCCCATTTAAAAGCACACTGGTTTTCACCTTTTAACATTAGGTGTAGTGAATTTAATACATTTCCTTTTATTAACGTTCAAAAGCAAATTATTGACATTAAACCAGTGAACTACTTTTGATATAGCATTATTTACTTCGTCATATTTCAATTATTGCCTTTTTAATCGGAAAATCAACGAAGTATCATCAGCAAATAATACTATATTATGTTTATCCCCTAGCAAGTAAGGTAAGTCATTAATATAAGCTAAGAACAGAAAAGGACCAAGAACTGAGCCCTAAGGAACACCCATAGTATCTATATACTTTCGATCCGGAAGAACTGCATCCATTAATAACAATATTTTTTTTCTATTATATATGTTTTATTCTATTATTTAGATATGACATAATAAGTTTAAGCGCTATGTTCTTTACACCATAATGATGTAGCTTCCTGATTAATGTCTAATGATGAACACAGTCGAAAGCCTTGGAAGGATCACAAAATATACCCAAGCATCTTCTGAATTTTCCTATGTACAGAAAATATGTTTGATAAGTTCAACACCGGCATCAGTTGTCGAGCGACCCCTTGTAAGTCCAAAGTGATTGTTATGGAGTAATTTATTTATATTAAAAAAACTTAACGTTCGATCTAGAATAATTTTTTCAAAAATTTCTCTGAGCGATGGCAGTACAGAAATAGATCTAAAATTAGTGGGGTCAAATGTACTGCCAGATTTAAATAAAGGTATAACTTTACTATGTTTCATTAAATCAGGAAACATACTAGATTCGATACTAGCATTGAAAATAATAGCAGGTTGGGTTGCGATCGCATCTATTATAGACGCAATAACTTTAATAGAAATCCCCCATAGATCTGTTGTTTTCTTAATATCAATAGTTTTGAAATATTTTACAATACCACCTGATAATATTCTATGAAAAGCAAATTATTTTTTACAGACATTTACATTTCGTTTGAGTAATGACTCGGCGACAGCGGAGGAGGAATTGAGTGACTTTGTAGTCAAGATCGGAATACTATACTATAAAATAGGATGGAGCATTATCTGCCAAAGTAAATAGCAGTTCTTAAAAAACACTTTTTGTAGAATTTTTTTCAGGCAGAAATATTTAATAACCGCACGAAGTTCAAGTTTCTCCATTTTGCATACGAATCAAATTCCCGCCAAATGTAAAGTTTGAAAAAAATTTATTAGGTATAGTTTTTAATTTAGTTTTTTCTGGCCTTGGTTACTAACAAATTTAAGATTCGAAAGAAATAGAACGCTATTCTATAAGTTTTTGCTGGTGAAAATATAATTATTTCATTTTAGATATACGTAATAAAAATTAATACACATTCTTGTGTGTAAATTATATTGGATGCAATTTAGAATATATTCGTATACTGTACTGTATTAGTGTGGCAATAACGGTAACTGCCTCGTGTTTGGCAAACCACTTAATGAACCTTTTTGTGCTTGACTACCATTGATATATTAAAAGGGGGTGACTACATACTTTATCCAACACAGCTTTTGTTGCAAATAAGATAACAACTAATTAAGCTGTCGCGACAAATTATACGTGCCCTAGGTAAATAAAAACTTACGCGATAACAAATAAGGTTCAATATTTTATTTATTGAGACTTACGTTAATTACCAACAATTTTGTCCATACTTATCGATATACCACGAAATATACATACTTTTTAATTTCATAAAAATATTCTTCATTGCTTAAGTATTTTTTTATTAATGTAAGGGAACGCGCCCATATTCCACCTGATGGTAAGTGGAAGCTGTGACCTATAGACATCTACAACTATCGTCGATTGTCGTATACAAATCACAAACAAGAAAATAAAGTCGTGTGTGTTTAAGTTTATGTTTTATCATTCAGTCAGACCCAGGGGTCGGCAATGAAGGCACGGGGGTGATACAGGGATTTCACTCCCGTTCCTTGGAAAGCACATTAAGCCGTTTGTCCCGCACCTGGTCGTGTCCGATAGCCATCGCATTGCACTAGAGTAGTAGTAGTCCCATTAGACTAGTAAGGGAATAGAGAGTGCACATGTGCTTGCACACATACTCGTGCACTATAGTCCTGACCGTCGCAAATGGCTTGTCTCCATTGAGACTGGCCGCCGTGATCAAAATTCGGCCTGGAGTATACTATTTTACAGACAAATTATCTGTGCTATTAGGACACATAGACGGAGATATAATTATTCGGTCAACAACAGGCTTTTAGACTCAGCCGGAGTCGGGTAAAACAAAAACACAATAATACGGTAGTAACAATATCTACAAATATTTCATTGAATGGCGCTTGCAAAATAAACTTTCTTTCAGTTTTATCCATATCCAATATCGTAATGCACAATTCCAACGACACATCGTATTTCAAAATATTTACTGATACTCTACATATTTGCATATTCGTACATAGGAAGTTTACAAATAATCAAAAAATATTCCGTGTTGTGTTATTTAATCAATGAACATACTTTTTATTGATTTCAATACACATCTGTAAAAGAAGCGAATAATTTTGTACATTCTACGTATGTAGGTAATGATAAAATATAATTTTTATTACCTTTCAAAGAAAGTAAAAAAAAGGTACAGTAGTTTATAATTAAATCACAAAAAATTTTTTTTATTGAATAAATTGTTTATATCATTGTAACATTTAAAACACTATAAAAAAGTGTTTTAATTCTTTAAATTTTTTAGTTTTCTGGGCCAATATTTGGTCACAGAATAATTAAGTGCTATATGAAATCGAAGTTAATCTTCGCTTACAATACATTTCTATAAATACTTAACGTTTTCTAAAGTAGTAGCCTGTAAAGAGACAGTAAAAAGCGATTTTTCTTATTGCACATTGTTTTAAAAATTGAATTTGTTATAAGCAATTACAATTATCATAACTTTTGGCACCATTAAATGCAAGTTGTTAGAACTGACAGCTGCTAACTTGATGTTTTTTATATAAGAGTGGGCAAACGAGCATGCGGCTCACCATGGGAATTGCATACGCGTTGACGACATATTAAAAAAAGAGTAGGCTCTTTTCTTGAAGCTCCCTAATTCGGCTCCTACTTTCCGGAATGTATCCTTGGAGTAAACTGACCTGAGGGGTTGAATTTTCTCCGAAAGTCAACTATGGGCGGTTCATTGACTCGAGAGCCAAAGCAGCCGCAAGGAAACTTGGTGTCCTTGCAAGGGTGCGACGGTACTTCACTCCGGGGCAGCTTCTTACCTTATATAAAGCGCAAGTCCGGTCGTGCATGGAGTACTGCTGTCACATATGGGCTGGTGCTGCAAAATGCCACCTGGCAGCGTTGGACTCAGTGGAGAGACCTGCAAAGAGGCTCATTGGTGACCTTGATTTTGTTGAAACCAATCTTGTCAGCCTCAAGCACAGGCGCAGAGTAGCCAGTCTCTCGGTATTCTATAGGATGCATTTCGGTGAGTGTGCGCAGGAATTACACGCTTTAATTCCTCCCTCTTCTTTCCACCATCGGACGACCAGGCAGTCGGCGGGTCTTCTCCTATATTGTCGATATTCCACGCATTAGAACCAAACGGTTTGCTTCGAATTTTGTAATGCGTACAGCAAAGGAGTGGAATAATTTGCCGGCGTCTATCTTTCCGTCCGAATACAATCTGGGCGTCTTCAAGGCAAGAGTGAATAAGCTTTTGTTACGCTAAGACAGTGCGATTTACCATCTAAGGCTGCATCGTGACTAACCACCAGGTGGGATTGTGGTCAAGCACTGGCTTATAATAAGTTAAAAAAACTTGGAGTTAAGACAGTTTTATGCCATTATCTCTGTATTTATTGATTTGACATTCCTAGCGCGAAACCTAAAATCTATCGGATATAGTTTTCTCTTTTTGAGATTCCATGTGGTTTATAAGATATTTAATATAACATTTTTATTTTACTCGTACTCCTACTCCCTAGGCGTTGTCCCAAATTCATGGAAGACAGCTTTCGTGCACCCGATCCCTTAAAAAAGGTAACCGCTCTGATCCGTCCAACTATAGGCCTATCGCCATCACCTCCTTGTTCTCAAAAATAATGAAGTCCATTATTAACTGCCAGCTCATGCGGTACCTTGAGGAGCACTAGCTGATTAATGACCGCCAGTATGGTTTCCGTCGGGGTCGCTCAGCTGGTGATCTTCTTGTTAACCTAACACATAGATGGGCGCAGGCGATCGAGTCCAAGGGGGAGGCATTGGCCGTTAGTTTGGACATAGCGAAGGCCTTCGATCGGGTCTGGCACAAAGCGCTTCTTTCGAAGCTTCCTTCCTATGGGCTTCCCGAGAAATTGTGCAATTGGATCACCAGTTTTCTGGCTGATTGGAGCATCAAGGTCGTAGTAGACTGAGCATGCTCCTTGTCAACTTCGCCTGAAGATGTCTCGTGTAGAGGCGATACACGTGTCGTGGTGTGTCTTTCCTAGTGTAGTGGTGTTGGGAGTAGTGGTGCTGGGATTAGTGGTAACGGGGATAGTGCACGCAATTGAGGGAGGGCGGGAGGTGTTCTTCAAAGTAGGTTAGACACATCATTTTATTTTATCGAGCGGATGGCAAGGTAATTTTTACCAACTTTAATATAATGGATTTCCGTAAAGTAACGCCTGATTCTATTAAGTACCTAAGTGTAAATAATGTCTATTTTTAACAGTCTCTAGCAGCGATTAAGGTTAGACATGTACCTTCCTATTGCTGCAAGAAAGTTCCATTACAGTAATTTAATGAAAACAACATTAAATTGGCTGGCGCCTTTTTAAACCTATAATCACTACTTAAGATTCCCATACGGAACGGAATGGTACTTAATTGATTTTCTTATACCGCTATCGCATAATGTAAATTATTAAACTCTTTCCAATTTGTAACTTCTTTAACAAATTATTGATTTAGTAATTTCGAACTATATTTACTTCTTTCTTTGCAACATTTCATTTTCAAATCCGCTAGCACTAGCGATTTTTCCGGACCAATACGACTTAGGGACCTTTAAGAAACGAGTTTACTCCTTTTTAAAAGGCTGGCAACGCACGTGCAATTCCCATGGTGTTGCAGAAGGCTATTATGGGAAATACCAGAAAGATTTCAAGGCTTCGGATAGATGGTAGAATAACCATTCGTTACCCTAGAAATGTCTTAAAAATGTGAGCCGCTATAGCTGGAGCAAATTAAATTTCATAGTAAGCGAGCATTCTTTAGATTCGATATAAAGAATGCTCGCCTGTTACCGGAAACACTGAAAATGTAATTTAAAGTACCTCTTTATTGCATTTGCTTATTACTATGAACTATCTCTCTAACTGGAGCATCGCAGTGGACTTTTCTCAATACATCACTTTTTACGGTTCCGTACCCAAAGGTTAACCAACGCGACCCTATTACTAAGGCTCCGCTGTCCGTCCGTCCGTCCGTCCATCCGTCCGTCCGTCCGTCCGTCCGTCCGTCTGTCTGTCATCGGGCTGTATCTCATGGTCCGTAATATGTATGAAATTTTCACAGAATGTGTATTTCTGTTGCCGCTATAACAACAAATTAAAATAAATTAAAAATTAAAAGGGGCTCCCCTACTAGATGTATTACGATAGTACGGAACCCTTCATGCGCGAGTCCGATTCGCACTTGGCCGGTTATTTTTACATTTAAGTGAGATGCCACTAAACTCACGATACCATCCACACAATGTGGATGCTTGTCAGTCACCTTAAGGATCTTCAAGAAACGAGCTTACTCATTTTAAATATGCCTGCGATTCCCCTGGTGTTGCAGTAGTTCATAGGAAGCGATAATCAATCACCTAAAGATGAACCGCATGATCGTTTGCTTCCTCATCTAATTCATCTAGTTTCTGTGATGTTGGTGCTGTTAGCCTGTTTGGCTTTTACAGCTTCATCGCATTCAGGGCTCGCGGTCTGATCGGTATTTTAGCTATAAAGAATTGGGAGACTGATGGGGGTAACGATGTTCACCTATACAATTTTTTGGTGTACAGTTGAGTAATCAATCTACCCACCGTCCAAACGGGGGTGGCGGGCCCCGGCTCTGATAGCTAAGTCGTGTCGTTCGAACTACTGGGTGCTTCGGGATGTCACTGTGTAGAGTGTGAAGAGGAGTGGGGAGAGGACGGAGCCATGTGGGAGTCCAGCTCTAAGGAGGCGCTTTGAAGAGCGAGTTACCACTACTCGATAACGAAAATTGTGGTTGACAAAAAAGGCTCTGATGATGTGAGTGAGCCTATCAGACACGTTGAGTTTATACAGTAAGCCGTCATGCCAGACTTTATCAAACGCTTTTGCGACATCCAAGAAGAGGGCACCGGTGTTAAGGGTTCGGTAATTACTTGTGTGAGAGAAGGCTTCCAGAATGTATTTCGTTAGGAAATGAATCTGATTTGTGCTCAGGAAGAAGCTTGTTTGCGAAGATGTATTTTCGGAAGTGATTCAATATGATTCGCTCGTAAATTTTCCCCATTGTGAGACTGCTAAGTTTCGCGGTTTCCCTGGTTTTGGGGATTCATATAACGTTTGCCTTTTTCCAGACATTTGGGAAGGAGCAACTGGAGAGAAGAGCGTTGAAAATGCTTACTAGGAGGCAAGCAAGAGGCGCAGAGTGTGATTTCAGCACCCTGTTACTAATGTTATCAGGGCCGGGTGCTGATTTTTTTGAGGCTTTTCACTACTTCTGTGACTTCATCGACAGTCACATGATCTAAAGGGGGTAACCCGCAGGTGGTAGTGCAGACTTTCGCTCGACCTCCGCTTCGACCTATAGAAAGAGGGTGTTATCTATGGGTTCGCTAAGACGAGCACATTGGTTCTCTAAATTGTCAGCGAGGCATGTGGCATTTTCAGAATCATTGAAGGCGAGATCGTGGTTTCCTGGTCATATGACAGGCGGCATGGGTGAGAATTCAGGTAGTTATCCCACTTGTCCTGTCTGCATTCGACTATACGCTGTTTCACCTCGTTTTGGAGATTGCGTAGTCAAAATTTATTATCTATTGTACGATTGTGGTCGTATCGTTTTAGGGCCTCATTATTCGCTCTGATCAGCTGTTTAATATCTTCGTTTGTCCCCTCTTCTATAAAAAAATAATACTTGTACCATGTAGATGGAATCAATTTTACTTAGTTACATCAAATTTTAAATTAAATAGCCGTGGAGGCTTAGTAATCGCTGTAAATTACACAGTACGTCAGTAACCCTGGTTCAATCCCCTCCTACAACGATGAAATTATTAATTGCAATTTTAAATGCTGATTTACCTCGTCACAAACATCTAAGGAACCTGCAAGTCTGAGAAAAAAATATCGGAGATATTTAAAGTCCGTCAACACGCATTGGGGCAGCGTGATGGACACTTACTTGCTCTAAAACCCTCTCAGTATAGAGAGACGGTCTGTGCCCAGTAGTGGGACGTATACAGGCTATAACATTAGAATTAATTTAAATGACAATTATATTTGCTTTTTTTGAATCTTTATACATATACAATATTTGCTAGCTTTTAACAAGCAAAGGATCGATATCAGTTGCATTAAATAACAATTTCAAACCTCTCACGCAAATGCAATGTTCAGCAAATAAAGAAAACGCGATAAGTGTTGGTTATCGCATTTTGCTATAAGCCAGATAGCTAGCACTTAAAAACTTTTACGAAAAACTGCACCAATGTACATTATTGTAATAAAAATCTTTAAATTTAATAATTTTCCTTTTTTATAATTAGGATTGACTTTATTCTTTAACTTGAACTAATTTTGTAGAGAAGTGTAGTCATCAGTAGGTATCAACATCATCTTACATAATAGACCGCTAGACATAGAACATAAATCTCCCCAAAGGTATGCCACAAAAGACGGTTCTGAGCCACCTGCATCCATCGACTTTCTGCCTACTAAGTTGTCACTCCACAAATGGGGGAGCGTCTTACACTTACAGATACGAGGCAGCTACTCAAGAACCTTTTGTCCTCATCGGTTGTCGTTTCTTCGTGCTATATGGCGGACCTATTGGGCTATGTCGGTTACTCTGATTATACTGCAGATATCCTTATTTTGAAATATTTCGTCACGATCCGTTTTATTATTATACGAAATGAATGTAATAATAGTTTATTTTTTAGAAATTCTTTTCTTTTTTCTGGTTCATTTGTCCCCAAAGAAACTATTCTTTGGGGACAAAGGAACCATAAAACGTTCGTAAGTTGTCCGTATTTTATTTTAAGAAAGATTTTTTAACCATTTTCATGTGTACTTTTGTGCACTGTAAAACACCTTGTAAAGTAAAACGAAACTCTTTTTCATTGGAATTTAAAAAAACAACTGATAAGTGAAAACACGTCTACTACATCAGTTCGTAAGATACCGTAACTCTACTGGATAGAACTCTCGCCCATTTCAAAATATCTCTGATTTTTTTATAATTACCGTTCGTACCACTCATTGACGACTTATCAGGTCACGGTTTCACATCTACTATAATATGCAGGATGGTCATAGCTATAAAATCTTTTGGGTAATAATGAACCGGGGCAAGACCACGCTCTCACAGAATACCGAACCGGAGACCCCATTAATCCGATGTCAAAAGAAGAAGGATGTTTACAATTCGACTGTATGTTTTTTTTTCTAAATACATAATATGTTAGGCGATATTGATGAAGGTCAATTGTAAACCGATGTTAATGATATTTTTTTTATTAAATAGTTTTACAAAATATTCCTCACACAAAAAGTGGCAAAATAGGGTGGCCCTATTTTTAATGTTAGTTACTTTAAAAGATTTTGAGATTATGATATTATTTAGTCCACATAAAAGAGTAAAAAAAATTTTCTTTAAATAAATACTAAAAGGAAACATAAAAAAACTTAAAAAAATAAACTATTAAAGCGGAATGTACACAGGTGTCTTGATACTTCGTATCTCTCCCACCCAGGGTACAAATTAAAACACTCCTTTGTGCCCCGGGCTGGAGTTTGCGTGTACGTCAGAGATTACATCTGTTTTTGACGCCTCGGCAGCCTTGAAGGTACCTGTCCATCTTATGGCTACTCATAGACAGCGACGACCATTCCCGCGTCTACGGGTGCCTCTATAGGTCCCATAGCGGTAATGCCGAGACAGACCGACACATCGACCACGTCCAAATGGCTGCAGATTCCGTGCTACAACAGGTCCCATCCGCAGAGATCGTGATGCTTGGTGATTTTAACGCCCACCATGCTGAATGGCTTGGTTCTCGTTTAACCGATCATGGGGGTAGATCTGTTTCTAACTTTGCTTTGGCATATGGTCTGACACAACTGGTTACCTCGCCTACGCGGATCCCAGATGTGGAAGTTCATGTACCTTCCCTGTTGGACCTTCTGCTTACCTCTCATCCGGATGGATATCAGGTCTCCGTCGATGCCCCTCTTGGCTCCTCAGACCATTGTCTAATCCGGAGTACAGTGCCACTCACGCTCTCATCACGGTTGTGTTCTGCAGGTTGCCGCCGTGTTTGACATTATAGGTCAGCCGATGGGGACGGGATGCGTTCTCTTTTTGCATCCTACCCTTGGAGGCGGGTTTGCTTCTCACCGGATGATCCCAGCGTTGTTGCTGATTCTGTCGCTGATGTGGCGCTACAGGGAATGGAACTATTTATTCCATTATCTGTGGTACCTATCGGAGGCAGAACCCAGCCATGGTTTGGTCGCTCCTACAAAATTGCATTACGCTATAAGCAATTGTGCTACCAAACCTGGGCTCACGCATAGACTTCTGTGGATGCAAATACCAGCGCTCTTAAAAAGAAGTATAATTCCGCCTCCAGGTCCTTCAAAAGTGTCATGGTCAAGGCAAAGTCAGAGCACATCGGCAGAATTGGCAAGATTGGCTTCCTTTGGGAACACGTGCATTCTGGTCTCTCGCCAAGGCTGTCCAAGGGAACTTCTGTCAGCCATCTCTCCCATCTCTGCACAGGGAGGACGACTCACTGGTCCATGCCGTAAAGGACAAAGCCGATCTGCTGGGCTCTCTATTTGCATCCAACTCGACTCTTAATGATGGGGGGAACACACCGCCGACTATCCCGTGGTGTGAGTGCTCCATGCAGGATGTGCTGTTTACCCAACACTCGGTGCGCAGAGCACTCCTCTCCCTGGACGTCAACAAGTCAAGTGGGCCTGATGGCGTCCCTCCTATTGTGCTGACAACGTGTGCTCCGGAGTTGGCGCCGGGTTGAACGCGTCTTTTCCAGTACTCTTACTCCCTAGGCGTAGTCCCGAAATCATGGAAGACAGCTTTCGTACACCCGATCCCTAAAAAAGGTAACCGCTCTGATCCGTCCAACTATAGGCCTATCGCCATCACCTCCTTGTTCTCTAAAATAATGGAGTCCATTATCAACAGACAGCTCATGCGGTACCTTGAGGATCACCAGCTGATTAGTGACCGGCAGTACGGTTTCCGTCGCAGTCGCTCGGCTAGTGATCTTCTAGGTTACCTAACCCATAAATGGGCGGAGGCAGTAGAGTCCAAGGGCCTCTCCCTTGCCCGTTAGTTTGGACATAGCGAAGGCTTTCGATCGGGTTTGACACAAAGCGCTTCTTACGAAGCTTCCTTCCTATGGCTTCCCGAGAAATTGTGCAATTAGATCACCAGTTTTCTTGCTGATCGGAGCATCAAGGTCGTAGTAGACGGTGGATGCTTCGATTACAAGCCCATTAACGCTGGTGTTCCACAAGGCTGCGTACGTGTGGCTGCGTATCACCAACGCTGTTTCTTCTGTATATCAATGATATGTTGCAAACCGGTAACATTCTCTATACACCGGCCGTGCCAATATTTTACGGGAAAACGTCGCCGAGTATCGGAACAGATTTGTGTCTGAAGTCGAGTTTTTGCTGAACTCGACTTCAGACACAAATCTCGGATTGAGGGCGAATAAATCTAGTCCGGTTTAATCCTCAGAAGACACAAATTTGCGCGTTTACCGCTAAAAAGAACCCGTTTGTCGTATCTCCTCAGTTTCAAGGCAGTTCCCTTATTGCCTCAGCCAGTATCGGAATCCTCGGCGTCGACATATCGAGTGACGTGTAGTTTCGTGGTCACTTGGAAGAGAAGGCCAAATTGGCCTCTAAAGAGCTTGGCGTGCTCAGCAGAGCGGGACAGTATTTCATGCCGGCGCATCGCCTGCAACTTTACAAGGCGTAGGTTTGGCCTCACATGGAATACTGTTCCCATCTCTGGGCTGGGACTCCCCAGTGCCAGCTCCTCCCATTTGATCGCATCCAGCGCAGAGCTGTTCGAATCGTCGGCGACCGAACTCTTTCCGATCGGCTTGACTCACTGGCACTGCGAAGAGATGTTGCATCTCTTTGCGTATTTTATCGCATTTACCACGGGGAGTGCTCTGAGGAATTGTTCGGACTAATTCCAGCCGCATACTTTCATCATCGCACATCGCGACAAAACTCGCGATACCATCCATACCATCTGGATGATTGGCGGTCCACCACTGTGCGATTTAAAAGGAGTTTTCTTCCTCGCACAACTTCCTTGTGGAATCGACTACCACCGGAGATTTTTCCGGACCGATACGACTTAGGGACCTTCAAGAAAAGAGCGTACTCCTTTTTAAAAGGCCGGCAACACATCTGTAATTTCCCTGGTGTTGCAGTTGTTCATGGGCGGCGGTAATCACTTACCATCAGGTGAGCCGTATGCTCGTTTGCCTACTCTCCTATAAAAAAAAACCTTTCACTTACCATCAGGTGTCAAGTGAGGTGTGTGCTCGCCTGACGCCCTTACCTATCTATAAAAAATATATCGGTAGCAGCAGCAGCATTTAACTAGAAGGCTAGCCTCAGATCTACTCTGCAGCTCGATTGAATATAAATTGCTCTATTATTAATTGACCGGGATAGGACTTAGAATCACTCTCTCACAGAATACCAGCGCGGAACAGCAGAATAATGCTGTGTGTACAGATCCGGCGACTTTTTCCACTGGTAACAAAACATTCCATCTTGGTCCTCAAAAGTCACAACGAATTGCATTTTGATCTCAAAAATAAAGATCTTAATCGAGGATAGATGTGAATGTCTATTGGCCGCAGCATCCACTTACCAACAGGTGGACTGTGTGGTCGCTGTTCACCCTTATGGTAAGGATACACGACGACACCAGACATTAAACACTCAGTGTATACATCGAATGTCTGTGTGTGTACACTGCCGCGACACTTAGTCGCAGATGTAGTGATGGTGTCGCTCTTGTGTCTGTGTCGCCGCCGTGGAGACTAATTTCGAACTTGCGCGAAATTTTACCTAGACTAATGACGTCACGCGCGTGGTCTACAGAGGAAATAAAATATTTGATTTTATTTTATGAAGCGCTGCCAGAACTATGGCAAATATCAAACCCCGATTATAAAAATCAAGTAAAGAAATCTGCAGCGGTAGAAAGTTTGGCCGAACCATTTAATACTTCTGCATCGGAAATAAATAGAAAATTGCACAATTTACGAACGCAGTTTAATAACGAACTGAGAAAACTTAAAAAAAAAGAAGAGTGGACAAGGCACAGGTGAAAATTATATAAACAAGTGGGTGTATTTCACAAGTTTAAATTTTTTAATGCCGAGTACCGTACCAGCAAATGAAACACAAGAAAATTTGGTGAGTTGAATACTTTATTAGTTTATTATTAATTTCAACTTATGTATCTGTACTGCCAGCTAACTTCGCCTTGAGGAGATACAAAATATTCTTTATATTCTTCACGAATTTCTTTACTTTCATTGGACATATTGGATCCCAGTGGTCTATCTGAGAACAATACATTATCCGGAGGGGAATCTTGTCTCCAACTACCAGGAATTATCACACCATTAATTTCCTCGTCGAAGTTCCTTCAATTCCGTTCTAAGAGAAAGTTATGCCACACGCAGATTTCAGATACAAGTTTTGTAACTTTTTCAGGACATAGTTCTATAGGTTTTCTTAATATTCTAAATCTGTTTGCAAGCACGCCAAACGCATTTTCTACTACACGTCGAGCTCTCGACAGTCTGTAGTTATAAACACGATTAGGACCAGGTTGGTTACGAAAAGGATAAGTTTTCATAAGATAAGGCTTCAATGGAAAAGCATCATCAGCAATAATGACAGAGGGTACATTTTTGGTCCTACCAGGAAGTGGCTGTGGTGGTGGGATAGTTCAATTTATTGTTCGTAGGAATGCTTATGCAAATAAAAATAAAATTCAATAGTCTTTAAATCTAAACAATTATAATTTATACACAAGTCTTTAACAACAACACGGAAGGAGAATAGAGTGAGAAGTATAAGCATAGAACTATCACATTAACAGCAAATATAAAGTCTAGAAAGATAGCACAAAAATAAGAAGTCTTACGCGAACTTATTAACTATAACAGAAATCTCTTATCACGAGTAAATAGGCGAACAGTATGGCATACCAAAGTGTACTGGTGCTGCAGAGAGCCCTCGTACCGATCGCCGCATTAGAACAATAGCCACTGCTAATACTTATGTACGTATATTAATTTTTGTAGTACTGTCTGTTTGTAATTATAAACTTTATATTAATGTACAAATTATTTAAAATTAAACATGATGTGTAAATGAAACATTTAAAGTTGCTTATAAATTATTTAAATTATATTCTATTAAGATTTTGTATACCACAGTGGTATATTAAGGCTACCGTCGCTTAAAGCGTTTGAAAGTGAACAATTTGCAAACACGCCTCCATCGGAGATTGTCCCATTGCATCTAATGTTTGTGTAAATAAATTTGTAATTAGCATCAACTAATGCCATTAGCTAAATACTAATTGTACCTTTATAATTATAGTACACACTCCCACTATGTTGGGGTGCCTTTGTGACCACATGCTTTCCATCTAGTGCTCCAAAAGCATTTGGAAATTTCCATTTGTTTTTAAAATCTTCAGATATTTTTCCAGCAATTTTCAGATGAAGGTACCTGTAAAAACAATTATACCAACCAACAACGATAATTAGGAATCATCAGAATCGACAAAATTCAACACTCTCTCTCAATCTCAACGAACCTCTAAAAAAAGGAAGAAGGCAGACGAAGCTTTAGAGCGAGCGTTAAGCGTCTTAGACAAATCTGATGATGCTGCTACTTTTGGTGATTTCGTGACTGCTGCGATCCGGAATATGAGGTTAGAAGCTCGAAAGAGAGAATTAAAGCGTAAAATTCAAAGGATTATTTTAGACATGGAGGAACTGGATGAATCCGATCAGTATTCACTTCCTTCTACTTCTCAATCTTCCGCTCCTCTTACTCCAATGCCAAATGCGACATGGGAATCTACAGAAGACACAAATCTGACGTACGAAAGTTTGTGATTGTTAATTGATAATTTTTGTACCTTTCATATAAATAAACAAAAATTTGTTCCTATATTAATTAAATATAAATATTTTTTATTCTACTTACCTCCATGTAATCCTGTTTTAGAAATCTGTAGATAGGATCGCAACATTCAGGTATTATTTTGGAGATCGTTTGTTGTAGTACTCGAAATAGGTATGAGAGCGATCGATACGAATCTCCTGAAACGAATAAAGTAAAAGGTATGTTATCAATTCGATCTGTACGTTTATAAAAAAAAAAGTTTGATTTTTTATGGTGTAAAAATATGATTAACCTGACGCCAAAAATCTTAATGTTATCGCCAAACGTTCTTCCACCCTAATAGCTGACCTCTGAAATCTTGTTAGATAAATATTGAAAGTCTTCGTGTTTCATCCGAAGAAAATTTTTGTTACATTCTGGATTTTCATTTTTCAATTCAGATAACAATTGATTATGTGCCCCTAGCTGTGCTCTTCTTTTAATCCAATCTTTAACCCATATAGATCTCTTTTTACGACGACGCATTTTAATAGAAACACATATCGCGACAAGTCGAGTGTCAGTGTCTTCGTGTATACTTACCATTACTCTATAAAAAAAATCGCATCAATTTTTTTTTTGTTGTGGTTATAACAAACTACAATTCTAAAGCTTTTAAATGTAAATAGTTATAATTTCACAAATAATTAACTTATTGTAAATGATCTTAGAGTTATACATATTGTTTAATGAGAAACTGTCATTTCCCAGCCACGTAAGGCCTTAAGCGACAGCTAAATTACTTGTTACCTTAGTGTTAACAAAGGCTGACTGGGATAAAGCAGTTAACTTAATACAATAAGGTTCGGTAAATGGTTCGCGAAACAACACCGAGCTCCTAAACGGGTACCTACTGCGGCATAATTACAAAGTACTTTAACAGTGTTCCGACAAAAAATTCTTCGTTTTTAAAACGGACTAAAAGTATAGAATTATTTGTTTCTTTTTGATATTCTTACATTGTCATCTGATTCTGAGTTATATTCAAAATATAAAGTCTCTAGCTCATCGGAAAGTTAGCTTAAAATCATTTATTAAATTCGACCCGAACAGACATACACACGAAGTGAATTAATAAAAAACTGGCCAAGTGCGTGTCGGGCCTCGCACAATGTAGAGGTAGGCCGTAGTTGCCCGTCACATTACGTGGGCTTCCTTGATAATGATCATAATAAGTGAGTTCGCGGTTTGACCGCTGTAACGATTAAATAAATAATAGTTTAAAAAACTAAAAAACACGCTTTTGTATATAACCGAACTAAAAAGTAGAACATAATTTTCAATAAGTTTAAAATAAGAAAATAGTGATTAACATAAAAAAAATCAGTTTATTGTAAAAAAGCGTGGGGTGCTTTTTCAGATATTTTTATGATGACGCTAATTTTACAAATATCCACAAAAATATTTACAACAAATGATATCAAGCACCCCACGCTTTTTTACAATAAAATTATTTTTTTAGGTTAATCACTATTTTCTTATTTTAAACTTATTGAAAATTATTTTCTACTTTTTAGTTCCGTTATCTACAAAAGCGTTTTTTTTCTATTTTTTTTTAAACTTTTATTTATTTTCTATTTTTTAGGATGGCTATCTACAAAAGCGGGTTTTTTTTGGAACGAAGTTCTTTTACGCGGCTTACAGTAGATTGAACTTTGTTTTATGAATTATTCGCAAATCCTGAGGATCCTGGCAAGGATAATGGGACAAATTATTGCATTGTCATCGGTCCTTGATAAGTGTGCGAAGTTTCAAATCAATCCGACGTTTTGAAGGGGATAAATCACATTCGAAAATTCCGTTACGTAGATACATACCAAGCTAATAAAAGCGTGTTAAAATGGGCCCCAATAGGAAGATCGTAACTGAAGGACTTATTTTCAAATAAGCCTTATAGGGAGTGGTATTCAAAAAAGATTAAAAAAACTTTTTATTTTGATAATAATACCCTATTTATCCCGCAAATGAAAAAGTACAGCTAATAATAGTAATGCATATAAGTCGTTTTCTTCAAAAGTGTTTTTTTTTAACAGTTTACAATAACATTACAAAGTTGTTAATGCAGCTACTTTTAGGTCATTTTCTGTGGAGTTGTAATGAAATTTTTACTAATCCAAGTGCAGTTTATAAGTTGGTCGACTATTACTCGTTAACTTTTTTAATTTTACTTAGCTGTGATAGTTTTTATTTTAACTCCATTATATATACAACTATTCTGTATACTTTCCACATTTCTAAAAACAGCGGTTTAGTTAGTAGAGGGGGGGACATGACTCTAATGAAAAATACCACTTTAAAGCTAAGTATAACGCAAACGGACCCCTGAATCGAAAATATGTTGTTCCACACCCCCGATGTTTTTGAAAGAGCTATCCAACGATACACCGCATGATGGAATAGACGGGTAAAAAAAATCATCCTCCATTTACTTGTATGGGAAGTACCCAAAATAAAAATGTTTTTTAAGATTTTATTTCACAGTTTTCTAGGCGTGATTAATATTTATAACTTTGCCAAATTACAAATTTTTAGCACCTAGGGTCTCTGAGCAAAACCGCGAACGTGTTGTGTAACTACGAAACCCTAAAAACGTGATAAAAATAGATTTTCGTGGTAAAAATAGATAGAGAAATAGATTGCATTCTTTTTATATTTTTTGGTTACGCTATCATTCAATGTCCTAATTTTTCACATCAACACAATCTTAAGAGCTTCATTCTGACTGAATCCATCCATCCATTACATCCTTTATATTTAAGTCCACTGCTGAACATTGGTCCGCCATAGATTAGTTCAAAGGAGAGATATTGCCATATTTACCACGATTGGCAGGCGGGTTGGCAAACACTTTCAATGAAATTATTACAAACACTGTGTGTGACATTAACATTTATACTTTAATTTTTTTTTAGAGATGCGTTACAAGCTGTGTGGTCAGAACAGTCTGGAATTAGGTCCGCCCTTATTAAGCTAAACACAATAAAGATTATAAATAAAGAAATAAATAAAATAAAGCAACTAATAAAGTCATTGGCAAATTATTTCCATCCATTCATCCATCCAAATTGTTTACTAAAAATATTTTCATGGTTGCTTCTTATTCCTTCTTTTGTACAGGAGAGTTCGTACAGGAAGACTACGTTAGCTATCCGAGTACGGAACCAGAGAACGAAACCTATTCAACTGCTAATCACGCACAACAATCAACACGCGTGGTACCTAGGTTTAAAATGTTTGGCAACTTAATTTATTTTATGATAAGCACGTTTTAAGGGCTCTTTGGAAGTAGGTTGGTTCTGGCAGCTCAAACGGTTCGGCACTCACTGTACAGACGCTCCGACGACCTGAATTCGATTGTCTGTGTAACTTTTAATATATTTTTTTAATTTCTTTTAAGTGTAAATATAATATGTAATAGATTTCCAAAATTTATGGCATTCGGTAATATAGGGCTAGAGCAACAGGTAACAACCTTCCCGCTCAATTAGTCTATCGAATAATAAATAAACATTAGAATAATAAATTATTGCTACCAACTATTTGTTACATCGTTTATCATGCGTACAGCAAAGGAGTGGAATAAGTTGCCAGCATCTGTGTTTCCATCAGATTACAATGTGAGCGTTTTCAAGGCAAGGGTGAATAGTGCAGGCTTTTGTGATGTCAGTGCGCTTCACCGTCTTCGGCTGCATCACGGCCTACCATCAAGTGGGATAGTAGTTAAGAGATGGCTTAGAATAGTAAAAAAAAGCACTATGCTCAATTATATTTAAAAATGCTATGATATAGTAGAACTAAGTTTATTTGACTACTTCACATTAATTAATTAGAAATAATAAAAAATATGCACATTATCCGCCACCAGCCAGTTGCATCAGACTATTCAAAATATTCCAGTAATAAAACACCCGCAACCTGCTTCGAGAGAACAGGTATTTACTAATTCACACAAGAGCTCACTTTCCTTAACACTAGCGGCCTTGCCAGCAACATTGCAGATTTGAATAGCTTACGACATCCTTTACTTAAAGAAATTTAATCTAAGTCAAAAATTAGTCTAAGTCGTCGGTCCAGTTTCCTCACAAACTCCTTTGTCTTAGCTGCCCACACACTAGATGTTTCAATTTTGCACCTACTTCACGGATTGCCTCGTTAAAGTGTGATTCCGCGTAAGTACTAACTTTCTACTTATCAAGTTGCAAAATTATTTTCTACGGTTCAGTTAGTCACGGCTCTGCGGCCAAGGGTTCGATTCCCACTCGAAAATGTATGTCCATTTGTTTTTGTATAGGCCTAAAAACAATTGTTTCGACTCTAAACCTTTGCCTATGCAATCTACGTTTGTAGGTGCCCTGTAGTGGCTGGGTAAGAGGACCAACTTCGCCATATAACCCCGTGAATGTCATGGCGACAGATGAAATTACAGTAAATAGTAGATGGGCAGCTACATTTTATTGTTAACAACTCAAAAAAAGCTGCGGTAGCTAACCGACTTGCCAAACGTAACAACTATGGTAATGAGGCAATCTATGGCTAGGCAAGGCCTATGTTCAGAAGTGGACTTTTGATAGGTATGACGACGCCACAGAAAAAATCCGGCTTAGTTTTTTTTGTATAATATTGTTGTCTTCGTAACAATATTATACAACATAAAAATAAGTTTCTTTAAAACGTATATCGCAAAGCTCAAAGCACTTTTCTGTACGTATTTGCAATAAGCTTACGCTGAATTAACTTTTATGAGTTCGAAAAGTACTTTACGTACTTTTATCTCTTAAAGCTGTAGTGGAGAATTGATAGCCGTACAAACTTTATGCATATAAAAAGTCGATAAAACGGAGACGACACTAACCCTTTCCATTGTTTTATGGTATAAAAAATAGCTACGTAATATATTGGCAACAAAAATCCACAGTTGTGCAGAGGTCTTCTATCTGCTGCTGCTTGCTATCCAATGCGTTTTAGCGAATTTAACATACATATCATAGGTTTTTTATTTTATTTCCAAGACACTTATGTTTCACGATGTTTTCTTCACTGTCAAGCAAGTGGTGAATTAGCACATAAAACTGTAGTTAAATGTTATAAATAGCACGTACTCGTTGAAGCCCATGGCCATCTATGTCAGCCTTATGGCAAAGAGTAGTATTTTTCTTAAAGTGTCCCTGAGTCATAATTTTATAGAATAAGGATGACAAACGAGGACACAGTCCACCTGGAGGTTATTGGCTTTTTCACGAAAAACTACTGTTAACAGCAATTTCCACATTGTTGTCGTGCGTGGTAAGAAATTCCAGGATAATCACCTACGGTGGTGGATTGCCTATTATCAAGATGATGTGGATGAAATTTAAAGTTGTGACGTAGTGTACTTTAGTAATGGTGTAGTAAAGTTTCTGTACGCACTACGCAAGTCGTGTATACTAATTATCATTGATGCCCGTTTTTAAACCGACTTAAAAAAAAGAGGAGGTTCCCAATTCGACTGTATTTTTATGTGTGTTACCTCAGAACTTTTTTCTAGGTGAACTGATTTAGATTATTCTTCTTTTATTGGTCTCATATAAATTTGATCAAGGTCTGACCAATGGTTTTTGCGTTATTCTTAATAATTTATAGTGTAGTCGTTTGTACAAAACTTTTAATTTTAAAAAATTCAAGATCTGACATGTAGTTTTTGAGTTATACTCAATAATGCGTATTTAACAGTGGTAGTGCCACGCTGCAGCTTCTGCTGTAGCATGGATGGGCCGGTTCGAACTGGGGCAGTACCACGACCTCACAGTAAAGTAGAAGCTTTGCTTCTGCGTTTCGCTTGGTTAGTGCAGGTGGCCGGACCCCCCTCTCCCCATAACATGATAGCGATATTCAAAAAGAAAAGACTAGAGCATCCACGGTCAAACTACCCTCTTCTTCCTGAGCGTGGGTGCTCAGGCTGCCACACGTATTCATTGCCCGTGCAGTTTTAGTATAGAGCGGCAAAATCCCGCTCTATACTAAAACTGCACGGGGCAATTAGAACACTTCTTTGTGCCCCGGGCTTGACTTTGTGTATACGTCAGAGAGGATTACGGTTTTCGACGCCTCGGAAGTCTTGAAGGTACGGACCTGTCCATCCTTTGGCTGCGCGTAGACAGCGACGACCATTCCCGCGTCTACGGGTGCCTGTATATGTCCCATAGCAGTAATGCCGACACAGACCGACTTATCGACCACGTCCAAATGGCTACAGATTTCTTGCTGCTACAACAGATCCCATCCGTAGAGATCGTGATACTTGGCGATTTTAACGCATGATCGGTTAACGTTCACGTTTAACCGATCATGCGGGGAGATCTGTTTATGACTTTGCCTTGGCATATGGTCTGACACAACTGGTTACTTTGCCTACGCGGATTCCAGATGTGGAAGATCATACACCTTCCCTGTTGAACCTTCTGCTGACCTCTCATCCGGACGGATATCAGGTTTCCGTCGATGCCCCTCTCGGCTCTTCGGTCCATTGTCTGATCCGGAGTGTGGTGCCACTCACGCTCCCCTCGCGGTTGCGTTCTGAAGACTGCCGCCGTGTTTGGTAATACAGGTCAGCGGATTGGGACGGAATGCGGTCTTTCTTTGCATCCTACCCATGGGGTTTGCTTTTTGCCGGATGATCCCAGCGCTGTTGCTGACTCTTTCACTGATGTGGTGCTACAGGGAATGTAACTATTTATTCCATCATCTGTGGTACCCATCGGAGGCAGATCTCAGCCTTGATTTGGTCGCTCCTGTAAGACTGCATTACGCAGTAAACAGGAGTATTATCAGGCCTGGCCTGAGGCTTCGGCGGCTCTTGATGTAAACACCAGCATGCTTAAAAAGAGGTATAACTTCACCTCCAGGTCCTTCAAAAAAGAGCACATTGGCAGAATTGGCGAGAAATTAGTTCACCTTCCTTCGGGAACCCGTGCATTCTGGTCTCTTGCCAAGGCTGTTCAAGGGAATTTCTGTAAGCTGTCACTACCATCTCTGCACAGGGAGGACGACTCACTGGCCCACGCCGCAAAATAGAAAGCTGACCTTTTAGGCTCCCTTTTTGCATCCAACTTGACTCTCGATAACGGGGGGAACACACCGCTGACCATCCCGTAGTGTGAGTGCTCTATGCCTGATGTGCTATTCACACAATGCTCAGTACGCAAAGCACTCCTCTCCCTGGACATCCACAAGTCAAGTGGGCCTGACGGAATCCCGTCAATTGTGCTGAGGACGTGCACTCCCAAGTTGGCACCGGTTCTAACGCGTCTTTTCCGGTACTCCTACTCCCTAGGCGTTGTCCCGAACTCATAGAAGATAGCTTTCGTGCACCCGATCCCTAAAAAAGGTAACCGCTCTGATCCGTCTAACTACAGGCCTATCGCCATCACCTCCTTGTTCTCGAAAATAATGGAGTCCATTATTAACTGCCAGCTCATGCGGTACCTTGAGGAGCACCAGCTGAATAGTGACCGCCAGTACGGTTTCCGTCGGGGTCGTTCAGCTGGTGATCTTCTTGTTTACCTAACACATAGATGGGCGCAGGCGATCGAGTCCAAGGAGCCTTTGATCGGGTTTGGCACAAAGCGCTTCTTTCGAAGCTTCCTGCCTATGGGCTTCCCGAGAATTTGTGCAATTGGATCACCAGTTTTCTGGCTGATCGGAGCATCAAGGTCGTAGTAGACGGTGCATGCTCCTATTATAAGCCTATTAACGCTGGTGTTCCACAAGGCTGCGTACTGTCACCAACGCTGTTTCTTCTGCATATCAATGATATGTTGCAAACCGGTAACATTCATTGGTATGCGGATGACAGCACTGGTGATGTTTTATATACCGGCCGTGCCAATATTTCTCGGGAAAACGTCGCCGAGTACCGGAACAAACTTGTGTCTGAAGTCGAGTCTTTGCTGAACAAAGTCCCGGTTTGGGCGCGATTAAATCTAGTCCAGTTTAATCTTTAGAAGACATATTTGCGCGTTTACCGCTAAAAAGAACCCCTTTGTCGTATCTTCTCAGTTTCAAGGCACTCCCCTTGCTGCCTCAGCCAGTATCGGAATCCTCGGCGTAGACATATCGAGTGAAGTGCTCACTTGGAAGAGAAGGTCAAACTGGCCTCTAAAAAGCTTGGCGTGCTCAGCAGAGCGGGACATTATTTCATGCCGGCACATCGCCTGCAACTTTACAAGGCGCAGGTTCGGCCTCGCATGGAATACTGTTCCCATCTCTGGGCTGGGGCTCCCCAGTGCCAGCTCCTTCCACTTGGCCGCATCCAGCGCAGAGCGGCTCGTATCGTCAACGACCGAGTCCCTTCCGATCGGCTCGATTCACTGGTGCTGCGAAGAGAGGTTGCATCCCATTGCATTTTTTTTCGCATCTACCACGGGGAGTGCTCTGAGGAATTGTTCGGATTAATCCCAGCCGCCAAATTTCACCAACGCATATCGCGGCTGAATTCCCGATTCCATCCACACCATCTGGATGCTTGGCGGACCACCACTGTACGTTTCACTAGGAGTGTTCTTCCGCGTACGACTTCTTTGTGGAACAGCTTACCACCGGCGATTTTTCCGGACCGATACGACTTAGGGACCTTCAAGAAAAGAGCTTACTCCTTTCTAAAAGGCCGGCAACGCACCTGCAATTCCCCAGGTGTTGCAGTTGTTCATGGGCGGCAGTAGTCACTTACCGTCAGGTAAGCCGTATGCTCGTTTGCCCCCTCTCCTATAAAAAAATTTTTATTGACTTCGACTATTTATTTTTTTAATACCTTTATTCATATAAAATACACGCATTTACAATAATAATAAACATCGCCAAACTGTTCAACAGTTTGTTGGCGATAATGGCACTCTTTTCTTATAAATTAATATGTATTTTATGTTACATACATACTTATATTAGGTATATTTATTACAATAAATATCTCTATCTTTAATTAATTATTATAGGTAGTACATTATACTTTTCATAAGAAGGTATCTTTCAGTTTTTCTTTAATGTTACAGTGCTTGTTCTCATTTTATTTATATTTATTACATTCAAGAAATGATTTGTTCTCTATGAATACGATTACAAAATTATGAAACTTCAATTATTATTATTTTTTTGCCGTACGCTAGTGCTGTGCCTAAACGTTTGGTTGTGACGCTGCAGGGCTGCTAGTTTGAATTCCATACAAGTGTTTGTATGGCCAAAAACAATTGTTTTCGATCTGGATGATCCTTTACACTTATGATTATAAAATACTATATTACAACAAGCGTTGGAGCAGAACAAACTATTTCCATTTTCTGTGAGGATAAAAACTGTCAAGTGTCAGTTTAAGTTTGAGGCTGTGCATAGATAATATATATCAAATAAATCAAAGTAAAGAGAGTGACTTTACCTTTACCGTTACCATAACAGCCTATTAAAGTCCACTGCTGAAAACAGGACACCCCGTAGATTGCCTCATAAGAGTGATATTTGCCAAATTTTTATTTTTAGTCCTTATTAAGAACACGCAGTTGTCGATATTCTTACACGCCACTCAAGGTTCATGAGTTTGTTCGAAAGATATAAACGAATTTAAGAATAAAAAGGTTAATTGAATAAAGAACAAAAATAAGGTAATTTGCATGAGATAAACAGCGTTATTTCATTTATATGGAAATACGATAAATTTCCATTAATTTGTTAAAGTTTAAATAGGTGAGATTTAAAAAGTACAAAAAAGAAATCCTTTGTGTAAAGACAGAAGGAGTACAAAACCGGAGGGAGGCCTTTAAATGCTTCCGATCTTATTTTTTATTAAAATATTCATGATACTTAATACCTAATGAATGCAAATCATAAATATCACGTAAAAGTAAAATGTGCTAAGCATCTTCTCTCATCGAATGGACAGGTACAGTTATTCCTCCGGTAGTCAAATTATTCGTCGAATTAAGCTTAACTAACGATTGCAAAATTCATTTATTTGTTTACTGTCTGATAAACGCTATTTGTCTGTTTATTTGAGGATTCAAAAATCACCCCTAAGTTCGAAAAAAAATATATGTGTGTGCAATAAATTTAAAGTGGTAAAGCCACGCTACTATTATGGCTGCAGCACGAATAGGTCGGCTAGACTGTGGAAGGACCACGCTCATGCAGAATACCATCGTAAAACAGCAGTATAATACTGCTGCGTTTCCTATGGTGAGTGTAGAGAAAATGAGACGCTTTTACTGCTAACGAGGAATTTATTTCTTTGTCCTCAGGAGTGACAACGCATCTTCATTTTTAATCGAGAATAGGGTCTGTGAGCCACAAAATTCTTATACCATTACTGTCTGCTCGTTTGTCACCATCATACAGTATAAAAAAGTATTTTAACTTAAAATATATTAGAATGGTAGTTTAATTGCAATAAAATTTGAGTAATCATTACAAAGTTAAACCTTCATCATTTTCATCATCACGGCCCTTCACAAGTCCACTGCTGAACATAGGCCTCCCCCCAGGAATGCCACAAAGCACGGTCCTGAGTCACCTGCATCCATCGACTTCCTGCATGTCTTACCAGGTCGTCACTCAGTCTAGTGGGGGGTCGCCCTACATTTCGCTTACCGGTACGAGGCTGCCACTCGAGAACCTTTTTTCCCTATCGGTTGTCGATTCTTCGAGCTATATGGCCGGCCCATTGTCACTTCAGCTTACTAATCCGTTGGGCTATGTCGGTTACTCTGGTTCTACTGCGGATATCCTCATTTCTAAGTTAATCACGCAGAGATAGTCCGAGCATAGCCCACTCCATAGCTCGCTGAGCGACCTTGAGCTTCCTCATACGGGCAGCAGTAAAGGACCACGTTACAGTTCCATGAGTCATCACTGGCAACACGCACTGGTTGTACAGTCTCGTTTTCAAGTTTTGAGGTATACCTGATGAGAAGATGTATCGCAAATTCCCAAACGCTGCCCAGCCGAGTTGAATCCGTCGATTGACCTCTCGGTCGAAGTTGGACTTACCTTGTCGAACTATTTGTCCTAGGTAAACATACTCGTCAACAACTTCGAGCTTAGTGCTCCCAACAACTACCGGCATAGGTGTTACATGGACGTTATACATGATCTTTGTTTTGTCCATGTTCATCTTAAGACCTATCCGTTGGGAAGCACTATTGAGGTCATTGAGCATAGTACTTAGGTCCTCCAGCAATTTTGCTATAAGGATTATATCGGCGGCAAATCGAAGGTGAGTGATGTACTCGCCATTGATGTTAATACCGTATCTTTTCCAGTTCAGCAGCTTGAAAACGTCTTCCAATGCAGCGGTGAAGAGTTTCGGGGATATAACATCACCCTGTCTATCATCGGAAATATCATCGGAATAGTGTCGAATAAGACTTGCTCTTGGATCGTTACTCACACTTGCGTGTGGCTCTAACGATGATGTGTACAGCTGCCCATAGAACCTCTCAATCTCACTTAAAATCTCAGTTGTCCCGGAAACGATGCAGCCACACTCGGTGTTTAGTTTTGACAATTGGCTCTTTGTGGCAGACAGATCTCTAGCAAAGACTTTGGAGCCTTGATTCCGTTCGATCGCTTCTTCAATACGAGCTGTATTGAAGTTGCGTAAGTCCCGCCGCATGCATTTGGATATCTATCTGTTAAGTTGCCTGTATGCTGTCAAATCTGTTGAAGACTGCAGCTTCTTTTCCCGTCTAACAGCCATGAGATTAAGAGTGTGATCGGAGAGTTTTTGTGTTCTTCTGCGGCGGGTTTTGCAAAACTTAGCTCCGACCGCATGGACAGTTTCCACGAGCTTGTCGTTCATATCGTCCACTACATTGCAATCTTCTAAGCACTGAAAATGGTTTTGTAACTCGAGCTGAAAGGTTTCGGGACTTTGGGTTAGAGCACGAGGGGGAGGGAGCGTTGACTTCATTAGACGACACCTCTCCAACTTAACGTTTAGGTTCAGTGTGCCTCTAACCATTCGGTGATCGCTACCAGTTTTCACCCTCGCGATCACTGAGACATCACTGAACAGTTGCCGTCTTGTCGTCATATTGAAGTCAATCTCATTTTTCGTCGAACCATCGGGCCTCGACCAGGTCCACTTCCTGTGAGGCCGCTTCTGGAAGAAAAAGTTCATCATAAAGAGTCCTCTTTCTCCATGAAGTCAGCCAGCTGCTGGCCCCTTGGGTTTCGTTGCCCTATTCCAAATTTCCCTACCCTCAGCTCGCTGTTCTCTCTTGTACCTTGTTTTGCGTTGAAGTCTCCCATTAACACCGTATAGTGGGTTTTGGAGGAATGCATGGCTTTATACATTTTTGACGAGGTGGAGGAAATGTATGAGATGTCCTCATACATTTCCTCCACCTCGTCATCGGGATGTGCCGAGGTTGTTGCATAAACCTGTATGACCTTCAACGAATACCGTTTGGTAATTCTGAGTATAAGGCACGCAACCCTCGTCGACCCACTCCCAATCTTTACAACGTTGTTAACGAGAGACTTGTGGACGATAAATCCGACACCTCCTTGGAACGGATGGTCACCCTCCCGTTGATAGAACAAGTTGCCGGATTCAAGGATTACCGTGTCCTCCCCCTCTCTTCGGACCTCAGATAATCCTATAATATCCCAGCGCAACTTGTCTTCTTCCAGCTCCAGGATCTTCTCGTCAGTCCTCAGGGTGCGTGCGTTGTATGTTGCCAGGTCGAGTCGTCTTAGGTGGTAACCGAACCTCCACCGGAGATTCTTAGAACCACCTGCCCCGCCGTTACCATGGTCGCCACCGTAGCCAGGAATAGCGGGGCCGCCGGGGACTGGGGCCGTCTTTTTGTAACTTTTGTTATGGGGGCTATATTACTTTAGTTGCCACGCTTGGCAAGCGCGTTGGCAACCGCAGTTTTTTATTGTAATTTGCTGTTATAAGAAAGATGCTGCTGCCCATCTTCTGTCTCAGTTTCCCTCTGTCGCCTTTTACGACACCCACGGGAAGACATGGTGTAGTGGATATTCTTACCCGCCACTGCACGGGGGACAAAGTTAAGACCACATAATAAAGAAGCGCTTAAAATTAAGGATTTTATATGCTTCTTACGACTTAAAATTCAAATTTTAATCAAACTTGACCCATTTTCTTAATTTTCCTTACTTTTATGTTTTAAGTTGCGTTGCTTTATTAAACGAGTTGGTTATTCGACGTCGTGAAAAAGTAATGAAAGCTTTAATAGTGATAATGGAAATGCTTTCAAATAGCTTTAAGAAAAAACTTGAAGTAAATTTGAAAAAAAGACGTGAGTTTTATTTGAAAGTCTTAAAATCAAAAATGTAATGATTCTTGATTACGACTTTTTTCTTTTACCAAAGTCAAAAGTGTATAGAGTTTTATTGTGTATACGGACATTAAAATTATTTCCTTTTCTATCTCAGTAAGTTTGATATTTCATGTCTTATGTTACAAATACAAAAATAAAAATAAAATCATCTTACCGCTACAAAAGTTTTGCTTGTTCAATCTCTTATTCTGCCGATAATAGACTATGTAGATATGTGTTGCACAGACTTATCTCAACAGCATCTTAATACATTGGATCGTCTCCTCAATAACTGCATCAGATGCATTTATGATCTTCGTAAATATGACCATGTATCATCTTTTCGTACTCAGCTTAACTGGCTACCTATCCGTCAGCGCAGATATGTTAGAATACTCTGCACTCTTTTCACTATCCTGAACTATCCTTGTACTCCTGAGTACTTGAAATCTATATTTCAATACCTAGGAGATACTCATAATTGTTTTCTCCGTTCTTCGGATAATCTAAAGTTGCTAACTCCTGTACACTGTACTGGTTATATGTCCCACTCTTTCGCTCTTACGTCTACAAGACTCTGGAACGAAATACCTCTTGACATTAAAAAAGCTTCCAACAAGTTTCTTTTTAAAAACAAATTTCGTGTACATTTTAGTAAAGCATTGCAAGTGTGAATTAATTAATGCTTTTTCCTAAAGAATGATTCTATCGTCACATATTTTCCTTATTTATCGTGGCACACATATATGTGTATATATATTTATATAATATAATGTATTTAAGTAGATTTATGTATGTGTGTACGTCTGTATTAATATATTTACATTTTATGATATATGTATAGAATACCTTATATATATATATTCTGGTTTATTCGAACTTCTTTACCTTTTTTTCTCATTATTAGTTTACTTTTGCTGTTTATCTCTGCTACGCCTAATAGTTGACTGGGAGAGAATGCCTTAAGGCCCCCGGGCTACAGGGACCCCGAACGTGTATTAAGCAAAACTTCAAAGGACTTCTATGGAACAGGAAAGGCTATCAGACTTGACACTATTGTCTATAGAGGCAGAAAATTTTAAAAAACTGAAATCGTCTTCAGCTATAAATGATATGATATAATAAATAAGTTCGCTGAACAAAAGGCAAGAAAAGTGTATATTTTATTTGAATAATTTGTCTAGTTTAGTTCCTAGGAGTATTAATTGTAAGTAATAGCTTATAGTGCCGTGTAGTGGTGGTTAAGAATATCCACTACCTCATATCTTCCCGTGGGAGTCGTAAGAGGCGACAGTGGGAAACAGGCACGAGATAGGCAGCAGCATCTTCCTGATAACAGCAAAAGTACAATAAAAAAATTGCGGTTGCCACCCGCTCGCCAAGCGTGGTAACTATGGCAAACATCCCACCATGATGAAAGTTACGAAGAAACGGCCCCCAATCCCAGGCGACTCTGCTATTCCTGGCTACGGTGGCGACCATTGTAACGGCGGGGTAGGGGTGCTAAGAGTCTCTGGTGGAGGTTCGGTTGCCACCTAAGACGACTCGACCTGGTAACATACAACGCACGTACCCTGAGGACTGACGAGAAGATCCTAGAGCTAGAAGAAGAGATAGACAAGTTGCGCTGGGATATTATAGGATTATCTGAGGTCCGAATAGAGGGGAAGGAAATGGTAATCCTCGAATCCGGTAACTTGTTCTATCACCGGGAGGGCAAACATCTGTCCCAAGGAAGTGTCGGATTTATCGTCCACAAGTCTTTCGTTAACAACGTTGTAAAGATTGTGAGTGTGTCGACCGACGAGGGTTGCGTACCTTATACACAGAATCACGAAACGGTATTCGTTGATGGGCATACAGGTTTACGCACCAACCTCGGCACATCCCGATGAGGAGGTGGAGGAAATGTATGAGGATATCTCTAAAGGCATGCATACCTCCAAAACCTACTATACGGTGTTAATGGGAGATATCAACGCAAAACTAGGCACAAGAGAGAACGGTGAGCTGAAGGTAGGGAAATAGGAAAATTCGGAATAGGGCAACGGAACCCGAGGGGCCAGCAGCTGGCCGATTTCATGGAGAAAGAGGGACTCTTTATGATGAACTCTTTCTTCCAGAAGTGGCCCCATGAGAATTGGATCAGGTCGAGCCCCGACGGTTCGACATAAAATGAGTTTGACTTCATTATGACGACTAGACGGCAACTGTTCAGTGATGTCTCAGTGATCTCGAGAGTGAAAACTGGTAGCGATCACCGAATGATTAGAGGCACACTGAACCTAAATGTTAAGTTGGAGAGGTGTCGTCTAATGAAGTCAACGCTCCCTCCCCCTCGTGCTCTAACCCTAAGTCCCGAAACCTTTCAGCTCGAGTTACAAAACCGTTTTCAGTGACTAGAAGACTGCAATGCAGTGGACGATATGAATGACTAGCTCGTGGAAACTGCCCATGCGGTCGGAGCTAAGTTCTGCAAAACCCGCCGCAGAAGAACACAAAAACTCTCCGATCACACTCTTAATCTCATGGCTGTTAGACGGGAAAAGAAGCTGCAGTCTTCAACAGATTTGACAGCATACAGGCAACTTAACAGATAGATATCCAAATGCATGCGGCGGGACTTACGCAACTTCAATACAGCTCGTATTGAAGAAGCGATCGAACGGAATCAAGGCTCCAAAATCTTTGCCAGAAAGAGCCAACTGTCAAAGCTGAAGACAGAGTGTGGCAGCATCGTTTCCGGGACACCTGAGATTTTGAGAGAGATTGAGAGGTTCTATGGGCAGCTGTATACGTCATCGTTGGAGCCACACGCAAGTGTGAATAAAGATTCAAGAGCAAGTCTTATCCGACACAATTCCGATGATATTCCGTACGTCAGTCTGAGCGAGATTAGAATGGCTCTCCAGCACCTTAAAAACGGCAAGGCCCCAGGAGGTTGGAATTACAGCGGAGCTTTTGAAAGCGGGTGGAAAATCGGTACTTGAAATACTTCAGAAGCTCTTTAATTCCGTCCTCCATGGAGGGACCACTCCGGAGGCGTGGAGCAGAAGTGCGGTGCTCTTGTTCTTCAAGAAAGGCCACAATGCTATCTTGCAGAACTACAGACCGATTTACCTTCTGAGCCGAGTCTACGTACTGTTTTCGAGAGTTATTGAGAATCATCTCGCACGCAGACTCGACGACTTTCAGCCTCCCCAACAAGCCGGTTTCCGAAAAGGCTTTAGTACCAAAGACCACATACATACCCTTCGGCAAATTGTACAGAAGACCGAAGAGTACAATCTGCCACTATATCTTACGTATGTGGACTATGAGAAAGCCTTTGATTCCGTCGAAATTTGGGCGGTGCTACAGTTCCTTCAGAGGTGCCAAGTTGACGACGGTATATCGAAGTGCTGAAGTGTTTGTACAGTAGTGCTACGATGACTATCCGAGTACAGAACTAGAGTAGGAAACCTTTCCAACTGCAGAGAGGTGTAAGACAGGGTGACGTTATATCCCCGAAACTCTTCACCGCTGCATTGGAAGACGTTTTCAAGCTGCTGAACTGGAAAAGATACGGTATTAACATCAATGGTGAGTACATCACTCACCTTCGATTTGCCGACGATATATACATATGGCAGAATCACTGGAGGACCTAAGCATTATGCTCAATGACCTCAATGGTGTCAGAATACAAAATTCACTGAGATTCTGATAATGCTAGGCCTGTTAATTGTATTTAATATTATAAATGACTCAACCTTATACTGTAACACTTGAAGATCTCAAGCGGAAGGTCAATCCACTAAATGGAAAAACGGCTTGACGAAAGCATCTTACTTCTATGCACACAACATGACGGGGCCAATCATGAGAGGGTTGAGAGCACAGCCAGGCTTTTTATTAGTTTTGAAGGTAAACATTTGAGTAGTCATGTATTTTTGCAATATTAGCTGCAGCATGGTTCTACCACGTACAGGCTAAGGAGTTAATGTTGTAGTGCAATCTGGTGGTGCTATCTGGTGTCGGCGTACGAGAATCCATCGTCCAATTTTGTCCCTTAGGTTTTATCCCTGAGGAAATGCCAGAAAAATCTTATCCACTCAAATGTCTGGGCGACCATAGTCGCCTGAAACTTTTTCCGGTTGAGCGTTAGGGCGACTAGGTTACTAGGCGTAGCGGCCTCGCTGACTTCTACACTTTAAATGACTTTTTATCTATGAAAAGTTACAAAAATCGTCATGAATGTTACACTAGACGGCTCTTTATTAAAAAACGCGTCTATGGGTTATTAAAAAGCATAGACTTAGAATATACTGGCGTATAGACCAACATAGTGTGCAAGGGAGAAGAAAATTCCTTATGGCAAAAATGCAAGATAGAAAAGGATACCAAATCTCATGACTCTGTAACCGATTTTGAATGACAGGTCGGCACAATTCGGCACGCAAGAAATAGCTCCTAGATATTTTGTAATTTTTCAGAGTGTATTTTTAGTAAGTAACTTTTTTCCAGTGATTGTGGTGTTAATAATAGTAATAATCCTGATAATTGCACATTTCACACGTAAATTCTCAAGACGTCGTCAATGTTATGCAGCGTTTATTTTTGTTTGAAATTTATGTTATATACTGTTTAAAATATAAAATGTTTTCAATAATTTTGTTAATTTTGATATTTTGCAAAGAAAAAAGTCACGTTAGTTGATAATTTGCATGAATTTGGTAAATTCATTTTTATACAAAATATTTTACATGTACGCTAGGGATTGACTCAACTATATCAAAATTAATGTCGATATTTATCTTGAATGTTTATAATGAATCGATAGACTTTCCCACACAACAAGAAAATAAATCCTCTGTTTGCGTTCTAAAATGTAATTTTATTTTGCTGTTTGTCAAACAGATTCCCTCCGGATTCAAAAATTAGAAAAATGGCTAAGATTAATTGGACAGATTGTTTGGTATGTAATGAAAAACTCAACAATTTGCAGCAAACATTTTCTTGAGAAGTATAAAAGAAATAGTAGAATAAAAACAATTTTATTAAAAGGAGTCATTTCTACATTATTTGTACCAGTAAGTAAAATATTGTTATAATAAGACTTCAACAGAAGAGGGCCATAAGAGCAATCTATGATCTAAAACCTAAAGAGTCGCTCAGACAAAAATTTAAGGAAATTAATATATTAACTTTGGCCTCTCAATACATTTATGAAAATGTAATGTACGTATACAAAAATAAAAGTAGTTATACAAAAATAAGTGATATTCATTCTGTAAATACTAGGAACAAACACAAGATAGTAGTACCAGTTACTCGACTCCACCGAGTCAGTAATTCATTCTTGGGGCGATGTATACGCTTTTACAACAAAATCCCAGAAAATATACAAAATTCGACCTGCTCAAAATTCAAAAACTTTATTAAACATAGTTTGTATAAAAAGGGTTATTATAATGTTAAGAAATTTATGGATGATAATAACCCCTGGGAATGAGGTGTTTGCTGCCAGGCTGTTTCTAATTTGTTTTGTGTGGTTAATTGTGTAACATACATGATTGTAAGCTGTTATTTAAAAAAAAAAGTCCCGCTGGGTTTCTTGCTGGTTCTTCCCAGGACAGAGGTTTTTTTTCGAACCAGTGGTAATTAGACAAAAGAGTGACTTTCAATAAGTATTACTTATAATCTATATTGAATAAAAAAGTTTCTGTTTCTATTTCTGTTTCAAAAATTTAACTTTCAAAACTTTAGATATATATAGGGACAGATTTTTATACATTTTAAAACTGTAGTACATTAAAGACAAAAAAATCTTGAGATTAGCCTCTTTAAGCCATTATGAACCCAACTAAGTATCTATTTATCAACCAAAATAAATTTATAACCTTACTTAACCAACCGCACAGCCTCACGATCACACTAGTACAATATTCATAGCATCATGCTATTTTCCCCAAGGGGTTGAGCGGAACTTCGGATTATACTCCCAAGTCACAATGATAAAACTTTTAGCGTAGTTATGTATAGATATTTAGTGATGCTCCTGAAGCGCCACTAGACGCCCGCGCATGAGACGCGATAGTATAAATTCCATAGTATTTGATACTCACAACGGTCGATGCCCGATTCATGCTTGATGGCCGACGACATTGTCGCGAGGGCTTAAATAAATAGCGTGGTTCATCCCCTACAGCGCTAGTCGAAGAGAAGAGGAACTCGTGGTTAAGTAATAGCTGCGCAGATCAATAGATCTGCGAGATTAAGTTGCACTTGCCGCGGTCAGTCCATGAATGAGTGACCATTTTCTTAACATACCGAGATTGAGAGAATAGAGAGTGCATCTGTGTCCTTAGACACTTAGTGCACTTTACTGTGTTAAGATCATTATGTTTTTAAAATCCATGCAGTTAAAATGATAATAAGTTTATTATTACTTTATACTTTTCAGGGACAGATGAAAGAATATAAACATGAAGCATGATGAAGCCTCATAAACATATTGGCCTTTAAACAGAGCAATCTTATTTAACTGATTCCTACAAGTTTCCTTCCTTAAATTATTAAGTTTACATTCATAATTAAGTCGAATGTTAAAATAAACTTCACATAAAAAAAATCACAAGTAATACTTATATGAATAATAAAGCCGCCATTATGTACTCCGTGCCCCCGTTTTTATTTCCCCATCAAAACATTTTATAAAATGCATAAAATATAAATAGGTATATACTTAGTTAAGTATCTACCTATTTATATTAACAATATGTTAAAAAAGAAATTCCGGGGAAACTGCCCACGGCAGTAAATATTTTTCTCCAAAGATCATAGCTCGAAAATACAACTTTCCGATCTGATTATTGGGGAGTTTTTTAAGTTTACCGGTAAAGTCACTTGGGATTTTATACATTTGAATTAAAATCCAATAAAAGGCAGGTAGGTTCAGCTTATTCCCAGGAACATGTTAAATGAATATTTTTTAATTATTTTAGAACTATCATGGTAAAATTCAGTTAATTTTTGAAGTTATTCAACTTCATGCACTAAACAATTTTTCATAATCTTTTTACCGCTTCCTTAACAATCATGTTCGATAGTCCTTCTAAGTAAAATATACATCACTAGCTAACGCACACAATGACAAATCAAAATTGGTCACGCGTTTTCGGACTGTCAGATGGTCTATACGCCAGTATATTCTAAGTCTATGGTAAAAAGTCTATACCAGTTAACAGATACCAGTGAAAAAAAAAACGAAAAAAACGAGCGTTGTGTCAAGTTTTGTCGGTAGTACTGTGAGTTCTGCATTTAAAATGTAAATAATAATGTGCTTATTACACATTTGTACGAGTATTACATATGAAAATAATCCTGAAGATGCTATCTTTTCGCATATCTACAAGTTTTATGAATCCAAAGTCTGTAATGATGTTTTTATATGTGATGAAGTTGACATGCGAAAACTTCGCCTTTGTATGTCGGTTTTTCGTTAAGTTTTTGTATTATATTTTATTTATTTTACATATATACATACATAAACACTCACGCCTGTCACCCAGAGGGGTAGGCAGAGACTACGGACTTCCACTTGGCACGATCCTGGCACACCTCTCACGCCTCCTTTACATCCATATATCTACGCATACACGCTCGTCGGTTAAGGGTACTCCTAATCTGGCCCATTTCCAATATATCGCCAATTTGGTCGATAAACCTTCGTCTAGGGCGTCCCTTTCCGACTCTGCCGTTCACTTCTGCAGCATAAATTTGCTTATTTTAATAAAATATTATTACTTACGTAATTAAATTCTGCATTTCATTAGCTTTATGTGGGTGATTTTTATTCTGATATAGGTAAAGAACTTTCTCCGTGGTAACGGTTTTAGTTGAACTGATCGCGATCGGACCTTATAAAAACCGCGACGAGCGGCGCCAGGACGTTCAAGGGTATTTGATGAACGAGACGTCTCGCACTGCGATAGTCAATCCGCCTGCCAAGCGTGACGATTAAGGCAAATGCTCGTTACTTACTCGAGAGAGGCCTAAGTCCAGCTGTGAACTTATACAGGCCGATAAAAATGAAGAATAGTATGGCAATAGTGTAGAAGTAATTAAATGCTGCATTATATTCAATCATAATAATATAATGCATAAACCGAATCTTCTTTTTATTTTTTTGGAATTTTCTTTATCTTTAGGTCGTCTCTTGGGCATAGCATTTTTAAAGGGCGCATTTATTGTATTAAATGAACATAGTCTACGTACGTCTGGTGAGTCCTCATCTCAGAGCAAAAACGTTTTTTCTAAGTTTTGTTGTCTCTATCGCAGGGCAAAGAAGTCTTTATTAACAGTCCTTGGAACTATCATTGGCATTTTCGGATGACTTTTCCGACATTCCATCGAAACCATGAGTGTCATAGTATTCAAGTGAGGTTGACATTTGCGGAAATAGTTCGCATATTTCTCCGTTTTACTTACCTAATCTCGAAGTAGTTTTGTTTTTCAGGCGTGTATAATTATGTAAAATGTTTCCAAACATGTGTGTTAATCGCGACGCTACAGTACTTTTTTAAATCTCTGTAAATCAGCATAAATGTTAATATTGGGTAAAAACAAAATTATTTTATAAAAACTGGTTATAACGGCCAAGGGTCGGGTGCACTATAAAAAAATACATGATAAAAATAACATAAAATGACACTAAATCCGTAACTCACTTTAACTTTTACTTACATCAGATACCATGTTAAGCTTATAACAAATGAATAAGTTTATTATTTTTAAGTCTCGTTGAAAACATGTTATACAAACTCTTTAAATTAATTCTAAAAAAAATTACCGTTACTCTTACAGTCTATCAAAAGTTTTTATTTTAATTTGTTATCAGGAAAACGCTGCTGCCTATCTCCTGGTTTGATTTCTTCTGTCGCCTCTAACGACACCCACGGGACAATAGTGAATATTCTTACACAGCCACTAAGTACACAGTCGTTTATTTTACTGTTTTATCTTATGAAAAATAAAACAACATTGAACAGTTCTCTCACTTCCGCCCCGGACAGTGCCCGACAAAATATCGTCGAGAATGACATACGTTGATTTCATAAAATTTCTGCCGCTTTAGCACTAATTTGCTCGAACATTTCAAGGAGGTAATGATTTTTTTTAAACCATTTTACATGAGGACCTTAAATTAAAAAAATCTAATAATATTGATTAACCCCCTAATAGCCGTTTCTTGAAACAGTTAATTTTCATGCATTTCATAGTTTTGTCATTTTTATTTCGCTTTAATGCATATAAAGATGTTGATTAGCTTTGATGCTTAAAAAAAATAAAATAGTTTTGAACATTTATAATAATAGTAATAATAAATTCTAACAATATTTTATCACGGAGTTGTTTAACGATAACTAATAGTGGAAAAAAAGTTCTCAAAAATTAGTTCTAAAACTCTGAGTTAAGGTTACGCTAAAACAAAATAAATATTTACGATTACAGTCTAACTGCGAAGACTTAAGTATTGAAACCACGCAGCTGGAAAATTGTATTTGTCCCGCAAACACGTTTTCAATAAATTGATCGGTTGGATACAGCGAGACACTTTTATTTGTGTTCTCATTCTTTTTAAGTTTATACACTATCACCTTATTGATGTATTAAATATACGATAGTAAATTTAATAAGCTACGGATTGGTAGCGCAGTAGACTCCCAGTGGCACGCCCCGATCAAATATTTGTATGGCCCATAATTAACGCTTTTGGGTCTTTATGTTTCCCTATAACCACCCCCTCACCCAATCGTCTTCGTAGATGGTATTAACAAATTAGTTGAGATCTCATGGCCTCCAATAGATGGTGCTATAAATGCCTGGTGAATGCCAATTGGAGTGGTTATAGGCCTCTCGTGTACCACAAACCATTTATAAAATGAGAGCAGGACTCTGCCCAGCAGTGCGACGTAAGGTGCCTTGACTTTTTATTTTTATTTGTCTAACTATGAATTATGAAAGCGATAATGATTCTTAAATATAAAATAATTTTCTACTAAAAATATATACGTCTAACGGAGTTAGTGTTCATTCTACATATTTTTTAATTGATCGGTTGAACGAAACTGAATTCTAATTATTCCACTTCGTCCCATCAATCTGTCTCACTGGTGGGAGAAAGTGGAATCTTGTAAAACTTTTAATTAGAAAGTAAGAACCAACTTCAAACAACTAAAAGGAGTTTAAAATAATTTCACATTTTGAAGTCCGTGTTAAGACATATTGTATAGAAGAATTAAAGCAAAAACTTTAGAATGTTGAGTTATTTTATTTTTTCTTTTCCCCTTTTAAGTGGACTAAGGAATATCACAATTTTAATTTCGTCTAAATAGTTCCATTAAAAAATTATTCCCTTATCCTTAGCAGTGGAATTTTTTTCTCCAAATTAATATGGAGGCCACCCCTGAAGTGCATGCATAACATATGTAAAAACGAACATATATTTGAATGGCATCCACGACTTTTTCTGCCACGAGGGTGGCGCCACTAGAAAGGGAGGTATAATATTTGACAGATTTCATAGCGGGGAAGTTAGTTTGTTCGGAAAATGTAAAAGTTAGTGTTTCTTTTGTAATATTCATAAAAGTAGAAAAATTAAAAAAAAAAGTTAAAAATGAGCAAAAATTAAAGAGCAAACCACTGACGCATTGTTTGTGTATTAATATAATACTCTAGAAACTGATAAACTTTTATTAAAAAAACAACTTCTCAATTAAATTACATTGTGTAACAAAAAAACTTTACCTCAGTGTCAACTAGCGACATCTGGTGAGCAGAAAATTATTAGCCCTCATTGTTAATCTCCGAGATTTTTTTTAAATCGTTTAAAATTACCTTAATTTATTTAAAATAACTCTCTTCGTTTTTCTGTAGTACGTACAATACAGTTAGCGTTACAGTCTTTTAAAGTTCACTGCTGAACATAGGCCTATAGATATGCCTATAGATTGCCTCATAGGGGGGATATATGCCACAGTTGCCACGCTTGGCAAGCGGGTTGGTAACCGCAGTTTATTTTTATTTTTAGTCGTTATTAAGAAGACGCTGATACCCATCTCCTGGTTTGTTTCCCTCTGTTGCCTCTTACGATACCCACGGGATGATATGGGGTAATGGATATTCTTACACCGCCACTACACGGGTACGGACATTAAATAGTATTCTAATTTACCCCACTGAATATACCTAAATATCTAAGTTGTATTTCCAGTTCATAAACTGCTAAGTAATTGTGCGTATGTAGTTAGTTTCATTTTAAGAGATGTCGGTGATTACGAGAGGCAAATGCATTACTGAATCTTACCATCCAACCAACAATAAATCAAATTTCCTACGTTCGATGCAACTTTAATTAAGTCTGAGATTATAAATTAAGTCACATATTTCATATTTTAATCGATGATTTTATTTAGAACTCACAATATTCTACAAAGGTAATTAAAAATGCGAACATGAATTGCTATATGTCAGGGTTGCAACTCCTGTCTACATCCGGTGCATCCCAGGTAACTACTAGTTTCTTTACCGCGACAGCGAATATAATACATTTATCTCTTCTAGTAAACTTTAAAAATCTCAAAACAAAATTACATGTTTCCAGCGACAACCTATTGAACACACAATCCTTCATTACTGAACAATGGCTATGTTCTGAGTTTATCTAGAACCAGAGTAACCGACATAGTCCAATATATCAGTAAATTAAAGTGGCAATTGGCCGGCTCGAAGAATCGACAACCGATAAGGAAGTGGCAACCTCGTACCATTAAGTGAAGTGTGGTGCAGCCCCCCACAAAATGGAGTGACGATCTGGTAAGATCGAAGTCGATGGATGCAAATGGCCGTCAGTTGTCGTAAGTGGTGGCCATGTTATGCTTTGGACGTTTTTTTTGTTTTTGCTTATATCTTTTTTCGGTCAAAAAATCAAAAATTCCTTTACAAAATGTGACAAGTATTTAAACTAGACTTGCAACGAATATTATTTTCGGCCACACGCCGAATACTCTGCGGTCTTCCTGACCAAATAGCCGACTATAAGGCAAAGTATTCGACCGGAAAGAAAGTAATGTTTATTCTTCAGAGCGTCTATTCTCTGAAATAGCTGGGGTTGTCTACGAGAAGAAAAGGAGTAAACTACTGCCTGAAAATGAAGAAAAATTAGTCTTTCTGCACCATTATCTTCCACTTTAATTACGATAATTCGAGTGCATAGACATTTATCTGATAGTTTTTTTTCTAATTTTTATAATATGAAAGTTGATTATGTACCTATGACTACTTTAATGATAACAAGAAAAAAAATACATATTTTCATTTTACCAATAATCTGATTACAATAAAAACTCTTACTTAAGTATTCGGTATTCGACCGAATAGTACCTATTACCTATTACCGTATAGTAATATTCGGAATTGGACCGATTAGAATAAAAGTAGCCGAATAGGCCGAATATCGAATAATAGCCGAATATTCGTTGCAAGTCTAATTTAAACCTAATTTATAATAACAATAAAAACTTCTTAATATGTTACGGCTAAGTGCGGATGCACCTAAGTTTAGCTGGCTACAACTAGGTACTAAAAATATTTTACTTAGGTTCTCATTTAGATTTCCGTTTTAGATGCGAGAAAAAATAAAACGTGGTAGACACCTTTTTTAATGTTTTTAAAATTATAATCTAATGCTGACTACTATTCCACCCGATGGAAAATAGTGACTGGAAGTTCGTGGGTCACTTAAATTTTATAAAAAAATATACCAATAATTGTCGATACATGTTATTGATTGTATTGATTGAGAATAAAATACTTAAGTATAAAGGGCTTCATTTTTATAAAGCATAATAGTAAATAGCGCCAGAATTTAAGAGGATTACTACTTTTTAAGTAAGGTTCCATAACCCAAATTAAAACAATCTTGTAAGAGGATTTGGTGGATAACGAAAAATGCCGGCTAATTTAAAAGTCAAATTAAATAAAGAAAATAAACCGTTCTGAAACTTCCAAGCACTTTTAGAAACAAAAACAATTTAAATTCGAACATCGTTTTTTATTCTATTATAATTTTTGACTGCTCTGAAAAGTTTATCATTATCATAAATATTTTTTTATTTGGCGTTAACAATAATTAACAACATTGGTTGTTGCTGTTTTTGTAAACATTTTTTGTATTGATAGGTAGAATTTGATGTGATTTAGAAACGTCCATTCCGTCTTTAAATTATTTCTTTTTATACAGATTCTAGTAACAACTTTCGGATACTATAGTATATTTAATAATAAAAAAATAATCGCGGTGGTCAGTCTCAACGCAGACTACAAAATTATAGTGCAAACACAGGTGCGCTCTCTATATCGTCATTTTCATATACCGATGGGACAGAAACCCGATAGTACCTGTGAGAGATCAGGCGCAGGTCCAACGGCTTTACGTTCTTTCCGAGACACGGAGGTGAAACACCGCCAACTTCCTAACTCCGGGCTGTTACCGAGAATTTCTTGACCGAAAAACCAAACGACTGTTTTTGGCCCGACCCGGGATGCAAACCCAGGACCATATGATCAGCAGTCGTACTTACGATCACTTTTCCTTTACTCACACGTTTTATTTTTTATGGAAGGGTGACAAAGGAGCACACATTTTTCTGATAGTAAGTTAGTAAGATAGAATTTCGGTCACATTGGCCGATCACAGGTCACAGTCCCGATGAAGGCTAGCCTCTATCTGCTCAGACAGGATTATAGTGCACAAGTCGCAACCACTCTACCTATTTCTTTACTCTCATCATCCGATATGAAATCCAACACTAACGGAGAAAGAGGATTTACGTGCTTTCAGAGGCACGAGGGTAAAACATCGCCAACTTCTTGTCTCCGATGCTGCGTCCGATTTTAGTCTTGACTCAGGATTCGAATCCGGGACCACAGGATCAGCATTCATCAGATCAGCAATCGTGCCTTCAACCACTAGACCAACGATGCAATCGAAATATAAGTTTTGATGTAATACGTACCTTACATCAGGTGCATATAATATTATACATAGCAATGAACACCCGTATAAGAAAAGATACTTGTTAACTTACTTGCTTATACTCAAAAAAACTGCGCTACTGTGTAATAAAATTCATGTAGCTCGAAACACAAATATGGTGATGCACAAAATTTAAATATACTGATTTCTGTGGTTGAACATTTCTGTACTAAGTCAAGAATTTCTTAAATTATCATATTTTATTAAAATCTCAAGCAATGTGCTTAGGTTTATGCAACTGTGCACTTGAGTGCACAAGTTTTCACATTTAGCCTTCTGACTGTAGTTTTGAGAAAGTTCAACTCGAAGTTTAGTAAAGAGCATCATCTAAAAGACATCTTCTTTTACGTTTTTGCCTTTGATTTGAATAACCGAGTAAATGCTGACTACTGAACTCACATACTTAGTTTAACTTTTATTTTAATAAAATACAGAACTTTTCTTAGTTTTTCATACTATGCGCATAATTCGAGTTCGATCCCCATCGACATTATTGAAATTCAGCAGTGGTTGTAGTCTGGTTTAATTTCAGTGACTAAAAAGGTACGGTTAGTATTATCCACCACTTATTGCAATGAAGGGGATTTTCGTAATATACGATGTATATATTTATATTTTTCAAAATCGACGCGCTTTTGCATTTCCCACGGGATCATTAAATATATAAAGGATAAGAACCTGTATAATTTAAATACAAGTAGACAGTAGTAGTAGATTTTTAGATACAAGACAGTAATAACAAGATTGGTGATTTTAGCGATTTTAATTTTAATAATATCAACAAGCTTTTGCTTCTGCTCCTTCGAATCCAACGTTGGCTAAATTTATTTATTCAACAGTAGAACATTTTAATTTAGTTTCAAGAAACTAACAAAGCTACTGTAATAACCAAATAATATTCCAGTTATTAGATCATCTTTGGAATCTCGTTAACAACAAGCTGTCTTCACCACAAAGGATGAGTTAAATTGTTATGGAACTTTAATTAAGTAATAGAATTAACAACAATTGTTGGTATTAGCATGTGGATCTGTTTTGTACAGGAATGTATTTGGTAAAGTTAATTCATATGTTAGGCTGTACCACCTTTGATACTATATAGCCTATTTATAGAAAAAAGAATCACTTAAATCGCTTCAGCCATTTCCGGACGGAGCTTCTACCATCATAAAACCTCTTATGTAAGTAAATACTTTAAGATTTTTTAGACAAACCTTCTAAAAAACTTTTATTATAACGTTATATTTCAATATAACGTTATTTTTAAGGTTCCGCTTTCTTAAAATATGCTACCAACTACCAACGTGTGAACAGAAGATGTAAATTTTTTTGACATTCTATATTAAGCGTGATTCATGAGCGTGTTATATCCACACCTTGTCGGCTAAACACAAATCTCATAACTCACACTACCAATTAAAAATTAACAGTGAACTGATTAAATCAAATCAGAGGGCTGTTGCGGTTTTTGACAAATATTTCACTGATATCTTTACTAAAAAATCATTGAATACTTCTCCATTTGTCACCGAGTCATAACTCAGATTTCAGAAAGGTATTGATATCACAAGATATTGTAAGATATTTCAAACCCCTTACGGTGAAACATACGGTCTGTTCCCGGCCATATTCCCGCGTGATGGCGCTGAAGTCATCATTTTTTAGTTTATTTGGGTTTTTGTGTAATTGGAACATTATTAAGTCGTAGAAGTAGCAATCGTGGTACTCGGACATTATACTTTATTGTACTAGGTCATATCATTGCCTCAAAATCCACACAATTCAACACAAAGTCCGAAAATAACATCCGTCATTGAATATAGTGTCGTTTTCATACACAGACGTGGGTGAATTCCTAGTCCCTACGTTTACGAAGATTGAACACTAGATGGCGTAAATGAAAAAAATGTTTTTCTTTTTTCTGTATGAGTAGGCAGAACTACAGAACGCCACCTGCTACGATATATATTATGTGCGATTCATCATCTGCCTAGCCTTTTTCCCAACTATATTGGGGTCGGCTCCCAGTCAAACCGGATTCAACTGAATACCAGTAAGTATTTTACGATTATGTTATAAAAATAAAAGTTGTATTTGTAGGCGTAAATAAACTATTTAATTGAATAATAATCTTGGGAAATAAACTATGTCAAGACTAAGGACAATAAAACGTAGTTTTATTTTATAACCTTACACTATTAAAATTATTGATCAAAATAAGTATTTGAAGTAACATGCCTGATACATTCCTATTCACTTAAAACTAATAATACAGATGATTTGCAACATAACCAATTATTACGAAAATTTTACATTACATAATACGTAAGAAACTATTCATAAACAAGAGATAATAACATATCTAAAACACGATTTAGTATGCGATAATAACAAGGAAGGTGAAAAAATATTTCCTAATTTCAAAGCAATCACAACTACAAAAGCTTTTAGTAAAACAAAAATCTGAACAGCAGCTTATTGAATTGAGCAGGTGGTTATACATACCTAATGAAGTATTATTCCACCCTTTGATTTTATAGTAAATACAAAATAAATAGAAATATACAACCATAATATAGATTCTAAACAAACTACTACAAAAATACAATTCAAACAAAAATCATTTGACTTGTTGATCATTTTTTATTAGATTAGTTTTAGGGCAAAAAAATGTCGGTTGCGGTGCAATTAACAATTTCATTGACGCCGGCAGGGATCGAGCCCGGGTTGCTCGCGTACTGTAAAATTTACAGCGAGCGCTAATCACCTGAGCTGCTACCTATCTATTTATCTATGGCTGCTACTACGGCTCGTAAACATGTTTACCAATTTTTAAACATTATACTTACATTTATTTCTATGCAATTTTTATATAGTTTTATATTTATTATTATTTTATTTATAAATATTTTATTAATAAATAAATAATTATTAATCTAATAAACATAATAAAATAAAATTAATAATAAATACATAATCATTATTTTCATCTGTTATCCAAGCATCAATCAACTAAAGAAATCCAGGTCCGTAACAAACGATACGATGCGACTTTGAGCTTGGTACTACAACAAAATAAAACAAACTAATAATAATGTGTGTCTGTTTTTTTTAATGAACGGTAGGAAAGATAGATTAGATAAGATAGATTATCGAATATGGTGAGAATATGGGTTGGTATGGTTAAATGAAACACAGTAGAGTTATAACTTTATCTGGTAGTAGCACATTGGACCTTGCTAATTTTATACCATCTTCTGACTTCTTTCCTTCTGTCACCTCTTACGACACCCACAGGGGTAGTAGACAGATATGGGGTGGTGGATATTCTTACACCGCCACTACACGGTATACGGTATACACGGTACAGGATAATAACAACTAAAAATAAAAAAATTGCCGTCGCCAACCCGCTTGCCAAGCATGGCAACTATGACAAATATCCTCCCTATGAGGCAATATATGGGGGAGGCCTTTGTTCAGCAGTGGACTTTAATAGGCTGTAACAGTAACGGTAACGATAATTTTAGACCAATTTCTGTATTACCAGCAGTCAATAAAGTTTAAAACAAAAATAATTTTAGAACAAATGTAAAGTCTTTTGATACAAATTAATTACTACGTACAAATCAATTTACTTATACTAGGGGTCGCTCGACGACTCACGTCGATAATGAACTTATCTATACTAAAATAATGAAGCGGAAGAGTTTTTTTGTTTATTTCTTTGTTTAAACATGTAATCTCTGGAACTACCAGAATTTTTTTTGTATATTATAGCCAGATTCATGAGGAATAGTATAGGCTATGTAGCATTATGCTTCATTTCTCAGCTAGACTTAAATATTGATTTTTTTAACCCGTCAAGCGCCTGGCCATTTTTCTTTTTTACGCGCCATATGTCCGTTTCTGTACGGAAGATCGTCCGATACTGGCAGGCGCTAATGTAAAAAATGATATATTTTTAATTTTGTATGCCAGCTATATATAAAACTACAACGTATCGAATTGCTGTGAATTAAGATATTCAATTGTATTTGAATCAATGCAATTCTACTGTTATAAATATTATCAATCACATTTCAAAATTGTGTGACATAATTGTGCGAACGACGCACAAACGCCACCCGATGAGAACCGAGAGGAACCAGCAGGGCTATCTTCTATTAGTTCAAACATTCTAGATAGCAATATATGGAAAAATTGGCAAAATTAATGGAGTAATTTTATCTATCGACATATTATGTACGTTATAGAGCAAATTTAAATTTTATCCACTCTCCCTCCTCCAGTTTTAAAGAAAACCGTACATGATACATGAAAAGTGGGTCAGTACGAAATTATCCTTGATAAATTTGATCTGGATGATATACAAGGATGAAACCGCGGTACACAGCTAGTTAAATATAAATTTTAATACCTGAGAGAATTCAAAAGATGCTTTAGGTATTTTTGTGGTCTTTCCAAGGCTTTCGACTATATTTATCATGAGACATTAGTCAGGAAACTATACAATTGTGGTTTAAAAATTTGCGCTTTGATTTATTATTTCATATTAAAGTAACAGAACTTAAAATGTTGTTTTAAATGATGATAGTACCTCTAGATCGGTACTATCAATAAGAGTCACTAAGGGCTCAATTCTTGGTCCATTCCTATTTAATCTATATTAATGACTAACCATATTTTGTAGAGGACAATCACGATATAGTTTTATTTGCTGATAATACTTCATTAATTTTCGAACTCGTACGGCAATGAACTAATTGTGACGATATGAATAATGCTCTATTGAAATTATTACATTGGTCTTACGTCAAAAATTGTTTTTAAACGACGACAAAAATATTTATAGTACTCTTAATTAGAGACGAATTGAGTCTTGTGGATTCTGCTTATTTTTTGGAATTACTACGTGAAGATTCTAAATTAGTAAACCGAATTAATACTGTAGCAAATGCTCTAAGAAAGATTAAAATTCTCACTAATATTTAAAAACAGCTACATTGGTTTATTTCAGCTTAATAAAAGGCAGTTATTTCGATATTACAGACCGACACTTTCATTTTATTTATATGTATAGATTATAAGATTTCCTTGGAGAAAAGTTTAAAGAAAGAAATATATTAACTTTAGCATCGCACTATATTCATTAAATACATAATGTGTGTACTTAAAAACAAAAATAGCTATAAGAACATCTATATTTTAAATACTAGTAACATTGCAAGATGGGAAGAATAAAAGATACGCCTCATGAAATCTTGACCGAAATATGCAAAATTCATCTTGCCGTCGCTTTATTAGACATAGCAGTTATATTATTTTTCTAAGACAATAAATCCATATAATGTTCAAGATCTTGATTGACTTGGATCATAATATGTAAAGCCAGAAAATTATGAAAATATATCACCACATTTCGTTCCATGAATGTCGTAAGCTGGGAGGCCTGTGTGTTCAGTTCAGGAAAAAAAAATGATATAGCTTTATTTAAATTCATTGTGCAGTGTGGTGGCGGCATAAGAAAATCCATCGCCATCTTGTCCCGTGGGTGCCGTAAGAGGCGAATAAGAAAAAAAGAAAAATTGTATGATTTGCGATACATGGCGATAAGACCATCTCGTTTACATTCTGCTTGCAGATGCGAGGCTGCTACTCTAGAAACTTTCATCCGCATCAGTCTTCGTCTACTACTAATCCATTGACGTGGCGGATTCTATCACGCAAAGAAACTCCGAGCACAGCCCTCTCCGTTACTTACTTCCGCTAAAAGCTTCCGCTAAAAGCTTCCGCTATGAGCTTCCTTACAGGGCCAGCAGTGAAGGACTATATCTCAGTTCCATATGTCATCACTGACTACACACTTTTGTTTTACATCCTTTTTAACATCAGCACATCCTTCGGGGATAACTGAAATTTTATACTAGACTTCTATCGGTTGATCCCCTACAATGATCACAAAGTGGGTCCCAGGATCTTTGTGCGGAACGCAACCGGGGCACCTCCATCCCTATGGGTTGCTAGTACGTCTCAGAGGTAGGATTTGCTGCCTTTTCACAGTGCTATTACGATGTCCTGAAACCACTTTCGTATCATCGTCCTCCTCGGGCTTACATTACTAAGTGTTTCGGAACCTCCGCACCGATCACCCAACACCATCATTAGCACAAAATTTATTAAGACATAGGTCAATAATTTTATACAACATATCTTGAAAATATAGTATTAATCAAGGGTATTCTTGACGTATTTTTTTCTGATTTATTATTTTTCATATTAAACCGGGAAGTTTTTAGCTTACAACGTTGAAGTCACGTATCCAGAAAATTGCATTTGTGCCACAAAAACGATTCCAATACTGGGATCACTTGGATATATTGAAAGAATTCACTTGTATATATATAATTGTGAATTTGTACTTGAAATATAATTAAGCAATATATACAATAATAATTACTTAATTATTAAGAACCGTGATAGTTCAATAAATGAGCGATAGAATATACGCGAGCAGTTCGAGTTCACTCTCCGCCAGCACCAATATTGTTAACTAGCGATTGGCCCTGGCTTTGCATGGGTAGGATTTATTCACATGGTGCTATTTATTTTATCAATTTTTTGTTTTTCCAAAAGAAAATTCAAGTTTTTCAGATGAAATATAGCCTACATCACTATGACATTGCTCTATATCTGTTCGTGAAGTTATATTACATGTCAATTACAATCCGTTCCGCCATTCCGCAGATTAGTCGGGACAAACAGACAAAAGACAAAAAAAAATAAAATGGTTATTCATGTCTCAATGGCATGCAAATAACCCCTCAGCTCAATATAAATCAGTTATTTCGATATTACAGACAGATACTTGAATTGCATTTATATATAGTATAGTACGTGAGGGTAATATGGTCATCTGGTTAATATGGTCACATTCTTAAAACTCAAAAACTACAGCCTTATCATAGATGGCTCTGTGATAAGATAGTTCTTCATCAGTCAATTGAATAATAGAAAGTCAAAGGGCACTTTCCATTCTTTTCGAAAGGCTTTATCGATGCTATTTTGACAGTTGAAAATATAGTTAAAATTTTAGTCGATTTTAATATTGTGTAGTGTAGTAAGTTTTTTTTAAGTTGATTTTTCGAAGTGTGCCTAATTATTGCCAAAGCTTATTTGTTATTTTTTTCAGAATATATTAGATATAGTATACTATTTTGTGTTTTTGTCTCTGTCCTCCTCCTAGTTTTGGTTTTATAGGGCGGCAAAACTTAAGGAGGTATATAGATATATAGGTTACCGCGCGTTTGATGGAGGAAGAAAACATGGTGGAGAAACCTCCATGTCTGTTAAATAAAACGTAAGTACATGTTTTAGAAAACAAAACAAATGAGAGCATGTGAAATCCACATTCACGCTTTGGGAAAGTGTTGTTGCCTCTTCCTTGCTCCAAAAACTCAGAATGAAGAGAAGAAAATGTGCCCAGAGTTGAAACGTATACAGGTTGTAACGTTACCTCTTCACATATTAAATGATTATGTTGAAAATTGCCTAGACTTTACTCGAGAAAATAACTGGTAAACAAATCACCATTACAATTCTCCTAGAAAAATAATTGCTCCTTGATCCCTCTTTAATGCAAAAGTTCATTCCGTATTATTGTTTCGCTGAATGAATTAATGCAATTGCTATGGAAACAAGAAAAGCTGAGGCTTGCTTTTCTTGCAATATTACAATTATAATTATCAATTATACAATGCTTCCACGTTTTATTCGCTTTGTGATGGCGGTGTAAGAATCCATCATACAATTTCATCCCATGGGTGTAGTAACAAACGACTATGAGAAATTTTTGAAAAACAGTTTGAAAGCTTGTGACAGGTAGGAATATAACCATATTGTTGACTTCATACGTAGAATACTCAGGTGCGTCAAAGAAGAAAGGCGTCTAATACTGTGATTGGCAATCCATGGCGTGTGGCGATTATGGTAAGCCTTTGACCAGCTGTGAACTTTTATGGGCTGGTGAAAGAGAGGAAAGACGCAAATATTTATATTACTCTACCGGTTAAAAAACACAACTTACGAGTATATTAAGACAAGGAATATACTACCAATTATTGATTAAACTGACGTGAAACCAAAATTTAAATGAATACCTTAATCTCTTAACAAACAAGATATTGTTTTCGAAAATATTTTGTTGATTGTTTTTATATTCAAATAAATTTTGCGGGTTGTCTTCACCAATTTTAATTTCACCAGGGGAATTGCAGATGCATTGCCTGCCTTTTAAAAAGGAGTAGGCTCTTTTCTTGAAGGTCCCTAAGTCGTATCGGTCCGGAAAAATCGCTGGTGGTAATCGATTCCACAAGAAAGTTGTGCGAGGAAGTAAACATCTTCTAAATCGCACAGTGGTGGACCGCCAATCATCCAGATGGTATGAATGGTATCGCCAGTGCGATAGTGAAATTGAGCGGCTGGAATTAGTCCGAACAATTCCTCAGAGCACTCCCCGTGGTACATGCGATAAAATACGCAAAGAGATGCAACATCTCTACGCAGTGCCAGTGAGTCAAGCCGATCGGACAGAACTCGGTCGTCGACGATTCGAGCTGCTCTGCGCTGGATGCGGTCAAGTGGAAGGAGCTGGCACTGGGAGCCTGCCCAGAGATGGGAACAGTATTCCATGTGGGGCCGAACTTGCGCCTTGTAAAGTTGCAAGCGGTGTGCCGGCATGAAATACTGTCCCGCTCTGCTGAGCACGCCAAGCTTTTTAGAGGCCAATTTGGCCTTCTCTTCCAAGTGACCACGAAACTGCACGTCACTCGATATGTCGACGCCGAGGATTCCGATACTGGCTGAGGCAACAAGGGGAGTGCCTTGAAACTGAGGAGATACGAAAAAGGGGTTATTTTTAGCGGTAAACGCGCAAACTTGTGTCTTCTGAGTATTAAACTGGACTAGATTTAGTCGCCCCCAATCCGAGACTTTGTTCAGCAAAGACTCGAGTTCAGACACAAGTTTGTTCCGGTACTCGGCGACCTTTTCCCGAGAAATATTGGCACGGCCGGTGTATAGAGCATCACCAGTGCTGTCATCCGTATAGCAATGAATGTATAAGAGAAAAGAACTAGCTTGAGAAAATATAGGAAGAACATTTAGCTACTTACATATTAAGCACTTTTAAAGTATTCTTTATTAAGTTTCTTTCAAGTTATTCGTGGATTTCATCGTATATAATTTTATCATATGTGATGGGGCGCTTGTCCTAAAATGTTACAATTGCATAAGCAAACCGAGTTGCATCTCTGCCACCTCCATCGAAATTTTTGATTTAAATTTTAGTGCTGATTTACGAGTACCACATGCTCGGGAGTAAAGTTTTTACTTTACTACCGAGCATAGTACTCGTAATCGTAAGAAAACCTACATTTCTGAGAAATATGGGAAAACATATTTTAAGGGCATGATATATATAATTATAAATATATATACCATGTACCACCGATATAATAAATAAGTGTTCTATGTAATTACTGGTAAATCTTTGAAGATCAGCATAGCGATTTAGACTTTGAATAAATCAGTTGTTATGCATATCGTGTTTGAGATGGACTCCCACACTACATGTGAAGTCCGTCAAAACGCATTGGGGCAGTAAGGCGAAATTAGGTTAGATCTGTGCCCAGTGTGGGACGAAAAAAAACGAAACGTCGAGAATATAAAATAAGTATATAATACGCGATAAAATGCGTAAAATTAGTTTTATTTAAACGCAAAAAACTGTTATTTAGTTTTTATATGTTTAATGTAAATTGTGGTTGTCGTTAGGTTATTTCTGTTTTTTGGGAAAAATACTATCTAACGTATTTCTCCTTTAATTATTAATTGTTTGATTTAATTTTATAATAATGTACCTAAATATAAGTATCCGTATCCAGTTTTCCCTCGCCAGTAATGTTCTATTAAATTCATACTCATAAAAACAGCGTTTTAATGTTATACATAATTATAAAATTCAGTATCACCTACTTAATAAAAATATGCAACAATAAAATTACATAGATGTTAAAAACTATCGAAATCTGTGTAACTAGAGCATGTTGGTCGTTCCACATCTATATTATATAAAATGAATTTTTCGATTTCACTAATCAACGTCGCCGCGAAAATTTCTGTTATATGTTTCATTTCTAATAATTTATTAGATTCTACTATATTTTTTAAGTATGTTTAAAACATAATATGCCAATTCTGATACCTTATTTTAGATGCACATATTTTAATTAATACTATAAACGTACAGAAGCGTAAGTTAATCTCTCCTCCGTGTAATTTACTTGCTAATGGTATGTATTTAGTTTCAATTTACGATATCTCCCGGGAACTAAATACGTTAGTGTATCAAACCAACATACAATCAGTATGTTCCAAATTAAATATGCTAAGTATAAATCATGTCTGTCAATTCAATTAAATAAGAATGATTAATCAGCATAATTATCTGTTATTAGTTATCATTTACACATAATAAATATTAAATGAAAATAAATTTCGCAGATTTTTTCGCGTTTAAGTTACTTATTTTTAAATTCTGGCGCTGCAATATAAAAATAAGTAAATTAAATGCGATTAAATCGGTAAAAATTAGTTTCATTAAATGTTTAGTATTCGTTTAATACCCGTTCATAAACCTCGCACGTGTAACGCTAGGAACCGTAAAAGTCTACAGTTGAACATGGGCCTCTCACTCTATATGGAGAATTTGCCTAAATCGTCATCCTCCGCAGGCGGATTGACGATTGCAGCGTCACGCACATTTGACGCTGCTCCCCGTCTAGGTATTTTAAGCATACGTATTAATAACAGCAAAGAGCTGTGCAAATATTTTAAATTAAAATATCGCACTGAATGTTAACAGTAGCTTAATTACGGCGTAAAATAGCAGCTTAATGCTGTTATTTTTGTATGGTGAGCGTAGAGAACGGTGACCTTTTTACTGAAAACGAGGCATTACATCTGTCTTCAGGGGTGACAACGCATCTGCATTTTGATTCTTCATTACGAGTATTATATTAAAACAAGAAACGGCCGCTGGTGATTAGAGTATATGAAAGGTTATAGTGCAATCCCGAGGCACGAGATACATAGCACTTCCTATACTCCATACATACAACATTTACGAAAAGATTACGTCATCAATTATTTTACCGCAACCAAACGATGGGCCTATAACCTCACTATCACAAGGAGGTACCTCAGTACATGTTTAATTATTATATTATTATAAAAGAAGTATTAGATTTAATAAAAATATAAATTTTATTAAATCTAATACTTCTTTTATTTAATAAAAGTATTAGATTTAATATAAAAGTTTTTAGGTTTAACACCTGGTGAAAGTATTGGAGCTTATTCTTGTCAAGAAAGATCCATCTCGCAGTTTCATTCCATGGGAGTCGTAAAAGTGGGCTTAAGGAATCACCCAAAGAAGATAAAAAATAGACTAAATCAAAGAAACATGAAAGTTTTGACGAGTTAATTGAAAGCGTCCATGCCTATTGTAATCGGACGAACAAACAAATGCTAGAAAATTATTTCAACCGTTTTTTATAGGCATTATAAACCGTATTATTACAAAACGCGGTCAACTGAGATACTAGCTAATGACGGAAAAGGCCACCATTTAAACATTGACCTCTGTATATACAAGTACGCTGGATTGGCTATACCATACAAATTGCTTATGCCGATTTGAAGCGCCCTCATTGTTGGTACCGGGAACTAAAATTGACATAATATGCCAAAGTCTGTTATGTTATTCAAATCGTATATCTGTATTTTGAGCTTTTAAACTAAAAAATGAAAGTATTTTATGTGGTTTGATTGTTTGATTTTATTATTACTAAAAATAATAAGAATTATTTTTATTAATAATGAGAGTGTGCGTAATATGTAAAACACGTTTCTAAAAGGAAAGTGAGATAACATTCCACAAGTAAGTGAATTTACAGCTAATATTAAACAAATTAAAACTATTTGATAATATAGGTACTTAAAAATTTGTTACTAATCTTAATATCGTAATTACCAACATGTTTAGCTTTATAATACTGAGTTTTGATAAATGTAGCAGCCAGGCTAATCAACCCTAAATGGTAATAAATAATGTTACCCTGCTGCTACCATAACGCAGAAGGTGAAGGTCTGAAGAAATCATTTATTTACAAATTACCCCCGGCTACTGAGATACTGCGGGCTGCATATCGATGCGAGATAATTTGACGTATATATTTAACGTTCTAATATAGAAACAAGAAACAGCCGCAAATATTATCAGTGCCGCATCGTCTTCACACGCCGGCTATCTTCATGCATCCGTCGACCATTTTCGAGCCGTTTCTTCAACGCCGTAGCTTCGCTTCTTCTTGCTGTTCCGGAGATGTGTCCCACGCCGCCGCCGCTCGCCGATTACGCGCGCGCGTTTTTTTTTTTTTGCGCCCAATGCAAGGACACCCTCCGGTAGCGGGGGAGGGAGGTGGTGAATGCTCCTGGCATACCACGCAGCCGGCTGCGTGGTTATGTGGGACTCACTTTGAAGAAGTGCCTACCCACTAAACACCACCTTGGGAACGACTTTAGCCCGAAGGCTGTACAGTCGCATCTGAGACGACCTTCCTCGGGGAGAGGAGAGGCGTGGGGCACAACCGTCCGGGGACAGAAGCGCGGATCAACCAACACAGCCGCAAAGTGCGACGGTGCTGGAGAATGTGAGTGGGAATCGCATGTGCGAGAACTGACTGCCAGCGGCGTGGCGGATGGGGACAGGGAGGGCAGGCACTCACCGTCCAACGGCAAGTGGACGCACAACACAACCGCACGGGGGCGGCTGGCGGAGACGGGGATGCTCCCGCCGTCGCCCGAACCCATATTCATGGGAACGGAAACACGGCGACGGCGAGACAGCTAAGCACAACCGCACGGGCACGGCTGTGCTAGCCGAGAGGGAGGGCAATACTCGACCGTCAAGGACGGGAGTGTGGGAGGGCACCCAACCGTACGGGGACGGAAGAGCGGTCAGCCAACGCAACCGCACGAGGGCGGCGGCGCCAGCCGAGGGGGACGGGACGGGACTGACGTTCTATTCTAAGAAACTGTGCCGACCGAGGGAGAAGACCCGTACGGGGACGGGTGCTCGGTCAGCGGCGGACCCCGCAAGCACACGACCGCTCGGGAGCGACGGCGCAAGCGGAATGTCGCGCGCGCGTCGGTCTGCATCACTTTTATAGCCCCGTCCAGCAACGCAGCTACGAGAAGCTATCTACGAGTCTTACGCCGGCAAATGGAGCGCGACATATAATAGTTGTACATAATATTTTATTGATTAATCTTCATTGGTCAAAATGTATAAATTCTAATTGGCTAAGTAAATAAAAGATATTACTATTGGTTAACTAAGGATGTAGCCGGGCATATAAATATAGGCAGGGTTCACTAAATAAACACCTTCATTCGTCTGCACATAGTAAGGCATATCAAGAAAAATAGTTTCATTCCTCCGCTCCTAGACCACTCGGAGTCTGTTAATAGTGGACCCATTCACCACTATTACATTGGTAACCCCGACGTGATATGAACACGCGCGCAACCAAGAACCTTCGGAAACTACAACTTCAAATCCTCGTCATCCTTCTCAAGTACCCCATTCATTCGCTTCCGAGCAAATATTCAGTCTTCACATCCTGCAAGCCATCTAGCTTTACAAAGGTTCATCGCAGCACTGGAATAATAATGCTTCCTGTTTCTTCAAGCTACTCTCTGCGCTACTGTGTTCGGCACGGCTCTGAGCCTTACTGCTCGTCTCTGCTTCACGGCACTCTCGTAGATTACTTGCCTTCTCGACTCACCGCAGACTACAAGGCAAATACCCTGGTACTTGCACATTCGTCGACATCTAGACTGCACTATCGACCTCCGGTCTGAGCAGGGGGGTGATGTGGCAGCGCTGTCGTCGCGCCACAAGCGAAAATACATCGAAACCTAAATCGCGCTATCAAAGTTCCGAAGCAAAAACAGTATATATAGAATAGCTCCGAACTACCACTCGGAGCGTTGGCCGCTCCCCGGGCAGAACACCTTGCCCGGCGGGAGATCTCCCCTTTTCCTTCCACCCGCCACAGTGGTGACCCCGACGTGATATGAACACGCGCGCAACCAAGAACCTTCGGAAACTACAACTTCAAATCCTCGTCATCCTTCTCAAGTACCCCATTCATTCGCTTCCGAGCAAATATTCAGTCTTCACATCCTGCAAGCCATCTAGCTTTACAAAGGTACATCGCAGCACTGGAATAATAATGCTTCCTTTTCCTTCAAGCTACTCTCTGCGCTACAGTGTTCGGCACGGCTCTGAGCCTTACTGCTCGCCTCTGCTTCACGGCACTCTCGTAGATTACTTGCCTTCTCGACTCACCGCAGACTACAAGGCAAATACCCTGGTACTTGCACATTCGTTGACATCTAGACTGCATTATCGACCTCCGGTCTGAGCAGGGGGGTGATGTGACAGCGCTGTCGTCGCGCCACAAGCGAAAATACATCGAAACCTAAATCGCGCTATCAAAGTTCCGAAGCAAAAACAGTATATATAGAATAGCTCCGAACTACCACTCGGAGCGTTGGCCGCTCCCCGGGCAGAACACCTTGCCCGGCGGGAGATCTCCCCTTTTCGTTCCATTCGCCACAATAAATAATAAAATTCAATAGGGTTGTCGAGTTCCTTGTATATAATACATATCGATGTTCTTTTCTACCCATATCTATTAACAACCATAGTCGCCGACAACAAATAATTATCAAATGTTTAATAATTAACAGGTTTCCAACTGAACCTAGACTAAAATTATGGCTAAAAAGCACAAAAATTGTGAATTGGCGTCCGAAACAAAATGATTATCATTTTTCTAAACTCTTCACATACGACTGTTTTATTGGACATGAGAAACGCACCACTTTGAAAAAGTGCAGTATACCCACAATATTTTCTGGTAGAACCAGTACCAGTAAGTATAAAAGTATAAGATTATTATTTGGAATGTTTTTTCTTCTCTCTGCTTATTTTTCCCCAGACTCAAGGGCCATAGCCAAGTGTAGAAAAGTCGCCTGATGATGACTTTGTGTTATGAATTTATATTGGGACTGCAAAATTATTATTGTCCTTAGTGAGTTTGTGGAGCTTAGGTGAGAAATAGCTCCTCCCTGAACGGGTTCCCGCCTTATCGTTGCCGGGGAGGTGGGGGATAGGGGAGGGATAGTAGCCATGGCTTGATAGTAGTCCTCACTCTATATCGCCGCAGCCGAGGTGGAGTCGTAAGGGAAGAGAATTGTTGGTAGGGCGATGCGCCACTCGACTATCCTTCGCGACTTTGGCGGTGCTGTACCAATTGGTGCTTCCGAGTGCTCGTTTTTTCCTGGCTGCAAGGCCTCCACATATCGGGCTCGGGAAGTCCGTTGTGCAGGTGGAGTAAGAGGCCGCAAAGGGCAGTGCGCCTTCTGTTCCTGGTGTGCCTTATTTGAGAAGGAAAAGGGGTAGGAGAAGTCAAACTAAGGAGGGGTCCTCGCTGATGGGGTCAAGGATGTGTTTGAAAGCGTTTACGTGGCCCTGCCAATGTGTGGCGAAGGTGGAACACCATGGGGTTTTAGCGGGTGCGAGTCCGACATAATTCGTTCTTGCCCCCGTGAAGCCGGTATGCGTAGGCATTTCCTCATTTGAAACCCGGAACAAAATCCGTTCTGTAGTTACGAATAAAAACGTAGATAGACCAACGCAGCGTCGATCTTGGTTTTATTTGAGGTATAAAGCTTGCGTCTAAGGCCTAGGTATTAATTGATACATTTATTTATTGCATGGCATTATATTAATATGACACATAAATAGAATGGACGTTACGGGTAGGCCTGAGTATAGATTTTTTATCGATATATTTTGTCACACTGTCTTATCTCTATTATTAGCTCCGTGGACGTTCACTTCTGCTATCAGCGCCAAAATGACGACAGTGAAATCGCCTCATTATGTCACGGTGTATATAGCCAGTCCATATATAGAGGTCAGTACATTTAAATCACGCCACAGCTCCTAAATTCTTAAGCAAACAATCGTTTTTGGGCCCACTAGAAATTTTAACGTAACTTAATTTTATTACACATAAAAAAATATCAATTTATTATAGTAAACGGCCTAAAGATTTTATGAAAATCTAACCGGAATCATGAAATCAAAAAAAAAAAGAGTTGTTCTGATATTCGTGTTCTGACTAATGTAATATGAAAAAAAAATGCGTGTTACGAATATATTATCTATGGTAACGAAGAACAAACTACTAATAGGATTTTATATCAATATTAAAGAACTTATAAATGCTAAATGTACCTACAACTTTATTTAATTCTATTAATTATTGAGCAGTGCACTATTTTAACTTACAATGCCGGTAGAAACTGCTAGACAATCGCTTTTAGTTTATTTTTAGGTTATTGTGATATTCATATTTTAATTTTTATATTCTCAGTATTGCCGATAGATGCGTTAAATCTAATACTACTTTTGTAATCTATAGGTTATAAGGAATAAATCGACAGGTATTTCATTAAGTTACGCCACAATTTGTGGTGGGCACATTCTCCATACAAAAATAAATTGTCTTCTTTGGAGAAAACATCGCTCCGTGGATCCAGTGTCGCTTTTACCTCCGACCTCCGATCTGACATAATATGACACAAGGTGGGACTAGCGTGTGTTTGCCAGTGTGTTTGTGGCACTATTTGTAGTACTTTCTTCGAAACTCCAATAATTGTTCAATCGTCGTATCCAAAATGCCATCATTAGAATGAGTACTTATACTACTGTCTACAGTTAGTGTTTTTATTAAATAAAATTAGTGTTACTGCCGCCCTTAAACAACTGCAACACCAGAGTAACTGCAGATGCTTTGCCGGGAAATTAAAAATGATTAGGCTCTTTTCTTGAAGTTCCTAAATTCACATCGGTCTGGAAAAATTGCTGGGGGTAGCCGATTCGACAAAAAAGTAGTGCGAGGAATAAAAATTCTGGTAACTTACAGATTTTATCGCATTTAATCAATTTATTTTATATTCTTGGCGTTTCAAGTGCTTCGAAGCACCCATGGTCACAGTGGAACAGATGTGTTCGACATCCCAATGTCATAGTTAACCTCGGATACCTTCAGTTTAAAATATTTTTTCCTATCTCTATAGAAAGAACTTGTTTTTCTTTACTGCTGGATATGGGCCTCTTCTGCTGCAGGGAGGACTTGTCTTAATTGTCACTCTTGGCATGCAGATTGCCGATACCACAATACCAGATCTCTCGCACCTTGAACGCTGCTGCCCTTTGTGGGTCTGGATATTTTACGTCAGGTATAAAGATTATAGTATAACGCCATCTATCGAAACCATAAACTTTTTATAGAATTTCCAATAGTCGTCTCTTACGATGAAATTGGGAATTAAGATTTTTTACGCCGTCTGTCGCCACACGTGTACTACAGTTAATAAGACGTTATTATTTGTAGTTATCTATAATAATGTCCTAAATTATTATAGGTAAGGACAGGATTATAGTGCCGAAGTGCCACTCTCATACTCCGATGGGACGGTAATCTGACACGACCGGTGAGAGATCATTCATCATTATCAACGGCTTTACGTGCATTCTCAGGCAAGTAATCATAATACGCACGTAAAGGTAAAGCCATGCTGTAGCCATATTATGGTTGTAGCACAAATATGTCGGCTCAACCTGGGAAAAACCACGTTCTCACTTCTGTGTACCAGCGTAAAATAGCAGCTCAATGCCGCTGTGTTTCGTATGGTGAAGTGTAAAGAACCGGAGACCCATTTCATTGGAAACGATACATTCCATCTTAGTACTCAGGGGTGACATCGCATCTGCATTTTGATTCTTAATCGAGGATAGATATAAATGTCAATGAGCCACAGGATCCACTTACCATCACGTGGACTGTGTGCTCGTTTGTCACCCTGATCCTATAACAAAATCTGCCATCGCGTTTACGTCGACTAGACCAACGAGGCAGTCAAACCACGATCTCTATTTACTTTTTTTTCTTAATTTATTTTTATGTTACTAGAAGTAAACGTTATTTGTTTGTCATTCACATCTAAAGAAGTGTGAAGTTTTCTATTAAGAGACATGTGTTTTCTTCAGATTTTCAATTAAGTTATAAATCCTAGTTTTCTTAAGTAGTTTAAATTCTTGTACTCTCAGGCCAAAAAGCACGTTTTGCGTAAGCGTACACTCTTTTCTCTCTTTCTACTATATAACAACCCGTAACTCCACTGCTGGGCGCACACATACGCACAATTTATTAGCTTTGATTATATATATAATCAAAGGTTGTTGGTTACAAATGATTTTAGATGCACGTGTTGTGTACTTGAGTGTGACTCTCGACTTGAAGCAACAGCTTGAAACTAATATTTCCATTCAAATCAGAGATTTGCCTATCAGATAGTTCAAAACAGATGGAAAATGTTTCTATGACATCAATGAATTTATTAATTTATAGTTTCATAATTGTTCGGGTATTCGACGAATGTTCAATAATAATTTAAAATTTGTGTTAAAACAGTTAAGTGAAAAATATATGATTAAAATATGTTAAATGTAAATGTTATTATGTTATAGTATGTTATGTTAATGAGTTCGCGTCGGTCGGGGTTAAGGTGAATACTTGAACTAACACAATTTTTGTAATTATCTAAGTATATGGATTGCTTTACGTAAAATGTAAGCGCCAGCAGAAAACGTTAGTATTTGCTTACGGACTTATAATAGTTACTTATTTGTTACGCTAATTTGACATTATGATATAATCATTAGTTCACATGTGCAAACTACTATATTTATCTTCATTTTATTTACTTGAAATCACAATGGACTATTATGTTATGTTATGTACTATCTGAGCACGTCTTAAAATGCTTAATTATATTTGTCACAATTTTAGTTTTTAATTGTAATTGTGACAAATATATTTAAGCATTTTGTAATGTATGTCGTACTTTTGCCGACGAAATAACTGACCATTTAAGTTATTTAACAACTTGTCACCTACCATAATTACTGCAAATTAATTTCATTTCAAATTTCACACGTTTTTCTTTTTCAATCAATATTATTTAAGGATAGGTCGAAAATTTAAAACAATAATAAAGCGTCGATGCTATCACGGCTGTGACGTTATTGTTTTATGTAATAGAAAAATTTATGGTAAACGGATATTGCGATACAAAATCCCGACAGCAGGAACAAATAAAATATTTTTCGCAATTGAAATATTTTGACATTTTAATGGGTCCTGCGCATTATTTAATGTTTTATATTATGGAGTAGAAACTTATTAATAACTTGATTATAAAAAAATTTACTCAGTTTGCTATCAATATTTCTGACTGGAATTTAATAAGGGGTCGCTGTGAATGTATGTATGTATAACAAACAGAGGGAATAAACTAGGAGATACCTAAAAAAAAACTGCAGTTGTCAACCCGCCTGCTAAGCATGGTAACTATGGAAATGAACTACGAGGCAATGTATGGGCGAGGACTATATTCAACAGTGGACTTATATATGGATGGGCTGTTACGGTAAATGTATTGTAATTATTTGCTTGTTAATATCCAGACTTATTGCGTTCTAACATATTTTTTTTAGTTTGTAATTTTGTAAGCACATCTTAAAATGCTTAAGATGCTTAAGCATAAATATATATTTACTTTATATACTAAAAACAAGTAATATGAATTAATAAAATACATACATATCACTCGATTAAAAGTCATGAGTATTGTGCACTCGAGTAATTGTGCCGTTGGCATGCACGTCTCTGCAGCCGGAAATAGCAAGCTACATCAAAGGTGCGTAAGTTGAATTTACTGACCTTCTGACATTTCAGTGCAAGGCTTCAATAGACGTACTGATATAACAAAACAATATTAAAGTGTACTTATCACAATTTATTTGATAATACTATAAAAGCATGGCTTTGTGGGAACTAGAAATGTATTAACACATTCACTGTCCGGTTTCTGACACAATAGTAAGACAATAGCAATGTACCTTATGTGGCTCATGGGACAGGGAATGGGTTACAAATACGTTACGAAATTTTTCTTCGCGCTTCTGAGCATGTAATATTCTTTAATACTTTGAAATCATTCATAGGTATATTTTTGTTATGTGCTGATCCTTGCTACCTTGCCAGAAGGATGGACGATCACAGCGCCAGACGTCACGCATCTTGGATGCTGCTGCCCGTCTGAGTATTTTAAATCGATGTAAACGAGATGGTAATCACAGTTTGTTCTGGTAATAAACACATCAACATGGTGTAGGAATATTTTAACAACACTTGAATTCCAAAGAGTACGTCAATATTTTCTTAAGACATGTATATATCCATGATAACTTTATTTAATAATGTACCATTTCTTTATATAAACATTGACTTCAAACGACATTTCAGATTTCATGCAGAGAAGAAAAAAGTGTGAAAACTGTACATAATGAAAATTTAATTTTTATATGAATAAATAAAATAAAAACCTTTTAAGGGCGGCTATTAATTAAGAGTTAATAATCAGTAAAAGCACCATAACATTCATAACGCATTTTAATTAGTTGGGCATACTCAGAATGAGGTTGTCAATATCCTGTTGAGGAATATTTTCCTAGATCCTACATATGCATAAAAGTTGTTCTTCTGTAACCAGATTCTCAGGAAAATCCCTCAGAGCTCTTCTTTCTTTGGACCATATTCCAAGCATGCTCAATGGGATTTAAATCTGGGGATCAGGCTGTTACCAACCCGGTAGTATGTGAACGGGCATTGTCGTGTATAAGCAGGAAATTTTGACCCATATGTTTCGACGTGGTAAAATTATTGGTTCTAGCACCTCATTGCGGTATTTTTCAGCTACCATAGCGCCCTGTATCTAAACGAGGTTCGTTCTTCCCCCAAAACAAATTTGCAGTCGCGCTTCTTTATACACAGAAACAAAAACGCAACATTAAAAGGTTGCAGCTTTTTCATTACCTGTCTGTAATAAAAATATGCGAACATTTTTTTCCAAATGTCATTCTGACCTTCTTGCGGTGTATTCTCCTCAATAACCGATAGATTCTTCAATTACACACGTGCATTCAGTGATAAAAATAGGTTAAAATCTAAACCTATATGTGTGTTGCAGTTTAACGAATGGGTCCTAGCGCAGCGATTAATATTGCTCAGGGAGTAAACGCTAATTTTCTGTTATTACCCTCGAGATGATGAAACGACTATGTGCACAATAGGATAATAAGTGTGTATGAAAGATATGTTCATTTAGCCCAACGAATTGCGTCTTGGGTTCATCATCATCATTTGTTAGCTGAAACCAGAACGAAGTATTTGGGAATACTTTGTTATTACTTTAAGAGACTCAGGTTTAGACTTTATTAACAGATAAGGCTTTGACATATGACTGATGAAGTGAGTACTTACCCAGACGTTCTCCTAGATTGAAAAATAACCAAGTAAATTACATGTTACAGCAAAAATATTTTGTATTGGTAATTAGCTACTTTTTTTTTCTTTAATGTAAATTCTTATATTTCTTTACTTCACACTGTGCAATAATAAATAAAAAAATAACTAAAATAAGTAAAAAGTTAAACGTGTAGTAGCGTTGTAAGAAAATCCACTACCCCATATCGTCCCATGGGTGTCGTAAGAGGCGAAAGAGGGAAACTGAAACTGGAGAAGGCAGCATCTTCCTGATAATAACTCAAAATTGTAAATAAAACTGCAGTTGCCAATCCAACTGCCAAGCGTGACAACTATGGAAAAATCTCCCTTATGAGGCAATCTATGGGAGAGGCCTATGTTCAGCTGTGGACTTTTATATGCTGTAATGTATATATAGTTTTTCTCTATTGCTAAACACCTGGTAAATCAGTGCGTAAGTTATTGCTGTAACAATAAAATGTCTATTGGTTCTGGCGTTGATCTGACACGGTTTGCTGGATACCGCTGGTTACGGCTATAAAATTAAGCTTCAAAAATAAATTTAAATACTAAGCGGATTTCAGATTAACGTAATTATTTGGACAATGGCTAAAAGGAAAAACATGACTGAACTTAAATTGTTTTGTTTTAAAAGGCGCTTTGAAGTTCAGCACCGTTTATTTTCCTTCTTTAATTTGACTTTTTAATTAGGTGAGATCTTACTTTGAATACTGTAAATCCTCTTATAAGGTTGTTTTAATTTGGGTAATTTTGAATCATTAAGTAGCACTTTGTATTGTTTTTGATCTTTCGATCAAAAACGAATAATTTGCACCGAATTCGATATGATGTTTGATGTTAACTTTATAATTATTAACGACGATTTGCCTGCTTTTCAAATAAACTTATAAAAAAAACATTATTGAGGTTAGAGATATGTTGATTAGGTACTTGTAAAAGAAAAAGCTAAACTTTTATTTAAAAGTGACAGCCGACTTCAAAGAACTAAATGAAAATATATAAGTTCTGTCAAAAAAAAACTTTAGAAAACGTTGCTAACACATATTGTATGGAAGAATTATAGCCGCGACTTCAGCAGCTATCATATGTAAATTATTTTATTCTTTTCATTGTTTTGAAGTCTACTTTTATCTTTATTAAAATTTTAACTTTTTACTTACTTTTTTTAATTAAACCTAAGATAACAATTGGAATGTCGTCAAAATAATAATGAAATCATGCAACTCGGATTTTTAATTATATATAAAAATAATTTTACTAAATCTGATCAAGAAGTTGCTATGGGTTTTGAGAAACATTTTACTGATGTTTTTTGATAACAATAAAATCACTAAATTCTTCTCCAACTGTCACCGAAACATTGCTTAAACCAAAAGTAAAGGCTTGTTCAAATATCTTTAAATTCCATAGAGTATTGACAAAAGATATCGTTAAATATTTTAAAACTATTGATGTTAAGACAACGGCAGACTTATGGGGGATTTTCGTTACAGTTATAGTATACAAAAGCACCTAACAATAGCACTTAGCTGCAAAAATACCACTTTACCACCTACAATACTTTTCTAGCCATTATTTTTAATACAAGCGTCAAATCTGGTGTATTTTCTGATATAATGAAACATAGTAAAGACATATCTTTATTTAAATCTGGTAGTACAAGATCTGGTGGTATGAAGAATTGATGCTCCGGGAAGTCTGCTGTCTGTAAACATGTACAGGATTGCCCCCGTCACTACATTAGATTTGATAGACCACAAATCCTCGCTAAAGAACACCGATTCCTTCCAAAGATGATTCGCGAGGCTATTGAAATCAAAAAACATCCTAATTTCAATAGAGAAGATGGCTGGGTGCTACCATCTGCTTGGGATTCTATAATTAATAAAATTAAATTCCAACCCAAGCATACAACTGCAAGACTTCAAGATACTGTAAGTCCATACTGCGTAGATCGGAACAAAAATTAATAATTTTTAATCTGGAGGTAACCGTGGTTAACTATGACATTGGGACGTTAAATACCTCAGTCCCCCCCGTGACCATGGGTGCTGTAAAGTACTCGAAACGTCGGGAATATAAAATAAGTTAATATACGCGATAAAATCCGTAAAACTAGTTTCACTTCGTCATATTTCAATAATTGCCTTTTTAGTCGGAAAATCAACGAAGTATCATCAGCAAATAATTCTACATCATGTTTATTCCCTACCAAGTAAGGTAAGTCATGAATATAAACTAAGAACAGAAAGGGAACAAGAACTGAGCCCTGAGGAACATCCATAGATACTAACGATCCGGAAGAACTGCATCCATTAATAACAACTATTTGCGTTCTATTATTTACATATGACATAATAAGTTTAAGCGCTATGTTTTTACAGCATAATGATATGGCTTCCTGATTAATGTCTCATGGTGAACACAGTCGAAAGCCTTGGAAAGATCACAAAATATACCCAAAGCATCTTCTGAATTTTTCCATGCACAGAAAATATGTTTGATTAGCTCAACACCGGTATCAGTTGTCGAGCGACCCCTTGTAAATCCAAACTGATTGTTATGGAGTAATTTACTTACATTAAAAAAACTTAACATTTGATCTAGAATAATTTTTTCAAAAATTTTACTTAGCGTTGGCAGTACAGAAATAGGTCTAAAATTAGTGGGGTCCAATGTACCGCCAGATTTGAATAAATGTATAACTTTACTATGTTTCATTAAATCAGGAAACACACCAGATTCGATACTAGCATTGAAAATAATAGCAATTTGGGTTGCGATCGCATCTATTATAGATGTAATAACTTTAATAGAAATCTCCCTAGATCTGCTGATTTTTAATATCAATAGTTTTGAAATATTTTACAATATCACTTGATAATATTCTATGAAATGCAAATTCTTTTTTACAGACATTTACATTTTGTTTGAGTAATGACTCGGCGCCAGCGGGGGTGGAATTGAGTGACTTTGTATTCAAGATCAGAATACTACACTATAGAATAGGACGGAGCATTATCTGCCAACAAAATAGTAAACAGCAGTTCTTCAAAAACATTTTTGTAGAAAATTTTCATTCAGAAATATTTAATAACCGCACGAAGTTCGAGTTTCTCCATTTTGCATACGAATCGAATTCCCGCCAAATGTAAAGTTTGATAAAAAAATATTAGGTATAGTTCTTAATTTAGTTTTTTTTGGCCTTGGTTACTAACACATTTAAGATTCGAAAGAAATAGAACGCAATTCTTTAAGTTTTTGCTGGTCAAAGTATAATTATTTCATTCTAGATATATCGTAATAAAAATTAATACACATTCGTGTGTGTAAATTATATCGGATGAAATTTAGAATATATTCGTATACTGTACTGTATTAGTGTGGCAATAACGGTAACTGCCTCGTATTTGGCAAACCACTTAATGAACCTTATTGTGCTTGACTACATACTTTATCCAACACAGCTTTTGTTGCAAATAAGATAACAACTAACTAAGCTGTTGCGACAGATTATACGTGCCCTAGGTAAATAAAACCTTACGCGATAATAAATAAGGTTCAATATTTTATTTATTGAGACTTACGTTAATTACCAACAGTTTTGTCCATACTTATCGATCTACCACTAAATATACGTACTTCGTACGTATGTCATTTTTTATAAAAGTAAGCGAACGCGCACATATTCCACCTGATGGTAAGTGGAAGCTGTGTCTACAACTATCGTCGGTTGTCGTATACAAATCACAAACAAGTGTGGCGGCGCTGTCATCGCGCCACAAGCGAAATACATCGAAGCCTAAATCGCGCTATCAAAGTTCCGAATTAAAAACAGTATATATACAATAGCTCCGAACTACCACTCGGAGCGTTGACCGCTCCCCGGGCAGAACACCTTGCCCGGCGGGAGATCTCCCCTTTTCTTTCCACCCGCCACAGTGGTGACCCCGACGTGATATGAACACGCAACCAACAACCTTCGGAAACTACAACTTCAAACCTTCGTCATCGTCCTCAAGTACCCCATTCATTCGCTCCCGAGCAGATATTGTCTGCAGTCTTCACATCCCGCAAAAGCCATCTAGCTTTACAAAGGTTCATCACAGCACTGGAATAATGATTCCTGTTCCTTCAAGCTACTCTCTGCGCTACAGTGTTCGGCACGGCTCTGAGCCTTATTGCTCACCTCTGCTTCACAGCACTCTCGCAGATTACTTGCCTTTTTCTCGACTCACCGCAGACTACAAGGCAATTCCCTGGCACTTGCACATTCGTCGACATCTAGACTGCACTATCGACCTCCGGTCTGAGCAGGGGGGTGATGTGGCGGCGCTATCGTCGCTCCACAAGCGAAATACATCGAAGCCTCGGACTAGAGTAGTAGTAGTCCCATCAGACTAGTAAGGGAATGGAGGGTGCACAAGTGCTTGCACACACACTCGTGCACTATATTCCTGAACATCGCAGATGGCTAGTCTCCATTGAGACTGGCCGCCGTGATCAAAATTCGGCCTGGAGTAAACTATTTTACAGGCAAATTGTCTGTGCTATTAGGACACATCCACGGAGATATAATTTTTTGGACAACAACAGGTTTTTAGACTCAGCCGGAGTCGGGTAAAATAAAAACAAAATAATACGTCGTACATAGGAAGTTTACAAATAATCAAAAAATGTTCCGTGTTGTGTTATTTAATCAATGAACATACTTTTTATTGATTTAAATATTAATTTTGTACATCATAAGTATGTAGGTAATGATAAATTATAATTTTATTACCTTTCAAAGGAATTAAAGAAGTAGGCACAGTAGTTTATAATTAAATCACAAAAAAGTTTTTTTTTAAATTGAATAAATTGTTTATATCGTTGTAACATTTAAAACACTATAAAACAGTGTTTTAATTCTTTCAATTCTTTAGTATTCTGGGCCAATATTTGGTCACAGAATAATTAAGTGCTATAAGAAATCTTTTTTTTTATATTCTACTAAGCCAGCGCTTGTCTACGATCCCACCTGTTGGTAAGTGGTGATGTAGCCTAAGGTAGTGAAGCGCACTGACTTAACAAAAGCCTATTCACTCTTGCCTTGAAGACACCCACACTGTAATCGGATGGAAAGACAGATGCTGGCAACTTATTCCACTCCTTTGCTGTACGCATGGTGAACGACGTAGCGAACCGTTTCGTTCGAATGCGTGGTAAGTCAACAACGAAAGGGTGAAGACTGGCCGAACGTCTGGTTGTCCGATTGTGGAAGGGAGAGGGAGGAATTAAATTGTGCAATTCCTGCGCACACTCTCCGAAATGCATCCTGTAGAAAACCGAAAGGCTGGCTACTTAGCGTCTGTGTTCGAGGCTGGTAAGATTGGTTTTAACCAATTGCGGGTCACCAATAAGCCTTTTAGCACGCCTTTCCATTGAATTCAAAGCTGTTAGGTGGCATTTTGCAGCACCAGCCCATATATGGCAGCAATACTCCATGCACGACCGGACTTGTGCTTTATGTAAAGTAATCAGCTGTCCCGGCATGAAGTATCGCCGCGCCTATGCAAGGACTCCCAGCTTCCTTGCAGCTGCTTTGGCCTTGGACTCAATGAAGCGCCCGAAGTTTAGATTTGAGGATATCTCAAACCTGAAGTTAACCTTCGCTCACAATACATTTCTATAAATACTCAACGTTTTCCAAAGTAGTAGCCTGTAAAGAGACAGTAAAAAGCGATGTTTCTTATTGCACATTGTTTTAATAATTGAATTTGTTATAAACAATTACAATTATCATAACTTTTGGCACCATTAAATGCAAGTTGTTAGAACTGACAGCTGCTAACTTGATTTCTTTTTATATAAGAGTGGGCAAACGAGCATGCGGCTCACCTAGTGGTAAGTGACTAACACTGCCCATGAACAACTGCATCACCATGGGAATTGCAGACGCGTTGCCGACCTTTTAAAAAAAGAGTAGGCTCTTTTCTTGTAGGTCTCTTAGTCAATCCCACAAGGAAGGTGTGCACGGAAGAAAACTTCTTGTAAATCGTACAGTGGTGGACCGCTAATCATGTAGATGGTATGGATGGTATCGCGCGTTTTCTCGCGATGTGCGATGGTGAAATTTTGCGACTAATTCCGGTCTGAACAATTCCTCTCAGCACTCCAGGTGGTACGAGAGTACAATAGAAATTCTTAGAAAATCAAAAACTGAACAAACTAGCAAGTTATTAGTTTTATTATATCTTTTCAAAATAGTGTCCATTTACATAAATACATCGCTGCATCCGATGGAACCACTGAGAAAAGCACTTTGCCTACTCGTCCTTGGGGTCTCTTCGACGGCATTTTGAAACGCAGCCACTGCTTCCTCGGCGTCCATAAAACGTTTTTTCTGGAATTTTTCTTTTATTTTCAGAAATAAATAAAAATTGCAAGGTGCGAGGTCGGGGCTATAGGGTGGGTGACCCAGTAATTCCACGTCTGGCGTCGCCAAGTAGTCGATTGTTTGCTTGGCGGTGTGCGACGAGGCGTTGTCGTGGTGAAGGAGGATCCTACTGCGAGGTTGTTTCTCCCGAACTTTTTCCAAGACAAGTGGCAAACAATTGTTAGTGTACCACTCTGCAGTAACTGTTTTTCGATCCCCTAAAGCAATTGTTGCGTAATGACCTGTCCTTCCGAAGAACGAGGCCACCATCTTTTTTCCCACGCTCCGATCTCTCTTGACTTTAGTTGGCAACTCCTCGGAAGGAAACACCCAGACAGCTGGGTGTTTCTTTCCTTCTCTTAGTTTCAGGATCATAACAATAAATCCAGCTTTCGTCACCCGTAAGTATGTCGAACACAGCAATTGAATCATCTCCGTTAAATCTTTGAACCATTTCACGACACCAATCAACACGACGGAGTTTTTGGGCCTCAGTCAAATTATGAGGTATCCACCGGGCACAAAGCTTCCTGGCCGCTCAATGTAAATGGAAGATTTTGTGCACTTGACTCATAACGATGCCTAAGCTTGTCCAAATCTGCTGATAAGTCACTCTTTTATCAGTCTTTATCATACGCCGCACAACACTGATGTTATCTTCAGTCGTCGCCGTAGAAGGCCGTCCTTCACGCAGATCATCGGTTAGATTAGTGCACCCACGTTTAAACTCATTAAACCAGTTGTAAACAGTGGCACGAGATGGAGATTCATCGTGAAAGGCTAATCGAAGTCTATCATAACTTTCTTGTTGACTTAAATGACATCGAAAGTCATAAAAAATCATTGTACAAACATTTTCTCGCGTTAAATTCATGCTGACGTGACACAGATAATTTTCAATTTGCCGCCAAATCGTAAACAAATGACAAATTAATAAAATACATACACGATAATATTGGCAAAGAGTTCAATTTTCAAAATTTGAACTTATTTTTTTATTATATCGTTTACAAGTGGCAAGTTCTAAAAACGTTCAGTGTCGCCCTCGTAGATGCGATAGAACATGCAAAGAGATGCAACATATCTTTGCAGCACCAGTTCGTCAATAATATCCGATCAGAAATAACTAGTTTATCCACGATTCGAACCGCTCTGCGTTGGGTACAATCAAGTGGAAGGATCTAGAACTGGGGTACCGGTAGTGTGCCGGTATGAAATACTGTCCCGCACTACAAAGCAGGCCGAGCTTTTTAGAGGCGAGTTCAGCCTTCCCTTCCAAGTGACCGCGGAACTGAACGTGATTCGATATGTCGACGCCGAGGATTCCGATAATAGCTGACGCAACGAGGGGAGTACCTTAAAATTGAGGAGATACGACAAAGGGGTTCTTTTTAGCAGTAAACGTGCAACCTTGTGTCTTCAGTGGATTGAACTGAACCAGATTTAGGTGCCCCTACTCTGAGAATTTGTTTAACAAAGACTCGTATTCAGGCACAAATTTATTCCGACACTCGACGACGTATTCCCGAGCAATATTACCACGGCCGGTGTATAAGACATCGCCAGTGCTGTTGTCTGCTTATATATTTGAAAACAATTAAAATTTATTGACATTTAATAAATATTTAATTTTGTAGGTTCGTAATTTTCAAATGAGCAGTTGCAAGGGTATGAAACATCTATTCTTTTATCAGACCATATCAGTATGATGCTTGCTAGGCATGGCCTGTTCCATATGAGGATGATTTGCCTTAACCGCCACACTTGGCCAGATGTACCATATATACCGCACCTTTGACGTTGCTTCCCGTCGCTGGTCTGGCTGGTATTTTACATCTAGCAGTCCACCATCTATCGGAGGCCATGAGATTATTCCCACAGTTGCCTCTAACGACACCCACGGAACTAAATTAGGTGATGGATTTTCTTAAACAACCACCAATTGGCCAGGTGATGCAACATTTGGAAGACATATTATATAGCCAGTCAAGTCCAATATTTTTAAGGTAATATACTTATGAATACTACGCCTAATGTATCCATCTATAATTAGTCATCAGAGACCGATAAAGAACGATAGACGATGCACTGCACGCAAAACCATGCTCAATTTCTTAACACTCAAACACATTTTTCTTCTTTCTTTCTTTATCAGCCCTTAAAAGTTCACTGGATGCACTAATATGCACCTAAACCCATTTTGTTGGTTGCAAATGATTTAACATTCATATATGTATTTTTTTATAGAATATGGTTGACATTCGAGCACACAGCCCACCTGATCTTTCCTTGTGGACATCTACATCTTTCCTTGATTAATAGAATCAAAATGCACATGCGTTGTTACCCCTGAGGACTAAGATGGAATGCCCCGTATCCAGTAAAAAGGGTCTCCGTTTGTCTACAATCACCATACGAAACACAGCAGCATTGAACTGCTATTTTACGCTATATACTGCTATTTTACGGTAGGTATTCTGTGAGAGCGTAGACCTTCTCCGGTCAAGCCAACACATTCGTGCCACAACCATATTATAGCTGCAGCATGGCTCTACCACGTATAAAACGTGTACGTGTTGCGTTATGTGTTAAGTTTATGGATTTCACTTGTTTTTGGGTCACTTGACATGTGCGCAGCGTTCCGTCTTTTTCTTTATTGGTTTGAATTTGCTACGCATTAATACCGACATTCTGAATACATTAAATAATCGCGACTAACTTGAAGCAATTTTGTTTTGTTATTTTGTTCTTCTCTCAGGGTTTGTATTTTAAAATTCGTTAATATTTTAAAATGAATTAACATTTTTTTATTTTCGCCGCTGATCATGCGATATAACGATAATATATAAATATATAATTATAAAAAAATAATCTTAATGAATTTGTTCGAGCTTTTGTTTAACGCAATTCTGCACGGAACGCTGAATTCCTTTGGCAATTAATTAAATTTATAAGTCTTAATATGTTCAACATTGAATTTTCTTGATTGAAAAGGGTTACATAATACAGGTCCGCAACCTACAATTTCTACATATAACATGTACATACTAGTGCAATAAGTAAGTAAGTCATAGGTTAGTTAACTCGTTGCATAATTCATAATTTAAAACATTTTTCTATAATGAATTTCAGGTATAAAACTTTTTGTCGGTATATTGTTCCTACCTCATTATTTATACATATTGTGTAGCAGTGGATCCTGTGGATGTCGCAAGAGGAGACATATATGCCGGTATAACCTACTCGTTTTCGCCAGACGTATATTTTGATCGGTGGCGGGCAGCAGCGTCAAAGGTGCGAGACGTCTGGTACTGCGATCGTAAATACGCTTGTCAAGCGTAGCGTTTAAGACAGATCCTCCTTATCATGGAAGAGGCCCATATCCAGCTGATGACGTTTACGGTTTGAAGAAAAATTAATATTAATAATTGTTACTACAAAAATTATTTAATATTCGTAAGTACATCACCATCTAATGAAATCATGGATATACGCACACGTACATATATTTGAAAGCACATTTATAACACAAAAGAAATAGCAAAATAATAACTATTTATTGTATTTCACATTAACTGCAGGCACTTGATAATTTATATAGTATTATTTTATCTCCTACGCTGCCAACACAAAGCGGATTAGACATAATATAGTAAAAACGAATATTTTAACATAGTTAATTTGGTTATGTTTTTAATTCAATACTTTAAGTTTAGGACAGTTTATGCTATTTTCTCGGTATCTATTGATTTAATATTCCTAGTGCGAAACCTAAAATGTATCGGATATAGTTTTCTCTTTTTGAGATTCCATGTGGTTTATAAGATATTAGATGTGCCCCGCGGTTTCACCGGTTTCGCGGTTTTTCTTTAATAGCATCTCGCAATTGATGTTTCAAGGAAGCATAATAATCGCCTGTTACGGTTGTGTTGTGTTCTTTAAAATCCACCAATAAAATTCCTTCGGAATCTAAAAAAATTGTAGCCGTAATCTTTTTCTGAGATTGAGTCACCTTTGCATTTTTGGCCGCGTTGAGCTCGGACGACGCCATTCTATCGATTCTTTTTTTGACAGAGGATCATGATAAAGAACCATGGTTTTATCATCCGTAACAATTGAATCCAAAACTTCTTTCTGTCGGCCTTCACAAAGGGATAAAAACTAAGTACAGCACTTCACTCGTTCTTGTTTTTGAATAGCGGAAAGAAGTTTTGTGACCCACCTAGCACTGACCTTATTCATACCCAAATGTTCATGTAGGATTCTAAGCACTGTTGTTTTTGAAAGTCCCGTTATAACTGCTAATTCTTTAGTCTTTAGCCGTTTGTCTTCCCTTGCTGTCTTCTCCACAAATTTAGTGTTTTCATCCGTAATGGCCTCGAATGTTCGTCCTGGGCGGTGTTCACCATCAATTGATTCTCTTTCCAAACTAAATTGTTTCGCCCATTCTTTTACGGTGGAGTACGAAGGGGAAGAATACATGTACACAGCATACAAACGTTATTTGATTTTCGACGTTGTCTTACCCTCTCTTGTCGAATTTTTTATCACAGCTTGATATTCGATTTTATACATTTCGAAATTTTAATCGACAGTCTGACTTTATTAGGCTATATCACTGTAACTAAATAAAATATTTTTTAAATTTTTTGTGGGTAAGTATCTAAAAGTTCAGTAATTTAATGACATAATAGTTTTGTATCTTTGATTAATCAAATGTGGGTAGGCCAGAAACTTTTGGACCTTACCTAATACGTTCCAGTGCTGGGCACAGGCGTCCTCTCTTTTCTGAGAGCGATTTAGGGCAAGGAAGTGTCCGCCTCGGTGCCCCAATGCGTATTGGCGGACTTCACATGTCTAAGAATTTTTTTTTTATTTCTCAGACATGCAGATTTCCTAACGATGTTTTCCTTCACCGCCGAGCACGTGGTAAATGTAATGACACGTGGACACCTCGCTTACGCGTATACGTTATAACACCTCGCGCACCGCTGTTCACTGCTGGTTTCTGTCGATTCTAATCGGTCGGCTAGTCATATGCATCGTTCCCGCGCCAAGCCGAGTGTTGAATTATTTAAATTTTTCATTATCTCTTAAACTACGCGTCCAAATAACATGCTATAAGGAGCAAATTTTATCTCCATAAAATTGTCTTGATAATGTAGTTACTTTTGATTAGTATACTATGCCTAATAATAATGCTCATAAATCACTTTTTAATTTTCAATAATTTTTTGTCACAAAATCTTTATTGTGGCTTATGTATAAGAGATAGGCATATGGTGTCGCGAATTTTTTTATAGATGGAGTAAAGATCTATACTGTTGTAGAACATTGTAGTCCATATCTATGTATTGTATATCATTACGCCAGCGCACGCGGATAAAGCAGTTAGAGGGCGCTTTTTCTTCTGACTTGCTTAACATAAATAAATATTTAAGGCTAGTTGTGAGGTGTAGCCCAATGATAGATAGCCTTTACTATTTCTCGTGAAACTGGCTATAATATACAAAAATAATTTTTGAAATCGGACAGGTAGTTCCAGATATTAGCGTGCTTAAACAAACAAAAACAACTCTTCCGCTTTATTATATTTATATAAGTTTATAATATTATTATTATAAGATATTTAATATAAAATTTTTAGTTATTTCGATTAAATTTTAATATTAGTTTATTTTATACATACTGGCGACGGTTAGCAGCATCAAATGTGGAAGACGTTCATTTATTCATCATCGCCGTGTACGGGCAGTGTAAGAGAATCATCCCGAGGGTGTCGTATGAGGCGACAGAGGGAAACTAAAATAGAATATGGGCACCACCGTCGTCGCGATAAGAACTAAAAATAACAAAAATCTGCGTTTGCTAATCCATCTAACCAGCGTGGCAACTATGGCAAAAATATATGGTCTAAATAAAGGTCTATATTCAGCAACGGACTTTTAATAGGCTGTATTGAATGAATGAATAAATAAATGCATTCCACCTTAATTCTCAAAGGCTCCTCTTTTTATATAGAAGGTGGATCAAACGAACATGCGACTCACCTAATAGTAAGTGTCAGCCGCCGCCAATAAAGAACTGCAAAACCAGGGGCACACACACACAGGGGAAAACTAATTGCAGGTGTGTTATTTTCCTTTTAAAAAGATGTAGGCTCGTTTCTTTAAGGTCGTCTTGAAGGTTAAAAAACTCCTAGCAAATTGCACAGTGTTGAACCACCAACTATCCACTAGTGTGGATGATACCGTGAGTTTTTTCGCGATGTGCGTTGGTGAAATTTGGTGGCTGGAATTAATCCAAACAATCCTCTGAGCAACTTTTAATTAGTGTGACGTTGATAACAGGTGTCTATGGGCTGCAGTAACCACCTAATAATCGCCTGGATTGTTTGCTTGCTTGCCACTTTAACGCATGGCTTGACAGTATTGATCTTGATAGTACTTAGTACTCTAGCGCCGTTTGTACACAATGGCCGTTTACTGATTTAAATTAAAATAAAAGGATATTTTCGAGAAATATTAAATATTAAAAGTATAGGAATGTTTATATTTTACTATAATTACTGGTCTTATAATTTGGACAGGATATGAAAACAATTATTTTAAGAAGATTAAATGCCGATAACATAATGCGATACTATTTGGATAAATAAAAGATAAAAGCTATTCTACGAGGTTTATTGCACATATTTTGTATTGGATACCAAAACACATTTATGTTAAAGAATATTTATGAACAGTACAATAAAAGCATTCGGAGTACTTGCAGTTCTTTGTAGAATGACTGTTTCTCTTAAAGCCAGCTGTTTCGTAACTTCTTTAAAAGGATATATTTTTGATTGTTACTATTTATCTACACAATAATACTTTCGAATATTATTTTTTGTACATTTGTTTAGGCACTTTATTTTTAGCTGATTACAAAAGAGGAGGTGCTCAATTCAACTGTATGCTTTTTTCTTCGTCAATTGTGAACCGATTATGATATAATTATTCTTTTTATTAAAAAGCTTTTACTTTTCGGGTGCTATAATATATATTTGGCGAAAAAGAGTCATCTTTAAGGGTGGTTCTAGTCTACTCAAAAGCTTTAATTTTTTTTTAGTAAAAAGTAAATGCCTGTTACAAAGAAATAAAATAATTGAAATTATTTCAAAATAATAGCCTCTGAAATCGGAGCTGTAATTCTGCTATAAACTGTGTCTTAACACAGATTATGTACCAATTCTATATTTATGAACTAAAATGGCTTTTATTCACGATATATTTAGAGCCAAAAGAACATCACCAAATCTGAACCCAATAGATGGCACTGTAGTCGAGAAATTACAGTAAATTTACATTGTAAGTTGTTACGAGTAATTAACTATCACAATAAATTTTATACTGCATTGTAAAAAGTCCGAAGTGCAACTCGGAACATCTACTGGAAAATACAGAACAACGTCTGCCAAACAAGCTAGTTGCATTATAAGTCGTTAAATATACCTAAGTGTAAAAAAAAAGTCTTTATCAGCTCTTAGCAGTGTTTAAGGTTAGAGATGTACCTTTCTATTGCTGGAAGAAAGATCGATACATACAGTAATTTAATAAAAACAATAAAATTGGCGCCCAGTGCCGGTCTGAGTATTTTAGCCTATAACATACGGAACGGAATGGGGAACTTAATGGATTTTCCTATACCGCCATCGCATGATGTACATTATTAAACTCTTACCAATAAAGCACTTTGAAACTTCTTTAATATTATTATTGATTAGCAATTCCGAACTATATTTACTTCTTTTCTTGCAACATTTCATTTTGATATCCGCTAGTACTAGATAATTTTCTGGACCGATACGACTTAGATACCTTCAAGAAACGAGCTTACACCTTTTTAAAAAGGCCGGCAACGCACGTACAATTCCCATGGTGTTGCAGAATTGCTATTATGGGAAATGCCAGAAAGATTTCATGGCTTCGGATAGATGGTGGAATACCCATCTTAGTTGTCCTAGAAATAAATAACCAAACCAGTAACGATGCTCAGCGTCAAAGTGCAAGGCGTGGGTACTGAGTTCGCGAATTAGGCTGCCAAGCATGTCAATTATAGCACATCTTCTCTGCAACGAAAAAAGCTTATGTCCTACATTGAAATTTAAGGGCTGATAATGAAGAAAAAAATTACCGTGTAGTGTATTGTAAGAATATCCAATACCCCATATCGTCCCGTGGGTGTCGCAAAAGGCAACAAAGGGAAACAAACCAGGAGATGGCCAGCAGCGTCTTCTTAATAACAACTAAAATATAAAAAAGTTTGCGATTGCCAATCTATGGGGAAGTCTATGTTAGACTTTGATAGACTGTAATGTTAATGGTATGGAAGAACGAAAAGCAAATTATATTATTTAATTATTACAGAAATCAAAAAATTGTACCTCGTCTAACTTTTGTTAAATTACCTTAAAAATGTGAGCCGCGACAGCTGAAGCAAATTAAATTTCATAGTATGCGAGCATTCTTTAGAATCGATATAAAGAATGCTCGCATGTTACCGGAACCACTGAAAATGTTATTTAAATTACTGTTTATTGTATTTTCTTATTATTATGTAACTATCTCTCTGATTGGAGATGCGCAGTGGACTTTTCTCAATTCATCGCGTTTTTAACATTTAAGTGAGATGCCACTAAACTCAGGATAGCATCCACACCATCTGGATGCTTGGCAGTCCACCTTAAGGACCTTCAAGGAACGAGCTTACTTATTATTAAAATGCCTGCAATTCCCCTGGTGTTGCAGTAGTTCATGGGCAGCGATAATCAATCACCTAAAGATGAACCGCATGCTCGTTTGCTTCCTCATCTAGTTCATCTAGTGTCTGTGATGTTGGTGCTGTTAGCCATTTTGGCTTTTACAGCTTCATTGCATTCAGGGCTCGCGGCCTGAACGGTATCTGAGTTATAAAGAAGTGGGAGACTGATGGGGGTAACGATGTTCACTTATAGAAGGTTTTAGTGTACAGTTGAGTAATCAATCTACCCGCCGTCCGAACGGGGGTGGCGGGCCCCGGTCTGACGGCTAAGTCGTATTGTTCGAATTTTTGGACGATAAGAATCGCCCAGACACGCAGGTGTACGGTGTGTACGCGGTGTGGAGGGTGTGCAGCCCATCCGTTGTCCTAACAGTATTTGTTACACTAGATGTGTGTGTAGTGTTTCTGGATCGGCGTCATTTATGTTGTCGGAATCCAGAATCTCTTTTATTAAAACGTTACAGAGTCTCCGGAGACTGGCCGTGTCGTTTTGAGTCGGAGGGTAAGTGACTGCTTTTACTACTAGCGGGTTGAAATGTGTCTCGGCTCTTACAAAATAGCGCTGAAACATTTTCTTGAAATATTTAGATGTTGACAGAAGATCACAATCCCTGTGCAGGTTCGAGTTTCACTGATACCACCGGGCTGGGTATGGTAGGGTGGCTTTGCGAATGAAGCTATTTTGAATGACTTGGAGGTGGTGTAAACTATTTTTGGTCGCGTGGGCAAAGGTTACGCTTGCTTAGTACATGATAGATCTGACATAAGTTTTATAAAGATGGAGCTGCTGTCTTAAGGACAGTTTGCTCTTGCTTTTGACTGGTGGATGGAGGCAGCTAGAAATTAATTTGGCTCGGTTGCATACATTGCGAATGTGTTTAGCGAAGGTCATATCGTGGTCGAAAGTGACTCTTAAGTATTTGGCCTTTTGTTCCCAGGGTATTTGGCGGCCGAATAGAGTGATAGTTCCTAATGATTTTTTCGCATTTAGTTTTCGACGATTGAGAAAGTCCCTTGTAAGTACAATGAGACAATGCCTTGAAAGTATATTGTTATACTTTTCTCAAGATTCACTTCGATTCCTCATAAGCGAAATCATTCGCCTAAGCTATCGGCGGCTGTTAGCAGCATCTTGTTGAGAAATTTTCTTATTGCAATGGACGATGAAGAGTGCCGTGTCACCGATGTAGATAGCAGTATTAACTACTAGGCCATTCGGGATGTCACTCGTGCAGAGTGTGAAGAGGAGTGGGGAGAGAACGGAGCCATGTGGTACTCCAGCCCTAAGAAGGCGCTTTGAAAAGCGAGTTTCCTCTACTCTATAACGAAAATTGTGGTTGACAAGGAAGGCTCTGATGATGTGAGTGAGTATTAGGCACGTTGAGTTTATGCAGTAAGCTGTCGTGCCAGACTTTGTCAATCGCTTTTGCGACATCGAAGAAAAGGGCACCGGTGTTAAGTGTTTGGAAATTACTTGTGTGAGAGAAGGCTTCCAGTATTTCGTTAGGTGATGAATCTGATTTGTGCTCGGGAAGAAGCTTGTTTGCGAAGACGTATTTTTGGAGGCGATTCAATATGATTCGCTCGTAAATTTTCCTTATTCTGAGACTGATGGTTTTGTAGCTGGAGACTAAGTAGCACGGTTTCCCTGGTTTCGGTATTCCTATAACGTCCGCCTTTTTCTAGACATCTGGGAAGGAGCATCTGGAGAGAAGAGAGCTGCAAATGCTTACTAGGAGGCAAACAATAGAGAGTGATTTCAGCACCCTGTTACTCATGTTATCAGGGCCGGGTGCTGATTTCCTTTTGAGAATTTTCACTACTTCTGTGACTTCGTCGACAGCCACAGAATCTAAGGGGGGTGACCCGCAGATGGCGGTGCAGACTTTCGCTCGACCTCCACTTCGACCTCTAGAAAATGAGCGGTATCGTGGTTTCACTAGAATGTACTCCACATTGGCTCTCTAAACTGTCTGCGAGGCATTCAGCCTTTTCAGAAACGTCGAAGGTGAGACTGGGGTTTCCAGGCCTTATGACAGGCGGCATCGGTGAGGATTTCTCTGTTTTAATTTATTATTGTAAATAGCATAAAGATTATATGAAAATCTAAACGGAATCAAGCAATCTGGAAAAAAGAATTGTTTTGATATTTGTGTTCAGGTCATTGGTTCTGATAATGTAATATTAAAAAAATAGATTAGTAGAGATGTGCCAACTCAGAAGAAACTCAACTCGAGTTAACTTGAATTGAAATTCACGTAACTCGAATAGTACTCGAGTTACGCAACTCGAATTGGCGGAACGAAGCTGTGTCAGTTTGTTACAAATTATTTTTATATTTTGTTCTTCCATCCAACACAATTATTATTACTAAACTTAATAGGTAGTTGTATATTTTTAGTTTGCGTATAGATAACCTTCATAAAATAATATCACTCTAACTTTATGACAATTATACTTAATCAGTTTATTGATATTACATAATACGTATATCAATAAATTGCTCGAATTAGTAAGTCGAGTTAATCACTAAATTGTAGACAGACACTGCATTGACCGTAAGATAAAGATGCGACTCGAGTAGAATTTTGTGATTCGAGTAACGCGGGTTAATAATAATTTATCATGTCACTCTAGTTGTACTCGAGTTTTTGAGCTATTTGAATTAACTATTTACAGTCCCTGCATCGATTGAAGTTTATCACTCGAGTTGAGAATAGCGATTACTTTAATCAAAGTATTTTTAAATAGGTACCTTTATTAAAAATGTAATATGTGGCAATATGAAATAAAAACAAATATTTATTATTTATTTATTTGTAGTATTTCCATGTTTTTTTTTCATATCTGTAGTATTTCAAAATCTATAAACTGCTTTTTACATATATTACAAATCGCTTCCATCTCGATTTTTTTTAAATAATGCCACACTGACGATTTTTGTTTTGTTGCTTCATTGTTATCACTCATACTTTAAACAAACAAGTATATTTAAATCACCTTTTATGTTATGCACTACTTATACGAAGTAACAAAAAATAAACAATGATAGCACAATCACGATATTATAAATCAAACTAAGTTTATATTTGTTTACAACATGCCAGATGCAAGTTTGAATTTGGATGTAACCAGTGACGTCACCCGCGGCGCCTTATACTATGTGAATTAGTTGATTAGATGATAGAATTAGTGAATTAGTGAACTGACATCTATCTAGCGCTCTCCGAATCCACACGGTGCGTCGAGTTGACTCGGTAACTTGAGTGCAAGCGGACTCGAGTAAAACTTATTTTCACTCGAGTACCAAGTTACACAGAGTTGCATCACTACTGTAAGAACAGTCTGTGGTTAATGGTTATTATACTTTAAAATAATTTTTGTAAGCAAACTAGCAAAATTTGTTAATAGCAAAAAGTTTATACTTGTCTGTTTACAAGACAATAAAATAAATATCGTCTCATCGATGCACAAGTGTCTATTTTTCTATCTATTCTATTTTTTGTGGTCGCACTGTAAAATTGCTAATGATATTCGAAATTGGAAAATGAAAACTAATGAGTTTAGTAAATTAATATAAGAGTATATATCACAGAACACAATTACTAAGGTATGTATGTAATACAAGAGTTTACTTTTACACCTAGAATTTTGGAAAATCTAAATAAGATCTATAATTTATGATGAATTACTTAAAAAAATGACAAACACAGGTCTTAGAACCTTATTAGTATGTTAAAAGTGACAAAGTATTAAAGTTTTATGTTATTAGTAAAATCTAAATTAAATTATAGATAGAATAAATACATAAATGAAGTTTTTGTGTATGTTATAATAAAATTAGAATCTATGGGTCGAGGGATTTAAGGAAGCTTCTCTATTTGATGTAGCTTCATCGGCTTTGAAGAGCGATTAATTTAACTGCATTTAGAGATAAATACCTTATGTTTGTATTCAGCAAGTTGCTCCATAAACTTGACGATACCAAATGGCATCAAACATGGATCCTGAATTTATGCCAGCCATAGTAGATAGACAGTATAGATAGTACATGTATTTATGTGTAAATAAGTAGTTATTACTTGTACTATAAGCAAATATACAGTTTGAATAAGTATTGTAACTAAGTTAAGCCATTTTTACTTGTGTAATGGTTATATCCTTGATGATCAGATGCTTCTATTATCCTTAGACTGATGTGTTGTTAACTCTGCAGAAAGGAATATTATTTTGTCATTTACTATCAGATAATTAATATAAAAATAATATCCTTTTCCCCTACATGTAACTAGTGAAAATAAGAAATAAGACAACTTTTATATAGTCAAATATTGTTGATGTAAGTCCATAATTACTACTGTGTATGTAACTATTTGATCATATGAAGCTGACTAATGGTGTATATTTTAAAATAATTGCTTATTTATTTAACATACAGGCAGAGACAACAAAATACTTACAGAAATATGGAAATGTTGTTTATTGAAATTGAAGTATATATACAGGGTATTTTTGAAACGCTCCCGAAAACGAAGACAGATGATAGTACTAAGGATACCTATGATGATGGGTCACAAAAATTCGATCGAGGAAAAAAAATCATCTTTTCACAACGTTTTATTAACTTTTTCACGCTCCATCATGTTATTACAGTTATTTGAAACGCTCTTTCACAAAAAAATCATGAAAATACTGAAAAATAAAACCAGCAGTGGAATTACTGAATTACAATCAGCTGACTAGGGTCAATGTACGCGCGAACGCCGAATTCGCGCGGCCCGCAACAACGATGGTACCACAATACCTAATAATTTGCAACACTTGTCTAAATACCTAACTTATCTACTTAACCTACTAATTTGCCACTGTGCTTGTCTCCACGTAGCCACTTTAATTCGAATTAACAGGTTAAATAAACCAAATAACTGGTTCGATTCCCGCTAATGAAAAATACTTAAATAAAATGTTTACAAGGTTAGAGTCATGCTTTGTTATCCATTGTGTAGGTATTTTTATTATTCTGATTACGTGGTAAAGCCATGCTGCAGCTATATTAGTAGTATAGTTGTAGCACGAATGGGTCGGCTCGACCGGGAAGGACCACGCTCTCAGAATACCACCGTAAAATAGCAGCTTAACACTGCTGTGTTTCGTATGGTGAGTGTAGAGAACCGGAGACCCTTTTACTGGAAAAGAGGCATTCCATCTTAGTCCTCACGGGTGACAACGCATCTGCATTTTGAGTCTTTATTGAGGATAGATGTAGATGTCTATGGGTCACAGCAACCACTTACCATCAGGTGGACTGTGTGCTCGTTTGTCACCCTATACTATAAAAAAAAATTATAGTCCAGAATAAGTTAGTATTCAGTTATGTACCTATTCAGATCAGTTCAGTACTAAGTTATTTAAAAAAAATTAGGTATGAAACAGCTTACCGATCCTCCGTGACCTTATGAGATTCTTCAAGGCACATTAACATGTTGCCGTATTCACGAGCACTATAAACGTACCTACGCGTTAGACATTATTAAAACCAAACAAAAAACACAAAACGTAACAACAAGAACAACATCATTAATTAATAAATAACAAGTAATAACGATAATAATTTAATAAACAAAACAATTCAACTATCGCTCGTGATAGTCAACATGGCACTGTCTCAAAAACTAAAATTATTGTAATGTCCTTGAAGCATGTGTAAATTCCACAGCGCGAGGCGACACGAAGCAGCGTGTGTGTGAAAGGGAAGGGTAGAGTGAGTAAGTAGTATAACCTAATGCATTGTTTCGTACCGATCTAGGAAAGAGTTCGGCGCCCGCGAGGATATTGACCCTATTGTCAGCTGATTTTCTTTTAAAGTTTCACTGCTGGTTTTATTTTCAGTATTTTCATGATTTTTTGTGTGAAATATCGTTTCAAATAACTGTAATAACATGATGGAGCGTGAATAAAGTTAATAAAACGTTGTGAAAAGATGATTTTTTTTTCCTCGGGATCGAATTTCTTTGTGACCCATCATCATAGGTATCCTTAGTACTATCATCTGTCTTCGTTTTCGGGAGCGTTTCAAAAATACCCTGTATATATAGTCTTATCTCATATCTCTTATCATTGAAAATGTCCTTCTGATTCCTAACAATATCATACGTGGACGTGTTTTTCTTTTTTGATTTATAGTGTTAGAAATCTAAATCAATACAAACATAAACATAGACCCTACACGCTATTTAGAAATATAAAAAAAAATGTATTGATAAGAATTATTATTTAGTATAGACACTACAATATTCATTAAGCTTTTTTCAGGTGGATTGCTTAGAATAAATGTGTAGGTCTTGTAGGCTGAAATCTTGCATAGCTGCTCGTATTCAGAGACAAAAAAGTATATGGATATTGAATACAACAGTCTTATATCATATCTCATAACATTGAAAATATCCTTCTCATTCCTACCAATATCATAAATGGCCATGTTACTGTCAAGTTATTTTGAAAAAAATATGTTACACAATTAACAAACACAACAAATTAGAAATAGATTAGTAGCGATCACCTCATTCCCAGGGGTTATTATCATCCATAAATTCCTTAATATTATAATAACCCTTTTTATACAAACTTTGTTAAATAAAGTTTTTGAACTTTGAGCAAGTCAAATTTTGCATATTTTCTGGGATTTTGTTGTAAAAGCGTATACATCGCCACAAGAATGAATAACTGACTCGATGGAGTCGACTAATTTTATAAAATTCGTTTTAGTGCCATTTAAATGTAAATTATTAACATTGAACCAATTTACTAATTTAGATATAGCATTATTTACTTCGTCATATTTTAGTAATTGTCGTCTTAATTTGAAAATTAAAGAAGTGTCATCAGCAAATAATACTGAAACTTTATTTTTAGGTTAACAATTAGAAATAAACAAGGGTTTTTGAAAATTCAACCTTTAAGGGGGTGAAAAAGGGGTTGAAAGTTTGTATGGGGAAACAATATTAGTTAAACTATTTTATTCGAAATTTCACAGGAGTACTCCTATCAATAAATGAGTAAACAAGTGTTTCATGCTCTTTTAGAATTCAACCCCTAAAAGGTGGAAAAGGGGTGACAAATTCAGAAAATCAACATGGGTATCGTTTTTATGGCTTATCGGGTCGCTGATTACGAAAACAACAACTATTTCAAAATCCAACGTAGCAGACGGGAAATACCTACCATCATCCCCTGTGGGGGTGCGATGTGGTTGAAATGTCAATATGGGTGTCGTTTTATGGTTTTTTGGGACGTTAATTACGAAAATGGCATCGATTATGGTTTCAAACCAACATGGATCTAAGGATGGATGTATGTATGTTTGTATGTAAAAATCATCATGGGTTGGGTGACTTGGGTGTCATTTTTAAGTTTTTTGGGTCGTAAATAACGTAAATGATATTGATAAATATTTTAAACTTAATTTATTAGAATAGAATAGAATATACTTTTATTGCACAAAAACATAAAACAAAATAGACAAGAAGATTTGTACAAAAAATTCGCACTTAATTACACCTGAACAAAAAAATACTAATTTAAAAATTAAAAAACAATGAAAATAAACAACCAAACCAAATATATTTTTTTACAAATTAATAAAATGGCGAAGAGAAATACGTAGGAATAGGTAAGTTCCAATTCCTACCAATAAATGGCGTTGGTATCGTTTTAGAACGCGGTAACGTTGTGTTTTTTCGAACTAATATAAAGTGAATGGTCAATGAGCACTTCAACCTGTACCACATACGGTACCTATCCACTGTTAACGGATATTTGACTAGACTTCGCCTTTGTTTGCTTGCTTACGGTTTAAGATTTGCTTCGTGTTTCGGATTGGTTGCTTGATTTTGTCTTTCTTACAACCACTGTTCAAACTTGGAATTCAATTTGCTTTGTGATTAGGTACTGTTGATAGAAGTATTTTTTCTCACTGAAAAAATGACTACAGAAACTCTTAATATTAAAGGAAAAATGGAAGAACATACCGTCGTCCCCATTATAGGTGATGGCGCCTGTTTGTTTCGTGCTCTTTCATTTTTAATGTACGGAACCCAAGAAAATGCGATGGTGGTGCGTTCACAAATTGTTAGATTTGTGGTAAATGATTGGCCTGATTTTTCAGTTATCACCCACGACAGAAATGGCGATAATTATTCAACAGCAAATGAATATTCAGCCGATATGCTAAAAAATGAAACTAACGTTGGACTTTGTGAATTGGTAGCTGCAGGATTAATATTTCCGTTTCGGTTTGAAGAATATCGAAATGGTCTGCTATACACAGAGTCCGGAACAGATATCTGTCCAGTAAGGCGATTACGATTTAGCCAAGATTTATCTAATGGACATTTTGACGCTTATCTGCCTATTGTTGCGAAGAAAATTACACAGCGTTGCATGGAGCTACCTGTCGAAGAGCGTGATACTTTTTCAGAGCTTGGCCATTTTACTGTTACATCTTTTGTAAACAATGAAATATCATCTCCAACCAGCGAAACAGATCAATTTGATTCGTCGACATTAAAATATTAAAAAAAGAAAAATAAAAGAAGGTCGAGATTTACTAATTACTCAAGAAGAAGTCAATTAAAAAGTGCACAAGAAAGATATAGACAGAACAAGCCAGGTTCAAATGGTAAAGCTGTGTCTGCTTATCAGAAAAAAAATCCCGATGTACACTAGCAAGCTGTTGCAAATTACCAAACTGCGAATCCACAAGTGCATAGAGCAATTCAGTCACGGTATGAGGAAAACATTACACTGCGTTTATGGAAAAACAAGGTCCATTCCGCTATGGAGTATGACCCTGATATTGCTTATAGAACTAACAGCAGTGTAGCCTTGGGTTTTATGACATACAAGTGTCAGTGGTGCAGTGCGCTGAAATGGAAGGATGAGACACCTGCTATGTGTTGCAGCGCTGGAAAAGTGCAACTTAATCGGTTGAAACAACTGCCTGAACCACTCTTTAGTTTGATTAATGATCTACACACAGATCATGACCATTTTATGGGTAATATTCGTAAATATAATGCCTGTTTCCAGATGACTTCCTTTGGTGGTAAACAGGTAACAGCAGATGGTTTTTCACCGACTCTTAAAGTACAAGGCCAGGTCTACCATTTAATTGGAAGTATATTACCAGAAGCCGAACATGACGCTCAGTACCTTCAAATATGTAGGTAAAGATGATCGAGAAGCAAAGATTCGATGTTCTAAGTTTCCTAACTTAAAGCCAACTATAATCAAACAATTGCAGAATATAAATAAATATAATATAAATATATTTAATATAATATTAATATATTGCCTGTTTCCAGATGACTTCCTTTGGTGGTCAACAGGTAACAGCAGATGGTTTTTCACCGACTCTTAAAGTACAAGGCCAGGTCTACCATTTAATTGGAAGTATATTACCAGAAGCCGAACATGACGCTCAGTACCTTCAAATATGTAGGTGAAGATGATCGAGAAGCAAAGATTCGATGTTCTAAATTTCCTAACTTAAGGCCAAATTTAATCAAACAATTGCAGAATATGCTGCATCAAGTGAATCCATATATAAAAGATCTGAAAAGTGCCATTGATAAAGCCCCTCCTTCAGAGTCATACAAAGTTGTCATACATGCTGATAAAAAACCACCAGAAGAACATAGAGGTAGGTACAATGCACCAACTACAAATTAAGTGGCTTTAGTGTTAGTGGATCAACAATTTGATCGAAGGGACATTATCCACGAGAGCCGAAGTAATTCACTTCAGTTATGCCGTAGGGATGATGGGTATTCAATCAACATACCACAACGCGATCCCACAATTAAGTTTCCGCTTAATAAAATTGTCTCTTCTGCAAGTTTCTATTCGTATAGAATAATGATTAAAGAAGGAGAAGATAACTATTTAGTCAACTATCGTGCCCTTTTTAGTCAATATTTGGTGGATGAATACGTCAAAATAGAAACAGAGGGATTAAATTATATCAAAAGAAATCAAGCAAAATTACGTGCTGATAGTTACATCCATTTAAAAGATGCTATTGGACGACAAGACGCAGAAGCCAACCAACTAGGACAAATGGTTGTCCTTCCATCATCTTTTACGTGGGACCTAGGTATATGCACGAAAGAACACAGGACGCTATGACCTATGTTAGGAATTACGGCCGGCCTGATCTTTTTATCACTTTAACATGCAATCCTCGCTGGGACGAGACAAAAGAGCAAATCTTCAAGGACAACAATCTCATGATAGACACGATATAATTTCGAAGGTGTTTCGACTAAAGATCATGAACTTATTGACAAAGGGTAAAATATTTGGTAAAGTGCGATGCTATATGTACTCAACGGAATGGCAAAAGAGAGGTCTTCCACATATTCATATTCTTTTATGGTTTCACAAACGTATTACTCCGGATCAAATCGACAATAAAATTTGTGCTGAAACACCGGATCCCAAACGTGACCCAGAGCTTAACGAAATCGTTAAATGTAATATGATACATGGTCCATGTGAAACTTTAAATCGAAAGTCACATGGATAACATGTGCAGTAAACGATACCCCAGGGCTCTCATAAGTGAAACTTAAACTGGTGAAGACGGTTATCCGCAGTACAAGAGACGTTTACTAGATGACGGTGGGTTCTCTGTTGATATCAAAGGCACAACCATAGATAATCGCTGGGTATTCCCTTATAATCCAGTATTATTAAAAACATTTAACGCTCACTTAAATGTGGAATATTGTCATTCGGTGAAATCAATAATAAGTCTGTAAATACGTAAATAAAGATTCAGACAAGGCATCGTTTGCTTTAGAGAATGAGAAGGATGAAGTTAAAACTTACAAAAGTGGAAGATATATAAGATCATCAGAGGAAGAATGGCGAATCCTTGAATTTCCCATTCATAAGCGTTTCACTCCCGTAGTCCACCTCGCTGTTCATTTGGAAAATGGGCAAAGGGTTTATTTTAATGAGCAAAATCTGAGTGAAAGAGTGAATAAACCTCCAACAACCACAATCCTATCCTTTTTTGATTTGTGTAAAGTGGATAACTTTGCAAAAACATTGATCTACCTAGAAGTACCTGCATACTACGTTTGGGATAAAAGAAAGTTCCAAAGGAGAAAGAGAGGTGCAAACGTTGAAGGCTGGCCAGGGGTAAAAAAAGCACGTTCTGGGGAGGGTTTATACTCTGCATCCGAACAATACAGAATGCTGTCACTTTCGCATGCTTCTTCATGAGATCCGGGGCCCAATTTTGTTAGAAGCGTTAAAAACTGTAGATGGTCATGTATATTCCACGTTCCAATCAGCGTGCAAAGCTCTCGGCTTGCTTGAAGATGATCAGCATTTGTTCACAACAATGGAAGAGGAAGCACTTTGCCAATCACCGCAAATGATTCGGGATCTTTTTACGACTATTTTAATGTTGTGCCAAGTATCATACACTTTAAGCCTTTGGGAGAAATTCAAAGAATACCTATCTGAAGATTTTAAAAGGTATTTAGAAAGACAGGTAGATGTGGATGTAGAGCACATAACAGATGTGGTATTTAACAAATGCCTTTCGGTAATAGAAGATGCCGTATTAGCGTTGGATGGTCGGCTACTAAAAGAGTATGGGTTATCTCAGCCAAGCAAAGAACAACAATTTGAAAATAGAGAGTTTCTTAAAGAGACAAGTTACGACTTAGCATCATTAGAAAACGCAGTTAAAAATAATGAAGGATCACTGAATGACGAACAAAAAGCAGTTTACAATCAAATTAACACAAAAATTGAATCAAATGAGGGTGGAATATTCTTTTTAGATGCTCCCGGTGGAACAGGCAAAACATTCCTCATAAATTTGCTATTAGCAAAAGTTAGAAGTACTCGCGGAATTACTTTGGCTGTGGCTTCTTCTGGGATCGCATCTACACTGCTTGAGGGTGAACGAACTGCTCATGCTACCTTCAAGTTACCACTCAATTTAACAAAAGCTAATACTCCCATTTGTAATATATCGAAATAAGTAGTTTTGCTGAAGTATTAAAACATACGAAAATGATAGTGTGGGATGAAATAACCATGGCTCATAAGGGTGTCGTAGAGGCTTTAAACAGAACTGTGCAAGATATAAGAGGAAATAAGAAGTTAATGGGTGGTGTAACAGTTTTGCTGGCTGGAGATTTTAGACAGACTCTACCAGTAGTGCCAAAAGGAACTAGAGCAGATGAAGTTAAGGCGTGTCTTAAGAGATCCACTTTATGGCCTCTAATTAAAATCCTCAAGCTCTCGAAACATATGTGGGTACACTTAGGAGAAAAAGAGTCTGCTGGTGGATTTGCGAATCTCCTACTTGAAATCGGCAACGGTGATTATCCGATAAATGACGGAATGATAACCATCCCTGATAGTTTGTGTACAGTTTTATTTACGTTACGGGAGTTAATATCCAAAATATACTCAGATATTGCTCATATCCACGATAAGCCAATGGAATGGTTGTGTGAGCGTGCCATACTAACCCCGAAAAACGACCAAGCAGCGGCAATTAACGATATACTGTTAATGTCTTTTGAGGGGGAAGAAATGGTGTACACGTCAATAGACTCTGTGGTCAACACAGATGGCGCAATTAACTACACTGTCGAATTTCTTAATTCACTGAAACCATCGATTCTTCCATATCATAAGATTATTCTGTGCGTGGGCACTCCTGTTATGTTGTTGCGAAATTTTAAACCTCCTCAACTGTGCAACCGAACCAGACTAAAAGTAAAAGCGTTACATCGCAATGTAGTGGAAGCCACAATTATAACTGGATGTGCGCAAGGGGAAACTGTATTTGTACCAAGAATTCCCTTGATCCCGAATGATCTTCCCTTTGAATTCAAACGAATACAGTTTGCCCTCAAAGTCTGCTTTGCAATGACCATAAACAAATCACAAGGGCAGACATTAACATTTGCAGGTACGGACTTGAGAGAAAATTGTTTTTCACACGGGCAAGTCTATGTGGCTTGCTCACGCGTAAGCTTGCGTAAGCTTGCCCAGTAGTCTGATAATTTTGCAAACAGTAATAGATTAGCAAAAAATGTGGTGTATAAAGAAGTTTTGTAGTTTACTAACTTTTGCTCGCGACATCCAGTTATAATTGTGGCTTGTACCAGCAGACTCTTTTTCACACGTGGGCTCGATATAACCGAACTCCACGCGGACAGTCGCGGACAGAAGCTATTTAAATTATACATGTGTTTTTGTTATCCTTACACAACCAGTTCAAAACATCTTACTTCATATTTATCAGTGTGTAATAACATAGATAAACATGATATTACCTAGTCATTTTGGCTTTAATGGTGTTTGGGTTATGATAACTAATCAGTTAATATATTTTAAAACAAAGTTTACACACTGCACCTTTACTAATCAACCAAAACATATTAAAACAAAGTCTTGACACCGCACCTGTCTGTCTGTCTGTTCCACCATTAATAGTCTGCTTTGGAAATAATTACAACAATATATGCAGTGGCATTTTACTTTGTGTTTTATCCTTATACAACCAGTTTAAAACAGCATTCTTACTACTTAGCATGTAAAGCTAATATTATAAATGGACATATTATCCGTTATAAATCTTGGCATTAATCATATTTATTTAATTACTGTAATGGTGTTTGTGATGTATGTTCACTAGTCAAAACCTGTAAAAAATAGTCTCCACACCACGTTTGTTTTTCTGTGCACTGTTTTGTCGGAACTGCTAAAAGGATTTTCCATCAATCTTAAAGTCCCTATAATTGCTGAATGTACCTACAACTTTGTTTAATACTATTAATTATTAAGCTTTTCTTTTCTATATACACTATTCTAACTCATAATATCGGTGAAAACTACTATAACATAGGTTTTAATTTGTTTTAAGGTTATTATGATATTCATATTTAAATTTTTAATTTCTCAAAATTCCCGTTAGATGCGATAAAACTAATATTAATTTTGTAATCTATAGATTATAAGGAATAAATCGACATACATTTCATTAAGTTTCCCTAAAATTCGTGGTGGGCCTATTCTCCATACAAAAAGAAATTGTCTCCTTTATTATCTGTTGTACGATAGTGGTCGTATCGTTTTAGGGCCGCGTTCTTCATTGTGATCAGCTGCCGAATATATTCTTTTGCACTCTCTTCTATAAAAATAATTCTTGTACCCAGTAATTGGAATTTTAAACCTATTACATATTTATTTGAAGACATTCTCCATTTTGCTTAATTACATCAAATTCTAAATTAAATAGCCGTGGAGCTCAGAAGCTTAGCAATCGCTATAAATTACGCAGTACGTCAGCAACCCGGGTTCGATCCCTATCTGCAACGATTAAATTATAATTGCCATTTTAAATGCTGATTTACTTCGTAACAAATATGTGAGCAACCTACAAGTCTATGAAAAAAAAATCGGAGATATTTGAAGTCCGATAACGCGCATTGGAGCATCGTGGTCAACACTTCCTTGCCCTAAAACTCTCATAATATTGAAATAAGGCCTGTGCCCATGAGTGGGACGTATAAAGGCTGTAATATTTAACTTAATATAAAAAACAATTATATTTGCTTTTTTTAATCTATGTATATTTTTGCTTGCTTTTAACAACCATCAATATCAGTAGCACTAAATAACAATTTCAAACCTCTCACGCAAATGCAATGTTCAGCTAATAAAGGAAACGCGATAAGTGTTGGTTATCGCATTTTGCTATGAGCCAGATAGCTTGCACTTAAAAGTATTTACGAGAAACTGCACGAATGTATATTATTGTTATAAATATCTTTGAATTTAATAATTTTCCTTTTTTATTATTAGAATTTACTTTATTCTTTCTTTAACTTGAACTAACAAAGTTTTGTAGAGAAGTTTAATCAGCAGTAGGTATCAATATCACTATACAAAATAGACCGTTAGACATATAATATAGATCTCCCCAAAGGAATGCCACAAAAGACGGTTCTGAGCCACCTGCATCCATCGACTTCCTGTCTACTAAGTCGTACTTTTGTCCTCACCGGTTGTCGTTTCTTAGAGCTATATGGCGGACGTATTGTCACTTCAACTTACTGATCTGTTGGGCTATGTCGGTTACTCTGATTCTACGGCAGATATCCTCATTTTGAAATCTATCGTCACGATCCGTTTTATTATTATACGGAGTGTATGTAATAATAGAATTTGTTTTTCTTAGAAACTATTCGTTGGGGGACAATCGAAGTCATAAAACGTTCGTAAGTTGTACGTATTTTACTTTATGAAAGAGTTTTCAACTACTTTGTGTACTTTTGTGCACTGTAAAACGCCTCGTGAAGTAAAATAAAATCCCTTTTATATTTGTTTAAAAAGGACTAGATTTGTGAAAACACGTCTACTACTTCAGTTCGTAACATTCCATAACTCTACTGGATACAACTCTCTCCCATTTCTACTCTCTGGTTTGTCATAATCACCACGCTTCGTGCCACTGATTGACGACTTGTCAGGTCACGGTTTTACATCTAGTATATGCAAGATGGTCATAGCTATAAAATCTTTTGTGTATTTATGAACCGGGGAAAGACCACGCTCTCACAAAATATGGAACCGGAGACCCTATTAATCCGATTTCAAAAAAAGAAGGATGTTTACAATTCGACTGTACGTTTTTTCTTATAAACATATTACGCGATATTGACGAAGGTCAATTGTTAACAGATTTTAATGATTTTTTTAAATAGATTATATTTCAGGGGTGTTCCCATTTAAATTTGCATAATATACTCGACCACCAGGAAGTGGCAATATAGGATGGCCCTATTTTTAATGTTAGTTACATTAAACGACTTAGAGATTATGATATTATTTAGTCCACATTAAATGGTAAAAATTAACTTTTAATAAATACTAAAAGCAGACATCAAAGCACTTAAAAAAATAAGCAATTAAAGCGGAATGTAAAACTATTTTGTTCTTTTATGTTATTTAAAGTAGACTTTTACTTTTTATTCAAAGTTAATTTTTAACTGATATCAAGGGTGAGATCTATACACCGTACTTTGACTTTGCTCAGACTTTACTTTCGAGCTAAAACAATGTCTGTATTTATAGAGCTAACTTCGAAGTCGTGCTGAGTGCGCGCTTAGCAAAGCCTAAGTCAATGAAATCGACGACTTACGTAAAACTCAGGATAGTATCCAAAACCACCGTTTTAATTTTAAATTGTCGTTTTTATGGTACTGTAATTATTTATAACAATGAATAAGTAGTTTTAGGTCGTCTTCTAGTTTTAAATAGCATTAATACATTTTCTATTAACGTAATTTCAAACTTATTTCGAATTTCTTAAAATCTTCTTTTTCTTTTTTTTTGATTTTGCACTCTTCTCATCCGTTCCCGTTCTCTATTTCATGTAATAATAACTTATTTAAGAAATACAATTTGGAGTTTTCTATTTTTAAATATTAAAATTTTTAAATTTTATGCAGTAAAATCAAGAACATAATGCGTGGAATGACGCATCCATAAATTTTTGACTGTCTGAGCCTTAGCATAAGCTAAGAATCAAAGATTATGCTAAGCATTTACTCAGCTAAGTTTTTCGTTAGTAAAGTCTGAGCAAAGTCAAAGTACGGTCTATAGATCTCGATCGAATCGAAGATAGAAATGTAGGTGTTATGGGCCACACCTTTCACTTACCATCAGGTGTTAAGTGAGGTGTGTGCTCGCTTGTCACCCTTATCTATCTATAAAAAATATATCGGTAGCAGCAGCAGCATTTAACTAGAAGGCTAGCCTCAATCTAGTCTGCAGCTCGATTTAGTAAAAATTCCTCTATTATTAATTGACCGGGATAGGACTTAGAATCACTCTCTCACATAATACCAGACGCGGAATAGCAGAATAATGTTATGTGTACAGAACTGGAGACTTTTTCCACTGGTAACAAAACATTCCATCTTAGTCCTCAAGAGTCACAACGCATCTGCATTTTGATCTTAAAAATAAAGATCTTAATCGAGGATAGATGTGAATGTCTATTGGCCGCAGCATCCACTTACCAACAGGTGGACTGTGCGGTCGCTGTTCACCCTTACTCTATAAAAAAAAATCGCATAGATTTTTTTTGTTGTGGTTACAAAAAGCTACAATTCCTAAGCTTTTAAATGTAAATAATCATAATTTCACAAATAATTACCTTATTGTAAATGATCTTAGAGTTATACATATTGTGTAATGAAAAGCTGTCATTTCTTAGCCACGTAAGGCCTTAAGCGACAGCTAAATTACTTGTTACCTTAGTTTTAACAAAGGCTGACTGGGATAAAGCAGTTAACTTAATACAATAAGGTTCGGTAAATGGTTAGCGAAACAACGAGGTGCGGCATAATTACAAAGTACTTTAACAATGTTCCGACAAAAAAAATCAGATGCAATTATTATATCGAATGAAAGAATATTAAATATTTCCTAATATTTTTATTAATTTAACACAATTAAGACAAATTTATTTATAAAAAATGTCTTCGTTTTTAAAACGGACTAAAAGTATAAAATTATTTGTTTCTTTTTTATATTCTTACATTGTCATCTGATTCTGAGTCATATTCAAAATTTAAAGTATCTATGTAATTCTTACTTTCAATGACATTATTACAAACACTGTGGCATTAACATTTATACTTTATTTTTTTTAGAAATGCGTTACAAACTGTGTGGTCAGAACAGTCTGTAATTAAGTCCGCCCTTTGTTACCTTATTAAGCTAAACGCAATAAAGGTTATAAATAAAGAAATAAATAAAATAAAGCAACTAATAAAGTCATTGGCAAAATGTTTCCATTCATTCATCCATCCAAATTGTTTACTTAAAATATTTTCATGGTTGTGTCTTCTTATTCCTTCTTTTGTACAGGAGAGTTCGTACAGGAAGACTAAGTTGGCTATCCGAGTACGGAACCAGAGAACGAAAGCTATCCAACTGCTAAACACGCACAACAATCTACACGCTTGGCAGGTTTAGAATTTTTGGCAACTGAATTTATTGTATGATAAGCAAGTTTTATGGACTCTTTGGAAGTAGGTTGGGTCTGGCAGCTCAAACGGTTCGGCACTCACTGTACAGACGCTCCGAGACCTGAATTCGATTGTCTGTGTAACTGCTAATATAAAATTTTAATTTCTTTTAAGTGTAAATATCAATATACAGATAAAAATGGAATAATAATGAAGCTCTTACAGCCTTTAACTATGAAATGAAATAGATTTTTTTTAATAGGAGAGGGGGCAAACGAGTATGCGGCTCACCCGACGGCAAGTGACTACCGCCGCCCATGAACAACTGCAACACCAGGGGAATTGCAGGTGCGTTGCCGGCCATTTAAAAAGGAGTAAGCTCTTTTCTTGAAGGTCCCCAAGTTGTATCGGTCCGGAAAAATCGCCGGTGGTAAATTATTCCACAGAGAGGTCGTACGCGGAAGAAAACTCCTAGTGAAACGTACCGCCAAGCATCCAGATGATGTGGATGGTATCGGGAGTTTTGCCGCGATGTGCATTCGTGAAATTGGGCAGCTGGGATTAATCCGAACAATTCCTCAGAGCACTGCCCGTGGTAAATGCGAAAGAAAATGCAAAGAGATCCAACATCTCTTCGCAGCGCCAGTGAATCGAGCCGATCGGAAAGAACTCGGTCTTCGACGATTTGAGCCGCTCTGCGCTGGATGCGGTCAAGTGGAAGGAGCTGACACTGGGGAGCCACGGCTCAGAGATGGGAACAGTATTCCATGTGCGGCCGAACCTGCGCCTTGTAAAGTTGCAGGCGGTGTGCCGGCATGGAATACTGTCCCGCCCTGCTGAGCACGCCAAGCTTTTTAGAGTCTTTTTAGAGGCCAACTTGGCCTTCTCTTCCAAGTGAACACGAAACTGCACGTCACTCGATATGTCGACGCCGAAGATTCCGATACTCACTGACGCAACAAGGGGAGTACTTTGAAACTGAGGAGATACAACAAAGGGGTTCTTTTTAGCGGTAAACGTGCAAACTTGTGTCTTCTGAGGATTAAAATGGACTAGATTTAGTCGCCCCCAATCCGAGACTTTGTTCAGCAAAGACTCGAATTCAGACACACGTTTGTTCCGGTACTCGGCGACGTTTTCCCGAGAAATATTGGCACGGCCGGTGTATAGAGCATCACCAGTGCTGTCATCCGTATAGCAATGAATGTTACCGGTTCGCAACATATCATTGATATGCAGAAGAAACAGCGTTGGTGAAAGCACGCAGCCTTGTGGAACACCAGCATTAATAGGCTTGTAGTCGGAGCATGCACCGTCTACAACGACATTGATGCTCCGATTTGCAAGAAAGCTGGTGATCCCATTGAACAATTTCTCGGGGAGCCCATAGGAAGGGAGCTTCGAAAGAAGCGCTTTGTGCCAAACTCGATCGAAGGCCTTCACAATGTCCAAACTAACGGCCAACGCCTCCCCCTTGGACTCTACTGCCTCCGCCCATCTATGAGTCGCCTTGGTCTTGTTGCTCAGTTTTGCTACCCTCCTGAGGTAGTATTACATTTAATTCAGCTACCATGTTATGGGGGGAGGGGGGAATTGGGCCTCCTGCCACCCGCACTCAACAGACGAAACGCAGAAGCAGAGCTTCCACTTCACGCCGGTATTCTGTGAGGTCATGGTATACCACCCCGGCTCGAGCCGGCCCATACGTGCAACAGCAAACCTGCCGCGTGGCTCTACCACTGTTAAATTATTTGAATTGTTAATATTAGAAATTAATTGATTTCCGTAATATAGGGCTGGAGCAACAGGTAACATTCTTCCCGCTCAATTGGTCTATCGAATAATTTGGCGTACGGTAGTGCAGTGCCTAAACGTTTGGCATTAGAATAATAAATGATTTTTTTTTTATAGCATAGGGTGACAAACGAGCACACAGTCCACCTGATGGTAAGTGGTTGCTGTGACCCATAGACATCTACATCTATCCTCAATAAAGAATCAAAATGCAGATGCGTTATCACCCGTGAGGACTCAGATGGAATGCCTCTTTTCCAGTAAAAACGGTCTCCGGTTCTCTACACTCACCATACGAAACACAGCAGCATTAAGCTGCTATTTTACGGTGGTATTCTGTGAGAGCGTGGTCCTTCCCCGGTCGAGCCGACCCATTCGTGCTACAACTATACTACTAATATAGCTGCAGCATAGCTCTACCACGTATAAATTGCTACCAACTATTTGTTACATCGTTTATCATGCGTACAGCAAAGGAGTGGAATGAGTTACCAGCATCCGTCTTTCCATCAGATTACAATGTGGGCGTCTTCAAGGGAAGAGTGAATAGTGCAGGCTTTTGTGATGTCAGTGCGCTTCACCATCTCCGACTGCATCATCGCTTACCATCAAGTGGGATAGTAGTTAAGCGATGGCTTAGAATAGTAAAAAAAAGCACTATGCTCAATAATATGTATTAAAAATGCTATGATATAGTAGAGCTAAATTTATTTGACAACTACACATTAATTAATTACAAATAATAAAAAATATGCACTTTATCCGCCACCAGCCAGCTTCATCAGACTATTAAAAATATTCCAGTAATAACACCCGCAACATACAAACACGCTACGACAGAACTAGTATTTATTAATTCACACAAGTGCTCACTTTCCTTAACGCTAGTGGCATTGCCAGCAACATTGCAGTTTTGAATAGCTAACGACATCCTTTACTTAAAGAAATTTCTAGAGTGGTTCCTGTTCCCTTGCTCCCCTTAGTCTAAGTCGTCGGTCCAGTTTCCTCACAAACTCCTTTGTCTTAGCTGCCCACACACTAGATGTTTCAATTTTGCACCTGCTTCACGGATTGCTCGTTAAAGTGTGATTCCGCGTAAGTACTAACTTTCTATTTATCAAGTTGCAAAATTATTTTCTACGGTTCAGTTAGTCAAGGCTCTGCGGCCGAGGGTTCGAATCCCACTCGAAAATGTATGTCCATATGTATTTGTATAGGCCTACAAATAATTCTTTCGACTCTAAACCTTTGTCTATGCAATCTAAGTTTGTAGGTGCCCTGTAACGGTTGGGTAAGAGGATCCACTACGCCATATAACCCCGTGTATGTCATGGTGATAGATGAAAATACAGTAAATAGTAGATGGGCAGAAACATCTTATTGTTAACAACTCAAAAAAAGATGCGGCAGCTAACCCACTTGCCAAACGTAACAACTATGGTAATGAGGCAATCTATGGCTAGGCCAGGCCTATGTTCAGAAGTGGACTTTTGATATGTATGACAACGTCACAGAAAATAATCCAGCTTAGTTTTTTTTTGTATAATATTGTTATCTTTGTAACAATATTATACAATAGAAAATTAAGTTTCTTTAAAACGTATATGTCAAAGCACTTTTCTGTACGTATTTGCAATAAGCTTACGCTGAATTAACTTTTATGAGTTCGAAAAGTACTTTACGTACTTTTATCTCTTAAAACTGTAGTGGAGAATAGATAGCCGTACAAACTTTATGCATATAAAAAGTCGATAAAACCGAGACGACACTAACCCTTTCCATTGTTTTATGGTATAAAATATAGCTACATAATATATTGGCAACAAAAATCCACAGTTGTGCAGAGGACTTCTATCTGCTGCTTGCTACTTCAATGCGTATTACCGAATTTAACATACATATCTTAGGATTTTTTATTTTATTTCCAAGACACTTATGTTTCACGATGTTTTCTTCACTGTCAAGCAAGTGGTGAATTTGCACATAAAACTGTAGTTAAATGTAATAGCATGTACTCGTTGAAGCCCATGGCCATCTATAATATCAGAGGAATTGCAGGTGCGTTGTCAGCATTTTGGAAAGGAGTAGTATATTTTCTTAAAGGGTCCCTGAGGGTATTTTTGTAGAATAAGGATAACAAACGAGCACACAGTCCACCTGGTGGTTAGTGAATGCTGTGGCCCATGGAAATCTATATCTCGTCGTTACCAGTAAAAAGGTCTCCGTTCTCTACACTTACCATACGAAACACAGTAGCATTAAGCTGCTATTTTACTCTGGTATTCTGTGAGAGCGTGGTCCTACCCCGGTCGAGCCGACCCATCATGCTACAACCATATTATAGCTGCAGCGTAGTTTTACCATGAAAAACTACTGTTTACAGCAATTTCCACATTGTTGTCGTGCATGGCAGGAAATTCCTGGATAATCATCTACGGTGGTGGATTGCCTATTTATCAAGTTGATGTGGATGAAATTTTGAGTTGTGACGTAGTGTAGTTTAGTAAAGGTGTAGTAAAGTTTCTGTACGCAAGTCATGTATACTAATTACCATTGATGCCCGATTTTCAACCGACTTCAAAAAAAGGAGGAGGTTCCCAATTCGACTGTATGTTTTATTTATTTATTTATTTAATATTCTTTATTGCACACCATGCAAAAATTACAGAAATTATATATATAAAAGAAGTATGCAATGGGCGGTCTTATTGCTGACAGCAATTTCTTCCAGACATTTTTATGTGTCCGATTTTGAATATTCTTCTTTTATTTCAAAGCTGGTGCTTCTCATGTGGTCCCATATAAATTTGATCAAGATCTGTTCAGTAGTTTTTGAGCAAACCTCAATAATGCGTATTTAATTGACTTCGACTAAATTGATGATGTTCTCATTTTATTTATATTGAAGTCGTTTATACAAAATGTTCAATTTTACCACTTCTCTATATTCAGGAAATGTTCTTTTTTCTACGAATACGACTACAAAACTATGAAACTTCAATATTTTTTTTTGTTTGGCATACGGTAGTACAGTGCCTAAACGTTTGGTTGCGATACTGCAGGGCTGCGGGTTCGAATTCCGTACAAGAGTTTTATGGCCAAAAACAATTGTTTCGGGTCTGGATGTTTGTACACTTTTACACTTATGAATATAAAATTCCCCCACGATACAGGAGAAATTCGTAGTGGAGGTAATATGTTTTAAGGGCCGATTTTTCAATCCTCGGATAAAATAACTAAATATAAAACTAACGAATACATGGTTTATATTTTTCAATTGTGATTTATAGGATTTATCTCACAAATAGCTTATATGCTATATTATAACAAGCGTTGGAGCAGGACAAACTATTTCCATTTTCTGTGAGGATAAAAACTGTCAAGTGTCAGTTTAAGTTTGAGGCCTATGCATAGATAATATACATGTATGTATATGTATATATATAACCGCAAATAAATCAAAGAAAAGAGAGCGTTCGTGCCTTTATCTTTATCGTTACCATAACAGTCTATTAAAGTCCACTGCTGAACATAGGACTCCCCCGTAGATTGCCTCATAGGACGGATATTTGCCAAATTTTTATTTTTAGTCTTTATTAGGAAGACGCAGTAGTGGATATTCTTCCACGCCACTCAAGGTTCGTGAGTTTGTTGGAAAGATATAAACGAATTTAAGAATAAAAAAGTAAATGGAATAACGAACAAAAATAAGGTAATTTGCATGAGATAAACAGCGTTCTTTAATTTATATGGAAATACGATAAATGTCCATTAATTTGTTAAAGTTTAAATAGAAGGGAATTAAAAATGTACGAAAAAGAAATCCTTTGTGCAAAGACAGAAGGCGTACAAAACCGGAGGGAGGCCTTCAAATGCTTCCGATCTTATTTTTTATTAAAATATTCATGATACTTTAATAATAAATGCAAATCATAAATATCACGTAAAAGTAAAATGTGTTTAGCATCTCCTGTCATCGAATGGACAGGTACAGTTATTCCTCCGATAGTCAAATTATTCGTCGAATTAAGCTTAACTAACAATTGAAAAATTCATTTATTTGCTTACTGTCTCATAAACGCTATTTGTCTGTTTATCTGAGGATTCCAAAAATCGCCCCTAAGTTCGAAAAAATATATATTATATACTAAGCATTCGAGAATAGTGTGCAATAAATTGAATATGGTAAAGCCACGCTACTATTATGGTTGCAGCACGAATAGGTCGGCTCGACTGTGGAAGTACCGCGCTCGTGCAGAATACCATCGTAAAAAAGTAGCATAATACTTCCGCGTTTCCTATGGTGAGTGTAGAAAAAATAAGACGCTTTCACTGCTAACGAGTGTATTCATTTTTAATCGAGAATAGGGTCTGTGGGCCACAGCATTGACATACCATTAATGTCTGCTCATTTGTCACCATCATGTTGTATAAAAAAGTACTTTAGCTTAAAATATATTAGAATTCTAGTTTAATAGTAATAAAATTTGAGTAATAATTACAAAATTAAAACCACAAAATAAAGGAGCGCTTAAAATTAAGGATTTTTATATGCTTCCTACGATTTAAAATTCAAATTTTAATCAAACTTGACGCATTTTCTTAATTTTTCTTACTTTTTTAATAATTCTACATATTTTAAGTTGCACTGCTTTATTAATCGAGTTGGTTATTCGACGTCGTGAAAAAGTAATGAAATCTTTAATAGTGATAATGGAAATGCTTTCAAATAGCTTTAAGAAAAGACTTAGTAAATTTGAAAAAAAAATACGTGAGTTTTATTTGAAAGTCTTAAAATCAAAAATGTAATGATTGTTGTTTACGACTTTTTTCTTTTACAAAAGTCAAAAGTATAAAGAGTTTTATGTTCTGTAGGGACATAAAAATTATTTCCTTTTCTATCCCAGTAAGTTACAAATACAATGTAAAGTTAAAGCATATAGCCTTCTACTGGTACAGGCCTCCTCCAATCGTTCCTACTCCTCTCCTACATTTGAAAGTGAAAGGTGTCCACACTTAAAAAGGTTTTTGGAACAATTATTCCGCCGCTTATTCGAGCAGTGCGTGTTGGCGGCCTTCACATACCCTCGAAATATTTTATTCCTCAGATGTTCAGGTTTCCTCACGATGTATTTCTTCAACGCCGAGCATGTGGTAAGCCAGTACTTACAATTTTTTTTTATTTATTACACAGGCCTCCCCAAGGAATGCCACAAAGCACGGTCCTGAGCCACCTGCATACATCGACTTCCAGTATGTCTTACTTAACATTGCAGTTGCACTATTTCATTAGTGCCAGCGGGAATCCAACTCGGGTTGCTTGCGAACTATGAAATTCACGGCAAGCGTTTAGCCCCTGAGCTATCGCGGCCTCGAGTTTTCGAGTAAAATTAAAAAACTGGAAATACGGAATACAAAATTCACTGAGATTCTTATAATACTAGGCCTGTTTATTGAATATAATATTATAAGTGACTCAACCTTAAACTGTACCACTTGAAGATCTCAAGCGGAAGGTCAATCCACTAAATGGAAAAACGGCTTGACGAAAACATCTTACTTGATAGTAGTTCTTTGTGCACATGCGGATTCAACATGACGGGGCCCATGATGAGAGGGATGAGAGCACAGGCAGGCTTTTTATTCTTTTTGAAAGTAAACGTTTGAGTAGTCATGTAATTTTGCAATATTAGCTGCAGCATGGCTCTACTACGTCCAGGCTAAGGAGTTAAAGTTGTAGTGCAATCTGGTGGTGCTATCTGGTGTCGGCGTACGAGAATCCATCGTCCAATTTTGTCCCTTAGGTAATATAAGAGGTGACTACGGGAAATGACAGAAAAAATTTATGGCTTACGACAGATGTCAGAAAAAACATTTCGTTTACGTCAGACGTGAAATACCCAGACCGCTAACAAGGAGCAGCGCCAAATGAACGAGCCGTCTAGCACCGCGATAGTCGATTCGCCTACCAAGCGTGACGATTAAGTTAAATACCTACTTACTCGGGAGGGGCCCATATCCAGCTGTGAACTTATACAGGCCGATAAAAATGAAGAATAGTGTGGCAGTAATTAAATGCTGCGTTATATTCAATCAATCAGAATATAATGCATAAACAGAATCCTCTTTTTATCTTTTTGGAATTTTCTTTTTTTTAGGTCGTCTCTTGGGCATAGCATTTTTAAAGGGCGCATTTATTGTAATATATGAACATAGTATACGTACGACTGGTGAGTCTTAACTTCAGGGCAAAAACGTTTTTTCTAAGTTTTGTTGTCTCTATCGCAGGGCAAAGAAGTCATTATTAATAGTCCTTGGAAGTAGCATCAGATTTTTGGATGACTTTTCCGACATTCCGTCGAAACCATGAGTGTCATAGTATTCAAGTGAGGTGGACGTTTGCGGAAACAGTTTGCATATTTCTCCGTTTTACTTACCTAATCCCGAGGTAGATGTTTTTCAGGAGTATACTGGCTGTAACAAAACTACCCGTAAAGCCAAAAGGAGGTTAAATAGGGCCTTATAACGAGTCCATTCACAATATTTAAGAACCGTATTAATGCTGTATAACATACCCCAAAAAAATAAAAAAGATATTACTATTTTCACTGATGTGCAAACCTAAAATTAAAGAGTAAACTACGCAGAATGTACCTACATTTCTACCTAATTCGCGGAACGACAAAAATTTTAAAAGACCTAACCTAACGAAACAACCTAAACGAACACTTACTTTTTCATAATAAACGTCAAATTTACAGAAACGGCTCAAAGTGTACTCCGCCTTGCTCAATATACAACCTCGCTCGTCGGGATATGGCTTGTGTGGCATTACGCACCATCGTCGGTGTTATTGATGCGAAAACCGATCTAACACGCTGTTCCATATCGGCAACCGTTGGGCAATCGGAGAAATACACTCTGTCCTTCACATAACCCCACAAAAAGAAGTCCAAGGGTGTGAGGTATGGAGAACGAGCAGGCCATAGCACCGGTCCCCCGCGGCCGATCCATCCTCGCGGAAAGCGAACGTTAAGATGTTCTCGTACGTTGCGAGCAAAATGTGCCGGAGCTCCATCATGCTGAAACACCATGTTTCTTTGGTTCTCAAAGTCATCCCAGTCAGCAACAGGAAAGTCGTCAATCGCCTTCGAATTCCGTTTGTAAAAACGTTAGATAGTTGCTACCGTTCAGACGTGTTGGCATAATGACGGTACCGATGACATGCCCGTCATAAAGGCCAGCCCACACATTCAGCCGCCACTGGTGTTAGAATCTGCCCTGCCGTGAAGCATGTGGATTCACACGAGCCCAAACGTGATTGTTATGCATATTTGAAAGTCCTGACCTCGTGAATGTTGCCTCGTCCGTCCAAAGAACATAGTTTACGTGATCTTTAAAAAATTACGTAAAGGTTTTCCTCTAACTGCCTGAGGTACCACTCGCAGAAGTTCCTCCTGGGTGCAAAATCGGAGGATATCAGCTTCTGTGTACGGTGATAGTGATAAGGGTGACGATTGTCGTCACGAAAAATTCGCCAAACTGCAACATGGTTTATACCGAATCTTGTTCCGGCTCGCCACGTACTTGTGGACGGCTCTTCTTCAAAATGTTCTAACACTAATTCAGCCTGCCTGGCGTCGACTGTGCTTGGACGTCCACTTCCAGTAGTCCGATGAAAAGAGCCGGTGGAATGTAGTCGTCTTGACATGTTCAGAAAACACTGGTACGAAGGCAGCCGTCGCTGTTCAGTGGGGGGTCTACCATCGATAAATCGTTGCCGATACAGTTCGCGAGCACGATTTAAATTGCTATCTTCATGTCCTACGCATAACATCATATCGTAATATTCCGAGTTAGAAAGTATCGTTATTTTGCAAAAAATGTTGGAAAAAAAACTCGATACAGTTGTAGGATATCGATTAGAAGATTTGAAATTGACAACATATTTTTTTTCCAACTTGACATTTTTTGAAGCCAGTACTTGAGTATAATGACATCCTTGTATTGAGGTAGCAAACATTTATGAATGAAAAATAGAAAAACTATTAAAGTAGACAATTATTAGGTAAAATAGGTACGTAGGCCTTTCTGTTAAATAATCTGGTTCCCTGACATGACATCTAACTAGGGTTGACAACATTTTTGGCTTTGATATTTAATTATATTTTTTACGGGGTATTTCGTAACACGTTGTATAATTGTTTTACGTGTGTTAATGGCGACGTTACAGTACTTTATAACTTTTTGAATCTCTGTAAATCTGCATAAATGTTAATATTGGGTAAACAAAAATTATTTTATAAAAACTGATTATACGGCCGAGGGTCGGGTGCACTATAAAAATACATGATAAAAATAACATAAGATGACACTAAATCCATACCTTACTTTTACTTTTACTTACATCAGATACCATGTTGAACTTATATCAAATGAATAAGCTTATTATTTTTAAGTCATGTTGAACACGTTATATAAATTCTTTAAATTCTAAAAATAAATTACCGTTACTTTTACAGTCTGTGGCGGCGCTGTCGTTGCGCCACAAGCGAAAATACATCGAAGCTATTTATTTTATTGTTTTATCTTATGAAAAATAAAACAACATCGAACAGTTCTCTCACTCCCTCTCCGGAAAGTGCCTGCAAATACATCGTCAAGATAGACGTACGTTGTTTTACTAAAATATTCGCCGCTTTAGCACTAATTTGCTCGAAAACTTCAAAGAGCGAGGTAATGACTTTTCTCTTTTAAACAATTTTACATGAGGGCCTTAAATTAAAAAAAAATCTAATAATATTAATTAACCCCCTAATGGCCGTTTCTCGAAACAGTTAAGAAAAAAGTTCACTGTGCAGTATACACAAAAATCCGAATTGGCTTTTCTTTGTATAAGCATAGCCTGCATTTCATGGCTTTGTCATTCTTATTTCACTTTAATGTATATAAAGATGTTAGCTTTGATGTTTAAAAAAAATTAAATTGTTTGAACATTTATAATAATAGCAATAATAAATTATAATTTTTTTATCACGGAGTAGTTTAGTATAACTATTAGTTGAACAAAAGTTCTCAAAAATTAGTTCTACAACTCGGAGTTTAGGTTACGCTAAAACAAAATAAATGCTAACTATATAAATATTTACGATTACAGTCTAACTGCGAAGACTTAAGTATTGAAACCACGTAGCTGGAAAATTGTATTTGTCCCGAAAACACGTTTTCAATAAACTGATCGGTTGGATACAGCGAGACACTTTTATTTGTGTTCTCATTCTTTTTAAGTTTATACGCTATCACCTTATTGATGTATTAAATATACGATAGTAAATTTAATAAGCTACGGATTGGTAGCGCAGTAGACTCCCAGTGGCACACCCCGATCAAATATTTGTATGGCCCAAAAATAACGCTTTTGGGTCTGTATGTTTCCCTATCACTACCCCCACACCCAATCGCCTTCGTTGATGGTATTAATAAAACTAGTTGAGATCTCATGGCCTCCAATAGATGGTACTATAAATGCCTCGTGAATGCCAATTGGAGTGGTTAAAGGCCTCTCTTGTATCACAAAACACTTATAAATTAAGAGCAGGACTCTGCCCAGCAATGGGACGTAAGGTGCCCTGACTTTTTATTTTTATTTGTCTTACTATGAATTATGTAAGCGATAATGATTCTAAAATATAAAATAATTTTTTACTAAAAATATATACGTCTAACGGAAGTGTTCATTCCACATATTATTTTAATTGATCGATTAAACGGAACTGAATTCTAATTATTCCATTTCGTCCCACCAATCTGTCTCACTTTTGGGAGAAAATGGAATCTTGTAAAACTTTTAATTAGAAAGTAAGAACCAACTTCAAACAACTAAAAAGGGTTTAAAATAATTTCACATTCTGAAGTCCGTGTTAAGACATTGTATAGAAGAATAAAAGCAAAAACTTCAGAATATGAAGTTATTTTATTTTTTCTAGTAGTTTCAAGTCGATTTTATTTTTATTAAAATTATTTTCTTTTCCACTTTCAAGTGGACTAAGGAATATCACAATCTCAATTTCGTCTAAATAGTTCCATTAAAAACTTATTCCCTTATCCTTAGGAGTTGAATTTTTCTCCAAATCTATATGGGTGCCACCCCTAAAGTGTAATGCATAACATATGTAAAAACAAACATACAGTTGAATTGTTAACCTCCGACATTTTTTTGAAATTGTTTAAAATTACCTTAATTTATTTAAATAAAAAAAACTCTCTTCGTTTTTCTGTAGTACGTACATTACCGTTACCGTTGCAGTCTTTTAAAGTTCACTGCTGAATATAGGCCTCCCCTATAGATTTCCTCATAGGTTGGATATTTGCCACAGTTGCCACGCTTTGCAAGCGGGTTGGTAACCGCAATTTTTATTTTTAGTCGTTATTAGGAAGACGCTGCTGCCCATCTCCTGGTTTGTTTCCCTCTGTTGCCTCTTACGATACCCACGGGATGATATGGGGTAGTGGATATTCTTACACCGCCAGTACACGGGTACGGACATTAGTATTCTAATTTACCCCACAGAATATACGTAAATATCTAAGTTGTATTTCCGGTTCATAAACTGCTAAGTGATTGTGCGTATGTAGTTAGTTTCAATTTACGAGATGTCTGTGACTACGAGAGGCAAATGCATTACTGAATCTTACCGCTATATAATCCAAATTTCAACTTAAATTAAGTCACATATTTCATATTTTAATCGATGATTTTATTTAGAACTCACAATATTCTACAAAAGTAATTAAAAATGCGAACATGCAATGCTATATGTCAAGGTTGCAAGGTGTAGCCTCCCCGAATGACACACGGAACTCCTGTCTACATCCGGCGCATCCCAGGTAACTACTAGTTTCTTTACCGCAACAGCGAATATGATACATTTATCTCTTCTAGTAAACTTTAAAAATCTCAAAACAAATGTTTATGTTGCCAGCGACAACCTATTGAACACACGATCCTTCATTACTGAACAGTGGCTATGTTCGGAGTTTATCAAGAACCAGAGTGACCGACATAGTCCAATATATCAATAAGTTTAAGTGGCAGTTGGCCGGCCATATTGCTCGAAGAATCGACAACCGATAAGAAAGTGGTAACCTCGTACCGTTAAGTGAAATATGGTGCTACCCCCCACAAGATGGAGTGACTCTGATCTGGTAAGATCGAAGTCGATGGATGCAAATGGCCGTCAGTTGTCCTATGTGGTGGCCGTGTTATGCTTTGTACGTTTTTGTTTTTGCTTATATCTTTTTTCGGTCAAAAAATCAAAAATTCCTTTACAAAATGTGACAAGTATTTGCAAACTAGATTTGCAACGAATAGTATATTCGGCCTCACGCCGAATATCGATTACTCTGCGGACTTCCTGACCAAATAGCCGAATATTAGGCAAAGTATTCGGCCGGAAAGAAAGTAATGCTTATTCTCCGGCTTATATACGGCTCCGTGGCGCAGTGGCTTAGCAATGAGTTGCCGCGCTAAGGGCCGCGGGTTCGAATCCCGCACGGAATAAGTATTTGTATGGCCTACAAATAATTGTACCGGGTCTGGATGTTTGTCCTTGTGAAATTTATGTATGTTAAATGTCCTCACGATACAGGAGAAAATCCTAGTGTGGAGGTAACGTTTTAATGCTTATTCTTCAGAGCGTCTATTCTCTGAAATAGCTGGGGTTGTCTACGAGAAGAAAAGGAGTAAACTACTGCCTGAAAATGGAGAAAAATTTGTCTTTCTGCACCATTATCTTCCACTTTAATTACGATAATTCGAGTGCATAGACATTTATCTGATAGTTCTTTTTAATTTTTATAATATGAAAGTTGATTATGTACCTACGAGTACTTTAATGAATACAAAAAATACATATTTTTATTTTACCAATTATCAGACTACAATAAAAACTCTTACTTAAGTATTTGGTATTCGACCGAATAGTACCTAGATATTCGGAATTGAACCGAATAGGATGATGGTAGCTGAAAATGCCGAATACTGAATAATAGCCGAATATTCGTTGCAAGTCTAATTTATACCATATTTATAATAACAATAAAAACTTCTTAATATGTTACGGCTAAAGCCGAAGTGCGGATGCACCTACGTTTAGTTGGCTACAACTAGGTACTAAAGAAATCTTACTTAGGTTCTCATTTAGATTTCCGTTTGAAATGCGAGAAATAATCACAAAGATTAAGGCAAGCCTACTGGTACATGGTAGACACGTTTATTAATGTTTTTAAAAATTATAATCTAATGCTGACTACTATTCCACCCGATGGAAAATGGTGACTGTAAGTTCGTGGGTCACTTCAATTTTATAACAAAATATACCAATAATTGTCGCTACACGTTATTGATTGTATTGGTTGAGAATAAATTATTTAAGTATTATGGGCTTCTTTTTTATAAAGCATAGTAGTAAATATCGCTATAATTTAAGTGGATTACTACTTTTTAAGTAAGGTTCCATAACTCAAATTAAAATATTCTTGTAAGAGGATTCGTTGGACATCGAAAAAATGCCGGCTAATTTAAAAGTCAAATTAAATAAAGAAAATAAACTGTTCTGAAACTTCCAAGCGCTCTTAGAAACAAAAACATTTTAAATTCGAACATCGTTTTCTATTCTATTATAATTTTGAAAGTTTTGAAAAGTTTATCATTATCATTAAATATTTTTTTTATTTGGCATTAACAATACTTAACAACATTGGTTCTTGATGTTTTTGGAAACTTTTTTTTGTATTGATAGATAGAATTTGAAGTGATTTAGAAACGTCCATTCCGTCTTTAAATTATTTACTTTTTATGCAGATTCTAGTAACAACTTTCGGACACTATAGTACTTTTAATAATAAAAAATAATGTTCTCCATATCGAATTTAGATCGCGGCGGTCAGTCTCAACGCAGACTAGCAGTCTGCGCAGGACAAAATTATAGTGCAAACACAGTTGTGCTCTCTATATCTTCACTTTTATATTCCGACTAGCTTTTAGCTTACCCGACATCGTCCGCGTGGAGTTCGGTTATATCGCGCCCATGTATGAAAAAGAGGTACTGCTGGTACAAGCCACAATTATAACTGGATGTCGCGGGCAAAAGCTAGTAAACTACAAAACTTCTTTATACATCACATTTTTTGCTAATCTATTACTGTTTGCAAAATGTTCAGAGTACTGGGCGAGCTTACGCGTGAGCAAGCCACAAAGAATTTTCCGTGTGAAAAAAAAATTCTCTCAAGTCTATACCCGCAAATTTTAATGTCAGCCCTTGTGATTTGTTTATGGTCATTGCAAAGCAGACTTTGAGGGGAAACTGTATTCGTCTGAATTCAAAGGGAAGATCATTCGGGATCAAGGGAATTCTTGATACAAATACAGTTTCCCCTTGCGCACATCCAGTTATAATTGTGGCTTTCACTACATTGCGATGTAACGCTTTTACTTTTAGTCTGGTTCCGTTGCACAGTTGAGGAAGTTTTAAATTTCGCAACAACATAACAGGAGTGCCAACGCGCAGAATAAGCTTATGATGTGGAAGATCCGATGGTTTCAGTGAATTAAGAAATTCGACAGGGTAGTTAATTGCGTCATCTGTGTTGACCACAGAGTCTATTGACGTGTACACCATTTCTTCTCCCTCAAAAGACATTAACAGTATATCGTTAATTGCCGGTGCTTGGTCGTTTTTCGGGGTTAGTATGGCACGCTCACACAACCATTCCATTGGCTTATCGTAGATATGAGCAATATCTGAGTATATTTTGGATATTAACTCCCGTAACGTAAATAAAACTGTACACAAACTATCAGGGATGGGTTATCATTCCGTCATTTATCGGGTAATCACCGTTGCCGATTTCAAGTAGGAGATTCGCAAATCCACCAGCAGACTCTTTTTCTCCTAAGTGTACCCACATATGTTTCGAGAGCTTGAGGATTTTAATTAGAGGCCATAAAGTGGATCTCTTAAGACACGCCTTAACTTCATCTGCTCTAGTTCCTTTTGGCACTACTGGTAGAGTCTGTCTAAAATCTCCAGCCAGCAAAACCGTTACAACACCCATTAACTTCTTATTTCCTCTTATATCTTGTAGAGTTCTGTTTAAAGACTCTACGCCACCTTTATGAGCCATGGTTATTTCATCCCACACTATCATTTTCGTATGTTTTAATACTTCAGCAAAATTACTTTGTTTCGATATATTACAAATAGGTGTATCAGCTGTTGTTAAATTGATTAGTAAGTTTAAGGTAGCATGAGCAGTTCGTCCACCCTCAAGCAGTGTAGCTGCGATCCCAGAAGAAGCCACAGCCAATGCAATTCCGCGAGTACTTCTAACTTTTGCTAATAGCAAATTTATGAGGAATGTTTTGCCTGTTCCACCGGGAGCATCTAAAAAGAATATTCCACCCTCATTTGATTAAATTTTTATGTTAATTTGATTGTAAACTGTTTTTTGTTCGTCACTCAGTGATCCTTCATTATTTTAACTGTGTTTTCCAATGATGCTAAGTCGTAACTTGTCTCTTTAATAAACTCTCTATTTTCAAATTGTTGTTTTTTGCTTGGCTGAGGTAACTCATACTCTTTTAGTAGCCGACCACCCAACGCTAATACTGATCTTCTATTACCGAAAGGCATTTGTTAAATACCACATCTGTTATGTGCTCTACATCTACATCTCCCTGTCTTTCTAATTGCCTTTTAAAATCTTCAGATAGGTATTCTTTGAATTTCTCCCAAAGGCTGAAAAGGGTCTGATACTTGGCAGAACACTAAAATAACCGTAAAAAGATCCCAAATCATTTGCGGTGACTGGCAAAATGCTTCCTCTTCCATTGTTGCGAACAAATGCTGATCATCTTCAAGCAAGCCGAGAGCTTTGCACGCTGATTGGAACGTGGAATATACATGACCATCTACAGTCTTTAACGCTTCAAACGAAATTGGGCCCCGGATCTCATGAAGAAGCATGCGAAAGTGACAGCACGTGCTTTTAATATACCCCTGGCCAGCCTTTAACGTTTGCTCCTCTCTTTCTCCTTTCGAACTTTCTTTTATCCCAAACGTAGTATGCAGGTACTTCTAGGTAGAGCAATGTTTTTGCAAAGTTATCCACTTTACACAAATCGAAAAAGGATAGGAGTGTGGTTGTTGGAGGACTATTCACTCTTTCACTCAGATTTTGCTCATTAACATAAAGCCTTTGCCCATTTTCCAAATGAACAGCGAGGTGGACTACTGGAGGGAAACGCTCATGAATGGGAAATTCAAGGATTCGCCGTACTGCCTCTGATGAAATTATATATCTTCCACTTGTGTAGGTTTTAACTTCATCCTTCTCCTTCTCTAAAGCAAACCTGCTGCCTGGTCTGAATCTTTATTTACGTATTTACAGACGTATCTTATTGATTTCACCGAATGACAGTATTCCACATTTAAGTGAGCGTTAAATGTTTTTAATAATACTGGATTATAAGGGACTACCCAGCGATTATCTATGGTTGTGCCTTTGATATCAACCGAGAACCCACCGTCATCTAGTAAACGTCTCTTGTACTGCGGATAACCGTCTTCACCAGTTTGAGTTTCCCTTATGAGAGCCCTGGGGTATCGTTTACTGCACATGATATCTTTCATACATGGTGACTTTCGATTTAAAGTTCGACATGGACCATGTACCATATTATATTTAACGATTTTTTGATGCTCTGGGTCACGTTTGGGATCCGGTATTTCAGCACAAATTATATTGTCGATTTGATCCGGAGTAATACGTTTGTGAAGCCATAAAAGAATACGAATATGTGGAAGACCTCTCTTTTGCCATTCCGTTGAGTACATATAGCATCGCACTTCACCATATATTTTGCCCTTTGTCAATTAGTTCATAATCTTTTTCACCTTTTCTCGAAACACCCTCAAAATTATATCGTGTTTATCATGAGATTGTTGTCCTTGAAGCAATTGCTCTTTTATCTCGTCCCAGCAAAGATTGCATGTGAAAGTGATAAAAAGATCAGGCCAGCCGTAATTCCTAACATAGGTCATAGCGTCCTGTGTTCTTTCGTGCATATACCTAGGTTCCCCCGTAAAAGATGATGGAGGGACAACCGTTTGTCCTAGTTGGTTGGCTTCTGCGTCTTGTCCTCCAATAGCATCTTTTAAATGGATGTAACTATCAGCACGTAATTTGGCTTGACTATTTTTGATATAACTTAATCTCTCTGTTTCTATTTTGGCGTATTCATCCACCAAATATTGACTAAAAAGGGCACGATAGTTGACTAAATAGTCATCTTTTCCTTCTTTAATCATTATTCTATACGAATAAAAACTTGCATAAGAGACAGTTTTATTAAGCGACAACTTAGTTGTGGGATCGCATTGTGGTATGTTGATTGAATCCCTCATCCCCCAGCAAAACATCAATGGATACTGTAGCGCATCATATGCTCAATGAATCTCACTAATACGCTGAAGTGAATTACTTCGGCTCTCGAGGATAATGTCCCTTCGATCAAATTGTTGATCCACTAACACTAAAGCCACTTAATTTGTAGTTGGTGCATTGTACCTACCTCTATGTTCTTCTCGTGGTTTTTTATCAGCATGTATGACAACTTTGTATAACTCTGAAGGAGGGGCTTTATCAATGGCACTTTTCAGATTTTTTATATATTCACTTGATGCAGCATATTCTGCAATTGTTTTATTAAATTTGGCTTGAACATTGAATCTTTGCTTCTCGATCATCTTCACCTTCAAAATATATTTGAAGGTACTGAGCGTCATGTTCGGCTTCTGGTAATATACTTCCAATTAAATGGTAGACCTGGGCTTGTACTTTAAAAGTCGGTGAAAAACCATCTGCTTTTATCTGTTTACCAACAAAGGAAGTCATCTGGAAACAGGCATTATATTTACGAATATTACCCATAAAATGGTCATGATCTGAGTGTAGATCATTAATCAAACTAAAGAGTGGTTCAGGCAGTTGTTTCAACCGATCAAGTTGCATTTTTCCAGCGCTGCAACACTATCCACGTGTCTCATCCTTCCATTTCAGCGCATTGCACCACTGACACTTGTATGTCATAGAACCCAAGGCTACACTGCTGTCAGTTTTAAAAGCATTATCAGGGTCATATTTCATAGCGGAATGGACCTTGTTTTTCCATAAACACAGTGTAATGTTTTCCTCATACCGTGACTGAATTGCTCTTTGCACTTGTGAGTTTTTACATTCTATGCACTTGGTAATTTGCAACAGCTTGCCAGTGTACATCGCGATTTTTTGTCTGATAAGCGGACACAGCTTTACGATTTGAATCTGTCTTGTTCTGCCTATATCTTTCTTGTGCACTTTTTAATTGACTTTTCTTGTGTAATTAGTAAATCTCGACTTTCGTTTATTTTTCATATTTTAATGTCGACGATACAGATTGATCTGTTCCTTTGGTTGGATATGATATTTCACTGTTTACAAAAGATGCAACAGTTAAAGGATCACGCTCTTCGACATGCGACGCGCTGTAATTTTCTTTGCAACTATAGGCAGATAGGCGTCAAAATGTCTATTAGATAAATCATGGCTAAATCGTAATCGCCTTACTGGACAGATATCTGTTCCGGACTCTGTGTATAGCAGACCGTTGCGATATACTTCAAACCGATACGGAAATATTAATCCTGCAGCTGCTAAATCACAAAGTCCACCGTAAGTTTCATTTTTTAACATACCGGCTGAATATTCATCTGCTGTTGAATAATTATCGCCATTTCTGTCGTGGGTCATAACTGAAAACCTAGGCCAATCATTTACTACAAACCTAACAATTTGTGAACGCACCACCATCGCATTTTCTTGGGTTCCGTACATTATAAATGAAAGAGCACGAAACAAACAGGCGCCGTCACCTATAATGGGGACGACAGTATGTTCTTCCAATTATCCTTTAATATTAAGAGTTTCTGTATTCATTTTTTCAGTGAGAAAAAATACTTCTATCAACAATACCTAATCAGAAGTCTAGTCAAATATCCGTTAACAGTGAATAGGTACCGTATGTGACACAGGTTGAAGCGCTCATTCACCATTCACTTTATATTAGTTCAAAAAAACACAAAGTTACTGCGTTCTAAAACGATACCAACGCCATCTATTGGTAGGGATTGGAACTTGAAGATCAATACAAAATAGGTAGGTACCTAAGTATTTCTTTTGGTTTTGCCATTTTATTAATTTGTAAAAAATATATTTGGTTTGGTTGCTTCTTTTCATTGTTTTTAATTTTTAAATTTGTATTTATTTTGTTCAGGTGAAAATTTGTGCTAATTTTTTGTAATATTTTTGTATAATTTGTTTTTTGTACAAATCTTCTAGTTTATTTTGTTTTATGTTTTTGTGCAATAAAAGTATATTCTGTTCTATTCTAATAAATTAAGTTTAAAATATTAATCAATATTATTTACGTTATTTACGACCCAAAAACCTTAAAAATGACACCCAAGTCACCCAACCCATGATGATTTTTACATACAAACATACATCTATCCATCCTTCCATCCATGTTGGTTTGAAACCATAATCGATGCCATTTACGTAATTATCGTCCCAAAAACCATAAAACCCATATTGACATTTCAACTACATCGCACCCCCACAGGGGATGATGGTAGGTATTTCCCGTCTGCTACGTTGAATTTTAAAATAGTTGTTGTTTTCGTAATCAGCGACCCGATAAACCATAAAAACGATACCCTTGTTGGTTTTCAGAATTTGTCACCCCTTTTCCACCTTTTAGGGGTTGAATTCTGAAAGAGCCTGAAACACTTGTCTACTCATTTATTGATAGGAGTACTCCTGTAAAGTTTCGAATAAAATAGTTTAACTATTCTTGTTTTCTCATACAAACTTTCAACCCCTTTTTCACCCCCTTAGGAGTTGAATTTTCAAAAACCCTAGGACACGTTATTGTTTATTTCTTATCGTTAACCTAAAAGCAAAGTTTCAGGCTTCTAGCTCTTAAAATGTTGTACTTCTATACAAATTTTTAACCCCTTTGTCACCCCTTTAGGGGACGAATTTTCAAAAATTCTTAGTGTATCTCTACGTCATTACAACTGTCTGTATGCCAAATTTCAACGAAATCCGTTCAGTAGTTTCGGCTGTGCGTTGATAGATGAGTCATTCAGGTTTGCCTTTTATATATATAGATATATGTTTCGGTTTTAATTTTTATATAGATAATTTATGCTTTGCTTTGTGTAACCTTTTTTAAATCGATTTAACATTGTTCCATCACTAGACACGCCCAACTGTAAGCTGTCACCCGCAGCATGCTATAACCATAGACTTCTAGTATATTCTAATTTTATGGCTATAACGCAAAGACTATAGTGAATAAAACGTTCTGAAATCTTGGGAAAGTAAAAGTAAGTTAAAATGAGATGTGATCTGAACAAATGTAGCAATTTTGTCAAAATTCGCTATTTTTAACTTTAGTATAAAATATTCAATTTTTTTTAAATATATAATAAGGGTTACAAACGAGCACACTGTCCATCTGATGGTAAGTGGTTGCTGTAGCACATAGACATCTACATCTATCTTTGTTTGTGAATTTAAATGCAGATGCGTTGTCAGCCGTGAGGACTAAGATGAAGATGAGAATGCCTCTTTTCCAGTAAAAGGGTCTCCGGTTCTCTACACTCACCATACGAAGCACAGCAGCATTAAGCTGCTATTTTACGCTGGTATTCTGTCAGAGCGTGGTCCTTCCCCGGTCGAGCCGACCTATTCGTGCTACAACTGTACTATTAATATAGCTGCAGCATGGCTCTACCACGAAAAAAGGTGGTTAAAGGTTTAAATAAGCTAAATTTTGATGTAATTTTATGTAAAGTTAGTTGCTGCCTATACTCTAAACAAGTCAAATCTAGACATAGGTCTACTCTCATATCGAAGGTTTATCGAGAAGTTTACCTCCCACGCTGCTTAGTGCGTGTTTCGCTTGTCATTTGATGTATTTTAAGATTAAATTGGTCCCTGTGGAAATCAAGCTGTGACGCATAATTTGAGTTTATTATTTTGAATCATTAACTAATTTCAGGTTCGAAATTTGCAATTTATTACAATCATAATGTTTTATGAAGCTACAAAGATTTCGAGAGTTGTTTATTATAATTAAATTATTTTTCATTTTTATTAAATTTTGAATATTTGTTTCTGAATGATTTTAAATAGAAACGTTCATTTATTTATTTTTGTGCGGGACACTGAATAAGATTTTATTTGAAACGTACCAGCGTGAGGACTTTTTAATAAAAAATAATTTCATAAAACTAGATCATATTTTATTATGATACATCTTACCTACTACAGAAGAGACCCATGTTAAAAATAAAGTTTACGGATTGATATAGAAAGAGAAGGTCTTCTTCTCTGCTTAAGAGCCCGAGTAGAGCAGTAGAATTAATTAAAAGCAGTTCATATGAGTTGCCAGGGGAGATAATGCAGTTTTTTTGTGTATTACAGGTGTTATTGGATTGCAGTAAGAACTTAACATCGGGTGGACTGCTCATTGGTAGTATACAATAATGTTGAATAATGGCAGCCTCTCACTAGCGAGCCCTGTGTTGAGCGACATCCCAGCTGAAGTGACGACCTGATTAAATATGGTTGCAGGTGGCTCAGGGCCGTTTCTAGTGCCAATCTATGGAAGAAGCCTATGTTCAGCAGTGGATTTATGACGGGCTGTAATGATGATGATGATGAATGTTGATTATAAAAGAATAAAATAAAAGAATTAAAGGCAAAGGTGTAATACCGTGTAGTGTTCAGAGGGAAGCTGAAACAGGAGATGGGCAGAAGCATCTCTTGATAACAACTCAAAACTGCCAAGCGTGGCAACTATCGCTAAATTCTCCCTATGAGGCAATCTACATGGGAGGTTTATGTTTAGCAGTGGACTTTTATAGGCGGTAATGGATGGATGAAACTATAACAAAGTTATTGACTAAGATAGAAAACATTGGCAAACAGATCAAATAATAAATACGCCGTTTTTAACGACATTTTTGTTCTTTGCAAGGTTTTCAACATGCACCAAAACATAATATAGCTAATCTTTGAATAAGTTTATTTAGTCACTCAATCAGGTTCCGAGATGAATCGCTCATTCGTGTGAACTCGGAAGTGAACAACTTATCCGGATGAGGGAGAAATAGGAACTTATTCGAGCAAACTTGGGGAAGTTATCACATCAATACACCCTGTTTTATTTCTCTGTAACGTTCGCAAAAGAACACCGATTCCTGCCAGAGTTAATTTGGGAGTCTATTGAAATTAAATAAATACCCAAACTTAAATGAAAAAGATGGATGGGTGCTACTATTTGCTTGGGATCCTACAGTTAATAAATTTAAGTCTAACGTAACGTAGAGCCATGTTGCAGCAATTTCATGGTTGTAGTACGAATGGGTCAGCTCGACCGGAGGAGGAGAGACCCCTGAGCTTAAATAAAATGCCTCGCATCCAGTAAAAGGGTCTCCGGTTCTCTACACAATACACATACAAAACATAGCAGCATTGAGCTGCTATATTACACTGGTATTCTGAGGTCTCGAAGAATTTGTTTTTGTTTTCACGGACTTTCACGTAAAAAAAGTGTTGGAAAGTTGTTCCCTCATGGTTCTGTGAATGTCGTTTTTATCTGAACGGATCTTGTTTCTATACTATATTTCCCTCTTTTAGAGCTTAAATCTTTGGTAAAGATGAAGGTAGGAGACTCGACGGTATGACTTTGGTTCTTTGAGAGGTAAAGTCCTTATGTGTGATGTTGAGTACGTGGACACTTTGGTGACCTCCAATTTCAGAGTTACTTTGTTTAGGGCCAGGATGTTATCAAAGGCTACTGAAATTGGTAAAAATTCTGTGAGATGGCTTTGTTATAATTTTATTAATGTTTCTTAAGAAACTGTATCCGCAGCTAATTGTCGCCGCTAGTCACAAAAAAGCTGGTTCTTTTCTCGCCCAAAGCTAAGTATAGATTTTCAGCGAGAAAACGCAGCCAGCATGCTCGCACTTTACCTCTGGAAGTAATAGGACCTTATTCTTCTGTCCTTCTCTTTTCATTATGACTATAACACATTTTATTTTTGTTAATATTTTATACATTATGTGTATAAATTTAAAGTTTACTTTGTTAAGAAAAAGTAGCTATCGGTAGGTTGACAAAGTTACTGAAATCTCAAATGGCGCTCATCAGATCAAGTTTTGATTAGTTAGGAATCGAGTTCTAAATGTTTCGATATCTATGTTTTGATCTGCAAAATAATGATTGAAAGCAGTTATTTGTTTATTAGTTTTTGTAAGTATCAAATATAGAACATAGAGCCACAGGCCCACTGTAAGGATGTGCTCACTATTGTATTTCAGTAGCCATTTCGCAGTTGTGGTAATGGGCAATTTTACGAAGTCTAAGTATATCTCCATGTTTTAAGTCCAATTCTACTCGTCGTGTAGGTGGTGTAGGAGGTGATACAAGAAAATGAAACAGGAGATGGACTCAGAATAATAAAAAAACGAGATAGCCAACCCACTTAGTAGAGTCGTGATAGCTCAGGTGCTAAGCGCCCGCTGTAAATTTCATACTACGCAAACAAAGCGGGTATGATTCTGGACGGTATCAATGAAAATTTTTATTACAATTTTATGTGCTGACTTACCACGTCCTCAGCCGTGAAGGAAAACACCGTGAGATAACCTTTCTGACTTCTTTAAATGAAATCATGTGAAATCTGCCAACAGGCACTGTGGCAGCGCGGTGGACACTTTCTTGCCCTAAAGTCCGGAAATGAGAGATCTGTGCCCAGGAGTGGAAGCATATAGGCTGTAACTTTATTTTTTCTTTTATTAGGTGATAAGACTCTTTTTCTATCTATAAGTCTCCATCTGTCTTGATAGGTACCACCCCTTTATCTATTTCTACGGTCTGAAGGTTATAGAGAGCCAGTATATTTTCAGGCTGCGAGGCATTTTATCTTAATCCGCAGACGTGACACCGTACTTTAGCTTTCCTTGTATGAAGTTGTTTGCAGGTGTTCAAAATAAAAAGTTGTTTGCTTTGCCAAGAGTGGCTACTATGGCAACAATCTCCTTTGAGGCAAACTATGAAAAACTATGTTCAGCAGTGGACTTTTAATAGGCTGTAATGAATAATAAATGAGAGTTTAGATCTACTGTTTTAAAAGGATGTCTGTGTGTATGTGTGCATGTTTATACGTTCGTACTTTTGTGAACATTTTCATCTCGCACATCTCGAAGACAAATCACAACGTCAACTCCAAACCGATGTCGTTTGATACTTCATTGCACACTAAATATCTGATTAAGTTTTCATTAGCATCGATTTTGTAGTTTCTTTAAAAACAAGAAAAATAAAGTCGTTAATCTACCCTTTTGTCAACACGCTTTCATTTAGCTTGATATGTAATAATAAAATAAAATTTAATAAAATAGGTTTAAATAATAAATAATAATATAATAGTTTAAAAATAATAACTAACATGTGTGAATCATTAGATGTGATGTTGCTAGTGACAATACGTAAACACGTATTTTCATAATTACGAGTATATCATAACGTAACGATATATGTGTATAATATGTGTACAGAATTTGGGATTATCCAGACGTTCGGAATTAGGTGAATACTGAAATGAAAGTGAATTATAAAATTCCATTTCATTTATACATTCACACACACACACACACACACACACACACATACATATATACTTACATACATACATACATAAACAACACGCATCGATCGTGAGCATACAGTCCTGTGGTATATCGCCAAGAACGCTGGCTGCGTTTCCTCGCTGAATGGCTATACGTAGCATTTGAGCGAGAAAAGAACTAGCCCTCTTATCACCAGCAGCGACGACCAGTCGTGGATACAGTTCCTTTAGGAACTTCACCGCATCTGACCCCATGGACCGATACTCTCTACAGCAAATGGTACAAATATGTAGTCATCTCAAATGTTAGTCAAATATATAGTCAAATATATAGCCATACAAATATGTAGTCTTAAATCTACAAAATTTCAGATATTATTCTGGCAGAAAAAAATCAATTCCATACATACATCATCATCTGTGCACGGAGGTCCACTGCTGGACATGGGCGTAAACGGGGTGGCTATACCGCCTATCTATCGAAAGCCATAAGATCCTTATGGCATATAAATAGGTTGATGGATTTTTTACGCTGCCACCACATGGAAGCCGTTTAGCATTTAATTTACTATGTAGCAGAGCTCCTCCTTTTTACGTCTAGAAGTCCGTTTAGGTTGATGTCGCTCTCTTATTGATTCTTGCCGCCAAACAGCACTTTTGGGTGCACAGTTGTGTTCTGAGGTCTGAAGGGTAATGGAAACAGTTTAATTAAAGGCAGTGCGACATTTCATCTGTTGTAATTTATCTGATGTATTTCACCTTAGTTCTACGGGAGATAACGCATCTGTAGCGTTATTTTTTAAGATAGTTACAGGTGTTGATTGTCTGTAGTAGGCACTCACCATGAGGTGGACTTTAAGATCATTTGTCATTTTACTATAATAAAAGAAAACTAATTTAAAACTAGTACAAGATAGTGAATATGCACTTACGCCGACTACTTAACCAACCCGTGTAAATCTTAGTCTACGCACTAGTTTTATGAGACAAGGAATATAATAACAATGAAAAACTGCTTCAAGACCGCAGTGCTAACCCACATTTATGTCACAAAACATAATACAAGCAGAATATAATGCGACAAGAAGTAAAAATTATTAACCGGGATACGAAATTTGTTTTATTTTATTTTATTTTCGACTATATTAACGTCTGTATTTCGATATATTTTGTAATTTTATACTATACTAGTTTTTGCTGTGGCATCGCCCGCGTAGTTGGTCGAAAATCGACATCATTTGGAAAAATCACAGCCAATGCTACAAATCTATAATTTTCATTTTACGAGATAAAAAGTAGTCCATATCACTCTCCGGCCCATATTTTTTTTACTTATTTTAAGCCAGTGCTTGACCACAATCCCATCTGGTGGAAAGTGGTGATGCAGCCTTAGATGGTAAATCGCACTGTCTTAGCGTAACAAAAGCCTATTCACTCTTGCCTTGAAGACGCCCAGATTGTATTCTGATAGACGCCGGCAAATTGTTCCTCCTTTGCTGTACGCATTAAAAAGACGAAGCAAACTGTTTGGATCTAATGCGTGGAATATCGACAACAAAGGGGTGAAGACCGCCGACCGTCTGGTTGTTTGATGGTAGAAAGGATAGAAGGTATACTATTGTTATGCAAAGAATCATGCCAACTCGTAGCCCCGTTGCTGACCGAAAGAAGGACAATACAACAAACAAACACATTTTGGCATTTATATATAGTGTGGATTATTTTATTTACATAATAATGTAAGTCGATTTGATAATTTGTTTGTATTTCTATTGACTTTAAATATGTTTTAGTTTTCAAAGTTATATACACACTTGATAGTATTTAAATACTGTGAAACAAAAATTATTAACCTTGAAAACTAAAGTAGAGAAGGTATCATAAGCTCTTTTTTCGATACAATAATAAAAGCTCAAACTTGAAAATAATGTTTGTACTTATAGAATATAAAAAAAATAGTTTCATGATTATTTATAATTGCTTAATTGTTTCATTATTGAGTAGCTTTTTTCTTCTTAGTACCAGATATTTTCACCTTGTACGCTGCTGCCTGTCCGGGTATTATACGTCTGACGTAAACGAGATGGTCGTATTATGGCAAATAGTTGTCACGCTTGGCAAGCGGGTTGGCAACCGCAGTTTTTAATTATTTTGAGTTGTTAACAGGAAGGTGCTGCTGCCCATCTCCTGTTTAATTTTCCCTCTGTGGCCTTTTACGACAACCTTGGGACAATATGGGGTAGTAGATATTCTTACACCGCCACTGTATGGTATAAATTGTCTCATAAGGGGATATTTGGGATAAAAACTACATAAGTGATTTCAAGTGATAATGATCTAAAAGGAGTCTTAAGATTTTCTAGCACTTCCCATAGTCACAACTTACGATACTCACAGGATCAAATGGGTTGACGGATTCTCTTACGCCGCCATCACACAGCGAAATAAATTTGATTGCAAAATGATAAATGTGATTATATTATTTTAGTCAAGTTTAACCTTCAGATAAACAGTTTTATGCATTTATTGCAAGGTAAAGAATCCATTTGTTTCATTTTATTAGTTTTAGGGCACTCCCTTGTCGCCTCAGTTAGGATCGGAATCCGCGACGTCGACATTTCAAGTGACGTTCAGTTCGGCGGTCACATGGAAGAGAAGGTCAAATTAACGTTTAAAAATCATAGTGGCTACAGTAAAGCGGTATGATATTCTTGCCGGCCTACCACCAGCAACTTTACAAGCGACAAGGTTGGCCCAGCATGGAATACTGTTCTCATCCCTGGAACATAGCACTCCAGTGCCAGCCCCTTCCACTTGACTGCATCGAGCGAAGAGTGTCAGAATCGTCGAAGGCCGAGTTTTTTTTGCTCAACACGACGAAACACACGATACCTTCAATACCAACTGGATGCTTTGCAGTTCATCATTGTGCGATTTTTTTGTGGAATCACCTACCACTGGAAAAAATTCAGCCCTCAGAGTATGCTCTCTCATCCATGTTTGTAATATCTTACAAACGTGGATGAGAGAACATACTCTTTTTTAAAAGGTTTATTATACGTGATTTTACGTGGTAGAGTCTCACTGCAGCTATGTTAGCTATTTATAGCACAATCAGCTTGATCGGGTTAGGACCACGCTCTCACAGAACACCAGCGTGATATAGCAAAATAAGGAAACGGCATAATTATTATGCTGTTTCGTATTGTGTGTGCAGAGAACCGGAGACCCTATTTACTGGTAACGAGGTATTCCATCTTAGTTCTCAGGGTGACAAAGCATTTGCATTTTCATTCTTAATCGATGATAGATGTAGATGTCTATGGGCTATAGCATTCACTTACCATCAGGGGGACAGCGCTCGCTTGTAATCCTTATTCCATAGAAAGGCCGTCAAAGCACTTTTTTTTATAGGATGAGGGTGACAAACGATATAATAGGCGACGGTAGCCAATTAGGTGAACCACATGCTCGTAAACATAAAAAAAACTTCTACATGTAAAAAAAGGTTTCTTCTAAAAATCTTATTTCAATTCCGTAACTGTTAATTCACCTTTTACTGATAAAAATAATTTTGGTATGTAATTTTGTTTATGAAAATATATATTAATGATACACCAGGTCAACATAGAGATGTGTCTTACGCTGTAATTTGTGGTTTCCAATTTCCTTATCGTTAATTTATTCATTTGTAGAAAATATAAATTTGGTTTTCCCTTTATTCGTTATAATACGGTCTTGGAAAATAATTGTAAAGATTAAAAATATGTATGTGACCTGTTATTCTTGTTGATATGTTATTTTTGACGAAAATAATTTAATGGTTAACATTAATTTGTGTTCGTTATATCAGTTCCATTAACTTATACATATAAAACAGGGTTTTAGCGAAAAGAATAAGAGTGACAAACGAGAACAAAGTCCACCTGATGATAAGTGAATGCTGAAGCCCATAGGCAACTTTATCCTCGATTAAGAATCAAAATGCAGAAACGATGTCACCCTTTGGGCTAAGATTAAATGCCTCGTTGCCAGTAAAAAGGATTTCCGGTTCTCTACACTCACCTTACGAAACACAATAGCATAAGGTGCTATTTCACGTTGGTATTATGTGAGAGCGTGATTATTCGATGATTCGTGCAACAACCATAATATAGCTGCAGCATGGCTCTACTACGTCACGGCGCTGTACTGCCAGGCCTATAGAACCCCCATGTCTATAACATTTTAAAAATATGCTTGTTAAAAATATGGTAACATAATCCAGCCATATAATTCGAAGAACTGTCATCTGATGGGGAGAAAAGTTTTCGAGTGGCAGGCTCGTGCGATGTGTAAAACGAAGTTAAAAACGAAGTTTAGGGCGGCCCCAAAGTAGATATAGGGACGACCTGGTAAGAGATGTAGGAAGTCGATGGTTCCAGATGGCTCAGGACCGTGCCTTGTATCATTACTTACTTGGAGGAGGCCTATTTTCAACAGTCTTATGATGGACTTTGATGATGATAATGATGATGAGGTAATATGGTGTCATATTTTTTACCTAAACTAGTGACAGTGAACAGTTCTCCAGCTTGGCGTGACATTATAGTAAATCCAATACAATGGGAGAGGTCTAAGTGCAGAACTGGATTGTACGGTGTGATTAGAACAACAAGAACTATTCAAAATAAAAAGGTAATAATATAACAATAAGTTAAATCTTAAACAGTATTGATGATATACTGTATTACTGATTCCAATTCCGATTTTATGTAGTATATCGAGTATCGTATGTGTGTGGGAGGCGACAGAGGGAAAACATTTACAAAAACCGTGGTTCCAAACACGACTGCCAAGCCTGGCAACTATGGTAAGTAGTCCCCTTAAGGTAATCGTTTAATAGCGGATTTTGATAAGCATGATGAAATAATGAATGAATGAATGTAATTAAAATAATACTGGGGAAAAGTAAAGACAAGTAGTTCGTTGCACAAATTCAGAATATAAATAATAGATAAGCATGGCAAAAAGATAACACCAGTGATGAGAAGCAGCGTCACAGGTGTGAAAAGTCGTATACTACAATCGTTTATCCGCCTGCAAAGCGTGACGATTAAAGCAAAAATGAAAATATATATAAATAAGTGGGACTTTGGTTCTCAAAGTGGCTAGCGAAAATTTAATTTTACAATAGACACTTTTGCGTCTACGGTTTTACGGTTTCCGTAAACGATATTAAGTCAACTGGACTGAACTTGAATACTGATAAAACTGTGCAGTGAAAAGTCAAAAATAAGAGAATATGCTAGTAAGCATATTCTCTTTTTACGCCTTAAAAAATGAGGAGGTTTACAATTCGACTGTATGTTTTTTGTATGTTTGTTACGCTATATATTCGTCAATAATTGTGAACCGATTTTGATGGTTCTTTTTTATTAAATAGGTCTCATATAAGTTTGGAGAATAAATCCACAGTGATTTTCCTAAGTCCACTTAAAAGAATACAAAATATTTTAAATAAAATTAAAAGCGGACTTAAAAGAATGAAAAAGATTTCAACAATTTCTTTATTTATTAACATCTAATGAAATATTTATACAATATTAAAAAAGTATAATAAAGAAAAACTAAAACTTAAAAACTTAAATTTTCATACAGACCTACTCCCCGTGGTATCGTGTGAAGAAAGCTGGCTGCGTTTCCTCGCTGAAAGGCTATATTTATTTAACGTGGTAGAGCTACGCTGCAGCTATATTATGGTTGTAGCATGAATGGATCGACTAAACCGAGGTAGGACCACGCTCTAACAGAATACCAGCGTAAAATAGCAGTTTAATGCTGCTGTGTTTCGTATGGTGAGTGTAGAGAACCGGATCCATTTTTACTGGAAACGAGTCATTCCATCTTAGACCTCAGAGGTGACAACGCATCTGGAATTTGATTATTAATAGATGATAAATGTAGATGTCTATGGGCCACAGGATCCACTTGCCATCGGGTGGAATGTGCGCTCGTTTGTCACCCTTATTCTATAAAAAAGAATATAGTAAAGCCAGCAGCAACGACCACAATAATTACACTTTTTGAAGTCAGGGCTTTAATTCTTCTCTACACTATGTCTTAGAATGATTTAATTAGTTTCGTATAAAATCTTGAACAATAGCTGTTAGGCCTCTGCTAGTTAAAATTTTGGTGATGAATTAAATGCAGGTTTCTGTTTAAATATCGAAGTACCTTGTGTGCAATTACAACTTGATGACACTTCGGTTTCGTGAATCGCTGGCGTACACAGGTAGGATAAGTCGAGAAATGCCTTATTCTGTTCGGTTTTGATATAATGTTCACATTTACTCGTCTTGTATAGTAATGGCAAAAAGAGTCTTTTTTATTTGAGAGTGTTGAATAATAAATATACTATACTTCACTGTCGCCTCTTACACCATCTACGGGACGCAATAGGGTGATGAATTCTCGTACACTGCAATCACACCGTTTCTCCACAATAAAACAACTATATTATATGCATGATACTTATGTTATTGTTAACCGTGTAGTAGCGGTATAACAATATCCACACACCACATAGCATCCAGTGGGTGTCGTAAGAGGCGACAAAGGGAAACAAATCAGGAGATGGGCAGCAGCGTCTACCTAATAACGACTTAAAATAGAAAATTGCGGTCGGTTCTAACCCGCTGGCCAAGTGTGGCAACTATGGCAAATATCCCCCCTATGAGGCAATCTATGGGCCCTATGTTCATCATCATCATCATTACAGCCCTTCACAAGTCCACTGCTGAACATAGGCCTCCTCCAAGGAACGCCACAAAACACGGTCCTGAGCCACCTGTATCCATCGACTTCCTGCATGTTTTACCAGGTCGTCACTCCATCTAGTGGGGGGGATGCCCTACACTTCGCCTACGGGTACGAGGCTGCCACTCGTGAACCTTTTTTCGCCATCGGTTGTCGGTTCTTCGAGCTATATGGCCGGCCCATTGCCACTTCAGCTTACTAATCCGTTGGGCTATGTCGGTCACTCTGGTTCTACTGCGGATATCCTTATTTCTTACTTTATCATGCAGAGAAACCCCGAGCATAGAGGGCTATGGAGAGGGCTCCATAGCTCGTTGAGCGACCTTGAGCTTCCTCTAACGGCCAGCAGTGAAGGAACACGTCTCAGTTCCATAAGTTGTCACTGGCAACACGCACTGGTTGTACAGTCTCGTTTTCAAGTTTTGAGGTATACCTGACGAGAAGATGTGTCGTAATTTCCCGAACGCTGCCCAACCGAGTTGAATCCGTCGATTGAGCTCTCGGTGGAAGTTGGACTTACCTAGTCGGACTATTTGTCCCAGGTAAACATACTCGTCAACAACTTTGAGCTTAGTGCTCCCAACAACTACCGGCATAGATGTGACATGGACGTTATACATGATGTTTGTTTTGTCCATGTTAATCTTAAGACCTATCCGTTGGGAAGCACTATTGAGGTCATTGAGCGTAGTGCTTAGGTCCTCCAGCGATTCTGCCATAAGGACTATATCGTCAGCAAATCGAAGGTGAGTGATGTACTCGCCATTGATGTTAATACCGTATCATTTCCAGACCAGTAGCTTGAAAACGTCTTCCAATGCAGCTGTGAAGAGTTTCGGGGATATAACGTCACCCTGTCTTACACCTATCTGCAGTTGGATAGGTTTCGTTCTCTGGTTCTGTACTCGGATAGCCATCGTAGCCCTACTGTACAAACACTTCAGCATTACGATATACCGACAGTCAACCTGGCACCGCTGAAGGGACTGCAGCACCGCCCAAATTTCGACGGAATCAAAGGCTTTCTCATAGTCTACATACGCAAGAAAAAGTGATTGTAGAGTTGTTGTGCAGATTGTACTCTTCGGTCTTCTGTACAACTTTTTGAAGGGTATGTATGTGGTCTATGGTGCTAATGCCTTTTTGGAAACCGGCTTGTTCAGGAGGCTGGAAGTCGTCGAGTCTGCGGGCAAGACGATTCGTAATGACTCTCGAAAACAGCACGTAGACGCGGCTCAGAAGGGAAATCGGACTGTAGTTCTTCAAGAGAGCAATGTCGCCTTTCTTAGAGAACAAGACCACCTCACGTCTGCTCCATGCCTCCGGAGTAGTGCCACCATGGAGGAAAGAATTAACGAGCTTCTGAAGGATTTTAAGTACCGCTTTTCCACCAGCTTTCAGAAGCTCCGCTGTAATTCCATCCTCGCCCGGGGACTTGTCGTTTTTAAGGTGCTGGAGAGCCATTCTAATTTCGCTCAGACTGACGTCCGGGGTATCATCGGAATAGTAGGATAAGACGTGCTCTTGGATCGTTACTCACACTTGCGTGTGGCTCCAACGATGATCTGTACAACTGCTCATAGAACCTCTCAATCTCACTCAAAATCTCAGGTGTCCCGAAAACGATGCTGCCACACTCGGTCTCCAGCTTTGACAGTTGGCTCTTTCTAGCAGACAGATCTCTGGCAAAGACTTTGGAGCCTTGGTTTCGCTCGATCGCTTCTTCAATACAAGCTTTATTGTAGTTGCGTAAGTTCCGCCGCATGCATTTCAAGATCTGTCTATTCAGTTGCCTGTATACTGTCAAATCTGTTGAAGACTGCAGCTTCATATCCCGTCTAACAGCCATGAGATTAAGAGTGTGATCGAAGAGTTTTTGTGTTCTTCTGCGGCGGCTCTTGCAAAACTTAGCTCCGACCGCATGGACAGTTTCCACGAGCTTATCATTCATATCGTCCACTGCGTTGCAATCTTCTAGGCACTGAAAACGGTTTTGTAGCTCGAGCTGAAAGGTTTCGGGACTTTTGATTAGAGTACGAGGGGGACGAAGCGTTGACTTCATTAGACGACACCTCTCCAACTTAACGTTTAGGTTCAGTGTGTCTCTAACCATTCGGTGATCGCTACCAGTTTTCACCCTCGCGATCACTGAGACATCACTGGACTGTTGCCGTCTAGTCGTCATAATGAAGTCAATCTCATTATTTGTCGAAACATCGGGGCTCGACCAGGTCCACTTTAGCTCTCTGAGTTCATCATAAAGAGTCCCTCTTTCTCCATGAAGTCGGCCAGCTGCTGGCCTTCCTTTCCGTATAGTAATAAATAGTGATTTCTTTACTGGAGTCCTCACATCTTAATAGGTTTTCATCAGGTTCTTTAATAAATGAAATGATTTTATGCTAGTTTAATGCACCGTCATTGATCTACTCGTAAGATTTTAGGGCTAGCAAACTGATACGATAATAAGTACTTAAACTAGGTAGGGGGAAGGGTCCGTTTGGGTAGGTTCTACCCTCTTTCGTATTTCTGCCTCTAAGCAATAGTGCGAGCACAGTTGTGTTCCAGCCTGAAGTTTATAGAGAGCCAGTATAATTACAGACTGTTAGGCATTCCATTATAACATAAATCGATGACATCACATTAGTAGTTTTCTTTGTACAAAGTTGGTTGTAGGTGTCCATGAACCGCTGGAGCCACATTCAATCAGGTGAATATTAATTTGATTATGACTTCAATTTAAAAAATACCCATTGAGGGAAAATTTTGATTATGTTAAACTATTTTCAAAGAGAATAAAAGCTTAACGATAAAAAGGAAATCCAGAAATAAAATCACTTTGGCTCGACTTGGTTAACATTATCGTAAATCGCCAAATATAGGCCCGTGGGGTTTAAAGGGACTATTGAATTGTAATAGGCAAAATCTTTCCCCTAAGGAATTTTTTTGATCACGATGTAACTGAATTGAAGAAAACATGTTTTTAGCTTTTGGAGAAACGAATAATATTGTACTACAAATGTGGTTTGTCAAATATATTTATATATTTGCTTCATTTTCACTACCCTTATACTATATTTTTTTTTTAGGATAAGGATGACAAACGAGCACACCGTCCACCTGGTGGTAAGTGGTTGCTATGGCCCATAGACATCTACAACTATCCTCAATTACGGGCGCTACATTTACTTTTTAAATAGCTGAATGTTGAACTTATATAAAATATATCTCTCTGTAATGCGTATATTTTGCTTGAGTGTCATGGAAAACTGACGTTATGAAAGACTAGCCTGATGGCGGTGACGTGATTGGCAGGCATACAAAAAATCTTTAAAAGAAAATCAACTTACTTATCTATATTTCTTAATAAAGAGAAGCATAATAATAAATTAAAAATTCTACGTGGTAAAGATATCGTCGGCAGATTGAATGATTCATCATTATACGGACGGCATCGTCTGTTTGTAAGCGCTCGGCAAACTGATATGTCTTCGTACGATCGTAGAAATGGATAGACCATGATGTGGCTGAATATTTCATGATACGTCACCATTTCATGATTTATTTAATATTTATATAAAATATAAATGTAAGCATTTTTAACCTACTGTCGCTAATATTACTAAATAGGTGATTTCATATTTATAACATATTAACAGAAGTCAAAGTTATAAATTATTATCGGCCAAACATGAATGGCGACGTATCATGAAATGCCCAGGCAGATTACGATCTGCCCAACTCTAATCATCAGACTGCGACATACTAGACTGTTATAAAATGATGAAGCACTTTACCAATTTGCCTTCGGTATTTCACAAGCCAGCGAGCGTTTGCAAAGAGAGGATGCCGTTTGTATAAGGACAAATCATACAATCTGCCAACGACAGAGACACACTGCACTGAAATTATTGTTGTAGCACGAATTGCGCGTTTCGACCGTAAGAATCACGTTTTTACATTACTCCAAAATAATACTCCAGCACACAGGTAATTAATATTTATCATATATTCATTCAATATATGATATGAATCGGAGACCCTTTTAACTGTTAACTAGACATTCCATCTTAATCCTAAGGGGTGACATCGCATCTGAATTTTGATTCTTAATCGAGGATTGACATAGGCATTTTTGGGTTAATGCATCCACTTACTATCAAATAGAGTGTGTGCTCGGTTCTTCACGCTTAATTGTATAAATAACCATTTTAGTCATTATTGTCGTCAACTTATAGTAGTCTATTACTGGAAATACATATTATGTTTCTACAAGGTTTGCTTCTTCTAGGACACAGAAAATCAGTGTACAGATGAGTTATGTCGCACCGCACGAGTGTAGAGCCACTACGTAGTAATTATATAATATATTCTTTTCTCCTACTACATATATATTTTAAACCATACCAAAATTTGTTGGGTATGACATTTAGCTTTCAATAAAAACTGTTTCTAGAAATTCCATGATGTAATTTTATCACATATTTTTTAAGGTTACGGACTCCTGTCGTTAGCCTTAATAAAAAGATCATGGGTTTGAATCCACTTCGTGAACCACTATTATTCTTAGTATGTGGGGAAACCCTTATAAATGTCCACCATACAATACCTGTCCAGTGCGGGGGCGATAGGCAGCATTCACTCATCACTCGGTTTCCGGGAACGCTACCATACCCTACCTTAGATCCGACAGCAGAGTTTCCATGCTCATACAAGCTCCACGATAAGGGAGTTAAGCTAGAGTTATCCAGCCCTTCTTCATAAGTAATAATAATAAAAATAATAATTTATTCAGATATAAAAGTGATACAAAGTAACAGTCAAACAATGCATTTTATATACTAATTATGTTCTTAAAAATGAACTTGCTTCCTAAGTTAGGGTAAACCCTGTGTTTTAGGTTATATATAAAGCTCTTCCCACTTACACAAAACCTTAAATAAGATACACAAAATATATTGAAATAATACAAGAGTAACCAAAAAGAAATTGATCCTTAAGAATCTAAAACACATGCACAGATCAAAAAAAATTAAGAGAGAAGTAACAAATTGACATCTATGAACAGTTAAGCAAGTAAGTACATTCAACAAATTCTCCGTTTCATCATAAGATTTAAGTTGAAGCCATTTTCTGAGGGCATTGTTGCATTCATGCCTATTCATAGAATATATAAAAACAAGTTTGTTTACTTTATTATATAAATATGGGTTAAGAAAGCAAAAATATTTCTTATGAATTTTGTGTTGGGTTTAAAACTGGACTTTATCACAATGTCTTTACGACGTTTACATTTGATTTTGTCTGGGTCATAATTTATAGACTGATGCTGTTTTTTAATAACATTTAGGACAAATAGTTGGCCAACAGTTAGTACTTGTCAGTTATTGTAGAGTAATATTGTAGGATATTGAAATGGTTTGAAAGTGGAGACCTTTAAAAGAGCTCTATGAGCCCTTTCTAAAGAAACTATGTGCGTTTTAGAGCCCCACCCCAGCAAGAAATGCAAAAAGTTAACAAAGATTCACACAGAGTAAGATACACCTGTTTCAGAAGACATGGTTGCACTACATGTCTTAGATTTTTAAAAACATATATAAGTTTGCGGACACGATTTTTTAAATGTTGAATATGGTGTTCGAAAGATAGATTTTTGGCTAGAAGGACACCCAACTCTTTCCAATAACGGACACCGGCAGGAAGTGAGAGAGCTTGGATTTTTTAAAATACAGCTATGTGCACGTAGACAGAAAGCGTTTCCTGGTTGTGTCACATCACGAATGGAAAACGTCAGATATTTGGTTTTCTCCGCATTTAAAGTTAATTTATTAGAGCACAACCACCTTTGTACAATATTGAATGAATTTCGTGCAGCTTCGAAAGTTTTTTTTCCAATCACCCTCTGCAAAAAGTAGCACAGTATCATCTGCATAGCAAATAGACTTCCAGAAAGGAGCTTCATTTGACAGAGATCATTAATATAAATTGTGAATAAGCTGGGCCCCAGTATACTGCCATGAGGGACACCGTAGATCACTGGTAAATCTGAACTCCTGTGATTACCAATTTTAACATTTTGCAATCTATTTTGCATGTAACTCTTAGATAAGTGGGTCCACCTCGAAGCCTTACGTATAGGATAACGGACGGTGTGGTTCACGATTGCCTATTCGTGAACCACTGTCTAGTCATGAACCACTCCTACCTTTTACCTTAGTTGATATCGTTAAAAGGGCAATAGTAGTGTTCATTGCATTAGAAACAGAAACAGAAACAGAAACTTTTTTATTCAATATAGATTATAAATAATACTTATTGAAAGTCACTCTTTTGTCTAATTACCACTGGTTCGAAAAAACCTCTGTCCTGGAAGAACCAGCAAGAAACCCAGGGACTTTTTTTTAAATAACAGCTACAATCATGTATATTACACAATTAACCACACAAAACAAATTAGAAACAGCCTGGCAGCGAACACCTCATTCCCAGGGTTATTATCATCCATAAATTCCTTAACATTATAATAACCCTTTTATACAAACTATGTTTAATAAAGTTTTGAATTTTGAGCAGGTCGAATTTTGTATATTTTTTGTAAAAGCGTATACATCGCCCCAAGAATGAATTACTGACTCGGTGGAGTCGAGTAACTGGTACTACTAGCTTGTGTTTGTTCCTAGTATTTACAGAATGAATATCACTTATTTTTGTACAACTACTTTTATTTTTGTGTACGTACATTACATTTTCATAAATGTATTGAGAGGCCAAAGTTAATATATTAATTTCCTTAAATTTTTGTCTGAGCGACTCTTTAGGTTTTAGGCCTTCCGACTGTTCAAGGAGAACGTTTTAGAAGTAAAAATATTATCAAATTCATTGCAAATAAGTTTAAACACTGTTCCATACAAAAAATTTGGATCATTTTGGTATGAAAGTGATGGAAGTTTCTTCACTATGTTACTTCTAAACTTCTCCAAGCGACGTGCATTTACAGGAACAAACACAATTTTCTCATCTACTTGCTTTTTGTGAACATAAGGTAACGAAACTAACTGTCCACAGTGATCAGAACTCAATTTTGAATTATACATTTATGCAACGGCAACATTTGTAAAATGTTATCTATACATGTTGCACTACATTCAGTAATACGCGTTGGCTCTAAAATAAATTAAAAGACCATATGATTTAAACAATGATCTAAATTTAATATTGGTGGAGGAAGCTTCTAGGAGATTGATATTAGTCTCCACATATTACAACAGATTTATTCTGTTTATTAAACAACAAAACTTCCTCCATAATTTTTTCAAAAGTATTGTATATAGAACATGGGGGTCTGTAGACGCACACAACAATGAGGTGCTCAAACTCAACACAAGCCATTTCTACAGTTCGCTCAACAGAGAGGCTCACAATATCTTTACGTTCCTTACATGATAATAATTTACTAGCTAATATTAACGAGCCACCTCTTAAAACCGTTTCTCTATTGAACGAACTGACCACCTGGTGATTACTGAAATTAAACATTATGTTATAAGCTTTTAACCAATGTTCAGTAATACATAAAATATGAATATTATTGCTATTTAAGAACAATTCAATTTCTAGCTCTTTGCCTATCATGCCTTGTATATTCTGATGCACCAGGTGTAAACAATTTTATTATCACTCTGTGGAGTCATACAATGAAGGTTTTGTAGCTTCATTCTAAACTATTTAAATTATTATAACTGCTAGAGATTACCTCTATTGTCTCATTTTCTAATTTAAATTACTTGGAACTGATTCAAATTACGTATTAAGTCATTACACTGCTCAAAAGAAGCAGATGTCGGTGTAGCCAAGTCCTTGGCTGAGTTAATATATAAACAATAACATAGCACATTTGCTATCTGTCTTAAATTATATTTGGATAGGTAATACCTATCTCTAGTCAAAAATTTCTTAATTAAATTATTTATGTCTATTAAATTAATTATATTATTATAATTATAACAATTAGATGTCAAGTTTATATTGTTATTAAATGAAAAGTTATTCATTAATAAATATAAATTGTATCTTATTTTATTTTCCTGTGGCCAAGCCTGTATGTAAGGCAATGTAAACAAGATAATTTTATGTACATTTAAAGTATTTAGATGATCAATATATTTTAATAATTGAGTTTTGTTTACATTGCCTCTTCTAACAAAATTATTAATGTGCTATTAGGGCAAAACTTACTAGTTAAAACTTTATTCATTATATGACTAAAGGATGCTCCAGGCATACAACAATTACTAACCTGATGTCCTTTTAAACAGTTATTTAACATTGTGCCCAAATTTTGCCTATGTCATCACAATACATAATAACTTTATTTTTATTAATATTTAAATTACTTTTTAAGTTAATATTCTTTGTTAAGGTACTGTCATAGAGTGTAGGTGAAAATAATGAGTCCTTACTGTTATCATTATTTTTTACACATATTGTCCCCGATGAACCTGGTATGGAGCGCTGATACTCACTCTGATGTTTAATTAAGGAGTCAAAGCGCTTCTCATTATACTTACATGACTTTACCAGATCATTCATGGCCAATATGTGTTCTTTTATCTCATCCTGAGCCGATTCATATTGCATAGCTAGTTCATATTGCATAGCTAGTGTAGTATCATTGCTAGTGACTTACTGCCTCGTTGGTCTAGAGGTCGTAAGTGCAACTGGTGATGAATGAATGAATCTTGCGGTCCCAAGGTCGAAGTGTTGAACTGGCACAAATCTGTTAATTTACGTCCAAAAATTCTTAGTAGCAGCCTGGAGTCAAGAAATTGGCGGTGTTTTGCCCCCATGACTCAGAAAGCACATAAAGCCGTTGGACCTGCGCCTGATCTCTCTCAGGCCGTGTCAGATTGCCAACCCATCGACCTGTGCTTGCACATACACTCGGGCACTGTAATCCTGTACTGAGTGGCTTGTTGGCGGGCTTCGTTTATACTCTGTTGAGACTAGCCGCCGTGATCAAAAATTTTGCCTCGGGGACATTATTATTATTATTACATAGGAAAACATTCGGACCCCGAAATAATTGTTTTATGTTAACAGCACGTGCTGTGTTGGTAACAGCAAACAATTATTTCGGAGTCCGAGTGTTGTATGGATGTAGTATGGATTAGCATTTGTTTTGTGTAGGAATCGAGGCCGCACTCCACTGAGTCGTAGCCACAACGTAAGTATTGAGACTATCGAGCCGTTAACTCTATTACCTTTAGTGTCATTTTACAAGCAACAAAATAGTACTTAGTTGATAAACCTACCAATTCTGTTCTGAAGGCGAAGTTGCAAGCGTTTTGCATTTCACATTAAACTTTGCTCGGTTTTGCGTTAACTAAAATGGAGTTTGAGAAACACGAGCGTCATCAATACACGTCCCCGTATTCCATGTTCTCGTAATATAGTCAGGTTATACCAGAACAGAGTATTAAACGATTGTAGATTATTTATTTCTCTAAAAAAATACAATTGATTTTTTAACGACATAGAGGATAAAATTTTCGAAATAATATTACAGTGACAATAGCTAGCAGACCCATTTTACTAATAACGAAGCTTTTCATCTTAGTCTCAACGGGTGACAAAGCATCTGCTTTTTAATTTTTAATCGAGGATAGATGTAGGTGTCTATGGCCCACCGCATCCACTTACCATCAGGTGAACTATGTAAGATTGTCAGACTTACTTTGCTGTGAAAAAAGTCTTGATGGTAAGTGAGTGCCTGCCTAAATGTCACACCATAGAACTTGAATGAAATACCTTACAGTCTTAATAAGTAAGGTGACGACGCAACTGTAGCTTTCTTTGTTTGAAGTTGGCTGTAGGTGTCCATGGACTCTCCCCCGAACGGGTTCCCGCCTTGTCGTGGCGGGGGGGCTTAGTAGCCGTGGCTTGGTCACCCGCGGTGAACAAAGAGGAACCCCTTGGCTGGCCCGAGGTGGCCACTCCGAGTGGGCTTGGTGAGCCCACTTCGGATGTGTTTCGGTGGGCTGCGGCGAGAGGAGTGTCCTCTCCACCTATCGCTGCAGCCGAGGTAGAGTCGTGGAGGAAGAGGTGTTGGTATGGCGATGCGCCACTCGCCCTATCCTCCGCGACTCTGACGGGGCCGCACCGTTAATTGATGCGGTGGTGGTGGGGCTGTGGGGGAGAGGAGTGTTGGTATTGCGGGGCGCCGCTCTCCCTACCTTCCACAGCCGAATCTTGGTTGGCGGCGAAGCCATAGACCAGATCCGCCGCTGGGGTCAAGAATGCTGGTGCTTCTGAGTGCTAGTTTTTCCTGGCCCCATGGCCTTCGCGCATCGAACTCGGGGGCGTCCGTTGCACACGTGAAGTTGGAGGCCGCGGAGGAGGGCGCGCCATGTGTTCTAGTGCGCCTTACCTGAGAAGGAAATGCGGGAGGAGTATTCCTCTCCCGAGGAGATGCCGCCATGGGGCGGCCAGCGCTGGTGGGGCCGCGGATGTGTGCGAAAGCGTTCCCGTGGTCCTGCCAATATGCGACAAAAGTGGAAAACCATGGGGTTTTAGTTGGTGCGAGTCCGACATAACCCGTACTTGCGCCCGCGAAGTGGATATGCGTAAGCATTTCCCCATGTAAAAAATAAATAAATAAAAAAATGGTGTCCATGGACTGCAGTAGCCAATTACCATCAGGTGAACAGTACGTTCCATTTTCAATTCCGTTTTATTAAAATGGTTGCACTGCTGCTTGGCGAATGAAATAACCAAGGTGGTGGTACCAACTCCAAAGACTTATTTTCTGCCTAGAAGCTGAGAAGGAACCTACAATTTAATAAAAATTAAGCTCCACAATAATGAGTGCGCAAACCTCTATAGCATCAGTTGATATCGTTGAATTTTTTTTGTTATTGGTTGCTAAAAAATAATAATAATCACAATCATACACATAAATGTTAGTTTAGGTTAAAAATGTCTATAAACCCTTTTTATTGGATTAAAAAGGTACCAATTTCTATAGAGTTCAGTAAAATAAATTCGCAAAATACTTTTTTGGACGTAACTACGTACGTTATAAAGAAATAGCAATCCAAATAAACTAAATCAACAAATGTGTTTTTCAAAAACAGTCGGAAATAAAAAGATTTGTATCATTTTTTTACGTGGTAGAGCCAAGCTGCAGCTATCTTAATAGTATAGTTGTAGCACGAATGGATCGGCTCGACCGGGGAAGGACCACGCTCTCACAGAATAACAGCGTAAAATAGCAGCTTAATGCTGCTGTGTTTCGTATGGTGAGTGTAGAGAACTGGAGACCCTTTTTACTGAAAACGGGGCATTCCACTTTAGTCCTTAGGAGTGGCAACGCATCTGCATTTTGATTCTTAATCGGGGATAGATGTAGATGTCCATGGGCTACAGTATCCACTTACCATCAGGTAGACTGTTTGCTCTTTTTTCAACCATATCCTACAACTAAAAACTGTGGTTTCCAAGCCGTCTACCAAGCATCGCAACCATAGTAAATATATCCAATGAGATAATCTATGGCAGTAATGGTAATGTTAATAGTAATATTTATGCTAATAATCTTAATCTCCGGATTTGCTTTTTTTTTTAATTACGCTTTTGGATGGACAGAGGAATATCACAGAAAGGAGAGGAATATAAGGAAACAACTATAATTTCGTGTATACTCTAAATAGTTACATTAAAAACTTCTTTCCTTAGTTTTCCATCCTATGGGGTGAAATATTTCTCAAAATATATAGGAAAATAAGAATCATTAAAATCTGTACATAAAAAAGAAGTCAAGCCCGATTATAAATATATGTATATACCAAAGAATTGAGAACTTCCTCCTTTTTTAAAGTCGGTAATGAAAAGAAGCGTTAAATTTAAGATTTAATATTTAGTAATTTTATTATAGAAACATTGTTTAATCTTGCAACGCTAGTAGATTTTGCAACCAATAGTACATACCGTCTGTTTAGCATTTCGAACAGCTACAGGATTAGGATAGTGGTTTCTTGACAGACAGCCTTTGGGAAATCTTGACTGTGAAATTTAATTATACTAGTTCCTTGTTTCTCCAATATTAATCTTTTAGTAAGTGTTTGGATTGATTAAACTTGGTAGGTTTTTGTAAACATATTTAACTAATAAGCTATACATAATAGAACGCGTTATATAATTATAATAGACTTATTTTCAGAGGTCATTAATATTTTTACTATAGCGTTACTGTTACAGCCTGATGAAAGTCCATTTATGAACATAGGCCACTCCATAGATTACCTCATAGAGGGGATATTTGCCATATTACAAGCGGGTTGGCAACCGCAGTTTTTATTTTTTTTTAGCTGTGATTACGAAGACGCTGCTGCCGATCTCCTGGTTCATTTCCCTCTGTCGTCTCGTATAAAAGCCACCGCACGATATGATGTAGTAAATATCTTATACCGCCACTTCACGTTATTATTCTTATACCTAAACCCACGCCTACAACCATCAGAGTTGGGGCAACATTAGTGGTGAAAAATACGAAGATTTTTATGAACAATATGTGCTTGTGTTATATGATGTGGCGCTGATCTGGGTCTCCTTTAGTAAATAAAACTGTTCTATATGTCTGACATTAATAGTTACCCCCATTTGTTAGGATATTTATTCATCATCATCATCATCGTCATCATCATTACAGCCCATCATAAATTCACTGTTGAACATAGGTTTCCCCTAAGGAATGCCATAAATCACGCTCCTGCGCCATCTACATCTATCGACTTCCTGCATTTCTTACCAGGCGTCACTTCATCTAGTAAGGGCAGCCCTGCTTATAGTCCACTCAAAAGGTTGGAAGGGTTAAGAATATTGCATGTTCAAGATAAGACTTAAATTGTTGTCCAAATGGTTTCGACATGATGTAAAGTCCGCCAACAAGCACTGCAACAGCGCGGCGGACTACCAGAACAAGTATTATAGGGGATACAGCAATTTTTTTACTATATTAAAAAAATAACTTATAAAAAGCCAATTTCTATTACTTTTAGATGCATCCATCGACTCCCTGCATCTCTTGCCAAGTCATGAGTCTGTTATTGCTTGGCTTGACCAATTGTGATCAAATTTACACAATATATTTAATGTCGATGTTTCTTAGCTATGCTATGGTCCGAAAGGTTGCGCTGTAGTCAAGTGATTAACAAATTCGAACGAAATTTATGGACCAAAATGAGTACATATTCATAATAAAAATATATTATTGGTTAAACACAAAAAGAAAATCAAAAACTCTGGACTCGTTAGGTGGCGCTGTGGTCGAGTTTTTAATAAATGTTATACTGTAAAGTCCGGAGTGAATTGTGATGACTTTTATCACGCTACCTAAGCTAAGGCTGCGTTAGATAGGGTGAACTCCTATCAGCTAAACTTTTTATTGCCGTTTATGAAGTAATTTTCCACAATATATATGCAATAATTATTAAGTCAAGCCTCATAACTTATATATTTTTAGCTACTGACGTAACGCGTTTGAAATTTTTATGTACGAGGACCGTAAAATTATTTACGCATTTACTGTGACAGTGTCATGTGGGGATTAAAGCCGAAGATAATAAATTATTCAACGTGTTGAAAGTGCCTTTACCAAGATGTTACATTTTCTTGATAGGTGTTTACGTATGGGAATACCTTCTTTTACATTATGCACCATGTTTTTACTGACGACCGAATATGTAACTGTCATATTATAATTAATAAAATCATGCACTACTTTGCGTAAATCCATTATATTCAATATTTAAAAAAATAATTAGCCAAGATCAGCGTTAAAACTAAATTAAAAATGATGTGTCGTTTTTAATTTTTAGCGGGAGGTGCTCTTTTAGTACCACCTACTCGTAGTTTGAAGAGCAGGTCCCGCTGACCTTCTGTTGCGTGCTAATCAGGCGTTACTTTGCAGAAATCCATTATTTAAAAAATGTTCCCTCAATTGCAGGAGAGTGGGAGTTTACTCTTTAAACTAGGTAAGACACATAATTTTTATTTTATTTTTACGCGGATCTTAGATATTTGATTTTAACAACTTTAACTGTCATATTGATCTAAAGTTGAAAAGTGATTACGACCAATCCATTCATCCATTACAGCCTATAAAAGTCCACTGCTGAGCATAGGCCTTCGCCATAGATTGCCTCATGGGGGCATTTAGCCATAGTTGCCACGCTTGGAAAGCGGGTTGGCAACCGTAGGTATTTATTATTTGTTATGTTATGTTATAATGTACAATTATTTTATTATGTTTGGGTTGTTATCAGGAAGATGCTGCTGCCCATCTCCTAATTCATTTTCCCTCTGTCGCTTCTTACGACTCCCTCGGGACGATAAGGGGTAGTGGATCACCGCCACTACACGGCTGCGACTAATATTTCTATAATATAAAATACTAACTGGTCCTGCAGTAGCCACTTACCATCAAGGGAACAGCCCATCATTAGTCCACAGCATCATATGTCCGCCGTTATGTGGCGGCGTAACAGAATCCATTACACCATATTACGTCCTGAGTGTTGTAAGAGGCGACAAAGGGAAATTAAACAGGAGATGGGCAGGCAGCAGCAATAAGTTGACATCGTAGATTTAAAAATGTTTAAGCTACATTTTATTCATTGTAACATTTAGTTCTTTCAAAACGCAATACTAGTGCACTATGGACCTAAAATTTTAACCTTTGACGACGAATTCTGTCAACCAAAATTTATATGGGTAAGATTTTCAAAATGACAGAATATAACAGGAAGCGTGTCGAAGAGAACTAGTGCAAAGTGCTCACTACTGTTTGCTAAAGCATCACTTTTAAAATACCGCGTATGTTATAAGTGTAAAGCGAGTATAGAACAATAACGTTTTTTTTAAACAGGTTATTGATGATCTTACTGTGCGTAAGTATATATGATTCATTTTGATGTTAGAATAAAGGCTATTCGGTCCGTATTTGGTAGTGTATTCACTAGGGTAGGATTATTTACAATTTGTTACAGTTAACGGCCACATTTTTGTTAAGCATGGAAAGAACTATACTGTCGCATTAGGTAATTCCTGTCATGATAGTTGTGAGTTTGAGTAAATAAATAAATAAATAAAACAAATAGTTTTGTAATATATACCCCTATGCATAACCAGTACGTGTTGCCAGTGATGACACGAATCTGAGACGTTTACTGATTGACGTTTTCACTGCTGGCCATATGAGAAAGTTTAAAAGTTTAAAGCTCAGTGAGCTATGGAGAGGGCTATGCTCAGAGTTTCTCTGCGTGGTACAATTTGAATGCAGGTGGCTTTGGATCATGTTTTTATGAATGAATGTATGAATGAATAATTAGTGCTAAATCATGCACAAGGACTAAATGTTACTCGAAGATACGCTTAATGATTTTCTTAATAATTAAAAAAAATCAGTACTTTGAATGTGATACGTTCATAAAACAGACAGACAAACCTTTCTAAAAATGATGGAAATGTGTTTAATTAGTTATTTTTAGTCCCTTTTAATCATTTTTGTCACAAAAATATAAAATGTACAGACACCCGCAATTTACGTTTCTATCATAATATGTACATAAAAAGATAATCAATTAGTTTATAAAAACTGTACAACAGATTAGACAACTCCATCATTGATAGTATAAATGTAATTTGTATGGACTTTCGTACACCGTGTGATTGGTTTCGGAAGAGACGACTATGGAAAACGTTAGAAATATCGTATGACTTTTGATAGATGATGGTATAGCCATCCCTTTGCGCCAGGTGGTAACAGATTTTGAGTTGTGTGCCGTTGTCAAAATATTCACCAGTTGAGTATACATCCACTGTATAGCAGAAACTGGAGCTTTGCTTTTATACATGAACTCGTGCTTTCCAAGTTTTTCGTTCTTGAGTTTATTTTTGGTTAACAACTTTTCTGGTAAGCCTTTTCGGTTGAAACGTACGGTACCGACGGCATATATTCCTTTCTTTATCAGCAAATTATTCATCAGAGGAATGCCAGTAAAGAAGTTGTCGAAAGCTACAAGAGTATTGCGTGGAACTTCTTCACACAGTTTCATTATCACATTATATCCTAAGCCTTGCTCACTTGATGCATTTTCGTCTGCTTTCCGGATATAGTTATCAAAGACATAAATGCAATAGCATCACACCGAGCCCATGTCTTATAACCCCTTTTTATGGGCTTTTTTGTTATGTATTGTTTGAGTGTGCTTTTTCACTTGAACTTTACCATGCATTCGCCCACTGATTGGATGCTTGACTGACAACACTGAGTCTGGATTACTTCGTTTAGTTTTGTTATCATAGGACGTATTTTATAAAGACTATCACGATCTGGCGCATCCCTTGCAGGTTCTTTGGTATTATCATTCAAGTGAATATTTTCAGTCAGTTTGTTGAAATAATAAAATTGTACTTTACTCATTGCCGAGACAATTTTTTTTTCTCTGTGGTAGTACTGCATAGAAATTACTAATCTGTGATTTGTACTGTGTGGTATCATTTATTAAAACTACGTGTTAATAAAAATTCCTTTTTATTCTTTTAATCAAAAAATACATCAGGTTATGGGCCCAGGCCACCTGATTTCTTCTAAATGTTAATAAGAAAAGGAAAAGTGATAAAAAGAAAAGTAAAACCGTGATATTAGTAGTTCCGTACTTACACGGAACTACTAATATCGTAATATATATATAACCTACAAGTCAACACGTGTTTCTGTGCACAATTTCTTCATCAGCAAAATGTCTTCTAATGATACACTGGCACTGATTAAAAAGCTGACCGGAAGAGAGAATTATCCAACTTTTGCCGTCCAAACATATCTTGAACACGAGGAATTATGGCATTGTGTCACAGCAGACCAAAAAGTCGATGTCAAACAAGACACGAAAGCTAAGTCCAAAATTATTTTATTAGTTTATCCCATCAACAATGTACATATACATGAGGCCAAAACTGCCAAAAAAGTGTGGACTAACTTATCTAAAGCCTTCGATGACAAAGGATTGACACGCAGAGTTGGTTTATTAAGAGATCTGATACCCACATCATTAGAAACATGCCAAAGTATTGAAGACTATGTAAATAAAATTATGTCAACCGCACATAAATTAAGAAATATTGATTGTGATGTAAATGATGAAAGGCTGGGAACCTTGCTCATGGCTGGTTTACGCCAGGTCTATCAGCCGATGATTATGGCCCTCGAAAGCTCCGGAGTGGTAAGATCAGCTGACTCTGTGAAAACTAAACTCCTTCAAGATGTGTGAAACTCTGAATCTAATGCCTTACATTATGTTAATAAAAACAAAGGAAATAAGTCGCAGACTGCCAAACAAGCTTCAGATAAGATCAATAAGTCTAAAGGTCCCAGGTGTTATGCGTGCAATAAATATGGGCATGTAAGTAAATATTGTCGAAATAAGAAACAAAAGTCAGATAATAATAGTACCAATTATGTTGCTGTATTTTCTGCAACTACAAGCAATGATAATGGGTGGTACATAGACTCTGGAGCATCAATGCATATGACTATGCACAGTGACTGGCTCTATGATAAAACCCACCTCCGATTAGTACCATCAAGGTAGCGGATGATAAGAAACTTTTTGTAGAAGCCTGCGGAAAGATAAATTTAAATGTTGCCAATAGCAATGGCAAGATGAATACAATTCAAGTGCAGAATGTTCTCTATGTTCCTGGGCTAGCCACCAATCTTCTTTCTGTTAGTCAAATTATTAAAAATGGATGACAAGTACAGTTTAATCAGAAAGGTTGCAAGATAATAAACAAAAACAATGAAGAAGTTGTCGCTGCAAAGATGATAAATAATATGTACAGGCTAAATACACACAACATTCCAGCTGTGCCAGCTGGAATGCTGTGTGTATTTAGCCTGCCAGGAATGCTGTGAGTTTTAGTTAGCGGTGCCAGCTTTTCTTTGGGCCGCACCCCGAACACCAATACCAGTACTCTTGATGCAAAGATCGCAGTTGATCGCTGCATCAAGAGTACCGGGCACCAGCTTTGTCCAGCAAGGTGGACAAACTCAGCTGCTTTGGGAGTGTTCTTAGTTCAACGTAACGCCACAGAGGTCGCCATCAGTAGTACATCAACTTTATATCGAGAATCTTATTTTGGTTTAATTAATTATCCTACATTTGTCAGTTATGCACTATAAGTAAGAGTTGCCATATTGTAAAATGGCTTCATAAATTATACGGCTAAATTAAGACGATATTTTTCTATTACGAGTAAATCGCGATACGAGCAACAAACATTTTTATTTGATGACCATTGGACATGCTTTAAATGACACGCATGAATCATGGGCATTAAAAGAGTCAAAGAAATATCTACCCAAATAACGATATCATACCTACACAACAAATATTATTTGCGCTGAACCTGGTTAAAAAGATTCCGTGACCTGAATTTCGTTTATTGTTGATTTGTTTTATACAATTCACATGAGTATGTTATGCGAATTTACGAGTCGCTGACTATTTATTTTCTCTGTTCGTAAATTTTCTATAAAAATATGTGATATTTTTTTGGGAAATATTTTCCAGTATATCTTATTGTGTCGGTTTTTATATAAATTCAGTATTCTTCTCCTCTTTAAATTATTGTGAGTGCAGGGCCAATAACCTCGCTTTGCTAATGCGGCTTCTAAGTCTAGTCTGTGTGTTTGAGTTTCGTCGTTTAGTTGAGCCTACCACTCTTCTCAGAGTTTGGTGAACTTCACATGACTATTCCTTTAAAAAAATGTGTTGGTATCTTTAGGACTTTTAATTTTATACCAAACATGTATTTTAAGGAGTTTACTAAAGAAACTGACCTCTCTATAGATGTGAAATCTGAAATTATTTATTTATTTTAAAGAAATAAGTAGGAAAGAAGTCTTTAGTAAGTTAGGAGGTGGGCCCTATTTACATAAATTTTGTTTAAACAGAACGTTATAAGAAATTATTCACCACATATAATTTTTATTATAGCACAGTTGTTTTCAATTTTAATTTTAAGCCCAGGAAAGGTGAATTCTTTTAAAAATGTGTAATGTTAAAAAAAAAAACAGAATAAATTGAAATAAATAGGAAGTCGGGTGGTGAAATACCCAGACCGGCGACAAAGAGCAGCGGAGCGTCTGGTATTGTGATTATCAATCCAACTGCTAACGGAGCGATTACGGCAAGACTTCAATACAACGAACGATAGAGGCCCATATTTAGCAGTATTTATTCACGGGTTAAGAAGCAGTTAAGATAGATTGCTTGCATTGTGATAGCATCACCTCTTCTTATGTACGTAGTTTATTGTGATTGCCATATTATGAACTAGCTTATGCCTGCGACTTCGTCCGCGTGGATTTCGGTTATATCGCGCCCATGTGTGAAAAATAGTCTGCTGGTACAAGCCACAATTATAACTGGATGCCGCGGGCAACAGTTAGTAAACTACAAAACTTCTTTATACACCACATTTTTTGCTAATCTATTACTGTGCGCCAAAATTATCAGACTACTGGGCGAGCTTACGCGTAAGAATATTATTATTATTTTTAATAGAATTGCCCGTGTGAGAAACAATTTTCTCTTAAGTCTATACCCGCAAATTTTAATGTCTGCCCTTGTGATTTGTTTATGGTCATGCATATGCAAAGCAAACTTTGAGGGGAAACTGTATTCGTTTGAATTCAAAGGGAAGATCATTAGGGATTAAGGGAATTCTTGGTACTAAAACAGTTTCCCCTTGCGCAGATCCAATTATAATTGTGGCTTCCACTACATTGCGATCTAACGCTTTTACTTTTAGTCTGGTTCCGTTGCAAAGTTGAGGTTTTTAATTTTGCAACAACATAATAGGAGTGCCCACGCGCAGAATAAGCTTATGATGTGGAAGACCCGATGGTTTCAGTGAATTAAGAAATTCAACAGTGTAGTTAATTGCGTCATCTGTGTTGACCACAGAGTCTATTGACGTGTACACCATTTCTTCCCCCTCAAAAGACGTTAACAGTATATCGTTAATTGCCGCTGCTTGGTCGTTTTTCGGGATTAGTATGGCACGTTCACACAACCATTCCATTGACTTATCGTGGATATGAGCAATATCTGGGTAAGTTTTGGATATTAACTCATGTAACGTAAATAAAACTGTGCACAAATTATCAGGGTTGGTTATCATTCCGTCATTTATCGGGTAATCACCGTTGCCGATTTCAAGTAGGAGATTCGCAAATCCACCAGCAGACTCTTTTTCTCCTAAGTGTACCCGCATATGTTTCGGGAGCTTGAGGATTTTAATTAGAGGCCATAAAGTGGATCTCTTAAGACACATCTTAACTTCACCTCCTGTAGTTCCTTTTGGCACTACTGGTAGAGTCTGTCTAAAATCTCCGGCCAGCAAAACCGTTACACCGCCCATTAACTTCTTATTTCCTCTTATATCTTGTAGAGTTCTGTTTAAAGCCTCTACGCTACCCTTATGAGCCATGGTTATTTCATCCCACACTATCGTTTTCGTATAGATTAATACTTCAGCAAAATTACTTTGTTTCGATATATTACAAATGGGAGTATCAGCTGTTGTTAAATTGAGTGGTAAGTTGAAGGTAGCATGAGCAGTTTGTCCACCCTCAAACAGTGTAGCTGCGATCCCAGAAGAAGCCACAGAAACAGAAACAGAAAGAGAAACTTTTTTATTCAATACAGATTATAAATAATACTTATTGAAAGTCACTCTTTTGTCTAATTACCACTGGTTCGAAAAAAAAACCTCTGTCCTGGGAAGAACCAGCAAGAAACACAGCGGGACTTTTTTTTAAATAACAGCTTACAATCATGTATATTACACAATTAACCACAAAAAACAAATTAGAAACAGCCTGGCAGCGAACACCTCATTCCAAGGGGTTATTATCATCCATAAATTCCTTAACATTATAATAACCCTTTTATACAAACTATGTTTAATAAAGTATTTGAATTTTGAGCAGGTCGAATTTTGTATATTTTCTGGGATTTTGTTGTAAAAGCGTATACATCGCCCCAAGAATGAATTACTGACTCGGTGGAGTCGAGTAACTGGTACTACTAGCTTGTGTTTGGTCCTAGTATTTACAGAATGAATATCACTTATTTTTGTATAACTACTTTTATTTTTGTGTACGTACATTACATTTTCATAAATGTATTGAGATGTAATTTCCTTAAATTTTTGTCTGAGCGACTCTTTAGGTTTTAAATCATAGATTGCTCTTATGGCCCTCTTCTGTAAAACAAATATAATTTCAGTGTCAGTTGCGTGTCCCCATAGCAAAATACCATACGACATTATGCTATGGAAATAGCTAAAGTAAACAAGTCTAGCTGTTTCACACTGGTAAGATTTCTAATCTTTTTACAGCATATGCTGCAGAACTAAGTCTGCTTGCTAACTTTGACATAAGGGGCTCCATTGAAGCTTCGCGTCTAGTGTTATTCAAGAAAATGGTGGTATCGACAAGACTCAGTTCCTCCCATTTAAAATTACATTAGTATTTAATTGTCTGACATTTGAGTCATGAACTTCATACATTTCGTTTAAGTGCTATTTAAATGCAAGTTATTAACATTAAACCAATTTACTAATTTAGATATAGCGTTATTTACTTCGTCATATTTTAATAATTGTCGTTTTAGTTTGAAAATTAATGAAGTGTCATCAGCAAATAATACTATATTATGGTTATCCCCTACTATGTAAGGTAAGTCATTAATATATACAAGAAACAGAAAGGGGCCGAGAATTGAGCCTTGAGGCACGCCCATTTGTACTATCGACCCGGAAGAGCTCATACTATTAATGACAACTTTTTGAGTTCTGTTACTTAAATATGAAACAATTAATTTAAGAGCATTACTTCTTGCACCGTAGTGTTGTAGTTTCCTGATTAACGTTTCATGGTGAACACAATCGAAGGCTTTGGACAGGTCACAGAATATACCCACAGCATCCTTCTTCTCCTTTTAGAAGTAAAAATATTATCAAATTCATTGCAAATAAGTTTAAACACTGTTCCATACAAAAAATTTGGATCATTTTGGTATGAAAGTGATGGAAGTTTCTTCACTATGTTACTTCTAAACTTCTCCAAGCGACGTGCATTTACAGGAATAAACACAATTTTCTAATCTACTTGCTTTTTGTGAACATAAGGTAATGAAACTAACTGTCCACAGTGATCAGAACTCAATTTTTGAATTATACATTTATGCAACGGCTTAACATTTGTAAAAATGTTATCTATACATGTTGCACTACATTCAGTAATACGGGTTGGCTCTAAAAATAAATTAAAAAGACCATATGATTTAAACAATGATCTAAATTTAATATTGGTGGAGGAAGCTTCTAGGAGATTGATATTAAAGTCTCCACATATTACAACAGATTTATTCTGTTTATTAAGCTGAACAAAAACTTCCTCCATAATTTTTTCAAAAGTATTGTATATAGAACATGGGGTCTGTAGACGCACACAACAATGAGGTGCTCAAACTCACACATGCCATTTCTACAGTTCGCTCAACAGAGAGGCTCACAATATCTTTACGTTCCTTACATGATAATAATTTACTAGCTAATATTAACGAGCCACCTCTTAAAACCGTTTCTCTATAGAAAGAACTGACCACCTGGTGATTACTGAAATTAAACATTATGTTATAAGCTTTTAACCAATGTTCAGTAATACATAAAATATGAATATTGTTGCTATTTAAGAACAATTCAATTTCTAGCTCTTTGCCTATCATGCCTTGTATATTCTAATGCACCAGGTGTAAACAATTTTTATTATCACTCTGTGAAGTCATACAATGAAGATTTTGTAAGCTACATTCTAAACTATTTAAATTATTATAACTGATAGATATTACCTCTATTGTCTCATTTTCTAATTTAAATTACTTGGAACTGATTCCAAATTACATATTAAGTCATTACACTGCTCAAAAGAAGCAGATGTCGGTGTAGCCAAGTCCTTGGCTGAGTTAATATATAAACAATAAGATAGCACATTTGCTATCTGTCTTAAATTATATTTGGATAGGTAATACCTATCTCTAGTCAAAAATTTCTTAATTAAATTATTTATGTCTATTAAATTAATTATATTATTATAATTATAACAATTAGATGTCAAGTTTATATTGTTATTAAATGAAAAGTTATTCATTAATAAATATAAATTGTATCTTATTTTATTTTCCTGTGGCCAAGCCTGTATGTAAGGCAATGTAAACAAGATAATTTTATGTACATTTAAAGTATTTAGATGATCAATATATTTTAATAATTGAGTTTTGTTTACATTGCCTCTTCTCCCAACAAGAATTATTAATGTGCTATTAGGGCAAAACTTACTAGTTAAAACTTTATTCATTATATGACTAAAGGATGCTCCAGGCATACAACAATTACTAACCTGATGTCCTTTTAAACAGTTATTTAACATTGTGCCCAAATTTTTGCCTATGTCATCACAATACATAATAACTTTATTTTTATTAATATTTAAATTACTTTTAAGTTAATATTCTTTGTTATGGTACTGTCATAGAGTGTAGGTGAAAATAATGAGTCCTTACTGTTATCATTATTTACACATATTGTCCCCGATGAACCTGGTATGGAGCGCTGATACTCACTCTGATGTTTTATTAAGGAGTCAAAGCGCTCCTCATTATACTTACATGACTTTACCAGATCATTCATGGCCAATATGTGTTCTTTTATCTCATCCTGAGCCGATTCATATTTATTTGATATACTTTGTAGGAGTTTTAAGTGATAAAATTGTTAAATTTAGACACTCTATATCAGTCTCATAACAGTTATTCATATTTTCCACCTCAATTGAATATAATTTAAGTTTATTAATTAATCCTTGCTTTTCTTTACATCCATTTATATAATTTTTGACATTAATTTTAGTTTTAATTAACTTTTGTACTTTCCTAATATATTTATTAATTTTTATGTATTTTTTAATTTTCTTCTACTGCAGGTAATCTTTGCTGCTGTTCTTGATGTGACATAATCATCACCAGTCAAATCGATTGTTGTGGAGGTTGCAATGCTTTAGAAGATTCACATTCTATGAGCTCATTGAACAGACTTTGAGTTTGGGACGCTTTCAAGTTATCTATGTATTGTTTTAATTGCACAATCTGCTCATTAGCCTCACTTAACTTTGACTGTAATGCAGCAATTAATCTGAGGATTCTCATATTCCTTGCTGCATTGGTCAAACTCATCGACTGTTCTCTGAAGTTCATCCTTTTCTTTTAAAACAAAAGTATATTCTTTATGCAACTTAACCATATCACTTTTTAGCTGAGTATTTTTAGCAATTATATTTATTATTTCCTTTCGTTGTCATCCTTTCTTTACACAACAGCTCACACTGCTCCTTTGACGTTTTGTTTTGAAGCGCCATTTGAAGTTGGTTCTCCAATTGGCGCGTTTTATGTTGTGTGTATTCATTTTACTATTAAGTGTTAATAGCAAAAGAAAACAAAGAAAGAAAACCGAAGAAGTAGAGTAAGCAAATGTCCAGATCTATGGGTTTATTTACAGATCTCAAATTAAATTATCATGTAAATAATTCAAAATGAAATCCAGAACAACACTTACTAAAAAGGTAAATCTTAAAATGTTAAAGGGATAACAAGAATAACACTTACAGTAAGTCTAAACGAGGTTCGTTACAGCTGTCACTTTTAGTTAGAACACTAAACACAATTTAATTAAAATACTTATGTCTTTTACTTATTTTACAAATAAAAATAAGTCGTATTTAACAACTGTAACTCAAAATTGAGGTGGATATTATCAATTTACAATTTTTAATTTTTTTAAATAGTTGGGAGCAAGTATTTTACAACTAGTCACCGGAGTTGCCACAGCAAAAAAAAAAGCACACACAGCCAATGAAATTCCGCGAGTACTTCTAACATTTGCTAATAGCAAATTTATGAGGAATGTTTTGCCTGTTCCACCGGGAGCATCTAAAAAGAATATTCCTCCCTCATTTGATTAAATTTTTGTGTCAATTTGATTGTAAACTGCTTTTTGCTCGACATTCAGTGATCTTTCATTTTTTTTTAACTGTGTTTTCTAATGATGCTAAGTCGTAACTTGTCTCTTTAAGAAACTCTCTATTTTCAAATTGTTGTTCTTTGCTTGGCTGAGGTAATCCATACTCTTTTAGTAGCCGACCACCCAACACTAATACGGCATCTTCTATTACCGAAAGGCATTTGTTAAATACCACATCTGTTATGTGCTCTACATCCACATCTTCTGTCTTTCTAATTGCCTTTTAAAATCTTCAGATAGTTATTCTTTGAATTTCTCCCAAAGGCTTAAAGGTTCTGATACTTGTCAGAATACTAAAATAATCGTAAAAAGATCCCGAATCATTTGCGGTGATTGGCAAAGTGGTGCCTCTTCCATTGCTGCGAACAAATGCTGATCATCTTCAAGCAAGCCGAGAGCTTTGCACGCTGATTGGAACGTGGAATATACATGACCGCTTATATGCTATATGAATATAGTTAGTAGGATGAATATAGTTACCGCTACCGCGTTGCCGCGTTCTAAAATCGCAAATAACGTAAATGATATTGATAAATATTTTAAACTTAATTTATAAGAATAGAATAGAATATACTTTTTTTGCACAAAAACATAAAACAAAATAGACAAGAAGATTGTAGAAAAAATTTGCACAAAATTACACCTGAACAAAAAAATACTAATTTAATAATTAAAAAACAATGAAAATAAACAACCAAACAAAATATATTTTTTTCCAAATTAATAAAATGGCGAAACCAAAAGAAATACTTAGGTACCTAACTATTTTCTATTGATCTTCAAGTTCCAATCCCTACCAATATATGGCGTTGGTATCATTTTAGAACGTGGTAACGTTGTGTTTTTTCGAACTAATATAAAGTGAATGGTGAATGAGCGCTTCAACCTGTACCACATACGGTACCTATTCACTGTTAACGGATATTTGACTAGACTTCGACTTTGTTTGCTTGCTTACGGTTTAAGATTTGCTTCGTGTTTCGGATTAGTTGCTTGATTTTGTCTTTCTTACAACCACTGTTCAAACTTGGAATTCGATTTGCTTTGTGATTAGGTATTGTTGATAGAAGTATTTTTTCTTACTGAAAAAATGACTACAGAAACTCTTAATATTAAAGGAAAAATGGAAGAACATACTGTCGTCCCCATTATGGGTGACGGCACCTGTTTGTTTCGTGCTCTTTCATTTTTAACGTACGGAACCCAAGAAAATGCAATGGTGGTGCGTTCACAAATTGTTAGATTTGTGGTAAATGATTGGCCTAGGTTTTCAGTTATGATCTACGGCAGAAATGGCGATAATTATTCAACAGCAAATGAATATTCAGCCGATATGTTAAAAAATGAAACTTACGGTGGACATTGTGAATTGGTAGCTGCAGGATTAATATTTCCGTTTCGATTTGAATATATCGGAACGGTCTGCTATACACAGAGTCCGGAACAAATATCTGTCCAGTAAGGCGATTACGATTTCGCCATGATTTATCTAATGGACATTTTTACGCCTATCTGCCTATTGTTGCAAAGAAAATTACACAGCGTCGCATGGAGGTACTTGTCGAAGAGCGTGATCCTTTTTCAGAGCTGGACTATTTAACTGTTACATCTTTTGTAAACAGTGAAATATCATCTCCAACCGGCGGAACAGATCAATCTGTATCGTCGACATTAAAATATGAAAAACAGAAAAATAAACGAGGTTCGAGATTTACTAATTACACAAGAAAAAGTTAATTAAAAAGTGCACAAGAAAGATATAGACAGAAAAAGCCAGATTCAAATCGTAATGGTGAGTCCGCTTATCAGAAAAAAAAATCCCGATATACGCAGGCAAGCTGTTGCAAATTACCAAACTGAGAAATCACAAGTGAATAGAGCATTTCAGTCACGGTATGAGGAAAACATTACATTGCGTTTATGGAAAAACAAGGTCCATTCCGCTATGGAGTATGACCCTGATATTGCTTATAGAACTGACAGCAGTGTAGCCTTGGGTTCTATGACATACAAGTGTCAGTGGTGCAATGCGCTGAAATGGAAGGATGAGACACCTGGTATGTGTTGCAGCCCTGGAAAAATGCAACTTGATCGGTTAAAACAACTGCCTGAACCACTCTTTAGTTTGATTAATAATCTACACCCAGATCATGACTATTTTATGGGTAATATTTGTAAATATAATGCCTGTTTCCAGATGACTTACTTTGGTGGTAAACAGGTAACAGCAGATGGTTTTTCACCGACTTTTAAAGTATAAGGCCAGGTCTACCATTTAATTGGAAGTATATTACCAGAAGCCGAACATGACGCTCAGTACCTTCAAATATATTTTGAAGGTGAAGATGATCGAGAAGCAAAGATTCAATGTTCTATATTTCCTAACTTAAAGCCAAATTTAATCAAACTATTGCAGAATACGCTGCATCAAGTGAACCCGCATATAAAAGATCTGAAAAGTGCCATTGATAAAGCCCCTCTTCAGAGTCATACAAAGTTGTCATACATGCTGATAAAAAACCACCAGAAGATTATAGAGGTAGGTACAGTGCACCAACTATAAATGAAGTGGCTTTAGTGTTAGTGGATCAACAATTTGATCGGAGGGACATCACCCTCGAGAGCCAAAGTAATTCACTTCAGCGTATTAGTGAGATACATCGAGCATATGATGCGCTACAGTATTCATTGATGTTTTGCTGGGGGGATGATGGGTATTTAATCAACATACCACAACGCGATCCCACAACTAAGTTGCCGCTTAATAAAACTGTCTCTGCTGCAAGTTTCTATTCGTATAGAATAATGATTAAAGAAGGAGAAGATAACTATTTAGTCAACTATTGTGCCCTTTTTAGTCAATATTTGGTGGATGAATACGCCAAAATAGAAACAGAGAGATTAAATTATATCAAAAATAATCAAGCCAAATTACGTGCTGATAGTTACATCCATTTAAAAGATGGTATTGGACGAAAAGACGCAAAAGCCAACCAACTAGGACAAATGGTTGCCCTTCCATCATCTTTTACGGGGGGATCTAGGTATATGCACGAAAAAACACATGGCCAGCCTGATCTTTTTATCACTTTCACATGCAATCCTCGCTGGGATGAGATAAAAGAGTAATTGCTTGAAGGACAACAATCTCATGATAGTCACGATATAATTTCGAGGGTGTTTCCACTAAAGGTGAAAAAGATCATGAACTTTTTTCAACTTGGCATTCCATCTTAGTCCTCACGGGTGACAACGCATCTGCATTTTGATTCTTTATTGAAGATAGATGTAGATGTCTATGGGTCACATCAACCACTTACCATCAGGTGGACTGTGTGCTCGTTTGTCACCCTATCCTATAAAAAAAAACTTATTGACAAAGGGCAAAATATTTGGTGAAGTGCGATGCTATATGTACTCAACGGAATGGCAAAAGAGAGATCTTCCACATAATCATATTATTTTATGGCTTCACAAACGTATTACTCCGGATCAAATCGACAATATAATTTGTGCTAAAATATCGGATCCAAAACGTGACTCAAAGCTTCACGAAATCGTTAAATGTAATATGATACATGGTCCATGTGGAACTTTATCATCGATATACATCGAAAGTCACCATGTATGGAAGATAACATGTGCAGTAAACGATACCCCAGGGCTCTCATAAGGGAAACTCAAACTGGTGAAGACGGTTATCCGCAGTACAAGCGACGTTTACTAGATGACGGTAGGTTCTCTGTTGATATCAAAGGCACAACCATAGATAATCGCTGGGTAGTCCCTTATAATTCAGTATTATTAAAAACATTTAACGCTCAATTAAATGTGGAATATTGTCATTCGTTGAAATCAATACAATACGTCTGTAAATACGTAAATAAAGGTTCAGACCAGGCATCGTTTGCTTTAGAGAATGAGAAGGATGAAGTTAAAACCTACACAAGTGTAAGATATATAAGTTCATCAGAGGCATTATGGCGAATCCTTAAATTTCCCATTCATGAGCGTTTCCCTCCCGTAGTTCACCTAGCTGTTCATTTGGAAAATGGGCAAAGGGTTTATTTTAATGAGCAAAATCTGAATAAAAGTGTGAATAGTCCTCCAACAACCACAATCCGATCCATTTTCGATTTGTGTAAAGTGGATAACTTTGCAAAAACATTGCTCTACCTAGAAGTACCTGCACCTACGTCTGGGATAAAAGAAAGTTCCAAAGGAGAAAGAGAGGAGCAAACGTTGAAGGCAGGCCAGGGGTCAAAAAAGAGCACGTTATGGGCAGGGTTTATACTGTACATCCGAACAATACAGAATGCTATCACCTTCGCATGCTTCTTCATGAGATCCGGGGCCCAATTTCGTTTAAAGCGTTAAAAACTGTAGTTGGTCATGTATATTCCACGTTCCAATCAGCGTGCAAAGCTCTCGGCTTGCTTGAAGATGATCAGCATTTGTTCGCAGCAATGGAAGAGGCAGCACTTTGCCAATCACCGCAAATGATTCGGGATCTTTTTACGATTATTTTAGTATTCTGCCAAGTATCAGAACCATTAAGCCTTTGGGAGAAATTCAAAGAATACCTATCTGAAGATTTTAAAAGGCAACTAGAAAGACAGGAGATGTGGATGTAGAGCACATTACAGATGTGGTATTTAACAAATGCCTTTCGGTAATAGAAGATGCCGTATTAGCGTTGGGTGGTCGGCTACTAAAAGAGTATGGATTACCTCAGCCAAGCAAAGAACAACAATTTGAAAATAGAGAGTTTCTTAAAGAGACAAGTTACGACTTAGCATCATTAGAAAACACAGTTAAAATTTTGAAAGATCACTGAATGTCGAATAAAAAGCAGTTTACAATCAAAATAACACAAAACTTTAATCAAATGAGGGAGGAATATTCTTTTTAGATGCTCCCGGTGGAACAGGCAAAACATTCCTCATAAATTTGCTATTAGCAAAAGTTAAAAGTACTCGCGGAATTGCATTGGCTGTGGCTTCTTCTGGGATCGCAGCTACATTGTTTGAGGGTGGACGACCTGCTCATGCTACCTTCAACTTACTACTCAATTTAACAACAGCTGATACTCCCATTTGTAATATATCGAAACAAAGTAATTTTGCTGAAGTATTAAAACATACGAAAATGACAGTGTGGTATGAAATAACCATGGCTCATAAGGGTGGCGTAGATGCTTTAAACAGAACTTTACAAGATATAAGAGGAAATAAGAAGTTAATGGGCGGTGTAACGGTTTTGCTGGCTGGAGATTTTAGACAGACTCTACCAGTAGTGCCAATAGGAACTAGAGCAGATGAAGTTAAGGCTTGTCTTAAGAGATCCAGTTTATGGCTTCTGATTAAAATTCTCAAGCTCTCAAAAAATATGTGGGTATACTAAGGATAAAAAGAGTCTGCTGGCGGATTTGCGAATCTCCTTCTTGAAATCGGCAACGGTGATTACCCGATAAATGACGGAATGATAACCATCCCTGATAATTTGTGCACAGTTGTATTTACGTTACATGAGTTAATATCCAAAACTTACCCAGATATTGCTCATATCCACGATAAGTCAATGGAATGGTTGTGTGAACGTGCCGTACTAACCCCGAAAAACGACTAAGCAGCGGCAATTAACGATATACTGTTAACGTCTTTTGAGGGGGAAGAAATGGTGTACACATCAATAGACTCTGTGGGCAACACAGATGACGCAATTAACTACACTGTCGAATTTCTTAATTCACTGAAATCATCGGGTCTTCCACATCATAAGCTTATTCTGCGCGTGGGCACTCCTGTTATGTTGTTGCGAAATTTAAAACCTGCTCAACTGTGAAACGGAACCAGACTAAAAGTAAAAGCGTTAGATCGCAATGTAGTGGAAGCCACAATTATAATTGGATCTGCGCAAGGGGAAACTGTATTTGTACCAAGAATTCCCTGGGCCCCGCCCTTTCATTAATATCATGATCTAAGTAGTCAATATTCCTTCCGTATTTTCCTTCATTTCCTACGTCATCTGCTTAATCTAGCGGAAACGATATGGCTTTACGGATCAAAAGATATTTACTCTTGATAAATAAAAATTATATTTATTTTTCAAGAGTATTTTGATCCGTAATTTATTTATAAATTATTTGTTTCTAGGTGGAAAGCCTCCTTTTGTGCCTAAGATTTCGACTAGGTAGGTCTTCTCCTTTCACCGTGTTCCGGTTTGAAGGGTATAGAGAGCCAGTATATTTACAAAGTGTGAGACATTTCATCTTAGGCTCAGGGGTGCTCGCCTCAAATTATTTTATTACCTGAGTAAAGTAAGGCTTATAAGTAGTAAGTAAAATCATAGAACGAAGCTCTGGCGACCGAAAAATGATTGTATCACCAGTCATTATGATACAGTAATTTTTCGGATTAAAGTTCGTAAATTTTAATCAATAATAGTTTGAAATTTCAATCGTGTAAACTTGACCTATTTAAAATATTTTATACAATGTACAACTTAAGGGAACAAAACCACCTAATATGTACCCACATTGATTAAAGTTGTTTGATAGCTTGCCTAAAATTGTGGTAAAGGCCGTAAAGGCCTTTCACAAATTCAACATGGCTTTCATGAAATTGTATAAATTTGGTAACCTTTTTGTGCATAATTATTCCTTAAGAATAAAACCATACGAGTATATAATATATATTCAATTAGTTCTAATTAAGCATTGATTTATTTGATGTATTTTATATTAAGATATAATAGTATCTTAGATATAATAGATGATATATGGAATCATTCCTTCAAGAAGGATTTATCGTGTACTGTAGCACAAGGGGGCAATGTTCAGCAATGGACTGATACAGAACGAAGAAGATAGTGTTATATTTTATAAAAATAAAATGTCACACGAACATACACTCCACCTCTTAGCAAATTAGCTACTGCAGTCCATGCCTTTTTTATCGTGGGGAAGTCCTCATGGATGACTTCTGCTGTGGGGGCAACAGAAAGGTTATGCCGAACTCCTACCGGCCAAAACCCCACGGTGTTCACCATCAGCGTATAGGAGGGGTCCCGGGATCGCCGTTCGGAACGCAACCGGGCCCTTTTCTCGCTTTGCTCTATAAAAGCACGTCCCGGGGGCAGTTGTTACTGCCCCCAGCACCCTCGCAATGCTGTCACGGTGCTCGAGACCACTTTCGAGTCACCGTCCTCCTCAGGTGTTACATCACTAGACGCTCAGGTGTTACATCACTAGACGCTCAGGTGTTACATCACTAGACGCTCGGGGCCCCCGCCCATAACTCCCGAGGCCCCGTTTCTGGTAGGGGAACACCATAATCATGGGGAGGGCCGTGACGAACGCCTTGACGACTTTGTCTCCGAGCGGGATCTGTCCTCTCCTGACACCGCTTAGCAGCTTCCTTCTGGACCACAACGGATTCACTGAAGGAGGCTACGGCCCTCCACGCGAGGTCTCTGCTCAACATCGCCGATACGACTGCTGGCAGGGAGAGGTTCTGACCGATCCGGCTTACCAGGACTGTTCGCTTCCGTCCCCACGCTGGGCATATTGCCAGCATATGGGATGCGGAGTCCTGTTCCTGCCCACGGCAGTAGAAACAGTTCACCGTCGCTTCGCGTCCGATCTTACACAAATAATCACCGAAGCACCCGTGCCCGGTGATTATCTGTGTAAGTCTGTAGGTGAGTCTTCCTGTTCTCCGATGCATCCAGGCTCCAAAGTGCGGCAGGATTGCTTCAACAAGGCGTTTGCGCTTATTACGCTCTTCAGAGAGGCGAGCGCGCCACGTTACGAAAGCTTTAAGTCGTTCCTGCTGCTTAACTCCTTCGAACAACACATCTGGCTCACTCGCGACGATCTGGCGGAGGACGTGCGTCAGGTTGTACACCTTCGCGTCTGAATATACTAGCGGATATGGATCCGCCAGTATATCCAGAGGTGGAAAGCGAGCCAGGACTGGCGCCGCCTCAAAGGATATCGTACGGTGTCCTCGCAAGATCCGTATGGCCATCCTCCGCTGCACCCTGTAGATTTTAGCTCTACAGCGTAGGATGGCCAGCCTTTTCGCCCAAACAGGCGCCCCGTACAAGGCTACGGACCATATCACTCCTGCATAGAGGCGACGCACTTCTTCCCTTGGTCCCCCTAGATTGGGCAGCAGTCTATGCATAGCACCCGCTACCATTTCAATCCAGGGGACTAGGCGCTCGAAGTGTTCTTCGAAGCCCCATCGACTGTACAGATGGAGGCCTAGGTACTTCATGTACTGCGCCACTCGGACTTCAGACCCACCTACGCGGACGCACGAGTCGGAGGGTTCCCTGCCGCGTCGTAATTTATGGAACCATAGGGCCTCGGTCTTGTAGGCGTTATTTCTAATCCCAACTTGTAGATTTTGGCGACGACGACTTCCCCTCAAGCTCGGCGAGCTCTTTGGCCCTCTCAAAGGTGACCCCGCTGGCAATCACCAACGTGTCGTCAACATAGCAAACGATATCTACGCCAGCGGGAAGTTCAACTCGCAGAACCGCATCATAGGCGAGGTTCCACAGTAAAGGCCCCAGCACCGAGCCTTGTGGAATTCTATGGATACCTGTAGGCAAGCAAAGAAGCTTTTACCTGGGTTGTCACCTCTGAGGACTAAGATGAAATGTCTCACAGTCTGTAATTATACTGGCTCTCTATACCCTTCAAACAGGAACACGGAAAAAGGAGAAGACTATCCAGTCAAAATCTTAGGCATAAAAGGAGGCTTTCCACCTAGAAACAAATAATTTATAAATAAATTACGGATCAAAATACTCTTAAAAAATAAATATAATTTTTATTTATCAAGAGTAAATATCTTTTGATCCGTAAAGCCATATCGTTTCCGCTAGATTAAGCAGATGACGTAGGAAATGAAGGAAAATACGGAAGGAATATTGTCTACTTAGATCACGATATTAATGAAAGGGCGGGGCCCACTTTTTCCCATTTTACTCTAGTGTTATCAAAGTAGTAGTAAGTAGATTGGTATAGGAAATAATCCACCAACTAATTTCTCATTAGCTGCTCAAATATTTCGAAGAAATTTGAATTTAAAATAGTAGCAAACAGGTAACAGAACGATACATAAAGCAATATTCGGCAAATAATGCAAGTCATGCAGGAGGCACAAGAATTTTCCATGAACTTTTTTTAATAACAGACTGAGACATTCTAACTTAGTCCTCAGAGTTGACAACTCATATAGCCTTTCTTTGAAGTTGGCTGCAAGTGTCCATAGACTGCAGTGGCCCACTTACCATCAGGTAGACTGTAAGTTTGTGTGTCAGTTTTATAAAAAAATAAAATAATTACAAGATTTAATTTAGTTTTCATCCGATTCTTCACTGACGATAGACGTATGTGTGATGATTTTTTTTAGAATAAGGGTGACAAACTAGCAAAAAGTGCCCCTGATGGTAAGTGGATGCTGTGGTCTATAGACTTCCACATCTATCCTCAATCAAGAATTAAATGCAGATGCGTTGTCACTCTTGAGGATTGAGATGGAGTGCCTCGTTTCCAGTAAAAAGGGTCTCCGGTTCTCTACACTCACGAAACACAGCAGCATTACGCTGCTAATTCACGCTGGTATTATGTGGAAGTGTGGAATCTCCCTGGTCGAAACAACCCATTCTTGCTACAATCACAATATAGCTGCAGCATCGATCTACAACGTACTAGAGGCGGCAGTAAAATTGTTCTTCCATTGTAACTTATTTTGTATCCGTTCCACCATCAATTTGTACTTAGCTTCATGCGGGCTCCATACAAAGCCATTACACTCTAGGTGACTTTTCACTAGTGCTTCATATAAGGCACGGACCGCACCCAGATTTGTAAATTCCCGCAACTGACGCAACACAAATCCTAAATTTGGATACGCCTTCTTGCAAATTTTAAGAATGTGTTCCCTAAAATTGAGTTTCGAAGTAAAGTGAACTCCAAGGTCTTTTACCTCTGTAACCCGCTGCAAGGATTACTCCGTCTATATTATATTTGTATGTGTGAGGCTGGCGTGAATGTGTGATTTGTTTCATACTCGTACAATTCACATGAATATGTTATGCGAATGTACGAGTCGCTAACTATTTATTTTCTCCGTTCGTAATTCATGCAGGTATTTTATAAATAGAGTTCATTCAATGTGATATTTTTTGGGAGATATTTTCCAGTGAATCGTATTGTGTCGGCTTTTACATATATTCATTATTCTTCTCCTTCTTTATCAGCCTCTTTAAATCTACTGTGAGCGCAGAGCCAAAATATCCTTGTTTTGGTAATGCAGCTTCTAAGTCTTGTACTCTTTTCCAGCGTTTGGTAAACTTCACATGACTCTTCGCTCTAAAAAAATGTGTTAAAATCTTTAGGAATTTTACTTTTGTGCCAATCATGTATTTCTTTATAAGTTTTTTTGATGTAACAGACCTCTCTATAGATGTGAAATCTGAAATAAAATGTTATTTATTTATTTATTTTAAAGATATAAGTTCAAGTCAGGAGGTGTATGAAATTATCCGTAACAGTAATATTCCTTCAACGAATTTTACAACTATCCATCATTTATTGTAATACCGGTGATAGAGATTCCATTACCTCTTATCCCGTAGGTGACATAAAAGTTAACACGGAGCCGCTCTTGCACATGTCGATGAATATTTAATATTATATTTGCATAAAATATGGTATATAAAAGATTTTACAGAACGTTTCAGATAAGCATGTTTGGCTACGGTTTTATGCATAGCATGCAATATTTTTGTACATTAATATTTTTGGCTACAAAAATCCTTAATACTATGAAAATTACAATCATTTAGCCACTGATACAATTTCAATTTAAATAATTTGGTATTTAATATTTTTAAGTAATTAGGTATCTTATTATATAAGCGAACACACATAAATAAACAACTTTTATTATATTTTCTTATTCTAGGATTATCATTTAGTACAAGTATATATGGATCTCCGCGACTACGGGGATTTACATCATCTACCGTTGTAAACAACGTTTTGTGCTTCTGTACAAACATGCATACTTCATAGATATAAAGTGATGGTAGTGGTAACAAGCCAAGTTTTTTAAACACCGGTTGACACGATTTATTCGGTTTTAGCCCATTATCGCTCAAATGCATTTTTTTTGCGCGACAAATGCTTTATTTTCATCAGTGCTGTTGTCCCACATTATAAGACTATACCGCAGTAATGATTCTACGTATACATGGTAGGACATGACAACGTTTTTTACTTTTGTTATGTTTTTTATTTGTTTAAGTGCATACACGAATTTATTTATTTTGAAAGAGACATCGTTTACATGTGGTTTCCAATTTATATCGTCATCTATAACTAAACCTAAAAATTTCGTATGTCTAGCTGCTTTTATTTTTGGTATGGTTTAAGATTATGTTTATTATTAGTGCATTTATTAAATTGTATATATGAAGATTTCTCTAAATTGATTTTTAAATTATGTATGTCAACCCAATTAATGAAAGTATCTATTGTATTATTTATGTTAGCTTCATGGTCACTCATATTATTAATTTTTTTATTGGAAGTCATGATAATTGAAATATCATCAGCTAATAGAATACATTTATGCTTCGTCATATTGACAATGTCATTTAAGTAAAACAGAAATAGGATTGGACTGAGAACACTTCCCTGTGGAACGCCATATTTATTGTTTCGTTATTCGGACGAGTACGGTATTATGTCCCATTTACATCTGCTTTAGTAACAATGACACACTGTTGCCTATTATAAAGATATAATGATATCCATTGAAGCGTGAGTCCTCTATTTCTAATCTTTTATAATTTCTGTAACAATAGGTCATGTGAAACTGAGTCAAAGGCTTTAGATAGGTCAAAAAATAGTCCCGTGGTAAAATTATTATTTTGATATTTAACAGTACTACTTTTATGAGTGAAAAAATCGCCAAAGTTGTAGATTTATCTTTTTGAGAGCCGTACTGTTCGTTTGATATAATGTGATATTTATTACAAAATTCAATTAGTCTTTTATACATGCATTTTGCATATATCTTTAATATAACGGGTATTAGGGTTATTGGTCGATAATTATTAATATCATATTTCTCACCTTTTTTATACAGTGGCTTAACTATTTATAGTTTTAATGTATCTGAAAGATTCCACACGAAAATGAAAAATTAATTAAACATGTCAAGATTTCAATTAATTCATTAATACAATTTTTTTTATTTTTGTGTTTATGTCATCGTAGCCTTCGGAGCTAGTATTTTTCATAGCTTTACCTCCTCCTCATAACCTCATTTTCTGACATAGGTCTAAGAAACATAGAGTTGAGTTAATAGTTACATTTTTCGCTGTAGTGTGTGTTGTAGATTCTTAGGTCAAATCAATAAAATGATTGTTAAAAGCAGAAGCTATATCTACGGGATTCGTGAGGACTGTGTTATTAACTATAATTTTGTCTATATTTTTCTTGTCTATAGGTTAGAATTTTCTTTTGATAATGGTTCATGTTGATTTACATTTGTTATTATTTTAATTTATAAACTTAATATATGCATTCTTTTTAAATTAAATACAATTTTTTTAAGAACTTAGAATATGACAGGTAACTTATTCGGTTAACATTACTTTTATTTTTATAATATTTAAATCTTAACATTCGTTGTTTTACAACTTACTTTGAGGCCTTTGCTTATCCAATTTTGCTTTTTATTTTGTAAATTTATTTTAATTCGTTGTTTCGTGAAACACAGATAGTAGAAAAGGCAAAATAATTCATGAAATCTGCTGAATGCTGTGTTAGCATCATTTTTCATGTATGTTTCTGACCATGACAAATTTTTTAGGCATTCTTTAAACTTCCAAATATTATCTAAGTTATAGTCTCTCTTGTTAACATAATATATCGCATGTTTATGTGGCTCACATTTTATAGGAAAACTTAACAATTGTGCTGTGTCATGATCGGAAAGATATAGTGGTAGCAATGTTGCAGTCGTATTTTGAATGTTACTTAATATATGATCAATACAAAATGACGTGTAGGAACATTGAAATGTATTTTCTAGTTATAATTATAGGACAAATCTTGTAAATAATTTGTGATTTTGCCTTTTTTTAGTGTTTTTGCTATAACTACATGTACTTTAAATTTGTATTTTACAGTTAAGTCATGCAAAAGTGTGTTCAACATAAATAAGAACTGTGTTGGGTCAGATTGGGGGGTTCTATATGAGTTCTATGCCGCAAGCCTCGAACGTATTCTGGGTAGCATAATTTTTTATGAACGATAATTCATTGAACATTATACCTTTTTTAACTAAAATACACGTTCCACCTATTTGTTGTAGAAGTTGGCAGCCATGTCATAACCACATATTCTAACATAACTCTGAAAACCTTTTTTTATGAAAGTTTCGAAAAGACATATTACATCCGGGTCATTATTTTTTGCTCTTAACTCCTCTATAGTTACGTCTATTAAATCTTGCTTTGATAAAACACTAGCAATGTTTTGGTGAAAAATTCTAAAATGACGAGTATAAATAAAATTGTTAGGGTCGAAAAAATTTATCGTTCTTTTTTATTACCGGAAAATAATAAGGCATAGTCCCTTTCTTATAAATAACAGGAGGTTTTGAGTGGTCGTCAGTTTTTTTAAGTAGAAGGGAATTGTTTGTTTTTTTGGGTTATTTATGGTTTTACTTAACTTAAAACTCGGCTTATTACTCGCTACTCGCTTACTAATTTCACTAGGATTTAAATATTTCTGCGTAGTCACTTTAGTCAATAGTATAATTTATTGATTTACAAATGTAGAAGTAATTAGAATATTTAAAATCTACAAACTTAAAACTTTTATATCTTTCGCAAATATTTTTGATACGATAGTTTAAATGATTATTATTTATGTACCTATTTTTAATAACATTTATTACAATTATTGTATTTTTAATAAAAGTATCTATTATAGCTTGTAATTGTGACAAAACTTGTTTTATATTATGATCATTTTCTCCTAAACATATCCTCCTCATCCGATTTTAGTTTCATGTTTTGGCAATTTTTTAATACTTCGTTACGTGAAACAAAACCTTCTGCATCAAGGATAAGGTTTCGTTTCACCAATAACTCCATAATGTTCATATTGTGTCTCTAATCTTGAGTGTGATAATGCTGCAGCTAGGCCAATGCATGGTTGAGAACCGATGATGTAGATTATTTTTCCAAGGCTGATTTTTTTTGTCTCGTCATAGGATTTGAAGTCTTGCTCGGTGTATCCTTTGTTTCACAGTGAATATTCTGTGTCAGATTTGTCATTTTTTTATTGAGAGTTATGGATCTCTTTTTCTGCATCTTTTAATTCTTGTTGCAAGTGTGGATAGGCACATGACGTGACTCTCGGTGAGGATGGCACAGAATATAGACTGTGAAGTAGCAAGGAGTGTCTCTTCTTCTTAGTTCTATTGCCTGATTGAGGACTATCAATTTTTGTGGGAGAATAGCATAGCGATTTTAGTATTTTAATTTCTGTTTAACGTTAACTTATTTATCTGTCTTTGAAGATCGTTATTTTCTAATATTATGTTTTCTAACTTATTTTGAGTACTACGAAGGTTATAGGTTAACTGACATTGTGCCATCTACACTTTTTGACAATTTACTAGGCGTTGAAAATGACACATCTGATATATTATAGTCCGTGAGTATGTGCGGATCTAATATGTAGGATATATCCTGTTCCGATACCTGTAATGATTCAATACATTGAACTTTTTTTATATTGCAAGATTCTTCTAGGGATGTACATTGTCCGGAGAGGTTTTGATTTTTTCTCACTGTGATATTAGTTATGTCGCTATTCACGCCTTTTTTTGTTTTTTATACATATTTTCCGTCGCCATATCTTTTTTCTTTCTTGATCCATTAGGCGGTACGTTTTTTCTGGATAGCCATCACAGTCTGAATCATATCTATTTTTACATAATGAACAAAGTTCAGTTTTCTTTATATCAACTAAGTTTTTACATTATTTATAACATGTTACTACTACCGGCATCTTGTGGCCGCTATAAGTAGTTTTCACATTGAATTTAGATGTCATGTTATTGAGTATTATGTGCAGTTCAATTACACCTTACTAGATGGTACTGTTCTGAATAATGTTATGATGTATTTGTCATGTAGTTTTTTTTTCCAATTTTCGAATAACGGTCTGGGATAAAAATATTATATGAAATTTTAGATTTGTGTAATTATATATTGATATATTTGTGTGATTAGGTATAACTAAAGTAAAAATCAACTCACGGCACTATTCAATTGTTAGAATCACTAAGTTTTTATCGTTTTGCACTAGTTTTTACACTTCACTTTAAATTGTTTGATTATACAATTAATCTTACAGTTTTTTCACAGATAACATTATGTAGTATATATTAGCACCAATTATACTAAATCATAACAAATCGACATTTCCTAATTATCGCACATTTGTCAGCACTGCAGTATAAGTAAGAGTCGCCATATTGTAAAATGGCGAAATAAATTTTACGGCTAAATTAAGATGATATTTTTCTACTAAATCGCAATACGAGCACACAAACAATTTTATTTGATGACCATTGGACATTTTTCAAATGACACGCATGAATCACGTGCATTAAAAGAGTCAAAGAAATATGTATCCAAATAACGATATCATACGGAACAAATATTATTTGCACTGACCCCGTTTAAAAAGCTTCCGTAACCCGAATTTTGTTTATTGTTGATTTGTTTCATACAATTAATGATTCGTCATATCATGATTAAACTATGGGAATTTACGAGTCGCTGACTAGTTATTTTCTCTGTTCGTAATTTATTGTATAAAAAATGTCATATTTTTTTGGAAATAATTTCCAGTGTGTCATACTGTGTTAGTTTTTATATAAATTCAGTATTCTTCCCATTTTTTATCAGCCTATTTAAATCCATTGTGAGTGCAGGGCCAATAACATCGCTTTGCTAATCCGGCTTCTAAGTCTAGTCTGTGTTTTTGGGTTTCGTCGTTTAGTTGAGTTTACCACTCTTCTCCAGAGTTTGGTTAACTTCACATGACTCTTCGTTTAAAAAAATGTGTTGGTATCTTTAGGAATATTAATGTTATGCCAAACATGTATTTCTCATGAAGTTTATTGATGAAACTGACCTCTCTATTAGATGTGAAATCTGAAATTATTTATTGATTTTAAAGAAATATTTTATTTAGATTATTATTAAGTCAGGACGAAACAAAGTGAAATTTAACAAGTGAAATTATCCATTACAGTAATATTTAAGTAATATAATATAATAAATTATATATAATATAATAAATGTAATGAATAATTATATATTTAACTATATATAATATAATATTATATATTTAACGAATTTTACAACTATTCAGCATTTATTGTAATATCAATGATAGATATTGCATTACCTCTTCTACCGAAGGTGAAATAAAAGTTAATACGGAGACGCTCTTGCTCTTGTCGATGAATCTTTAATAAGGATTATTGCTAAAACTAAAATTTGATTTTTATTGAGGTACGAAATTATGAACCATAGCTACTCAACCGTCCACCCCCGCGAGTGATTCTTGCCTCACCTGTCCGCGCATTAAATGTCACAAATTTTTTACGACCGCGCGAGATTGTCTCAACAAAAACGATTACTACTGAAAAACTACTATAGCTACATTAAAATAAAAAATATTCTCAAAAGACTCAAAGAACTCAAAATATAATTATGTTAAAAGAAAATTGGTCAAATTAAAAATAAAGGCTGAAAATAACGCTTAAAAATGGAAATATAAAAAAAAATCGTATTTATTTTTTATTTCGAGTTTTACAAGAAAAGTATAATATTTACTGGGGAAATTATTTTATATTAAAATAGTACATGATATTCCCTTAAAATAACACCAATATCAATAATATCTTATATACTCAATATACATAAGTAGGTATATAATGTTTACTCAATATAAATTATAAATTTTAATAAATAAATAAAAATAGGTTTTAATAATTTCTAGGCACATCTCAACAGATATTTCGTTTAATGATGGCTATCAACGTGTTAATGAATGAAGCATTCTTTTATATTTAGCATTCATTCAACACAAAAAACTGATTAGAATACATTTTAAACAACATATAATCAATAAACGATGATCGCATATAGTGATTAAAATGTCGAGCTAAATTATTATATGTAAACGTTTTGTAATTGTCGTAATGATACATATTTCCTAAAGAATATATCTTCACAATCAGTTTGACGTAGGTACAATAACATTAGAAATAAGATATAAAAACAGAAAAGTTATCACATTTTTGATCGAATTTCTCACACTTTAACAGTCCACAAACAAAAATGGCGTAATTTCATTTTCACTTTTTTTTCTAAATATTTTGTTACTATTATATAGATAAAATTCACTCTCACAGATGACAAATTTAAAATAGCACCATTTATAATTTTTACTGTATTAATAACAGCTATCTTTTGCGCTGTACACGTTTAACCCGAAAGATGTCGTTTGGTGACTGTAGTCACCATGGACAGGTGAGGTAATAATTTTTTTGGGGACTGTAGTCACCGTGGACGGTTGAGTAGATAGAAGTATATATAGCAGGAAGATTTGCACAAGATTATACAACGACGTAAGAAATGAAAGATAATGTGAACTTGAATTGCTTCTGCGGCATTCACTGTAGTGCAAGTCCCACAGGTCCCTATTTACATAAAGGAGACAGTTTCTTTTTGTATGGAGAATGGGCCCACCACGAATTTTAGTGAACCTCAATGAAATGTATGTTGATTCATTCCTTATAATCTATAGATTACAAAATTAATATTAGTTTTATCGCATTTAACGGGAATTCTGAGAAATTAAAAATTAAAATATGAATATCGCAATAACCTTAAAACAAACTAAAAGCGATTTTCTAGTAGTTTTCACCGATATTATGAGTTAGAATAGTGTATATAGAATAGAATAGCTTAATAATTCATAGTATTAAACAAAGTTGTAGGTACATTCAGCAATTATAGATATTTTAAGATAGATGGAAAATCCTTTTAGCAGTTCCGGCAAAACAGTGCACAGACAAACAAACGTGGTGTGGAGACTATGTTTTACAGGTATTAATTGATTAGTGAATATACATCACAAACACCATTACAATTAAATAAATATGATTAAAGCAAAGATGAATAACGGATAATATGTCTATTTATAATATTAGCTTTAAATGCTATATAGTAAGAAAGCTGTTTTGAACTGGTTGTATAAGGATAAAACACAAGTAAAATGCCACTGCATATATTGTTGTAATTATTTCCAAAGCAGTCTATTAATAGTAGAATAGACAGACAGAGATGCAGTGTCAAGACTTTGTTTTAATATGTTTTGGTTGATTAGTAAAAGTGCAGTGTGTAAACTTTGTTTTAAAATATATTAACTGATTAGTTATCATACCCCAAACACAATTAAAGCCAAAATGACTAGGTAATATCATGTTTATCTGTGTTATTACACACTGATAAATATGAAGTTAGATGTTTTAAACTGGTTGTGTAAGGATAACAAAACCACATGTATAATTTAATTGTATTTATTATTGTCAGTCATTATCATTTCAAAAGATATTTTCAAAATAACTTGATAATAACATGAATCAGAAGGATATTTTCAATGTTATGAGATATGATATAAGACTGTTGTATTCAATATCCATATACTTTTTTGTCTCTGCCTACGAGCAGCTCTGCAAGATTTCAGCCTACAAGACATACACATTTATTCTAAGCGATCCACCTGAAATAAGTTAATGAATATTGTATAAAACTATATATACTATACTTCAATGTCAATAAACTACATTTCCATGTTAAATAAATAAGAAATTATTATAAAATATACTCCATTAATTAGCTCCATATAATCAAATACACAAATAGTAGTTATGGATTTACATCAACAATATTTGACTTTGTAAAGTTGTCTGATTTCTTATTTTCACTAGTTTCATGTAGGGAAAAGGATATTATTTTATATTAATTATCTGATAGTAGATGACAAAATAATATTCCTTTCTGCAGAGTTAACAACACATCAGTCTAAGGATAATAGAAGCATCTGATCAACAAGGATATAACCATTACACAAGTAAAAATATTAGATGACTACATATTTGTGCCATTTGCTGTAGAGACTATCAGTCTGTGGGGTCCACGTGCGGTGAAGTTCTTAAAGGAACTCCATCCGTGACTGGTCGTTGCTGCTGGTGATAAGAGGGCTGGCTCTTTTCTCGCTCAAAGGCTAAGTATAGCCATTCAGCGGGGAAACGCAGCCAACGTTCTTAACGATACCACGTGGAGTAGGACTGTTTGATAATTAAATTACTAGGTTTAGTTTTTTTTTATTATAGTTTTTAATATTGTATATAATAGTAAAAATGGCTTAACTAAGTTACAATACTTATGCAAACTGTATATTTGCTTCTAGTACAAGTAATAAGTACTTATTTACACATAAATATATGTACTATCTATACTGTCTATCCACTATGGCTGGCATAAATTCAGGATCCATGTTTGATGCAATTTGGTATTGTCAAGTTTATGGAGCAACTTGCTGAATACATAAGGTATTTATACCTAAATGCAGTTAAATGAATCGTTCTTCAAAGCCGATGAAGCTACATCAAATAGAGAAATCTTTGAATCCCTCGACCCATAGATTCTAATTTTCTTACAATATACAGAAAAACTTCATTTATGTATTTATTATATCTATTATTTAATTTAGATTTTACTAATAACATAAAACTTTAATACTTTGTCACTTTTAACATACTAATAAGGTTCTAAGACCTGTGTTTGTCCTTTTTTTTTAGTAATTCATCACAAATTATAGATCTTATTTAGATTTTCCAAAATTCTAGGTGTAAAAGTAAACTCTTGTATTACATACATACCTTAGAGAGTAATTGTGTTCTGTGATACATACTCTTATATTAATTAACTAAACTCATTAGTTTTCATTTTCCAATTTCGAATGTCATTGGCAATTTTACCATGCGACCACAAAAAAATTAAAAGGAAAAAAAGATATTATCCATATTATGTTATACACTTGTGCATCGATGAGACGATATTTATTTTATTGTCTTGAAAACAAACAAGTATAAACTTTTTTGCTATTAACTAATTTTGCTAGTTTGCTACAAAAAATTATTTGAAAGTATATAACAATTAAGCACAGACCTTATTCTTAGAGTAGTGATGCAACTCGAAATCTGTTTTCACTCGATTCAATCGAGTGAATCTGTGTAACTCGGTACTCGAGTGAAAATAAATTTTACTCGAGTCCGCTTGCACTCGAGTTACGGAGTCAACTCGACGCACCGTGTGGATTCGTAGAGCGCTAGATATATGTCAGTTCACTAATTCATTAATTCTATCATCTAATCAACTAATTCACATAGTATAAAGCGCCGCGGGCGTGAAACTTGCATCTGGCATGTTGTAGTCAAATATGAACTTAGTTTGATTTATAATATCGTGATTACTACATCGCATAAGTAGTGCATAACATAAAAGGTGATTTAAATAAGTATACTTGTTTGTTTAAAGTATGAATGATAACAATGAAACAACAAAACAAAAATCGTCAGTGTGGCATTATTTTGAAAAATGGAAGCGATTTGTAAGATATGCGAAAATCAGTTTATAGATTTTGAAATACTACACATGTGTGTAGTAAATAAAAGAAACATGGAAATACTACAAATAAATAAATAATAAATATTTGTATTTTATTTCATATTGCCACATATTACTTATTTAATAAAGGTACCTATTTAAAAATTCTTTGACTAAGGTAATTGCCATCCTCAACTCGAGTGATAAACTTCAATCGATGCAGGGACTGTAAATAGTTAATTCGCATAACTCAAAAACTCGAGTACAACTACATTGACATGATAAAACCCGAGTTACTCGAGTCACAAAATTCTACTCAAGTCGTATCTTTATCTTACGGTCAATGCAGTGTCTGTGTACAATTTGGTGATGAACTCGACTTACTAATTCGAAGAATTTATTGATATAATAACATTAATTATAGGCTACGTCATAAAGTTAGCGTGATATTATTTTATTAAAATTGTCTATACGCAAACCAATAAAATATAACTACCTATTAAGTTAAGTAATAATAATTATCTTGGATGGAGGAACAAATATAAAAATAATTTGTAACAAACTGACACAGCTTCGTTCCGCCAATTCGAGTTGCGTAACTCGAGTACTATTCGAGTTACGTGAAATTCAACTCGAGTTAACTCGAGTCGAGTTTCTTCCGAGTTGGAACATCTCTACTACAATTTTTTTTAATATTACGTTATCTGAACCAATGACATGAACACAAATATCAAAACAATTCTTTTTTTCAGATTTCTTGATTCCGTCTAGATTTTCATATAATCTTTATGCTATTTACAATAATAAATTGGTATCTTTTTTTTGTATATAATACCATTAAGGGTCGCGAAAATTTCTAGTGTGCCCAAAAACGATTGACTCCTTTTGTTTAAACAGAACGTTATAAGAAATTATTCACCACATATATTTTTTATTATAGCACAGTTGTTTATAATATTTATTTTAAGCCCAGGAAAGGTGAATTCCTTTAAAAAATGTGTAATGTTTAAAAAAAATCCAGAATAAATTGAAATAAATTGGAAGTCGGGTGGTGAAATACCCAGACCGGCGACAAAGAGCAGCGGAACGTCTGGTATTGTGATCATCAATCCAACTGCTAACAGAGCGATTATGGCAAGACTTCAATACAACGAACGATAGAGGCCCATATTTAGCAATATTTATTCAAGGGTTAAGAAGCAGTTAAGATAGATTACTTGCATTGTGATAGCATCACCTCTTCTTATGTACGTAGTTTATTGTGATTGCCAGTCCTTGTGCATGATACATTTTATAGATATTATGAATTACTATCTTTGCACGTGATTACGTTCGCGTAGAATTTTATTTGATGATTGTTTTAAAGCTGAGTAAATTGGTGATTTACTCGGTTCAAAGCTTTTTTACTTTGGGCCAACTTAAGTAGTAAAAGTCTCACACAAAAAAAAAACCACACAACCACACGAAAACAAGGTGCGTTAAAATTATTTGTTCCTAAAAATGTAATGGTTATACAAACATAACAATATATATATATATATATATATGATTTTGTTATGAAATAACTGTATATTCATAAAAATGCATGGGATGGTATGGGGTAATTTATTCTCAAACGCCGTGTAATGGCGGCGTAAGAGAATTCACTACCTCAATTCTACAACAAGTAATTTGTTTAATTGACGTTTATATTTATTAAATTTACTTCTATAGAGACAACTTATGAGGGAAACCTATTTTAAGCATCAGATATTTGAAAGGTGAATGATGGAAAAAATAAGTTAAAGTTAAACGCGATAACATTCATAACATTAGTTTTCTTCAATGAGTAGTATTCGTGTAAATATATGAAATAAATTAAAGTTTTTATATTTAAAAAGTAAACAAAATAAATGTATTTATTGAGAGCGGACTCAAGGTCCCATGTTCGGTCTGAAATTGTCATTTGTCAAAAACAACGTGAGAAAAACCTGCTTGTCTAAGAAATAATATGTTTCGTTGACATGTGCAATCCGCCAACACGCATTCGAGAGCACGCAGCATCGGACTAACGAGCCGTTTGTCCGCTAACCTTCTTAGAAATGAGAGGAGGCCTGTGGCCTGCCGTGGGTTATATATAGGTTGTGATGTTACTTTATGTATTTATTTCAGAAAAGTAATAACAATATTATGAAATTTCTTACTACAGAGAATACAACAGCTTTCTTTGCAACAAAGTAATAAAAATTTGCAAGATATTAAGTCCGCCATGTATTTTATGACATCCATCGCAACTGGCATATCAACTTTATCAATTACTTGACTTATAGCCGCCTGGTGGCATTTATAGCCACAGGTTTATGACAGAGTAACCATATTGCTCAAAGATTGCGTACGTACGAAGGACTGCGACTATTATTTTTGAATCTTATAAAACAAGTTTTTGCTTAAATAAAGCAAAAAAAATTCACTATTTTCTTCATAATATAATATGTACAACGTACTACTTTATATAATTTAGTTTTTAGATTTATTCTTTAGAGCTTAATATTAATACACTGCATTAAGATATAATTTTTTTAAGTCTTAAGATAGTGGAAATATTCCATAAACTAACACAATGAACAGTACTGAATATTACAATCACGTCCAGTTTGTATTTCTGTCTTTATGATTAATATTATGGTAACTTTTTTCTTCTGCTTTAACAGCCTCTGTTTTACCATTGTTTTAGTAATAGGGCTAAGTTTTCAGTGGTGTTAATTTCTAATCAAAATACACAACACAGAAAAGAAAGAAAAGTCTTTCAACAGAACATAAAGCTTTCATAAAAATATTTCGAGGATTTAATTTTATAATATTCTGCCAACTGGGGCAGCACGGGGAACTGATTATAAATATATTATCTATGTCGCATATTATACTCGTATAATCAGTCCACCGCGGTATAGACTGTAACTGTTTACTTTTTTACAATTTATCAAACTGAAACAGAGGACTGTAAGTAGCAGTTCAGTAACGCAAAGCTCAAAAAATGTCAAGTTGGAAAAAAAATATGTTGTCAATTTCAAATCTTCTAATCGATATCCTACAACTGTTTCGAGTTTTTTTTCCAACATTTTTTGCATGTTTATGAAAGCTTTATGTTATGTTGAAAGACTTTTTTTCTTTTCTGTGTTGTGTATTTTGATTAGAAATTAACACCACTGAAATCTTAGCCCTATAACTAAAACAATGGTAAAACAGAGGCCGTTAAAGCAGAAGAAAACAGTTACCATAATATTAATCATATAGACAGAAATACAAACTGGACGTGATTATAATATTCAGTACTGTCGATTGTGTTAGTCATGGATACTCATTCCAATTTACCTGTCCGGTAGTTGTGGTATAGTATACGGGTATGCGACCCCGGCTTCCCTGGCTATTACTGTCCTATCCCTTGGCCTCCTGAGCGGTAACATTCTACATTTCCTATTTCCCACTCTAACTTACCAATCTTCCTTGTCACGCCACCTATCCTTCCCTTTCCCTATTCCTACCCTCTCCGCCAATCCAACGTCTGCCGCGCGGATGGCTAGGGGCAAGTCTAGTCGTTAGCGTGCCACACAGCCCTGGGACCGGGCGACCCCAGAATTAGGCCAGCCTTACCCCGGCATGCGGGGCTCTGCGGGGGGGGACAAACCTTTCCCTCGCTATTCGTGGGAATGCAATGAATAATCATAAAAATAATTTAATTAACCAAAATGGCGGCGATGTGTTCGCCACCCATCATGTCTCGTTTCTCGCGGGGGCGAAAAGCGGCCCACGAAGAGCCGCTTCGCTACGTTGAATGTAAGAGGAGGAATGGATGGTAAGATAGATGAAGTATGTCATATGATGGATAAACGATGCATATATATTCTGTGCGTGAACGAAACCAAGAGGAAAGGATGTGACACCACGGTTCATAGCCCCTACACGGCATACTGGTCGGGAGTCCCCCAAACCAGCCGAGGATGTCAGGGAGTTGGTGTGATTCTTTCATCTCGAATAGTGGAATGTGTGATGGAGCAGGAATGTGTAAGCCCAAGACTCCTCTGAATTAAGTTAAAAGCCGGACTCACTCGCTTGTTTATCCTTGGGGTCTATGCACCGACGGATCAGCGCGGAGGTGGGTCATTAAAAGCCCAACAAGAAAGAGAGGTATTTTGGTATAGCATGAATAAATGCGGAGAAAATGAACGGATCGTGATGTTAGTGGACTTTAAAGCGTGATGGGTATGAAGGAGTTCTGGGTACGTTTAGGGACGAGAGAGTGAATGACAATGGGAGAAGCCTGTTTGAAGTATGCTTGGAATGGAATCCGTGCGTGGCCAACATAATGTTTGACCACAAAAATATCCATTTGTATTCAAGAGATGAGGGTGAGCCTAGAAGTATGATTGATTTTGTAATTGTGGATAAAAGACTGAGGAAGAAAGTGCTAGATACTCGGGCATACCGCGGTGTAGGCCTCGACACAGTCCACTTCCTGGTTATAGCCCGAATGCGTGGCCTCTTTAATTGGTGGCGACACCGAGGGGCCGAGCCTATGAGTATTTTGGACATAGTAAAAGTGGAAAACCTACAAGAAAAAGAAAATAAAGACGAGTATGTAGAGAAACTGAAAGAAAGTTTTAAAGGCATAGAAGAGATAGGTGTGATTGAAAATTTGTGGGAGACATTTAAGAAAAGGGTCGTGAATGTTGCTATTGAGGTATGCGGGGTAGCTAAAAGAAGGAAAGAAAGAAAGAACTATAATGTGTGGATGGATAAAGATGTACAAAGGGTTGTGCAAGAAAAGAAGAAAGCGTGGTTGGATTGATTAGCAACAAAAGCTAACCAAAAAGTTCAAAAGGCAACGGATGACGAGATAAAGGAAGCAAGAACGAAGTATAAAAGATTGAAATCAGCAGCGAAAGAAGTAGTGTCTAGAAAGAAAGAAGAACGAAAGGATGATTTTGATGGGAAGCTCACTGAAGATTTCCAGTCAAACATCAAGTTTTTCTGGAAATCCATCAAAACAGCCAAGGAAAAACTTCTACCTCGGAGCTGAATACAATTAGGAGTCAAGATGGGAGCATTACAAAAGGAGAAGAGTGTCTGTTAAAGAGATGGAAAGAGTATTTTGAAAGTTTGTTTGAAAGAGAGAAAGTGCAGGTACAGCGTCCGGCACCTTCCATGGAAACTAATATAAATGTTGATGAAAGTGAGATAAGCATGGATGAAATAGTGAAAGCGTTGGAAAGTATGAGAATAGGTAAGGCTGCAGGGTATGACAGGATTACCGTCGAGATGCTGAGGGCTGGACAGGGCATAGTGGCTAGTCAGCTTTACCGCCTTTTCAATTTGTGCTGGCGAAATGGGCAAGTACCGAGAGACTGGTGCAAAGCTGTAATCGTGCCATTGTATAAGGGAAAAGGGTCACGGCAGGACTGCATAAATTACCGCGGTATAAGCCTTCTCAGCGTCGTCGGTAAATTGTAAGCGAAAGTGTTGATTGAAAGGGTTGTGAATGAAACAGACGAAAAAATATGGGATGGACAAGCGGGATTTAGAAAGGGAATGGGATGTGTGGATCAGGTATTTTCCTCGCGGTGCATAGCCGAAAAGTGTTAGGCTAAAAACAAGAAGGTCTATTGCGCATTCGTGAATCTAGAAAAGGCCTATGATAGAGTAGTGAGGAATGAATTGTGGTCAGCACTGTCCGTGAACGGTGTGAGCAGTATCCTCATTCGAGCATTGCAATCTCTTTATAGGGATTCTAGTGCTTGTGTAAGGATAAACGGGGCATATATTGAATGGTTTAATATCGAAAAAGGTGTTAGACAGGGATATCTAGCGTCACCGTGGCTGTTTAATCTGTCCATGGACAATTGCTTGACAGATTTAAAGAGAATGAAAGTGGGTTGAGAATAAATGAGTTACTCGTCAAATGTTTTCTTTATGCTGATGACCAAGTATTACTTGCGTTTACGGCCGAGGAGTTGCAGGAGATTGTAACTGCTATGAGTGGAGCTTTTCTTAGAAAGGGAATGAAGATAAATGTAAAGAAGACGAAAGTAATGGTGTTTGAAATAGATGAGGCAGTGACAGACTGCAATATCGTGATTGGATATGAACAAATTGAACAGGTGAAGGAGTTTGTGTTTCTGGGTTCAAAGTTTACAAGAGATGGAAAGTGTGAGGGTGATATCGAAAGAAGAGTGAATGCAGGAAACATGGTGAATGGAGCTTTGCACTCCTTTATGAGCAGTCGGAAGGTGTCTAACAAGGCTCGTTTGGCTGTGCATGAGGGGGTGTTGGTTCCGAAACTCATGTATGGAAGTGAAAGTTGGGTATGGCAGAAGAAACATGAAATCAGAATAAATGCAGTTGAGATGAGAGCGTTAAGAAGTATGATAGGAGTTAAATTGAGTAACAGGATAAGAAATAGTGAGATAAGGAAACGTTGTGGTCTGAAAGAAGATGTAGTGACAAAAATTGAGAAAGGTATGCTGAGAGGGTTTGGCCATGTCGAGAGAATGAATGAAGAACGATTGACGAAAAAAGTGTATAAGGCGAGTGTGAATGAAAGTATTGGAAGGGGTAGACCTAGGCGGACGTTTCTAGACCAAATCAGGGACGTCATGAAAAAGGCCAGGTCAAGAGTACCCTAAACCGAAGAGCATGTATGAAGGGAATAATGAAAGTGGACGAAGCGAAACAAGTATTTAAGGATCGTAGCAAGTGGAAAGAAGTGGTCTCTGCCTACCCCCACGGGAAAGAGGCGTGATTGTATATGTATGTATGACATTTTTAAAGCCAGTACTTAAGTATAATGACATCCTTGTATTGAGGTAGCAAACATTTATGAATGAAAAATAGAAAAACTATTGAAGTAGACAATTATTAGGTAAAATAGGTACGTAGGCCTTTCTGTTAAATAATCTAGTTCCCTGACATGACAGCTTACTGGGGTTGACAAAATTATTGGCTTTGATAATTAATTATATTTTTACGGGGTATTTTGTAACACGTTGTATACTAATTATATTTTTACGGGGTATTTTGTAACATGTTGTAGGTGCATACTCGTAGTTCCACCTTTTTAGCCGATTTCAAAGAATGGAGGCCGTTTACAATTCGACTGCGTTTTTTTTGTTATTTATATGTCGCGAATCTTCGGCAGTTGTAAACCGATTTTGATGATTCTTTTTTTAATATGTAGATTGTACCTTAGAGGTGGTTACAAATAAATTTGAGTGAAAAACTTCCAACATGAAAATCGGCAAAATAGGCAATGAAATGTTTAATGTAACTATCTAGACAACAGTGAGATTGTGATATTTCTTAGTCAAAAAAATATTAAATATTTTTCAAAGAAAAGTAAATCCCGCCTTCCGCGGGTCCTGATGACCTGTTAAACAGGTTTATTTTCAGAAACCCGCCGGAAGTGGGTCTCTCACACCAGTCTCTCACATTGGATTAGTCAGACAACTTGCTAATATTTTAAGAATATTTTATGTTATTCTATTTGTGATGAGAAAATTAATGATTTTCTTATTATTATAGTAACTTCAAATGGTGAGAATAAACGATTTTTCCAAAAACTATCAAAAATTAGGCATCAATTGCAAAAAAACCCTTTGTAATAATAGTCTACCATACCAAGATTGTGTGAGATGGTGATCTCTAGTGTACCTACATTTTTAATAGTGTCATTAAAGTTAAAGTTATAGCCTATATACGTTCCACTGCTGGGCACAGGCCTCCTCTCATTTCTGAGAGGGTTTTAGGGCAAGAAAATGTTGCCGCGTAAGGGAACAAAACCACAATTTCAATTTCAATTTCAATTTCAATTTCAATTTCATTTATTTGCATAACACAGGTATTAAAGGTGTTACAGAAAATTATAATATGTACACTGTATTATTACCTTATGAGGTGTGCAAATACAATATATGTTTTGTCTTAAAGACATACAAATATAATTGAGTGTTCTTTTGAAAAATCATGTCATAAGATAAAATAGAATAGAAATAATTGAAATTGGAATACTAATGAAAATTCTACATTTATAAAATTAAATTGATTACAATAACAAAAAATAATAATATTCAATAAAATGTAACTAGTCAAAATTGTCATTCAAGAACTCATCAATTTTATAGTAACATTTGTCTATTAATAAGTCATTCAGCACCTTTTTAAATTTAAATAAGGTCATATTTTTTATTGAATCAGGTAGTTTATATATATATATAGTTTGTGGGGCAATACCAAAAAAACTTTTTTTCATTAATGATGTTTTACATTTTATGTTACATAACCTATTTATGTAGTGGGTGCGTATTGGATTCTTTCTAATATCAGATATTTTTTGGAAAAGAAATGGATGCTTTTTTACAAAAATAGCTGTTTCCAGTATATACAATGACGGCAGTGTTAGGATTTTTAAGTCTTTAAAATAAGGAAAACAGCTATCTGTTATTTTGAGACCACATTGATCTTACACATCGTTTTGCATCTTAAATACAAGCTCCCTTTCAGAAGACTGTCCCCAGAAAATGATGCCATATCGCAAAACGGAAGCAACTAGTCCATGGTATGCTATCAAAGAGCCTGGCTGTTAACCTTTTTGAAAGTTGAAAGCGCATACGCGGATTTGCCGAGTCGTTTGCATAGATCCTCAACATGAGGCTTCCAAGTGAGTTGATTATCAATCACTATACCTAAGAACTTCGCCATATTTGCTTCTTCAATATTAAAGCCTTGGTAGGAAATGATAATGTTGGGGTTTTCACGGCGTTGATGAAAGTGCATAACTTTTGTTTTATTTAAATTTATTTTTAAATTATTATTATTAAGCCACTCTATAATTTCGCGTAAACAGGTATTTATATCACTTTCATAATTAATTTCATTTGCACACTTTATTATAGCTGTACTGTCATCTGCAAAGAGAACCATTTTGTGTGACGTTATTTTGGTAGATCGTTTATATATATTAAAAAGAGTAGTGGCCCTAGTACGCTACCTTGTGGAACCCCGTATTTAATGTGCCTTGGTTTCGATAAATATGTAGTTTCTAATTTACTCTTTGGACATATTCTAGAAATTTCTGTGCATTGGATTCTATTACTTAGGTACGATTCTAAGAGCTGAAGAATGTTTCCTCTTATACCATAACCATGTAATTTGTTTAGCAAGATCTTGTGGTCCACATAATCAAAAGCCTTCGTCATGTCAGTATAAATGGCACAGACTGGTTCTCTTATCTACAGATGTCATAATATTAGCTAGTAAGTCATACAGTGCCACATTGATATTAGTATTTTTCGGAACCCTTTTGCTCTTTACAAAATAATTTATACTTTTCGAAATAGGTGTATAAAGAGTTATAAATTACTTTTCAAAAACTTTTGAGAATATAGAATTTTGCTATAGGTCTGTAATTTTTAAATCTGTTTTGTCATCTTTTTATATAGGGGTTTAATAATAACTTTTTTCAATTTTTTTGGAAATACGCCATCAGTAATACTTAAGTTAATTATATGTGCTAATGGTGGGGCTATTACTTCCTTGGTGTATTTAATCACTTTTGTAGACAAGCCATCATATCCAACAGTGTTCGTGTTTTTTAGACCACAAATTATTTTTGTTATGTCATTAATTGATATAGGTTCCATAAATAGTGAATTCAATGTCAAATTTTAAAACTAATACTATTCAATGTGATGTCAGAGTTTACATTATTTTCAATTTCATCAATAAAATAATTGTTAAATGCATTTGCAATCGCCATGGGGTGTGTAAAGATAAATTTTCTTTTTACATACATTATAGGCTCCTGTGGCAAACACAATTTTGATTTGTTTATTATTTGCCAAGCCTTAGATTTATTTTGAGAGTTTTTATAAAATGGTTATTTCGCGCTTTTGGGTTAGTTTGATAATTTTTCTATAGAGTTTGGTGTAGTTTTTAAAACTATTTTATTCTTTGCGTCAGGATTTAATCTGTATGCCCAGAGTAAGTGCCTTTGTTTCTTACTGCATATTTTTATTCCGTGAGATAGCCATTTCATTGCTTTTTAGTCTTTATAGTTATAATTTTTTCCGGAAAACATAATCTATAAAACAGAGAAAAATCATTCATAAAATTGTCAAAAGCTTCGTTTGCATTATTGGCATTGTATACTTGTGTGAAAGATAAGCAGCTTAGATGAGTTTTAAAATTATTTAAATTTTCCATGGATATGTCCTGTTTTTTAGTTTTCCAAAATTTTAATTTCAAAGTTTTATTAATTGGCACTTGGAGTATTTGAGACGTATGATCCGAAAGAACCAGATCTACAACTTCTGCTTTGCATTCCTTTCGGTAATTGTGTGCAAAATTGTCGATACAGGTGTGACTACTTAATCTAGTGGGTGTATAAAGTGCTAATTTTAAGTTGTATTGCATGAGAAAGTATTCAAACTCCAATGTAGTTTTGTTCCTTTTTAGTACATCAATATTAAAATCTCCACACAAGACGATATTTTTTTTATTTGAAGATACATAATGTTCTTAATATAATATCTAATTTTTTATAAAACACTGCTTAATTATGTTTAGGAATTCTATATATACAGATAATAATAATTTTGTGAGCTATTATTTCTACCGCACAGCATTCGAAAACACCCGAAACTGATTGCTTTGCTACATCTGATAACTCTCTATACTGTAATCCTACTCTAACAAAAATACATGTTCCTCCTCGCTTAGTATTTCTCGAAAAGCAGCTGCTTTCTTTTCGAGAAATACTAAGCTAAATACTAGGGCGGAAATTTGATATGTGTAATAAATCCTCGTGACCCGTTTTAATAAAATGTTCTGTAACACAGATAACATCTATAATGATGCCCTTGTTAAATAGTTCTTCTAATTTTACAGTTAGTGTATCCGATTTACTCATTAGCCCTGCTATATTTTGATGAAGTATGCTAAGGTAGTTAAAGAAAAAATTGATAATTTTTTTGTTGTGAGTCAGTACGCAATATGTTTTGGTTTTGAAGAAAGCAGTCAGCTTCTGGGTACATAGTATTTAGGTTGCTTAGGTCAAGAATTAAATCTTGCAGATCTGATATAACAATTTTTAACCCATAGTTATTTAAAGTTCCATAACGTTTGCTATACGTATTATGGTCATAAGGTAGATTAAGATTTGAATCTAAGATATATGCATAATTATATGAACCAATATCCATGTAAAGCAGGTTATTAAAAGTTTCTATGCGGCTGTTAAACATTAAATTAGTATTTTTCATATATTTAAAAGTTGGTAAGCATATTATAAAGTTTGTGTGATTTAAAGGTAATAATTTTTCTCTAATAAACATGACTAGTTCTATATAATTATGCGTTGTCCGAAAATCTTCTACATCAATATAAATAACACAATAGTCAAAGAACGTAAAGTTTTGTAATTTGCCTTCAATTTTATCTAAAATTTGCTTCAATTTAGTTTTACGATAGTGACAAATTTCATAATTACATAGATTAGTTCTCTCAGCAATAGTGCATATTCTGTTAGATGTTTCACCGCTTATTAAACAAATTTTGTGTTTAGTGGACGGATGTTCTATTGTTGTGCCCTGTACATCATTAGTTGTGTTGGTCGAGCCTGTATTGCTGCTAGTGATTTTAGTTTTATAGTTAATCGTAGATAGGAGCAGTCATTTTCGATGATCTCAGTTGTTTGCGTTTGTTTTGTTTTGTTTGTTTATTTTCATTTTTCTTTGGTGTTGTCATTTTAATTTTGCAGGACTGTTGACTATTTTTTGTATATGTTATTTTTCTTATTAAATTCTTCATTACTTTTCTTTAAATTACTGTTTTCTAATGATAAAATTCAATTTCTTTATGTGCACTATTTAAAAGTGATGTTAATCTTTCGATCTCATTTTTTAATACTTTTATTTGGTCTTCTTCTTCAAAAATATATGGCAAACTACTCGTTGTGCAATTAAAAGTTTGTGAAATAATATCGCTTTCATCGTCATTCGATTCCGATCGCGTTCGGGTGCGCCGGAACGTTATATTCTCCAAGAAATTCATTATGCGTATACAACTAAACTATTAAAAAGAATAAGGACTAGTGTGATACGAACCCGAGTCTATTTGCTTCTTAGGCGGGCAATCACACCGTTAGGCCAAACGGATTTATTTAAAAGAGATCAAATTGGCGCTTATTTTCTGGCCATAAGATGTGACGTGAGTTACTGTTTCATGTGAGTTACCGTACAGTCAATAGATGTCTCTGTACTCAATATTTATTAAGAAGATAAATATAAAAATTTCGCTCAGCAACACAGATTAGTGGTTGATAACAATACCGGAGATGTAGATTGGTTTTAAGGAGCTGACGCAAGATGGCGTTGCACACGCACCATTTCAAATAAAAAACGAATGTTTTTGTGAGCCAACTTTGAAATGCACTTAAATTATCTATAACTTATAGTTTTTCTTTCTTTTATATCGTCGTGTATCACACCTTTCTTCACTAAATAGTCGTGTGTATATTTTCAATAAGTTTTAATATCACACACAGAAATGTTTAGTCACAAAATTTTGTCCACTTTTAAAAGTTATATTTGCCTAGTTCCAAGTAGAAAATATGTTATGACAACATTTTCACACACGTATTGCACTGTTTTCTTCACTTTTTTGATAAATTTGAGTATATACAGTTCATTAAACTATTTAAAGGAATTTTAATACGGGAGCACAATGTTTACATGACAGCTGTCAACACAACACTCCTTACACACTCTTACACACTCCTCACAGACAACCTTATATGTACCTACATTGGTTAAAGTTGTTTGATAGCTTGCCTAAAATTGTGGTAAAAGCCGTAAAGGCCTTTCACAAATTTAACATGGCTTTCATGAAATTGTACAAATTTGGTAACATTTTTGCATAAATATTCGTTAAGAATAAGACCATATATAATATATATTCAATTATTTCTAATTAAACTTTGATTTATTTGATGTATTTTATACTAAGATATAATAGAATCGTGGTTATAATAGATGATATATAGAAGCTTTCCTTCAAGAAGGATTTGTCGTGTACTATAGCACAAGGTGGCAATGTTCAGCAATGGACTGATGCAGAACGAAGAAAATTAAGTAATTCTTTATAAAAATATAATGACACACGAGCATAAAAATATAATGACATATGTAACAAATTGGCTTCTGAAGTCTGTGGATACCTGCAGTTAACCCCAAGCAAAGAAGTTTTTAGCCTCGTTGTCACCACTGAGGACTAAGATGAAAAGTCTCACAGTCTGCCATGTCTCGCAGTCTGTAAACACCAGGAACACAGTAGTACAAGCATTGCTATTTGGCGGCAGAAATAGGTGAAAGGGGAAGACCTACCCAGTTGAAATCTTAGACAAAAGGAGTCTTTCCACTTAGTAACTAATGAATTACGGATCAAAACAAATACTCTTGAAAAATAAATATAATTTTTATTTATCGAGAGTAAATATCTTTTGATCCGCGAAGCCATATCGTTTGCGCTAGATTTAAGCAGATGACGTAGGAAATGAAAGAAAATACGGAAGGAATATTGACAGGCTACTTGGATCAAGATATTAATGAAAGGGTGAGGCCCACCTTATTCTATTTACTCTAGTGTTATCAAAGTAGTAGTAAGTAGATTGGTATAGGAAATAATCCATCAACTAATTTCTAAATAGGCGCTAAAATATTTCAGTAGTAACAGAACGATACATAAAGCAAAATTCGGTAAAGAATGTGAGTCATGCCGGAGCACAAGATTTTTCTGGAACCTTTTTTGATAACAGACTGTGAGGCATTCAAACTTAGTCTTCGGGGGTGACAACTCATCTAGCCTTTGCTTGAAGTTGGCTGCACGTGTTTATAGACTGCAGTAGCCGCTTACCATCAGGTAAACTGTAAGTTCGTTTGTCATTTTTCAAGATTTTTTTTTTGGAATCACGATGACAAATTAGCAAAAAGTGCCCCTGATGCTAAGTGGATGCTGTGGCCTATAGACATCCACATCTATCCTTAATTAAGAATTAAATGCAGATGCGTTGTCGCTCTTGAGGATTAAGATGGAGTGTCTCGTTTCCAGTAAAAAGGGTCTCCGGTTCTCCACACTCACGAAACACAGCAGCATTAAGCTGCTATTTCACGCTGGTATTATGTGAAAGTGTCCCCGGGCGAACCGACCTAATTGTGCTACAATCACAATATAGCTGCACCATGGATCTACCACGTACTAAAGACAATATTAAAATTGTTCTTCCAAGACTGTCCTGAATAATCTTGCACGGGTGGTTGCATAATTCATTGTTGCTGTTTTATATTCTTAAATCAATATAATTTTTATAACTTTTATCTATAAGAATTAAAAAGGTAACAATTTCAGTATAACGTTTTAAAATACATATTCAACAACCTTAAATATGTTTATGTCAGTACAAGACTAATTAATAATTTAATTTCCATATCCACTTCACGTTAAAGCCACATCAAAAGGAGCATTAGCGATGTGCTTGAAATTGTTTTAGAATCGAATTTGCAAATCGTTTACTCGCAATACCGATGTTCACAATTTTCTTTTGATGTCAGAAATTACAAAAGAAAATATTTATCGCGCGTACGACAAAGATATTGAAATCAAAAAGGAAGTTAAATCGGTGCCGTAAACTCAATTTTATTCAGAAATATTAATGAGACAAATATTAAATAGATTCCATAAATCGATATTACTCGAAAACTTTGTTTTTGTTACGTTTTTAAAAGCTGTTTGTTTGTTGTGTTGTTTGTAATCACCTATTATATAATCTTTATTATATATTATTTTTCGCCAGTGTTTTAAACTCGTTTTATGGTGTAAAAAATATCGTTGATTATTTTTCGATTCATAATTATACCGTCTAAATCATCTCTCTCCCTCTCTTTCTTGGTAAAAGTTATACCACAACTGTATCCATAGAGGTACTTCCTTTTCCTAACTTATTCTCAAACAAACGCTATACGATCGGAAGTACAAACACAATACAACCTGATATAAAAATCAACAATTCATGTTTTTAAACAAACTTTGGCTCTGACTGGAATTTAAAATCGGGATCGTAAGCTCTGAGGTAGTTGGATTAGTCGCTTAAAGCTGGATATAAACTTCTCTCGTTGTAAGGAGTATTTTCTACAGTCACCATGCTTGGCAGGCAAATAAGCAAACACAGTAGCAGACATTTCGCACCTTTGAGGCTGTTCCCCGTCACAAATCCGAGTATTATACGTCTGCCGTAATCGATATTATTCAGAGACTATTCATAATCATATTATTCACAATCTATCAAAATTGATATCATCGTAGTATTTCATTGCCTCTTACGTCAACAGTGTTACGAAACGGGGTTATGTCTTCACGTACTTACGATAACTTACTTAAACCGGCACCACCCTTACTTATATCAAAAATTAACAACTCTATGTCGAAAATCTTATCTTGGTTTAATTAATTATCGCACATTTGTCAGCACTGCGCCATATTGTAAAATGGTGTCATAAATTATACGACTAAATTAAGACGACATTTTTCTACTAAATCGCGATACGAGCACATAAACATGTTTATATGATGACCATTGGACATTCTTCAAATGACACGCATGAATTACGCGCATTAAAAGTCAAAGAAATGTTTACCCAAATAACGATATCATACACAACATATATATGCGCTGAACCCGGTTAAAAAGCTTCCGTGACCCGAATATCATTTGTTTCATACAATTCCATGAATACGTTATGCGAATTCACTAGTAAATGACTATTCATTTTCCCTGTTCGTAATTTATTCAGGTATTTTATTAATAGAATTCATTAAATCTGATATTTTTTTGGGAAATATTTTCCAATGAATCTTATTGTGTCGGCTTTTACATATATTCATTATTCTTCTCCTTCTTTAACAGCCTCTTTAAATCCACTGTGAGCGCAGAGCCAAAAATATCCTTGTTTTGGTACCTAATGCGGCTTCTAAGTCTTGTACTCTTTTCCAGTGTTTGACTACTGTCAAACACTGGAAAAACTTTATATGACTCTTAGCTCTAAAATAATGTTTTAAAATCTTTAGGAATTTCACTTTGGTGCCAATCATGTATTGCTTTTTAAGTTGTTTTGATGTAACAGACCTCTCTATAGATATGAAATCTGAAATAAAATGTTATTTATTTATTTATTATGTAATGAAATAAGTTCATGTCAAGAGGTTCAAGAGGTGTACGAAATTATCCGTAACAATAATATTCCTTAAACAAATTTTACAACTATCGATCATTTAGTGTAATATCGGTGATAGAGATTCCATTACCTCTTATCCCGTAGGTGACATAAAAGTTAACACGGAGCCGCTCTTGCACTTGTCGATGAATATTTAATAAGGATTATTGCTAAAAATCTGAAATTTGATATACATTGAGACACGAAATTTTTAACCATATAAGTATTTACAGCAAAAATATTGTGCAAGATTGAACAACGACGCAAGAAATGAAAGAAAATTTGGACTTTACTTGCTTCCGCGACATTTACTGGAGGGCAAGTCCCACTGGTACCTATTTAGATAGATAGATATATAGATAGATAACTCTTTATTGCATTTATACAAAGTGGTTACCTGACAAACCGAACGTAAAAGGACAATGTAATAATAATTTTGGCGATAATTTGAAGGGTAATTTTGACGGAAAGGTGCAACGTGCAATGTAAAATAAAACTGAGGTCAAAAACCTATTACTAAATAAGATTTAATAATAAAAAGATTTAATAATAAATCTTATTATATAATATTATAATATTTAATAAACATATATAAATAAATATATACACATACATATACATATATATACATACATACATCCATACATACATATATATTCAATCACAAATAAAATATATGCAGAGAAAATTAAACAAAAACTCAAGTATTAATGAAAGAGGAAATACATATAATTTATTATTATGACGAGAAATTCAAATAATAATCCTTCAGTTGTTTTTTAAAACTCTGTAAATATTGCGCTTGCTGGATGTTAAGTGGTAATGAATTCCAGAGTCGGGGTGCTTGACAAGTAAATGACTTATTATAAAAAGAATTTACGCTGCAAGGAGTATTCAAAGCCAAGCTATACACTGAACGCAAACTACGGTCATGAAATTCATGTCGATAGTGAAATTGTTCCTTAAGGTACCTTGGAGATTTCGGATCAAACAGAACACAAAAAAGTAAAGAAAGTATATGAACATTCCGGTGAAGGTGAATTGGGAGCCACTTGAGTTGATTTCGAAATTGGGATACATGGTCATATTTACGTAAACCAAATATGAACCGAATGGATAAATTCTGAAGACGCTCAAGCTTGTTTGATTGCTCCATGGTAATATCAGTGTAGCATATATCAGCATAGTCTAAAATAGGCAACAGAATGTATTGTGCTAACGCAATTTTGGTAGAAATGGGCAAGAAATTTCGAAATCTTTTAAGACTTCCACAAGCTGCAAACATTTTCTTACTTATCTGTTCAATTTTTGGAACCGCTAGACTTTTTACAACCTTACTGTAAGGAATAGCAGAATTCTCAAAATAAATTAAAGGCAGTGTATGCCAAGTAATTTTTTGGAGTAGTTTGTTGCTACCTATCACTATTACCTGCGTTTTACTAGGGTTTACCTTAATTCCATAAGATGTGCAAAATTCTGAAATAATTGCGAGATCACGATTTGTGGATAGCACGACAGATGGAAGATTATTGATACTTGTTTGAGAATATATTTGGAGATCGTCTGCATAAAGATGGTAGATAGAAGTTATTCCTGAAGTAATAGAGCGTATGAAAATTGAAAAGAGGAGAGGAGACAACACGCCCGCATCCAAAGAACACCACGAGGAATAAGTGTCTTCAATACGGATGCATTGACGGCGTCAAAACAAGTAACTATGAAACCAGTCGATTGCTGCTGGAGATACGTTAATAGAACGGAGCACAGCTAGAAGTATATCAAAATCGACTGTGTTGAAGGCGTTGCTGAAATCAAGAAGAATAAGAATAGTAACTTGCCGATTCTCCATTCCTGCCCGAATGTCGTTTGTGATTTTGACCAAAACAGTGACCGTGCTATGGCCAGGACAAAAGCCTGATTGGAATGTATTTAAGAGATTATTTAGATTCAGAAATTGACTAAGTTGCTATTGGATAAGATGCTCAAGAATTTTAGAAAGAAAAGGTAATATGGAAATAGGACGATAATCACAGAAGGACTTGGGATTTGATTTCTTAGGTAGTGGAATAATTTGAGCATCTTTCCATAGTGTAGGAAAAGTACCTGTATTTATAGCATTATTGAAAATTTTTGCTATGGTAGGAGTCAAGAGATCTAATAGCGGGAGAATCATGTTTCGGCTGACATTATCATAACATTAGAAGTTTCAGCTGTGATATTCCTTTTAACGTCACAATCAGCAAACTGACATTAAACAAATTCGGGGCGATCTGGAGTTGGCAAAGAATGAAGGTGATTTAGTGTCCTAGATTTACAACTGTTAACGTAACTAGAACTTGAGGAAAAGTTTTCATTAAGCATTTCAAAGTTTAAATCAGGAGGAGGAAGGGAGTCATTTCGCTTTTTGCCAATTCCCAAACTCTTAAGAAACTTCCAAACCCTATTGGGATCAGATTCCTCAATTGTCTCATGAATGTGACGTCGTTGCGCATCTCTACACATCGTGTTGCAGCGATTCCTAAGTATCCTGTATTACAGGGGTCATTTTTGAATTTGGCTTTGGCTAGGTTTCTTCTTGTCATTAAGTCTTTGATTTCTTTTGTCAGCTAAGAAGCCGGTGGATACTTAAGTTTAATTGGTCGTAAAGGTGCATGTTTGTCATATAGTTGCATTATAAAGGAATTTAAAAGACGCACTTGTTCGTCAACATCTGTTGTCTCATCAATTAACGACCAGTTTATACAGGCAGCATCATTTTTAAGACGGTCGACGTCCATTCTAGCAAAATTACGCAGCAGAAGAACACGGGACTTGATTTTTGGTGATCGTAATTTATATGACAAAAACAGAAAATCATGATAAGAAAAAGCTTCGGCAGTATACTGCCCGTGTTTGTATATGTATTCTGGAGAGGAAACTATTTTTAAATCTAGAAGAGAAGAGGCACTATTAGGGAAGAAATGGGTAGGATTAGAAGGCAAGGTGTGAAGATTACATGAGTTAACTACGGACTTCAATTTTTTTGAGCGAACATCATTTTTGAGAAGACACGTATTGAAGTCACCCATAATGATAACATGTTTACCCGTCGGAACCAATTCTTTCAAGGTTTTTTCAAAGGCAGAAAAATAATTAACAGAGATAGATGGACTATAAACGACGCCTAAGAGCACTTTGAAGGAAGAAAGTGTGCCTTCAATAATAAATAAAAATAATAATAAAATTTATTTGCATAAAACATGGTACATTTTTAGATCTTATAACATAGTGTGAACATGCATGTTTCACCGATTTATCGGTATGCAAATATTACGTCGACATGCAATTGAATAATTAAAATTATAAAATTACAATAACATTTCATATCAAAATTTAATAAACGGTATAATGTCAATAAATTTGGGGTGTAAAAAAGAGAAAAAAATAAAAAATATTAAGGCAAAATATATGGTCATGTCATAATGAATAATGTCAAACTAGTATAATTTCAACCTTACAAATTCTAATTCATTTGTCAATTTAAAATTTCAATCATCAACAACAATTCGCTTGAGGTGACCGCCACGGCAGAATTTGATAAATTCATTTATGTCATAAAAACAGTTTTCAATCAGAATCCCGAAATATTTTTTTTAAAAGGTTAAATGTTCTGCTGCACTTTCAACAATTGTGGTGTACGATATAATGGCTATAGAGTAACGAATATCTTTACGAAGTTATATGGCAACCCCACCACCAGTTCTGACGGGTGGGTCATTTCGCAATAAATGGAAACCTGGAATTGCATAAGAAATGGATGGTAAACACGGTTTTTGCCAAGTTTCAGAGACCAGAATTGCATGAATGTTTTTGTGGTTTAAGCTTGTCAGCATATCAGGCAAGTAAGCGGAATGCTCTGAGCATTTATGTGAATTACATTGAGATTATTAGCACAATCTAAGAAGCAAGAATCTAAGGAAGAATTGAGAGAGAGAGTACTGTGGAAACTGTCATCTCCGTCATCTGAAGTACCCGAGGAACAAGTCTCGAAAGAGCTAGAGCCTAAGTAAATATCATTTAGGGAAGTATTCGTCATAGTTTTTCAAATAAAATAAAACTTATTGAATAACTATAAAAATAATATTAATATAAAAATATGAATATAAAAATATATATTTATATAAATATTAAAATATGTTAATTTCTTAAACAATTTACGTATAACAATACACACTCACCCACCAGCAGTACATATGATACAAAAATAATAATCATTTATTAACACCATTATTATCAATTAAATACAACAATTCTACTTACAAAAAGTTCTACAAATACTTATGCCGACACTATAACACGATAACACTAAAATATAAATAATCTTTAATTAATAATAGTTAATTAAAAATGTACAAAAAAAATCATGACTGACAACTATGTATATCTAAGTTGAAACGGAACGTTGAAAGACATGACATGTCTACGCTAAAGTGACATACTCGTATGCACCTCGTATATATGCCATAGATTTAAAAAGAAAAAAAATGTTTATTCTGTTCTGATCTGACCACAAACGAATAAGAAGTGCTAGCCAGTCATAGATAAATAAATATGTAGCAAGCTATAGCCAGTAATCTATGCGCAGATCTGACAGACGGTAACATGCGTAGTATCTTCTTATAGTAGTCTGTGACGGTAACAAATAAAAATAACAAATATATGAACAACACAGTCTGTCACATAGACTTAGAATATACTGGCGTATAGACCACCTGACAGCCCGAAAACGCGTGACCAATTTTGATTTGTCATGGTGTGCGTTAGCTAGTGATGTACATTTTACTTACAAGGACTATCAAAAAAATGATTGTTAAGGAAGCGGTAAAAAGATTTAAAAAATTGTTTAGTGCATGAAGTTGAATAAGTTCAAAAATTAACTGAATTTTACCATGATAGTTCTAAAATAATTAAAAAATATTCATATAACATGTTCCTGGGAATGAGCTGAACCTACCTGCCTTTTGTTGGATTTTAATTCAAATGTATAAAATCCCAGGTGACTTTACCGATAAACTTAAAAAACTCCCCAATAATCAGATCGCAAAGTTGTATTTTCGAGCTATGATCTTTGGAGAAAAATATTTACTGCCGTGGGCAGTTTCCCCGGAATTTATTTTTTAACATATGGTTAATATAAATATAAAACGGGGACACGGAATACATAATGACTGCTTTATTTTTCAAATAAGTATTACTTTTGATAATAACAAACTTTTAATAATTAATAATTAAACACATTATAGAAGTTTATTTTAACATTCGACTTAAGTATGAATGTAAACTTAATAATTTAAGGAAGGAAACTTGTAGGAAACAGTTAAATAAGATTGCTCTGTTTAAAGGCCAATATGTTTATGAGGCTTCATGTTTATATTCTATGTCCCTGAAAAGTATAAAGTAATAATAAACTTATTATCATTTTAGCTGCATGAATTTTAAAAACATAATGATGATCTTAACATAGTAAAGTGCACCAAGTGTCTGAGGATACAGATGCTCTATTTTCACAATCTAGGTACGTTAAGAAAATGGTCCCTCATTCCTGGACTGACCGCAGCAAGAGCAACTTAATCACGCAGATCTATTGGTACGAGCAGCTATTACTTAACCACGAGTCCCTCTTCTCTACGACTAACGCTGTAGGCGATGAACCACGCTATTTAAGCCCTCGGCACAATGTCGTCGGCCATCAAGCATAAATCGGGCATCGACCGTTGTGAGTATCAAATACTATGGAATTTATACTATATCGTCTCAAGCGCGGTCGTCTAGTAGCGCTTCAGGAGCATTACTAAATATCTATACCTAACTACGCTAAAAGTTTTATCATTGTGACTTGGGAATATAATCCGAAGTTCCGAAGCTCTGCTCAACCCCTTGGAGAAAATAGCGTGATGCTATGAATATTGTACTAGTGTGACCGTGAGGCTGTGCGGTTGGTTAAGTAAGGTTATACATTTATTTTGGTTGATAAATAGATACTTAGTTGGGTTCATAATGGCTTAAAGAGGATAATCTCAAGATTTTTTTGTCTTTAATGTACTACAGTTTTATAATGTATGAAAATCTGTCTCTATATTATAAAAGTTTTGAAAGTTAAATTTTTGAAGTCTTATTAAACAATATTTTCTTTTACACTTCTCAAGAAAATGTTTGCTGCAAATTGTTGAGTTCTTCTTTATATTCCAACCAACTTGTCCAATTAACCTTAACCATTTTTTCTAATTATAGAATCCGGAAGGAATCTTTTTGACAAACGGCAAAATAAAATTACATTTTAGAACGCAAACCGAGGATTTACATTCAAGATAAATATCGACATTAATTTTGATATAGTTGAGTCAATCCCTAGCGTACATGTAAAATATTTTGTATAAAAATGTATTTACCAAATTCATGCAAATTATCAACAACGTGACTTTTTTCTTTTCAAAATATCAAAATCAACAGAACAATTGAAAACGTTATATATTATAAACATTATATAACATAAATTTTAACCAAAAATAAACGCTTCATAACATTGACGACGTCTTGAGAATTTACCTGAAATGTGCAATTATCAGGATTATTTCTTTTATTAACACCACAACCACTCACAGAACAAGTAAGCATTTGCAGTGAGCTATTTCTTGCGTGCCGAATTGTGCCGACCTGTCATTCAAAATCGGTTACAGAGTCATAAGATTTGGTATCCTTTTCTATCTTGCATTTTTGCCATAAGGGATTTTCTTCTCCCTTGCACACTATGTTGGTCTCTACGCCAGTATATTCTAAGTCTATGGTCTGTCATGATAGTTATACGGTCTGAAGGAAGCCATAACATTATAACAACCTGTTGATCCCAAATTGTCCTGATTAAGCTTTCGGTATTAAGTTACTCGTAAACACGATAATTGCAAGTAGCCATATTTTACAATAACATGTTGATCACGAATTGTGCCTATTAAGTTTTTAATATTAGATTACTGAAAACATGTTATGAAGTATTACGTTACAGAAGACGCTGACTCCACTGTATAGTTGTTATTGCTGGTCAAACCAAGGCGTCATACTTTCAGTCAACAGACTTTTTTTTAACATGCTATATAAACCATTGCATTAAGAATAAGATTCATTATAATTCCCATCGTATTAATGTAATCTCGTAGCTAAGGAAGTCAGTATTGCACTGAATAGTTTTAATACATTATTGTAATGTAATAATTAATAAAAGTCATCAAGACATATTTGTAGTTTTTAAAAAGCTTTAGCACCGCTCCCGAAACTTAATTGGCGCAGCTGGTAGGATATCCGTGATTACAGCTGAGTTCAAGTACACTCAAATTGGTCCCGTCAAAATTAAAAACCGTGATACAAAGGTACCTATTAAGGATATTAAACGACCTTCACAGGTACCTTCTCGTGCATCTGACGTTGATCATCACGACCCACGCCCTTCAACTTCAAAGGATAAATAAGAATCCTGGAATATTACTTTTAAAAGAAGGTCAAGCTAGCGTAAGTTATGATAAGTGGACTACTATTAAGGTTTTAGATTTAAGTGTAATGCATGAGGATTTGGAATTTAATATTAATAGATACGCGAACTTAAATAAGCACGTTAAAAAATATTTTGGTAAAGAAACTCCAAACATTCAATTAATTGATTTAAAACTCCAAACTGATTTCATAATGAATTCTAGTATTGAAAAATTTGAACAGTTATCACCCTCATTTAGAGTGAAACGAGGAATTCTGAACTCCCTTGGATATTATTAAGATTATTACTGGTAACTTAGATTATGAAGATGCTATTAAACATGAAAATATGATTAGTAATTTAAAAACTCGTCAAAATCGACTAGAGAACAAGTTTACCTTAATTTCTGAAATATCTGAATCTCTTGTTAAAATAAGTAACACTACTAGAAATAATTTTGTCAAAATTGATGGAGAGTTATGGGAAATGAGAAAATTAATAAATCAAACCAATAGTAATATAACAATACATAATTTCATAAGTATTTACAATTTATTTTTACATAATTTCCAATTACTCTACACTAGATGGAATGAGATCGAAACTTCCGTAACCTTTAGTAAATTAGAAATTTTACACCAATCACTTGTAGATTCTGAGGAATTGTTAAAATTATTAAAATCACTATTGATTTTAATAATTAACTCTATAGTTAATTAATAAACTTATATACCCTGTAAACTATGAAAATTTTGTAAAGATAGAACAATTTATAAAATTAAGGTGCACTCAAAAGGAAGTCAAATAATATTCGTGTTAGATATACCTATAATAATTAGTGAAAATTATATTTACTATAGAGCTATCCCAATACCTGTTACCACTTCTTTTAATCAAACTTAAATCATTATTCCTAAATATCCCTACCTATTAGTAAAAGGTTCCGAAATCGTCTCGCTCACTCAGCCTTGCAACTAACTCGACGAGGCTATGTTCCTGTGCTACGAAGATGAGTCACAACTTCAAATAGAAGATGCCTGTATCAAGGCTTTAATGAGATTCTCAGATAGTACGAGCTCCTGCCATCCAGTACCAGTTGAAATTTGCTCAGTGAAAATTCAATCATTAGGAAAAGAAAGATAGATAATCTATAGCAAAGCTGAAAGGATATTTTCAAAAATATGTAATAACGAGATAACAAATGATAATATAAAAGGTACTTATTCTCTTATTTTGGATTATTAATGCGACGCGAAAATCAATAGAATTACTCTGAAATTAAGGCAAACATTTACCAGCAACTTTAAATTCTCAAAACTAGCATATATAAACCTTCCGGATATAACAGTTTCTGAGCCTCAGCCGAAGAGGAAAACCATCGACTTGGACATTAGTGATTTAACAAATCTTGAACATTTAAATAACCTTTTAAAAATAAGTGAAAGGTATATAAAAGACAAATGTGTAAACTTTATCAATGTAAAAAGTGTTAGCATCGGAACTCTTTTGTTATATTTAATTTTAATTACGTTCATTTGTGTACTTCTAATTTATAAATATAAAAAATTATAAAATATATTAATCAAATTAATCAGAGTGAAATTAATCATCCCTCTGATAATTTTGAACTTAAGGGGAGGAGTTATACGGTCTGGAAGAAGCCATAACATCATAACAACCTGTTGATCCCAAATTGTCCTGATTAAGCTTTCGGTATTAAGTTACTTGTAAACACGATAATTGCAAGTAGCCATATTTTACAATAACATGTTGATCACGAATTGTGCCTATTAAGTTTTTAATATTAGATTACTGAAAACATGTTATGAAGTATTACGTTACAGAAGACGCTGACTCCACTGTATAGTTGTTATTGCTGATCAAACCAAGCCGTCATACTTTCAGTCAACAGACTTGTTTTGACCATGCTATATAAGCCATTGCATTTAGAATAAGATTCATTATAATTCTCATCGTAGTAATGTAATCACGTAGTTAAGGAAGTCAGTATTGCACTGAATAGTTTTAATACATTATTGTAATGTAATAATTAATAAAAGTCATCAAGACATATTTGTAGTTTTTAAAAAGCTTCAGCACCGCTCCCGAAACTTAACTTCAATCGCACGCAATACGCATCAAAAATAAACAAATAAAAGGGTAGCAAGACATTTAAATATAACAAAAATTACTACACAAATTAATGACGGAGCGATATTTAACGAAAATTAATAATAAGGTTGCGAACGCAACCTATTATTAATTTTCGTTAATTTCGTGGCTTGGTTTTTTTCGACGGACTTAGCACCATCTTTATTCTGCTTTGATGACGACGATAATGGGATGGACTGTAAATCAGCAACAGTGAACACGGAATGCCGTACCCCGTCTTCTGTTAAAACATAAATACAGCCTTCCCTTGTCCAGCATTTCAATACTCCGAAGCGGTTGCGAGCTGCTAGAAAAGCTTCATGCCTAACTTTTGTAAGGAACTCGGGCAAGGTCGCTCCAGTACCTTTAAGATTTGTTTTTGAAGTCCAGACCTTGTGACGAAGACTAAGATCCTTAAACTCCACTAAAAGAGGTCTGGGTTTGTCCTTACTTTTACCCAATCTGAAGCACCGGTTTAAATTTTCCTGAGCTATGAACACTTTGGTCTGCTGTAGTGACTTAATGACAGTTTCGGCAACATCTTCATTTTTATCTTCGGGTACACCATGGATCAACAAGATTCTGCGACGATTATGCATCTCCAATCGATCACAGTCTTTTGAGACCAATTGAACTTGCTCTTGCAAATTTTGGAGCGCGGAGATAACAAAAGTCTTGAAATTTTCAAAGACTGTAGCTAGTGGAGATGATGATGGAGGAGAAGGAACACTAACTTTGTTGAGTTCTTGTTGAAAAGCTGCAAGGCTTGACTGAAACAGTGCTTTCATCTCTTCCATTGACTGTTCGATAGTCTTCATGGTCAAAGAGTGTGGTTAAGTGTTGTAGTTTGTGGTAAAAACAAATATCAGTACTGCTGGTGAATGTCACTTAATCAGCTTGTACTATTATCATAATATTTAGCTTAAATATATTTATTTTAAATTAATATTAACAAGAGCACAAAAAATTGCTGTGTATTATTCTGCGCCTACCCGCGGAAAAAAAAGAATTATATGATACGAAAATAATATTTACATGAATTTTGCCTAAAAAGAACGTTGTAAGTAGTCATTAACCACATATTTTTTATACAGTACAGTTGTTGTTGTTGTTGTTTTTCAGATCGATACGACTTAGGGACCTTCAAGAAAGCTTACTTCTTTTTAAAAGAAAAGCAACGCACCTGTAATTCCCCTGGTGTTGCAGCTGTTCATGGGCGGCGGTCAATACTTACAATAAGGTGAGCCGCATGCTAGTTTGTCTCCTCTTTTATAAAAAAAGAACTCCTTGACCGATGACATCAGGAAAGCTCCTAAAAAGATTATTTTCAAAAGATTTGTTCGGAAAAACTTTTCGAAAATATTCACACCGCCTTACTAATAACAATCATTATTACCAGCTACATTTATTGCGCTTTGTTAGAGAGGGTTACATTTATGTATAAATGTATGTATTTACATATGTAGCTATGTATGTGTAAACATAAAGATATACCTAAAATATATCAGATATAAAGATGGGATACACTTATTTTTAGTCGGTCACAACTAGGTGCAGGCGAATGTGGTTATTTTAACTTAGGTGTATTCCTTTTTTATAGGTTAAGGTGCGGCTATGGGCCTTTTTACCTGTATATATATTTTACTCATTTACGGTACCTGCTCTTACAATTTCACCACACCATGGGTTGACACTTGAGAAGATAACGAAACTTCCTTCAAACTGCCACTAAAATTCCTCATGCAAAGTCTCTTCTCCCAATTCTTCACTATGCCGATATCTGCTATTTAGACCTCACGGTAGGACCAACTTAATAAGCTTGAGCGACTTCAAAACTTCTGTATAAAATGTATATACATATAATGGTTTATGAAAATAAGATCACGATTCATATTTTCGTACTAAGCTAAAGTGGCGGCCAATTCGACTTCTTATCTTTCTCTCTTATTGACTGCGTTTTGTTTAATCCTACTTGTCCCTCGTATCCTAAGAAACGATTTGTTTTCCTTCGAGAGTCACATTCATGTGATTTGAGATCATCAGAAAATATAAAATTTGAAATACTGAATTTTAAATTTTAAATTACTTTGAAATACTGAATTTTAAATTTTAAATTACTTTTACGTGCAGGCGCACGTTAAAGTAATTTTCTCGACAAATATTTTGTTATTCGAGATGTTCGTCTGAGGAATTTATGTATAAAATATAATATACTCATTTGAAAATAAAAAATGGCTGGTTTTGATTTTTGCTGCCTGAAAGAAATACTAATACGAAAAATGTTTTAATGGAAGACGAAAATGGCAGATAAATTGATAAAATCCATCAAAATTATTGCTCTGCTTGAGGAGGGTTGCAGCCAATGCTTCGTGGCTCAGAGGCCAAATGTGAATCCTTCGACAATCCAAAAGACCTGGCAGCTCTATCAGTAAACCGGTTCCGTCAAGATAAGTTTTGGAAGAAAGTCATGTACCGGACCACGGGATGATCGATTTCTGTTGAGTCAAGCGTTGAGAAATGGCAAATCTTCGTATGTGGATCTCGAGAATAACCTCGAAGAAATAAGAAATGTGCAAATTAGTCTATGGACGGTCACGGGGAGGTTTCTTGTTGGCAATATACGCAGTAATCGCCTAGCCCGCGGCCCTAAATTATTCCGTGAACACCGAATTGCCAGGCTTAGTTTCGCCCGAAATCGTGTATCATGGACTCTAGGATAGGGTATTGTTCTCCGATGAGCAGGTACACCGTTAGCGATTTGAACTTTAACATTATTTCTTATTAATTTAATCAAAATTTGAAGATAAAACTAACGAAAACTATTACTTGCTAATTAAATTACGTAATTTCTGAATATGAGACTACCTAAATTTATCAAACAATCTAATAGCAGGCCTGTCTCACTCCGCGCTTTAGACATGAAAATATACCTACGCTGCGCGGCCCCGCATGCGGGGTTAATTCCATAAGATTGTCACACGCCCGCTCGAGCTGACGCGCGCCTTACGTTAACATAAAATTATTTTTCTCTAATAAGTATTTAGGCACATTTTGTATTTATTTTTGAGTTTTTATTCAAGTATGGCCTCTCAAAAAGCCAAAAGTTACTGCATAGCATACGGGTGCTTAAATAACAATAGGAATGTCGACTTTTCATTCTTTACTGTTCCTAAGGATACCGAAAGTTGATATATTATTATTTATAGGTAGATCTAGATAATTAGGTACTTAGTTACTGACTCCATAATTATAGATGTATTATTACATTAGTGACCCGACCACAGCTTCGCAGTTTTCGATTATTTCGCGTATAATGCCAATGACCTTAAAATATCGTCCAGTGTAAGTAGACCTCCCAGTACTAGCTACTAATGCAAGATCAGCATATACTGGTATTCATTGAAAGTAGCAGCACTTCTCATTACCACTCTTTCATTAATAATGAAGTCGCGTGTCGCATGTTTGTAAATAGCAAAAAATGTGAAACAGACAAGTGATGGCTCAATGACCGAATCCCGGGTTCGAATCCCGGACGGAACAAGTATTTATATGGCCTACAAATAATTGTTCTGGGTCTGTTCTATGTATGTAAACTGTCCCTGCGATACAGGAGAAAATCCTAGTGTGAAGGTAACGTTTTTTAAAAAGAGAGGAAAAGAGACAACTAATGAAATCAAAAATTTTGTACAACCGACTTCAATACTAATACGCATTATTAAGGATAACTCCGAAGCTACTGGTCAGATCTTGATTAAGTTTATATGGGATGTATAAATTATAAGTACCAGCTTTTAAATAAAAATAGAATCATCAAAATCGATTCGCCTAGAAATAAGTTCTGAGGTAACACATATAAGAAAGAAATCAGTCGAATTGAGTACATCCCCCTTTTTAAGTCGGTTAAAAATGGTAAGGAGGTAAATTATCTGAGTTTCAAAGACGTTCACGTTGTTATAATCTTAATTTTACTCGATGTTGCATATTAACCTAATAAGGTTAAATAAAGTTTTTATTATCAGCAAATTGATAGCTCCGTGGCGCAGTGGCTTAGCAATGAGTTGCAACGCTGGGACCGCGGGTTCGAATCCCGCACGGAACAAGTATTTGTATGGCCTACAAATAATTGTTCCGGGTCTAGATGTTTGTCCTTGTGCAATTTATGTTTGTTGACTGCCTCCACGATACAGGAGAAAATCCTAGTGTTGGGGTAACGTTTCTTTTTAACAAATTAAAAATAAAATAAAAGAAATACTAATACATTGCATACAACCTCGGTGTATTTTACTATATACCAACTAATATCAAAGGATTCAATGTGTTTTCTCACGAAATCTAACCCTACAGAAGAAGCGGTCTTAACAAAGGCTCGTAACGGGCTAAGTGATACAGACACTCGCTTGCGCGTAAGGTGCATTTTGATTTAATACGCGCGTCACATTTTTTTTCGACGAAATAAACTGTAGGCTAATTTCACGAAGGTCACTTCCGAGGCGTGCAAAGTATTATGAACATTAGCGACGTTGTAACCAAGTTTAAACTCGCAAGTTTGCTATCAGAGAGTGAGCCTTCTGTTCTTTTAACTATTATTTATTCTGTGCCAATAGTAACAATAAAATTGGTTCTTTGCTCAGGTGCCCGTTATTTTACAAAAGAGTTTAGTATTTTAATAATATATTGTAGTATTAGCGCATCACCGACCCAATATTAGCGCAGGTATCGCTCTCAGAGATAAGACCGCCCATTATATTTTATAACATTTTGTACTTTATCTTTTTAACCGACTTCAAAAATGAGGAGGTACTCAATTCGACTGTGTGTGTTTTTTATGAGTTTTACCTCATAACTTTTTTCTAGGTGAACCGATTTCAATGATTCATTTTTTTTTACCTAGAAACCTGGCAACTTTGCCATTTTTGGAAGGACTTAAAAGTTTAGGAACAATTTTCCAAGAAAAAATGTACTGATAGACTGGACTGACAAAGTTTATAAAGAAAATAATAGGATTTGACTTAAAGGTTGAAGGTAAGTTTATCTCATAATATAATAAACAACACTCAGAGTTATGATTTGCTCCTTTAATTGTGTTGTAAATAGTAAAATTTACTCTTGTGGCAAAGTTGCCCTCCCATTTTTCAATATTTCATACAAACTTGAAAATATGTGTCAGAGTTGCCAAAAATCCTTGATTGCGTACTTAGCTTAATTTTTTTTATTTTAATCTTCTCACAATAATTTCAAAAATCTAAAATCCTATATCAAACAAAAATACTCTCGTTTAAAATTAAAAATCAAATTCGTGCAATAATAATACGCTTAAATCAATTATAGTATAGATAAAAAAAACTTGTCACAATCATTTTTAACAAGTATTCGTTTTTGTATTAGTCATCATCATCATTTTATTACAGGTAGTAATAAAATCATGTCAGGTCATAATTATTATAACAATCAATCTAAATATTGTTTTCCCACAATAGCAAATCATTAAAATGACAATTAATGTTTTGTGTAATATCAATACACTAAGTTGAAATTATGAAAAATACTGAGTAGTAATAATATTATTAATGCCCGACAACGCAGTAAAAATAATATAGATTTCTCTTTTCTTTTCCTTCACTTTTGATAAAGATGAATTGATTGACGACTCATTTGGTAAAATCGATACAAATATACGTACACACATAGAATGTCAAGTAAAGAACACTTTGTTTAAAAAGTTGTAATCGGTTAAAAGTGACAACCCTTGGTTATAGCAAAAGGTAGCAAAGTAACCGTCACATCGTGGCATCACTAGTATGGTAACTTTGCCAAGTTAGTTTCATAGGTAAATATTAAGACCAACACGTTAAAAACGATATATTACATTTGATAACTACGTTACTACAAAGATTCATTACCTACATTAAGTATTTCAAATATAAAAAACTAAAGTTCTGGAGCACTGAACAGAGGTTATTTCGCCGGCACAATTCCGCGTTAAATTAAAATGCCAAAATGAATTCTCATGTTGCCATATCGAAATCAATGCTGTCAATTAGTTATTGTATTTTCATCCAAAAATGGCATATCTCGAAAAACGTTACGTTTTCCGTGTTAATCGTAATTTTGCACCAGTACACCCCTGATGGCAAAGTTAACTTCTATTGGTAAAGTTGCCAGACTTGACTGTATTTGAAAACTTGTGCTTCTCATGTAGTTCCATGTAAATTTGATTAAGGTCTGACCTGTAGTTTTTGAGTTATCCTTAATAATTTATATTGATGTCGGTTGTACAAAATTTTTAATTTTACCACTTGTCTCTCTTAATTTGTGTTTTCGTGCGTCCAATGTAGATTTATCTATCTATCTATCTAACGGTAACGGCAGGGTGAATTAGGATTAAGAACATCAATGATATCGTAGCCTATCAACATAATTTTAGCATTTGTCCTTAATATTCTACGTTCCTTTTTAATGCCGTTCAAATGAATATGGTCATTTGGATCAACTACTTTGCTTTTCATTGCTTATGCTGAAATAATATTAAATATAAATATAAACTGTATACCACGATTATAAAAAACTGTACGTATCCCGGCCCGCGTTTCTGCTCACGGCACGTTTTAGCCTAATGTTGAATCTACATTCGCTGCAGTTACACAGGTTCATCATCATCATTACAGCCCAACACAAGTCTACTGCTGAACATAAGCCTCCCCCAAGGAATGCCACAAAGCAAGGTCCTGAACCACCTGCATCCATCGACTTCCTGCATGTCTTACCAGGTCGTCACTCTATCTAGTGGGGGGTCGCCCTACATTTCGGTACGAGGCTGCCACTCGAGAAATTTTTTCCCCATCGGTTGTCGGTTCTTCGAGCTATATGGCCGGCCCATTGCCACTTCTGCTTACTAATCCGTTGGGCTATGTCGGTCACTCTGGTTCTACTGCGGATATCCTCATTTCTAAGTTTATCACGCAGAGAAACCCCGAGCATAGCCCTCTCCATAGCTCGCTGAGCGACCTTGAGCGTCCTCATACAGCTAGCAGTGAAGGACTACTTCTCAGATCCATAAGTCATCACTGGCAACTCGCACTTGTTGTACAATTTCGTTTTCAAGTTTTGAGGTATACCTGACGAGAAGATGTGTAGTAATTTCCCGACCGCTGCCCAGCCGAGTTGAATCCGTCGATTGACCTCTCAGTCGAAGTTGGACTTACCTAGTCGGACTATTTGTCCCAGGTAAACATACTCGTCAACAACTTCGAGCTTAGTGTTCCCAACAACTACCGGCATAGGTGTGACATGGACATTACACTGGTTGTGTGGCACTAAATGCAGTGTAAGGATTGCGATGCAGTACGGCATTGAAGCCACCTGCAACGTTTCATGTGGTTTTGCACTGTATGAAAGATACACAGCAAAGTGTTCGGTTTTTGTGTTGTAGACAATAAAGAACTAGATCTGGTACGAGAAGCGCTAAGTTGGTTCTGTAAGCGTTCCGACGTTGCATCGTCTCAACATGACGATTTTTTTTTCTGAAATTGTATGTAGTTGGCCCTGCGGCCTTACAGTTTCTTTGGAAAAGACTCACAAGTGAGGACTTTCAAGTTATTGAGTGCGACGATTATGCCGGCGCCACCACGCCGCCTAATGTATGTATAATATTTAAAAATACATAGTGCAAAAAATAAATAGCGCAAAAATAAATAATATAAAAATCAATCTCAATTGGTAATTGAGTTAATTAAACAGCAAATTCTCGTTGCAAATTCATGTATGTTGATTCGGAGGCTCAAATTTTTCTTTATTGTAATACATATTTTGCTACCGTTACCGTTACAGCCTATTAAAGTCTACAGCTGAACATAGGCTTCCCCCATAGTTTGTCATATAGGGGAGATATTTGCAATAGTTGCCACGCTGGCAAGACGGATGGCAACCGCAGTTTTTTATTTTTAGTTGTTATTAGGAGACACTGCTGCACATCTTCTGATTGTTTCCCTCTTTCGCCTCTTACGACATCCACGGGATATGGGGTAGTGGATATTCTTACACCGCCACTACAAGGTAACGCTACGGTTTCTATATTGTATGCTTGTACATATAATAAGCAAAATTTGAGACATGGAAGCATTACAAATGAGGTTTGTGTAAATTATCGAGTTTTATTTTCACTTTCCATCAGCAGCCCATCTCCTGTTTCATTTCCCTCTGTCACCTCTCACGACCTCCACGGGATGACATGGGGTAGTGGATTCCCTTACGCGCAACTACACGGTAAAGTGCACGAACAAATATTTAACCATTATAATTATTCTTGTAGGTATTTAACTGTTGTAACTTACCCGTGTAAGTTTCATCTTGTTGGTCCAAACTAAGTGTTAAACTAGAGGTCATGTTAATTGATGTTCTGTTTTCTGAGACTTGAAAGTTCCTTACAGCGGTGTAAGTTGTCTGGTACTACGTATGTTCTTGATATCTGACTGTTATTCAATAATTATTGTGTAACTGTGTATTCATCTGTTTTAAAAATAAAAGATTATCATCATGATCATTATTATTACAACCATTCAAAAGTCCACTGAACATAGGCCTGCCCCAAGGAATGCCACAAAGCACGGTCCTGAGCCACCTGCATCCATCGACTTCCTGATCTTACCAGGTCGTCATTCTCCATCTAGTGGAGGGCCGCCCTACAATTCCACTACCGGTACGAGGCTGTCACTCGAGAACCTCAATTTCCCGTTGGTTTGTCATCTATACCTCAAAACTTGAAAACAAGATTGTACAGTCAGTGTGTGTTGCCAGTGATGACTTATAGATGTGAGACGTGATCCTTCACTGCTGGCCGTATGAGGAAGCTCAAGGTCGCTCAGCAAGGGCTATGCTCGGGGTTTATCTGCCTGATAAACTTAGAAATTAGCATATCCGCAGCAGAACCAGAGTAACGGACATAGCCTAACGGATTAGTAAGCTGAAAAAGTTATATTCATAGCTAAGTATCTTCAGTGTCAAACACATTATGTTATAAATCACACACATAATGTTGTTGTCAACTGCAATCCAAGGAGTAATCAGGTGGAGGTTCAGTTGCAATATTAAAGATAAAAAGGAATTTTCTGATACTCATTTATAGAAATAAGTAAAGTAACAAATGAGCACAAGCACAATTTTTACGTGGTAGAGCCATGCTGTAGCTATATTAATTGTATAATTGTAGCACGAATGGGTCGGCTCGACCGGGGAAGGATCACGCTTTCACAGAATAAGCATGGTGAGTGTAGAGAACCGGAGACCCTTTTTACTGGAAAAGAGGCATTCCATCTTAGTCCTCACGGCTGACAACGCATCTGCATTTTGATTCGCAAACGAGGATAGATGTAGATGTCTATGGGCCACAGCAACCACTTACCATCAGGTGGCCTGTGTGCTCATTTCTACCCTTATCCTATAAAAAAAATCATAGTCCAGTTTATAGTAAGTCTTTACACCCACATGTATCATTGGTCAAGAATCTAAATGCAGATATGTTGTTACACCTAAAGACTAAAGTTTGTTACTCGCTATACAAAATACAAGCAGGATACTGCTATTTTACGCTGGTATTTTGTGCAAGGTGGTGGTGCTGGTGGTCTTTTTCTTTTGAGCCATTGGTGCTCCAACCGTTATTTGCAGCGTGGATGTACTACATGAATAAGGTTAAAAATGTTTTAATTTTGAATCGAAAATTATTCAAAGTTTCAAATGATTGTGCTACAATCCCGTCTTAGTTAGTCTTGTTTAAAGATTAATTGCCTTACTAATAACCGTTGATTATTGCTTACTAAAATTAAATATCAATTTTCTCTGCCTATCTCGTATATAATTGACGTATATTTAAGCATTTCTTAAATATAAGTCAATTTTTATGAGTAACGTCGTTGATCAGTAAGCTGAAGTGTCAATGGGACGGCCATTTAGCTTGAAGAATCGACAATTGATGAGGAAGAAAGGTTCCCGAATAGAGTCAGCAGCCTCTAACCGGTGAGTGATGTGTAGGGCGGCCCCCTACTAAATGGAGTGACAACCTCGTAAGAGATGCAGGAAGGAGATCGATGTAGGTGGCTCAGGATAATGCTTTGTGGCATTCCTTGGGAGAGGCCTGTTCAGCAGTGGACTTTCTTGGCTGTAATAAATTAATTTAAGAATAATGTTAGCACGATAATAACGTTTTCCTTTATAAAATGAAAAGAAAATCTTGAAAATCCCAATTACGAATAAACGATGCGTAAGTTCGATCCTACAGAATTTCATAATATATTATTGGCTGGGTTCGGCGTGTGTTTGCAATGCCTCTTTTTTCAGAAAGCTTGGCAAGCACGCGAACTTGTTGTTCGCAAGTTTTCACAAAAAAAATCAGTAGAGATCTTTTGGCATCAGGCTTAAAATATTTCATAATTCTATCCGGAGCTATGATCGAAAGTTCGGTTCTCAGTACCTAGGATGAAGTAAGAATAATAATTATTCTTACTTCATCATATAGAATAAATTATTTACTTGTTTTTAGATTTGTTACAGGAAACAGCTACTTAAAAAAATACAAATCTATATTAGGACTTCTCCTAAGTGGACGAACACTTCTCCTACCACCATGAAATGTAGATACTGAAATCGAAATGCAACCAGTGTATGAATTACATACTAAGTTCAGAGCAAGCAAAAGCCTAAACAATCGTAGCCTAAACATAGTCGGCAGTGAAGCTTCTGACCAGAATAGATGAAAGAGACGCAAGTGGCGGTCTCCATGCTAGGCACCATCGATGCTGTGACTCTGTTTGCGTCCTTAAGTGTGTGACGTTTTGTCAACTGCCATTCTCTTAGCCTATTCACTCTACTACGAAAGAAACAAAACAGAATAGTAACAGTTTTTACAGCGGTTGCACTCCCTCTCTATTAAAGCGCATCTCATAAATATTCGAGGTCTGCGATGTTATCAGTTCAGTTCACTACCTCTTTGAGACAGACAAGCCGCACCCTTTCTAAACCCTATGAAGTTAGGGCTAGTACAAGACTGATTGTGTGCAAGTATGTTCCCGAGGTCCTACTGAAATGCGGCGACAATGGTGCACTATGGGGTTTTAGTCGCCGCAAGTTCGACATAAATTATTTGTTTTCTATCTTTACAATATTATTTGTCTTTATCCCTAAAAGTAACAACCGCTACGATGTCCAGTGTTTTTCCTGAGGTTTTTTTAATATATTTTATTTTAAAGTTATGTAACATTTTCAAATTTGAGTCTTATGGTTATACATTTAGATAACATATTAGATATACAATTTTGTGAAATGTCATACGATCAGACTATATTGTAACAGACATGACTTCGTAACTCTCAGAGGACAGAACAGCAATTAACATGAACTCCAGTTTAACACTTAGTTGTGACCCGCAAGTTGAAATTTAGCTCTCGGTAGTGTATTAGTTTCAAACACTCCCAATTTACATATTCACGTATGTAGAGTGGTATATTCTCCGAAATCTGGTGCCTGAATTGAATTTGATTTTATTTATCTTTTTATATATTAACCCTATTATAATATTAACCCTTTCCCTGTCCCATTAATCGTATATGAACATTTCAATTGTATAACTATTGTATTTATATCACGGACAGGGAAACTGTTAAGAGGAATATACATACGTACTAGAACTGCTCGCTTAAAGTATAGGATATTATGCACAATATTTTGTTCTTTATTTTATTTTTAATAATAATTATATGTAGAGAAAATAAGTCATAATATAAAATATATCACAAAATAAGTAAGTAACTTTAATCAATTTTTATCCAAAACGACTTCTATTTGAGATGTTTTTAAAATTTTTCTGGTAACTACTTTAGTAATTTTATGATATCATGGATTTTTTAAAAGTAATATTTAAAAAGTTTTTCCTATTAAGCTTATGACGCGAATATCAGTAAATTTAAGCCTCTCTACGTTTTGCCATCCATCTCTATCAACCCGCAACAGTCTACTGTTGGACATGTTCTTGTCCTATTAAAGAAAGGATTTTCCGTAATCGCCACACTGGGCAGGTGGATTGGCGATCCCAGTGCCGAATGTACGATACGATGAAATTTTGCGCAGACGCAATATCGTAAACATCGATGTTAATCCTTAGATTATTTACTCCTAGATAACGCGTCACGCAATGAGCGATGCAACAAAAACAGACCAGTTTTTACAAGCGCGTGTGCGTGAGGCACGCACACACGCTTAGCGGTTGCTATGGCGACAGAATAAATAACTATGGCTTACACCAGCGTCATTTGTATTTGGGAGATACTAGCTAATGAATCTATCCCGATAAAATGGAGAAAAACTGTAAAATTATGTCATGTTAATAAAATCATAAATTATAATATTTTAATACGGTGCTTTCAATTGTGTGTTTAGTTGTCTGTTGAGTTAGAATCAATTTTTTTTTGTAAAGTAAAATATAATCATATAAAAATCAATTATAATTTCAAAATATATTTTATTATTTAATGTATGGTGTCGACTTATAAAAATACTAGAGGTTGGCCGGCGGCTTCGTCTGCGTCATAGTTAAATAATTTATCCCGCAGGTACCCTTTACCGTAATATTTTATCCCATAGCGTTTCTACAGTTTAATAGATCCTTTTAAGAATTATTCCGTCCTGCATTGTTGTGCCAGCAAGAGTTGATATATATGGGTGCCCCATTGAAGCATCAAGGTTACCCCAGGAACACAGTAGTCTCTTCTATTTTGAACCTATCATTATTTACCGTTAAATGTTTGTAACTACTAATTTAATGGCCCTCTCTTTGAATTTGTTTTTTAAATAATTTGCGTTTTGAGGTTGCATCACTTTTTACATTATCTAATTTAGCTTTATGATAACAGCGTATGGTCAAATATTTTTCGGCGACCAGTCTTATTAGGTTCACTTGGTGAAGAGAACCACACGCGTATTCAGTTTCAACTTTAAAATAAGTATTTATATCACCAATAAATTGTTTTAATATACAAGATAAAATTTTTGTGTAAGTTGGCTTAGTCATTATAAAAATTTGTCTAAGAAACTTTCTGATTACTTTCTCCGAAGTCTTACATATAGAATATACATCCCTTGAAGCATAAATCAATCCACCTTCATCCCGTGCGCTAATAGAACAATGAACATTACACCAGCTTTTAAGACAACTATATGGAAATTCGCAATCCAAGACTGGTAACACCAAAAAACGACGCGTTGATTTTGTAAATAAAATTATAAATTTATTAGTTTTGTTTTCGTAAATTACTATTAGTTTTGAGTTACTTAGCGATGGTAGGAGATTTTGTTAGTTGTTTGTAAACGTCCTCTGTAATTTCTGCAGATTTTGATCGCACAACTTGTCATTTTCACCAAAATAATCTAACACAAAAAATGAGCCGTGCGTGCGTATCTCTTGGCGTTACAATTGACACTGAGGAGCGGGGAGCGCATTAGAGGCTAACAGTTAGCTGATATTTTTTTCGACGCTTTTGAGCCGCCGTTACTCTATCTAGAGAGTAAATAATCTAAGTGTTAATCCAAGGTGCGGTGTTAGCTGGAAACAATCCAAAACCCAAACGTAAATAATTAAAACCATTTAGTTTTCTTTTGAGTCTAACATGTAAAAAAAGTAAATAAGTGGTTTCGTGGCACATCAACTTAGCATTGAGTTATGGCGCAGAGGAGTAATGGTGGGAGCCGCGAGTTTGAATCCCGCACGGAACAAGTATTTGTATGGCCTACAAATAATTGTTTCGTGTCTGAATGTTTGTCCATGTGCAATTTATGTCTGTAGTCTCGTGTGCGTGTGCCTTTACTATACATGAGAAAATACAGGCGGAGGTAATGTTTTAAGAAAATAATAATGTACATACAAATATATACAAATACATGTATCCGACTAACTTAACTTATATGACATGATAAAAAATATATTTAATTATAAACAATAAAATAAACAGACCTAAATTGGCTCCTTCTCCATACTCACGGGGAGGCAGATTTACTGTACTTTAATTTTAATTAACTTGCATTTGGAGCTCGATGCGTATTAAATCTGCAATTAATCGGTGGAGTGGAATAGACTCAAATACAAATATACGGAGAGTTCATCAAGGGGTTTGCATTGTACATGCGGCGAGGATATATTCAATTCCAGTCGCGTCTGCAACCTAGTTAATACCCATTTCACTTTGAAGATTTACATTTATATTTAAAATTTTATTTCCATTGTTTTTTAATTGAAATGCTTTAGAAGGAGATCTATTGGCTATTAGATAATCTTTATAAACTATTATTCAGTCATCATGTCCGTCTAATTTAATAATTACATTAAATTAAATTTTAAGGGCGGGATTCATATGGCGACTGGTGCTGCTATGTCTACGAAAGTATTCTTGTGGCCCTTCCTATTGGTATTATTGGTATTATATTCCACACCAATTGGTAGTGTCGAAGGGCTGCAAGGCGCCCAGACCCATTTACAGTCATGGTGTGAAAGCTGGAGAGGAGAGCCTAGTACGCCCCGTCCAGGATATATGCTACATGCAGTAGTGGGTGATTAGCTGAAGGGATTCGAACGCCTAATACATATTTTTACGTTGAGTCGTGAGGTGGTTCGATGAAGGGCCCTCGTTCGCCCGATCCACGCCGCATATAACCTGTGGCAGCTGGATGAAGGGCCTCACGCCCGGTCCTCGCTGCATATTGCATGAGGTGGCTGGATGAAGGGGCCTCGCACGCCTAATCGACGCCGCATATAGCCTGTGGCAGCTGGACGCAGGGGCCTCGTACGTCCGGTCCACGCTGCTTATGGTCTAAGGAATCCAGATGAAAGGGCTTCATACGTCCAGTCCGTAGAATATTATACGATTTCTGGTATGTGGATGAAAGGGTTACGGATGCCCGGTCCACAGTTCAAGTGACTTCTTATAAGCTAAGAAAGGGGCCATGAACTCATCGCTCACGCTTTGAGTATCAGACAATTAAAAGAGAGGGCTCAACACGCCCAGTTCACACTTTCAGTTGTAATACTGATTAAAAGGGCCCTTGTACGCCCGGATTAGTCTACTTTTGTCGATCTAGTCAGTAATAGTCGAGCATTGTAATATTTAACCAGTGTCAATATCTATAGTCAGGATTGGCCATGTCGGCGTGTCTATAAAATACCGGTTGGATCGAGAGTGAGCGAGATGTTGCGTCACTGTAGCCGAGCGTCATATCGATGGTGGCGAGGTGGAATTGAGGGTATGTCGAGGAACCCGCACACCACCCGTTTGTGCAGTATAAAGTTCACTGTAGGCGTCGTACGCGAGAAAATCCACCTAAATAATTCCACGAATACTAATGACAGTATCATGGGTCTGTCCGTTGTAGTGCCTTATTCTTCTAGTGCAGGCAAAGAAGATAGTGTTGCTGACAGGGTGCTCTGTGTTACAATGAAATGGGTAGTATTGCCGTTGGTTTACATACTTTGGTGTTATCATGTAATTACGTCCCTCATGTCACACTACTGTGTAATTGTGACGGGGACATTTTACGGTACGGTCGAATTGTAACTGCTCTATACTTAATGTATAGTGCAGTACGCTGTTTTATTGCTGACAATGATTAATTGCGTAAGCAGGAGAGTAAGTTGAACATCCGCTCTCACACTATTATTATTTTTAACAATTAAACTTCTGATGTATTCACGATTTTTCTGATATATTTTTAAACTTTGTATAATATGCAGTATACAGATAAATCACTTGTTTGCAATAAAGTTAATGTTGGCAATCTCTAAGAGATAGCCTTTATTTATATTTTTGATTAAATCAATCGACAGTATGTAAATAGTCAGGTCTACATAGCAGTTTGTCTTAAAATAAGTACCAATTCGATAAGTATTTTGTATACAGCTAGTTGTCAAAGCAATAATTTTTCTGTAGAATATTTATTATTATTATTTTAATTTAGTGGTCTTATAAAAAGATTAAGTAGACTTAGTTTTTGAAATAATGCTAATAAAAATAGATTGGCATTTTAGTTAAAAAATAAATGAAAATATTTAACAGTTTTTGATTACATTCTACCAATAAGACTTAAAGTTTTTACTCAATAAGACATAAAAGTGTTAAAGCGAAATAGTAATTATTTGATATCTATTGGATAAAACAGTAAATTAAAGCGTGCAAATAGGTCAGCTAATTCGCACACTCAAAAAATGTTCCTTGGGAAGTAAGTTAAATATATAAATGTACTGAAATTTTCTTTGGCATGCTGCTTCAATTATGTTCCACATCCCCAACAGCTTAAATAATTTATGATATGTAAAAAAAACAAGGTATAATAAGCAATTAGAGTAAATAAGAATAGAAGCAAAAATTAGGTTTAGTTTAGTTTAGTTATCTATATATTGCTTTTTAAAGTTCAACCGGTGTGTAAGTTATGTTGTTCATTTTACAAAATCAACATTGGAAATCGTTTACATGCAGGTGAATGTGGTGACCAAAGATTTCGCCCGTGGAATCCAATCTTGCTTGTATCGGATTTAAAATGCAATGTACCAGACATACGTTTACGCTGTTCCATATTCCTTCCTATGGAATCTAATTCCACCTGTACAAACGGTCGGTTATAACACTTCCCGTAGGACATTTTGATAAATAATAACATTGAGCAATCGACTTCGACAAAAATTTTAAAGTTTTTTATATCTTTATAAGAACAGTTTATTATAACTATACCGCACCTATATAGATATTTGTAAATATCACCGAAAATTTGATTTACTCTTTAAACCAGAAAACGGCGGTGGATCCACTTCAGCTTGGCGCCAGAATTAGGTAAAAAGAACTGAAAGCGGTTGGCGCCAATCTAGACGAACTCCTAGGCAGAAATAGAAGCCATCTTGTAATCTTTTGATTGTATAAGTGTTACCGTCACTTCTCAAATTGAAATATTCCGCGTTTTTTTTTTCAATCTTATTGACGAATCAGATTCCTCTATCTCTATCTGTAATACCTTTCATTCATTCCATTCGTTCCTTCTTGCGACCGACAACCGGGTAGAAGAAGGAGTCTAAGTAAAAACACGCCCGCATAGCCGCGCGGAAGCATATTGTGTCACACTCGCTATATCTATTTAATTATTATACACTTAAAATCATGGCCGTGAATTGTATCAAATAAGTGTAAATCGCGCAAGAAAATTAAGAGTGTACCAGGCGAGTGTCAACATCAAGTACGAAGAGAAGCGGCTGGCGTTCTCCAGGTACCTTCAGTTTTATGTGTCGGTTGCATATTTCAACGAAATCCAATTCCAACTACCTATTACAGTCCACTTTATACCAATTTTAAATCACGCATCATCATTTTGGTCACTTCGCCCGGATTAGAACCATATTCTCCGGTCCATTAGACCGTATTAAAACTTTTTCAATTCGACAACCATTATTTTTTGCCACTTCGTTGGAATATTTCTTTGCAGAATAGGCATAATTAAAGCCATATATATATCCTTATATATATATATATATACTTAGAAACGTTTAAATATAATATTTTACTTCATTTCTCGCATATATACACGCATTATATATTTGTTACATTAATTTAAAGCCGTATATTCATCGCTATTATATAATTCACCATATACTTACCGCAATACATAACAATGTCTGTATACCCGCTCGCTCACAAACAAATTTAGATCAGTTTAATAAATCTACCTGATATTTCCGCGATAGATTAGTGTTTACTACGCTTTAATAAATTGAGTATTTTTTCATCGCTCGCCAGTTAAATTTAAAACTTTACTAATAACCTTAATATTTCGTATATATATTAATTATTAAAATCGAAAACTAGCACGTCAAAAACGAATGAAACTAGGGCTGAAACGCTAGACTCCAAAGAATTATGAACTTATTTTGTACGCGCTTATAGAGAAGGACGATGATAAACGCATGCTAGCATCGATCTATATCAATCAAATTTTCGACTTCAAACCAATTTCTAACTCTTCTGCTCGAAACTTTAATTAATTATTTTTACATACATTCGTAACCGCGGTTAGCGCATTAAAAAACTTACAAATATCTGATTTAACTGATTTTATTATATTACATACCTCTTTAAAAAAGTTAGATCCCGAAACAGTTCATTTTTCGAAATGCATTCTCGAAAAGATAAAATTCCTAAATTTAAAAGTTTAACCGACTACGTAAAGAACAAGCTAATATATTACAGCGCTCTTATCATTCGACTTCGACTTCGCATTCGAACCCAAATCACCGACCCACCGCAAAAGCTCCACAACCGCAATCTTATGTCGCTTTGGCCGAAACATACAAATGTTTGTGCAAGGATATTGTGCATAATCATTTATACAAGTGTCCGGCATTTTGTAAGATGACAGCAAACAACCGTTATAAATATGTTAAAGTACGACACGCTTATGTAAATTGTTTGAGTGTTATACATAAGACAGGGAAATGCAACTCTAATTCTAAATGTAATATTTGCAAAGGTAAACATCATAGTTTACTTCACTTTGACGTTTTCAAACCTGCTAACGCTCGCGTTGTGACCACCGCCGCCGAGTCATCGGCGACAACGCGCGCGACCAGAGTGATGCAACTTTGTATGAAAGCTGAAAAATCTGCACACAATCATGATTTTGTCAATGTTCATGTTGGGCTTGTAAAAATAAAGCGAGAACAAAATATCGCTGGTTCTTTCCTTCATGTTGTTTTATATTGCTATTTAAAAAATTAGATACAAAAATTCATATTATATCGGAAGAAACTAAAAATGTTAATTCTGTGTTAAACTTTTTTTGGTTTGCTCTTTAAAGTATAATTACATACATATTACTCTGAGATTTGCACAATTAATTTACCTATTAATTGATTAAAATTAAATTATTAAATAGTAGCAGAATTCTATCAAAGAAGCCATGAATCAATAGAAGAAAAAAAATGAAATTTGTTTGTCAACGTCTTTCATATTGAAAATATTTTCTGAAATTTATTCAAATTTATTTCATAGGTTTAGATTTTAATATTTATTATTGATTTTTGCTTAAATTCATTTATTATGGGCTCAGAATACTTCATTTTCGTTTGTAGGCGAATACACAGTCATAATATCGTCGTGAATATACAGTAAAGATATTTTGTGAGATGTTAACTCTGTATAAGATATTGACTGAATTCATTATTTCAAAATTTTATGCACGATGCGTGATCATCATCGAAAGTAAGTTAAGTGTTGTGCAAATAAAAAGCACAAAATCATCTGATCACTTTCTGATGGTTTCCTATAATAGGAAAAGAAAAACTTATGACAATATTGTGGTAAGTCTATAAACATTTTGAATTTATTGACCGTTATTTGTAGGGATTATTACTATATTGACTCTAATTGTATCTGTTTCAGATCACGTATTTGGGCTGAGTTAAATTTCCACCATGAGAATTTTGCTGATTTAAATTTACGTTAATGTTCTGTGAAGAATAACTCTCTGATAATAACATATGTTATATATCAGTAACAACGTGGAAATATTATGTGCAAAAGCAATAAAAAACATCAATAATAATGTATAGTTTATATAACAATCTGTCTTCCACAAAATAAAATTACATAACTATACTTATTTATAGTTTTATTTGATCTCACATACTAATCTAAAGTATATTCGAGTAATTTTAGTGCAACCTCTCAAATGTATGGGAGATTACCCCATAGGTTTGTGAGGCTTGAGCCAAAATTACTCGAATATGCCTTAAATAAAAAGTTCAAAGTTACAGAATACAAACATTTGAAATTCCCGCTAAAAAGTTTTATATGGGCGCTCACCGTAGCGCTTTTAGTGTACACTCATAAACACGTGTTTCCGTTTTTTAGTATGAAGTTGGCGTTCTTCTCTTGGTAGAGAGTAATTGTGTTCTGTGCGCGCGACCGTACCGACAACAGCTGCTCCCGCGTCGACGCCCGATGCGCGTAGCAAGAGCATTTCTTGTGTACAACTTCCATTGCCGCGCCGCTATCAACGCAATCTTGCGTATCCGAAGATTTATTAACACGCAATGTATACACTACAGTTCTGTTATCCACTGCAACGGTTATGGTACCCGACGCATATGGCACGAGCCGTAGTGTGCATTGCTTATTAGATAGTGCTTCGCAGAGCAATTTTATAACGTCGAAATGTTGTGAAAGATTAGCTTTATCAGTAAATAACGACAATATATATATACGACAAAGGGAGTTGTGGCATCCCAGTTCACTTCTCGTTTTAACCTTAATATAAGCTACAATATTTCTTCGCTCGTCGTCGATAGAATAACGGATGACTTACCGTCTACGCCTGTCGACGCATCCGCTATGCCGTTCTTACAAGGTTTGCCGTTGGCCGATGATAAATTCTTTGTGCCATCACAGATCGATGTTTTGATCGGATCGATGGTTTGATCTTTATTTTCGCAACTTTTATTACCCGGTATAGTAAGGAATAATTCCACTGTACCGCCCGCTATACAAACCACGCTCGGTTAAGTCATTATGAGCACCGTGCTCGCTCTTCCCGCTCGCGAAAACCCGCACTCACAGATGAAAACCCGCTAGATACGCTAGTAAGGGTGTTTTGTCAGATGGATGAGTCGTTATTTTAAATGTTTATACACTTTACTATAATTTCGTACAGTTTAATATCTAAATTACACAAAGGCGGGTGCGATGACGCGAGATGGAAGCGATGCTGTTGGTTCCGTGTCTCCTAAACGTATGCGAACCCCGTTAACACAAGAGTGCACATACTAAAGTTATTAAGGCGGTAGATAGGAAACCCGGAAATGGACTATTTGCAGTACTCTCTCTTATTGGATAATAATTAACGAATCACATAAGCGCTAGGCGGTAGTGCAAAAGTGACGCGAACACCCGTGAAAGAATAACTGACTCTTTGGAGTTGAGTAACTAGTATAACTAGCTTGTGCTGGTTTCTGGTTTACAGAATGTACTAGAAACGAGGTAACCCATTTTGGTCCTCAGGAGTGACAACACATTTTATCATTTTGATTCTTAATCGAGCATAGGGGATAGACTGTATGTTTGTTTCAGTTTTTTTTTGTGTCATGTTTTCAGTGCAGCAAGATAAGACATAAACTATATATTGTAATTATATATGAAAATAAAATTAAGTTATCGTGAAGGACTTTAATTAGAAAGTACAAACACATAATCTCAACGTGTGGCTAGAAGCATTCGGTTTACCTGTAACAATTTCTGCGTCGTGGACAGCTTCAATTAAAATACCTGTACAGGATTCTGTCCGATTGCACTGCATACGATAATACGTCATTTGAATGGTTGGACCGTAAACCTAGGCTCGGCCGCATGCAAAGGAATTCATCAATTATATGGGCAGTGATTGATTTGACCACATTACTGTGCAGGCTTTATCTGTAATATATAGCATCAAGGGTAATTATAAATCAAAATAATAGTCGTTAAGACAATATGAAAGCCGACTGCCTTTTTTTTTTAGAATCTCGTAAGTACGATCTGAAATGTAGGGCGTCCCCCCCACTCCCCTCCGAACAGATTCCCGCCTTGTCGTGGCGGGGGGGCTTAGTAGCCGTGGCTTGGTCACCCGCGGTGAACAAAGAGGAACCCCTTGGTTGGCCCGTGGTGTAGGGCCGGCCCGAGGTGGCCACTCCGAGTGGGCTTGGCGAGCCCACTTCGGAAGTGTGTCGGTGGGCTGCGGCGAGAGGGGTGTCTACACCCCTAACGCTGCAGCCGAGTTGGAGTAGCGGAGGAAGAGGTGTGTTGGTATGGCCATGCGCCACTCGCCCTATCCTCCGCGACTTTGACGAGGCCGCACCGTTTATTGATGCGGTGGTGGTGGGGCTGCGGGGGGAGAGGAGTGTTGGTATTACAGGCGCCTCTCTCCCTACCCTCCGATTTTCCGATTCCGAGCGTCGATTCTTCATATAGCTGATGTGAAGAATCGACGCTCCGGGAAGTCTGCAGTCTGTGAACATGTACAGGATCGCCCCCGTCACTACATTAGATTTGATAGACCACAAATCCTCGCTAAAGAACACCGATTCCTTCCAAAGATGATTCGCGAGGCTATTGAAATCAGAAAACATCCTAATTTCAATAGAGAAGATGGCTAGGTGCTACCATCTGCTTGGGATCCTATAATTAATACAATTAAATCCCAACCCAAGCATACAACTGCAAGACTTCAAGATACTGTAAGTTCATACTGCGTAGATCGGAACAAAAAAAAAAAAATAATCTGGAGGTAACCGTGGTTAACTATGACATTGGGACGTCAAATACCTCAGTCCCTCTCGTCACCATGGGTGGTGTAAAGTACTCCAAACGTCGGGAATATAAAATACGTTAATATACGCGATGAAATCCGTAAAACTAGTTTTATTTCAAAAACGACAGAATTTTTCTGCCAGTAGTTTTCGTTAGAGGGCGTGAATGTCGTTTGGGAATTGGCTCGGTTTTTGCATAGCTACGGAGAAATATCGGCGGATTTGACATTTGTGCGGGGAGCCCCGTGAAGTGCGAACGTTTTGGGAGTTACAGCGACGTAAACGTAAGTTATGACAATCAATTTCAACATTATTGGTGCCACAATAACGCATTTGACAATTATGCCGTTGTGTCAAAAAACTGCGATGGATTATCTTGTTATATATGACAAGTTCATAATAATATTTGTATACATAGCGTAATTATTATTCATCATCATCATCATTACAGCCCTTCACAAGTCCACTGCTGAGCATAGGCCTCCCCCAAGGAATGCCACAAAGCACGGTCTCGAGCCACCTGTATCCATTGACTTCCTGCATGTCTTACCAGGTCATCGCTCCATCGAGTGGGGGGACGCCCTAACCTTTCTTCCCCATAGCTTGTGGGTTCTTTGAGCTATATGGCCGATCCATTGCTACTTCAACTTAATAATCCGTTGGGCTATGTCGGTTACTCTGGTTCTACTGCGGATATCCTCGTGTTTAAGTCAATCACGCAGAGAAACCCCGAGCATAGCCTTTTACATAGCTCGCTGAGCGACTTTGAGCTTCCTCATACGGCCAGCGGTGAAGGACCACGTCTCAGATCCATAAGTCATCACTGGCAACACGCACTGGTTGAACAATCTTGTTTTGAGGTACGCCTGACGAGATGATGTGTCGTAATCTCCTGAACGCTGCCCAGCCGAGTTGAATCCATCGATTGACCTCTCGGTCGAAGTTGGACTTACCTAGTCAGACTATTTGTCCCAGGTAAACATAATTGTCAACAACTTCGAGCTTAGTGCTCCCAACAACTACCGGTATAGGTGTGACATGGTGGTTACACATGACTTTTGTTTTGTCCATATTCATCTTAAGACCTATCCGCTAGGAGACACTATTGAGGTCATTGAGCATATTGCTTAGGTCTTCCAGCGAATCTATCATAAGGACTATATCGTCGGCAAATCGAAGCTATAATAATAATAATAATAATAATAAACTTTATTCACTTTCACTTTGTTTACATGCAGGATATCTTAAACTATTACAGTACTGTTTTTTTTTTTTTTTTTTTTTGGCAACATACTAGTAAGATTTGGTTGATCGTTAGCGGCTGTACTAGTTTTATGGTAAAACTGTATTACAGGCGCTAGCGCCTTCCACCGGACATTATAGGAAACAATTAAAGAAATGCCCTGTTTAGTACTACACACAAAATAATAAGAAGTGCTAGCGCAGTACTACATAATATTGAATCCGCTACATGTGGAGACACTTCTTAAGAGCAAGTATAAAAGTGACGGATGGAATTGCGAGTGTACACGTAGAACTTTGTAAATGTGTGTGCGTATATGTGTTGTGTGTGTGTGTGTGTATGTGTGTGTGTGTATGTGTGTGTGTGTGTGTGTGTGTGTGTGTATGTATGTGTGTGTGTGTGAGAGAGAGAGTATTAATGTGTGCATAAGCCCTGCCCTATTTTAAACATCTTGGGATTGGTTGTGGTAAAGACAGCAATCCTCACTAAGTGTGTGATGAGCCTTAAGACTTTATCATAAGATGTGGTTTAGTTAGCTGTATAGGGGGATCGCAAAAGCGCCTCTGTATCCTCGTATGAAAGCTTCTGCAGCCACTGCTTCAGTTCCTGTTTACACTTTCTTGTGGTAGCTTTATAGATATTTAGTTCTTTATTAATCCTATTATACACATGACTACTTCGGACATAGTATTGTCTACGAGCTAAAGCAGTTCTGTGGGGGACGTGCTCACACCCATTCCAGTCTTCGACTTACTTTCTGTGCACGCTGTTTCAGTGGGAGCGAGCGATGTCTACGAAGTATCATTTGAAGTATGTAGAGTTGCCTGGTTGTAAGCACCTCACAGTCTTTATATAGTTGGGTAGTAGGGTAACGGTATTGCTTTTTAGTCATAACCTTTAAGACGGCTCGCTGTGCTCGCTCCAGTTTTAGAAAATGAGTGGGGGACGCCCCACCCCAGGAAGGGATGCAATAGGTCAGAATTGACTGGGCCAGCGCAAAATAGACTAGTTTCAAGGTTTTTGAGTCCGCCGCATTCCTCAATTTTTTAAAAACTGGAATAATTTTTCGAACCCGGGATGCCATGTTATCTATTTGAGGTGTCCAGGTAAGGGTACTGTCGAGTATAATTCCCAGATATTTTATGTTATCCGTCTGTTCTATTGCCATGCATCCACAGTTTGCATTTATCGTGTCACAGTGGTGGATTTTGATGTAGTAGGGATCAGGTTTAGGTTGTGATGCTTTTGATGCAGAAAAGGTAATATACTTGGTCTTGTCAATATTTAAGGTCAGCAGATTGTCACGGAGCCAGTTTGATACAATACGCAGGGCCTCCTCCATTCGGCATCGAGCACTCTCCCAGGTTTTGTCGTGTGCCAAGAGAACAGTGTCATCTGCGTACGTGATGATGCGACAATTCGGAATAGTCAAGCGACAGAGACTGTTTATGTAAACCAGAAACAGTATCGGTCCTAGCACACTGCCCTGAGGGACTCCATAGGAAAGATATTCATCATCACTAAGAAAAGAATCTATTTTGACACATTGTCTGCGTTCTGAGAGATAGTCTCGAAAGATGTCCAAAGCCATACCTCTTATGCCAATTTCATTCAGTTTTTGAAGTAGAATGGGGATAGAAACAGTGTCAAAGGCCTTCGATAGGTCAAGGAAGGTTCCTATTATTTTGAATTTATTGTCTATGTTTTTAGCTACTAAGTTGACCAAATCCATAACAACGTCTTCTGTGGATAAGCCACTTCTAAAGCCGTATTGATTTTCTGATATGATGTTGTATTTGTTCAAGTAATTAATAAGCCTTGTGTTAAGAATTTTTTCCATTATTTTCGAGAGGGAAGTGAGTACTGATATAGGCCTATAATTATCGACACTGCTTCTGTCCCCACTCTTAAAGATTGGATGTACCAGAGTCTTCTTAAAGGCTTTTGGAAAGACACCTGACTCAAGAGAACAGTTGCAGACATATGTTATAGGGGGAACAAGAGTATTTCAGGCAGCCTTAATAACTGCAGAAGAGATTCCGTCATAGCCAGTTGCACTATCTGTTTTAAGATTTATAATTATCTTCGCAACTTCTGATTCATCAGTCTCTAATAGAACCATGGAGTTGCCAAGAGGATTATGAGATGATTTTATTGAGGTTTTGGGTGAAACTGATAGGCGTTGATTTTCAAGAATTTTGGAGGCTAGATTTGGCCCAATATTGACAAAGAAGCCATTGACCTGATTTATTGAGACATTAGAGTCATTTGTTAGATCCAGTAGGTCTGTAGAAGGGGATGAAGAGGAGGTGAGATGAGTTATGCTCTTGATGACATTCCAAGTCGCTTTGGGGTTATTTTTAGCTTTTTGAAATTCGCTGCGTTCGTAGAGACATTTTAATTTTTTTAATAGTTTATTGCAGTAGTTGCGATAACGTAGGTATGTGACTTTGGCTACTACATTGTTTGGGTCCTTTTTCATTTTGCTATGCAAGCTGTCACGGTTTTGTATGCACCTTAGGAGTCCGGGTGTAATCCAGGGCTTTAGTATACGTTTTCTGCATGACACTTTGACAGACTTGGTATTTTGCTTGATGCATGTATAAATCTTGGAGATTAATAGATCAGCAGCAAGATTAGCATCTTTGGTATCAAAGATGGTTGAAAAATCGGTATTGGCCAATTCGTTTGTAACATTTTGTGTATTAACATGTACCCGAGTTTTTTGGTATGGTGTTTGTTGACGTTGACCTATGAATGTAAGGATAGGATTATGATCGGTGAATTTGAAATCTGACACGATGGTGGTTGTCTTAAGGTTGGTTTTCATCATAACGTGATCAAGGCAAGCATCATCATGGGTGATGTACGAATGTGCGGGTAATAGCCCGTGTGATGCCAGAAGATTCAAATAAGGGTCAGGTTTGGGCTCTCGTTTATCAGAGAGAATGTTGATATTAATATCTCCAATGATAGTTACCGTTTTGTATGACGCTAAAGATGCTAGCAAATTATTTAGTGAGTTGAGGAAATTATCAATAATTTTAACAGAAGGAGATCTGTATACACCTAAAATAGCTAAACCATTTTTATAACAGATTTTCAGACAGCTAGCGTCTGTTAGATTTATGACGGATACTTTGCATTTCATATCTTCTCTAATAAACATAATGACACCATCGTTCTGATTGTGCCAATTGGAACAGTGAGAATTAAAGCCTTTTATGACCGGGACATTAACAACTTTACTAAGCCAGCATTCTGTTAATATTATAATATCCACTCTTATATTTATCATATTTAGGAAGATACAAAGTTCATCAAAATTCTGGTTAATGCTCCTGATGTTAACGTGAAGGATTTTTATTTGTTTACGGTTTGGATCAGTGTGCAATGCGCATTCTTGCGGAGAGCACATAAAGGATTCATAGCAGTTAGATTTGTCTATTTCAGCATTTATTTGATTTATTTCCATAATGACTTAAGATATTTATGAGTGGTGCATTGTAGTATTACACTGAGAGCTCTGTATTCCAGATTGAAAGTCGTGATATTGAGTTGAGTAGGTATCAACATAATTATTAGTTTGAGGGCAGAAGTGATGCTGTATGCGTGTGTGATATATAGGTTATGTCGTGATAATGAGTGGCGTGTGTGTAAGAGTGATTGTGTTTGATTGCTTTGTGTAAGCATGTTGAGTACCGTGTACATATGATTAATGTAATAAGTGAGTAAGATTAAGCTACCGTATAGTCATTTGTTCACATTTAGCAGCTTAGCTAAATCCAGCTCCGAGTCCACGCGGATAAGTTTTTCTCCCTCTCTTTTACGTAGAAATATTCTTCCATGGGTTACCCAACAGAATGAATAATCGTTGGAGTTTGCAAAATCACGCGCCAGGAAAAATAGTCTCCTTGATTTTGGAGTTAAGTTCTCGGAGACGAATATAGGCTGGGCCGCTCCTTTGATATGTATGTGTTCTGTACTAAATCTATTTCCTTTATGAGCTTTATTAAAGTTTTTTTAGGCTTTTCAGTATTCTTTCTTTAATAAGTACACTATTTAGGTTACATATGATAGGTTTCTGTGTCGGTATTTTTGTGTTGATTCTGTAGACATCACATACATCCGAAGCAGACACGTCTACATTCAGGGCAGTCGATATGCTCAGTATAATATTTAGAAGATCTTCTTTGCTTTCTGTGTTCGACACCGGCACGTTGCGAATCTCAATACTTGAGCATCTACCTTGTCGCTCCATGGCCTCAATCCTGTCCTCCAGGGTACGTATGTAAGAAGTGCTTTCTTTTTTTCGATCTCCATTTTTTGCACTTTCTCTTTTAATTCGCTGTTCTCCTGCAGAAGGTACTCCATGGACACGTGTATAGCATCATTTTGCTTCTTATTTCATCTGTAGTTTGTTGTAAGGAGTTAAACTTCTCTTTCTGCCTGTATCCCAGCAATAGAATCCTGGAGGCATCAAATTTTCGATTTTGCTCCTTTTTGAATTCCCTCAGGAGGTTCATCATGCCATCCATGAAGTCGGTCATGGACTCTTCCTCACGAAAACGCTTCGATCTAGTCACGCCATCAGGCACTCCACTAAGGTCTGTTTCAGACTGGGTGCGAGAGGGGGATGCAGTGGAGGTAGAGGGGGCAGCAGTGGGGGAAGGGGGGGGTTCGTTTTAGTGGCATCTTTAGTCGATTTGTATTAGGGTTTAATAAGCAAGCAGGAGGTCACAGATGGTGTTTCGGTGCACAGCACAGCAGATTATAATTTTTTTTTTTTTTCGTACAGATGTTTATCAAAGCACTCGCCGCCAGACACACAACTATTAGGGCCGGATAACACTGTAGGAGATGAATGTTAATTTTAAAAATGTTTATTAAGGTTTTAGAAGGACACTTAGCACTTGAGATTACCAGGAGATCACAATATTCAGTAGAGTAGACCAACACTTAGACCAACACTTAGACCAACACTTGTTTTATGAGAGTTCAAAGTACCAGGCTAAACTCAGCAGAGTCATGTACACAAATTTTTGGTTTTGAGTCTACGGTACTCATTCAATGTCTATCCGAGGTACCAGGGCGACAGAGCCGCAGCAGAGATCGTTCCGTAGCAGAGTACGTAGTGTCGATTCGTAGCACAGTTCGTAGCATGCTACGACGAACGGCCGTTTCTACGGAATAGTGGACGGGGCTTGAGGCACTGCTACGACTATTGACGGCGAAATCACCTCCTGTTTGTTTATGCACTCCTATTTTCACAGCACTGATTTTATTGGTTTAATTTTAATTTATATCGAAAAATAAAACAATAACAGATCCAATTACACGAGCACTCCATGAGCGGTTCGGGAGGGAAGGAATTGAGCACATTGAGAACATTGAGCGTAGTGCTTAGGTCCTCCAGCGATTCTGCCATAAGGACTATATCGTCAGCAAATCGAAGCTGAGTAATGTACTCGCCATTGACGTTAATACAGTATCCTTTCCAGTCCAGTAGCTTGAAAACGTATTCCAATGCAGCGGTGTAGAGTTTCGAAGATATTACGTCAACCTGTCTTACACCTCTCTGCACTTGGATAGGTTTCGTACTCTGATAGCCATCGTAGCCCTACTGTACAAACACTTCAGCACTTTGAAGGGACTGTAGCACCGCCCAAATTTCGACGGAATCAAAGGCTTTCACATAGTCTACATACGCAAGACAAAGTTGTCGATTGTACTTTTCGGTTTTCTGTACAATTTGCCGAACGGTATGTATGTGGTATGTGGTGCTAAAGCCTTTTCGGAAAGCGGCTTGTTTGGGAGCTGGGAGGCGTCGAGTCTGCGTGCGAGACGATTCGTAATGTCTCTCGAAACAGCACGTAGACGCGGCTCAGAAGGGAAATTGGTCTGTAGTTCTTCAAGAGAGCATTGTCGCCTTTGTTGAAGAAAAAGACCGTCGCACGTCTCCGGAGTAGTGCCACCATGAAAGATGGAATTAAAGAGCTTCTGAAAGATTTCAAGTACCAATTTTCCACCCGCTTTCAGAAGCTCCGCTGTAATTCCATCCTCGCCCAGGGATTTGCCGCTTTTAAGGTGCTGGAGAGCCATTCTAATCTCGCTCGTACTGATGTCCGGGACATCATCGGAATAGTGTCGGATAAGACTTGCTCTTGGATAGTTACTCACACTTCCATGTAGCTCCAACAAGAATGTGTACAGCTGCCTATAGAACCTCTTAATCTCTGCGACATTCGGTCTTCAGCTTCGACAGTTGGCTCTTTCTGGCAGACAGATCTCTGGCAAAGTTTTTGAAGACCTGGTTCCGCTCGATCGCTTCTTCAATACGAGCTGTATTAACGTTGCATAAGTCCCGCCGCATGCACTTGGAGATCTGTCTATTCAGTTGCCTGTATGCTGTCAAATCTGTTGAAGACTGCAGCTTCATTTCCCGTCTAACAACCATGAGATTAAGAGTGTGATCGGAGAGTTTTTGTATTCTTCTGCGACGGGTCTTGTAGAACATAGCTCCAACCGCATGGACAGTTTACACAAGCTTGTCATTCATATCGTCTACTTCATTGCAGTCTTCTAGGCACTGAAAACGATTTTTTAACTCGAGCTGAAAGTTTTCGGGGCTTTGGATTAGAGCACGAGGGGGACGGAGCGTTGACTTCATTAGACGACACCTCTCCATCTTAACGTTTAGATTCAGTGTACCTCTCACTATTCGGTGATCGCTACCAGTTTTCACATGAGACATCACTGAACAGTTGTCGTCTGGTCGTCGTAATGAAGTCAATCTCAGTCGAACCGTCAGGGCTCGAACAGGTCCACTTCCTGTAGGGCCACTTTTTGAATAAAGAGTTCATCATAAAGAGTCCCTCTTTCTCCATAAATTCGGCCAGCTGCTCGCCTCTTGGGTTCCGTTCCCCTATCCTGAATTTTCCTACTTTCAGCTCACCGTTCTCTCTTGTGCCTAGTTTTGCGTTGAAGTCTTCCATTAACACTGTAGAGTGGGTTTGGGAGGAATACATGGCTCTAGAGATATCCTCATACATTTCCTCCACCTCCCCAGCGGGATGTGCCGAAGTTGGTGCGTAAATTTGTATGATCTTCAGCGAATATCGTTTGGTGATTCTGAGTATAAGGTATGCAACCCTCGTCGACACACTGCCAATCTTTAAACGTTGTTAACGAGAGACTTGTGGACGATAAATCCGTAAATATGTAAATCACACAAATTATTATTATAGTAATAGATGAGTGATTAAGACAATTTAATTTGTAATATTTAACCATTTTTTTTTCTTTTAAAGTTTTACTGTATCGTTTTCATTAAGACTATGACCGGTGTTATTTCATACTTAGGGTTTGTTACTTTTAAAGATTTAATTATATTATTTGATGCTACTTTTATATGGACAAATAAAAATTAAATTGAATATCTCATTGTTTAAATTCATGTTTTTATTCTCATCTCCAAACCACGCCTATATGTCATAATTGTATTTTTATAATTTTTTGTTTAAAAAAAATGGCATAAGTGTATGTCAGATTTTTTTATTTGGCATTTTAAATAAATTTTCTTAAGTTTACTTAGTAATTTATAATGAATAATTGTTGGTAACAAATTAACATACGATAATATTTAAAGATATAATCAAAATTATTAAAACCACATTTATATTTTCAATTCCAAACATTGAAACCCTTCTCCTGAAAAATAGCGAAAACGTAATGATTTCTTATATTTACGCGAACACTACACATTTGAATAAAACTAGTTTTACGGATTTTATCGCGTATATTAACTTTTTTATGTTCCCGACGTTTCGAGTACTTTACAGCACCCATGGTCACGGGGGGGACTGAGATATTTGACGTCCCAATGTCATAGTTAACCACGGTTACCTCCAGATTAAAAATTATTAATTATTGTTCCGATCTATGCAGTATGAACTTACAGTATCTTGAAGTCTTGCAGTTGTATGCTTGGGTTGGGATTTAATTTTATTAATTATGGGATCCCAAGCAGATGGTAGCACCCAGCCATCTTCTCTATTAAAATTAGGATCTTTTTTGATTTCAATAGCCTCGCGAATCATCCTTGGAAGGAATCGGTGTTCTTTAGCGAGGATTTGTGGTCTATCAAATCTAATGTAGTGACGGGGGCGATCCTGTACATGTTCACAGACTGCAGACTTCCCGGAGCGTCGATTCTTCACATCAGCTACGTTTTCTTTAACGCGGGTTTTTATTGATCTTTTAGTTTGTCCTATATAAGAGAGACCACATTCACAATCAAGCTTGTACACTCCTGCATCTTGCAGAGGGACATTACACTTAACTGATGGTAAACCTGTTAAAGACTCTGTTGAAGACTGCATCTCGATTGTAATTAGAAGGCTGGAGGAGAACAACATGCCCATAGAATATGCAGCATTACTAAGACATTGCCTTACATCTGGCTACCTATTGTGGAAGGAGGAGTTCTACAAGCAAGTAGATGGAGTGGCGATGGGCTCACCTGTATCTCCCATTGTCGCCGATATATTCATGGACGACTTTGAGGAGAAAGCCCTACTTACTTCTCCCGTAAATTCAAGATTCTACAAGCGGTACGTAGACGACACTTTCACAATTCTACCTTTAGATAAAGTAACTGCATTTTTAAACCATCTTAACTCCATAAATTCTAAAATTCAGTTCACAACGGAGTTAGAGGCAAACAACTCTTTAGCTTTTCTAGATGTGTTAGTAATTCGGAATCCTGATAACACCTTGAGCCACACCGTGTATAGAAAAAAGACCCATACAGATAGATATTTAAACGGTGACTCTCATCACCATCCTTCACAGTTAGCTACCGTGGGTAAATCTTTGTTTCAGAGAGCACGAGGGATCTGTGACAGTAAGCACCTGGCCGCCGAGCTCCAACACGTCAAGCAAGTTTTGCACGACAATAAGCTTCGGGTCCCGCGCCTACGTCACAGTGAACGAGTGAAGCTGGCCACAGTCGAGCGAGTGCCTGCTGTACTGCCATATGTCAGAGGTGTCACTGACAAGATTGGCTACATCCTGAAGCGTGCTTCTATTAAAACATATTTCAAGCCGCCGAAGAAGATTAGTCAGTTTTTACCATCAGTTAAGTGTAATGTCCCTCTGCAAGATGCAGGAGTGTACAAGCTTGATTGTGAATGTGGTCTCTCTTATATAGGACAAACTAAAAGATCAATAAAAACCCGCGTTAAAGAAAACGTAGCTGATGTGAAGAATCGACGCTCCGGGAAGTCTGCAGTCTGTGAACATGTACAGGATCGCCCCCGTCACTACATTAGATTTGATAGACCACAAATCCTCGCTAAAGAACACCGATTCCTTCCAAGGATGATTCGCGAGGCTATTGAAATCAAAAAAGATCCTAATTTTAATAGAGAAGATGGCTGGGTGCTACCATCTGCTTGGGATCCCATAATTAATAAAATTAAATCCCAATCCAAGCATACAACTGCAAGACTTCAAGATACTGTAAGTTCATACTGCATAGATCGGAACAAAAATTTATAATTTTTAATCTGGAGGTAACCGTGGTTAACTATGACATTGGGACGTCAAATATCTCAGTCCCCCGTGACCATGGGTGCTGTAAAGTACTCGAAACGTCGGGAATATAAAGTAAGTTAATATACGCGATAAAATCCGTAAAACTAGTTTTATTCAAATAGCGAAAACGTAATTAAGTCGTTGTTCTGTTGGATGAGCGAGATGTAGATGTCTATGGGCCGCAGCAACCACTTACCATCAAGTGGACTGTGTGCTCGTTTGTCACCCTTATTCTATAAAAAAACACACCTCCTCTGGGGTTGCGCATTGGCGCATGGGGCAAGATGTAACCCCCGAGGAGGGCGATGACTCGGAAGTGGTCCCGAGTCATCGTGATACGACTGCTGGGTCTGTGAGGACTGCCCCCGGACGTCTTGTGTCATGTGTCTCCATCATGTGTCTACGACGCCAAATGAACGTATTTTTATTTTTTGCTAAGATACTTACTTCAAGAACATATTCTTAAAATATGTAAAACCTAATCATAGTATTTCGGCGATAGGAACTAAGTTATATTGCTTAATTAAATAAGTTAAAGCCCGATGAACAGAAATAATTAGATTTTATAGGTTACAGTGACCATGTTTGAAGTATTATATTCGTATTTCAATGGTAACAATGACCAGTGAAATACGAATATGCACACACTAACGGAGAGGAGTACAAAACACTTTTATAAAAGACAAAGACAAATTTTTACTCAGCCAATTATGACTTCAACATTTACTTTTACATTGAACGCCTTTTCGGCGGAAGATAATCCATCTTCCAACTTCGTTCCGTAGGTGTCATAATAGGCGACCATAGAAAAAGCCTGCCTATTCCTATGGCTTTTAAAAACATTTTGTTCTTCATAATCAGCCTGTAAAAGTCTATAGCTGGAGTTGGGCCTATTGTTTTTACACTACAATACTAATATCTGTCGGAGACCATGAGATCTTTCTGGCCTTTCCCAAAATCGCTCCTTTGAACATTCGATGGACGAAATGAGGTGATGGATTCTAAAATGCCGTCAACATACAGCTAACCATTATTTTTATATAATATCTAATGCGTGTTATTGAGTCTGTAACTTCTGGACGACTGTACCGATTGAGGTCAAATTTACACAGTAGGTAAATTTTTGTGTAAAATAAGTGTGACATACGAGCACGCAATCCCACCTTGAAGGTAAGTAGATGCTGTGGCCCATATGCATCTACATCTAATCTCGATTAAAAATACGGATGCGAGGTCACCACTAAGATGGAATGTCTCGTTTCCAGTAAAAGGGGTTACCATTATTACAGTGTTTTTTATCAATATTTTGTCGGCGCTATAGTCAAGTTATATTATATTATATATATATTTGGTCTATATATATATATATATAGACAACAAGACCAAAATGACCCATATTCACAATATATGTTGGTTTAGTACCAAAAAAGAAAAACGTAAATTCAGAAACCGATAGGTGGCGCTGAGGTCGAGTTATTATTAAGTTATAATATATTTTATATCTTACCCAGTAAATCTGCTTGAGTGTAACTCATCGCGCCACCTACCGGAAAGGCCAGAACAACATCAGCTGAGCCAGCTAATATATTTATAAATATTTTTAACAATTTCAGATGATTTCCACAGTAACAACCTTTTACTTGCAACGGAACAAATGTCAACTTAACCCGAGGACGACCGTAGTTTTATTCGTCGTAAACTTTTTACAGCTTTCGATCACTTGCAACTATTGCTTTTCAACCGGGGTCTATTGGCAATTGGCCATCAAATGTTTATTGTATTAGGTGGAATACAGATCTGACCAATGCTCAATTGGTGTTTTCTTTACTTATTTGTTATATAGATAAAACAAGTTAGTTGTTGTCCCACGCTTTTATCGGTGTGTGACATTATATTCTACAAGGAATTATCAATTATTCATTCCAAATACTTGTCTGGTAATGGCTGCCCATGAAACCTTCAATTCTTTCTCTACCCTACTATAAACAGCAAGTATACTCTACTCATTGATTCTTAGCCAATCCAACTATCTCATCTATTTTTACCTCACCTATTCCCTATTTTCGCTTCTTTACTTTCCCTTTTAGTCATCTTTCTCCCTCTGTCTAGTCTGTCACGCTTAGTCAGCAACATAATCTGAGTAAAAATACTTAGCTTTGTGGATATAACAAAATTCCTTCTAATGGAGGAGGCCTACGTCCAGTGTGGGCCTATTTAGGCTGATCAAAAATCAAATACAAATAGATGGTCACTAATCTATACAGTATATGAAGAGATATAGTAATTATAATATTTTTGTTTTCTTTATAAAATGCATATCGAATATGTAATATAAAACTTTACACTTTTTTCATGTTCATCGGAAAAATTATTTTTATGTACATTGCTAAAATACTACTTAATACTAAATAGTACGGTTTTAACTTATATTCAGTGAATTACTTTATCTTGAAAGTTAAAACGAGAACTACCACAGAAACGACATGAAAAATGTGTCCTGTTAAATATTTCAATTTCGCCTCATAATTTGCTTTGAGCTTAACTACGAGTAAATACCAGCAAAAAAATGATTATTAGAACAGTTGTTCAAAGTTAGTTGCCATTCATTTTTGATATGAGCTCTAGAAACAAATTGAGAGAAATGGGCGAAGTTAAATTAAAAGCTAAGGCGGAAGTCACCCCTGTAAATTTATGCTTACCGCACATTTTCAACATGAGTTACAAAATTGGACAGTACCTATATGCTTTTTTTTTGTTTTCAGAACTTTAACAAACAATATCTTTTTTGAATTATGGCAGTTGCTTTCTTGATAACAACTGTAAAATAAAAATGAATAATAATAAAAGATAATAATAAATAGAGTTTCCAAGTTTGGTAACTGTCGTAAAGTCCCCCATGAGGCAATTTATGGGGGAGGCCAATTATCATCAGTGGATTTTAGATAGGCCCTAATGAATGAAAAAAATTATGAATGCAAACTGTTGCATTTGAAATGAGCGTCTCTTTATCGAAATAAGTTAGACAAGATTGTATTTTACCTATGAGTTTAAAATAATAATTTAAGGGAGGCCTCCCTTAAATTATGTTTAGCAGTGGAACGGTAACTAGATGTAAGCATGGTTTTGTGAAATCTCGCGAAGCTAGTACCTAACTCGATATCACAAAGGTTTAAAAATACATTATCATAATATTACTTTACTTATTATTTTCACGTTTTCCTATATTTACATTTTGAATATTTAAATTATTCATAGTTTAATACATTTATTTACATAACAAAAATATACAATATTTATTATCATAATTATCATAATTCCTAATACCCTTCACAACTCTACTGCTGAACATAGGCCTCCCACAAGGAATGCCACAAAGCACGGTCTTAAGCTACCTGTATCCATCAACTTCCTGCATCTCTTACCAGGTCGTCACTCTATCTAGTGGAGTCTACCCCCGCATTTAGTCCATTTAAGGTTTAGTCCATAAAGGTTGGGTGGGTTAGGAATAACGCTAGTTCAATATATGACTTAAATTGTTGACTAAATGTTGGCGACATGATGTAAAGTCCGCTAACAAGCACTGGATGTCATCATCATCATCATCATCATTACAGCCCTTCACAAGTCTACTGCTGAACATAGGCCTCCCCCAAGGAATACCACTAAGCACGGTCACGGCCACCTGCATCCATCGACTTCCTGCATGTCTTACCAGATCGTCACTCTATCTAGTGGGGGGTCGCCCTACACTTCGCCTACCGGTACGAGGCTGCCACTCGAGAACCTTTTTTCCCCATCAATTGTCGATTCTTCGAGCTATATGGCCGGCCCATTGCCACTTCAGCTTACTTGTACCGTTGGGCTATGTCGGTTACTCTGGTTCTACTGCGGATATAGCTCTCTCCATAGCTCGCTGAGCGACCTCAAGCTTCCTCATACGGCCAGCAATGAAGGACCATGTCTCAGTTCCATAATTCATCGCTGGCAACACGCACTGGTTGTACAGTCTCGTTTTCAAGTTTTGAGGTATACCTGACGGGAAGATGTGTCGTAATTTACCGAACGCTGCCCAGCCGAGTTGAATCCGTCGATTGACCTCTCGGTCGAAGTTGGACTTACCTAGTCAGACTATTTGTAACAAGTAAATATACTCATCAACAACTTCGAGCTTAGTGCTCTCAACAACTACCGGCATAGGTGTGAGATGACATTAAACCTATCCGTTGGGAGACACTATTGAGGTCATTGAGCATAGTGTTTAGGTCCTCCAGCGATTCTGCCATAAGAACTATATCGTCGGCAAATCGAAGAGCACTGGATGTAGCAGCAATTTTTTAATTTATTAAAAAATATTTTTAAAAAAAAACAATTTCTGTTACTTGGAAGTATATTCTAGAGGTAACTTATTCGTCATTTATTCCAGATTAATTTCAAATTTAAATAAAAGAAACAATAAAATGTGTTGGCGGTAAAAATTGAGTTGAACTAGAGGGAGCGAATTTTGTACTTTTTTTTTGTTGAAAACCGCTATTTAAACATTTTTTTGATTCAACTTGGGTTGATTGTGATAATTTGACATTTTATTGTAATGCAATTTCGACATTTAATTGGAGAAGAGATGTTAAGATCAGCGAGAATGCTGCAAGCTGGTGCTTTTCAACGTGGTGTCGCTGCGGCAATAGGCAAAATATGATTTTGAGGTTGTGGTCACGCTATCGTGCTACTGGGGAGGTGGAGGAGAGACATCCAAAACAAACTGTGATTACTATCTCGTTTACGTCGATTTAAAATATCCAGATGGGCAGCAGCATCAAAGATGCCTGACGTATGGCTCTGGTACGTAAGTAAAATTTCGTAACGTATTTTTAATACATTTCCAGTTTATCAAATAAATTATGATAAGAACACTTTAATATTGTTTTGTTATACCAGTACTTCTATTAAAGCCTTGCACTGCAATGTTAGAAGGTCAGTAAATTCAACTTCCCTTTGATGTAGCTTGCTATTTCCGGCTGCAGAAACGTGCATGCCAACGGCACAATTACTCGAGTGCACAATACTCATGACTTTTAATCGAGTGATATGTATGTATTTTATTAATTCATATTACTTGTTATTAGTGTGGTAGGAGCTTATAGTATACAGAAACAGAATAACAGCTTACAATTATGTATGTTACACAATTAACCACACAAAACAAATTAGAAATAGCTTGGTAGCGAACACCTCATTTCCAGGGGTTATTATCATCCATAAATTCCTTAATATTATTATAATAACCCTTTTTATACAAACTATGTTTAATAAAGTTTTTGAATTTTGAGCAGGTCGAATTTTGTATATTTTCTGGGATTTTGTTGTAAAAGCGTATACATCGCCCCAAGAATGAATTACTGACTCGGTGGAGTCGAGTAACTGGTACTACTAGCTTGTGTTTGTTCCTAGTATTTACAGAATGAATATCACTTATTTTTGTATAACTATTTTTATTTTTGTGTACGTACATTACATTTTCATAAATGTATTGAGAGGCCAAAGTTAATATATTAATTTCCTTAAATTTTTGTCGGAGCGACTCTTTAGGTTTTAAATCATAGATTGCTCTTATGGCCCTCTTCTGTAAAACAAATATAATTTCAGTGTTAGTCGCGTGTCCCCATAGCAAAATACCATACGACATTATGCTATGGAAGTAGCTAAAGTAAACAAGTCTAGCTGTTTCCACACTGGTAAGATTTCTAATCTTTTTTACAGCATATGCTGCAGAACTAAATATGCTTGCTAACTTTGATATATGGGGGCTCCATTGAAGCTTCGCGTCTAGTGTTATTCCAAGAAAAATGGTGGTATCGACAAGACTCAGTTCCTCCCCATTTAAAATTACATTAGTATTTAATTGTCTGACATTTGGAGTCATGAACTTCATACATTTCGTTTTAGTGCTATTTAAATGCAAGTTATTAACATTGAACCAATTTACTAATTTAGATATAGCATTATTTACTTCGTCATATTTTAATAATTGTCATTTTAATTTGAAAATTAATGAAGTGTCATCAGCAAATAATACTATATTATGGTATGGTTGAGTCGCTCGCGTCCGTAGGCTTCGACCACCTAAACCTAGGCCCACCCGTATGAAGAATTGTTGTGTAATTTATTCATCAGAATTGAAACTACTAAAAAAACTACAGTTCGTTACTTAATTACTTACGTTCTAGTAACACAAAAGTAAATTAAGAAAAAAAGTAAATAGAGATTTTTGACTGCCCCGTTAGTATAGTCTAGGTCGTAAACGCGATTGCAGATTATGATTACGTGCTTTCCGAGACAAGTCGTTGGTAATGCGCCTGATCTCTCTCCGGTCGTGTCAGATTGCCGTCCCATCGGAGTATGAGAGTGGGATTCCGGCACTATAATCTTGTCCTGCGGATATAGCTAGTTTAGACTGGTCGTTCAGACTGGCTGCCGTGACCGAAACATAGTGAAACGTCAATGGAAATATTTTAATCGAAACGTCTCACTAACTGTAATACACGTGTGGTGACGGACGGCGCAAAAAGTCTAATTACCCAATTTCATCGTAAGAGACGACTATTCGAAATTCTAGAAAAATTTTATGATTTCAATAGATGGCGGAATACTATAATCTTTATGCCTGACGTAAAATATCCGGACTCACAAGGGGCAGCAGCGCTGAACGTGCGAGAGATCAGGTACTGTGATCGGCAATCTGCTTGCCAAGAGTGAGAGACACTCATATCCAGCAGTAAACTTCTACGGGCTAAAGAATAATATCAAGTTCTTTCTGCAGAGATAGGAACAAAAATTAATATTGTAGGCTGAACTGAGTTAATTATGCCATTGACACGTCGAACAGATCAGTTCCACTGTAACCATGGGTGCTTCAAACTACTTGAAATGTCAGGAATATAAAATAATTTGATTAAATGCTATAAAATCTGTAACTTACTCTGCGATTAACCGGATTTTTATTCTTTATTAATTTTCTTTGTCGAATAGACTACCACCAGCATTTTTTTTTTACCACCAGAATTGAAATTTGAATTTGAAATTCTTAACCAAAGAGAAGATATTTCAGATCACAGTGGTCAGTACGACAAAACGCTAATTTCATATGTAAGGACCTAATATTTAGGTACACTATTATTAAATTAAATCAAACAATTACTAATTAAAGTAAAAATACTTTAGATAGTATTTTTCCCAAAAGCAGAAATAACCTAATGACAACCACATTTTACATTAAACAAATAAAAATTAAATAACAGCTTTTTTTTGCGTTTAAATGAAACTAGTTTTTACGGATATTATCGCGTATTATATACTTATTTTATATTACCGACGTTTCGTTTTTTTGCGTCCCACCACTGGGCACAGGTCTACCCTAATTTCGCCTTACTGCCTCAATGCGTTTTGGCGGACTTCACATGTAGTGCGGGGTCTATTTTAAACACGATATGCATAACAACTGATTTATTCAAAGTCTAACTCGCTATGCTGATCCTCAAAGATTTACCAGTAATTACATAGAACACTTATTTATTATATAGGCACCCACTATCATGGCCTTAAAATATCTTTTTTCCATATTTCTCAGACATGTAAGTTTTCTTACGATGTTTTACTTTACTACCGAGCACGTGGTACTAATAAATCAGCACTAAAATTTCAATTAAAATTTTCGGTGGAGATGGCGGGGATGCATCTCGGTTTGCTCAGGTACTGTAACATTTTAGGACAAGCGCTCTATTTCATATGATAAAATTATATACGATAAAATGCACGAATAACTTAAAAGAAACTTAATAAAGAATACTTTAAAAGTGCTTATGTAAATAGCTAAATGTTCTTCCTATATTTTCTCAAGTTAGTTCTTTTCTCTTATACATGATTCTTGCTAAATTGTATAAAGTGGATATTCAACTTTTATTCGCCCTATGTAACGAGATAAAATATATGAAAATAATGTTTCATAAAATGTTGTTATCCCTATTGAAATAAATAAATAAATTAATTAAGAGTTCAAGAGAAGTGCTAATCACAAATAAAGAATAAAGGGATCGCTTAAATTGGTGAAGTGAACCCGCAAAATTTATTTGAATATGTAGGAGAAAGCGGTCGGCCATGCTGAATAAGAAGTCAGGGATTACAAGATAATATTTAGTTTTATTAATTATAAATTGCACCAGGGCGCTTTTATAATTAATGATAATAATTATATTTCAAATTAATTATCCGTCTACGTCTAGGATAAGCTAGCTTGGTACAACCAGTGCACCGAGTCACGGCAGAGCCAAGACCACAGAACACAATTACTCTCTACCAACAGAAGAACGCCAACTTCATACTAAAAAACGGAAACACGTGTTTATGAGTGTACACTAAAAGCGCTACGGTAAGCGCCCATATAAAACTTTTTAGCGGGATTTTCAAACCTTTGTATTCTGTAACTTTGAACTTTTTATTAAAGGCATATTCGAGTAATTTTGGCTCAAGCCTCACAAACCTATGGGGTACATTCTTATACATTTGAGAGGTTGCACCAAAATTACTCGAATATACTTTAGTAAGTAGTGAGATAAAATAAAACTATAAATAAGTATAGTTATGTAATTTTATTTTCTGGAAGACAGATTGTTTTATAAACTATACATTATTATTGATGTTTTTTATTGCTTTTGCACATGATATTTCCACGCTTGTTACTGATACATAACACATGTTATTGTCAGAGAGTTATTCTACACAGAACATTAACGTAAATTTAAATCAGCAAAATTCGCATGGTGAAAACTTAACTCAGCCCAAATACGTGATGTGAAACAGATACAATTCGAGTCAATATAGCAATAATCCCTACAAATAACGGTCAATAAATTCAAAATGTATATAGATTTACCACAATATTGTCATAAGTTTTTCTTTTCCTATTATAGGAAACCTGCAGAAAGTGATCAGATGACTTTGTGCTTTTTGTTTGCACAACACTTAACTTACGTATATTCACGACGATATTATGACTGTGTATTCGCCTACAAACTAAAGTGAAGTATTCTGAGCCCATAATAACTGAATTTAAGCAAAAATCAATAATAAATATTAAAACCTATGAAACAAATTTGAATAAATTTCAGAAAATATTTTCAATATGAAAGACGTTGACAAACAAATGTCTTTTTTTTCTTCTATTAATTCATGGCTTCTTTTGATAGAATTCTGCTAATATTTAATAATTTAATTTTAATCAATTAATAGGTAACTTAATTGTGCAAATCTCAGAGTAATATGTATGTATGATACGCTTTCTTTTTTCTTTCTCTTTTTCTATTTACGACGCTTTTCGCTCTTATACTTTAAAGAGCAAACCAAAAAAATTTTAACACAGAATTAATATTTTTAGTTTCTTCCGATATAATATGAATTTTTGTATCTAATTTTTAGAATGGCAATCTAAAACAATATGAACGAAAGAAACAGCGATATTTTTTCTCGCTTTATTTTTACGAGCCCAACACGAACATTGACAAAACCATGATTGTGTGCAGATTTTTCAGCTTTCATACAAGTTGCATCACCCTGGCCAAGACTGTCCGCTCCGTCGCTGCGCGGTCGTTTTATACCCGTTGCAAAACAAGTCGAGTAGTGGGATGGTGGGGAAAATCGAGTGGCGCGCTGGGTGGCATGATCGGTGCACGTGTTGTTTACAAGTTTTCTGTGCCGGCGTACTATGACGCCGCCGTTATGCCGTCAAATATAAAAACAATCAACAAAATATTTTCGAAAACAATATCTTGCTTATTAAGAGATTTATATTATTAGCTTAATCAATAATTGGTAGTATATTCCTTGTCTTAATATAAGTTGTGTTCTTTAACCGGTAGAGTAATATAAATATTTGCGTCTTTCCTCTCTTTCACCAGCTCATAAAAGTTTACAGCTAGACAAAGGCTTACCATAATCGCCACACGCCATGGATTGCCAATCACAGTATTAGACGCCTTTCGTCTTTAACGCTGCTCCTCATCACTCACCTGAGTATTTTAAGTATGAAGTAAACAATATGGTTATATTCCTACCTGTCACAAGCTCTCAAACCGTGGCATTTCTCATAGTCGTTTGTTATTACACCCATGGGATGAAATTGTATGATGGATTCTTACACCGCCATCACAAAGCGAATAAAACGTAGAAGCATTGTATAATTGATCATTATAAGTCTAATATTGCAAAAAAAGCTAGCCTCAGCTTTGCTTGTTTCCGTATCAATTGCATTAATTCATTCAGCGAAACAATAATACGGAATGAACTTTTGCATTAAAGAGGGATCAAGGGAGCAATTATTTTTCTAGGAGAATTGTTAATGGTAATTTGTTTACCAGATATTTTCTCGAGTAAAGTCTAGGCAATATTCAACACAATAATTTAATATGTGAAGAAGTAACGTATACGTTTCATCTCTGGGCACATTTTCTTCTCTCCATTCTGAGTTTTGTAGCAAGGAAGAGGCAACAACACTTTCCCAACGCGTAAAGGTGGATTTCACGTGCTCTCATTTGTTTTGTATTCTAAAACATTTACCTACGTTTATATGTAACAGACATGGAGGTTTCCCACCATGTTTTCTTTCGCCGTCAAATGCGCGGTAACCTATATATCTACATAATATATATAAATGCAATTCAAGTATCTGTCTGTAATATCGAAATAACTGCTTTATATTGAGCTGAGGGGGTTATTTGCATGCCACTGAGACATGAATTAACCATTTTTTTGACATTTATATTCATGAATTGACCATTTTTTTTGTCTTTTGTCTGTCTGTCTCGACTAATCTGCGGAATGACAGAACGGATTGTAATTGATATGTAATAAAACTTGACGAACAGATATAGAGCAATGTCAGGAGTGATGTAGTCTATATTTCATCTGAAAAACTTGAATTTTCTTTTGATAAAATAAATAGCATCATGTCAATAAATCCTACCCATGCAAAGCCAGGGCCGATCGCTACTTAACAATATTGGTGCTGGCGGAGAGTGAACTCGTACTGCTCACGTATATTCTATCGCTCATTTATTGAACAATCACGGTTCTTAATAATTAAGTAATTATTATTGTATATATTGCTTAATTATATTTCAAGTACAAATTCACAGTTTCAATACAAGTGAATTCTTTCAATATATGCAAGTGATCCTAGTACTGGAATCGTTTTTTGTCGCACAAATGCAATTTTCTGTATACGTGACTTCAACGTTGTAAGCTAAAGACTTCCCGGTTTAATATGAAAAATAATAAATGAGAAAAAAATACGTCAAAAATACCCTTGATTAATACGATATATTGAAGACATGTTGTATATAATTATTGACCTATGTCTTAATAAATTTTACGCTAATGATGGAATTGGGCGATCGGTGCGGAGTTTCCGAACACCGAAAGTGGTTTCAGGACATCGTGATAGCACTGTGAAGGGGCAGAAAATCCTGCCTCTGAGACGTACTAGCAACGCATAGGGATGGAGGTGCCCCGGTTGCATTCCGTACAAAGATCCCGGGACCCACTTTGTGATCATTGTAGGGGATTAACCTATAGAAATCCAGTGTAAAATTTTAGTTATTCCCGAAGCGAAAGGCATCGGTTAGGATGTACTGATGTTAAAAAGGATGTAAAATATAAGTGTGCAGTAGTGATGACATATGGAACTGAGATATAGTCCTTCACTGCTGGCCCTGTAAGGAAGCTCATAGCGGAAGCTTTTAGCGGAAGTAAGTAACGGAGAGGGCTGTACTCAGAGTTTAGTAGTAGACGACGACTGATGCGGATGAATGTTTCTAGAGTGGCAGCCTCGCATCTGCAAGCAGAATGTTAACGAGATGGTTTTATCGCCATGTATCGCAAGTCATACAATTTTCCTTTTTTTCATATTCGCCTCTTACGGCACCCATGGGACAAAATGCCTATGGATTTTCTCACACCCCCACCACACTGCACAATGAATTCAAATAAAGCAAAATCATTTTTTTCCTTTTCAAGGAAATTCTTTTCAAATTATAATTCCCTCAGGTATTGTTACCAGGTGTTACATCTAAAATTTTTATCAATTCTAGCAAACTTAAAAGTTATATCATTATGATAAACTTGATACCGTGAAAGATTTTTAATTTCTGTCATATATTAACAAAGAGACGCCGTCTTTGTAATTTTCCTCAATCGCACTTTCCGGAGCTTGTGTTTATAAATTTATGACAAGCGCAAATTATATTATGTACGCTATTGTTTCTTGTAATATAGCGGCTTTAGTACTGGTTGCACAGCTAATTATACTGTGTTAACAGAATAGCGCTCACGTTGATGAATATAAATTATGTAAACAAAGTAATTATCCTGATTCTATTATGTTATTGTTTCTTGTTCTTCTTAACAAGTATTATTTTTATGTTTTCATCTTCATTAAAACTGCCTAAAGCTTACTAACAAATTTGACTTATTTATAAATCTATGACCGTCACTGAATACTCAAATATTGCTTACATACGCAATGTTTACAGACCGTGATGTGCACTTTATATTATAAGACCCTTTTCACTAATAACGAGGCAGACAGTCTTTGTCATCAGCGAACGCAACGAAATGACATGTTGATTATTAATCGTGGATGAATCTATAGACTGGTGTTAGATAAACAATGTGCTTGTTTGTCACTCTTACTTCTATATAAAACGACTAGGTCCTAAAATCAATACTTAATATATATTTTGCACAAATGTTAATTTCCTCTAGAACCCAGAATTAGCTGCCTAGTGGCAAGACAGCATTGTTAAACATCTTTATATGAACAATCAAGTTAGTGATGTATTATTACAACATCACTATTATCATTACTTGTGATTAAACAAAGCAACATGTCAAAGAAGCCCATTTCTTTTAAAATTAAGATAAAAACCTTGCAAAGCGAAATGTCCAAATTCCAACGTTAACAACAATAAAGAAATTAAGTGAAAGTAGAAAGATATTTACAGCAACCTTAAAAAACGTCCAAAGTTTTAACATCAAACGAAAATAAGTTGTCATTGTTGTTACAGCAGCTGAAGGCCGAAACAAGCTATAAATACGGAAAGCTGTTAGCAAGTTTCGCTGTTAAAAATTATGTGACAAGTAAAATACAACCTGCCTTGTTTCAGATTTTAATTTAACTTTATTATTTACTAGCTCGCCCAGCAGACGTTTTTCTGTCCTTTCCGGTGGGTGGCGCGATGAGATTTATTCCAAATTCACACCGGACCTTTTACAACTTATGTAATTTTTTTTAATAACTTAACCAGAGCGCTACCTATCCCGGTTCCAGATCTTGTTATTTTCTTTTTTTTGTCACTAAACTAATATATATAATTCATTTTCGTCCATAAATATAGAAATTGTTAGAATTTGTTTATAACTTGATTACCATTACCGGTACAGCCTATTAAAATCCACTTCTGAACACACAGGCCTCCCCAGCTTACGACATGTGGCGATATATTTTCATAATTTTCTGGCTTTACGTATTATGATCCAAGTGAATCAAGATCTTGAACATTATATGGACTTTTTGTCTTAGAAAAATAATATAACTGCTATGTCTAATAAAGTGACGGCAAGATCAATTTTGCATATTATTTCGGTCAGAATTTCATGAGACATATTTTTCTCTTCCCATATTGTACGTGTTTGTGTTACTAGTATTTAAAATATAGTTGTTCTTATAGCTATTTATGTTTTTAAGTACATACATTATGTATTTAATGAATATAGTGCGATGCTAAATTTAATATATTTATTTCTTTAAACTTTTCTCCAAGAAAATCTTATAATCTATACATATAAATAAAATGAATGTGTCAGTCTGTAATATCGAAATAACTGCCTTTTATTAAGCTTAAATAAACCAATCTAGCTATTTCTAAATATTAGTAAGACTTTTAATCTTTCTTTGAGCATTTGCTAATTCGGTTTACTAATTTAGAATCTTCCCGTAGTAATTTCAAAAAATAAGCAGAATCCACAAGACTCAACTCCTCTCTAATTTAGATTACTATAAATATTTTTTGTCGCCGTTTAAAAACAATTTTTGACGTAAGGCCATTGTTATAATATCAATAGAGCATTATTCATATCGTGATAATTAATTCATTGCCGTTCGAGTTTGAAAATTAATGAAGTATCATCAGCAAATAACACTATATCGTGATTGTCCTCTACAAGATATGGTTAGTCATTAATATAGATTAAATAGAAATGGATCAAGAATTGAGCCCTTAGCGACTCTCATTGATAGTACCGATCTAGAGTATCATCATTTAAAACGACGTTTTAAGTTCTGTAACTTAAATATTAAATAATAAATCTAAGCGCAATATTTTTAAACCCCAAATTTTGTAGTTTCCTGACTAATGTCTCATGATGAATAAAGTCGGAAGCCTGGGAAAGACCACAAAAATACCTAAAGCATCTTTTGAATTCTCTCACGTATTAAAATTTATATTTAACTAGCTGTGATCCGCGGTTTCACCCGCGTATATCATCCAGATCATATTTATCAAAGATCATTTAGTACTTTCACAATTTTCATGTATCGTGTACGGTTTTCTTTAAAACTGGAGGAGGGAGAGTGGAAAAGTAAAATTCGCTCTATAACGTACGTGTATGTAGTAATTAATTTGTATCAAAAGATCTCAAACTATTTTTGTTTTAAACTTTATTGACTGTTGGTAATACAGAAATTCGTCTAAAATTACCGTTACTGTTACTGTTACAGCATATTAAAGTCCACTGCTGAACAAAGGTCTCCCCCATATATTGCCTCATAGGGAGGATATTTGTCATAGTTGCCATGATTGGCAAGCGGGTTGGCGACCGCAATTTTTTTTATTTTTAGTTATTATCCTGTACCGTGTATACCGTATACCGTGTAGTGGCGGTGTAAGAATATCCACTACCCCATATCTGTCCACTACCCCTGTGGGTGTCGTAAGAAGTAACAGATGGAAAGAAATCAGGACAGGGTATATAATTAGCAAATTCCAATGTGCTACTACCAGATAAAGTTATAACTCTACTGTGTTTCATTTAATCAGGAAACACCATATTCGATAATAGTATTAAAATATTAGCAAGATAAATTGCAATTAAATATATTACGGACGCAATAATTGTAAAGGAAATCCCCCATTGATCTGCGGTTTTCTATACATTAAGGGGTTTGAAATGTCTTACAATATATTTTGATATCAATACCTTTCTGAAATCTGAGTTATAACTCGATGACAAATGGAGAAGTATTCAATGACTTTTTAGTAAAGATATCAGTAAAAAACTTGTCAAAAACCGCAACAGCCCTCTGATTTGATTTAATCAGTTCACTGTTAATTTTAATGGGTAGTGTGAGTTATGAGATTTATCTTTACCCGGCAAGGAGTGGATATAACACGCTCTTGAATCACGCTTAATATAGAATGTCAAAAAAATACATCTTCTGTTCACACGTTGGTAGTTGGTAGCATATTTTATGGAAGCGGAACCTTAAAAATGACGACATATTGAAATATATTTCAATAATTTTCATAATAATGTCCGAAGGTTTGTCTAAAAAATCTTAAAGTATTTACTTATATAAGAGGTTTTATGATGGTAGAAGCTCCGTCCGGAAATGGCTGAAGCGATTTAAGTGATTCTTTTTTCTATAAATAGGCTATATAGTATCAAAGGTGGTACAGCCTAACATATGAATTAACTTAACCAAATATATTCCTGTACAAAACAGATCCACATGATAATGCCAACAATTATTGTTAATTCTATTGCTTAATTAAAGTTCGATAACAATTTAACTCATCCTTTGAGGTGAAGACAGCTTGTTGTTAACGAGATTACAAAGATGATCTAATAACTGGAATATTATTTGGTTATTACAGTAGCTTTGTTAGTTTCTTGAAACTAAATTAAAATGTTCTACTGTTGTATAAATAAATTTAGCCAACGTTGGATTCGGATGAGCAGAAGCAAAAGCTTGTTTAATGTATCAAGTTGATATTATTAAAATTAAAATGGCTAAAATCACCAATCTTGTTATTACTGTCTTGTATCTAAAAATCTACTACTACTGTCTACTTGTATCTAAATTATACAGGTTCTTATCCTTTATATATTTAATGATCCCGTGGGAAATGCAGAAGCGTCTATTTTGAAAAATATAAATATATACATGATTTTCGTACATTACGAAAATCCCGGGGATTTATTGCAATAAGTGGTGGATAATACTAACCATAACTTTTTTAGTCACTGAAATTAAACCAGACAACAACCACTGCTGAATTTCAGTAATGTCGATGGGGATCGAACTCGAATTATGCGCATAGTATGAAAACTAAGAAAAGTTCTGTATTTTATTAAAATAAAAGTTAAACTAAGTATGTGACTTCAGTAGTTAGCATTTACTCGGTTATTCAAATCAAAGGCACAAACGTAAAAGAAGATGTCTTTTAGATGATGCTCTTTACTAAACTTCGAGTTGAACTTTCTCAAAACGACAGTCAGAAGGCTAAATGTGAAAAACTTGTGCACTTGAGCACAGTTGCATAAACTTAAGCACATTGCTTGAGATTTTAATAAAATATGATAATTTAAGAAATTCTTGACTTAGTACAGAAATGTTCAACCACAGAAATCAGTATATTTAATTTTGTGCATCACCATATTTGTGTTTCGAGCTACATGAATTTTATTACAAAGTAGCGCAGTTTTTTTGAGTATAAGCAAGTAAGTTAACAAGTATCTTTTCTTATACGGGTGTTCATTTGTATAATATTATATCCACCTGATGTAAGGTACGTATTACATCTAAACTTATATAGTTTCGATTGCATCGTTGGTCTAGTGGTTGAAGGTGTGATTGTTGATCTGATGAATGCTAATCCTGTAGTCTCGGATTCGAATCCTGAGTCAAGACTAAAATCGGACGCACGAAGACAAGAAGTTGGCGGTGTTTTACGCCCGTGCCTCTGAAAGCACGTAAATCCTCTCTCTCCGTTAGTGTTCGATTTCCTATCGGTAGATGAGAGTAAAGAAATATAGTGGTTGCGACTTGTGCACTATAATCCTGTCATGAACAGATAGAGGCTAGCCTTCATCGGGACTGTGACCTGTGATCGGCCAATGTGACCGAAATTCTATCTTACTAACTTACTATCAGAAAAATGTGTGCTCCTTTGTAACCCTTCCATAAAAAATAAAACGTGTGAGAAAAGGAAAAGTGATCGTAAGCACGACTGCTGATCATATGGTCCCGGGTTTGCATCCAGGGTCGGGCCAAAATCAGTCGTTTGGTTTTTCGGTCAAGAAATTCTCAGTAGCAGCCCGGAGTTAGGAAGTTGGCGGTGTTTCACCTCCGTGCCTCGGAAAGAACTTAAAGCCGTTGGTCCTGTGCCTGATCTCTCACAGGTACTATCGGGTTTTTGGGATATAGAGAGCGCACCTGTGTTTGCACTATAGTTTTGTCTGTGCAGACGGCTAGTCTGCGTTGAGACTGACCACCGCGATCTAAATTCGGCATGGAGAACATTATTTTTTTATTATTAAATATACTATAGTATCCGAAAGTTGTTACTAGAATCTGTACAAAAAGAAATAATTTAAAGACGGAATGGACGTTTTTAAATCACATCAAATGCTATCTATCAATACAAAATGTTTACAAAAACAGCAACAACCAATGTTGTTAATTATTGTTAACGCCAAATAAAAAAATATTAATGATAATGATAAACTTTTCAGAGCAGTCCAAAATTATAATAGAATAAAAAACGATGTTCGAATTTAAATTGTTTTTGTTTCTAAAAATGCTTGGAAGTTTCAGAATGGTTTATTTTCTTTATTTAATTTGACTTTTAAATTAGCCGACATTTTTCGTTGTCCGCCAAATCCTCTTACAAAATTGTTTTAATTTGTGTTATGGATGCTTACTTAAAAAGTAATAATCCTCTTAAATTATAGCGATATTTACTACTATGCTTTATAAAAAAGAAGCCCATAATACTTAAATATTTTATTCTCAACCAATACAATCACTAACGTGTATCGACAATTATTGGTATATTTTTTTATAAAATTTAAGTGACCCACGAACTTACAGTCACCATTTTCCATCGGGTGGAATAGTAGTCAGCATTAGATTATAATTTTTAAAAACATTAAAAAAGGTGTCTACCACGTACCAGTAGGCTTGCCTTAGTCTTTGTGATTATTTCTCGCATCTAAAAAGGAAATCTAAATGAGAACCTAAGTAAAATGTCTTTAGTACCTAGTTGAAACCAGCTAAACTTAGGTGCATCCGCACTTAGGCTTTAGCCGTAACATATTAAGAAGTTTTTATTGTTATTATAAACTAGGTTTAAATTGAACTTGCAGCGAATATTCGGCTATTATTCGGTATTCGGCCTATTCGGCTACTTTTATCCTATTCGGTCCAATTCAGAATATCTAGGTACTATTCGATCGAATACCGAATACTTAAGTAAGAGTTTTTATCGTAGTCAGATAATTGGTAAAATGAAAATATGTATTTTTTTTTCTTGTGTTTATTAAAGTAGTCACAGGTACATCATCAAATTTCATATTATAAAAATTAAAAAAGAACTATCAGATAAATGTCTATGCACTCGAATAATCGTAATTAAAGTGGAGGATAATGGTGCAGAAAGACTAATGTTTCTTCATTATCAGGCAGTAGTTTACTCCTTTTCTTCTCGTAGACAACCCCAGCTATTTCAGAGAATAGAAGCTCTGAAAAATAAACATTACTTTCTTTCCAGCCATTACTTTGCCTAATATTCGGCTATTTGGTCAGGAAGTCCGCAGAGTATTCGATATTCGGCGTGTGGCCGAATATAATATTCGTTGCAAGTCTAGTTTAAATACTTGTCACATTTTGTAAACGAATTTTTGATTTTTGACCGAAAAAAGATATAAGCAAAAACAAAAAAACGTCCAAAGCATAACACGGCCACCACATACGACAACTGACGGCCATTTGCATCCATCGACTTCGATCTTACCAGATCGTCACTCCATCTTGTGCGGGGCTGCACCACACTTGATTTAATGGTACGAGGTTGCCACTTCCTTATCGGTTGTCGATTCTTCGAGCCGGCAAATTGCCACTTTAATTTACTGATATATTGGACTATGTCGGTTACTCTAGTTCTAGATAAACACATAACATAGCCATTGTTCAGTAATGAAGGATCGTGTGTTCAATAGGTTGTCGCTGGTAACATATACTTTTGTTTTGAGATTTTTAAAGTTTACTAGAAGAGATAAATGTATTATATTCGCTGTCGCGGTAAAGAAACTAGTAGTTACCTGGGATGCGCCGGATTTAGACAGGAGTTCCGTGTGTCATTCGGGGAGGCTACCCCTTGTAACCTTGACATATAGCAATGCATGTTCGCATTTTTAATTACCTTTGTAGAATATTGTGAGTTCTAAATAAAATCATCGATAAAATATGAAATATGTGACTTAATTTATAACCGCAGACTTAATTTCAGTTGCATCGAACGTAGGATCATATAGCGGTAAGATTCAGTAATGCATTTGCCTCTCCAGACATCTCGTAAATTGAAACTTACTACATACGCACAATTACTTACAGTTTATGAACCGGAAATACAACTTAGATATTTAGGTATATTCAGTGGTGTAAATTAGAATAGTAATGTCCGTACCCGTGTAGTGGCGGTGTAAGAATATCCACTACCCCATATCATCCCGTGGGTATCGTAAGAGGCAACAGAGGGAAACAAACCAGGAGATGGGCAGCAGCGTCTTCTTATTAACGACTAAAAATAAAAAATAAACTGCGGTTACCAACCCGCTTGCCAAGCGTGGCAACTGTGGCATATATTCCCCATATGAAGCAATCTATAGGGGAGGGCTATATTCAGCAGTGAACTTTAAAAGACCGTAACGGTAACGGTAATAAGTTTTTTTAATAAATTAAGATCATTTTAAAAGATTTAAAAAAAATGTCGGAAATTAACAATTCAACTGTATGTTCGTTTTTACGTATGTTATGCATTACACTTCAGCGGTGGCTCCCATAAAGATTAAGAGAAAGAAATTCCACTCCTAAGGATAAGGGAATAAGTTTTAATGGAACTATTTAGACGAAATAGCAACACTAGTATTGGTCTAGATGGTATAAACACCAAAACGATTAAATGCCCAAAAAGTATAATTGTAGAAAGGTTAACTAATTGTATAAATATGTGTTTAAAACGCGGTGTTTTTCCCGACACGCTTAAGGTTGCTAAGGTTAGTCCTATCTTCAAATCCGGAAATAGGACTGACCGAAGTAACTACAGGCCAGTGTCTGTCTTGCCTGTTGTGTTAAAAATATTTGAACGAGTCATGTATAGCGGCCTAAACGATTACTTAATAAAAATATGTTTTTAATTGACCAACAATATGGCTTTCGATCGAAATCTAGTACTCTTACAGCTGCAGTAGACTTAATCACAAATATGAAAACTCGTATCGAATATATAAGAATTTTGCTTTGGGGATTTTCATTGACATAAAAAAGCATTTGACACAGTAAGCCATCATAAGCTGCTGCAGAAACTAAACAACATAGGCGTTACAGGCAAGGCCCTCGAAATGTTCACATTATATATACAAAATAGGCAAAAAGCTATTCAAATAGATAATTTTACTAGTTCGATTAAAAATATATCGTACGACTGTCCTGAAGGCTCAATTATCAGTTCCTTACTTTTTTTAATTTATACCGGGTGTTTGTGAAACGCTCCCGAAAACGAAGACAGATGATAGTACTAAGGATACCTTTGACGATGGGTCACAAAGAAATTCGATCCCGAGGAAAAAAAATCATCTTTTCACATCGTTTTATTAACTTTATTCACGCTCCATCATGTTAGTATAGCTAAATGAAACGATAATTCATTAAAAAAATATCATGTAAATACTTAAACATAAAACCAGCAGTGAAACTTAAAAGAAAATAAGCTGACAAATGTGTCAATATCCTCACGGGCGCCGAACTCTTATCTAGCTCGGTACACATGTCAGCGTTGCCAACATGTGGGGAATTCCCCAAATTGCGGGGAATTTAAAGTTGGTTGGGGATTTTATGGGGATTGGTATTATGCGGGGAAAATGCAAGGATTTTGAAAATCGACATCCAGGGCCAAGTCAGAACCTTTTTTCAAGAAATCTAAATACTTCTCTTAACATTTTGTTAGGTTACTTATGAATATCGAATGACTCCCTTTTTTTAACTTATCTTCATTGCACCACATTTAATTTTCGCATTTATTTCGACAACTTTTGTGTATAATTTAATGCTTTTTATTTCTTTATTTTTTAATTTTAAAGAAAAAAAGTAAATCTTATAAAATTAGTTGAAAATTTATTCATTTCTTAAAATAAAATTGAGGGGAATTTATGGGGAATCTGTTGAAGTTTTGTCCTTAAATTAGGGAATTTGACATGAATTTTCGGGGAATTTGACAAATTGGTGTTGGCAACGCTGCCATGTTGCACCGAAATTTAGTTTGCCGGCGACATAAGAATTAGAGGCGGCAATCACTATAAAACTTGCAAGTAATTTTTAATAATTTTGACGCACCTCTTTTTAAATTCAAAGTATTGGTCGGATTAAATACGGAAAGTCAATTAAAATAAAGTAATAGTATTATTTTTTACATTAATTCTGATAGATTAATTAACTGTCGATCATAATTGCAATTGATTTTAACTATTAAATTATTCAGTACCATTTCATTCGATAGGACATAACGATGAAGTAGTATTTATAATTGTGTACGTGAGTACTGAGTACCCAATTAGGTATATTTATTAATTTCAATATCATTTTTGTAGTAAAGAACTGCTTGTTGCGTCAGGGTACAATTGATTGTGTAATTGTATTAAAAATGACAACCATAACTTCTAAATTCCATATGAAGACTAGTCGTAGGGATAACTAAACTTATAAATAAAATAAACGTTGGCAATGTCGTAACGGTTTAACGGTCTATGGTAGAGCTCAGTGCTTCAAGGACTTTACGAATGCCTCGTGCGCATTTGTTTTGGCGGGATTGATTATTAATTTTAGTTTTTGAGACAGTTCCGTGTTGACTGTTGACTATCACGTGCGCGTGAGCAATTTCAATTCAATTTATTACATTCTTGTTGTTATTACTTGTTGTTACGTTTTGTTTTTCTTGTTTTGTTTTAATAATGCCTAACGCTTAGGTAGGTTTATAGTGCTCGTGAATACGGCAAGATGTTAATGTGCCTTGGAGAATCTCATAAGGCCACTTAGGATTTAGATCAGTAAGCTGTTTCATACCTAATTTTTTTTAAATAACTTAGTACTGAACTCATCTGAATAGGTACAGAACTGAATACATCAGAATAATAAACATACCTACACAAAAAAGCATGACTCTAATCTTGTTAACATTTCATTTAAGTAATTTTTTATTAGCGGGGAATCGAACCAGGTATTTGGTTTATTTAACCTGTGAATAAAGTGGCTAGGTGGAGACAATCACAGTGGCAAAATAGTAGGTTAATTAGATAAGTTAGGTATTTGGATAAGTGTTGTAAATTATTGGGTATTGTGGTACCATCGCTAGCTGCGGGCCGCGCGAATTCGGCGTCCGCGCGTTCATTGACTCCCTCAGCTGATTGTTTTTCCACTGCTGGTTTTATCTTTAAGTAATATTTAAGTAATAATATATTATAAATAGACATATTATCCGTTATTCATCTTGGCTTTAATCATATTTATTTAATTACTGTAATGGTGTTTGTGATGTATATTCACTAATCAATTAATACCTGTAAAAAATAGTCTCCACACCACGTTTGTTTGTCTGTGCACTGTTTTGCCGGAACTGCTTAAAGGATTTTCCATCAATCTTAAAGTATCTATAATTGCTGAATGTACCTACAACTTTGTTTAATACTATTAATTATTAAGCTATTCTATTCTATATACACTATTCTAACTCATAATATTGGTGAAAACTACTAGAAAATCGCTTTAATTTTTTTTAAAGTTATTGTGATATTCATATTGTAATTTTTAATTTCTCATAATTCCCGTTGAATGCGATAAAACTAATATTAATTTTGTAATCTATATATTATAAGAAATAAATCGACATACATTTAATTGAATTTTTCTAAAATTCGTGGTGGGCCCATTCTCCATACAAAAAGAAACTGTCTCCTTTCTTACATACTTGATTATAATAATAATCAGACATTTTTATTACAATATTTTAAAAGCACAGAATAAATAATAGCAGTACGTACTAAAAGTAAGTAGGATGTAATATTTATACTTAAATACGTCTTGGACTTTATGGAGTGACCTGAATGATGATATGATGATCATATGAGCATTATGAGTCGTGCACTTTTGGATTTTCCAAACTTTTTTTTCACTTTGAAGTTTGACATAAAATTATCGGAAAATTGGAAATATAATAAGGTTATTAGTGAAAACTTGTATATATTTAAACTACTTTAAAAAATTCCGTATAATCATGTTATACGTAATTTTTTTTAATGCGCGTAGGGCATGCCCAATTGGATTTACCAATATATTATTTCGATAAATCTATTCACAACATTATAACTTATGCTCAAAAAGATCTTGACCTACTCGGAGAATGGTTAAAATATAACCTACTAACAACTAATTCCTCAAAAACATCATTTATGATTTTTCCACAAAGAATAAACCTTTACCAGAGTTTGCACATCTTATTATTGATATTAAAATAACGTTCAAGTCAGGAAAAATATCTAGGTCTATTGATAGATGACAAACTCACTTGGAGACTGCATATTAATCATGTCAAATCAAAACTGATGTCATTACTAGGTTCATTACGTAAAGTCGCAAACTGTATTCCGAAAAAGGCACGTACAATTATATACAATTCTTTAGTTAAATCACATGTCGAATATCTAATTGAGATATGGGGATCAGCCGCTAAAACTAATCTAGATCCACTTCAAATAACCCAAAATAAAATTGTCAAAGCATAATTTCACTACCATTATTTAACTCCAACAAAATTACTATACGAAAAAACTAACTTACTAAATCTTACAAAACTATATACTTATTGTACTTGCAACCTAATAAAAAATATAACCACTAATTCTATTCAATCAAACATACAGTTACATAAAAAAAAACAACAACACACAACTTAAGAAGTAAAAATAAACTCCAACTAATGACTGCACGAACTAATTATGGCATAAAAACACTATTGTTTGAGGGAGCACAGCTGTTCAATAAATTATCAGATGACATTAAAAACTGCAATAACATGAAATAGTTTAAAAGTAAACTTAGGAAATACGTACGCACAGTGTAATCATTTTAATACATGGTACCTAATACGTATAAGTGAATAACCTAAGACTATATCGCTTCCAGCACTAGGTAGATGTGATAATATTATCAAATTATAATAATTACTTTGTATCTTATTTAAAACCCAAAATTGAGATTGTGATATTCCTCAGTCCAATTGAAAGGGGAAAAGATAATAAGGGGGGGGGGGGGGAATTCCGCTTGGGACTAAACCTGCTCGGGGCAAACGGAGCAATAAGTCAAAGGCACCCCCTGCCACGCTATCCGTGAATTTCTGCAATATCAGGGGACTTCATTCAAACCTTAACGCCGTTCACTACCATCTGGAAACGGCGAAGCCAGCCTTGCTCACTCGAGACACAGGTGTCCTCTCCGGCTGATACTTCATACTCCTCCTACCCGGGGTACAAATTAGAACACTCCTTTATGCCCCGGGCTGGAGTTTGCGTAAACGTTAGAGAGGACATCTGTACATCTGTTTTCGACGCCTCGGCAGTCTTGAAAGTACGGACCTGTCCATCCTATGACTGCGCGTAGACAGAGACGACCATTCCCCCCGTCTACGGGTGCCTCTATAGGTGCCATAGCGGTAATGCCGAAACAGACTGACTCATCGACCACGTCCAAATGGCTACAGATTCCTTGCCTTGCTTCCTTGCAGGTCCGGATCCGGTCCGGAGGTCAGGAATGTAAACACCAGCGCTCTTAAAAAGAAGTATAATTCCGCCTCCAGGTCCTTCAAAAGAGTCATTGCCAAGGCAAAGTCAGAGCACATCGGCAGAATTGGCGAGAAACTAGTTCGTCTTCCTTCGGGAACACGTGCATTCTGGTCTCTCGCCAAGGCTGTCCACGGGAACTTTTGTCAGCCATCTCTCCCATCTCTGCACAGGGAGGTCGACTCACTAGCCCATGCCGCAAAGGACAAAGCCGATCTGCTGGACTTTCTCTTTGCATCCAACTCCACTCTTGATGACAGGGGGAACACACCGCCGACTATCCCGCGGTGTGAGTGCTCCATGCAGGATGTGCTGTTTATCTAACATCTGAAGACGTGTGCTCCGGAGTTGGCACTGGTTTTAACGCGTCTTTTTCAGTACTCCTACTCCCTAGGCGTAGTCCCGAAATCATGGAAGACAGCTTTCGTACACCCGATCCCAAAAAAGGCCAAGGCCTTCGATAGGGTTTGGCACAAAGCGCTCCTTACGAAGCTTCCTTCCTATGGGCTTCTCGAGAAATTGTGCAATTGGATCACCAGTTTTCTTGCTGATCAGAGTATCAAGATTGTAGTAGAAGGTGCATGCTCCGATTACAAGCCCATTAACGCTGGTGTTCCACAAGGCTGCGTGCTATCACCAACGCTGTTTCTTCTGCATATCAATGACATGTTGCAAACCGGTAACATTCATTGCTATGTAGATGACAGCACTGGTGATGCTCTGTACATCGGCCATGCCAATATTTCTCGGGAAAACGTCGCCGAGTACCGGAACAAAATTGTGTCTGAAGTCAAGACTTTGTTGGATAAAGTCTCGGACTGGGGGCGACTAAATCTAGTCCAGTTCAAACCCCAGAAGACACAAGTTTGCGCGTTTACCGCTAAAAAGAACCCCTTTGTCGTATCTCCTCAGTTTCAAGGCACTCTCCTTGTTGCCTCAGCCAGTATCGGAATCCTCGGCGTCGACATATCGAGTGACATGTAGTTTCGTGGTCACTTGGAAGAAAAAGCCAAATTGGCCTCTAAAAAGCTTGGCATGCTCAGCAGAGTGGGACATTATTTCATGCCGGCACACCGCCTGCAACTTTACAAGGCGCAGGTTCAGCCACACATAGAATACTGTTCCCATCTCTGGGCTGGGGCTCCTCAGTGCCAGCTCCTTCCATTTGATCGCATCCAGCGTAGAGCTGTTTGAATCGTCAGCGACCAAACTCTTTCCGATCGGCTTGACTCACTGACACGTATTTTATCGCATTTACCACGGGGAGTGCTCTGAGGAAATGTTCGGACTAATTCCAGCCGCACAATTTCACCATCGCACATCGCGACAAAACTCGCGAAACCATCTATACCATCTGGATGACTGGCGGTCCACCACTGTGCGATTTAAAAGAAGTTTTCTTCCTCGCACAACTTCCTTGTGGAATCGACCTACCACCAGAGATACCACGGACCGATACGACTTAGGGACCTTCAAGAAAAGAGCGTACTCCTTTTTAAAAGGCTGACAACGCATTTACAATTACCCTGGTTACCCAGTTGTTCATGGGCGGCGGTAATCACTTACCATCAGGTGAGCCGTATGCTCGTTTGCCTCCTCTCCTATAAAAAAAAGTCAAGGCACCTTACGTCCGCTGGGCAGACTGCTGGGCAGAGTCCTACTCTGATTTTATAAGTGGTTTGTGGTACAAGAGAGGCCTTTAACCACTCCAATTGGTATTCACGAGGCATTAATAGCATCATATATTGGAGGCCATGAGATCTCAACTACTTTTATTAATACTATCGACGAAGGTGATTGGGTGAGGGGTGGTGATAGGGAAACATACAGACCCAAAAGCGTTATTTTTGGGCCATACAAATATTTGATCAGGGCATGCCACTGGGAGTCTACTGCGCTACCAATCCGTAGCTTATTAAATTTACTATCGTATATTTCATACATCAAGAAGGTGATAGCGTATAAACTTAAAAAGAATGAGAACACAAATAAAAGTGTCTCGCTGTATCCAACCGATCAGTTTATTGAAAACGTGTTTGCGGGACAAATACAATTTTCCAGCTACGTGGTTTCAATACTTAAGTCTTCGTAGTTAGACTGTAATCGTAAATATTTATATAGTTAACATTTATTTTGTTTTAGTGTAACCTTAATTCAGAGTTGTAGTACTAATTTTTGAGAATTTTTGTTCCACTATTAGTTATGCTAAACAACTTCGTGATAAAATTTTATTAGAATTTATTATTGCTGTTATTATAAATGTTCAAAACAATTTAATTTTTTAAACATCAAAGCTAACATCTTTATATGCATTAAAGCGAAATAAGAATGACAAAAATATGAAATGTATGCTATGCTTATATAAAGAAAAGCCAATTCGGATTTTTGTGTATACTGCACAGTTAACTTTTTTCTTAACTATTTCGAGAAACGGCCATTAGGGGGTTAATCAATATTATTAGATTTTTTTTTAAATTTAAAGCTGTCATGTAAAATTGCTTAAAAGAAAAAATCATTACCTCGCTCATTGAAATTTTTGAGAAAATTAGTGCTGAAGTGGCAAAAATTTAAGTAAAACAACGTACGTCTATCTCGACGATGTTTTGGCGGGCACTGTCCAGGGCGGGAGCGAGAGAACTGTTCGATGTTGTTTTATTTTTCATAACATAAAACAGTAAAATAAACGACTGTATATTTAGTGCCTGTGTAAGAATATCCACTACCCCATATTGTCTCGTGGGTGTCGTAAGAGGCGACAGAGGAAAACAAACCAGGAGTCTTCCTGATAACAAATTAAAATAAAAACTTTTGATAGACTTGTGGCCATGGAAGGAAAAGGGGCGATCTCCCGCCGGGCAAGGTGTTGTGCCCGAGATGCGGCCAACGCTCCGCGTGGTAGTTCGGAGCTAATCTATATATACTGCTTTTACTTCGGAACTTTGATAGCGCAATTTAGGATTCGTTGTATTTTCGCTTGTGGCGCGACGACAGCGCCACTACATCAACCCCCTGCTCAGACCGGAGGTCGATAATACAGTCTAGATGTTGAAGAATGTGCAAGTGTCAGGGAATTGCCTTGTAGTCTCCGGTGAGTCGAGAAGAAGGCAAGTAATCTGCGAAAGGGCCGTGAAGCAGAAGCGAGCAGTAAGGCTCAGAGCCGTGCTGAACACTGTAGCGCAGAGAGTAGCTTGAAGGAACAAGAAGCATTATTATTCCAGTGCTGTGATGAACGTTTGTAAAGCTAGATGGCTTGCAGAATGTGAAGACTGCAGACAATATCTGCTCGGGAGCGAATGAATGGGGTACTTGAGGACGATGACGAAGTTTTAAAGTTGTAGTTTCCGAAGGTTGTTGGTTGCATGTTCATATCACGTCAGTTGGTCACCACTTTGGCCGTGGTAGGGAAGGGAGCTCTCCCGCCGGGCAAGGTGTTCTGCCCGGGGAGCGGCCAACGCTCTGCGTGGTAGTTCGGAGCTAATCTATATAATATACTGCTTTTAATTCGGGACTTTGATAACGCGATTTAGGCTTCGATGTATTTTTGCTTGTGGCGCGACGACAGTGCCGCCGTAGACTGTAAGAGTAACGGTATTTTTTAGAATTTTAAGAATTTTAAATAACGTGTTTTCAACATGACTTAAAAATATTAAGCTTATTCATTTGATATAAGTTTAACGTGGTATCTGACGTAAGTAAAAGTAAAAGTAAGGTATGGATTTAGTGGCATTTTATGTTATTTTTATCATGTATTTTTTTATAGTGCACCCGACCCTCGGTCGTATAATCAGTCTTTATAAAATAATTTTGTCTTTTCACTGTACCGTCGCCATTAACACACTTAAAACATAATTATACACTCCTGAAAAAACATCTACTTCGGGATTAGGTAAGTAAAATGGAGAAATATGCGAACTGTTTCCGCAAATGTCAACCTCACTACTTGAATGTCATAGTACTCATGGTTTCAACAGAATGTCAGATAAGTCATCTAAAAATCTGATGCTACTTCAAGGAACGTTAATAAAGACTTCTTTGCCCTACGATAGAGACAACCAAACTTAGAAAAAACGTTTTTGCCCTGAAATTAAGACTCACCAGTCGTACGTAGACTACGTTCATATATTACAATAAATGCGCCCTTTAAAAATGCTATGCCCAAGAGTTGACCTTTAATAAAGAAAATTCCAAAAAGATAAAAAAGTATTCTGTTTATGCATTATATTATGATTGATTGAATATAACGCAGCATTTAATTACTGCCACACTATTCTTCATTTTTATTGGCCTGTATAAGTTCACAGCTGGATACGGGCCCCTCCCGAGTATGTAGGTTTTTTTGTAAATATTATTCTAAGCCAGCGCTTAACTACAATCACACCTGATTGTTAATGGTGATGTTGCCTTAGAGGGTGAAGCGCACTGACAACTTATTCCAATCCTTTGCTACACATGATTAACGACGCAGCAAACCGTTTGATTCGAATGCGTGGTAAGTCAACAACGAAAGGGTGGAGACTGGCCGAACGTCTGGTTGTCCGATGGTAGAAGGGAGAGGGAGGAATTAAATTATGCAATTTATATGCAATAACTCCAAACTGCATCCTGTAGAAAACCAAAAGGCTGGCTACTTTGCGCCTGTGTTCGAGGCTGGTAAGATTCGCTGATTAATTCGGGTAACCAATAAGCCTCTTAGCACGCCTTTCCATTGAGTCCAAAGCTGCTAGGTGGCATTTTGTAGCTCCAGCCCATATATGGCAGCAATACTCCATGCACGACCGGGCTTTTGCTTTATATAAAGTAAGCAGCTGTCCTGGCGTGAAGTATCGTCACACCTTTGCAAGGACTCCTAGGTTCCTTGCAGCTGCTCTGGCCTTGGACTCAATGAACCACCCGAAGTTCAGATTTGAGGATGTCTCAACCCCTAACAACTGAAGGCGGTCGGTGTATTCCAGTGATACATTTCGGAAAGAAGGAGCCAAGGTGAGCTTGCTCCTTTTTGCACTGAAGAGACACGCTTGTGTTTTGGAGTCGTTGAATTTCACAAAATTGGCATCGCCCCATTCGGAGACTGCCTGTAGTGTGAGATTCACACGCTCTACCATAGCTTCTCTTTCGGACTGGATTTGATCCCGACTGGCCGTAGGACTTGGTTGGTATCTCTCCATAACTGTGCTATCGTCTGCATACCCATAGATACCGGGCATAAGCAGATCATTAGTATGCAGCAGGAAGAGAGTTGCGGAGAGAGGACCCCTGAGAAACACCGGCTTTAATCGCCATAGGATCGGATGAGCAGCCATCGACGACGACCCGAAGAGACCATTCACTCAGAAAGTCCTTTACCTAGTCAATCAGACCAGGGGATAAACCGTACGCTGGAAGCTTACCCAAAAGGCTAGCGTGCCAGACTCTGTCAAAGAAGTCTCGAACATCAAGGGAAACAGCAAGTGCTTCCCCACTGTTCTCGAGTGCCTCGCCCCATACGTGTGTGGCATACGCTAGAAGGTCCCCAGCTGACCGATTTCGACGAAACCCGTAATGCCGGTCACTAAGGATGTCATTCTGTTCAAATTTTCAAATATTTATTCAAATATTTGTCTTAATCTTCACGATTGGCAGGTGAATTGACTATCGCAGTGCTAGACGTCTCGTTCATTTGACGCTGTTCTTTGTTAGCGGTCTGGGTATTTTACGTCTGGCGTAAGCGAAATGATTTGTCTGACATCTGTCGGAAGCCATAAAAATTTTCTGGTGTTTCCATAATGGCCTCTTACATTACCTAAGGGACAAAACTGGACGATGGATTCTCGTACGCCGACACCATCAGATAGCACTACAGCATTAACTCCTTAGCCTGTACGTGGTAGAGTCATGCTGCAACTAAAACTGCAAAAATACATGACTACTCAAATGTTTTGATTCAAAACCAATAAACAGCTTGCCTGTGCTCTCATACCTCTCATTATGGGTCCCATCATGTTGTGTCCGCATGTGCACAAGGAACTACTACCAAATAAGTTGCTTTCGTCAAACCGTTTTTCCATTTAGCGGATTGACCTTCCGCTTGTGATCTTCAAATGGTAGAGTTTAAGGTTGAGTCAGTAATAATATTGAATACCATAAACAGGCCTAGCTTTTTTTTTTTTTTTTTATATGATAGGGTGACAAACGAGCACACAGTCCACCTGATGGTAAGTGGTTGCTGTGACCCATAGACATCTACATCTATCTTCAATAAAGAATCAAAATGCAGATGCGTTGTCACCCGTGAGGACTAAGATGGAATGCCTCTTTTCCAGTGAAAAGGGTCTCCGGTTCTCTACACTCACCATACGAAACACAGCAGTGTTAAGCTGCTATTTTACGCTGGTATTCTGTGAGAGCGTGGTCCTTCCCCGGTCGAGCCGACCCATTCGTACTACAACTATACTACTAATATAGCTGCAGCATGGCTCTACCACGTAAACTACTACTTCAGAATCTCAGTAAAATTTGTATTCTGTAGTTCTGGTTTTTATTTTTTAAATTTTAATTGAAAACTCGAGGTCGTGATAGCTTAGGGTTTAAATGCTTGCCGTGAAATTCACAGATCGCAAACAACCCGAGTCCCCGCCGGCACCAATGAAATTGAATTATAAGTAATACTTGCAGGAAGTCGATGTATGCAGGTAGCTCAGGACCGTGCTTTGTGGCATTCCTTGGGGGAGGGCCATGTTCAGCAGTGGACTTGTGAAAGTATGAAATGAATAAAAAAAAATGTAAGTACTGGCTTACCACATGCTGCACTCACTGGAGTAAGCGTAAGCGGCGGAATAATTGTTCCAAGAACCTTTTTAAGTGTGGACACCTTTCACTTTCAAATGAAGGATTGGAGCAGGGACGACTGGAGGAGGCCTGCGCCAATAGAAAGCTGTCTGCTTTAACTTTTCGTTGTATTTGTAACTTAGGGCATGAAATATCAAACTTACTGGGGTAGAAAAGGAAATAATTTTATGTCTCTATAGCATTATGTCAAGCTACACTTTTGACTTTTATAAGAGAAAAAAAGTCGTAAACAACAAATATTCCATTTTCTATTTTTAGACTTTCAAATAAAACTTACATAATTTTTCAAATTTACATGAACTCTTTTTTTTAAAGCTATTTTAAAACATTTCTATTATCACTGTTAAAGCTTTCATTACTTTTTCACGACGTCGATATAACCAACTCGTTTAATAAAGCAACGCAACTTAAAACATAAAACTAAGAAAAATTAAGAAAATGGGTCAAGTTTGATTAAAATTTGAATTTTAAGTCGTAAGGAACACATAAAAATCCTTAATTTTAAGCGCTTCTTTATTTTGTGGTTTTAACTTTGTAATGATTGCTCGAATTTTATTAGAATTAAACTAACATTCTAACATATTTTAAGCTAAAAATACTTTTTTGTATGATGGTGACAAACGAGCAGAGAGTGATGGTAACTGAATGCGTGGGCCCGCAGACCTACTACTAAAACTATTTTCGATTAAGAATTAAGATGCGTTGTCACTCCTGAGGACAAATAAATAATATCTCGGTAGCAGTAAAAGCGTCTCCGGTTTTGTACGCTTTCTGCCTTTGCACAAATGATTTTTTTTTTGTACTTTTTAATTCACACTTATTTAAACTTTAACAAATTAATAGAAATTTATCGTATTTCCATATAAATTAATGAACGCTGTTTATTATTACTATTATTCTTATTCTAAAATTCGTCAACTATGGCAAATATCCCCTCTATAAGGCAATCTATGGGGAAGACCTACATATGTTCAGCTGTGGACTTTAATAGGCTGTTATGGTAACGGTAACGGTAAACTCACGAACGCTCTTGTTCTTTGATTTATTTGAGGTTATATAATGAATTACAATCAAAATAACACGAGATAAAACACACGACACAAAAAATAATTACAAGTCAAACATGGCCTCAAATATTATATTGTTGCGAAAGAAGGTAAAAAAAATAAAAGGAAATACGAACAAATGAAGGTAGAATGGTAATCTCCCACTTGTTTCACCAGTATAAAGAATCACACAGACGACTAAGAGGCATCAGTCTGTAATTCTACGAGTCTCATTGTCCTTAATGTGCCCGTTGGGGTATTCTACTAGTGTAGGCAAGGAAGATCGTGTTGCTGAGACGCTGCCCTGTGTTACATTGAGGTGGGTAGTGATGCTGTTGGTTTGCATACTTTGGTGTTATCATGTAATTGGGTCCTGATAGTAAGCAGGATTTGTTACCGAGTAGTGTTCTTTTATTTAAATAATTTAAAAGATCAGAAGTGGAATAGTTTCTAAAAATATATATAATAATCTATGCATAGCCTCATACTTAAACTGACACTTGATAGTTTTTATCCTCACAGAGAATGGAAAAGTTTGTCCTGCTCCAACACTTGTTTTTGTAAAATTATTGTTTCACATCCCAGAAGTTAGCGTTGCTATCGACCAATAAATAGGCTGTATAGCTATTATTTCGTTATTTTATCCGAGGATTAAAAAATCGACCCTTAAAACATATTCCACTAGAAATTTCTCCTGTATCGTGAGAGAATTTCATATACATAAATGTAAATGACAAACCTCTAGATCTGAAACAATTGTTTTAGCCATACAAACACTTGTACGGAATTCAAACCCGCAGCCCTGCTGCATCGCAACCAAACGTAAAAAAATAAAATAATTGAAGTTTCATAGTTTCGTAGTCGTATTCGTAGAGATCAGAACATTTCTTGAATATAGACAAGTAGTAAAATAAAAAATTTGTACAACCGACTCCAATATAAATAATAAAATGAGAACATCATCAATGTAGTCAAAGTCAATTAAATACGCAGAATTACACTTTAACAACGCAATCCGTGAAGCAGGTGCAAAATTGAAACATATTGTGTGTGAGCACCTAAGGCAAAGGAGATGTGAGGAAACTGGACAGACGACTTAGACTAAGGAGAATAAGGGAACTGGACCCGCTCTTGACATTTCTTTAAGTAAAGGATGTCGTTAGCTATTCAAAACGGCCATGTTGCTGACAATGCCACTAGTGTTAAGAAAAGTGAGCTCTTGTGTGAATTAATAAATACCAGTTCTGTCCAAGCATGTTGCGGGTGTTATTACTGGAATATTTTAAATAGCCTGATGTAGATGTCTGGTGGCGGATAAAATTCATATTTTTTTTAATTTCTGGTAATGTAAAGTAGAAATATAATTGGGCACAGTGCTTTTTTTTACTATTCTCAACCAGCGCTTAACTACTATCCCATCTGATGAAAAGTGATGATCCAGACGTAGTTGATGAAGCGCACTGGCTTCACAAATGCCTGCACTATTCACCCTTGCCTTGAAGATGCCCACCTTGTAATCTGATGGAAAGACTGATGCTGACAACTTATTCCACTCCTTTGCTGTACGCATGATGAACGACGTAGCAAATATTCATTAATTTCATTGTTCAAGGCAGCAAAATCTTCCATATTATTCCATTTTTATCAGTACATTAATATTTATACTTGAACGAAATTAAAAACTTATATTAAGAATTACACAGACAATCGAATCCAGGTCACCGGAGCGTCTGTATAGTGCGTGCCGAACCGTTCGCGCTGCCAGTACCAAATTACTTCCAAAGCGCCCTTAAAACGTGCATATCATACAATAAATTAAGTTGCCAAAATTCGAAGCCTGCCAAGCGTGTTGATTATTGTGTGTGATTAGCAGTTGGAAAGGTTTCGTACTCTGGTTCCAACTCGGGTAGCCATCGTAGCTCTCATGTACGAGCACTTCAGCAATAGAAAGAATAAGAACATGTTGTATCTTCTTAATCTTTTTTTTGAATATTTTTAAGGAAACTATTTGCCAATGGCTTTATTAGTTGTTTTATTTTATTTATTTCTTTATTTATAACTTTTATTATATTTAGCTTAATAAGGCAACAACAACGTGGTAGAGCCATGCTGCAGCTATATTAATAGTATAGTTGTAGCACGAATAGATCTTCTCGACCGGGGAAGGACCACGCTCTCACAGAATACCAGCGTAAAATAGCAGCTTAATGCTGCTGTGTTTCGTATGGTGAGTGTAGAGAACCGGATACCCTTTTTACTGGAAAAGAAGCATTCTATCTTAGTCCTCACGACTGACAACGCATCTGCATTTAAATTCGTAAACGAAGATAGATGTAGATGTCTATGGGCCACAGCAACCACTTACCATCAGGTGGACTGTGTGCTCGTTTGTCACCCTTATTCTATAAAAAAAAGGGCGAACTTAATTCCAGACTTTTCTGACCACACAGTTTGTCACGCAGCTTTAAAAAAAATAAAGTTAAAATGTCATTGCCACAGTGTTTGTAATAATTTCATTGAAAGTGGTTGCCAACCCGCCTGCCAAGCGTGGCAACTGGAAAAATTCACTATGAGCCAGTCTATGGCGGACCTAAGTTCAGTTCAGCAGTGAACTTATAAAGGATGTAATGGATGGATTCAATCAGATTGAAGCTCTTTGTGATGATATGAAACATTAGGATATTGAATGACAGCGTAACCCAAAAAATATAAAAAAATTCAATCTATTTTAAAATTAATTCGCTTTCGTAAATGTATTTCCGGGTCGAATTTAATAAATTATTTTAAACTAACTTCCCGATGAGCTATAGACTTGAAATTTTGAATACTAGGTGTCCCAAAAATATCACGTCAGAGCTACATGGAAGATAGGTTAGCCTTAGATCTTGCAGATAAAAAAAATTACCTTAGTAAACGTTTTTAGTTTTCGAGATATCGTCAATTATTTTATTTTCTCGAAAATCTCTACTTTAAGTTAGTGTTTCTACTGTTGTCGTTAGAAATACCTTGAAAGTTTTTGGTTTTTATATTTTTTTTATTTCTCGAACAGTTGTTCCATGCGTTGAAAGTAAATTTGCCCCAAAATCTTGTGTATTTTTTAAGAAAAAAAATGATTGGTGTTACTTTTTACCTTTGAAAAAATTGCACTTCCAACTTTGATGACCTACCGTGAAAAAAAATGTACTGACGTAAACTGGCAAATAATTTGTAAAAATGCTCCATTTACTGCAGATTCAGAAAAGTTTTCACCATTTAATGTCGGAGGTAGCTCTACTGGTCCTAATATTGAACTATTGAAGATTCCTGTCCATAAATTGATTTTAAACATGTATTGTGAACGGTCTTCTCTGGTTTCACGTGGGTTTTCTAACTACCAACTATGAAGATTGTGCAGGTTAAGGTATCCGTCCCTTCTGCACTGAGACTCATCAGTCCATAAAACTATATGAAAAAAGTCGGGATCTTGCCTATATAGTTCCAGCATTCGTCGGCAAAACAGCACTCGTTTTACATAATCACCCTGAAGGAGTGGTTGCACTCTTTGAATGTGGTATGGGTGAAACTGATACCTTTTTTTTAAAATAAGATGAACCGATGATTTCGGTATTCCAGTGCGGCTTTGTATCATACGAACCGAAGTCGAGAGATCCTCTTCGCGTTCCTGTAGCACGACGTCGTCCTCAATTGTTCGCTGTCTCCCAGATTGAGAGCCTCGAGTTCCAGGTATTCTACCCTCACTGTAGGCAGAATCAATCGTTCAATCACCTCATACGTCGGATCTATACGGTCTTGATACCGTTCCGCATACAATCTTGCAGCCAACCTTGTGTTTAATGATACTATGCCTCGGTAGAAACTTTCCTGGTTTCGCCGTAAATAAAGTACATGTCTCACGATGTGTAAAGCGACTAACAGCGTCTCGTAGTGGATTTTACATTATTAGTACTTTCGCAACAAAATCAATCAGTTCAAAAATAGCCCAAGTAGTAAGCAAATCAAAGTCCAATTAATAAACGCAGAGTAGTCAAAATATTAAAACAACGAGGAGCACAAACCCGCACGTGTATCACAAAAACTGAAGATAACGTACTAAAACAAAACCAACTACCGAAGCTACCTGTGCGAGACTGAGATAGCACTGTACTCCCTCTACTCACAGCTGTTTCGCTCAGTTTACGACCCGAGAACGGGTGGCTGCGATGCTAAACACAAAGACTAAACAACATTCCTTTTCATTGCTTTTGAAAAGGAATTCGTTTATTCAATACCCTTAATGATAAAATGGTAATTTCTTCACTTTTTTAATGGTTAATGTAAGTGTTATACCTTTTTAAAACTGAGATAAGTGGTGTATTTTTCCAAATTATTTGGCAGTTTGCGTCAGTACATATTTTTCACGGTAGGTCATCAAATTTGGAAGTGCAATTTTTCAAAGGTAAAAAGTAACACAAATAATTTTTATTAAAAATACACGAGATTTTGGGAAAATTTACTTTCAATGCATGGAAAAACTGTTCAAAAATAAAAAATATAAAACCCAACAACTTTCAAGGTATTTCTAACGACAACGGTAGAAACACTAACTTAAAGTAGAGATTTTAATAATTGACGACATCTCAAAAACTAAAAACTTCTACAAAGGTAATTTTTTTTTATCTGCAAGATCTAAGGCTAACCTATCTTCCATGTCACTCTGACGTGATATTTTTGGGACAAATCAGATGACAATGTAAGAATATGAAAAAGCAACAAATAATGTTATACTTTTTAGTCCGTTTTAAAAACGTATAATTTTTTTATAAGTAAACTTTTCTATATTGTGTTAAATTAATAAAAATAATAGGCCGGGGGAAAAAGTTTGTTCGTATTTTATATACAAATTCAAGACATATTTTTTTCAAAGTCACATCATCATCATCGTCATCATTACAGCCCTTCACAAGTCCACTGCTGAACATAGGCCTCCCCCAAGGAATGCCACAAAACACGGTCCCGAGCCACCTGCATCCATTGACTTCCTGCATGTCTTACCAGGTCATCACTCCATCTAGTGGGGGGACGCCCTACACTTCGCTTGCCGGTACGAGGCTGCCACTCGAGAACCTTTCTTCCCTATCGGTTGTCGGTTCTTCGAGCTATATGGCCAGGCCATTGCCACTTGAGCATACTATTTCTTTGGGCTATAACGGTTACTCTGGTTCTACTGCGGATATCCTCGTTTTTAAGTCTATCACGCAGAGAGACGCCGAGCATAGCCCTCTCCATAGCTCGCTGAGCGACTTTAAGCTTCCTCATACGACCAGCAGTGAAGGACCACGTCTCAGATCCATAGGTCATCATTGGCAAGACGCACTGGTTGTATAATCTAGTTTTAAGGTTTTGAGGTATGTCTCACGAGAAGATGTGTCATAATCTCCCGAACGCTACCCAGCCGAGTTGAATCCGTCGATTGACCTCTCGGTCAAAGTTGGACTTACCTAGTCGGTCCCAGGTAAACAAATTCGTCAACAACTTCGAGCTTAGTGCTCCCAACAACTACCGGCATGGGTGTGACATGGACGTTAAACATGATTTTTGTTTTGTCCATGTTCATCTTAAGAGACCTATCCGTTGGGAGACACTATTGAGGTCATTGATCATAGTGCTTAGCTCCTCCAGCGATTCTGCCATATGGACTATATCGTCGGCAAATTGAAAGTGAGTGATGTACTCGCAATTGGCATTAATATCGTATTCTTTCCGGTCCAGTAGCTTGAAAACGTCTTCCAACGCATCGGTGAAGAGTTTCGGGGATATTACGTCACCCTGTCTTACACCTCTCTGCAGTTGGATAGGTTTCGTACACTGGTTCTGTACTCGGATAGCCATTGCAGCCCTACTGTACAAACATTTCAGCACTTCAATATACCGACAGTCCACTTGGCACCGCTGATGGGACTGCAGCACTGCCCAAATTTCGACGGAATCAAAGGCTTTCTCATAGTCCACATACGATTGACTCTTCTGTTTTCTGTACAATTTGCCAAAGGGTATGTATGTGGTCTATGGTGTTAAAACCTTTTCGAAAACCAGCTTGTTCGGGAGGCTGAAGTCGTCGAGTCTGCGTGCGAAACGATTCCTAAGGACTCTCGAAAACATCACGTAGACGTGGCTCAGAAGGGAAATCGGTCTGTAGGCCTGCAAGAGAGCATTGTCACCTTTCTTGAAGAACAAGACCACAGCACTTCTGTTGCACGACTCCGGAATAGTGCCACCATGGAGGACGGAATTAAAGAGCTTCTGAAGGACTTCAAGTACCGGTTTTCCACCCGCTTTCAGAAGCTCCGCTGTAATTCCATCCTCGCCCGGGGACTTGTCGTTTTTATGGTGTTGGAGAGCCATTCTAATCTCGCTCAGACAGACATCCGGGATATCATCGAAATAGTGTCGGATAAGACTTGCTCTTGGATTGTTCTGGCAAAGACTTTAGAGCCCTGGTTCCGCTCGATCGCTTCTTCAATACGAGCAGTATTAAAGTTGCGTAAGTCCCGCCGCATGCATTTGGAGATCTGTCTGTTCAGTTGCCTGTATGCTGTCAAATCTACTGAAGACTGCAGCTTCATTTCCCGTCTAACAGCCATGAGATTTTTGTGTTCTTCTGCGGCGGGTCTTGCAAAACTTATCTCCGACCGCATGGACAGTTTCCACGAGCTTGTCATTCATATCGTCCACTACATTGCAATCTTCTAGGCACTGAAAACGATTTTGTAACTCGAGCTGAAAGGTTTCGGGACTTTGGATTAGAGCACGAGGGGGACAGAGCGTTGACTTCATTAGAAGATACCTCTCCAACTTAACGTTTTGGTTCAGTGTGCCTCTAACCATTCGGTGATCGCTACTAGTTTTCACCCTCGCGATCACTGAAACATCATTGAACAGTTGCCGTCTAGTCGTCATAATGAAGTCAATCTCATTTTTTGTCGAACCGTCGGGGCTCGACCAGGTCCACTTCCTGTGAGGCCGCTTCTGGAAGAAAGAGTTCATCATAAAGAGTCCCTCTTTCTCCATGAAGTCAGTCATCTGCTGGCCCCTTGGGTTCCGTTGCCCTAATCCGAATTTCCCTACTTTCAGCTCACCGAACTCTCTTATGAATAGTTTTGAAAGTTTATTTACATTTAATTATAATATATATGTGCCATTCTCTCCGATTACTTGTTGCCATCTTGTAGGTAGTGACATAATCCCGTTGCTGTAGAAGTCTTGGGATTTTTGATAAAAAAAATGCGACAAGTAGTTTTGATAGTTCTCTCTTAATGTTAACCTAATACTAATCAAAGAATTCTGAAGAGACCGAAACAGGTGAAAATCTGACGGTGCAAGGTCAGAACTATATGGCGGATGCATTAATACTTCCCAACCAAGCTCTCTTAATTTTTGCTGAGTGGCCAAAGATGTGTGTGGTCTGGCGTTATCATGTTGAAAAACCACTCCTATTTTTTTGATCAATTCCGGCTGTTTTTTCTTAATTTCTTGCTTCAGTCTCATTTGTTGTTGGCAGTAGAAACCTAAGTTGATGGTTTTACCTGGCGGTAAAAGCTCATAATAAACGATGCCCTTCCAATCCCACCATACACAGCATCACCTTATTGCGTATTAATCCGGGTTTCGCTCCAGTCTGTGGAGCTTGACTACCCTTAGACCACGATCTTTTTTGCACGTTCTTGTCGTAAGTTATCCATTTTTCAACACCAGTGATCAATCTTTTCAGAAATGGTTCGGTTACATTACGTTTCAAAAGAGAATCGCAAATGAGAACACGATTTATTAAGTTTCTTTCAGTGAGCTCGTGTGGTACCCAAATATCGAGCTTTTTTGTATAGCGAGACTTTTGCAAATGGGTCAAAACTGTATTGTGGTCAATCCTCAATTCCTTGGCGATGTCGTTATTACTAATATGCCGATCTTGCTCCACTTTTTCAAAATTGGCATCGACTTTATCCGTATGAAGGCGACCAGAGCGAACTGCATCTTTGACATAAAATTCCCGGACTGGAAACGCTTGAACCAACTTTGTGCTACTTTTACTGACACTGCATTAGGTCCATAAACGTCACAATTTTTTTGCGGCTAGTGTCGCATTTGTCCCTTTTTTATAATAAAACTTCAGAATGTATTGAATTTCTTCGTTAGATTCACTTATTTTGGCAGAGAAAAGCAATTGAAAATGGCGGGAAAGTGTTTTTTACTTTTTATTTTTCTTTTTCTTAATGTCCGATATGTATTGATATTAAAACCAGCCAGATACAAACCGTACAACCAAAAAGATTTTTCTTCAATTTTGTACAAACAAAATACGAAGAAACTTTTTCCCCAACCTATTACTAAAAATATTAGGGAATATTAAATATTCTTTCATTCGATATAATAATTGTATCTGATATTTTTGTTGGAAAATTGTTAAAGTACTTTGTAATTGTGCCGCAGTACCCGTTAAAGAGCTCGTTGTTGTTTCGCGAACAATTTACCGAACCTTATTGTATTAAGTTAACTGCTTTATCCTAAACAGCCTTTGTTAGCACTAAGGTAACAAGTAATTTAGTTGTCGTTTAAGGCCTTACGTGGCTGGGAAATAACAGTTTTCATTACACAATATGTATAACTCTAAGATTATGTACAATAAGGTAATTATTTGTGAAATTGTGATTATTTACATTTAAAATTTTTAGAATTGTAGCCAGTTATAACCACAAGTATTTTTTTCTATGCGATTTTTTTTTATAGTAAGGGTGAACTGCGAGCACACAGTTTACCTGATGGTAAATGGATGCTACGGCCAATAGACATTCACATCAATCCTTGATTACGATTTTTATTTTTAAGATCAAAATGCAGATGCGTTGTGACTCCTGAGGACTAAGATGGAATGTTTCGTTACCATTGGAAAAAGCCTCCGGTTCTCTACTCGTATACACAGCATTATTCGGCTGTTCTGCGCTGGTATTCTGTGAGAAAGTGATTCTAAGTCCTATCCAGGTCAAGTAATGGTAGAGGATTTTTTACTCAATCGAGCTGCAGAGTAGATCTGAGGCTAGCCTTCTAGTTAAATGCTGCTGCTGCTACCGATATATTTTTTTATAGATAAGGGCGACAAGCGACCACACACCTCACTTGACATCTGCTGGGTTTATGGTAAGTGAGGGGTGTGGCCCATAGACATCCATCTTCGATTTGGAATCAAAATGAATATTCGTTTTTATACCTGAGGACTAAGATAGAATGCCTTGATATAAGTTAAAAATTAACTTTCAATAAAAAGTAAAAGTCTACTTTAAAGAACATAAAAGAATAAAATAATTTTACAATCCGCTTTACATGCTTATTTTTTTAATTTTTGATATTTGCTTTTACTATTTATTAAAAGTTAATTTTTTTACCCTTTCATGTGGACTATATAATAACATAATCTCAAAGTCGTTTAATGTACCTAACATTAAAAATAGGGCCACTATTTTGCAACTTCCTGCTGGTCGAATATTTTCTGCAAATTTATATGGGACCACCCTGAAGTATAATCTATTTTAAAAAAAAATCATTAAAATCGGTTTACAATTATTATTGACCTTCGTCAATATCGCGTAACATATTTATAAAAAAAAACATAGAGACGAATTGTAAACATCTTTCTTCTTTTGACATCTGATTAATAGGGTCTCCGGTTCGGTATTCTGTGAGAGCGTGGTTTTTCCCCTGTTCATTAATACCCGAAAGATTTTATAGCTATGACCATCTTGCATATACTAGATCTAAAACCGTGACCTGATTAGTCGTCAATCAGTGGTACGAAGCGTGGTGATTATAACAAATCAGAGAGGTTTTGAAATGGAAGAGACTTATGTCCAGTAAAGTTATGGAATGTTACGAACTGATCTAGTAGACGTGTTTTCACTAATCTAGTTCTTTTCAAACAAACATAAAGGGATTTTATTTTACTTCACGAGGCGTTTTACAGTGCACAAAAGTACACAAAGTAGTTGAAAACTCTTTCATAAAGTAAAATACGTACAACTTACGAACGTTTTATGACTTCGATTGTCTCCCAACGAATAGTTTCTAAGAAAAAGAAATTCTATTATTACATACACTCCGTATAATAATAAAACGAATCGTGACGATAGATTTTAAAATAAGGATATCTGCCGTAGAATCAGAGTAACCGACATAGCCCAACAGATCAGTAGCTCTAAGAAACGACAACCGATGAGGTCAAAAGGTTCTAGAGTGGCAGCCTCGTATCTGTAAGTGTAAGGCAATCTCCCACTTGATGGAGTGACGACTTAGTAGACAGGAAGTCATTGGCTGCAGGTTGCTCAGAACCGTCTTATGTGGCATTCCTTTGGGGAGATCTATGTTATATGTCTAGCGGTCAATTACGAGTATGTATAGTGATATTGATACCTACTGCTGATTACACTTCTCTACAAAATTATTTCAAGTTAAAGAAAGAATAAAGTAAATTCTAATTATAAAAAAGGAAAATTATTAAATTCAAAGACAAAAGATAAAGATAACAATAATGTACATTCGTTACATTCGTGCAGTTTCTCGTAAAAGCTTTTAAGTGTAAGCAAAATGCGATAACCACCACTTATCGCGTTTCCTTTATTTGCTGAACAATGCATTTGCGTGAGAGGCTTGAAATTGTTATTTAATGCTACTGATATTGATGGTTGTTAAAAGCAAGCAAAAACAAATAAAAAAAAGCAAATATAATTGTTTTTTTTTTTTAAATTTAGTTAAATATTGCGGCCTTTATACGTCTCACTCATGGGCACAGGCCTTTTTTCAATACTAAGAGGGTTTTAGGGCAAGGAAGTGTTGACCACGATGCTCAAATGCGTGTTATCGGACATCAAATATCTCCGATTTTTTTTTCATAGACTTGCAGGTTCCTCACATGTTTGTTACTAGGTAAATCTGCATTTAAAATGGCAATTAATAATTTAATCGTTGCAGATGGGGATCGAACCCGGGTTGCTGAAGTACTGTGTAATTTACAGCAATTGCTAAGCCTCTGAGCTCCACGGCTATTTAATTTAGAATTTGATGTAATTAAGTAAAATGGAGAATGTCTTCAAATAAATATGTAATAGGTTTAAAATTCCAATTACGGGGTACAAGGATTATTTTTATAGAAGAGAAGGCTAACGAAGATATTCGGCAGCTGATCACAACGAAGAACGCGGCCCTAAAACGATACGACCACCATCGTACAACAGATAATAAATTTCGTCTAGGCAATCTCCAAAATGAGGTGAAACAGTGCATTTTTTTTAAAGGATAAGGGTGACAAACGAGCACACAGTCCACCTGATGGTAAGTGGTTGCTGTGGCCCATAGACAGCTACGTCTATCTTCGATTACGAATCAAAATGCAGATACGTTGTCACCCGTGAGGACTAAGATGGAATGCCTCGTTTCCAGTAAAAAGGGTCCCCAGTTCTCTACACTCACCATACGAAACATAGTGGCATTAAGCTGCTATTTCAAGCTGGTATTCTGTGAGAGCGTGGCCATAGTCGAATTTAGGCAGGATAGTTAGGATAACCTGCTAAAGGATATCGGACCATCGCAAATCGCCTTCTGGCGGTCGACCCGGGTCCTGAAAGCAGAGCAATCCTCACCGATGCTGTCTGTCATAAGGCCTGGAAACCCCAGTCTCACCTTCGAAGATTCGGAAAAGGCTGAATGCCTCGCGGACAGTTTAGAGAGCCAGTGTACTCCTTCTAGCGAAACCACAGATACCGCTCACTTTCTAGGTCGAAGCGGAGGTCGAGCGAAAGTCTGCACCACCATCTGTGGGTCACCCCCTCCCCTTAGATTCTGTGGCTGTCGACGAAGTCACAGAGGTAGTAAAAAGTCTCAAAAGGAAATCAGCACCCGGCCCTGATAGCATGAGTAACAGGGTGCTGAAATCACTCTCTGCGCCTCTTGTTTGCCTCGAAGCATTCTCCTTCCTTGACAACCACAATTTTCGTTATCGATTAGAGGAAACTCGCTTTTCAAAGCGCCTTCTTAGGGCTGGATTCCCACATGGCTCCTCTCCCCACTCCTCTTCACACTCTACACGAGTGACATCGCGAAGGGCGCAGTAGTTAATACTGCTCTCTACGTCGATGACACGGCGCTCTTCATCGTCCATTGCAATAAGAAAATTTCTCAACAAGTTGCTACTAAGAGCCGCCGATCACTTAGGCGAATGATTTCGCTTATGAGAAATCGAAGTGAATCTTGAGAAAAGTATAACAATATACTTTCAAAGCATTGTCTCAATGTACTTTCAAAGGACTTTCTCAATCTATCATTCAATTCGGCCGCCAAATACCCTGGGAACAAAAGGCCAAATACTTAAGAGTCACTTTAGACCACGATATGACCTTCGCTAAACACATTCGTAATGTATGCAACCGAGCCAAGTTAATTTCTAGCCGCCTCCATCCACCAGTCAAAAGCAAGAGCAAACTGTCCTTAAGACAGCAGCTCCATCTTTATAAAACTTATGTCAGACATATCATGTACTAAGCAAGCGTAACTTTTGCCCACGCGCCCAAAACTAGTTTACACCATCTCCAAGTCATCCAAAATAGCTTCATTCGCAAAGCCACTCTACCATACCCAGCCCGGCGGTATCAGTGAAACTCCGACCTGCACAGGGATTGTGATCTTCTGTCAATATCTAAATATTTCAAGAAAATGTTACAGCGCTATTTTGTAAGAGCCGAGACACATCTCAACCCGCTAGTAGTAAAAGCAGCCACTTACCCTCCGACTCAAAACGACACGGCTAGTCTCCGGAGACTCCGTAACGTTTTAATAAAAGATATTCTGGATTCCGACGACATAAATGACGCCGATCAGTCATACCGATACACTACACACACGTCTAGTGTAACAAATACTGTTAGGACAACGGATGGGACGCTGCGTGCCCGAAGACGGGCACGCCGTACACCCCTCCACACCGCGTTTACACCTTACACCTGCGTGCCAGGGCGATTCTTATCGTCCAGAAATTCGAACAGTATGGTCGTGACAGTGACCGTGTTTACGTTTGCTGCTGTATTAAAATGGAATAAAAAGTGTAATTTGATTATTTCACTGTCTCAGAGTTAATATATCAAAGTAATAGTACGTTATGATTGTGCACAAATGTTATCTCGGTGAACTATTACAGGTTATTGACTAAAATTTGTGGTAATTACGAGTGCTTATTGATCTTAGTTTTAATGATGTTAGCAAAAAAATAAATGGCCGTAGTATAATCAAGATATATCAAGTGAGTAATAATATAAGACTAAATGCTAAGTTCAAACTAATATTTAAACTAGTATAATTTTGTGGATTTTGTAAAGTGACCTTTGTTTAGATTCAATAAAATCGTTGTACCTCAAGTTAAAAGTAAACAACATTCAGCTGACCAATCAGCTGTTGTTATTCATACGTGAAACCGGACCACTAGTGACACCTAGTATAATCTTGTTAAACTAAACTATTCTGTCAACATATTTGAATCATTGATTGAATTAAGAGAATGTGCTGAGATCTAGCGGAAGTTCGTTGAACTAGAACAAATCTTTCTTTTGTGATCATTATAATTATATTCGCTGATTACGATGTCAACGAAAGCGCAACCAAAAAGTACAAAAAGTAATCGTAAGATGTCAGTGCATGTTACATGTTATAAATGTAAAAACACTGTGGACTCTAGAAATACAATTTTATGCTCAGTATGCAAAAATAATTATGAGTTCGACTGTATTGGATATTCAGAAAAATTACATCGCCTAAAGGACTCTAATACAAGGGAAAAATGGACTTGTAAGATTTGTGACAATAAAACAAACCTACGCTCCACTGACAACAGTGAATTATCCTATGTCGCAATGAGAAAGAAACAGCATTCCCCGAAATTAGACTGTAATACTACACCTATGAAAATGCCAGAGTCAGCTCTTTTAACGCCTTCTTGTACGAATTCCCAAATACATGACTCTCACATACTTACAGTAACACAGACATCAGATGAATCTTCACTGACACCGGATCAGTTACTATCAAGGAGTGTGGATTATACAATAGCTGATTCTATCTCAGTACAAGAAATGAAGGAAACTATAGAACAACTTCGGACAGAACTCATTAGTACACAAAATGAATTGGATAATACATTAATGGAAAATAGTGACCTACGCAAACAAATTACTAAATTAAATAAAGAAAATAATATACTAAAACATTATGCAATCTCCGTTACATGATATTCGAATAAATCGCAGCTCTAAAAGGAAAGTAGATATACCATGCAAAGTTCATTTACGCCTACTCGATTATCTACTTCAGATAAAATTAAAATTAAACTTGACTACACTCATACTATCACGACTTTACATCAGAAATTGCAGAATTAGAGCAACAATTAAAAGAATTCCAGACAGAAATAATGGAACTCATGAAACAAACCCAGGCCTGGGAAGGAGAATTGCCTCAACAAGATTTAAGGGCTTTACAATACCTAATTTTAATGATAAAACATATTCCAAGGATACCGAAAAGCAAGCTTGTGGTAACAGGATATTGATCTTTGGAACTCAACAATGTGTTGGTTTAGCCGCTGCATTGATACGATCACGAGCGTACGACATACGAAAAATATTTGGTTACTTCGATAACGAAACCGTATGCTCTAGCTGCAGATATTTTAAAAAATTGTCATAACCTACAAGTAACATCATATGATAAAATTGTTATATGTGTCGGTGAAAATGATTATGATATTAATATATTAACATCTCAATTGCGTAGTTGCTAAATCAATTTAGTAACAATGCTGTGATTATTAACCCATTAAAAATATGTATTTAAATGTTTATGAATTGAATAATGCGTTAAAAATTACTTGCAATGCTTATAAAAACTGTTATTTTGTAGAATGTATTAATAGAAATTTGTTTAAAATGTGTAAATCAATCAACTATGTCATTGACTGCATTGACTACGATAATAAGTATTTAAATATTAAGGAACTCAAAAAGATAATAATTCGCAATAAACCACAGCCTCAGGAAGCAATTAAATTTAATATAAAACACATGAAAGGCACAATTCCCTATTACTTCGCAAAAATGCAGTTACAATGTGCTTCCATCAGTGAAACTAATGTCATAAAACCCACTTTCGATTCGAAAAAAGGTACCATACCCTGTTACTTTCCCATAATAGACAGAAACCAGTTTTTTCGGGGACAAAAAGCAAAAGCCATCTCTTTCTCTCAAAATCATGCACCAAAACATTGCTAGTATTTTATCAAAACAAGAACTATTAGAATTAACACTGCATGAGTTACGTGAGGCCGAGAACGAGCCCGATTTACTATGTTTCTCTGAAACATTTTACGAAATAGTTACGATAAATACTTACAAATAAAGGTTACGAATTAGCAACTGCATTTTGTAGAGATAAACAAAGAGGTGGAACTTGTATTTTGGTACAGCGCAATATAACATACAAAGAAATTACTAAATTACAATATTATGCAACGCCAAATACATTTGAAGCTTGCGGAATTGAAATTCCTTTACACAGATTGATTATTAATATGTATTTATAGAACTCCCTCGTCAAACCCTACTATTTTCTTAGATAAGCTGGACAAACTTTTATATGACTTACTTGGCAGTCATAAGCCGAACATTAAGCTAGTTGTAACTGGTGATTTTAATATTAATACTTTAAAACAGGGAAATATTACTAATTCTTTACAGGATCTATGTCACAACTACAATCTAAGCATTCATATTAAGGTACCGACCCGGAAAAACTCTTGTATAGACCATATTTTAAGCAACGTCACAGACGCAATGGCTACCATTTTACCTCTATACCTGTCTGACCATGAAACAGCGCAACTACTAGAAATCCCCATAAAAAGGAAAATTTCAAAGCCTACGGCATATTTTATTTACAAAAAAGACTATTGCGCTGAGAACATACGGAAATTTAGGGAATGTCTTATGAATATATCTTGGTCTGATATATACTTACAGACTGATATAAATAACGCATTTAATACATTTCATGAATTTCTATGTTTGCTCTATAATTTATGTTTTCCACTTATTAGAATAAAGATAAATAATTGCACTAAAAACAATTGGATAAGTCGAGGTTTGAGAAAAAGCTGTAAAACTAAAAGATTACTCCGATATAGATACTACAGGAATAAATCAGAATTAAATAAGGAAAGTTACATCACATATTCAAAGATTTTGAAAAAATGTATTCAAAGATCGAAAAGAAATTCTACTATAAAATTCATACAAAAAAGCAAAAATAAATGTAAAGCTACATGGTCTGTAATAAAAAATGCAATCTCAAATTCAAACTTCGACCATGACGTCACGGATTTGAAAATAAATAATGAACTGATTAAAAATCCTACTGACATAGCTTCGATTTTCAATAATTATTTTACTAAATTCCCTAATAATTTGACAACAATGAATAAACCAAACAACTATACTAGTAATGAGAAATCACTACCTAACTCAATGTTTGTTAAGCCCATGACGGAAGAAGAAGTTAAAAAAGAAATTCTATCTCTAAATAACACTAACTCGGAAGGATATGACGGTATTAATACGAAAATAATTAAGCAGTCTGTCAATGAATTAGTCTCTATTTTGACATATTTAATTAACTTGTCATTTTCATGTGGTATTTTTCCCGAAAAATTAAAACTGTCGATTGTAAAGCCATTATTTAAAAAGGGCAAGAGAAATGATATTACCAATTATCGTCCAATTACATTAATACCAATATTGTCAAAATATTAGAAAAATGTATGTATAAAAGACTACTAGATTATTGCGAGAAATTCAACTTAATAAAAAATGACCAATATGGCTTTCAGAGACAAAAATCAACAACATTAGCCACATTTCAGCTCATTAGTTCAATTTTAACAAAAATAAATAACAATTTTTTAACCACAGGATTATTTCTTGATTTATCAAAAGCCTTCGATCTCGTTGCGCACCGCATATTATTACAGCTGGAAATGTTCGGTGTCAGGGACTTCCATAAATGGATATCTTCCTACTTGGCTAACCGTAGACAATGTGTCGTAATAAAAAAGATTGTAGGAGATGAAATATTGTCCTTCTCATCTTCTTACAAAGAGAACAAACACGGCATTCCTCAAGGTAGCGTGTTGGGTCCAATATTGTTTCTTCTACATATAAATGATATAACTCTAGTCACTAATCATAAATATATATTATTCGCGGACGATATTTCAATAATTGTAAGCACTGATAAGAAACAAAATAATTCAATACGTAATCATGAAATTGACATTAACAACACAATTGATAAAATTATCAATTGGTTAGACAGAAACAATTTAAAATTAATCTTAATAAATCAACTTTTATTCAATTTAATAAATCAAAACACACAAAATACAATTTTAATCTTAACATCAACAAATTGAAAGAAGTAACGCAAACTAAATTCCTAGGAGTAATAATCGATCAAGATTTAAGCTGGAAAGGTCACATACATCACCTATGCAGTAGAATTAACCAATTTGTTTATGCACTTAATAAAGTAAAAATGTTACAGATAAAAAACTGCTGTCGTAACGTATCACGCTTATATAGAATCTTTACTACGTTATGGTATCGTAATATGGGGCAATGGTACAGATAAACAAAGATTATTTACTGCACAAAAGAAATGCATTAGAGCTATTGGTGGAATCGCACCGGATAAGTCCTGCAAACCGATATTTGGAGCCTAGGTTTGTTGCCACTACCATCTCTCTATATCTACGAAGTTTGTAATTTCGTACATAAACATAACAATCTGTTTACAAAGGCATATGATATGAACATAAGGCTAAAAAGAAATGCAAATAGACTTGTATTAGATGATGTACCGCGATCAAACAAATATAGTAAAAGCTGTTTAACCATGTGTATTCGAATTTATAATAAAATACCAAATGACATCAAATCGCATAATAATAATTTATTTAGGAAAAAATTATTAACTTATATCAATGAAAATCAATTTTATGACATCAGAGACCTATTTGTTAAATGTAATTAATTTTTTTTTAATGAATTAACTATCTTTATTTATTTATGATTTTAATTGTTTTAGTCTAATTGTTCTGTGTTTTGATTAGAAAAATTTCATTTGTATGTGCTATTTATGTAAATTTGCATGCTATATACAATAACATAGCAAAACATGTCGTGCTTTAAAAACTGTACTATCTTTATCTGTCCATGTTTTAAGCAAATATATCAAATAAATAAAAATAAATAAATAAATAAAAATACGACTTAGCCGTCAGAGCCCGGGCCCGCCACCCCCGTTCGGACGGCGAGTAGATTGATTACTCAACAGTATACTAAAAACTTGTATAAGTGAAGGTCGTTACCCCCATCAGTCTCCCATTTCTTTATAGCTCATATACCGTTCAGGCCGCGAGTCCTGAATGCGATGAAGTTGCTAAATCCAAACAGGCTAACAGCGCCAACATCGCAGAAACTAGATGAACTGGATGAGGAAGCAAAGGAGCATGCGGTTCATCTTTAGGACATTGATTATCGCTGCCCATGAACTACGGCAATACCAGGGCAATCGCAGGCATTTTAAAAATTAGTAAGCTCGTTTCTTGAAGGTCTTTAAGGTGTACTGCCAAGCATCCAGATGGTGTGGACCATCCACATCGTGAGTTTAGTGGCATCTCACTTAAATGTTCAAAAAGTGATTGATTGAGAAAAGTCCACTGCGCTGCTCCAGTCAGAGCAATAGTCACATAATAATAAGCAAATGCAATAAAAAGTACTTTAAATTACATTTTCAGTGATTCTGGTACAGGCGAGCATTCTTTGTATCGATTCTAAAGAATGCTCGCATACTATGAAATTTAATTTTGCTCCATGTTGAGCAAAATGTATAACTACTATGTCCCTACAATTTTTTACATATGATACATTATAATCAATTGGAGTATTACATGAGCTTGCATCTGACATATTTTTTAGCTACTTGTTCTATGTAATTTGTTTGAGTTATACATATAGAATTCTAAGTTTTATTAATATCTAGACCAACAAAGTAATTTAGCCCTAAGATTTTAACATCAAAATTAGATTTTAATATATTTGTTACTGAATTTAAAACGGACTTGTTTGATGAAAAGATAAGGCCATCGTTCACAAACAATATTAATAACACCTTTTCATTGTGAACATTACCTATGAAAACACAGCTATCGGATTTACACTGATTAAATCCATACGACTTCAAAAAAGCTGTAAATTTGGTGTTCCAGCAGCGAGGTGCCTGCTTGAGGCCATACAGGGACTTGTTTAGTTTACATACCTTTCCTTCTTCAGCAATAACATCATTAAGAATTTCCATAAATATATCTTCTTTGAGTTCACCATACAAAAATGCTGTTTTTATGTCAAACTGAATGATATATATTCATAGTTGTAATTGGCAGCAAGACTGAGTAAAATTCTGATAGAATCGTATCTAGTTGTTGGAGCAAATGTTTCTGAGTAATCAACATCCTTTACTTGATTAAAGCCTCGAGCACATAGCCTTGCTTTGTATCTTTCCACTTCACCTGTTTTTTTTTTTTTAATTCTAAACACCCATTTAGAAGATATTGGCTTTTTATCAGCTTTATCAAGTATTGTCCATGTCTTATGAATATGTCTTATTCAACTCTTCTTCAATAGCCAGCTTCCATTTGTCTGAATTTTGATCATTAATTGCACTATCATAGGTAAGTGGTACAGGTAATTCTGTTACAAACGTTTCATATTTTAAATTTCTTCTAGGTCTTAAGTTGATGTTTCGTGTAATATTATCATCATCTAGTTCTTGAGATGGTTCATAAGTGCTATCATTATCACAGCTTTTCAAACTGTGATCATTTGACAGGTCTTCACATGTCAACGATTGTTTTTGGTTTGCTGTTGACATAGATACTGGTGCCAATGGTTGTATCGATTGCAACTTTTGAATGTTTCGTACTGAATCAGAATCTCCTACTTTAATTATAGTATGTTTATTGGTTTTAGATTCAAGACTCTCACCAAATATCACATCTCGAGATATTTTTATTTTATGTGTATTTCGATTATACATCCTATAATTTTCATTGTCATAGAGGCTGTATATCACAATTGACAGCCTCAGCTCACAAATTTAGAGGTAAATTCTTTCCATGAAGCATTGTCCGTGCACTTTCCATAATAGTGCGGAGTTTTCGTTCAGCACGTCCATTTTGCTGTGGGGTGTAATGAGCTGTGCATTCATGAATTATTCCATTACGAAACATGTACCTACTCTTTAAAATAATTATTGACATACTCCTTGCCGTTATCAGAATGTAAAGCACGTACATTATGGCCAAACTTATTCATTATTAAGGCATTATATGACTTAAAATGGTCCATTGCTTCACTTTTGTGTCTCATAAGATAAACATGCAGAAAACTTGAGGCTGCATCTTTAAATGGAATAAAATATTTCATACCTTGTATTGAAGACTCAATTGTTGGACCACAAGCATCACTGTAGACCAAATTCCCTGGGCTTAATTGGGCTAGGTGTGATGCTTGAAATGGAAAACGGCTTTGTTTTCCATAAATACATACTTCACAGACAAATTGATCAATAGATTCATCAGCACATTGTAATAATCCACTTTTAATCATATTTTTTATTTCATTTATATTTAAGTGGCCAAGTCTCTAATGCCACAGCTTTAATGTCTTGTGATTGTTGCACTGTATTATAATTAGCACTTATTACAGTTTTAAAGTTCATTTCACATAAGTTGTTTGAACTTTGTGTTGCACTCAAATATAAAGTTTATGTTCTTGTAAATAAAAGCATTATTGTTTTTTTTTTATTATTTCATAACCTAGGCGCATAATGGCACATTCTGAGAACAGGTTTCTTCTTAATTCAAGCACAAAAAGAACTTCTTTCAATATATTATCCTCCCACTGTCCCTTTATGCGTTTCTTAATTACTACTGTTCCTACTCCACACACTTTAAGATCTTGTTGATTACCTAATTTTACACATCTATAGGTATCATCATTGAATTGTTGTAGATCATTAAAAAATTCTTTCCTAAATGTCATATGAGAAGATGCTTCTTTGTCTTATAGCCAGATGTCATCACTTGAGCTGGTAAAATACTCACACTTTCTGCATGAAATGCTAGCATATTGCTATGGTTTTCAGTTGAATCGGTTTTTTTTTGTGGCCGACACTGTCGAATAAAGTGTCCACATTTGGCACAGTTGTAACAAATAAAGAGATGGCCTTTTGAGGTTTTTTGATTGATTTTTCCTGTTGTTACAAGGGCAATCTCATTTTGCTCTTCTGATGACAAATTTTTTTCTTCATCGAGCAATCGAGCAGTGAGGTTGTGTATGATTTGTTGTTTTGGATCTAATGACATCCATGCCTGGCGCAATGAGCGATACTTAGATGGTAATATGCTGAAAATTTTAGTAATAATTGCTGTTTCACTAATACTTTCACCATTTTCATTCAATTGCTGTGTAAATCCTTCAACTTTTGAAATTTGTTGAGCCATTGAATCAGAAGGACTCATTTAATATTGATAAAACAGTTCATGATTCCAATTTTTGCATAATTTTTGCGGCACTGTCACAATTTTCAATCAGTGCGATTCGCTTGTACTCCATTACTGACGTGATTATGAACATGGCCACGCCGTCATTTTTTAACCATTCTTCATTCGATTTCTCCGGTTTCGGTTTAAAGATATCAATGCCTTTTGCTTTTAACGCACATTTTATTTGAAATTTCGACTGACGGAAATTATTTCCATCAAAACGTTCCATATTCATCTTTAAACTAGTGAGATCCATGTGGACGTTATATGTACTTGTACCGAGTTTCTTTATACCGAATTTCACTGTTGAATGTTATGGAAATGTAGCAAATAACATTTGCAAGATATTCTATTTTGTTATTTATTGAAATTGGTAGTTCACAGTTCACACCACAAAACTAATAATCGTTAATGAAGTGAAAGCATTATAAGTGCCTGCAGTTAATATGAAATACAATAAATGGTTATTATTTTGCTATTTCTTTTGTTAAAGTTGGTAAAAATTACCTTGTGTACATCCGCTCGATAAAATAAAATGATGTGTCTTACCTAGTTTGAAGAGCACCTCCCGCCCTCCCTCAATTGCGTGCACTATCCCCGTCACCACTAATCCCAGCACCACTACTCCCAACACCACTACACTAGGAAAGACACACCACTGACGACAATACGACACGTGTTTTGCCTCTACACGAGGCATCCTCAGGTGATGTAGACTCTACGGTGGCTGACCGCTAAGTGAGCGGCGAGCCAAAAACAACTGCCATTTATACAACCCGCTGACACAACCGCTCCCTACTTAAGTAGCGAGCGACTGCATCATGCGATAATACTGTCTGTTATTAGAGAAACTAGGTAAGACACATCATTTTATTTTATCGAGCGGATGTACGCAAGGTAATTTTTACCAATTTTTATATAATGGATTTCCGCAAAGTAACGCCTGATTCTATTAATTATTTCTTTTGTGCTATTTTATCCATGATGTCATTAGATGGTGATGTACTTACGAATATTAAATCATTTTTGTGGTAACAAATATTAATATTAATTTTTCTTCAAACCGTAAACGTCATCTGCCGGATATAGGCCTCTTCCAGATAAGGAGGATCTGTCTTAATCGTTACGCTTGGCAAGCGTATTTACGATCGCAGTACCAGACGTCTCGCACCTTTAACGCTGCTGCCCGTCACCGATCAAAATATACGTCTGGCGTAAACGAGTTGGTTATACCCCAATATATGTCTCCTCTTGCGACATCCACGGGATCCACTGCTACACAATATGTATAAATAATGAGGTAGGAACAATATTCACTACAAAAATTTATACCTGAAATTCATTATGGAAAAATATTTTAAATTATGAATTATGCAACGAGTTAACTAACCTATGACTTACTTACTTATTGTAAGAGTATGTACATGTTATTTGTAGAAATTGTAGGTTGGGGACTTGTATTATGTATCGCTTTTCAATCAAGAAAATTCAATGTTAAACATATAAAGACTTGTAAAATTAATTAATTTCCAAAGGAATTTAGCGCTCCGTGCAGAAGTGCGTTAAATAAAAGCTCGACCAAATTCATTAGGATATTTTTTAATAATTATATATTATATCATTATACCGCATGATCAGCGAAAATAAAAAAATGTTAATTTATTTTAAAATATTAACGAATTTTAAAATATAAACCCTGATAATAAGAAAGACCCCGTGATACACATCTTCACACATAAAGTTGTAATCACATTAATAGAAGCCGGAAATTACAGGCCAGTACAGCGGATGTAACACAAGCCGAGTGGATGGAGCATAAGTACAAAATAACAAAACTAAATTGCTTCAAGTTAGTCGCGATTATTTAATGTATTCAGAATATCGGTATTAACGCGTGCCAAATTCAAACCAATAAATAAAAAAGACGAAACGCTACGTACATACCAATTGACGCAAAAACCAAGCCAAAGCCAAAACCATAAACTTAACACATAACGCAATACGCACACGTTTTATACGTGGTAGAGCAATGCTGCAGCTATAATATGGTTGTGGCACGAATGTGTCGGCTTCAGGGGTAACAACGCATCTGCATTTTGATTCTCTTAATCAAGGATAGATGGGATACGTCTATGGGCCACAGCATCCACTTTCCATCAGGTGGGCTGTGTGCTCGCTTGTCACTCATATTCTGTAAAAAAATACATATATCTAAAATCATTTGTAACCAACAACATGGTTTTAGGTGCATATTAGTGAGTCCAGTGAACTTTTACAGGCTGATAAAGAAAGAAAGAAGAAAAATGTGTGCGTGTGTGTTAAGAAATTGAGCATGGTTTTGCGTGCAGTGCATCATCTATCGTTCTTTATTGTTCTCTGATGTCAAATTGTAGATGGATACACATTAGTCGTAGTGTTGATAAGTAGACTACCATAAATATAAATATTGGACTGAATTGGTTATATACTATGTATTCCAAATGTTTCATCACCTGGCCAAGTGGTAGGAAAATCCATCACCTAATTTCATTCCGTGAGAGTCGTTAGAGGCTACTGTGCGATCTTTTGGCTTTCGATAGATGGTTGACTGCTAGATTTAAGACACCAGCCAGACAAGCGATGGGAATCAACGTCAAAGGTGGTACATCTGGCCAAGTGTGGCGGTTAAGGCAAATCATTATCATATGGGAGAGGCCATATCTAACAAGCATCAGACTGATACGTGCTGATAAACGAATAGATGTTTCGAATCGTTACAATAGCTCATTTTAAAATTACGATCCTATAAAATTAAATATTTATCAAATGTGAATAAATTTTAATATGTAGTTTTCGAAGATGAAAATTATATCTTTATAAAATATATTTTGCGCTACTTTATCAGAAAACTGTACCCTACCGTGTAGTGGCGGTGTTAGAATATTCAATACCCCATATCGTCCCGTGGGTTTTGTAAGAGGCGACAGAGGTAAACAAATCAGGAGATGGGCAGAAGCTACTTACGTTTGGCAGCTTAGGGAGGGTTGATGTGAAAGGAGGTGAAGACTTTCTCCTATATTAGATATATACATATCCTTACAAGATAACTTAACTACTGTGACAGTGTATGTTCACAGAAATAATGAATGATCTTAACATTTAAACCTTGATTTTTATACTATGTTGAGTAAATTGAGTCACGTTTAAAGACGTGCTGCTATTTGCTTAGCAGGCGGTGCTGTGTAATAGGTATCTTCATGATGGTACGCGGGTTGGACGGTATACATGTTTGGAAGGCATATGTAACTTGGTCGGTAGGCATATAAGACTCCTCCACCGTGACTATTGCAGCACATTCAGCGAAAATTTCGCCGAGATGTCTTCGGGATTCCCACTCGCATAGTTTCTTGGGTTTTCTTTGGTTTTATATAGTATTGCTTTTGTATCATAGACTATCTATCATAAGTTCTTAATATGAAACTATTACATTATGCAACAGTATTTCGATAGTCAGTCGCGCCCGACTACCACATATATCGAGGGCTTACTGCAAAAACCTGCTAAGTTCAGCGAAGTTAGTTTTGAGTTAAAGAGTTCTTATAGTTTACACCTAATTTAATCACAAAAATTTTGGTACGTCCCACATACATTAGTAGTCATATGTTAGAATATATATTTAAGATTATTTTTTTGTGTAGTCTGAATAAATACGTGTGATAGAAATCTTGAAATAAGGGATTTTTTTTAAGTAAAGTCGTGCAGTTAGTCGGTTTTATATTTCAATTGCTAAAATGCAGTTTTACCGAGATTATTGATGTTTTGTATGGTTTATGATTAATGGTGGGTAGCTGCAAATAAGTAACTGCGTTTTATATAATCATACAATCATAAAGGAATTAATTTAAAGCGTAAGCTATATAAGAAAAAAGTTAGTTGGTTTTACCTGTAAATGTTTTAGGATAAAGGTGTAATAACATAAAAAGTTAAATTCACAATATTATTTTTATTGACTTATAAAACTTAATAGAATCGGTTTGAAAGTGAAGAAGAGTGAGTTTTTCTGCATATCAATGATATGTTGCAAACCAGTAGCATTCATTGCTATGCGGATGATAGCACTGGTGATGCTCTATACGCCGGCCGTGCGAATATTTCTCGGAAAACGTCGCCGAGTACCGGAACAAACTTGTGTCTGAAGTCGAGTCTTTGCTGAACAAAGTCTCGGATTGGGGCGACTAAATCTAGTCCAGTTTAATCCTCAGAAGACACAAGTTTGCGCGTTTACCGCTAAAAGAACCCTTTGTCGTATCTCCTCAGTTTCAAACTCCTTGTTGCCTCAGCCAGTATCGGAATCCTCGGCGTCGACATATCGAGTGACGTGCAGTTTCGCGGTCACTTGGAAGAGAAGGCCAAATTGGCCTCTAAAAGCTTGGCGTGTTCAGCTGAGCGGGACAGTATTTCATGCCAGCACAACGCCTGCAACTTTACAAGGCGCAGGTTCGGCCTCACATGGAATACTGTTCCCATCTCTGGGCTGGGGCTCTCCAGTGCCAGCTCCTTCCACTTGACCGCATCCAGCGCAGAGCGGCTCGAATCGTCGACGACCGAGTCCTTTCCGATCGGCTCGATTCACTGGCGCTGCGAAGAGATGTTGCATCTCTTTGCATTTTCTTTCACATTTACCACGGGGAGTGCTCTGAGGAATTGTTCGGATTAATCCCAGCCGCCACATTTCACGAACGCACATCGCGGCAGAACTCCCGATACCATCAAGCCATCTGGATGATTGGCGGTCCACCACTGTGCGATTTAGAAGATGTTTTCTTCCTCGCACAACTTCCTTGTGGAATAGTTTACCACCAACGATTTTCCGGACCGATACGACTTAGGGACCTTCAAGAAAAGAGCCTACTCCTTTTAAAAGGCCGGCAACGCATCTGCAATTCCTCTGGTTCCCTGGTGTTGCAGTTGTTCATGGGCGGCGGTAGTCACTACCATCAGGTGAGCCGCAAGCTCGTTTGCCCCTCTCCTATAAAAAAAAAAAAAAAAGAGTGGAGTGTAACTACTATAAATTGTATTTTCATTAATTTCAGCAAGTACCTTAATTATTAAGTAATCACTCTTCTTATCCACTTTCAGTTTCATCTACTGCTGGTTCTAGCAATTTATCAATAGTGTGATTGTCAACATTTAAATTTTCGAACTTCTTCTGTTATGATGCCTTTCCTACACAGATTTAAAAATATTTTTTCCTCGGCCGCGCTTATTTTAAGCGGTATAATTGATCTGGAAATCGATGATTTACAGGGGGTAAATCATTTTCAGTCAGTCGCTTCTTCTTTCGCGTTGAATAGCTGTGATTCTGCGCACCATCTTATGTGGAAGTTTATGGATTGTCTCCAATATTTATTACGTTAAAGTCTTCGCTCATGTTATGGTTAAAAAAAATAGTGGGGGGCCACCCCACACTTCGCCTACCTGTACGAGGCTGACACTCGAGAACCTTGCTTCCCCATCAATTATCGGTTCTTCCAGCTACATGGCCGGCCCATTGCCACTTCAGCTTACTAATTCGTTGGGCTATGTCGGTTACTCTGGTTCTGCGGATATCCTCATTTCTGAATTTATCACAAAGAGAAACCCCAAGCACTACCAAAATCACAAGCGGTCGCTGAGCGACCTTGAACTTCATCATATGACCAGCAGTGAAGGACCACGTCTCAGATCCACAAGTCATCACATACCTGGCATACCTGACGAGAAGATGTGTCGTAATCTCCCGAACGCTGCCCAACCGAGTTGAATCCGTCGATTGACCTCTCGGCCGTAGTTGGACTTACCTAGTCAGACTATTTGTCTCACGTAAACATACTCGTCAACAACTTCGAGCTTAGTGGTCCCAACAATTACCGGCATAGGTGTGACATGGACGTTACACATGATCTTGGTTTTGTCCATGTTCATCTTAAGACCTATCTTATTCTTAGCTTCGATTTCATATAACACTTAATTATTCTGTGAACAAACATTGGCCCAGAAAACCAAAGAATCGAAAGAATTAAATCAAACACTGTTTTATAGTGTTATAATGTTACAACGATGTAAACAATTTATTCAATTAAAAAAAACTTTATTGTGATTTAATTATAAACTACTGTACCTCTTTTTTTACTTTCTTTGAAAGGTAATAAAAATTATAATTTATCATTACCTAGTACGTAGAATGTACAAAATTAAAACCCATATTTTTTTGCTTCTTTTACAGATCTCTATTTAAATGAATAAAAAGTATGTTCATTGATTAAATAACACGTAACATTTTTTGATAATTTGTAAACTTCCTATGTACGAATATGCAAATATGTAGCGTATCAGTAAATATTTTTAAATACGATGTTCCGTTGGAATTGTGCATTACGAAATTGAATATGGATAAAACCGAAAGAATGTTTATTTTGCAAGCGCCATTCAATGAAATATTTGTAGATATTATTACTACCGTATTATTTTGTTTTTGTTTTACCCGACTCCGGCTGAATTAACAAATTATATCTCCGTCGATGTGTCCTATTAGCACAGATAATTTGTCTGTAAAATAGTACACACCAGGCCGAATTTTCATCACGGCGGCCAGTCTCAATGGAGACTAGCCATCTGCAAAGTCAGGACTATAGTGCACGAGTGTGTGCAAGCACATGTGCACCCTCTATGCCCTTACTCTCATAGTCCGATGGGACGGCTATCGGACACGACCGAGGAGAGATCAGGAGTGCAGGACCAACGGCTTAACGTGCTTTCCAAGGAACGGGAGTGAAACCTCTGTTTCACCCCGTACCACCATTGCCGACCCCTGGGTCTGACTGAATGATAAAACATAAACTTAAATACAGACATACACGACTTTATTTTCTTGTCTGTGATTTGTATATGACAATCGACGATAGTTGTAGATGTCTATAGGTCACAGCTTCCACTACCATCAGGTGGAATATGTGCGCGTTCGCTTACTTTTATAAAAAATGACAAACGTACGAAGTACATATATTTAGTGGTAGATTGGTAAGTATGGACAAAACTGTTGGTAATTAACGTAAGTCTCAATAAATAAAATATTATATAACCTTATTTTTATCGCGTAAGGTTTTATTTACATAGGGCACGTATAATCTGTCGCGACAGCTTAATTAGTCGTAAAGAGTGATACCAAGAAAATCAGTGGATTCAACAGGGCTCAGTTCTTCTCCATTTAAAAACACATTGGCAGTCCGAGTTTTAACATTCGGTGTTGTTTCGGTGTAAATTATTAACGTTAAACCAAAGCACTAATTTTAATATAACATTATTCACTTTATCACATTTAAATGACTGACGTTTAAGTTTAAAAATCAAGTAAGTATCACCAGCAAATAATACTATATCATGATTATCAAGGTAAGGTAAGTCATTGATATACACTAGAAATCATAATGGGCCGAGAATTTAGCCTTAAAGAGAAATTATTACAGGTGACCCGGAAGAACTTTTACCATTGTTAATAACTTTCTGCGTTTTATTACTTAAGTGTGACATAATAAATTTAAGCGCTGTGTTTTTGACACCATAGTACTGTAGCTTCCTGATTAATGGCTCATGGTGAACATAGTCGAAGGCCTTGGAAAGGTCACAAAATATACCCAAAGCATTCTCTGAATTCTCCCATGCACAAAAAACTATGTTTAATAAGCTCAACTCCGGCGTCAGTTGTCGAGGGACCCCTTGTAAAACCAAATTGATTTTTATGAAGCAATTTATTTATATTGAAAATTTTAACATCTGATCTAAAATTTTTTTTTAAATTACTAAATGTTGGTAGTACAGAAATTGTTCTGAAATAGGCGGGGTCTAATGCACTACTAGATTTAAATAAAGGTATGACTTTACTATGTTTCATTATATCAGGAAACACACCAGATTTGACGTTTGTATTAAAAATAGTGGCTAGATAAGGTTCGTTTGTATCTATTATATATGAAATAACTTTAACTGATATTCCCCATAAGTCTGCCGGTTTCGTAACATCAATAGTTTTAAAATATTCAACGATATCTTTTGGCAATACTCTATGGAATTTAAAGGTATTTGAACAAGCCTTTACATTTTGTTTAAGCAATGATTCGGCGACAGTAGGAGAAGAATTTAACGATTTTGTTGTCATTAAAAGGAACATCAGTAAAATGTTTCTCAAAAGCCATAGCAACTTCTTGATCAGATTGAGTAAAATTACTGTTAATATTCAATTGAAAATCCGAGTTGCATGGTTTCATTATTATTTAGATAACATTCAGTTATTATCTTAGGTTTAATTAAAAAAGTAAGTAAAAAGTTAAAATTTTAATAAAGGTAAAATTATACTTCAAAACAATAAAAAGAATAAAATAATTTACATATGATAGCTGCTGAAGTCGCGGCTATAATTCTTCCATACAATATGTGTTAGCAACGTTTTCTAAAGTTTTTTTGACGGAACTTATATATTTTCATTTAGTTCTTTGAAGTCGGCTGTTACAATATTTTAGCTTTTTCTTTTACAAGTACCTAATCAACATATCTCTAACCTTGATAATGTTTTTTTTATGAGTTTAATTGAAAATTAGGCAAATCGTATTGAATAATTATAAAATTAACATCAGCCATCATGTTGAATTCGGTGCAAATTATTCGTTTTTGATCTAAAGATCAAAAGCAATACAAAGTGCTACTTAATGATTCAAAATTACCCAAATTAAAACAACCTTATAAGAGGATTTACAGTACTCAAAGTAAGATCTCAGCTAATTAAAAACTGAAATTAAAGAAGGAAAATAAACGGTACTAAACTTCAAAGCGCCTTTTAAAACAAAACAATTTAAGTTCAGTCATGTTTTTCTTTTAGCCATTGTCCAAATAATTACGTTAAGCAGAAATCTGCTTAGTATTTAAATTTATTTTTGAAGCTTAATTTTATAGCCGTAACCAGTGGTAGCTCAGTGGCTTTCGAGTTAAATTTCATAGTAATCTAGCAAACCGTGTCAGATCAACGCCAGAACCTATAGATATTTCATTGTTACAGCAATAACTTACGCACTGATTTACCAGGTGTTTGGCAATAGAAAAACTATATATACACTACAGCATATAAAAGTCCACAGCTGAACATAGGCCTCTCCCATAGATTGCCTCATAAGGGAGATTTTTCCATAGTTGTCACGCTTGGCAGGCGGATTGGCAACTGCAGTTTTATTTACAATTTTGAGTTATTATCAGGAAGATGCTGCCATCTCCTGTTTCAGTTTCCCTTTTTTTTGCCTCTTACGACACCCATGGGACTATATGGGGTAGTGGACATTCTTACACCGCTACTACACGGTTAACTTTTTACTTATATCAGTTATTTTTTTACTTATTATTGCACAGTATGAAATAAAGAAATAAAATAATTTACAGTAAAGAAGTGCTAAGAATCTCCGGTGGAGGTTCGGTTGCCACCTACGACGACTCGACCTGGCAACTTATAACGCACGCACTCTGAGGACTGACGAGAAGATCCTGGAGTTGAAGAAGAGATAGACAAGTTGCGCTGGAATATTATAGGATTATCCGAGGTCCGAAGAGGGGAGGACACGGTAATCCTCGAATCCGGCAACTTGTTCTATCACCGGGAGGCGACCATCTGTTCCAAGGAGGTGTCGGATTTATCGTCCACAAGTCTCGTTAACAACGTTGTAAAAATTGGGAGTGTGTCGACGAGGGTTGCGTACCTTATACTCAGAATCACCAAACGGTATTCGCTGAAGGTCATACAGGTTTACGCACCAACTTCGGCACACCCGATGAGGAGGTAGAGGAAATGTAGAGGATATCTCTAGAGCCATGCATTCTCTAAAACCCACTATACGGTGTTAATGGAGACTTCAACGCAAAGCTAGGCACAAGAGAGAACGGTGAGCTGAAAGTAGGAAATTCGGATTAGGGCACGGAACCCATAAGCAGCTGGCCGACTTCATGGAGAAAGAGGACTCTTTATGATGAACTCTTTCTTCCAGAAGCGGCCCCACAGGAAGTGGACCTGGTCGAGCCCCGACGGTTCGACAAAAATGAGATTGACTTCATTATGACGACTAGACGCCAACTGTTCAGTGATGTCTCAGTGATCGCGAGGTGAAAACTGGTAGCGATCACCGAATGGTTAGAGGCACACTGAACCTAAACGTTAAGTTGGAGAGGTGTCGTCTAATGAAGTCAACGCTCCGTCCCCCTCGTGCTCTAATCCAAAGTCCCGAAACCTTTCAGCTCGAGTTACAAAACCGTTTTCAGTGCCTAGAAGATTGCAATGCAGTGGACGATATGAATGACAAGCTCGTCCTCGTCCAAACTGTCCATGCGGTCGGAGCTAAGTTTTGTAAGATCCGCCGCAGAAGAACACAAAAACTCTCCGATCACACTCTTAATCTCATGGCTGTTAGACGGGAAATGAAGCTGCAATCTTCAGTAGATTTGATAGCATACAGGCAACTGAACAGACAGATCTCCAAATGCATGCGGCGGGACTTGCGCAACTTCAATACAGCTCGTATTGAAGAAGCGATCGAGCGGAACCAGGGCTCCAAAGTCTTTGCCAGAGATCTGTCTGCCAGAAGAGCCAACTGTTGAAGCTGAAGACCGAGTGTGGCAGCGTCGTTCCTGGGACACCTGAGATTTTGAGTGAGATTGAGAAGGTTCTATGGGCAGCTGTACACATCATCGTTGGAGCCACACGCAAGTGTGAGTAACGATCAAGGCGAGTCTTATCCGACACTATTCCGATGATATCCGGACGTCAGTCTGAGCGGATTAGAATGGCTCTCCAGCACCTTAAAACAGCAAGGCCCCAGGCGAGGATGGAATTACGGCGAGCTTCTGAAAGCGGGTGGAAAACCGGTACTTAAGTCCTTCAGAAGCTCTTTAATTCCGTCCTCCATGGTGGCACTACACCGGAGGCGTGAAGCAGAAGTGCGGTGGTCTTGTTCTTCAAGAAAGGCGACAACGCTCTCTTGAAGAACTACAGACCGATTTCCCTTCTGAGCCGCGTCTACGTGCTGTTTTCGAGAGTCATTACGAATCGTCTCGCACGCAGACTCGACGAATTCCAGCCTCCCGAACAAGCCGGTTTCCGAAAAGGCTTTAGCACCATAGACCACATACATACCCTTCGGCAAATTGTACAGAAGTCCGAGGAGTACAATTTGCCACTATGTCTGGCGTATGTGGACTATGAGAAAGCCTTTGATTCCGTCGAAATTTGGGCGGTGCTGCAGTCCCTTCAGCGGTGCCAAGTTGACTGTCGGTATATCGAAGTAATGAAGTGTTTGTACAGTAGGGCTACGATGACTATCCGAGTACAGAACCAGAGTACAAAACCTATCCAACTGCAGAGGTGTAAGACAGGGTGACGTTATATCCCGAAACTCTTCACCGCTGCATTGGAAGACGTTTTCAAGCTTCTGGACTGGAAAGGATACGGCATTAACATCAATGGCGAGTACATCACTCACCTTCGATTTGCCGATGATATAGTCCTTATGGCAGAATCGCTGGAGGACCTAAGCACTATGCTCAATGACCTCAATAGTGCCTCCCAACGGATAGGTCTTAAGATGAACATGGACAAAACAAAGATCAAGTTTAATGACCATGTCACACCTATGCCGGTAGTTGTTGGAGCACTAAGCTCGAAGTTGTTGACGAATATGTTTACCTGGGACAAATAGTCCGACTAGGTAAGTCCAACTTCGACCGAGAGGTCAATCGACGGATTCAACTCGGCTGGGCAGCGTTCGGGAAATTACGGCACATCTTCTCGTCAGGTATACCTCAAAACTTGAAAACGAGACTGTACAACCAGTGCGTGTTGCCAGTGATGAACTACGGTACTGAAACGTGGTCCTTCACTGCTGGCCGTATGAGGAAGCTCAAGGTCGCTCAGCGAGCTATGGAGAGAGCTATGCTCGGGTCTCACTGCGTGATAAACTTAGAAATAAGGATATCCGCAGTAGAACCAGAGTGACCGACATAGTCCAACGGATTAGTAAGCTGAAGGGGCAATGGGCCGGCCATATAGCTCAAAGAACCGACAACCAATGGGGAAAAAAGGTTCTAGAGTGGCGGCCTCGTACCGGCGGATTAGTGTAGGGCGTCCCCACTAGATGGAGTGACGACCTGGTAAGACATGCAGGAAGTCGATGGATGCGGGTGGCTCAGGACCGTGCTTTGTGGCATTCCTTGGGGAGGCCTATGTTCAGCAGTGGACTTGTGAAGGGCTGTAATGATGATGATGATGACAGTAAAGAAAAAGGAACTAACCAATTACCAATACAAAATATTTTTACTGTAAAATGTAACTTACTAGGTTCTTTTTCAGCCTAGGAGAACGTCTGGGTAAGCACCAACTTCATCAGTCATATGTCAAAGCCTTATCTGTTAATAAAGTCTGAACCTGTGTCTCTTAAAATAATAACAAAGTTTTTTTATTTTTTTTATTTATTTTTTATAGGAGAGGGGGCAAACGCGCCTGCGGTTCACCTGATGTTAAGTGACTACCGCCGCCCATGAACAAATGCAACACCAGGGGAATTGCAGATGCGTTGTTAATTCGTGGGGCTAAAGGGACATATCTTTCATACACACTTATTATCCTATTGTGCTTATAGTCGTTTCATCATCTCGAGGGCAATAACTGAAAATTAGCGTTTAATCCCTGAGCAATATTAATCGCTGAGCTAGGACCCATTCGTTAAACTGCAAAACTCATGTAGGTTTAGATTTTAATATTAGGTATTTTTTTATTATAAATAAGTACCTAGTTTTACCACTGAATGCACGTGTGTCATTGAAGAATCTATCGGTTATTGTGGAGAATACACCGCAAGAACCTCAGCATGACATTTGGAAAAAAAACGCATATTTTTATTACAGACGTAATGAAAAAGCTGCCACTTTTTTAATGTTGTATTTTTTGTTTCTGTGTGTAAGTAAGCGCGAGTGCAAATTTGTTTTGGGGGAAGAACGAACCTCGTTTAGATACAGAATGCTATGGTAGCTGAAAAATACCCCAATGAGGTGCTAGAACCAATAGTTTTACCACATCGAAACAAATGGGTCAAAATTTCCTGCTTATGCACGACAATGCCCGTTCACATACTACCAGGGTGGTAACAGCCTGATCCCCAGATTTAAATCCCATTGAGCATGCTTGGAATATGCTCCAAAGAAGAGCTCTGAGGAATTTTCCTGAGAATCTGGTTACAGAAGAACAACTTTTTATGCATCTCAGTGGGACCTGGGACAATATTCCTCAACAGGATATTGACAACCTCATTCTGAGTATGCCCAACTAATTCAGATGCGTTATGAATGTCATGGTGCTTTTACTGATTATTAAAAAAAAATTAAAAATTAAACTTCCATGATGTACAGTTTTCATACTTTCACTTCTGAAATGTCATTTAAAGTCAATGTTTATATGAAAAATGGCGGAATAATAAATAAAGTTTTCTTGGACATATACATGTCTTAAGAAAATACCCTTTGGAATTCATGTGTTGTTATAATATCCCTATACCGTGTTGATGTGTTTATTACCAGAACAAACTGTGATTAACATCTCGTTTACGTCAATTTAAAATATCTAGACGGGCAGAACATCTAAGATGCGTGACGTCTGGCGCTGGGTAAATAAGTAAAATTTCGTAACGTATTTTTAATACATTTCCAGGCCCCACAAAGCCATGCTTTTAGATAGTATTATGAAATAAATTATGATAAGAACACTTTAATATTGTTTTGTTATATCAGTACGTCTATTAAAGCCTTGCACTGCAATGTTAGAAGGTCAGTAAATTCAACTTCCCTTTGAAAATGTAGCTTGCTATTTCCGGCTGCAGAGACGTGCATATGCCAACGGCAGAATTACTCGAGTGGACAATACTCATGACTTTTAATCGAGTGATATGTATGTATTTTATTAATTCATATTACTTGTTATTAGTATGGTAGGAGCCCATAGTATATAAAGTAAATATATATTTATGCTTAAGCATCTTAAGCATTTTAAGACGTGCTTACAAAATTACAAACTAAAAAATATGTTAGAACGCAATAAGTCTAGATATTAACAAGCAAATAATTACAATACATTTACCGTAACAGCCCATCCATATATAAGTTCACTGTTGAATATAGTCCTCGCCCATACATTGCCTCGTAGTTCATTTCCATAGTTACCATGCTTGGCAGGCGGAATGGCAACTGCAGATTTTTTTAAGTATCTTCTACTTTATTTCCCTCTGTTTGTTATTAAAAAAAATACATTCACAGCGACCCCTTATTAAATTCCAATCAGAACCATTGATAGTTAACTCAGTTTATTTTTATATAATCAAGTTATTAATGAGTATATACTCCATAAAATAAACCTTAAACAATGCGAAGGACCCATTAAAATGTCAAAATATTTCAATTGCGAAACATATTTTATTCGTTCCTGCTGTCAGGATTTCGTATCACAATATCCGTTTACCATCAATTGTTCTATTACATAAAACAATAACGTCACAATCGTGATAGCATCGACGCTTTATTATTGTTTTAAATTTTCGACCTATCTTTAAATAATATTGATTGAAAAAGAAAAACGTATGAAATTTGAAATGAAATGAATTTGCAGTAAATAGTGACAAGTTGTTAAATAACTTAAATGGTCTCTTATTCCGTCGACAAAAGTCCGACATACACATTAAAAACTAAAATTGTGATAAATATAATATAAATAAAAAATAGTAAATAACATAACATAATATTACATTGTGATTTCATGTAAATAAAATGAAGATAAATATACTAGTTTACACGTGTTAAATAATGATTATATCAGAATTTAAAATTGGCAGTTTGATTTTGAACTGTCTGATAGGCAACTCTCTGATTTGAATGGAAATATTAGTATCAAGCTGTTGCTTCAAGTCGAGAGTCACACTCAAGTACACAACATGTGCATCTAAAATCATTTGTTACTAATAACCTTTGATTATATATATAATCAAAGCTAACAACATTGTGCGTATGTGTGCGCCCAGCAGTGGAGCTTACGGGTTGTTATATAGTAGAAAGAGAGAAAATATATGTGAGTGAGTGTACGCTTACGCAAAATGTGCTTTTTGGCCTGAGAGTACGAGTATTTAAACTCCTAAAGAAAACTAGGATTTATAACTTAATTGAAAATCTAAAGAAAACGCAAGTCCCTTAATTGCAAACTTCACACTTCTTTAGATGTGAATGACACACAAATAACGTTTACTTCTAGTAACACAAAAGTAAATTAAGAAAAAAAGTAAATAGAGATCGTGGATTGACTGCCTCGTTGGTATTAGTGGACGTAAACGCGATGGCAGATTTTTTTATAGGATCAGGGTGACAAACGAGCACACAGTCCACCTGATGGTAAGTGGATGCTGTGGCCCATGGACATTTATATCTATCCTCGATTAAGAATCAAAATGCAGATGCGTTGTCACCCCTGAGTACTAAGAGGGAATGTATCGTTTCCAATAAAATGGGTCTCCGGTTTTTTACACTTCACCATACGAAACACAGCAGCATTGAGCTGCTATTTTACGCTGGTATTCTGTGAGAATGTGGTTTTTCCCCGGTTGAGCCGACCTATTTGTGCTACAACCATAATATGGCTACAGCATGGCTTTACCACGTATTATATGATTATGTGCGTATTATGATTAGTGCCTCAATATGCACGTAAAGCCGTTGATAATGATGAATAATCTCTCACCGGTCGTGTCAGATTACCGTCTCATCGGAGTATGAGAGTGGCACTTCGGCACTATAATCCTGTCCTTACCTATAATAATGTCCTCCAGACCGAAATTCGGACTGGAGGACATTATTATAGGTTACTGCAAATAATAACGTCTTATTAACTGTAGTACACGTGTGGCGACGGACGGCGTAAAAAATCTAAATACCCAATTTCATCGTAAGAGACGACTATTGGAAATTCTATAAAATTTAAGTTGGAAAAATGTACTTTGCCAATATCCGCTCAATAAAATAAAATGATGTGTCTTACCTAGTTTGAAGAGCACCTCCCGCCCTCCCTCAATTGCGTGCACTATCCCTGCCACCACTAATCCCAGCACCACTAGTCCCACCACCACCACACTCGTGTAGTGGCGGTTAAGAATACCCACTACCCCATATCTTCCCGTGGGTGTCGTAAGAGGCGACAGAGGGAAACTGAGGCAAAAGATGGGTAGCAGCATCTTTCTGATAAAAGCAAAAACCAATAAAAAAACTGTGGTTGCCAACCCGCTCGCCAAGCGTGGCAACTATGGCAATATACGCTACTGTGCGATTAACCAGAATTTTTATTCCTCGCACGACTTTTTTGTCGAATCGGCTACCTCCAGCAATTTTGCAGACCGATACGAATTTAACAACTTCAAGAAAAGAACCTTATCATTTTTAATTTCCCGGCGAAGCACCTGCAGTTCCCCTGGTGTTGCAGTTGTTTAACGGGCGGCAGTGACACTAATTATATTTAAGAAAAACACTGTAGACAGTAAAATTGTAGACAGTAGTATAAGTACTCATTCTAATGATGGCACCTTGGATACGATGCTTGAACAAATATTGGAGTTTCAAAGAGTGTACTATAAATAGTGTCACAAACGTACTGGCAAACACACGCTAGTCCCAACTTGTGTCATATTATGTCAGATCGAAGGTCGGAGGTAAAAGTGACACTGGATCCATGGAGTGACGATATCTCCAAATTTACTAAGAAATAGGAGCTGTGGCGTGATTTAAATGGTGAGCTTTTCCGTCATTAGCTAGTATCTCAGTCAACCGCGTTTCGTCATAAGACGGTTTATAATGCCTATAACAAACCTTTGAAATAATTTGCCAGCATCTGTTTTTTTCATCCGATTACAATAGGTATGGGTGCTTTCAATTAACTCGTCAAAACTTTTATGTTTCTTCGGCTTAGTCTATTTTTTGAGATTCTTTGAGCGATTCCTTAAGCCCACTTTTACGACTCCCATAGAATGAAACTGCGAGATGGATCTTTCTTGACAAGAATAAGCTCCAATAGTTTCACCAGGTATTAAACCTAAAACAAAAATAATAATTAATTGGACGTTTATAATAATACGATAATTAAACATGTGCTTAGGTACGCCCTTGTGATAGTGAGGTTATAGGCCTATCGTTTGGTTGCGGTAAAAGAATTGATGACGTAATCTTGTCGTAAATGTCGTATGTATGGACTATAGGAAGTGCTATGTATCTCGTGACTCGGGATTGCAGTATAACCTTTCATATACTCTACTCACCAGCGACCGTTTCTTGTTCTAATATAATACGTGGTAGAGTTTCGTTACTTGTTATAATACATGCGTGTTTTTACTTGGTACCACGTTGCTACTTTTTTTTATTTAACATTATTATGTAGTATTTATTTAAGATAATAGCCGTGGTAACTTAGGGGCTAAGCGATCGCTGTATGTTTATGTTTCACAGTACGCGAGCAACCCGAGTTCGAGTCATCACAGATATCTATCCTCTATTAGGATTCAAAATGCAGATGCTTTGTCACCCCTGAGGACTGAGATGGAATGCCTCGTTTCCACTAAAAAGGGTCTCTGTTTTCTACACTCATGTATACAAAAATAGCAGCATTATGCTGCTATTTCACGCCGTTATTAAACTACTGTTTACATTCGGTACGCTATTTTAATTTAAAATATTTGCACAGATCTTTGCTGTTAGTAATACGTATGCTTAAAATACCTAGACGGGGAGCAGCGTCAAAGGTGCGTGACGCTGCAATCATCAATCCGCCTGCGAAGGATGACGATTTAGGCAAATTCTCCCTATAGAGCGAGAAGCCCATGTTCAACTGTAGACTTTTACGGTTCCTAACGTTACACGTGCGAGGCTTATGAACGGGTATTAAACGAATACTATAATGAAACTAATTTTTACTGATATAATCGCGTTTAATTTACTTATTTTTATATTTCAGCCAGAATTTAAAAATAAGTAACTTAAACGCGAAAAATCTGTGAAATTTATTTTTATTTAATATTTATTATGTGTAAATGATAACTAATAACAGATAATTATGCTGATTTATCATTCTTATTTAATTGAATTGACAGACATGATTTATACTTAGCATATTTAATTTGGAACATACTGATTGTATGTTGGTTTGATACACTAACGTATTTAGTTTCCGGGAGATATCGTAAATTGAAACTTAATACATACCGAAAGGAAAATCCACAACACATGCCGCATTTTCTTTAATACATAGAGTAACTGATTATATCAACAAAAATGTACCAGTAGTTGCCATATTTTACGACATGTCAAAGGCATTTAACTGCGTTGACCATATTATTCTAATAGACAAATGTGAAAGATATGGAATTCGTGGGCCTGCATTAAATTGGTTAAAACCATATTTAGAAAATCGGCAACAATGTGTTGAAGTGACACGTATTGATGAAAAGTATAACCGCACGTCATTTAGATCTTCTTTTACCCACAATAGAAGTGGCGTGCCCCAGAGCAGTGTCCTGTGTCCACTGTTATTTCTATTATACATAAATGACTTACCGACTGCGACACCTCATCAGTCTATACTTTTTGCAGACGACATTTCCATCGTCATACCAAAACTAAATAAAGAGGTTACCGTAAGTGACTTTGAAATAACGTTAAATCGTTCTGTAGCATCCATAATGACCTGGCTAGAAACCAATAATCTGCGTGAGAATGTCTCAAAAACAAAATTCATTACGTTTTCGAATTACAATACACCAACTGAAAAACTAAATATTACATATAATAATGAAAATTTGGAAGAGGTCACAGAAACAAAAATTTTAGGCCTACATGTTGATTACCATTGTAACTGGAAGTCACATATGGAAAATATCTGCACCAAATTAAATAAATTTGTATATTTTTTTTTTTTTATTGGAGAGGGGGCAAACGAGCCTGCGGTTCACCTGATGTTAAGTGACTACCGCCGCCCATGAACAACTGCAACACCAGGGGAATTGCAGATGCGTTGCCGGCCTTTTAAAAAGGAGTAGGCTCTTTTCTTGAAGGTCCCTAAGTCGTATCGGTCCGGAAAAATCGCATATTACGGATACATCAAATCTGTGTTGAGGTATGGTCTGTTGGTATGAGGAAACTCGACTGACATAAACAAAGCATTTATCAGTCAAAAGAAATGTATACGAGCTCTATGTAACGTTGGGCCCCTGGAATCATGAAAATTTTCATTCAAAAATAATAATTTGCTAACGGTAACTGGATTTTATATATTAGAGGTGTGTATATTTGTCAAAAAAAACAGTGTTTATTTCATAGCGCTCGAGACAATTCTATTATACATAGGTAAAAGGGAATCAACTAGATTGTTAATACCTGCCTGCAGGACAGCTTTGTTTCAAAAAATTTGTTACATAATGTGTATAATTTTTTTAATAAGGTACCTATGGAGATTAGAAAGTTACCAACTATGCTCATAGCATACCACGCAGCCGGCTGCGTGGTTATGTAGGACTCACTTTGAAGAAGTGCCTACCTAATAAACACCACCTGTGGGACTGGCTCTGGCCTGTATGGCCTCTTCGCCGCATCGGAGACGACCTTATGAGTTAGGGAAGGAGGGCGTGGGGCACAACCGTCCGGGGACGGAAGCGCGGGTCAACCAACACAGCCGCAAAGGGCGGCGGTGCTGGAGTGAACGTGTGGGAGTCGCATGAGCGAGAATGCACTCACCGTACGGGGACGGCGAGCACGGTCTGCTAACGCAACCGCACGGGGCGGCGGCGCTAGCGGAGGAGGGAAGGGAGGGGAAGGCACTCACCGTACGGGGACGGTGAGCGCGGGCACCTAACACCACCGCACGGATGCGGTAGCGCTGGGGGGACGCGAGGGCACTCACCGTACGGGGACGGTGAGCTCATCAGCTAGCACAACCGCCCGGGGGCGGCGGCGCTAGTTGGGGCGGAAGAGCACTCACCGTACGGGGACGGTGAGCGTGAACAGCTAACACAACCAAACGGGGGCGGCGGCGCTAGCTGAGGCGGGACGGGACGGGACTGACGTTTTCAATTCCTCTACCGAACTGACTGAGGGAGAATACCCGTACGGGGACGGGTGCTCGGTCAGCGAGCGGACTCTGGTAGCGCACGACCGCACGGAGGCGACGGCGCAAGCGGAATGGTCGGCTCCGTTTTTTTTTTGCGCCCAATGCAAGGCACCTTCAGGAAGCGGGGGAGGGAGGTGGTGAATGATCATATCAAAGGGCCAGCAGCTGGCCGACTTCATGGAGAAAGAGGGACTCTTTATGATGAACTCTTTCTTCCAGAAGCGGCCCCACAGGAAGTGGACCTGGTAGAGCCCCAACGGTACGACAAAAAATGAGATTGACTTCATTATGACGACCAGACGACAACTGTTCAGTGATGTCTCAGTGATCGCGAGGGTGCAAACCGGCAGCGATCACCGAATGGTGAGAGCCATACTGAACCTAAACGTTAAGTTGGAGAGGTCACGTCTAATGAAGTCAACGCTCCATCCCCCTCGTGCTCTAATTCAAAGTCCCGAAACCTTTCAGCTCGAGCTACAAAACCGTTTTCAGAACCTAGAAGATTGCAATGCAGTGGACGATATGAATGACACGCTCGTGGAAACTGTCCATGCGGTCGAAGCTAAGTTTTGCAAGTCCCGCCGCAGAAGAACACAAAAACTCTTCATCTCATGGCTATTAGACGGGAAATGATTGCTGCAGTCTTCAGTAGATTTGACAGCATACAAGCAACTGAACAGAAGATTTCCAAATGCATGCGCCGGCATTTACGCAACTTTAATACTGCTCGTATTGAGGAAGCGATCGAGCGGAACCAGGGCTCCAAAGTCTTTGCTAGAGATCTGTCTGCCAGAAAGAGCCAACTGTCGAAACTGAAAACCGAGTGTGGCAGCGTCGTTTCCGGGACACCTGAGATTTTGAGTGAGATTGAGAGGTTCTATGGGCAGCTGTACACGTCATCGTTGGAGCCACACACAAGTGTGAGTTGGGTTGAAAGTTTGTATGGGGAAACATGATTAGTTAAACTATTTTATTCGAAACTTCACAGGAGTACTCCTAACAATAAATGAGTAAACATGTGTTTCAGGCTCTTTCAGAATTCAACCCCTAAAAGGTGGAAAAGGAGTGACAAATTCCGAAAATCAAGATGGGTATCGTTTTTATGGTTTATCGGGTCGCTGATTACGAAAACAACAACTATTTCAAAATCCAACATAGCAGACGGGAAATACCTACCATCATCCCCTATGGGGGTGCGATGTGGTTGAAGTGTCAATATGGGTGTCGTTTTATAGTTTTTTGGGACATTAATTACGAAAATGGCATCGATTATGGTTTGAAACCAACATGGATGGAAGGATGGATGGATGTATCTTTGTATGTAAAAATCATCATGGGTTGGGTGACCGCTTATTAGAAAAAAAATCCCGATGTACACAGGCAAGCTGTTGCAAATTACCAAACTGCGAATCCACAAGTGCATAGAGCAAATTAGTCACGGTATGAGGAAAACATTACACTGCGTTTATGGAAAAACAAGGTCCATTCCGCTATGGAGTATGACCCTGATATTGCTCATAAAATTGACAGCAGTGTAGCCTTGGGTTCTATGAAATACAAGTGTCAGTGGTGCAATGCGCTGAAATGGAAGGATGAGACACCTGGTATGTGTTGCAGCGCTGGAAAAGTCAACTTGATCGGTTGAAACAACTGCCTGAACCACTCTTTACTTTGATTAATGATCTACACCCAGATCATGACTATTTTATGGGTAATATTCGTAAATATAATGCCTGTTTCCAGATGACTTCCTTTGGTGGTAAACAGGTAACAGCAGATGGTTTTTCACCGACTTTTAAAGTACAAGGCTAGGTGTAGACCTACCCTACTTTAATTGGAAGTATATTACTAGAAGCTGAACATGACGCTCAGTATACCTTCAAATATATTTTGTAGGTGAAGATGATCGAGAAACAAAGATTCGATATTCTAAATTTCCTAACTTAAAGCCAAATTTAATCAAACAATTGCAGAATATGCTGCATTAAGTGAATCCATATATAAAAGATCCGAGAAGTGCCATTTATAAAGAGTCATACAAAGTTGTCGTACATGCTGATAAAAAACCACTAGAAGAGCATAGAGTTGGGTACAATGCACCAACTACAAATGAAGTGGCTTTAGTGTTAGTGGATCAACAATTTGATCAAAGGGACATCATCCTAGAGAGCCGAAGTAATTTACTTCAGCGTATTAGTGAGATACATCGAGTATATGTTGCGCTACAGTATCCATTGATGTTTTGCTGGAGGGATGATGGGTATTCAATAAACATACAACAAAGCGATCCCACAACTAAGTTGCCGCTTAATAAAACTGTCTCTTCTTCAAGTTTCTATTTGTATAGAATAACGATTAAAGAGGGAGAAGATAACTATTTAGTCAAGTATTGTGCCCTTTTTAGTCAATATTTGGTGGATGAATACGCTAAAATAGAAACAGAGAGATTAAATTATATCAAAAATAATCAAGCCAAGTTATGTGCTGATAGTTACATCCATTTAAAAGATGCTATTGGACGACAAGACCCAGAAGCCAACCAACTAGGACAAATGGTTGTCCTTCCATCATCTTTTACGGGGGGACCTAGGTATATGCACGAAAGAACACAGAACGCTATGGCCTATGTTAGAAATTACGGCCAGCCTGATCTTTTTATCACTTTCACATGCAATCCTCGCTGGGACGAGATAAAAGAGCAATTGCTTCAAGGACAACAATTTCGTTTCAATTCAATTGTGTTTCGACTAAAGGTGAAAAAGTTCATGAACTTATTGACAAAGGGCAAAATATTTGGTGAAGTGCGATGCTATATGTACTCAACGGAATGGCAAAAGAGAGGTCTTCCACATATTCATATTCTTTTATGGCTTCACAAACGTATTACTCCGAATCAAATCGACAATATAATTTGTGCTGAAATACCGGATCCCAAACGTGACCCAGAGCTTCACGAAATCGTTAAATGTAATATGATACATGGTCCATGTGGAACTTTAAATCAAAAGTCACCATGTATGAAAGATAACATGTGCAGTAAACGATACCCCAGGGCTCTCATAAGGGAAACTCAAACTGGTGAAGACGGTTATCCGCAGTACAAGAGACGTTTACTAGATGACGGTGGGTTCTCTGTTGATATCAAAGGAACAACCATAGATAATCGCTAGGTAGTCCTTTATAATCCAGTATTATAAAAAACATTTAACGCTCACTTAAATGGGGAATAACAGGATGACAACATTCGGTGAAATCAATAAAATATGTACGTCTGTAAATACGTAAATAAAGGTTCAGACCAGGCATCGTTTGCTTTAGAATGAGAAGGATGAAGTTAAAACCTACACAAGTGGAAGATATATAAGTTCATCACAGGCAGTATGGCGAATCCTTGAATTTCCCATTCATGAGCGTTTCCCTCCCGTAGTCCACCTCGCTGTTCATTTGGAAAATGGGCAAAGTGTTTATTTTAATGAGCAAAATCTGAGTGAAAGAGTGAATAGTCCTCCAACAACAACACTCCTATCCTAACTTTGCAAAAACGTTGCTCTACCTAGAATTACCTGCATACTACGTTTGGGATAAAGGAAAGTTCCAAAGGAGAAAGAGAGGAACAAACGTTGAAGGCTGGCCAGGGGTCAAAAAAGAGCATGTTCTGGGCAGGGTTTATACTGTGCATCCGAACAAAACAGAATGCTATCACCTTCGCATGCTTCTTCATGAGATCCGGGGCCCAATTTCGTTTGAAGCGTTAAAAACTGTAGATGGTCATGTATATTCCACGTTCCAATCAGCGTGCAAAGCTCTCGGCTTGCTTGAAGATGATCAGCATTTGTTCGCAGCAATGGAAGAGGCAGCACTTTGCCAATCATGCCATTTCACATTTCACATTTGCCAATTGTGTTCTGCCAAATATCAGACCATTTAAGCCTTTGGCAGAAATTCAAAGAGTACCTATCTGAAGATTTAAAAAGGCAATTAGAAAGACATGGAGATGTGGATGTAGAGCACATAACAGATGTGGTATTTAACAAATGCCTTTCGGTAATAGAAGATGCCGTATTAGCGTGGGGTGGCCGGCTACTAAAAGAGTATGGGTTACTCCAGTAAATGCCGCGGAAGCAATTAAAGTCCGAATTTTCTTTCACTTCTTGCGTTGCTGTTCAGTCTTGCACAATTTTTGCTGTAAATACTTATGTGGTTAAAAATTTCGTGTCTCAATATATTCAAAATTTCAGATTTTAGCAATAACCCTTATTAAATATTCTCATCGACAAGTGCAAGAGCGGCTCCGTGTTAACTTTTATGTCACCTACGGGATAAGAGGTAACGGAATCTCTATCACCGATATTACAATAAATGATCGATATTGTAAAATTCGTTTAAGGAATATTATTTTTATGGATAATTTCGTACACCTCCTGACTTGAACTTATTTCTTTAAAATAAATAAATAACATTTTATTTCAGATTTCACATCTATAGGGAGGTCTGTTACATCAAAACAACTTAAAAAGAAATATATGATTGGCACCAAAGTAAAATTCCTAAAGATTTTAACACATTTTTTTAGAGCTTAAAGTCATGTAAAGTTTACCAAACGCTGGAAAAGAGTACAAGACTTAGAAGCGGCATTACCAAACCAAGGATATTTTTGGCTCTGCGCTCACAGTGGATTTAAAGAGGCTGATAAAAAGGAGAAGAATAATGAATATATGTAAAAGCCGACACAATAAGATTCACTTGAAAATATTTCCCAAAAAAAAATATCACTTTTTTATATAATAAATTACGAACAGAGAAAATAAATAGTGAGCGACTCGTAAATTCGCATAACATATTCATGTGAATTTTATGAAACAAATCAACAATAAAAAAAAATCGGCCGTAGAAATCATTTTACATTAAGGCGACTCTTACTTATAGTGCAGTGCTGACAAATGTGCGATAATTTACTGAATCAAGATAATTTTCTCGAATTAAAGTTGTTAATTTTTGATATACATAAGTAAGGATGGTGCCGTTTTAAGTAAGTTTTAAGTAAGTTTTAAGTAAGTAAGTTTTCGTAAGTAAGGGAATCCGTAGCCCCGTTTCCTAACTGCGGAGACGTAAGTGGCAAAGAAATACTACGATGATATTAATTTCGATAGATTGTGGTATAATAATATCGATTACGGCAGGCGTATGATACTCAGATTTGTGACGGGGAGCAGCCTCAAAGGTGTAAAATGTTTGCTACTGTGTTTGCTAATTTGCCTGCCAAGCATGGTGACTATGGAAAGTACTTCTTACAGCGGGAGAAGTTTATATCCAGCTTTAAGCGACTAATTCCTCCAGCTACCTCAGTGCTAACGATCCCGATTTTAAATTCCAGTCGTAGCCAAAGTTTCTTTAAAAACATAAATTATTGATTTTTATATCAGGTTGCATTGTGTTTGTACTTCCGATCGCATAGCGTTTGTTTGAGAATAAGTAGGAAAAGGAATTACCTCTATGGATACAGTTGTGGTATAACTCTTACCAAGAAAGAGAGGGAGAGAGGTGATATTGACGGTATAATTGTGAATCGAAAAATAATAAACGATATTTTTACACCATAAAACGAGTTAAAAACACTGGCAAAATAATATCCAATAAAGATATGTAATAGGTGATTACAAACAACACAGGAAACAAACAGCTTTTAAAAACGTAACAAAAATAAGTTTTAAAATAATATCAATTCATGGAATCTATATAATATTTGTCTCATTAATGTCTTTGAATAAAATTGAGTTTACGACACCGATTTTACTTCCTTTTTGATTTCAATATCTTTATCTTTCACGCGATGAACATTTTCTTTTGTAATTTGTGAACATCAGTATTGTGAGTAAGCGATTTGCAAATTCGATTCTAAAACAATTTCAAGCATATCGCTAATGCTCCCTTTGATGTGGCTATAACATGACGTGGATATGAAAATTAAATTATTAATTGGTCTTGTACTGACATAAACATATTTAAGATTGTTGAATATGTATTTTAAATCGTTATACTGAACCTTCTTAATTCTTATAGATAAAAGTTATAAAAACTATATTGATTTATGAATATAAAATAGCAACTATGAATAATGCAACCAACCGTGCAACACAGTCTTGGAAGAACAATTTGAATGCCACCTTTAGTACGTGGTAGATACATGCTGCAGCTATATTGCGATTGTAGCACGAATGGGTCGGTTCGTCCGGGGAGATTCCACACTATATATTCCCACATAATACCAGCGTGAAATAGCAGCTTAATGCTGCTGTGTTTCGTGAGTGTAGAGAAACGGAGACCGTTTTTACTGGAAACGAGGCACTCCTTCTCAATCCTCAAGAGTGACAACGCATCTGCTATTTAATTCTTAACTTTCTTAACCCTTTTTGTTAGTTTGTCACCCTTATTCTAAAAAAAAATCATCACACCTGCGTCTATCGTCGGTGAAGAATCGGATGGATAATTGGATGAAATTATATTATTGTAATTATTTTATATTTTAATAAAACTGAAGTGACAAACGAACTTACAGACTACCTGATGGTTAGTGGACCACTGCAGTCTATGGACACGTGCAGCCATCTTCAAAGAAAGGCTAGATGAGTTGTCTACTCTGAGGACTAAGTTAGAATGCTTCAGTCTGTTATTTAAAAAAAGTTCATGAAAAATTCTTGTGTTTCCTGCATGACTCGCATTATTTGCCCACACTCTATGTATGATTGTTTTGAAAAAATAATGGAGGAAGTTTTACTTAAACTTAATAAACAGAATAATGTCGTCGTATGTGGAGATGTTAATATCAATCTCCTTGAAACTTCTTCCATGAGTATTAAGTTTAGATCATTGCTCAAATCATACAACCTTGTTAATTTGTTCTTTGAGACAACACGTATTGCAGGCCCTAGTGCAACTTGTTTAGATAATATTTTTACTGATGTTGAGCCCTTACATAAACTAATTATTCAAAATTTAAGTTCTGATCACTGTAGACAGTTAGTCTCGCTACCTTACATGCACAAAAAACAGAAAGTTAAGAAAGTTGTGCTTGTTGCAATAAATGAACATCGCTTAGAGAGATCAATACTAACTATTTATATCGATCATTATTTAAACTAATAAGTCTTGAATTTAATAAAATATTTACTTCTAAAACACTCTCTTTAAACAATCGCAAATCGTTTAATGAGTGGGCGTCTAATCGTTTAATGACAGTTGGAATCCATAGGAGTAGACAAAAGTTACAATGAAAGATTATATAATCATAGCGCTTCATTTATAGAATATATAAAAAAATATTCTAAAATATCTAAAAGAGTGTGTTGTGCAGCCAAGTCTTTATATTTAAAAAACAAAATTAAGAATGCCTCTAATAAAATTAAAGTGACTTATATATAATCAATAGTGAAACTAGCAAGATGAAACTAGATAATTCAAACTTTCAATTAAATTTTAACAATAATTTAACAAAATCAGATCAAGACGTTGCAACGGCTTTTGAACAATATTTTACCGACATTCTGATCTTGACTACAAAGTCACTCAATTCCTCCTCCGCTGTATCCGAGTCATTACTCAAACAAAATGTAAATGTCTGTAAAAAAAATTTGCATTTCATAGAATTTTATCAGGTGGTATTGTAAAATATTTCAAAACTATTGATATTAAGAAAACAACAGATCCATGGGGGATTTCTATTAAAGTTATTGCGTCTATAATAGATGCGATCGCAACCCAACTTGCTATTATTTTCAATGCTAGTATTGAATCTGGTGTGTTTCCTGATTTAATGAAACATAGTAAAGTTATACCTTTATTTAAATCTGGCAGTACATTGGACCCCACTAATTTTAGACCTATTTATGTACTGCCAACGTTTAGTAAAATTTTTGAAAAAATGATTCTAGATCAAATGTTAAGTTTTTTTAATGTAAATAAATTACTCCATAACAATCAGTTTGGATTTACAAGAGGTCGCTCGACAACTGATACTGGTGTTGAGCTAATCAAACATATTTTCAGTGCTAGGGAAAATTCATAAGATGTTTTGGGTATATTTTGTGATCTTTCCAAAGCTTTCGACCGTGTTCACCATGAGACATTAATCAGGAAGCTACATCATTATGGTGTAGAGAACATAGCGCTTAAACTTATTATGTCATATCTAAATAATAGAACACAAACATGCAATATTAATGGATGCAGTTCTTCCGGATTGGTAGTATCTATGGATGTTCCTCAGAGCTCAGTTCTTGGTTTCCCTTTCTGTCTTAGTTTATATCAATGACTTACCTTACTTGGTAGGGAATAACCATGATATAGTATTATTTGCTGATGATACTTCGTTGATTTTTTAGACTAAAAAGGCAATTATTGAAATATGACGAAGTGAATAATGCTATATCAAAAGTAGTACACTGGTATAACGTTAATAATTTGCGTTTGAACGGTAATAAAACTAAATGTAGTAAATTCACTACACCCAATATTAAACAGGTGAATACCAATGTGCTTTTAAATGTGGAGGAGCTGGGCCTTGTTGAATTCACTGTTTTTCTCGCAATTACAGTTGACGCAAAGCTTCAATGAGGCCCTCATATATCTAAACTAGCTAGCAAACTTAGTTCTGCAGCATATGCTGTAAAAAAGATTAGATGCCTTACATGTGTTGAAACAGCTAGATTAGTATATTTTAGTTATTTCCATAGCATAATATCATATGGAATCTTGCTATGGGGTAATGCGACTGACATTGAAACTATCCCTGTTTTGCAAAAGAGAGCTAAAAGAGCAATTTATAACCTAGGTCCGAAGGAATCCCTTAGAGAAAAATTTTAAGAAATAAATATATTAAATTTTGCATCTCAATATATTTACGAGAATTTAATGTATGTACACAAAAACAAAAACTGTGATGACTCGTAATGAAATGTATGTAGATTTAATCCTTATAATCTCTAGATTACCTTAGTAATATTAGTTGTAACATATATAATACCATGAATACCAGCGTAAAATAGCAGCTTAACACTGCTGTGTTTCGTATGGTGAGTGTAGAGAACCGGAGACCCTTTTTCTTTATTGAGAATAGATGTAGATGTCTATGGGTCACAGCAACCACTTACCATCAGGTGGACTGTGTGCTCGTTTGTCACCCTATCCTATAAAAAAACAATATAAAGGGAATACTGAGAAAATAACAATCAAACAGTAATCTCACTATAACCTAAAATCCCATACGGACAACTGTCTAATAGTTTTTATTGATATCCTATGTTATAATAGTGCACTGTGAATAATAAAAAGTATAAAAAAGTTGTAGTTTCTTCGAAATCTTAAGTACTACTTGGTGGATGGAATTTTTTTTAGTAGTACCGGAGTAAACAGTACGAATAAACAGACGCGGTGATGTATTGATTCTTAACTGTATTTATTATTTATTGTGGTGTATTGAATACTAAGCACAGAATACATTACAAATGTATTCAAGTTAAGTAAAAAGTAAGCCAAAACTATGCTCAACTAATTCTAAAAACAAGCACACATGTACTTATTTATCTAATATCATTTGCAACCAGTAACACGGTTTTAGGTGCATGTGTGCGTCCAACAGTGAACTTTTAAGGGACGTTTTGCGAGTTTTACCTCTACGGCGATTGAGAAAATAAATAGCACATAAGATGTTTTGAACTGATCGTGTTAGGATAAAAAAAACTCTGTATTGTCACTTTATTTGTTATTGTAAAATCATCACATTCTTAAAGCAGTATTAAAAGTGACACATGCCACCAGGTGCAGTGTCAGGAAATTGTTATTAATATGTATTGATTGAATAACATGTTTACATTCCAAGCACCATTAAAACCAAAATGACTGGATAGTACATATCCGATTTTTACGATATTAACCACGAAAAATAAATAGCATGTAAGGTGTTTTGAACTATTTGTGTTAGGATAAAAAGAAACACTCTATTGTCACTGCGTTTTATTATTTATTATTGTAAAATCATCATATTCTTAAAGCAGTCTATTATAAGTATCACAGGCCGCGAGGTGCAGTGCCAGGACATTATTTTAATATGTGATGATTGATTAGCATGTTTACATCCAAACACAATTGAAGCTAAAATGTAAAATTCTCGAACATACGAGCACACGGTCCACCTGAAGGTAAGTGGGTACTGTGACCCATAGACATCTAGATTTATCCTCAATTAAGAATCAAAATGCACATGCGTTGTTACCCCTGAGGACTAAGATGGAATGCCTCTTTTCCAGTAAGAAGGGTCTCCGGTTCTCTACACTCACCATACGAAACACAGCAGCATTGAGCTGCTATTTTACGCTGGTATTCTGTGAGAGCGTGGTCCTACCCCGGTCGAGCCGACCCATTCGTGCTACAACTATAATATAGTTAATAAAAAAAAAACAAAAGGAGATTGTCAATTGAAAGAGATACGAAAAGGTACCAGAGCATCTATTCAACTTGCTCGGCGTTTATTTATAAATTAGGCACTTTTTTTAAAAATAAGGCACATAGTAGAAACAGGTCAAGTAAGCAACAATAATTACAAGTTTTATTTATCATTATTCATCATCATTACAACAATTCACTGCTGAACATAGGTCTTCCCTAAATTAAGTATATAATGTAAAATATTGTATAGCCCTTCCGTGAACTGCCATCGCGTTTCATCCCGTATGGTGTCGTAAAAGTCGTAACAGAGTAAAATAAAGATACGAGTACCAGGAGATGAGCAGCAACATCTTCCTATAGAATACCACAAAAAACTTTGGTTTCCATAAGCGTAGCAACTGTGGCAAAAACTACCATATAGTAATGATGCATATTTATATTACTATACAAATATGCATAATTACTACTTGTGTATAAATTATTCCAATCATTGTGAGGTTCATTTAAGTGGTATTCACAAATACGAGCGCACAGTGGCACATAAAATGAGTTATCAATCAGCAATCTCTCTTTTAGTTGTTTAGGTATTAAGAATCTAGATAAATGATTACATAACTTAAAAATAAAGTGACGGGAAGTAGAAGCAGCACGCTTATAACTAGCCACAGAATAGATTAGAATAATTTTTATTCAATATAGATTACAATACATAATACTTATTAAAAGTCATTTTTTACTTTTACCACTGGTTCGCAAAAAAACCTCTGTCCTGGGAAGAACCAGCAAGAAACCCAGCGAGACTTTTTTTTTAAAAAAAAGCACATTTTACAATATAATATTTTATACAATTGTTTTGAAAACATTTAGAAACAGCATGGTAGCGATCACCTCATTCCCCGGGGTTATTATCAGTCATGTACTCTCTAGTAGTATAATAACCCTTACTAGACAATTTTTGCTTAAGAAATAATTTTAACCTTTTGATAGAAAAGGTCTGCATATTATTATAGTAATTGTTGATGCCGCTCTGGAAATGGCAGGAGTTACAGTTACAGGCATAAGGGGTGGTTGTGGGATGTGACCGATGTCTTCAATATTCATGGATTGTAATTCCATATCCCTGTTATCATTTGTGTCTCCATACAGTTATAGAAGCTCTCGGCCAACAAGATTGCAGACTCATTTTAAACGATCCACCTGAAAAGTGTTTTTTTTTCATCAACTAACCGAACAGTAGTTTTACAGTGTCTACCCCCTAAATAATAATATGTATTAATATTTTATTTTAATCTTTATTACTAATAAACAGTCTTAATGCCTCTTAAATTATATATAAATAGCATGTACTCGTTTCCCTTCATAATACTTTTGTAGTAAACCAGATTCCACTAAGGTAAAAAGAAATAAAAATACATAAAGTCAGAAAGGTAAACAAGTGAAGTAGTTATTTTAGAATTATAGCATTATTTGACTAAGCACAAGTTCTTTGACGTTTTATTTACACTAATGTCATTTAAGTTAAAAATATTACTTGTATATTATGTACAAAGGCATACAAATATGAGTGTAAGGTAAGGAAGAAGTAGCATCTCTCTAATAACAACTAAAGATAAAAAATTGTGGTTATCAAATATCTTCCCTATGAGGCAATCTGTGGGGGAGGTCTGTGTTCAGCAGTAGACTTTTGATAGGCTGTAAAGTTAAAGATAACCTGGTGGTGAATAGCCAAATTGTTTGTAGTGCGAGGTGATGATACTACAAACATCAATATGTGTGCCAAAGCAATTATGCCAACTCCTCCGGGCAAGCTTATTTCAGGCAGGGGATCATTTACAGACTGTTAAAGTAAAGTAAATACCTGGTGTGATGGTATCCACTGCAAAATAATACCTTCTAATGGACTTATACCCAAACCTTCTAATGGAATGAGCAGTTTCAATACTTTCTTGCAATATTTTTAGGCAGTTCTCCTTCTTCTTTTAAATTATGGCTTCTCTTGATAGAATTCTGCCAGTGTCAAGTCAGTCATGGAAGTGACAAGTAAATATTTATTACATTAAGAGTTCTCAATTTTACGAGTGGGTTCACAATCTACAACAAAAGACGTCACATTTTTAAACACCATCACCAAAATTGATTAGTAATTTTACTGTTTAATATTATTAGTACGAATAAAATCACACAAAATATTTACAAAAGGAGTTTTTTTCTAATTACATAATATTTTATACCTACTATAAATATTAATACATTTATATTCCTTTTTGACTTTGATTTCTGATTAAGAGACACCAGATTTATTACATACACATAACTTAAATCTCTTGACCAATAGGTTATTGATACTCTTTTAACATAGATTTGTGTATATTTTGTGTGATTTTATTTTATCCATTAATTAAATTAGATTTCACCAATAACATAAAACTTCAATACTTTGACACTGCTAACCTTTTAACTTACTAATAAGACCTGTGTTTGTCATTTGTTTTAGGTAATTCAACATAAATAGATTTTCCAAAATTCTAGGAGGAAAAGTAAACTTGTATTATACACTCACATTGACTTTTAATTAAACTCGTCAGTTTTCATTTTCGAATGTCAATGGCGAAGTAAATACATAATGTGGAATATTAATATTTGGCTAACCTGTATAATATAATCCGACACTTGTTGCATTGATTAGACACTGACAATTGACATGTATGAACCTACTTGTTAGCAGAAAAACTACGTAAATATATACATTAAAAACGAAAATTAGGAGTTATCAATTCCGCATTATAATATTTTTGGACAGACAGAGATAAGATGTTTATATTATGCAAATATGGCCACATGTTATTACGCAGCACGGAAGTCAATGACAAAATAGTGTTTCGTTCCACGGTGACTTTGAACCATGTTATATGATATATAAGCTAACACTTTTAGAAATAGGATAAAAATCTCATAGGTATCTCTTTTTAGTAATAAATATATAATATACAAATAAGTATAATATGCATATAATAAGTTATCTTTGTAAAAAAAAAACATTTTTCTTTTTATAGAAACTGCAAAAATGATTCATTACACGCATTTTTTTCCTATATTATATTAATCAGAACACGGAAAATCAAAATCACTCTTTTTTTTTCAGATTTCTTGATTCCGTTTAGGTTTTCATAAAATCTATAGGCCATTTACTATAATAAATTGGTATCTTTTTTTGTGTGTAATACCATTAAGGGTCCTTAAAATGTCTAGTGGGCCTAAAAACGATTGACTCCTTTTAATAAATCACGTTACATTTTAATTTTTATTTAAGCGGGTTGTACAAAACACATCTTTGGAAGAAAGTTCCATAAAAATTTGAGTAAAAGAACATATTGCTGATGTGAAGCACCGATGCTCCGAGAAGTCTGAAGTATGTCAACATGTTCAGTATCATCCCAACCATTATATCAGATCTGATAGACAACAAATCTGCGCAATAGAATACCGATTCCTACCAAGGATGATTCCCGAGACTATTGAAATTAAAAACATCCTAACTTCAAACCCAAGCATACTACTGCAAGACTTCAAGATACTGTAAGCTCGTCCTGCGTAGACCAAACGACTGGAATTAAAAAAGTTAAAATTAAACACGCTAAAATCCTTAAGATTGCATTTATTGCAAATGAAGTTCTATTCGCAGTGAACGTGGGTAGAACTACACTCATGATCGGAAGCAAAAAAAAAATGTTCGCCTTGTTGTCGCGGCGAAAGAGAATCTGCCACCTCATATCGTTCCGTGTGTGTCCTAAGAGGCGATAGAGGAAAACAAACAGGAGATAGGCAACATCATCTTCCTGCCAACAGTTCAAAATAATAAAGGCTGCGGTTGCCAACCCGCTTGCCAAGCGTGGCAACTATAGCAAATATCCAGCCTATTTGACACTTTATGGGGGAGACCTATGTTCGGTTTATTGGACTTTTGATAGGTTGTAATGATAACGATGATGAGTTCTATTCTTTCGAAATATAATAATTTACGGTAGTGTGTAAACAAAAAAGTAACATCTCCGAAAATATGAACACAGTACTGGATGCTGTGCACACAAATCACACGTGTTGTGTATAACAGTGTTGTTAGCCATTTTCCCAAACGTGGTAATTGTGGTACATCGTCCCGATAATGGCCACCGTTCTAGATATTTTTAAGTGTGATAATTTTTGATGCTGCACGAATAAGTATTCAGTTGCATTCTAAATTAAATTTTATCAGTTACTTATCATTAGTTTATTTAGCAGAAAGTAGAGGGCACTATATTACATTAATACTATGATAGTCAAAACTATACTATCTAGTAATATCAGCTATAGAAGGTTGAGGTGCGACTGGCTCAAGAGCCACATCAAAGCCGGTAACATTTATTTATTATATAAAAAATACATAATAGTGATGTTGCTTCTGTTAAAAATCTGTTTCTGTTAAAAAACACGCTATCAGCGCCGCTAGCGGTGAAAAACTATTTGACGATATGACCATATTATCATGAAATAGCAATGTTGTGTTTAGTTATTAATATCGTTAAACGATCTCTATTCATTGATTTAACTAAGCTATATCATGACATGGTCAACAAACAGTGATATATATCATGAAATGACACCATTTCACGAAATAACGATTTAATGAGAATTTTGCAATAATTGCAGGCAGACAAAGAAATTTAAAATATATACTACTATTACTACTTAAATGTCTTTGCAGGCAGACCAGTTTTAATCAGTTTACATACAGATATAGTGTAAAAACTATAAAAATTTATATGTTTCGTAGTTTAAAAAAAATTCATACGTTTGATAGATGTCACTATTATCTATTATTTTTTACATTTTAATTATTACACTTTTAAAATGAAATAACGATTAAATTAAACGTTAGGATTTTTAAATAATTTTATAAGTATAATTATTTAAACATAAATGTACGTTATTTATATTTTTTTAATTTATTAGTTACTAAAGGCAAAATAATATAGGCTTTTTCATTTGATGATAGATGGCGCTGTTTTGATAATTAAAACGTATATCGTCAGCAGAGTTTCAAATTGTTATGCAAAGGTTAAAATTAATTTTAAACTTTATTTACAAATATGATATTTATTTTAAAAACACCCATCATCTCGCCTATTAACTAACTAACTATCATATATAATAGAAAATTAACATCTAAAGGAAGAAAAATACTTAACCTTCTTTTTGAAGTTCCGTAATCGGATAAAAAGTAGCCTATAAGTTGCCCCGGGTTACTAACTGCCCACATATAAAACTTAATGGAAATTGGTCCAGTAGTTTTTGCGTGAATTACACAGACAGACAGACAGACAAAAATTTTAAAAACCACTAATTTGGCTTCAGTACCCTTTATTATGTATCTATGTATATTTGAATTATAGACACAACTTTTCTACAGATTTAATAAATGTATAGATTGTGTTGTTTAAAAAAAAATCCCGCTGGGTTTCTTGCTGGTTCTTCCCAGGACAGAGGTTTTTTTGCGAACCAGTGGTAAAAGTAAAAAATGACTTTCAATAAGTATTATGTATTGTAATCTATATTGAATAAAAATGATTCTATTCTATTGCCGACTTTTTATGTATCGTTCTGTTACTGTTTGCTGCTATTTTAAATTCAAATTGCTGTGAAATATTTGAGCACCTAATGAGAAATTAGTTGATGGACTATTTCTTATACCAATCTACTTACTACTACTTTGATAACACTAGAGTAAATAGGATAAAGTGAGCCTCGCCCTTTCATTAATATCTTGATCCAAGTAGCCTGTCAATATTCCTTCCGTATTTTCCTTCATTTCCTACGTCATCTGCTTAATCTAGCGCAAACGACATGGCTTTACGGATCAAAAGATATTTATTTACTCTTGATAAATAAAAATTATGTTTATTTTTCAAGAGTATTTTGATCCATAACTTATTTATAAATTATTTGTTACTAGATGGAAAGCCTCCTTTTTTGCCTAATATTTCGACTAGGTAGGTCTTCTCCTTTCACCGTGCTCCGGTTTGAAGGGTATAGAGAGCCAGTATAATTACAGACTGTGAGACATTTCATCTTAGTCCTCAGAGGTGACAACGCAGGTAAAAGCTTCTTTACTTGGCTGAAGGTATTCATGGACTGGTGTAGCAAATTTTCTAAGAGGTGGACTGTATGTTCGTATGTCATTTTATTTTTATAAAAAATAACACAGCCTTGTTCGTTCTGTAGCAGTCCATTGCCGAACATTGCCCCCTTGTGCAGTACAGTACACGACAAATCCTTCTTAAAGGAAGGATTCTATATATCATCTATTATATCTAAGATTCTAATATATCTTAACATAAAATACATTAAATAAATCAATGCTTAATTAGAACTAATTGATATATATATATATATATATATACATTATATATGGTCTTATTCTTAAGGAATAATTATGCAAAAATGTTACCAAATTTGTGAGATTTCATGAAAGCCACGTTGAACTTGTGAAAGGCCTTTACGACCTTTACCACAATTTAAGGCAAGCTATCAAACAACTTTACCCATGTAGGTACATTTTAGGTGGTTTTGTCCCTCAAGTTGTACATTGTATAAAATATTTTTTTTAAAGTAGGTCAAGTTTGCACGATTGAAATTTCAAACTATGTTTGATTAAAATTTACGAACTTTAATCCGAAAAATTGCAGTGTCATAATGATTGGTGATACAATCATTATTCGGTCGCCAGAGCATCGTTCTATGAATTTACTTGATACAATAAGCCTTACCTTACTCAGGTAATACAATAATTTGAGGCGAGCACCCCTGAGCCACCATTTTCAGTTACAATTTTATTTTTTTATTTCTAATTTATTCTAATATGTAACTCTAATATAATAAAAATATAATCTAATATGTTATATGTATTTAAATATTGCTATAAATCTCATATAAATAAATTAATAACACTATTTAAGGAGCCGTGGTAGCTCAGGGGCTAAACGCTCGCTCTAAATTTCACAGTAAGCGAGCAATCCGGGTTCTATCCCCACCGGCACCAATGAAATTGTTAATTTCCATTTTAAATGCTGATTTACCACGTGCTCGGTGGTAAAGGAAAACATTGTGAAGAAACCTGCATGTCTGAGAAATAAGAAAAAAACATATGGGCGGCGGACATTTCCTTGCCCTAAAACCCTCTCAGAAATGAGACGAGGCCTGTGCCCAGCAGTGGAACGTATCAAGGTATCAAACTTTAACTTTAATAACACTATTAAAATGCATGTACATCAGAGATCACCATCTCTCACAATCCTGGTATGGTAGACTATTATTACGAAGGGATTTTTTTGCAATTGATACCTAATTTCTTGATAGTTTTTGCAAAAATCGGCTATTCACACCATTTGAAGTTACTTTATTAATAAGAAAACCAATTATTTTCTCATCACAAATAGAATTACATAAAATAGGCTTAAAATAGTAGCAAGCTGTCTAACTAATCCAATGTGAGAGACTGTTGCGTGAAGTAGGTTACTGAAAAAACTATGTTACACAGGTCACCAGGACCCCACGCAGATACACACAGTACTGTATATATATTGTTCTTAAATTAAACTGGATTTCAGTAAAACAAAATATTATAATTTTACGACATAGAATAACATAGTATAAGAAAACAAAACTCTCTCGATTACATAAAAAAATTATTATTTACAAAAAGTAAAAAGCCAATTTCAAAGAACTAAAAAACAATTACACATTCTGAAGTCGATGGCAAGATATAGTGTATTTTTAAATCTTTCAAGTCGGCTTTTACTTTTGAGTTGTCTAAGGAATATCACAATCTCACTGTTGTCTAGTTAGTTATATTAAAAATTACATTCCCTATTTTGCCACTCTTAATGGTAGAATTTATTCTTCTAATTTATTTGCGGCCACTTCCGAAGTATAACTCATATATTAAAAAAAGAATCATCAAAGTCAGTTTACAATTGCCGAAGATTCGCGACGTACAAAAAAAACAAAGTCGAATTTTAAACGGCCTCCATTCTTTGAAGTCGGTCAAAAAGGTGGAGCTACGAGTATGTACACGAATAAATTGCAGGAACTCACCTACAATAATATCATTGTGAACTTGAGCGTGAGTTTGTGTGCGTACGTGAGTGCGTGCATGTGTTTCTATGTAACTACTATCAAATAAATGACTCAATAACAAACACACACATGATCAGAAGCAAGTAATATCCCAGGTGGGGTACGTTACTACAAATCTAATTTCTATCAGTTGATTGCGGTCCGTTGAGAGCTTTGCGTTATTGAACTCTATTAAGTTTCAAATCGATTTTGTCCATCCCGATGATTATAACTGTTGAATGTTTTCCTGGATCTCTTTTCAAAAATACAGTGATATGTTTGTTAAATGCCATCCACTACTTCAGTTTGATTCATCCGTCTTCACATTTCATTAAAATAATTTATATATCTTATGTTTATTATGCATGAAGTAACGTACAGTTACATTAGTAATAATAAAGTATATTTACAACCTACTTATATTCCATTGTTTCAGTTTGATTCCTCCGTCTTCATATTTCCTTTAAATAATTTTTATTTCTTACTATCTTACTACATTAGTTTGTTCACGAGCTCTACATCTATAAAAGTAAACAGTTACCGCCTATACTGCGGCGGACGTAATATTCATCAGCTCCAATTGATCGAATCTAAAAAAAAAAATTCTTGAAATATTTTTATGAAAGTTTTATGTTCTGTTGAAAGGCTTTGTTTCCTTTTCTGTGTTGTGTATTTTGATTAGAAAATATCACCACTGAAATCTTAGCCCTATAACTAAATCAATGGTAAAACAGAGGCCGTTAAAGCAGAAGAAAACAGTTACCATAATATTAATCATAGACACAGAAATACAAACTGGACGTGATTATAATTTTCTAAAATTCAGTACTGTTCTTTGTGTTAGTTTATGAAATATTTCCACTATCTTAAGACTTAAGAAAATTTTATCTCAACGCAGTCTTTTAATATTAAGCTTTAAAGAATAAATCTAAAAACTAAATTATATAGAGTAGTATGTTATATATATTACATTACGAAGAAAATAGTGACAAGATTTTTGCTTTATTTAAGCAAAAACTTGTTTTATAAGATTCTAAACTAATAGTTGCAGTACTTCGTACGTACGCAATCTTTGAGCAATATAGTTACTCTGTCATAAACCTGTGGCTATAAATGCCACCAGGCGGCTATAAGTCAAGTAATTGATAAAGTTGATATGCCAGTTGCGATGGATGTCATAAAATACATGGCGGACTTAATATCTTGCAAATTTTTATTATTTTGTTGTAAAGAAAGCTGTTGTATACTCTGTAATAAGAAATTTCATTACATTGTTATTACTTTTGAGAAATAAATATATAAAGTAACGTCACAACTATACATAACCCACGGCAGGTGACAGGCCTCCTCTCATTTGTAAGGAGGTTAGCGGACAAAAGGCTCGTTAGTCCGATTCTGAGTGCTCTCGATTGCGTGTTGCACATGTCATCGAAACATATTATTTCTTAGGCAAGCAGGATTTTCTCACGTTGTTTTTTTGACAAATGACAATTTCGGACCGAACATGGGTTAGACCTTGAGTCGGCTCTCAATAAATATATTTATTTTGAAATCATTTAAATAAAAATAATGTAAAAAAATAAATAAAACTTAAAAACTACTTAATAAAAAAATATGAATGTCTTGTGGGGAGAAAAGGCCATTAAATTTTTAGGAACAAATAATTTTAACGCACCGTATGTATATAAGATTGTGTGTGTGTGTTTTTTTTTTTTGGTGAGACTATTACTACTTAAGTTGGCCCAAAGTAAAAAAGCTTTAAACCGAGTAAACCACCAATTTACTCAGCTTTAAAACAATCAAAAAATAAGATTCTAAGCGAACATAATCACGGGTAAAGATAGTAATTCATAATAACTATAAAATGTATCATGCACAAGGACTGGCAATCACAGTAAACTACATACATAAGATGAGGTGATGCTATTACAATGCAAACAATCTATCTAATCTGCTTCTTCTTTAACCCGTGAATAAATACTGCGAAATTTGGGCCTCTATCGTTCGTTGTATTGAAGTCTTGCCATAATCACTCCTTTAGCATTTGGATTGATCACGATACCAAACGTTCCGCTGCTCCTCGTCGCCGGTCTGGGTATTTCACCACCCGACTGCCAATTTATTTCAATTTATTCTGGATTTGTTTTGAAACATTAGACATTTTTAAAAGGAATACACCTTTCCTGGGCTTAAAATAAGTATATGTGGTGAATAATTTCTTATAACGTTGTGTTTAAACAAAATTTATGTAAATAGGGACCAGTGGGACTTGCCCTCCAGAAAATACCGCGGAAGCAATTCAAGTTCACATTATCTTTCATTTCTTACGTCGTTGTATAACCTTGTGCAAATCTTCCTGCTATTCATACTTGTATGGTTCATAATTTCGTACCTCAATAAAAATCAAATTTTAGAGATTTAGCATTAATCCTTATTAAAGATTCATCGACAAGAGCAAGAGCGTCTCCGTGTTAACTTTTATTTTACCTTCGGGATAAGAGGTAATGGAATATCTATCACCGATATTACTAATGCTATTATAAATATATATATATATATATATATATATATATATATATATATATATATATATAAATATATATATACATATATATTATACTAAATAAATGCTATATATATATATATATATATATTATAAATGCAGAATTTATAGTTGTAAAATTCGTTAAATATTTATTATATTATATATGGTTATTAAATATATAGTTATCAATTACAGTAATATTATATCACTTAAATATTACTGTAATGGATAATTTCATGCACCTCCTTACTTGAACTTATTTCTTTAAAGTAAATAAATAACATTTAATTTCAGATTTCACATCTAATAGAGAGGTCAGTTTCATCAATAAACTTCATGAAAAATACATGTTTGGCATAAAATTAATATTCCTATAGATACCAACACATTTTTTTAAAGAAAAGTCATGTGAAGTTCACCAAACTCTGGACAAGAGTGGTAAACTCAACTAAACGACGAAACCCAAACACACAGACTAGATTTAGAAGTCGCGTTAGCACAGCGAGGTTATTGGTCCTGCAATCACAATGGATTTAAAGAAACTAACGACAACGACATGGCTTTACGGATCAAAAGATATTTACGCTTGATAAATAAAAATTATATATATTTTTCAAGAGTATTTATTTTGATCCGTAATTTATTTATAAATTATTACTTAATAGGTGGAAAGATTCCTTTTGTCTAAGATTTCGACTGGGTAGGTCTTCCCCTTTCACCTATTTCTGCCGCCAAATAGCAATGCTGTGTTCACAAAACACAATTTACAGACTGTGAGACTTTTCATCATAGTCCTCAGTGGTGACAACGAGGCTAAAAACTTTGCTTGGGGTTAACTGCAGGTATCCATGGACTTCAGAAGCGAATTTGTTAAGAGGTGGACGGTATGCTCGTGTGTCATTTTATTTTTATAAATAATTACACCATTTTCTTCGTTCTGTATCAGTCCATTGCTGAACATTGCCCCCTTGTGCTACAGTACACGACAAATCCTTCTTGAAGGAAGGATTCTATATATCATCTACTATAACCACGATTCTATTATATCCTTATATAAAATACATTAAATTATTCAATGCTTAATTAGAAATAATTGAATATATATTATATATGGTCTTATTCTTAAGGAATAATTATGCAAAAATGTTACCAAATTTGTGCGATTTCATGAAAGCCATGTTGAATTTGTGAAAGGCCTTTACGGCCTTTACCACAATTTAACATGCCTTTATATACCTACATTTAACCAATGTAGGTATATATTAGGTTGTATGTGGTTCTGTTCCCATACACGGGAACATTTCCTTCCCCTAAAACCCTCTCAGAAATGAGAGGAGGCCTGTGCCAAGCAGTGGAACGTATATAGGCTGTAACTTTAACTATAATAATACTATTAAAAATGTATGTACACTAGAGATCACCATCTCACACAATCGTGGTATGGTAGACTATTATTACAAAGGGATTTTTTTGCAATTGACGCCTAATTTGTTGATAGCTGTTGAAAAATCGGGTATTCACACCATTTGAAGTTACTATAATAATAAGAAAATCATTTATTTTCTCATCACAAATAGAATAACATAAAATAGTCTTAATATAATACAAGCTGTCTGACTAACCCAATGTGAGAGACTGGTGCCTGAAGAGGGTTTCTGAAAAAAGTCTTTTATACAGGTCACCAGGACTCCTCGCATATACACACAATATATGGTTCTTAAAATAAAATGGATTTTTAATTTTACGATATAGAATAATATAGTATAGGAAAACAAAACCCTCTAGATTACATATAAAAAAATAATTATTAACAAAAAGTAAAAAGCCGATTTCAAAGAACTAAAAAAAATTACACATTCTGAAGTCGATGCCGTGATAGGGTATAGTGTATTAGAAAAATTAAAGCCCGGACTTTGGAATGTGTTATTATTTTATTCTTTTTAATTCTTTGAAGTCGGCTTTTACTTTTCGTTCAAAAATATTTTTAACCTTTTGAGTTGACTAAGGAATATCACAATCTCACTGCTGTCTAGATAGTTACATTAAAAATTTCATTGTCTATTTTGCTGCTTTTAATGTTGGAAGTTTTTCTCTCAAATTCATTTGTAACCACCTCTAAAGTACAATCTATATACAAAAAAAAAAGAATAATCTAAATCGGTTTACAATTGCCGAAGATTCGCGACGTACAAATAACAAAAAAAAACACAGTCGAATTTTAAACGGCCTTCATTCTTTAAAATCAGTTAAAAAGGTGGGAACTACGACTATGTACCTATATTATATATTTATATTTACACGAATAAATTGCAGAAATTCACCTACAATATTATTATTGTGAGCGTGAGCATGAGTGTGTGTGTGAGTGCGTGCGTGAGTGAGTGCGTGTATTTCTATGTAACGACTATGAAATAAATTACTCGATAACAAACACATACATGATCAGAAGCAATTAATATCCCAGGTGGGGTAATTTACTACAAATCTAATTTCTATCAGTTGATTGCGGTCCGTTGAGAGCTTTGCGTTACTGAACTCTATTAAGTTTCAAACCGATTTTGTCCATCCCGATGATAATAACTGGTGAATATTTTCCTGGATTCTTTTGGCAAAAATAATGTGATATTTTTAAATCATAGTTACATCCTACTTACATTCCACTGTTTCAGTTTGATCAACTGTAAAAAAAAACAGTCACAGTCTGTACCGCGGTGGTCTGATTATATAATATGCGACATACATAATATATATTTAATCAGTTCGCCGTGCTGCCCCAGTTGGCAGAATCTAATATAATTAAATCCTCGAAATATTTTTATGAAAGATTTATGTACTGTTGAAAGACTTTTTTTTCTTTTCTGTGTTGTGTATTTTGATTAGAAATTATCACCACTATCATTATCATTATCAATATCTAAAACAAAGGCCGTTAAAGCAGACGAAAACAGTTACCATAATATTAATCATAGAGACAGAAATACAAACTGGACGTGATTATAATATTCAGTTCTGTTCATTGTGTTAGTTTATGAAATATTTCCACTCTCTTAAGACTTAAGAAAATTATATCTCAATGCAGTCTTTAATATTAAGCTCTAAAGAATAAATCTAAAAACTAAATTATATTAAGGAGTCTGTTATCATGAATTTCCTCAAAAGGCTTTGAAGTAGATACGAAGAAAATAGTGAAATTTTTTTTTGCTTTATTAAGCAAAAACTTGTTTTATAAAATTCTAAAATAATAGTCGCAGTCCTTTATACGGACGCAATCTTTGAGCAATATGGTTACTCTGTCATAATAATGTGGCTTTAAATGCCACCAGGCGGCTATAAGTCAAGTAATTGATAAAGTTGATATGCCAGTTGCGATGGATGTCATAAAATACATGGCGGACTTAATATCTTGCAAATTTTTATTACTTTGTTGCGAAGAAAGCTGTTGTATACTCTGTAGTAAGAAATTTCATTATATTGTTATTACTTTTGGGAAATAAATACATAAATTAACATCACAACCTATACATAATCCACGGCAGCCGACATGCCTCCTCTCATTTCTAAGAAGGTTAGCGGACAAACGGCTCGTTAGTCCGATGCTGCGTGCTTTCGAATGCGTGTTGGCGGATTGCACTTGTCAACGAAACATATTATTTCTTAGACAAGCAGGTTTTTCTCACGTTGTTTTTTTTACAAATGACAATATCGGACCGAACATGGGTTAGACCTTGAGTCGGCTCTCAATAAATACATTTATTTTGTTTAGTTTTTAAATATAAAAACTTTAATTTATTTCATATACTTACACGAAAACTACACATTGAAGACAACTAATATTATGAATGTAATTGCGTTTAATTTTAACTTATTTTTTCTATCATTCACCTATCAAATATCTGATATTTAAAATAGGTTTCCTCATAAGTTGTCTCTTAGTGTTTCGTAGCGTCCGCCCTAGTAAGAATACAACGGACTAACTACTGTTTCTGAATTATTTCAGATATTTTTGTTTCCTAATATAAGTAAATTTAATAAATATAAACTTCAATTAAACAAATTACTTGTTGTTGAATTGAGGTAGTGAATTCTCTTACGCCGCCATTACACGGCGTTTGAGAATAAATTACCCCATACCATCCGGTGGGTGTCTTGTAATTCAAGACGTCTAGTAATGCGATTCTCATTCTCTTCTGCATTTTTATGAATATACGGTTATTTCATAACAAAATCATATATATATATATATAAAACTTAAAAATTGCTTAATAAAAAAAAATGAATCTCATGTGGGGAGAAAAGGCCATTACAATTACATTTTTAGGAACAAATAATTTTAATGCACCTTGTTTTTGTGTGATTGTGTGTTTGTTTGTTTTTTTGTGTGAGACTAAAAGATATCAACAAATAAGATTATATGCGAATATAATCACGGGCAAATATAGTAATTCATAATATCTATAAAATGTATCATGCACAGGGACTGGCAATCACAATAAACTACGTAAATAAGAAGAGGTGATGCTATCACAACACAAAATATCTATCTAAACATCAGTCGCGATTCCACTACCGGTCAGTGCAGTCGCTTCATAATGATGTGACACGGCTCTAATGCCGAACCTACAATATTTTCGTAGCGTAAGCATTCCTACTGCGCGAAAATAATTCGAAATGGCATGTCAACCTAAACGCTCCGAAACCGTCGTAGTCCACGAGTTCCTGGCCTTTGTTCAACAAAAAGTGGACGTCATGGACCAGGTGTCTCTGGAGCAGATACTGATGACAAGCTTCACCGAGGACGAGATCATTCAAGCGAAGAAGGTGTTAGCAGATTCAGCCGTGACCCAAATCCGTCATATCACACGTCACAGAGATGGACGCGGTAAGAAAGACCTGCAAGACATCTTCAGGCTGTTCAATAAAACCGACCCTGATGACATCCCAACTTTCGTCGCGCGTGATCTCAACAAGCTGCCTCCCGTGACGTTCGATTACGTAGACGTGACCAGATTTTTGAAAGACATCACCCCGTTGAAAGCCGAAGTTACCGACATCTGTTTCAAATTAGAAGAATCGGAACGAGCCGCAACAGAGCTGAGGAACGAAGTCACTACGTTGCGCAGCATAATTGCAACATCTGCGAATTCACCGCCGTCGCAGAATGTAAATACGACACGCGGTAACCGTAATAGTAGTCATATTTCACCGATGATTGCGACTCCGTCACGCGATACCATCTGTCAGCGGGTTGATGACCGTGAAACTAGGGCGACCTCGGTCGTCATTGCATCACAACCTCAGCCCTTGACTGAACCCAAGAGTACTCCTCCGCCGAAGAAAATCTCACAATAAGAGAAGAAAGAAGAAGAGTTTGCGGATGTTGCCCGAAAATCTTCACAACCGGCACCCTCTTGTGGTCGAAAGCGAAAGAATGGAATAAGGATGGAAATAAAATCAGTTCTAGTGGTGACCCGAAACGAGACTGATAAGGACGGGTTTACTCTTGTTGAGAAGAGACGTCGGTCGAGACCCGTCTGTAACCAGCGTGGGACCGCCAAAATAAACGCGAGTCCAACTCTGCGTGTTGTGGAACCAACCATAAAACTCTACATCTCCCGCTTGGACAAAAGTACGTCGGGAGAAGACGTCCTGCGTTTCGTGGAAGAACGAAGCCGATGCCGCATTGAGGATCCGATCTCTTTACATTTGCAGCGTCTGGAGTCTAATAGGTCAACGAACTTCAAATCCTACGTACTCCAGGTTCCTGCAAAACACAAAGAGGCATTCCTCGCTCCTGATTTCTGGCCCTCTATGGTAGTGTTTCGCCGATACAGCGACGCGCCAAAGAAGAAAGTTCCCTAAATAGTGTTATGTCTATATTTTATATATATTTTTAGGTTAAGGTATATATTGCTATGGGCCAATGTTCTTAATTTTTAAGTGCTTGATGCCTGAAATAAAGTTATTGTATTTTATTGTATTGTAAACTGCTTCTTCTTTAACCCTGTGAATAAATACTGCCAGATATGGGCCTCTATCGTTCGTTATATCGAAGCCTTGCCATAATCGCTCCGTTAGCAGTTGGATTAATGATCACAATACCAGACGTTCCGCTGCTCCTTGTCGCCGGTCTGGGTATTTCCCCACCCGACTTCCAATTTATTTCAATTTATTCTGGATTTGTTTTGAAACATTACACATTTTTTAAAGGAATACACCTTTCCTGGGCTTAAAATAAATATTGAAAACAACTTTACTATAATAAACAATATATATGGTGAATAATTTCTTATAAAGTTCTGTTTAAACAAAATTTATGTAAATAGGGACCAGTGGGACTTGCCCTACAGTAAATGCCGCGGAAGCAATTCAAGTTCACATTATCTTTCATTTCTTACGTCGTTGTATAATCTTGTGCAAATCTTCCTGCTATATATACTTCTATGATTCATAATTTCGTACCTCAATAAAAATCAAATTTTAGAGTTTTAGCAATAATGCTTATTAAAGATTCATCGAAAAGAGCAAGAGCGTCTCAGTGTTAACATCTATTTCACCTTCGGGAGAAGAGGTAATGGAATATCTATCATCGATATTACAATAAATGCTGAATAGTTGTTAAATTCGTTAAATATTATATATAGTTAACTATATAATTGTCCATCACAGTAATATTAGATTACTTAAATATAATATTACTATATTTAAGTAACATAATATCATAAAATAATATCATATATGCATGAAATTATCCATTATAAATAATAATGGATAATTTCATGCACCTCCTTACTTGAACTTATTTCTTTAAAATAAATAAATAATTTCAGATTTCACATCTAATAAAGAGGTCAGTTTCATCAATAAATTTCATGCAAAATACATGTTTGGCATAAAATTAATAGTTCTAAAGATATCAACACATTTTTTTAAAAGGAATAGTCACGTAAAGTTCACCAAACTCTGGAGAAGAGTGGTAAACTCAACTAAAAGACGAAACCCAAACACAGAATTGACTTAGAAGCCGGATTACCAAAGCGATGTTATTGGCCCTGCACTCACAATGGATTTAAAGAGGCTGATAAAAAAGGAGAAGAATACTGAATTTATATAAAAACTAACACAATATGACACACTGGAAATTATTTCCAAAAAAATAAAACCTTTTTTATACAATAAATTACGAACAGAGAAAATAAATAGTCAGCGACTCGTAAATTCCCATAGCTTAACCATGATGTGATGAATGATGAATTGTATGAAACAAATCAAACAAATAAATATGCATCGGCTCAGGATGAGATAAAAGAACACATATTGGCCATGAATGATCTGGTAAAGTCATGTAAGTATAATGAGGAGCGCTTTGACTCCTTAATAAAACATCAGAGTGAGTATCAGCTTTCCATACCAGGTTCATCGGGGACAATATGTGTAAATAATAATGATAACAGTAAGGACTCATTATTTTCACCTACACTTTATGACAGTGCCATAACAAAGAATATTAACATTAAAAGTAATTAAATATTAAGAAAAATATAGTTATTATGTATTGTGATGACATAGGCAAAAATTTGGTCACGATGTTAAATAACTGTTTAAAAGGATATCAGGTTAGTAATTGTTGTATGCCTGGAGCATCCTTTAGTCATATAATGATTTAGTTTTAACTAGTAAGTTTTGCCCTAATAGCACATTAATAATTCTTGGTGGGGGAAGAGGCAATCTAACCAAAACTCAATTATTAAAATATATTGATCATCTAAATACTTTAAATGTACATAAAATTATCTTGTTTACATTGCCTTACATACAGGGTTGGCCACAGGAAAATAAAATAAGATACAATTTAAATTTATTAATGAATAACTTTTCATTTAATAACAATATAAACATAACATCTAATTGTTATAATAATATTATTAATTTAATAGACATAAATAATTGAATTAAGAAATTTTTGACTAGAGATAGGTATTAGCTATCCAAATATAATTTAAGACAGATAGCAAATGTGCTATCTTATTGTTTATATATTAATACAGCCAAGGACTTGGCTACACGGACATCTGCTTCTTTTGAGCAGTGTAATGACTTAATATGTAATTTGGAATCAGTTCCAAGTGATTTAAATTAGAAAATGAGACAATAGAGGTAATCTCTAGCAGTTATAATAATTTAAATAATTTAGAATGTAGCTTACAAAACCTTAATTGTATAACTTCACAGAGTGATAATAAAAATTGTTTACACCTGGTGCATCAAAATAAACAAGGCATGATAGTCAAAGAGCTAGAAATTGAATTGTTCTTAAATAGCAACAATATTCATATTTTATGTATTACTGAACATTGGTTAAAAGCTTATAACATAATGTTTAATTTCAGTAATCACCAGGTGGTCAGTTCGTTCAATAGAGAAGCGGTTTTAAGAGGTGGCTCGTTAATATTAGCTAGTAAATTATTATCATGTAAAGAACGTAAAGATGTTGTGAGCCTCTCTGTTGAGCGAACTGTAGAGATGGCATGTGTTGAGTTTGAGCACCTCACTGTTGCGAACGTCTACAGATCCCAATGTTCTATATACTTTTGAAAAAATTATGGAGGAAGTTTTTGTTAAGCTTAATAAACAGAATAAATCTGTTGTAATATGTGGAGACTTTAATATCAATCTCCTAGAAGATTTCTGCACCAATATTAAATTTAGATCATTGTTTAAATCATATGGTCTTTTTAATTTATTTTTATAGCCAACGCGTATTACTGAATGTAGTGCAACATGTATAGATAACATTTTTACAAATGTTAAACCGTTGCATAAATGTATAATTCAAAAATTGAGTTCTGATCACTGTGGACAGTTAGTTTCGTTACCTTATGTTCACAAAAAGCAAGTAGATGAGAAAATTGTGTTTGTTCCTGTAAATGCACTACAAAATCCCAGAAAATATACAAAATTCGACATGCTCAAAATTCAAAAATTTTATTAAACATAGTTTGTATAAAAAGGTTATTATAATATTAAGGAATTTATGGATGATAATAACCCCTGGGAATGAGGTGTTCGCTACCAAGCTATTTCTAATTTGTTTTGTGTGGTTAATTGTGTAACATACATGATTGTAAGCTGTTATTTTAAAAAACATCCCACTCGGTTTCTTGCTGGTTCTTCCCAGGACAGAGGTTTTTTTTCGAACCAGTGGTAATTAAACAAAAGAGTGACTTTCATTAAGTATTATTTATAATCTATATTGAATAAAAAAGTTTCTGTTTCTGTTTCTGTTTCCGTATCGTTATTTGGGTACATATTTCTTTGACTCTTTTGATGCGCGTGATTCATGCGTTTCATTTGAAGAATGTCCAATGGTCATCAAATAAAAATGTTTGTGTGCTCGTATTGCGATTAAGTAGAAAAATATCGTCTTAATTTAGCCGTAAAATTTATGACACCATTTTACAATATGGCGACTCTTACTTATAGCATATGAGTAAACAAAACGTACAGAGGCAAAGCTTCTAAGGAGCTGTCAAAATTTTTAACTATTTTGATAGGGTTGGCACAGGAAGATAAAATTAAATAACAAAACGTTTATCAGCTTTTATTATATACTTAAGATAGAATACTTTTTATAAACTACTTATTCTAAATATTTTATTTTATAATTTTTGTTCTTCAACAATTCGTTGTGCATTTTAATTAAATAGTAAGTTATGAATTTAATGCAAAGATCTTTTAATAATCTATTGAAAAGCACTCACATGGCATAACAAATATACAATCTCAGACACGTATTAATATTTCATTACCAATATTTACAATGTTTCTTTCGAGATCAAAATATTCGCATAATTTTTGGTCAAGCAATTCATTTTTGCATTCTCACATTGGCTGGAACTCAAACAAGCACCGTCATTTGTCAGCAAGTTGAGTGTTGTAAAAGCATTTTTAAATAAATATTTTACAATTTTACAGGTCTTTTTTGAGAAAACTTAATACAGGATTTTTCGAAATGATCACCACAGTCTATAATCTATATTGTTGCCTTTTTTATAATCAAAAAGTTTTTAAGGGAGATCTTCTCGTCCGACAGCTTTTAACCATTCTTGCCGTCTGAAATAATAATAATAAAAAAATATCATGCACCTACGTATTTAATTTATAAACGTAATTATTCAATTATAAACATTATAAAAATAACTATTCAATCACTTGTAGGTAGGTAGGTCACTTATAGGTGAGTCTCTATCTACCACATTAAAAATATTAAATTATAGTTAAGTCACTACTTACCTAGTGTAATCTTTCAAAAAATGATATATTTTTTTGTCTTTTATTGTTCATACAAACAGTACAGTAAACCATATTAACACTTTTTTTGTATTTCATTTGACACGGTTAATTCTTTAAAAAATAAAATTTGAAACTTATCATTCTTTACATAACTCTGAGTTTGAGCACTGGCCGAGCCGGTTTAAAGCAGTTTCTCGTCGTACGTGACGAGCCACCAGTGCTCACGCACACACGCGCTTCATGCACGTAGTAGTGTAACATGGCGCGGTTGTATGAAGCTTTGCACCTGTATGGTACGGTTCAATCTCAGAAATGAAATCTGCAATATCTCAGTTAACCTATAACCTTCGTGGTACTCAAAATAAGTTAGAAAACATAATATTAGAAAATAACGATCTTCAAAGACAGATAAATAAGTTAACCACAGAAATTAAAATACTAAAATCGCTATGCTATTCGCCCACAAAAATTGATAGTCCTCAATCAGGCAATAGAACTAAGAAGAAGGGACTCTTCTTGCTACTTCACAGTCTATCTTCCGTGCCATCCTCACCGACAGTCACGTCATATGCCTACCCCCACTTGCAACAAGAATTAAAAGATGCATAAAAAGAGATCATAACCCTCAATAAAAAAATTAACAAATCTGTCACAGAATATTCACTGTGAAACAAAGGATAAACCGAGCAAGACTTCAAATCCTATGATGACACAACAAAAAAGAATAAATGAAATATTAAGTTTATAAATAAAAATGATAACAAATGTAAATCAAAATAACCATTATCAAAAAACAAATTTCTAACCCATATGACAAGAAAAATATAGAAAAATTATAGTTAATAACACAGTCCTTACGAATCCCGTAGATATAGCTTCTGCGTTTAACAATCATTTTGTTTTTCATTTGACCCGTGAATCAACAACACACGCTACAGCGAAAAATGCAACCATTAACAGCGCGTATGTCAACTCTATGTTTCTTAGACCTATGTCAGAAAATGAGGTTAGAAGGGAAATAATGCTATTAAAAATACTAGCTCTGTATAACTAATTTTTCATTTTCGTGTGGAATCTTTCCAGATACATTGAAATTATATATAGTTAAGCCGCTGTTTAAAGAAGTAGAGAAATATGATATTAATAATTATCGACCAATAACCATAATACAAAACAAAAAAAACTAGTAACTTAATTATCATACAGTCCTACTCCCCGCAGTATCGTGCCAAGAACGCTGGCTGCGTTTCCCCGCTGAATGGCTATACTTAGCATTTGAGCGAGAAAAGAACCAGCCCTCTTATCACCAGCAGCAACGACCAGCCGCGGATGGAGTTCCGCCCGTGGACCCCACGGACCGATACTCTCTACAGCAAATGACACAAATATGTAGTCATCTCTCAGAGACTCATATTTGCGCCACTTACTCAGTTCAGCTGCCTCTGATGCCGCCCCAGCTCTAAACGAGAACTGAGATGAGAGGCCGCCAAAGTGTCTACGCAAGTAGCATCCCACACTAGGGCCTTATCTCTCTCCCAAGGATCGACGGTATCAATTGATGTCATACCGTCGAGTCTCTTGCCATCGTCTCTAAATATTCCACAAGGCTCTAAAACCGAGGGAACATTTATAGAGATAAGAGCCCTTCGGATGACATCGTTCAAAGAACCGTGCCGTGAAAACTTACCAGCACTTTTCTTACATGAAAGTCCGTGGAACCCAAACTTGTCGACGCTGCTACCACAAGGGCACTGATGGGGTTGACAAATTGCCGCAAAATTATACCCTTATACCAGTTATATCAAAAATATATTAAAAATGCATGTATAAAAGACTAATTGAATTTTGTAATAAATATCACATTAAATCAAACGAACAGTATGGCTCTCAAAAAGATAAATCTACAGCTTGGGCGATTTTTTCACTCATAAAAGTAGTACTGTCAAATATCAATAATAATAATTTTACCACGGGACTATTTTTTGACCTATCTAAAGCCTTTGACCTAGTTTCACATGACCTATTGTTACAGAAATTAGAAAAGATTGGAATTAGAGGACCTACGCTTCAATGGATATCATCATAAATCTTTATAATAGGCAACAATGTGTCATTGTTACTAAAGCAGATGTAAATGGGGACATAATACCGTACTCGTCCGAATAACGAAACAATAAATATGGCGTTCCACAAGGAAGTGTTCTCGGTCCAATCCTGTTTCTCTTGTACTTAAATGACATTGTCAATATGACGAAGCATAAATGTATTCTATTTGCTGATGACATTTCAATTATCGTGACTTCCAATAAAAATAATAATATGAGTGACCATGAAGCTGACATAAATAATCAATAGATACTTTAATTAATTGGGTTGACATACATAATTTAAAAATTAATTAAGACAAATCTTTATATATACAATTTAATAAATACACTAATAATAAACATAATCTTAAACCATACCAAAAATAAAAGCAGCTAGACAGTAGAAATACGAAATTTTTAGGTTTAATTAAAGATGACGATATAAATTGCAAACCACATGTAAACGATGCTTCTATCAAAATAAATAAATTCGCGTATGCACTTAAACAAATAAAAAACATAACAAAAATAGAAACTGCTGTCATGTCCTACCATACATACGTAGAATCATTACTGCGGTATGGTCTTATAATATGGGGCAACAGCACTGATCAAAATAAAGCATTTGTCGCGCAAAAAAATGCATTAGCCGAATGAATCGTGTCAACCGATGTTTAAAAAACTTGGCTTGTTACCACTACCATCACTTTATATCTATGAAGTATGCATTTTTGTACAGAAGCACAAAACGTTGTTTGTAACGGTAGATGATGTAGATCCCCGTAGTCGCCCAGATCCATATAGGCTTGTACTAAACGATAATCCTAGAATAAGAAAATATAATAAAAGTTGTTTATTTATGTGTGTTCACTTATATAATAAGATACCTAATTACTAAAAAATATTAAATACCAGATTATTTAAATTGAAATTGCATCAGTGGCTAAATGATTGTCATTTCTATAGTATTAAGGATTTTGGTAGCCAAAAATATTAATGTAAAAAAAAATTACATGCTATGTATAACCGTAGCAAAACATGCTGATCTGAAACGTTCTGTAAAATCTTTTATATACCATGTTTTATGCAAATAAAATATTTAATATTCATCGACAAGTCCAAGAGCGGCTCTGTGTTAACTTTTATGTCACCTACGGGATAAGAGGTAATGGAATCTCTATCACCGGTAGTACAATAAATGATGGATAGTTGTAAAATTCGTTGATTATTACTGTTACGGATAATTTCATAGGAGGTGTCCTGACTTGAACTTATTTCTTTAAAGTAAATAAATAAATTACATTTTATTTCAAATTTCACATCTATAACTACTCAACTGTCCACGGTGACTACAGTCCCCAAAAAAATTATTGCCTCACCTGTCCATGGTGACTATAGTCACCAAACGACATCTTTCGGTTTAAAAGTGTACAACGCAAAGGATAGCTATTATTAATACAGTAAAATTATAGATGGTGCTATTTGAAATTTGTCATCTGTAAGAGTGAATTTTATCTGTATAATAGTAACAAAATATTTAGAAAAAAAAGTGAAAATGAAATTTCGCCATTTTTGTTTGTGGACTGTTAAAGTGTGAGAAACTCGATCAAAAATGTTATAACTTTTCTGTTTTTATACGTTATTTCTAATGTTATTGTACTTCAAACTAATTATGAATATATTTTCTTTAGGAAATATGTATCATTACGACAATTCCAGAACGTTTAAATATAATAATTAAGCTCAAAATTTTAATCACTATACGCGATCATCGTTTATTGATTATATTTTGTTTAAAATGTTCACTATTCGATATAAACGAAATATCTGTTGAGATGTGTCTAGAAATTATTTAAACTTATTTTTATTTACTTATTTATTTATTTATTAAAATTTATATTGAGTAAATATTATATACTTATCTATATTGAGTATATGACATATCGTTGATATTAATGTCATTTTAAAGGTAATATCATGTACTATTATAATTTAAAATAATTGTCTCTAGTTAACATTATACTTTTCTTGTAAAACTCGAAATAAAAAACAAATACGATTTTTTTTTGATATTCCCATTTTTTTAGCTTTATTTTCAGTCTTTATTTTTAATTTGACAAATTTTCTTTAAACAAACTTATATTTTGAATTCTTTGAGCGTTTTGAGAATATTTTTTATTTGAATATAGGTATAGTAGTTTTTCAGTAGTAATCGTTTTTGTTGCGACAGTATCGCGCGGTCGTAAAACAAGTGACATTTTAATGTGCGGACAGGTGGGGCGAGAATCACTTGCGCGGCGTGGACGGTTCCGTAGAAGAGGTCTGTTACATCAAAAAAACTTAAAAAGAAATACATAATCGGCACAAAAGTAAAATTCCTAAAGATTTTAACACATTTTTTTAGAGCGAAGAGTCATGTGAAGTTTACCAAACGCTGGAAAAGAGTACAAGACTTAAAAGCCGCATTACCAAAACAAGGATATTTTTGGCTCTGCGCTCACAGTGTATTTAAAAAGGCTGATAAAGAAGGAGAATAATAATGAATATCACATTGAATGAACTCTATTTATAAAATACCTGAATAAATTACGAACACAGAAAATAAATAGTCAGCGACTCGTAAATTCGCATAACATATTCATGTGAATTGTATGAAACAAATCAACAATAAACGAAATTTGGCTCACGGAGGCTTTTTAACCAGGGTCAGCGCAAATAATATTTGTTGTGTATGATATCGTTATTTGGGTAGATTTTTCTTTGACTATTTTAATGCGCGTAATTCATGCGTGTCATTTGAAGAATGCCCAATGGTCATCAAATAAAAGTGTTTATGTGCTCGTATCGCGATTTAGTAGAAAAATATCATCTAAATATTGCCGTATAATTTATGAAGCCATTTTACAATATGGCGAATCTTATAGTGCAGTGCTGACAAATGTGCAATAAATAATTAAACCAAAATAAGATTCTCGACATAAATTTGTTAATTGTATATACAAGTAAGGGTGGTGCCGTTTTAAGTATGTTATCGTAAGTAAGTGAATCCATAACTCCGTTTCGTAACTCCGGTGGCGTAAAAGGCAATGAAATACTACGATGATATCAATTTCGATAGATTGTGGTATAATAATATCGATTGCGGCAGACGTATAATACTCGGATTTGTGACGGGGAGCAGCCTCAAAGGTGCGAAATGTCTGCTTCTGTGTTTGCTAATTTGCCTGCCAAGCATGGTGACTGTAGAAAATACTCCTTACAACGGGAGAAGTTTATATCCAGCTTTAAGCGACTAATTCCTCCAACTACCTCAGAGCTTACGATCCCGATTTTAAATTCCAGTCGAAGCCAAAATATTTTTAAAAACATGAATTGTTGATTTTTATATCACGTTGTTTGTACTTCAGATCGCATAGAGTTTGTTTGAGAATAAGTTAGGAAAAGGAAGTACCTCTATGGATACAGTTGTGGTATAACTCTTACCAAGAAAGAGAGGGAGAGAGGTGATTTAGACGGTATAATTGTGAATCAAAAAATACTAAACGATATATTTTACACCATAAAACGAGTTTAAAACACTAGCGATAATATGCAATGAAGATATATAATAGGTGACTATAAACAATACAACAAACAAACACCTTTTAAAAACGTAACAAAAATAAGTTTTCAAATAATATCAATTCATGAAATCTATTTAATATTTGTCTCATTAATGTCTCTGAATAAAATTGAGTTTACGGCACCGATTTAACTTCCTTTTTGATTTCAATATCTTTGTCGTTCACGCGATAAATATTTTCTTTTGTAATTTCTGACATCAAAATAAAATTGTGAACATCGGTATTGCGAGTAAACGATTTGCAAATTCGATTCTAAAACAATTTCAAGCATATCGCTAATACTCCCTTACAACGCATCTGCATTAAATTCTTAATTGAGGATAGATGTGTAAGTCTATAGGCCACAACATCCACTTACCATCAGGGGCACTTTTGCTAGTTTTTCACCCTTATTCTAAAAAAATCATCACACCTACGTCTATCGTCGGTGAAGAATCGCATGAAAACTAAATTAAATCTTGTAATTATTTTATTTTTTTATAAAACTTACACACAAACTTATTGTCTACCTGAAGGTAAGGGCCACTGCAGTCTATGGACACGTGCAGCCCACTTCAAAGAAAGGCTAGATGAGTTGTCAATTCTGAGGACTAAGTTAGAATGCCTCAGTCTGTTATTAAAAAAAAGTTCATGAAAAATTCTTGTGCCTCCTGCATGACTCGCATTATTTGCCGAATTTTGCTTTATGTATCGTTCTGTTACCTGTTTGCTGCTATTTTAAATTCAAATTTCTGTGAAATATTTGAGCAGCTAATGAGAAATTAGTTGATGGATTATTTCTTATACTAATCTACTTACTACTACTTTGATAACACTAGAGTAAATTGGATAAAGTGGGACCCGCCCTTTCATTAATATCGTGATCTAAGTAGTCAATATTCCTTCCGTATTTTTCTTCATTTCCTACGTCATCTGCTTAATCTAGCAGAAACGAAATGGCTTTAAGGATCAAAAGATTCATTCAAAAGATTTACTCTTGATAAATAAAAATCATATTTATTTTCCAAGAGTATTTTGATCCGTAATTTATTTATAAATTATTTGTTACTAGGTGGAAAACCTCCTTTTATGCCTAAGATTTCGACTGGGTAGGTCTTCTCCTTTCACTGTGCTCCGGTTTGAAGGGTATAGAGAGCCAGTATAATTACAGACTGTGAGACATTTCATCTTAGTCCTCAGAGGGGACAACGCAGGTAAAAGCTTCTTTGCTTGGCTGCAGGTATCCATGAACTTCCACAAGGCTCGGTGCTGGGGCCTCTACTGTGGAACCTCGCCTATGATGTGGTTCTGCGAGTTGAACTTCCCGCTGGCGTAGATATCGTTTGCTGTGCTGACGACACGTTGGTGGTTGCCAGCGGGGTCACCTTCGATAGGGCCAAAGAGCTCGCCGAGCTTGGGGCGGAAGTCATCGTCGCCAAAATCCACAAGTTGGGATTAGAAATAGCGCCTCATAAAACCGAGGCCCTATGGTTCCATAAATTACGACGCGGCAGGGAACCACCCGACTCGTGCGTCAGCGTAGGTGGAGCTGAAGTCCGAGTTTGGCGGTACATGAAGTACCTAGGCCTCCACCTGGACAGTCGATGGGGCTTGGAAGAACACTTCGAGCGCCTAGTCACCCGGATTAAAAGGGTAGCGGGTGATATGGATAGCCTGCTGCCCAATTTAGGGGGACCAAGGGAATAAGTGCGTCGCCTCTATGCAGGAGTGATACGGTCCGTAGCCTTGTACGGGGCGCCTGTTTGGGTGAAAAGGCTGGCCATCCGACGCTGTAGAGCTACAATCTACAGGGTGCAGCGGAGGATGGACATACGGATCTTGCGAGGAAACCATACGATATCCTTTGAGGCAGCGACAGTCCTGGCTCGCTTTCTACCTCTGGACATACTGGCCAACATAGATGCGAGGGTGTACGACCGGACGTGCGTCCTCCACCAGAGCGTCGGGAGTGAGCCAGATGAGGTGTTCGAAGGAGTTAAGCGGCAGGAACGACTAAACGCTTTCGTAACGTGGTGCGCTCGCCCCTCTGAAGAGCGTTATGCGCGCAAACGCGTTGTTGAAGCAATCCTGCCGCACTTAGGAGCCTGGATGCATCGAAGAACAAAAAGTTTCACTTACAGACTTACACAGATAATGACCGGGCACGGGTGCTTCGGTGATTATTTTTGTAAGATCGGACGCGAAGCGACAGCGAACTGTTTCTACTGCCGTGGGCAGGAACAGGACTCCGCATCCCATACGCTGGCAATATGCCCAGCGTGGGAACGGTAGCGGACAGTCCTGGTAAGCCGGATCGGTCAGAACCTCTCCTTGCCAGCAGTCGTATCGGCGATGCTGAGCAGAGACTCTGCCTGGAGGGCCGTAGCCTCCTTCTGTGAATCCGTTATGGTCCAGAAGGAGACTGCTGACCGGTGTCGGGAGAGGACATATCCCGCTCGGAGACAAAGTCGCCAAGGCGTTCGTCACGGCCCTCCCCTTGATGGTGGTGTTCCCCTACCAGAAACGGGGCCTCGGGAGTTACGGGCTCTCGGGGCGGGGGCCCCGAGCGTCTAGTGATGTAACACCTGAGCATCTAGTGATGTAACACCTGAGGAGGATGGTGACTCGAAAGTGGTCTCGAGCACCGTGATAGCATTGTGAGGGTGTTGGGGCAGTAAGAACTGCCCCCGGGACGTGCTTTAATAGAGCAAAGCGAGAAAGGGGCCCCGATTTCGTTCCAAACGACGATCCCGGGACCCCTCCTATACGCTGATGGTGACCACCGTGGGGTTTTGCCCGGTAGGAGTCCGGTATAACCTTTCTGTTGCCCCCACAACTGAAGGCATCCATGAGGACTTCCCCACCATGAAAAAAGGTATCCATTGACTGCAGTAGCTAATTTGCTAAGAGGTGGACTGTACGTTCGTGTGACATTTTATTTTTATAAAAAATAACACTATCTTCTTCGTTCTGTATCAGTCCATTGCTGAACATTGCCCCCTTGTGCTACAGTACACGATAAATCCATCTTGAAGGAAGGATTCTATATATCATCTATTATATCCAAGATACTATTATATCTTAATATAAAATACATCAAATAAATCAATGCTTAATTAGAACTAATTGAATATATATTATATATCGTCTTATTCTTAAGGAATAGTTATGCACAAAAAGGTTACCAAATTTATACAATTTCATGAAAGCCATGTTGAATTTGTGAATTTGTGCCTTTACGGCCTTTACCACAATTTTAGGCAAGCTATCAAACAACTTTAATCAATGTAGGTACATATTAGGTGGTTTTGTTCCCTTAAGTTGTACATTGTATAAAATATTTTAAAATAGGTCAAGTTGGCACGATTGAAATTTCAAACTATTTTTGATTAAAATTTACGAACTTTAATCTGAAAAATTACTGTATCATAATGACTGGTGATACAATCATTTTTCGGTCGCCAAAGCTTCGTTCTATGATTTTACTTACCATTTATAAGCCTTACTTTACTCAGGTAACACAATAATTTGAGGCGAACACCCCTGAGCCACCATTTTCAGTTACAATTTTATTTATTTATTTCTACTTTATTCTAATACGTAACTCTAATATAATAAAAATAGATTCAAATATGTAATTAATTATTGCTATAAATGACATTTATAGCAATCTATATACGTCCCACTGCTGGGCACAGGCCTCCTCTCATTTCTGAGAGGGTTTTAGGGCAAGGAATGTCCGCCGCGCTGCCCCAATGCGTGTTGGCGTACTTCACATGTCTTCGAAATATTTTTTTTTGATTTCTCAGACGTGCAAGTTTCCTCACAATGTTTTCCTTCACCGCCGAGCACGTGGTAAATCAGCACTTAAAATTGTAATTAACAATTTCATTGGTGCCGGCGGGGATCGAACCCGGGTTGCTCGCGTACTGTGTAACTTACAGCGAGCGCTAACCATCTGAGCTATCACGGCTATATGTACGGTGTGATGCTAATACCGGATAAATTTATGTCTTTGATATCTATATCCGGAAAACAGACGAAAATTCATCAAGTGAGGAAGGCTTAGGATATAATGTGATAATGAAACTATGTGAAGGTGTTCCACGCAATACTCTTGTAGCTTTCGACAACTTCTTTACTAGCATTCCTCTGATGAATAATTTGCTGACAAAGAAAGGAATATATTATGCCGTCGGTACCGTACATTTCAACCGAAAAGGCTTACCAGAAAAGTTGTTGCCCAAAAATAAACTCAAGAACGAAAAACTTGGAAAGCACGAGTTCATGTATAAAAGCAAAGCTCCATTTTCTGCTATACAGTGGATGGAAACTCAACTGGTGAATATTTTAACAACGGCACACATCCCAAAATCTGTGTCTACGGTCAAGCGAACACAGAAGGATTTTTCCAAGAAAAATATTACTATCCCCACTGCTATCGCCGAACATACTGTGAATATGGGAGGAGTGGATCATTTTTATCACTTCCGTGCCTCATATCCAATCGGCCGAAAATCTATACGCAACTGGTAGCGCCTATTTCATGTTTGTATATTTCATGTTTGATGCAGCTATCATCAATGCTTACATATCGTACATCCAAATTCACAATCAAACGGTTCACACACATAGAGATTACAGACTTCGTTTGGCTCGCAGCCTTATAGATGGATTCACAGGCAAAAACGAACCACTAGTATTATTTTCAGGAATAAACAAGATGGAAATTTCGGAGTACCCGATGAAATCAAACGCTCTTCTGAGCCGCACTACCGAGAAAACCATGGGAAATTTACTAGATGATGGAGTTGTCTAATCTGTTGTACAGTTTTTATAAACTAATTGATTATCTTCTTATATTCATATTATGATAGAAATGTAAATTGCGGGTGTCGGTACATTTTATATTTTTGTGACAAAAATGATTAAAAGACAGTAAAAATAACTAATTAAACACATTTCCATCATTTTTAGAAATGTCTGTCTGTCTGTTTTATGAACGTATCACATCTAAAGTAATGATTTTTTTTAAATTATTAAGAAAATCATTAAGCGTATCTTCGAGTAACATTTAGTCCTTGTGCATTATTTAGCACTAATTATTCATTCATACATTCATTCATAAAAACATGATCCTGAGCCACCTGCATCCGAATTCTACCACGCAGAAAAACTCCGAGCATAGCCCTCTCCATAGCTCACTGAGCGACCTTAAACTTTCTCATACGGCCAGCAGAGAAAACGTTAGTCAGTAAACGTCTCAGTTTATATCTATTTGTTTAATTTATTTATTTATTTACTCAAACTCACAACTATCATGACAGGAATTTCCAAATGCGACAATATAGTTATTTGCATGCTTAACAAAAATGTGACCATTAACTGTAACAAATTGTAAACAATCCTACCCTAGTGAATACACTACCAAATACGGACTGGACGCCTTTATTCTAACATCAAAATGAATCATATACTTACGCACAGTAAGATCATTAATAACAACGTGTTTTTAAAAAAAACATTATTGTTCTCTGCTCGCTTTACGCTTATAACATACGCGGTATTTTAAATGTGATGCTTTTGAAAATTTTAACCATATAAATATTGGTTGACAGAATTCGTTGTCAAACGTTTTAAATTTTAGGTCCATAGTGCACTAGTATTGCGTTTTGAAAGAGCTAAATGTTAGAATGAATAAAGTGTAGCTTAAATTTTTTTTAAATCTACGATGTCAACTTAATACTATATATATATATATAGTATTAAGTTGATATATATAAAATTTAGGTATATATATATATATATAATCAACCTTTAACGGTAAATGTTGATCCAGTGAGAAGTTATAACAATTGTTAATCCGCCTATTTTACGTGTATACTCAGCTCTGCGTCGCGCAAACTGATATACTTTGATCCATCCTTGATGCGCGTGTGACGTCGGTGGATCTGCACTTACAGATTTTCAACATACTTGTCAGCGATTTGGCCAACATTTGTTGATCCATCAACGGTCGAAAAAATCATACTGAATATGATTTCTTAGATCCAGAGTATATTTAACTTATATGCGACATTTACTTAGACTAAGTGGATCCGGAGCCAAAATTGACGTATAGGTACTCGAACACAAAGCGGCAATGTCGCGTTCTGCGTGTGACAGAGAACCCAGTAGACTACTTCGTTAGAGTAATAAGGTAAGAAAGACGTTCATAAATCAAATGCTGAAATGTTATGTGACATAAAAGTACCTAATTATTTATTCTGTGCTAATTATTAAGTCAGGATGCAACAAGGTTGCAATATTATTATGTTTTTAATTTTTTTTTTTTAATTAATATTTTTTTAATTTTGTTTGTGGTTATTGTTTTGATATAGTGAAGCAGTGTTTTTCTTTTGTAATTATTTAATTGTGAGGACTAGTGACTTATATGTAAGTCAGATTGCAATGTTATTGATTATGTTTCTTTTAAGGATATTTTTGAATTTTGTTTGAGATTATTGTTTTTAAATAGTGAAGCATTGTTTTTGTTTTTTAATTGTTTAAGGGCGCGTTTGCAAATCGTGCAAAATTATGCTGTTTTTCTGTACATTTTGTGATAAAACTAAACCAAATCAAATATAACTAATAACTACCACGTATATACTAGTTCTTCTACTTCAAATGGTAGTAACTTTTTCGTTAAAAATAATAGTTTTTTATATTGTAAAAACGATCTTCCCTAGCCATTTTCTATAAAATTAACGATACCGGCTCGAGTTTAGGTACATTTTTTGTTCTATTATCAATATATATTAAGATTTCTAAAAATACTATAAGTAGGCAGACATATTCAATAAAAAATAATACTATTTACTTTTTATCAAAATGTTACAAATAGTCGTAAAAAATACTGATGCTTATTTTTTCACATATTTTGCTAATACAGATGAATCATAATCGATTGCAATAAGGGTTATTTTATTTTTGATGCCTGTTTTGATTTGTTGTACAAAAATTTCGATGAAACCACAGTCCGCGCTCGGCCGCCGTCATGAGTGGATGCTGTGGCCTATATAGTATATTATCTATGGGATACTGTATCGCCTGATTGCAGCATCTCATGCAGACAAAGATCGCTGTACAAACACAAATTATCCGAATTTGATACATAGGTACTTGACAAAGTATAATAATAATATTATTTTTATAATCACACATTTTTATTACAATATTTTGTTTCGCTAAAAGTAAGTGGGATTTATATATCAACATATATATAAATGCCTATATTCGTCTTGGACTTTATGAAGTGATCTGAAAGTGTACTTCGGTGACTGTTACTGGAATTCCTCGACGAGTAGAACTAGGTGTGCCGAGTTTGGGCTCGAATTGTTAGTTATGAAGAGACCTAACCTCCGGGCTTGATGGAGAGACCTGATGGAGTACTTCGGTGACTACTACTGGAACTCCTGGACGAGTAGAACTAGGTGTGCCGAGTTTGGGCTCGTTTTGTTAGTTATGATGAGACCTAACTTCCGGGCTTGATGGGGAGACCTGATGCTGTACTTCGGTGACTACTACTGGAACTCTTGACGAGTAGAACTAGGTGTGCCGAGTTTGGGCTCGTTTTGTTAGTTATGATGGGACCTAACCTCCGGGCTTGATGGAGAGACCTGATAGTGTACTTCGTTGACTGTTACTGGAACTCCTCGACGAGTAGAACTAGGTGTGCCGAGTTTGGGCTCGATTTGTTAGTTATTATGAGACTTAACCTCCGGGCTCGATGGAGAAATCTGCTCGTGTACTTCGGTGACTACTACTGGAACTCCTGGACGAGTAGAACTAGGTGTGCCGAGTTTGGGCTCGTTTTGTTAGTTATGATGAGACCTTACCTTCGGACTGGATGGAGTGACTAGAAACATCACTCGATAAATGAATGTGGTCCACTGATAAAACAAATTCTTTATGGAAAAGATCTTAGCAATGTGCCTTCCATAAAACATGGCAGAAGTAATGAAGAGTCTGTGATTCGAGAACTCAAAAAGGTTTTGAACACCCGTATAGAACAGTGCGGGTTATTCATAGACAAATAATTTCCCTTTCTAGAAGCAACCATAGACGGAAAATGTGAGCTTGGTATTATTGAAGTAGGCATATAAAATGGAGCCAGAAGACGCCATCAAACTTAAAAAGACAATTTTTGGTTGTATACAGCAAATGACACATTCACGATAAATAAAAAACATAAATGGTATTACCAAATTCAAGGACAACTGCGCATTACTAGGGAATATACTTGTGTGTTTGCTATTTGGACAGGCCTTGGCAAAATAAAGTACGAGAGTATGAAAAAAGATCCACAATTTTGGAAAGAGAAAATGGAATCATCAAGTCCGGAGGTAAGGTCGCATCATAACTAACAAAACGAGCCCAAACTTGGCACACCTAGTTCTTCTCGTCCAGGAGTTCCAGTAGTACTCACCGAAGTACACCATCAGGTCTCTCCATCAAGCCCGGAGGTTAGCTCTCATCATAACTAACAAAACGAGCCCAAACTCGGCACACCTAGTTCTACTCGTCCAGGAGTTCCAGTAGTAGTCACCGAAGTACACCATCAGGTCTCTCCATCAAGTACGAAGGTAAAGTCTCATCATAACTAACATAATGAGCCCAAACTCGGCACACCTCGTACTACATGTCGGAGAGTTCCAGTAGCAGTTACCGAAGTATACCTCCAAGTCACTCCATCAAGTCCGAAGGTAAGGTCTTATCATAACTAACAAAACCAGTCCAAAGTCCACAGCCATCATCTCACTGCTAGCAGAGGGCTTCTAGTGCCTAGCAGTCTCTGGAGTAGCTATTTGTATTTCGTATCTAAGTCTATTTTTGTAGGTATAAGAAATGAGAAAAAAATTAAATCTTTCAAATTATCAAAATGTTTTTACTTGATTACGATTCCCGCAACTAACCGTGCGTACACTTGTGTGTGTGACCCGTGTCAATGTAATAGTTCGATTTTATACCTATCAATTTTGCAAACGCGTCTTTAATTCTAGTGACTAGCGACTAATAAGTAAGTCAGGTTGCAATGTTATTGATTATTATTTTTCTTTGATAGATATTTTTAGTTTTGTTTGTGATTATTATTTTGATGTAGTGAAGCAGTGTTTTTGTTTTTCAAGTTCCACCTTAGACAATATCATCGCTGCCACCACTTCCGCTACAAGTTGTGGCGTTGTCGAGTTGTTGAGTTATCCGTTTAATCTGTAGTTTGTACCGCCAAAGATACGAAACGGCAACGTCGCGGCTTTTTTCAGCCAATCCGATCATTTGCTGTGCTCTGATTGGCTCATTTAAATCGGATTAACATTTTGCGTAACTATCGCAAGGTGGATTTGTATATCGGATCAACTTCGGCGAACGCTAGTAAGCAGTCCCGTGAGTGTAGATGTTGATCCGGTCGGAGCCACATTAGTTACCAGAGATGCATATTGGATCAACAAAAGGCGCCGGATCAACATACATTTTCGGATCAACAAAGTGCATGCGTGAAGTCGCGTCAGATCAAAATTTACCGTAAAGAGATCTCTATATATAACACCTTTTTACCTTTCTTAAAATCTATTAGAAGTCCACTGCACTGTTCACCAGTTCCTGCGCGTACCTTGTTACTATGTAATAAGTATCTTTTGTTTGGTTAAATCAGTGACAGAAGTAACGGAGAAAATAGTACGGTGGCGGCGCGAAGGAACAACGTTATTTTAGATCGTAGTTAGTCATCGTAACTTTTAGACTGATCACGGTGACTTTTTACCGTGATGTTATTTATCACTCATGTCTAGGGGTGACAGAGGGAAGTAAATCAGGAAATGGGCAGTAGCGTCTTCCTAATAACGACTAAAAATAAAAAACTGCGGCTGCCAACCAGCTTGCCGAGCGTGGCAACTATGACAAATATACCCCCTATGAGACAATATATGAGGGGTTTTTTGTAATATTGATAAGAAAAAAATGTGGGAGGAAGAAAAGGCGAATTTTTTTTAAATCTCGGCGGAACGCGGATACTCTGTGCGGTGTTTAGGATAGCGTTACCGAGGTGGGCGATATTTGCGGTAGTAAAATTTTGCGCTCCCCTTTATTTCCATGGCAGTAGTTAGTTTGTACCAGTTCTGGCTCCCTGAGCTCACTGAGCTGGCTGACGGTGGGTCAACGGATCCTTAAAAAAGAAAAATGCGAATCTGCAGTTTTTTTTTGGGTAGGATGCGCGGTTCCGGAGATGTGCAGATCGATTAACTAATATCTAATTGTTCCTTGAACACTTGTACACTTCTTGTACACTCTGCTTATCAGTGCTATTGTATTATACTTCTTTGTTCATAACTACCACGCTATTCTGAATCTACACATATAATAAATCTGTAGAAAAGTCGTGTCTCTAATTCTAATATACTCGTGAAAACAAAAAACAAACCTTACAACTCAATATTAAAACGAACAAATGAAAACGAATGATACGTTTATAAATTGCTATTATTTTTTTGTTGAGTCCTTTATTATGCGTAAAAATAAGAAAACGTGATGAAATTTATTAATAATAGTGTGTTAGTTAATGTAAAACAGTTATTTGACAAAATACTATTTATAAAATTATATATGAAGGAACATTTTTTTATGTTTAAAAAACCGTGTTTCACGTCTTATGAATTGTGATTTCCGATCGCGGATTTCTTATTTAAGAGAAACACTTGACTTCGCTCCACTTCGTGTTGTTTTAGTAGTTTTGTGTTTTGAATTTGATTTAGTTAATTTTTGTTCAATTTTATAATAATGTCGTTAAGATCTAGCCACATACATACAGTTTACAATAATGGTAGAGTTCATGGAAAAGTAAGTAACTATATTGAAACAAGAGTTTTGATTATCTTTTAGTCTGTATATTCATTGTATATTGATACTGATTTATTCTGTTAAATAATAAATATTGTTTATTTCCAAGGAATGGTGATTTATCGAAACCACAGAATTTGCCGCGAGGACAACAGTGGTGTATTAGAAAGTGCAAGGAACTATGTGATTTGCTAAAAAAGCAAGGAATCGGAGAGTCTCGCAGTGAAGAAAAGTGGCAAAAAGTAAGTTCTAGTTTTATTTTTCTAAAACCTTCAATATAAATCAAGAGCACCTACATAGAGTTTTAAATGCATGGCTCATTTCATATAGTGAGAATTTTGAGTTTATTATTATTTCATTTGGTTTGCTTAAGGTGTGGAGTGATTTAAAAAAGAAGTGGGCAAAAAGTAAGATACATGCGAGAAAAATTTATATGACAAAATATGTCTCACATACTTAGTGAACAGGACGCTTTAACATAAATAGAACTTTAGTAAGAATCACTGTACAAACTTTAATTTTAACATCCTAGTATTATGCTTAACACATACTCGTACTTTCTCTATGAAAATATATTATTCAGAAGATATTAATGTATATAAATATAAATAACTTTAGAATAAGACTAATAACTTATTATTTTACAGGTAGAATAATCTGTCGAAATCAATAAAATAGTATCTATACCTGCGAAACCACAAACAGAAGATTTAATAATTGTGCCATCTGTAATTCCTGCTATAGGTATGTCTTCAACTACTCTTGTATATTTATTTTATAATTGTATTAACTATTACAATTATTAAATATAAAAAAAATAATTATTCGAATTTCATGATGTAAGTAATAGTAGTGTGTAATCATGAGTTTATTTGATAAATTAAATAAATAATAATAATAAAGTACCTATTAGTACTACTTATAATTACAATTAGTAATTACATCTTTTAACTTTCAAATATTTTCAACAATATAAAAAGGAAATAACTGTGCAAGTAATGTAGAAAGTTCAAGCTTTTCAATTGATCTTTTCAGATGATGAGGACTGGAACTGCACTGCACTCCTGGCTGCGGCAAGGATCCAGTACTTACACCTCCATCCAATCCCAGATCCCTAACACTACCCAAATCCCCAACACCTCCCAGATCCCCAACACACGAAAAATAGCACACCAGGAAGGACATGGTACCTTCCCCACTTCGACGTCCATAACCCGATGAAGCCAGAGAAATTTCGAATAGTGCACGATGCCGCAGCCAAAACAAAGGGGGTGGCATTGAACGACTTCCTGCTCACGGGTCCAGATCTACTGCAATCACTACCAGGGGTCATGATGCGCTTTCGCCGCCATAGTTTCGCTGTCTCCGCGGACATAGCCGAAATTTTCATGCAAGTTAAAGTCAGACCCAAAGACAGAGATGCCTTAAGATATCTCTGGAGAGGGGATCGACGTGATGAAGCTCCACAAGAATATAGAATGACGTCGATCATCTTTAGTGCACCTAGTTCACCCTGCACAGCCATATTCGCCAAGAACTGGAACGCTAAAAAACACATAAAAACAGTATCCAGAAGCCGTAGAAGCCATCATCCAAAACCACTATATGGACGACTATCTCGACAGTTTCCAGTCCCTGGAAGAGGCAACGCGAATATCCAAGGAAGTACGCGACATACATAAAAATGCGCACTTCAACTTAAGAAAATAGGTTTCTGTAGAGAAATGTACACAGGCTGTAACTAAATACGTAAAACTAAAGATAGGTTTTACAACGACAACTGTTTTATTGTAATGCAAAAATAAAATCGGTATAGATAAAATAGTTTTCTATGTTATGTAGTTTTCGCGTAAGTGTAAGAAAATGTTATGAAATTTATTTTTTAAATATTCTATTTCTATTACAAAATCATTATAAGCCAAATGGAATATTTTTATATGCTAAAAACTTAAAGTAATGTTTTACTCTTCCACGATTTAAAAGCGAAAGGTTGTGGATTTCATATTTCAGAGCGATATCAATGCTCTTATTGCCTGTCGCTTTGACGTGTCACCTTTTAGTAGGCACTCAATTTTTTTTAAACTAAAAGTTATAAAACCGAAGTTATGATTTGAACTTTTATAGTTTCAGATATTTAGAATGAAAAACAAGTGGTAAAATTAAAATCTTTGTACAACCGACTTCAATATAAATTATTAAGGATAACTCAAAAACTACTGGTCAGACCTTGATCAAATTACTTTCAAATAAAAAAAGAATCATCAAAATCGGTTCACCTAGAAAAAAGTTATGAGGTAATACACATAAAATTACAAACAAAAAAATATTAAAAAAATACAGTCGAATTGAGTACCTCCTCCTTTTTGAAGTCCATTAAAAATAAATGTTCATTTTACTGCATGATAACAAACGTTTGAACCATAAGGTTTATTTTACTTTATATTTTTTAAAAGTACATTTATATTAAAGTCAATCGTGTTTTTTTTTTATACAAAACAACCTACAGTCCACTAACTAAAGAAGGCTACTGACGCGTTGTCACCTCTGAAGACTAAAATGGAATGTCTCGCTGCCTGTACCATTCTTGAAATGTTATGTACTCATAGTTTAGCGAAAATGATCCAAATCTTTTTTATTTCCCACTGTTTTTGAAAAATACATTTGTTGATTTGGATTGCTATTTCTTTATAACGTACGTAGTTACTTATAATATCCAAAAATTATTTTACGAATTTATTTTACTGAACTCTATAGAAAAAAATTAGTACATTTTCAATCCAATAAATAATAAGGTTTTATAGAAATTTTAACCCGTATGTGTATGTTTGTGATTATCATTATGTTTTTAGCAACCAATAACATTTCAACGATATCAACTGATACATACTATAGAGGTTTGCGCTCTCATTATCGTGTAGCTTAATTTTTATTAAATTGTAGGTTCCTAAGGATTTCTTATATTTACGCGAACACTACACATTTAAATAAAACTAGTTTTACGGATTTTATTGCGTATATTAACTTATTTTATATTCCCGAAGTTTCGAGCACTTTACAGCACCCATGATCTTCTTCTTCTTCTTCTTTTAAATTATGGCTTCTCTTGATAGAATTCTGCCAGTGTCAAGTCAGTCACCCATGGTCACGGGGGGGACTGAGGTGTTTGACATCCCAATGTCATAGTTAACCACGGCTACCTCCAGATTAAAATTATTAATTTTTGTTCCAATCTACGCAGTATGAACTTACAGTATCTTGAAGTCTTGCATTTGTATGCTTGGGTTGGGATTTAATTTTATTAATTATAAGATCCCAAGAGATGGTAGCACCCAGCCATCTTCTCTATTGAAATTAGGACGTTTTTTGATTTCAATAGCCTCGCGAATCATCCTTGGAAGGAATAGGTGCATTTTAGCGAATATTTGTGGTCTATCAAATCTAAATTAGTGACGGGGGCGATTTTATACGTGTTCACAGACTGCAGACTTCCCGGAGCGTCGATTCTTCACATCAGCTATGTGTTCTTTAATGTGGGTTTTTAATGATCTTTTAGTTTGTCCTATATAAGAGAGATCACATTCACAATCAAGCTTGTACACTCACATATTTAATGAATATATGATAAATATGAATAACTTGTGTGTTGGAGTATTACTTTGGAGTTATGTAAAAATGTAATTTTTACGGTCGAAACGCCCAATTCGTGCTACAACCATAATTTCGGTGCAGCGTGTCTCTGTCGTCGGCAGATTGTATGATGCGTCCTTATACAAACGTCGTCTTCCGTTTGGCTTGTGAAATACAGAAGTGAAATTGTAAAGTGCCTCGTCATTTTGTAATAGTCTAGTATGTCGAAGACCGATTATTATAGGTGGGCAGATCATAACCTGCCTGGGTATTACATGCTACGTCGCCATTCATGTTTGGCCGATAATTTGTAAGTTTGACATCTGTTAATATATTATAAATATGAATACAATAATTTCAAGGATCGGACGATAACGTATTAATTTGCCGAGCGTTTACAAACAGGCGATGCCGTTCGTGTAATTATGAATCATTCAATCTGCCGACGATATCTCTACCACGTAGAATATTTAATTTATGATTAAGCTCTTTATTAAGAAATATAGATATATAAGTTGATTTCCTTTTACAGATATTTTGTATACATAACAATCATGTCACCGTCACCAGGTCAGTCTTTCATAACGTCAGTTTTTCATGACCCTCAAGCAAAATATACGCATTAGGCTGCGTTTCCACCAGAGATGTGCAAGGTAGCTGGGATGCGTAGCGAAGCTGTGGAACGGTGTTAGCGTTTCAACCAGAGATGTGCTAGGCACTGAGCGGTGCGAGGATGCGTAGCAACGCTGTGAAAAGGTGCGCAGATGAACGGTGCGAGGATGTGTAGCAAAGCTGTGGAACAGTGTGAGCGTTTCAACCAGAGATGTGCTAGGCCGCTGTGCGGTGCGAGGATGCGTAATGACGCTGTGAAAAGGTGCACAGATGAACGATGCGAGGATGTGTAGCAGGCTCATTTCAGATGCGAGCGGGGTGAGTGAAACACAGCAGCATTAAACTGCCATTTTACGCTGGTATTCTGTGAGAGCGTATTCCTACCCCGTTTGAGCCGACCCATTCATGCTACAACCATAATATAGGTGTAGCGTGGCTCTACTGTTCTTTGAAGTCCGCTTTTAATTTTATTTAAAATTTATTTTTTATTTTTGAGTGGACTTAGGAAAATCACTGTGGATTTATTCTCCAAACATATATGAGGCCTATTTAATGAAAAAGAACCATCAAAATCGGTTCACAGTTGACGAATATATCGCGTAACATTACACACAAAAACATACAGTCGAATTGTAAGCCTCCTCATTTTTAAGGCGGCAAAAAATTAGGCTGAGCTAATTTTGCTTTAGCGTCTGAGCAGACGTAGTGTGGCACACCCCCTGACTGGGACACCCCCAGATGGAGCGACAATCTGCCCAAGGTGGCTGGTCGGAACTGGATGGGTGTAGCCGAGGCTAAGTGATGCGCCTTGGGAGAGGCCTATGCCCAGCAGTAGACTGCCGCAGGCCGATGATGATGAATTTAGCTTTGGTGTCTCTTTCGTTGTTTCTAGCACTAGCTAGAAACAAAAAAAATGATTATAGAATCTTTTTTTTTATAGAATAAGGGTGACAAACGAGCACACAGTCCACCTGATGGTAAGTGGTTGCTGTGGCCCATAGACATCTACATCTATCTTCGTTTGCGAATTTAAATGCAGCGTAAAATAGCATTAAGCTGCTATTTTACGCTGGTATTCTGTGAGAGCGTGGTTATTCCCCGGTCGAGCCGACCCATTCGTGCAACAACTATACTATTAATATAGCTGCAGCATGGCTCTATCACGTAAACTCTTGTTATTCGTCAACGTATTTTATCGGGCTCGTTAGTTCATATTGTTCAGCAAATAAGCTTGGGGACTTTACAATTAAAATATAATGGGTATCGATTGCTATAACTTAATATTTGAATTCGTAAAAAACATAGATGATATTTAACTAATCTTGTTTGCTATCTCTATAGAAGTTTCATCATTGTGGCGAATACGTTCAATAATAAACTTGTTTTTGTCTTTTTAGTTAATCAAAGATTATTGTAGATAGGTTCTGTGATATTTTACGATATGTATTCATTGAAAAATAGTAAGAAAAGAAAATAAGCAAAATTATTAAAAGGATACAATCATATTAGGTTGAGCTTTTATTTTAATTTAAAATTTGCATTGCATAAAAGTGTTTTTCAAAGAGGAAGGCGACAATTAAATATAAGAGAATATTCTAGTAAGCTCAGTTTTATCAGTATTCAAGTCCAGTCCATTTGACTTAATTTCGTTTACAGAAACCGTAAAACCGTAGACACAAAAGTGTCTATTGTAAAATTAAATTTTCGCCAGCCACTTTGAGACCCAAAGCCCAACTTTATTTATATATATTTTCATTTTAGTAGCCCGCAAAGGGTATTATTATTGAATAGACCGTAATTCCACTCCTAGTAACTCCCTAAATTGTTTATAATTCAATTGTAACAAAAACATCTAAAATGCTAAACTTATTAATTTTCCTCTTCGTCAGCCCATAAAAGTTCGCTGCTGGACCTGGACCTCATCCGCCGAACGGAGGATTTGCCTTAATCGTCACGCTTTGCAGGTGGATAGACGATTGTAGTATACGACATTCCGCACCGTGACGCTGCTTCTCATCTCCGATCTTACCTCTTTGCCATGCTTATCTCTTATATATTATTCTGAATTTGTGCAACGGACTACTTGTCTTTACTTTTCCTCAGTATTATTTTTATTACATTCATTCATTCGTTCATTCATCATGCTTATCAAAATCCACTATTAAACATAGGCCTCCTATAGATTGCGTCATAAGGGGACTATGTACCATAGTTGCCACGCTTGGCAGGCGTCTTTACAACCACGGTTTTTTTAGATGTTTTCCCTCTGTCGCCTCCCACACACATACGATACTCACGGTATGGAGTGGTAAATATTCTTACAACGCCACTACAGGCAATTTTACATACAACATAAAATCGGCATTGGAATTAGTAATACAGTATATCATCAATACTGTTTAAGATTTAACTTATTGATATATTATTACTTTTTTATTTTGAATAGTTCGTGTTGTTTTAATCTAATCCACTGCTGGACTTAGACCTCTCCCATTGTATTGGATTTTGTCATAATGTCACGTCAGGTTAGAGAACTGTTCCCTGTCGCTCGTTTAGGTAAAAATGTGACACCATATTACCTCATCATCATTATCATCATCACTGTCCATCATAATACTGTTGAAAATAGGCATCTTCCAGGTAAGCAATGCTACAAGGCGTGCCTTGTAGCATTGCGATGGTCCTGAGCCATCCGGAACCATCGACTTCCTGCATCTCTTACCAGGTCGTCCTTATATCTAGTTTGGAGCCGCCCTACACTTCGTTTTTAACTTCGTTTTACATTTCGTATGAGCCTATCACTCGAAAACGTTTCTCCCCATCAGATGGCAGATCTTCAAATTATATGGCTGGATTATGTTACAATTTTTAACAAGCATATTTTTAAAATGTTATAGACACGGGAATTCTCTATAAGCCTGACAGTAAAGCGCCGTGACGTAGTAGAGCCATGCTGTAGCTATATTATGGTTGTAGCACGAATCATCGAATTATCACGCTCTCACACAATACCAGGGGGTGCTAATAATCTCCGGTGGAGGTTGGGTTGCCAACTAAGACGACTCGACCTGGAAATATACAACGCATGCACCCTGAGGACTGACGAGAAGATCCTGGAGCTAGAGGAAGACATAGACAAGTTACGCTGGCATGTTATAGGATTATCCGAGTTCCGAAGAAAGGGGGAGGACACGATAATCCTCGAATCACTTGTTTTATCACCAGAAGGGCGACCATCTGTCCCAAGAAGGTATCGGATTTATCGTCCACTATCGACACAAGTCTCTCGTTAATAACATTGTAAAGTTTAGGAGCGTGTCGACAAGGGTTGCGTACCTTATACAGAATCACCAAACGGTATTCGCTGAAGGTCATACAGGTTTACGCAACAACCTCGGCACGTCCCGATGAAGAGGTGGAAGAAATATATGAGGATATATCTAGAGCCATGCATTACTGCAAAACCCACTATACGGTGTTAATGGGAGACTTTAACGCAAAACTAGGCACAAGAGATAACGGTGAGCTGAAGGTAGGGAAATTGGGAATAGGGCAACGGAACTCAAGGGTCCAGCAGCTGACCGACTTCATGGAGAAAGAGGGACTCTTTATGATGAACTCTTTCTTCCAGAAGCGGACCTGGTCGAGCCCCGACGGTTCGCCAAAAATTGAGATTGACTTTATTATGACGACTAGACGGCAACTATTCTGTGATGTCTCAGGGATCGCGAGGGTGAAAACCGGCAGCGATCACCGAATGGTGATAGGCACACTGAACACTGAACACTGAACGTGAAGTTTGAGAGGTCACGTCTAATAAAGTAAACGCTCCGTCCCCCTCGTGCTCTAATCCAAAGTCCCGGAAACATTTACCTCGCGTTACAAAATCGTTTTCAGTGACTAGAAGATTGCAATACATTATACGATATGAATGACAAGCTCGTGGAAACTGTCCACGCGGTCGGAGCTAAGTTTTGCAAGACCCGCCGCTGAAGAACACAAAAACTCTCCGATCACAGACTCAATCTCATGGCTGTTAGACGGGAAATGAAGCTGCAATCTTCAGCAGATATACATGCGGCGGGACTTACGCAACTTCAATACAGCTCGTATTGAAGAAGCTATCGAGCCAACTGTCTAATCTGAAGACCGAGTGTGGCAGCATCGTTTCCGGGACACCTGGAATTTTGAGTGCGATTGAGAAGTTGAGAAGCTGTACACATGGAACCACACGCAAGTGTGAGTAACGATCCGAGAGCAAATCTTATCCGATGATATTCCGGACGTCAGTCTGAGCGAGATTAGAATGGTTCTCCAGCACCTTAAAAACGGCAAGTCCCCGGCGAGGATAGAATTACAGCAGAGCTTCTGAAAGTGGGTAGGAAACCGGTACTTGAAGTAATTCAGATGCCTTTTAATTACGTCCTACGTGCTCCGAGTACAGAACCAGAGTACGAAACCTATCCAACTGCAGAAAGGTGTAAGACAGGGTGACGTTATATCCCCGAAACTCTTTACCGCTACATTGAAGATGTTTTCAAGCTACTGGACTGGAAAGGATACGGTATTAACGTCAATGGCGAGTACATCACTCACCTTCGATTTGCCGACGATATAGTCCTTATGGCAGAATTGCTGGAGGACCTAAGCACTATGCTCAATGACCTCAATAGTGTCTCCCAACGGATAGGTCTTAAGGTGAACATGGACAGAAAAAGATCATGTGTAACGTCCATGTCACACCTACGCTGGTAGTTGTTGGGAGCACTAATCTCGAAGTTGTTTATGAGTATGTTTACCTGAGACAAATAGTCCGATTAGGTAAGTCCAACTTCGACCGAGAGGTCAATCGACGGATTCAACTCGGCTGGGCAGCGTTCGGGAAATTACGGCACATCTTCTCGTCAGGTAAACCTCAAAACTTGAAAACGAGACTGTACAATCAATGCGTGTTTTCCAATGATGACCTGTGGAACTGAGACGTGGTCCTTCACTGCTGGCTGGATGAGGAAGCTCAAGGTCGTTCAGCGAGCTATTGAGAGGGCTATGTTTGGAGTTCCTCTGCGTGATAAACTTAGAAATGAGGATATCCGCAGTAGAACCAGAGTGACCGACATAGCCCAGCAGATTTAGTAAGCTGAAGTGGCAATGGATCAGCCATATAGCTCGAAGAACCGACAACCGATGGGGAAAAAAGGTTCTCGAGTGGCGGCCTCGTAGCGGTGGGCGAAGTGTAGGGCGTCCCCCCACTTGTTGGAGTGACGACCTGGTAAGACATGCAGGAAGTCGATGGATGCAGGTGGCTCAAGACCGTGCTTTGTGGCATTCCTTGGTGGAGGCCTAAGTTCAGCAGTGGACTTTTGAAGGGCTGTAATGATGATGACACAATACCAACGTGAAATAGCAGTTTGATGCTGCTGTGTTTCGTAAGGTGAGTGTAGAGAACAGGAAACCCTTTTTACTAGCAACGAGGTATTTCATCTTAGCTTTAAAGGGTGACATCGCATCTGCATTTTGATTCTTCAATCGAGGATAAAGCATTCACTTACCATCACGTGGACTGTGTTCTCGTTTGTCACCCTTATTCTTTTCGCTGAAACCCTGTTTTGTATGTATAACTGAATAGAACTGATATAACGAACACAAATTAATGTTTACCATTGAATTTATTTTATAAAAAGAATAATAGGTTACATATATATTTTCAACCTTCACATTTATTTTCCAAGACCGTATTATTACGTATAAAAGGAAAACCAAATTTATATTTTCTACAAATGAATAAATTAACGAAAAGGAAATTGGCAACCACAAATTACAGTGTAAGACACGTCTTATTATTGACCTGGAGTATCATTAATGTATGTTTTCATAAACAAAATTTATTTTTATCAGTAAAATGTAAATTAACTGTTACGGAACTGAAATAATACTTTTTGGAAGAAACCTATTTTTTCAAGTAGTTATGTTTACCACATGCACCTAATTGGCTACCGTCGCCTATTAACAACTAAAATCAGCAGAGGAATTGCAAGTGCATTACCAGCCTTTCTATAGAATAAGGATGACAAACGAGCACGGTCCACCTGATGGTAAGTGGATGCTATAGCCCATAAACATCTACATCTATCATCGATTAAGAATCAAAATGCAAATGCGTTGTCACCCTGAGGACTAAGATGGAATGCCTCGTTACCAGTAAATAGGGTCTCCGGTTCTCTGCACACACAATACGAAACACAGCATAATTATTCTGCTATTTCACGCTGGTGTTCTGTGAGAGCGTGGTCCTACCCCGGTCAAGCCGATCGTTCTATGTATAGCTAGCATAGCTGTAGTGAGGCTCTACCACGTAAATTCACGTAAATAGCCTTTAAAAAAGAGTATGCTCTCTCGTCCATGTTTGTAATATCGGACTGAATTTTTTTCCCGTGGTAGCTGATTCCACAAAAAATCGCACAATGATGGACTGCCAAGCATCCAGTTGGTATTGAAGGTATCGTGTGTTTCGTCGTGTTGAGCATAAAAAACTCTGTCTTCGACGATTTTGACACTCTTCGCTGGATGCAGTCAAGTGGAAGGGGCTGGCACTGGAATGCTATATTCCAGAGATGAGAACTGTATTCCATGCTAGGCCGACCTTTGTAAAGTTGCTGGTGGTAGGCCGGCAAGAATATCGTCCCGCTTTACTGTGCCCACCAAGATTTTTAAACGTTAATTTGACCTACTCTTCCATGTGACCACGGAAGTGAACGTCACTTGAAATGTCAACGTCGCGGATTCCGATGCTGACTGAAGCAACAAGGGAGTGTCCTCTAACTGAGGAAATGAAACAAAGGGATTCTTTGCTTTGCAATAAATGCATAAAGCTGTTTGTCTGAAGGTTAAACTTGAGTAAAATAATATAATCATATTTATCATTTTGCAATCGAATTTATTTCGCTGTGTGATGGCGGCGTAAGAGAATCCATCAAACCATTTGATCTTGTGAGTATTGTAAGTTGTGACTATGGGAAGTGCTAGAAAATCTTATGACTCATTTTTTAGATAATGTTATGACCGTCTCCTTTACGTCAAAAGTGTAATATCCGGACAGGCAGCAGCATACTAGGTGTTAAATATGTGGTACTGAGATGAAAAAAAGCTACTCAATGATGAAACAATTAAGCAATTATAAGGAATCATCAAAAATATTTTTTATATATTATGTATTCTATTAGTACAAACATATTTTTCAAGTACGCCGTTGGAGTTATTATTATTGTATCGAAAAAATAGCTTATGATACCTTCTCTACTTTAGTTTTCAAGGCTTATAATTTTTGTTTCTTCCTGGGCGATATTTTTGTATCAGTATTTAAATGCTATCAAGTGTGTATTAACTTTCAAAACTAAAACATTTTAAGTCAATGGAAATACAAACAAATTATCAAATCGAATTACATTTTTATGTTAATAAATATACTATAATCCCTACTTATAATATAAATGCCAAAATGTGTTTGTTGTATTGTCTTTCTTTCGCTCAGCAGCGGGGCTACGAGTTGGCATGATTCTTTGCATAACAATAGTATATGGGCCGTAGAGTGATATGGGCTACTTTTTATCCCGTAAAAAGTAGCCCATATCACTCTCCAAATCTATGAAAATGATAGAAGCCTAATTCTGTAATTTCCTCTTTGATCTCGGAATAACACATTGGCTGTGATTTTTCCAAATTATGTCATTTTCGACCTACTACGCGGGCGATACTTCAGCAAAAACGTGTATAGTATAAAATTACAAAATTTATCTACATACAGACGTTAATATATTCAAAATAATGGTAATCACACTCTTGACTCCTTTTAAAAAATAAAATAAAACAAATTTCGTATCCCGGTTAATAATTTTTACTTCTCGTCGCATTATATTCTGCTTGTATTATGTTTTGTGACATAAATGTGGGTTAGCATTGCGGTCTTGAAGCAGTTTTTCATTATTATATTCCTTGTCTCATAAAACTAGTGCGTAGACTAAGATTTACATGTGTGGGTTAAGTAGTCGGCGTAAGTGCATATTAACTATCTTGTACTTGTTTTAAATTAGTTTTTTTTTTGTTTTAGCAAAATGACAAATTATCTTACAGGCCACCTCATTGTGAGTGCCCACAGCAGATGTGTCAACCACCTGTAACTATCTTAAAAAAATAACGCTACTTATTTATTAATTTTTTCAAATCCGATTAGAAGTTGCAGAGGTTAGCGTGTTTAAACAAACAAAAGAAACTCTTCTTCTTTATTATATTACTATAAATTACCGCCTATTAAAAGTCCACTGCTGAAAATAGGTTTTCATAGATTGCCTTAAAGGAGATTTTTGCCATAGTTGCTTGCCACTCTTGGCAAAGAATGTAAAAAAAAACAAATTTTTGGACACCTTCAAAAACTTCATACAAAGAAAGCTAAAGCATGTTGTCACTTCTGAGGATTAAGATAAAATGCCTCGCAGCCTGTAAATATACTGGCTCTCTATAACCTTCAGACCGTATCACGGCAGTGCAAGCACTGCTATTTGGCAGCAGAAATAGATAAAGGGGTGGTACTTATCAAGACAGACGGAGACATTTTTTTTATTGGATAGGGTGACAAGCGAGCACACAGTCCACCTGACGGTAAGTGGATGCTGTGGCCCATAGACATCTACATCTAAGCTCGATTACGAATCAAAATGCAGATGCGTTGTCACCCGTGAGGACTAAGGTGGAATGCCTCGTTTCCAGTAAAAGGGTCTCCGTTTCTCTACACTCACCATACGAAACACAGCGGCATGAACCTGCTATTTTACACTCGTATTCTGTGAGAGCGTGGTCCTTCCCCGGTCGAGCCGACCCATTCGTGCTACAACTATACTACTAATATAGATGCAGCATGGCTCTACCACATACAATATACAGAAAAAGAGTGTTATCACCTAATAAAAGTAAAAATAAAGTTACAGCCTATATGCCTTCCACTCCTGGGCACAGATCTCTTATTTTCGGGCTTTAGGGCAAGGAAGAGTCCACCGCGCTGACCCAATGCGTTCATTTGTCAGATATGTAGGTTTTCTCACGCAGTTTTCCTTCACCGCTGAGCACGTGGTAAATCAGCACTTAAAATTGCAATTCAAAATAAAAATTATTGATGTTGTCGAGAATCAAACCCTCTTTGTGCACCTGAGCTACCACGACTCTACTATGTGGTTTGGCAACCTCGTTTTTTATTATTCTGAGTCCATATCCTTTCATTTCCCTCTGTCACCTCCTACGCCACCTACACGGCGAGTAGAATTGGCGTTAAAACATGGAGATATACTAAAATTTCAACTTCGTAAAATTGCCCATTACCACAACTCCCAAATGGGAAATCAAATAATATACTGAGCACCTCTTTACAGTGTACATTTGATATCTACAAAAAATAACTGCGTTCAATCATTATTTTGCAGATCAATACATTGATATCGAAACATTCGTAACTCGATTCCTAACTAATCAAAACTTGCTCTGATAAGCGCCATTTGAGATTTCAGTAACTTTGTCAACCTACCGATAGCTACCTTTTCTTAACAAAGTAAAATTTAAATTTATACACATAATATATAAAATATTAACTAAAGTAAAATATGCTATAGTCATAAAGGAAACAGAAGAACAGAAGAAGCCCATGAATTTCGCTGATCAGCGGAATTCATGGGCGGCGGTAGTTACTTACCATCAGGTGAGCCGTATGCTCGTTTGCCCCCTCTCCTTTACAAAAAAACTCTGAAATCGGAAGTCGCCAAAGTGTACACGCACTCCGCATCCCACAAAAGGACTTTACCTCCCAAGGGATCAAAGTCATACCGTCGGGTCTCCTACCTTCATCTTTTAATATTCCACGAGGCTCTAAAACAGGGCAATATATAGAAATAAGAGCCCTTTAGAAAACAACGACAATCACAGAACCATGAAGAAACAACTTTCTAACACTTTTCTCACGTGAAAATCCGTGAAAACAAAAACAAATTCTTCGAGACCACTAAGGGACACTTATTACTAACCTTAAATTAACACACATTTTCTATTCATTCATTAAAAGTCCACAGGCAACCTTGGCAAATATACGATGTTTTGAATGCTTTACAGCACCCATGGCCACGGGGGGTCTGAGGTGTTTGACGTCCCGATGTCATAGCTAGATCTACGCAGAACGAGCTTACAATACCTTGAAGTCTTGTATGGCTTGAAGGCTTGGATTTCATTTTATTAATTATAGCATCCCGAGCAGATGGTATAGCACCCATCCATCTTTTCTATTGAAATTTGGGTATTTATTTAATTTCTATAGCCTCGCAAATCAACCTTGGTAAGAATCGGTGCCCTTTTGCGAGGATTTGTGGTCTGTCAAATTTAATGTAATGGCGGGGACGATCTTGAATATGTTCACAGACTTCAGACTTCCTGACAGCGATGAAATCCATAAAATTAGTTTTATTCAATGGTGTAGTAGATTCTGAGATTTGACGTATTTACCACGCTTGGCATCAACTTTGGTGAAAAGGTTTAATGGACATCAAGGATACGAGAAAACACAAAAATTTTTTTATAGGATAGGGTGACAAACGAGCACCCAGTCCACCTGATGGTAAGTGGTTGCTGTGGCCCATAGACATCTACATCTATCCTCGTTTGCGAATCAAAATTCGCAAACCGTGAGGACTAAGACGGAATGCCTCTTTTCCAGTAAAAGGGGTCTCCGGTTCTCTACACTCACCATACGAAACACAGCAGTGTTAAGCTGCTATTTTACGCTGGTATTCTGTGAGAGCGCAGTCCTTTCCCCGGTCAAGCCGACCCATTTGTGCTACAAATATACTACTAATATAGCTGCAGCATGGCTCTACCACGTATAAAACAATTAAACAACTCTGAGCCTCGCGATAAGAAAAAGCGTTATGCTCCCTTCAGGCGACCGTTTCGTTTCTTTCTCTTTCTCTCTTTCCCTTTCTATTACATACGTTTGTATGTGACAGTCAGCTGTATAACCTCAATTCTAAACACGTATAAATATTATTTAAAGTTATTTTTTGTAATTGTTTTAATTTACATGAGATTTATATTGTGTCATTTTTTTATAGGATAGGGTGACAAACGAGCACACGATCCACCTGATGGTAAGTGGTTGCGGTGACCCATAGACATCTACATTTATACTCAATAAAGAATCAAAATGCAGATGCGTTGTCACCCGTGAGGACTAAGATGGAATGCCTCGTTTCCAGTAAAAGGGGTCTCCAGTTCTCTACACTCACCATACGAAACACATCAGTGTTAAGCTGCTATTTTACGCTGGTATTCTGTGAGAGCATGGTCCTTCCCCGGTCGAGCCGACCCATTCGTGCTACAACTATACTACTAATATAGCTGCAGCATGGCTCTACCACGTATAAAAAGCTTTGTAGCTCAATAAAACATTATGATTGTAATAAATTGCAAATTTCGAACCTAAAATTAGTTAATGATTAAAGATAATAAACTCAAATTATGCGTCACAGCTTGATTTCCATAGGGACTTAGGGCAAGGAAGTGTCCGCCACGCTGCCTCAATGCGTGTTGGCGAACATCACATGTCTTCGAATTTTTTTTTCTTATTTCTCAGACATGCAGGCTTCCTCACGATGTTTTCCTTCACCGCCAAGCACGTGGTAAATCAGCACTTAAAATTGCAAGTAACAATTTCATTGGTGCAGGCGGGGATCGAACCCAGGTTGCTCGCGTACTGTGAAATTTACAGCGAACGCTGACATTCTGAGCTACCACGACTCTTCTGCCAAAGTTATTAATTGCAATTTTAAGTTACTTCATTTGCAATGAGGGGTTTATCTTGGGACTACGAACGTGACTGAGAAACAAAACAGTGTGTATTGATGTGATAACTTCCCCAAGTTTGCTCGAATAAGCTCCTATTTCTCCCTCATCCGGATAAGTTGTTCACTTCCGAGTTCACACGAATGAGTGATTCATCTCGGAGCTTTATTGAGTGATTGAACAAACTTATTCAGAGATTAGCTATAATAGTATGTTTTGGTGCATGTTGAGAAACTTGCAAAGTACAAAAATTTAGTAAAAGCGGCATATTTGTTATTTTATCTATTTTTCAATGTTTTATAGATTAGTCAATAATTTTATTATAGCTTCATCCATACATTACAGCCTATAAAAGTCCACTGCTAAACATAAATCTCCCATGTAGATTGCCTCATAGGGAGGATTTTGCGATAGTTGCCACGCTTGGCAGGCCGGATAGCAACCGCACTTTTGATAATTTTGAGTTGTTATCAAGAGATGCTGCTGCCCATCTCCTGTTTCAGTTTCTCTCTGTTACCTCTTACACGGAACACTACACGGTACTACAGCTTAGCCTTTAATTATTTTATTTTCTTCTTTTTAATCAACATTCGAGATAAGTTTACAGCTGAACATAGGCCTCCGCCATAAACTGGCACAAGAAACGAAGAAGAACGGCCCTGAGCCACCTGCAACCATATTTCATTAGGTCGTCACTCCGTCTAGTGTGGTGTCGCCTAACTCTGCGCTCGTCAGTGAGAAGCTGCCATTATCCAAGATTATTGTATACTACCAATGAGCTAATAGTCCACCGGATGGTAAGTTCTTACTTCAGTCTATTAACTTCTGTAACACACAAAAATCTGCATTATCTCCTTGGCAACTAATATGAACTGGTTTTAATTAACTCTACCACTCTATTCGGGCTCTTAAGCAGAGAAGAAGACCTTCTCTTTATATATCAACCCGTAAACTTTATTTTTGAACATGGGTCTCTTCTGTAGTAGGTAAGATGTGTCAAAATAAAATATGATCTAGGTTTATAAAACTTTAAAATTAGTATTATTTTTTATTAAAAAGTCCTCACGCTGGTACGTTTCAAATCAAATCTTAATCGGTGTCCCGCACAAAAATAAATAAATGAACGTTTTGTATTTAAAAATCATTCAGAAACAAATATTCATAATTTAATAAAAATTTAAAATAATTTCATTATAATAAACAACTCTCGAAATCTTTTTTTTTTCATAGGATAAGGGTGACAAACGTGCATAGAGTCCAACTGATGGTAAGTGGTTGCTGCGGCCCATAGACATCTACGTCTATCCTCGATTACAAATCAAAATGCAGATGCGTTGTCACCCGTGAGGACTAAGATGGAATGCCTCATTTCCAGTAAACAGGGTCTCCGGTTCTTTACACTCACCATACGAAACACAGCAGCGTTATGCTGCTATTTTACACTGGTATTCTGTGAGAGCGTGGTACTTCCCCGGTCGAGCCGACCCATTCGTGTTACAACTATACTACTAATATAGATGCAGCATGGCTCTACCACGTATAAAAGCTTTGTAGCTCAATAAAACATTATGATTGTAATAAATTGCAAAATTCGAACCTGAAATTAGTTAATGATTCAAGATAATAAACTCAAATTATGCGTCACAGCTTGATTTCCATAGGGACCAATTTAATCTTAAAATACATTAAATGACAAGCGAAACACGCACTGGAGCAGCGTGGGAGGTAAACTTCTCGATAAACCTTCGATATGAGAGTGAACCTGTGCCCAGATTTGACATGTTTAGAGTATAGGCAGTAAGTAACTTAACATAAAATTACATTAAAATTTGGCATATTAAAACCTTTTACCATTTTTTTCTATATTGAATGATTTATGCTAAAGATTAAAATAGCGAATTTCGCCAAAATTGCTACATTTGTTCAGATCGCATCTCATTTTAACTTATTTTTACTATCCCAAGATTTTAGAACGTTTTATTCACTAGGTAAAATTCGTGTTGATACTTAAAACGTCAATTCTAAATACTAAGATACGAGCATTCATTATCTACCTTGTTCTTTGACTATCCGTTAAATATTTAGTACATTATTGCCTAATGCTAATTTATCCGCGAAATAATTGAATTTTGCTTACAACAAAATACAACAAGAATCAACAAGAAAAATTTACATGTGATTTGAGCGAAATAGATGTTACATATCTCATGGGAAACGGGACAGTAATTGGAACCCTACTGCGATGGGAGTACATGATAAATGTCTACACGCCACAACAAACTAGCAATAAAGCCTGTTTTAAAAGTTAAAGTATTGTAAAATTTTTTTTTTTTATAGGATAGGTGACAAACGAGCACACAGTCCACCTGATGGTAAGTGGTTGCTGTGACCCATAGACATCTACATCTATCTTCAATAAAGAATCAAAATGCAGATGCGTTGTCACCCGTGAGGACTAAGATGGAATGCCTTTTTCCAGTAAAAGGGTCTCGGTTCTCTACACTCACCATACGAAACACAGCAGTGTTAAGCTGCTATTTTACGGTGGTATTCTGTGAGAGCGTGGTCCTTCCCCGGTCGAGCCGACCCATTCGTACTACAACTATACTACTAACATAGCTGCAGCATGGCTCTACCACGTATAGTGGTTTAAATGGTTTATAAATAGTGCTAACTTGTAGAGTTTTGATTCTTTGTAGAGTTATGGTTCTAGGCTGTAAGCGTGGACCCAACGGTGAGCTTATAAGCTTGTAAGAGCACATGTATATCGCTTAGTATTAGAGCTATCGTAGTTTTATAAGTACTTCAGGAATATGAATAGATCAACTCAAAAGCTTTTATGGAGATTATCTGTGTAAAAGATTTTGAGTGGTAATAACCCCTTAAATATTAATACGCCGCAAAATAAATATTTGTTAGTTATTTAAGTTTCTACTCATTGTATTCCTGCGATGTATTACTTTACCGCCAAAGACGTGGTAAATCAGCACTTAAAATGGCACCTCTACAACATTAAGTATTCACATACTAATCATATTAAAAAGCCTCTATACGAAGTTTTAGTCTTTTGTGCAGTGAGAAAACCCTAAGAAAAATTACTGTCAATAAAACCCTAATCCCTAAACAAATAATATTGTCATTAATTTTTAATTATCATTAATGACCATTTATTTTATAAATTTTTTGATTTCAGAAAAAACTACTTAAAATTTTTCGGATGAAATATAAATCACTCCCGACATTGATATCTATCTGTTCGTGAAGTTTCATCGCAATCTGTTCAGCCATTCCGAAGATTAGCCTTTACAGATAAAAAAATTACTGACGGTTATTCATCTTAGTGACATGCAAATAACCCCCTGAACTCGATAAAAGTTATCACGATATTACAGACAGACACTTCATTTTTTTGCTATGCATTGATTATCAGTAGATTGAAGAAAAATTGTTAGTTGAATACACAAATAAATATCATCAAAGAGAATATTCATTAGCCTGTGCTAACGCTCAGCAATTAAAAATTCTGTTTGTATCATGCTAGGTATCAAAATATCAGTTCAGTGCATACAAAGCAAATATCACTAAAATAACAAATCTAAAATAGCACATTTCCGAAGAATTTGATCAAAATTTCTTTTTAAGCTACTTTAACTTTATAATTTGGTGGTATTCGGTGTAAAAAATCTCTCTAGAGTTGCATTGCCCGCATTCGTCGCTTCCATATTTAACGCCAGCGATTTATGAAAAAAAAATTGTTTAAGTAGATCTGTGCTTTGCTACGGAGACAAGGCAAACATGGGAAATACTCTGTCCCAGTGAAAATATTCCAATGGAAGTCAACCAACAAAAGTAGTGGGAAATTCCGTTAGTACGAAGCGTGCAGAAATATTTGTTTCATAATTTCCATAATTACTAAGATTAGGCCCGCTTTCTAGCTATTATGACTAAAGAATCTAGTTACTGGTTACACGCTTTACCATCAACTAATCTCAATACATTACTTTACGGGGAAAACTTTCGCATAGCCCCGTAGGAATTTGACTAGGAATGGCGATTTTTTACCTCACCTGTGCTCTTTATTTACTTGGAAATGAATATATTCGCAGTAGAATCAGAATAACCGACGTAGCCCAACGGGTTAGTAATCTGAAATGGCAATGGGCCGGCAATAAATCACGAAGAACCGACAACCGATGGGGAAGGAAGATTCTCGAGTAGCAACCTCATACCGGTAAGCCAAGTGTAGGGTGGCCCTCCACTAGATGGTCTGGTAAGATATTTCACATTTCAAAATCAATGATTGCAGTTGGCTCAGGCAACTTGTTTTGTGGCATTCCTTAGGGAGGCCTATGTTCAGTGAACTTGTAAAGGGATGTAATAATGATGATGATGATGATCAGTGCCCTTGTGGTACAGACGTCGACGAGTTTTGGCTCCACGGACTTTCATGTACGAAAAGTGTTGGCAGGTTATCCCGTCACGCGACTCTCACCAGACGGTATGACTTTGATCCCTTAAGATAGGGGTAAAGCCCCAGTGTGGGATGCTACTTGCGTAGACAGTTTGGCAGCCTCTCATGTTAGGGATATCATCTCATTCAGAGGCGGGGTGGCATCAGAGGCGGCTGAACTGAGTAAGTAACGCAAGTATGAGTATCTGGGAGATGACTACATATTTGTGCCATTTGTTGTAGAGACTATCGGTCCGTGGGGTCCACGTGCGGTGAAGTTTCTAAAACTGTATACGCAACTTGTCGCTGCCACTCGTGATAAGAGGGCTGATTCTTTTCTCGCTCAAAGGTTAATTGTAGCGATTCAGCGAAGAAACGCTGTGAGCGCTCTTGAGTTTTAAGTTTTAGTTTTTTATTATGGTAAAAAATATTGTATATTTTAATGTTATTTAAATAAATTATTTTATAGTAGTTAATTGACTACACGAAGCTCTGGTTTTGATATGACAAATAAATTGGTATCGACGTTTTGACGCATATGATTCCTACAACCTTTAAACTTTTTGTGGACTTTGAGTTTGTTGAAGAGTTCAGCAAATTATACTCTTTCAGAAGCCATTGTGAAACCCATACATATAGCGTTAAAACACAAAACACATTTGGTACCTCTTTACACTAAATTCAGTATGGCGAGCAGCATTCAGCATCAGATACTTAGGGTTTTTTTAATGTTACAATCAGGCATTTTTCCTGTATAGTGGAAGTAGTTGACATACTTAAATTGCACAAAGACAAACATCCAGACCCAGATCAGCTATTAGTAGGCTATACAAAAATAATCTCCGTGCGGACAAATAGGTGGGATTCGAGAGGTCCACGCCACAAACATTCCAAAATAAAGTGACAAAAAATGAAAAACCTGGTATATGAAACAGGAAAATAGGAAAATTATTACATGTAAAATAACCGCTATGTTTAAAAATTTGCAGTTGCTGTTTAAAAATTCAAGTTCTGAATATATTCAATAGTACAGATTATCAATTTAAATACTTCTTCAGATAATTTATTCATAACAAATTTATTTGTAATAAATTATGACCTGTATGAATAAAATAGGCCGATATTGATAAAACTTTATCAGGTTCTGATTACATAATTAAGCATCGAATGAAGCCAATCGTCTTTGAATTCGTAGGGAGAGTGAAAGGTGGAGATAAACTTTAGAAATTCGGACTCATTACAGTAACTTAGTACTAGGAAATTCATGATTCGTTTGTAAATTTTAAATCCTAAATATATAAAACTATCAGAAAATATTTTATAAATATATATTATTGTACAGTAACAAAAATATACTGCTCTTTTATTGAAATCATATACGATTTACCTCGCAATCCCCGCTGTAGTTTTCTATCATCTTAGGGCTTGAAAGAAATATAATTGAAAAGTTTTAATACCCAAGGATAGCTTCTTTTTTCAACTTTATTTAGGTAATGACAATGTTCTTATATTTACACTTTTTTCTTTTATTTTATAGGTACCTATGGTATGTATACTTAATACTTTATAAATGAAATACGGCACAATAATTAACCGTGTAAAAATATTCACTTCCCCATATTGTCCCGTGGGTGTCGTAAGAGGCGACAGAGGGAAACTGAAACAGGATATGGGCAGCAGCATCTTCCTGATAATAACTAAAAATTATAAAAAACGGCAGTTGCCAGCCCGCCTGCTAAGCGTGGCAACTATGGCGAAATCCCCCTAAGAGGAAATATTTGCGGAAGGCACGAATTTTATAGTCTGTAATGGATGGATGGATGAAATAAAACAAATATTTTTTATCGTATTTATTTTACTTCTTTTAAACGCTCCCAAAATACTAAATGGATAGTTTTCATAATTTACGTAGTATGTTTTTATTGACAATTATATTTTGAATCAAATCGATTTAGTGGGTGCTTGACGTCTTAGTACTTATAATCACTTATAGATATATTTTTTTTGGTTCTGGCGGCATATAAGATATTTCTGACATTACATACAATTACTCTGAGACTTCTGAGTAACTATGGCGCTTATACCAGACGAACTACCGACGCTACTCCCGTTAAAGGTGCGAAAATGTGATCTACTGTGGTCGCCAATCCATCTGGATCCTCTGTATACATTTATTAATTCTTTAAGCAGTGATCTCTTACTGGGTGATGGAAAAAGGTCTTAATTTATGTACCATAATATAATGTTACGTTAGCAAAATATTAATTAAAAATGTTGGATCATAAAATTTTCTGCTCAGTGTATGCACGGATTTAGAGCTATCACGTATATGAAAACGTAATCGAATCCAATTTTCCTTCTAGCGTAAATTTTTGACATTATCCTCTAAATCATTTGCGCAAAAGAAGCGATGATACGTTCGGCAAGTATTTTCTTTAACATCTTCATTGATAGAAAATTTTGTCTCCGTGAAATCGAATTTGCAATATAATCCGCTGATCGGTTTTCATAGGGGTCCCGGGATGCTTTGCGTTTTTACCAACCTTACCATATTTTATACGATAAAATTGCTAGCAATTTTAACGCTTTATTCTAGTGTTTTCATGAGACCAAGAGAGGAAACCGGGTTACTCTTATGCATCTCATTAATCTGGCATCTTCATTATATATCTACGAGTACATTAAATAACTTTCCTCTAACCTTATGTAAGAAACTCATTTTGTTGTAGTTACTAATTTAAGGTTATTTGCAAGACTAAGGTTATTTAATAGATCGAGTGTCAACTGATGTTACCGAATTTTATATGAAATTAACTTGCAACTACTTCATACTGAAACTGAAACAGAAACTGAAACAGGAGATGAGCAGCATTTTCCTGATAACAACTGATAATAATAAAAAAACTGCGGTTGCAAACCCGCCTGCCAAGCGTGGCAACTATGGCAAGTTCCCCCCTATGACACAATCTTTGGAGGAGGTAAATGTTCAGCATTGGTCTTTTGAGAGGCTGTAATGAATGATGAATAAATGAATGAAAGAAATGAAATGAAACTACTGTTGGATTTTTTAAAGTGAATAGAAAAGAACTCATCAAAATTCCAGAGCCGTTTTATCTAAAATGAGGTGTTAAATTCGTGTGTTATTTGTTTCAAAAGAAACAAATTATGTCGGTGTGTGGACTTCAAGGTAGCTTGCGAAATTTTCATTTCCAGTGAGCGAACACAAAACACAAAAATAGTTAACGAAATTAAACTGAGCGAACGTGGGAGAAATTGTGACGAATTTTAAAAAGCACTCTTCCGGCTTTAGGTTTACAAAAATACAAACTTTTCACAATAGTAAACACATTCAGCGTTTTAACCAAAGTTATTTCAAAATGTGCGTATAATTTTTAAATGAAACATTTTGTTAATTTAAAAAATTTAAAACTAGTAATTTATTAAAGTTTAGTTTCTATTATTTCTCTATTTTCTCCGGGATCGACTGGTAAAGAATGTCATAAAGCATTAAGTTCACCTAAAAAAATTTTTAGTTTAAGGTGTATTACATTAGAGATTAAAAAACTTAGTAATTAATTTTATTATACCATTATTCGTTACCGATACAGCCTATTGAAAGTTTACAGCTGATGAGTCCATGCATCTTATTAGGCCTCCCTAGGTTTGGTTAGTTGGTTATTATAGGAATATCCAATTTTTAATATTTATTTGATTTTCTGTTCTGTTCCAAAAAATACAAAACTTATAAATTCTTTATGAATTTAAATCTCATATTTTCAGTGGAAGACACTTTTTGTATTTATAAAAAAAATACAACATCCAATAAAATTTAGTAACACAAACAAGTACAGTATTATTCAAAAAACCTCAACAGCATTTTATCTTCGATTGACTATTTAAATTACATGTTCGTTGGAATACTCTTAAAGTTAACATCATAAATATTCGGTTTTGCAAGCGTCGTAATCTTCCGCAAATGAAGATTCATCAGTGAGCCTTAAATTCATACATTAAAGTGAAATTTACACGATTACTACCTACTTAGATCTTAGTGTTCAATTTTCACATCTCTAAAATGTAATACAATAAATAGACAAATGTTAATAGATTAGCAAGGGAATTACACTCACCGCATACAATTAGAAGGGAAAGGAATTTCTCGGGCTAGTGTACTGAAACAATTTTTGGTATTACTTTTCTTCTCAAAGATAACGGCCTCCCTCTGAGAAAGATAACGAACCTCCGCAGGGAATCGTAAGGTAGTGATGACGGCTGTAATAAATAGCGTTTAATATCGTTCGTAACAGAAATAAAAATGTATTCTTTCCATCAATGGCACAATTAAATATTTATATATTGTAAAAAAAAACTGTCAATAGGACTGTATGTCAGAAGTGAAATCTTCTTAGCTTCACAAAATTGTAAACATTATTTTTGGTTAAATATTTTATTAGAAACTAGCGATCCGCCCCGGCTTTGCACGAGTGATTACTGGAACTCAACAACAGTGCCACCTACTGGGTCCAAATGTAAATCGAAACCATCTAGAAACTCATTCAAACACACACACAAAATTTCATTAAAATCGGTCGAGCCATTTTTGAGTTTCACCGAGACTAACGGACAGCAATTGATTTTTATATATAGGGATTATTTTTATCAACGTATTAGTATAGTAATAAAATTTTCATTTATTGCGCTGTTTTACATGAAAAAGAATGATTATTATCTTTATAAAACAAACAAATTTATAAATACATATATCAATTTTAATAAAATCAATTGGATTTTCAACATTACTTTCATCAATTTTACGTATCTGAGCGTGACAGTCACGCGAGTTCATTGCTTTTTCCCCATCCCAAAAGTGCCCAACGTGCCTAAAGATATTTTCATTTCAAAAATATTTCAGGGCAGCGTGGATGTTGTATTCAATTCTATGTATCTTAAGCCCGTAAATATTCACTACTAAACACGAACTTCTCCTCGTGTAGGAACGATTTGCCACAATCGTTATAGTCGGCAGTTGGATGACTGTTATACTGTCATGTACTGGGAGCTATAATATTTTTCTGGCATTTCCCACAGTGCCTCTTACAATACCCATTGGACAAAATTGGGTGATGCATTCTCTTAAGTCGCGTTCACGGCAATAATCTACGGATGGTGCTTATTAAAGAATTCATCGAATTCAAAGGATGTTTCGATAATTTCTCTCACAATTTAAGTGCACAACCACTTACCCCATCCTATCATAACAATATTTATTAGATATTGAAGTTTTCAATAATTTGTAAAAATTTAAATGTGCGTCTTCTTTTGCAAGCTTTAGCCCTTTGACTTTAACCCACAATAGTTGAAGCAGTAGTTTCAACCCGCAAAAGTTCACTACTGCACGTAGACATCTCCTGTTGTAGGGAGAGTTTACCATAATAGTGACGCTTGACAGGCGATTTTTTATTTATTTATTTAATAACAACCTTTTTACATAAGCTCATTGATTCCCTGGCCCCTGAGCTAGTGTAACTGTGTTTCACGAACCAGTTCCTCCCTTGAAAGTTAGCCATGTCAAAAGGTCAATTTCTAAACAATAATTTAGTTATTTAGTTAGTTAAACAGGTACAGAAATATAAATAAGAAATAAAAAAAATGTTATTTTAAGCGCTTGTTTTGTGTGTGTGTGTGTGTGGTGTGTTCGTATGTTGGTGTAGGTGTAAGTGTGTGAGTGGATGAGTGTGTGTTGGAATATATGTATGTGAGTATTGCATGTGGTAAACCTACGGCATAAGTGCTTCTGTGCTGTCATAATCGAGATTCTGTAACTACACTCTGATCCTTGCCTTTATTTGGTGGTTAGTGTAATTATTTAAGTTTAATTTAAAGTCCGTGTATAACTTATTGTACAAATGCGGGGCAATGTAATTATAGTGTCTTTTCGCAAAAATACTTCTTGTTCTAGGGGTCGATATTTGAAGGACCTTTTCTTTGGAATTTTGATATATGGTGCAGTTATACGATGGTACCTTCGTATGCAATGATAGATGAAAAGTTTTCTTACGCTTAGTACTCGGGGTTTTTCATACAATAGTGTATTTGGATAACGAAATGGAAGTAATAGCATTACTTTTAAAATACATCGTTGGGCACGTTCAGCTTTGTCAAGAATTTTCTTACAATCCCCGCCCCATGAACAGATACCGTAACTTATTAAAGATTTACAGAGAGCCCTGTAAGTTTGCAACAATAACTTTGAAATTGCTACAAGCCTCAGTAATTTAAAAACATAGACAAGCTTTCTTATATTTTTACTAAGTAATATTATTTGATGTTTCCACTGAAGCTTTTCATCAATTATAATTCCCAAATATTTTATTGTGTTAGTTTCAGTTATGTAAGGGCAGTTACAAGATATGAGAACATCATCAAGTTTGTTACAACTTGTATGAATTCTTAATTTAAATTTGTCATTTGGTTGACCCGCTAGAGTTTTGCTGAAACAGATTAATTTTGTTTTGGTTGTATTTAATGAAAGTAGATTATTTTCTAGCCAACAAGAAATTTTGGCCAGTCCTGCCTCAGCAACTTATTTCACACGCTCCCAGCTCTTTGCATGAAATATTATTACTGTGTCGACAGTATACATAGTTATATTGACGGCGTTTAATTCAAATTTACTCATATCATTTACGTAAGTTAAAAATAATGTCAGCCCAAGAGTACTGCCCTGTGGGACACCGTATGTACATCGCATGTCATTACTGGAATGTTCATCTACTCTAACACAGAAAGCAGTCTGTCACATAAATAACTTTGAAACCATTGCAGTGCAGTCCCTCTTATACCCAAGTTCTTCAACCTCCGCAAAAGAATCGATGTTGACACTGTGTCAAAGGCCTGTTGTAGGTCAATAAAATATAAATCTTCGATTCTTAATAGTTCCATTGATTTCGATTTTGGTTTATTCAGATTACACAATTCATTAATAGTTTTCCATGTTTCTTTGCTATTTCCTGTATGTTTTTCGAGTTGAGATTGGTAATAGTTGCACTTTAATTTTTTTATAATCTTGTTACAAATTTCTATACCGTATATAGTAGTTTTTAAGGTCTTCATCATTTATTTTATGTTTAAGTCTTTTATGAATTTTATCTCGCTTTCGTATAGATCTTACAACACCAGTGGTGATCCAAGGTTTTAATGGCCTATTTCTATTGGGATTTTTTAGTTTCTGTGTTTATTGTAATAATTTTCTGCAACAATGTGATTAAGTACTGAGCAGCATTGTTAGCTGATTTTAATAATAATAAAACTCAGCCCAGTTAATATATTTAAGGTTCTCTCCCATTTTGTCAATGTTCATAATAGTCTTAGTTAAACAAATGCTTCTATCGCACTTCCCAATTGACGATGCTTCTAAACATAATAGTATTGGAGTATGGTCCGTAAAGTGTTCGAATACAAGGGTTTGTGCTCGAAGACCTGTTTTAACCATAAAATGATCTAGGCAGGTACTATCTCTTGTCGGAATACTTATTCCAGGACGTAAGCCATAGAAAGCCATGATGTTTAGATAGTCCATGGTGTAGCATGTTGGACTATTTGACATAATATCAAGGTTATTATCACCTGTGAAAACAATATGCTTAGTTTTATGTCACGCAATATGCAGTCGATGGAGTCTAGGTAGGGACTAACATTTTTAAAACTTGGTAGTCTATATGTACCAATGACTCTGTATTGACGATCTATATTTACAATTAGACAATTACCTTCCTTTATAGTTGGTTCAAAGACTTCAATATTCTGAAAACTACTCCTAATGCATATAATTACACCATCGTTTTGATTAAAAGTATGCTTAGTGCTGAAAGCTTCATAATTATTGATTATTGGTATGTTTGAGTCTTCATTGATCCAGTATTCTGTGAATACCAGAATATCAATCGTTACATCTAACCGAGATAAAAACACTGGGAACCTATCCAAGTTACAATTTATACTGCGTATATTTACACACAGGATTGAAAATGGATTGCCTTTTTCAGTTAAGTCTAAATAACTTTTACAATTGGTTGGATCATCAACGTAAGTACATTTGATATCACCCGAAGTGCCAATATCCTCAAATAATAATATGTTATCCATGTAGAATAAAAGAAGTTTCACGGCTAAAATGATATATGTCTTCTAAAATATAAATCAAATAATATAAAATCTTAGACTGCAGTAGTTTTTGTTCAAAGTTCAATTTTGAATACAAGATAAATAAAAATATAAAATTAATTATAATTTGTGTAAACATTAAAATTATGCTATAATAAATAAAAATGATCATTGTGTAATTTGTTTTGTAGCTGTGAAAATATATAGGTGTTGTGTGTTTTATTGTAATAGTATAGGTTACCATTTCAAATATAATATGTAGTGTTTGGTAATAATGTAAATGTGTATTATTGTGTAAAAAATGAAATGTTATTTGTGTAGTATCAGTATTGCGTAAGCAAATTTTGTATTGTGTATGTATAAAGCGCAATTTGGACTTACAATTAAAATAATATAGTAGCAAAAATTTAAATTTAAAGTAAAAATAGTACAATAAAATTGAGATAATTTTGTTTAAGCCTAGTCACTGACGAGTATCCAGTATTTCCAGCTTTTGAAGGTCTGTTTCGTCACTAATAAGCTAAGCAGGAGTACCTTCTGCTTTTCTCAAATAAATAACTCCATGATTAACCCAGCAGTACTTGTAATTTTTATTTTTTGCATGGTCTCGAGCCAGATAGAATATGCGCTTGGCCTTAGGTGTAAGATTCTCGTAAATGTAAATGGGCTGGGACGTCCCATTAATTTTAATCGTCTACGTAGTAAACTCCCTGTATTTTTTGTAAATGATTTAACGGAATTAAGAAGCTTTTTCTTAGTCAAAGCTGAATTCGGCTATGATGGGTTTGTTCTTTGAGGAACCCGACTTGACACGGAAAATGTCCTTAATATCTGCTGTCTGGATGGGTGAATTTGTAACCAAACCAACTTCTTTTACTATTTTAATAAGGTTCTTTTTTATTTCTGGTTGCATATATGGAATATTGCGTAACTCAATGCTCGAAGATTGAGACCCGCGTTCTAGGTTTAAAATTTTTTGTTCCAGCACTTTAATATATTTAAGATTACTTCTACGTTCTGTATCCATTTGTTCTAATCTTACTCTTATTTTCTCATTAGACGACATAAAGTCGACCGAATTCCGAATATCATTATTCTGCTCTTTAATTTGGGTAATCGTAGACATCAATGAATTGAGTTTAGCATCTAGTTGTTGTTTCATTTGTTTTAACGATTCCTGAATCTCTTCCATAAAATCAATCAGATCATTATCTTGACGCCGCCTTTTTAAACGGTTTGTAATGTTTGACGCCGGTTCCTCGTCAGTGTCGATCAATACGGACATAATGTCTGGCGCTGAGTCATAAGCGGAGTGCTGAGGCGATCTACTAAGCGGCATTGTACTAGGAGATATGGGGTGGCGACGATTCACGTAGTACTCACCGGTGACGCAGAGGACAAGCAGTGCACGTGCAGTGTATTGGTCGGGCGATGTTACGCCTCTCGGGGCGGGCAGTAAGCGGCGATGGGCGGTGACGGTGCAGCAGATATCTCAACGCGCCGAGTACCAGGAGCTAACGATCGGTTTAAGCTCTTCACTGTTAATGCACTCCTAATTTTTTGGATTTAATTATTATTGTCAAAATTCACTTTGAATAATTCAACTGAAAACTACGAGAGATTCGGTTTAAAACGCGTCTGTACTCCTCAAAGGTCCGGGGGGAAGGGGCGAATTTGATGAAAGTGTCGCGGGACATTTTTAACATTGCTCTCCCTCACTGTTCAGAGTCTTATACGTATTTCGTAAACGGGATAGTTTTACCGCCATCTGAAACTATAAGCACTTTCTGGCACTACCCTCAGTTGCCTTTAACGATAGCCACGGAACAGAATGGGGTACTCTCAGGCACCACACCACTCTCTACTATTCGGCGGTAAAAGAAAACATCGTGCTGCCTGTCCAAGTGTCCGTTTAAGTTTTAAAATATTTTGGGGATATGTAAAGTCCACAAACAGGCCTTGGGGCATCTAGCAGATTCTTTCCTGCTCTAAAACTGTTTCGATAATGAGAGACGGCCTGTGCCCATCAGTGGAAAATATTGAAGCTGTTATTATAAAGTATATTTGTTAATATAAAGTATATTCTTTATATTAATAGCTTAAATATTTTCCACTGATGGTATATCCTTTTTGCTTAGTTAAAATTGCAACACTATTCATATTAAATTGTTAGTTCATCATTGAAAATCGTGTGGTAACCTAATAGAATCCATCACCACATTTCAGCGACTATAGTAAAAGATAAAAAAAATTAAAGACTTTTAATAGATGACAAAGGAAATAAAGGTAATTTTAGAGTTTTATATAAATTAAGTTTTATCAATTAGTCCCAGATATAGGAAACGTCAGTATACGTCTCTCAATTCTAAGAAGTTTTAGAGGAAGGAAATTCATGTTGGCGGACTTCATCGATGTTTTGGTTCAATGCCAAGCACATGGAAAATCAGTACTTAAAATTGCAATTAATAATTTCATTCGTGCCGGCGGGAATACGAGTCATATAATGTTTTGCTTGAATTATTTTATTTTAACCCGAAAATCAAGAATTAAATTGCGACAGATTATGGAAATCTTTTAACTGACAAAAAATACTTAATATGCGAATATTTAGTAACGTAGAGCGGATAACATAGATAATTAAGTTCAAAATAATTTCCAAAATATTAATATTTTATAGTAGATTTAGTGATACTATTCACATCACTATGTTCCCACAAAGTGTTTATAGGTGTAGATATTTCGGACCTTTTTTCATCGAAAACATTAGAAGCGTAATCGCCTAACGAGAGGAATTTCGTGTATTCTCCTGAGTGGTGCCTTTCTCTTGATTGTTCGGTGCGTTCATGAAATTCACTCCGGAAACCCTTTCATCTTAAGCGTTTGTTACGTTACTCATTTTGTGTAGCTACAGCAAAAATACCTGCAAAATAAAGATGTAGCGTAACAGTTTATCATCATTTTGAGAAAAAAAACGATTTTTCAAATACATATATATCATTTATAAAATTATGCATGGAATAACATTGATTTGAAGTCGATATCAAGATTTATTCTCGAGATACTCGAGACGAAAAGTTCACTGACATTAAACTTAAAAGTATTATTTAACTCAATGTATAATATTAAACATGGAATAACGACATATTTATTCGTCGATATAAAACATTTAATAGTGACCAAAGGAAAAATCTCATTTCTGTTCAGATTACGCTTGAAGTGGATAAATTGCAACATTTGTCATAGTACAGTACACATTGAACGGATAAACACCACGACATCAATTTGTGATGCACGTTATGGCAGAACGCCAGCAATGTAAAGACTTTTGTCGTCTTAGAATTTTTCCTCTCACATTTGTTACGCTTAATATATATTTACTTAAAGTAAAAAAGTGAGGTAACAACATACAAATGACTCCTGCTGGTCAAAGGTCATTATTGGGAGAGTTTTATAGAGCTTAGGGTAAAAGCTTTTAGCTGAAATATTTACGGAAATATTCCATATCTAAAATAATAAACATTGCAATTTAGACATAGAAGATAATAAAGGGGAGACCACCAGCTAGGCAAGATGTCCAACTTGGGGCGCAGTCAATGCTTACACTAATACCGAGCTTGTCGACTTACAATCAATCAGGGCTAATTGTCGACCTTACTTGTATAAAAGAAGATATCTTAACAAATCTATGATGCTTAATAAACTTAGTACAGTGTTTGGTGTGTTACCCTACTGACTACAGTATATTATTATCTTGCTACAGAGGTTTTTTTACAACGTAATCGCCGTGCAGTGGCGGGGAAGGAGAATCCACTACCCCATTTCATCTTGTAGATGTCGTAAGATGTGACAGAGGGAAAAAAGGGAAATAAACAGGAGGTGGACAGTAGCATCATCCTGATTTTTTACGTGGTAGAGCCATGCTGGAGCTATATTAATAGTATATTTGTAGCACGAATGGGTCGGCTCGACCGGGGAAGGACCACGCTCTCACAGAATACCAGCGTAAAATAGCAACTTAATGCTGCTGTGTTTCGTATGGTGAGTGTAGAGAACCGGAGACCCTTTTTACTGGAAAAGAGGCATTCTATCTTAGTCCTCACGGCTAACAACGCATCTGCATTTAAATTCGCAAACGAAGAAAGATGTAGATGTCTATGTGCCACAGTAACCACTTACCATCAGGTGGACTGTGTGCTCGTTTGTCACCCTTATTCTATAAAAAAAAAACTATTTCGATTTTAAATCGATTCGCAACTAAAGCAAATAAAACGTTTTTTTTCGATAACGAGTATGAATTAATGCACTACTGTGGTTGTTCTCGTGATACAGACACTGCATTGGATTCTTTTGACATCGTCGCAATATCTCTTACACTAGATACGAGAAGATCAGCGAGGTTATTTATGTCTGCTCTGTAAAACTGTATAGTTTATAGAACCTTTTTTTATAGGAATAGGGTGACAACGAACACACAGTCCACCTCATGGTAATTCGATACCGCGGCTCATAAACATCTACATTTATCCTGATTAAGAATTAAAATGTAGAAAGTTGTCACCCCTGAGGAATAGGCTGGAATATCTCATTACCGGCAAAAAGGAAGTCCAGTTCTCTACAATTACCACACGAAACACATCAAAATGAAGCTGCTATTTTACGCTTGTATTCTGTAAGAGTGATGTACTTCCTCATTAGTGCCGCAACTCTCTGCCACGTAATAAAATTATTTGAATCACATTCAAAGTCAGTACTTGATTTTGAACAATTGTACTGATATAAAATGTCAATTTCGTTAGTGCTACATTCAATATAATTAATTTTTTATCAGCCCGCATAACTGGAAGTAGTGGAAACAGAAGCTTTTTCAACAATATAGACTGTATATAATATTATTGAAATTAATTCTTATGTTTAATTTACCATTGCTATGGAAAACCTCTGTCCTCTGTGACAGAGGAATATTTAAAAAATGTTCCTCTGTCTCAGGGCAGACGAACATTTTTTAAATATTTTCATTACATATGGCATATGAAGGAGTTCAATAAAACTATTTTTACGGATTTTATCTCATATTTTTATTTTATTTTTTCTCACATTTCGGATGCTCACAGCACCTTAAATATTAGATACATTAAATATAACATATAGACATTACACAGTAAATATAAGAAATTATTAAATCATGGCGTGATTTTCTATAATCGTCGTCACGCTTGAACGACGCGGATTAACAATCGCAGTACCAGACGCCTCCCACCTCTGACACTGCTGCCCATCGAAGTTCTAAGTATTTAAGGTTTAGCTTAAACGAGTTGGCCATCTATGGGAAGCCATGGGATTTTTCTGGCATTTCCCATAGTTCTCTTACAATATCCAATGGAACAAAATTAGGTTTTTTAAATCACAATTTTAAAAAGGAACTTAGTAACACGCCTTTATAACTTAACATGTATGTATGTTTATATGTATGTATGTTCATATGTATAAATGTATTGGAATTGTATGTCATAACAAATAATCTGAAATTTAAACCTTTGACAGCATTGAGAAAAAACGTCGACATTACAATAACTTATTTTCTCACTAGGAACTATCATCATCAGATAGGAATTTTTGTAATAATATATTAAAAAAGTTGAAGTATAAATATCTTACAAACTTACTGGAAGAGTTTGGTAGAGATAATAAAAAGATTTAGCAGCATGTAAAAAATATTGCATTAATATCCAAACAACATGAATCTTCAGCAGAATTATTACAAAATATATCCTCGCCGCTTATATCAGCAAATAAAGCATATTATCTACTCTAGATGTAAAATTTACAGCCTTAAAATGTCGAAAAGTTACAAAACAGAATTACCACAAGGCTAATTACGAAATTATTTGCACTGAATTCACTGAAATGAATTCGACTGGGATTTATTACTTACATATCTTTCTGCAGAAAATGCGGTTAACACTTTTTACGATAAAATATACAGTATTGTTAATTTACATGTGCCTCTTAAACGGCCAAAAAATTCTCATTTCCCGGTCTGGTTCTCTCCCGCTCTTATATATTTTTAAAGATAAAGAACGCGCCTGGATTAAATGGAAGAAATTTGGTAAAATTTCAGATTATGAAAAGTTCTCAGTTCATCGGAAACGTTTTAAGTTCGAATCTCGTAAATGTTATCAAAGATTTATAACTTTGGTTGAAGATAGTATACCTATTAATATTAAAAATTTTGGAAATATATTTCCAATCGAAAAGGTAAATCCAATCTTCCTGCTAACATGCATCTTAAAGACGTCAATTCTAATAATCCCACAGAAATATGTAACTTGTTTTCTGCATTCTTCACTTCTGTATATGAACCGTGTACCGTGGATCCTAATCACTGGCAACCTCCTAATAACTTTGCTGATAATTCTTCTTGTATATGCGACATATATTTCACAATAGAGGATATTTGTCGCGCATTAAAGAATTTTGACTTAAATAAAGAACCCGGTTCCGACGGCTTGCCTCCAATTTTTCTTAAAAAAACTGCAGATTACCTCAAATTTCCACTTCATATAATATTTAACAAATGTGTACGTGAAGGCATTTTTCCAAATATTTGGAAACGTGCTTTTATTAATCTGGTGTATAAAAGTGGCGATAAAAATAATATTGAGAATTATAGACCTATTGCAAAATTGTCCACCATGTCAAAGCTTTTTGAAAGGTACATAATATTTTATATCCAATTATTCATCATCTTATTATATCTGAACAACATGGATTTGTTCAACGCCGTTCCACTACTACTAATCTATTGAAATTTACGAATTTTTTATTCGAAAACATGGATAACAAAGTTCAAACTGATGTTGTATACACTGATCTTCGGAAGGCTTTTGACAAGGTGGATCATAAATTACTTATGGATAAAATTGTATTTAATGGAATTCGTGGTAATCTATTGCGTTGGTTCACATCTTATATTTTTAATAGAACTCAGAAAGTTGTTATAAATGGTTACGAATCTAACTCTATTGTTGTCACTTCCGGTGTACTTCAAGGATTGATTTTGGGCCCCCCGCTCTTTATTTTATTCATAAATGACATCAAGGTCTGTTTCAACAATTCTCATTTTTTAATGTACGCGGATGATATTAAAATTTATAAAAAATGCCAAAACATTCACGACTTTTCACTTCTTCAAAAAGATCTTCTCAGTACTGTTTAGATAATAAGCTTCACATAAGTCTGCCCAAGTGTAATGTGATATCTTTTACAAAGAACAAAAAACCTTTTATATTTAATTATTGTATCAATCGTATACCCTTACAAAAAGTTAACATAGTTAGGGACCTTGGCTTAATGCTGGACTCGAAATTACATTTAGATTACCATATCGATAACATATTCAATAAAGCTTTTAAACAATATGATTTTATCATGAGATCCTCTAAAGACTTTAAACGATCATCTAATTTCTTAATTCTATACAAAACACTCATTCGTTCACAATTAGAATACGCTGTACCAATATGGACTCCCTTCTACAAAAAATATAATTATAAATTGGAAATGGTACAAAAGAAATTTTTACGCAATATCTATTATAAGTGTTACCATTCCAGAATTCCATACGTACAATTATTAAAACATTATAAACTACTGAGTTTGGAATCTAGACGATCGCTTATTATGGCCATGATGCTGCATGGGTTGTGTAATAACAGGTTTGACTGTAGTTATATCACCAATAAGTTACATTACATTGTACCAAGAATGTAACGCGGAACTGTACCGAGAATTTTCATTTTCTTTGACCTAGCAAAAGCTTTTGATACAGTTTCTATTCTCATCCTATTAAATAAGCTAGAGAGCATAGGTATTCAAGGTAAACAGCTTCAACTTTTTGCGAACTATTAAGAAAATCGATATCAATGCATAAAAATCGAAAAGGTTATTAGCTCTGAACAAAAAAATACTCATTTTGGCGTGCCTCATGGTAGTGTATTAAGGCCAACCCTAATTTTGATATATATAAATGACCTTTGCAATCTTGAACTTAACTCAGATAAAATAATATCTTACGCAGATGATACCGTGTTCCTTTTTTCAGCAAAAACAGTAGACAAGGTTTATTTATGTGCACAGCAAGGTTTTGAAAGGGTTAATAAATGGCTCCAACAAAACATATTAACACTGAATACGGACAAAACCAAATATATTCAAAACTACACGTAAAGCCGAAAGGAGGTTAAATAGGGCCTTATAACGAGTCCAATCACAATATTTAAGAACCGTAGTAACGCTGTATAACATACCCCAAAAAAATTTATTATTTGCACTGATGTGCAAACCCTATTTCAGTAAAATTAAAGAGTAAACTACGCAGAATGTACCTACATTTCTACCTAATTCGCGGAACGACAAAAATTTTAAAAGACCTAACCTAACGAAACAACCTAAACGAACACTTACTTTTTTATAATAAACGTCTAATTAACAGAAACGGCTCAAAGTGTGCTCAATACACAACCTCGCTCGTTGGGATATGGCTTGTGTGGCATTTCGCACCATCGTCGGTGTTATTGATGCGAAAACCGATCTAACACGCTGTTCCATCTCAGCAACCGTTGGGCAATCAGAGAAATACACTCTGTCCTTCACATAACCCTACAAAAAGAAGTCCAAGGGTGTGAGGTCCGGAAAACGAGCAGGCCATAGCACCGGTGCCCCGCGGCCGATCCATCCTCTCGGAAAGTGAACGTTAAGATGTTCTCGTACGTTGTGAGCAAAATATGCCGGAGCTCCATCATGCTGAAACACCATGTTTCTTTGGTTCTCAAAGTAATCCCAGTCAGCCACAGGAAAGTCGTCAATCGCCTCTTTGAATTCCGTTTGTAAAAACGTTAGATAGTTGCTACCGTTCAGACGTGATGGCATAATGACGGGACCGATGACACATCCGTCATAAAAGCCAGCCCACACATTCAGCCGCCACTGGTGTTGGAATCTGCCCTGCCGTGAATCATGTGGATTCACGCGAGCCCAAACGTGATCCTTATGCATATTTGTCCTTTTTATTAAGTCCTGATCTCGTAAATGTTGCCTCGTCCGTCCAAAGAACATAGCTTACGTAATTAGGATTTTCCTCTAACTGCCTGAGGTACCACTCGCAGAAGTTCCTCCTGGGTGCAAAATCGGAGGGTATCAGCTCCTGTGTACGGCGATAGTGATAAGGGTGACGATTGTCGTCACGAAGAATTCGCCAAACTGCAACATGGTTTATACCGAATCTTGTTCCAGCTCGCCTCGTACTTGTGGTCGGCTCTTCCTCAAAATGCTCTAACACTAATTCAGCCTGCCTGGCGTCGACTGTGCTTGGACGTCCACTTCCAGTAGACCGATGAAAAGAGCCGGTGGAATGTAGTCGTCTTGACATGTTCAGTAAACACTGGTACGAAGGCAGCTGTTGCTGTTCAGTGGGGGATCTACCATAAATAATACAGTTCGCGAGCACGATTTAAATTGCTATCTTCATGGCCTACGCATAACATCATATCGTAATATTCCGAGTTAGAAAACATCGTTATTTTGCCAAAAATGTTGGAAAAAAACTCGAAACAGTTGTAGGATATCGATTAGAAGATTTGAAATTGACAACAAATTTTTTTTCCCACTTGACATTTTTTGAAGTCAGTACTTGAGTATAATGACATCCTTGTATTGAGGTAGCAAACATTTATGAATGAAAAATAGAAAAACTATTAAAGTAGACAATTATTAGGTAAAATAGGTACGTAGGCCTTTCTGTTAAATAATCTGGTTCAATGACATGACAGCTTACTAGGGTTGACAAAATTTTTGGCTTTGATAATTACTTATATTTTTAGGGGTATTTTGTAACACGTTGTATAACCATTCCAGAAATTTATGCACATAAATGTTGCTCAATCGCAGAGTCTAATTGTAACTGCCCAGCTATTTTTAATACAAAAAGTATTAAATATCTTGGAATAATTATAGATTCTACTCTTACATTTAAAAACCACATAGACCACCTCTGCAGTAGAGTCCGTAAACTAATGTTTGTTTTTAAAAAAGATTCGTTCTTTTGCTGATATTAAGGTAGTAAAGCAAGTTTATTTCGCATTGTATCAATCAATTCTCACCTATTGTATAACCTCATGGGGAGGAGCAGCTAAAACTACACTGCTACCTCTGAAATGCGCTCAAAGAGCTGTATTAAAAGTCGCTACATTCCGCCCTATCCTATTCCCGTCCCATCTCTTATATAAATCCTATAATGACCTCTCAGTGCGCCAGTTATTCGTTATTAGTACGTTACTAAAACAGCACTTAAAATTGCCCTACAGAAGAGAGGTCACTGATAAAAGACGCAAAGATAAAGTCATTGAAACTAACATTAGAATAAGGCATTCTTTCATGCATGGATTTTTTACATTCTTTGGCCCTTTTCTGTATAATCAAGTCAATGCAATTTTGTATATGTATCCATTAAAAATGGCAGATTGTAAAAATGTAATTCGGACATGGTTACAAAATTTGTCATACGATGATTGAAGTTGGTTGCAGATTTCCAAGGGCTGCAGTTGCCACTTACCATCCAGTGGACCGTTAGCTTGTTTTCTATTTTAATTTTAAAAAAGTAGGAGTAGTTAGTTATTATTTTTAAATATGCATAATAAGTAGTTTACATTTAGAGTTATATAAACATATTCCGTCTGCTTTATCGCATAAAAACCATAACAATGCTTTTCTCCGCGTAACAACGAAACGCACTCTTACAGCCATTCCAGAAACTTACTTAGTATTTGTGTATAGGTAAGCTTTATGCTTGTCCCCAGAAAGACTAAATCTCTTAGAGAAAAACTTATCTTAATTCATTTTGTTTGGGTTTAATAATAATAATTTAATAGTATAATAGTAAATGCTTACATGGGAAGCAGCGTCTTCCTAATAACAACTGCAAAATAAAAAAATCCGATTGCCATCCGTGAAAATCGTGAGGATAGGGATACCTATGTCACTGATATTTAAAGTAGTAAGCCTAGATACACTTGTTGGTTTCAAATCGTGGTTTTGTTGGTAATAGTAGAGCGCTTTGGACTGCAGGATTCGGTCAAAACTCGATGAACTTGATTTGAATGGAGACTACAGTCAAAGTCTCTGGAAAGCAGCACCGCTAGTGAAGGTCTATTGATATTGCGCTCTCCAATCAAGTATGGAGAGAATGTTTAAAAAAATTATGTTGTAAAATGATTGCCGATATTATGCTTTATAAACGTAAAGGGTAAGACAAAATCTTAAAAATTAATTTTTGTAGTATATGTTTCAAGTTCTCAAATTAGAAATTTTCAAAGCAAATAGATTTTACAATATCTATATAAATAAAACGTTAAAAATCTGTGCATAAGAAACTAATTCAAGAAAAATGTATTTCTTTCAAACTGACAACTGTTATCTAAGAAATTTTACATACGGTTTTATAAAATATTTAATTTAACGTTACATTATGCATCGAACGAGACGACAAATGCGAATAAATACCGCCAATACTACAATCGCACACGTAACATCGCCTACGGAGGACTACACATCCATGGAATGTAATCCTAGGGGCACAAGAAGAACCCCCGTACCATCTTTGAGGGGACGAAAAGCGCCACCGGCTGGCTAAGGACCTGCAGGAATTACCATCCTACAAGAGGACCCCGGTACTGATAGTGTAGTGTGACGACCCATGCGCTGGACTAAAGAATTAAATATAAGTGTTATGCGCGCGTACTATAATGCTACCAAAGGAGGAACCAATCTTACATCTTATCGCCCTAAAATGCTGTATGAATTCCAACAGCTACATCCCAACCTATCAAATTTTAGTGCCCAAAGACTTTCAGAACAAGTACTTGTCATTCTAAGTCGTAAGGTTTTGGACGACAGATTACTTGAACAACTTTGCAGTGAGTACTCAACATCTACTATCAATTCAATTCCCGATTCCCAACGAACAATTCCAGGTGAGAATGATGACTTAAATGTTAATAACAGTAACCATAATATAAATATTACTAACTTAGACGACGAAAAAGTAGAGCAAAATTGTTTTGATATAGATGTGAGTTCCCAGGACAGCGAATATATCAGAAGGACTTTCGAATGTTCCCTTCTGGAATATAAAATATACCTATAGAAAATAGACCGAAACTACCTAAACTTCCTAACAACAAAAAACTATATTAACAGTAGCATCAATGAATACTCTATGTAAAGATTATTTTGAAAAAGTAATTCTATTTTGGAAACTATGTCTCTTATTTACTGTTGTGCCCATGCTGTATGTATGATAATGAAAATTCCTGTCATTTCAGTACATAATTTTAAGAAAAATAATACAGAACCTAAATTGAAACAAAGAATTCAAACACGAATTGACGATACTCGCAAAATTATAGGAAAATTAATAAGCTACCAAACAGGTAACAGACGTAAAAAAATAATAACTTTAGTAAATCAAATCGCTAATGATAATAATTTTAGCCAATGAGATCCCCATTTTCCGGATAAAATTACTGGGTACATTGATACGCTAAAACAAAAGTTAAAAGCATGTGCCAACCGTATTAGACGATATTCAGAAAGATCTAAACGGTACTTCCAGAATCGTACATTCGAAAGAAACCAAAAGTGGATGTTATCGGTCTTGGGAGAACACTACAACTAATATTTGTTCTCATGGCAGCCCAAGCTTAAATGAATGTTTAAGTTTTTGGAAAAGTATGTGGTCTAGTGAAGTTTCTCATGATGAAGGCGAATGGATTCGTGCAACCGAACGTACGTATTCTAATTTGGCTAGCATGAGTTCTATCTCAATTACTGCTGAAGACGTATATACTCAATTACTAGTAGATTACACAATTGGAAATCCCCTGGACCAGATGGTATACACAACTTTTGGCTGAAATGGATAACAAGTAGTCACGCGCGTTTGGCTGCACAGATTCAAGAAACCATAGAGTGCTGTAAGCTCCCGAGACTTCTTACAACTGGTATTACCCACTTACTATACAGGGTATTTTTGAAACGCTCCCGAAAACGAAGACAGACGACAGTACTAACTATATCTTAGATGATGGGTGAAATATAAAATCGATCCTGATGAAAAAAAAATCATCTTTTCACAACGTTTTATTAGCTTTATTCACGCTCCATCGTGTTAGTATAAATCATCGTGTTAAATAAAACGTTAATTTCATTAAAATAAAACATGAAAATACTTAAACATTAAAGCAGCAATGGAATTTAAAATAAATAAACCATAAAATCAGCTGACTAGGGTCAATATCGCGTCGAAGCCAAACTCAACGTCACGTAAAAAGAAGCTGAGCGATAGTGGAGGATGTGTCTACGCATGGGTACAGTCGCGTTCTAAAGTACTACATGGTACTAGGCTGTTGTTTTATAATATTATAATAGTAATTAATGGTTTTATTGTAGAATCATAATAGGTACTTTACTAGCTACTTAGAACTTTGGAAGAGTTGAAATTCAAAATGGATAATGTTTGCTTGAGCATTATTTTTTATTTCTATCGTAAAATAAAGTAGTTTGTAACAAGAAAACTTAAGCTAAGGGTGACACGCTGTCCATTATACCATTGGAACATGGAACATGGAAGCCAAATGTCGATGGTGTATTGGTGTTACTGGATGCTACTTCATCATCACTCATCAGAATCATCATCATCAATGCGAATGATAAATGTTTCCGTCATCAGGTTGACCACATGGTAATTTTTCTTTATTCTTCCTCAATACATTTAACTTTACTGCACAATTTTCCCATTCACCTTCTATTTACCTTTTCGTTCACTAGTTCAGTCATAAAACAATAGATATAAATAATTTTCTTTCCTTCCTTTTTAAAACCATCGTCGCGCGTCGTGCAAAGAAAGCTGTGCGACTGTACATTGGGAAACATCGCTCAAAGCGCGAAGAATGAGGAACCAATAGCGTGCGCGCACAGTAATACTGGCGAGCATTCCCCGTCGCGCCCCTTCGTACCACGCGCTGCCGCCGCCCGGCCGACTGTGTGTCACCTCGCGTCAGCGCCAACATATGGGAATTCCCCAAATTTACCTACTAAGATTTGTTTGCAAGCGACATAAGAATTAGAGGCGGCAATTACAATAAAACTTGCAAGTAATTTTAATAGTTTTGACGTACCTCTTTTCAAATCAAAGTATTGGATGGATTAAAACGGAAAGTCAATAAAAGTAAAGTAAAATAATTATTTTTAGATTAATTACCTGTCGATCATAATTGCAATTGATTTTAACTATTAAATTATTCAATACCATTTTATTTCTATTTTCTTGTACAAAATCAAAGATAACCAAACCCAAGTAAGTACGTTTATTAATTTCAATATCATTTTTGTAGTAACGAACTGCTTGTTTCGTCAGGGTACAATTGATTGTCTAATTGTATTAAAAAAATTACAACTATAACTTCTAAATTACATATGAAAGAGTAGTCGTAGGGATCATATGGAAACTAAACTTATAAAATAAAAGTTGGCAATGTCATAACATTTGACGGTCTGTGGAATGTTCAAAGTGTAGGCTTCAGTTTTGGCGGGATTAATTATTGATTTTAGTTTTTGAGACAGTTCCGTGTTGACTTTGGACACGCATGCGCAAGCGACAGTTCAATTGTTTTTTTTATTAAATTCTTATTGTTATTACTTGGTATTACCTACTTGTTATTACGTGTTATTCTTGTTGTTACGTTTTGTGTTTCTTTTTTGTTTTAATAATGCCTAACGCGTACGTTTATAGTGCTCGTGAATACGGCAACATGTTAATGTGCCTTGGAGAAGCTCGCGGGAATGCTTCGCGTGCATTACGAATTTACCGAGAGAAATTCCCGACCGCTCGACACCCAGCTGACTCTCGTCTGATAACAGCAGCATTTCAGCGAGTGTTGGAAAATCGGCCCATTGCTCCAGTAGCGGCAGGAGTGGAAGTCAAATGACTGTTCACCCGAGGAGCGCATTTAGATGTCGTTCGCCGGTATCCGAACCTAGGTACACGAAGTATCGCTAAATTGTTAAGACGTCGGGATGGAACAAATGTCATACTGTTCAGTTCACAAAGTGTTAAAGCGTAACCGAATGCGGCCATACAAAGTGCACAAAGTGCAGCTTTAGTTCCCGGCGATCACGACCGCCGACGAGTTTTCTGCCGTTGGTTATTAGACCAACAACAACGTGTGCCTGGTTCCATTGAGCACGTTATCTGGACGGACGAGTCGACATTTACCAGAAACGGCATGTGGAACCGAAGAAATACACACGTGTATTCAGAGGTTAACCTGTACGCTGTTCGACAAACCGGGCACCAAACCCGATGGTCGGTTAACGTATGGGCAGGTTTATTTAAGGATCGCATTCTGGGACCAGTGTTTCTGCCACAGCGACTTAACGGACAGGGATACCTAAACTTTGTAAATGAACAGTTGATCAATGACATTTTAGACGACCTATCGTTGGATGAATATCGCCGTACATGGTTCCAGCATGATGGTGCACCTCCACATGTCGTGAGGTTCGTCCGTGAGCGCCTTACCGAATTATTTGATGATCGCTGGATTGGCAGACTAGGACCACACGCTTGGCCACCTCGCTCACCAGATCTGACCCCGTTAGACTTCTTTCTGTGGGGGTATGAAAGAAAGGGTTTTAATCGTGAGTGTGATAGTGCTGACGAAATGCGCCAAAGGATCGTGGATGTTTTCGACAAACTACGTGCGGACTGTGTCGAAGACCACACGATAATGCCCCGCCTGCATGAGGAGACGCAACACCGAGCCCACATCTGCCTCGAAATGAATGGAGCACAATTTGAACCGCATCTCATAAGACCACGGAGGATTTAGAGCGGTAGCTGTTTCATACCTATTTTTTTTAAATAACTTGGTACTGAACTGATCTGAATAGGTACATAACTGAATACATCAGAATAATAAACATACCTACACGATGAATAAAACGCATAACTCTAACCTTGTTAACTTTTCATTTAAGTATTTTTTTCATTAGCGGAATCGAACCAGTTATTTGGTTTATTTAACCTGTGAATTTGAATTAAAGTGGCTACGTGGAGACAAGCACAGTGGCAAAATAGTAGGTTAAGTAGATAAGTTAGGTATTTAGACAAGTGTTGTAAATTATTATGTATTGTGGTACCATCGCTAGTTACGGGCCGCGCGAATTCGGCGTTCGCGCGTATATTGACCTAGTCAGCTGATTGTAATTCAGTAATTCCACTACTGCTTTTATGTTTAAGTATTTTCATGTTTTATTTTAATGAAATTAACGTTTTATTTAACACGATGATTTATACTAACACGATGGAGCGTGAATAAAGCTAATAAAACGTTGTGTAAAGATGAATTTTTTTTCATCAGGATCGATTTTATATTTCACCCATCATCTAAGATATAGTTAGTACTGTCGTCTGTCTTCGTTTTCGGGAGCGTTTCAAAAATACCCTGTATAAAAATGGAAACACCACGGAACCTAAAAACTACTGACCTATAACATACCTTTCAACTGTATACAAATTATTAAGCTATTTGCCGACAAGTCTTTCGTAATCGCAAAAATATGTCCGCTGTTTGGGTGGCAAAAAGGCATATGACTCTGTTCCACATTCATGGCTAAAGGAGAGTTTTAGAAATATATAAAATAGATGACAAAATTTGTAAGTTTCTAAGTAAATTAATGGGTCAGTGGAACAGTGGAACACTGTCCTAAACCTACCAGGTGAGTGGCAAAGTAGTTCGATAGACTCTATAAATATTAAGCGGGATATATTCCAGGGTGACAGTTTGAGCCCAACTTGATTTTGTTTAGCCCTGAATCCTTTAAGCACTGCTATTGAGGAATCCGGATTAGGGTTTTGGTTTGGAAAGAAAACTCATCCATCTCACATCTACTTTAGATGGATGATCTCAAGCTATTCACATTAAAAGAGAGTGATCTACTATTATTGTTGAAATGAACACATAGTTTCAACAATGATATTAGAATGGAATTTGGAATAGATAAATGTGCTGTCATCAATGTAAATAGAGGCAAAATTAAAAATTATAGTAATTTTGCAATTACAAATGATTTACATTTTAGTTCTCTTTCTGAAACAGAAACCTATAAATACTTGGGCATGGCGAAAGCACTAGGAATTAATGACAAAAATATTAAAGAAAATTCAAAATCAAAATTTATGTCAAGATTAAAAAAAGTTATCAAAAGTCATTTATCCGGCGGAAACAAAATTAGAGCATATAACTCCTGGGTAATACCTAGCCTTCTATATACTTTTGATGTTACAAGATGGTCTCAATCGGAATTGGATGCCTTGGATAGACGAGTCCGTACATTAATAACTACGCACAGAATGCACCACCCGCGATCATCTGTCATGAGGTTGTATCTTCCAAGAAAAGATGGTGGACGGGGTTTATTAAACATTAAAACCTACACAACCTTGAAGTATACAACCTCAGAGACTATTTTATTTAAAAAAACGACACATCACGCATTCATAGTGACGTAGTGATTAATGACAAATCATTAACCCCGCTTAATATGCCGGCAAAGGACTGGCAGAGGCCTTATACTATGACTATAGATGAACGTAAAAAGGTTTGGAATGACAAGCATGCAGTGGCATGGTCGATTTTTTAAAACATTGACTAATCCTTATGTAGACATGGTTGCATCAGTACATTGGTTACAGTTCGGTGACCTTTTTGTAGAAACTGAAGGTTTTATCTGTGCAATACAAGACGAAGTAATTAAAACGAACAACTTCCGGAAGTACATTTTGAGGGACGGCACGGTTAACGTATGTCGCGCATGTCACCGCCCTGGAGAGTCCCTCAGACATGTTATTTCCTGTTGTTCACAACTATCGAATGGTGAGTATTTGCACAGACATAACCAAATAGCTAGAATAATACACCAGCAGCTTGTCATTAAATTTGGTTTTACTCAACAAGACGTTCCATATTATAAGTATGAACCAAAGCCAGTCCTTAAAAATAGAAGTGTCACGCTGTACTGGGATTGGTCAATTATCACAGACAGGTTTATAGTGGCAAATAAACCTGACATTGTGGTGGTAGACCGTACTACACGCAAGGCAATAATAGTGGATATCAGTATTCCTCATGACGAGAATCTCGTGAAAGCAGAGAATGATAAAAAAATAAAATATATCGACATGGCTCATGAGATTGTCGCTATGTGGGGCGTTGATTCTACTATTATTGTACCAGTAGTTGTATCAGTCAATGGGCTTATCGGTAAAAATATGGACGATTATCTGTCCAAGTTAGGTTTGGGCAAATGGCTGAAGGGATTGATTCAAAAATCGGCCTTATTAAATACGGCTCAAATAGTAAGAAGGCTCCTATCTTTGGATGCCTAACTTCACCGATGGCTTAGGATTCCTCGCCGCGGTAGATAATAGCCGAAATAACAATATTATTTATGTAGATTGTATTTATATTTATAATATTATAATTTTGTGAAAATATATGTGATAATGTAATAATAATAATTTATTTCAAGAAACTATACAATTAATTCAATTAATTTAAAATAGTCTACAATAACAGGCACCTGAACTAGGATAAACCTGTACCTCAGGTGTATGTGCCATTAGATACATTTACAAATATTTTCTGTTTCTTATATAAAATGAATAACATACTAACTAATTAGGGTTATTTCGGTAAAATATTTTATCATTAATTTACTTATGATATTAATTAACTTAAAACAATCAGCAACTTTTCCGTATAGTAGTAGTCCTACCGCCTAGAAAATAGACATGTGTCAATCGTGAATGATTCTTTCTTATGACCCGGGTCGCATTAAACTATTGATGATTGCAATTATATTTTTGAACGTTCCGGATCAAACGATTGACAGAACCTACGGCCAAAGGGTATAGTAATGTCCGATGACCGACATTATCGAGCGGGTCTCACAGATCACAGAGTACTGAAACTCGAAATGATCCATTTGAATGGTCAACCGGAATGACCCTCTTCGTAAGGGTCACTAGAGAGATGAATAAATGACACATGTCTACTAGAAAACTTAATATTCATCATTCATATATTTATTTACATAGCAGGATTTATTACTACTGTCGTAAGAATGAAAAAGTTAATAAATTTAATTTTTAATAATTTAATTTTTATTTTCGAGTTAAATATGTTATTGGCCAAAGCCGATTTCAGACCAAACTAGTTTGTCCTAGGCCAAATCGGTTTATCCTATGCGTGTCAGGATATACTAGTACAGCTCAGGACAACGTCATTTTGAATTAAAAACCGAATCGAATATGAAAACAATTTCGGGAGTAAGCCCAGGTGAAGCTAATATAAAGCCAAAGACAATAACAATATACCCTTAAAATCACTTTGTATAAAGCGGAAGAGGCAGCCGTCTATCACTAGCACAGCAACAGTGACCCGTAAACATTATGCTGTAAATTAAAGCAAGCCTATGAAATTAATCATTAGTTTAACGTGGTAGTTTTAACGTGATAGAGCCACGATGCATCTATATTATAGTTGTAGCACGAATGGGTCGGCTCGACCAGGGTTAGACCACGCTCTCACAGAATACCAGCGTAAAATAGCAGCTTAATGCTGCTGTGTTTCGTATGGTGAGTGTAGAGTACCGGAGACCCTTTTTAGTGGAAACGAGGCATTCCATCTTAATACTCACTGGTGACAACGCATCTGCATTGCAATCCGTAATCGAGGATAGATGTAGATGTCTATGGGCCGCAGTGGCCATTTACCATCAGGTGGACTGTGTGCTCGTTTGTCACCCATATCCTATAAAAAAAATGTGTCAAAATAAAATATTTAAATGAAATAACCCAATAATTTTCTATGAATTGATTATCTACATTTGTGATATTTCATATTTCATTATATCGATACTGATAGAGAGATGACTGCCTCCTTGGTCGTAAACGCGATTGCTGATCATAATGTCTCGGGTTCGAATCCCGGGTCGGGCCAGAATCAGTTATTGGTTTTTCTGTAAGAAATTCTTAGTAGCAGTCCGGAGTCAGGAATTTGGCGGTGTTTCACCCCTTTGCCTCAGAAAACACGTAAAAACGTTGTTCCTGCGCGTGATCTGTCTCGGGTCGTGTCGGTTTACTGTCCAATCTTCATATTACCTTCACTCTTGGACACTATAATCCTGTCCTGCACAGATGGCTAGTCTCTGTTGAGATCGGCCGCCGTGACCGAAATCGGTCTGTAGGACATTATTATTATTATTACCTATAGATACAGTGCAGTGGCAGCAATTCTGAAGCATTCCTTATTCGGGAATATGATAAAATAAATTAACCATAAAATAATGATTTATATATTTTCTAAATAATGTTTTAAAGATCTTTTATTTGAAAACTCACAAGAATTGTATTAGTTAATTAAAATAAAAATTGAAAATTTTAAACCTCACGTTTTTACTTGGGTAACTTCGTTTTACAACTATAATAAATTTAAATTTTTGACGTTAAATAATCTCTGCCAAAATCGCCTATGACACACCGACAGGCAGCAAAGTGATTCCAAAAATGTTTTCGTTACGTTGTTAATTTTAGCACGTAATACTAATGACGCTGTAAAACTGAATTATCGAAGTCCACGCGAGCGATGCCACAAAAAAAGCTATAAGTAATATAGTAATTTACAAAACTCATTTAGCAATCATTCAAATTCAATATTCCAGATTCTAGCACCTAAGCATATAACGAGTGTATACAAAGGCTAAGTAGAATAGTTAGGTGGCATGAAGAGAGTGTTTCGTTGTACGGCGGTAAAAAGAGGTTTTTACGTTTTTCAGTGGAGTGAAGCGAGCTTAACGCAATGAGGAAAACCATAAATCCTTATTTGCACGCGTACGTGACCGGAGTTTTGCATTTAATATAAAGGATTTGTAGATAAAAGAAAGTGTAGTTTTACGTTTACTTTACTGTTAATAATCTTTAATCAAATTGTGAAAAATAATAAGAAACTCCCTGCTTTATTATTTTTGATTTCCGTATTCCGAATTGTTTTTTAATATAAATATAATTTTACTATTCATCCAACCCATATCTAATATCCCATATTATTACTTTGAAATATCTTTTTCAACTAAAGAACGAATTACATCTCTATTTTTAATAATGTTACAGATAGACATAATGGGCTCAGAGACAATTCTCATCATATTAATATATCAATAAGATATTAAATAGACAATAAGAATAAACCAATAATTAAACATATTTTAAGATAGATAAAGGACCACAGAGGCGTCTTTACCTATGAAGACTAATATGAAATACCCTAAAGCCTAATAATACTGGCTATCTTTCCCATCAAACCGGAATGCAGCTACATTTTAGTATAGAGGTGATTGAATAGCACTGCTGCTTAAGGACAAAAATAGGTAAGAGGATTTTTACGTGGTAGAGCCACGCTGCAGCGATATTGTGGTTGTAGCACTAATGGGGCGGCTCACCCGGGGAAGGACCACGCTCTCACAGAATACCAGCTTAAAATAGCAGCTTAACGCTGTTGTGTTTCGTATGGTGATTGTAGAGAACCCGGCCCTTTTTACTGGAAACAAGGTATGCCATCGTAGTCCTCAGGGGTGACAACGCATTTGCATTTTGATTCTTAATCGAAGATAAATGTAGATGTCGATGGGCCACTGCATCCACTTACCATCAGGTGGACTGTGTGCACGTTTGTCACGCCATTCTATATAAAAAAGCAGTAATAATTTTTTGACAACATTTTGAAAATCTTTGGCGCCAATATTTACTCTGACGCGCGACTGATTTACCACAGACTATTAAGTGTTTGATATTGGCCTCATAGTAGTAACATATGTATGCTTGTACTTCTAAACAATAACTAAAGCTAAAGATTTAGTCCTTAATATACCCTATTTAAATACAATCTAAAGATTTAATATAATATCCTTATTTAATAACAAGTTTAAATCGCGGTTTAATTTAAAAGTTATTGTTTTGAGACTTGTACTTCCTTTGAGACACTTATAGTATGAACGTCAACAAACGACATAATTTGTCCTAGCGACAATTATGACTTTCAAGTTTGTCTTTGGTAGTATGATATAAATTGTTTATATGTTTTATTTTATTTTATTTAATGTATTTGTAACACATATTAAATATAAATTTTAGCTTTCTGCACTCCTTCCCCAATAAAACGTTAACTTTGCAAAATCCCACACTCCTCCGTGCACGCAATATATTTAAAAAGGGTATCAAGTCTTCCCTTCACGTATTAAGGTGTATATTTTACGTTACTATTACTAAATTCCATAAAAAAGTGGGTTTTGAAATAATGAAAATGTACAATCAAAAGGAAATTTCCATGTAATAGGAAAAGTAGAGCGACAATGATCATCGTTAAATAATAATAGAGCAATTTTCATACTCCGTTAAAACGTTTGGCACCCTGCTGAGAACCTTAATAAACCGTGATGGAAAATCGCGCGACCACTAGATCTATACTAAGAAATAACTGTTATTATTGCACTCTCCATTAAAACAACCACAATACAATTTTTTTTTGTTTCGTTACAACCTATCAAAGTATTTTCTAGTTCTTATATTAGAAAGACGCTGCTGTACATTTCCTGCTTTGTTTACCTCTGTCGCCTCTTACGACACCCCCGGGATGATATGGGGTAGTGCATATTCTTACACCGCCACGACACGGTACATTACTTTTATACTGGGCGGAAAATGTAAAATGATTTCTAAATATTTTTATAAAAAGACTTAAACTAAATATTTTTAATAACTCTTTGGTTTGGGAATATTATCTAATATAATATAGATAAATTAATAATTTAATAATTCCTGATGCTTGGCGATCAGTGCATGACTATGCCGACCATCAAGCCTCTCGACTAGTTTTTGAAGCTTGTTAATTTGAATAGTGAAGTTCCTAAAGGAACTCTATCCGCGACTGGTCGTTACTGCTGGTGATAAGAGGGCTGGTTCTTTTCTCGCTCAAAGGCTAAGTATAGCCATTCAGCGAGGAATCGCAGCCAGTGTTCTTGGCACGATACCACGGGGAGTAGGACTGTATGATAATTAAGTTATTAGTTTTAGGTTTTTTCTTATAGTTTTTTTAAATATTGTATATATTAATAAAATAAAGAATATTTGAATATATCAATATCTCATCATCATCATTATATATATATATATATATATATGAAAAATACACTGTAAAGTTCACTGTTGAAAATAGGCCCTCCAGGAGTTGCCAAGCTTAGTAGGCGAGTTAGCAAGTGAGAGTTTTTCAACTCCTTGCTGTTTCTTATCTAAAAAATACAATGTAAAATGTAATAATAATGTCGTCCAGACCGAATTTTGGTCACGGCAGCCAGCCTCAACGCAGGCTAGCCATCTGCGCAAGACAGGATTATAGTGCCCGATTGTATGGGCAAGCACAGGTGCATTCTCTGTTCCCTCACTCTCATAGTCTGATGTGACGATAAACCGACACGACCGGTGAGAGATCAGGTGCAGGACCAACGGCTTTCCCCCCAACGGGTTCCCGCCTTGTCGTGGCGGGGGCTTAGTAGCCGTGGCTTGGTCACCCGCGGTGAACAAAGAGGAACCCCTTGACTGGCCCGTAATGTAGGGCCGGCCCGAGGTGGCCACTCCGAGTGGGCTTGGCGAGCCCACTTCGGATGTTTGTCGGTGGGCTGCGGCGGGAGGGGTGCCCTCTCTACCGCTGCAGCCGAGGTGGAGCCGCGGGGGAAGAGAAGTGTCGGTATTGCGAGGCGCCGCTCGCCCTACCCTCCACGGCCGAAATTTGGTTGGCGGCGGAGCCAAAGACCAGATCCGCCGCTGGGGTCGGGAAAGCGGGTGCTACCGAGCGCTCAGTTTTCCTGGCCCCATGGCCTCCGCGTATCGGGCTTGGGGGATTCGTAAGGCCGGTGGAGTTGGAGGCCGTGGAGGAAGGCGTGTCTTGTGTTTCTGATGTGCCTTGCCTGAGAAGGAGAATGGGGAGAAGTCCTCCCCCGAGAAGGGGCTGCTTTTCGGGGCCCGGAGGTGAAACACCGTCCAACTTCCTGACTCCAGGCAGCTACTGAGAATTTCTTGACAGAAAAACTCAATAACTTATCTCTTTTTTGGCCCGACCCGGGATTCGAACCTGGGAACTCGTAGCAGTCGCGTTTACGACCACTAGACCAACGAGGCAGGCAATGTTAAATGTAACAATACCAATAAAATATTTGTTATAAAACCAAAACAACAATTGGTTAACAATCGCGATAGCAATATGAGCAAGTGATAAATGTTCTGGCGAAGTGCCAACTAAGAAATATCTCTTTATACCATATAAATGTTGTGGACGTTTATACAGTGCTTCCATTTCATAGAATTAATACAAAGATATTTGTTACGACCAATGTACTTCCTGCGAAGTGTTGCTATATTTTCTCTAGATAAAAAAAATAGCTTTTCATATATATCCAATGTGGTTGGTCAGTGGTTTTATGTATGTCGTCAATTGGAGTAGGTTAGGAAGTCTGGAGTATGTGAACATGTTCAAGATCATTCCCGCCATTACATTAGATTTAATAGGCCACAAATCCTCGCAAAATAACACCGATTCCTACCAAGGATGTTTCGCGCGGCTTTTGAAATTAAAAAACATCCTAATTTCAATAGAGAAGATGGATGGGTGCTACTATCTGCTTGGGATCCTATATAATTAATAAAACATAAAAATCCCAACTCAAGCATACAACTGCAAGAGATCAAGATACTGTAAGCTCGTTCTACGTAGATCGGACCAAAAATTAAAAAAATATATATATTAAAAAGCTGAAGGGAGCCGGGCTAACTATGACACCGGGACGTTAAACACCTCAGTCACCCCCCCCCCCTCCCCACCTGACCGTGGGTGCTATAAAGGACCCGAAACGTAATGAATTTAAAAGTTAAAATTAAACGCGATAAAATTCGTAAAATTTATTTTTATTTGAGGTATATCTATATCTATGCAATAAATAAAATTGAAGTGTCTGTTTGTAATGTTAAAATAACAATTTTTACTACATGCATATGAAAGTATATACGGTACATATAACAAAAAAAACAATTTTAAATTTTTGTCTGTCAACCTGTCTGTTTGTTTGTTCCGGCTAATCTCTGAAACGGCTGGACTGATTTTGACGGGATTTTAACTGGCAGATAGCTGATATTATAAGGAGTTACTTAGGCTACGTTTATTTTAGAAAAATAATTAGGGTTCCGCGCAAAAAAAAAAACCCATGAAATCCAATCGTTATAAATTCCACACGGGCGACGTCGCGGGGAACAGCTAATATTTGTATGAAACAGGAGCCAAACGGGCTGTCCTCACCTGGTAAATGATCATCGTCGTCCATTAACATCGGGAAATAAAGTGTAACACTAACTTTTAGAAATGAATGGGCTCTCTTAAGACAAGTTTATTCTACTATGTGGTCGGACATCGCAGAAAATTCCTTTTAAAACACACAGTAAATGACTGCCAACAAATGAGATGAATTATTCTGGGTTTCAAGTTCTATCGACGTTACGGTGGTGGAATTTAACAGCTGAAATCAATCCAAACAATCTCTCAGAGCACTTCCCATGCTATATTATGCGATAAAAGATCCATAGAGATGCAAGTTCTCTTCCCAAGGCAGGTGGACCTAACCGATCGGATAGAAATTATTCGTCGATGATTCCAACTGCTGCTGGCTGATACCGGGATACTATGATCTATGTTGTAGATGAGAACGTTATTCTATGTGAAGTCGAACCTGCGCTTTGTAAAGTCCTCTACTATCACTGCTGTGCTTATATTATAATAATAATAATAATCTCCTCAAGACCGAATTTGGGCTCGCTAGCTGTGCACGCTCGTAAACTATAATCTTGTCATATGTAGAGCGCTTGCGCCGTTAAGACTGGCCGCTGTGGCCGAAATTAGATCTGGAGGACATTATTATTATTTATGGGGTATCTATAAAGTTTTCTCATCTGGTTAGGCTGTATAAATATTGTAAGGAACTATTCCACTTCTGATATTAGAAATAATTCTCAAAAGTATTTAAATAAAAGAACACTACTCGGTAACAAGCCCTGCTTACTATCAGGACCCCAATTACATGATAACACCAAAGTATGCAAACCAACAGCATCACTAACCATCTCAATGTAACACAGAGCAGCCTCTCAGCAACACGACCTTCCTTGCCTACACTAGTAGAATACCCCAACGGGCATATTAACGATTTTTCTTTTAGAAAGGAAGCACTACGTTAGCTGTTTCTGACACATGTGTAACTACTCACCCTCAAAGTAAGCATGGGGCAAGCACACACCTCGTGTGGAGGCTAAAGTAACGTTACTGGCTTAATGTAACTTTCCCGTCTCGGCCCTTTCTGACCATGAAACGATAAACTCTTGTTTTCAAATCTTTACCAATTGTTATTCAACAGCACACAATGAGTGAGCTCTTGAATACATTTCATACAGACTAAACTTTTACAGGGAAATAGAACAGACAAAAGGCAGCAGCATCTTCCTGATAACAACTCATATAATAAAAAACAACTGTGATTTCCACCCACCTGCCAAACATGGCAACTATGGGAAATATTATCATATAAGACACTCTGTGAGAGAGGTCTAGCAGTGGATTTTTAACAGGCTACAATAATGATAATGAATGATAAAACCAATTGAAGAAAGTTTATTTAGGTTTTTTTTTATTAGTCTTAGATCATATTACACTTACATGTGCCAAATTCTATTCGGACACGAATTGTATATTTATTTATTTTTATATATTACATTACTCATTTTAAAAGGCCGGCAACGCACCTGCAATTCCCCTGGTGTTGCAGATGTTCGTGGGCGGTGGTCGACACTTTCCACCAGGTGAGCCGCAGGCTCAAACGGGCCTCCACTTCTATAAAAAAACATTGTACTGTCTGAGGGTAGCCTTGCGCATTGAACCAATAACGGTGCTGACGGAGCTGTCCCGATTCTCTAACACAACCGTTATGCGGCGTGCATTCCTGGTGCGCAGGATCTGGATCAACTCCAACCCCATCCTGTGAACATTCATGTCATAATTCCGATTATCAGTATCTGAATCATTGACATATGGTACTAAATAAAAAAAAATACTGGTTCAGCAAATGAAGACAGCTTAAAATTATTTTATTTTCAGTACATATGCCGCCGATCGAATATTATTCTGTTATAAAAAAAAATTAACGTGTATTTGTACTTATAACAATAGTTGCGATATAATGAAACGAAACATAACACAGAGAATATAACCCTTATTCAATTAAAAAGTGATTATTTTAAATAAATCGTTATCTGTAAATGAAAGAAAACACCCTAATTGCCCTCAGTTACTGCGTAGTAATTGTTATTCTCCATTAATTCAACACCTTGGTATAAACGACCGTAACACTGCTCAGAAAATAGCACAATCGTTAAACGCTATTAAAATAAATAGCTATCATAATCACGGTTCTCCTGACAAGGAGAGGCATGCGATGTTACTGTTTTCTTTTTCGATGGTAAGTAATTGCCCATTACTCCAGAGCACAGGGTTTTTTCATGTGTACACATAGTTACACAATTTATAGTATTCTTCTCAAATAATATGAAAATTTAAAGCAAAGTACGGTTTTTTTTCAACCGACTTCAAAAAGGAGGATGTACTCTATTCGACTGTATGTTTTTTTTATGTGTGTTAACTCATAACTTTTTTCTCGGTGAACAGTTTTCGATGATTCTTTTTTTATTTGAAAGCTCGTGCTTCTTATGTGGTCACATATAAATTTAATCAAGGTCTGATTAGTAGTTTTTGAGTTCTTCTTAATAATTTATATTGAAGTCGGTTGTATAAAAATTTTAATTTTACCACTTATTTTAGAAACTTACAGCCCACCTGATGGTAAGTGGCTACTGCAGCCCATGGACACTTACAACCAACTTCAAAAAAAAAATAGGCTACAGGTGCGTTATCACCCCTAAGAATTAAAATCTTTATGGAATTTCCTATAGGTGGACAAAAGCTAGGCATTTTTACAAGTCCACTCATGGAATTGTGAGAATTCGACCTAGGTGTAGTAATGTAAATAAAAGATGTATTTAAAACTCCAATACATTGATTCTTCATATGTTAAAAGTTAAATTTACAGCCTATATACGTCCTACTGCTGGGCACAGGCCTCCTCTCATTTCTGAGAGGGTTTTAGGGCAAGGAAATGTCCGCCGCGCTGCCACAATGCGTGTTGGCGAACTTCACATGTCTTTGAAATATTTTTTTTTTCTTATTTCTCAGACATGCAGGTTTCCTCATGATGTTTTCCTTCACGTGGTAAATCAAATCAAATCAGCACTTAAAATTGCAGTTAACAATTTCATTGGTGCCGACGAGGAACGAACCAAGGCTACTTGCATACTATAAAACTTACTCGCTCGCGTACTGTGAAATTTACAGCGAGCGCTAACCATCTGAGTTACCACGACTCTGTTGAACAATAATTTGTTTGGTCGTTAGTGAGATAGAGATTAAAATATTCGAAAAAAATTTGCTTTTAAAGGGGCTAATCTTTAATACAGCTGAATCAATGGTGATGAAACTTCACATAGATCTCTATCGGTCTGGTTAGAATGGCAGGAGTGATCTAGGCTATATTTTATGTAAAATACATGCAGGACTTTTTTATGAAATCAGAATACTAATTAAATAAATGGTTTTTGATGTTTGTGTCATAAACTATAATATGATATATAAAAAAGTTTGAAACAAAACATTCTTGGTATGCAATTTTACACAATAAGTTCCTAATATCTTCCATATCTTAAAGTTTTGATGAAAAATCGACAATACGGAGTTATTTTAATATTGTTTCCATATCGCACATAGTTTTCGTGATAATGGCAAGAAACTCCTTTCCGTAAGATCACTATTATAGAGCGGCAGGTGTTTTTGTTTTAATTCTACTTGGACGGAGTCGCGGGTTAAAGCTATTATGAAATAATTTTTAAACAAGTGAAGGTGACAAGCAGCACACAATTCATCTGATGGTAAGTGGACGCTGTGGCTTATAAACACAGGTAGTTCAGCATAAAATGAAAAAATGTAGTACTCCAATTCATAAAATAAACTTATCATTCATTCACTTCTCATTCATTCACTTCTCATTCATTCAAACAATCTAAAGATTACTTATATAGATATACTTACCAATCTTTCGAGCTCTCCGATACACCAACATCAATGACACTTGGTGGAAGCATGTATGGAATACTAGATTTATATATAAATAACATTAGAAATCACATATCACATAGTTATCAAACTTGACAGAAAATCGGGATAATACAAAAATCTACTCAACCAGCTAGAGCTGTAAATTGAGACATTTTTTTTTTATTTACCTAATAACTAAAACTGATCGTGCCTTATAACAAAATCTCGAATATATCATGCGTTACTTATTCTTCACACTCATTAACTCGTTCTGATCTCCAAAACTAAATAATGTACTATACTAAATTAGTAGACTCTTGCGGCAAAAGATAAATTTCATTATTTTATTTCATCTCTTGTAGCACCTCAACATTACTTTACTGGCTTCTTAATTAGCTGGACAAAAAAGTGCTAGCAACCATTTCTTGGAGGATTTAACTCATTCTTAACACCTTATATTAATTCCCTTAACAAAACAAGGCATAACATAGTATATATTTATTTTGTGTACTTAAATCAACTATATTAACTCTATAAAAAATTTTACAGAAATGTTCATTTAATTAACAAAATAATTTTCTCGAGTACGTGAGATTTTAAAGCAGATTAAACATTTCTAGCTAAGGACACCTAGACAGGCCATTCACGGGCGCTAAGTGGAATAGTTCAGTGGCAGGAAAAGAGCATTTCGTTGTAACACGTCAGTAAAAAAGGATTTTATATTTTTTTTATTTCTAGTGGCGCGATTTAAACGGTAGTATTAAGAACGTTAATTCTCTTAGAATCTCTATGATGATCATCATATAAAATTGTTTTAGGTAAATCTAAAGTTTTTCGATAATTAATAGAATCAGACATTACTATGCGGAAATCCATAATATAAAAGTTGTTAAAAACTAATTTGCTAAGATCCGCGTAATATAATAAAATGTTTATCTCGTTTGAAAAGCACCCGCTGCCCTTCCTCAATTGCGTGCACTATCCCCGTCACCGCTAACCAACCACTACTCGCAACACCACTACTCCAGGAAAGACACGTATTATCGACGGTGGTGTGTCTTCAAACTAGGCAAGACACATCATTTTATTTTATTACGCGGATTTTAGCAAATTAATTTTTGACAACTTAAAAAGTTTTTCGATTAATTCTATCTAACATTATGTATTATTGTTATACATCAGCCTCTCTCATAGATTCTTATAGACTCTCCTTATTATAATTGTTGTACAATATTATTTTGCTATATTAATTGTATTAATTGTATAGCTGTAGCACGAATGGGTCGGCTCGACCGGGGAAGGACCAGGCTGTCACAGAATATGTTTCGTTTGGTAAGTGTAGAGAATCGGGGACCCTTTTTACTGGAAAAGAGGCATTCCACCTTAGTCCTCACGGCTGACAACGCATCTGCATTTTGATTCGCAAACGAGGATAGATGTAGATGTCTATGGGTCACAGCAAACACTTACCATCAGGTGGACTGTGTGCTCGCTTGTCACCCTTGTCCTATAAAAAAAACAATAAGCCTCTTCCATAAGCTCTCCTCTGCTGAACATACGTTTCAGCATAGATTGCCTCATAGGAGGGATATTTGCTATAGTTGCCACGCTTGGCAGACGGGCTTTTTTTAAAATTGTTATTAGGAAAACGCTTCTGCCCATCTCCTGGTTTGTTTCCCTCTGTTGCCTCTTACGACACCCATGGGACGATATGGGGTAGTGGACCGCCACTACATGGTCGAGCGGCTATACGGTGACGGTCTAACGGCTTCAGCAGCTTTAATTTCTAAGCGCATCCTGACTGTATAACTACGCTTTTTACATTAAAAAAAATAAGAAATCTTGAATGAAAACCTAACTAATGTTTATATGTATATGACACTATGTATATTTATATTTTTAAATAAAACTAGTTTTACGGATTTTATCGCGTATATTAACTTATTTTATATTCCCGACGTTTCGAGTACTTTACAGCACCCATGGTCACGGGGGGGACTGAGGTATTTGACGTCCCAATGTCATAGTTAACCACGGTTACCTCCAGATTAAAAATTATTATTATATTAATGGGTGCTGTAAGTTTCGAGTACTTACAGCACCCATGGTCCCCCCCCGTGACCATGGGTGCTGTAAAATACTCGAAACGTCGGGAATATAAAATAAGTTAATATACGCGATAAAATCCGTAAAACTAGTTTTATTTAAATGTGTAGTGTTCGCGTAAATATAAGAAATCATTATTGTATATTTATATTATTTAAATACAACGTCCACAATGTTTGGACAATGTAAAAAAGAAAACGTATTTAAATGAGCCGTGATATCTCAGGGGCTATAAGCGCTCGCTGTAAATTTCACAGTAAGCGAACAACTCGGGATCCGCCGGCACCAATAAAGTTATTAATTGCAATTTTAACTGCTGATTTACCACTTGCTCGGCGGTAAAGGAAAAAATCTTGAGGAAACCTGCGTGTTCAAGAAATAAGAAAAAAAATTTCGAAGACATGTGAAGTTCGCCAACACGCATTGAGGCAGCGCAGCGAACACTTCCTTGCCCGAAAACCCTCTCAGAAATCAGAAGAGGCCTGTGCCCTAGCTGTGGGACGTATATATGCTATAACTAAACATTATATAAAATTACATTTATTCCAAACTCTGCTTAGCTGTTCTATACAACTCGTTGGTCTAGTGTTCGTAAACGCGGTTTTTAATCATTTGGTCCTTGGTTCGAATTCCAGGTCGAGCCAAAATCAGTTATTGGGTTTTTCTGTCAAGAAATTCTCAGTAGCAGCTTGGATTCAAGAAGTGGGCGGTGTTTCACCCACGTATCTCTCTATCAGAAGTATAGCCGTTTGTACTCCGCTTGATTTCTCTCCAGTCGTATCAGATTACCGTCCAATCATGTAATCCGAATGAGAGTGAGAAAATAGAATGTGCACCTGTGATTGTGCATACACTTAGGCACTATAATCCTGTCCTGCACAGATGACTAGTCTCCGTTGAGACATTATTAAATTTTGATTTTACCGCTGAACGATCTGTACGGCAGATAGGCTTTATATACATACATTATTGAGTGACGCTGCAATACGTGAGAGTCTGCTAAATTTTCACTAGATCTGGTGTGAAACAGGTTAGTACTCTTGGCCCTACGCTGTTCTTAATTTTTATAAATGACTTGCCTACCAAAGTAAAATCTGCAAAGTATCTGTTATTCGCAGATAATCTAAAATTAAGCTTGGGGATTGGTAGTGATGATGTTGCACAGGCTCTTCAACACGACATAGATGTGGTATCGGAATAGAGTAAAGTGAATCATCTTCCTCTTAATGAGACTAAATGCAAGGTTATCACTTTTGCATTAAAACAGAATCATGTCATTATTAACTAATTTAACTACTAACTTATATGACCACGGTAGATTTTACAGTCTTGCTGTGACCCTTTTCCCTTATATATTGGAACTATAACGGCTTTGCACCAGTCTTCCGGTACCCGCTTCAGTACCCAACATAAATTAAGCAAGGTGTAAATCAGGCCTGCCGTCACTCCCTCTCCAGCCCTTAGCATTTCGAGTGATACTCTATAAGATATAAGATACAGATATAAGAATCGGTTTGTTGGTGTCCAGGTACCTGCAGAGAGATAATGGAGGAACGGTGACCCCGCGCCGTAGGCCGCGTCTCCTAGATAGACCAGTTACACGTACCAAACGTGCTGCCTTTGCACCAACAAATCGAGCATTAACATTTATAGGGGACATACTCAGCACAATGAAATTGACTTATTTGCAGACAGTATAATACGTCTGCTGACTCTTTTTTTATAAAATTATCGATGACATGATAATTAATAATTCGACAATTTAATTTCCTTGACTATGTACTATTTATTACTTTGTATTTAATATGTAATACTAATTATGGGCATATTAGGATTTGGATTGTAATTAAAATTGCATTATAAATTGATATGCCAAAATATTTCATAGCCTGACATTGTATGATGGCGACCTTTCTCTTTTTTAAATATTGTACATTTATTAATATTTTATTGTTTCAATTGGCTTTATTACTGTTTTAATTTCTTAATACGGGCTGCTAAAAGCTTCGAGGTTTATTATAACTATTATTTTGTAATTATTTAATTTATTGTTATAAATGCTTACTTATTAATTTAAAAAATATAATTACTAATTTTTGTTGTTATGAATGGATGCAATTTTTTAAATTTTTTTGCATGTATAATTTTACCTTGTATTTTCTGTAAACCACAAGTTTTTGAATTAAATAAATAAACCACTACACAATACGAAAACGTGGTAGAGCCACGCTGCGGCTACATTATGGTTGTGGCATGAATGGGTCAGCTCGACCGGGGTATAACCAAGCTCTCACAAAATAACAGCTTAAAATCGCAGCTTAATGCTGCCGTGTTTCATATCGTAAGTGTAGAGAACCGGACACCTTTTTTACTGGAAACGAGGCATTTTATCTTCGTCCTTAGGGGTGACAACACAACTGCATTTTGATTCTTAATCGAGGATAAATGTAGATGTCTATGGATCACAGCATCCACTTACCACCAGGTTCCAAATTGTTTTTTTATAGTATAAGGGTGACAAACGAGCACACAGTCCACCTGATGGTAAGTGGTTGCTGTGGCCCATAGACATCTACATCTATCTTCGTTTGCGAATTTAAATGCAGAGGCGTTGTCAGCCGTGAGGACTAAGATAGAATGCCTCTTTTCCATTAAAAAGGTTCTTCGGTTCTCTACACTCACCATACGAAAAACAGCAGCAGGTTGGCCAGGGGAATGTAATATTAAAGGTTTACAACCGTTTTTTAATCGTAAGAATGAATTATATGAGGAAATAGGCTGTGTGATGTGGGGGCATAGACTAGTTGTTCCGGAGGCCTGTAAGGAAAAAGTTTTATGTATGATTCACGAACCTCATATGGGCATTGTCAAATCCAAGGCTATAGCTCGAAGCTATGTTTGGTGGGCCGGTGTGGACGAGGCGGTGGAGGGGATATGCCGGGAGTGCGAGGTATGCGCGGCGCAGGCGGATGCTCCGCCAAAACAGACGCCTCGTATGTGGCAATGGCCCAATCGTCCTTGGTCAAGGATACATTTAGATTTTATGGGGCCCATTTTTGGAAAAACGTACTAAGTAGGGGTCGATGCGATGTCAAAATGGCTAGAAATCTATAAAGTAGCGAGTACGGCAGCCACGGGGGTAATAGATAAGTTAAGGGAACTTTTCAGTCGTTGGGGACTACCTAAACAAATCGTGATGGACAACGGTCACCCGTTTTCAAGTATAGAATTCAATAACTTCATGTGCAGTCACGGTATCGATCATATTTTCACGGCTCCGTATGCTGCTTCGAACGCTGCTTCGAACGGTTTAGCTGAGAATGCGGTAAAAAGCTTGAAGCGTGTTATAAAGAAAGCGGTGCAGAAAAAACAAAACGTAGACGAGGCACTACAAACTTTTTTGCTATATTATAGGAATACGGAGCATTCAACCACCGGCGAGAGTCCTGCTATGTTATTGTTAGGTAGACGACTGCGCACTAAGTTATATATTTTAAAACCAGACAGGGAAAACAGGATTTATAAGGTGCAACGGCACCAGAAAGACTTAGCCAAAGGAGGAGACAAGAAACTGAATCCTTCGGAAGATGTTTGGTATAGACAATACTTGAAAGGGGAAAAGTGGGGCAGTGGTCAAGTAGTAGATGTTAGGGGTCCTAATAGCTATACAATTAAAGAAAAAGGTGGCGAAATAATTCATAGACATATAGACCAATTAAAAAGGAGATCTTTAAGGACATCTATGATATGTCTTTACAATGATCCTCGGTCAGGTTGCAGCACAAATTCAACCAACGAGCCGACAGTGACCCCAGAGGTGGGAAAGGCTCAGCCGGGTCGGCCGGCGGATCGGGATGGCCGTGGAGTGTTAGAAACTTCAGAGGGTGAAATCGGCTTAAAGGAGTCGGCAAGGGAGACGGCCAGTGAGAACTTGGGTGCACCGACGTATCAGGATGCCTTGCCAAATGTTGTACCGCCTACAGAGCCTCGGAGTCGCCCTATTAGGCAATGTAGACTCAAAAACCTTATTATTGATTAAGCGCTGATACAATAATGTTAAGTAGTTAAGTTATATTTAAGATTAGCATAGTAATAAATAAGTGAAGACATACTGTAATATAAGGTAGTAGGTTAAAACTAATTATATAGGTGGCGGGTAAATTAAGGACAGCGAAATCGAGTGCGAATAAACGGATATAAATTGTGTAACGTTCTTTGTGTTCTCCCGGCTTTTATAAACATTACACATACCTCTTCATAATTTACAAGAGGTATTCTACTAACACGATGGTGCCCCTGCTCATTTTACTAGGAGTGTTCGACAGCACCTTGATGATGAGTTTGGAGAGCGCTGTATCTGTCGCGGCGGCCCTGTCAAGTGGCCTCCCAGATCAGCTGATTTGACGCCTCTTGACTTTTTTTGTGGGGACGTATTAAATCATTAGTTTATTTTAGTGAGACAACAAGTGCCGAGGACCTAAAAAATAGGATAGTGAACGCTTTTGGAATAGTGAAAAATGACACTGAAGGGCTTTCTAAGTTAAAATACTAATTAAGAAAACTGTCATTAAGGCGCTACTCCTAGCGAACGACCTTGAGCATTCGGTCCGCCGGCTAAAAAAAAACTATGCAATTTATTTATAGCTCTAAATAAATAGATCTATAAATAAATTGCATAGTTTTATATACACAATAATTAAAAATAGACGATAATTAACTAATAATTTCACTATTATTGAGAATATAATTACGAGACAGCTTACCGAATTTTTCACAATTTTGCTGCATTTGCGTCTTTGTCGCAAAACTTTCTTGCATTTTGGCATTTTGTATGCCGTATAAACATCACCAACAGTAACGTCTTTTTGCAAAACTCAGTAGTTCTAAATACACACAAAAAGCTTCTTCGCGCGGTAAAAAACAACAAATATATAATTAACACAAAAAACTATATCCAAAACAAACAAAAAAAACTAATAATATTATCGACTGATAAGATAACTTGAGAACTTAAAAACCGCACAAATAACCACTAGCGCGACATTTTGCTCAACCATGCGCCTTAAAATGTATTATACAAAGTGGTGGACATTTTGAAAGTGTATTAAAAACACAACGTTGCATGAGTGTTTAGGCTATCATTAAGTATTTGATTTTTTTTAATTATTCTAAATATCTTGATTCACATCTTTTAAACGCACCGTCTTTGAATTATGGTGTCGTATTGCCTCGTATTTTTAGCAGTTCATTATTATTTACAACTAGCTTTTTACCCGCGGCTTCGCTCGCGTGAGCTTGAATTTAGAAACATCATTAAATGCTGTTCCGTTCCAAATTTAGCAAAAAAATTCGATCACTTAGAGTCACCTCAGTGGCTGTCAAAGATTTTTTTTAAATTCTATAAGACTACTTCACGTAGATGATTGGTATTTGGGCTTAGATATATAATATACTACAGGAACACGTGAATATACATGTCTAGAAACCCCCTACTATTTTTTATATCGGGCGTGTCTTCCGATGTATCCATAAGAAAGGTAAATTATCTTGGAATCAAAATTTATTATTATTATTTACATTTTACTCTTTACATTCATTCATAATTAAACTTAATTTAGTTTTAACAAAATAATGATGAATTTCATGGTCTTCTATTATTTTATGGTATAATTTTTATTTCAGATATTTTATTCATATCATTGGCCTTAATTAATATTGATTGTCACCATAAAATTGATGTAGATATTTTTTTACGTTCGACTAGACTTCAAAATTTCATAAATGCAGTTCTATATAGTAATGATATATACTACACATGGAATAAAACTAATGTTACGGATTTTATCACGTTTAATTTTAACTTTTTTTACGTGGGGTTTTTTTACGCATCTTTGGATGAAAGTTCCGTAAAAACCCGCGTAAAAGAACATATCGTTGATGTGAAGCACCGACGCTCCGGGTAGTCTAAAGTATGTCAACATGCTTAGTATCGTCCCAACCATTATATCGGATCTGATAGACAACAAATCCTTACAATAGAACACCAATTCCTACCAATGATGATTCGCGAGGCTATTGAAATTAAAAACATCCTAATTTTAATAGGGAAGATGGCTGAGTGCTACCATCTGCTAAAGACCCCATAATTAATAAAATTAAATTCAAACCCAAGCATACTACTGCATTTATTCTATTCTATTCTATTCTTATTCTATTCTATTCTAACTATGACATCAGGTCGTCAAACACCTCAGCCCTCCCGTGACCATAGGTGCTGTAAAGTGCCCAAAACATCTAGAATTAAAAGAGTTAAAATTAAACGTGATGAAAACTTTAAAATTAGTTTTATTCCTTATAAATTTTATTCACAGTGAACGTGGGAGGCACTACACTCATGAACGGGAGTAGAAAAATTTTCGCCTTATTGTGGCGGTGAAAGAGAATCCGCCAACTCATATCTTCCCGTCGTAAGAGGCGACATAGGTAAACAAACAGGAGATGGGCAACATCATCTTCCTTACAACAGATCAAAATAATTATAGCTGCGGTTGCCAACCCGCCTACCAAGCGTGGCAACTATAGCAAATATCCAGCTATTTGACAATTTATGGGGGAGGTCTATGTTCACTTCAGAGGACTTTTTTTAGTGGAATTTGATTGTGAAAACAAAAAAGTAACATACCAGAAAATATGAATGAAATAAAAACTGCATATATTGCCCCATGAAAAGTAAAAAACTAGCAGCTTACATACATGTTACTACTGGGCACAGGCCGCAGAGAGTTTTTGGTAAAAAAAAAGTGTTCGCTGCGCTGATTCCAACGCTGGATGACATCAACTGGGAAACTTCTCAGATATACAGGTTTTTCTTCAACGCCGAGAACGTGGTCAATCGACACTTCAAATTGCAATTAAAATATAATATGCTGAAATATTTAATAATGCTTACTTACCATGAAATTTAAATTTTAATCAGTTTGATTAGCGTCTTTGACAAGTAAAATAAAATAAACCTTTGTTTAAGTAAAATCTGCTTTCTTTAATTAAAGTATTTTTCCGCAAGAGCCTGTTAATTTACATATACTCATATGAGCTATGAAACCAGGACTGTCACAAATATCTTAATATCTCTGAAAATATGAAAGCTACCTTAAATTACAAACTGATTTATAAGTCTCGTTAAAGGTAAAAAAGTAAAGTAGCAGCTTACATACGTCTCACTACTGTGCACAGGGCTCCTCATTACCTATAGTGTTTTGTGGGCAGAAAAATAGAGTATGCTGCAATGCTTCAATGCATATTAACGGTTTTCACATCTCCACGACTATTTTAATTACTCAGACATTTGGGTTTCCCCACGAAGTTATTCTTCACCACTTTAACGGACACGTGTTAAGTCAGCACGTAAAATTTTCTATATCAGATTAATCCTCGAGCGAATCGTACACGTTTTGTTCCCGTGCCATGATGAAATCTCACGGCGAAGCTACACGGCCCTCGTATTTGTTTAAATAGAATTCATAAAAACTGAAACTAAGCTTTTGCATGATTGTGTCTCCACATCTACCTAGTAATTACACATCCAACGATGCCAAGTACGTATTTTCAATTATTTACATCGTATATTCAGTAGCATTCTATTATTTAATTTTATCAGTGTCTAACCATTTTAGTTTATTTATTATATTATTTATTAATATTTTTTATTATTATTATTATATATTGGGGTATTTATATAGTATTCTCATCTGGTTGGGCTGAATAAATATTTTAAAGGAAATAATAAATAAACATAAATATATATTTAATATACTAACATAAATAAATAAATAATACATAAATAAATAAAACCCAACAGATGGAAACCCTCGGCAGGGGAGACCAAACGGCCGAGGGTTAGGGGAAAGGAGAGAAACCGGCGGACGATGCGGGCGGTATCGAGGAGCACCGCCTTCTGCATTTGAGCTTGGAGCGGTCCGTCACGGAGTCCCAGTCGCCTCAGATGACCCGAGAGGCTGACTGGTATTAACCCGTTCGCAGAGACGACTACAGGTATAATTTCGGTCGGCAGTCCACCCCACATGTCGGTCACCTCGTGAGCCAGGTCCAGATATTTTGTTCGCTTATCTGTTTCGGCTTTCACGAGGTTCTCGTCATAAGGAATGGTGATGTCGACCAAAATATCCTGATTGTGCCCGGTCCATCAGCAGAATATCAGGTTTATTCGCAAGAATAGTCCTGTTTGTGATAATGGCCCGGTCCCAGTAGTGTCTGACGCGTTCATTTTCGAGCACGGCTTCCGGCAAGTACTTATTACAGCAATTTCCGGTCCACGAGACCGTATTTCAGAGCGAGCTCCTGGTAGAATTCTGGCTACTAAGTTGTGCCTGTGCAAGTACTCAGAGTTAGAAAGCGCCGAACAACCGGAGATGACATGCCTAAGTGACTCACCGGGATGGCGACAAGCTCGACAGATGTCGACGGTGCCATCCCTTAGGATGTATCTCCGATAGTTGTTGGTCTTAATAACCTGATCCTGTATCGCACAGACAAAACCCTCGGTTTCCCCAAAGAGGTCACCGAAACGTAGCCAGTGGAGGGAGGCGACTGTGTCTACGAAAGGCTCATGTAGAATTGTAGAACCTCCGTGGAGCTCCTTCTCCTTCCATACGGTCTCCCGGTCGGAAATGCACTGTACTGCTGGGTCTTGCCATTGCTCGTTGGCTAAGGATAGAGGAGTAAGCCCTTTATCACACGAAATGACGTCCCTGTAGAATGGATCATCCGATCTCGCCAGAAAGTAATTACGGAGGCTGCACACTTCGCGATTATGCATGGTGAGAGCGCTAGAAAAGCCTCGCCCACCATGTTTCCGCGTCAAGTACAGCCTCATTACTGACGATATCGGGTGATGCATCCTGTGTGACGTCATAACAGTGCGGACTTTTCTATCCAGAGCGTTCAGTTCGGTCTGAGTTCACCTGAGCATGCCGAAGGTAAATGAGGACAGGCATGACCCAACCGTTATATGCGTGTGTCTTACTCACACCCGACAAAAGACTGTTGAGCACTTTTGTCAAGCGTGCATAAAACACATCGCAAACTGACTGTTTCATATCCGCCTCATCGATACCTATGTTCTGTGACATACCCAGGTATCGGTATGTTTCAGCCTCAGAAAGGGTCCTTATGTTGATGGGCATAGATGTCATGCCTCAGAGATAACAACACCCCTTTCGACATGGAGGACCGCACACTTATCCGTCCCCAGCTCCATTCTAATAGAATTGCTAAATCACAAGTGATGTTTAGCAATTCCACAAGATGTGAGCGACTGGAGGCAAATAACTTGAGATCATCCATATAGAAAGGTGAGTCACTTTTGCCTCCTTTCCGAAGCTGAAATCCTCCCAGAACCCTCCAGTAAGGTACTGAGAGGGTTTAGAGAGAGGCAGAACCAGATTGACTCAGACAATCGCCTGGAAGATACCTTCTTATCCTTATGTGGTTCTCTCAGCCGTCATCCGCTCGCCTAGATGACAAAGGATCGTACTCCACTGCTCCATACACTGCCCGGAAGTCTCTCTAACTGTCAACGCCTTGTACAGCTCGAGGACCCTCTTCAGCCATGTATGAGGCACCGAGTCGAATGCCTTTTTGTAGTCTATCCAGGCGGCGGAGAGGTTCCGACGGTTGCGTTTAACCACCTTGCCAATGACCGCGTCAATGAGGAGTGGTTCCTTGGTTCCACGACCACCGCCCCGACATCCATTTTGAGCGCGCGACATCACCTGATTTGCGTTCAGGTGACGAGTGATTCTCGCGCTCAAAATGGATGTTAGTGTCTTGTATATGGTAGGTAGACACGTTATGGGGCGGTATTTGCTCGGGTCTGTGGAATCCCGGTCTTTAGGAACCAAATGAGTGATCCCAGTAGTGAAGGCTGGGAGTGACTTTTGGTCGAGAGCCTCTTGAAACTGTCGGGCGAGCACAGCGTGACACACCACGAACCCCTTCAGCCAGTAGTGATGCAGTCCGTCGAGTCCCGGACTTTTCCAGTTCGGGGCCCTACGGACCGCCTCAGCTACGTCATCCGGCGTTATGATGACGGGTCCATGGGCGTAACACTCGCACTGACTCGCCACAACTTCCGTCCAAGGGCCCTCGCTGTGGTTTACGGGCTCTGACCACAGGCCGCGCCAGAATGCGATAGTGTCGGCCTGATTCGGTGCTGAGCCCGTTCTACGTACCATCGGCCGCTCCAATGATTCATAGAGCCTCTTCTGATCACTCTGGAAGAGACGATTCTGGTTGAACCGTGTCGACCTCTCGGTATATCGCCGAATCCGCTTCCCCCAAGCAGCGATTCTCTGCTTCAGGTCGTCTATGCGCTCCGTCAGTTTTTGCGTTATATCCGGCTGGGACAAACTGATATTTGTCCCAGCAAACGCCATCCTGACGGTGCGCACAATTCTCGGTCTATTATTACCCGACCTGAAGCTTGTCAGTCTGCCGATGAGGGCTCTTGCCTTTGCGATACGGTCCTCAATTCTTTTTCTCCAGGCTGGGATGGCGCTACTTTGTCTAGTAGCGCGTCCAGCCGTGGGAAATTTGGCGCCAATAATACGGCAAACTGCCAGTGCGGCGCCAAAAAGAATTGAGTCCGTCTCGCAGGTCCCCAACTTCCAAATAGGTCACCAGCATTGGGTTGAGAGCCCTCACGACAGTCCGATTCCGCTTGCTTAAGGGTATGCAAGTCGCGGTCGATTTTCGAGGCGCGCGTTTCCAAAATAGCCTCTTCCAATATGCTCCTCATTTGCTCTAGCTTGTGGGAGACTATTTCATCATCGTCTGAATTAACCACAACTGGAATATCCACGGCGGTATCCACGTGCGCAGGTTGCTCTGCAATTAGTGCCACCGCATTACCAGCTGTAGCATTTTCATCCGATGAGGGAACAGCCTCACGTCGTAGTCGTTCGAGTTCGGCGTCACCAAATTTGTTGGAGCGCAGGATGTACCGAACTCGGTCTGCCAGGTTTTGCTCCGTTACATGAACAGATGGCTCCAGCTCGATACGCTAACATTCCAGTTTCTTCCCCTTTTGCCCTAAAATACGCTCGCAATGCGTTTGCGTTCATAATTTTCGTCCAACGCATGCGACGTGTTCCACCAGCGGCGGGTGCCGCTTGCCGAGTCCGAGAAGACCCAGCCGACACCAAGCCCTCTGGTGGGGATGATGGATGCGGGCGGCTACTAGGTGGTCTTGCAGCCCCCCGCGCTTGGCTGGCGACCCGCATGCTGTCGCGTCCAGCGCCAGCTCCAGACGCGCCCTGGCGACCTCCAGGCAGCGGCCCTTTGCGCACTCTTTTTTTTTCCATCATCCATTTTTGGACGTCAATTAACGGGAGACGCCCAGGCCCGGCACCGTTTCATGGTTCGGCCATATGCACAAACGGACCTTTGCACCCTCAATTTTGCCTAGGCACGGCGCTCACACCTTTTGGCAGGGCGCTGACTGACTGCACCGACGTAGCAGTTTTTTCACTTAACTGTTACGTCAGCGGGCGATGGGGTCGTCACTTCCCTACGCCTATTATATATTTATTATTATTATTATTATTTTAGTAGATGGCGCTATTATAAGATGAAATAATGAAAAACAAAACTATATTATCTAGTAATATCAGCTATAGAAGCAAACATTTATTTATTATATCAATAAGGCATAAAGTGATGTCAATTCTGTTAAAAGTTCTGTTTCTGTTAAAAAATACGCTATCAGCGCCGCTAGCGATGAAAAACGATTTAATGATATCATGTCATATGACCATATCATAAAATAGCAACGTTGTGTTTAGTTATGAATATCTTGAAACTATTTCTATTCATTGATTTGGTCAAGCTATATCATGACATATTGAACAAACAGTGTTAAATATCATGAAATAACCACACCATTTCACGAAATGATAGACTACTTTATGATAAATGATCAATTCTACGATCTGGCCACGACATATATAAATATCTCTTTAATAAAACTAAAATGATAATGAAAATTTTGCAATAATTGCAGACAGACCAGTTTTAATCAGTTTACATATAGATTAGTCATTGAAATAAAATCCTTATCAATTTTCATATTTTTGATAGACGTCACTGTTATCTATTAAAATTATTACACTTTTAAAATAAAATAACAAAAAATCTAAAAAACTAAACGTTAGAATTTTTTTATTATATTTAAAAATATAATTATTTAAACCTATAAATGTAAGTTATTTATATTATTTAATTCATTAGTAACTGAAGGCAAAAATACTACTTTTCCATTTGATAATAGATGGTGCTGTTTTGATCACTAAATCGGTAGTTACAAATTATTTTACCAAGTTTATAACTATATTGAAAACTTTATTTAGAAATATGGTATTTATTTGAAAAACACCCGTCATCCCGCCTATAACTAAGATATAATAGATAATTAACATCTAAAGGAAGGAAAATCCTTAACCTTCTTTTTTGTAGTTCCGTAATCGCATAAAAAGTAGCTTATAAGTTGCCCCTGGTTACTAACTACCTACATACAAAATTTCATGTAAATTGGTCCGGTAGTTTTTGCGTGAATCCGGAATACACAGACAGACAGACAAAAATTCTAAAACCCGCTAATTTGGCTTCAGAACCCTTTATTTAGTCCCCTAGACTTGTTTTTTCAAGAATATATTAGAATTACAGACACGACTTTTCTACAGATTTATTATATGTATAGATTAGAATTAAAATGTTATGTTAATGCACAACATTTTGTAACATATATTGCCTATTGACATTGTATCATAATCAATAAACAAAATTATTCAAAGTCGACAGTCCAAAGCCTGAAAAGTGTGATGGAAAGATGCAATCAAATGTTTACTAGACTTAAATAAACAACTCGATGCTCGGAGTTCGGACGTCGGTTAATGTTCATAGGTAGGTATTTCTTTAACGTAAACAATCGTGTATTATCGGCTTTTTCGGCACTAATGCCTACAGTTGTGTCAAGTGGCGGCGGCGTTAACTCGTCTCGAACGCGAGTGAATACCTACTAGGCTAGCAAGACCCTCAAGACCTATACCTACGTGTGCGACTGTGTGTTCGTGAATTTGTACTGTGACCACAACATTCTTCCGGAATTAGTTTAACTAATTTAATAAATAATCAATGCATAAACATGTTTAACTAAAAATTTAGTGTATGTATTATGATTATAACATAATATACTAATTGGGGTGTCTGAGGGTGTGCGTTAATTACGTTACATGTTATGTATATGATAATATCCAAAATATTGTTTGTGAATCGGATTTTGGATTGAACACAAGAACAATTATAATGGATTCTCGCCCGAAAATCAATAACTTGTATTTTATAAGTCGCCTCATGTGATTGGAAACCCGAAGCATGTAACCTGTAGTAGTCAAGTATTCTGATTACTAATCCGTCGTCATAATTTATACTAATGAACGAACACTTTATTAAGTCTTTATTATGTAAAACTCAACAATAATTTCACAAATAACATATAAAATGTTTGAACCATTACAACATAATGGACCATGCATTTAACAATAACTTAAGTACAAAATATATCTTTGATGTTAAGAATTAATATTAATTTGAGTAAAGTTTTTTTTTTCTTATTATGTTACAGATTTGGCAGAAACATGTACAAAAATGCACATAGCACGTTTTTATTTTAATAAAAGCCGGTATGTATCATTGTACACGAGAATGATCCAATGTTAACGCAATGCCAAAATAAATAAAAATAAAAATAAATGTAAGTACGAAATTAAAAACACAAAGTTTAGTTTTTCTCTTACTCGAGGCTTATGATAATATTATATTGGCCTCTAATGACTAGGTTAGCAAATTAAGTATACAAAAATATCACATTGCAACAATGTCTCTAAACCATACAATACAAATAAAATGGTAAACTTAAAAGGTACATAATATTTTGATTTTAGTTCTACACTGATAGAGAATTGCTTTCATATTTATATTTCCTTAGAGAGAAGCATTTTATTTTGACAATTCTGATCAATATTCATTTTTCTTAATACTTCATCAATCTCATTAATAATAAGATTAATAAGAAGAAGACACGAAATATACATACTGAAAATGTTCTCTTTGCAAAAATATCGAAAATTTGTATAATGGAAATCTCCTTTTATTCAATAAATATGTAACTCATCGTTCTCTTGATTTCATACCTAAAATATGACTTATATTTAAAAATTGATTCACTCTAAGCTCAATCTTCAGTTCCAGTAATCCACTGTAGATACTTGAAAGATCTTGATTGAATCGGGCTAGCCCGTGCTTCTCCCCATTGCCTTGTTTGCGGGAGAACTTGCTCTCTGAAAAATAACATATTGTCCATAATACTGTTACGTGTTAAAAATAATATATAAAATTTCAACACAGGAGCTATCGATACATTAACGGCCTTACTTATAACATCGACGTCAAATTAAATAGTCAAATTAAATATAATGATTAAAGTTGTTCTCTCTATAAACACTCACGCCTGTCACCCAGAGGGGTAGGCAGAGACTATGGACTTCCATTTGGCACGATCCTGACACACCTCTCTCGCCTCCTCCACATCCACATACCTACGCATACACGCTCGTCGGTTAAGGGTACTCTTAATTTGGCCCATTTTCAATATATCGCCAATTTGGTCGATAAACTTTCGCCTAGGGCGTCCCTTCCCGACTTTTCCGTTCACCTCTGCAACATAAATTTGCTTTGTCACTCTTTCCTCATTCATTCTTTCTACATGAGCAAACCACCGAAGTATTCCTTTCTTAATCCTGGTCACAACATCATCTAGCAAACCACACTCTTCTCTTATTACACAATTTCTCACTCTGTCATTCAGATTCAGCCCTAACATACTCCTTAATGACTGCATTTCTACAGCATTTATTCTACTCTCGTGCTTCTTCTGCCACACCCAACTTTCATACCATACCTTAAAGTAGGGACTAACATAGCATTGTGAATTGCCATACATGCCTTTTTGGACACATTCTGACTTTCCACAATAGAGTGTAGAGCCCGATTTACTCTATTACCTATGTTCACTCGTCGTTCTATATCCTTATCATATCTACCATCCCTGCTAAATACACATCCCAAATCTTATCTTCTCTCTCTTTATTATTAGTAAGTCCATTAGTTTTATTTATGCATGAAAAATAAAGTTTTCTAATTCTATGTTTAAACATTATTAATTCTGTCTTACCTAGGTTCAGCTGAGCCTCGTGAGTGATAAGCAGGCACGTTTGGATTATGGTATGTTTTAGCGCCGATTGATGGGTCTAGGGTGTGACTCTGAACTGGAGGATATTCTGATGTCGTTGGAGACTTATAATTGTTTGGGTTGTATCTATCCACTGATACTCCGCGAGGTCTTTCCGGAATTGGTGTAGAAACGTTACTTTTTACATATGAGCTTTGGGGCCTTCCTCGCCCTAATGTATTTGTGTTTGTCTTTGGCAATTCTTGTGATCGCACGAATTCTGATTCAAAACTCCTCTCGCGCCATGAATTAGGTCGTAAAGTCTGACTCCACGTAGGAGTAGGGGTATATTCTGTAGTAATTTTAGGAACATAATATTTTGGATCTTCTTCCCAGGGAGGTATTACTGATGTTTTCTCAGATTGGCTTTGAGTTTGGGTTTTTTCAGAAAACTCTCTAAGTTCTTTTCGCCATTCGTGCTCTACTGTCTCTGACGGTTCATAATTGTCATAATAGCATTGAGGTGATGGATTAGGTTGCGCTTGGAACTTACTTTCGGTAGGGATGTAAGTAGATTCTGGCACCGATATATAACGTCTTTCATATTCACTGTAGTATGTTTTGCGTCCTGGCATCTTAGGAGTGTCCACAGTAGTTACTGGCTTAACAAATGACTGATTCGGTGCAGGTGGTATGTACGAAGTTGGTTTTGGCTTCGAAAATGTACTTGCCGTAGGTGGTGTCCAAGACTGATTAGCACTATTTGTAAATTTATTGCTTGTTGGTGGAGAGTATAACGTATGATTTACGTTATCCGTAACATAATTAGGATCTTGTTCCCACGGAGGTGGAATATAAGTAGATGAAAACTGCTGTGATGGTCTTTGATAACTTTCTGGTGTGTCTTTCTCTATATAGGAAAATTGACTTCGTTGTTTGTTTATGCTAGGAGTTGCTTGCATTGGTTTTTGTGTGTAGGTTGGATATGAATGTTGTTGATAAGTATTAGTAGTGTTTGAGGTTGCCTTATACGTATCTTGTGTATTTTGTACGTAGGGTGATTGAAATTGATATGCAGATTCAATTTGAGGCTGTGAGTGTGGCTGCGGCTGTGCCTGTGGTTGTGACTGTGAATGTGATTGTTGTAAATTCCACTGTTGGGAAGGTACATTAAGAGAAGGAGCTGTATTATTATAAGCAACTTCATCCTTTTTTCTTTCTTGATACCATTGCTGATTTTTTGTAATAGAACTAGGCTTAACATTGCTTACTGTTAATACCTCTGACTGGGGTCCTTGCGAACAAATATTTTGTTCATAAGTCTGATTACCGTATTGATAGTTACTCTGATATAGTTCTGTGGGTGGCATTTGGCGATCGACACTAAGACGGTCAAGTAAGAGGCTATGTCTTCTTTCACCTTGAGGTTCTGTAGGGTAAACTGACTGATAAGTCCCAGAAGATTGAGGTGAAATTAACGGTCTATCATTTGGTGCAAAATAAGTCTTAACTGTGGGAAGCCCGTGCTGCGAAATTTGTTCATAAGCCTGATCTAATGTTTTACTTGTGCGATTCACTGTGACTATATTTTCTATTCTATTGTATGCAGTTTGTGTACTCAATCCTGTTGTTGGTTTATCAATGGATGTAGTAATGATTTCAGTATTCTCAATATGTGATTTTGAAATTATTTGACCAATAGGCTTAATTTCTACGTCTTCCACCTTTTCAAGAGGAACTGATGGTTCTCTGAACGGAATGCTTCTTTCTGACGGCACTGTCGGCTTATCCTCATTGTCCTTCACATCACTCGATGGCTCGGGTTTCGTTTCTTCTTTCGTAGATAATTCTGGTTTCGATACCTGGACTTCAATAACAGTTTCTTCTTTGTTTTCTTGAGTCGGTTTTGTAGCTTCTTTTACAGTTTCAATATAACTTGCGTTAGTTTGTTCGTTTTCATTTGCGACATCTGATTCGCTTATTAATTTTTCTTGTCTAATATCATCTTTCTCCTCTAAAACTTCTTTTTCCTTTCCTTGTAATGAAATGTCTTTACTCATATTATCCTGTAATGGAATTTTGTCAATATCTTCTTCTGATTCACATACATCATTCACATTGTCTAGTTCTCTTACTTCTTCAACTTCTTCCTCTTTTTCACTTTTCATTACATTAATTTCTTGTGTTTTTTGATGTACCTCTTCATCGTTGTCACTTGTTTCTTCTGCACCTTCATCACCTGCGTCTGACTCTTTTTTTCGTCAATGTCTGTCTTCTTTTGCATATTTGGTTCCACTTCTTTTTGTGTAACAGTCACTTCAACATTTTCATTTTCTTCTTCTTCTTCGTCTTCTTCTTCTTCTACCTCCTCTTCCGAATCGTTTTGACTTTCTGTAGACTTAATAATAGTAACATTTTTTGTTGTACTTGTTTCTGAATTTTCTTTCTGTTTAGTAATATTTTGGATAGGTTCTTGTTTTAAGTTTTGTTCTTCATCATGTAATTTGACAATTTCTTCAGACGCCGTTTGAACTATTTCATTACCATCATTCTCTAGTTCTTCTTCTTCTTCCTCCTCCTCTTCTACAATCTCCTCCTCTTCTAGATCATCTTCCTTAGGAATGATTGTTGTCTCCGTTTTTGTTGTTATTTCTGTCTTTCCATCAATGGTGGTCCTTGTCGTTGTTGTTTTCACTTCTTCAACAGAACCATCAGGTAATTCTTTTTTTACCACTTCCACTTTAGTTTCCGTTTTGGCTGATGTTTTTTTCCCAGGCAATTTCACAGTTACCGCAGCTTCAACATTCGTATCGCCATTTTGTTCTTCGATTACTTTATCTGTGTTTTTTGTTTTTGACGACTTTTGCTTCTTTCTGAAAAATGGTTTTTATTATGTAAGTAATGTATTTATTTTTTCTTTTTCTTTGTCATCAGCTTTTAAAAATCCACTGCTGAGCATAGGCCTCTCCTGCTGTAGGAAGGATTTGCTTTAATCATTACGCTTGGCAGGCGGATTAACGATCGCAGTACCAGACGGCTTACACATTTGTTGCTGCGTCCTATTGCTGTTCTGGGTATTAAAATCTGACGTAAACAAAATGGTTATATCACCACTGTGAAAATTCATCAGAAGCCACAAACTCTTTCTAGGCTATCCGATAGTCGAAGCTTACGAAAGCCATGGAAAATGGAGTGATGGATTCTTCTATGCCACCACATGACAAGTTATTCATCTGTTGATAATTATTTCTGATTTACTAAATTCGTAGAAGACATGAACCAGTATTTGGAACATATAAAGTTCAGTGATGTGTGTTAACGATTTTTTTATAGGACAAGGGTGACAAACGAGCACACAGTCCACATCTATCCTCAATAAAAATCTAAATGCAGATGCGTTGTCACCCGTGAGGACTAAGATGGAATGCTTCTTTTCCAGTAAAAGGGTCTCCGGTTCTCTACACTCACCATACGAAACACAGCAGTGTTAAGCTGCTATTTTACGCTGGTATTCTGTGAGAGCGTGGTCTTTCCCCGGTCGAGCCGACCCATTCGTGGTACAACTACACTTTTAATATAGCTGCAGCATGGCTCTACCACGTATAAAAAATTTTTAGAGTAAAAATTATCATCGTCGAATACAACGATATTTCATAGTATAAATAGTCTATCTAATAGTATCTTTCAGTCAAATAGTTTGAAATTTAAATTTCAAATAAAGAGAAACCTTAAAAATGTTATGCGATATTATATTAGATATAAAAGATATTAAGGTAATAAAAGTTTTTAAAAGATTACTGCAGATGAAATACCCTACAATTTTAGCAATAAGATATTTTTGTTAGCGATAGTGTCGTTAGTTTATTAGTCGATTATTTAAGAACTATCAATTGCAAAAAAACAACATGATTACATGATTCGTTACAAATAATTAGGTATATGATGTACAGCTTAAAGATATATATATTTACACTGATAGCTTTTCCTGTATTTTACATATCACATTAATAAATTGCACATGTACCAATACCCATACCAGGAACAATTATTTTTAGGCTTTATATTGTCAGTAGAAACTAAAAATTATTTCGTATCGATTTTATATACGGCTCGGTTCATTTTCACCATGTTTTGTTTACTTATCATACTTATTACATTACTTAACATTCACTGTATAAACATACCATATAAAATTTTGATAAGTTGCCGTGTGACGGCGGGATAAAAGAATCCTTCACCCCCTCGTATATGGAACATGGACCAAACTATGGATAAAACTATGGTTGAAGATGATAGTAGTAGAACCATCCCGTTTACACTAGACGTAAAAAAGCAGACTGTCCATGCAGAGCAGCGTTAGAGGTGTGAGACCTCTGGTGCTGCGATCGCCAAATCGCTTAACGAGTAGCGATAAAAGCAAATTCTCTTTATAACGGGAGCGGCCCATAGTGGACGTTTATGGATTGATGAAGAAGGATTTTTATATGCGAAATACCAACAACCAATCTTTGTGCAAATCGTAAATGGTGGTTTTAAGTTTTTGCATTTCATAATATGTATTGCATTCGATTCTCTAATAAACGATGGAAAAATATGTATAACAGACAAAAATTTAATGCTACTTATATGATATGTCCAACCTTTTTCCAAAATTCTAACTTTTTCTGCACGCAATGTACCTTGTTACTTAAGGAATGAAACTCTAGCGAGAAACAAATGACAATGACAAATGTGAAGACAAATAACATAGACTGTTGGTGATGGGGGACAGCATAATGCGAGTGTATCGAGTATTTTATAATCAAACCCGCCTTCGCAATTGTTTCAGTATGTCATGTCTCTAGTTGTTTCAATTTGAAAATACCTTTATTCAGCAGTAGATTCAGGCTGGTTAAAGTAAATAAGTTACTGTAACCTAACGTATTTACTATATACGTAATAAAAATTATCGTTTCAGTTGAATCCGACGACACAATAGTAATACATTAATTGATTACAAAAGCAAAAGCAAAGAATATTTGCCAAAAACATCGATGAACTGTAACTAAAGAACAATCCAAATTAAAATAATATTAGGTTACATTTGTGAACTCACTATGTATGAGCAGTATTGTCTTTATGGGTCTGTAATTCTGTATAATAAATATGTATAACAGATAATATAAACACACATATAGATATACACATAGTAAATATACAGTGATTTTACATCCACCTGCTTATTTTCAGTTCCAGTGACTTCTTCAAATACTTTAGGTGATTTTTTTCCTGATATACAGTTTGAAGATATCGTCGGAAGTATTTGATTATCCGAATTGAATTTTAGGGTTGGTTTAGACAAGTAAAGACTTTGGTTGCCTTCAATTTCTACGTGTCTAGCCTCAATGTGATTTTGTTGGTTATTATCCGGAGAATTCAATACATTGCCTTCACTTGTGTTACTTTTAGGAACAAATGCTTCCGTGTAGCCACTACTTCCATAATTTGCGCTTGAATATGTGCAAACGTTTGGCGTAGTATAGCCCTCATTTGAAGATATGGACAGATCAGTCTTTTCAAAGTTTGATGGAATATATTTCGAGCTATTATTTTTATTATTATGCCCTAAATATTGTTTTGTATCAAGTTGTGTGCCATTCGTTGTTAATTGTTCTTCATAAGGAATTTCATTTTCAAATCGCTCATTTTGTTTACTTGGATTGCTTCTTGTTCTTAATAAAGATTTTGGATTTGCTGGAAGAGGAAATGTTGGAAATACTTGAACTGGCAAACAATTAAAATTAGGTGCATTCAGTGTTGTTGATGGAGTTGTTGGTGAATGTAAACTTGGTGATGGTTGCTCCGGAACGCCTTGACTCATGGCATTTCTCATTAACCGTTTCGCCATCCGTTCGGATTTTATTTCCGATAGGTCCAAACCACCAGGAGTATAGGTAAATGGCTTGCGATCTTTATTCATGGCAGCGTAAAGTGCAGACGGTGGATTCATTTTTCTGCAATATATATTTTAACGTTATTTAACAGTATCGTTTCAAAGATATTTTATTATTAGAGTAAAATATTTTTAAGGGCCTTAAACCTCGAAAACTGTTTGGCAATTTGACAAAACTGTAAAAATATATTTTAGATACTCACGAGGACTGACACGAATTTTAGAGTTATTACTTCCTTAATTAATATGACATCCAAAAAATGGACTTAATCATAAATCTGTTGTCACATTTATTTAAGAATTTCACAAGTTTTGGTTGTAGATTGTCACATCACTCTTAAATATAACTGTTCACTTATTTATGTATTATAACATACAGATTATCTGGTCGCAGCGGTTAAATTTAGCACGGGCTCAGTAAATGAGCCGATATGTTTGGATTCGTAAAGAATTGCGCGCGGTCGGCGCGTGCGCCGCCTGCCGCCTACTGCCGTCTGATCCGTTGCCGCCATGTATTTTTGTCGCGACCCCAATATCAACCAACGCCTCGTCTACTATGTCTTAGGCATATCGTGAAAGCAGCAGTGTACAAAAACATTTTCCTACATTTCATGAACTTTTCTAGTAGTATATCTTTATATAGTATACCTAACAACTACACTGAAATAATTTTTTTATAGAATTTGTCACCTCATTTGACACCTTTAATAGCAATAAAATATTTATTTTGATATGTTTTATAGTCAAACATTATTAATAGTAATAATAAGCCTTTTATTTCCACATCAAAATATTTTACATTCTAAATGTTTGTTAGTTGTGTTAGTACATTTAACTTATTAGTCTAGTGTTAGTGTGGTTAGCTATTTTTCTGGAATGTGGATCCCTCTTGGGTAAAGGCCTCCTCCTTCTCCTTCCATAATTCTCTGTCTTTGCCTAGGGCCATCCAGTCTTGCCCTGCTTTTGCAACGATATCATCAACCCACCGTCTAGCTGGTCTGCCGACATTTCTTTTGCCTAACGGTCCTCTCCAACGTGTTGTTTTTATGGTCCATCTATCATCTGTGAACCTAGAGATATGGCCGGTCCATTGCCATTTTAGTTTTAAGGCTTGTGTTAAAGCATCTTTTATTTTTGTTCTTTCTCTGATTATTTCTGATCTTATTTTGTGTATTTTCCTTATTTTTAATATACTTCTCTCTATTGCCCTCTGTGTTGTTCTTATTTTTTGTTTTATTTTTTGTGTGTAAATCCACGTCTGACAACCATACAGTAAGCAAGGCAGGAGACAGGTTTCAATTACAATTTTTTTCATATTTAATGTATAATCTCCTTTTAATATTTCCTTTAGTGACCAAAATTTGTTCCAAGTTATTTTACATCTCCTTTCTATTTCTTCTTCATTACTAGATGATCTGAATGATACCTGTTTCCCTAGGTATATGTATATGTAACATTATTAATAATAAGTACTTATTAATAATAATAAATATATGTATGTCGATTTGCTTCACAATCCTCTTTATGTTGCGCTTAAAGAGTTTTAAAGCGACCAAAACAGGTGGATATCTTAAAGTGCAAGGTCAAGGCTATATGGGTGACTGTACTTATTATCTCATTTCTCTAAAGGTATGTGTGATCTCGTGTTATAATGATGAACCTTTCTATATATCAAATCAGCTAGTTTTGTTTCAATCACTTGCTTTTATCCCAACAGCTTGGGATAATAGTGGTTAGACTTAAAAATTTCTCCACAAAAAGCTCAAAAATCGATACTGGAAAAAGTAATACACAACATTGGTCATTGGTAATCATTTTCTTAAAACGATTCGCTTACTTTTTTTGCCTACATTAATCTTTCTTATCATAGGCTTATATTATTGCACTGCAATGTCGATATCGATATCCAGGCTTTTATATGAAATAATACCACCATTCTGTGATCAATATCCATTTCCACAACAATGTCGTTGGCAGCTGTGTGTCAATTATAATGTTACTGATGGCAATTTTTTGACATAATTCGACATCTATCTTTTCTGTAAATGGGCGACCAAAGCAAGCTGCACAAATTACGCTTAAATATCGAGCCTTAGTACACTTGAACCTTAATTTAGATTTTACGCTCAATACGGTCCGTAGGTGGCGCTGCCTTATGTCCACAAACCAAAAAAAAAACGTTTTTGTAAACTTTAATTATAAGCATATTTCTCGTTCATACAAATGATTTTATCCAATAAATGAAAGAAAATGAGTGCATCGTTGAGAAGCTATGGTTGAGCATGTGAATCTCTACATCACTACAGGCAGTTTCCGAACAGGGCGATGATAATCTTGTAAAATTTAACGTCCCTAAAACACAAGTGTGTCTATTCACCGCAAGCAAAAGCTCGCTCACCTAGACTCCTTCTCTCCGGATGTACCTCTGGAGTTTACTAACCATCTTCAGTTGTTAGGGGTTGAAATTTCCTATACATTCTGTAGAGTGCGCGCAGAAATTACATTACTTAATCCTACCTTCCCTTTCCACCATCGGACAACCAGACGAGTGAGTGAGTCTTCAGTACTTTATTGTGGATAATCCACGCATTTTAACTTAACGATTCGCTTCGTTTTACGTAGTTCGTGCAGAAAAGCAGTAGAATAGTTACAATTGAAAATATCTCCAAAAAAAAATAGGTTTTATTACGCTTGAACAGTACGATTTACCATCTTGGGCGTCATCACCACTTATCACTAGCTGGGGTTGACTACAAACGCTGGATTCTGTATGTATACACAATACGTTGTATACTCAATACTCACTCAATACTTTATTGTAAAACATATTCATAGTTTATTGTAAACCATAGTGTTACATTCTGATCTTAAAAATAGTACAAATGATCAATCTTATTTATATAATTATTAACATATAATTAATAACATAAAAAATAAAATAATTAATTAACTTAACCCACATAAAAAAGTTGGGAGTAATTATATTTACTGATAATATAAACATTTCTTGTCCCGTGTACTACATATATAGTTCATTGCTAGTGTCCTGAAAATCGGACAGTGAAAGTGTTAAGTAATGTTTATTCTGTAAATACTAGGAACAAGCAAAAACTAGTTATATCAGTTACTCGACTTCAAAGAGTCATTTATTCCTTCATGGGATAATGTATATTATGCTTTTACAACGAAGTTGCAGAAAATGTGTACAGTATATGATTGATAATAACCCCTGGGAATGAGATGATTGATCTCATACTGTTTCCAAATGTTAATTGTACAACATATATTATTGATTATATTGTAAAAAGTCCTGCTGGGTTTCTTGTTAGTTCTTCTCAGGACAGAGTTTCTTCCGAACCAGTGATAAATTCACAAATGACTTTCAATAAGTGTTCTTGTAATGATTTTTAAAATTTATTTCATATAATATAGTAATCACTGTGTAACCTATTTACTCGTTCATATTTATATTTAAAATATGGCATAGTCATTTAAGCTTAATTCAAAAGTCAATTAACAAGTAAGTAAGGGGCAAAAACTGTTCCTGTTTCCTGTTATTTAGGAATGTACATTAAAGTGGACTGAAAATGCATGGAGATTTATTTTTTCGTTAAATTTGTAATAGCCTAATGGTAAAAAGCTTCCTACGGATGAGAGAATCAAGTTTTTTTTTGTAAATACTAGCAATGCATGACGTAAAGCAATACATGTACATTTTAAACTACTAATTTACTCTGAATCTGGCCTCATTTTTTATACAAACTTAATTAAAACAAAATAGTATGTTATATAAATACCGTGAAATATTTTTACATGTATTACTAGCAGCAATATAAATGAGTAATTAACTTTAAGCCGTAACTAAGCCTTTCTGACGGTTTTATAACACATAAATAATTAAATATTATAAATAAACAAATAAGTAATATAGTCATTTTGCAATGGTTGTGGCTAATAAAATTTATTATCATCATCATCATCATTACAGACCATCACAAGCTGTTAAATATAAGCCTCCCCTTAGGAATGTCACAGAGCACGGCCCTGAACCACCTACATCCATCAACTTTCTCTATAATATCTTACAATCTCCGATAACCGTTTAGGAAGAAAAGTTTTTGAGTGGCATGCTTGTGCCGGTAAGCGAAGTGTAGAGCAAAAATCTATTTACTCTCATCAACTCAACTAAAGGAAATTTAGAAAAACAGAACAAATTTGTCTTGCGATGGAGGCTTTAGAGAATCCAGCATCCTATTTCGTCACGTAAGTGTCGTGAGCGGATAGGATGTGTCAGAAAGTCTTGTTGGATTTTTATCCATGTTGAGGTGCCAGTCCGAGTAGGTAGTAGCGACGTAAAGGAATACACTACCCCATATTATACCGTGGGATGAGATGAAAAGGCGTCAGAGGGAAACTAAAACAGTAGATGGGCAGCAGCACTTTCCTTATATCAACTGAAAATAATAAAAATCTGCGGTTGTCAACTCTCCTGCCAAGCTTGGCAACTATAACGAAATCCCCTCTATGAGAGAGGGAGGCCTATATACAGCAGTGGACTTTCGATGGGCTAAAATGAAAGATGAATGACGAGGTGACGGTGACGACATCAAAGGCGCAAACATCTGGTACTGCGATGGTCAATTAATGCAAATCCTCCATGCAACGGGTCATGACTTTTACAGACTGATGATAAAAAAAACAGCACAAGAAAGTTTCTAAGATTACGACATGTGGAATAATTATCTAGATTATATCCGCCCAAAAAGATTCAGACCGCGTTAAAATGCAAATCAGGTGCGATTATGTGGCTAGCACTTGATTATAAATTATAATTAATAATATACGTAATTGACGTAATTATGATAATCAATATTTTTCTCTCATTCAATACAGCTAATTAAAAGTCCACTGCTGAACTTAGGCCTCCACTATAGCATATCCCATAAGGGCGATTTTTGCCATTATCACCACAGATGTCGAGTGGATTGCAAACTGCAGTTTTCCATAAAATGAAAACATTTTAAGCCGCGTTGGGCGATTTTTGATGGGTTTAATCTTATGATTTCGCGTCACCGACATGCATTAATTATAAAATCTAAAAAACTGCTGTCATTTCATGGTTTTAAATTTTCACTTCTGACGACAGCTCCATTGATTGCCATTTTATTATTGTTATTAAGATCAGGGAGATGCTTTTGCACATCACCAATGAGATTATATAGGGTAGTGGATTCTTTTACACCGCCACAACAGGAAACACGGCTTTTTTCCCTAACAAGTAACAAATAAAGGATATACTCACTGTTACTTCAGTTTCCATAGATTCCTCTTTAGTGGCCATTCTGAAACGAGATAAATAAATGTAACTACTTTTGAAATAGTGGTAATAAAAATAAATATTCCCTTTTTAATTTTTAATTCACAATGACTTCATTTTTAAGATACCATCTATCTGCCTGATTGACTGTGAGAACTGAGAGACCATACTTTAAAGGTTAAAATTTATATACATTTTTTTACAAATTTTTCTACATATATTTGAAGGCTACTACCTCCTTAGCAATTTACATCGTGAAATTCCAGCATGATCCCTCAGTGCTCCCACACGCTGCAATTCTCTGCGCTCAGCTTATGAATCTCAGCTTATAATTTCACGGATTTTATCGCGTTTAATTTAATTTATTTTAACTTACTTTTGGGTGCTTCACAGCACCCGCGGTCGCGGAGGAACCTAGTGAACATCTTTGACGTGAAAATCCGTGAAGTGAAAAATTACGTAAAAATCTGTAAAACTAATTTTATACAGCGTAGTATTCGTGTAACTAAAAGAAATAACTAGCATTATACTGCTTATTAAAAAATAATTCTTTTAAGAAATGAATGAGTAAAATTAAAATCTATTTTCTTTTTCTAATCTTTGTATATTTCCAATTATGCGGGCCTTCCCGATTTTGGCAATTAGCCAGTTCATACATTAGAATAGCTTGCAAATATTTCAGAACATTGTAATCTCAATTAGTTTCCAATAATGCTCATGTTCACTTTTTACCGTTTATCACATTGTAGTCACAAATTTACTAAAATAAATCAACATTTACATTCTCTATACATTTCTCTATGATTTTTTTTGACATACAATATTTACTTAATAGATTTTGTAATTAAATATATTATATTTTACTTTAAAATGAGAAATAAAGGTATAGCCTATATACGTTAAAAGCCCATGGGCACAGGCCTGCTTTCATTTTTTGAGGGTTTTTTTTTAAATTTCTCACACGTGCAGGATTCTACCGCAGAGCACGCGACAAATCAGCACTTAGATTTCAATTACCAATTTCAACATGTTTTAATGGCACGCAAACAAACCCCTGAGCTCGATAAAAGCAATCATTTCGATTTTACAGACAGACACTTCAACTTTATTTATGTGTATAGATTAATCGCTTAGTTATCGATCGTCGATATCTAGCTATTCTTCACATATCTACGTTCCATAACGGCTCATTAAGACTTCGAGCTGATTAGATTTTCAAGTCAATTGGTCGAGCCGTTTCAAAGATTTTCAAAACATAAAAACAAAAACAAAATTAAATAGATCTTCGAGCGTTGCGCTCAAAAATAAGTGGTAAGTTCTAGGGATGGCCTGCAGGGTCAACCGTTTTTCAGATTTTTTTTAAATATAAAGTTAACCTCCATCTCGTAAATTACAGATATTATAACTTACTCAAATCGCGTCAAAGGTGCAAAAGATCTGAATGCTACGGTCCCCAATCCGGCTAATAAGTGTGGTGACAATGACCAATATTTCTTATAACGATAAAAGCCCATGGTCCAGCATTGAATAGCTGCAGGCTAATAAAGAAGCAAATCATGAAATAAAAAATGAAATGCGAGGGATATTTCAAATTTTACTTCAAATCATATCCTTTACGTGGTAGAGCTACGCTGCAGACATACTCATATTATGATTAGCACGAATGGTTTGGCTATACCGGCGAAGGACCACGCTCTCACAGAATACCAGCGTAAAAAAGCAACTTATGTTGTTTTGTTTCGAGTGGTGTGTGTGTAGAGAACCGGAGACTCTTTTTACTGAAAACGAGGCATTCGACCTTAGTCCTCAGGGATGACAACGCATCTGCATTTTTATTCTTAATCGGGAATAAATGTCAGTGATGATTACGTGCTCGTTTGTCACTTTTATATAAGAATACTCAAAGATATTATTCGACAAATATGTTCGTTAAATACGTTTAGGTTTGATGTACACCTAAAGTTACATTGAAAAATTGATATTATGTCATCGCAATCTATTTAGTAAACACTGAGTAACAGTAAAGTTAGTAAGAGCTGCGTAGAATGGCCAAATTTTGCTGGCTGGTTGTTTTGAAAGTAAAAGTAAGCACTCGGCCGCATGTTACCTTTTGTGTTTAATACTTACAAACTGAAAAAATCATAACGCTTGATATTAAATATGCTTAAATTCCATTCATTCGTGAAGTTTATTCACTTTCCGTTACTGTCACAGCCTATCAAAAGTCAACTGCTGAAACACAGGCCTCCTCATAGATTGTCTCGTAAGAGGAAAATTTGACATAGTTGCTACGCTTGGCAGGCGGGTTTATTCAAGATATATGCGTAGATATAATCGAATCGAATCGAAAGAAGCGAGAGAGGTATGTCAGGATCGTGTCAAATGGAAGTTAGTATCTCTGCCTGCCTCTCAGGGTGACAGCCGTTAGATGTATTTATGTGTTGTAATTAGCATAAAAAATATAATCTTATGGTTTTAATTTAAGTATCTAAGATTTTTTTTAATTTCGCCATGTAGTGGCGGCGCAAGAGAATCCGTCACCCCTTTCGTCCCGTGGGTGGCGTAAAAGGCGTCTAGGGAAAATACTAAAAAAATCTTATGGCTTCCGAAAGATGGCGGTATAACGTATCGTTAGTCGACAGGGAGTAGCGTCAAAGGTAAGATACGTCTTGTACAGCGATCAATACGATTCATGAATATGGCACAACGACGCCATATTCATGAATCGGTTTGTGACCCTGACCCTGCTAGGGTCTGGAAATTCCTTAAGTCCTTAGGAGTTGGGAAGAGGAGTGAAATCTTAACACACCATAATATTGACCTCAATCAGCTTAATCAGCACTTCTCCTCTACGTCTTGCATTGATTACCAAGCAAAGCAAAATACTTTGAATGTCCTCTCTAATATTCCCACTCCGGACTCTTCTGCTTTTCATTTTAGTCAATTTGACAGTTGTGATGTTAAGAGAGCCATTCTCTCCATCCATTCAGATTCAGTAGGCGGTGACTGTATTAGTCTTAAAATGATAATTCCTCTCCTGGATCTTCTTATCCCTGTAATTACTTCCATCTTAAACAATTCCGTGAAAACTTCTTCTTTTCCCTCTGCTTGAAAAGAAGCCAACGTGATTTCTCTTCCTAAAAAGACCAATCCGAAATGTTTTTCTGATTACCGGTCAATTTTTTTACTTCCTTTCCTATCTAAAGTGTTAGAACGTCTGGTGTCCAAGCAACTAAGCTCTTATCTACGAGAACATAACCTTCTTAATCCCTTGCAATCCAGTTTCAACCCTGGTCATAGTACGACTACAGCACTTTTACAAATTACTGATGACATTCGTTATGGAATGAAAAATCAAAAATTGACAATACTAACTTTGTTAGATTTCAGCAATGCGTTTAATACAGTCAATTTTGATATATTGTTAAATATATTGCGCTCTCTCAACATATCTCCGGCTGTAGTTGACTGGTTTCGTAGTTACTTGTTTGGGCGCCGACAGCGTATTCAAGTACAGGATGTGTATTCCTCTTGGACTGCTACTGTTACCGGCATCCCACAAGGTGGCGTGTTGTCTCCTCTCTTGTTTGCAATGTTTATAAATTCTATAAGTAACTTCTTACCACTTGTACGCCGACGATCTCCAAATTTACACTCAATCTACTCTGGATGATCTACCGAAAGCTATTGACACAACGAACATTGATCTGGCTTGTATTTTAGACTGGTGTAAATCTTATGGTTTATCCATTAATCCAACTAAAACTCAAGCAATAATTATTGGTAGTTCGAGATTAGTTGCTAGGGTTGACTTTTCTCTCATACCACCTATTCTCCTCAATGGCATTCACATCCCTTATAGTGATAAAGTTAAGAATTTAGGAATATATATCGAATCCTGTCTAACATAGTCAACACAAATTAATGAAGTCAGTAGACTTAGAAATTTTCTCCCTACTGCAATAAAGTTGCGCTTACTCAATCCCTACTTCTGCCTATTCTTGACTATGCTGATGTTTTCTATCTGGACGTTACCAAAGCGCAGTTAAATAAACATGAACGTATTCAAAATTTATGCTTACGATTCATATTTGGACTCCGTAAATATGATCACATTTCAGAATTTCGTAAACGTCTCAAGTGGTTGCCGATTTGCCTTCGCAGGAATACTCACATCCTTTCTGCTTTATACAACTGTTCAATCCCTCTACTCCACGTTACCTAAAGGACCGCTTTGAATTCGTTTTCTCCTCTCACGATCGTCATCTACGTTCCACTAACAATTTTTTGCTTCATATTCCATCTCATTCATCCTCCTTCTTCAATAAATCCATTTCGGTTACAGCTGTACGCTTGTGGAACTCCTTGCCTTTCAAAAATCTACTCAAAACTTATTATAATTCCCGTCCATAATTGTATCTCTCCTACCTATCCTCGACCGTCATCATCTTGTGTGTATTTATATACTTATAATTTTTTTTACTTGATTGTCAAATTTATGTACACCTTCCCTATTTGCAATTCGCTGTAAACAACAGTTCTTTGCTAAATAAGGGTTGTCTAGAAGAAATCGCTTCCAGAGCGATAAGACCGCCTATTGTACTTTGTATATATGTATTTATTTCATTTTGTCTCGTTCTAATGTGTATAGGTGTACAATAAAGCATATATTGATTGATTGATCATTAATCCCTTTGCAAATCGTGACGATCGAGGAAAATCCAAAGGCAAATACAACGGAAGAGGCCCATTTCCAGTAAAGGACTATAATGGGATTGGAGTTAAAAAAATTTACAGTATACGCAAAACCGAAATGTCTGTGAAAAAAGGAGACAGGTGATATATTATCGATACTTGGTCCGGATAGCAAACTGCATTATTTTCAACGTTCTCGAATTCCGATTTCCAACGTCGAAAAAAAACAAATCACACATGTCAGACGCGCATTAGGCAACAATCCAACTGGATCCGCGACCATTAACCCCGTTAAAGCGTTATCATACAGCTTTCATGCACACAGAACGAAATGGAAAGATTCATGTCATCATAAACTATTTTTTCGCGAGCAAGCGAACATTAAAATAGACTACGCACGAATGAACCCAGCAATATTGAACCTATAGCATTTTATTTCAGCGCTTTAAAGCGGTTTAAGGTCAGAAGTCGCTCGGTTAATACGATTATTTATAGACATATTATACTTAAATGAATATTTAATTATTATCAATCAAATATCGACATCTTTTGGTATAACCAAAAGATGTCGGTATAAATACGATAAATTACGAGTGTAAGCCATCTGACGCATTTTTTGAAAGACCTATATCCATCCTGTGTACTTAAACTCTTGTAAACGACAATAAAACTACCACAAGGTCAAGAAACTAGAGCTTTTCAGAGATTTTAAAAAAAAAACACGTTCCGGATGTGGCTAACGGAAATAAAATATTTCATAATGTCAATAAAGAAAATATTTTTATGACATTATTGAATTTATTACTTAATTTTTTTAGACAAAAGTAAAAATGTAAGTTAACACACACCCACACACAGGCAGGCACAGGCTTCGTTTCATTTTCGTAAGGATTTTAAAGCAGGAAACGTCTGCTGTGCAGCGTATCATATACGCGTGTTGGCGGATTTCACATGTCCCTCAAATAATTTTAATTTTTGAGACAGGTACGTTTCACGTCAATTGGTTCCATGTGATGGTGCCGTAAGAGAATCCATCACACCATTTCGTCCCGTGGGTGTCATAATGTATGGGAAATGCTAGAAGAATCTTATGAATTTGAAATTTGAATTTGAAATTCTTTTTCTTTAAAAAAAACTTTACCCCTACATTAGGACTTTCTCCTGTATCGTGGAGGCAGTTTACAAACATAAATTGCACGGGGACAAACATCCAGACCCGGAACAATAATTTGTAGGCCGTAGAAATACTTGTTCCGTGCGGGTTTCGAAACCGCTGCCCTCAGCGCCGCATCTTATTGCTAAGCCACTGCGCCACGGACCCGACTTCCAATAGATGGCTGTGTAACCATTTCGTTTACATCAAACATAAGCACAAAACCCGACAACTAGCAACAGTGTCATTGGTGCGAGACGGCTGGCACCGCATTCGCCAATCAACCTGCCAAGCGTGATTAAGACAAAACCTGATTTTTAGGATTGGTGCAGAAAAAGAAGATGGAATTAACTGTTATTTGATACATTAAATTTTATGTAATATCGAAGAAACTGCCTTCTATTGAGCTGAGGGGATTATTTGCATGGCATAATGACAGTATTACCCATTTAAAAAAAATTGTCTTTCTATCTGTCTGTCGGTCTGTCCGGGCTAATCTTTAGAATGGCTGAACTGATTGTAATAAAACTTCACGAACTGATAGACAGCAATGCCAAGAGTGACCAAAGCTATATTTAGTCCTAAAAACTTTGAAACATTTTTTTTAAAGAAATATTTATAAAATAAATGTCATTTATTATTTTAAATCTTAATAACGCCACATTAAAAGATCCTACCCAGGCGAAGCCGGGGCAGGTCGCTATATATAAAATAAAAATGAAATTACATTAAGCCATAAAACTGTAAAAATACTAAAATATACTGTTCAATCGTGCAAACCGTCACGGTTTCTCGAATCTAAATAAATATGATCTCTAACACAGCAAAGAAAATCTCGTCTTAAAGATTCTGTTTATGGGAGCTCGCGCAAGACGTCGTAAGTTGTACGAAATAATGCCGCAATGCAGGAAAAATCTCATAGTTTGAAAGGCAAATTGTGTTTCGGCGAGATAAGTTCCTCTAGTGGAGATTTCCTGAGGCAATAGTCTCCGCATAATATGATCGCCTGCCACGTAACGCCTGTTGATGCTAAGCCGAGCGGAACGCTGAATAAATTGTGGTTTATTTTGCATAAAATATAATTATTTTACTAACACTTTGCTTTGCATTTTAAGTTGAATAATAATTATAATTAACTTTATTATTATCATGCAATCAACATTCAAAATTCATAAAATATTTAGAACAACATATATAACTTTTAACGCAATAGTAATTAATACGTATAGTCATCATTAGCGAGTAAAGTCTAGTGCTAGTCTAATATATATATAATCTAGGGTGCTAGTAGTAGAGATTTTTTGATTTGACGTTTTGACTTTTATTGAATTTTTTAACGTGGTAGAGCTACGCTGCGGCTATATAATGGTTGTAGCACGAATGGGTCGGCTCGACCGGGGAAGGACCACGCTCTCACAAAATACCGGCGTAAAATAACAGATTAATGCTGCTTGTTTCGTATGGTGAGTGGAGAGAACTGGAGACCCTTTTCACTGGAAATGAGCCATTCCATCGTAGTCCTCAGGGGTGACAACGCATCAGCATTTTGATTCTTAATCAAGGATAAATGTAGATGTCGGGTGGAATGTGTGCTTGTTTGTCATCCCATTATATAACCAAAAAAAAATATTTTTTTTATAAATCCGCTAAATTGTTATATTTGATGACCTACTTAAATCTACAATTGAATCAAAAGGAGACCCGGTAGTGTCATCGTGGGATAAATTTTTAATTTTTTTAAAGGTTTATCGCCGCGGATGGCAGGTCTTTTTTAAGCCATTCGGCAGGAATGTGCAGCCAGCGTTTTTTTTTTATTGCATCCTTCTGCCTTCAGCCCCTTTCCCAGTACCTTTGGAAACTTCAACGCCCGTAAAGCCCACAAACTGGTAATATTTACAGTAAATGGCACAAATGTATGGCTATATCTCAAAATCTCATATTTGCGCCATTTACTCAGTTCTGGTAATACCCCGGACCTAAACGAGGTAGGCGACGCGTACGCAAAGTATTTACGCACGTAGCATCTCATAAATGGGTAAGCCATCGTCTCTAAATGTTTCACAAGGTTCTAAAACCGAAGAAACATTTATAATTGAATAATAATTAAGACCACTTCAGATAACGTCGTTCAGAGAAACGTGACGAAACAACCTAATATCACTCTTTTTATATTTAATTATTAAAATTAATTTAATTGACGGCTCCGTGGCGTAGTGGCTTAGCAATGAGTTACTTACTGCGCTGAGGGCCGCGGATTCGAATCCCGCACGGAACAAATATTTGTATGGCCTACAAATAATTGTTCCGGGTTTGGATGTTTGTCCTTGTGCAATTTATGTTTGTAAACTATCTCCACGGTACAGGAGAAAATCCTAGTGTGGAGGTAACGTTTTTTAAAGGAAAACAAACAAGAAAACAAAAAACAAATTTAAACACATGACCTACTTTTTTTGGTATATTGAAGTCGGCTTTTGCTTTTTATTGAATTTTTTTACCCCTTTTGAGTAGAATGCCATAATCTCAATGTCGTCTAATTAGTAACATTAAAAACTTCATTCCCTATATGGTCTCCTTAGAAGTAGAATTTTTTCTCCAAATTTGTATGGGACCACAACTGAAGTAAAACCTATGTAATAAAAAATAATCATCAAAATAGGTTCTAGGTTCACAGTAGATATCGCGCCAAATACATTATGTTAAAGTCGAAGGTCGATGATATGTACCCTCTTCGCGGAATGATCTAGTACATAATTTCCCTTGTTGATCTAGGACATAAGGACAAAAAATAATGTTGATTGTGTTACTTGCCTAGCATGTCGTAAGACGCGACTAATAGGATATTGGGTTTGTGATTGCGTAGGTGATGGGCTAGTCACTTATTACTTCTTTTACAATTTTCCATATTCTATATCCATATTTTTTTACTAAACACGGTCCGAGTAGATTGCTGCTCTTTGGACTCTGCCTATCACTCGGGAGTTGCAGGCGTGACGCTATTTATAAATATATGTGTGTATTTTACCTACACACTAGCATTTTCACTGTATCATGAAGACGTTTTATATGCATAAATTGGACATGAACTACCTGAAATACTTAGGACAATTACCAAAAACAATTATTTTTAGGCTGTACATTCACTTATTTTGTGCAGAATTCAAACCCGCAGCCACGCCGTAGCGCAACCAAACGCTTAAGCCTCTGCGCTACCGAGCCGCCAAAAATAATATTTACTGAATATACATTGATTACGTGAAGCGGAATAAACTCACATTGAATTAATAAAACTCACACACGCACACACTCTACATAACATCTACACGCAATAAACTTTGTAGTTATTCTGGTCGGTAATATGAGTACATTCCGTAGGAAACTAACGCGTTTCAATGGCGTATGTCCAAGCTGTAATAAAACTGCATCAATTTCATTCTCTAGTATATTTTAGTAATCTATGAGTTTCATTAAAACATCGACAAGGCCGGACACATTTGTTATCGTTGCCTTGGAAATATCTATGTTACATTAAAAAGTCTTTACTCTTGAATTTCATAAACGCTAGATCTTTTCGAGGCGTCGAGAATTTATTTTGCGGATATAAATAACGTTGTCTCCGTATTTCTACAGTACAAGTCGAGTGTGGTAGAAGGAAAATTAAGATTGTTTACTGGAGTCGTTATTCCCAAGGGTAACAGTGTCTGCATGATATGTGCGAGCAGCCGCGCGTGTGAGAACTGCGATGATTTGTTTGAATTTCGGCTGTATGGATTTTTTATTACTGGACTTATTTTAAATCCCTTATTGTTGTAGAAATATTATAAAATTGCACTTCAACACAATAATGGTAGAGTCAAGAAATGTATATTATTAATGTTTATTAGAGCAATAGCAGCTTTATGCTGAATGTAGGACCGAGTTGTGGCGGTGTAAGAATATCCACTACCCCATATCATTCCGTGGGGGGGCCGTAAGAGGCGACAAAGGGAAAAAAATCAGGAGATGGGCAGCAGCGTCTTCCTAATAACGGCTAAAAATAAAAACCTGCGGTTGCCAACCCACTTGCCAAGCGTGACAACTTTGTCAAATATCCCCCTCTGAGGTAATCTATGGGGGAAACCTACGTTCAGTAGTGGACTTTAATAGGCTGTAATGGTAGCGGTATAGCTTCATAAGAGAAAAATTTAAGGCTTTTTATCCTTTTTAGTTCTTTGAAAGCGGCTTTTTTTAAAGTATTAAAAGTGTGTCAAGGTAACAAATAAGACTGTTATTACATACATTAAATAATAAAGTAAACTAATTAATAAAAAGATTGTTAAAATCCAAAAAAAACTAAAAGGAACAGTCGAATTAGGAACCTCTTCACCATAGCATTCATATATTTTGTTATTAGGAAGAAGACACTGCTGCCCATCTCCTGGTTTATTACCCTCTGTTTTCTCTTACGACACCCACAGGACGGTATGGGCAAGTTGTTAATTCTTACACCACTTGCACGATAAGAAATAAAAATATTTTTTATAATATTCCTATGTAATTTCATTTTTAACTGCTCCATGGGAAAAGAAAAAGTTAGAAATGACTATTTAATTAAAATGTAATTTATTATAACTTACAACGGCTAGTGACACGTTAAATGAAAGTTTATCGACAAAATTTGCAAAATTTCAATATGTTATGCGCTAAATTAAGATTACATATTATGGAAGTTTGTCGACCAAATTTGCGAAATTTCAATATGCTTTCGGCTAAATTAAGATTACATATGGAAGTTGGGTCGACCAAATTCGCGAAATTTCAATATGCTATGGGCTAAATTAAGATTACATATGGAAGTTGTTCGACCAAATTTGCGAAATTTCACTATGCTATGAGGCTAAATTAAAATCACTCTCAGCCGATGAGCATACCAATATGCGTAAATATATGGATGTGAAAAAAGCGAGAGAGGTGTGTCATTAACATGTCAAATTTAAGTTCGTAGTCTCTTTTTTTTTTGGAGTTTATGGCCTGGTATCTAGAGACCTTTAGGCCAAGTCTTAGGTATTTTTATTCAGTTTATTATAATTTCCCAAATGTTTATTTATCCTTCATAGCTTCTATCCTACAATGCTTCACAATATGTTGATGCGTCACATTGTGCAGCCTTTAGGAGATTTTGACGGCAACTTGAGTCAGCAGACAGCTGACAGTTGGCGATGGTATCTCAAGGCGCCTAAGCAGATAGACACCTTATCTTGAGAATCACATCACCATCAGAACACTTGTTTCACCGTTTCCACTAATAGTCCACATGCGCAGACACTTAATACACAAAATCGCACCACTTTTACATATCAAAATCCACTTCAAACCATTATTCAAACAATAATACAGGAGCAGCAAACTGCCGCTGATCAAGTTCCCGCCAAAACTCTCGTAGTCTCTTCCTACCCCTCTGGGTGACAAGCATAAGAGTTTATGTTTATGTTTTTGTTTACAATAATAATAAAATCATAATTTCGTTTATCATAAATCGTCCTTTGTTTCACTAGCTACCGTTAAAAGAAATTGAATTTTTTTTGACAATACCAAATACTGCAACAACAATAATCTTTTACCCTCGCCTAATTTACGCCATATAACAAAATTAAAATCGTCATGTTATAAAAACCAATTATTTATTTCCAATACGGTGTGCAGTAGTGATAAAATAGCCGCATATTTCTCGACGCAGTCGTAACCGAAGCAAATACAGCGCTTGCCGCTGAGCGATAAAATACACATAATATGTCGAGCAAGACACAGTACGGCGCGTACAGTCATAAACACAAGCGCAATAATGATTGAGGATAATAAAATCAGAAAATAAACAGCAATTTTCACTGGTAAAGCTTGCTTACGGGGGGGTTAAATGTTTTCATCAGCAATATTGTTTTAGTATTGCTTTTTAAACTTTAATATATGAAAACTAATGTTTATTTGTTCGTATTTTATACGCTGCCATACCGTACATCAGATTGAGGTAAAACTTTGTCAATTTATTGCTTGCACTTGCGGGAAGGATATAGGCATAGTACAATTAACATACACCAGGTAACATGAAAACTGATTCTGGAGAGTACCTGCGTACGCCAAGAGAACACGCATCGAAATTACTCTGCCCGACTGAGTTGGATACGGCCATTGACCACTCCTTCAAAGTTGAGCTTGTCTACTCGGAAAATTTGTCTTAGGTTAACATACTCGTAAACGATTTAGAGCGTAGTGTTCTTAAAAACGACACACACATGATATTAAGACTGATATAGAAAGGTGGGAGACACTACTGAGGTCATTGAGCTGGGAAACCTTAAGAAGGAGGTAATGTCCTCCAACGATTTTGCAATAATGACAAGCAAACCGAAGATGAGCCTTGCCTCTGTAGTTGGATAGGTTTCATACTCAGGTGTTGTAATCGGGTAGCAAGCGTAGCCTAATTGTACAAACACTTTAGTACTTCGATTTACTAACAGACAACCTGGTAGCGCTACAGAGACCACCGCCGAAATTTCAAACGCAACCAAATTTTTTTCATAGTCCATATATGCAAGACAGTAGCAGATTAAACTCTGTGATTTTCTGTACAATTTGTCGAAGGGTGTAAATGTCATCTACGGTACCAAAGCCTTTTCGGAAACCGGCTTGCTTGAGAGGCTGGAAGTCAATTCAACGTGCGAAATACGGTAGCATCTAGTATCGGCTCAGAAGGGAAATCGGTATGTAGTTCTTTAATAGAGTATTGTCGCATTTCTTGAAGAACGAGACCACTGCATTTTGCTCTTTGCTACACGCCTAAGGAGTAGCGTAAACATAGAGGATGAAATCGAACAGCATCTAAAGGACTGTGTGTAGTTTTGAATACCGGTTTTACACCCGCTTTTAGAAACTCCGTTACAATTCTATCATCGCCCGGTCCCTTGCCTTTTTAAGGTATTGGAGAGCCATTCTTATTTCGCTCAGACTGATGCCTGGGATATCACAGGAATAGTGTCTAATAAAACTTGCTTTTGGTTCGTTACTCACACTTGCGTGTGGCTCTAATGACGATGTACTGATGTCCGTAGAACCTCTCGATCTCACTTTAAATCTCGGATGTTCCAGAAATGACACTGTCCCAGTCAGTCTTCAGCTAAAGCAGGTTGCTCTTTCTGATTAATAGCTCTCTGGCAAAGCCTTTGGACCTTTCGCTTCGCTCAATCGCTTTTTTGATACGTGCTACCATAGCGAGTAGACCATAGTCGTATTTCCAAATACAGTCGGAAATTATCAATTGATTAACTGCATAATATGCATAGGAAATATAATACCACGACAATACGTGCGAAAACGGAAGCACTCATTTTTCCTAACTTACGCCTTTCTCACGTATCGCATATATGATAAGATCGGATATAGGACAGAATTCAATATCAGCGAGAACACAGGGACAACAAAATTGCCTCCTTCCTCCTTTACGAATATTGCCAGCGCCTAAGTTCATATTCATAAATTCAGTAGATTTATTTTATTTTATAGGATCCTAATAATTTAGTATCTACGAAATTTTATTAATTTTTTTGGTTCACATCGCTAAATTTATTCCATTTCAACTCATTTTTATAATCTACACAACGGAACGAGATTTGATACAGAATGCTAATTATATACGAAATATTAATATATAACTCGTAACATAAACTTGGAACTTTAAATCTATATATATTTTACGACAGAACGCGGTCAAAGATAGCAACGTGGCGTTCTTGAAACTAATTCACCGACGAAGGTGTTCGTACTCTTTAAGTTCATTAACACTTGGCAAAGTTTATAGACATCACCTGTATCACCTTGCATCCGGAATCGACGTCACGATGTTGGCAAGACGCCAACCACCTATAGATTTGTTCTCCATTCAAGAAACGAAATGGAATCAGAAGTAATAATAATGCCCGCTCGCAACCAGCCGGCAGCACCGATAACGAGACGTGATAGATGGATTTTGAAATAAACATGCATCTTTCTTACTGGCAATATTCATCTTCACATTTGTTATTTCTGAATCGGTGAAATCAAATTCGAAAAGTGTATAGAACCAACATTTGGGAATCTTCTCATAGCGATAGAAAAGTTAAATAATGTGGTAGTGCAATTGACTTAAATAAGAAACAAATCGTCTCTCTATATCTCTCGTAAAATCGAATTAACGAAAAAGTTTATTTAACGTTTGACGTTAGCAGTAAATATTTTACATACGGTAGGTAAACAGTTCTATGTGAATTTGCAAAACTGAGGAATATCGAATTTGTTTTTTAGAAGTTTGTTAGGAGTAGGAGTTTCCTACTTAATTATGATTAAAAGTAAAATCAAGTAGGATAATTTTGTTGTACTCTGTAATACATCAGCATTCAGCAATATACTAGACTCGAAAAAAATACGACCTTGGACAAAATTGTGCAGTAACCATACCCAAAAGTTGTGTGTGTGTGTGTGTGTAAGCACTGAGAGGAAATTTGCTAGATAAATTGCTTAGAATTTAGATTCAGAGTTCAGAAATTAAAATAATTATATAACGAATTCTGGATTTTTAAAAATATATAAAAAATATATCCTTTCAGTGTGTTCCCTTCGTTCTCAGTCTATCAGGTAGATTTCGGAAAGTAATTTAAAAGTTTTTGAAGTCAATGTGATTACAGACATTAAGCAAAGAATTTGAGGTGCACGGTCTGCAAGATTATGTACTTGATGTCACTCCAACAGCCAACATGTGCCGGTTATCAAATAAATATTGAATATTTTAATTTATTCATCTTCATTCATTTTTTCATTTATTTCCCGCCTATTAAAAGTCCTATACTGAGCCGTGATAGCTCAGATGGTTAGCGCTCGCTGTAAATTTCACAGTACGCGAGCAAACCGGGTTCGATCCCCGCCGTGAAATTGTTAATTGCAATTTTAAGTGCTGATTTACCACGTACTCGGCGGTGAAGGAAAAACATTGTGAGGAAACCTGCATGTCTGAGAAATTAAAAAAAAATATTTCGAAGACATGTGAATTTCGCCAACACGCATTGGGTAGCGCGACGGACAATTCCTTGCCCTAAAACCCACTCAGAAATGTGGGGAGGCCTGTGCTCAGCAGTGGGACGTATATAGGCTGTAACTTTAACTTTAACTTTTATCAAAAGTCCACTACTGAACCTACTGAACAGAGGCCACCCCATAGATTGCCTCATAATGTGGTATTTGTCATAGTTGGCACATTTGGCAGGCGGGTTGGCGGGTCTTTTATTGTTTTGAATTGTTATCAGGAAATCTGTCCATGTCCTGTGTCGCCTCTTAAGACTCCCACGGGATTATACGGGGAAGTGGATTCTCTTACGCCGCCGCTACACGGGTAATTTAATATTTTTCAGTACATTCAATCCAGTACATTCAATCCAGTACTAATCACTGGTGTGTAGTTTTTTTTTTTTTAATTTTGCAGCAATAGCTGTGCATCAAGTGAGGTGAATATAAACTGAACTAACTAAACAGGTTAATGAGAACAAAGCCTATACTCTCGCACTAAAATGTATGTATCTATTTTCCCACCCAATTTGAGATAAATACCGCCATTTGTTGGTCGCACTACCTCCGTCTGCCCGCAGGGACGCAGCATGTACGTGATGTTGACATTTGAAAAGAAATTACATGTTTCCCCTTACAACCCCACAATATTTTGTGTATTTTTATATTTTTGTAGTATTCTCATGAGATACAAATGCATTATCACACTGTCGCTACACCCTACCACACGAAGACAATCGTCTGAGGACACAACGAAATAACTTTCAATAGCTTAGTTAAGTTTGAAAATTTCATCCACCCAAAATAATTACATCGCTTTTCTTCAACAACAAACGATTTTATTCGTTCTTCTTCATCAGTGTCCGTCAACTCAGGCCTTCTCAACTCAGGAACAGGAAAGGTAATAAAACCGCCAGACGATACGGGATGTATCAAGAAGGCTTAGGCACAGTGGTGTTGATGTTGTTCAGCGACGGTGGTAATGACTTACCATAAGATGGGCTGCGTTTATTTTACCGATACATGCTATGTTACGATTAGAATAATATTACAAAAATAAGACTAAACTATAACGCCACTAAGGCTTTCTTAACGCATAACCACTTTCTTCTTTTGAACAAGAAGTGGTCTGTCATGGAGTTCCAGTCGCCTGAGATATTTTTAATTATTATTTTGAAATTGTTGAAATATTTGTGTTTTTATAATGTCCTCCAGACCGATTTCGGTCACAGCGGTTAGTCTCAACGAAGACATTATTATAGTGCACGATTGTGTGTGCAAGCACAGGTGCATCTCTGTTCCCTTACTTATAGTTAAATGCGTAAGCAATCCGACACGACTGTGGAGAGATTAGCCGTAGGATCAACATGTTTTTTTCGAATTTCTTGACAGAAGAATCTAATAACTACTTTTTTCCGATCCAGCATTGATCACAAGATTAGCAGTGGCCCTAAAAACCACTGAGTACAGTAAAGTTGAATTTATAATATTAATTTTAAAACTGATTTTCCACCGAAGTCATAATTTAAATGTAGTAAAGATTTTAATGGATATTATGTTTACCAGTAGATAGTGTCAGGTTGCTCTAATGATATCTTTTATCTTATTTTCCAGAATCAATGTTCATTTTGCTTTTTTGTATATTTTACATTACTATGATTGAAAAGCACCAAAGTTTCCATCAACAAAGTGTTTATTGTAAACAAATTACAGTAAAGTCTGATCTAGAGCAAAGTCAAATGTTAAACTTAGAGACGCGAAGCAGAAATTTATTGTAAACATAAAATTCATCAAATTTGAAATTGTAATCACGAAGTTTAGATAATACAAACTTGAAGAATCTTTACAAGTCTAAAGCCCGAAAGTAAATACAAGTTCGTTTCTTGATTCATCGACGTAGGAATTTGAAATTTCGTATTTTCGTAAAATGATACTTGAAGAATACACATAGAATAACCTAATTAAAAACAAATATTACTTACTAACATAACAGTACTTGATGTACGTAATATAGTTACCATAGGGAAATTATTATTTATAATTTCTTATAAATGAAGTGGGTTAAATACAAAACCACTGGGCCACTAACAACGAATATATTATAATAAATTTAAAACGACTTTTTCGATATAGTTTCTTTCATAACTGTGGCGAAAATAACAAAACATAATATGATGTTTCTCTACTCATTTCCACTCTACTATATATAATATGCGTGTTCGATCTGACATTTATGCAGATAGTTTCCAATCCGTCCCTGGCCCAGATACTTTGCTAGAGACACGGACGGGGACACCTAATAATTCAGAACCTAAAATATTTCAAACTAGCTTTCATTTTAGCCGAGGTTAACGAAAGTTAAAATGAACCTAGGTCTATGAACCAAGACAGCAATTGGGCACTCTATCAACTAAGGCACGTACGTTCCTCATCAAAAAAACTATAAGTGGAACTAAATTCTTAATTTTTGGCACAAATTAATTTTACGTATTTATGTTCAAATATGTTTTGGAACTAACAAAATGAGCTAGAACATTAAAAACTAAATAGATACCTTATATAACTTATACCTGATCAAAAACAATATTTTAAAAACAGCATGCAACAAAAAAAGCTCTTTCACCTAAAATGTACGTCAGAAATAATGTGAATTTAATATCAGAAGAAATGTCAGTTTCCTTTGCCTACTACACACACACATCTTATGAAAGTCGTGTTAAAAGAAGTTCATAAAAATGAGAGTAAACGTCGTTGATGTTGCGTGCCGCTTGTGCCGCGTTGCTGCCACTACGATACTCATATTCAATAATTACCTTACTCGAATTTTTAACGTATATTGATGACGAAAAAGATTCAAATGCCATAAAAACATAACGCTAATCAATAAACAAATTACTAATTTTGAAAAAAGAACTCCATGTTCTTAAAATAAAATTAATTTAAAATTAGTATTCTTAGCCAAACAAAAATTATTTTGATTTGAAATCTATACTGCAGAACGGCATTTTCAAAGACCTACCATGTATACAAACTATTTATATAGTCGTGGTAGCTCAGATGGTTAGCGCTCGCGGTAAATTTCACAGTACGCGAGCAACCCGGGTTCGATCCTCGCCCGGCACCAATGAAATTGTTACTTGCAATTTTAAGTGCTGATTTACCACGTGCTCGGCGGTGAATGAAAACATCGTGAGGAAACCTGCATGTCTGAGAAATAAGAAAAAAAAAGTATTTCAAAGACATGTGAAGTTCGCCAACACGCATTGGGGCAGCGCGGCGGACATTTCCTTGCCCTAAAACCCTCTAAGAAATGAGAGGAGGCCTGTGCCCAGGCAGTGGGACGTATATAGGCTGTAACTTTACTTTTTTTACTTTATTATTTATATTAACTTTTTTGATTCGCGATGGTCAAATTCCGTAAAATGATTTTTTTTCAAAATTAAATTGAAAATAAATAAAATTAAAATTAAACATTTTTCAAAACAATTTATTTTTTAAATGTCCTCTATTAAAAGTGATAAATTATTAGTTTATATTTTTAACCAATATAAATAAGGCAATTCTTCACTTTTATCCTACCCCAAGGATAAGCATATAGCCGAAGATGATCACCATACAGGCTTAGCTAGACAAAAACCTGTTCACTCTTGCCTTAAGACATCCACATTTTAATTAGAAAAGAAGAAAAGACAGTGGACTTTTGAAAAAATTTAATGTTGGTGATGATGAATAGAGTATTAAAGTATACATTCACTATATTTTAGCAAAACGAGAACAATTTAACGCGTTAGTGAAACAGACAGAACGAGTTTACGACATCCATGACCCACAACTAATTATAACTTTGCTCATGAAATTCTAAATTTAAACGCATATTTAACCAACCGCTTTTAATAAACTAAAGTAAACCAGATAGAAATTTATTATTTTATAATATGTAGCTTTTGTATACTTTTACAATAATAACATAAAATGAAACAATCACATTCGTTTTCAACAGTCAAGTAGGTATAACAATTTGGAGACATGATTTCAGTACTTAATGGAAAAATAACGACCATAGTACTAGACATACGTATTTTCTTTTCTTTCCTTATCTTTGTGAAAAGTTGTGCAGACATGTTACATTTATTTAATGTATTTGTTATTGTAACATACAAATAAATAAAGTGATAGATAAATAAAAACTATAATATCGTAACATTTAAATGAGTTTAAAGTACAACACCGGCAAGAAGTCGTCGAGAGCATTATTAAAATTTATTGGAATTCTCTATAAAATTGAATTTAGTGATAAATCGAATATTAAAAAAATAAAAAGTTACTATTGTTTATTAAATATTAAATATTTTTTTACTTTTCCAATTGAATGATTTATGACATTTTATATACACTTTTACTCAATATCTACTCTAAGTTCGAAAATATTGTTATTATAAAATGAAATTAAAATGAACCAACCCTCTCCACTTCCTTGAAATACGCATACCGAGTAGTATTATATCGTACGTTTGAAATATTACAAAGCTTTTGTAGCAACTAGTAATGACTAAAGTAAAAAAAATCAAACGAAATTTCAAAAAATACGTTAGCTATAAACCGCTTTAAAGATTTTTATCTAATGGAATAATATTTTCATTTTAATTTTGTTTTATTTTTTATATAAAACTGCAATGATAATAGAACTTGCAGTGAGTGCACCTCATGGTAAATAAGTTGGCTACTTGTGAATCAAATGCGTGTAGGAAGCGTATATAAGTATTATTACCTATACGGTCAGACACCTGTCTACCGCACCCACAGACGTACACAGGTAGCTAAATACGTCATTCACGTATGTGTTTACCTACGTTTATGATGTATTCAATAAGTTTACGTATAAAACGTTTAAACTACTGGACTTAGTATACTTCCCAGCGTTAATCAGTAAGCTAATGCCTGTTCACACTCTTCATAAATGAGGAAAAAATGTAGCGGTATTACAATCTTGTATTAAGTTTTTCATGACTGTTAAGCCTTAAAATTCTAACAAGCTTTTTAAACGTCATACACACCTTAGGATTTTTCCTATATTGATAAAGTGTGTAACGTGTTGCTAGTGAACAAATATCCAGAACCGGAATAATTGTTCTAGGCCATATAATAAGCTGTTCCGCAGTTCGCAGCTAGCTGGCAACCAAACAACATGGTTCATCGCTGCTAAGCCATAATTTTTTGATCTTTTCTTATTTTTAATCAAATATGTAACCTTTGCAAAGTTTAAAATTTCAACTTAAATGTGTCTACTTACAATGGCTATTTAAAAAATTTAAAGAATATTAATGATGTTTGGAAATAATACGTTGAGCGTAATGTTTTCTAAAATCAGCTACATAAATAGCAAATGCAACTTTAAAGTCATAAACCTTTAAAATGATAGTTTATAGCCTTTAAAATTATACTTTAATGTAATTAAAACAAAAAGCCTTTAAAAATTATGTCAGAATTTTGCACACATCGTAGAGCTTAGGTGGCTTCGTCTGGATGGGATCTACCAATGTGGCGTCATCATCATCATGTAATCATTAAACACCATTTAATTTATTTGCCATTGCTGTCTATCTGTGTGAAGTTTCATAACTATCGGTTGGTCCGTTCTGAAGATTAGCCCGGAAGACAGACAAACAAATACATTTTTTTTAATGGTTATCCATGACTTAATAGCATGTAAATAACCCCTTAAGCTTAAACAAAGCCAGTTATTTCTATATGCAGTGACAGGCACTTCAATTTCATTTATAGGTATATAGATAAGTATTGAAACTTAATTCTATTTATATTTATATTTTTTTTTATAGAATAAGGGTGACAAACGAACACACAGTCCACCTGATGGTATGTGGTTGCTGTGGCACATAGACATCTACATCTATCTCTGTTTGCGAATTTAAATGTAGATGCGTTGTCAGCCGTGAGGACTAAGATAGAATGCCTCTTTTCCAGTAAAAAGGGTCTCCGGTTCTCTACACTCACCATACGAAACACAGCAGCATTAAGCTGCTATTTTACGCTGGTATTCTATGAGAGCGTGGTCCTTCCCCGGTCGAGCCGACCCATTCGTGCTACAACTATACTATTAATATAGCTGCAGCATGGCTCTACCACGTAAGGATTACTACACACGTTAGTATCTCTACTTTAGATATTAAAAAGTGAAATCGTAAAGTATGCAGCATCAAGAATACAATACGAAAATTGTTGTTACTGTTCATACTACATTTTGCTTTATCGAAATGATACATATTTAACAAAGGGAAAATAATTATTAAAAACTATAACGTAAAGTGAGAAATTCTTGCTGGCTACTTAAACATATATTTATTATTAACTTCATATTGCGTTAATATTGCGACAACATCAAGAAACGTTACAAAATATCCACCACCTACGCTATCATAAAAATATCATTTACTTTCTTAGCAGTGAGAGAGACATCTTGAATCAAATGTGAGTTAGAAAAGGGGTTTCATTTTCTTTGATAACACTATTTAAAACCATAAAGTAAGGTTAATATTATTTAACATTATATAAAGCTTTTAAAGAAAGCTTCGAGCCTCGAAACACAGTGGTAACTTATAACGAAGTTAGCAACAAAATATTTTGATTGAATTATATTAAGCCGCAAGCACGTATTCATTTGAAACTTACAGAATAAAACTTACACAATTAACTGAAAGTTTCACTTGCAAAAATAATGAACTAATTATAATTATATTTAAGTGTGTACTGAAAGCAAACTATGTAGATAGAGGGTAAAAGTTATGTTAACATTTTCTCAGAGCTTTAATAATTGCAAGTTATATTTACCTAATTAATCTGGCATAGAACTGACAACTAAAATTTAGATTTTTGCGATTAGAATTTTAGTAACATTTATTTTTCGTGCCAAACGACATCATTAGACGACGACCATTGCCACGCAAAAGTGTACACGTGGCGGTCGAAGTTTTGTTTTGCGCGTATTATAATAATAGTGATAATGACATTGTGAGATAGAACAGGTGAGGTACAGACCTGGGAGTAGTCGATTGTTGATGCGCGGGCGCTCCGCACGCCTCCAGACCTCCAGACTGGCGCAACTCCCAGTTCTCCGATCGTGCCGTCGGCAGCGCTCCCCGCCGTTATTTTTAGATGCTTATAATTTTATTGTTTGAGCGAAAATCTAGCAAAAGCGACAAGTGCGCGCGTTGCTCGCGACACTTCGAATGCCAACGTCCCTTGCCAGAGAATCCCTACGTTGCACGCTAATTTGTGAGATAACGTAATCATATTATATTTCCATATTTTACATAAATTGACCGCTAAAATATTAACCGTGATTAACCGTGTGGTGGCGGTGTAAAAATATCTAACGCACATCGTCCCGTGGGTGTCGTAAAGCCAACAGAGGGTAAAAACCAGGAGATTGGCAGCAGCGTCTTCTTAATAACAACTAGAAATTGAAAATACTGTGGATGCCAACCCGCCTAACAATCGTGGCAACTATGGCAATTATGTTCAGCAGTGGACTTTAATAGGCTGTAGTGAAAGAATATTTTGTTATAAATAAGAATGTTAAATACTTACCTATTTAACATTCTCATTTTAATATATTTTTGTTAAAATTATTACCCCACGGAGTTTTACATACACAAATTGCACAAGGAGAAACATCTAGCCCCGGAACTTTGTAAGCCATACAAACTTTTATATATATATATTAATATTGAAAAGATAATTTATATATATTACCTTTTCAATAAAATAAGCTATGCCCTGGTACAGATTACTAAATAGCCCTTCTTATTTATTTATTTAATACTTCATGTACACACATACTTTGATAGGAAAATAGAAAACGAACCCATGTATGTTCGTTTTTCCATTCTACTTATATCGCAAAACAGTAATTCTACGGATTGTGTGTTTCAGTTTGGAAAGTAAGAGATGACAACGATCATTGATTTAGGTCTCCATGGGCTGTTATGGTACGAGTTACCAACATGTTAATGCGGGATGTCTTCTTCATCACCCCATTTGTCGAATCAATTACAAAATTTTACAGAAATACAAACATATCCTCTAGTTGTAATTTTTCGTACAATTTTCTCTTTGTTTATGTAACTTTGTAAATCCGACGCCCCTACATTAATCTTTCTTAAATAATTGTTTCTTTAAAAACATTGTTGCTTCGTATTGATGCCAAATTGCAAGTCTAATTGCCAAGCGACGTGAAGCGACGTCACGGGAATGTGGTAAAATCCCAGTAGCATTTTGAAAGTCATTACTCGTAAGAAGTAATGTTTGTATATTCATCTTGTTTACGACAAATGACTACGTAAACTACCCTTACAGGCAAGCAATGTCAAAGGTGCAAGACGTTTGATACTGCGAACGCCGTTCCGCCGCAAACAATTGCGCGATTATATATAACTATTCTCCCTACAGCAGTAGTGGCCCATATCTAGCAGCGAAATTTTATGGGCTGATAATGCAGATAGAATATACGTTCAGCAAATAGAAACAATAAACTTAGCGGCTGCAGATTCTTGGTATAGGACACATTGTGTATTACTTTTAGAAACGTTTTATATTTGTTTTTAATATATGGAATCTTTGTTTTAAAAATCAGATTATTTATTAAAACAGTTCTGTAAATACTCACTCTATAACATTTAAGTTTGTTTAATTATCCGATCTCAAAAAAGGGGGAGGATCAAAATTCGACTGTATTTTTATAGAAGAGGGAGCAAGCCAGCTTGCTAACCTGATGGTAAGTGTCGACCGCCGCCCATAAACAACCGCAACACCACGAGAATTGAAGGTGTATTGCCAGCTATACGTGGTAGAGCCATGCTGCAGCTATGGTACTTGTATAGTTGTAGCACGAATGGGTCGGCTCGAACGGGGAAGGACCACGCTCTCACAGAATACCAGCTTAACGCTGCTGTGTTTCGTATGGTGAGTGTTGAGAACCGGAGACCCTTTTTACTGGATACAAGGCATTCCATGTTAGTCCTCACGGGTGATAACGCATCTGCATTTTGATTCGTAATCGAGGATAGATGTAGATGTCTATGGGCTACAGGAACCACTTACCATCAAGTGGACTGTGTGCTCGTTTGTCACTCTTATCCTATAAAAAAGTCTTTAAAAAAAGGAGAAAGCTCGTTTCTTGAAGGTTCCTAGGTTGTATCGTATTTATGTATGTTACGCGATATCATCATCAACTGTGAACTAATTTTAATAATTATTTTTTACCATACAGGTTACACTTTAGAGATGGTCCCATATAAGTTTGAAGAAAAAATCCACCAGAAAAATAGTTGATAAAATTTAGATGATATTCCTTAGTCAACACAAAAAATAAAATTTTAAATAAAAAGTAAAAGACAACTTCAAAGAACTTAAAAATAATAAAATAATCATCACATTTTAAAAAATCAAAAAAAAAATATCTTTATTTCATTAACTTAAGTCTAAAAATACAAGTTTGTGCTATGTTTGGAGAGTCCTTTTAAGCTAAATAAATTTTTTGTCCTAGGAAACTCCGCCCTTTCAAAAACACTTTTACAACATACATTTAGACATGTTACTGAACTTAGGAGACTACTAATAATTTAAATAAGGTATGCATGCAATTATTACTCTTGTGTAATTGAATGGGAAAATTTGAGTGTGTAAGGGACGTGTGTGAGTGTGTGTGTGTTTGTGTGTGTGTCTGTCTGTGTGTGTGTTTTTGTGTGTGTGTGTGGGTGTGTGTGTGTGGGTGTGTGTGTGTGTGTGTGTGTGTGTGTGTGTGTGTGTGTGTGTGTGTGTGTAAACCCTCTGCCAGCCCTACGACATGGTCTTGGGATCGGCTGCAGCCACTGCGTAGAGGGTTTTTTCTATGAACAGGACATAGGTGTTTCCTATATTATGTGCGGATGTAAATCTATGTTTGAAACCTAATCATGGCCTCTACTTCCTCATAAGTAAGTGACTTAAGCCAATTTAAGACCAGATCTTTGCATTCAAAAGTGTTTTTAGTATAGATGATAAGTGCTTTGTTGACCTTATTATATAGTTGGCATGATAGGTTTGCGAAATGTTGTCTAGCAAAAAATGTTTTACATATTTGCATTTTAGCTACTGAGTCAATCCTCCTTTTGGTGAGTATAGAAGTTTCAAGTGGGAGAGATTTATGTTTTTCAACAACAGTATGCAGGATATATATAATTTACATAGTGACATCAAATCTGATACGGCATAGAGGGCATGGGTGCGGAACCTACGTTTTTTAAAGAACATGACCTTCAAGAGTGCGCGCTGCGCGTTCAGCTTCTGAAAATTTTATTTTGGGCGCACTACCCCATACAGGAATGCAGTAAGTCATGATAGACTGCGCCAAGGCAACATATATGCATTTTAATAGGTCTTCGTAGTTTTAATTAGGACTTGTAATTAGGTCAGTGTGGGCGTGCGTAAAAATCTTTCGTCAATCATTACTCCCAGGTATTTTGTGGAGTTCACTTTGGTAATGATCGGACAGATGCAGCTTGAAGCATTTGTAAGACAGCAATTATGTATCGTTAGACTGTAATCCGGGTTTGGTTGCGTTCTATTGCTTATAGAGAAACACATAAAGTTAAACTTTATTGTATTAAGCGAAAGTAGGTTTAACCTCAACCATAGAGCAGTAGTAAAAAGTGCCGATTCCGCGTTCTTTTTGATAGAGTCCCAGGAGTTGCCAGTAATGACCATGGCAGTATCATCAGCGTAAGAGAAGATCGTGGTACAGTTTAGGGACATACTGCAAAGCTCATTAATGTAAATGAGGAATAATGTAGGCCCAAAAACTGATCCCTGTAGTACACCAAAAATTAAGTCAGCATCGCTGCTCACCAAACTACCCACCCTAACCTTCTGCCTCCTGCCACTCAGATAACTTTTAATTAAATTTAATGGAGTGCCTCTAACACCAACTTTTTCTAGTTTACGCACGAGAAAGGGAACAGAGACGGTGTCAAAGGCCTTCTTCAGGTGTAAGAATATTGTCAAGCATTTGCCTCCACTGTCCAACTGATTAGTTATGAGTGATGTTCGGGACAAAATAGCATCATGGGTAGATTTTCCTGATTGGAAGCCGTATTGTAATTCTGCCAATATGTTGTATTTTTTTAGATACATCCACTACATTATAGCATCCGAAGTCGAAGCTTTACTTAATTATTATCTCCCTCAGCATTTTCATTTTGCCTAGTAGTTAAAAGATAAATATTATTCTAAGTAACTTTAATATTACTTGTTCTGTGGTAGTATTTTCTTTATTTTAATTCGTGGAAAATTATAGTTATAGATATATTTTTCTTTAATTTACTATGTAGATCTAGAGTTACATATTTTTTCTAATGTTTTCTGATATTTACACAAATATCATCAAAAAAAATTATATATACAATTTGTTTTCATTCAGTTATATTTAGTTTTATACTCCGGCACTTATATTGTCTCCTGTGTTGTGGATACATTTTAGACAAAAAAAAATCACATGAAAAATATCCAAACCTGGGAAAGTTATTTAAAGGCCAATATTTCGTGCGGGGTTCGAACCTGTAGGTGCAGCGCCACATCAAATACAGCCACAACCACTTGTTCATGGACTTTACAAGTAAAACTCAAAATATATTTGCCTCGGCCATACATGTATGCTCATAATTTCATGATTTAATTCATTTTGTTTAAATAAAGAAAGAAAACAGTGAAACAAAAACGCAAGAAAAAACGTTAAAGTTCATGTATTTATTTACATTAATAAAAAGATAATACTTTTTTGTCAAAATTAATGTTAAAATTAATCTCACCAAAAATATAAATGTGAAAAGGGGACCATGTTCGATACAAACGGCGTTCGGGGTTGTTGACCTCGCCGATAAAAGATTTTAGATCTAAACGCACCATGCTCCGTAGCAGTTTCAAGAGCGTTGTACATTCCTATAGATCCTATGGTATTTTAACAACTTATTAGTCCACTGCTGAACATAGGCCTCCTACAAGGAATGCCACAAAGCAAGGTCCTGAGCGAACTGCATCCACCGACTTCCTGCATCTCTTACCAGGTCGCCCGTCACTGCGATTTTCAGTACAAGGCTGCCACTCGAGAACCTTTCTTCCCCAACAATTATTGGTTCTTCAATCTATATAGCAGGCTCATTGGCACTTCAGCTTACTAATCCGTTGGGCTAGGTCGGTTACTCTGATTATGCTGCGGATATCTTAATTTCAAGTCGATCACGCAGAGAAACTCCGACCATAGCCCTCTGCATAGCTCGCTGACAACATATACGGCCACATAGGTTTTTGAAGCGATTACGGATGCGAAAGAAAGTTTTGCGAATGGCAGCAGCGTTGTGCTGTCAAACGCAGTGTAATACGACACCCCTTAAGATGTGGTGACTGATAAAAGATGCAAGGAATCGAGTGACGCAGATGATTCTAGTGACGGGCTGTAATGGTTATGGTAATTTAGGATAAATTGCATTTGCACGGCATCCAGGTAAGCTTGACGTTTGGAACGGTAAGCACTCAGGCCCAAAGCTTCAATGGCTCTTAAATTTATATTATAATTAATAATATTATTAAAAAAGTTTAATAACTAATTAAAACATTCTTACAATACAAAAAATATATCATAGATATTTATATTGCGCTTAACATAAATATAAATTGCGGTCTTGGGAGAATTCTGCACCTGACTCTCCCTTAAAGGTACTTCACACCTACTGGCTGTATAAAGTTATTGCTTACTAGCTGTTCCCCGCGACTTCGTCCGCGTGTAATTTAGGTTTTTGATTTTTTTTGCGCGGAACCATAATTCTTTTTCTTAAATAAAAGTAGCCTAAGTTACTCCTTATAACATCAGCTATCTGCCAGTGAAAAGTCCCATCAAAATCGGTCTAGCCGTTTCGAAGATTAGCCGGCACAAACAGACAGACAGACAAAATTTTTAAAAATTGTGTTTTTGTTATAAGTACCGTATATACTTTCATATGAATTTAGTGAAAAGCTGTTATTTTGACATTACAAACAGACACTCCAATTTTATTTATGTGTATAGATTAAAGTTTAGAGGCGGCTAAACTGAGAAAATAGCTCAGATGTGAGTATTTGAGAGATGACTACTGTACTAACTGCTGTGAATTTCTTAAAGGAAAAGTATCCTCGATTTGCCGCCGACATTGGTGATAAGAGGGGCTGATTCTTTTCTCACTCGAAAACTAAGTACAGCCAATCAGCGAAAAACCGCAGCCAGCGTTCTTGGCACTATACTGAGGGGAGAACTTTGATAATTTTAATTTTAGATCATCGTAAATATATGCTTAATCCTAGTTTATTAAAGAAGATACATGAAAATCAAGCTATAACTAACATATGCAGTAAGTGTGTGCAACCATACTTGAGTGAATGGAATCTCATCATCGTTACAGCCTTTCACAAGTCCACTGCTGAAGAAAGGCCCCCAAGTTATGCCACAAAGCACGATCCTGAGCCATCTGCATCCATTGACTGCCCGCATGTCTTACCAGGTGGTCACTAAATCTAGTGGGGGGTCGCCCTACACTTCGCCTACCGGTACGAGGCTGTCACTCGAGAACCTTTTTTTCCCCATCGGTTGTCGGTTCTTCGAGCTATATGGCCGGCCCATTGCCACTTCAGCTTACTAATCCTTTGGGCTATGTCGGTCACTCTGGTTCTACTGCGGATATCCTCATTCCTAAGTTTATCACGCAAGTAACCCCAAGCATAGCCCTCTCCATAGCTCGCTGAGCGACCTTGAGCGTCCTCATACAGCCAGCAATGACGGACCACGTCTCAGTTCCATAAGTCATCACTGGCAACACGCACTGGTTGTATAGTCACGTTTTCAAGTTTTGAGGTATTCCTGACGAGAATATGTGTTAATTTCCGAACGCCGCCCAGCCGAGTTGAATCCGTCGATTGACTTCTCGGTCGAAGTTGGACTTACCTAGTCGGACTATTTGTCTCAGGTAAACATACTCTTCAACAACTTCGAGCTTAGTGCTCCCAACGACTACCGGCATATATGTGACATTTTTTTTATAGGATAAGGGTAACAAACGAGCACACAGTCCATCTGATGGTAAGTCGTTGCTGTGGCCCATAGACATCTACATCTATCCTCGATTACGAATCAAAATACAGATGCGTTGTCACCCGTGAGGACTAAGATGGAATGCCTCGTTTCCAGTGAAAAGGGTCTCCGGTTCTCTACACTCACCATACGAAACACAGCAGCGTTAAGCTGCTATTTTATGCTGGTATTCTGTGAGAGCGTGGTCCTTCCCCGGTCGAGCCAACCCATTCGTGCTACAACTATACCACTAATATAGCTGCAGCATGGCACTTCTGCTCCACGCCTCCGGAGTAGTCATACCATGGAAGACGGAATTAAATAACTTCTGAAGGACTTCAAGTACCGATTTTTGACCCGCTTTCAGAAGCTCCGCTGTAATTCTATCCTCACCGGGGGCGTTCCCGTTTTCAAGGTGCTGGAGAGCCATTCTAATCTCGCTCAGACTGACGTCCGGTACATCATCGGAATAGTGTCGGATAAGACTTGCTCTTTGATCGTTACTCACACTTGCGTGTGGCTCCAACGATGACGTGTACAGCTGCCCATAGAACCTCTCAATCTCACTCAAAATCTCAGGTGTCCCGGAAACGATGCTGCCATACTCGGTATTCAGCTTTGACAGTTGGCTCTTTCTGGCAGCCAAATCCCTGGCAAAGACTTTGGAGCCCCGGTTCCGCTCGATCGCTTCTTCAATACGAGCTGTATTGAAGTTGCATAAGTCCCGCCGCATGCATTTGGAGATCTGTCTGTTCAGTTGCCTGTATGCTGTCAAATCTGTTGAAGACTGCAGCCATGAGATTAAGAGTGTGATCGGCAAGTTTTTCTGTTCTTCTGTGGCGGGTCTTGCAAAACTTTGCTCCAACCGCATGGACAGTTTCCACGAGCTTGTCATTTATATCGTCCACTGCATTGCAATCTTCTAGGCACTGAAAACGGTTTTGTAACTCGAGCTGAAAGGTTTCGGGACTTTGGATTAGAGCACGAGGGGGCGGAGCGTTGACTTCATTAGATGAGACCGCTCCAACTTAACTTTTAGGTTCAGTGTGCCTCTAACCATTCGGTAATCGCTACCAGTTTTCATCCTCGCAATCACTGAGACATCACTGAATAGTTGGCGTCTAGTCGTCATAATTAGTTCAATCTCATTTTTTGTCGAACCTTTGGGGCTCGACCAGGTCCACTTCCTGTGGGGCCGCTTCTGGAAGAAAGAGTTCATCATAAAGAGTCCCTCTTTCTCCATGAAGTCGGCCAGCTGCTGACCCCTTTGGTTCCGTTGCCCTATTCCGAATTTCCCTACCTTCAGCTCACCGTTCTCTCTTGTGCCTAGTTTTGCGTTAAAGTCTCCTATTAACACCGTATAGTGGGTTTTGGAGGAACGCATGGCTCATACATTTCCTCCACCTACTCATCGGGATGTTGGCGTTGGACCGTAAATCTGTATGACCTTCAACGAATACCGTTTGGTGATTCTGAGTATAAGGTACGCAGTCCTCGTCGACACACTCTCAATCTTTACAACATTGTTTACGAGAGACTTGTGGACGATAAATCCGACACCACCTTGTGACAGATGGTCGCCCTCTCGGTGATAGAACAAGTTGCCGGATTCGAAGATTACCTTGTCCTCCCCATCTCTTCGTACCTCAGATAATCCTATAATATCCCAGCGCAACTTGTCTATCTCTTCTTCCAGTTCCAGGATCTTCTCGTCAGTCCTCAGGGTGCGTGCGTTGTATGTTGCCAGGTAGAGTCGCCTTAGGTGGCAACCGAACCTCCTCCGGAGATTCTTAGCACCCCCTACCCCGCCGTTACCATGGTCCCCACCGTAGAAAGAAATAGCGGGGACTGGGGGCCGTCTCTTCGTAACTTTCGTCATGGGGGGATGTTTGCCATAGTTGCCAAGCCTGACGAGCGTATTGGGAACCGCAGTTTTTTATTGTAGTATTGTTGTCATCAGGAAGATGCTGCTGCACATCTCCTGCCTGTTTCCCACTGTCACCTCTTACGACACCCACGGGAAGATATGGGGTAGTGGATATTCTTAACCGCCACTACACGGCACGGAATGGAAACTAACCGTATTTAATTTTTTTTAGAATTATGAGTAACAAACGGGCACGCAGTTCAGTTAATATTTAGTGGATGCTGTGGTCCATAGACACCTACAAAACGAATATATCCTTTGAGAATAAAAATGCAGATGCGTTGTAAAAGTGTGTCTGATACTCTACCCTCACCATAAAAACACAGTCGCATTATTATGCAATTTATGCTGGTATTCTGTAAGAACGTGCCAGCCCCAGTCGAGACAACCCATTTATGCTGCAGGTATAATAAGCTACAGCGTTACTCTACCACATCATGAATTTAAAAATTAAGTTAAAATTACATCATATTCAAATATTTCGCTTTCATATACCTGTAAAAGCTATTAAGCCCTAAATTAAAGTCAAACTAAGACTTTATTAGCTTCCTACAAACTGTTAGCCGACAGGTGCAAGTTCTTCAAATTGGTAACACAATATCATACTGACGTAGCTCGTAGCACCGTAGTCTGTAGATTTTGTAGCTGCGTAGCTAAAATACTAGGTTTCATTCGACTTGTTAAGTTCTAACTTTGTTCAGCGCGTTCTCTTTATTATGAAATATACACAACTATTAATTTTTAAAAGGAATATTTAGCAATAAGTGTAAGTAATGATTTCTTATATTTACGCGAACACTACACATTGAATAAAACTATTTTTACGGATTTTATCGCGTTTAATTTTACTTATTTTGATTCCCGACGTTTCGGGTGCTTTGTCACGGGGGGGACTGAGGTGTTTGACGTCCCAATGTCATAGTTAGTCCGGCTACCTTCAGTTTTTTTAAATATTAATTTTTGGTCCGATCTACGCAGAATGAGCTTACAGTATCTTGAAATCTTGCAGTGGTAGTGCAAGACTGAACCACTATTATAATGAGTGGAGGCTATTGAAATTAAAAACATCCTAATTTCAATAGAGAAGATGGATGGTGCTGCCATCTGCTTGGGATCCTATAATTAACAAAATTAAATCCAAACCCAAGCATACCACTGCAAGGCTTCAAGATACTGTAAGCTCATTCTGCGTAGATCGGACCAAAAATTAATATTCAAAAAACTGAAGGTAGCCGGGCTAACTATGACATTGGGACGTCAAACACCTCTGTCCCCCCCGTGACCATGGGTGCTGTAAAGCACCCGAAACGTCGGAAATCAAAATAAGTAAAATTAAACGCGATAAAATCCGTAAAAATAGTTTTATTCAAAATAAGTGTAAGTTACTGTATTTTTGGCTTATTTAAATTTGGTTTCAAATTTCTTACTTTCGTTTATTTATTCATATTATATTATACACAAACGCACGCACGCACGCCCGTACACACTATAGCCTATCACTATTCCACTACTAATCTTGGGCCTCCCCATAAATAGCTTCATTGGAAGATAATTGCCACAGTTGCCACGCTTGGCAAACGGTAATCGCAGTTTCTTATTATTATTATGAAGTTGCTATCAGAAAATTTTGGCAAATCTTCTCTACTTGTGGGCTACTCTGTGTTCATCAGTGACTGCGATGATCTAATAAAGAAAGAAATAATTTCTAAAGTCAGCATTTAAAAAGTAAAAAATATTCGGTCAACAGTAAGTCTCAGGCGCACTAATAAAATATTACCGCTAATTGATGTCGAGTTACTTTGTTGCTTGACGTCTACTACTTACTGAAAATTCCATAAACTCGCTGCTATTTACACTATCTCCATTGTGAGTGCTCTAAACAGAACCTCGGTAGCGAGATGCCTCGACATCTCGTTAAACTTTGCCTTATATTTCATAACGACACTATTTATTTTCAAGTAGGTTAACTCGTTTACTGTAGTGATAACTAATGCAAGTAATTTACTGCATAAAGTACCTTAACTTTTGAATTTTGCCAAGAATTGAATAGTCTTCAAGCTAATCACATTGCACTATTTTTCTCATAGTAGAAATATTTTAAGTTATTAATTTTCCAGGGACTCTATTGTCTCCTTTCTGTAATATAAGTCTCTGCACGTATTTCCACTAAAACGTCTTACCGATATTGATAATTAGTATTCTTGTTTCATACCAAATGCACTAAGACTGCTTCTGAATGTACTGGGAATTTGTTTCTTCGCTCGAGTTTCCGCTGCAAATAATGATGTACGAATGTTATAATTATCTGTGAGCCATGCTGACTATGAAAAGGAGTACCTACTTATTTTCTATATTTTGTCTTGTATTTAAAATTATTATATAAAAATTAGTCTCCATCTGTACAAATAAATAAAATTGAAGTATCTGTTTGTAATGTCAAAATAACAACTTTTTACTAAATGCATATGAAAGTATATACGGTACTAATAATAAAAAAAATTTTTTAATTTTTGTCTCTCTGTCTGTCTGTTTGTTCCGGTCAATCTCCGAAACGGCTGGACCGATTTTGACGGGTTTATCAGACGCAGTAGTAGTCATTTCTGCGTTGACTTCAATGTGAGTGTGCAAATTTTCGTGATAGTACATTCTGTTAGTATACGGTTACCGTTGATTATTTATGTTTGTGCATGCGGCGTTAACGATTACATACATTTGGTTTGTTTTATTTTATATACGTTTGTTTTTGTTCTTGTTTAACGATCGCGGAAATCCTATCTTTGGCTTCACAGTAAAATCTGTGGCGGTAAATTTTATTTTTCAAAGTGTTAACAAAGATATACTATTTATGCCGTGTCGTGGCAGCATAGGTGACTCCATAACCTCTTTATGTTCTGTGGGTGTCGTAAGAGGCGTGGTCTTGTCGATTTCCCAAGCCTAAAACTCAGTAAGACCTTCATGGCTTCCAATTGGTCAAGTTACCGTCCCGGTTACGTCATAAGTAAAGCAATGGTAACAGATAACAGCATTAAAGGTGAGAGAAGCTTGATACTGCGATAATATGATCATCTGTTTGCGTGGTGATTATAGCGAATCCTCTTTAAAATTAAAGACACACATGTCCAGCGTGGACTTTAACGGAATAATGAAGAAAAAGATGTGTATTGTACAGACATAAAAATAGGTTTTATACAAATTGTCTATAATTTTCATATTTCTATTCGGTTTATTATATTCAGATTTACTTTTTTTACAGTTGAATCTTTAAAAAAAGGTATATCAGAATTCAAAAACAAAAGTATAATAAAATAAATTCCACGTAATAACCTTCTAAAGTCGGTGCTAAGAGATAGTGTATCTAAAATTAAAGCTCCGACTTCAAGCTTTTATGTAGTAACTATTTTATTCTTTTTTTATTTTATCCTTTTGAGAGAACTAAGTAATATTACAAGTTCAAGTTAACAACTCGAATGTCGTCTAAATGGTTACACGAAAAACTTCATACACTCGTTTCCCATCCTTAGGGAAGAATTTTTTTCTTAAAAATTATAAGAAGCCACTCCTTTAGTATAAACTGTTTGCTAAAAGAAGAATTATTAAAATTGGTTCAGCTGTTTCGTAGAAATCGGTAAACAAACGTGACAATTAGATGCAACTAATATAAAACCTTCTCGTTTTAGGACAAACTCGTAAAAACCAAGGCCTAAAATAATAGCTAATCTAGGTCTGTTAACACGTATCTTTGTTATAATAGAATGGTATTAAATAATTTCAAAATCTTTTGATTTTTTTGTGTATTTGTTACTACTTTTGTTAATTTGGTTAAATTAAAAAATGTTTTACAATGGGCGCACAAACTTTTGGTTTTGTAAATATTTACAATATTTTTGATTAGGTGGCAACTGTAATCTAATTATGTAATAGAATCAGGTTCATGAAAACGCAATAACTAATTTTTGGATCGACTCGAGTATCGAACCCTGACCTCTTTTTTTTAAAACAAACAATGTATCGAAATTGGTTCCCTTATTTTACTCTTAAATAGAAGTAAAGTAGTAGTTTTCTAATAAACATGGTTAGACTTATTCTTTATAGGTTTACTTTACAGACATCCACTAGAAGTGAGAAGTCACAAATTTGAATGTCCAAATAGCCTTATCAAACTTACTTAAAACTTTTTAAATATTTTCTAATGAAAGTAGTTTAAGAAATGTCGATTAATATATAAAGAATCAATTTTGCGCAGTCGCCATTTTGTATGTGGAATATTTCTATATATCAAAAGTAGAATTCAAATCACAGGTTTATAAAGTGTTTTACGAACTGATAATAATATTAGTTGGCACATGTATGGTGGCAACAAAATTTTAATCTAACATGTCACGTGTGCTCTCCATAAATATATGTTTAAACTTATATTTTAAGAAGATGTTTACAATATAGGGTGTTGGGTAGCTGGGTGCAAAGTCCTGAAGGCAGGGATTCAAGGTTATCTCATTTAGGTCATTCCCTCCCATGCAATGTATTCAGTGAAGTGTTACTATCATTTTTTAGTTTAAAATTTTAGATTTTTAAAAATTTCCAAAAATTTTTTACCTTTCTTTATAATCGCGAAATCTCTGTTAACAATTTGAACATGAGACAAAGAACAAGAGTAAATAACCATAGTAATATTTTATTCAAGGATTCTTATTTTTCTCCCTTATTTATGTAAGAAAACTCTTATTCTGGGAACTGGTGACTAATTAAAATGAAAAATACGTTATAGGGCTAATTATAAATAAGGCCATTTTTCAACGAGTAATTAAAAAATGTTGCCAACATGCTAATTATCAGGCTATATAAGCTATAAACGGTCACAATTATGATCATCATCATTACAGCCCGTCACAAGTCCACTGCTGAACATAGGCCTCCCCCAAGGAATGGCACAAAGCACGGTCCCACGCCACCTGCATCCATTGACTTCCTGCATGTCTTACCAGGTCGTCACTCCATCTAGTGGGGGGACGCCCTACACTTTGCCTACCGGTACGAGGCTGCCACTCGAGAACCTTTCTTCCCCATCTATTGTCGGTTCTTCGAGCTATATGGCCGGCCCATTGCTACTTCAGCTTACTAATCCGTTGGGCTATGTCGGTTACTCTGGTTCTACTGCGGATATCCTCGTTTTTAAATCTGTCAGAGAAACCCCGAGCATAGCCCTCCCATAACTCTATGAACGACCTTGAGCTTCCTCATACGGCCAGCAGTAAAGGACCACGTCTCAGATCCATAGGTCATCACTGGCAACACTCACTGGTTGAATAATCTCGTTGAGATTATTCAACCAGTTTTTGTTTTGAAAAATATTGGTACATATAATTGTCTTATTTAAATTAAACAATAATTAAAGTTAAAGTTAAAATTTCAGCCTATATACGTCCCACTGCTGGGCACAGGCCTCCCCTCATTTCTGAGAGGGTTTTAGGGCAAGGAAACGTCCGCCGCGCTGCCCCAATGCGTGTTGGCGAACTTCACGTTTTCTTTTTTTTTTTCTCAGAAATGAGGTTGAGGTTTTGAGGTATGCCTGACGAGAAGATGTGTCGTATTCTCCCGAACGCTGCCCAGCCGAGTTGAATCCGTCGATTGACCTCTCGGTCGAAGTTGGACTTACCTAGTCGTACTATTTGTCCCAGGTAAACATACTCGTCAACAATTTCGAGCTTAGTGCTCCCAACAAGAAGAATGTAGATACGGAGGTGATGTTGGATTGTATAGTATGTTAAAGAGGAGGCATAGAATTCGGGTATTCCTGCGAAGTCGAATTGGGAGCCACTTGAGCTGTTTGCGATAGGAGGAGACGTGATCATACTTTTTTAGCCCAAAAATATAACGAATACATAAGTTATGCAAGCGCTCAAGTTTGTTTCATTGCTCCTCAGTCGCATCCAAATAACAGACATCAGCATAATCAAGAATAGGGAAATAAGTGTTAGGACAAGAGAAATCTTCATTGATAAATGTAGAAAACTTTGAAGGCATTTTAAGGAATGAAAATATAATTGATTTTCCTGCTAATTTCTGTGATATGTGCATTCAATTTCAACTTGCAATCCATGACGATGCCCAGATTCTTAACAGTTTCTGAAATGCTTAGTGGAATGCCATTAATTTGCAGTGTTGGGAGTGAAGTAAAATCAAGTAAGCTACGAGTAAACCTGGTGCCTATAATCATTGCTTGCGATTTTTTAGGGTTTATAACAAGTCCATATGATCTAGACTACTCATAGATTTTATTTAGATCTTTATTCATTTCAAATATTGCTGAATTTGCTTCAGTCGCTAGAAAATGACGAAACACCAACAAATCGTCTGCATAGAGATGGAAGTTTGAAGATATCACCTTAGTGATACAGTTAATAAATACGGAAAAGAGTAAAGGAAAAAAGACGCCACCTTGAGGTACACCCGTAGCTCAAGTTGGCGTCCTTCATAGCACTGAGAACGGCCACGGAGGTAGGAATCAAACCATTGAATAGTTGAAGGAGATACATTAATACAATGAATAATGCTAAAAAGTATATCGAAATCAATAGAATTGAAGGCACTACTAAAGTCTAGCAGCACAAGTACCGTTAAGTATTTTGGTCTATACCGCACCGGATATCATCCGTAACCTTGAGGAGAGCAGTAGTTGTACTGTGGCCAGGCCTAACCCCAGATTGAAAAGTACTTAAGATATATTTTACATTATATATTTATATTTGATATTTTTTATATTATATATTTATATTTGATATTTTAATATTATATATTTATATATGATATATTTTATATTTTAAAATAATAATTTTTCTCTAAGGGATTCTTTCGGACCTAGGTTATAAATTGCTCGTATGACTCTCTTCTGCAAAACAAAGATAGTTTCAATTATCAGTCGCATTACCCATTATTTTATTTGAAAACTTGATTTTTTAAATTTAAAATTGATAAAATACCTATAATCAACTTATAATATATAATCGTCTTTGATTATCCACCACATTTATAGATCTCATAGGGGTGAAGCCGAGGCAGGTCACTAGTTTAAGAATAAATAATTAAGTATCTATTTTATTGAATATGTATCTAGATATAATATAATGCACATTAAAATGAAAGCAACGCATGTTTAAATGTATAAAGTAGAGATCAAAGATCTATCACCGTCGTCGTCACCGAGGTCGTTGCGTGGGCGGCAGACGAGCGAGAAACAGCATATTTTCGGCGTCATTACGCAACAATGCATACGTTTTCAAAACTTCAACAGTTCACATTTCCTTGATAATTAGTAAGATTCTTCCGCTTTCTGTATATTTTAAACTTAAAGTTTTCTTATAATATGTTTTGTGGACGTATATTTTAAACGATATATCACATCTCATCATCAGTCTTTCTAAATCAACTGCTGGACATTGGCCTTTATGCCTTAGTTAATTTTTAGCAAGCTGGGGTTAGAACCGATAACCTAGTACTGGTAATCTGGGATTAGAATTTGGAATTTTCGGATGGATTTTTCGCCATCTGTCGGTCACTGAATCCTCGTCTGTCAATCATAAGAAAACGCCTCGTGCAGGCAATGTTGGAACTTAGACCAAACTGTGGCATATCTTTTTATTGACTTTGACTTTATATTTTATTGGGTCATATGTTATAATGATAGCTGTTGGAGCTGAGGGGAAATTTTTTAATTAAATTGAAGTGACCAATTAATTGACAGTCCACCTGATGTTAAGTGGCTAATGCCGCCGATGGACACCTGCAACCAAATTCAAACAAAGAATACTACTGATGCAATATCATCTCTGAGCACTAAGATGAAATACCTCACAACCTGAAATTAATAATTATATCAGGTAAACACCGTCTTACCTACCCAGTCCTAGACAGAAAAGGAGTGCTACCACATGGCACGAGAGCAAGCAATTTCGACCACCATCTCTGAAGTTTAGGTCGTAATTTTAAGTGTTGATACAAATATGTGGCCCTGCGGTAAAAGAAAAAAAATTCTAAGTAATCCAAGGCCGTGTGAAGTTTTTGTTTGACGTGGTGTATAGAGGAGCGGAGATCCTTTATACTGTAAATGAGACATTTCATATTAGTCTTCAAGGGTAACAACGCATTTGCATTTAATCGAGGATCAGGGCAGAGCGACTGTGTGCTTGTTTGTCACCCTTATTCTATAAAAACAAGTTCGCCTAAAAGCAATTGAGGCTGCGCGGCTTTTCCTTGCTCTAAAATCCTCTCATTAGTAAGTCCTCCTCTAATTAATAACTATTCTCTATGTCTTTATTGTGGAACGTTATGTTGTTATTTTAATTTTTATTTTGTAATAGTATACAGATAGATTTTTTTAATTTGCCATATAGGCGATAGCTTTAAGAATAATAACATAGTGAATAGAGATTATTATATACAGCAATTTGTGTTTAATGGTTATTTGCAACACGAATGTTGTCCTTTATAATGTTGTCCTTATAAGGCGAAGTCGATCAGATTGATAGTTAAAATAATATTTTAAATGTGGTCCCCCCATGATTGAAGATAATTCTAACAAGTAAGATCTAACAAGTAAGGTCACGGCCAGAAATATTTCATATACCAGATTTTAAATACCTATAAGAGCCACGCACAGCAGTAAGAGTGAATAGGCTTTTGCTAAGTCTGTGCGCTTCACCATCTTAGGCTACATCACCACTTACCATCTGGTGAGATTGTAGTTAAGCGCTGGCTTAGAATAATTTAAAAAAAGCAATAAAAGTGCGAGACGGCTGGTACTGTAATTGCTAATCCACCTACCTTGCGTGACTATTAAGGCAAATCCTTCTCACAGGAGATACTCATGTTCAGTAGTGGCCAGTGATAGGCCGATAAAAAGTGTGAATTGAGAGAGTCTTAAATTTCTCATCATATCAATTCCCTAATGAGATTAGGAGTAACTTAGGCTACTTTTATTTTAGAAAAAAAATTAGGGCTCCGCGCAAAAAAAAAGCCATGAAATCCAATCGTAATAAATTCTATGCGGACGAAGTCGCGGGGTACAGCTAGTTAGCTGGGGTTTAGCTAGTGTAAATAAATTTAAAGGTTTAATGACAAGAATATATAGAATAATTTTTATTTAATACAAATTACAAGAATACGTATTTAGTCATTTATGCTTTTACCACTGGATAGAAAAAACCCATTCCAAAACGATTCTGATCAAGGTTTCGCTCTCCTCAATTTTATGATGTCATACATACCTTTTTTTCCTCAAATAATAACTAACAGTATTTTTTCGTTTAATTACTAATTCCATTTTTATCTCTTTTAGTTTTTATATCTAATATATAACAAATAATTTTTGTTTCTTCGTATTTTATGCGCAGCCATACCGTCCATCAGATTGCACTAAAACTTTGTCAACTTATTGCTTGCACTTGCGCAAAGGTTATATGCATAGTACAATTAATTAACTTACATTAGGTGGCCCGCGTATCGTACCGACAAATTTATTTGAAAGTTATAATATATTATTTAATTTCAATGAATGTATTATCGTAGCTAATGAAACAATATAACTTTTCAAATTTAAAACGATATTTCCACACTTTTTCTGCGGCAGCAACGCGCCGGGTACCAGCTAGTTATATTATAAAAGTGACTGAACTATATGTATGTATATACATAAATTACCCAAAAAAAATTCATTGCGAAATCGTTGCAAAGATGAACTTAATTAATCTATATATATTATTATTTTCTAAAAGAATTAAGAATAGATGAATACTACATTGACAATAGAGCAAAGTGACGTACTACAGTTTTATAGAGGACATCAATATCTACAAAACAGTTTGCGGTACCATATGTTTAACTATTACAGTTATGTCACAATAACTACTTTTTCATAATGATTTCTTATATTTACGCGAACACTATGATTTCTTATATTTACGCGAACACTACACATTGAATAAAACTAATTTTACGTTTAACTACTTTTTCATGTTAAAATATGCAACAGTAACGCCGAAAAATCCTTATATCGCGTACGCTGCGGAAACTATTGACAATAGAGCAAAGTGATGTACTACAGTTTTATAGAGGGTATCACAATGTCTACAAAAAAAGTCTGCGAATAATATTAAAATATGCAATAGTAACGCTGTTACAAACTAGGCCACATTATTCGTGCCTTGGTATTAATCCTTATATCCAAATAATTCACTTTGTATTCAAGGCTATATCAGTACCAGTATCATGCATAACCATCAATTACGTTAACCATGTAATTTAAGTAACATTTTACATTTTTTAAATCTTTTTTAATTCAGCAACCGTCCGTCGTCATGTCTCTCTCGTAGTTCGTATTTCGCGAGGCGCAGACGCGTAATATACGCGGGTGAAACCGCGGGGCTCAGCTAGTCTTATATAAGTATAAACATACCTATACTATTAATATTTGAATTGGATCAGTAGATAAAATTAAAATTCGGCCCAAAGTAATCAAGCTTCAAACCGGAATATAATATCTTATAAATATAATAATATCTCAGCGCATGATATTTATATTTCGTAACTTAAAGATATTTTTTGGGCATGCTTCCAGCGTACGGCTTATCCCATTGGTTTGATTGACTGGGTGAACACCTTTCTGAGCGAACGATTTCTCTGAGTCGTCATCGATGGCTGCTCGTCCAATCCTATCGTGACAAACGCCAGAATTCGTTAGAGGTCTGTTGTCTTCGTAACTTTCTTCCTGCTGCAAATTAATGATCTACTTATTCTGGTATCTATGAGTATACAGACGAGAGCACTGTTGTGGAGAGGAACCAGCCGAATACTCAGGATAGTCGGGATCAAATCCAGTCCGAAAGAGAAGCTATGGTTGAGCGTGCGAATCTCTCACTGGAGGTAGTCTCCGAATGGGGCGATGCCAATCTCCTGATATTCAACACCTCCAAAACACAATCGTGTCTTTTCACCGCTAAAAGGAGCCCGACCCTGACTCCTACTTTCCGTTCATTAATTCCAGGGCCAAAGCAGTCGCAAGCAAATTACGTGTCCTTGCAAGGGTGCGGCGGTACTTAAAGCCGAGGCAACTTTTACCTTATATTACGCGCAAATTCAATCTTGCATAAAGTACTGCTGTCACATATGGGCTGATGCTGCAAAATTCCACCTAGCAGCGTTGGACTCAGTAGAGAGACGTGCTAAAAGGCTCATTGGTAACCTTAATTTGGTTAAAACAAATCTTGTCAGCCTCGGGCACAGGCGCAGAGTGCCTCTCGGTATTCTATAGGATAATTTCGGAGAGCGTGCACAGGAATTACATGCTTTAGTTCCTCGCTCTCCTTTCCACCATCGAACAACCAGGCGGTTGGCGGGTCTTCACCCCCTTTGTTGACGATATTCCACACATTAGAACTAAACGGTTTGCTTCGCCTTTTGTAATGCGTACAGCAAAGGAGTGGAATAATTTGCCGGCATCTGTCTTTCCATCCGAATACAATCTGGGCGTCTTCAAGCCAAGGCTTTTGTTACTCTAAGATATTACGATTTACCATCGAGGATTTCATGACCACTTAACACCAGGTGAGGTTGTGGTCAAGCACTGGCTTATAATAAGTTATGTAGATCCACCCATCCATCCATTATAGCTTATCAATAGTCTAATGCTTAACATAGGTTTCCGCCACAGAAATGTTGATATTATTTTTAATATCTGAAATTCAATAATAATCTGTCTGTAGCTTCAACAAATAGATCTAAAATGGGTTTTTATTTACTTGAAAATTTCTTTTTCAAAACAAAAAAAAACTTTATCTTAAATGTGCATCTTTGATCAAGAAAATATTTTAAAAAATTTGACCGTGTAACTTAAACTATCGAGCTGTATATTAACTAATCTTTATAGAAAATGAAATAAAGCATAGACAAAGAAATTATGTTCTAAACTGGTTCATATTCAAAATAGGATCAAACTATGTTTGTGTGGCTTCAACAAATAGATCTAAATTGGTTTTTTTTTTACTTGCAAATTTCTTTTTCAAAACAAAAAAAAAACTTTATCTCAAAGGTGCATTTTTGATTAAACAAACTTTACAAAATGTTTGGTCGTGTAACTTAAACTTACTGTATATTAACTAATATTTATAAGAAATCAAATAAAGCATAGACAAAGCAATTATGTTCTAGACTGGTTCATATTCAAAATAGGATCAAACTACGTTTGTATGGACCGCGATCGGGAGAAACTTCCCGATAAGAAGATAAATATGGATAATTTAAAATACGTAGTGCTAGAGAAAATCTGGAGTTACCTCTTTGACAAATTGGCAACCATTTATGCTTTGAACGATATGAAAATATATGAACATACTTTGGTGAATCGTAAATAAACCTTATAGAATTATTAAGCAAGCGCTTCAACTTTTTCAGCAGGAAAAATAAGTTCAGTTTTTAATAGTAGAAAAACTTGCTGTCTATTATCTAGGCTGCTACTAAGGATTTTTAACAGAAAATCACAGTAAATTGATTTTGACCTAACCCGGGAATCGAATCCTACCCACCATGCTTCATGAACACCTGCTACAAGACAGACAGAGAGAGCTTTCAAAATAATATTTGAGAGAAAATTGTAAAATGTAAGCTCGGAAATACCAACATGATTTTATGATGATGATGATATACTTTATTTTTGATTAGGCCTTGCTTCTTTTACAAACATATTTAGATTTGAACACATTATTAATGATAACACCTGCTGAGCATAAGTATAGTGGATTGTAATTCCTTATATTTGTTGGTTTGTCCTTCTTTCAGGCAGCAACGGAGCAATAGATTGAAATTCTTTTTTTGCGTTAAGATTAAAGGGCCAGAGAGTGACAAGTACGCGGTTGCTCTGGGTTATATCTGGAGCGTAATTCTGATCGAATTTTGATAAAATAAACTATGAAGGGATGTTAGGTCTTGGAATAGCACAAATTAGAAAAATGCACGGTTCAATTAGAATTACTATTTTGCATTCAGCATTATTCTACGAGTGGAATTCGCTATTCATACTAAAATCACTTAATGGATTTGATAAATATTTGGTGAGGAGATGTTCTAGATCCTAAAATAACACATAATATTCAAATTGTCAATTAATCTTGAAATCCCAAGAGTGGCAACGTCAACAAGAGTAGCGTCCTTGGTGCTCTTGCAGCAGTGCAAGATCATCGTGTGGGAAGAAAGCACGATGTGGCACAAGCGCACGGTAGGTGCCTTAAACCGCAACCTGCAGGACATCCATCGCAGACGAATTTAGACATACACTGCATGCTATTAACGAGTATACCAGCGGACGAAACATACGCTTGTCTCAAGGCGTCGCCTCTGTAGGCCAACGTGGAAAAACTACATCTGACGTTCAGTATGCGTGTACAACTTTAAAATGACCAAGAATAACGGATCTATGCAAGTATAAGTAAGCCTATACAAATTGGATAGGGTCTACAGGAAACGAACGCAGATGCCAAAATACAATTTTCATATGAAATTTGCGATCCAGTGACAGAAGACGGACTTATTACGAATTTAGTAAATAATATCCATGGCGAATACTAGTTTTGTGAGATATTAGGGTTGTCACCAAAATGTTTTCTGTTAATTAGATAAATTAAAAAAATAGACGTGGTAGTCGGCAAGTTAAAGATTTACTTATCGATAGATACTGTAATTCTACCAGTGATGATAGAACTGCCTACCCAATCGATTATCTCAATTGCTTGGGGTTAACAAAAATGCCGTCGCTGGACCTTAACGCTGGAGTGTAAAAAAGTTGTAGGTTCTTCGAATTCTTAAGTACTACTTGGTGGATGGAATTTTTTTTAGTAGTACCGGAGTAAACAGTACGAATAAACAGACGCGAAGATGTATTGATTCTTAACTGTATTTATTGATTGTGTATGTATTGAATACTAAGCACAGAATACATTACAAATGTATTCAAGTGAAGCAAAAAGTAAGCCAAAACTATGCTCAACTAATTCTAAAAACAAGCACACATGTACTTATTTATCTAATATCATTTGCAACCAGTAACACGGTTTTAGGTGCATGTGTGCGTCCAACAGTGAACTTTTAAGGGGTGTTTTGCGAGTTTTACCTCTACAGCGATTGAGAAAATAAATAGCACGTAAGATGTTTTGAACTAGTCGTGTTAGGATAAAAAAAACTCTGTATTGTCACTGTATTTGTTATTGTAAAATCACCACATCTTAAAGCAGTATTAAGTAGTGCCACCAGGTGCAGTGTCAGGACATTGTTATTAATATGTATTGATTGAATAACATGTTTACATTCCAAGCACCATTAAAACCAAAATGACTGGATAGTAATATATCCGATTTTGTAATTAACCACGAAAATAAATAGCATGTGGTGTTTTGAACTATTTGTGTTAGGATAAAAGAAACACTGTATTGTCACTGCATTTTTATTTATTTGTTGTAAAATCATCATATTCTTAAAGCAGTCTATTATAAGTATCACAGGCCGCGAGATGCAGTGCCAGGACATTCTTTTAATATGTGTTGATTGATTAGCATGTTTACGTCCAACCAATTGAAGCTAAAATGTAAAATTCTCGAGTAGCAGTCTCGTACCGGTAAGCTCAGTGTGGGACGACTACCTCTAGATGGAGTGACGACCTGGTAAGACATTCAAAAGTCGATGGATGCTGGTGGCTCAGGACCGTGCTTGTATAATTCCTTGGGGAGGCCTATGTTCAGCAGTGGACTTGTGTGGCTGTAATGATGAAGAAGTTTTAAACTAGTTGTGTACGGATACGGCACGACCGGGGTGGACACGCTCACGGAAAACGCTACCAGCGTAAAATAGTAACAATGCTCCTGTGTTTCGTATGGCGAGTGTAGAGAACCGGTCCTTTTACTGGAAACACTCCATCTTAGTCCTCAGGGGTGACAATGCATCTGCATTTTGATTCTTAAACGAGGATAAATGTAGATGTCTATGAGCCACAGCATTTACTTACCATCAGGTGGACCGTGCGCTCGTTTGTCACACTTATTCTATAAAAAACAAAAGTAGATTGTCAATTGAAAGAGATACGAAAAGGTACCAGAGCATCTATTCAACTTGCTTGGCGTTTATATAAATTAGGCGCTTTATTTATAATAAGGCAATTTCTGCTAAAACAGGTCAAGTAAGCAACAATAATTACAAGTTTTATTGATTATTATTCGTCATCATTACAACAATTCACTGCTGAACAGAGGTCTTCCTAAATTAAATATATAATGTAAAATATTGTATACTTCCGTCAACTGCCATCGCGTTTCGTCCCGTATGATGTCGTAAAAGTCGTAACAGAGTAAAATAAAGATACCAGGAGATAAGCAACATCTCTAGTCTCTATAGAATCTCTATAGAATACCAAAAACTTTGGTTGCCACAAGCGTAACAACTGTGGCAAAACTACATATATAGTAATGATGCATATTTATATTACTATATAAATATGCATCATTATTACGTGTATAAATTATTCCAATCATTGTGAGGTTCATTTAAGTGGTATTCACAAATACAGCGCACAGTGGCACATAAAATGAGTTATCAATCAGCAATCTCTCTTTTAGGTTAGTAGTTCTTTTTAGTTTAGGTATTAAGAATCTAGATAAATGATTACATAACTTAAAAATACAGTGACGGAAGTAGAAGCAGCACGCTATTACTAGCCACAGAATAGAATAGAATCATTTTTATTCAATATAGATTACAATACATAATACTTATTAAAAGTCATTTTTACTTTTACCACTGGTTCATAAAAATCTAGGAAGAACCAGCAAGAAACCAAGCTTTTTTTTAAAAGCACATTTTACAATATAATATTTTATACAATTGTTTTGAAAACATTTAGAAACAACATGGTAGCGATCACTCATTCCCAGGGGTTATTATCAGTCATGTACTCTCTAGTAGTATAATAACCCTTACTAGACAATTTTGCTTAAGAAATAATTTATACCTTTTGATAGAAAAGGTCTGCATATTATTATAGTAATTGTTGATGCCGCTCTGGAAATGGCAGGAGTTACAGTTACAGGCATAAGGGGTGATTGTGGGATGTGACCGATGTCTTCAATATTCATGGATTGTAATTCCATATCCCTGTTATCATTTGTCTCCATACAGTTGTAGAAGCTCTCGGCCGACAAGATTGCAGACTCATTCTAAATGATCCACTTGAAAAGGGTTTTTTTTTCATCAACTAACCGAACAGACTATAGTTTTACAGTGTCTACCACCTAAATAATAATATTTATTAATATTTTATTTATTTCAATCTTTATTACTAATAAACAGTCTTAATGCCTCTTAAATTATATATAAATAGCATCGTTTCCTTCATAATACTTTTGTAGTAAACCAGATTCCACTAAGGTAAAAAATAAAACATCAAATCAGAAAGGTAACCAATGAAGTAGTTATTTTAGAATTATAACATTATTAGACTAAGTACAAGTTCTTAGACGTTTTATTTACACTAATTTCATTTAAGGTAAAAATATTACTTGTGTAAAGTACAAAGGCATACAAATATGGGGTAAGGTAAGGAAGAAGTAGCATCTATCTAATAACAACAAAAGAAAAAAAAACTGTGGTTATCGAATATCTCCCCTATAAGGCAATCTGTGGGGGAGGTCTTTGTTCAGCAGTAGACTTTTGATAGGCTGTAAAGTTAAAGATAACCTGGTGGTGAATAGCCAAATTGTTTGTAGTGCGGGTGTATGATACTACAAACATCAATCTGTGTGCCAAGCGATTATGCCAACTCCTCCGGGCAAGCCTATTTCACGCAGGGGATCACTTACAGGCTGTTAAAGTAAAGTAAGTACCTGGTGTGATGGTATCCTGCAAAATAATATCTCTTTCTGCTGAGTTAATTGGCACAGCCCGTGTGTGGTGAGCTCTTAAAATTGAAGATCCACATAGAATACAAATCTTCTAATCGAATGAGCAGTTTCAATACTTTCTTGCAATATTCTTAGGCAACAAACTGCATCAAGTAGTGTAACTGAAAAAATTGGGAATGCAAATAAAAAATAAAGACGTAAAATATTAAATTCAGAAAGAATGTATTACCTACAATCAAAAAATAAAATAAAAATAATGTAAACAAAATTCTTGCTTCCTGATGGAGTTTAAATATAATGAACATAAATAGTAGATGTATTTAATCAAATATTAACACTAATATGTATTCCTAATAACATCCATTTATTTTATATTTATCTATATCTATAATATTAAATTCAGAAGGAATGTGTGTACATTCCTTCTGAATTTAAACAACATCTTCCTATTAACAACTACCAATGAAAAAACTGTGGTTGCCGACTTGTCTACTATGCATGGCAACTATAAAATATCCTCCTTTGAAAATCTGAGGTCTATGTTCAGCAATGGGCTTTTGATAGGATGTAACGGTTGTGGATATAGTTACTCTGACAACACTTTTAACATAGATTTGTGTATATTTTGTGTGATTTTATTGTATCTATTAATTAAATTAGATTTCACCAATAACATAACACTTCAATACTTTGACACTTTTAACCTTTTAACATACTAATAAAATTGTGTTCGTCATTTGTTTTAGGTAATTCAACATAAATTATAGATTTTCCAAAATTCTAGGAGCAAAAGTAAACTTGTATTATACACTCCATATACTTTTAATTAAACTCGTCAGTTTTCATTTTCGAATGTCATTGGCGAATTAAATACATAATGTGGAATCTTTGGCTAACCTGTATAATATAATCCAACGCATTGATTAGACATTGAGATATGAATTTGTTAGTAATATGAAGGATATTTATTAGTATTTTACAAACTTAAAATAATTAAGTACTAAAACATGTATAGATCGTTAAGTGTCTGTGGGTGTGGGTCGTTTAATATTATTTCTAAAAAATCGTACCATATCTCAACATTCAGTTAAAATAAAATAAAATGTAATACATTATAAACGAAAATTAGTAGTTTTCGTTTCCGTAGTATAATATTTTTGGACTAGAACTTCGAGAGTGACAAAAATAAGATATATTTCACATAAAAGTTTGAAACTTTAAATCAATTGTAGGTTTTGTACAGTTGAATTCTTCGCATTCCATAAGATAAGATACTCACCTCTTGAGAAATCTACAAATATAAAAGTTGGCGCACATCTGCTCCTGTCTCGGCTAGTTATTGTCTTCGCACAGTGCGTTGAAATCCACAAATATTATTTTATTGTTTTCAGTGTATGCTGATCTTCCAGATGCAATAAGTAAAAAACAGCAGCGTGACGAATGTCTATAATAAAGTACCGGCCGCCGGCACAGACATAGATATGACGCTTATATTATGATAATATGGCCGTCGGTTATTACCCAGCACGGAAATCAATGACAAAATAGCGTTTCGTTCCACGGTGTCTTTGAACCATGTTATATGATATAAAAATCAAATAAAATAAAAAAAATAAAAATCTCAGTGGTATCACTTTTTAGTAATAAATATATAATATACAAATAAGTATAAATATAATATGTATATAATAAGTTATCTTTGTAAAAAAAAACATTTTTCTTTTAATAGAAACTGCAAAAATGATTCATTACACGCATTTTTTCCCATATTACATTAACCAGAACGCGGAATATCAAAACCACTAATTTTTTTTTAGATTCTTTCCGTTTAGATATTCATAAAATCTATAGGCCATTTATTATAATAAATTGGAAACTTTTTTTTGTATGTAATACCATTAAGGGTCGTTAAAATTTCTAGTGGGCCCAAAAACGACTGACTCCTTTAAGGTCCAAGTTCTACTTTACAGTTTGAACTTCACGTGAAAGAAATGGTAGACAGTAACTTAATGAAAATAAAGACATTCAAATAGTTTATTGATTGAGTAATGGATATTCTTACACGCTACTAAACGGCCTGGTTAGGTTAGGTGGCAAATAAAGGTGACTTTAAAATATATATAGATTGAGGTGGTTTTGAAATATATATATTATGTGTAAAAATGCCGTCGCTGGACCTTAACGCTGGAGTGTAAAAAGTTGTAGGTTCTTCGAATTCTTAAGTACTACTTGGTGGATGGAATTTTTTAGTAGTACCGGAGTAAACAGTACGAATAAACAGACGCGAAGATGTATTGATTCTTAACTGTATTTATTATTGTGGTGTATTGAATACTAAGCACAGAATACATTACAAATGTATTCAAGTGAAGCAAAAAGTAAGCAAAACTATGCTCAACTAATTCTAAAAACAAGCACACATGTACTTATTTATCTAATATCATTTGCAACCAGTAACACGGTTTTAGGTGCATGTGTGCGTCCAACAGTGAACTTTTAAGGGTGTTTTGCAGGTTTACCTCTACAGCGATTGAGAAAATAAATAGCACGTAAGATGTTTTGAACTAGTCTTGTTAGGATAAAAAACTCTGTGTCACTGTATTTGTTGAAAATCACCACATATTAAAAGTGACATACATGCCACCAGGTGCAGTGTCAGGACATTATTATTAATATGTATTGATTGAATAACATGTTTACATTCCAAGCACCATTAAAACCAAAATGACTGGATAGTAATATATCCGATTTTTAATATAAAAAATAAATAGCATGTAAGTGTTTTGAACTATTTGTGTTAGGATAAAAAAACACTGTATTGTCACTGCATTTTTATTGTTTATTATTGTAAAATCATCATATTCTTAAAGCAGTCTATTATAAGTATCACAGGCCGCGAGATGCAGTGCCAGGACATTCTTTTAATATGTGTTGATTGATTAGCATGTTTACGTCCAACCACAATTGAAGCTAAAATGTAAAATTCTCGAGTAGCAGTCTCGTACCGGTAAGCTCAGTGTGGGACGACTACCCTCTAGATGGAGTGACGACCTGGTAAGACATTCAAAAAGTCGATGGATGCTGGTGGCTCAGGACCGTGCTTTGTATAATTCCTTGGGGGAGGCCTATGTTCAGCAGTGGACTTGTGTAGGGCTGTAATGATGAAGAAGTTTTAAACTAGTTGTGTACGGATACGGCACGACCGGGGTAGGACACGCTCTCACGGAAGCTACCAGCGTAAAATAGTAACAATGCTCCTGTGTTTCGTATGAGTGTAGAGACCGGAGTCCTTTTACTGGAAACGAAGCACTCCATCTTAGTCCTCAGGGGTGACAATGCATCTGCATTTTGATTCTTAAACGAGGATAAATGTAGATGTCTATGAGCCACAGCATTTACTTACCATCAGGTGGACCGTGCGCTCGTTTGTCACACTTATTCTATAAAAAAAACAAAAGTAGATTGTCAATTGAAAGAGATACGAAAAGGTACCAGAGCATCTATTCAACTTGCTTGGCGTTTATTTATAAATTAGGCGCTTTATTTATAATAAGGCAATTTCTGCTAAAACAGGTCAAATAAGCAACAATAATTACAAGTTTTATTGATTATTATTCGTCATCATTACAACAATTCACTGCTGAACAGAGGTCTTCCTAAATTAAATATATAATGTAAAATATTGTATACTTCCGTCAACTGCCATCGCGTTTCGTCCCGTATGATGTCGTAAAAGTCGTAACAGAGTAAAATAAAGATACCAGGAGATAAGCAGCAACATCTCTATAGAATCTCTAGAATCTCTAGAATACCACAAAGCTTTGGTTGCCACACGTAACAGCACAACTGCAAAACTACCATATAGTAATGATGCATATTTATATTACTATATAAATGCATCATTACTACTGTGTATAAATATTCCAATCATTGTGAGGTTCATTTAAGTGGTATTCACAAATACGACGCACAGTGGCATAAAATGAGTTATCAATCAGCAATCTCTCTTTTAGGTTAGTAGTTCTTTTTAGTTTAGGTATTAAGAATCTAGATAAATGATTACATAACTTAAAAATACAGTGACGGGAAGTAGAAGCAGCACGCTTATTACTAGCCACAGAATAGAATAGAATCATTTTTATTCAATATAGATTACAATACATAATACTTATTAAAAGTCATTTTTACTTTTACCACTGGTTCGCAAAAAAATCTAGGAAGAACCAGCAAGAAACCCAGCGAAACTTTTTTTTTAAAAAAAAGCACATTTTACAATATAATATTTTATACAATTGTTTTGAAAACATTTAGAAACAGCATGGTAGCGATCACCTCATTCCTAGGGGTTATTATCAGTCATGTACTCTCTAGTAGTATAATAACCCTTACTAGACAATTTTTGCTTAAGAAATAATTTATACCTTTTGATAGAAAAGGTCTGCATATTATTATAGTAATTGTTGATGCCGCTCTGGAAACAGGAGTTACAGTTACAGGCATAAGGGTGATTGTGGGATGTGACCGATGTCTTCAATATTCATGGATTGTAATTCCATATCCCTGTTATCATTTGTCTCCATACAGTTGTGAAGCTCTCGCCGACAAGATTGCAGACTCATTCTAAATGATCCACTTGAAAAGGTTTTTTCATCAACTAACCGAACAGACTATAGTTTTACAGTGTCTACCACCTAAATAATAATATTTATTAATATTTTATTTATTTCAATCTTTATTACTAATAAACAGTCTTAATGCCTCTTAAATTATATATAAATAGCATGTACTCGTTTCCTTCATAATACTTTTGTAGTAAACCAGATTCCACTAAGGTAAAAGAAATAAAAAAATAAATCAGAAAGGTAACCAAGTGAAGTAGTTATTTTAGAATTATAACATTATTAGACTAAGTACAAGTTCTTAGACGTTTTATTTACACTAATTTCATTTAAGGTAAAAATATTACTTGTGTATTAAGTACAAAGGCATACAAATATGGGGTAAGGTAAGGAAAAGAGCATCTATCTAATAACAACAAAAGAAAAAACTGTGGTTATCGAATATCTCCCTATAAGGCAATCTGTGGGGAGGTCTTCAGCAGTAGACTTTTGATAGGCTGTAAAGTTAAAGATAACCTGGTGGTGAATAGCCAAATTGTTTGTAGTGCGAGGGTATGATACTACAAACATCAATCTGTGTGCCAAAGCGATTATGCCAACTCCTCCGGGCAAGCCTATTTCACGCAGGGGATCACTTACAGGCTGTTAAAGTAAAGTAAGTACCTGGTGTGATGGTATCCACTGCAAAATAATATCTCTTTCTGCTGAGTTAATTGCACAGGCCGTGTGTGGTGAGCTCTTAAAATTGAAGATCCATAGAATACAAATCTTCTAATCGAATGAGCAGTTTCAATACTTTCTTGCAATATTCTTAGGCAGTTACAACAAACTGCATCAAGTAGGTGTAACTGAAAAATTGGAATGCAAATAAAAATAAAGACGTAAATATTAAATTCAGAAAGAATGTACATTACCTACAATCAAAAAATAAAAAATAATGTAAACAAAATTCTTGCTTCCTGATGGAGTTTAAATATAATGAACATAAATAGTAGATGTATTTAATCAAATATTAACACTAATATGTATTCCTAATAACATCCATTTATTTTTATGTTATCTATATCTATAATATTAAATTCAGAAGGAATGTGTACATTCCTTCAATTTAACAACGTCTTCCTATTAACAACTACCAATGAAAAAACTGTGGTTGCCGACTTGTCTACTATGCATGGCAACTATAGCAAGTATCCTCCTTGAGAAATCTGAGGAAGGTCTATGTTCAGCAATGGGCTTTTGATAGGATGTAACGGTTGTGGATATAGTTACTCTGACAGACACTTTTAACATAGATTTGTGTATATTTTGTGTGATTTTATTGTATCTATTAATTAAATTAGATTTCACCAATAACATAACACTTCAATACTTTGACACTTTTAACCTTTTAACATACTAATAAGAATTGTGTTCGTCATTTGTTTTAGGTAATTCAACATAAATTATAGATTTTCCAAAATTCTAGGAGCAAAAGTAAACTTGTATTATACACTCACATATACTTTTAATTAAACTCGTCAGTTTTCATTTTCGAATGTCATTGGCGAATTAAATACATAATGTGGAATCTTTGGCTAACCTGTATAATATAATCCAACACTTGCTGCATTGATTAGACATTGAGATATGAATTTGTTAGTAATATGAAGGGATATTTATTAGTATTTTTACAAACTTAAAATAATTAAGTACTAAAACATGTATAGATCGTTAAGTGTCTGTGGGTGTGGGTCGTTTAATATTATTTCTAAAAAATCGTACCATATCTCAACATTCAGTTAAAATAAAATAAAATGTAATACATTATAAACGAAAATTAGTAGTTTTCGTTTCCAGTATAATATTTTTGGACTAGAACTTCGAGTGACAAAATAAATATATTTCACATAAAAGTTTGAAACTTTAAATCAATTGTAGGTTTTGTACAGTTGAATTCTTCATTCCATAAGATAAGATACTCACCTCTTGAGAAATCTACAAATATAAAAGTTGGCGCATCTGCTCCTGTCTCGGCTAGTTATTGTCTTCGCACAGTGCGTTGAAATCCACAAATATTATTTTATTGTTTTCAGTGTATGATCTTCCAGATGCAATAAGTACAAAAACAGCAGCGTGACGAATCTATGCCGTAAAGTAATACCGCCGCCGGCACAGACATAGATATGACGCTTATATTATGATAATATGGCCGTCGGTTATTACCCAGAAATCAATGACAAAATAGCGTTTCGTTCCACGGTGTCTTTGAACCATGTTATATGATATAAAATCAAATAAAATAAAAAAATAAAAATCTCAGTGGTATCACTTTTTAGTAATAAATATATAATATACAAATAAGTATAAATATAATATATATAATAAGTTATCTTTGTAAAAAAAAACATTTTTCTTTTAATAGAAACTGCAAAATGATTCATTACGCATTTTTTCCCATATTACATTAACCAGAACGCGGAATATCAAAACCACTAATTTTTTTTTAGATTCTTTCCGTTTAGATATTCATAAAATCTATAGGCCATTTATTATAATAAATTGGAAACTTTTTTTTGTATGTAATACCATTAAGGGTCGTTAAAATTTCTAGTGGGCCCAAAAACGACTGACTCCTTTAAGGTCCAAGTTCTACTTTACAGTTTGAACTTCACGTGAAAGAAATGGTAGACAGTAACTTAAAAAATAAAGACATTCAAATAGTTTATTGATTGAGTAATGGATATTCTTACACCGCTACTAAACGGCCTGGTTAGGTTAGGTGGCAAATAAAGGTGACTTTAAAATATATATAGATTGAGGTGGTTTTGAAATATATATATTATGTGTAAAAATGCCGTCGCTGGACCTTAACGCTGGAGTGTAAAAAGTTGTAGGTTCTTCGAATTCTTAAGTACTACTTGGTGGATGGAATTTTTTAGTAGTACCGGGTAAACAGTACGAATAAACAGACGCGAAGATGTATTGATTCTTAACTGTATTTATTATTTATTGTGTGTGTATTGAATAAGCACAGAATACATTACAAATGTATTCAAGTGAAGCAAAAAGTGCCAAAACTATGCTCAACTAATTCTAAAACAAGCACATGTACTTATTTATCTAATATCATTTGCAACCAGTAACTTTTGTTTTAGGTGCATGTGTGCGTCCAACAGTGAACTTTAAGGGTGTTTTGCGAGTTTTACCTCTACAGCGATTGAAAATAAATAGCACGTAAGATGTTTTGAACTAGTCTTGTTAGGATAAAAAACTCTGTATTGTCACTGTATTTGTTGTAAAATCACCACATCTTAACAGTATTAAAAATGACACATGCCACCAGGTGCAGTGTCAGGACATTGTTATTAATATGTATTGATTGAATAACATGTTTACATTCAAGCACCATTAAAACCAAAATGACTGGATAGTAATATATCCGATTTTTACGTATTACGAAAAATAAATAAATAGCATGTAAGGTGTTTTGAACTATTTGTGTTAGGATAAAAAAACACTGTATTGTCACTGCATTTTTATTGTTTATTGTAAAATCATCATATTCTTAAAGCAGTCTATTATAAGTATCACAGGCCGCGAGATGCAGTGCCAGGACATTCTTTTAATATGTGTTGATTGATTAGCATGTTTACGTCCAACCACAATTGAAGCTAAAATGTAAAATTCTCAGTAGCAGTCTCGTACCGGTAAGCTCAGTGTGGGACGACTACCCTCTAGATGGAGTGACGACCTGGTAAGACATTCAAAAGTCGATGGATGCTGGTGGCTCAGGACCGTGCTTTGTATAATTCCTGGGGAGGCCTATGTTCAGCAGTGGACTTGTGTAGGCTGTAATGATGAAGAAGTTTTAAACTAGTTGTGTACGGATACGGCACGACCGGGTGGGACACGCTCTCACGGAAAACGCTACCAGCGTAAAATAGTAGCTTAATGCTCCTGTGTTTCGTATGGCGAGTGTGAGAAGGAGTCCTTTTACTGAGCAAGCACTCCATCTTAGTCCTCAGGGGTGACAATGCATCTGCATTTTGATTCTTAAACGAGGATAAATGTAGATGTCTATGAGCCACAGCATTTACTTACCATCAGGTGGACCGTGCGCTCGTTTGTCACTTATTCTATAAAAAACAAAAGTAGATTGTCAATTGAAAGAGATACGAAAAGGTACCAGAGCATCTATTCAACTTGCTGGCGTTTATTTATAAATTAGGCGCTTTATTTATAATAAGGCAATTTCTGCTAAAACAGGTCAAGTAAGCAACAATAATTACAAGTTTTATTGATTATTATTCGTCATCATTACAACAATTCACTGCTGAACAGAGTCTTCCTAAATTAAATATATAATGTAAAATATTGTATACTTCCGTCAACTGCCATCGCGTTTCGTCGTATGATGTCGTAAAAGTCGTAACAGAGTAAAATAAAGATACCAGGAGATAAGCAGCAACATCTCTAAGTCTCTATAGAATCTCTAGAATACCACAAAAGCTTTGGTTGCTACAAGCGTAACAACTGTGGCAAAACACCATTATAGTAATGATGCATATTTATATTACTATATAAATGCATCATTACTACTTATGTATAAATTATTCCAATCATTGTGAGGTTCATTTAAGTGGTATTCACAAATACAGCGCACAGTGGCACATAAAATGAGTTATCAATCAGCAATCTCTCTTTTAGGTTAGTAGTTCTTTTTAGTTTAGGTATAAATCTAGATAAATGATTACATAACTTAAAAATACAGTGACGGAGTAGAAGCAGCACGCTTATTACTAGCCACAGAATAGAATAGAATCATTTTTATTCAATATAGATTACAATACATAATACTTATTAAAAGTCATTTTACTTTTACCACTGGTTCATAAAAATCTAGGAAGAACCAGCAAACTAAAACACATTTACAATATAATATTTTATACAATTGTTTTGAAAACATTTAGAAACAGCATGGTAGCGATCACCTCATTCCCAGGGGTTATTATCAGTCATGTACTCTCTAGTAGTATAATAACCCTTACTAGACAATTTTGCAGAAATAATTTATACCTTTTGATAGAAAAGGTCTGCATATTATTATAGTAATTGTTGATGCCGCCTGGAAATGGCAGGAGTTACAGTTACAGGCATAAGGGTGATTGTGGGATGTGACCGATGTCTTCAATATTCATGGATTGTAATTCCATCCCTGTTATCATTTGTCTCCATACAGTTGTAGAAGCTCTCGGCCGACAAGATTGCAGACTCATTCTAAATGATCCACTTGAAAAGGGTTTTTTTCATCAACTAACCGACAGACTATAGTTTTACAGTGTACCACCTAAATAATAATATTTATTAATATTTTATTTATTCAATCTTATTACTAATAAACAGTCTTAATGCCTCTTAAATTATATATAAATAGCATGTACTCGTTTCCTTCATAATACTTTTATAAACCAGATTCCACTAAGGTAAAATAAAATACATCAAATCAGAAGGTAACCAAATTGAAGTAGTTATTTTAGAATTATAACATTATTAAGACCAAGTACTAAGTTCTTAGACGTTTTGTTACACCTAAAATTTCATTTAAGGTAAAAATATTGCCATGTATTAAGCTGACAACAGGTGGGCAGGAAGAAGCACATGCATGCAGCTGGACATCAGTGTGCATTTTGTTGTGTCAGACGATTAATAATATCTTAATCAAAATAGTTCTTTATATATAATATGGGCAGTGGGAATGTGGTTGTAGATATAGATTACATCCTAACAGACACACAACATGGTTGTGTATATTTGTGTTGATTTATTATTATCCTATTAATTAAATTATGATTTCACCAATAACCTGTGCTTCAATACTATGCCCAACCTTTTAACATACTAATAAAATTGTGTTCGTCCATTTGTTTTAGGTAATTCAACACTGCGATTAGATTTTCAAAGGTTAGACCATCAAGCCATATTATACTGCTCACATATACTTTTAATTAACTCAATCCGGTTTCTAAATTTTTCAGATATCATTGGCGAATTAAATACATAATGTGGAATCTTTGGCTAACCTGTATAATATAATCCAACACTTGCTGCATTGATTAGACATTGAGATATGAATTTGTTAAATATGAAGGATATTTATTAGTATTTTACAAACTTAAAATAATTAAGTACTAAAACATGTATAGATCGTTAAGTGTCTGTGGGTGTGGGTCGTTTAATATTATTTCTAAAAATCGTACCATATCTCAACATTCAGTTAAAATAAAATAAAATGTAATACATTATAAACGAAAATTAGTAGTTTTCGTTTCCGTAGTATAATATTTTGGACTAGAACTGAGAGACAAAATAAGATATATTTCACATAAATTTGAAACTTTAAATCAATTGTAGGTTTTGTACAGTTGAATTCTTCGCATTCCATAAGATAAGATACTCACTCTTGAAATCTACAAATATAAGTTGGCGCACATCTGCTCCTGTCTCGGCTAGTTATTGTCTTCGCACAGTGCGTTGAAATCCACAAATATTATTTTATTGTTTTCAGTGTATGCTGATCTTCCAGATGCAATAAGTACAAAAAACAGCAGCGTGACGAATGTCTATGCCGTAAAGTAATACCCGGCCGCCGGCACAGACATAGATATGACGCTTATATTATGATAATATGGCCGTCGGTTATTACCCAGCACGGAAATCAATGACAAAATAGCGTTTCGTTCCACGGTGTCTTTGAACCATGTTATATGATATAAAAATCAAATAAAATAAAAAAAATAAAAATCTCAGTGGTATCACTTTTTAGTAATAAATATATAATATACAAATAAGTATAAATATAATATGTATATAATAAGTTATCTTTGTAAAAAAACATTTTCTTTTAATAGAAACTGCAAAATGATTCATTACATATTTTTCCCATATTACATTAACCAGAACGCGAATATCAAAACCACTAATTTTTTTAGATTCTGTTTAGATATTCATAAAATCTATAGGCCATTTATTATAATAAATTGGAAACTTTTTTTTGTATGTAATACCATTAAGGGTCGTTAAAATTTCTAGTGGGCCCAAAAACGACTGACTCCTTTAAGGTCCAAGTTCTACTTTACAGTTTGAACTTCACGTGAAAGAAATGGTAGACAGTAACTTAATGAAAATAAAGACATTCAAATAGTTTATTGATTGAGTAATGGATATTCTTACACCGCTACTAAACGGCCTGGTTAGGTTAGGTGGCAAATAAAGGTGACTTTAAAATATATATAGATTGAGGTGGTTTTGAAATATATATTATGTGTAACGTTTAAAAGCCGAAATGCGGACACATCTAAGTTTATCCAAATGCGTTTGCTTAAATCTTCGGTGTATTCGATTTGTTCGAATAATTTGTAAATAATTTTAAAATCCGTGGCTGGCCCTCAAGCCATCCTAGCCGCATCTTAACCTACTGTCACAGTTATTACTTGATTAATGCTTTCGTGTTTTTGACAATTTCTTAATAGAAGCCATAGTAATGTTAATTATTATTCGGACTAACCAAGATCTAAGAACCTAGTTTTACCCAAACGCAACTGGGTGCATCTAGTTAATCCATGAATAAATTGTATGAACCTAAGTTTAATCAACCGCAATCAGCTACACCTAATTGTAACCGGATAACCGCACTTCGACTTTTAGCCGTGACACATAAAACAAATTTGATAAATATTGTACTACTAAATGTGTAAATTCGCCGCGGGGTGGCGACGTAAGAGAATCTGTCGCCCCATTTCATCGCGTGGTAGTCGTATGATGCGACTATGAGAGAAAAATCTAATCGTTTACGATAGATATTACCCAACGGTTAAAACTAATTTTAGGCTTTATTTATAAATATGTTATTTATTTTTAAGTAAAACACATCAATCATATAAAATAGAAATTTACATCTTGAGAATTGAAAATACTTAACCCTCCTTTTTTGAAGTTCCGTAATCGGATAAAAAGTAGCCTATAAGTAGCCCCGGTTCCTAACTACCTACAAATAAAATTTCATGAAAATTTGTCCAGTAGTTTTTGCGTGAATCGTGAATATACAGACAAACAGATAAAAATTCTAAAAAACAACTAATTTGGCTTCAGTCCCCTTTAGTTAGTCCCCTGAAATTGTTTTTTCCAGAAAATATTAGAATTACAGACACTACTTTTATATTACCCTTTATCTATTACCCTCTCGTTTACGCCAGGCGTAATGAAAACGACCAGACCGGTGACGGGCAGCAGCATTACAATTGCGACACGTCTGGTATTGCAATTGCCAATTCACTTGCCAAGCGTTGTGATTAATGCAAATCCTACCTACCACTGAAGAGGCCCATGTCAAGAGGACGAGGACAGGAAGAGGATATTTACGAAACTGTCAAAATATTATGTATAAAATAAGTAATGTGGCAGGTTTTTTGATTCAAGAGTGACAAACCAGCATACAACAAACCAGAAAAATAAATAAATTTATCCAATTTATTTATTTTTCTTTCATACTTAATTTTTTTTTTCAAAATGCCAATTTTTTGCCTAAGCGTATATAATCACTACGTTTTATTATCTATAATTTCTACAATCCTGATTACTTAAAAAGTAAAGAAGCAAATTTAAGTTAAAAACCAACAGGAATGTAGATTCAGTACAAGCTACAAAATTTAACAAGCCGTCAAGGTGCTCGCTGTTAAGGCACATTCTAGGTGCACTCCACTCACAATAGCGACAGTGTAAACAGCGGCAAACTTTATAGAATTTTCAGTGAGGTAAAAGCGCCACGTAACGAAATAATCCGTCTCCGCTATAAATTTCAGGAACCGTGGCTTAGAAAATTAAAATGCATATGTTAAAATTCAATTGTATTTTTAGTTGTCTATGTGTTAAGACCGTGCTGCAGCTATTTTATGATTGTAGCACGTATGGGTTGGCTCGAACGAGGAAGGACCACGCCTTACAGAATACTAGCGTAAAATAGCAGCATGATAATTAATCAAGGATAGATGTAGGTATTTATGGGCCACGTGGCCACGTCCTGTGGCCCATTAATACCTATCATCGATTAAGAATCAGAATGCATATATGTTGACACTTCTTGGGTCTAATTTGGAATGCCTCGTTAGTAATAAAAATAGCCTCTGGTTTTCGTAACTCAGCCTATGAAACAGCGGTATTATGATGCATATTATGATGGGTTGAGAATGGGTAAGTTAACCGTCAAATGCCTTTTGTACGCCGATGATCAAGTCATATTTGCATCGTCGGCGGCCGAGTTGCAAATGATGGTTACTTTAATGAACTGGTCATTAAAAGAAAGGGTTATGAAAGTGAACGCAAGTAAGACGAAAGTGATGGTTTTTGAAAGAGAAGAAAGTAAAACGTTATGTGAAATAAGAATAGAAGGGGAGTTGATTGAGCAAGTGGATGAGTTTGTATATTTGGGATGTTTATTTAGCAGGGATGGTAGATATGATAAGGATATAGAACGACGAGTGAACGCAGGAAATAGAGTGAATGGGGCTCTACACGCTATTGTGAAGAGTCAGAATGTGTCAAAAAAGGCACGTTTGGCAATTCATAATGCTGTGTTAGTCCTTCTTTAATGTATGGTAGTGAAAGTTGGGTCTGGCAGAAGAAGCATGAGAGTATAATAAATGCTGTAGATATGCGGTCATTAAGGAGTATGTATGCTAGGGCTAAATCTGAATGTCAGGGTGAGAAATAGTGTGATAAGAAAAGTGTGGTTTGCAAGATGACGTTGTGACCAGGATTAAGAAAGGAATGCTTCGGTGGTTTGGTCATGTAGAAAGAATGAACGAAGAAAGAGTGACAAAGCAAATTTTTGCTGCAGAAGTGAACGGCAGAGTCGGAAAGGGACGCCCTAGACGAAGGTTTATCGACCAAATTGGCGATATATTGAAAATGGGCCAGATTAGGAGTACCTTTAACCGATGAGCGTGTATGCGTTGATATATGGATGTAAAGGAGGCGAGAGAGGTGTGCCAGGATCGTGCCAAATGGAAATCCGTAGTCTCTGACTACCCCTCTGGGTGACAGGCGTGAGTGTTATGTATGTAAATTTTTCCTAACGATGTATTTTCACCGTCAAGTACGTGGTAAATTAGCACTTAAAATTGAAATTAATAGTTTCAGTGGTGTCGGCACCGGGAATTAAAGAAAAAACAATGCAGAAATAATATTTTTTTTACTAGTTTTGTTGAATTTCGTATATTGGAAAAATTAATCTTTGTTTAATAAACTAAAATGCCATGTTGTTAAAGTTCATTTTTTCTACGACGCAATATAATGCAACGTTATTTTTTTGTGCGTAGGCAGATCACTATTTTCGGCCAATTAAAAATATGATGTCAGATAATTTAAGAAATATTTGTTGCTTGCAATGGTACAGATATTGCATTGCATATTTCTTTGATTTTGCTTATTTCTTCTGCTTAATATATCTTTATTTTTTATTCCAATTATTTTTGAAAATGTTCAACGGATTGACAAAACCATAGAAGTAGATCGCTCGTCATTAATAAAATCAGTGTAGTGGTTGTACACAAATTTACAGTAATACGGGAAGTATTTACGAGTATGTTGGCCTTGCTTGACCGTCTTTGCCCGTTCTCAATTATTATTTGTTTATTTAGGGCATCTGAGAAATAGTAATTTCTTGATACCATCTAGACTTTCTAGACCATCTGCGTGCTTGGCGGACAATCAATACGATTTACCAGAAGTTTTCTACCCTGCACAACTTTATTCCGGAATCGACTGTAACCGGCGATTTTCCCGGATCGATACGACACATTTTTAAAATTAACTGCAAGACCAACAATGCATCTGCAATTCCTCTTTTTTATACAATACGGATGACAAACAAGCACACAGTCCACCTGATGGTAAGTGGATGCTGTGGCTCATAGACATCTACATCTATCCTCGATTAAGAATCAAAACTACAAATGCGTTGTCACACCTGATGACTAAGATGGAATGCCTCGTTTCAAGTAAAAAACGACTTCGATTCACTACAATTAGCATACAAAACACAGCAACATTAAGCTGCTATTATACGCTGGTATTATGTGAGAGCATGGTCGTTCCCCGGCCAAGCCGATCCATTCCTGCTACAACCATAAATCGTCTTTTCTTGCAGTTTTTCATGGATGGTGGTTGTCACAAACAATCAGGTAAGCCACCTAATCGATTGTCCCCGTTTCTATAACAAAATACTTTGAAAAAAATCTAATTGTTAGGTAAAAATATTTCAAACCCACGTTAAGGAATCCAAAGATTGGAAATAATTTTAAGTGCTGTTTACCACATACTCGGCAGTAAAAGAAAACAACATAACAGAATTAAAGGTGCTACAACAGTCAAAACTTGCTTAAGCATTGACTTGCTCCATGAATAATTAAAATCGCTCATAATAATCCTAAAACGTATTGCTCTGTTAGAGTTTGCTAATAATTAAACGGTTGAAATGTAATTAAGACCGAAAGCATATAATTTATCACGATAAGTTTCATGTTTCACATTCACACCTCATTGCCATGTAGTTACAGAGAATCCACTATTGTAAGAGGACCCATTACCTCATATTATCCCGTGGGTGTCATAAGAGGCGATAAAGGTAGACTGACACAGGAGATGGACGGCAGCATCTTCCTGATAACAACTCAATAAATATAAAAAAAACTACGGTTGCTAACCTGCCAATCAAGCGTACTTAACTTAACTTTAAAAAATATTAAAACTAAAAAATATTAAAATCATTGTCACGTTTACTTGCTTTGACAGCAACATAAAAAGGATTTAGAAGACCTGTATATTTTAAACAGCCAATTTCTCATACTTGTAATGACGTCAAGACATTCAAGAGCTATTTTCGGGTGTTATCAAAAACGCGGTTGATCGTGAAGGACTCGTAAACTACATTAAATGGCAGCCTTGTTTATATATCTCTATTTTGAAACAAGTTTTTTCAATGAAAATTATAGTATTTTATTTATAAACATTGTTTACGTGGTAGAGAACCACTCTGTAGTCTATAACACATATATAGGTAGATATAGTACGAAAGAATTGTCTAGATCGGGAAAGGACCATACTCGCACAGATTAGGTTATTAAAATTATAACCTATTTACTTTCTTCTACCTATTTTCTTACTTCTGAGAAGGTTATCAAGCAATAGCCTGCCCATCGGGGCACCAGTGCATCGGCACCAGTGCGTGTTGGCAAACTTCACGTGTCTTGTATATATTTTTATTCCTCAGTCACGCAGGTTGCCTCACGATATTTTCCTTCCCCGTCAGACACGTGATAAATAAACTCTTCAAATTAAAATTTTAATTTTATTGGTGCCAGCGGGGATCGATTCCGAGTTGCTTGCGTACTGTGAAATTTCGAAACGGTTTGTGCCGTTCTCTTACCTTTTTCCGCTACCATGCACTGGTGTCCCACTGCTGTATTACATTTTGAAGGTTTAAAACTCAGTATAATTATAATACTGACTCTTCTATGTGATGATGAATGACTATGTAATTATTACAGGCTGTGAGGCGCTTCATATTAGTTCACAATCGTTGTTTGAAATTGGTCTCAAATGTCCATGACCTGGAGGAGACACCACGAGGTGGCCTGTTAATTAGTTTGTCACTCTTACACTTTAACAAAAAAAAATTGCTTTTTAATTATTGTAATATGCTGTGGATTAAAGATAAAGAATTCAATAAAGGATTCTACTGATTATGATGCTATTTTAGACTTGTATTCTGAGCTACCTGGCACAGTAAAAAGTTAAAAAGTTAAAAGTAATTTTTTTGTTAAAGTGTAAGAGTGACAAACTAATTAACAGGCCACCTCGTGGTGTTCGTATTACTGTAAATTTGTATACAACCACTACACTGATTTTATCAATGACGCGCGATCTACTTCTATGGTTTTGTCAATCCGTTGAACATTTTCAAAAATAATTGGAATAAAAAATAAAGATATATTAAGAAGAATAAATAAACAAAATCAAAGAAATATGCAATGCAATATCTGTACCATTGCAAGCAACCAATATTTCTTAAATTATCTGACATCATATTTTTAATTGGCCGAAAATAGAGATCTGCCTACGCACAAAAAAATAACGTTGCATTATATTGCGTCGTAGACAAAACGAACATTAACAACATGGCATTTTAGTTTATTAAACAAAGATTAATTTTTCAAATATACGAAATTCAACAAAACTAGTTAAAAAAAATATATTATTTCTCCTTTGTTTTTTCTTTGAAACTATTAATTTCAATTTTAAGTGCTAATTTACCACGTACTTGACGGTGAAAATACATCGTTAGGAAAAATGTATGTCAGAGAAATAAAACATTATGTGCTTTTATAACGCCTAAAAAAATATATATTACGCCAAAGCGATTACGATGACATGAGAGAAGTTTGTATTACTATTATTTATATTATATTATTATTTCTATTATTGAATATAATATGAATGTTAACGAAAATATCTGTTATTGCGCAAATATTGGCTCCCACTGAGATTTGAACTACGAACCTGCAATTTAATAGTCACTCCAAATACTTTGATTACTAAATTTTTTATAATACTGAAGTGACTAACGACCTTACAGTCACCTGATTGTAAGTCGCTACTGCAGTCCATAGACATGCAACCAACTTCAAACAAAGAAGGCTACTGATGATTTGTCACCTCGGGCGACTATAATGCAATGCCTCACACCAAGGAGTACAAGGACAAAAGAAGCTTTACACATCTGTTGCGAGCTTACCTCTACGGCGATTGTAATAAGAACGGTACAACTTCCAATGTGTATAGCTCGACGAGCTGCCACGAGCTCTTAACTGTACTATAAATAAAGGTCGTTGCTTTGCATTTGACTACATTTTTTCGAGTCTCTACGTCGGGGAGGTGCAGCTGCCACTCCCTGCCTTGGCGACGTCCTTGCCTCACAGCCTATAATTGTACTGACTCTCTATACCCTTCAGGCCGGAACGCAGCAGTGCAATTTACTGTGTATAGTGCAGTGCAGTGCACAGTACTGCTATTTGGCGGCAGAAAAGAGGGTCTTACCTACTCAGACGAACTCCTAAGCAGTCTTACCACCTAGATACTTCAATCACGAGGCCTAGGCCTTCCACACATGTAGACTACACTCGAATAACTGCGTTATTTATAACGTTAAATTGATTTTAAAATACTTTACCTCACAAATTTGATAATTTATGGATTGTTATTTTTTATTTTGTTTTCTTTGGGTTTAATTTATTACATTTATTAAACATTTCTTTTGCAATTAACTATATTATGCTGTGACATTTTAATTTAATTTGGTCTATAATGTGTTTGATAAAATAATGGATCCTTGTCACCTGACAATAAATAAATTATTACTTTTATTATTTATAAAATAAAATTTACGTTTTTAGCAACCTCTCAATCCGTATGACTAGGAAATGAATTGAACCTCTACAACCGTTGTGAAAGGAAACGGTTCAATTTATTTTCACTATTACGTGGCTATTCACTCGACGCTCAATTTGCAGGGATCTATTCCCTGTCAACACAGGTGGTTTGTTGATATCTGTAATCTCCAAGTCCATTCTCCCGTGAAAACTGGTAATTAATTGAACACAAGACAGCGTCCACGACAGCTACGTACTCTACAATATTATAGAGTATTTTAGTCCTATCAACATGTAAAAGGGTTTCGAATTATATACTTTTGTATTTCTAATATTTTTGGATAAAAAAACTGAAACTGAACTAAAATTAAAAAGTTTACCAAAACTAACACTGCTGTGTAAAATTTCTTCAAATAAATCATAATTACCTTGTTTGTGAGGCACATGCAAACTACTTACGCATTGATTCTAAGAACAGAGGCTTTGCTTTGCCCCTTGGGTTCCGTTGCCCTATTCCGAATTTTCCTACTTTCAGCTCATCGTTCTCTCTAGTGCCTAGTTCTGCGTCTAAGTCTCCCATTAACATAGTGGGTTTTGAAGGAATGGATGGCTCTAGATATATCCTCATACATTTCTTCTACCTCCTCATCGGGATATGCCGAGGTTGGTGCCTAAATCTATATGACGTTCAGCGAATACCGTTTAGTGATTCCGAGCATAAGATACGCAACCCTCGTCGGCACACTTCCAATCTTCTCAACGTTGTTAACGAGAGAGTTATGGACGATAACCCCGACACCTCCTTAGGACAGATGTTCGCCCTCCCGATGATTGCCGGATTCGAGGATTACCGTGTCCTCTCCCTCTCTTCGGACCTCGGATAATCCTATAATATTCCAGCGCAACTTGTCTATCTCTTCTTCCAGCTCCAGGATCTTCTCGTCAGTCCTCAGGATGCGTGCGTTATATGTTGCCAGGTCGAGTCGTTTTAGGTGGCAACCGAACCTACACAGGAGATTCTTAGCACCCCCTGCCCCACCGTTAGTGCAGTCTTCAGCAGATTTGACAGCTTACAGGCAACTGAACAGAGATCTCTAAATGCATGCGGCGGGACTTGCGCAACTTCAATATAGCTCGTATTGAAGAAGCGATCGAGCGGAACCAGGGCTCCACAGTCTTTACCAGAGATCTGTCTGCCAGAAAGAGAAGAGATTTTGAGTGAGATTGAGAGGTTCTATAATCAGCTGTATACGTCATCGTTGGAGCTACACGCAAGTGTGGGTAACGATCCAAGAGCAAGTCTTATCCGACACTATTCCGATGATATCCCGGTCGTTAGTCTGAGCAAGATTCGAATGACTCTCCAGCATCTTAAAAACGGCATGTCCCCAGGCGAGGATGGAATTACAGCGGAGCTTCTGAAAGCGGTTGGGAAACCGGTACTTGAAGTCCTTTAGAAGCTCCTTAATTCCGTCCTCCATGGTGGCAATACTGCGGAGGCATGGAACAGAAGTACGGTAGTCTTGTTCTTCAAGAAAAGCGACAACGCTCTCTTGAAGAACTACAAATCAATTTCCCTTCTGAGCCGCGTCTACGTGCTGTTTTCGAGAGTACAATCTGCCTAGCATATGTGGACTATGAGAAAGCTCAAAATTCCGTCGAAATTTGGGCGGTGCTACAGTCCCTTCAGCGGTGCCAAATTGACTGTCGGTATATCGAAGTGCTGAAGTGTTTGTACAGTAGGGCTACAATGGCTATCCGAGTACAGAACCAGAGTACGAAACTTATCCAACTGCAGAGAGGTGTAAGACAGGGTGAAGTAATATCCCCAAAAGTCTTCACCGCTGCATTGGAAGACATTTTTAAGCTACTGGACTGGAAATGATACGGTATTAACGTCCATGGCGAGTACATTACTCACCTTCGATTTGCCGACGATATAGCCAACCCAACGGAGAGGTCTTAAGATGAATATAGAAAAAACAAAAGTAATTTGTAACGTCCATGTCACACCTATGGCGGTAGTTGTTGGGAGCACTAAGATCGAAGTTGTTGATGAGTATGTTTACCTGGGACAAATAGTCCAACTAGGTAAGACCAACTTCGACCGAGAGGTCAATTGACAGCGTAAAATAGCAGCTTAACGCCCATGTGAATCGTACGTTACCCCCACAAGAAATATAAGTAGTGGTAACAAAAATTTAAATATTCTTTTTTTTTTAATGTATACCAATAATTCAACACGATTATATTTTTTAAATATAAACTAAAACAGGAGATGGGCAGTAGCATCTTTCTAATTACAGCCCAAAATAATAATAAAAACTTCTGTTGCCAACCCGCCTGCCTAGCGTAGGAACTATGGGGCAAATATCCCCCTATCAATATTATTGGGGAGAACTATGTTCAGCAATGGTCTGTAATGATGATGATGACAAATCATACAATACAAATTTACCGAACGTATTAATACTCAATGATTTACAGTCTCCGAAAACTACCTCAATTCACATTAAAATTATTATTTTAATACAAAACAGTTAATGTTTCGTTTCAACGTACGTAAATTCACAAGCTCTTCTACAAGAGGTTATGTGACTAGGTTACAAAATTAATTAGATTGCACGTGACGTCAAAGAGACAGTATTATATAAAATCATTTTTAGGAAAAAGTAACGTTTGTATGTACCCTTAATTGCATCAAGAGGGACAATTTTCTTGTTTCATACTTTTAAAATTAGTAATTCTTGTTAAGAAATGTTTACTTGTTGATCTTACAATCTAAAATTGCAAATGTATGTCGACGCCGAATGCACGTGTGTGCATCATCATTACAACCCTCTACAAGTTCACTACTGAACATAGGCCTCACCCAAGGAATGCTACAAAGCACGGTCCTGAGCCACCTGCATCCATCGACTTCCTGCATGTCTTACCAGGTCGTCACTCCATCTAGTGGGGGGTCGCCCTACACTTCGACTACCATTACGAGGCTGCCACTCGAGAACCTTTTTTCCTTGTGAGTGCATTCATAACCTTAAATGATTAAAAAAAAAAACATGTGTTTAAATATATATAAATATATTTGTATACAAGTATGAAGAGGTTATATTTGTATAGTTAATTTATTAGTAAAATGTATATAAATTACGTAGTTAAATATCATTTTTATTTTGTTTTTTATTCTATATTGGTACACCTACGTCAAATTTTCACCACTCTGTGGGTTGACTAGTAGAGAATGCCTAAAGGCATTAAGTCTGCCCTTTGTATTGTTTTAAGGAATACAATAAAGAATAAACAAATAAACCTCATCAGTCCCAACGTGCCAGGAAAATCTGATGGCATCCTTTATTGTTCTATAAAAGTTCACCTCTGGGCATGTTCCCAGAGGTGAACTCCCATTGTACGCCACCACTACACGGTTTCGTACATTGAGTTCTATGTACTACGTACTAGAGAAGCCATTCCAAACAAAAAATGTGCACTACTCTGTTTTCGCGCATGCGCGGGAGATAGTAGATTTTGTCTATGATTGTAGATAGCGTGGCATATAAATGAAGAAATTTATTTTTTCTATTGTAATATTATTACCTATTTCTTCACTTGAACAACAAATAATTTTACTTATTTGACTACTGAATTATTAATTACGTTCAGGTTTAAACTTTAATTTGAAATCTCGTATTATTAGCGCAGCTCCACACTCTATGAATATTGAAGCCACACTAAATGACACTAAATTTGTACGGATTGCAGTACAGTTCATTTGAACATAGTGAATGTTCGGAATGCCAAATCTAGTACGTAGTACATATATATCGATGGTTTCGTATTTTTATCATCATCATATTTATTTTTTCTGAACCACCGGAATCCATCGACTTCCTGCATGTCTTACCATCGTGACTCCACCTAGTAAGAGACCGCTATACACTAACACAAATTAAAAATATATATTTGCTACAGTGCTATGCAGGTAGATTTGATATCCACTATAGCAAATACTCTATTTTAAAATATGCATAAAATATTTAACAAGCTTTCAATGCACTCCCCAGTAAAGCCATTCAAGGTGCACTCACAATAGCTGCAGCGAAAACAGAAGTTAAGTTCATAGAATTTTTAGCGCATCATATAACATACCGTAAAAAACTACCGCAACTAGAAAACGACATAAAACTAAACAGACAAACGGTGATTTAAATAATAACCTTAATATTTTATTATTAAAAAGTTAAATCCAATGAAATAAAAAAATATACTGATAAAACCGACGCAAAAATTAAAAAAATCTGGATGTTTAATTCATGGTATACGCAAGTGCGTGTGTGTGTAATGTTTGTTTTTTTTTTTTTAGAAAAACAAGCATACAAATGTATCCAATTTATCCTTGTTTAAGAATCGAAATGCAAATCGACTGTCACAACTGAGGGATAAGTTGTACTGTGGAGCATTTAATAAGCTATGACAGTGTGAATGTACGATAGTAAGGAACGTACTCCTAAAATATTCACGAAATAATTAATATAATAAGGAACGTACTCCTAAAATATTCACGAAATAATTATTTTTAGATTTACAATTTTTCAATAATGCTTGTTTTCAAGACTGCCTCTTTTATCCAGTTTGTTGTAAACGCGACTGCTAATGTAGTCACGTGTTCGAATCCTTGTTGACCAAAAATCTATTATTGGGTTTTTCTGACAAGAAATTCTCAGTAGCAGCCCCAAGTGAAAAAGTTAGCGGTGTTTTACCCCGTACCTCGAAAAACACGTAAAGGCAGGACCAACGCCTTTATGTGTTTTTTTTTACCTGATCTCTGCACCTGTGCTTGAGCACTCTCGTGAACTGTCCTACTCAAATGTCTAGTCCCCGTTGAGACTGGCCGCCATGACCGTAATTCCGCTTGGAGGATATTATTTTGCTTGCTGCAGACAATATGGTAAACACGCTGTAAAATTACTTTTTGTCAATTAATACATTGATAAAGAATCTTCTTTTTCTATATTACCGTTATAGCCTTTAAAGTCCACTGCTGAACATTGACCTCCCACAAAGTCAGGGGGATATTTACCATAGCTGCCACGCTGGGCAAGCGGGTTGGCAACCGCAGTTTTTTATTTTTAGTCGTTATTAGGAAGAAGCTGCTGCCCATCTTCTGATTTGTTTCCTTTGACGCCTCTTACGACACCCACGATATGGGATAGTAGATATTCTTACACCGCCTCTACATGGTCTTAAAATTGATGCTGGTTTAATTATGTCATAGTATTTCCTGAGTTCTAATTGCAACACATGCTCCTTACCATAGATGGTAATCAAGCGTTGAATCATATGGTTTAAAATGTCTATACTAATCATGGAATGATGTCAAGTTGAAGCGTGAATAAAAGCTATTATATTTTTAATTCTAATTAACTCGCTAAATATTTCGTCGATATCTTTAGATGTGCAAGACGCTGAGCAAATTTGGCATATTTTATTAGGCTAGAATCTCTATAACTATTGCTATCTAAAATTAACTGTAACGTCTCATTTATCTTTAATTGATTTTCGACTAACTTTTCTAACACATTAGAATGCTGGACCATCCACCCTTTACTAAGACTTACGTGATTGTTAAATTCATGAGGAATTACGTTACTATTTTGCTGAAGGATTTTAGTTGCAGTATCATACTTTACAGCATCTGAATTATCTAGGTTACATACTATTTTGAAAATACGTTAACCGACAAGAAATTGAATTAACGATTTAAGATTTATTTGAGTAAACTTGAAAAATAAGGAATCTTTAGTATAAATTTTTGTTTATTCAATTCTTGATACAAAATTAAAGATTATTTGGCAAATTTTTCAGTGATAAAAAGGTTACATAGGATAATACACAAATACGCCAAGCGGACGAAATAAAAACAAATATCAAAGAATACATTGACCGAAGGTTACAAGCTCCCGCGACCGTTATACGTATTTACGTAAACATTAGTGGATGTAAACACATTTATCAGCCACTCAAATTATACAGCAAAACGTAAGAGACTTAAAATTTAAATTGGGAGAAAATTTAAGTGTTGATATTATATATATTACGGCGTGTAGTGGCAGTGAAAGAGCAATCCTCCCGTGATCCTCCCGTGACACAGGAATCATCCCGTGGCTGTCGTAAGAGGCGACAGAGGTAAATGAAACAGAAGATAAGCAGCAGCAACTTCCTGACAACATCTCAAAATAATAATAATAACTCTGGTTGTCAACCCGCCTGTCAAGCGTAGCAACTACGGCAATTTTAAGTGCTGATTTACCACGTGCTCGGCGGTGAAGGAAAACATCGTGAGGAAACCTGCATATATGAGAAATAAGAAAAAGAAAGTATTTCGAAGACATGTGAAGTTCACCAACACGCATTGGGGCAGCGCGGCGGACAATTCCTTGCCCTAAAACCCTCTCAGAAATGAGGGGAGGCCTGTGCCCAGCAGTGGGACGTATATAGGCTGTAACTTTAACTTTTTTTTAACTTTAGGTGTACTGTGTGCTCATTTCTGACAAATGGTCGCACAGTCCTTATTCTATAAAAAAGGGAATTATATAACGGAGGTTTGTCGTCAAAATTCTCCTCTTTCTCTACTAGCAGAGAACAGGGTAAGAAATTCCTTTTATTACCATAGTATTATCTGAATAAGTCGTTTATTTGACTTACAAAAGCTTTGTTTTTTTTTGTATTCCCGTCTAGTTCAGTACCGTGGTAGTTCAGGAGCTAATCAGGAGTAAATTTCACAGTACTCGAGCAACTTGATCCCAATAATTATAATGGGCTGAGGATACAATGATACGTAACTGTTATTGTCATTGAACGGGCGTTTCAAAGTACCAACGAAAATTTCCAGCTATGTATTATATGATTTATTTATTTATTTATTCTTTATTGCACCAAATATGTACAAAAGGCGAGCTTAATGCTATATGGCATTCTCTACCAGCTAACCTTGGTAGAACAGAGAGTCAGTTATGGGCAGTTAAGTAGTTAAAATCAAATTAAGTTAAAATATATCCATGCAACACATACATATAATATACATATATATAAAATATATATAATTGATACAAATATATAAATAAATACACATATTTATAAATATATATCTCAATAAATGTATATATAAATAACTATAAACATATAAAGTAAGTTGACTCAACTTTGTAGGCTATGGATATGCTTCGCAGGTCAACAGGCAATTTGTTCCAGAGGGAGATGGAAGTAACTGTGAAAGAATTTGACATAAACCCAGAATGATGGAGAGGAGTAGACAGTAATAAACTGTGTGAAGAACGGAGGTTGAGGGAATGAGTGTCACTACGAAATTGAAATCTTTCTTTTAGATAAAGGGGTGAAGAAGAATCATTAAGAACTGAAAACAGGGTGGACAAGATTCGGAAATCTCTGCGCTGGCGTATAGTCAACCACTTTAACTGAGAGCGAAATTTGAAACGTGATCATATTTTCCCAGGTCAAAGATGAATCGAATACAGTTGTTAAGTAACCTGTCCAACCTGTTTAGCAGCTCCTGAGAAATATTAGTGAGACAAACATCGGCATAGTCAAATAATGGAAGAATTAGAGATTGGACGAGAAGAAGTTTAGTTGAAGGAGGTAGAAAGAACTTAAGGCGATAGATGGAACGAAGTATGCCTGTGACTTTACGACATACCTCTGATACCTGTAATGTCCAACTAAGAGACGGGTCGATAATCAAACCTAGATCCTTGACATTAGAGCTGAAGGAATTACGCAGTTTTCGTAGTGAATAGATGGTAGTTCAGATATGTTAAGTTGTGACACCAATCGACGACTCCCAATGACGATAGCCTGGCATTTACTGGGATTTACTGTTATACCATAGCGCTGTGACCAATCTGAAATACGTTTTAAGTCACGATTAACAGCTGCAATAGCAGTATCAATTTCAGCCAAGGTCGCTTGTGAGTATAATTGGAGATATAATAACAATAAAACATAAATATCTCTGAAATAGATAACAACTTTTAGTAAAAAGTGGAGGATAATCACAGTACTCCTGCGTCCTGCGTCGACCGCGTAGCGGCGGTGTAAGAATATCCACTACCCCATATCGTCCCGTGGATGTCGTAAGAGGCGACAGAAGTAAGCAAACCAGGCGATGGAATGCAGCGCCTTCCTAATTACAACTAAAACAAAAACTAGCATTTGTGGCAACTATGGTGGATATTCTATCCTGTGGAGGAGGCATATGTTCAGCAGTGAACTGCATTGCTCAAAATTAATTGAAAGAACATTTTAAAATATCTTAATGACATTGCACGCAACAAATATTTCTGGAATTGTCCGACATCGCTTTATCTGTCTGGAAATAGACGGTCCGCCCACGTACGAAGATGTAATGTAGCGTTATATTGCGTCGTAGAATACACAATTATAAAATAATGGTGTCTTTGCATGCTATGTACGCACTATTATATTGTGTTTCATACATTTGTTACGCAACGCATAGAGGATCTAAACATATTTCGTAGCATCTATTAATGTGGCGTTATTTAGATTTAAGATAAACTATTTATTTTATCTTATATATTACCTCAGTCATCTTAGATTTGCGGATGATACAGTCACATTTTCCGAGTCGGCCAAACAGATAAGAGTCGATCGTAAACAAGCCAAATACCGCAATTCAAAATATAGGCCTAGAACTTATCACTATTAAAAACAAAGTAATGACGAATGGAGCCTAAACACCTATAATAGCGAACAACATTCCGTTTGAATATGTAGACGAATATGTGTATCTCGGTAAACTAATATCATTCAAAAGAATGAGACATGTTGACGAAATACCAAGAAGAATAATACAAGAATAAACAAGCTGGGGCAAATTCTGGACCTACAAGTAGATCCTGAAATTGACTCTACTTATCCATCTCAAAAAGAAGATGACAGACTCTTGTATACTGCCCTGCCTCACTCGTGGATGCCAAGCCTGGATATTATTAATAAGTGACAAGATTGCAAAATGCTAAAGATGGATGAGAAGAACAATTATTAACATAAAATTGAAAAACAAAGTAAGGAACTAAATTAAGGAACAAAAAAGAAGTAGCAGACGTTCTCCATCACGGTTAAAGGTTAAAATGGCGATGGCCAAGACATTTAGCACGCATTAAAAATCAATTGCCGTCTGTTAGTCTCGCAAAAGCTCGAAAATGTCTTGACAGATTTGGATGAACTTTTTGTGTGTCGGAATAGGTCCCTGCATAGTTTAGATTAACAATTGGACTCGGTACGTGGCGCTGTTGTCGAGATCCAGGAAACCGGGGCGGATCGCTAGTGCTAAATGAATTTCCAATTGAATGTAATAATTTCTTTATAGCAATTAAAATAGTATTACTTTAAAATATTAAATTGATTCTGTATCTAATTTATTACGTGTAATAAAAGGCTATTATATTTTATCAATTTTTAGTTTTTTTTTAAACGTTTTTTGAAAACGTCTAAGTGTTTTGGTTAAAATATAGCCTAAACCGCTCTAGGAATTGCTCTTTATATGTTCGTGAAGTTTCATCACAATCGGATCAACCATTTCAAAGAATAGCCCGGACAGACAGATAAACAGACAGACAGACAGATAACATTTTAAGAATAGTTATACATGACTTAGTTTAGTTCAAATAAGTCCCTAAGCCCTATATATGGCAGCTATTTCAATAGTATATATAGACACTTCAATTTTATTTATATGTTGAGATGAAGGCCTGAGGGTCCAATAAAAGTCGTTACGAATATCTGCCGTGGCGAAATATTGTCTAAAAGTAAAGTTACATCTTATATAAGTCAAGATATTTTAGGTAATGTTGCTTTCTTATCATCAATTCGTAGGATTTGAGCTCGGCATATTTTCATGGATGATCCCGTCATGGGTTGATAGTCACAACCCATGACGGTATCAGGTAAGGCTGATATTTACACTCCAATTTTCTTTAAAGAAACAAATATATGCCCTGCGTAGTTGATAATATCTAGTTATAATTTAAATATTCACTAATTTTGATGGGCGAAGTTATCATCATTATTGTTATTACTTTTTTTGTGCGAGCATCTATGCAGGTCTAGATAGACCATTATCACTTCGACGTATAAGATCTACTAATCGTTACTATGGCTATAGTTCACTTCTAAGCCCTATGTCTTCAATGAATTGAAGGAGCTGCTTAGCTGTGAGCAATTTCACTTCTTCTGGGCGAAGTACATAGTTTCCAAGATGAGTGTTACGTTGCGCATTAAGGGCCCACAATCAGTTAGGATAATCAGAGGTGTTTCTTCCGTTAAGGAACAGAATTGGTACGTCTTTGACTTACTTAGTACCAGCATGGACATGTGGTTTTTAGACAACAGTGTCCAGTCAGGGCTCTTGCCAAAATACGCAGTTTATTCTTACTTAATCCCAGGTGTTCAGAAGCGAATTTACGATCATAAGCCCAGATTAAGGTTTTAGAATGTTTTAAACTCGGTGTATCAGGCCAGATCTTAAGTGATTTATTGTGATAAAGAGTTTCAAGAGTCAATCGGGCGAGGCTTTTTGATGTTCCACAAAATGGCTCGGGTACAAATTGTGTACTCTTTTAGCCCTCCCGTGCCAGCTTGTCGGCAAGTTCATTACCTACAATATCGGCATGACCCGGAACCCATCTTAAAACGACCCTGTTGTGTTACCCTATCACGCAAAGAAACCCCGGGTTTCTTTGCGTGATAACTTTAGAATGAGGATATCCGCAATAGAACCAGAGTGAACGACATAGCCCAACGGATTAGTAAACTGAAGTGGCAATGGGCCGGTCATATAGCTCGAAGAACCGACAACCGATGGGGAAAAAGGTTCTCGAGTGGCACGAGGCTTTTGTGTAGGGCTACCCCACTAGATGGAGTGACGACCTGGTAAGACATGCAGGCAGTCGATGGATGCAGGTGGCTCAGGACCGTGCTTTGTGGCATAACTTGGGGAGACCTATGTTCAGCAGTGGACTTGTGAAAGGCTGTAATGATGATAATGATGAAGACATGAGTAACCGTTTTCAAAAATTTCTTTGTTATTCTTCTGAATGGCTTCGGAATGGCTGAATCGATTGTAATGAACATACAAAAAATAACGACACGTAATGAGTAATGTAGTGTTCTAGGCTATATTTAATCCGAAAAACTTTGAGAACTTTTTTGGAAAACGAAAATTTGATAACATAAATGATTTTTTTAATTCAAGAATAATGATTAGTAATAGCATACACATGTAAAATAATAAAAATCAAATTCAAAAATAAACAGTTTTAGTGATTTTCTTGTTTGTATGAATTTTCTCTTGTTAAGCGCCAAATGTAATCTTCCATCATATTCTCGTTGTACTGTTTTTGGTAACGTCGTTCAAAGTCCATAACATTTTGGCGAAAACGCTCTGCTTGCTCCTCTAAGTAGGCACTCATATTATCTTTAAATTGGTCCAGGTGAACATGTAGCAAATGAAATTTATGAGACTTTCTGCAGCCAATAATTTTAAAGCTTTCAAGCATAGTTTCAATCAACTCTTGGTAATTGTCAGCTGTGTTGTTTCCGAGGAAATCTTTAACTACTTCTTTAAGATTGTTCCAGGCTTGTTTGTCATAAGTATTGAGTAATTGTGTGAATTCATCACCTTTCATTATTTATTTTTTATTTGTTCGATGAAAATACCCGCTTTTACTTTAGCTTCAGATAATTTAGGAAAGAATCTCTTTAAATATTCGAAAGCTTCAGAATTTTGATCCAGAGCTTTCATAAATTGTTTCATTAGGCCTAATTTTATGTGCAACGCCGGCATTAATATATTCTTAAGCTCTACATCTTGTTCCTAATTAACATTATGTTTTCCATCTTGTTTCAAATATTGTATTTTTGTTACATTTAAAAAATTATGAGAATGGAGATAATTTGGGGTTGATTCTTATGATTTTCCATTTAATAATAACAGTAATTGAGTATTAAAATTACAAAAATATTAATATGTACGAAACTTTTTTAGATTTCCATTTTTAATTTACTTATTACCTTCTAAAGTATTTTTGCTGTTAACCCATTTTTATCATGATTCCGAATGCGCAGGTCAAAATAGGTTTATAAGCTTTACAATGCTTTAAAATTGATGCCAAAGAAAAATTTCCAGGTGTGAACAGGACGGGTCTACATAATGATTTCTTATATTTACGCGAACACTACACATTGAATAAAATTATTTTTACGGATTTTATCGCTTGTAATTTACTATTTTAATTCCCGACGATTTTTAGTCAAACCCCCCCCGTGACCATGGGTGCTGTAAAGCACCCGAAACGTTGGGAATCAAAATAGTAAAATTAAATGCGATAAAATCCGTAAAAATAGTTTTATTCAACAGGACGGGTCGCTAGTAAATACATAATAAATAACTAGTGTTCTCGTTAATCACTTCAACACAGTTGAAAATGCTTGTGCTAGGAGCATTTAACGAGATTAATCGCAGCACAACACTGCGTATTATCAAGGTCTAGTCGTTTATGTATCATTAATTTTATACAGACATCTGGATGGTGTTTACGATGGTATTGTATCTCGTTAGTGACGTGATTGTTTTACTGTCTTGTAATTAGCATGATTCTTGGTAACATGATCACGTGGACATGGACACGCAGAATGAATGAATGAGGAAAGACAAAGACAAAGCACATTTATGCTGCATAAGTGAGTGGCAGAGTCGGAAAGAGGCCCTAGTCGGAAATGTATCTACCGAATCGGTTGAACATGGGCCAAATTAATCTTAAGCGATTTACTTCCTCGTTGGTATAGTGGTCTTAAGCTTGACTGCGGAACATGGGATCCCGGGTTCGAATCACAGGTCGAGCCCAGGTCAGGCCTCAGTGCCTCGGAAATCACTTAAAACCTTTGGTCCTGCATCTGATCTCTCTTTCCGGTCTATTCGGATTAGAGTATAGAGACCCGAAATATTACAGACTGTAAGGTATTCTACCATATTCTTCAGAGGTAACAACGCAACTGTAGCCTTCTTTGTTGAACAGTGGTCAAGTGGACTGCAGAAGCCAATTACCACCAGGTGGACTGTATGTTCGTTTATTGCTTCAGTTTTATAACAAGTGGTAAAATTAAAAAAATTGTACAACCGACGTCAATATAAATTAAGGATAACTCAAAAACTACTGGTCAGACCTTGATCAAATTTATATGGGACCACATGAGAAGCACCAGCTTTCAAATAAAAAAGAATATCAAATAAGAATCATCACAATGGGATATGTCATAAGTCATCACCTAGAAAAAAGTTATGAGTTATGACATAAAAAAACATGCAGTCGAATTGAGTGCCTCCTTCTTTTTGAAGTCGGTTAAAACAGGCTGCAACCGTATGCAGATGTAGTTAGCATAGGCCTCCAAAGATTGATTCATAAGGATGATACTTGCCATAGTTGCCCCGCTTGGCAGTCGTTTTTAGTTGTTTTAGGAAGATGCTGCCGCCCATCTACTGGTTTGTTTCCCCCTACCTTACTATACCCTCAGGACGATATGGGGTAGTGTATATTCTTACACCGCCACTACGCGGTCAATGGTCTGGTATGTAATATAAATAAATAAAATATTATCTTACAAAATATATCAGGCTCTTAACAGGCGGCATCAAAGGCGGGTGAACTAAGTGGAGCAAGTATGAGTCTCTGAGAGATGACTACATATTTGTGTCATTTGTTGTAGTGAGTATAGGTCCGTGGGTTCTACGTGCGGCAAAGTTTCTAAGAACTATATCCGCGACTTGTCGTTGCTGCTGGTAATAAGAGGGCTGGTTCTTTTCTCGTTCAAAGACTAAGTATAGCCATTCAGTGAGGAAACGCATACAGCGTTCTTGGCACTATCTCACGGGGAGTAGGAATGTATGATAATTTAAATTTCCTTAATATAGTAATAATATTGTATATTTTACGGAATATAAATTCCTACAATAAAACAATTATAATGTTATTTAGGAAAAATCAAACAACACATTACGTCTAAAATTATCTCACATTATTCATGAATAATAACACTTAACATCACATTTGTCTCTAGGAATAGACGTTTTAACCACGTAAACACTAAACGTAGTGTGGTGTAATTCATTGCACAACGTCCTTACTATAATTTTAATGCTCTCATGTCAATCCCTGCAAATTTATATAATAATAAACCCAAACAAATCATGTTTCTACGTTTGTTATGAATTTTAATGAACTGTGCTAAGGATTTTTTACGATTTTAATGTAGAATATAATTATATATTTATACATATAATTCTTCTATTCGTGTATTTGTCACTAAAGTCGTCTTAAACGGCTGGACCGATTTTGATGAATTTTTTTGTGTGTGTTTAAGTGGGCTTCTGAATGGTTTATATTTACAATTAGACCCGGTAGGTGACGCTGCAATTGGGTTCTAGGTTTTTTTTTCTGGTTAGGACAACGTCTGCCGAGCTCACTAGTATTATATAAATCGAGCACTGTTTAAGACATAACAATAAGTGTAATTTATCACAATTATTGTTATACTTTTAACAATGACTTAATTGAGCTTAGAGTTATTGTTTATTTAATGAAATTAGGCTAACATAACACGCCTAAATTCACCCATAGACACCTACATATATATTCCTTTTGAATTAACACCGATAAAATACCTTAAGGATTAAAATAGAATGGTATGATTAAAATGATCAGAGTCCCTGGTACTCACGATATGGAACACAGCAGCATTATTTAATTAACAGCAATGTAATTACGGACAGCAGCGTCCAAAGTGCGAGAAATTTGGTACTAAGAACGTAAATGGCGGTACCTTCATCACCATCATCATCATCTTCATCATGATCACCATTAAAACCTATCAAAATTCAGTTTTTTATTATTTTTAATTTGTTATCAGGAAGATGAAGCTGTCCATCTCCTGTTTATTTCCCTCTGTCTCCCTATATCTACTCCTGTCTATCCCTATATCGCCTCTTAAGACACCCAAGGGATAATATAGGGTAGCAGATTCTCTTACGCCGCCAGTGTACGGCGATTCTTCGTCATCAGCCAGTAAAAGCCATGGGGCTCTTCCGCTGTAAGGAAAATCCTCCATTGTTAACAACTTTCTTCCGCCACATCTGGCCGACGAATTAACGATTGCAGTATCAAACGCTTCGCACACCTTTGACGCTTTATAAATCTCTTCGTCGTCAAATCATTTATATTTCTACTTTCACTAAACATAACATCCAAATTCATATAGTATTTTTTTAATTACTTCTGTTTTATATTCACAATTTTCAATTGGCTGAGCAATGCCCATTTTATAAAATAAAATCGAAAATCCTTCAAACAAAGAGTTCCATATATACATCAAAACCAATTTGATCAAATTGGTTATTTATTTTAGGGATTTATAAGCGAACCAACAAACAATAAAGGCTTAAAATTTCCATTATCAAAGTGCTCATTCCAATATCAAAGCACCGCAGTCGCACAGTACACGTGATAACGCTCGCCTAGTGCGTACGAAATCACATCACTTGATTGAGTCAGCTATGACATGATCCGATCACTATAATAGAGTTCTCAGCTTTACTAAATTGCTTTTGATAAACAATCACGTTTTTTATAATATAGAAGTGTAGTGGCTAAATGTGTAAAGTGGTAAAATATATTACCCTGTATTATCCCGTGGGTGTTGTAAGAGGTGACAGAGGGAACTGAAACATATGGTCAGCAGCATCTTCCTCATGGCAGCTCAAAATAAAAAACTGCGGTCACCTAGCCGCCTGTCAAGCGTGGCAACTATTAAAAAACCTAAACAAACTATAATCTATGAGGCAATCTATGGTGGAAGCCTATCTTCAGCAGTGGACTTTCGGTATGCTGTAAAGAATAAATGACTGAAATCAGTCTCTTTGCCTATAATTATTTGTTCCAGCTAGAAGTTGCTAGTAATAGCTACATACTCTAAAATACTTAGTGGTCATTTTAAAGTATATGTTACGTCTAATCTTAGTGCAGATAATAAACGTAGACTAATGTAATCTTTTATAATCTTTTTTAATATGTAAAAGCCACTCAATCTTTCATTTTTCAAATGCTTTGCTACTGAGCTACCACGGTAAAATAATAGAGCGTATGATAATACAATGTGTAAATATTAAAATTTATTATTTAATTATTCTCAAGGTGATATCTTCCGGATACCTAGTTTTAGAACCATTGAAGGTAAAGATTATTAAAGGCATTTCATCTTTAAGGGTTAGAAAGCATATGTAGCTTGTATTGCGTAATTTTTTTTACAGCTATCTATATGCAGATGCCTCTTAGCCTCAAGTGGGATTAGAGAGCTGGTTTATGTCTTATACTATAAAAATACTTTGAGAAAAACTTCAATGGTGCTATTCTTTTATTATTCCAACTCTCTTTTAGGATAAATAATTGACACTGAATGTCAACGATTACTATATTTCTCTATACTATACGATTTAAAAAAAAAAACATTGCCTTCTTCGATGACAGAAAATATCATGCGAATGCGAAAAGGTTTTAAAAGGTTTTATAACCTTTTCGCAATATGTAAAATGTATTTATTGTGTATGTTCATTTAAACTCCCTGCTGCATCTTCTTTGGAGTATATCTTTGATGTGTCAACATTTCAAAAATTACTTATATTATTCTCGGAAATTCACATCTAAACAAATACATCGAACTGATGAAGAAGATGAAATGTTTAAGATGAACAAAATGTTGTTAGTGAAAACTCTTGAATTAACTTGAGATTTAAATTCCAGGTATTATACAGAACGAAGGTTAAAACAAATACAGCTATCTCTTGGATTTAGTCTCCTTAGTCATTTCCTATCACGTATTAAACTGATAGAAAACTATTTACTTTTCATCTTAATCAATTTAATTTGGCTAAAATCATTGCATAACCAAGACAACTTTAGATCCATAATCTCCAAATTATAAAATTATTTATATGTATATCATCATCATCATTACAGTCCTTCACAATTCTACTGCTGAACATAGGCCTCCCCCAAGGAATACCACAATGCACGGTCCTGAGCCACCCGCATCCATCGACTTCCTGCATGTCTTACCAGGTCGTCACTCCATCTAGGGGGGGGACGCCCTACACTTCTTTCGCCGGTACGAGGCCGCCACTCAAGAACCGTTTTCCCCCATCGGTTGTCAGTTCTTCGAGCTATATGGCCAGCCCATTGCCACTTCAGCTTACTAATCCGTTGAGCTATGTCGATCAACTCTGGTTCTACTGCGGATATCCTCATTTCTCAGTTTATCACGCAGAGAAACCCCGAGCATAGCCGTCTACATAGCTCGCTGAGCGACCTTGAGCTTCCTCATACGGCCAGCAGTGAAGGACCACGTCTCAGTTCCATAGGTCATCACTGGCAGCACACACTGTTTGTACGGTCTCGTTTTCAAGGTTTGAGGTATACTGACGACACTGACGAGAAGATGTGTCGTAATTTCCCGAACGCTGCCCAGCCGAGTTGAATCCGTCGATTGGCCTCTCGGTCGAAGTTGGACTTACCTAGTCGGACTATTTGTCCCAGGTAAACATACTCGTCAACAACTTCGAGCTTAGTGCTCCCAACAACTACCGGCATAGATGTGACATGGACATTACACATGATCTTTGTTTTGTCCATGTTCATCTTAAGACCTATCCGTTGGGAGACACTATTGAGGTCATTGAGCATAGTGCTTAGGCCCTTCAGCGATTCTGCCATAAGGACTATATCGTCAGCAAATCGAAGGTGAGTGATGTACTCGCCATTGATGTTAATACTGTATCTTTTCCAGTCCAGTAGCTTGAAAACGTCTTCCAATGCGGCGGTGAAGAGTTTCAGGGATATAACGTCACCTTGTCTTACACCTCTCTGCAGTTGGATAGGTTTCGTACTATGGTTCCGTACTCGGATAGCCATCGTAGCCGGAAACCGGCTTGTTCGGGAGGCTGAATGTCGTCGAGTCTGCAGGCGAGACGATTCGTAATGACATATAATGAAATAAAACAGCACGTAGACGCGGTTCAGAAGGGAAATCGGTCTGTAATTCTTCAAGAGAGCGTTGTCCCCTTTCTTGAAGAACAAGAGCACCGCACTTCTGCTCCACGCCTCCGGTGGATTGCCACCATAGAGGGCGAAATTAAAGAGCTTCTGAAGGACTTCAAGTACCGGTTTTTCACCTGCTTTCGGAAGCTCCACTGTAATTCTATCCTCGCCTGGGGTCTTGCCATTTTTAAGGTGCTGGAGAGCCAAGCTGAATATCATCGGAATAATGTCGGATAAGACTTGCTCTTGGGTCGTTTCTCACACTTGCGTGTGGCTCCAACGATGACGTGTACAGCTGCCCATAGAACCTCTCAATCGCACTCAAAATCTCAGGTGTCCCGGAAACGACGCTACCACACTCGGTCTTCAGCTTCGACAGTTGGCTCTTTCTGGCAGGCAGATCTCCAGCAAGAACTTTGGAGCCCTGGTTCCGCTTGATCGCTTCTTCAATACGAGCTCTATTGAAGTTGCGTAAGTCCCGCCGCATGCATTTGGAGATCTGTCTGTTCAGTTGCCTGTACGCTGCCAAATCTGCTGAAGACTGCAGCTTCATTGCCCGTCTAACAACCATGATATTAAGAGTGTCATCGGAGAGTTTTTGTGTTCTTCTGCGGCGGGTCTTGCAGAAGTTAGCTCCGACCGCATGGACAGTTTCCACGAGCTTGTCATTAATATCGTCCACTGCATTGCAATCTTCTAGGCACTGAAAACGGTTTTGAAGCTCAAGCTGAAAGGTTTCGGGACTTTGGATTAGAGCACGATATGTACTTAGTCAGGTCATAAGTTCTGTCAAAATCTTTTATAAAATTAATGATACACTTTTGATAATTATATATAAATTATATATGAAATGAAAGGTAATTTAATTTAGAATACAATTTTATTTACATTATTCAAAATGCCATCCCTATTTTGAATACATGCCCTTAATCGACGCGGCCAATCATCAATCGCAGCACGCATCACATTCATATCTATTTCTGCCGCTGCTTTAGCCAAAGATGCTCGGAGAGATTCCAAATTCTGATGAGGTAGAGCGCAGACTTTCTCCTCTAAATGTTGCCATATCTTATAATCCAGTGGATTTAAATCTGGACTAGAAGAGGCCAGTTTTCATGTCCGATAAAGTCAATTCCACGAACGGTCAACCATTTTGGCGTGCTTCATGCCCTATGAGCTGATGCAGAGTCCTGTTGGAATATCCAATGTCTGTTTCTGAACATTGTTTGAGAAAGAGGTTTCACTATGTTTGTTAGGACGGTATTTTGGTATACCTCGGCACTGGTTTTACAGATTTTCACAGAAAACACCTCAGTTAAGCCTGAATATGAGACTCAAGCCAAACCATGAGTGACGAAGGATAATGTCCTTGTTGAACCCTCGGAATACGCGTGCTGGCTTCTTCACTGCTGTGGGCATACACCTTATCATTTTGTTTATTATAACTTTCTTCGATATTAAAAATTTTCATCCGAAACAAAATTTCGCGGCATTTTTTCCGCGTACCGCTGTAACAAAGCGCGGGATATATCCAGCTTAATTTTTTCAAACGCTCGTTCAAAAATGTCCGGTCTTCTTGCCATAAGCTCGTAGTCCTAGGTCTTCATTGATCACTCTTTTGAACGTGTTTCTGCTTAGGCCCATCTGAAGAGCTAAGATTTTGTTTACGAACAGGATTTCGTTGGATTCGCGCAGTCACTGCTTTGATGATCGCAGGTGTCCTAACTGTACGAGGTCGACCAGTCCTATTACGATCTTCGAAGCTTGAATCTTCAGTGAATCGTTTGATAGTGAGATAAACAAATCGTAGGGTTATTTTAATTTTTGTAGAATATTGAAAATCTCTTTTGGCACGTAACCACAGCAGTGCGACGTGATAACCGCTACTCTTATCTTCTTTCTTCGACCACTCCATATTTGAAAATGAATGGAAATTAATGTCTTTTTATTTTCGGCAAGCTCAAACGTTATATTTTAAAAATTGGTGAAGTTCATCTAGCCAGTATTCAATTTTATACTATGACCCGACTAAGTATATATATATATATTTCATTTTCAATTTAATTACATAAAATAAAATGATGTGTCTTACCTAGTTTGAAGAGCACCTCCCACTAGGTAAGACACATCATTTTATTTTACTAAGCGGATATTTGCAAAGTAAATATTTACAACTATAATGGATTTCCAAAATTAACGCCTGATTCTATTAATAATTTTATTTCTGTTTAATTTTGTTTCTTTTTTTTTTTCATATTTCCTCTTTTTTAAAACGTTATCTTCACTCTTGGATTTTCTCCTATATCGCTATTATATTTTGATTATAGATTGCACAAGGTTAAACATCCAGATTCGGAACCATAAATACTTGTTCCGTGCGGAATTCGAATAATCCATCATCGTTATTATCATTTAATAAGTTTAGTATTAAATAAATGTCATAAAACTGTATTTTATGTTGGGATTGCTTTCTTTCACTGAAAGTCCGTCAAGGTATTTATCTCGCCATCTCAAAATATTTTTGCAAACTAGAACTGAACTGTACTAAGCAGTATCCAATGCTCATCAGGTCGTAGCCTTAGGGCCGTATAAGGCCTGAGTGAAGAGCATACAATTTAAGTTTTGATAATCAAGATTCTCTAAAAGAACACTAGTCTCCACACTATCCATGCGATTGATTGAATTATTTGAAACAATTAATAACTAAATCTTTATCTAAAGACTTACATTTTTCCAGTTTGAATAATGAGATCGTTGATTATTAACTTCTTCTTTATCATCAACTTGTAAAGTTAATAATATCTTATTCCTACAAAATCAGGATTATTTTGTTGTATTATAGGGACATTTTTTAAATTATATTACGAAATGATAAAAGAATATCAACATTTTTATCGCAGATTATTGCTGTTAAAAGATTTTATTTTGTCATTACTGTTAATGCATTAGTCGTTTGATGCCCGACAGTAACTATTAAACAGGGATTGCAGATATTAGCCCGAATTGATTCTTATACATTGGACGACCTGGGCCTTTATTACAGGTATGGCCTTAATAAAGATTCATTATGACAGGCAATAAAGGAGCCTTAAATCATAGTCACCCCATTACGATTTTACGTTTGACCATTAAAAACAGAAATAGCTTTGTTCAATAAATGGAACATATTCTGATGACTTAGTAGTCATAGTATACGTTGCTACTGCATCACCAGTTTATTCACATCTGGAGCCAACATCCATTCAAAAGTACAAATTATTGGTTTTCAGGTCTTATACGTGACTATTTTGTTTGCGTCGATATCATCATCGTGTAATACAATATAGGCAGTTATAATAATATAGCGAATTTCGGTCTCGGCGGCCAGTCTGAACGGAGACTAGCCATCAGCGCAGGACAGGATTATAGTGCACAAGTGTATGCGCAAAGCACAAGTGCACTTTCTGTTATTCTCTCACTCCTATAGTCCGATGGGACGGTAAACCAACACGACCGGAGAGAGATCATGCGCAGGACCAACGGCTTTATGTGCTTTCAGAGGCACAGGAGTGAGACATTTCTTGACGGAAAACTCAATAACTGATTTTTGGCCCGACCCGGGATTCGAACCCGGAACCATGATCAGCAGTCGCACTACTACAACCACTAGACCAACGAGGCAGTCATAGGGAGTTATAAAACATTAGTCGACTAATTTAGATTTTATATAATTTAAAATTACTTACACATTTCTTGACAAAAATAGCGTATGCTATTTCTGATATCACTCTTTTATCCACCCTGTAAAACAGTACGTGGTGTGTAGTGTATGTTTACGGTGCACTAAGACCTGAGAAATATGAAAAAAGAAACGTATCATAGCCTTATAGCTTAATATTTAACTTATTTCTTGAATCTATCGATTATTATTATTTGAACAATTAATAACCAATTATTATTAATTATGTTTTTTATGTATGTTGTGTATGTTGCCATTCCTGTGATGGCAACTAGCTAAGCGAAATCTAAAACTCCATCTTAGCATTTGAACGAAAATATATAGAACGGCGACAGGAAAGACAAGAAGTCCGAAAAATGGCGACCTGCACAGCGTAGCGATTCCGACAGATCTTCACAACTATAGGGGAGGCCTATATCCAATAGTGTGATAATTTACGGACTGATAACGAAACAATCCTTCTTATCTTCATCAGCCCAAAAGAAGTCTACCTGCTGGATATAGGCCTCTCGAATAGTAGAGAAGATTTAGCGTAGTCGCAATGCAATGACCTGCATCCCGCGCCTCTGACCTGCTTCTCGCCGCCAGTCTGGATATAGATAAAGAAATATTTTTAGTAAAGTTTCGTTGTCCTTAAAGTCAAATAACATTTATCAGTCATCTGATGTACTTTATTTCTTCAAAATAGATTTCTTACGTAAGATGAAGACGTAACAAAGCATTTAAACGATGACATTAACTGCTTGAATTCTATTCATAATTGCACTCGGACATTTTATAAAGTCTCAACGTATTTATGTGTTGATCTTTCATAAATTAGAAAGTTCGTGATAGTGTTGCAAAGAATTAAAATTTATGTTGTTGTGATATTCTTAACAAAAGTATTTTTTGTATTTTAATTACACACATTATATGTTTTTTACTTATTTTTACGTTAGAAATTATTGTTTTATTTTATCAAACGCATTTTTTTTTACAATCTTCCTCTAAATCTAGTGAATAATATTCCGCTCTTATATTCCATTACAATAATAATAATACAATATTTACATTTCCTAGGTATATTCGTGATTACGAACTAAGTAATGTTTTGAGACCACGAGCAGTAGTGGACATTTACGGGCTAATAAAGTAAAATAAGAAGAAATAATTTGCATAAGTTAATGAAAACGGCTGTAAACTGTTGTTGTGCAAATTCAAAATTATAATTCACCTAAATGCAGAAAAAGAAACTCAGGACTCAGGAATAGCTCTTCTATAAATATATTAATGAAAAACGTATAATTTTACTGCAAAAAAGTGGAAACAGACACAAAGTCCACTTCGATTATGTACGTGTCACAAAAAACGATAGTAATCGTTTTAGGAAACATATTAAATATTTTTTTTATCCAGGAAATGTTCTACTCCGTGAAATAGGAATAAAATAATAGTTATAATCTAACTTTTCAATAATTTATAACTTCATTTAAAATGCTCTTTATATAAGAAGGAAAAACTTTTAAAATAATGCTACGTTATAATTCATTCTTCGTCATATCTTGAACGCGAACAAATATTTCTCTTTGTGCAATTTGTTTGAACATCTGGACTATTCAATGCAATTTCCTCTTGAACAGTTTAAAAATGTAACTTTTATGAAGTTACCCTTTTTATATAAGGAAGGCGATTTTTCGCCATCTATTGTTAGGAGCCGAACCTCAAAATTTGTACGTTTCATTGTGTCAAACCAACCGCAAGGAAACTGGGTGTCCTGGCAAGGGTATGGCGGTACTTCTCGTCAGGGCAGCTAAGTACCCTATATAAAGCGCATAAAAAAACACAAACAAATCCAGTCATGGAGTACTACTGTCACATATACACGCAGGAGTTGTGTATGTGCCTTATTCAGCCTGCTAGGTCAGCGGACCTGCCTCCATTTGTTGTCGATATTCCACGCATGGGGTTACTTTGTCTACATAATCTGTACACCAAAAAAGTGGAATATTTAGCCGGCGTGTGTCTCTCTGTCGGTTACAATCTAGGTGTCTTCGAGGCAAGAGTGAATAGGATTTTATTACGCTAAGATAATGCGATTTACCATCTAAAACGTTATCACCGCTTACCACCAAATGGGATTTAGTCAAATACTGTTTACTAAAATGTAAAAGAAACAGAAACAGAAACAGAAACAGAAACTTTTTATTCAATATAGATTATAAATAATACTTATTGGAAGTCACTCTTTTGTCTAATTACCACTGGTTCGAAAAAAAACCTCTGTCCTGGGAAGAACCAGCAAGAAACCCAGCGGGACTTTTTTTTTAAATAACAGCTTACAATCATGTATATTACACAATTAACCACACAAAACAAATTAGAAACAGCCTGGCAGCGAACACCTCATTCCCAGGGGTTATTATCATCCATAAATTCCTTAACATTATAATAACCATTTTTATACAAACTATGTTTAATAAAGTTTTTGAATTTTGAGCAGGTCGAATTTTGTATATTTTCTGGGATTTTGTTGTAAAAGCGAATAAAAAAAAAGAATAGGTGATATAAGTTTACATATCATATTTTTTCTCATTTTTAATCACCAACGAAAACAGAGGGGGTATATGTTTGTAGTATGTATCTATGTATCTATGTATGTGTGTGTGTGTGTGTGTGTGTGTGTGTGTGTGCGCGTGTGTGTGTGTATCTGTGTATCTGTGTCTCTGTCTGTGGTATCGTAGCTCCTGAACGGATGAACCGATTTTGATTAAGATTTTTCATTTGAAAGGTGTCTTAATCGAGATTTTTCTTAGCAATGTTTCAAGAAAATCTATTCAGCCGTTTGAAGATCATCAACTCTTTTTTTTCGGAGAATTTTAATTTTTTTAATTTAAGTTATCACTTGATTATTACTAATTGAACAAACTATATTTCACATCCTAAGTGTAAACACAAATTGTTGTATTGTAAATGTTTTGTTTATAACAACTGAAGACAACAACCACAACCCACACTTGCTACAAAACTACAGATACTCTCAAAATCCCAAAACAAGTAATTTTTCGGAGTTCGTTTCATATAATGGGTTATAGAGAGGGCTATGCTCGGAGTTCCTCTGCTTGATAGACTTCGTAATGGGGAAATCCTCAAAAGAATATCACAGCCCAACGAATCAGTAAGTTGAACTAGCAAATCGCCGGCCATATAGCTCAAAGAAGCGACAACCGATGGGGAAGAAAGGTTCTCGAGTGGAGTCAGAAAGTTGTCGGTGTTTCACCCCCGCGAGCAACCCACATAATGCCGATGTCTCTCCGGTCATGTCGGATTGCCGTCCTATCGCACTATAAGAGTGAGGGAATTGAAAGCGCGTGTCTGTATCCTGCGCTGATATCTAGTCTTCTTTGATCCTAGCCACCGTGGATAAAATTCGGTGCGGAAGACATTTTTTTTTTTTTTTTATTCTCGTTATATGTTTTCTGTTTCAACGTACTACGTTTTTACTTTCTCTACAAATACGCAAAACTGTAAAAGACACATAGACTTCAGATAGGCGCACAATAAATTATAGGTTTGAGATTACTATCGAAATTTATGGTAATAGTCTTTCGGTGTTCCGAATAATAGGCTTATTTCAGTTCATATATTTAAGATATATTGTCAGTAAGATATTTATTAAATATTAATAGAAATTAGAATGCAAATAATTTTTACAACACGACTGTCAAGCTAGCACATGGTCCTCAAGATGGTAAGTAAACGCCATAGCCTGTATATTTATCTTCGAATAAGAATGAAAACAAATAAGGATTAAGTAGGATTGCTTCATTTCCAGTAAAAACGGACTCTAATTTTCGTCACTCTCTACACGAAACACAGGATTAGCGAAGAGGTATACAGGCATACAGATTGCAAAGTCCATCTCCAACCGTTAAAAGGCCTTCGTTAAATTATTGATGACCTTCCACACTAACATTTATCAAATCCTATACTCGGCACTCATACAGAATTGGTGATAGTAGCCATGAAAATAAAATAACTTGTAAAAGGTCTGATGTAGAAGGCAAACGGTAAACCTTACGTCATAAAATGTGTTTCTTCATACTTCAATCTTTACAAAAATAAAAGAAATATAACTAGTGAAATATTTCGTAGCATATAAAATCTATTTTGATGGTTTTTATATTAGTTGTTGGCCTATTTATATGATAATTTAGGGTAAATATTGATCTTAAAATAAGCCGGAAAACTTAGTTATAGTAGTTATTGTGCATACGCTAATGTTATCCTCATATTTTTTCATGATAAGTTTGTTTATTCATTGTACGGGAACGGCAGAAAAAATAATAAACCTAGATTTACTTGGGCTTATTAAATCACCCATTTTTGGGTAAAGTTAGAAAATTTCTATATTATTTACCTTAACATTAGTCATAACATATATGTTTCAAAACTGTTTAAATCAAGTTTTTTATTTGTTGTCGCAATACCTATAAATAAATCTTCGTTGAGTTATTCATCATAGTCTATGGTCACTAAAGAAAAACCCTGAATAGCGTTGTTAGCGGAACATTGACGACCGAGGAAGTACCACGCTCTCACAGAACACCAGCGTAAAATAGCAGTTTAATTCTGCTGTTCGTATGGTGAGTGTGACCAGAGACTTTTCACTAGAAACGAGGTATTCCATGTTAGTTCACAACGCATCTGTATTTTGATTCTTAATGAAGAATATTTGCAGATATAGATGTGAGCCATAGTCACAACATCCACTGAGGGACTCGGAAAGTTTTATTTTTCATTCTTCACTTTTAATAATAGTTTTACTCTTAAGGAATAAGTGGAATAAAGACGGAGAGAATGACTGTTTACTGCGTAGCATTATTTTGGACCGATGTAAACTACATTTCTTTTATGATTTAAAACAAAAATATATAAACAATGTCGGAAAATAACTAAATTGTAAGAGCGGCCTTCGGATTTTCTTTCAAATAAAACTACAATAAAATAGTACTGTCCTTTCTTTTTCAGCTTTTTATGTACAGTTCTTGCTGTTGTATTCAGCAAAGTGAAAAAAAAATCTTGAATGGTGCTTATCATCAGAGTCGAAATAAATATTATCTCGAGTTCAATGCCTACATTTTTCTTACTTAGATCAACTTGAAAACATATACCCTGTTCGAATCCCTCCCATTACCGATCAAATCGAAAAACAATTTAATTTAACATTGATAAATAGACCCGTCAATTCATTTCCAAGGGCCTTGAAGAGGTTTCGGGATCTTCTTCAGCTGTCAGTTAATTGACAATTTCATGAATGATTAAACCTGTTCCCCATGGGATGAACCTTGAGAAAAACTTTCACTACTTCTGTATACAATATTACATACACCAAAAAGAAAATAACGTGACTAATGCACTCGTAGAATTAAGCGTTTAAATATAAACCGCTTTCTTTTATTATTAAGTTGCTGTCGCTTAGGCCACAAGTTCCCCGCACGAAACAGTAACGGCCTGCAAAAAATTGTCACGGGTCTGTGTAATTACCAAGGGCAATTTTTGTATGTGAATCGCCCCCATCGTCTATCTGGGTTGTTAACGCTTCCTTACCTATTTCTAGCCTCAAGCAGAAATGCACCTTTTTCTACCGACTTCAAAAAGCAGGAAGTACTCAATTCGACTGTATGTTTTTTTCTTTTTTTTTATGTGTGTCATAACTTTTTTCTGTGTGAACCGATTTCGATGATTCTTTTTTTATTTAAAAGCTGCTGCTTTACATTTGGTTCCATATAAATTTGATCAAGATCTTTGATCTTTTCTTTGATCTTCTTTTGATCTTTGAATTTGGAACGAAGATTCTGCCGCACGGCTTCCACCTCCAGTGCATGGGCCAAGGCGTCCTTAAGCATCTCATGGTGCACGAGCCTCACAGCAGCTCTGACTTCAAGGTCGTGGATGCCGTCGATGAATGTCTGCACCAGGTTCCCTACAATGAGCGCAGGTGCAGACTGGTAAACTTTTCGAACCAGCTTCTCCACCTCAAGGGCCCACTGCTGCAGGTTTTCGTTGCTGCGTTGCACGCGATCTTTGAGCTGCGCACGAAAGACGTGTTCCAAGTGAGCGTCGCCATATCTCGCCTCCAATGTCTCAAGGAGCTGCTCGTAAGTCACTTCCTTACCGAAAGCTTCCAGAACAGTTAAGGCCTGGTCGCGCAGGCCTAGGGTGAGAGCAGTCATGGCCTGACTTTTATTCCAGCCGTTCGCCTTAATGACAGCCTCGAACTGGATTTTGTAGGCCGACCAGGAAGAAGTCCCGTCGAACGGCGGCACTTAGAATCCACGTAGCGAAGGTGTTGTAGCTACCACGGGAGCTGTAATTCCATCCCCAAGTTTGAGGTCGTCGAGCGTTTTCTTCACGTCAGCCATCGCGTTGTCAACCCGCTTATTCACTTGGTCGATTCGGGTTTCAGCTTCCGACAGGCGGTGTCTTTCCCGAAGGTAGCGTGAAGGTCTTTCATGAGGAGCATCTGCTCTTCCTGACCGCGCTGCAGCTGCTCTTCCAACTGACGGGCCTGTTCCTCCTGTCGGCGAGCCTGCTCCTACAGCATCATCATCAGAGCACCTAATTCAGGTGCTGCAGATGCAGGAGCTACTGACGAGCCGGCCTCCTTGGTCAACAGCTGGCCCTCCGACGTCTGCGGCGTTGCACCACCAAATCGTCTCTGGTCCGTCTCCTGCTGGCGTTGACTTCGGGTACGGATACCTCCGTGTCGTCCTTTGGTAAAATCGGCATGATTTGATTCCACTTCTGACAACAATTGTTACGAGTTCGAGACAATTAAAAACTGCCGAGTGAATTACCAAAATTGACACTTTAATTACACAACACTAATTACAACTTAAAACCACACTAATAACAAAACATAATTGTACTACAGATCACTTTAGTTCGCAGTTGTATCGCTTTGAAGTATTCGCTTGTATCACCAATTTAATACTGACTCGGTCTTTTTTCTGAAAGTGTACGCTGTTGGCCCTGCAGCCTTGACAGCTTTATCGAATTAGGCTCGTAAGCGAGGACCCACGAGCTATTGAGTGCAACGATTCTGCCAGCGGCGGGGCGGCGCTTCGCGCCTCGCCGCCTGCAGTCCCGAAGCACCCCGACCCCTGCTTTCGGAGTGAGGCTCCTCAAGATAGGGGAACGGGCTCGATGCGATTCAAGGGCCCCTCAGAAGGAGGTACGAACCTCGGCTTGAATCACTATCGCAATTTTGTTTACGGGTCGCAAAAATTAGAAACGCCCCGTATCACGGGTGTTGAACCTCGTGTACGGGGTGTGTCTGTGACCTCGCGTTCGCCGGCGAACGCGGTGTGCCCTAGTGTTCTGTGCTAGAGTAGTATCTGAGTGTGTGACTGACTCGGTCGCGGTCTATACCGGCCTTATATAGGGCCTCGGATAGTTTCCAGAACCTTCTACTGTAGAAACATCTAGAATGTTCGAGTACATATCAGTCCCGATTGACTAGGTGTCGATAGTTTTAGAAAGTTCTTCCATGGAAATTTCTAGAAGGATCTTGACTCTCCTAGTTCTGCTACTCGATACTAGAGGGCGCTAGTGGTAACTAGTGTTACCATGTACCAGACATTAGTAGTGGCGCGCAACAATAATATAACCGTCGATATATATGTACTACGTACTAGATTTGGCATTCCGAACATTCACTATGTTCAAATGAACTGTACTGCAATCCGTACACCTTTAGTGTCATTTAGTGTGGCTTCAACATTCATAGTGTGGAGCTGCGCTAATAATACGAGATTTCAAATTAAAGTTTAAACCTGAACGTAATTAATAATTCAGTAGTCAAATAAGCAAAATTATTTGTTGTTCAAGTGAATAAATAGGTAATAATATTACAATAGAAAAAATTAATTTCTACAATCATAGACTAAAATCTACTATCTCCCGCGCATGCGCGAAAACAGAGTAGTGCACATTTTTTTTGTTTGAAATAGCTTCTCTAGTACGTAGTACATATAACTCAATGAATATAACTTATTTAAAAATTCTATTTAGCCGTTTCCGAGCAATCGGAACACACATAAACATACGTGTCCAACATATTATAACCTTCGCGTTTTTTTAACTCTTTTGAAAATTGTTTATAATAACTTAACACTATAATACTTATTCAAAATGCCGTATATTTGCCACTTTTTTACTAAATCGGCGAGGGTTCCACCACCATTGAAAAACCTGTGTGATGAAATACTTCGACTTACATGGTACACTATTTCATTTTTTATTCCCTGCAATTAATGGAAACTCCCAAAGCACTTATTTATGATCAAATAATTTTCCAACACAAACATTAATTAAAAATAATCCTCCCGTTGTGGTTGAAAATCATATTTTTCAAGAGGAAACTGCATCGCAATGCGACTCGTACTTTCAGTAGAATTTCTGAAAAGAAAATAATGCCTCGCAATATTACGTATTCAGGAATAACTTTAAATAAAGTGGCGAGGGTTCTATGAGGAGCGAATAATTTTGAAACGAAAATGAATCTTTATGAGTTCACAAGTAACAGAAGCAAATGCTTACAAATGAACTCTTTGCTGTTCTTTCTTTCAGTGGATTTCGTTTAAATTTATTGAAGCAGACGAGAGACTTTAACCCTGGCTGGACTTATAGACAATATATTTACAATTACTGCTACTACGTTTTAATTAAAGCGTTTAAGCCACAAGCATAGTAACGGTCTTATCCGATTTTAGTCACGACTATCATGAAAACGTAGTGTCGGTGACAGAGGGAAATGAAACAGGAAATGGGTAGCAACTTCTTTCTGATAACAGCTCAAATGAATAAAAGACTGCGGATGCCCACCCACCTGCCAAGCGTGGCAACTATGGCAAATATTCCTACTATTAGGCAACCAATAGATTGCCATAAGCATAAATATCAGCATAGTTTAGCAGGGGACTTCTGATAGGATGTAATGATAATCACAAAAATTTCTTTTAGAAGTCTGGACTTGACATGACGGAGATTTAATCCAGACTTCTAAAATCAATTATTTTTGTTTAAAAATCATCTTATGAACATCCTATGCTATAAACGGTCTCTTGTATCAAATCGAGAGGAAGTTTATACGCGGAGTGTGCAGTTTTACCTCCTTCCAGCAGAGTGGCAACATTTCCGGACGATGCGACCGCTAAGGCGATATCACGATTGCTTCTCACTTTGGCCAACAGTAAATTTAATAGAAAAGTGTTACCTTTTTTTTGGATGTTCCTGGTGGAGCATCCAAAAAAAACACCTAAACCTGCGTCGTTTAAAGTATTTTATAACAGATATGTCTTTGTTCATTGGTTAGAGAGCCTTCACTACTTGACACCAGTTCTGCTAAGGAATTGACATCGTAACTTGTTTCCTTCAGGTAGTCCCGGTTATTGCGTGAGCCTTCAGACCTTTGAGGCTGAGGCAACCCGTACTGCTGTAGGCTTTGTCCTCCTAATGCGAAAACAGCTTCTCCTATTGTGACCAGACATTTATTGTAGATTTCATCTGATAGATGTTCATCTATAATGCCAGAAAGACTTTAAACTTGTCGTTTGTAGTCTTCTGATAGGCTATCCCTGTATTTTACCCAAAGACTTAGTGCGTCTGTAATCTGCCAGCATTATATTCGTCTACTATTAAGTAACTACCTAATTGATGGAACCAAAGCCCAAATTTTTATCAGCCCCTGTATACGCGACGAAGGAACGACCGGTTTTTGACGCGGCGAAGTGGGCGGTGGCAAGACTCACGCCTTTAAATTTAAAATAGGATCTTTAAAATAGGATCTTCATTTGGATTTAGTATCTCAGTTAAAAGTGCAATTATTTTCTTAACTTTGAGGTGAAAAATCCTGGCTATTATGTCGTGTCTATCATAACTTTTTTGCCCAGGCAAAAGCATCTCCGTGATTTCATACCATCGAGGATTGCAAGTAAATTTTATAAAGAGATCGGGACGACCGTAGTGGCGGACATACGTCATGGCGTCTTGTGTCCGCTCATGAAGAATATAGCGTGGCCCCCAGTAAAAAATAAGGCAGCACCACCTTTTGACTCGGCTGATCAGCATCAACATCCTGTCTCCCTATCGCATCTTGCAAGTGTATATAACTGTCCGCTCTAAGCTGCGCCTGATTGTTCCTAATATAACTCAACCTTTCCATCTCGATTTTCGCAAACATGTCACTAAAAACTGGCTAAACGGCGAACGACAATATAGCAGATGATTATTTTCTCCTTCCCTAATCATTATACGGTAAGAATAAAAACTTGCAGCAGATACCATTTTATTAAGCGGTTGTTTGGTCTTAGGATCGCACTTGGGTATAGAAATAGAGTATCCATCCTCGCCGTAGCAAAACAAAAGTGGTTACTGTAATGCACCGTATGAGCAATGAATTTCACTTATTCGATGCAATGTGTTATCATGGCTCTCAATTACAATATCCCGCTTAGAAAATTGCTATCCAACAATAACTAAAGTAACTTCATTTGACGTACATTGATTATACCGTCCAATGTGGCCGTTTGTAGACTTTCTTTCAGAATATATAACAACTTTAAATGTATTTGGCATAGCAGATACTTTGTTCAGGGCTAGCTTTAACTCTCTTACATACATTATGAGTATATAGCATTTCTTATAATTGCCTTACTAAGCTAGGTTTTACATAAAGAAGGTTATTGCATCTCAATTGAACTTCTCTATCTTCCTCACCAACAAAATATATCTGTAAGAACTGTGGTTCATTCTAGGGTAGTGGAAGCAAACTTTCAACCAAATGATACACCTGGCTCTGCACTTTGAATGTAGGTATAAAAACATCTTTCATTATCTTTTTAGCTCCAAATGAGGTCATTTGAAAACAACTATTATAATGCCGTATGCCAGCGATGAAGTGATCATGCTCAGGGTGGAGGTTTTCTATCAAACAGTAAAGAAGATCTGAAAGCTTTTGCAAAGGTCTGAGCTGGACCTTTCCTGGATCGCAGCTCATTCCCACAGATTCATCCTTGTACTTGAGAGTTTTACATCACTTGCATTCAATGTTCATCGGTCCCAAAACAACAGTATTATCACTATCGTACGCTATGTTACTATCATAACTCAGTCCAGAAAAGGATTTAGAATTCCAAGGTTGTAGACGTCTTTCAACTCGCTATCCTTCATGATTTCGTTCATATCATAACTGTGATACTCTGTACACTTTAAGGTGTTTGCGACGATATTTACTTGCAGCCTGCTTATGTACTTCAGAGTGTTCCCGCTGATAATCAACGAAAGCCTGCCTGTGAATTTTAGGGTGTTTTTTTTTTCGATAATTACGAGTAGCTGCATGTTTACGATGATTAGAAGGTTCATTTGATTGTATTTTTTTCTTGCTTCCTTAAGATGCAATTTTATGACCACATTGGTAACCCTAGTATGTTATTTTTTGTGACTCATTTGTCAAACTAATTTCATTTTGGACTGACTCTTGGGTAGTGAATGTTGGAGATTCTATGCAATTATTCGTGGACAAAGAAGAAATTAAATCTGACTCACATATTGTATAAGTAGGCGAATGAAAGTGTTGCACAACATTAGAAATTGGTGAAGGTTGAGTAAACTTCGGAGATACAGCCATTTCAATGCGTCGTTTTTGGCTATTGGACGCTCATCAGTTTTATTATCTCCATCGGCATCAGCGTAGGCATCAAAATGACCACTAGAAAGATCTTGGAAAAAACGTAACCTTTTGATGGGTTGGTCTTCTGTACCAAATTTGGCATACAGGTTGCCATTTCGATACACTTCAAATACAAATGGGTATATTTGACCGGCTGCAACTAACTCACATAAACCGCCATAAGTAGAGTGTTGTAACATATCTAATGTATACTCTTTCTTTTGTCCCGTGATTGTTGCCATGACGGTCATGAGACATAACAATAAATTCATCCCATTTGTTCTGGACCTTTAATTACTCCCATACTCGTGGGTACAAATATGGAAATAAAACCAAAACCGCCGACAACGGCAACATAGAGAGGAGGAACGATGCGGGGACAGAGTCCGACGCCGCATCGAGCAGCGTGGGAGGCTCAGAGAGCTCCCGACGCGTGGAGCCTGGGACCGCGGAGACCAGTAAGTTCTTCGCAAGCGGTCCAGGCGGGATGGCGACCAGGGTCGTCAGCCGATGAAGAGCTTCGGCCCGGAAAATCCCCACCAACAGGCGGGGCGGGCTGAGAGGCAGGGAGGGCCCTCTGACAATCAGAGGGCCGAACAAGCAACAAAGCATGCCGAGGAGGGCGCCACCCGGGCGATACGGCTCGGTATCAGGCGAAGAGACGGATGCGACTGGCGGCTCCGGGTGGAGCGTAGGCCAGATTCGCAAGGAGGTGGAGGCCGCGATCAAGGTCGTGGCCCACAAGCAAAGGCCTCCTCAAAGTTAAAGGCCATTCCCGCGGCCTCCGCCTCCATCATGGCGGCTGCAGGCCAACAGTAGCGGAGCTGCGGGCGGATGTGGCCCGCCTGACGTCCGCCATGGAGACTCTCCAGAAGGAGAACGAAGCTCCGCGCAGACCTGGCCAGTCTACGTGAGCCTGCTCGCGCGGCGCCCCAGACGCAGCGCCAAGCCAGCCCGTGCCGATGGAGAACCAGGTTCTGAACCTGGTCCGGCAGGAGCTGGCTGCCTTCCAGCACCGGTTCTCCGTGCTGGAGGGCATCGTCCTGCGGCCCCTAGGGCAAACAAGACGGCGGCGAGACCGGCAACGGTCTCGTACGCGGCGGCCACAGCTGCCGCATCCAAGCCGGGGCCGTCCAGCCAGCCTTCGGGCGGGGCTGCAGTTGCCCCTCCTCCCCCTGAAAAGCCGGCTCCGGCAAAACCGGTACCGGCTGAACCGGCTCCGGCTAAGCCGGCAACGGGAAGGAGAGGCAGGCGAAGGCAAAAGGGCAAAGCGGCAGCACAGGCGGTGGCTGCGCCAGCCCCAGTGCCTGCGGCGAATGCCAGCGCCAGCGGCCGCTGCCGCCGCCGCCACCGCCCCCTCAGCTCCCTACACCTCCCGCGGCTGAAGCCGGTTGGCAGGTGGTCGGGGAAAAAAATAAGGGGAAGAAGGCAGCCAAAAAGGCCAAAGAGCAGGAGCGGCAGCGCCAGTTCAGGGCGCGCAAGATCGCGGCTGGCTCCGCGCCCGAACCGCAGCTGTAGTGATTACACTACAGCCGGACGCGAAAAGAAGGGCGTTACCTACCGCGATCTGCTCGCAAAGGCGAAAGAGGCGGTGGATCTCGGGGAGCTCAGGATCACCGGGGCCTCCAGCTCAAAGTCACCCAGACGGGGCCCGTATGCTGGAGATCCCAGGGAATCAGTGGCGCGACCGCGGACGCTCTGGCTGCGAAGCTCAGAGCGTCCCTGGACGCGGACGAGGAGTGTCCAGGCCGTCAGATGCGCAGACCTGCGCATCATGGGTCTGGACGACTCGGTATCGGAGGAGGAGTTGGTGGCCGCCGTCGCCAGGTCGGGAGGTGCACTACTGACCAGATCAGGTCAGGCGCCATACGCCCGGTCCAACAGGGTATGCATGCCGCCACGGTGTGCTGCCCTGTTACGGCGGCAAAACCATAGTGGAGGGCGAAGGCTTCTGGTGGGCTGGGTCTCAGCGCAGGTTAAGCTGCTGGAGCCCAGACCTCTGAGGTGCTACCGCTGTCTCGTGGGGCACCACGTATCGGTGAAATGCGCCTCGGAGGTTGACCGCAGTGGCCTTTGCTTCCGCTGCTGTCAGCCCGGACACATATCGGCGACCTGCGCCACGCCGCACTGTGATGCATGTGCGGCGACCGGCAACCAGCCGATCACCGGGCCGGAAGCAGGGCCTGCGTGCCACCCGCCAAGGCCAAGGCCGCGGGTAGGGGAGCCCTCCGCCGCCACCGCCTCTGTGGCCACCGCCGCAGTCGCGACTGCCGCCGCCGCCGCTGTCGCTGTCTCTGCCGCCGCCGCCGCGACACCGACGCCCGCAGAGGCGCCCCGTGGAGGAAGCTGAAATGGAATGCCTATAACGGCCCCATTAAGCTTCCTCCAGGCGAATATCAACCACTGCGCCTGTGCTCAGGATCTGTTGCTCCAGAGCATGGCGCAGTGGTCGATGCTATCGCTGTGGTCGCTGAGCCGTATTTTGTCTGGCCTAGGAGGACTGGGTGGCGGACCTTAACGGCTCAGTGGCCATCATTTCTTCAGCCGCCGCCGGTACCCCGACCCCTGAAGGTGTCAGGAGGGGTCAGGGTGCGTAGCGGCACGGTTCGGGAGTTCGTCATTGTGGGGTGTGCTTCTCCCGAACCGATCTCTCGCCGAGTTTCACAACTCTCTTGCAGAGCTGAGAGCAGTCGTCGTCGGGCTATCCTCCCGTACTTGTCCTCAGGGACTTCAATGCCAGAACTTGGCTTGGGGTTCTCGTCGTACAGATGTGCGGGGTAGGATGGTGGAAGACTGGGCTCTGGAGACAGGCCTGGTCGTCCTAAATCAGGGTTCTGTCCCCACGTGTGTGCGGATGCGGGCGAGTCGGTGGTGGACATTTCGTTCGCTAGCCCCGCTCTGTCGCCGCGTGCCATTGACTGGCGTGTCATGGAGGGTGGAGACCTACTCCGACCACCGGTACATCCGGTTGACGTCTCCACCCAGCCCTCGAGCGCCAGTCCTACAGGCCCCGAGTGGTCCGCGTTGGGCGCTGAAACAGCTGGACCGGGGCTCCTCCTGGAAGCCTCGATCGTGCAGGCCTGGGTGTCATCACCGGACAGGCCTGCCGACGTCAATGATGAGGCAGGGTGGTTCCAGGAGGCCATGTCCGAGATATGTGACGTGGCAATGCCCCGCGTCCGGCCAGGAAGTGCCCGGCGTCAGGTGTATTGGTGGTCGCGTGAGCTGACGTCTCTGCGCGAGGCGTGTGTCGCCGCGCGGCACCTGTACGCCAGGCATCGCAGGCTCCGCATTCGTCCACCGAATGCGGCAGCCATTGAGGCGGGGCTGTACGAGGGATACAGAGCGGCGAAGACCGCCCTCCGGGAGGCTGTCCTGCGGGCCCGGGATCGGGCCCGTGAGGAGATGCTGGAGACTCTCGATAGAGATCCGTGGGGGCGCCCTTACAAGATGGTGCGGGATAAACCCGCACCTGGGCCCCTGCTGACGCAGAGTCTCCGGCCTCAGCTCGTGGAGGATGTGGTGAGCGCTCTGTTCCTGCGCGCGGGGAACATCCGCCCCGCCTATGGCTCCGCCACCTGCGGTGCCGGAAGCGGACCACCAGGACGACGACGACGACATCCCGGAAGGGACCGGGGTAGACCTGAGAGTGGCGGTACGTAGGCTCAAGGCCAGGAATACCGCCCCAGGACCCGATGGCTTGCCTGGCAAAGCCTGGGTCCTGGCCTCGGAAACTCGGGCCCCGACTGGAGGGCTCTAAGCGCATGCTTGGAGAGGCCAATTCCCGCTTCGTTGGAAGACGGGAAGCTGGTCCTCATTCGGAAGCCGGGGCGCCCTGCGGACTCTCCGTCCGCATACCGGCCCGTGGTGCTGCTCGACGAGGTGGGCAAGCTCTTTGAAAGAGTAATTGCAAACCGCCTCGCCGAGCACCTTGCGGGGACGGGGCCGGATCTTGCGGAACACCAGTTTGGTTTCCGCAAGAGGCGCTCTACGGTGGACGCCATCATGCGCGAGAGCCCTCACGACGGGGATGCAGTGGCCAGGGGTTGTATTGGCGGTGTCTCGACATCGCCAACGCCTTCAACTCCATGCCCTGGGCTGCATTGGGAGGCACTCGGTATCACCGGGTGCCGACCTATCTCCGTCGTATAGTCGGGGACTATCTGACGGACAGGGCCGTCATCTACCCCGGTCGAAACGGTGAGTGGAACCGGCGAGATGTCGTGCGGTGTCCCACAGGGTTCAGTTCTGGGGCCGCCCCTGTGGAACATCGGTTACGACTGGGTGCTGCGCGCCGACCTCCTACCGGCGTCAGCGTAGTTTGCTACGCTGACGATACGCTAATACTGGCACAGGGGTCGTACGAGGCGGCGGCGGAAACTATGACACGCGGGGCTGCGATAGTCGTTGAGAGGATCCGGCAACTGGGTCTCGGTGGCTCTGCACAAGTCCGAGGCCATGCACTTCCATGGTCTCGGAACAGGCCACCACTGGGATCCTCAGTGATGGTAGGAGGGTATCCGTCGGCGTCGAGTCGACGTTGAAGCACCTAGGACTCGTCCTCGACGGCCGATGGAACTTCGTTGAGCACTTCCGACGTTTGGCTCCCAAACTGGAACGGACCGGGGCTGCCTTCAGGCGGCTCCTGCCGAACCTGGGGCCAAACGCCTCCTGCCGGAGGCTCTACGCGGGATCGTGAGGTCCATGGCCTTTACGGGGCCCCGTGTGGGCGCGTGGTTTGGCGCGGCTTGCCGTCCACCACCTAAACGCGCCCCAAAGGGTGGTTGCCGTAAAGATGGTTCGCGGCTACCGCACGATCTCCCGCGAGGCGGCGAGCCTCCTGCTGGATTGCCGCCATGGGATCTGGAGGCGATAGTCCTCGCGCGCCTGCACGAATGGCGCGCGGAGGCACTATGCCGGGGAAACCCGCTGCCGCGGCAGAGTTGTCGCGCAGCGGACAGACTTCCGGCATGATCTCATGGCGACATGGAGAGCGACTGTCGCAACCCGTGCTGGGCACGCCACTATAGCGGCGATAAGACCCTCTTTGAGGAGTGGCTTGAGAGACGCCACGGTGTCCTCACCTTCCGCCTGACGCAGGTCCTCACCGGACACGGTGTGTTCGGGAGGTTCCTGCACCGAATCGGGCGGGAGGAAACGCCCGGTGCTCCCACTGCGAGGATCGACCGGAGGACACGGTGGAGCACACCGTGGAGGTGTGCCCTGCTTGGCGGAGCACCGCCGTGTACTCGTAGCGGCGATAGGCGGCGGCGACCTCTCGCGTCCGGCCTGGTCGAAGCCATGGTCCGGGCGAGACGGAATGGGATGCCGTCACCACCTTCTGCGAAGCAGTGATGCTAGCGAAGGAGGTGGCGGAGCGAGAAGGAAAGAGCAACAGCTTTCCTTCCCGGCCGCCGCGGAGACGCCCGGGCGTCGGGGGCTACGTCGTGGCCCCTGACCACCGTAGGCGCGGACCTGTGGACGGCGAGCAATGGGTAGCTCGCCGTCCGTCCGTCTAACGACGACAGGCCGTGTCGACGGCGCGTTTTGTTCCACGCGCGCCTCAAGAGCTGTCAGCAGCGTGAAGGGGCCCGCAAGGGCCGACGCCTGCCGGGGCTGCGGGCTGTTCGAAAGAGATACCGCGGCTCCGGAACGTAAGGCACTGAAGGAACACGGATGGTTTTAGTCAGTAAAGTCTGACACCCTTCCGCTCCACCCACAGCGAAAGGCGTCATTAGATGATTTTCCATCCGCAAAAAAAAAAAAAAATCCATTTGTTCGTCACATGACGCACAATTTCTTCACGAATATCCATTGAGCGTTCTTGTGTGCCGTGCCGTACAACAAATAAGAAAGCATACGGAAAAGCCATGCGCCATCCCCCACTATTGGTACAATAGTAAGGTTTATTAATTTCCCATTGATGTTAACCAACTCTGCTCCCATTTTTAAAAATAGACACAGACAAATTTATAAATATAAGAAAATTGCGAAAAACAATACACACTAAATTAAACTTCTAAGACAAACTACTACCTACTTAAATATCTATATTAAAACAAAAAGAAAACTATATTATTATACACAACAAATCAAATACAGATATTTTTACAATTAAAACTAAAAACCTATATTATACACTAACAAATCAAACTCAAAAAATCTTATTTAATTATTATAACAACAAATGAAAAAGAAATTATATTAACTACACTCAAAATATTTTAATGAAATAGTGAAAATGAACTTCCAAACAAATTATATAGCAATCGCAAATATTCGCTAAGTAGGTATTCTAAGAGATTTCGAAGGAATTTCCGAAGGAAAATCAAGGTATAAGGTAAGTTTTTCATACAAATAATCCAGAACAAATAAAATTGAAATTTCGAATTCTAATCCGATTTAAATATTCTTTTATATTTGACATTCCAATTTTAAAGAGTATTGCATTGCACCAAGCTTAGTGAGTTCAACGTTTAGAGTTTTCAAACATGTGTCAAAATAAAATGTAATTTAAATCAAAAGCACTAAGAAGGAGTATTGATATCAACTTCGATACAAATCACCCCCAAAATAACTTTCTACCCCTTTTTAACCCCGTTAGGCGATGAGTTTCAATAAAATACGTCACATGTCTTCCATCAATTCTGTTAAAGAATGTTTATACAAAAATTGAAGTAGATTGGACCAAGGAATCACGTTGTGCCATACAAACTTTGCCCCCGTTTTTCACCCCCTTAGGGGTAGAATTTCGGAAAATCCTTTCTTATCGCATGCCTACGTCATACAAAGAATACACCCTCCAAGTTTCAGGTCTCTACGATCAGCGGTTTAGGCTGTGCGTTGATCCATCAGTCAGTCATTCAGGACAAAGCATTTTATATGTATAGAAGATGAGTGAATATAAAAGTAAAACAATTGTACTATTTTATTCATACAACTAGTACAATTTTTAATTTCTTTATGTTGTATTATTCCTACGAATAACTTTTATTTAATGATTGAAAAATCGGCAATAACAGAATTTAGTCGAGTTTCGTTGTGTAAATTCATTTAAATAAAATTGACTCCAGCGAAGTAAAAGGGGACTCGTCCCGTTGCACATTAATTAACAATTTCATGAGTGAACTAACGCGATTAAGCGTCTAAATAGAGCGACCAATACCCGGGTTGATAACTAATAGGTCTTCATAATATGATCACCAGTCACAATCGAGACATGTGTAGGGAATATTATTGCATAATTTCGGAATTATGATTTGCATGAAAGTGTTCTATTAAAGCGATTGAATTGAATAATTCGTGAAAAAATGGATTGTTTTTTTTTATACTGAAGTGCCTGACACAAGTACACTGTTTAAAATTATCCTAGCCAATAGAGGGTGTATACACCGTAAAATCCTTTACTGGAAAAGAGGCATTCCATCTTAGTCTGCATTTTGATTCTTTATTGAGGATAGATGTAGATGTCTATGGGTCACAGCAACCACTTACCATCAGGTGGACTGTGTGCTCGTTTGTCACCCTTATTATACAAAAAAGGCGACCATGGACTGTATGTGGCCACTTACCATCGGGTAGTCTGTAAGTTCGTTTGTCACTTTAGTCTTATAAAAAAAATACTCTCAGCACTGTCGGGCAGCAGTCAAAGAAGCGTTATGTCTAGATCTGCGATCATCAATCCGCCTGCATAGGATGATTTAGGATAATTCTCCCTAGGAGAGGCCCAAGGCCAGCTCTGGAATTTTACGATGAATAAGAAAAAGAAGATGCAACCGCAGTTTTTTATTATATCTAGTTGTAAATAGGAAGATGTAGAATAAAGCAATCAAATTATATTTACTTCTAGTTATTGATGACCAAGACTTCCTTCGTCCCATATTGCGTTGGGTTTCGTAAAAGTCTATTTAAGAATACCACTAGCTTCGTTACCTCTTCAAAAATGAAAAGAGGCCATTTCTAGCAATGGGATCTTTATAAAAAGATGTTGAACCAAAAATAATTGATTTTAGAAGTCTGGATTTGAATCTTCGTCATGTTAAGTCCACACTTCTAAAACCAAAATAATTATTTGTTCTAGGTGTAAGACTTTGTTAAGTTTTAAAAAAGAGACTCTTCTTTCAATCTCATTTCTTGTACACGTTACATTAAACAGCTGATCATGAGGTCTGAGGTTCAAATTCCAGATTGGACCAAAATCAGTTATTAGGTTTCTCTGTCAAGAAAACTCATTAGCAGCCCGGAGTCAGGAAATAGGCAGTGTTTCACTTCCGTAGCTCTGAAAGCTCGTAAAGCCGCTGGAACTGCACCTGATCTCTCTTCGATCGTATCGGATTGCTGTCCCATCAGACTATGAGAGTGAGGGAATCGAGAGTGCGCCTGTGCTTGCGCACACAATTGGGCATTCTCCGTTAATACTAGCCGCCGTGATAGCAATTCAGTATAAAGGATATTGTAATAAATACAATAATTCAAAGCTGTTGAAATATTGACTTTATGTTAGAACTTAAACATAATAACAAAACATTTAAAATATAATAATTTTTAATTAACATACATTATAAACAACACTTATTGAAAGATCAAGTGTTCTTTTATTACTGGTTCGAATAAAACCGCTGCCCTAAGAAGAAGCAGCAAAAAAAACAGAAATACTTTTTTTCAAAGACACCGCTGTGTTAGAAAACTAACTCTTCTTTTATTATTTCTTTTATTCTCTTATTTCTTTTATTATTATTTTTCTTTAGAAAAGAGAATATAATATATCTAAAAATAAATCATAGTTAGAAAAATACAGAACAGTATTTTATATTTCAGAGGAAATTGCATTGCGACGCATCATAAAAGAAAATATTGCCTCGCAATATTTCATGTTCTTGTATAACTTTAAATAAAGTGCAAGAAATAGATAGCTTGCAAGAAATTAATGCCTATGACCTAACGCAATTTTGAAATTAATGTATAATCGATAATGCGTCTGTAAGTGATTTCATCTGAATGGAACGGACACGATAGGTGGCGATTGGTTGTAGTAGCGGGATAGGTTAAATTATAAATAAATTTTATATTTAGGTACACTATATAAGGCTAAAAAGTCCAGATTAAAACTCACCACAGTACCTATCACAAAGAGCAGAATAACGGCTGCTGGGCCAGCTAGTATTTTTCTATATTTATTTATTTTATTTAATATTCTTTATTGCACACCATACAAAAATTACAGAAATTATATATCTAAAAGAAGTATGCAATGGGCGGTCTTATTGCTGACAGCAATTTCTTCCAGACAACCAATGAATGGACAGGATTGCACGAATATGACAGGGGTAGGGCAAGTTGGTGTGATAGAAAAAAAAAGAGGTAAAAAGATGTATGTATATATGTATATGGATGGTGCGCGTTTTACTGCCAATGGGAGTTCATTCCATGAATGAACAGCCTGTACAGTAAAAGACTTGAATTACAGAAATTATATATATAAAAGAAGTATGCAATGGGGGGTCTTATTGCTGACAGCAATTTCTTCCAGACAACCAATGAATGGACAGGATTGCACGAATATGACAGGGGTAGGACAAATTGGTGTGATAGAAAAAAAAGAGGTAAAAAGAATAAACATATATATATATATATATATATATATATATATATATATATATATATATATATATATATATATATGTGTGTGTGTACATATATATATATATATGTATATATATATATATATATATATATATATAGGTATTTTGAAACGCTCCCGAAAACGAAGACAGATGATAGTACTAAGGATACCTATGATGATGGGTCACAAAAATTCGATCCCGAGGAAAAAAATCATCTTTTCACAACGTTTTATTAACTTTTTCACGCTCCATCATGTTATTACAGTTATTTGAAACGATCTTTCACAAAAAATCATGAAAATACTGAAAAATAAAACCAGCAGTGGAATTACTGAATTACAATCAGCTGACTAGGTCAATGTACGCGCGAACGCCGAATTCGCGCGGCCCGCAACTAGCGATGGTACCACAATACCTAATAATTTACAACACTTGTCTAAATACCTAACTTATCTACTTAACCTACTAATTTGCCACTGTGCTTGTTTCCACGTAGCCACTTTAATTCGAATTCACAGGTTAAATAAACCAAATAACTGGTTCGATTCCCCGCTAATGAAAAAATACTTAAATAAAATGTTTACAAGGTTAGAGTCATGCTTTGTTATCCATTGTGTAGGTATTTTATTATTCTGATTACGTGGTAGAGCCATGCTGCAGCTATATTAGTAGTATAGTTGTAGCACGAATGGGTCGGCTCGACCGGGAAGGACCACGCTCTCACAGAATACCACCGTAAAATAGCAGCTTAACACTGCTGTGTTTCGTATGGTGAGTGTAGAGAACCGGAGACCCTTTTACTGAAAAGAGGCATTCCATCTTAGTCCTCACGGGTGACAACGCATCTGCATTTTGAGACTTTATTGAGGATAGATGTAGATGTCTATGGGTCACAGCAACCACTTACCATCAGGTGGACTGTGTGCTCGTTTGTCACCCTATACTATAAACAAAAATTATAGTCCAGAATAAGTTAGTATTCAGATATGTACCTATTCAGATCAGTTCAGTACTAAGTTATTTAAAAAAATTAGGTATGAAACAGCTTACCGATCCTCCGTGATCTTATGAGATTCTTCAAGGCACATTAACATGTTGCCGTATTCACGAGCACTATAAACGTACCTACGCGTTAGACATTATTAAAACCAAACAAAAAACACAAAACGTAACAACAAGAACAACATCATTAATTAATAAATAACAAGTAATAACGATAATAATTTAATAAACAAAACAATTCAACTATCGCTCGTGATAGTCAACATGGCACTGTCTCAAAAACTAAAATTATTGTAACGTCCTTGAAGCATATGTAAATTCCACAGCGCGAGGCGACACGAAGCAGCGTGTGTGTGAAAGGGAAGGGTAGAGTGAGTAAGTAGTATAACCTAATGCATTGTTTCGTACCGATCTAGGAAAGAGTTCGGCGCCCGCGAGGATATTGACCCTATTGTCAGCTGATTTTCTTTTTAAAGTTTCACTGCTGGTTTTATTTTTCAGTATTTTCATGATTTTTTTGTGTGAAATATCGTTTCAAATAACTGTAATAACATGATGGAACGTGAATAAAGTTAATAAAACGTTGTGAAAAGATGATTTTTTTTTCCTCGATCGAATTTCTTTGTGACCCATCATCATAGGTATCCTTAGTACTATCATCTGTCTTCGTTTTCGGGAGCGTTTCAAAAATACCCTGTATGTATGTAAAAATATATGTATGTATATATATGTATACGGATGGTGCGCGTTTTACTGCCAATGGGAGTTCATTCCATAAATGAAGAGCCTGTACAGTAAAAGACTTGTTCATAATTTTTCTAGTGTTATAGTGGAAAATTCTACTTCAAGCTCTCTGCTGATCTCAAGTTACGCGAATGAGAATCACGAGGAAACTCAAAACTATTTTTGAGGTAAGAAGGGTAAGAAGGATTAAAGAGAACCCTATAGAGAAGATGAAGTATGTGAGCATTCCAATGAAGTCGTATTGGCAACCACTTGAGCTTAGTACGAAAAAATTCAGTTAGCAGTAATTATTATTCATCCAGTTGTTTATTAGTTTCAACCAAAAATAAGACATAATCCAGGCGCGGTAAATGCTTTCCTGCTTAATGAGCCTCTCAGATATAAGAAGCGATCTGTGCCTAGGACCAAAACGTATATAGGCTTTCTTCTTTAACTGCATTTTAGTATCAACTGCTGGATATATGCCTTTTTAGGTGACAAACGAGTATACTGTGCACCTAATGGTATGGTATATGATTATTATTTGTGTGAATTGAACGCTGTGAGTCATCAACATTTACATCATCATTTCAAGGACTTTTTCATCACTTTGTCATCTCTAAGGACTAAGATAGAATGGCTCGTCACCTGTATTGTGTGTCCGGTTATCGTCTAAATACGCGAAAAATAGCATTTAGCTGCCATTTCACGCTGGTATTCTATGTGAGTGTGGTCCTTAATCGTGATTAATTTTTACATCTAGACATCTTTAGTAGCAGGATGGAATCAGAAAGTTGGAAGTATTTCATCCCCGTGTGTCGGAAATCAAGTAAAGCCTTTAGCCCTGCGCCTAATCTGCCTCGGGTCGGGTTGGATTGCCGTTACATCTAACTATGAGAGTGAGGGAATAGTGAGTGCACCTGTGCTTGCGCACACACTCGTGCACTGTAATCCTTTCCTGCGCAGATGGCTAGTCTCTGTTGAGACTGACCGCCATAAAATTAGGTCTGGGAGACATTACATTACATTTTTTTAATAACCTTAATGTAATTTAATATGGTCTAAAAATAATTCAATTAAGTTGGAACAAAAAGGAAAACCATCGATCATCATGTTTAGTCAATAATAATAATTGGAGTCGACGTAGGCAATAACTTTTTAATGATCACGGCAGTACGGTAAAAGACCAATCCATTAACTCTAATGACGAGGCTCAATCTCTCCATCCCTTGGTTGACTATCGATTACAAAAGTTCGGCTCAAATTTTGATGGCCGTCTGCCAATGAGCTTGCAACTGGATTTAATTCGCCGTGGCGAATAAGGAAGATTAATGCGGTTAGTATAATAAAGCAAATATTACAAAATACGTGTTATTATTTGTGATTATTATTAATATTGTATTTAATAAAGGTGTTCAAATGAGGAAGCGATATAATAAAGATAAAATAACGCTGTCTATTTTGACAATAATTGATACGAATTGAAGTTGTTAGAACTTAACTTGCTTATTTCCACGTAATGATTAGTTTGAAGAGGACCTTGACGCAATTGGGTGAGGGTGGGGGTCCTCTTCAAAGTGAGCAGGACACATCATTTTATTTCATTACGCGGAAATAAGCAAATTAAGTTCTAACAACTTCAATATAATGGATTTCCGCAAAGTAACGTCTGATCCTATTAATTATTATTGATGCGAGCGACAAGAGAATACGAGTATTCTAAATACAGAAATTGTAGACTTCATCAATCTAGTTATTTAACGATTTCCAAATATAAGTTCACTGTGTAATGGCGGTGTAAGAAGATCCACTACCCCATATTATGGTCCCGTGGGTGTCGTAAGATGTGTCAAAGGAAAACAAGGATATGGGCAACAGCATATTACTAATAACAACTAAAACAATTAAAAAACTACGGTTTTCCAACCTCCTGCCAAAATTGGCAATTATGGCAAATATCCCCCTATAATGCAATTTAGGGGGTAGGTCTATGTTAAGCTTTGGACTTTTGATAGGCTGTAACGGTAACGGTAATCATAAGTAACTTTCCACAATTTATAAAGGTAAGTACTTATGATGTGTGATGAAATGATATATGATGCGCGAGATAGTGAAAAACATATTAAGTACTAAAATCTCTTTCATTCCCCGGAAACTGATGTATATGAAAAAAGTTATATAATAAAAGAACATTCAGTAAAGTTTAAAGCCTATAAACGTCACACTGTTAGGCACAGGCCTCCCTTCGCTTCTGTGATGATTTTTTTTTGACATCGCGAGTCCACCGTGCTGCCTTAATGCGTGTTGATTCAGACGTTTACGTTTTCTGACAGTATTTTCCTTTACCAAGGAGCGAATGGAAAAATGTTACTGGTGCCGGTTGGAATTGAACTAAATTTCCTCACAAGCTATAGCCTATTAACTATTATCATGGCCTTTTACCATGGCTATAGTAGTGTAATAACGGAAGTAGAAAAAATGTAGCCGTCTCAATATTTGCAACCGCTGAGAACATGCTTACTCTTATTTCTCAAAGAGTTATGGAACGAATTGAAGGAACTGACATGTTCTAAAAATATTGTACTAACTCAAACATGCGTCTTCACAATATTTTACATCACAAACCGTAAAGCAACGTGCTAAGAAAGCACTTATACCCGGATTACACAGGCTAGTTTATTGAAGCCAGGATAGCAATATAATATTCTAGTGTCCTTGCATCAACTAGAGCGGTTTAATAATACGAATAAATGCTAAGCCCGCAGAAAGTGGAATGTCGACGCCTGCCGTAAAAAAATTTACGGCTTCCGAGGGAGAAACACAAGTTGCATTAAACTAAATATAAGAAGAGCTTGAAAAACGTTGCTACAATTAATGATATGCCAATGGTTATCAGCCCTAAGCTACCACAGTTCTTATTGGAGAGTTTTTTGGAAGATTATGACAACTTATATAAATGTTTTTAATCCTTCTAGTCACACTAGAAGTTCTAAACATGCGAAAGACGTTAACTAAAGCCGTTCTATATATTGTAAAAGCTTGGAAACAGAACTTTAGAGGCGGAAGCGACGCGGTTTCAGTCACGTTGTCGATTATTCAGCACCAAAACGAACCAATCTTAGAATCACGTGTATCCAAAATTAATTGGTTCTATTGATAGCTTCTCCATTAAACTAAATAAAATAAATATTTAACATGGAGCCAATTCTAACGACTTCCACTCGATAATTTGCTTCCGGAATGTAAAATAAATTATATGACAAGTGATTCTAAATAATATTTAAATTATTACCCATTACCCGCCCGCCAAACGTGACAACTATGACAAAAGGGGTATACCCTAATTAGGCAATCAGTGGGAGGCCCTTGTTCAGCAGTGGACTTTATTTACTAACCTAAAATAAATATACGGAAACAAAATTAAAAGTTTACAATTCAGAAAAATAAAAATTGGGTCGTGAGTTCAATATCAACTTGATTTGTTTCACCACTCCCCCTAACGCAGCGGAATATCCCGGCAGCAGCACTGACAGGAACAGCTACAAAGGTAGACTCCTGAACGGTGCTCGAAACAGCGGCAAGTAAGTTTTTAGCCTTTAGCCTTCGGATTCACCAGCATGCAATTCGACAGCACCACGTTGTTGTTATTTGGCTGCTTGCCAAATAACAACAACGTGGTAGACGTTCTATTCCATAGAGGCAGGTGGTAAGACCCAGGAATGTAGGAGTAAGGTGAGTTTAGTAACCGTCGTCCGAATTTTCTATAGACGGTAGCGTCAACCTCCGGTTAAAGCTTTATGCAGTGAAATACTGTCAGGCACTACATTCTCAGAGTCTCGGCGGTGTTTGATTACAAACTTATGAGCACATAGGTTATTTATAGTAGGTAGTATTTATTGTAGATTTTAGTAGCAGCTATTTACTAACCTAAAATAAAAAGACAGAAACAAAATTTAATTTTACAATTTAGAAAAATGAAAAAAATATGGTCGTGATTTCACTTTAGCGTCCCAATATCAACTTTATTTGTTTCAATAATTGGGCAAATTGAGTGTCGTACATTCATGCGCAGGTAAACCGAAGTCTTCTTTAACTGTGATGATATTGCTGTGATGATATTGCTGTGATTTTCATAACAGTAATTTTAAGTCTTCGTTCGTTTTGTACTTTTTTGTAGATTTGATATTTGAATATACATAATTATAAAATAGATATACATATGTATATCTCCGTGTTTACTGTTTTTAAAAGGATGTGTCTGTGTGTATGTATGTTAGCGCGTTTATGAACTTTTTTACAATATCGTTGTCGTATCTAAAGTGTGAGACAGCGTAAGATTCAAAAAATGTGAATTCTATACAATAAGGCAAATCACTACAGTGGTCAAATTCTAGTTACTATTTTTATTATATTATACTACTACGTTAATCCATAGCCCACGTGATATAATAATTAACGTTATAAGAGTATGAGTTAGTGATGTTTGTGAGGGTATGATGGGACTGACATACGCTAAACGGTAAATGTCCCTTAAATGATTGTACAATTAATAAAATCTAGTTGGTAGGACTCCTTTTGGAGACTCTTTGTCTAGGAGTCCATTTGGGTAGGTACCAGTCTTTTACTGCGGCGTGTACTGTTGTGTTCCGGTCTGAAGGGTAAAGAGACCTAGTTTAATTACAGTCTGTGAGGCATTCCGTCTTATTCCTCAGAATTGACTTCAAGTGTTCAGGGATTACAGTAGCCTTCTTCGTAGTGGACTTTTACAGGCTGATAAAGAAGAAAGAAGACCTTATAAAAAGTACTATAAGTGTAAGGATTACATGAAAATTTGCAGAATTATTAAGAACTGATGACAATATAATATTTTCATGACTATGAAATAGTATTCTCGCTGGGACCACAGCTCATGATCAACGCGGGTTCTTCACTGATTTAAGAAGTACGCAGATATTTAATTTAATGCGTGTTTTTAGTTCATCATCATCATCATCATCATCATTACAGCCCTTCACAAGTCCACTGCTGAACATAGGCCTCCCTCAAGATATGCCACAAAGCACGGTCTGGAGCCACCTGCACCCATCGACTTCCTGCACGTCTTACCAGGTCGTCACTCCATCTAGTAGGGGGTCGCCCTACACTTCGCCTACCGGTTTTTTAGTTCAATCAAACTTTATTTTGATTGACACTTGGAGAAATTTCATTTTCATTTATATTCTTTATACTATAATAAGTATACTATACTTATAATATATATAATTGAAATAAGTAAATGTGTTAATCCTATATAAATCGCTGATATAATTTTAAAACTCTATCCCCTTTCTCAATCTTAAAAAAATTTATTACTGCTAAAACGTTGTGCAAGCCATATCCGTATTTAGCACCATAATAAAAGTGTTCCAGTCAATAACCCCTAAATATATGAACCTAAGGAATTCTATTACTTGGAATACTGCAAAGCTATTGCAATAAATTAAACGGTTTTCACAAACCTTCCGTGATAGATAACGTGGAAATCTGGGAATTAGTAGTGCGATATCTCAGTAGTTTTTTTAAACAATCACAACTAAAAGTAACAATTAAAATTATATTATCTGTATTCTTTTGTTTTCTAAGAAAACGTGGTGGTTGACTTGTTTTATAAATATAGGAAACAAACACCACTTTCAATAATTTTCTGTCTTCGGTACTCGGCGACGTTTTCCCGAGAAATATTGGCACAGCCAGTGTATAGAGCATCACTAGTGCTGTCATTCGCATAGCAATGAATGTTATCGGTTTGCAACATACCATTTATATGCAGAAGAAACAGCGTTGGTGATAGCACGCAGCCTTGTGGAACACCAGCATTAGTAGGCTTGTAATCGGAGCATGCACCGTCTACAACAACCTTGACGCTACGATCTGCAAGAAAGCTGTTGATCCAATTGCACAATTTCTCGGGAAGCCCATAGGAAGGGAGCTTCGAAAGAAGCGCTTTGTGCCAAACACGATCGAAGGCCTTCGCAATGTCCAAACTAACGGCCAATGCCTCCCCTTGGACTCTACTGCCTCCGCCCATCTATGAGTCAGGTAGACCAGAAGATCACCGAAAAAAACCGTACTGGCGGTCACTAATCAGCTGGTGATCCTCAAGGTACCGCATGAGCTGGCAGCTTATAATGGATTCCATTATTTAGGGGAACAAGGAGGTGATGGCTATAGGCCTGTAGTTAGATGGGTCTGAGCCTCTAGTTAGATGGGCCAGTGAGTCCAGGGAGGATCCCTGTGCAGAGATGGAAGAGATGGCTGACAGAAGTTCCCTTGGACAGCCTTGGTGAGAGACCAGAATGCACGGGTACCCGAAGGAAGGTGAACTAGTTTCTCACCAATTCTGCCTATGTGCTCTGACTTTGCTCTGGCAATTACTCTTTTGAAGGACCTAGAGGCGGAATTATACTTCTTTTTAAGAGCGCTGGTGTTTACATCCCGGGACGTTGATGCATCAGCCCAGGCCCGGTAGCACTCCTGCTTATAACGTGATGCTATTGCAGGTGCAGATGCAGGAGCGACCAAACCATGGCTGGGATCTGCCTCCGAAGGGATGTAATAAAAAGTTCCATACCCTGAGGTACCACATCAGCAACAGAATCAGCAACAACGCTGGGATCTTCCGGCGAGAAGACTACAGAAACCCGCCCCAAGGGTAGGATACAAAAAAAGATCGCATCCTATCCCAATCGGCCGACCTATAGTGCCAAACACGGCGGCAGCCTGCAGAATGCAACCGCGATTTCAGCGTGAGTGGCACCACACTCCGAACTAGACAATGGTCCGAGGAGCCAAGAGGGGCGTCGACGGAGACCTGATATCTGTCCGGATAAGAGGTCAGCAGAAAGTGCAACAGGGAAGGTGCATGATCCGCCACATCTGGAATCCGTGTAGGTGAAGTAACCAGTTGTGTCAGACCATATGCCAAGGCAAAATCATGAACAGATCTCCCCGCGTGATCGGTTAAACGTGAATCGAGCCATTCGGCGTGGTGGGTGTTAAAATCGCTCACGCTCTCTGCGTTAAAATCACCGAGGATCACGATCTCTACGGATGGGATCTGCCGTAGCAAGGAATCTGTAGCCATTTGGACATGGTCGAAGAGTCGGTCTGTTTCGGTATTACCGCTATGGGACCTATATAGGCACCCGTAGACGCGCGGATGGTTGTCGCAGTTTACGCGTAGCCAAAGGATGGACACGTCCGAACCTTCAAGACTGCCGAGGCGTCGAGAACAGATGCCCTCTCTGACGTATACGCAAACTCCAGCCCGAGGCACAAAGGAGTGTTCCACGCCGTCTCGATATGGTAGTGAACGGCATTTAGGTTCGAGTGAAGTCCCCTGATATTGCAGAAATTCACGGATAGCGTGGCATGTATCGCCTTGGTCTTGTTGCTCAGCTTGCCCCGAGCAGTTATTGTCTTGAGCGGAATTTTTCTCCCCACAGAATACGCGGGGCAGCCTGAGCACCCACGCTCTGGAGTGGAGTAGCTTGGTCGTGGATGCTCAGCGAGGGATTCTCCAGGGGTGCTGGTAACCCCCTGGGGTAGTCTTTCGTTTAATTCCGTTACCATGTTGATGGGGGGAGGGAATTGGGCCTCCGGCCACCTGCACTCACCAGACGAACCGCAGAAGCAGAGCCTCTACTTCACGCCGGTATTCTGTGAGGTCGTGGTACCACCCCGGCTCAAGCCGGCCCATACGTGCAACAGCAAAAGCTGCCGCGTGGCTCTACCACTGTCAAAAGTTAAGAGATATTACAGTATACCTCCCGCTCAGTCTACATCATTCCTGAGCAGTTAGCTTGGAACAGTAATAATGGATAGTAATAAGAAGGAAGTCTCCGTAATTCTACTACGAAAATATAAAAAGATCACTTTTTTATTATAGGATAAGGGGGACAAACGAGCACACAGTCCACCTAATGGTAAGTGGTTGCTGCGGCCCATAGACATCTACATCTATCCTCGATTACAAATCAAAATACAGATGCGTTGTCACCCGTGAGGACTAAGATGGAATGCCTCATTTCCAGTAAAAAGGGTCTCCGGTTCTCTACACTCACCATACGAAACACAGCAGCGTTAAGCTGCTATTATACGCTGGTATTCTGTGAGAGCGTGGTCCTTCCCCGATCGAGCCGACCCATTCGTGCTACAACTGTCCTATTAATATAGCTGCAGCATGGCTCTACCATGTATAAACACATCGTAAATAGAAACGTATTTCGTAACAAAATTACTTTAAATTAAGCAGCATTAAGGCTCAATAAAAATCGAAATAAGCCAAGCATTTAACTAAACAAAAGTTCGATTCATGTGAAACAATACACTAGCTTCTAAATTCTCTACTGAAACATAGTACTCGTATATGCTGAAATGTAGATGCCAAGTTCTTTTTTTACAGTTTAAAAAACAAAATTGTCCACAACATTTTTAAATTTTAAATAAAGGAAAGCTACAGTTTATACACCTCCAACTGCTGAACACAGGCTTTGTCTCATTTCTGAAAGGGTTTTGAATCAATTAGTCCGTTGTAATGCTCCAATGCGTGTTTTGGACTTTACGTGTCCATGGTAATTTGTTGTACATTTTTAAAGTAAAAATGTATGCTCCCATAGTTTTAATGGTGATGATGATGGATCTTCCTGAGCTAAGCATGGTGATTTCGGCAAATTATTTCTTAAGTGAAGAAGGCCCACGTCCAGCAGTAAATTGAATTGTTACGGGCTGATTAAGCGTGCGCAGGTGTTACTTAATATGATTTAATTCCTTCCAAAACGAGGGCTAAGTCAGTGTACTTTACCATATTCGACTACACCACTACTTGGTGGGATTGTAGTCAACCACTGGCTTATAATAGTTTTTTTTTTAAATATAGAATAAGGTTGTCAAACGAGCACACAGTCCACCTGATGGTAAGTGAATGCTGTGGCCCATAGACACCTACAGCTATCCTCGATTAGGAATCAAAATGTAGATGCGCTGTCATCCCTTAAGACTAAGATAGACTGCCAGAAAGGAACGCAGAAGCATTATATTGCTATAGACGCTGATATTCTGTGAGAGCGTTGTCCTTACTCGCTCGAGCCGATGCATTCGTGCTGCAACTGCAACCTGCAACGTGACTCTACCACGTTAAACTCTTTTCAAGGTTTTCTTCCTACCTATCCAACGAACAAAATTATGTAACTAAAACTTTAGTCATAAAGTGATGCAGTTAAAAAATCTCTGGACCTGGTGGTGGAGCTGGTTACACCGTAAAAAGTACGGAGTCATCGTGTTTTAAAAACTAGAAAGTGTAGAACTACTTACATTTGTCGAATCAGCTAGTATTATATATAAGTTCGGGAACATATAAAATTAAGTAATTTAAACACGACAAAAATTCCTAAAAAATTAGAACCATTTAATGTTTTCTATGACTAGGTTTACCAGACATCCTTTAAAATAAATTAGTAGTAATAAACTATTTCGCACCCAAAAATTGATCTTGTCCCCTAATTTGGAATCTATAATAGACATATATATAATGAATAGGGGACAAGACAATATCTTGCGTATTCGACATTCTCTCGGCTAGTTGAGGTCAGAGTTTAAAAATCACGTTGAGGTGACGCGCGATGTATGAATATCTGAATATGTGTCGCTACAAATACCACAACAGCATTTTTGTAAAACAATATGTAATCCTCTGTTTTTATCATATGTCCTTTTTTTAATCGTACCAAATCCTTTAAAACATAAAACTGGAGCAGGCAACCAAAGTCAAAAAGTCAGTCACAAAAATATTTATGACTGACTTTGTTTTCTCGAAATGACTCTCTTGCCTTTCAAACAGGTATATGGCATTGGATAAAATACAAATTATAAAATAAAACTATATCTTAGTTTAAAATAATTTTATTTAATGTTTAACAATAAATTATTTTATACGTGTAATGTTTAAGTCTAACCTTATACATAAATTTATGAAATAATATTTAAGTAAAAATATGAAATAATTTAGATAAGGCCACTCTGACTAGATTGCCACACCCCTTGTCTGTTCAATGTTGTTCCCCGTATAAAGTGCCATCAAGTATTTGTTATATATTGGTGATATATATAGTTGCTCTCCTTTAATCTCAGCATAGTTTGATTCAAGCAATCAAATAGTATTTTTGTGTCATGTTATCAGTATTATATTACATAAAAGTTATAGTGATTACATACAAGACCAATAATACTTTTATAATTGAGTAAGCAATCATTGTACGCAATGATTTTTGATGATGAAATTTAACAAAACACAAGACATCAAAACAAAGAATTGTGCCACTTTATAACGAAAAATAACTTCGATATTTGTTAATAATAACACAAAACCAGGAGTCGCGGGTCGGTTATTCGAGGAAATAATCTAAAAGGCTATATCAGTTATTAGTGTTTCATTAGTTTATTGGGTATTTGGATGGAAAACGGTATCAGTAACATGTACAATAAGTATTATTGTTTTTATCTGTTACATTATTTAATAAACAAAGCCATAACAATAATGTTAGTTTAAGAGTTAATTAACTATATAAAATAAATATATAATTATAAAATAAAATTATAAATACATTAAATAATTATATTACATATTATTAAGATATTGAATAAATTGTTAGTAAATATAGCTGAAACACAATAAAATACTATAATAAGACAAATCAGCGATAAATTTCATACATACAAACTATGAAAATAATAAAATACTTTTGATAACATTTAAAATACCCATTATACGTTTATGATATTAATTTACTCAAAAATAGATCATAGATCTAAAGCAATAAAATCTCTCGACGCAGACGCACGATATTATGCTCAAAATATCGAGAACTCTCCGCTATTTTAACTATGTTAAAGAAATTAAACATACCCAAATTTAATTAATTTTTTACTTTATATAACAACGGCAAATTAAAAAATATTAAATAAATTAGATATTCACAGATGTTACACTCTACTCCTATGAAAACAATATTATGTAATTAAATATAAAATACTAGACTAGAAAAAATAATTTATTAGTCTATTCTTTGGTATATTAGCTGTATCTAATTAAAATTATGAGCATTAGTAATATCTAACATCACAAAATAAAGCATGTATTTTCGCCATTGATTCCATTCATCCTACATTATTATTAAATACTAAAATAAGATTTTAAGATTCCCCTTAACTGTAATACTATGTTACAAAAACCAATCAAAAAATATATTTAAGTAGAAATATTTCGCAACATCACCCGCGCCATTTTTAAAAGCGTTTAGAAATCCTTTAAGCGCTTTGTTTATTAAATACCGATATAAATTAATACATTAAAAAACAACTTATTTTATTTGTATAATTTAAAGTTAAACGATACATTTAAAAATAAGTAACTAAAATTAATATCTGCACATAATATTATTGAAAATAAAATAAAATAAAATAAACCTAAATACTAGACAAATGTAAAAGTTACTTATCACTGCAGCTTACAAAAAACTAACTGTGAGATTTGTTCAGATAATAGCTTTAGACATTAATTTAGACATTAATTTAGACTACATATTTGTGAATAATATGTTTGTGATTAAGTTTTTGTCTGAAAACTAAAAGTCTGTATAACCTACTCTATTAACTTTCCTCCGCATTTCATCCGAGTCTTCTTGCGTGTCTGTTATAACCTGCAATAATTTAAATGTTCTTGACTGTCGCGGCGGACCCTCTTGACTAATTTTGTGATAGTGTACTCTGAAATTGATAAACGAAAAAACTGCTTAGTAATATAATAATAAATATATTTGTTGCGTCCAAAATATTAAAATAAACATACTCGTACATATTTATGAAATACATTCTGTAGGTACTGACAAATTTCTAGTGATCATTTACCTAGCAAAACAGCAAAAGTCGTCACTATATTCGGTATATCAATTTATATAGAGGTCCCTATGCCATCATATTGTAAGAAAGCTTTCAGCCTTTTTATTAGAGCAGCTTTCTCAATGTAATGCTTTCATAACGAGATATTGATAATTTGGCTTAAACACTGTTATTACTTATATATATATTTTTTTTAAATTATAAAAATATAAATTAGATGATACATTTTAATCATAGCTTGCGATAGGTCGATCTATCTATCTATCGAGAGCTACGAGAGCTTTGTAAATATTGTCATAATCACCTCTTACGGCACCTAGTGAACGTAAAACTTTTATAATTAGGGTGATTTTCGTTTTTTTATAAAACTGAAGTGACAAACGAACTAACAGTCCACCTGATTGTAAGTAGCTGTACTGCAGCCCATAGACACTGCAATCAAGATTCGCTTTCACTATGGAGGACCAAGATGGAATGCCTCATAGCCTGTAATTATACTGGCGCTCTACATATACCCTTCAAACTGAAACATTTACTTACTAACGGCACGTTTATTTACTAATCATCTTTAACACACACACACACACACACACACACACACACACACACACACACACACACACACACACACACACACACACACACACACACACACACACACACACACACACACACACACACACACACACACACACACACACACACACACACTTTTTGGATTATTCGGATACGTTACGATTTATAATCATATAAATCGTAAGGTATCCGAAATATCCAAACCATATATCATTATTAGAATGTATTGTAGGTAATGAATAAGAAGTGGCGGTGTAAGATTCACTACCCCATATCGTCCCGTAGGTGTCGTAAGAGGCGACGACGGTGGGAAATTAAAACAGAAGATGTGCAGCAGCATTTTTCTGATTTTAGCAACTCAAAATAATAAAAAACTGCGTGTGCCGACCCGTTTGCCAAGCGTGGCAAATTGGGCAAAATGCTCCCTAAGAGGAAATCTGTGGGAGAGGCCTATCTTCAGTAGTGGACTTTTATAGGCTGTAATGGATGGATGGATAAATTTTTAATTATGTTTGTCAGTATTGTTAAACCGAAATCCACGAAAGACCACGAATAAAAATTGTATATAATATAATATTAAAAAAAAACGGCAGTTAATGAAAACATCTGAAAGTAATTACAATGTTTAAAACACAATTGTATTCGCTATAAATCAAAGCATCAAACTCTGTCTATAGGATATAGTAGTATTATCATATGCAGTCTTAGAGTATTTATAAGCAAACTTCTTATTTATACTCTAAGTATGAAGTTTAGACTGTCCTGCTATCTGGTATAAACCGGAAAATTGGAATATACTTCTGTATATATTTTTAGTGTGTTGTTTTAGTAATGTTAATAAAATCTTTCTTGTTAAAGGAATTAGTATTTAATAAGTAAACGCAAAAATCTTTAGATCTATTAAGGTAAGGGTCAAATAAAGGTCACAATGAAAATAAAATTAGTTCAGTAAACTAAATAAGAGCGTTTGCAAAACGAAGTGTTTCTTAATATAAAACAAGCGTTACACTGATTCATTGCAGATTTACAAGCAGTGCAAAAAAAAGTGTTTACTTTGTATCAGTGCAAACAACTCCTTTAGTATCGCCCACCGAAGCTGAAAACAGAATTCATGTGTTTAAATTTACAATAGATAACTTTTACTTTTAAATCGAAACATTTTATAATACATGTATATATTATTATTATTTAAATATCATAGAAATTACCTTTTGTTTGCTCCACTATTCGTACTCTCAATCTGAATGGGGATAATTCGCGTTTTGGGATGACTGTCTTGGCTGAAATTCCTGTTTAATGTTGGAAGTTCGTGTTGTGAAGATTCATCATCAAGTCTAACTAATTGCGGCGATAATACCCTCATGATGCGCTGCGTTGGCTGCGAGTAAGGAGCCTGGGCACGGGATTGAGCATCAGGATTTTGTTTCATGTCTATTACTATTCTTAACTGAGGTTGCTGACGTTCTCTCTGTCTATTTTGATCTTTAGTCTCAGTTGTTGATACTTCCATTTGAATAGGAATTATCCTAGTTCCTTCAGTATTCATCGCATTATCTTTAGGTAAACTTTTACGATTTTCTGAAGGGCGTGTAGACCAATTTGGCTGTGCTGTCTGCTGATATTTTGGTGGACTTATAACTTCTCTTACACTTCTTTGCATTTCATTGCTCTTTTTTACCCACTCAGGTTCTTGATTTGATTCTCTGGGTGGCGTAACTAATTCCCTCGGTGTGCTTCTTCTACCTTCTAACGGTCTGTTACACCAAGAAGGAGGCGGTGTTTTGGTCTTTTCTTTTTGTGTCTTTACCCATGGTGGTATGGTTTTAGGGCTTTCAGGGCAGTAAAATACTGGTTCTTGGTTAACATATACAACTTCTTTTTGATGTGAAGGAATATTATATTCTGGTTGTGAGTTTTGTTTTCTTTGGTTTCCCTGGATTGGGATGGAAATAGTGGACTGATATCGGGGCTGCTCTTGTGAATTTGTGGTTGAAGGTATTGGTCTATTTTGAGAGTTGTCCTGATTTCTCCACGGAACGTTAGAGTTTTTAGCTATTCCATTATCACTATTAATATCTTGACTCATTACCCTTGATGGACTGTACGATTGTTGAGAATTTACTTTATTTTCTTGCTTCCAAGGCGGAATGTAGCTATTTTCAGTCCTGTTATTATTAGCATCACTTGATTTCCATGTAGGACTATAAGCTTGCTGTTGATTAGGATTTTGATTATTTACAATGATTTGCTGACTTTCTCCTCCCCGTGGGTATCTGCTTATTGTTTGCGTTCGCCACGGTGGATAGTTTGACTGCTCAGTATTCGGACTCTGCTGTGCTGGTTGCTGTTGCATATTACTTATAACAGAATCTGGGTTTCTCTGACCAACTCTAGGTAGAGTATGGTAAATAGGTGGCGATTGATTACAGTAGTTTGGTGAACCTTGTTGGGTGTTTGGTGAAAACGGTCCACGATTATTTTGTGGAGTAAGAGGACTGTTCGTTTTGCTAGCCGGGGAATCTCTCTTTTCGGGTTGTCTCCAATTGTTATTAGGTGTTGGTGAATATGGTGAGCCATTACTAAGAGGTGATTGCCCTGCAAATGGCTGAGGGCTTTTATTAAACTGTGAGTCCTGTCTTACGAGCATTTCTCGAGTTTGTGGAGACCCATTGATAGTTGTGGAATTTGATTTTGGATGGCCATATTGCGCCTCTGGGCGATAAATGGGACTTTCAGGTGCTTGACTATTCTGGTTATTGTACGACAAATTTCGCCTTTGTAAAGTATTTTGATCTGGTGACGAATAAGTTTGATGCATTTGCTGCTGTGGTAGCTTCACTGTTAAAGGACTTGGAACTTTTTCTACAAATTTAGGAACTGGCCCCACTCGTTGCATTTCCGCTTTTTCAGCTTCCCAATGGTAAGGACTATTTGTTTTTCGTAACATACCAATTGGATTTTCTGGAATAACTATTTCGGGCCTTTCTCCCAAAGGCACTGGTTTTGTAGATTTTGCATTTGGTGCTTCTATTATCAAAGGCGGTGGTGGTGGTGGTACAGGCATCTTAGGCGGTGGTGGAGGTGGAGGTACCGAACCCCCGTGTGTGTTAAAGTTGCCACCATTATTTAAACTATGTTGCTGCTGTGCATAAGCTTTTTCTTGATCCTCTATTGAACGCTGTTTTGCTAGCCTCCTAGCCATACTAGGAGTGCGTATCTGCGATAAATCAAGACCACCAGGAGTGTAAGTAAAAGGCTTCTTATCCTTGGTCATCATTGCGTTTTGAATACATGCTGGTGGTTCGACACTACCCATAGGCTGTAATGAAAAATGCAGCAATTAAATATAAATATATAAATAATAAAATTATTTAACAATAATTTTATTTATATTGTCATCATTAGCACACATCAACACAGTCCTTCAAAAATCTTCTCAACATTGGCCTCCCCATAGATTGTATCATAGGGTGGATATTAAGCATAGTTGCCACGGTTGGGTTGGCAACCGCAGTTTTTATTATTATTGAGTTTTTACCAGGATCCCCATACCATCCCCAGCTTGCCTTTGTCGCCTTTTACGATACGCACGCGAGTGATATGAGGTTATGGTGTAGTAGATTCTTTACGCTGCAATTACACGGCATTTTTGTTACACTTGAAAGGAGTTTATGAGAGAATTTGAGACTTATTAAACACCTGCACACGGTGAGCTTTGTTGATTGACGGACGAGGTTCTGGTGACCAACCGGTGGGGAAAATCCATTCAACAAATCTGTATCCTAGTGAACAGAGTCAGTTAATTTGAATTCTGTTCAACAGATTGGTAATAAGAAGCACCATTACCAGTGCGGGGGTATCGGTTCTACGCTTAGCAACCCACCTGTCCAGCGTGGTTAATTTGGTAAATTTAGCGATGGTAGCTAGGTAACTTATATTTTAAATAATCCTGCTTACGTTTTGACAGATTAAAAGATGTTCCAAGCGTTAGCACAAAAATAAATTTATGAACGTTGACGATGCTGAGCGATGATGTTATCGTTCATAGACAACGATGTAGTATCACAGACAAAATGATACTGTACATCGAGACGTGAAAACTAATCATCTCTCTAAATCGTCTTGCATGTATGAGAAATAAAAAGAAATTCGAAGACAGTTCCTTGCTCTAAAACTCTATGAGAAGTGAGAGGATGCCTGTGCCCAGCAGTGGGACGTATATATGCTATAACTTTTTAACTTTTTACTACTACTGTAATATTGTCTATAGAAACTCAACATTCCATAGACATAGCACATGAGTAAAGAAACCGTAGACATAGTGCCCACGAGAAGTATATTTTAAAATAAGATCGTAACTGTCGTCACATTTTCAAATAAATTGTTTAGCCATTAAACTATCATTTTATACTTACATTGACTTGCGTTTTGCCGAAGTTAGGGATTCTGCCAATATGTCCAGTGACATGCGAGGGTCCGTATCTGGAAAGCAGCCAATTTTAGCGTTATTTTCACTCAAGTTGACGAATTCAATTTCACTGGTTATATGTTTTCAAAGTGTTCATATTTTTATTTTTATTTTATAGTTTAGGTGTTATTCTTATTGTATTTATATAATGAAGCATTTTGATTACTAAACAAAACATAATGACAAAATCTTACCCATTTTCCGTCATGTTTGAAGACTGAGGTACTACAGACTTGTTTTAGAAGTCTCTTCACACCTAAGCCAGCTCGTGTGCGCCTGCAACTGCGAAATTAGATCATACCTACAATTTTCGATTATGAACAGATGTTTTTCGTGAGTCTATCCTAACATCGCGTTATTTCCTGCTCAAGGTCACAAATCTTAAGATGATTTCATTTTATTAAGATTTGTTTCTAAGCATCTCTTAATTTTACTTACAGGAAAACATATAGGTAGTTGTTGATACAAGGAAATCTTGAAACCAAAACAATTGAGAAATTATTATAATTTGGAGCTGGTAAAAGTAAATTAACTTATTTAGTTAATTCGTATTTATTTTAAGTAATATTCGTTCTTTTCGCTATTCCAGCATCTAATAATTCTTATAATAATCATAGCTTAATATTGACGCCGGAGATGGTATGTAGTGAAAGAAATTTGGCACTCCTTATAATAGTTGATGGCTAGACGCCAGGTTTAATTTTAACACCTAACTGCGACTGCTCACTTCAAATATTTTCCATATTTTTTTTTAAAAGAACTGTATTGTATTTAAATCAAACCACCACATTTTTCCTCTATATATCAATTATTATTAATAAAACTGGGTCTTTAAATTCATTTATAAGCTGTGGTTTGTCTAAAATAAAATATTAATGTGAATTTTCAAGCAACAGTTAGTTCGATAAGTGCAAAACCGATACCCCTACACTGGTAATGAAACAACGTAAACTCTCCAGAGGGGTACAGACTACAAACTTAAGGTAGGTTGAGACTACAGACTTCCATTTGGCACAATACTAATATACATCCCTCTCGCTTCCCCTCTCATTTTCTCTCGCGCTTCCTTCACATCCATATAATATATGCACATTCATGTTCATCTGTTAAGGACACTCTTAACTTGGCCCATTATAATATATCGCTAATTTAGTCGATAAACTTCCAGCTAGGGCGTCTCTTGCCGACTATGCCACTCATTTATGCAACATAAATTTGTTTGGTCACTTTATCTCATTTATTCTTTCTACGTGTCCAAACTCCTGAAGCATTCCTTTCTTAATTTTGATATAACGTACCGGTAATACTGTTTACTATTCCAGTTTATGGTATTGAAATACGGTAATTACGGTTCATTTTTCACCATCAGTAAGCAGTGCAATTGTGTAACTACGGTGAGAATCCTTTGCATGTGAGAACACACCTCAACTGTCTTTTAATGTTTAGTTATAATAATATTTTGTAATTTAAAATATTATAATAAAGGTAGCCTGCAAGCTAGCAAAGTAAGCCTCGGTGTAAAGCAAGTGTGTAGAGCGGCCAACCAATAAATGGAGTGACAACCAAATAAGACATTTAGAAGGCTGGAAACTTGGTGGTGGAACTTATGTCTCTCCCATAGACTGTCTCATACGGGGGATTTTTGCCATTGTTGCCAGGCTTGGCGGACGGGACGGCAACCGCGATTATTAATCGTTATTATTGGGTTGTTATGAGGGGTGTTCTCATGATAGTGGATTCTCTTTTAACGCCACACGGCATTTACAAAATAACACAGCAGATTGCGAAGATGAGGTTTAGACAAAAAATAACATTATATTTTCGCTTACACCCTTTGCATGCAGCAACATTATAAATTACATATTCTGATTTATTTAACTGTATACTGTAGCTAACATTATAACTTCTACATCATTAGTTACCACTGTACTCGTCTACATCCTGTTTGCTGTTATTTCATTTAAATCAACTTTTCAATAAAATTATGAAAGTCATTTACGATTTATATTAAATGAATTATATAGAAAAATAGAAAATAATTTATTATTTATTATAGATTCATAATTTTGCCCAAAGCAACTTTTTTTTTTGCTAAACATGGTTCGAGTAGCTCGCTACACTTTGGACTCTACCTACTCCTCAGGAATTACATGGGTGACGCTACGTATGTATTTTTATGCCATTTTTAAGATCAATAGAGGGAATGACATTTAACCATCAATTATTTACCAGCATAATGTAAACAAGCTGCGCAATCTGACACGTTTATAGGGAATCTATTGTTAGAGCAAGGACGGAAAATTGGGGCACGGTCTGCGCTTGCGCCAACAGGTGAACCGCTTGGAATGCGTAATGGATAGGACAGTGGCTAAAACTGTTTTGAAAAGCAATTTGTCTTTTGAACAAGTGGTAAAATTAAAAATTTGTACAACCGACTTCCATATAAATTATTTAGGATAACTCAAAAACTACTGGTCGGACCTTGATCAAATTTATATGGGACCACATGAGAAGCACCAGCTTTCAAATAAAAAAAGAATCATCGAAATCAGTTCACCTAGGATTATGAGGTAACACGTAAAAAAAAATAAAAATACATACAGTCGAATTGAGTACCTCCTCCTTTTTGAAGTCGGTTAAAAATAAGATTAATGAGAACTTTAAATGTTATTATTACTGTATGTTTTACTGTATGATACGAGCATCATATCATTTTATGACCTAAATATTGGTAGCGAGACGATTTTGACGCTTCTGTTTATAAATAAATAAAACATTTGCAGAACAGAAAGTAATGAAAGTATATGAAGTGACCTTTGCTTTGAAGAAATGCGTTCATTCGTCCTACAATATGTAGGACGAATGAACGCATTTCTTCAAAGAAAAGGAATTAACTATAATTTGTACAATAACTTTCTTTACTGATTCCCAATAGTCTTATATCTACATAAATATATATTAATTAGATCGACGCCCAAAGGATGACGTTCACGGATTCCTGTCCAAATGGAGCTACGATCTGCGCAACAAGATGCGTGAAACTGAAGATCGAGTGACGTAGTGCGCATTGAGAGAGCTATATGTCCAGCAGTGGACTGCCGCAGGCTGATGGTGATGATTATGATGCAGACCGATATATGAAAAAAACCCGAGGGTTGAAAGTGGAATGAGGAATAGGAATATCAGACCGTAGACCATTTTAGGAATAATTTGCTGTAATCACCACCCCTAGCTCAGTCGGACCATAATCGCCAGTAAAACTATGGAAGCATATATTTTTAATTTTACAATGTAATGCATTTTATAAATAAGGGTTAAATTTCAAAACTTTATGAAAATTTCCAAGGTTCAAAAATAGAAGCAATTTTCTAATGTTCATACACTGCACCTTGAATTCCAGGTGCGAGCTGTTATCGCCTCAACCGTATGTGATGATAAATGTACATGTTACGATGCCAAGAATCCGACCTTTTGTACGAAAAGAGAATGGACGAACATTATTCATATTTCTGAAATATAAACACAAGTTTGAGTACCTAGTTATAAATATACAATGTGATTGGGAGATGGGTACAAAGCTTTCAAGGGGTGCAAGACAATTTAGAACCATTTAAGCCATGCTTGTCTTAGATGAAGTCTAACCATTTTTTTAAAATAAGTTTTTATGATTTTTAGCGAAAATGCCCAAAATGTTCTAATTAACTGTTATTTATGGCCAAATTAAACAATAAAAACATGTGTTTTATTTTATTCTATTAAATTTATGAGTAAGCAATCTAATAAGACATGTTTTAAGCACATGTATCTTAAGATATTTTTTTAAAACGTTTGAAGTTCACGAAAAAGATCTAAAATTTATAAATACTGTTTTAGCTCTCATTTAAAAAAAAAACTAGGCTAGGTTTTTTCGTTCAAACCTTTTTGAAAACATGCTTGATTATCCCTCTTTGTTTTGAGGTATCATTCATGCAGATATCTTAAAAAATATTGAATCTAAGTCTTACAAACCAATTTGAGGGAGTAAATTTAAATTTTTGGCTAACTTATTAAAACGAAATTTTAATTTAAATCTTTTATTATTCATGTTCAAACTGACGGCCGTTATTTCTAATGCAAGCACGGGCCCGGTTTCTCACTTCTGTGGTCGTGATTTTAAGTTTCATCACCGCCTTCATGGTTTCAAATGCAGAATTTATTTGTGCTATTAGTTCTTCCTTTGTATTTATTTCTATGCTCGTATAAACTAGATCTTTGGCCCGGCCCCACACGTAAAAGTCTATTGGGGTCAGATTAGGTGACCGTGCGGGCCAAGGGATGGGTCCATCTCGTCCAATACAACTTTGAGGGAAGCAGTTATTTAAAAATTCTCAAACGGTCAAAGTTCAATGCTCTGGGCAGCCATCTTGTTGAAAAATGACCTCTCGATCTGTTTCAAATATCGGGGCACCGAATTGCTACACAAGCAACGGTAAATCCATTTCCAAAAATTGCAAGTAATTCTCGCCATTTAAAGAGTCCGGCAAGAAGTGGGGCCCGATCAATGTTCTGCCTATTACTCCAGCCCACACATTTGCTGAAAATTTTCTCTGGAAGGATAATTGTTTTTTCCAATGTGGATTGTTGTTCTTGTCCGCCTATTCGTGGAAGTTATGGAAATTGGTGATTCCCTCCCTAGAAAATTTACTTTCATCTGTCCACAAGATCGATTTTAAAAACCATGCATCCTCAATATCCCTGTTAAGTAGGAAACGGCAGAACTGCATTCTTCTTTGGAAATCTTGCACTTCCAGACCTTGCACACCTCTGCCATGGAAAACATAATTGTTATTTTGGTGCATTGTATGCCACACCTTCCATTGGGAAATGTTTAAATTTCGAGCTACTACTCTATTACTAGTTGTAGGATCCGCTTCAAACGCTGCCAAAATATCATCTTCGACGCCAGGTGCATGTATGCCTGGGTTCACCCCAGGTTCCACGTGGTGTATCCCATCTTGAGCCAGTCGTCGATACGTCTTGTAAAATACTCGAACATTCGACACTCTGCAATTCGAATAGCGCTCTTGATACATCCGTCGTGCTAATCATCCATTGCCATCTGCTCTGCCATACATAAAGATGATATCCGCATATTCCTGATTCGAAAAAGTAGCCATAGTCACTTAATAATTAAGAAATACAGCGTAAGAGCGCATTAAATGTCAACTCAGTACATCAAAATAGTCCAAAATCAACACGTGCAGGAGCACAAGGCTACGACTGGACACGGTGAACAAAGTTGTAAACAACTAACGAAATCAACACTTGCAGGAGCGCAGAGGGCTTCAACTGGACAAGGTTGAATTGTGTATCAACGCGATAACGTTCACTCACAAGGGCAGTAGTCATTTGAATAATGTTATGGCTTCCTAATTCTAACTGACCCTAACTAAAGAAACATGACTCTGTTTCCCTAGTAACTAAGTCGGATTTGCTTTAAAATTAAAGTTCTATTCATAGGGCGAGCTACCTGGAAATACCATGCAACCGGCAGCTATTGTATAGAGAATCCCCACAACTTGTTTTTTAGAATTTTACTACGCTACAATTTTGAACAAAAAAGTATTTGTAGAGCAAAAACCGGGCCTGTGTTTGTAATCAATAATCACGGCAGTTATTTTAAACATCAAAACTTGATAATTTCAGTTCAAATTTTGTTTTAATTAGATATCAAAAGAAAAGCTTTTTCTTCCTCAAACTGGTTTGCAGGTCCTAATTTCAAAAACTTTTATGATATCGGCATGAATGATACCTCAAAACAAAGAGCGATAATCAAGCATGTTTTTAAAGAGGTTTGAACGAAAAAAACCTAGCCGAGTTTTTTTTTAATGGGACCTAAACACAGTATTTATAAATTTTAGATTTTTTTCATAAACTTCAAACGTCTGTAAAAAAAAATATCTTAAGATACATGTGCTTAAAACATGTCGTATTAGATTGCTTACACATAACTTTAATAGAATAAAATAAAAAACATGTTTTTTTATTGTTTAATTTGGCCATAAATAATAGTTAATTTGAAAATTTTGGGCATTTTCGCTAAAAATCATTAAAACTTATTTAAAAAAAATGCTTAGACTTCATCTAAGATTACCATGGCTTAAATGGTTCTAAATTGTCTATACTAGCGCCCCTTGAAAGCTTTGCACCCATCTCCCAATCAAGCGGTATATTATCACAAGTAAACCTTTCTCTCTCTCTTTCTCTCTCTCTCTCCTATCTGTTTCCCTCTCTTACTCCAATATTCCTTATTTAATTATCATAGAAATCTTCAAAGTTTCCAACTGAACATCTAACTTACTAAAGGAAGCGTCAATTGTAACAGTATGTGGGATCTAGAATTATGGAAGTTATTTCCCGCCATTGCTTTAGAATATTTTCCGAGCTTTAGAGTAAAAACCGAGCGCATTATAAGAATTTGCACCAATCGCATGTTTGGCAAGCGGATTCGGCATCGCAGTATTAGACGTCTCGTACTTTTCACGCTACTCCACTCACGTAATTAAACAATATACGTACAACAAAATAAATATAACACAACAATTTGAATTTTAAGACCAATTTTGGTTCAGGCTGAAATTCATAGCCAGGACATCCTGTCCTGGTATAGTAATCAGCTACTCCGGTCATTAGCAGAGTCATAGCTCAAGGCATAAAATACCTGATATTTATAGAAAACCCTAATTTTCTTTGAGAGTTTCGCAACGAAAATTTGAAAATTGAGAATTTCAGCAAATGAGTGGAATAATTTGCCGGCGTCTGTCTTTCCGTCCGAATATAATCCGGGTGTCTTTAAAGCAAGAGTGAATAGGCTTTTGTTGCGCTAAGATAGTCCGTTTTACCATCTCGGGCTTCATCACCACTTACTGCCAGGTGGGATTGTGGTCAAGCCCTGGCTTATGATATATTTAAAAAAACTGCCCGTTCTGAGGTTAAGTTGTGATAAGCCAAGAGATTGAACCTCTAAACTTATTTTCAATTTGTACAACAATGTGGGGTTTAAGGGGGCAGATAACTCAACAGACTGGTAAGCATTATGGTATCAGCTAAGCACTCACCATCTCACCAGCCCACCACTCACTCCCAGCGTGGTACGAATCTTTCAACTAATGTGTGCCCTATCTTAATTTCACCACCGTATGATAAAAAATGAAATATGATATAAAAAATACTAAAACCACACGCTTTGATAGTGTGCTGGGAACTTTGATCAAAGCAATCAAAGCGTGTTGTTTGATAATTGTGAGAATAAGTCATGATGATAAAATACTGTGCTGTCAACGGTTCCTAATAAATTTGTAAAATTTCAGATTGATTAGATGTCCGAAATGAATTATAACATTCTATTACATTCACACATAAATACATACAAACAAAATAAAAGTTGAACAAGTGAAAAGTTAAGTGAGGCCTTGGGTGTCGTTAGAAGTGACTATCGGAAATTGGCATCTGAAAAAGACATTTGCCAGTAATTGTCCTTCAAGGTTGTCCGTAAATGCTTTGTCACCTCTAAAGACCAAGATAACATTTCTCACAACGTGTCATTATAATGAGCCAGTATACTCGCTTGTTTACCCTTTAAACTGGAACAACAAGAGACTAGACACACAAGAGAACTCCTCCCAGCTCGAGAAATGTTTTAAAATTCAATTTCAACATAATTATGCTAAAGCTGTTTGACAATTTCGATCGATAAATATCGGTTTCTATACTCTTCTTACTAAAACGCCTATGTAAACATATGCATTGTCTTTTGTAGCACTTTCAATTCTAAATCGGAGCTTTGACTCAGTACCTCATCCCCCGCCTCATTACTCACTGCCTACGAACGTGCGAAGTACAAAATTCATGCGTAATACATTGCAGTCGCATGCGCAATGATTTGCAACTGCCAACGCCAAAATAACCTAAAATATTTTTGTTGCAGTTGTAACTGGCGTAAATGGTAAACAAACTTTTCTTCAAGCAACATTTGCTTGTCCAAACTTAGTTGTGAAGATTTTATAATGAACATAGTGAAATAAGATATTACATATTTATAATACAGTAGAATCCCGGTAAATCAAATCTCGGTAAGTAAACCTTTGCCTTTTTCTTCAAGCCCCAATACCTTCATCACTCGAAATCTGAGCCCTTGACAAGTCTAAATAATCAGTTTTTCCATACAAAGTATTTTAGTAAATGTTTTCCCCTATAACTCGAAAAAAAATGTTTGACCTTTGTATCTCGAACATATCAATGTTTGATTCTACGACCTCTACCATTCGATGACTTTAAATTATTGAACTTATAAATCGATGAAGAATCAGTAAGGTACCGACTTTAAGAATATTGCCAATAATGTTTTGATTTTACTTTTTTTAATATTTTGAATATTTTATATGTTGCCAGATTTTTAAATTCTTAAGTTAAGAATAAACATTGCCTTTATCGCAATTTTTTATTTATTTATCACATTTCTGTAACTCAAAAAAATAAACTCTATCCTACCTAAAGTAGGATGGAATCTAAGCTACTCCAAGTCGAACATTTACGTACAACCTACAACCTTTGTATGTCAAAACTCTTCATAATTCGGAACTTCTTTAACTGGAATTTTTTTGCGTCTTCTTGACGTTCGACTTACCGAGGTTCTACTAAATGGAATGTTTAATTTAAGATGCACTTATACTCACTTTTCCACTGTCATTCATCAAGGAATTAACAAAACTTGCCAACCGGAGACCCTTTTTACTAGAAACGAGGCATTCCATCTTAGTCCTCAGGGATAACAACGCATCTACTTTTGATTTTTAATCGAGGATAGTTGTAGCTGTCTATGTGCCATACCGTCCACTTATCATCAGGTGGACTATGTGTTCGTTTGTCAACTTTTTTTCTATAAAAAAATATATAATGGATTACAATCATCTAAAGATACAAAAACAAATTTAAAATTTAGTTTAAAGGACGTTTTCCCAAAAGATCCATAAATATTATTTAGCTATAAAATAGTTTCTGTTACCCTATAAAGGCTAGTGAACAATAAATTGTAAGAATAAATATATTTATATAACTATTATTAGATTATTATTATATTTAAAATGTTATAACGATAACAAATCATTTAACTTCACGAATACTAAACATTGAATAAAAGTAATTTTATGAATTTTATCACAATTATTTTAAATTCGCGACATTTTAATACCTTGCGGCATCCATTTTCACGGAGGGACTGAGGGTGTTTGACGTCGTGATTGACGAACTTCATCTGTTTATTATAATTTTTATAAATACTTTTTTTATAATTTTAGTTCAAACTAAGCAGAATGAGCTCACCGCATCTTGCTTGCTTAAAGTTTAAATTTGAATGAAAAATTCGCTATCAAACTGTTTTTCAGAGTATTGAAAGAAATCTAAGACAGGAGGAAAGGACAGGAAGCGAAAAGGCCAAAAATACAAGGCTACAGTATTCCATCAAATAAGAGAAACAAATAAACATCAATGTCAGCGAAAATTACTAACAAATGTCATTACGTAAATATAACTTTGGGATATGTATTGTGGTCTTCGTTGTCGTCTTACTAGGACTGAGTTTTCTTGTGGGTATTGTCCAGATAAATTGGTCAGTCAATTAATTTATCCTTTGAAATATTATAAACTTATACAGCTACAATAATTAATAAAATCAGGCGTTACTTTGCGGAAATCCATTATAATGAGGTTGTTATAACTTAATTTGTTTAATTCCGCGTTAAAAAAGAACTCTGCGGAGTCTACTTCACCTGAGGATGCCTCTTGTAGAGGCGAAACGCAATTCAGTGCGATAACTCGGAAAGAATTATTTTGTGCTGATAACACATCCCCTTATTTTCATCACTCTAGGCTAGTAGAGAGCTTTCAGCGAGGTGCATGGCGAAGCGGCGCGATTTTCATGCATTTTAAGAGGCCGCCAATTAAGATACTGTAATTCCGTTCCTTTCAACTACAGCCTAACAAAAGTTTACCGCTGGACATGCTCTATTCGTCCACAATAAATCGCCTCTATTTTGAGCTTTTATCAGATAGATGTTACTACCTATCTCTGATTTCAGTTTCCTTCTATCAACTTCGCCTATCGACACTATATAACCGTATGTTTTATGCCAGACGAGGTCAAAGGTGCGAGACGTCTGGTTTTAAGAACGTCAATTTTTTTTATAGGATAAGGGTGACAAACGAGCACTCAGTCCACCTGATGGTAAGTGGTTGCTGTGGCCCAGAGACAGCTACATCTATCTTCGATTACGAATCAAAATGCAGATGTGTTGTCACCCGTTAGGACTAAGATGGAATGCCTCGTTTCCAGTAAAAATGGTCTCCGGTTCTCTACACTCACCATGCGAAACACAGCAGCATTAAGCTGTTATTTCACGCTGGTATTCTGTGAGAGCGTGGTCCTTCCCCGGTCGAGCCGACCCATTCTTGCTACAACTATACAATTAATATAACTGCAGCATGGCTCTACCACGTATCGCTTGCCAAGTGTGAATATTAAGGTAAATTCTCACTACAACGAGTGAGGCCCATATCCAGCAGTGGATTTTTGGGGCTGATGAATACGAAGAAAACACCGAATATATCATTATATACAATTGGTACTTTGTTTACAAGACATTGTAAACAAAGTAAACAAACTTGTAAACAAACAAAAATAGCTTCAAAAATCGTTGCAAACATTTTACAAACGGCGAGACGATTGTAAATTTTTAAGTAAAAAGAATCAACAGCTGCTCATTTTTTTTTTTTTCAAAAATTGTCCTTTGTTTAAAAGATAAAAGGAGAAGAAGTAGTTCTAAATCAAATCAAAATATTTTACTCAAATTTGACCTTTACAAAACACTTTAAGAAAGTCACGAAATCTACGCCATCGTTTCAATAAGTCCCTACTGTGGAAGGTCTTGTGCGATGAAACGGCAATAAACTCACAAGGAAAGTATTTTTCTCCCTACAATTACAATTTAACCTTATAAAATACACAGAGTTATTTTTCAAAGAGTAGCCAAATATTAAACTTTAGTTCAAATATATAAATAATGATATACCGTTTTTGCAGTTTTGAAAATACGTGTAAATAAGGCTTCTACTTTTATTTGAAATTATCCCAAATTGAATGTCATTTAAGGGCAACAACTACGCGTACGCCCGCTCCTCTGCGTACGATTCACAATGTTTTTGCCGACCGATCGACCCTTACTAATGTGTGCGTGCGTGGTAAAATCAGTTAAAATAATGCATTGCCACGCATTTTAAATTTAAAAGATAAAAAGGACAGAATGTTTGAGATTTTTTTTAATTAATAATTCTTCACCATTTGCCTACATTACTTATTCTGAATCTTCTCTGCAAGTTTGGACGGTTATTGCAAAATAACCCTGTATTAATATGAAGAAAAATGTCTAGCTCATTACTTCCACGCATTTTAATCATTTGCCTTTACATAAATTCAAAACATTTGCTTTGAATTTATGTACAGGCAAATCAGTAATATTACAAGGCATCTTGTAAGTTACACATCTATCTAAAAATGAGCCGCTAGTAAAAAGGAGCCTGTACTTTGGAACGGCAAAATTAGATTTTTAAGCGTGTTAAAATTATGTACATCACTCATTTTGTCAATGGTATTAAAATAGCTTTTATACAAAATAAATTATGATATACAGTATGGTTGATGAAATCGTGCAATTAGTGGATATCTTTGCGATATGATCGGGGATAAGTGCCTGGCTGATCTCTTTTCATTAGGCGCAGTATTTGGAACACAATAGCTTGTTGAACAACGGTTTGAAGATGATGAAAAACTCAAGAGTGCTGTCATACACTATTTGCCATTTTCAACAGGTAAAATTTTCTGGCGGAGAACTTTTGTGCAAAAAGGTTAAAGGGGCTAGTGCAGCGTTACAAGCAGTACTTAGAAGTGAACGGCAGTATGAAAATATGACATAGGTAGAAAACAAATAATAAAAACTTTTCTTGCCCGTATAGGAATGGTTTTAACTTTTTAAATATAATAAGAATAAGGTTAAAAAAAAACCGCCCAAGTGTGAGTCAGACTCGCACATGAAAGGTTCCGTACCATCGTATCGTAGTACACGTTTCTAGTAGGTGACCCCCTTTTAATTTTTATTATTTGTTATTATAGCGGCAACAGAAATACATATTCTGTGAAAATTTCAGTTGTCTACCTATTACAGATCATGAGATACAGCCCGCTGACAGACAGACGGACAGACGGACGAACAGCGGAGGCTTAACAATAAGGTCCGTTGGTTACCCTTTGGGTACGGAACCCTAAAAAGAAATTTTGTTGCTATAGATTAACTTTCAACCTTTAAACTTTTTTACTAGTTGAGAGGACTGTTTTAGCCTAAGAGTACGTATAGGTACCATCTTCTTACTTACTTTTGCCGCCAAAAAGCAGTGCTTGCGCTGCTGTGTTCCAGTCAAAAGATTATAGAGTCAGTATAAAAACATGCTGTTAGGTATTCTAATTTAGTTCTCAGAGATGACAACCATTTGTAACCTTCTTAGTTTAAAGATGGTTGCAGGTGTCCATGGGCTGCAGTGGCCACTTACGATCAGCTGGACTCTAAGTTCGTTTTTCACTTCAGTTTAATAAAGAAAATTACTTAAACCAAAATAAAAATGCTTTCAAATTGCTATAATATCAACCTTCATAGCATTTTATACTCTTCTTTATATTTTATAGTGTCTCCATCTTAATCATTTTAGCGATCATTTCCGTTGAATATTCTCGTACCAAACGTATGTTAACGAGGTCATGTAAATATATCACAGTGATTTTCATCTGTAGCTTTTTTTATAGAATATGAGTGACAAACGAGCACACAGTCCACCTAATTGTAAGTGGGTGCTGTGGCCCATAGACATCTTTACTTCATTAGAATCAAAAAGTACAGATGCATTGTCACCTCTGAGAACTAGAATGCCTTGTTTCCAATAAAAAGGATCTTTGGTTCTCGTTGCTCACCATACGAAGCACAGCAGCATTAAGCTGCTATTTCACGTTGGTATTCTGTGAGAGCGCGGTCCTTCCTAGGTCGAGACGACCCATTCATGCTACTACCATAATATAGCTGCAGCATGGCTCTACCACATGTAAAAACTTTTAGTAATATATAGTACATCGTAGATAATTGTAAAGTGTTTAAATATAAACACCGTTTCAATTAAACTTTTAAGTTCAATAAAAAGTTTAAGACAATGCAAGTAGTACCAATGTATCGGCTTTACTCTCCTTAACTCGAGGCATATTTTTCAGGTAAGCACGCCAGCTGGCGCATTCTTGGCAAGACCTATATATAGATAAATATCCAGCGGTAGACAACAAGACTGATGCGTACGACACTTCAACTAAGAATACTGTTTATGAATGTAGAATGTTTAATATTAATTGCATGAAATCGGATGGAAGTAAAATGTGTAGACTGGTCATTAGAAATTCTTATTACTTATTTCTTATTAATTACGGAGAGGGAACTACCTAACTACGTGAACTCCTCGCCGTACAAAATGTATGTCTCAGTCTTTCGCCGCTGAGGCCATAAGGCTATGGAATAAATTACCTCCTCATATCAGGAAACCGACTTCTGTTGCAGCCCTTAAAAGAATGGTGACTGATCACTACCTTTCTTCTTTCAGCAACTAACTTTCTCATTTAAATGTTTCTGCTTAAGTGTATTATAAATTATTTAAGTTGTTTTTGTATAATATGTTTGTATGTAAGTATGCTTGAAATGTATGTATTATGTATTATTTAAAAATTATGTATGTTATGTATCAGGTATAGAGTATATTATTTAGGTTATTTGTAGTTATATATATTTATTTTTGTATTTACACGTATGGTATGTATATTTTTATATTTATATTCACGTTTAGATATTCTCTAGTTTTTTATGGCACCTGCTTAAGTTTCTCTGCTTAGCTCGTGGTAGAGAATGCCTAAAGGCATTAAGTCCGCCAATTGTACATTTTAAGTGCAATAAAGATTTTAAATATATAAATAATTCTTATTTAAGCCTTCCTAAAATAAATAAATAAATAATTGACTGTAGGATTTGTACCAAACACACCCTTGAGTCTACCTTCCCTTTGTACCTAAACAATAAAGTTAAAGTTACATCCTATTACAGGTATGCCTCTTAATTCTAAGAAGGTTTTTAGGGCAAGGAAGTATGTTATTTCTTAAGCATTCAGGTTCCCTCACGGTGTTTACACCGCTGAGCACGTGGTAAATCAGGAGTTAAAATTGCAATTGATAATGTCATTGGTGCCGACAGGGATCGAACCTGGGCTGCTCGGGTACTGTAAATTTTACAACGAGCGCTTAGGCCTTGGGCTACCACGGCTCTCAATAAAAGAGTGAATTAAAAAAAAAACATTTAAGTTAAGACAAAAAATAATAATAGATGCCACTGGCTCCTGAAACACAGTTTTACACCAGTTCGGGCGCCTATGGATTCATTAAAATATGTTATTTTGTAAATGCGTTTGATTATTGAAATTTAAAATAAGATTAACATCATAAATTTAAAACGCACGCGTCAAAATATTGCGCAAGAGACGCTTCTACAAAATAGGAAAAGCGACACTCACCTAAAAATAACACTAATAAAATCCAATTAATTCAGCACTACACTCTTAAAAATATTATAATTCGCAATAGGGATAACGGGTTAGTTAAGTAAACACGTTCGCGTTGATAATGGTGCGGGTGTTGGCGGTTCGTTCGTTCGGATGTGCTGCCGGGCGCCCGGGCAGTTTGTTGAGCGATACGGCCGCACGCGTGACGAGAGCCGCGGAATAGGGATGTCCTTCGCTGTATCGATGCTCTGTCACTATTTTGAGCTTTTAAAGCTTTCTACTTACTCTAAATTTACTTTACACGAATTACTTCATTTCAATAAACCCGTTAATTGGCAGTGTAAGAATATCCATTACCTCATATCATCCCATGAGTGTCGTAAGAGACGACAGAGGTAAACAAATCAGGAGACGGGCAGCAGCGTCTTCCTTATGATAATTTAAAATAAAAAAACTGTGATTGTTACCCCGTTTGTTAAGCTTGGCAACTATGTAAAATATCCCCCTATGAAAAAAACTATGGGAGCCTATGTTCAGCAGTGCACCTTAGTAGGCTGTAACGGTAACGGTAATAAAGCACACATATTATTTTTGCATAAAATTAAAATGACACACGAACTTACGGTCTACTTGATACTAAGTGGCTACTGCAGTCCATATTCACCTAGAAACTAATTCAAACAAAAAAGGCTACAGAAGCGTAATCACCTCCTACGACTAGGATTGAATGCCTACTGCCTGCAAATATACTAACTCTCTACACCCTTCAGACCAGAAAACAGCAGTGCACACACTATTACTAGTGACTGGATAGTTTTTTTAATAACGTTACCCCCACACTAGAATTTTCTCTTGTATCGTGGAGGCAGTTTACAAACATAAATTGCACAAGGACAAACATCCAGACCCGGAACAATTACTTGCAGGTCATACAAATACTTGTTCCGTGCGGGATACGAACCCGCGGCCCCCAGCGCAGTAACTCATTGCTAAGCTACTACGCCACGGAGCCGTCAAAGCCGTCAATAGTGTACATACCCATACGGACTTCTAGACAGAGTTCTGCCACCTTTTAAATTATTTGTCCTGTTAGGAAAGAATTATTTTATCCTTATAGAAATATAGAGAATATTTTTTTAAGGATAAATGATTCTCCCATCAGAGAATAACATGTAATTTTAAATTGAATAAAACTATTTTTACGGATTATATCGCGTTTAATTAACTTTTTTATTAATTCCCGACGTTTCGGGTGCTTTACAGCACCCATGGTCTGAGGACTGAGGTGATAGACGTCCCGATGTCAAAGTCAATCCGGAGTACCTTCAGCTTTTTAATTATTAATTTTGGTCCTATCTACGCAGAATGAACTAACTGTGTCTTGAAGTCTTGCAGTGGTATGCTTGGGTTTAGTTTTAATTTTATTAATTACAGGATCCCAAACAGGTGGTAGTACCAGCCTCCTCTCTATTGAAATTAGGATGTTTTTAATTTCAATAGCGTCACGTATCATCCTTGGCAGGAATCGATGTTCTTTCGCGAGAATCTGTGGTTTATCAAATCTAATGTAATGGCGGGGGCCGTCTAGGATATGATCACAAACTGCAGACTTCCCCGAACGTTGGTGCTTCACGTCAGCTATGTGTTCTTTTACGCGGGTTTTAATAGATCGTTTTGTTTGCCCTATATATGAGAGACCACATTCACAATCAAGCTTGTACACTCCTGCATCTTGTAGAGGAATATTGCACTTGACCGCAGTATTCTGGCAATGTCGAATACTGCATATTCTGCTGACATGTCGAAAACAACATGCCAGCAGAATATGCAGTATTACTTAGACATTGCCTTACATCTGGCTATCTATTGTGGAAGGAAGAGTTTTACAAGCAAGTAGATGGTGTTGCAATGGGCTCACCGGTATCTCCCATTGTCGCCGATATTTTCATGGAGGACTTTGAGGAGAAAGCCCTGCTTACTGCACCAGTAACTCCAAGGTTCTACAAGCGGTACGTAGACGATACTTTCACAATTTTACCATCAGACAAAGTAACTGCATTTTTAGAACATCTTAATTCCATAAACTCTAAAATTCAATTTACTATGGAGTTAGAGCCAAATAATTCTTTAGCTTTCCTAGATGTGTTAGTCATTCGAAATCCTAACAACACCATAGGTCACACTGCGTATAGAAAAAGACCCATACAAACCGATATTTAAATGGTGAATCCCACCATCATCCTTCACAGTTAGCTACCGTGGGCAAATCTTTGTTACAGAGAGCACGAGGATCTGTGACAGCAAACACCTAGCCGCCGAGCTTCAGCACGTCAAGCAGGTTCTGCACGACAACAAGCTTCGGGTCCCGCGCCTACGTCACAGTGACCGAGTGAAGCTGGCCACAGTCGAGCGTGTGCCGAGCCTCTATTAGAACATTCTTCAAGCCGCCGAAGAAGATTAGTCAGTTCTTACCATCCGTCAAGTGCAATATTCCTCTACAAGATGCAGGAGTGTACAAGCTTAATTGTGAATGTGGTCTCTCATATATAGGGCAAACAAAACTATCTATTAAAACCCGCGTAAAAGAACACATAGCTGACGTGAAGCACCAACGTTCCGGGAAGTCTGCAGTTTGTGATCATATTCTAGACGGCCCCCGCCATTACATTAGATTTGATAAACCACAAATTCTCGCGAAAGAACATCGATTCCTGCCAAGGATGATACGTGACGCTATTGAAATTAAAAAACATCCTAATTTCAATAGAGAGGGAGGCTGGGTACTACCACCTGCTTGGGATCCTGTAATTAATAAAATTAAAACTAAACCCAAGCATACCACTGCAAGACTTCAAGACACAGTTAGTTCATTCTGCATAGATCGGACCAAAATTAATAATTAAAAAGCTGAAGGTACTACGGATTAACTTTGACATCGGGACGTCAATCACCTCAGTCCCCCGTGACCATGGGTGCTGTAAAGCACCCGAAACGTCGGGAATTAATAAAAAAGTTAGTTAAACGCGATATAATCCGTAAAAATAGTTTTATTCAATGTGTAGTGTTCGCGTAAATATAAGAAATCATTATGTAATTTTAAATTTATAATGAACGTTTGTGTTCTATTGCTCTTTATAATAAAAATCTTTGATTTTAAGCGTATTTTTATGAATATAGTAATTATAAACACATGACGACTCTTTTAGCCTATGCTCTTTTAATAAAAGCTCTCTGAATAATTAAAGTTTAAGAAAATTTAAACAACACGCATTACTTATGAGCTCTAAATATGAGCGAAAATACTAGATCGCAGTAATCAAATTATTGTATTGTTATCGGTTCTTAATACATCTGCAAAATTTTAGATAACTCAGACGTCTAGAATGGGTTAAAAACTGAATGACATAATTTTATTTATAAATACATAAATGCAGACAGATCAATCTAATATAAAGCGTGTAAAAAGCGATATCGGATACAAAAAGACGGAGCACCTCTTTGTTTCCGCATATAATTGCGATGTTGCAATATCTAACTGCTGCTGCTAACTGTATTTCATTGTTATTGATTCCATTACAGTCCAAAAAAGTCCACAGCTGAACATAGGCCTCCCCAATAGATTATCTCGCAGGTCGGATTTTGCCATAGTTGCGATCTCAGCTTTTTATAATTTTGAGTTATCAGGAAGACACTGCTACATATCTCCTGTTTCAGTTTCCCTTTGTCGCCTCTTACGACACCTACGGGACGATATGGGATAGTGGATTTTATTAATTATCTACCATATAAATTGATGAATTATAAAATCATCATTTATCAATATGTAGTGAACAGATAGAGCACATGAAAGGTTCTATTTAAAATGCCGTATCAATCTAAACATGGACAAACTGGCCGTATGTTGTACCAATTCAGTTCAAACGAGGCAACAGTGATAGTCGATGAGAAAAATTTACGCAAGCGATGTCATAATCATCTCGATAACACTGAAATCGCACAACGCTCCCTCATTAAATTGGCAAATAGTTTTATTTCGGATTGCGACTCATGGGTAATCTGACTTGACGCTCTTTGAATAACAGGGTTCCTTTATTATTAACCTTCAAATAAAAATAAAACTTTGTACATATTTTTACTTTTTTTCTTCAATTCAATGCTAGTTATCGTAATTATTCGTTATATTTTTTATTTTTTAATAGACAAAATGTCTAAAGTAAATATATTGATTGTTTTATATTTAATATTATTTTTACACGCAAAATTAAATAACTGTATAAAAAATCCAAACACCAATAAGGATATCAAATCTCTAGGTACATATATGTCTGTACATTGTATAATTTTGTGACAATTATGATTGAAGGGAATTAAAAATAAGTAATTAAATAAATAATATAATTACCTAGGGCCGACTTTTTAATCGTCACATAAAAGTTATCCACCGAATAAATTAGTACCTTACTGTGTATTATAAAAGTGAAATAATTTATTTATTTTATACACACAACTCTAATTTTTAATTTGTTAAGTATCATTTTCCTAGTACAGGCACAATGGGCTTCAAAGAAGGCTCCAACAACTAGTTGGCGTAAGCTTTTATTGTGTTAAAGAAAATAAATACATTAATTTAAAAAAATAAAAATGTATTTTGTCTCATGAATTTTTTTTATCTGAACATTAAGAATCGGCATTTAATAAAATAGAATTATCAGTCTATAATTTTGTTAAATTCATTGACTGTGTGGTGGTATTCAATCTCGTTTATGCTAGATGTGAAATACCCAGACCGACGACAAGTAGCAGCATCACATCATACAGCAATATGACATCATACTGCAGTCACCAATCCGACTGCAAAAGCGATTTTGGCGATTTTGGCAAATACTTTCTAAAGTAGGAGAGCTCCATATCCAGCAGTTACGAGCTGATGAAGAATAATAAGGGAAAATAAAGAAGGTGGTTACTTAATTGTTGTACAAATTTTTTGCATAGAGCCCTTCTGTGTTCATAAGCAGAGATATTATAAACAGTATAAATCTATAACATAGTGCTGAGAATAAGACTACTTAGTTGACCTTGTGGGCACAAGAGCGACTGCTGATCATGTGGACCCGGCTTTGAATCCCGGGTCGGGCCAAAATCAGTTATTAGGTTTTTCTATCAAGAACTTCTCAGTAGCAGCCCGAAGACGAAGCTGTCGGTGTTTCACGCCCGTGCCTCAGAAAGCTTTTGGTTTTGTACCTGATCTATTAACTATTTATTATTTATTATTTTTTACTAAGCTATTAGTTTGTCGTATAATAGTTAAACATGTTTTATAATATTAGGTCCTTACATATGAAATTAGCGTTTTGTACGGGAGGAATATAAAGTCAATTTTTTTAGTCAAGTTGTTATCTATGCACTTTTGCCATCTCATAGGTAGTTCATTGATCCTTTTACTAAAAAAACCATGGGGGCGAGAATCAATAAACTCTTTGAAGGCGGTTTGGACTGCCGCATCGGAGTTGAATTTTTTTCCTTGTAAGAAGTTGTCCTAATTCCGGAAAAAATGGTAATCTGTTGGAGCAAGGTCCGGGGAGTACGGTGGATGTCGCAGACATTCCAATTGTAGCTCATCTAACTTAGTGGTTGTTTGTTGTGCAGTGTGTGTGTGGTCTTGCGTTGTCGTGAAGCAGCAGTGGCCTAGAGCGATTGACCAATCTCGGTTGTTTAGCAGTTAGTTCTTCCTTCGTGGTTTGCAGTTGCTGACAATAGATATCTGCCGTAATCGTTTGGCCAGATTTTAGAAAGCTGTAGTGAACGACACCGGCGCTAGTCCACCAAACACTCACAAGTAACTTTTTCTGAGTCAATTTTCGTTTAGGGCAGGATTTGGCTGGGTCTCCAGGGTTCAGCCATTGCGACGAGCGCTTCCGATTATAGTACAGTATCCATTTTTCATCACAAGTAATGATTCGATTTAAAATCCCTTCATTATTGTGTCGGTTGAGCAAAGTAACACAGCAGTCGACGCGTTTTTGCAAGTTCGATTCACTCAATTCATGAGGTACCCATCGTTCAAGTTTTTTAAGTTTTTAAGTTTTCAAGTCTTTCCCAATTTGCTTCAAGTGGATTAATACAGTTTTATCACTTACCCCGAAGCCTGCAGCTATCTCTGAAGTGCTTTGTGATGGATCCGCTTCCACAATAGCCTTTAATTCTTCATTTTCCACTTTGGTCTCCGGCCGTCCACGGGGTCGGTTCTGAAGGTCAAAATTTCCAGAACGAAAACGTTGAAACCAAAAACGTACCGTGCTTTATTTTGCGACACCAGCGCCGTACATATCATTAATCCTTCGAGCTGTTTCTGCAGCACTGGTGCCACGGTAGAACTCGTACTCGTAAATATACCGATAGTTCATGTTTTCCATTGTGCGGTAATAAGCGACGCCAAAGAAAAAAATAATGAGAAAGAAACAAATGAATGACTGTTTTCAAAACTCAAATGTACCAGCTAAATGAATTTATAAATTTGAATTTGGTATTCTTAACCAAAGAGGAGATATTTCAGATCAAAGTGGTCAGTACGACAAAACGCTAATTTCATATGTAAGGACAATCCCGTATTTGCCTAGGGGCTTGTAGTTTACTACAGGCACTGCAAAGTAGCAGTAATATGCTGTTTGGTGAGTGTATGGAGACTGGAGAGTAATGAAATCCCGTAGACTCAGGAGAAACAACGCTTTACAATCCGTAATCGAGAATAGATATACCGAAGAGTCGCAGCATCTACTTACAATCAAATGGACTGTGTGTTCGTCTGGTTGGTTATCCTTACTTGTATGTAAAAAAAAATATGTGGCTTCATTTCTCCGTTTCCTTCCGCGTTGATATAACTCTCTGGCTATTTCTGCCATCAAGTAGTAGTGCACTCCCAACTGTATACCGGATAAAGAGATGATTATAAGAGAATCAGTACAAATACTGTCTATGAAGCATTTCATTCTCTTAGTCCTTATCCTGGAGAATGGCAAGGCTTCAGTAGACTTCTTTGCTTGAGATACTTTTTACGTAGGTGTCCATGGTGTCCATTTGATCCAGTAATCACAAACCATCACCTGTTTGCTCGTTTTCACTGACATACAAGCGGTTGAAGTAAAACTTATTAATTATAATAAGATTATCAATATTTATTCCAATTATGTAGATATATTATTTTATTGTTATAGAAGTATTTATTTTTTGATTTATTAATAATTTTATTCTCATCAATAATATTAATTAATAAAATTATTACAATCAAAAGTATTGAATCTACTACTATATGCTATATAAAAATAGAAACCCGATAAATGTAAGAAATGTATAATTTCTGAAAAATGTATAATTTTTGTACGTACTACCCGTGCGGTTAAAGAATGGGATTGAAAATGGCGTCGCCTCTATTAACCTCTCGCTCGCACACTGTCGCTATCTATACTCACACCCGCCGGTAAAGACTGCAAAAAAAAATACGTTTCGATATGAGTTTTTTTTTTACGTTTTACAACTTCAGTCCAAATTGTCATTGGAATCAATAATAACAAATTGCCATAAACCAACCACTACCAAAAAAAATCAGTCCGGATTTGCTAATTTGTGAGCTATGACGCGTTATCAAAGTTTTCTTTATAGTTATTATTGATTTTGTTTGTTAATATTTTTGTATAATATATGGTTTTGCTACTGGTACTGTGCATGTTGACGGTACGGGCTCGATGAGACGCCATTTCTAATCCCATACTTTATCCGTACGGACTTTAACAAACATATTATACTCACGACTATTAGTCAGTCGTTGCCTTTAGAAATGCAGAAACTGCGTAAGCGGGTTATAGATTTTACTGAAATTTACTTCCGACCGTAATAGATCTGAGTTTCTACTAAATCGCGCCTAAAAAAGGTTTCCTACAAAAAACCTGTCTTGTTTAAGAAATACAACAGGTGAGCTTACCTCCGATTAGTCCAAGGACTTTAAGGGATTTAAATGTTTTTATTTATTCAAAAGAAGACATGAATCCAGCTATTTCCTAAGATATAGGAATTAATCTGTTTCATTTTATTTTTCTTACCTTGCCTTATTTTTTTTTAATGTAACATAATTTAAGATCCAATTTAAAAAAAAAAACAATTTCAGTATTGCTAATAGTAATCTTAATCTATATAAATAAAATGAAAGAGGTTTGCAGTTGTGCGCACATCACGGAAAAACTACTGGATAGATTTCTATTAGGTTTTCTAAGTTTTATTTCTTTGACATTTGGCCCTTATCTAAAAAAAAATTGCGATATCTTCATTTAGTATAAAATTATTAAAGTTTTAAGAAACAACGATTTTTATAAGCACTACGTGTTCAGTGAACATTATATGCAACGAATAACATTGTTTACAAAGAAATTTTGAAAAATATAATAGTAAAAAAATACTTCATATTTTTCCTTGCGATCTTTTTGATGGTTTTCCTTCGCACATACGAAAATATCAAGCAACGCGGACAAAGCCGCGGGTATCAGCTAGTAAAAAAATATTAAGGGCGGAAATAGCACATTCTCTAGCGGCCAACAACAAGGTCCTAGCACCAGATGTGAATCACACGCCAAATAGCATTTAAAACAGCTTACTGAAATTACTTATTATTTTAATTAACCACAAAACTGTATCTACTAGTTATAGAAATAAAGTTCATTCCGGCCTGTGCAATTTTAATGCGAGAGACGGGCCTAACCCAAACTTAGAGTATTTGCCATAATAGCCATGCTTAGTAGATTAATAGTCGAAGTACCAGGTAAAGAAATCTGTTTAGTTTTTTTTTGACGTTAAAAATATTTTTTTTATCTGTTAAACGTCATGTTTTTTAATTAGTTTTTTTTAATTCCCAAGCAGGTCAAGACTTAGGTACATTTCTTAAAAACCTTACCTTATATTTTAAATGTTTGTATCAACGAAACGGTTCCTTGTATATTTTTTGTCTATGGTCTCTGATGTAACAGCCACTCTACTAGTACTGTACTGAATCGACTCTTCAAATTTCCTCTAAATTTAAATTTCTCAGAGCCCAGTTTGTGATATATCAAGAAAAGATTACAATACGTGTCTCATTGGTGGTGCATCTTTTGGAAAAAACGCTCAATGGTACACGAAAAACATTAAAGCTGTAATTCATATGCTGTGAGACATCCGCGGCAACAATAGAGTTATGGACGTCGTCACATCGCACTGATGTAATTGACGCATGCATCAGACGGTCCGTTTTATGGCGTTATGGTAAAGATATTCGTTACGACTCACTACACTCGCTATAGCGTTATGTAAAACTAAGAATTTTCAACTTACTGTTGACAGTTTGTGTGCGTACAACCATAAAGGTTGTAATACAGGATAATAAGATTTTCCTTGCTTTTCCTCGCCGTTTCGACACTAAATAAACATAGTTATATATTTGTGAAGTTTTAGCCTTACATTACAGATAATATGTATGTGCATAGTATGATATATATATGACATAAAGAGAAATACTTGGTTTTACGAGCGTGCGAGGTCATTAATAACTTTGTTCTGGACATTGCGAGGCTATAATCCCTTAGTAACGTCCTATGCTATTAACTCTATGATATCAAGATGTTGCTGTCTATACCACAATGTTTCTCAATTGTTTGAATACATCTGGCCTTCCCATGCAAAAATTGCAGCCAAAAACGATGGCCTGATAATGCCGATTCATAATTTAGGCTTTCTGGAGCTGTACAACGACGACTTTTCTTACGTAAGATCATACACGCATCCCGATATACCAAAAATTGACTTATTGGTAGTCTTGGGCTTAAACTATGTTTTAAGGAGTGTCCTCCTAACTAAAGCTCCATAGCCGCGACGCCATAATCTTTTAGTTCGCACATTTCTGTGGGACTTCTTTCGTGATACAAATTCTAGTTCAAACCTGTATATTTTTTAACAATGTCATTAATGACATTAATTCAAAATATTATCATCAATAAGAGCTATAAAATGACTTATAGAGAGAAACCGAGTATGATAAAAAGTAAACTGCGAATGAGTACATGCGCAGCCCGATATATTAGATCAGGGAAAAAGTTTCTTCGTATTTTATATACAAATTCAAGACTTTTTTTCAAACTTTAATTACATTTAATTATAATATATATGGTCCATTTTTTTCGATAGCTTGTTTTCACCTTGTTGGTAGTGACATAATCCCGTGGCTGTAGAAATCTTGGTATTTTTTATCAAAAACCGCGACAAGTAGTTTTGACAGTCCTCTCTTGTTGTTAACTTAACACTACCCAAAGAATTCTGAAGAGACCGAAACAGGTAAAAATCTGAGGGTGCAAGGTCAGGACTGAGGATTAACACTTCCCAACCAAGCTCTCTCAATTTTTGCTGAGTGGCCAAAGATGTGTGTGGTCTGGTGTTACCACAATGAAATACCACTCCTTTTCTGTTGATCAATTCCGGCCGTTTTTTCTCAATTTTCTCTCATTAGTTGTTGGCAGTAGAGATCCGAATCAATGATTTTGCCCGGCGGTAAAAGCTCATCATAAACGATGCCCTTCCAATCCCACCATACACACAGCATCATCATATTGCGTGCTAATCCGGGTTGTGCAACAGTCTGTGGAGCTTGACTACCCTTTGAAAAATGAAAATGGGGCGGGTCGCTAATTTAAAAATAAAAAGAATGAACGTACAAGCGTAAAGATATAGGGAATACTTTATTTAGAAAACGTGACTTGTGATGTGACCGCCATGTAACCAAACATAAAAATCCTGGAGAGAAAAAAGCCCCAGCAAGAGGTTTAAATTTTAGATGAAGTATGTATATGTCACAGTAAGATGGTTGAAGCCGTGATATAATTATATCCCTAGGGATACAGCTATATACCGTAATATAGTTACATGACAGCGGTTCCTAACTGTCTTACTAGGAATATAACTATGACATGAGCACGAGCTAGTAATATACTAGAATAATCTAATGAAATAATAATAATCTAATCTAGCGAAATATAGACCTGCATCTATCGACTTCCGGAGGGAAGACATGGTAAGATATGGAATCGTACCATGTCTTCCCTCCATATAGTGGGAGGCTGCCCTGCACTTCGCTTACCGATACGAGGTTACCACTTGAGAACCTTTCTTCCTATTGTTTATCGGTTTTCCAAGCTACATGGCCAGCCCATTGGCATTTCACTTTAATAATTCGTTGGGCTATGTCAGTTACTCTGGTTCTATTGCGGATATCCTCATTTCTAACCTTATCACGCAGAGAAACTTCTCTCCAATTTAATAGTTTTATATTTTTCTGATGATGGTTTGTCTAACATTTAAAGAAAACATAAACACAAGAATTTCTTTATTTTTCTTTATGCACTTAGGGAAACAACACTTTTATTTTATTTAAATTGTTTGATATAATTTTATAATAGTGTAACTAAATATAAGTATCTGTATCTAGATTTCCCTTTCCAATAATGTTCTATTAAACTCATACTCATAAAAATAGCATTTTATTGTAATACATAATTATAAAATTCAGTATCACCTAATTAATAAAAACATGCAACAACAAAATTACATAGGTATTAAAAACTATCGAAATCTAAGTAACGAGAGCATGTTGGTCGTTCCACATCTAAATTATAAAAATGCATTTTTCAATTTCACTAATCAACGTCGCCGCGAAATTTTCTTCTTCTTTGGACACTTTAAAAATTAATTTATTTAGAAAACAATATTTAAAGTTATCAATGTACAGATATTAACTAAATTAAGTATTTCTATTCATAAAAATATTTATAATTGAGTATAAACTCTTAAAAAACTAAAATATATTTGAACGAAGTCGCTCCAACACCTACGCGCGGTCCACCCTCGACGATGTCCGAAAACGGACTGCGACAGAGCTCGCGGGTGATTACAGGGCGACGGAGCAGGCACGCTTGCGCGAATATATTCAATTTCGGGGAAAAATTATATTTTCTCGAGTAAAACGGGGAATAAAAATAAAACTCTCAATTAAAAATATTAATATTGTGATGAGATGTAGAAATTCAAACGCTACATTGCATTATCAACTATAAGATCTATTAAAAAAATGTTTCGGGATAAGACAGTACCGCACTGGAGTACCTATCCTCAATTATAATAGTGACTCGACTCCAAAGAGTTAGTATTTCCTTCATGGAGCAATGTGTAAACTTTTACAACAAAGACCCAGAAAATATGCAGAATCTATCTATCAAAATACTACTAAGGGGCCGTCCATTAATCACGTGATGTTTTTTTAGCATTTTAGAGGTTTAAGACTAACCCCCCCCCCCAAATCACGTGTATATTTTAGTACCTACAAAGAATCTTAAAATTTTTAGAATATAGGTACAAAGTATAATCTAATTTTATTCTGAAATTTAGGATATAGATCTTGCATATAGATCAAACTATGAACTGGAGATTGCAAATTTCTGAAATAAGCCGTAAAGTTGTTGCTGCCTTGCGTTCCCTGTATCGTCTGAAAAATTTCTTGCCCTTCAAAACTAAGCTTATGTTGGTTAATTCCCTCATTCTTCCCATTATTGATTATGCTGATGTGTGCTATCCGGATCTATCGCAAAATCTTCTCAACAAGTTGGAGCGCCTTCTCAATAGTTGTATAAGATTTGTTTTTAATTTACGTAAATACGACAATATCTCTGCCTACCGTTCTACGCTTAAATGACTCATTATACGTCAAAGGCGTTGCTCCAGAATTTTATTGACACTTTTTTCCATATTTTATGATGCTAATTCTCCGCCATATCTTAAAGAAAACTTCAACTTTCTCTACTCTATTTCCGGCCGTGAACCTCGTCTTTCTAACGCACTTCAAGTTAGTATTCCAGAACATAGAACAATTTTTAATTCTTCCTTCACAGTTCAGGCTATTCTCCTCTGGAACGCCTTACCCGCTGATGTCAAGGAAGTTACGAATAAGCTTTTGTTTAAAAGATTGGTGCGACAACGTTATTTAGAGGTAAACAACAATTAATTGACTTCACCGTTTTATATATATATATATATATATATATATATATATATATATATATATATATATATATATATATATATATATATATATATATTATTTTATAAACTAATGATTTTTATTAAAATTTGTAGATCAAATTAGACATTTCTGATTTTATTTTCGATTTTCCCTTAGCTAGGCCTTATTACCCGCAGGTACCTTATATATATGTATGTATAATATGTGTATTTATAATTTATGTATATATATATGTATGTGTGTATTTTATGTGCACTGTATTTATATAATGTAATTAGGTAGTTTTGTATTGTGTAATGTATTTATAGTATAGTTGAACTGTTTTTATTTATAAGTTATGTTTTATTATTGTCCTTATTTTGCACCTGCCAATATCTTTATTGATTCCATTTTTCGTCAGGTTGACTGGTAGAGAATGCCATAGGCATTAAGTCCGCCCTTGTAACCTCTAGTTGGTGTGTTGCAATAAAGGATAAATAAATAAATAAGGACCATGATAAAAATGTCTAGACAGGAAGGTTGCAGGTTGTTTTTGACTGGCATAAAAATAATATTAAAAGAATGGTGTAATCATGCGGAAAACATATATTGTACTAGTACATGAACATATTTAATGTACATTGTCCTCGGACCACGGATTAGCAAGACTTTCTTCAACACTAACAACTGAATAAGCATTCTTGCAAGTCAGTTGTTGGCACTGTGCTTTGTTGAAAATCAAAAGTTTGACGAAAAAATAAATACACATGATATCTTACTACATCTCCTCCCCTTGTGATATTTCGTGATTTATGCCCCCCCCCCCCACTCCTTTCGAGCCTCACGTGATTAATGGACGGCCCCTAAAGAGTACACGATTAATAATAACCCCTAGGAGTGAGGTGATCGGTACCGAGCTGCTTCTAAATGTTTCTACATACAATAATTATTATTTATATATTTAATAAACAACATACTACACTGTAAATTAATGTTTCAAACATGTTCTTGTTTCTTGCTAGTTCTTACCAGGAGAGAGGTTTTTTCCGAACCTGTGGTAAAATCATAAATGACTGCAAGCAAATAAGTCTTCTTGTAATCTATATTGAATAAAAATATTCTATTCTATTGTATTCTAAAAATATTATACAAATTGATGCACGAAAGAGGGTTTAAAATATCACAAATTATACTTAAGATGTTTTAAAAATGTAAAACGTTCTTTACATACGTTTCCAATGTTTAATTAATTAATTATCAAACGAATTTTTATTTAATTCCAATTTATCATGAGGTTTTATGAGCTTTTATTCTTTATAAAATCATACCATCATTATCAAAAGTGAATTTTAAAGAAGTAATAAAAAGAAGATACGCGCTGAAGCAGTACTGAAGACTTACAAATTTTCAAATTCGATTCATGAGAATAACATTCAGTGAGCTGCGAAACATAAAGATCGTAAAGAGAAAACATGTAAACAGGGCCGGCCTCGGTTGCTAAAAATATCTAATATTTCGGAATATTCCCGCAAACCGCCCGCCGCCGCTATGCCATTTTACTGACAAGGTGAATAAATATTTAAAAGATTTTAAAGATACAAATCTCTGCAGTAGATTACTTCTGGAACTTATTTGGATGTACATTTTTTTAATATAGGATAAGGGTTACAAGCGAGCACACAGTCCACCTGATGGTAAGTGGTTGCTGTGGCCCATAGACATCTATATCTATCCTCGTATGCTAATCGAAATGCAGATGCATTGTCAGCCATGAGGACTAAGATGGAATGCCTCTTTTCCAGTAAAAAGGTTCTCCGGTTCTCTACACTCACCATACGAAACACAGCAGCATTAAGCCGCTGGTATTCTGTGAGAGCGTGGTCCTTCCCCGGTCGAGCCGACCCATTCGTGCTACTACTATACGATTAATATAGCTGCAGCATGGCTCTACCACGTTAAAAATACATTCGTTAAAAAGCTCAACTGACCACCGTCAGATTGTAAAACATTGTTCTATAATCTAAGTCACAACCCAATATCTAACAACTAATTCTCGTATAAAGCAAAGCGTTTACCATCTTTGACTATATCACCATTTTCTAATCATCCTTCACATTTTATAAGGTGGGACAGTGGTCAATAGGTAAAAATAAAAAAAAAACTGTCAGTCGTAGGACTGCACGTTAGAAGTGATAACTTCGTCACTAAATAAATATCATGATAACCGATCATGCGGCTCCGTTAGCTTTGCAGGCGGATTGTCGATCGCAGTAACTGACGTTTCGCACCTTTAGCCACCCGGCCATCAAAAAGCCCTACTGCTTTCCTCGCGACATTTTCATTCACCGCCGAACACATGAAAATTAGCACTTAAAGTTGCGAAAAAAAATAATTTAAGTGGTGTAGGTACCGGGAATGGGCTTTAAATGATCGTACACCACATTCACACTAGTGAGAAAAATAAGAATTTATTTTAAATACATATACTTATTAAAAGTGATTCAAACTTGGTAACATGTTTATTTAGGTACTAGAAACTGTTTTGATCTTCTTATCTAAGCTGCTAAAATTCACAGTGCGAGAGAATCTCAGTACTTGGAAATTTAATTGCCCTATTTCCATGCACTAAGAGTGCACTCACATCAAAGTTTCAAGTAGGTGAGTAGGTTACCCGGAACTTTGCATCTTATACGTCTGTGCATCTAGAATACGTACTGAACTGAGAGCAAATGATATAAGTCAATTTCTTATACTAGCTTTTGCCTGCGGTTTTACCCGTGTGGAATGATTAATTTTTTTGACTCCTTATCTTGGTTTCGGTATTCTGTCCGTGTGTTTCAAATGGTCATGGAGTTATAATTCAAATTTTAAAAAACTTCGAATAACCGGAGACGACATGTTTAAGCGATTCACATGGATGGCGACAAGCTCAACAGATATCGACATCCTTCCTATAAGATATAGGGGAAAGTGGGGGAATTGGGAACACTTAACTTCCAACGTTCAAAAATAATAGAAAAAAGTCACAGACATAATCAACTTTTATTGAAACATAAACTTTGTTTATCTATCTACTTACTAGTGACAAAAAAAATCATAAAAATCAACTTTTTATTAGATATATGAAAGAAAACAAAAAACATTGCCGTTCCTATTTACCCCATAGCCTATGGGGTAAATGAGCGGGGGATATGGGGTAATTAATAACGACATAATTAAATCTTTATAATAAACTACAATAATTCATTTGTGTGGCACATATCACACTAGTAACATTTACTGGTCTCGTCGGTAGTACATTTTTCATCAGCCCAGAATTTACAAATGGCGCACATGATCCATACTTCCATCGGTAGGGACCGGGGATTCATACTTTTCGTTGCATTTATCGTTGTTTTTATCGGTGTGCTGAACAAAATCTGAGAATGCTTCTTATTCTGTCGCTGAGAAGTGGTTCCTGTTTTAAGAATAACAGGCACATTGATAATTTCAGCAAGAGGCACAGGAGTGGAAGGAGGAGGAGTATTAATGGTAACGCTCAAATCTTTGTCATTTTCAGGAATATAAGTGGCATCTTGTGTTGGTGTTTGACTCTGGCTGACAGTGTTAACAGACTCATTCAAACTTTGCTCAGCTGCCGTTTTATGAACATCGCACTCTTGAGTCTGAGTGGTGTGAGATTGGTCAAATATCTTATTCTCAAAGTTGTCTTTAAATTTGTCAGGATCAATGGGTTGAATTCCAGTGGTTCTAAATCCACACATAAGCAAGGGCTTATGTTAGCTGTTTTGTTGTACGCCTTTCTCCAACCTCGTATTGGCTTATTCGTTTGCCAGGATTGTTAAGCATATATAGCTCACATTCTTTATTGTATGCCATCTTCAGTGAACTGAAGATTGTAAGATCCAGTGGCTGAATTTTGTGATATACATGGGGTGGCAAGGAAAGAACTTGCAGGTTGTATTCTCGAAAAAGCTCGTAGGGAAGCATACGTTATTATTTTAGGCTGATATGACTTTCGTGATTGTCAAGTATTTCGTGATTGTCAATATTAATACTGGTTTTCTTTGGTCAGTTTCACGAAAGAAATGAAGCGTGGCAAGTAGTCAAGAAATATAGACTCATTTATCCAACCGGAATCAGAAACCGTGGCAATCATGCTTGCATGCAATCGCTGTTACAGCCTTTAAGTAACAGTTCGTTCTTTCTCTTTCTTTTGAATATAAACATGCGTGGTACATATATGCCACTAGCACTGACAGCACAAACTACTGTAGGTATGTTGTTTTGGTCGTAATTTTTTTCTAAAATTCAAGTTTTTTTTTAATTAAAGTAACAAACGAACTTACAGTTTTCCTGATGGTAAGTGGCTACTGCAGCCTATCGACACTTGCAGCCAACTTCAAATAAAGAAGACTACATAAGACTGGTTGAGAACAGAAGTGATCCAAGTAGCATTTTGTAAATTTCGAGATATGGAGCAAAACGCGTTTTCATGGCTACCGTGATGGCATTTAATAGATTATTACCATTGTGTAAGTTTGTGTGAAATTGGTGAAAGACTTTAGGCTATTTATAAAATATCTTTATTATCACCCTTGTCCAAATCTGCAAAGTCATAATCATCTGAGTAGTCATCATTGAAGTAAATTCTACTATCTCCTTTATGAAATTTTATTTTTCATTTTGAAATTAAGATCTGATATCCAAAAATGCCGATAGCACTGGATCACTTCTACATACTTTAAGTTGAGGTGTATGAAGCCCAAAAAGGTACCTAACTCAGTTTCCTAAAAAATGCGACTTGGATCACTTCTGTTCTCAACTAGCCTATGCATTGTTGCATCCGAGGACTAAAAAGAATGCCTCATGTCCTGTAATTATGCTAACTCTCTACTTTCTACAACCTTCTGATCATAGTCAGCAGTGCACGCACTGCTATTAGAGGGCAGAAATACCAAGAAGGTAAGAGAACCTAATAACGAACCCTTAGACAGAAAAGGTGTCGTACCACCTTATAGAACTTATCAACTTAACTTAGTAACTTGGTTCAATCATTCTAAAAACCTCCAGAACTGTATTTTGGCACTATAATAATATTATTCTGGGTAGTTTTTTATAACGTCTAATTTGTCGATTCGGTAACGCAATTGCGGTGCTACAAGGTCGCAGATTCGAGTCCCATATAGTATATATTTTTTTGAATGAATGAATGAATGAATATTGTACACCACAAACAAATATACAAATGACATAACAAAAAGCAGATTATATGTACAATTTAACGGCGTTATCGCTACATATCGATCTCTTCCAGACAACCAAAGGTGTAAACGAATAAAACAATGAATACTAGGTACGGTGGTGCAGTATAAATATACAAAATATAATATCAATACATGCGATATATAGACAATAAATGCAATAAAATAACATATAAATAACTAATACATGAAATAATATAAATTACTAATACATAATAAAAGATAAAGTAAAACATATAATATATACATATACATACATATATATAAATATATAAACAAACTTACATATTTATTATCTACCCAAAAATACATATATAAATTACAAAATTCCTCAAACAATAATATAAAGCTGATAAATACAATAAATACATAATCACATAATTTATCCTAACGGTGTCCGAACGATTGAGACGAGTAATGATCTTTAAGTAGTCGCTTAAATATTACAATAGTTTGTGCTTCACGTATATGCAAAGAAAGGTAGGGCATTCCAGAGCTTAATAGACTGGATAGTAAAAGATTTATTAAAAAATGATCCATTGTGAGTTGGTACCCTTAAAATGAATTATCTTGAAGAGCGTAAAGGTTCCCCCGGAAGGCCTACAAAATTAAACTTCTCCTTTAGATAGGGAGGAAAAGAAGGGTGAAATAAAACACAGTACAGAATAGAAAGAATATGCATGTTCCGGCGAAGTCGGAGAGGTAACCACATGAGACGTGAGCGAAATTGGGAAATATGGTCAAATTTGCGCAATCCAAATATGAACCGAATACTAGTATTTTGAAGTCTCTCAAGCTTATTTAGCTGGTCCTCAGTTATGTCTACATAGCTTGCGTCAGCATAGTCGAGAATCGGAAGGAAAAGAGACTGTGCGAGCATAATTTTGTAGGAATGGGAAGAAATGATCGAAGGCGACGCAGTGAACAAAGAGCGACAAAGGTTTTCTTACTTACCTCATTCAGTTGGCGTATCCAATTTAAGGAATTATCAATATAAATACCAAGATTTTTGACATTGTCAAAGTAAGGGATTACAACTCCATCGAATACGATAGGTGGTACGGAGAACCAGTCAATTCTTGAGATAAAGCTCTGGCTACCAATAATGATAGCCTGTGACTTTTTAGGATTGACATTTAGGCCATATGACTTACTCCACTCATGAATAATATTTAGATCGTTATTCAATGTAGCGGTTGTATTCGGCAAATTCTCAAGAGTTGACTGGGTGTAAATCTGGACATCATCCGCATACATGTGGTAGAGAGAAGATATTTTATGAGTGATTGAATTAATAAAAATGGAAAAGATCAGAGGTGACAACACGCCGCCCTGCGGCGCGCCTGCAGTAATATCACACCAAGATGAGTGAGTTTCATCGACACGAATACACTGCCGACGGCCACAGAGATAACTTTGAAACCAGTTAATTACTGATGGAGAAATGTTAAGGGAACACAATAGACTCAACAGTATATCGAAGTCAAAGGTATTGAACGCATTACTGAAATCTAGCAAGGTCATGACTGTGAGTTGTTTATTATCCATACCCCACCGTATGTCATCAGTAACTTTGATTAAGGCAGTAGCCGTACTATGACAAGGACGGAAACCGGATTGTAAGGAATTCAATAAATTGTGCTTATTAAGGAAAAGGGTCACCTGTTGGCAAATAAGTTTTTCAAGGACTTTAGAAAGGAAAGGTAAGATCGAGATGGGACGGAAATCAGAGAGGTTGACGGGATTAGATCTCTTCGGAAGGGGTATAACATAAGCACTCTTCCAGGCTTGAGGAATTTAGAGGAAGAGACACATGCATTAAGTAAATAAGTGATAATGGGAGTGATAACATCAAGGAGAGGAGCAATCATAATACGGCTAATGTTGTCGCTACCGACAGCATTTGAGGAGATGAATAATATGATCTTCTTAACATCACATACAGTAAACTGACTAAAAACAAACGGAGGATAATTAGGAGTCGGAGTTACAGAAAGAGAATGAAGTGTTTGCAGCTTATGTTCACTATCAAAAGAGAAGGATTAGAAAAATGTTGATTTAATAGTTCAAAATCAACACTAGGAGGTGAAGCATTTAGGGATGTTCTACCAACTCCAACTGTTTTAAGAAACTTCCACACCCTAGATGAGTCGCCGTTCTCTACTGATGTATAAATATGGCGTCGTTGTGCATCTCTACATAATGTGTTGCAGCGGTTCCTGATTTTGGCGTATTTCCTTAAGTTTTCCTCTGTTTTATTCCTCTTAAGCTTTGACTCTTCTTCAAAATTAGCCTTTTCAGATCATCAGAGAGCCATGGAGCAGGTAAGCGTTTGAGTCTCACATAATGCATTGGCGCGTGAACGTCATAAAGCTGAGTGAGTAGGGAACAGAAAAGTTCCACTTTATCGTCAATGCATGGTGCTCTCTCAATCAAAATCAATGTTTTTCCATGTACAATACGTGGTGTACACTCTTTTACTTAACTCATATATAAAATAATTTATATTTAAACTAATATATTTAACTGCTTTCCCTTTTCATACGTTCAAAACATTTTTGAAAATATAAGGACCATTGATGAAAATGACCATTGGTTAAATCATTAAATGCTATCACGGCCTCTTCTGGCTCCGAAAATGTCAAACCTCGCATCAAATCTTTGTTTTTAAAAAAATAAACAAATCGCATGGTGCGAGGTCTAGACTGTGTGCGGGATGAGTCACGACTTACACATTTTCAGAAGATAAACATGACTTTGTCATGTTCGCGGTGTATGTCGAAGCATTAGCATAGTGCAATAGGAGACGACTTCTTGGTTGTTTTTACCTAATTTTTTCAAAGACACTGGGAAAACAAATGGTGGTTTACCACTCTGCATTAACTGTCTTTTGCTCATCAAGTGGAATCGTGGAGACAGGACCAGACTGGAAAAAAGAAAATGCAATCATTTTTTGCTCACGCTTCTTGTCTGCCTCACTTTTGTTGGTTCGCTGTCGCCTCCGAACAGCCATACAGAAGACTGTTACTTCTTTCCGGAATGTAACAATATGTGGGTATATCTATGTTTTATCACCTGTCACTGTCATACACAGCATTTGAACGTCCGTGATCATACTTTAATTTTTTTTAAACTAATCTACTTGAGCCCTTTTTTGTTCTGGGGTAATTTCATGAGGAATCAAGCGGCAACAAAGTTTTCTAACTTATAAATGTTGCTCTAATTTTTTTTGAATTTGACTCATACCAATACCCAAATGTTCAAAAATCTCCTCATAGGTGTCGTCTACAAGTCTACTGTTGAACTAAGGCCTCCCCACACCCTACACCACACGTAAAATAGGTCCCATGTTTATATGGGACTTATAACAAACAAGTGGTAATACAACACAATAATAATACACAAAATGTAACTTTTAATTTTATATAACTAATATAAACTTAATATAAACTATTAAGGATAACTCAAAAATTACTGGTCAGACCTTGATCAAATTTAAATGGGACCACATGAAAAGCACCAGCTTTCAAATAAAAAAAGAATCATTGAAATCGGTTCACCGAGAAAAAAGTTATGAGGTAACACACATAAAAAACATACAGTCGAATTGAGTACCTCCTCCTTTTTGAAGTCGGTTGAAAAAACAGTGTTATTTGCCTAGTATGTTGTAAATGGATAAATGGGATATTGTATTATCACTTTTGTCACAATTTCCAACCTTTAATCATATTCTTGGCTAAACATATTTCGAACATGGTTCGAAATCTTTAAACATGGTTCGAATAGCTCGATACTCTTTGTACTTTACCTACTTCCTCAGGGATTATTGACATGAAGCTATGCAGAACCGCCGACGGGTAGCAGCATCAGATATGCAATAAGTCTAATACTGCGATCGTCAACCCGCCGGCCTAGCCTAAAGATTAAGACAAACCCAGGAAGGATTTGTATTGATCCTCACTACAACGGGAATGTCCATATCCAGCAGTGGACTTTTATAGACTGATAAAGAAGAAGAATAGTGGGTGCAACGCTACATATCAATACAAATATGCTATGCTAACTAGTTGCATTAAATTTTTGTATATAATTATATGTGGTAGAGTCAAACTGCAGTAACATTATGGTTGTAGCACCAATGGGTCGGCTCAACCGGGGTAGGACCACGCTCTCACAGAATACCAGCGTAGATGTCTATGGGCCACTGCAATCACTTACCATCAAGTGGACTGTGTGCTCGTTTGTTATTCTATTTAAAAAAAACACCGCGTGATTAAAACTCGTTTCAGCTAATTTTTATCACGGCGGTTTCCAAATATTCAGTAAAATTATTAACAACGCTGGAATGCCGTAGTTTTTCGGTGATATTTGTGTTCTTAGCCAGGAAGCTTTTACAGCTTTATCGGACAAAATATGTATACGCCCTAACACAGAGGTACTCGTCTTAATAAACCCAAGGCCGACGTAACGCTATTGCAATAAAGTTACTTTTACTCTGCATTCTAGTCTACCTCGGGTAGACTAGAATGCAGAGTAAGAGGCAAGAAGGCAATTTTAACATCATTATCGTTACAGCCTCTCAAAAGTTCACTGCTGAACATACATAGGTCACCATAGATTGCCTCATAGTAAAGATATTTACCATAGCTTCCACGCTTAGCAAGCAGGTTGACAACCTTAGTTTTTTTTTTCATTATTACTGATTCGTTATCAGGAAAATTCTGCTACCCACCTCCTGTTTCAGTTTCCCTGTCTTCTCCAGGTGATATAGAGTAATTGATTTTGTTACGCCGCTACTATACGGCTGCTGTGCAAATGCCACCCCTCATTTTAAAAGGATAATAAAACGGAAAAAACGCCATTGCAAATTCCCATCACATCATCGAAATATTTTTTGACATAAAATTTTCACGTGCAATGTTCTTCGCCAAGCACTTAGTAAGTCAGCACTTTGAGTTTTGGCGCCGATCGGAAACGAACTCGTGTATCACGTATGTCCCAAAACGAAAAAAATTATACTTATACGGTTTAAACCATAAAATATAAACCGGTTACATATCAAGTAAGTGTCACATTTATTAGACTCGAACTTACAACCGTAGCTACATGTGATTTAGCGGGAAGCAGTGTCATATGGTGGGTGTATGTGAAACAAAGATTAAAATAGACCTCGCCAACGCGTGATACCGCACTGTTGGAATGGTGCCGGTGCGCGGGAGTGAGTCGCCAAGTATTTATAGTGCAACCGAACGAATCACTCTTTGTAAAATGTAGATGAGAAGGACCTTAAATTGCTTATTGACTTATAACTCCTTCGTCTTAGAATCAAAATTATTCTCCCTATTCTTCTACATAAAGATGTTTTTGAATGAATTTCATTGGTTCATATTCCATAATGATCATTTATTTAGTCTATAACTACGGTGATGATGTAGTCATCATCATCATTACAGCCTTTCACAAGTCCACTGCTGAACATAGACCTCCCCCGAAGAGTGCCACAAAGCACGGTCCTGAGCCACCTGCATCCGCAAATTCGCCATCTAACACGATAACTGCAAATCATTCCTTCGAAATAGAAGGCCAAGTCCAGCAGCAGGATGTTTGTTGAAGAACAAGAAGGTTAGAAGGCAAATGAAAACCAAATGTAGAGGAATAACCTTTATATTCATTTCTTTCATAGTTTCACTCTTAACTATGCGCTTAAGGCTACGTTACACTGTGTGCGGTATCTCCAACGTCATGTGACATTGTCTGCAGGCAACGAACAACAAAATACAAATCTTTTTTTTAAATATCAATTACGAAAAAGACTGATTTTATTTGTAAAGCAGACTATCGGTACAAACAATGACATATGGTCGTGGATTATTCATTGGTCTCATGCAATGGAGTAATTAAGTCAGTAATATCAATTATTGTATCAAGACATCCGGTTCCGAAGGACCACCGAATGCAATATAAAAATAACATAATACAGTATGAAAATAAATACAAAACACACTTTTGAAGTAACGTATAACATTCAAAAAACTTAAATAAATGAATACAGTCGTTTTATAACAAAATAAAAAATTAATAGTATACAGAAGTAAAGTAACGTATTTAAAATATGACGTTATGTAAATATGACAGATAACTTACAGAAAATTATTTACTTAAACTGGAATTAGATGCCACTGTTTATGTGTGAAATATAATTTGAAATTACATTGAATCCTCAGATAGTTCTTATAAAAGCTACTAGTATTCATTAATAATTTGATCAACAAACATTACATTTCAATGTTCAACGTCAGTACATATTAAATAACTGCAAGTCAAATGTATTTCAATAATTCAAGAATTTTCAAACAGTACGGTTAGACCTCAATCATAACTGTGGTATGTAGAATTTGACAAATATTATCATTCAAAACTTTAACATTATTAAAAAACTTACCACTTATTAATATCATCTAAAAACCCTTTGAATCCTTTTGATCACTATAAAGAGGTATTTTCGATATACAATTTTTCAATCTTAATAAAAGCTTTCTAAGATAATTTTAAAGAATACAATGTCTAAGTACCAATCACGATCGCCATTTTCTTTCACACATTTCAATAGAGTCGCACACATCAACTTAGTTTAGTAAATTGTACTATTTACAAGATGTTTGCACTGTTCGAATACATCGGTAACGATTAAGTTAAAAAATAAGTGATAAAAACAACATTTAAACGAAATTGTGATGTTTGCAAATCGAATATAAAATCGTGTGGAAAAATATAGGTTATTGCTCTTTGACAAATTCAATTCTTCATCTCAACACACGTTATCTGAAATAATTTATACAAATATTATATTGTTAAAATATACAACTACTTTGTCATTCTCTGAAGCTCGTAACGTAGGCAATGCCTTTCTCTTTATAATAAAATAATTATCAATCAATAAAAAAAGGAAATACTAACTATTACTAACATTATATAACCATTCAACACATATCATAAATCTGCCATGTAATAATAATAATTAAAGCAAATCTGAAGCAAACAAAAATCAAAAAATCTCAATATTTAATGTTACAAAAACACATCACGAATACTTAAACAAATTCTTTCGTACACAAAATATGTCATTTGTCCTTACATAATATACTAAGTCTACACACATTCACCGCAAGTTTTTGTTTCGACTTATCTAAAGTACATAAATACGGCCAACCGGCGGCGCTTCTCCTTTATTACGAGAATTTCTATCTTATAAACACATGTTAGCACATCACAGATCAAAACGTCTCTAGCGAGACTGCATGAATCATAATATATTTTACATGGAAACTTATTTTATCAATGTATTTATTCATAGCAGGTAAATAGCAAATGCTTGTTTTAATACAACGTGTTGTATATACTTTAAATAGTTGTTGCTTGTGAAGGCTGGTTTGCCTAAATTTGTTGAGCACTGATGACCTCAAAAATTTACGTGAAGTTTTAATAATAAAATAAATATTAGATAGAATACCTAGCATGCTACAGTTGCCAACTGAACTGTAAATTTTATTATTTCTATAAAACACCATTAAAAATTTGACAAAAAGGATACTAGCAGAGTTTATTTCGCCGTTTCTTCTGTGGTTAGAGGTTTTCAAAAGACATTTGACAAAAAAAAATATTTCTTACATTCAAGAAATAAAGATATTTCATTTCTTCTGAATATATTTCTTCGAAATCGTTAATTTAACAAGAAATATATAATTAAAAACTTTTTGTTAGAGCTTCAAGCTTACGCCACGTACTCGTCTCCTTACGAAACTCAGCATGCATTGTGCAAACGACGGAAGATTTCTTCTCCGATCTTACCCACCCATTATAAATGTTATAAATTGGTTACAAATCTTAAGATAGATTAGATTTGTTATATTTTTGGGCCAGATTTGCTATATACAATATAAATAAGTAAAGTTACAGCATAAGCGTCTCACTGCAGGGCACAGACTTCTCATTTCTGAGATAATTCCTTTAAATTAAAATTTAATTAAGGTTTATTTAGAGGAATTTGAACTTCTTTCAGCATAATAAAAAATCAATATAATATATAAAAAATATATAAACACTCACGCCTGTCACCCAGAGGGGTAGACAGAGACTATGGACTTCCATTTGGCACGATCCTGAAACACCTCTCTCGCCTCCTCCACATCCATATACCTACGCATACACGCTCGTCGGTTAAGGGTACTCTTAATTTGGCCCATTTTCAATTTATCGCCAATTTGGTCGATAAATTTTCGCCTAAGGCGTCCCTTCCCGACTCTGCCGTTCACCTCTGCCACATAAATTTGCTTTGTCACTCTTTCCTTATTCATTCTTTCTACGTGACCAAACCACCGAAGTATTCCTTTCTTTATCCTGGTCACAACATCATCTTGCAAACCACACTCTTCTCTTATCACACAATTTCTCACTCTGTCATTCAGATTCAGCCCTAACATACTCCTTAATGACCGCATATCTACAGCATATATTCTACTCTCGTGCTTCTTCTGCCACACCCAACTTTCACTACCATACATTAAAGTAGGGACTAACATAGCGTTGTGAATTGCCATACGTGCCTTTTTGGACACATTCTGACTTTCCACAATCTTACTTGCGTTCACTTTCATTCCCCTTAATTTTAATGACCTGTTCATTAATGTAACCATCATTTGCAACTCGGCCGCCGACGACACAAGTATGACTTGATCATCGGCGTACAAAAGGCATTTGACGGTTAACTCACCCATTCTTAACCCGCATTCTTCAACTTTCAAATTTTCCAAATATCTGTCCATAAATAGGTTGAACAGCCACGGGGAAGCCACACAGCCCTGTCTGACACCTTTATGGATGCCAAACCAGTCCAAGTAGGCCCCGTTGATCCTGACACAAGCACTAGAGCGCTCAACCCAAATAAGTTCAGTGTTTGACATAACACATCCCTCCACTCTGTCATAAGCCTTTTCCAAGTCCACGAACGCACAAAAAACCTTTTGGTTTTTAGCCAAAAACTTCTCCATGTTATCTCGATTATGCGCACGGAAAAGACCTGATCCGTACATGTCATCCCCTTTCTAAATCCCGCTTGCACATCCCAAATTTTTCCATCAGTATCTTTCACAACTCTGTCATATCTTACATTTCGTATCTTTCATAATAAAAAATGTAATCGTTAAAATTTACCAAGCTATGACGCTATTGCTTTTAACCGTGTGACGCTATAAAACAAATTTAGTATCTATGCAGGATGCGTTAATAATTATTGCCATGGAGTAAATAACGTTACATTACTATTATACGTTAATATTAAGTATACATCAAATAAGTTTTATGTTACACTGTTAAGGATGAATTTTGTCCTTTTAATATTGAGAGGCTAATAGAGCCGAGAGACTAGCCCGAGTTCAGATTGGCTAACTTTATAAATCATCGAACTTTTTTGTGTACCGTGCTAAAATTATGATATCACTTCGGAGCCTTTTTAAGGCTTTTTTATAGTAACGGCACTAAAGTTGCCAGTCATAAATTATCAAGTTGAACTAAGAGCTACCAGTGCTCTAATGATCATTTTATTAAAAAAATCCACTCAAATAGCATTCAGAATATTTTTTGTCATTTTTAAAAATACCATTTCTGGCTTGATCACATTAGACCAGAGGTACTAAACAATGTCAAGGTCTATCGATAAAAAAGTTACACCAATTAACTGACTCACGCTTAAAACTCGCAAGAATTCGACCCAACGCAGGTAAGTCTGATGATACATATGATTCACACAATCTCGCCAAACGAGGCCGTACACCAATTACGCATTCTGCATTTATGGATTACGACTATATCAGGTGTGATAATGTTTTGAACTTGACTCGAGGTAAAATAATTTTCAATTTATAAATCACGAAATCGAATTTTATGACAATAAAAAATTCTGTCTTTTGAAGAGTGAATGTAAATTTGTGTGTTGCGAAAGTCTCAAAACTCTTTTGGCACTGTACAGGTTCTTGTACTCGCCGAAAACCATCGCTATGAAAGATTTGAATTGTTTCACGTAAAAATCGTCAATAATTTATTAGCTGCAAGTCTATTCTTAGTAAATAAAAGAGTTCGTGTAACTTACGCCTCCTCTTTCGCTTTTTGTACTTATAAATACGAACCCACCTAATTAATTATATTCAAAATGTTTTAAAGACTTTATTTTGAATTTTTAAAGCTAATATAAATCAATTTCAAAAAAAAAAATCAGTAAACGAAATAAAGGTACTTCTCTAAAGAAAATATTATTATTGGTCTAAAACTAAAATATTGTTGTTGGCCATACTACTAAAATATTGTGCAAGGGGTTGCACTTGCACCCCCTCCCCTCTCAGGAAAGAAAATACATAGAAAAACTGAAGGCGTCTTAATAAATGCAGTATCCTCCTCTACTCTTTCCCTGTGAACACTGAGCATGTCGCGCGGCAGCGGGGTATCTCCGAGCAATAATGCCAACCATCGACCACAGAGATTAAGTATGATTTCGATGAGCGAAATATATTCAATCAAATACCCGCGCGATTTGAATTTGACATTACATTTATCTACACAATATACATGTATAATTCTATATTTTAATATTAGTTAATAATATAATGTGTAGATGCAGATGCACCTCCTTGAAAGTAATCCTGGCGGCGCGGCGTCCATGTCTGCCATGTAAATTGAATAAAATTTTGGGCATTTCGCATGTGCTAATATAAGTTTGTGTTTTTACTACTCTAATGTTCAGATCTATAAGAAGTTAAATACTCAAATTATTAATCCAGTAGTAAAAAAGTTAACAATAGTATTGCCATTATATAAAAAATATATGTTTCAACATAATTTATTATTTCAGCTTGACTTTTTCCAGATTGCATGTATGAGTTTCTTGCTCTCGTAAACGCCTAGAGAGCAAAAACTATTATATCGTAATTAACTTCTGTTCTTATTGTGTTTTGTTTGTTCATCCTTATTTTTTATAAATTATACAGATTCTGAATACTATTCTTTTAGTATCATATAAAAAAATTATTATACCTAGTTTTTGCTTTAATTTTAATTTGTACCAAAAATATAAAATGTTTCAAACATCTGGTTAGGAGCCGACCGTCAGTTTGACAGTGACGTTTCTTTGTTTACATTTTTGGCTTTTATCAATAACATGAGTAATTCATGTATATAATTGGAAATTACCTGATTAACCTCTTCTTACATGATGAGAGTACAATATTACAATTAGTGTAACAATACTGAATATTAAAGTACTCTTTAAAAACACAATCAGTAAAACCAAGGCGACTTTCCGGTAAATTAAAATAGATAAAATGAAATGGATATGCGATAGAGTGAAAATATAATATGTAAATAACCAGACAAGTTCACGGTTACCATAAATGCAGTGCGCGTGCCTTGTGTCCCATACAATTACAGTCAATCTAAGTTCAATTTCTCCAAACTGCGCGTACTATTAAACGTACAACTTACATCTACTATATACTTTATTACCGTAAACCTACATAACACAATATCTCATCTTATATCTATATAAAAAGCTAATTCCAATTTGGCTTCTTTCAAGTTGAACCATAATTATGTCTTGTCATATTTAACCTATATAAGTTACTATAAAGAAAATGCCTTATTTTGGTATCGCTGTTACTAAAATTCGTATATCCATATTTTCTTTACAAAAACAAGTCGACAAAACTATCTCAATAGACTCAATTGAGCAACAACAGATTGTTTGTCGATTCTATATGTATGTATACATAGCACTAATATCTTACATAAGTATATTAACGTTAATTCATTTAGGATTTGTGAAAAATATTTTACTGAGATCGTTTCAATATGCTCTTTACTTTGTTCCGTCTCAATACTGGTATAAATATCTATGTTATATTTAACTTATCGTTTATTGTACAGTCGACCGCACGACAACTTAATATGTACCTTAAGAATCTGCATTAAGACCGGTTTTTGGTTACAACTTGACATGAAGCCGACAGTACTTCCTTAGATGTTAATATAAATAAATACAAGACATAAATTAATAGTTCACCTTTTGTTATAAACGCGAGCGAAGCGCTTCATTTAATGTGCAATATTTGTTTCAAAGTTTCACATTCCTAAGCACAATCCTCAAATCACTTTTCCTAAAGGAACCACTAACAAATTTCACAAACGGAAGACTAACAAAAGAAAGAATTTGGAAGACAATAGGCCGAAATCACTGTACTATAACGTAACGAAAATATAAAACAATATTAACAAAATTTTTAATAAATGCTTTCAATATGGCATCTCACTAAACATACACAGTATCACAATCCAACAATTCTTCTCAACACTCTACAGTTCCATGCACATCACTATCCGTCGCGAAACAAACTTGCACATTCTATTATTATTCACTCACCACCACTCAAAAGACTTGGATATCCACATATTATTTCCTATATTTAACTTTCCAGTAGGAAGTTATTGTAATGGGTCCGAATTTCCAAATTCGAAATTTCGACATATCTCCAAGGTCTAATGTCAGATGCTATGGTTTTTAGGACTATGTACATACGTCTTTTCATTCGATGCAAAGATGTCGTTTAGGTTTCATTCGAAGCACAACCATGTAATTAGAATGTGATTCAGTTTTTATCAACATTGGTCCAGCAGTTTCTTTTTTTATGAATAAATTAGCTGAATAAATGACAAAATAACCGAATTTTACAATTGATAATCTGTACTATTTACTCTAAGCAACATTTTTTATAATCGAAGTTTCTATTACTAGTGACTGCCTACTGGGAAGTTTTTAGTGTGGACCTCCCGGGTTATACCCATTTAATATCACTTGTTTGCCACAATATTACTTTTAATAACTTTTTAACAACCTTTTTTTAATGAAATCTATGACTCTTGTATGTATTTTATTTTGTATATTTGTTATTTAACAGTGCCTATTTTATACAATATCCATTTGTACCTCTTTTTATCAATAATTAATCTCTTAATTTTAATTGTACAGGCAAAAGGTTACTTTGAGAACTTTGGTAACATTTACACCATGTTTATTATTGCGTTAGTGTTACATATTTGTACCATATAGTATGATTTTACAAAGTAATCAATTAATTTTCAACTAATTGATATATAAGTTTATATAAATCATAAGACGGTCACATGCAACGAACATTTGAGTGGTGGCGCGAACAATAATGTATAGAGCGACGCGCGTCAAAGCGGCATGTCGCATGTCGCGTGTCGCGAGTCGCGGCGACATGCCGAATGTCGCTCGAAGGCCTCAAAAGAAGCCGATCAACTCCTACTCGATGGTTGTCCGAGGGCCGTCGATAGGCATCGTGTGCAGAACCTCGTCAAGGAGTTGGAGTGCTCTGAGACAATAAAGGTATGATAATCTTAATTTCCTTAAATATAAAATTAAAGAAACAAACGAACTTATAGGTTACTGCTACAACTACTTCTGCATCTAGCCTTCAAGCCTTTGTTTAAGGCTAGATGCGTTGTCACCATTGAGGACTATTGAAATGCCTCACAGCCTGTAATACTGACTCTTTATAGCCTTCAGACCGAAACACATCAACAAGCATTGCTCTTTGTCGGCAGAAAAGATAAGAGAGTGGCCTACGTACGTACCTACGTACCTACGTACGCCTACGTACCTACCCTGATGGAATCCTAGGCAGGAAAGGAGTCTTACCACATAGTAAAAAAGATATAGAACTTAAAAACGAATTTTAACTGATGGAAAGTGACTCCTACAGTTCTAGTAAACTTGGAGCCAACTCCGAACAAAGAGGACCAAACAATAGAGCATTAAAACCGGAATTCAACTGTTGTTGCATTTAAGCTGGTGTAAAAATAAACACTACCCCATATCGTCCAGTGGGTGTCGCAAGTGGCGACAATGGGGGAACTGAAACAGGAGATGGGCACCAGCATCTTCCTGATAACAACTCAAAATTATTAAAAAACCGTGGTTGCTTACCCGCTTGCTAAGCGTGGCAACCATGGCAAAATCCCCACTATGAGGCAATCTATGGGGGAGGCCTATATTAAGCCTTTTACAGGCTGTAATGGATGGATGAAAACGACAGACCCATTGAAACTCTTTGGCTGAGAACTCTTCTCATGCAATTTTGTTTTTAGAACTAAAACTAGATCTTTATATAACTAGTCAGCTCGGCAGACGTTGTGTTCTGCCCTTTCCAGTAGGTGGCGCGATAAGTTTGACTATAAATTCACTCCGGACTTTTTAGTGTAAATATGACTCGACCACAACATCACACCTATCGGGTCCGTATTTTTTGATTTTCTTTATTGACACTAAACCAACATACTATGTGAACATATGAGTCACTCTGGTATTTCAATATATAAAATGTTATTAACTTGACTACAGATCACATCCTTTCAAAATCACAATGTCTGTCTGGCTGGTTCACTGTAAAAAAATAAAATATTCACCGGTGGAGATGCACTTCGACCCAACACGGTGTCTCCTTGATTGAGGTGCGCGGGTAGTCAGGACCCCAGCCCTTCACAAATGAGAGCCGCACGATGCAAAGCCGTCTTAAGTCGTCTACACCGATGCCAGCCGCCGCAGTCAGACCTGATGGAAATTTCAATAGGGGTAATTTTATTTAACCGATTTAGTGCGGATGTTTATTTTTGTGGCGTATGACACGCGAGTCGTGTCATTTTAAAAATCGTTATAACTCGCCCAAATTGCGTTTTTGGAAGATTTATCCAGAACAAAATATTCATTATTTTGCAAGTAGTTCATGCCTACAGCTTCGTTTCTGGATATTTGGAGAATTTGAAATTTTTAGGGGTTGACAACCTTCATGAACAAGTTAAAAAATTTGTTCATGTTACTCTTTTTACTGTGTGGGTTTTTTAAATCATGTTGTGGAAAAATACTCTAATAATTAAAAAATAATAGCACTCATTAAGATCGCTCACAAACTCAAGTTGTAAACAAGTTTCTGGAAAACAAGTATCCTGTTAAAAAAAACAATGCATTTGTCTTATTGTTTAATTTTGCTTAAAGTGGTTGAAAGTAAAGTAAAGTTACAGCCTATATACGTCCCACTGCTGGGCACAGGCCTCCTCTAATTTCTGGGAGGGTTTTAGGGCAAGGAAATATCCGCCGCGCTGCCCCAATGCGTGTTGGCGAACTTCACATGTTTTCGAAATATATTTTTTTTGATTTCTCAGACATGCAGGTTTCCTCACGATGTTTTCCTTCACCGCCGAGCACTTGGTAAATCAGCACTTAAAATTGCAATTAACAATTTCATTGGTGCCGGCGGGGTTGCTCGCGTACTGTGAAACTTACAGCGAGCGCTAACCATCTGAGCTACCACGGCTTAGATGGTTAGATGGTAATGGTTGAACTGCCATCTTATTACTATCTTATGGCCGAATGAACCTACAAAGTACCATGTCCTCTTGTGATATGGTACAAGGTTTATTTTTGCTTGAAACAGTTTGAACGCGATCATGCATAAAAAAAGTTCGCTAATAAATAGAGTATTTTGTTCATCCGTCGCCGTACAGCCCCAGCGCATCTGGCTATTGTTTTTTTCCTTTTGAAAACACTTTTGTTTTGCTTATTTTTCCAAATGAAGGTTCTTGATTGTTTGATATTTACAAACGTTATTATTAGGTGAAAATTTAATTTAATAAAAACCAAGGTTTTTCAGGGTGATTTAGCTTTACATACTTATATAAATGTTTTTTTTTTTATAAAACAAAAAATAGTACAAAAGGTTTGTAATCTCTGCATTAAAAAAAAGTCACTAACTTTCCATTTCAAGGAAAATACGTAGAACAACACGTAGTTAGCCAAAAAAACAAGTATCCTTCCGTTTGCAACTGATGTTTGATGTCAACTAAACTTAATCAGGTTTAAACAAGTGAAAAAAGCATAAAAATTACATTATTTTTACACATGGCTCATGGCACAATAGGCGTGTCGTCAACTTCTATGGCGCTTGACAAGACAGGCGTGTCACGAAATATTTGTTCGCCGCCACAGCTAAAAGTTGTCGAAAATTGGTGTCGCAACGAATCGGTTATGCCCTTAAGCTGAAAGCACGTTTTTCCGCACTGCACGCGCCGTACGCGCCGATTTTTACTGATGGCCTCGCATATTTGCACATACGCACCGTCCGCGCCGTACTCAAATCTTTTGTATTGCCAACAACTTTTGCAGTTTTTCCAACCACTGGTGTGAAACGGTACAGTAACATTGATCGTCTGAAATCACTATGGAAAAAAAATTAGTAATAGCCTGCTTATTGGCACAGGAAGAAGAAAATAAAATTCGAAGAAAACGAACATTCTGGATTCATAATATTAATTTAAAAGAGCAATTGTATGGAGAATATTATACTTTATTTAAAGACTTATTAGATGATGATAAACGATTTTTAGATATTTGCATTAAACATACAAGAAATTTCAAGAATTGCTACATATACCAAAGTCATATCTTTCTATGGAAAACTCAAGATTTAGAAGGCCAATTAAACCAGAGAAAAGACTTGTTGTATGTTTGAGGTAAGTTTTGAATTAAAATTAACTATCATTTTTTTTTTTAGTTCAGTATTTAAATAATTTATCACTAAGTATTCATATTGATAATCGATGCAAAAATTTTTTCAAATTATGTATAATTAATTACGAATTAATTAAAAGTTATAAAATACAAAATTATCACGTAAGCCGAAACCACCTGCTTTAGTGGAAAATCCACTGTTGGCAACATTAGGCAACACTGAGTATCAGCACGGAGAGTTTTGGCGGGAACTTGATCGGCGGCGGTTTGCTGCTCCTGTATTATTGTTTGAATAATGGTTTGAAGTGGATTTTGATATGTAAAGTGAACGCGCCACGTTATATGACGCATAGATTTAGTATATACTTACGTTAGATTGGCAATGTAAAAGAGAAAGGGCATAGCATATGTTTACGTTAGAACGAGATAGAATGGGTAGACCATACACGTAAGCGCTATAGGCCTATATCGGGCTGACTTCAATCGTTAACGAAACAAATCCCGCTTATTTTCGCGATATCTTTGATTTTCAAGTATTAATAAGTGTTTTAAAGGTGTGATTAAATATGATGACGTATACAATACCTGAATGCAGTTTATCGAGAAAAGAAAATCCACAAAATTATATACTTCACACGTAAGTACAATTAAAATATTTAGCACTTTAAATGCAATATTTTAGAACTGGTACAAATGTTTTATACACAAATGTATAGATAAAAAATATCGCATTTTATTACGATAATGCTCTAAATTCGTAATAATTATATTAAAAATAATAACAAATACGTGAATTCCGCTATTTCTGATGTAATTTTTGTAGAGATTGACACTATCAATATCATCTTATCGGTAATATGTTTCTAACAGTCAAAGGCATATCTTTGGATGCAGCCTCTTGTAACTTCGTATTTTTTTTAATTTTCTATTTTTAATTTTTAGGGTTTCGTAGCCAAATGGCATTATAGTAAATACTTTAATGAGATAATTTAAACTCTTATAATATTTCAGATTTCCAAAAACTATTGAGGTTAAACAAAATAGTTAAAAATTATAAATAGAGAAGAATGGGTTCCCAAAAAATATTCAACTATATGTAGCACTTTGAACAAAAATGGCTTTTTTTCATAGAAGTGCACAAAGAGTAAAGCTGCGTTCTGGTTCAATACCCACATTATTTATGCCCGTGCGTAGTTCCTTATTATATATTTTACTGTACATATGTTTATTTCGTTTACGCGTGTTCAAATGTATACGACTTGTTATCGTCATCATTATGATGTATATTTTTATAAAACAAAAATAGTACAAAAGGTTTGTAATCTCTGCATTAAAAAAAAGTCACTAACTTTCCATTTCAAGGAAAATACGTAGAACAACACGTAGTTAGCCAAAAAAACAAGTATCCTTCCGTTTGCAACTGATGTTTGATGTCAACTAAACTTAATCAGGTTTAAACAAGTGAAAAAAGCATAAAAAATAACATTATTTTTACACATGGCTCATGGCACAATAGGCGTGTCGTCAACTTCTATGGCGCTTGACAAGACAGGCGTGTCACGAAATATTTGTTCGCCGCCACAGCTAAAAGTTGTCGAAAATTGGTGTCGCAACGAATCGGTTATGCCCTTAAGCTGAAAGCACGTTTTTCCGCACTGCACGCGCCGTACGCGCCGATTTTTACTGATGGCCTCGCATATTTGCACATACGCACCATCCGCGCCGTACTCAAATCTTTTGTATTGCCAACAACTTTTGCAGTTTTTTCCAACCACTGGTGTGAAACGGTACAGTAACATTGATCGTTCGAAATCACTATGGAAAAAAATATAGTAATAGCCTGCTTATTGGCACAGGAAGAAGAAAATAAAATTCGAAGAAAACGAACATTCTGGATTCATAATATTAATTTAAAAGAGCAATTGTATGGAGAATATTATACTTTATTTAAAGACTTGTTAGATGATGATAAACGATTTTTTAGATATTTGCATTAAGCATACAAGAAATTTAAAGAATTGCTACATATACTAAAACCATATCTTTCTATGGAAAACTCAAGATTTAGAAGGCCAATTGAACCAGAGAAAAGACTTGTTGTATGTTTGAGGTAAGTTTTGAATTAAAATTAACTATCATTTTTTTTTAGTTCAGTATTTAAATAATTTATCACTAAGTATTCATATTGATAATCGATGCAAAAAAATTTTTTCAAATGATGTATAATTAATTATTTATAAAGTTATAAAAATACAAAAATTATCACGTAAGTCGAAACCACCTGTTTTAGTGGAAAATCCACTAAGCTGGCAACATTAGGCAACACTGAGTATCAGCACGCGCCGAACGCGCCGCTTTATATAACGTCATCAGCATGCGTCCTTCAATATTCGGATACCTACCGCATTTTATAAAATTCGGCGCGTACGTTGCGGCTGTAATGTGCGAGGTTTCATATGATTTCATACAACGAATTCTAAAATTCAGCGCGTACGGCGCGGACAAATGTGCGTTCAGCTTTACTCACAGTTCTTTGTAGAGCTGAATATTAATAGAGCTAGTGCATTAATACTTAACTATTAAGGCGGTAAGTATCTTCCTCTTACTAGTAAGAGAGTTATGAAGCGATTAGCCTGCCGCGCTGCTCCAGTGCATGTGGGCGAACTTCACATGTTCTTAGAATATTTTCTCATTCATCAGATTATTTGACATGCAGGTTTTATATATTTTTCTTCACTACCGAGAACGTAAGTCAGCACTTAAAATAGTAATTAACAACTTCAGTGACGAGAATAGAACTCGGGTTGCTTGCGCACTTTTTTTTGCACTTTGCAACTTGCTTTGCGCACTTTGCAGAGCGCTTAGCCCCTGAGCTAAAATGGCTCTTCAAATTCGAAAAAGGTTTTTAAATCTCCAGTTCATATTTTTTAATAGAATAAGGGTGACAAACGATAACACAGTTCACCTCATGGTAAGTGGATGCTGTGGCCCATAGACATCTACATCTATCCTCGATTACGAATCAAAATGCAGATGTGTTGTCACCGTGAGGACTAAGGTGGAATGCCTCCTTTCCAGTAAAAGAGTCTCCGGTTCTCTACACTCACCATACGAAACACAGCAGCATTAGCTACTATTTTACGCTGATATTCTGTGAGAGCGTGGTCCTTCCCGGTCGAGCCGACCCATTCGTACTACAACTATACTACTAATATAACTGCAGCATGGCTCTACCACGTATATAAAAGAGAAAACGATGATGATTCTGATGATTTAGTTCGTAACCAATCACCATATCCTGTAAGGGTTTTGACAACAAGTAACATCGTCTCGTTTAAGAATTTAATTTAAAATAGTATCAGTAAGTTATTATGTGAATTAGTGTTAAAGTATCAGTTGCCTTAGTTACTGTGTAACAGTGATATAGTGTTATACCTGTAGAAGTGTTATCCAAGCTTAAAACAGTATCTGAAGAAGTTATTAAGTAAATAATAATATACTCATAACGGCAAAATCAAAATCTGATCGTATCGTTTTTATGTTTTAGTACCTAAAAGAAACAATCTACGTGTGAAAACTAAATACTTTCATAATTTATAAACAAAATAAGAAAAAAGTGATTAAAAACGAATTAAAGTACTAAAAGTGAAAACAATAACCACAGTTTTTATATTATTGTATGTAAGTCAACACGATAACGAGTTACTAACACAAACAATGGACGACACGGCTACTAGTGTCCCTGATATGAGTAAGAATGATTCGTATGATCAAGAATTAATAACAAATTTAAAGAAACAAGTAGAGAAATTGACACTTCAATTAAGTAGTGCAGAGAATGAAATTGATAATCTTACATTAGAAAACAACAATCTAAAACAATCAAACGAGGAGCTTCAAAAGATTAATATACTTTACAAAAAATTACCAACAGCCCTGCAAAGAAATCTAAGAAAAAATTCGGTAGTCGGTAGGTTAGTTTTAATCTTATATAACTAATGAAATATGAAGTATAATTTTGTACGCCATAAATGGCAAAACATGTAGCTCGTTTTAAGTTTTTTTTTAACACCTTTATATTTTTACTCATGTTTTACAAAATAAATATCTTTATCTTTATCTTTGAGCTACTCGTATCTAACCGCCATCTCGGACTGCGGATGCCTGCATGAGAAAGAGATGATGATGCGACGTACATTTGTTCATGCCAGGGTGTGCGGGCTGTATGTGTCCGGCGACGGCAGCCGCTTGCGCCGCGGCCGCCGCCTGAGCCGTCGCCGCCTGCGTCTGCATCTGACGGTGGCACTGCCGGAGATCGAACACCTGCAAAATTCACAAATCTTAATATCACACGCCTCGGATCAATATAGCGCAGATATTGCACACCTAGAAGCATAACCGATGAGTTATCGCACAAAAAGCATATAATCAATTCATTCTAGTATTGCGCACTTGGAAGAGAAATCGGAGGGATATCGCGCCTCAAAACAAAACCGGAAAGATATTACGAACCGGAAAGATATTACGTACCGAGAAGCTAAACCAACGAAGTATCGCTCACTTGGGAGCGAAACCGGCAAAATAACGCACACTTGGGAGAGAAATAGGAGAGATATTGCACATCTGGAAGCAAAACCAACGAGGTATCACGCACTTTGGAGCGAATTTGAAGAGGTATTTTACACCCATAAGCGAAACCGTATCGCACACTTGGGGGGGAAATCAGATCAAACCTATAACACCTATAAATTACTTATTTCATACATTTTCAGCCTGATGAAAGAATAAGTAATTTAATTTTAGCTTTCTACTGTTATAAATATTGTTTATATGGTTTGTAGTTAAATTTAAAAAAAAATGGAAAATCTAAAAGTGCACACCTCAAACGGTGATTCGTATTTTGTTTCCGAAAAAAATTGTCAAATAATTAATAAAATTAAATAAATGTTAATGAACGGGACGGTTTACAACAGTGAAATTCAAAAGTCTTCCTAAAGATTAAAATCTAAAGTTAATTAAAAAAAATGAAAGTGATAAGCTTAGTTTTTCGACCAACTGAGGTTCAAGTGAAATTATTTTCAATTAATTTTTTTTAATAATAATCGAAATAAATAATCTTATAACTAGGAAGTATTAATTGAAATCTCCTCTTACAATTGGTGTACTTTTTTTATTATATAACAGCAATATAAAGCTGGTGAAAGTGATTTCTTGTGGATACCATTTTGTTTTCTTGGTATTACTATTGACGCTATACTTCAATGGGGCTCCCATATATCTAAATTAGCAAGCAGACTTAGTTCTGCAGCATATGCTGTAAGAAAGATTAGAAGTCTCACAGATGTTGAGACAGCTAGATTAGTGTATTTTAGTTACTTTCATAGCGTAATGTCTTATGGAATTTTGCTATGGGGTAATGCGACTGATATTGAAGCCATATTTATTTTGCAAAAGAGAGCCGTACGAGCGATTTATAACCTAAATTGTAAAGAGTCCCTCAGAGAAAAATTTAAAGAAATAAACATATTAACTTTGGCATCGCAATATATTTATGAAAATGTAATGTATGTACATAAAAACATAAATAGCTTTAATAAGAATAAGGATGTTCATACTATAAACACTAGGAACAAACATAAGCTTGTAATGCCAGTTACTAGACTCCACAGAATCAGTAATACATTTATGGGGCAATGTATACGCTTCTACAACAAAATCCCAGAACATGTTCAAAGTTTGTCAGTAAACAAGTTTAAAAGTTTTATTAAAGAAAACTGTACAAAAGGGTTATTATAATATCAAGGAATACATGAAAATAACCCTGGGAATAGGGTGATCGCCACCATGCTGGTTCTATGAAAATTCGTTTAAAAATTGTATAAACAAAATTATTGTTAAGTGGAATATGTTTTAAAAAGTCTCGCTGGGTTTCTTGCTGGTTCTTCCCAGGACAGGGTATTTTCCGAACCAGTGGTAAATAAAAATGACTTTCAATAAGTATTATGTAATAATCAATATTGAATAAATAATCATTCTATTCTATTCTATTCTATTTAAGTTGAATGGATCGCGATTTTTTGATTTGGTGACAATAGAGCACTACATCTCCGCTTCGAGTTCTATGTGTGCAATAATTCCTAATTTAGGTATATACAGTAAAACTCGCTTAATACGATCACGTTTAATACGATTTCTCGCATAATACGCCATTTTATATCAGTCCCTGCAACTTGAGGGATGTTTTCATACATTTTTAACACGCTTAATACGATTCGTCATCCCGTCTAATACGCCATCTGTGCAAAACCCGAGCCGAGCCGAGAGTTGCCGAGCGCGCTCACTTACCGCCTTGCTGATCCCTACCCCGCGTGTATGCGCACTCCGCGCACTTTAGTTAACTAAGTTGAAGTTATTTGTCGCGCGCCATTCATTTTCTATCATTTGTTTACTTACGTATTGTATCTGCGTTTGTTAAAAATGACAACAATTGAGCAAAAAGCATTGTCACTTGAAGATAAAGTGAAGATATTGAAAGTTTTTGATGAAAAATCTCAAACTAAAAATCAAACCGAGTTAGCTGCAGAACTTTTCTTACCAGTTTCAACGTTACGTACCATTTTAAAGAATAGACTAGAAATTAACGAAAAATACGGATTGGGAGGTGTGAAGAGAAAAAAGGAAAAGGTAGGAAAGTTTGATCAATTAGAGAAAGTTTTAGTGGAATGGCTTCATCAAGCATGAGCTTTAAAACTGCCCATAAGTGGCCCCATATTATGTGAAAAAGCGCGTAAAATTGCTGAAAGCTTACAAATCACAGATTTTACCGCTTCAAATGGTTGGATAGATCGTTTTAAAAATCGTCACGGCATTGTGTATCGTCAAATCAGTGGGGAACCGGAGATAGTGGCAGAACGAGATCTTGATACATGGATAGCAAAACTTCCTGCATTGTTGAAAAATTATGAACCGCAAAACATTTTTAACGCAGACGAATTCGGTTTATTTTATAAATTGATGCCAGATAAATCGTATGTCTTCAAGGGAGAAACTTGCCATGGTGGCAAAGCAAGTAAAGAGAGACTCACTGTCCTGGCCTGTGCAAATTCTGATGGGTAGGAAAAGTTACGTTTGCTAGTGATTGGTAAGGCGAAAAATCCACGTTGCTTCAAAAACGTGAAATCGCTCCCTGTAACATATGATGCACAATCTCGAGCTTGGATGACTGGCCTTCGTTTTATTAACTGGTTAAAAGCTTTAGATGATCTCTTCCAGATTAAATGTAGACGCATAATTCTCTTCATTGGTAACTGCCCCGCTCACCCTAAAGATGTTGAGCTAAAGAACATCACACTTGTTTTCTTACCTCCGAGTGCGACAAGCAAGTTGCAACCGATGGATCAGGGCATTATAAAAGTCCTTAAACAAGGCTGCAGAACACGATTGATACATCACTATCTTAAAGAAATGAAAGACCCTGACAGCAAACGACCCTTGACTGTGCATGATGCGATCCTAAACATTGCAGCGGCATGGCAAGCACGTAAGCCTGAAACCATACTAAATTGTTTCAAGAAAACAGGTTTCCGAAATAACGAAGCTGACGTCATGTTGGAAGAAGAACTCGCAATACTGCAGGGTTTTCCTGGATATTCTTCCATTGATGACAATATTGCACCCTACGAAACCCGTTCATTAGAAGATCTTATTGAAGATGTGAATAACACCCAAAAGATGCCCTAAGTGATGATGATGATGATGATGATGAATTCGATTTTGTCAAACGCAGAGGCATTATCAGCAGTAAACGATTTAAGGCGCTATGTATCTTCTTTCGGGGAAAGTGACGACGCGCTGCAAAATTTAAGTTATATTGAAAGCCTTGTCATTACTAATGCATCAAAATCTCTTAGTCAAAACAAAGATTACTTTAAGTAATGTCATTATAAATAATATTTAATTATGATGTAACGTATTTAAATACATATACATATGTATAATATTATACTTTTCTAACAAATTTATAAATATATACTTATAATTCAATACCTACACAAAATTTATAAATTATATGTTTTATTTTCCCTATCCCGCATAATACGTATTCCCGCTTAATTCGCGATTTTGGCTGGGTCCTTTCAAAATCGTCTTAAGCGAGTTTTACTGTATTAGAATAAGCAACAAAATAATGTACAATTATTTTTAAAATTATGTATATTCTCAATTTAAAAAGACAATGTACCTTTATGCAAGCAGATGGGTATATCTTGTGTACTGCATCCCCTGGGGCTCGGCCTGCCTCTCGATCTAGATAGTAAGACTGCACAAACACCGAGTGGTCAGACAAGCAACGTAACCACACATCGCCCTCACCGCGGAGATCTAATTGTACGCCTTTGCCAATGTGCAATCTGGAAACAAAAACAAATTCAGGTTAGACAATTCCTGCCTACACGCAGGAATAAAGCGTGGAGTTACAGAAATCAGCCCGAGACAATCAAATCTTGTTTAATTAGGCTCAAAAAGAAAAAATTGATAATTATTTAATCGTATAATACACGCCAGATATTAAGTATCCAGTCCTGTTAATTTTAAGCTTTGTTAAACGTACGAAAGATGATAGCACGACTCTTACGTAGTACATGAACAAAAGGGTTATTATAATATTAAAGAATTTATGAATGATAATAACCCCTGGGAATGAGGTGATCGCCACCAAGTTATTTCTAATTTGTTGTGTAGTTAATTGTGTAACATACATGATTGTAAGCTGTTTTTTTTTTTTAAAAGTCCCACTGGTTTTCTTGCTGGTTCTTCACAGGACAGCGGTTTTTTTTCGAACCAGTGGTTATTAAACAAAAGAGTGACTTTCAATAAGTATTATTTATAATCTATAATGAATAAAAAAGTTTCTGTTTCTGTTTCTTTTTCTGTTTCAAAACGAGTTTAATTCACACCAACACGAAATACTTCAATTGATATTGTTGTTTTTTTCATCTTAAAGTAAAACTAAGAAACTTAATATATTTTGGAGACATAAACGTGGTTACTATACAACGAGAAGAGAGAATGAGAGATGAGCTAGCTGTTGAAGGTTGATAACACTATAGTTTTTCTTATTTTATTTATACATGAAATAAAAAGGTAATAACTAACCTCGCGCGTTCACTTTGTTCTGTTCTATGAACATTACTTAGAGCTCCTAAACAAAATCTGTTACCACCAGACGGATCGACGTACCCATCGACCTAAAAAATAAAGTATATTTATAATTGTTGAGAAATTAAGACAATATAATAAAATAATATGTTATAAAAACAACGTCTACATTACACTCACAGTGACATTAGGTCTACTTGAAGGGACCTTGAAGGTTTCTCCAACTTGCGTATCTAATTCGAAATATGCTACTGAGCACCAGTACTCTGGTGCCGGTTGGCTCGACAGTAAACCACCGGGGTTGCCATTATCTGTAAATAAAGATAATATTTAGCGTCTTATTCCTGAGACAAATATGAAAGTTGAATGAAAATGTGATTTAATTTCGATGTTACAGAATATAAATTATGAAATTCTTACAAAATACCGTTCTTTGGATGTCTTTAATTTCACTACTTCTAAGAAAATATTAATCAATGATTTAAAACAGATAATTGACAGCTACTATCGTAAAATTACTAAAGACAATGTTAGTACCAACTAACTGTGTCTTTAGTCATTGTATGTTAGAAATCACTTATAGAGTATTATAAGTATTATGTTTATATTAAAAAAATAGTTACAGTAATGGTGATGATGTGAAGGTGCATCGACTGGGACGGGCGGGGCGGCTGGGGGAGGCGCGAGACTCTGCGTATACGTAAGTGTGTTGTTGCCAGTCCAAGTGCCTGTTAAATAAATTATAAAATAAATTTATTTTTTAAGCTATATGTCACAAAATACCAACATAAAAATAAAATAACATTTAGTATATTATTTAGTCAAAATTCTCGATCTAAAAGCCATAGGTGTAAACAACAAATTATTATAAATTAGGAGAGACCAATACTTAGCACTGGATTTTAAATAGGCTTAACTAACACCGGTCACTCACATTCGCACGAATACGCAAACCCACAAGTGTAGGACGGCATTTGCAAATGATTATGCAAAGTTTTCGCTGCATTCGCGGTTTTCCAAGCTGTGTCGGTTTTTTAACGGACATCAAAGCGCGCGAACCTCGATCCTTCGCGTACTCTTCCACACATTCGTGCGACCAGTTACGCACACGATTGCGAAGGTAACGGACGTTTCGCCATTTTCATAGTTCGTGACGTCTACTGTGTAGCGTACTTAAACTAACTTCATTATAGATTGGAACAACACCGAGGTGATGGAGTTCATTGAACTCCTGCAGAATGAATTGACCATATGGGATAGTCAAAAGAAATCCCATAAACAAGTGTAGAAGGAAGTGCAATGTCTGACGGCCCTTCACATGTGTGCAAACATTCGTACAATGTTTCATACAATGTTTGCGCGCATGTGAGTGGCCGGGGGAACGCCAAAATATGTTTGTTAAATTACTTTATGATAGGTTTGAAAGTTGAGCTGCATGAAGATTTTCACAAAACTATGTCTTCGGAGAGGTCCACAAGCAATCATACCACGCCCTAGCCAGACCTCATAAAATGTATGTTTGATACTATTTTCAGCAGTTTACATTTAAAACTAAAATTTTATTATCACTAAAATTTACTAATGAAATTCAGATTCAAAAATTAGGGCTTATTTATGTCATCAACTCTACCAAAGACCCCTTGGCCATATTTACTTTTCTGCTAACACAGATCCTAGGATCTAAATGGGGTATGTTCTAAGAACCAGACCCTTTTTACTGGTAATGACACAATCTATTTTAGTTCTCAGGGGTTACAACGCATTTATATTTGTTCGGACCACAGCACTTACCACTTAATTGTTCAAAATAAAAATATAAACTACAACATTTCAAATGTAACTTTTCATGGGTTGGATCATTTTTACGTAACAACGCCTTTATCATGTCCATGACAATGCCAGAAATTGGAAAATCTTTGATGTGGAATTAGTATGAGTGACATTCTCATACCTGACATTTAATACCAACTTTAATTACAACACTTTTACTTTTACTAGATTTACCTTTAACGTTACAACCTATTAAAAATTCACTGCAGAATGTAGACCTCCCCCATAGATTGCCTCATTAGGGGGGAGGGGGGGGGGATATTTACAATAGACGCCACGCTTGGCAGGCTGATTGGTAACCGCAATTTTTTTTAGTTTCCCTCTGTCACCTCTTACGTCACCCACAGGAATATATGGGGTAGTGGATATTCTTACCCCGCCATTACACGGTCTATACTGAATTTGATTGTACAGTTCACTAAATTTAATTTAATTTAATTTAAATAATACCTCTTAAACTTTAGCTAGTTTCTTGACATGCTATTTAATTAAATGCATCATTTTACTTTCTCACCTTGTTGGTGCTGATTTTGGGTACGATGTGGAAGTGGACTGGGCTGAGGAGCAGGACTTGTGGCATTTACAAAACCGTTCTGCTGTGTCTCAACTGTAGTGGTCTGCACTCCGGACACAGTCCCCACCGACGACACCGCCGCTACTGTTACTGTACCTGCTGTAATATATAATAATTATGTTTATATATAAGATATATGTATTTATATATTTTATTTTAATATAAAACAAAAACATATTAAAATATATATATGTATATATATATATTTACACTCCATGAACCGAATATTTTTTTCGTAAATATTTTACGCCATTCTCTTTAAAACAAATAAAACTTGGCAAAAAATACTTGAGTACCTAATTATACATATATTTGCAGTAGAACAAGAGTGAATGACTTGCAGTGAGTAACTACCTCATTGTGCTAGTGGTCGTAAACGCGACTCTGAGCATTACTCCTGATCATATAAAAATATTTTAATCAGAACATGGAGAAAACATAATTTTAGTTACTTTTAAGTTATCACTGTCATACAACAAACAATTTTATTCTGTCCATTTGCCCGAATACCATCTGTGCTGTATTCCAGTTTTAGATGCGACTAGGTAAGAATTTGGGTGTAAAACTTTATATAGGTATATAAAAACATGCGTGAGTGTCGTGGAACACTCGGTTGGAACGAAGTTCCTTTCGTACTATATATTTTTATTGATAAACGTATTATTGATTAACAAATACAAATAAATGAATTACTAGAGTCTATTAAAATGAAGCGTCATTTAAAATAATATTTCTTTCATGGCAAGATAAAAATAAGTGCGAGGGAGATGGATATTATTCTATCTCGCTCGCACTATAGAAAGAGTCGTGACGGAAAAATCTTACACTTTTTCTCGCCTAGTCCCCATCCGTCAAATTCGTACCGTGCGATAAGGAACTTCGTTCCAAAAGTTGTAAAGTTATATACCTGGAATTGTTTGCGTCATTTGAGTGTCTGCAGTTGTTTGTTCGGTTGTGAAGAATGTTGTGTTTGTTCCATCTATAAGTGGCGTAGTGCCTCCTGGAGACATGCTTACTGGCATAGTGGCTGAAATATTATAATAAGAAATGAAATATTTTAATTACTTTAAAAAAGTCACTAGAAAATGACATTAAAAATAAGTGTTGTAGCTGATAATGGTGCAAAATAAAACAATAAGCTTACAATGATTCATTCTCTTAGGCAGCCACATCGCGCGCGCATCCATTGTGTCGGGTGGCTCCAATTTAGGTGCAATAGCTCTTTGTTGACCCATGACCATTTGCTGGGGACTCGGTATAGACATTCCTTGGCTTATATTCGGCATCTGGGGCGTTCCTGGAGACATCTGAGTTGGAGCAGAGGCCATTCGCGGTGATGCCATTTGCGGCACGTTCGTCCCCATTTGTGGTGTCCCAGGCCCCATCTGAGGTGTGCCAGGGCCCATCTGGGGCGTCCCAGGGCCCATCTGAGGTGTTCCAGGTCCCATTTGGGGCGTTCCAGGTCCCATCTGTGGTGTTCCAGGTCCCATTTGTGGAGTCCCTGGACCCATCTGTGGGTTGCCTTGCATCTGACCACCTTGATGGTTTGTTAACATTTGTTGTGCGTTTGGAGAGTGAACCATTCGCTGAGTGAGCTGTGGTGGCCCGCCTGGCGGTCGAATAGGCGGACGGGACCCATGCGGCGAAAACATGTTCGCAACGCTTTCTGGCGCTATTAAGACAATAAATGCAAAATAAAATTATCATGCAGTGCAACATAAAATATTTCAAAACAAAATAAAACACATAAATACATATTATTTAATACTTTTTAAATTGCTTACTTTGGCCTTGGTTGATAATAATATTTGTAGTCTGGAATTGCTGATGGTGGTGAGGTATGGTTGAATGATGGTGTCTGGGGCTTGTTGCGTGATGTTGGATGGTCACCAATTCGCCTGTATCCATGTCCATGCCATTGCCGCTGAGACCTGCTGTGTATTCATCTTTCACTAACCTACTGGGCCCTGTCTGTAGTGTAAGGCCAGAGAGATCTGAAATGATCAATTTTTCGTGTAACCAGCAACCTACAGATCCTCTGCCAAGCCTTGCATTGACCCTTATTTGACCTTTTTGAATTATAATTCCTCTACGCGTCTTTGAAATTTTTAGAAAACCACTGTAAAACTAGTGATAAAATAAATCTTTCTTATCATGCAATTAATAGTGACACTAAAATAAGTACTTCAATTATGTGGCCAAAACATCACAGAAATCATAATTAAAATTACTATATATATATTTTTAAATAAGGTTTAGGATTTTACATAAACAAAATGTAATCAAGTGTTTCTGCAATCTTGTTTAAAATAAAATTGATTTGGAGTAGATATTAAGAATTTTCTAGTACCCTTTATAGTACCCAAAAAAGACATTGTGACTCTAGCAACCACAAAACATGGACATAATATATTAAAATTTGAATATAGGAATTTTAAAAACATAGATAGAGAAATTTAAAAGCCTTAGATGAAATTAAAACTGGCAAAATATTAAATTATACTAGCTCCAAAAATCTTCAGTGTTGCAGACACAAGTGGTGAATAATACGAATTTATCCACTCCTGTGCTTTTTAAGCTGAACGCACATATGTCAGCACCGTACGCGCCGCACGCACCGTATGCGCCGCATTTTTGAATTCGTTGTATGAAATCATATGAAACCTCACACATTGCAGCCGCACCGTACACGCCGTATTTTATAAAATAGGATAAGGGTGACAAACGAGCACACAGACCACCTGATGGTACGTGGTTTCTGTAGCCCATAGACATCTACATTTATCCTCGATTACGAATCAAAATACAGACGCGTTGTCACTAGGGAATGCAAAATCGCGAGATAAGTCAATTTCGCGGTATCTCGCCAATTTCGAGATCTCGCAAGATTGGCAAAATAATTAACAAATGGTCAGGCGTTTTGAAAGAGAAATAAAAATTCAAAAGTAATGTGTTTTAATCATTTATTTGCACCGAGTTGTCTGCAAACTGTTTCCCTTGGAGCCCCCGGCTTCATAAAGATTCATTTCCTTTTGTGATCAATGACTCCAACAAACTAGCAGACGAAATTCTCCGGCCCTTTGGTTCATAAAAAGCAGACAAAGATTCTTGAAGTTCATCCTGTACTGAAATATTCCTTTCTGCCTCCGCTTCCATAGAATTGGCGATAAATGATGAAAGAGGAATGTCGTCATCATCATTGTCTCCAGCAACTTCATTAGTAGCCGCTGTAGCCGATCTTGAAGAATCTAAATTTGTAGTTGCCTGACAACCGTTTTGCGAATGCAATCGCTCAATGAGTGATTAAATTTCACTTCGAACAACACGCTCGGGGGCAGTCTGAAAGTTTCATCATTGGCAAACTCCTCAGAATCTTCGTGGTATTTAGCAGGATCTCTAAGGTACAACAAACATGCTGTCATATTCGTCCTTCGCTCGGAAATGCGCTTCCTCAGGGCGCCAGCTAGGTTTTCTGCCAGTGGCGTTTTGAGTTCTTCTAGCTTACGAATCATAAAGCGAAGTGTGGTTTCTGCGATAGCCAAGTCAGATTCGCGACGACATAACACCTCTACAGCTAGTTTCACAGGCTGGAAGACCTTATCTAAGTTGAGTATAACCGTATCTTCTTCCGAACTCAAACAGTACTTCGGATCAGCATGAAGGCTTAGATCGATCAAAGCTTTGCTAACACATTGCATGAGTTTATTGCGCTACACGATACACGTTTTTATGCTTCTTTGCAATCTCAAAAACCTCGCGAGATCTCGTCTGATTTCGAGCCGAGATCAATCTCGCCAAATATGGCCAAGATTTCGCAATTTCGAGATCTCGCGAGAACGAAATTGCATTCCCTAGTTGTCACCCGTGAGGACTAAGATGGAATGCCTCGTTTTCAGTAAAATGGGTCTCCTGTTACACTCCCCATACGAAACACAGCAGCATTGAGCTGCTATTTTACGCTGGTATTCTGTGAGAGCGTGGTCCTTCCCCGGTCGAGCCGACCCATTCGTGCTACAACTATACTACAATTACAGCTGCAGCATGGCTCTACCAAGTAAAATGCGGTAGGTATTCGAATATTGAAGGACGTTCGGCGTTCGGACGTACGGCGCTTGGTGATACTCAGTGTTGTCTAACGTTGCCAACATAGTGGATTTTCCAATAAAACTGGTAGATTCGACGTTCAGTTTCGAAATATATTTAATATATGTTTTAGTATATGTAGCAATTCTTGAGATTTCTTGTATGTCAAATGCAAAAGTCTTTAAATAAAGTATAATATTCTCCATAAAAATGCCTTTTTAAATTAATATTGTGAATCCAGAATCTTCTTTTTCTTCGAATTTTATTTTCTTCTTCCTCTGCCAATAAGCAGGCTATTACAACAATTTTTTCCATAGCTATTCGAGCGATTCCGAGCAATCAATGTCACTGTACCGTTTCACACCAGTGGTTGGAAAAATCTGCAAGTTGTTGGCAAAAATTTGCCTACGGCGCCAATGTGCGAGGCCATCAGTAAATGCGGCGCGTACGGCGCGTACGGTGCTGAGATTAGTGCGTTCAGCTTAAGTCCGCCTTTCGACTTATTATCTCCTGCTATTATATAAAAATTCCTCCAAACTTCCAAGTTGTTTGCCCTCAAAGAAAAATGGATCTCAGATTACTTAAATAAATGGTTACTGGGTAAGAAATACTATAACAAGAGAGACACTATAGCCAGCATAAGTACGGCAATGTTGCAATACTGCATCAAAATGTACATGCCTTGCATTGTACCATAACTACCCAAACTAAATGTATTAAATTTACAACAACGAATGTTAAAAATCTGGGTACCAATGTGTTTTTAAATGGGGAAGAACTGAGCCCTGTTGAATCCACTGTTTTTCTTGGCATCACTCTCGACGCAAAGCTTCAGCCCCTATATATCCAAACTAGCAAGCAGACTAAGTTCTGCAGCCTATGCTGTAAAAAAGATTAGAGGTCTCACTAGTGTCAAGACAGTTAGATTAGTTTATTTCAGTTATTTCCATAGCATAATGTCTTATGGGATTTTGCTATGGGGAAATGCGGCTGATTCAGAAACTATTTTTGTTTTACAGAAGAGGACCATTAGAGCTATTTACAACCTAAAACCGAGAGAGTCTATTAGAGACAAAGAAATAAATATATTAACTTTGGCCTCTCAGTATATTTACGAAAATTTTATGTATGTTCACAAAAACAAAGGTAGTTTTAGTAAAAAAAGTTATATACATTCTGTAAGCACTAGGAACAAACACAAGCTAGTGATACCAGTTTCTCGACTCCACAGAGTCAGTAATTCATTCTTGGGCCAATGTGTACGCTATTACAACAAGGTCCCGGAAAGTGTACAGGCTCTCTATTACAAAGTTTAAATGTTTTGTTAAGCTGAAACTGTATAAAAAGGGTTATTATAGTATAAATGAATACATGATTGATAATAACCCTTGGGAATGAGTGGTCGCTTCAAGCAGTTTCTAAAATAAATTTTGTACTTAAATAGTTTGTGCAACCATTAATGTAAATTTACTTTTAAAAAATGGTTTCTTGCTGGTTCTTCCCAGGACAGAGGTTTTTTTTTCGAACCAGTGGTAAAGTAAAAAATGACTTTCAATAAGAATTACACATGTAATCTATATTGAATAAAAAATTATTCTATTTAATTCTATTCTATTACAGTCTCCCATTTGAATTTTGTAAAGGTACAAAAAATTTTGGATATTTCACTTTTTATAAAGACTTAAAATTTTGACAGAATATTTCTGCTACCATCATCCAAACCACTGATCAGACAAAAATTATTTAAACATTACATATTTATGTTTATATAAATATTATAAATTACGACTCACTTCTTTGTGACTACATGAATATTAAGCCATACAAACATGATACATACCAATTCCAGGTGACACGACTCTCTCATAGTGGTAAGGGTTTACACAAACTGAGTCGCATTTTAGATCGAAAGCAAATTGACAAAACTTAACATGTTTCAGCTCATTCTTGTGTAGGTCCGGCCAACGCCAAATGCGTGCGTAAATCACGTGAGGGAATCCTTTTCGACCAGCAACCTATATGCAAAACATAAGATTTAGTAAAAATTCAGACTGATGAAGTAAATGCATAATAAGACATTTCAAAATGAATCTCATATTGACATCAGATTGTCTTCAAATTGTTGCTTCCATAGTGATATTTTTAAATAAGCACTGTAAATACGTGGTAAACTTTCAGCACATACATGTCCCTCTTCTGAGCACTGGCCTCCTCTCATTTTTGAGAGGGTTTAGGGCAAGGAAGTGTCCATGCTCTTGCCCCAATGAGTGTTACAGAACTTCACATATCTTTGAAATAATATTTTTATATCGGTTTTCCACACAAGCTAAAGAAAACACAGCATTAAGCTGCTATTTCACACTGATATTCCTTGAGTATTGTTCTTTCCCTATCAAGCCGACCCCACCATACTACAACCATAATATAGTTGTAGCATGGTAATAGAATGTTAATGTATTTCACACCCAAATGACTGTTTCCAATAACTTGATTGCCATATTTTCACAGGTAGGTAAATATGATTAAAGAACCTGTAAGCGTCCATCAAGAGTTCTCTGTATAGTGACACATTTGCTAGGATGAGCTCCATTTGTAGTAATTGCTGTAATCAATGAGTCCAATTCATCCCTTTTTTCTTTCAGTTTCTTTACAAGTGACTCTATGGCACGTTTTGAGAAGCCTTCACTTTCTCCTCCTTGCCGATGACACATGAGAGAATGAACTATACTAAGGCAGGCATCAGCAGAAGTTGGCGCTGTGGTATTCATGGCTAAAATTTAAAAATAAATAATCAGAAACAAATTTAAATTTAAGTCCAATTTTTTAATAATTTTTGCTATTAAAAATAGGGGAATTATTAACCGGGCGAATAAATAACATATGGATGACTGTTAATGAGATACATTAATACTAAACCGAGCAGTGTTAAATTATGTTTGCGAAAAATTTACTTAACTCGCGATAATTATGAATGACTAAAACTACGTAAAATGAGCTACTAACAGTGGGAAACAGTTATTCTAAGCTAGCAACTAAAATTCCAAGTGTCCGAATTAAATTCTAAATTGGGCGAAAAAAATACTGAGTGGATGACTGTAGGTTTAAGGTGCGACTGAAGCCACGTACATTATAATGATATAAAATATAATATTGAAAGAATTGAACTTTTTAATTTAAAAAATTCAAAAGTAGTTTTGACTAACATTCTTAAGTCAACATATGGTTATAATTATTTCCCTAAATTAATCTAGTAAGATAGTTATATTACTAGATCATGCTCATATCATCTCGATGAAATTTGTTCGCTTAACAATTATTATACTGATCATTCTAAATAACTCATAACAAAAATTCATATTTTCAAGCTGCCATTTTCAATATTTGTGTTCACCCTCAGTCTTTCCCCTATTTAGTATTTCAGGGCAGCATAATCAGTATTTTTGACACCCTTATTTTGAATTTATGTTCGGTCGTTTACCACCCTTAAAAATATAAATATTCATCTTATTTTAAAAGAAAAATCATATATGGGAAACAAACAATCCACATGATAGTACGTGGATGCTGTGAGCCATAGAGACCTACATCTACAATCAGTTTCAAAATGCAGATGCTTTATCATCTCTAAAACTAATTTGGAATACCCTATTACTAGTAAAAAGGTCCCAGTTCTCAAAACTAACCATTTAAAACACTGTAGGATTTTACTGCTATTTTACTCTAGCAATCTATGAAAGTGTGATCTTTCGCTAGTGGAACCAAACCATTCTTGCTACAGTAATAATACTGCAGCATAACAATACCACATAAATAATATCAAGGTAAACCAGACCATAGTTTTGATACTGCTGTTTATCGTAAAATTTACCTGGTATTTCGGTTATATGGCAACTTCTACTCACAACCATCCTTTTATAGCAGTAATATTTAAAGATAATCGCAGGTATATGCCGAAGAACTTCAAAGCTTGAACTACTGTGATATAGTACAGCTGATATACTGTGTGATGGCAGCGTAGGAATATCCACTACCGTATATTTTGCCTTAAGTGTTGTAAATTTACTTTACTTATAAAATATATACAAGAATCATATCACTCTTTATTGTACAGTGATCCATACAAATGAATAATGAGTACTGATAATCATGTCTTGTTGCATTTATTTAAATTTCAATCAATGGCTCGCAATCCTTAAACAGGGCTTTAACTGTATGAACTTCCATTTATTATACATTAAACATAAAACGAATTTGAAAGACTAAGTATTATGTACAATAAAAACTAAAGAATATTTTGATAACAACTTAGTAAGTTATTAATTTTACTAAACTGCACTTCATACTATTAGATTACTTGTGGCTTAAAAAAAATAATACACTACATAAAATTATATTTATATTATAAACAAAATACTTAAAAAAGCAACTCACAAAATATATTATAAATAAATTAAACATCTATTTATAACAACAAAAGAAATATTGGTCATCGCTCTCCTGCTGATTTTAAAATTTATGGCATATAATAATAAAATAGTTTAATTAATTCATAGCACCGTGTTAAACTACGAAATTCAGCCTATAACTTTACGGTTTTAAAAAACGATTGAACATTAGAAAATATATTATTTAAATAGAAACAAAGACATAAGTAAAATGCAACATGAAATTGTCATTACCTGCCGAATAAAGACAAAATGTAACCACTGTTTATTATGAGAACGCTAAATATAGTGCCAAAATCATCGATAATTAAGAAAATTGATTTCCTTTAATGCGAGATGGTATCAAAACAGAATGCGACATTTTAGTAAACCATGAACAATGAGAGGCGTAGACTTTTAACTATTGTCTATTGATATTTATATTGCCAGTTTTTTTTTTGGGTTATTCGTGATTTTTGTTTATTTTAAAACTGGTCACCCGTGAAGTTTTGATCTAACGAGGGTAGAAGTAAGGAGGACAATCTCTGTGAATGCGGATTACTTCACGTTGGCCAACATTGTGGCGAATGTGTCGGCAAAGATATTTTCCAAGAGTTTGTGATTTTTATATATTTTGTTGGAAGGTCGTTCAGTTTGCTTTGGTTCAGGCCAATTCAAATTCAAAAATTCAAAATTCTTTATTCAGTATATTAAATTTAAATACAATAACTAGGCTGGGGTCTCCTTTTAAGTATATCAATACCTGTGTTAGGGGACCCCGCTCTTCCATAACAATTTTTTTTTTGATACTTATAAGATCGCATACATAAAGATTAAACGTGTGTGAGTGTGTGTGCGCGTGTATGTGTGTGGTGAGTATGTGTTGTGGGTGCGTGCGCGCACGTGCAGGCGCGCGCGCGTGTGTGTATATATATATGTGTGTGCGTGTGTGTGTGTGTGTGTATGTGTGTGTGTGTGTGTGTGCGTGTGCGTGTGTGCGTGTATGTGTGTGGTGAGTATATGTAGTAAGTATGTGTAGTGAGTATGTGTATGTGTGTGTGTGTGTTGTAGTATTTGCTGTAAGTTTTTATGCTATGGTGTACATTGCTCTAGTTATTTTAATAAATTTTCAGTTTCATCATACTCTATTGTCTTTAACCACACTGTAACGTGTTTTTTCACATTGTACTGGGTCATTGAATATATGTTTAGATTTTTATTAATGTAGTTATAGAGATAAGCAGACTGACTTTTAAATTGCCTTCTGGCAAATCTTGTTTTCATAGGAACTACTGTTGCCACAGCATGTCTTCTTCTTCTGTCGCAATTTCTGGGGTTGTATTTCAGTGTCTTGTGCAATCTTAAGACAGAGTTAAGGATATACAGCCTCCTGACCGAAAGGTGGTCACATAAAGAGTACAGATCTTTAGTAGGGAATCTATAGGGCTTAAAGTGCATCACCTTTAGTAACAATCTCTGTACTCTTTCCAGTTCCAGAAACTTCATTTTAGTGGCCCCTCCCCAAACCGGGATACAGTACGTCAAGATAGATTGAGCTAATGAAACATATATTTGGCTCAGTAAGTTCTTATCTGTTACATGTCTAAGTGTTTTAAAAATCCATATGAGTTTCCGTATCCTAGTCATCATCAGTTCCAGATGTGCATGCCAGGTTAGACGCTGGTCAATTATTACTCCTAAATATTTTGTTTTGCCTACTTTTGATATTTTGTTACAAGTACATTCAGGGTTTGAGATTTCAGAACATGTATGAATTTTGATTTCAAAGTTGGTTTCCGGTTGTGAGTAATTATAATTTGAAAAAGCTATTTAATTAGTTTTGGTGGTATTGAGAGTTAAGAGATTAGAATTTAACCAGTTCGCTATCTCGGTGAGACCTCTTTCTGCTATTAAACGAACATCATCCCAGTTACGCCCCTTAAAAACAACAGCCGTGTCATCCGCGTAAGAAAATATCTGTCCACCTCTGATTTTCATACAACATAGATTGTTAATATATATTAGGAAAAGGGTCGGACCAAGTACACTACCCTGGGGAACGCCAAAAGTCACATCACAGTGCTCACTCACATAGGGTCCAATTCTAACGCATTGTTTACGCCCAGTGAGATAGTCAACAAAAAGTTTTAAAGGGATTCCCCTTATACCTATGTCTTCGAGCCTTCGTACTAAGGTAGGTACCGACACGGTATCGAAGGCTTTTTTCAAGTCTAAAAATACAGTTAGGCATTTGTTACCTTTGTCGACATTATCTACGATAAGAGAAGTCAGTGCAGTAACAGCATCTTCAGTGGAAATCCCTTTTCTAAATCCGAATTGGATCCGAGCAGCTTGTATGTATTTAAGTAGGATATTAAACGATTATTTAAAAGTTTTTCTAGGACTTTTGAGATGGCCGGTAAAACAGAGATAGGTCTATAGTTTGATGTATCTTCCATGTCACCAGACTTATATACTGGTGTTATTATTGCTCGCTTTAGGGCAGTTGGGAAAATGCCCTGACTAAAGCAAAGATTTGCCAAATGAGCTATCACAGGAGCTACATGTTCTTTAGCGAGTTTCAAGAATCGTGTTGATATGTCATCCCACCCAGCGGCACTTTCAGATTTAAGGTTCATCAGTAAAGCACCTATCTCTTTTGAATCGGTTTCCAAAAGTACGAACGATGAGGCTTTTGAGTTAAGTGGTACCCTAATATTATGCTGTTGTGAGTATTTCAAAGTGATGTTTTCAGCTAGCGTTTTACCAATATTTGCAAAATAGTGGTTCACGTAATTCGTCGATTCTTGGGGAGATGATTTTATCTCTAAAAGTTTAATGTTTTGTGTCTTATTATTATTTCGCTGTGTTATATTGTTAATTATTTTCCATAGTGCTTTAGGATCTCTTTTACTCTTAGAAAGCTGTTCCCTCTCATGCTTACGTTTAAGTTTTTTTATTAAGTTATTACAATAATTACGATATCTCCTGTATGTTATTTTTAAAATTTCGTTTTCCGGATCATTTCTTAGCTTTTTTTGCATGTCGTTTCTATTTCTGATACACCGCAATATGCCTAAGGTCATCCAAGGTTTGATTAGACGATTTTTACATGGGATTATTTGTCTTGCAGTATTCTCTACGAGACAATTTTTAGTGTACTTATTAATAGTTCAATTAAAGTAGTTGGGTTATTTATCGATACTAAATTGTCTATTTTACTATTTATTAAACTAAACAAAGCATTTTCATAGTTTATTTTTGTTTTAATTGTAGGACATTTATTTGATTTACCTACATTAGACAGCCTCAAAAATATCATACAGTGATCTGTAATCGTAAAATTTAAAACAAAAATAGATGCAGTGTGACAATCCTTATCTATCTTCAGAATATAATGATCCAAACAGTTCTTGACCCTTGTTGGCAAGTAATGGCCCGGTAATAGTCCATAACTCACCAACATGTTAAGATAATTGTGTCTATTTGTGCGCTCATATGTTTGCTCTATATCTTTAGTGATGATATTGATGTTTATGTCACCAGTTATAATTAAATTTTTACAAGAACCTATGGTTATATGACTGTTATGTGACTGTTTAAAGAATTTATAAAGTCATCTGCATTATGGTTAGAAGGAGAGCGGTAGATAGCAAGGATTTTAAAGTCGAGTATAGATATTTGTAGGCAAGATGCGCTCATCAGTATTATTTCTTTGACACAAGCTTTGTGACTGTTTTTGACGTATACTACCACTCCGTCACAGCGATTGACATGATTTACCGTAGAGTAAGAGGTATAATTAGGTATCAATGGTATAGGTTTGTTCTCGTTAAGTCTACACTCACTCAAAACTATCACATCAATTGTAAAATTAAAGTGAGTAAGAGTAATAATCAAGTCATCAAAGTTACTGTAAATGCTTCTAATATTTTGTGATACGATAGTGAGATCGGTGTTTGTTACATGTATGTATTTTGTAACATCCTGAACTTCACATACTCTTGATTGTGCAATTTCTGCATTGTCTATTTCCTTCATAGATGTAAGGACACTATTCATTATTTGAATTAAAGAAACAGTCGAATTGCATTCCCAGATCTAGAGATATACATATAATTTGGTCCGTATGGTTAAAAATCAATATAAATGTTTTGCTTTCTTTCAAACTAGATGTATGAGGTAATGTAAGAATTATTAAAAATGTATATATTTTAAAGTCTTGTGTGGGTGTGTCTGAGTAAATAATGTTAAGTATAGGGTTGTGTTGTGATTGTGATTGTATGTACAGGTAGTATTTTATTATTATATTTATGTTCAATATGTGTATGTGTGTGTTAGTAAAAAATGTATAAGGAGTTGACAAATTAATTATAATTAAAAACATAAAAAGTACATTTCGACTTGATGCATTATTTTTAAAGAAACAAGTAATACCTAGTCATTTTTCCTGCATTAAACTGTGTATTTGTGACTCATTTTTAATAATAATTATTGGCGAGTTTTCGTTCTTTCTTACATACACTCTCCCATATGCTGTCCAGCAGAATTTGTAAGCCTTCGATTTAGCGAGGTCTCGCGCAATAAAGAAAAGCCGAGCTCCTTTAGCAGTCAATTGTTCTGAGACATATATAGGGGTGTCTGTGTTTTTGGTGAAGCCTAAATGTCTGGCGCAAAGTTTTTCCTTGTGTTTTGCGTTGTGTGTTTTAGTCATCTTCAAGATTTCGGTCTTCAAAATAGTTGATACAGTTTCAACAATAATTGGCGAGTTGCCCTTTACCTCTTTTTTCCCACGTACCCTGTAAATGTCCCTGATATCTGATTTTTCTATTTTACAGTTTATCGACTTAGACAAAGAGAAAACCATGTTTAGTAGATCTTCTTTCGTTTCTTTAGGCGCTCTAGGAACATTTTTTATCTCTATGTTTGCTTTGGGAGATCCTCGTTGAATGTCCTCAATTTTGTCTTCCAATAGGTTAATATACTCTTTGTCCTTCCTAGCCTGTTCCTGTAAGTCCTGTATTTTTTTCTTAAATTCTTCATTTTGTTCTGCAAGGAAGGACATGGAGTTCTCAATGTTTACATTGGTTTGCTTAATTTTCCATAAGCGCCGGAGTGATCTTTTTGAGTTCATTTTCTTGTATATTAAACATTGATTCAATCATTAATTTTATTTCATTCTTAAAGTCACATAAATCACTCATAGTGACCGCCTCATTCTCCCTTTTTCTCTTTATACGTTGAGATATGTAGTTTGGTGGTGTAGTAAGAAGACACTCCGCTTCTTTTTCAGCTATGTTTGGTTCAGATACGGCTTTATTTGCTAAGTGCGCCATTAGTAGTACTAGGATAATATGACGGCAAAGAGGTCTCAGTAGTGTGTAAGCAAAGCAAGCGAAAGAGACAGTAAAGCGGTAGGCGCTAAGGCGGTCACTTCTGGAGAACGTGTAAACCTTGGAGGCGGGTCCAACTCGGCAAATAGCGTAGCAGGGCGGGCGGAGCCTCCAGGAGTTGCAAAGATAGTGGAGGCTGCACGCGCGACGTAAAAATGTGTCGTGGTAATACTAGGACAGCAGCGCTCACCTGTATGGGGCGTCCGTAAACTTGTTCTGATTTCCTCGAATATTTTTCACTGTCGACGCTTGGCAATGGAAGTACCAGGCGGTCAGGAAAGCAAAGAATATTGCGTTTTAATCACTGATCTCCTTATGTCTATGCACTCCTATTTTTATGTCGTGTATTTATTCACTTTAAAAACTCAAATAAATTTTAATTTATAGAAATATGTGTACACGTCTGATAGCTTTCGCGTCCAGGGGGGAAGAGGAGCCAATGTGCGGACGAATTTATTAAAATGGATATTGAGGCGCTAACGGCTGCTACGATTTATTTATTCACAGCATACCGCTACTACGTGAATGTGTATAAGAAAAGGGTGATCAAAAAGGAAAAAAAGACATTTTATTTCTTGTGTTCCACAAACAAGTTTCTGCTTGGTAGAGCTCTATAAAGTGAAAAAATTCTTCATTGGTCATTTTTACTGGTATTTTGTAGACACTAGTTACGATGCGTGAATATAAAATTTAAATCATGTGCGTGCGATCACTCTGGGAACTCGTAGTAAACTAAACGTGCGCCCAACGTGTGGACGCGGTGGCCATAACTCTGCCACAACCCTTTGATCTTTTGTAAAAAAACCGACACCACATGGATCTCGCGCCAACTTGTGGGCCATCATTCCAATACATACCAAGTGAAGCACAAACACCCGCTCTAGACAATAGCCATCGGTATTGGCCACAACCACAGACTTAGAATATACTGGCGTATAGACGACCTGACAGCCCGAAAACACGTGACTAATTTTGATTTGTCATTGTGTGCGTTAGCTAGTGATGTACATTTTACTTACAAGGACTATCGAAAAATTATTGTTAAGGAAGTGGTAAATAATAGGTGATAGTTCTAAAACAATTAAAAAATATTCATATAACATGGTCCTGGGAATAAGCTGAACCTACCTGCCTTTTGTTCGATTTTAATTGAAATGTATAAAGTCCCAGGTGACTCTACCGATAAACTTAAAAAAACTCCCCAAGAATCAGATCGGAAAGTTGTATTTTCGATCTTTGAATTCCAATTTTCTACTGTGTGTTGCTTCTTAAACTTCTGAAAGGCTCGGTTCCGTCTCGCTATTGCCACCCTTACGCCCCTGTTCATCCAGGGTGCAGGAGGACGCTTTACTCTTATTTGGTGTACAGGAGCATGAACATTATATAAATTGAGAACAATACTATTAAGGATTGAGATTTTATCATCTATTGCACAACCAAGAGATTCTAAATCAATACGGGCAGCGTCGCTCTTAAGTTGATCAATGTTCAATTTGGAAAAGTTGCGTAAATGCAAAATAGAGGGTTTGTGTTTAGGAGGTTATTATCTATAAGAAATATTTCTTATTTTAAAATCTAGAACGATTTTTGTAACGGTTTTGTTTGGCTAGGCACATGTAATAATCTAAACATTACAAAATAAGTTTGTAGTAGCTTAACTATAATGAAAATAATATTACTATATATTATGAATAACATTAGCTACTTACAAAAAACTTTCTTCTCGCGATACTCAAATCACAACACCATAAATTCACACCTCAAAGTTGACTAAATGTTCAAAGCGATATGACATCAGCTACTGATAAGTTTAGCTGACTGTTTGTTATAACAATCGTCGAAACTATACGTGCTTGTGTATTAGACCTGTTAAACGTTTTATTAGCTTCAATATAGTATACATTAGAAAGAGATAAGCATTGTTTTGGTATTTCACTTAAATATTATTTGGGACTACTACGTGACCACCGTATAACGGTCGATGGGTGCTTATTTTTTTCACATTTTTTATTCTCTTTGTATTTTTACTTTAAGGAATGACTTAGTTCGAATTTATTTCGAACAAAATTATGAAAAGATTAATTTTTTTAATGGCTTTACATCGCTTCAGAGCAATGTAGATAATAAATAAACTTTAAGAAAAAGTAAAACACGACTTCAAAGAACTAAGTTTAGGCAACGTTTTAAAATAGTCTAAATTATTATATTTTATCATATTTTGAGTTTTATTTACTATTACTTTTTAGTCGCCTTCGGAGGTTTGTAGTAGGAGGTTCTTTGAAGTTCTAATTTAATTATGTATATGTTTATTATATATAACGTGATATATTTTTGATGATATTTTTTTATTAGTCTATACCCCGATTTAAATGGGACCACACCACACCAAAACTTTCAGAAAAAATCGCTCTTATGGGTTAGAAAAAAGGGGTTGTAATTTTTAAGGCAACTTAACACGATATTCTAGTCGTTACCTTGAGTTTGTTATATTAATTAATCCACTTATAGGGTTCTATATATCTAACTTTTATTAATAAGTAAAACTCGATTTCAAAGAACTATAAAGAATAAAATACTTACCACATAATATTATGTGGATTTTATTGTAATCTTTTTTGTTTTTTTGTGGTCAGTTTTAACTTTTACCAAATTTAATTATTTAAATTCGATTTCTTGGACCACTGACATGACATTCCGGACAGTTAATTTCTGTGTAGTGAACAAACGTTCGTATTTACGTTATAATAAAGGTTATAGTCTATACAGGGTATTTTTGAAACGCTCCTGAAAACGAAGACAGGTGATAGTACTAAGGATACCTATGATGATGGGTCACAAAGAAATTCGATCCCAATGAAAAAAAATCATCTTTTCACAACGTTTTATTAACTTTATTTACGCTCCATCATGTTAGTACAATTAATTGAAACGATATTTCACAAAAAAATCATGAAAATACTGAAACATAAAACCAGCAGTGGAATTACTGAATTACAATCAGCTGACTAGGGGTCAATGTACGCGCGAACGCCGAATTCGCGCGGCCCGCAACTAGAGATGGTACCACAATACCTAATAATTTACAACACTTGTCTAAATACCTAACTTATCTACTTAACCTACTATTTTGCCACTGTGCACTCCACGTGTGTGTCTCCACGTAGCCACTTTAATTCGAATTCACAGATTAAATAAACCAAATGGTTCGATTCCCCGCTAATGAAAAAAATACTTAAATAAAATGTTAAGAAGGTTAGAGTCATGCTTTTTATCCATTAAGTAGGTATGTTTATTATTCTGATGTATTCAGTTATGTACCTATTCAGATCAGTTGAGTACTAAGTTATTTAAAAAAAAAATAGGTATGAAACAGCTTACCGATCCTCCGTGGCCTTATAAGATTCTCCAAGGCACATTAACATGTTGCCGTATTCACGAGCACTATAAACGTACCTACGCGCTAGGCATTATTAAAACAAAACAAAAAACACAAAACGTAACAACAAGAACAATATCATTAATTAGTAAATAACAGGTAATAACGAAAATAATTTAATAAACAAAACAATTGAACTATCGCTCGTGATAGTCAACACGGAACTGTCTCAAAAACTAAAACTATTAATCAATCCCGCCAAAACAAATGCGCACGTTGTAACGTCCTTGAAGCATGTGTAAATTCCACAGCGCGAGGCGACACGAGGCAGCGTGCGTGTGAAAGGGAAGGGTAGAGTGAGTAGTATACCTAATGCATTGTTTCGTACCAATCTAGATAAGAGTTCGGCGCCCGCGAGGATATTGACCCTATTGTCAGCTGATTTTCTTTTTTAAGTTTCACTGTTGGTTTTATATTTAAGTATTTTCATGATTTTTTTAAATGAAATATCGTTTCATTTAACTCTACTAACATGATGGAGTGTGAATAAAGTTAATAAAACGTTGTGAAAAGATGATTTTTTTTTCTCGGGATCGAATTTCTTTGTGACCCATCATCATCGGTATCCTTACTACTATCATCTGTCTTCGTTTTCGGGAGCGTTTCACAAACACCCGATATATGTCCAAATCCTGTCCACCGGCCTAATCACTTGCCTCCTCTCATTACTGAAAGGGTCTAAGGGCAAGAAAGTGTACACCGCGCTGTTCAAATGCGTGTTGGCAAAATTCACATGTCTTCAATATAATTATTTTAATTACGCGAAATATCAAAATACAGGCTTAAGGATTTTTTAAGCAATAACTGGTATCACTGACTAAGTCGGTCTTTTTTGTCTATGATGTGTACCTAATGCTCAGAACAATAACTAAAGCCCGCTTTTCACTATGGGATATAATATAATATATATTACATCTCGAGATATAAATTAATACCGCCCACCATACTTTTAAATGGAACCGTTTACACTGAGCCATAATATATATTACATCTCAAACTATAAATATTTTTTCGATCGACCGAGCGATATTTTCATATTATATTTCGCCCCCTGTACTCCGCAAACCGTTCCGCACCGCCGCAGAACCGTGTGCGGGGTACAGGGGGTAATCCAATGACGAACACACACTGGTTAAAAGATATATCTCACAGTGTGAAAGCCAATCGCGGGATATGATTTATATTTCGGGATATAATATATATTATATCCCATAGTGAAAAGCCAGCCTAAAGCATAGAAGGAGCCTGTCTAACAGCTATATATACATCTCTTTTTTTCAAAGTATGTCAGAAAGAGATAAATAAAGGTTTGTCAATAGGTACCAATGTACATTGTGTAATAAACGTCAGTTTGGATACCTTGGTTACCTTTGTGCCACTAATTTAAAAAGAAAGATTTAAAAAAAGTTTTTTGTCTATGGCTATGTTCATCTTCAATTGTTTGTATAATACGCTGGCTTGTCTTCAGGTTGTTTGACTGTGTTAAAATTGAGTTTTCACTTGGAAATCATAATTTTTTCGCAGTGTGAAAGTGTGAATCAGGCTGGTGCAACTTCCATAGTAAAAATTATACGTACGAGATTGGTCAAATTTTAATGACGGTTATCTCTTCTTTCTGCTTTTCATAATATGTCTATTAACGACATTGTCAGATCAAATAGGTTCAAATGTCAAATCAAACAATTACATTTGTATAATTTTATTTATTAAGATTGCTTTAAATTTTGTTATAGAAGCCGTTGTTCATTTACAGAATTGTTAAAAAATAAACATACATTATAAAACTTGCCAATTAAATGTTGCAAGAAGCGAAAAAATAATAACAAGAAAAGGCTATTCGTAGCAATATTTCCCTTAGATGATGAAAGGTTTGTGGTGATTTCAACTTTAATTGTAATATGATATCTAACGCGAGTACATTTATGGACTAGCTATCTATGTAGGACAGGTCTTTATAGTGTATGATTGTGTGCACAAATACAAACACACTATTTCCTAAATCTGATAGTTCGATGGGATGGCAATCCGAAACGAACTATACTTAGAAACTACATTATCAATTGTAATTGCTAACATTCTATTTGTTCAATAAAAATGTGATTTTATTTATATTATTTTTTCAGATGCAAGCAATGGGTGAAATAACTGGGACATGTACCAATTGAAAAGATTCACATGTTAAAACATATTTGTGGCAAACATAGCAAATCCGAGGATTTTGAACCCAACTAAAACGAACTGTTATTTCATCAGTGGACTTAATTTAAACTTCCACTATTATGTGCATGTTAATTAGGTTTTATTTACATGTAGCAAAAGATAATATCACTCTAAAGTCACATTTTGGTAACAATTCGATTATATAACTAAACTCAAAGTTATTCGTAATTACCTGGTTATAAATATTTTTTTTATAGATTCATCTATAAACATTAGCTATAATGAGCACTCATTTTGAAAGCGACTATTAGTAAACAATCTCTGCGAATAGTATGTACATAGATACCTCTGTTAAGAAGCCTAGCGATTTGTACTTAGTATTTGTTACACTTAAAAGGAATTTAATCCAATCAGTGTTAAAAAACCCAATATTTTTACCCTTTAAAAAGAACTTACGTTGAATGAAAACAAGCATCCAGACGTAGACTATTTATTTTACAGCATAGCAACACTTGTTCAATGCGGGAACGAAGCCTCGGTCCTACAATGCCGCAGCCAAACGCTTAGCCACTGCGCTATGGAGTCGTCATTTATTTTTTACTTAATTAATTATTAGTATAATAGTGCGTTTTTTATTTTATATTTTCTTTATAGATATTTTTGTACCTAATAATTGTAGAGATATAATTACAAATTGCTGTGTGTAAAATACATTGATTTCTTATCCTCATGGGCATTTTTACTCAATCCCCACGTTAAAAAAATTATTTCTCATAAATTATTCAGTATATACCAGCGTAAAAGAGCAGCTTAACGCTGCTGTGTTTCGTATGGTGAGTGTAGAGAACCGGAGACCCTTTTTACTGGAAAAGAGGCATTCCATCTTAGTCCTCACGGGTGACAACGCATCTGCATTTTGATTCTTTATTGAAGATAGATGTAGATGTCTATGGGTCACAGCAACCACTTACCATCAGGTGGACTGTGTGCTCGTTTGTCACCCGATCCTATAAAAAAAAAAAAAAAAATAGGGATCTAAATTTTATTAAAAAATATCGATAAACAATATATCGATAAAATTTTTCTTAGGAAGTCCCGCCTCTTAAACGTAGTGATTATATTCTCTTTGGTGTGAATCCAAAAATTAATAAAAAGAACACCGCTAAGTCATTATGTCAACATTTGAAACAATTTACGAGCATTTTCAATTGATAAAAATTCACGTTTTTTTGTAATTTTTACTTTAAAATCGAATAATATTTTAATAAATTAAGTTTTGTGCATATTTTTAAGTAATAAAATGGAATATTTGTTGTTTAAAATTTTGAGTTAAAATTTTGGCAATAGTGTTGGTTTTTCCTACGGACATCAATTTAAGACAAAAATGGATCGACGCCATAGACTTAGAATATACTAGCGTATAGACCACCTGACAGCCCGAAAACGCGTGACCAATTTTGATCTGTCATTGTGTGCGTTAGCTAGTGATGTACATTTTACTTACAAGGACTATCGAAAATGATTGTTAGGGAAGCGGTGAAAAGATTATGAAAAGTTGTTTAGTGCATGAAGTTGAATAACTTCAAAAATTAACTGAATTTTACAATGATAGTTCTAAAATAATTAAAAAATATTTATATAACATGTTCCTGGGAATAAGCTGAACCTACCTGCCTTTTGTTGGATTTTAATTCAAATGTATAAAATCCCAGGTGACTTTACCGAAAAACTTAAAAAAACTCCCCAATAATCAGATCGGAATGTTGTATTTTCGAGCTATGATCTTTGGAGAAAAATATTTACTGCCGTGGGCAGTTTCCCCGGAATTTATATTTTAACATATTGTTAGTATATATATAATATTGTTAGTATGTTAGTATATTATTTTAACATAGTGTAGATACTTAACTAAGTATATAACTATTTATATTTTATATATTTTATAAAATGTTTTGATGGGGAAACAAAAACGGTGACACGGAGTACATAATGGCTGCTTTATTTTTCATATAAGTATTACTTGTGATAATTACAAACATTTAATAATTAATAATTAAATAGATTATAGAAGTTTATTTTAACATTAGACTTAAGTATGAATGTAAACTTAATAATTTAAGGAAGGAAACTTGTAGGAATCAGTTAAATAAGATTGGTCTGTTTAAAGGCCAATATGTTTATGAGGCTTCATCATGCTTCATGTTTATATTCTTTCATCTGTCCCTGAAAAGTATAAAGTAATAATAAACTTATTATCATTTTAGCTGCATGAATTTTAAAAACATAATGATCTTAACACAGTAAAGTGCACCAAGTGTCTGAGGATACAGATGCACTCTCTATTCTCTCAATCTCGGTATGTTAAGAAAATGGTCACTCATTCATGGACTGACCGCGGCAAGTGTAACTTAATTTCGCAGATCTATTGATCTGCGCAGCTATTACTTAACTACGAGTTCCTCTTCTCTACGACTAACGCTGTAGGGGATGAACCACGCTATTTAAGCCCTCGCGACAATGTCGTCGGCCATCAAGCATGAATCGGGCATTGTCCGTTGTGAGTATCAAATACTATGGAGTTTATACTATCACGTCTCATGCGCGGTCGTCTAGTAGCGCTTGAGGAGCATTACTAAATATCTATACCTAACTACGCTAAAAGTTTTATCGTTGTGATTTGGGAATATAATCCGAAGTTCCGAAGTTCCGCTCAACACCTTGGGGAAAATAGCGTGATGCTATGAATATTGTACTAGTGTGACCGTGAGGCTGTGCGGTTGGTTAAGTAATTGTATGTAGAAATGACTACTTTTAATAAAATCGTTTTTATTCTACTTTTTCTTTTATACTTCTCAAGAAAATGTTTGCTGTAAATTGTTGAGTTCTTCTTTGCATTCCAACCAACCCGTCCAATGAACCTTAACCACTTTTTCTAATTATAGAATCCGGAGGGAATCTGTTTGAAAAACGGGAAAATAAAAATTACATTTTAGAACGCAAACCGAGGATTTATTTTCTTGTTGTGTAGGCAAGTCTATCGATTCATTATAAACATTCAAGATAAATATCGACATTAATTTTGATATAGTTGAGTCAATCCCTAGCGTCATCATTACAGCCCTTCACAAGTCCACTGCTGAACATAGGCCTCCCCCACGGAATGCCACAAAGCACGGTCCCGAGCCACCGGCATCCATTGACTTCCTGCATGTCTTACCAGATCGTCACTCCATCTAGTGGGGGGACGCCCTACATTTCGCCTGCCGGTACGAGGCTGCCACTCGAGAACCTTTCTTCCAACCTTTCTGCCGTGTAGTGGCGGGTAAGAATACCCACTACCCCATATCTTCCCGTGGGTGTCGTAAGAGGCGACAAAGGGAAACTGATACAGAAGATGGGCAGCAGCATCTTTCTGATAAAAGCCAAAAAACAATAAAAAACTGCGGTTGCCAACCCACTCGCCAAGCGTGGCAACTACGGCAATATACCCCATGAGCGACGACACAAACTCAAGAAAATGTTTGCTGAAAATTGTTGAGATCTTGTTTGGTTTCCAACCAACCCGTCCAATTAACCTTAACCATTTTTGGGTTACCATTACCATTATGAACCATTAACCGGAGGGAATCTGTTTGACAAACGGCAAAATAACATTACTTTTTAGAACGCAAACCGAGGATTTATTTTCTTGTTGTGTGAGCAAGTCTATCGATTCATTATAAGCATTCAAGATAAATATCGACAGTAATTTTCAACCCTAGCGTACATGTGTAAAATATTTTGTATAAAAATGTATTTACCAAATTCATGCAAATTATCAACAACGTGACTTTTTTCTTTGCAAAATATCAAAATTAACAAAATAATTGAAAACGTTCTATATTTTAAACAGTATATAACATAAATTTTAACCAAAAATAAACGCTTGATAACATTGACGACGTCTTGAGAATTTACCAGTAAAATGTGCAATTATCAGGATTATTTCTATTATTAACACCACAATCACTCACAGAACAAGTAAGCAATTTGGAAAAAAGTTACTTACTAAAAATGACCACTATTATACTTTAAAAAATTACAAAATATCTCGGAGCTATTTCTTGCGTGCCGAATTGTGCCGACCTGTCATTCAAAATCGGTTACAGAGTCATGAGCTTTGGTATCCTTTTCCATCTTTCATTTTTGCCATAAGGAATTTTCTTCTCCCTTGCACACTATGTCAGTCTATACGCTAGTATATTCTAAGTCTATGATCGACGCTATTGTACGTCACAATTGGGAGTGGAAAAAGCACCACCGTATTTGTTCCAGACATTTTAAAGATGACTGCTTTATAAATTTTGAACACAAATGGCGCGGGTTGAAATTAAATGCTATACCTTCAATACACCTGCGGGATAACAAACATTATACCATAAGATCCTTTTTTTACAATAAATCTGTTTATTGTTTTGATTTGTTTAAAAATTAAATTGCTGATTACGCGGTGTTGATATTTTTATGTTGATATTTTGACTGTTGACATTAAGTATCCCACCCTTAAAATTCAAAATTATTTATTATTATTTCCCCATTGTTTATTTCGTTTAATTCATACATTTCCTATGATGCAAAAATAACATAAAATAACTAAATTGTTCTAGAACTATAGCAGCCCTGCATCTACACTGGCGACTGCATCAACATCCAGTGTGTCTGAAAAGAATATTGCATCAACATCCAGTCCAATACCGACAATTGCACCTACAACATCCAGTGCAACATCAACCAGTACATCTGATTCTAGTGCAAAATTAACTACTACAGTTACATTTAGTTTGACACCATGTCAGCAAGAATTAATTTGTCGTGTATCTAAATTAGAACAGGATTTAGAAAAACTGCAAAAAATTGCCAAACGACGACTGTTGAAAATAAATTGCTACAAGACGCTTAAAAAATAAAAATCTGGATTTAAAGTTAAGATTAGGAAATTTTTTGAATGAGGAAAAAATAGAAAAAGAAAATTTACTCATATTAGATTCAGTGAAAATAATCCAATAATTGAAAAATATTTACAGAAAGAAATAGGAGAAGATAAGCGTAAATACTCATTAAAATTGAAAAAATTCGCAGTCACTTTAAATTATTTATCACCGCGAGCATACGAGTATGTGCGCAATGACACTATGCAAGTGGTATCAATGTATCCAATGTGATCCAGGATTCACTATAGAGGCCTTTGAAGCTATTAAAGAAAGGGTAAAATTAAATAATAATAAACCTTTATATGTAGCGTTATCATTCGATGAAATGGCTATTCGCAAGTTGGTCGAATGGGACGGAAAAAATATTTTGGGTACGTCAATATCGGATGTGACTTGGATTCACAAGATGTACCACTTGCTAAAGAAGCATTAACTTTTATGATAACTGCCGTAAATAACACCTGGAAAATACCTGTGGGCTACTTTCTTATTGACTCAATCACCGCACAGCAAAAATCTTTATTGGTACAGCAATTTATACCACTACTAAAAAATTCTGAGCACAAAATTTCACAAAATTCAAAGCAGTGAAGGGCTTCATTTGGGTACTAAAATAAAAACAACATATTAACTATGTAAAGCAGAAAGTGGAGGTACGTTTAGCTACCTAACTTTTTAGCGCATCAGTAGCAGACGCTCTGGAATTTTGTAAATTACTCGGAATTCCTGAATTTGCTGATTGCACGGGTACAATACAATTTGTTAGAATATTTAATAACCTCTTTGATATAATGAATAGCTGAAATATGCGGGCAAAAGGATGGAAACGTGCGTTAGCAATATTTAACTTTGACGAAACCAATATATTTTTTGAGTTCGCTAAAGAATATATAAAAAAAATTAAAATTTACAGATGGTTCGTTCGTTATCAATTCTAATAGGTCGACAGGTTTTCGGGGATTTATAATCTGCATGGACTCTTTAGTTGGTTTGTATCAAAAATATGTCTTCCCAGAAAACAGTGTTTTAAAATATCTATGTACCTATAAGTTCAGCCAAGACCATACTGAACTGTTTTTCGGAGCCATAAGGTCTAAATGTGGTTTTAATAATAACCCATCAGCAAAAATGTACAGGGCTGCTTATAAACGGTTGCTGGTACATGCAGAGCTAAAATATGGTTCAACAGGGAATTGTCTTCCTCTAGAAAATATAACAATGTTAAATTACAATAATCAAAAATATAAACAATTATTAAATTCATCTACTGGAAATGGTAGACTAATTGACTTGCCTGATGTGAACATTAATTCCGAGAATTATTCCGACCATGATTATATTTTACGTGCCTCAAATTTAACAGAATACGCACAACACGTAGTAGATTATATAGCTGGTTGTGTACTTAGAAAAATAAAAAAGGAAGTCATATGTGAAAAATGCCTCCAAAGTTTGGAAAATAACAGTGCTGAGAATCCGTTTTCTTTGATATCTATTAAAGAGAGAGGAGGCTTGATTAAAGCTTTGGAAGGTGTAAAAAAGGTGTGTAAAACTGCAGAAAAAATACTACGCGAGTTCGAATTTAGAATAGGCTCCAAATTCTTAGGACAGCCTAAATATTTTTTAACAATGATTAATAAAATATCGCAAATAATATTGCCAACATCTATATTCAGTGATTTAGACGAGCATTCGTTTGACAATGATTTACTGGACGATTATAAAAACTTAATAAAGTTGATCAGCAAAGAGTTTTTAAAAATTAGGATTCACTACATTACCGAAAAGTTTTCTGCTCCTAAAGAAAAAATTAGGACATTTTTAAATAAAACAATTATTTTTAAAGGACAATAATTTATTTATTTATTTCGTATTATAATGTGTTGTACATAGAATTTGTGAGAAATAATAAAAAACATTTTTTTTTAATTTTATTGTTGTATTGATTAATCTCACTATTTCCAATTTATATAAAAAGTACTCTGTGCTTTTTATTAAGGTTGCGGTGCCAAGATTCACTAGCGCTCGATGTTTTTTGAGTAGTTTGGTTAAAAAATTTAACCTCGAACGCTACTGAAATTACGGCCCCGCCCGCCGCGCCGCCTTAGTATAATGATGATAGTCATGTAGAGATATTAAACTCTGAAAATTACAGACAGACCATATCATAAATCTGAAGATATGATTCCACGCTTTCATGATTTTACCATAGACAAAAATACCAGTACCGATATCGACATTAATTATTTGTACTGGTACATCACTAGTTAATACTCTTTTGTCTATGACAATTACTATACTCTTTGCTAGTACTACTCATAGACTTAGAATATACTGGCCCTTAGATATACCTGACAGCCCGAAAACGCGTGACCAATTTTGATTTGTCATTGTGTGCGTTAGCTAGTGATGTATATTTTACTTAAAAGGACTATCGAAAATGATTGTTAAGGAAGCGGTAAAAAGATTTTGTTTAGTGCATGAAGTTGAATAACTTCAAAAATTAACTGAATTTTACCATGATAGTTCTAAAATAATTAAAAAATATTCATATAACATGTTCCTGGGAATAAGCTGAACCTACCTGCCTTTTGTTGGATTTTAATTCAAATGTATAAAATACCAGGTGACTTTACCGAAAAACTTAAAAAAATTCCCCAATAATCAGATCAGAATGTTGTATTTTCGAGCTATGATCTTTGGAGAAAAATATTTACTGCCGTGGGCAGTTTCCCCGGAATTTATTTTTTAACATATTGTTAATATAAATTGGTAGATACTTAACTAAGTATATACCTAATATACGTAGTTAAGTATCTATATTTTATAAAATGTTTTGATGGGGAAACAAAAACGGGGACACGGAGTACATAATGGCTGCTGGCTAAAATAAATAGATTATAGAAGTTTATTTTAACATTCGACTTAAGTATGAATGTAAACTTAATAATTTAAGGAAGGAAACTTGTAGGAATCAGTTAAATAAGATTGCTCTGTTTAAAGGCCAATATGTTTATGAGGCTTCATCATGCTTCGTGTTTATACCGAGTGACGATAAAGTTATCACATTAAATGAAAAGACGTATCCTACATAAAGTTCTTTAAACATACACAACTAAAAAAAAATATAACAATTAACATTCTAGTCGTGGTAGCATTTTTTTCGTTTTAATATTAAACAACATCATGTAAATGCATACAGATATCACCTGATAAATAGTAGAAGGTCAAAGACCCATGGCCTTTGAAGGCGAAGATACCTAGTTTAAACGTTGCCAATCCGAATTACTCAAATAAAGTAAAAAATCATGCAAAAATGTTCTTACGGCTAACAGTTTAAGGCATAATTATATGCGCGAAATTAAAACAAGGGACCGCGCGCTGCGGGTGTGAAAACAAGTTCAAGCGAAAATCTACTTAAAATAAAGGAGTTAAGGCATAATTTCTATGCGCGAAGTGACAAGAAATGGGACGGGTGTCGAAATTATATTTCTCTGGCGCGTGCGACGATTAGTAAGAAAGTAAGTCACTTAGTCCGACGCCGGCATCCTTGGGGATAGTTCATGAGTCGCTTGACCTAATTTTCGTTTTTCGCGTACACGTCCTTTGAGTTTTAATTGTTGTTTTTTTTTTGTTTTGTGGACATTTTAATAAGTTTCTTAATTTGTTTGTAATAGGACACGTTAATACGGTAATATAGTTGTGACAAGAAGGTGGTGTGACAGTTTGTGCGAAATTGGACGCTTTCTTTTACTGTATTGTATTTATTATTTGTGACAGGACACGTTAATAATACGCTAGATAATCATATTTAATAACTTAGTGGTGTGACAGCCCGTGCGCAATTGCACGCTTTTATTTTTTTAACGTCTTAACTTTTTTATATTTAAGATGCCTCGTATCAATTTTACGTGATCGGAATAGATTGATATGATTTTTTTTAAATTTTGATTTGTTTTGATTATTAAACTTGAGTGATTTCAAGATTAAAGTGATTATTTGGATGCAAACAATACCATTAAATTTGTGATTCGTTGATAACATCGGATTAGCATCGCCCTACGCATGCCTAATTATGGGCAAGTGTAGGTATTATAATTACCTATGTCAATGTCGCGTGAGCACTGTGCGGCGTTGCCGCTTTTACAGGTCACTTCAGGTCAGTAAACTAATATTATCCAGGATGATTTATTTCTTGTCAATTTTTTTACGCTATTTATTTTGTTTGAAAAATGCATTTTTTATTTTCTTTTATTATTGTTTATTTTATTATTTTAACAGACATATATCAACTTGTATTAACTACTGTGCTATTTAACGTGATAACCTAAGCGCCACCCAGTATTCTTTCATCTGTCTCTGAAAAGTATAAAGTAATAATAAACTTATTATCATTTTAGCTGCATGAATTTTAAAAACATAATGAATTTAACACAGTAAAGTGCACTAAGTGTCTGAGGATACAAATGCACTCTCTATTCTCTCAATCTCGGTATGTTAAGAAAATGGTCACTCATTCATGGACTGACCGCGGCAAGTGCAACTTAATTTCGCAGATCTATTGATCTGCGCAGCTATTACTTAACCACGAGTTCCTCTTCTCTACGACTAACGCTGTCCACGGGATGAACCACGCTATTTAAGCCCTCGCGACAATGTCGTCGGCCATCAAGCATGAATCGGGCATTGACCGTTGTGAGTATCAAATACTATGGAATTTATACTATCACGTCTCATGCGCGGTCGTCTAGTAGCGCTTGAGGAGCATTACTAAATATCTATACCTAACTACGCTAAAAGTTTTATTGTTATGATTTGGGAATATAATCCGACGTTCCGAAGCTCCGCTCAACCCCATGTGGAAAATAACATGATGCTATGAATATTGTACTAGTGTGACCGTGAGGATGTGCGGTTGGTTAAGCATGGTTATACATTTATTTTGGTTGATAAATAGATATTTAGTTGGGTTAATAATGGCTTAAGGAGGATAATCTCAAGATTTTTTTTGTCTTTAATGTACTACAGTTTTATAATGTATTAAAATCTGTCTCTATATTTATCTAAAGTTTTGAAAGTTATATTTTTGAAGTCTTATTATAACAATATTTTACTTACTGGTACAAATAATGTAGAAATGATTCCTTTTAATTAAATTGTTTTTATTATACTTTTTCTTTTATACTTCTGAAGAAAATGTTTGCTGCAAATTGTTGAGTTCTTCTTTGCATTCCAACCAACCTATCCAATGAACCTTAACCACTTTTTCTAATTATAGAATCCGGAGGGAATCTGTTTGAAAAACGGCAAAATAAAATTACATTTTAGAACGCAAACCGAGGATTTATTTTCTTGTTGTGTGGGCAAGTCTATCGATTCATTATAAACATTCAAGATAAATATCGACATTAATTTTGATATAGTTGAGTCAATCCCTAGCGTACATGTAAAATATTTTGTATAAAATGTATTTACCAAATTCATGCAAATTATCAACAACGTGACTTTTTTCTTTGCAAAATATCAAAATTAACAAAATAATTGAAAACGTTCTATATTTTAAACAGTATATAACATAAATTTTAACCAAAAATAAACGCATCATAACATTGACGACGTCTTGAGAATTTACCTTTGATATGTGAAATTATCAGAATTATTTCTATTATTAACAGCACAGTCACTCACGGAACAATTAACCATTTTGGAAAAAAGTTACTTACTAAAAATAACCACTATTATACTTTAAAAAATTACAAAATATCTCGGAGCTATTTCTTGCGTGCCGAATTGTGCCGACCTGTCATTCAAAATTGGTTACAGAGTCATGAGATTTGGTATACTTTTCTATCTTGCATTTTTGCCATAAGGAATTTTCTTCTCTCTTGCACACTATGTTGGTCTATACGCTAGTATATTCTAAGTCTATGGTACTACTTCTATGCTTTAGTTATTGTTGGTAGCCTACCTACATCTACGAACAAGATGTAGGTAGGCTACCAACTGTGTATAGGAAAAAGACCCATACCAACCGTTATTTAAATGGTGAATCGCACCATCATCCATCACAGTTAGCTACCGTGGGATAATCTTTGTTTCAGAGAGCACGAGGGATCTGTGACAGAAAACATCTGGCCGCCAAGCTTCAGCACGTCAAGCAAGTATTGCAAGACAACAAGCTTCGGGTCCCGCGCCTACGTCACAGTGACCGAGTGAAGCCGGCCACAATCGAGCGTGTGCCTGCTGTACTACCCTATGTCAGAGGAGTCACAGACAAGGTTGGCTACATCTTGAAGCGAGCTTCCATTAAAACATACTTCAAGCCGCTGAAGAATATTAGTCAATTTTTACCATCCGTTAAGTGTCCTCCAACCCTCTACAAAATGCAGGAGTGTACAAGCTGGATTGTGAATGTGGTTTCTCTTACATAGGACAAACAAAAAGATCTATAAAAACCCGCGTAAAAGAACATATAGCTGACGTGAAGTCTGCAGTGTGTGAACATGTTCAAGATCGTCCCCGCCACACATCAGATTTGATAAACCACAAATCCTCGCAAAAGAACACCGAGATTAAAGAACATCCTAATTTCAATGGATGGGTGCTGCCATCTGCTTGGGATCCTATAATTAAGAAAATTAAATCCAAACCCAAGCATACCACTGCAAGCCTTCAAGATACTGTAAGCTCATTCTGCGTAGATCGGACCAAAACGTAATATTCAAAAAACTGAAGGTAGCCGCGCTAACTATGACATTGGGACGTCAAACACCTCAGTCCCCTCGTGACCATGGGTGCTGTAAAGCACCCGAAACGTCGGGAATTAAAATAGTAAATTAAACGCGATAAAATCCGTAAAAATAGTTTTATTCAATGTGTAGTTTTCGCGTAAATATAAGAAATCATTATACATATGTATGATTCGCCAGTTAACAGTAAACACTTAATTATTAAATTAATAATCGAAAATTATTTGATTATTAGATTGAAGTATGAAGCAAAATTACAAAATACCTCTAAAGAAAGCTTACAACATTTTTACAATAAATTAATTATTTTTGGTGGAAAATATAAATCACAAACTTTTTGTTTGTAGTTTTATTTTATGCCCTCAAACATAAAAATATTTATTTAATGACACGGACACAGCGCTCTGTGTCGATAATTAAATTTGATGCATGGCGCAGCATTATTCGTTTTACACATAGACTTAGGACAGTAACAGACGAACATACTGTGCAATTGAAAAGAAAATTCCTGATATAGCAAAATAGAAAAGGATAGCAAATCTCATGACTTTGTAACCGATTTTGAATAACTCAAGTCGGCACGCAAGAAATAAGCTCCTAGGTATTTATTTATTTAAAATCTTTATTGGACTTAAAATGTACAATTGGCAGACTTAATGCCTTTAGGCATTCTCTACCAGTCAACCACGAGCTAAGCAGAGAAACTTAAGCAGGTGCCATAAAAACTTGAGAATATATACGTGAATGTAAATATAAAAATATACATACCATACGTGTAAATACAAAAATAAATATATATAACTACAAATAACCTAAATAATATACTCTATACCACATACATAACATACATAATTTTTAAATAATACATAATACATACATTTTAAGCATACTTAAATACGAACATATTATACAAAAACAAGTTAAATAATTTATAATACACTTAAGCAGAAACATTTAAATAAGAAAGTTAGTTGCTGAAAGAAGAAAGGTAGTGATCAGTCACCATTCTTTTAAAGGCTGCAACAGAAGTCGGTTTCCTGATATGAGGAGGTAATTTATTCCATAGCCTTATGACCTCAGCGGCGAAAGACTGAGACTTTAATTTGGTACGGCGAGGAAGAACACACAAGGTAGTTCCCTCGGAGGATCGCAGGTTAAGATCGTGAGAAGAACCCAAATACTGAAACTTGCATTTCAGGTATTGGGGAGTGCATGGATCATATAGGATAGAAAATAGCGTGTGAAGAATTCTGATGCATCTACGCTGATGGATAGAGAGCCATTTAAGCTTAGAACGATGTAAGGATACATGATGGTATTTACGAAGGCCAAAAATAAAACGGATTCAATTATTTAACAAACGATCCAATTTGCACAGAAGTACTTGACTCACAGCAGGGTAACACACATCAGCATAATCAATGACCGGTAAAACAAGAGTTCGCATCAACAAAGCCTTAGTCTCGGTTGGAAGGAAATTTTTGAAACCATAAAGGCCACGCAAGGTAATTGTCACTCTCCGGCTTATTTCAGCTACCTGAGATTGCCAATTTAAATTAGCATTAATCATTATTAACCCAAGGTCTTTAACTACATGTCTAAGAGGAATATTTGTGCTATTGTAAACAATAGGCTCCAGTGAATTGAAATCTAATTTAGCTAGACGACGAGGGCTGCCGAGAATTATGGCTTGACATTTAGCAGGATTGACAGCAATTCCATAACATGTGCACCAGCCACAGATGCCCTGAAGATCTAGATTTAAAATTTCAATCGCAGAGTTGACCTTTGCTGGATCAATCCGAGCTGTAAATGGTCAGCATACAGATGGTAGGAGCATTTGAAATTTACAGTTATGAGATTTATAAAAATAGAAAATAATAAAGGAGAAAAAATTCCGCCTTGTGGAACGCCAGTAGCAAGATCAGACCAATCATAGAAACACTGTTGATTAACTTTAACTCTTTGCTGGCGAAGATAAAGAAGATATTTAGTAATTTTTTAGAGTATTATACTATTATTTTTATTCAATAATTGTTTTCCAAAATGGTTACATGTTCCGTGAGTGACTGTGGTGTCAATAAAAGAAATAATCCTGATGGTTGCACATTTCACATGTAAATTCTTAAGACGTCGTTACTGCTATGAAGAGTCTATTTTTGGTTAAAATTTATGTTATATACTCTTTAAAATATAGAATATTTTCAATAATTTTATAAATTTTGATATTTTGCAAAGAAAAAAGTCACGTTGTTAATAATTTGTATAATTTTGGTGAATGCATTTTTAAACAAAATATTTTACAGTAATTGACTCAACTATATCAAAATTAATCTCGATTTTTATCTATAATGTTTATAATGAATCGATAGACTTGCTCACACAATAAGGAGAGGAATGAAAATGAATGCTCAATTAGCGTTCTATAGAATAAAAAAATGGATAAGGTTAATTGGGCGGGTTGGTTGGAATCTAAAGAAAACATTTTCTTGAGAAATATAAAAGAAAAAGCAGGATAAAAACAACTTTATCAAAATAACTTTATCCTACATTTTAAGTACCAGTAAGTATAATATTGTTACAGTAAGACTTCAAAAATAACTTCAAAAACTTTAGGTAAAAATAGAGATAGATTTTTATATATTATAAAACTGTAGTATAATAAAGATAAAAATCTTGAGATTATCCTATTTAAGCAATTATGAACCCACTTAGTATCTATTTATCAACCAAAAAAATGTGTAACCTTACTTAACCACTTGCACCTCACGGTCACACTAGTACAATATTTATAGCATCACGCTATTTTCCCCAAGGGGTTGAGCGGAGCTTCGGATTATATTCCCAAGTCATAATGATAAAACTTAGCGTAGTTAGGTATAGATATTTAGTAATGCTCCTGAAACGCCGCTAGATGCCCGCACATAAGTCGCGCGGTTCAGTGTACCAGGATAGTATAAATTCCATAGTATTTGATACTCACAACGCCCGATGCCAGATTTATGCTTGATGCCCGACGACAATGTGCCGAGGGCTTGATAGCGTAGTTCATCGCCTAAAGCGTTAATTAACAGCTGCGCGGATCAATAGATCTGCGAGATTAAGCTGCACTTGTCGCAGCCAGTCCATGGATGGGTGACCATTTTCTTAACATACCGAGATTGAGAGAATAGACAGATGCACGTATCCTCAGACACCTGGTACACTTTAATATCTCCTGCGTATTTGGCTAGTCTATGTAAGATCATTATTTATTATTACTTTATACTTTTCAAGGACAGATGAAAGAATATAAACATGAAGCATAATGAAGCCTCATAAACATATTGGCCTTTAAACAGAGTAATCTTATTTAACTGATTCCTGCAAGTTTCCTTACTTAAATTATTAAGTTTACATTCATATTTAAGTCGAATGTTAAAATAAACTTCTATAATGTATTTAATTATTAATTATTAAATATTTGTAATTATCAAAAGTAGTACTTATATGAAAAATAAAGCAGCCACTATGTACTCCATGTCCCCGTTTTTTATTTCCCCATCAAAACATTTTATAAAATATATAAAATATAAATAGATATATACTTAGTTAAGTATCTACCTATTTATATTAACAATATGTTTAAAAAGAAATTCCGGGGAAACTGGCTATGGCAGTAAATATTTTTCTCCAAAGATCACAGGGATCCGAAACTCTTCAACGCTGCATTGGAAGACGTTTTCGAGCTTCTGGACTGGAAAGGATACGGTATTCACAGAAACGGCGAGTACATCACTCACCTTCAATTTGCCGACGATATAATCCTTATGGCAGAATCGCTGGAGGACCTAAGCACTATTCTCAATTACCTCAATAGTACCTCCAAACGGATAGGTCTTAAGATGAACATGGACAAAACAAAAATCATGTATAACGTCCATGTCACACCTATGCCGGTAGTTGTTGGGAGCACTAAGATCGAAGTTGTTGACGAATATGTTTACCTGGGACAAATAGTCTGACTAGGTAAGTCCAACTTCGACCGAGAGGTCAATCGACGGATTCAACTCGGCTGGGCAGCGTTCGGGAAATTACGGCACATCTTCTCGTCAGGTATACCTAGAAACTTGAAAATGAGACTGTACAAACAGTGCGTGTTGCCAGTAATGACCTATGGAACTGAGATGTGGTCCTTCACTGCTGGCCGGATGAGGAAGATCAAGGTCGCTCAGCGAGCTATGGAGAGGGCTATGCTCGGAGTTTCTATGGGTAATAAACTTAGAAATGAGGATATTCGCAGTAGAACTAGAGTGACCGACATAGCCCAATGGATTAGTAAGCTGAAGTGGCAATGGGCCGGCCATATAGCTCGAAGAACCGACAACCGATGGGGAAAAAAGGTTCTCGAGTGGCGGCCTCGTACCAGCGAACGAAGTGTAGGGCGTCCCCCCACTAGATGGAGTGACGACATGGTAAGATATGCAGGAAGTCGATGGATGCAGGTGGCTCTGGACCGTGCTTTGTGGCATTCCTTGGGGGAGGCCTATGTTCAGCAGTGGACTTGTGAAGGGCTGTAATGATGATGATGATGATACATTATTTTAGTTGATAAATAGATACTTACTCAGTTAGGTTCATAATTGCTTAAATAGTATAATCTCAAGATTTTTTTATTTTTAATATTAGGTCCTTACATATGAAATTTTTGTACGGGAGGAATATAAAGTCAATTTTTTTTTGTAAAATATATTTAATTAATCAAAGTATGCACCGTTGTTATCTATGCACTTTTGCCATCTCATAGGTAGTTCATTGATTCTTTTACTAAAAGAACCATGAGGGCGAGAATCAATAAACTCTTTGAAGGCGGTTTGGACTGCCGCATCGGAGTTGAATTTTTTCCTTGTAAGAAGTTGTCCGAATTCCGGAAAAAATGGTAATCTGTTGGAGCAAGGTCCGGGGAGTACGGTGGATGTCGCAGACATTACAATTGTAGCTCATCCAACTTAGTGGTTGTTTGTTGTGCAGTGTGTGGTCTTGCGTTGTCGTGAAGCAGCAGTGGCCTAGAGCGATTGACCAATCTCGGTTGTTTAGCAGCTAGTTCTTCCTTCATAGTTTGCAGTTGCTGACAATAGATATCTGCCGTAATCGTTTGGCCAGATTTTAGAAAGCTGTAGTGAACGACACCGGCGCTAGTCCACCAAACACTCACAAATAACTTTTTCTGAGTCAATTTTCGTTTAGGGTAGGATTTGGCTGGGTCTCCAAGGTTCAGCCATTGCGACGAGCGCTTCCGATTATCGTCAAGTATCCTCTTTTCATCACAAGTAATGATTCGATTTAAAATCCCTTCATAATTGTGTCGGTTGAGCAAAGTAACACAGCAGTCGACGCGTGTTTGCAAGTTCGATTCACTCAATTCATGAGGTACCCATCGTTCAAGTTTTTTTACTTTCCCGATTTGCTTCAAGTGGATTAATACAGTTTTATCACTTACCCCGAAGCCTCTAGCTTCTATCTCTGAAGTGCTTTGTGATGGATCCGCTTCCATAATATCCTTCAATTCTTCATTTTCCACTTTGGTCTCCGGCCGTCCACGGGGTTGGTTCTGAAGGTCGAAATTTCCAGAACGAAAACGTTGAAACCAAAAACGTACCGTGCTTTCTTTTGCGACACCAGCACCACACACATCATTAATCCTTCGAGCTGTTTCTGCAGCACTTGTGCCACGGTAGAACTCGTACTCGTAAATATACCGATATTTCATGTTTTCCATTGTGCGTTAATAAGCGACGCCAATAAAAAAATGAGGAAAAAACAAATGAATGACTGTTTTCAAAACTCAAATGTACCAGCTAAATGAATTTATAAATTTGAATTTAGAATTCTTAACCAAAGAGGAGATATTTCGATTAAAGTGGTCAGTACGACAAAACGCTAATTTCATATGTAAGGACTTTATATTACGGTTTTATAATGTATAAAAATATATCTCTATTGTTACCTAAAGACTTTGAAGTTAAATTTTTGAAGTCTTACTGTAACAATATTATACTTACTGGTACAAATAATGTAGGAATGGCTCCTTTTAATAAAATTGTTTTTATTCTGCTTTTTCTTTTATATTTCTCAAGAAAATGTTTGCTGCAAATTGTAGAGTTCTTCTTTGGATTCCAGCCAACTCGCCCAATTAACGTTATCCATTTTTTTTATTCTGTCCATCTGTTTGACAAATTAAATATACGTTTTTAGAACGCAAATTGAGCATTTATTTTCATTCCTCTCCTTGTTATGTGGGAAAGTCTATCGATTCATTATAAACTAAACTAAAAATAAACGCGTCATAACATTGACGACGTCTTGAGAATTTACCTGTGAAATGTGCAATTATCAGGAATATTTCTATTCTTAACACCACAGTCACTCACAGATCAATTAACCATTTTGGAAAAAAAGTTACTGACTATAAATAACCACTATTACACTCTAAAAAATTACAAAATATCTAGGAGCTATTTCTTGCGTGCCGACTTGTGCCGACCTGTCATTCATGAGATTTGGTATCCTTTTCTATCTTGCATTTTTGCCATAAGGAATTTTCTTCTCCTTGCACACTATGTTGGTATATTCTATGTCTATGACTATATCTATGTTTGATACTTAGATAAAAATGAAGACATGGCTCAAAGGATGACCATCCAAGCCAAAAATCTTTATTAAAAAAATGGAATGGAGCACAGATTACTGTAGGTATACAAGTCTACGAATGGAGTAAATTAGCTTGCTACTAGGCATGGGTAATATCACTTTTACCTTATATCAAATCGTACCTATGTATTGGATATGAATATCCGATATTGTATCTATATATTTCAATATCTATATATTTGTTGATATCTTCGTTCTGAATAGAAGTCAGTACTCAGTATGACATGGTGATACGCGATTTATGAACGAATTTCCATATATAGATTTGTAGATACATTGCATTATTTATGTAATCTAAGTATTCTTAAAGTATCTCATAATATAAAAAGTGACATATGTATATATATATATATATATATATATATATATATATATATATATATATATATATATATATATATATATATATATATATGTAATACATACATATATCTAGCGTATATTGTACGTACCACCTTGAGAATTAATCAGTTTTTTTCGATAAAATCACTTTACGTATAGAATCTAGTAGATGAGGCTATCACTCTTTTACTCTAAAGAATATATTCTTTTAATTTATTACACTTTAATTTAGGCTCTACATGTTTAAAAATAAGGATTGTAACATTTATTTGCTATAAAATTAAACTTTTATAGTTTATGCCACACTTGTGGTTGAAAATTATCATGTTTTAAAGGACTTTGAAGATCGGGGTGTATTTTGTGTACGTTATACCCCTACGCCAAAGGAAAATATCCCATATCTAGAAAGCGGGTATAGTTTTTCAGAATCGGTGAAATAAACTTTCTTTCATAATTTTCTCAGTTTTAATTTATATACCAAAAATAACATTCTATTAAATACACAATAAGATCTGAAATCGTTTATTTTGAAAACAGTGCAACACAACAAAATAATAATAAAATACTACTTAGACTGGATAATGAAAATGATGTGTTCTGTAATAAATCGTATGTTCCTACTAATAAGGATTAATATTAATAATATTAGGCGTAAGCATATCACCTTTTCGTTGTAAAGTAGTCGTAATATATAGCTAAACCTATATATTTTATCGCGCTCAAGGTTTGTTCGGTATCCGGATCAATGTATATATTTAGATATTTTACGTTTCGTGTTTGAGTAGATATTAGATATTCTGCGATGACTCATATCAACACGGTATCGTAAAATCGTAATATCTAATACATAGTTTGTCGTCCAATATATAGATATTGGATATTATACTGATATATAAATATTGTATCTATATACGATTTGTATCGCCCACTCCTACTTGCTACATATCTATTTATCTATGGAGTAAATTTTTAATTCGTGGAGGCTGACATTGACAGCAAATTTTGACAAATTTTCGTTTTCATTATTGATAGCATTATAAAAACGGGTCGAAATAATTCGTTATTATTGCGTTTTGTTTAATTTGTAGCATTAATGCCATCATCAATAACTCTGCGTGTAAACTGCAAGTGATGTTTATTAAAGTGGGTGGATTATGATTTTTAATTAGGCAGTCTTTTTCTGTGTCATGCATACAAAGTCGAAGAATCACAAACTAATAAGAGGATTCTGTGCGAAGAATCTTGTTGATGATGAAAAATGAAGGGTGTCGATAGCTTTCCAGCTGATCGTGAAGGGATGACACACAAGCCAATCATAACTTGTAAGTTGATTGGCTTTGTATATAGCATACAGAGTTTAAAGAACTTTGGACACTGATAACAGATTCTTATGAATTATTAACGAACATGGCTACTTATATGTTTATGAATCTTGCTTCACGCCTTATGCTGAAGATGGTATATGAAACTTGATAAAAACTAAAAGAGTTTTTTGTTAAATTGATAAAAATATGTTTTTATTTAGTATTTTTAACTAATAGGTACTATAAAGTTAGAGTAGTCATACAAAATTTATTTTATTAGGTGCTGGAGATTGGAATTTATTTTGCACATTGGAGGCCCCTTTGGTTGCTGCAATACCTCAAGATTCTTGCGAATGGAGGAGATCATATGGTCGCATCACTAAATCAGTGTTTTTAGAAGCCACTTTTACTAAATATAATAAGGATAAAGTGCAGTCAGAACTGAACCTCTTAAAGCGCCCAATTTTACATATTTACTGGACAGATTGTGTGGTAAGATTTTTGGAAAGATATTTAAATTACTAAATTTATTTCAATGTGTATGTGTTACATCACTCAATGAAATACAATCATGGTGTTCAATATTTTATTTTAATGCATTAATACATTTTATTGGTGACCATTTGTGACATCAATTTTTACATTCAGAGCAATAGCTACACAATCGAAATATTCAAAATGCTTAGTAAAAGAAGTCTACAGACAATTGGTACAATTAAAAAATTTCTACAACCAACCTCAATATAAATACCACATGAGAAATACCAGCTTTCAAATAAAAAAAAATCATAGAAATCTGTTCACCTAGAAAAAAGTTCTGAGTTAACACATAAACAAATACAGTCAAATTCAGAACCTCCTCCTTTTTTTGAAGTCGATTAAAAAGAAAGAAGTTATATATATTACAGTATGATATAATATCAGTAAAAAAAGAGAGATGACAATTTTAAGGTAGGATGCTCTTATGCATAGTGTGCAACTAATCTGTCTTTAATGTAATATTTCTTATTACAACTACTGTAAATGTTTTATGGTATTTAATATATTTTAGGTTTCAAGCATATGTAAATGTTAATCTCTACCTACCCTCTGGGTGACAGGCTTGAGAGTTTTATGTTTATGTATTTAGAATTTCAAATATTTAAAATTTCAGGATATAGAATATTATAAAACTACTTTAAGAGAAGAGATAGAAACATGGTTAAAACAAATAGAAAAGAATGGTATAACAGACTGGATGGTAGTGTTAGTAGAAACTTATGACATACGGAAAACTAACAAATTGCTCCCACGAACAACAGTTTTAGACAAGATAAAAGGCGATTTTGCTGTAAAGCAAACAGAAGATAGATTTCTTTCTGTTATAAATCCAATAAAATCTGAAGCAAGAAGTGCAGAGTCATGGCGATCATTAGTAGCAAAAATAAGACATTTTGTACTTGTAGCTTATAACAAAGCTTTAATTAAGTTTGAGGAGTATATGAGAGAACAAAGGGAGAAGCGAAACGATCCTGAGTGGGATTTTTGTACATATTTTATTTTGCAGGTAATAAACTTTTTGTATTGTTTGTTAAGTTTTTATTTTTTTTTTTTTTTATAGGATAGGGTGACAAACGAGCACACAGTTCATTAATAACGCAATAAATAGCATGTCATGTGTCCTCTTTTGAACATAGGCCTCCCCCATAGATTTGCTGATAGGGAAGTTGTGCCATAGTTGACACATTGAATGAACGGAAGATGTTACTACCCATCTCGTTTCAGATACCCATGAGATATCCATTGAGATACTACCCATCTCGTTTCAGTACCCATGCCTTTCACAGCACCCTCAGGATGGTATAGAAAAGTGGATATTATTATGCCACTACTACACAGCAAATGAGCCATGGTAGCTCAGGGCTAACCGCTTGCTGTAAATTTCACAGTACACGAGCAACCCGGGTTCAATCTCCACTGGCACCAATGAAATTGTTAATTGCAATTTTAAGTGCTGATTTACCACGTGCCCAGCATTGAAAGAAACATTGTGAGGAAACCTGCATGTCTAAGAAATGAGAAAAAAAATTCTAAGGCATGTGAAGTTCGTCATCACGCATTGGGGCAGTCCGGCCAGGGCTCCATCACTCGCTCAAGGTCTCGCGTTATATACTTACTGGATGGCGTACTCCCGGGAGTACACGTATCAAAGGGGCACTGCACGCTTTGAAAATATAATTAATAGATTAGAAATAATAATTAAAAATAAATTAATTTTTATTTTTGTTCTATAATTTTATTTTTAACTATTAAAAGTAAATAACACATTTATTATATAAATAACATTAACCATAATGAATAAAATTATCATAATATTTGATCCATTTATTAAAATTCACAATTTCATGACTTACCGATTCTTATCAAATTATTGGCGGTTAGGCCATCTAGCCGTGTAGTGGCGGGTAAGAATACCCACTACCCCATATCTTCCCGTGGGTGTCGTAAGAGGCGACAAAGGGAAACTGATACAGAAGATGGGCAGCAGCATCTTTCTGATAAAAGCCAAAAAACAATAAAAACTGCGGTTGCCAACCCGCTCGCCAAGCGTGGCAACTATAATATACCCCATGAGCGACGACACAAAACGGCCCCCAGTCCCCGGCGGCCCCGCTATTCCTGGCTGGTGGCGACCATGGTAACGGCGGGGCAGGGGTGCTAAATCTCCGGTGGAGGTTCGGTTGCCACCTACGACGACTCGACCTGGCAACATATAACGCACGCACCCTGAAGACTGACGAGAAGATCCTGGAGCTGGAAGAAGATAGATAAGTTACGCTGGAATATAATAGGACTATCCGAGGTCCGAAGAGGGGAGGACACGGTAATCCTCGAATCCGGCAACTTATTCTATCACCGGGAGGAAACCATCGGTCTCAAGGAGGTGTCGGATTTATCGTCCACAAGTCTCTCGTTAACAACGTTGTAGATCGGGAGTGTGTCGACGAGGTTGCGTACCTTATACTCAGAATCACCAAACGGTATTCGCTGAAGGTCATACAGGTTTACGCACCAACCTCAGCACACCCGATGAGGAGGTGGAGGAAATATGAGGATATCTCTAGAGCCATGCATTCTTCAAAACCCACTATACGGTGTTAATGGGAGACTTCAACGCAAAATTAGGCACAAGAGAGCGGTGAGCTGAAAAGGAAATTCGGAATAGGGCAACGGAACCCAGGCCAGCAGCTGGCCGACTTTATGGAGAAAGAGGACTCTTTATGATGAATTCCTTCTTCCAAAAGCGGCCCCACAGAAGTGGACCTGGTCGAGCCCCGACGGTTCGACAAAAAATGAGATTGACTTCATTATGACGACCAGACGACAACTGTTCAGTGATGTCTCAGTGATCGCGAGGGTGAAAACTGGCAGCGAACACCAAATGGAGAGGCACACTGAACCTAAACGTTAAGTTGGAGGTCACGTCTAATGAAGTCAACGCTCCGTCCCTCGTGCTCTAATCAAAGTCCCGAAAACTTTCAGCTCGAGTTACAAAATCGTTTTCAGTGCCTAGAATTTTGCAATGAAGTGGACGATATGAATGACAAGCTTGTGGAAACTGTCCATGCGGTCGGAGCTAAGTTCTGTAAGACCCGTCGCAGAAGAACACAAAAACTCTCCGATCACACTTAATCTCATGGTTGTTAGACGGGAGATGAAGCTGCAGTCTTCAGCAGATTTGACACATACAGGCAACCAGACAGATCTCAAATGCATGCGGCGGGACTTGCGCAACTTCAATACAGCTCGTATTGAAGAAGCGATCGAGCGGAACCAGGGCTCAAAATCTTTGCCAGAGATCTGTCTGCCAGAAAACCAACTGTCGAAGCTGAAGACCGATTGTAGCAGCATCGTTTCCGGACACCTGAGATTTTGAGTGAGATTGAGAGGTTCTATGAGCAGCTGTACACGTCATCGTTGGAGCCACGCGCAAGTGTGAGTAACGATCCAAGAGCAAGTCTTATCCGACACTATTCCGATGATATCCCGGACGTCAGTCTGAGCGAGATTAGAATGGCTCTCCAGCACCTTAAAACGGCAAGGCCCCAGGCGAGGATGGAATTACAGCGGAGCTTCTGAAAGCGGGTGGAAAACCGGTACTTGAAGTCCTTCAGAAGCTCTTAATTCCGTCCTCCATGGTGGCATTACACCAGGCGTGGAGCAGGTGCGGTGGTCTTGTTCTTCGAAAGGCGACAACGCTCTCTTGAAGAACTACAGACCGATTTCCTTCTGAGCCGCGTCTGCGTGCTGTTTTCGAGTCATTACGAATCGTCTCGCGCACCTGCACGACTTCGACAGCCTTCCGAACAACCGGTTTCCGAAAGGCTGCTGCATGACCACATACATACTCTTCCGCAAATTGTACAGAAGACCGACGAGTACAATCTGCCACTTTGCCTTGCGTATGTGGACTATGAAAGCCTGATTCCGTCGAAATTTGGGCGGTGCTGCAGTCCCTTCAGCGGTGCCAAGTGGACTGTCGGTATATCGAGGTGCTGAAGTGTTTGTACAGTAGGGCTACGATGGCTATCCAGTACAGAACCAGAGTGAAACCTATCCAACTGCAGAGAGGTGTAAGACAGGGTGACGTAATATCCCGAAACTCTTCACCGCTGCATTGGAAGACGTTTTCAAGCTACTGGACTGGAAAGGATACGGTATTAACATCAATGGCGAATACATCACTCACCTTCGATTTGCCGACGATATAGTCCTTATGGCAGAATCGCTGGAGGATCTAAGCACTATGCTCAATGACCTCAATAGTGTCTCCCAACGGATAGGTCTCAAGATGAACATGGACAAAACAAAAATCATGTTTAATGTCCATGTCACTATGCCGGTAGTTGTTGGAGCACTAAGCTCAAGTTGTTGACGAATATGTTTACCTGGGACAAATAGTCCGACTAGGTAAGTCCAACTTCGACCGAGAGGTCAATCGACGGATTCAACTCGGCTGGGCAGCGTTCGGGAGATTACGACCCATCTTCTCGTCAGGCATACCTCAAAACGAAATTGTACAACCAGTGCGTGTTGCCAGTGATGACATACGGAACTGAGACGTGGTCCTTCACTGCTGGCCGTATGAAAGCTCAAGGTCGATCAGCGAGCTATGGAGGGCTATGCTCGGGGTTTCTCTGCGTGATAAACTTAGAAATGAGGATATCCGCAGTAGAACCAGAGTAACCGACATAGCCCAAAGGATTAGTAAGCTGAAGTGGCAATGGGCCGGCCATATAGCTCGAAGAACCGAAAACCGATGGGAAGAAAGGTTCTCGGTGGCAGCCTCGTACCGGCAGGCGAAGTGTAGGGCGTCCCCACTAGATGGGTGACGACCTGGTAAGACATGCAGGAAGTCAATGGATGCAGGTGGCTCGGGACCGTGCTTTGTGGCATTTCGTGGGGGAGGCCTATGTTCAGCAGTGGACTTGTGAAGGGCTGTAATGAATGAATGAAAAGGCCATCTAGCGTCTATTTTACGTAATACTGTCGCCATGAGAGTCAAGTGTCAACCAATTTTTTCGATAAAATAACCAATAGAATGAAGTAGATGATGCATTAAAATGGAATACATTCAAATTAGGCTCTACTCAACTAAGCTTAAGAACTATATTTATTTGGTATATAATTTAACAATTGTCTTAAATTAATGAAATTATCTTTTGAAGTGTTCATATTATTTTTATTTTAGCAGATAGAAAATGATATTTTTAACTCATAGGAGTCATACAAATTTAATCTGTGACATTGCTAAACTAAAAATTAAAATTTAAGTTCCCCTCAAAGTGGAAAGAAAATATAAGAAAAATAAACAAAACTTTTTTTTTTACTTTTAAACTTAATATTGTGTATATGTGTTAAATAACTTAATACAATACAAACTTACCAAAAATTGAACCGAAACAACTGCAAACTAACTGTAACCACTTTGTGAATAAATGCTTAATTGGGATGTAACTGCAACTTTAACTTTTTTAACTACACAGCAATTAGCTATTTTACATTAAATAACCTAAGTAATGGGCAGTTATATCTATGATGAATTTTTATTGCAGGAACAATTAGCATTTGTATTAGAAATGCTTGGTTTATATGAAGAAGCTCTAGTCCAGTATGATGAGTTAGATGCTTTGTTTTCCCAATTTGTGCTCAATTCCAATGTTGCTGAGAGTCCAAAATGGCTTGACACATTTAGGCAACCTATTACTTCCTGGCAAGCAGTGCGTCTAACAGCTTTAGTGCCTCAACATCTTAGAGAGCTTATTATAAAGAAAAAAGCTTCTTTGTTGGATTTCCGAAGTTATCTTTTTCAACGTCAAAGTGCCATGTTATTGTTAATGTATAAGCCTTGGGAGGTAAGTCAATTTTAGGTATCTCTATATTATAATATCAGTACGAGTATGATAACCTGACAGTATGGTTCTTCTTGGGCTACTGTCACTTTCTGTCAATATTATGTTTTCTTGGTAAGCAAGTTATCCCTTTTTGGTTAAGACTTCAACAAAGTAAGAAAGACAGAGCACTGCATACATTTTAGTTGATGCAAAAACCAAGCCAAAACCATGCTCAAATTATCTTAACTCACATATTTACATACACTTATGCATCTAAAATACCTAACAACAACCAACAACAACAAAATTAATTTTAGGTGCAAATGTGTGTCCATATGTGTGCATGCAGTAGTGAATTTTTATTAGATGATAAAGAAAGAAGGAAAAATATATGTTTAAGTGTGTGCTTTTTGCATCACTTGAAATTTACGCCACACGGCAAAAATGGAATACTGTTCCCATCTCTGGGCAGGGGCTCCCCAGTGCCAGCTCCTTCCACTTGACCGCATTCAGCGCAGAGCGGATCGAATCGTCGACGACCGAGTTCTTTCCGATCGGCTTGACTCACTAGCACTGCGTAGAGATGTTGCATCTCTTTGCGTATTTTATCGCATGTACCACGGGGAGTGCTCTGAGGAATTGTTCGGACTAATTCCAGCCGCTCAATTTGACCATCGCACATCGCGACAAAACTCGCGATACCATCCATACCATCTGGATGATTGGCGGTCCACCACTGTGCGATTTAGAAGATGTTTTCTTCCTCGCACAACTTCCTTGTGGAACCGATTACCACCAGCGATTTTTCCGGACCGATACGACTTAGGGACCTTCAAGAAAAGAGCCTACTCCTTTTTAAAAGGCCGGCAACGCATCTGCAATTCCCCTGGTGTTGCAGTTGTTCATGGGCGGCGGTAGTCACTTAACATCAGGTGAACCGCAGGCTCGTTTGCCCCCTCTCCTATAAAAAAAAAAAATCTTTTATTTTTGGTCTGTGGGTTGACCCCAAATCCGATGCTAAAGAAAATAGCTATTTAAATCTGTGAACTATTAGACATAATTATTCACATTATGTATACTCCATACTGTAATGTTTCTTTAAGCCGAGAACCACATCCTTTATAAAAAAAATTATGATAGATTAAAATTATTGTCTCATTGACTCCAAACTTGTATATACTAAAAACATAGTGTATGCACATTAGTTTTCCAGTTGGTTGAGTAATATATACATATATATCTTTTAACAACTTAATCCCAAACCCCACTAAATATAAAATATACTATCCTTATATAAAAATATGTATGCACATAAAAACGTTCAATTATTGTTTAAGTAAAGATGGACACTGCATAGAATTCTATCAAGAATGATTAATTTTTCAATAGAACAAAAACAAATATAGCAACTTTGTTTTATACTATAATTATAGCGATAATGAATTCAAAGCTGTAACATAATATATTAGATCAAAATACATAATCTTCTACATTTTCATTAAGTATGTAAAATACAGTTATATGAATAATATGTATATCAAAATCACTGAATAAGAAGTCACTGTGATTTTGCCATTGAGAAACTGAAAAATCACTTAAGTAATACATAACAGTTGCTTTTAGAGCTATTATCAAGCAATAGTGGAGCAATTGTTACTGTTATCAGATGTAATTAATGTTGCTGTCTGAATTAAAAAGAGCATGAAATATCCGTGCCAAGGTGTGGGTATGGATACGGAATAATTGCTAGAGTAAAATTAAATCTTTAATTAAAGCTATGTATTTTCCTCTTGGTTAACCATCTGTTAATTGAATTTATTGCTATACAGGAATTTAAGTTTAATGTTATAATAAAAAATATTTGATATTCTAACTTGAATTTTAATTCTTTGGTTTCTGGGAATAAATTACATTGAGGAGAAAAAACATTATATATTCAATTATAGCAGTATCACATTATTTTTGGTTAATTTACCCGTGGTATTACATCATATCTTTTTTTTTATTATCAATTACCAGATTGCGTCACGTTGTCTAAGTACAGTCCACAATACAATAGTGGAGTTGTCTCTTTTGGGTGCCACTGCAGTGGAAGGTGCTGCGGCTTGCTGGGCACAGTTAGCGTGTGCGGAGACGTTACGTGCGTGCGAACGCCTTGCAGCTTCTGCCTCGGCTTCCTCTGGTGGGAATAATGCTGTAGAATTGTGCACTGCTACTCAGGCTCCACTCCTACACAATGCTAAGGACAAGGTGAGATATGCGATATGATGTATCTAGATTTTAAGCATTAAATTAATATTTATAAGCCCCAGTTATATTTGTTGCAAAAATATTAACTGTTGTGTTGTGTATTGGCAAAGTCCATTGCGTTTATAATAAGAATTAAGATTACATTCGTAATTTCATGACTGCTGGTCAGAAAATGAAACTGCAATCTTCAACACATACGACAGCATACAGGCAGATGAACAGACAGATCTCCAAATGCATGTAATGAGACTTAGGCTACTTTATAGCTCATATTGATGAAGCGATTAAGCGGTACCAAGGCTCCAAACTCCTAGCCAGAGATCTATCCGGGAAAAGCCACTTATCCAAGTTGAAGACTCATCATTTCTGGGCAGTGTTGCAAGATCTGATTTTACAGTAGATCTCCTGTTTTTTCTTAAGTTCCCTGTCCTTCTGACCTTCTGTATGCATTTTGTGTTTTCTCTTGAAATACATTAATACTTCAAACTGAATGTAAATGCACTGTGTCAAAGTACTCCCGGCTTTGAGAAAGTAATGAGTACAGTATTGGTTAGCTTATTAATACATAGGGCACACTGAAAGTCTGCACTTCTGGCCACTCATAATTGTTTGAATTTCGAATGTTATATTTTTTAAAACATAAGAAACTCATATATGTATTGATTTTAAATGTTCACTCTCTTCGCAAGATTCCACTGCTCGTCTTCAAAATGCTTTTGGGAGGGCAGCACTTTATTTGAGCACCGTAAGACATTGTTACTCAGAATTAGATTGTGGCCGTGTTTCTTTCCATGATAAAATTCGTGATGTTCGACCCGTGACTGTAAACGAATGTAAAAGTGTTTAAAATGTAATGGAGAATACTTTGAAAAGCAGTAAATATATTATTTTACATATAATTGCTTTATTTATGAGTTACGCAAAACTTTCGAGTGTACCCCCACATAGACTTTATACTTAAGGATTATAGATGACTAGCGATCTGCCCCGACTTTGCACGGTTGATTTCTCTCGATCTCTGCAACAACGCCACCTACCGGGTCCAATTGTGAATCTAAATCATTTTCTAATCAACTTAATCACAAACATAAAATTACATCAAAATCGGTCCAGCCGTTTAGGAGAAGTTCAGTCACATGCACACGGACAGAAGAATTATATAATATATAATTTGCATGTATTATACATATAAACCTTCCTCTTGAATCATTCTGTCTATTTATGAAAACAGCATCATAATAACTTGCGTAGTTTAAAATATCTAAGCGTACAGACGGCGGGAAGCGATTTTGTTTTATGCTATGTAGAGATTATATAACAAAAATAAAATCTCACGTAGCTAAACGTTTTCCGGAAAGAACTAAGTTTAGAGGAAACAGAAGAAAGCACGGAATAATGTCAAAATTTGAAATCACATACACAATGCTCATGTAGTGTTAAATCGAACTGACATAAATGTGAATTAGTTCTATTTAATTTACACACTATTCTAGATATTGATCACCTACTGACTTGTAGATATCTCCTATCAATCCATTGAATAATATACAATTCGTAAAATTTATGCTTTCAGTTGCATGAACTAGGTAAACTGTGTGGTCTCTTACCTGGCTCACCTGATCCTACATCAGAACAACTGCACTTAGTAGTCATGCTGTCAGCGGGGATGGGTGACAGTGAACCGAATAATGCACAACCAACACCAACTGACAGATTGAAACAAGCTCTGTGTAGCAAGACCAGTTTCCAGCAATACTACCTCGAGTTGGCCGAATTGGCAATGGGTACATATAAGCATATTGGAAGACTAAGGTTTGTGTCTGAATTTATATAAATACTTAACATCTAAAACACAGTCGTTTCACACCCTTGCCGCTGTTCTCCGTTGCTGATTTGGGTTTTTTACACCTGGAGTGAACGAAACAGGTATACTGTCATTTATTGCAAGCCCTGGGATCTTTCTGGCATTTCCCATAGTCGCCTCTTACGACACCCACGGGACGAAATGAGGTATTGGATTTTCTTACGCCACCACCACACGGCAACACTAATTGGTACTCAATTAGCACTATTTTTTTATTTTTTCAGCCCGTAAAACTCCACTGATAGTTTTGGGCCCTTCTGGTTGTAGGAAGGATTTGTTTTAATCTGGACAATCACAGTGCCAGACGTCTTACATCTTTGACGCTGCTGCCTGTCGCCGGTCTGGGAATCTTACCCCCGAGGTTAAACCAAATGGTTATACCGCCATCTATAGGAAGCCATAAATTCTTTCATATCCAATAGTCGTCTCTTACGGTACCCACGGAATGGTAAACAGTAAGTAGCAAAATAAAATTATTCACACTTAATATGATGGAAGGTTCCGCAGTCCAATTGATGATTAATTGATGGCTAAAAAGAGGATTCTTTGACTTTTATTTGTTCTTGTGTGGCAGTTTACGTACATAAATTTCACTAGAACAAAAATTCAGACCCGAACAATAATTTTAGGCCGTACAAATACTTGTTCCGTGCGGTATTCAAATCCGCGGGTCTCAGCGCCGTAATTCATTGTCAAGCCACTGCGCCACTGTGCCGTCAAAGATTGAATATACTTTATTTTCAGGTTTGCCCGGCAAATAGGTCGTGATCTAGCATCGTTCTACTCAGAGTTGGGTGAGACGGGCAAGGCCGTAGTTTTTTTAACAGATGCGTTACGATCTTATGAAGAGCAAGGCTGGAAGGACCTTGCTGCACAGACGCGACTAGAACTAGTAGCAGCTGCCAAAAAGATGAATGATGTAGATAGGTAAGTAATTATATCCATCATCATTACAATCCATCACAAATTCATTGCGGAATATAGGCCACCTCTATAGACTCATTGGCGGGATAGTTGCCAAGCTTTTTATGGGTGCAGTGGCGTGCTGAAGGTTAGAGCTAATAGAACTAATAGAACTTCAAATTCGAAGTTTTTAGTCACTTTTCATTCAATATTTTTGTAGGGCAAGCCAGGCTTTTTGGCTGCGGTTGCCAATCCACCAATACTGCCACAGGATCGGTGGGTTGGCAACCGTAGCTCTATTATTATTTATTCTGTTCTATTCTCAAGAAGATGCTGCTGCCCATTCCCTGACAAAGTTTCCATCTTTCGCCTCTTACGTCACCCTCGAAAATTTTCGAGTAGGACCGGATTTGTACGAAAGCGTTCCCATGGCCCTGCCAATATGCAGGGAAGGTGAAACACATAGTCTGTTTTTCTAGTCCCTACATCATCGCTTTTTTTCGACACCCACAACACGAAATAGTGTGATTCTCTTACACAACATATTGATTTTATACATTTATTTATTTAATTATTTTTTATTGAATCTTAAAAAACAGTACTGGATCAAAAGGCGGACTTATTGCTAAAACATACTCTGCCAGTCAACCCTGGGGTAGTGATACAAAAGTGGTTACAGAGAACATAAAAAATATTATAAAATCTAAACATATATAAAAATATAACTCTAAATGATATCTTAGAGAATAAAATATCGAAACAGATTGTTATAGCAGTTTCCGAAAAGCAATCAGTGATGATTATGTTAATATTTCAGGTATACAAAGCTCTCTGCAAGGATAGCAAGCACAGCTGAATTGGAGATTCTAGTCAGAAATTTCTATTTTGAAGAGATGATGAAATCTATCCGAGAGAATCTCTCGGACCAACGCGATCCTGTATTGACGGAGCTCAACGATTGTTTCAAAGTTGTCTCCGCGACGTTACTGCCGTCCGAACGTGGTATTTACATCACTGATAATAAGGTTCAATGTCGTTTGGTTGTTGAAAGTTATTTGCCCAAAATTGTAGTATGTACACAAGCTGCAATTAGTACGCAGATTTGTAAAGAGGAGAAACAGACAGAGAGACGGACGCCGGTCAAAAGTTATAAGACTGATTTAAGTGTTAATAGTAGTGTAGGAATGCAGAATAATTCACCGAAGAAATCGACAGGGGAAGCCACCGTCGAAAATGACACTAGTGATCTAATAAAAAGGTATGTTTTATTAGTAATTTATTTATTTATGATGAAATTATATGTACTCGTATTTTAACACATGTTACGATAAATTTGAACGGTTGATAAATAATATCTCATTTTGCTTTTCAACTTCTACCTACTATTAGTTTTCCACCATTCCAGCGTAGAAGTAAGTGTCCTTATTTACATGATCTATCAGGTATTTTAACCGACTTCAAAAAAAGGAGGAGGTACTCAATTCGACGGTATTTTTATGTGTATTTCCTCAGAACTTTTTTCTAGGTGAACCGATTTTGATGATTCTTTTTTTATTTGAAAGCTGGTGCTTCTCGAATGTTAAAAATCTGAATACCAATGTGTTTTAAATGGAAAAAACTGAGCCCTGTTGAATCCACTGTTTTCTTGGCATCACTCTCGACATTAAGCTTCAGTGGGGCCCCTATATATCCAAACTAGCAAGCAGACTAAGTTCTGCAGCCTATGCTGTAAAAAGATTAGAGGTCTCACTAGTGTCGAGACAGCTAGATTAGTTTATTTCAGTTATTTCCATAGCATAATGTCTTATGGATTTTGCTATGTGGAAATGCGGCTGAATCAGAAACTATTTTTGCTTTACATAAGAGGACTATTAGAGCTATTTACAAGCTAAAACCACGAGAATCTCTTAGAGACAAAAGATAAATATATTAACTTTGGCCTCTCAGTATAAATATACGAAAATTTAATGTATGTTCACAAAAACAAAGGTAGTTTTAGTAAAAAGTGATATATATTCTGTAAACACTAGAAACAAACACAAGCTAGTGACACCAGTTTCTCGACTCTACACAGTCAGTAATTCATTCTTGGGTAATGTATACGCTATATTATATAACAAGGTCCCGGAAAGTGTACAGGCTCTCTATTACCAAGTTTAAATGTTTTGTTAAACTGAAACTGTACAAAAGGGTTATTATAATATAAATACCCTGGGAATGAGGTGGTCGCTTCCAAGCAGTTTCTAAAATAAATTTTGTAAATAGTTTGTACAACCATTAATGTAAAATTTACTTTAAAAAAAGTCCCGCTGGGTTCCTTGCTGGTTCTTCCCAGGACAGAGGGTTTTTTTCGAACCAGTGGTAAAGTAAAAAATGACTTTCAATAAGAATTACACATTTGATCTATATTGAATAAAAATTATTCTATTCTATTCTATTCTTTCAACAAGCCTAAATTGTATGAAATAATTTTGACTTTGATTTCAATTTTTTACTTTTATGACATCGCAACATAAAAACATTGAAAAATAATCCTGTAATATTATAGGGATTCCCACTTATACCTACCTAATTCATTCCTATCTCTCCACATATTCTTTTTAATATTTCCATTTTAATTCCGTTGATAATTTTTTCTTAATTCTTTTCAGGTCAATACTAGTAAATATTATTGTTTCAATACTCTAAATTATTTATTTATATTGGTTTTCAGTATAAGACTGGACGATTTAAAACCTAAGAATCCTTTACTCAATCCGCTTCACTTTACCTCAAAATTGCACTACAAAGAAGACAAAAGTCTACAAAAAACTACAGTCGAGTGCCAAAATCCAAAAGCAACATTAAAACGTTCTGAAAGCACTAAGTATCGCAAACCATCGGTTACTGTAAGAAATGATTTTGAAAGTGCCCTATCTTGTAATAATATTACATTAACTCCAGGAACAAATGAAATATGTGTTGAGTACATCGCAAGGAAATGTGGCACTTTTAAACTCGGACAGATTTCCTTGCTAATAGAAGAGAAATTGGAGTTTTTATCCAATGCGTTAATGAGTACGAAAATGGGTTACGAAGTGATCACTCAGGGCATTAATGTTTATTTAAATAAAGTAGAGCCAAAGAAAGATTTAGTGGCCGGTCTGGAGCATGATATGGAATTGGTGGTTACAAGTGGGAGTTCCCGTATAGGAGAGGTAATTTATCATAATATATTATAATTCTTATTTTACTAGATATAATACAATAGACTTTCAATCTCGCTTGTATAAACTGAGCTCGCAACTTTAGAATTATCAAACACTCACAGAATATCAGCGCAAAATAGCAACTTAATGTTGTTGTTACTTATAGTGAGTTTACAAGAGCCGAATGCCCTTTTCTCTGGAAACGAGGCATTCTATCTTAGTCCTCAAGGGTGACAACACATCTGCATTTATAAATAACTAAATAGTTTTTCATTTCAGAATGCATCTATTCATCTGAAAACGTCAACTGGTATGCTCATCCGGTTTGCGAAGGACCTATCGCCGATGTCCAGAGAGTTAGACATACCTATACCAGCGTGTGACGCGTTTGAGACTACGCGTGTTCCATTAAGGTTGTTTGCCAGTTTGCAGCCACGGAGGGAGAAAACCGTTGAACATACTGTAAATATGAAGTATTAATATTTTTGGAGAATTTCGACTTATTTTTATCGCAGTTACCAATAATTTGTTTTATTTATTACAAGATTGCTTCAATTCATATTGAAACTTAAACCAATTGCCGGGGTTTGATTTGAGGTTTGAGAGCAAAATTTAATAATACTGTTTTTGTATGATTCCTGTATTTCAGGTCTGGTTAAATTGTCCGTGGTGGGAAGCGGTAACTGAAGTCCCCCTCCATTTTTCACCTCCCATGATTGCTTCTTGGCGTTTGTTTACTTCTAACACCAGAAAGTTCATTCATGTGACCGTTAAGTCGACAGTTGCACACCTCATAAAGTTCATATTGACAGAGCCAAAGCTGGAGTGCGATGGAAATACAACTTTGTCGGATTTGAATCCGAAGAATGTCGGGGATATGGTAAGATTTGCTGTTTTTTTTTATTCTGATGTGCCAAACAGTAAATTATGCATAACTTTTTTACGTGTTTAGCAATAACATGCAAATAATTATGATACAATACCGGCAAAAATTATGAGTGTTACTTTTAATATTAAATTAACATGCGCAGTAAATTTTTAGGTCTGCTTTGGTGTATGTGATAAAACGCGAAGGCGACGACATTTATTTCACTATCTAATTGGTAATTGTCTCTTTGTTCAGAAGTTGTTGATTGTGGCACAGTTGTGTTTAAGCTAAGGCAGTGCGCTTTGCCATCTTCGGCTACACCACAACTTACCATTACACTACTTTAACTATTGCCAGTGCTTGACAAATCTATCCCACCTAGTAGTTAAGCACTGGTTTATAATAGTAAAAGTAGAAAAACCAGCATGCAAGTTTGAAATACATAATAATAATAATTATTATTATTGGGTAATAAGTACATTGTAAATTGATACAGTGTTATAGTTGACACCTCCTTTTAAGTATTTAAAATACTTGTGCCAGAAGGCCACACGCTACCATAGCCTTATATTATAAGCTTATTACCAATAATTTATTTCTTCTTAAATAATTAAAAAATAATCTTAATAATAAATAATTAGTCATAAAGTTTTTTGTTTCGTGTGTGTGTGTGTGTTAGTGTGTATGTGCACTCTTTATCAAATAATTTAATATAGTAAATCCTCAATTTCTTCATAATTTAAGGTTTTAAACCAAATAATTAATTTCTTTTACACTGTATGGATGTATTTTGATAGATATCTATTATTTTGTTTATTCTATTATATAAGATTTTAACTTGAGCTGCATATTGACGCCTTGCAAAAGCAGAATTTACTTTTTTATTAATCACGACTATATCCTTTCTCCTTTTATTTTGAGTGTTATGATTATATACTAAGGTTTTATGAAATTTTAGAATAGAATGTAGAACATATAATTTTCTTACTGATGCAGGTCACACATTTGATACAAGTTGGTGGTTGAAAAAAGCAAAAGTTTAAAATGCATGACTTTTAAAAGTGATCTCTGTGACCGTTCCACTTCTATAAATTTAGTTTTCGCTGCTCCACCCCAGACAGGAATGCAATTGATAATATATTGGATTAGGGAAATATAAATCTGTTTATTAGTTTGTTAGAACTACATATCTCAACTGTTTAAAAAGCCAACTTAGTTTTCTAATTCGCGCATTTACAAGTTCAATCTGACCAAGACAGTCGTTGATCTAAAATAAGTCCTAAATATTTTGTTTTATTTACTTTATTGATAGATGGGCATAGACAATTAGCATTATTAGTGTCACATGTATGTTTTTATGGCCAAATTAGTATCTGGTTGAGTTTTGTTAGTTAATGTAAGCAAATATAATTGGTTTTTGAGCGTTTAAAGTGAGTAAATTAAACTTGAGCCAAAATGCAACTTTAATCAAACCAAGCTCAGTTACCCTCCGTACTGAATCCCAGTTTCTGTCTGAAAATACTATTGCAGTATCATCAGCGTAAGAAAAAACGAGGGTTCCTTTAGACTTTAGATCACACAGTTCATTTATATATACTAAAAATAAGGTAGTAAAGCACACTGCCTTGCGGCACGCCATACGTAATATCAGAGTATTTACTAACATATTGACCTATTTTAACTCTTTGTAAACGATTTGATAAATAACTTTTAAATAGTTCTAAAGGCGTGCCTCTGATACCAATGAGCTCCAGTTTACTTAAAAGTATGGGGATGGAGACCGTGTCGAATGCTTTTTTTAGGTCCAAGACATTTATCTCCACGAATCAATTCATCCGTGAGGTGTGAGGTTATTGCTGTGATTGCGTCTTCTGTAGACCGTCCCTGTCTAAAGCCGAACTGATAGTTTGATAAGATATTGAATTTATCCAAATAATTTAATAATCTTTTATTTATTAGTATTTCTAAAATTTTTGAAATAGAAGTTAATACCGAAATCCTGCGATAGTTAGTAACCTCGTCTCTAGCACCACTCTTATAAACTGGGGCAACGTTTGATTTCTTTAATGGTTCTGGGAAGATACCACCATTAAAACAGAGGTTTGCAAGATGGGCAATGACAGGAGTAACCTCAATCCCAACAAATTTGAGAAAACTTGTTGGGATACAATCCCAACCCGTTGCACTAATGGTTTTAAGATTCATGAGTGTATCATGGACTTCTTTTACATCTGTTTCTAACAACACAAATGATGTTAAATTACTTTTATTCCTATCCAGAAAATCATTATAATTGTGATTGGATGTTAACAAAATATTTTCTGCTAAATTCCTACCAATATTAACAAAAACTTCGTTGGCCAAATTAACTGCATCGAGAGGGGAAGAACTTACTTCTAAAAGTTTTGTGCAGTCTGTTCTTGTTTTCTTAAAATTTGTTAAATTTTTAATATTGCGTCAAAGATATTTACTATTTTTAACTGAGGCGGATAGTTGTTTACTTTCATAAGTACGTTTGAGTTTTTTAATTAAATTAGTACAAAAGTTTCTGTATCTTTTGTAGCTTATTTTAAGAATAATATTGAAGGGTTCCTTTCTTAACTGCTTTTGCATTTTATTCCGAGTTCTGATGCACCTCAAAATGCCAGGTGTGATCCATGGTTTTATAGTCCGTTTGTTTTTTGGTATGCTTCTTGTAATAGTGTTTTCTTGAAAAGACTCTGATATTTTATTAATCAACATTTCTAATACAAAGTTTGGATCATTCGAGAATAATAATTCATTTAAATATTTCGTTTTTAGAGTTTCAAGAGCCTTACCAAAATCTGTAGTTGTTTTCGTTTTTTTACTTGTCATTTATAACTTTACTTTAGATAGACAAAGAAATATTGAATAGTGGTCAGTTATAGTAGTATTCAATACAGCAATATCTGCAGATAATTTACTCTTCTTCAGTTTAATCATAGCATGATCCAGACATCTCGTTACTCTCGTAGGAAAAAGATGACCTGGAACAATACCATGAGAAGCTAGCATAGCTATCATGTCATGATGTTTTGTTTTGTATAAACGATAGTTAAATATAAGTCATACTTACATCAAAGTGATCTTCACAGAAGTATAGTTTAGATTTTGTAGACAATGCCTTCGGGTCTCTTCTTGCCAGTTTTAATCAAGTATTTCTCATATTTAAATCAGTTGGCACTTGAATCCATAACTTCCCAGCATTCATATGCTCATGCATTCAGGCACACCACACAATGATATATGATAACTCATTATTAAACATCCAAAAGTATCTTATTCCTTTAAAATAGGCAAAATTCTAGGATAGTGACGTCACGTGTGCTATCGTTTCACGCGAAAATTTAAAACGATAGATTAAAAGTAATTTTTATGGCACTATTCGGTTTTAAAAAATTTATATAAAAATTATAGTGGTTCATTATCACTCCAGGATTCATTTAAAACATTTTTTGAAAATGGGTGTAATACCCTATTGGTGGCAATGAATGATTTCATATAAAATTTTGTTCATCCTCTCACCAATGGTGGATTCAATCTACGTCGTGAATATGCTCCTTCTTACATATGCACTATTAGTTGGTTTAAAATAAGAAATAAAATATAGTTTTAAACGAAAATAACACAAATAAATAATATTTTTCGGAAAAAAATTAGCAAAAACGTGTGACGTTGACGTTGACGTATGATGTTTTTTTGAATGAATACATACATGTGTAGTTGGTTAAGAATGTAACTGTGCTGACTAACCGCCTCAAAACTTGTCCATCGATAAATAATATTCGACTTTATTAAAATTTCTTCATTAGTCTGTACAAGTCCGCTATAGGACATTGGCTTCTCCCACTAATAAGACATTGAATCTTCCTTGGATTTAACGCCTGGTGTAAAGATATACCGGAAACCATCCCATATTTCTGCCATTTCTCATAGTCGCCTCTTAAGACACCTACGGGACGAATTAGGAGTGATGAATTCTTCATACCGCCACCAAATATTTGCCTCATTGGTCTAGTCGTAAACTTGGTTGCCTATCGTGAAGTCCCGGGTTCGTCGGGTCGGGCCAAATTTAGTTATAGGGTTTTTCTGTCGAGATGTCTCACCCCCGGCCTCGGAAAGCACTTAAACCCGTTGGTCCTGCGCCTGATCTATCTCCCGTCGTGTCGTGTGAGTTACGGATTAGAGAATGAGTGTGTTGCTCTTGCGTATACACTTGGGCACTATTATCCTGTCCTGTGCAGTGCTTCTCCGTTGAGACTGGCCGCCGTGACTGAAATTCTGGCCTGGAGGACATTATTATTATTATACCGCCATCACGGAGTATTTTACTAAAACTACAAATGCAATAGATAAGTAAGCAATGTCTGTAACTTAAATTGATAACTAGAATTGGCCTATTTATCGTTTTTATAGATGGTGGCATCAGATGGCACAACAGCATCATTTATGTGGGAGTTGCTCAAAGATCCCTTAGTCAAAGCCGGCCCTATGAAGGCAACCTTCACAGTACAATACCGTCCAACAAACGTCGAGGGACCACTTCGATCGTTCGTATGTCCGTTCGATATACAGGATTACACGACGCTGTTCGTTATACGGACTAAGTTAGAGCCTGGGAAGGGATCGGACTTTTGCCGCGCTTCGCAAGTATGCTGTTTGCAACTTAGCGTGCAAAGAGTAAGTATATTTACCTCTTACATAGATGTCCTGATGAAATATATATATATATATGTATATACGAATGTGTCGGCTTGATTGGGGAAGGACCACGCTCTCACAGAATATCAGCGTAAAAGACTCATATTAGGCCTCGAGCGTGAAGAAAACGCAGCTTTTCATTCTGTATCGTTAAAAGATGTAGGTGTCTATCGGCTATTACATCAACTTACCATTCTGTGGACTGTGTGCTTGTTAGTCCCTTGTATAAAAAAGCTACCTACTAAGCGGGAGATATCACAGTGTCACAATTGTACAAGGTTTATATTTACACATACTTAACTTACCTACTTACACGTATTGATCAACTTGAAAAACAAAAAACAGATCAAAAGCTAGAAACTTGTATTTTTAGTTTTTTTTCGCAATTTTAAATTTTAGTTGAAATTCAAACACGAACCCGCGATGTAGGTAGTAGTAGCTCGGATTCTAAATACCTCCACGAAGTCGTCTCCTCTTACCAATAAAATCTCTCTATGGAACAAGTTTACTGGGTGGTACCTACCAACCAGTACGAGGCAGACAATGGTTCATAGTCTTGGGCTATTGTGTCCTTAGAAGTATGTATGGGCAGGTACCACACCCAGGTACTACAAGTGGTAAAATTATAAATTTTGTACAACCTACTTCAATATAGATATAATTTATTGTTAATTTTTTTTTAAAACCTGGGAAGTATACCCTTTGAAACAAAAAAAGAATTTTCCAAATCGGTTTAGGCGTCTTCGAGTACTCAGTGAATATATTTAAAAAAAATAGATTCCGACGAATTGAGAATCTCCTCCTTTTTTGAAGTCGGTTAAAAAGTGACGCAACTGCAACTTTCTTTGTTTGGAAACATCGACGATGTGGGGGATTCCATTACCCTCCGTCTTACGTTTCATAAGAGTCAACTACTGAAAATGCGAGAATAATAAAACCATCTCGTATATATGTCGCAGCCTTGTGTCACAACCCTCCCTTGCAACCTGTGTATTTCATAGGTTATTTTTGTCTTGGATACACAGGTTTGTATACGAAATACACAGAGTGTTAAGACGGTCGTGAGACATGGCCATGTTACGCTATAACGTTAGTTTAAACGTTTAGGTTAAGCTTTCTTTAGGCGTTCATTTGAATTCTGGCTTTTAATTATCGGCGTATAGCCGTCCAGTTAACCGGTTGATAAAACTAACAGGCTGCGACATTGTAAAATCAGCGTCTGGCAGCAACGTTAAAGTTTACATCTTCATTCGAGAGAACGATATATAGGCTGATAGGATTCACGATTAAAAACCCTTTTTACAATAGATTATTAATTGAGGATAGATGTAATATCTATGGACCATAGCATCCACTTACTATCAAGTTGACTATGTGCCCGTTTATTACTCTTACTTATATTTAAAAAACGAATAAGCCAGTATGTTTGTAACATGATAACTTTCCTTTTACAGGTTAATGAAACTGAATATACTTCGCTTATGTATGAAGTGCTGGCGGATCAAACAATGTGGGCCGTGTTAGGGCGAACTGCAGGTATTTCAGTTAATAGTTTAAAGGAAAATTTCTATACTAAAACAAATGCTATATTGTGTAAAATGATATATTGTATGTACAATTATTTACCTGTAGATAAATATTTTTGCAAATTTATAGTCAATAAACCTACCTAACTATGTTGAGCTGTGGACTGCTACAGACATTATATATCGACACCTTATTATCTATAAGCTTTTTCATGTCTAGACTAGATTGCCATATTCTATATACGTGGTAGAGCCTTGCTGCAGCTATATTACTGGTATAGTTGTAGACGAATGGGTCGGCTCGACCGGGGAAGGACCACGCTCTCACAGAATACCAGCGTAAAATAGCTGTGTTTCGTATGGTGAGTGTAGAGAACCAGAGACCCCTTTTACTGGAAACGAGGCATTCCATCTTATTCCTCACGAGTGACAACGCATCTGCATTTTGATTCGTAATCGAGGATAGATATAGATAGATGTCTATGGGCCACAGCAACCACATACCATCAGGTGGACTTTGTGCTCGTTTTTCACCCTTATCCAATATAAAAAAAAACTATTTATTCAATATGGCAGGCAATAATTTATATACATATAAAAAAGCCGAAAAGTGCTGTTACACCTAGTTCTAGGTTTAATTTTTCCTTGGTTAAATTTAGGTGTACTGTTAAATTTCTAAAATACGGAAATATGTATCAAATAATATCAACGGCCACCCTAAAACCGCAGACATTTATCTAATTTATAAATTATATAATTATGATACACCTAAGTTTAACCAACCGCAATAGGCTGCACCTAGTAGTAGCCGGCTAAACCTAGGTGTATCCGCACTTCGGCTTTTAGCCGTAACATATACAATACATTATTCAAGAAGCTAGAAGTAGATCGCACCCATTTTTTCATTTTTAGGAAATTTCTATGTTCACGTATAAATAAATAAAAATAAACAGCATAAAAATTATAAATTATACATTTATTAATTAAAAAATATAATATTAATTATAAACAAATACAGTGGATTTCATTTATTACGACCTTGGTTGTAGTGACCATTTACCTATAGCGACGTTAAATCTAAGTCCCTTGAATTTAAAGCATATTTTAGTACAAAATTCATGTGGCTATAGCGACTTTGGATGTAACGCCGAGTTCGGGTGTAGCGACTGTTTTTAATGAATCATTTGTAACAAATTCCTAGAAATCCCATGCAGATATTGCGACCGGAGTCGGCCGCCAAAGACACAAAGATTTCTTTCTTTCACAAACATTTCTTATCTTTTGTTTACATCCACACAGATGGTCAGCAAGTGTGGAGACCTTTACCTTTTGTTTATAGATATCAGCTAAGTAGGTAGGGAAGCGTGTACGTTTCGGAGAGTATTTATGGTTCTGTTATTTGGTGATGGAAAGGATATTATAGATATTGAAGAAATAATGAAAATAGAATACACACTACAGCGTACACTAGCACAAAAAAATAAATTGAAACAAACTAATATTACACATTTTTTTGAAATGTACCAGTGAATAATTATGTATGCAAATATTTTTAATAATAAATGAACGACGAAAATAGAGTGGTCCCTTCATGGTCGTTATACCCGAAATCCACTGTAGTATGCACATTGTTTGCTTCATCAAATGAATGTCAAGCAGGTCACGCACACATATATCTGTGTGTATTTATGTCACACATTCTGGATTTTTTCCTGTAGGCTCTGTGGGAAGCGAATATGGTACGTAATTAAAAAGCATCATAGGTCATAGGTCACTCCATATATTTAAATACCCCGATATCGGTGAGCCTATATCGGCGATGATATATCGTCATCGTATCGATCGTCCAATGACAAAACGATCCATTTAGCATTATCTGTAACCGTGTTAATATGGGTTTAAATGGATAAATTTTTTGCGAGCTCAATTTAACTTTCCATTCCATCCATTACAGCCCATATAAAGGTGCACTGCTGAACATAGGGCTCTCCCATAGATAGCTCCATGGGAGGATTTTGCCATAGTGGCCACACTTGAAGGGTTGGCAACCACAGTTTTTTTATTATTTTCAGTTGTTATCAGGAAAATGATGCTGCCCTTCACTTGTTTCAATTTCCCTCTGTCGCCTCTTAGTACACCCACAGGACGTTATGGGGTAGTGGATATTCTTACATCGCCACACACGGGACTTTAACTTTCTATGTTGTAAATTTTACAACATTGTTTGGTGAATACTAGAATATGCAATGTGGTGTATTCTACATCCTAAAGTAACGTAGTGAATGTTTTGGATGTTCACATAATTGATGTGATGAGGTTGATGAACGTAACTGAAAGCTTTTGTACACATTTATAAATAAGTCTTGTTCTTCTTTTAAGCATTAATTAATGAAGAAGCGCAACACAATCTACTTTTATTCGGCATTAAAAAATGTATTAAATAATATTTGTGTAATTTATGGTGTATGTAAAGAAATTCTTTGTTTTTAGAATATCTTTTAAGAATAATTAATTACTTGACAATTTACGTTAGCATAACGATACCGACTGCTTAGATTGCATTACTAAATCTAAAAGAAGCAACATAGTAGGGTTTTTATTTATTTTCGTCAGGCTATATTATTAAGTCCTTACATATGAAATTAGCGTTTTGTCGTACTGACCACTTTGATCTGAAATATCTCTTCTTTGGTTAAGAATTCCAAATTCAAATTTATAAATTCATTTATCTGGTACATTTGAGTTTTGAAAACAGTCATTCATTTGTTTTTCCTCATTATTTTATTCCTTGGCGTCGCTTATTACCGCACACTGGAAAACATGAAATATCGGTATATTTGCAGTACGAGTTCTACTGTGGCACCAGTGCTGCAGAAACAGCTCGAAGGATTAATGATGTGTACGGCGCTGGTGTCGCAAAAGAAAGCACAGTACGTTTTCGTTTCAACGTTTCGTTCTGGAAATTTCGACCTTCAGAACCAACCCGTGAACGGCCGGAGACCATAGTGAAAATGAAGAATTAAAGGCTATTGTGGAAGCGGATCCATCACAAAGCACTTCAGAGATAGCTGCAGGCTTCGGGGTAAGTGATAAAACTGTATTAATCAACTTGAAGCAAATCGGGAAAGTAAAAAACTTGAACGATGGGTACCTCATGAATTGAGTGAATCGAACTTGCAAACACGCGTCGACTGCTGTGTTACTTTGCTCAACCGACACAATAATGAAGGGATTTTAAATCGAATCATTACTTGTGATGAAAAGTGGATACTGTACGATAATCGGAAGCGCTCGTCGCAATGGCTGAACCCTGGAGACCCAGCCAAATCCTGCCCTAAACGAAAATTGACTCAGAAAAAATTACTTGTGAGTGTTTGGTGGACTAGCGCAGGTGTCTACAGCTTTCTAAAATCTGGCCAAACGATTACGGCAGATATCTATTGTCAGCAACTGCAACCATGAAGGAAGAACTAGCTGCTAAACAACCGAGATTGGTCAATCGCTCTAGGCCACTGCTGCTTCACGACAACGCAAGACCACACACACTGCACAACAAACAACCACTAGGTTAGATGAGCTACAATTGGAATGTCTGCGACATCCACCGTACTCACGGACCTTGCTCCAACAGATTACCATTTTTTCCGAATTTGAACAACTTTTTACAAGGAAAAATTCAACTCCGATGCGGCAGTCCAAACCGCCTTCAAAGAGTTTATTGATTCTCCCCATGGTTTTTAGTAAAGGATCAATGAACTACCTATGAAATGGCAAAAGTGCATAGATAACAACGGTGCATACTTTTATTAATTAAATATATTTTACAAAAATTGACTTTATATTCCTCCCGTACAAAACGCCTATTTCATATGTAAGGACCTGATATTATTTCTTAGAAGAATGAAGAAATTTCGTATTTAATAAAAAATCAAAGCTTACAACACTTTAACAACCTCTATTAACTACGTAAGACACGTCATTTTATTTTATTACGCGGATCTTAGCTGGTTGGTTTTTTAACATCGTCAATATAATGGATTTTGCGCAAAGTAACCCCAGATTCTATTAATTACCCTCTCTTATATTGCTAGGAGTAATAACAATGGAGAGCAACACGGGTGAACCGCAGCTGGTGACTTTGGATGTGATGCCGCTAGTCGCAGGCTACCTGCCTCTACCCACCGTCAGGCTGTCCAAATATATACCAGCTAATACCAAAGGTGACTATATTTATGGAGTTGTGCCTAGGATTTTGTACAATTGTACTCAAAGTAAAGTCTGTCTAAACTATAACCAAAACAATTTGGGACATAATTTCTCATCATTAGGCCATACACAATTCACAACTGATTTAGACAGGGGTGTTGACTATTCTACTCAATTGTAATACCGTTAGATATTAGGTACTTTACAAAATTATGTAAATAAAATGTATGTTTTCTAGGTAACAACTTTATTATTTATAAAACATTCATGGAACATCCCGTGTCGGGCCAGAAATCAGTAATTGGGTTTTACTGTCAAGTGACAGGCGTTGTTTCACCCCCAGGCCGCGGAAAGCACGTAAAGCCGTTGGTCCTGCGCCTGATTTTTCTCCGGTCGTGTCGGTTTACCGTCCCATCGGACTATGAGAGTGAGGAAATAGAGAGTGCATCTGTATACTGTATACAGATGCACTCTCTATACCCACTATAATCCTGTCTTACGCAAATAGCTAGTCTCCGTTGAAAATTTTATTGTTATTAATATATATTTTTCTGCCATCGCAACATCGCTTTTATGTGCGTTGTCTTAGTGAAGGAGTACTTCAGCGAGCAGTTTCCCGCGCATTCTTGATTGCTTGATATTGATAAAATTTTTACAAATGCAATATGTGAGGGTTTATGGAAGCTACTCCATTTTTATTGATCATAAAATACCACCGAAATTACACGATTATCATTACATTTTGGTTATATCTAAATTACAGTTATTTTATGAAGTATATTATTTCATGGTATATTTCTGTTAAAAAAAAAAAATAATTTTACCACTTGTATCTATCATGATGCAATGTTACTCAAATAATTACCAATAATTTTCTATCCACAGATCCAAAAAAAGACATTTCAACTCATCCACGCCTCGAACCATTCAGTCCGGGACAAGTGTACCACGCGGGTAAAGCCAAGCAAGTACATGTATTGCCACCCGCACCGAAGGAACACATCGACACCGCTTCATGAAGTATCCCTGAAGTTTAGACCTAGGTATAAAATAAAATTATTAAAAACTTAAAATAAAGAGTTTTAAACGCATTTAGCCGTAAGGTGAAATTTACGCAGTGTTAATTTCACTACAGGCTTAAATTTAATAAATATATGAGCTTAATTTAGAAAATTTGTGAAAAAGCAATTTATATTTAATAAACCTGTTACAAAGCAACTCTTAGACTGCAATTTTTAAAAAATGGCATTGATTGTATATTGTTTAAGTATATACCTGTATACTCCGCCATAAGTAAGTTCATAAAAAGTCTTTAATGAGTAAAGTTTTGATAAAAAGTGTTCAACTTCTTAAAAGCCTTCTTACTCGGCAGCACAGTCTCTAAGCATTTGGCTACAGTGGTGCAAGTTGCGTTTTCTATACCAGCACGGTCAGGTATATGTAAAGCCTGCAAATAATTGATCCGGGTTTGGTTTTTTGTTACGCAATTTAGTATCGGACGCCTCCGCAATCCCCGAGATATTTATAGAGTGGGGACAACATTTGCAATATTGGTGTAATAAATTATATAGCATCACCTCACAAACTAATAAGCATAACCGTTGTTTTAAATCTTTTGATCAAGCTTCAAACACATAAAAAACATTAGCTGCATTTCCTTTGTCTTTTCCTTTTACGTAATATTATCGTACAAATATGATTATGTAAAATATTTCAATGCAAAATGTCCTAAAGTAATCAATTATAAGGCAACTTATATTTTACAATAGTTTGTCCTTTTTTAAATTTTAAGTTATATTAACTTTATTAACTAACTGCCCTAACACTGAATAATTTTATTACAGGCTATTAATAATGATAAAAATAATATTTTTCTTCTATTTCATCTTCATCATCAGCCTGTAAAAGTCCACTGCTGGATATAGGCCTTTCCCACTGTAAGGAAGATTTGCGTCGCTTGGCAGGCAAATTATCGATCGCAGCAACAGACGTTAGGCGCTGCTACTCGACGTCTATCTCAGTATTTCTATAGGAAGCCATAAGATCTTTCTAGCATTTCATTTTTTTCAAATAGTCGCCTCTTACAATATCCACGGGACAAAATGGGGTTATGGATTCCCTTACGCCGCCATTACACGGCAATAAAAATATAATATTTTTTTTATATTAACTAATAATTAAAATTATTATAGACTCATAAAAATGATGAAAAATATTTTATTTTATCATTATAATAAGTCTGTTTATTATTTTTCACCATTATTATTAGTATTTAAATAAACATACTCATACGTGAATCTTCCTATCTAAGCTGAAAAAAGCTAAGATTAACAAAAGATTGCATGTATATTATGAAATCGCGTAACTTGAAATTCTCGAATTATGCGTTTTCGTGCTGATTAATGTGGGAAAGACAAAATGTAAAGATATACACAAATCTGTTGTCGTCGGAACTTATTACCAAATATCTATTCTATATTTCATACTATGTATAAAACTTAGATTTATCAATATAATGTTTATTGTTATTTGAATTGTTTTATTAACATTATAAATAATGTGTTCGTTTTCAGTATTACCCTTAGAATAAGCAAGCAGCAAGCTATAGAGCGTAGCGCTCATTGCCTATTATGCTAAGTGTAAACAGGTGTTCTATAGATACTGATACATAGATGAAGCGGTTAAATAGGGATGCGCCATGATTGACATTTATGTGTTAATTTAATTTAATTTATAATTATTTAAATTGTAATTTGTAAGTATTTAGTAAATATTGCGTAGGTTAGTAAACATATGGTAGGTTTTCGCAAGTCAATAAAAACAGGAATGAATTTACAAAACGATGATTATTAAATAAACACAAGAATCTAATTAAGTTCCTGCCCCCAAAATAGGTTCAATTTATTATATAGCTGTCTTTTCCACAATCAACTATAAACTGCGAATCTGTCATGTCATAGCAAGGAATATACAGAACTCCCTAATGTTGGGCTTCCAGTTGGGTCTTTTAATTTTAAATTTTTAATTCACGGCTTTTCGAAAAACTGAAATTAGATAAGTATTTAACCGCATTAAACTTTGTTATGTTCCTATATAAAAAAAGTTATTAAATGTTTTATTTTATGATCCATATGGGTTAGGAATACAAAGGATCTTTACTTCTAATACTATAATTCATCATCATCATTACAGACCTTCACAAGTCCACTGCTAAACATAGGCCCCCCCAAGCAATGCCACAAAGCACGGTCCTGAGCCACCTGCATCCATCGGCTTCCTGCATGTCTTACAAGGTCGTCACTCCATCTAGTGGGGGGACGCCCTACACTACGTCCGCCGGTACGAGGCCGCCACTCCAGAACCTTTTTTCCCATCGGTTGTCGGTTCTTCGAGCTATATGGCCGGCCCATTGCCACTTCAGCTTACTAATCCGTTGGGCTATGTCGGTCACTCTGGTTCTACTGTTTATATCCTCATTTCTAAGTTTATCACGCAGAGAAACTCCGAGCATAGCCCTCTCCATAGCTCGCTGAGTGACCTTGAGCTTCCTCATCCGGCCAGCAGTGAAGGACCACGTCTCAGTTCCATAGGTCATCACTGGCAACACGCACTGGTTGTACAGTCTCGTTTTCAAGTTTTGAGGTATACCTGACGAGATGTGCCGTAATTTCCCGAACGCTGCCCAGCCGAGTTGAATCCGTCGATTGACCTCTCGGTCGAAGTTGGACTTACCTATTAAATAGAAAGAACAAATGTTAAATGAACATGGACATGAGGTTCTCCGTTTGCCGTTGCGATTTAAATCCCATCGAAAATATTTGGGATTATAATAGTAAAGAGGAGGAGAGGACATTATAATAGTAAAGAGGCGCATTGCAGAGAAATATGTCGCTCAAGCTTCTAGCGAAATAGCTGCAATTACTGAGGTGGCGTTCAGAACAACATATCTACAAGTAGAAAAAATAGAGACAAATATTTCGAATCAGACAGGCTAATGGATATGGAAATGGATGACTTTATAATTAATATTACAGGCGACTCATTCGAGTCTCCTGATGAAGACTAGCATGGATTCTGATGAAAATGTGCGAATGGAAGGCGTTGACCCACTGCCAAATTGAACCATTGTTACACCAAATTTACAAATACTACTAGGTATTCAATAAAGAACTTACAAGGTTTCCATGGACTTTTAATTTCGTTCTTTATAATAAATATTATATGCTATTTCAGTTCTGTTTCAAAATACCCTTTTTTTTAATTCAAAATATCAGTGTTCATTAATCTTAGTAATAATCATTTTAACATGCTTATAATAGCTTCACCTGTAAATATGTAAATAAAAAATTGGAAGTTAAATATAGGTATGTAGGTACAGTTGAGTCATGTTATGAACCCGCCACGGGGGGAGGTGTTCTTTGCGATGCAATTTGTTCGCGCCACCACGAATATAGCTGACGCGTATTGTCTCAGTTTAAATGTGACTATGGTAGCGGCTTAGCGGGCATTCATTATTTACTGTTTAGGTATTCATTGTGCACCACATGGCTTTTTTATTATTTAATATTTGATATGTAATTTGTCGGATTACAAGGTACTCTTTTCCAAAAAGTTACGGACTACCAGGGGTCTGTGGCTCGATTGTCATTGTGAATTTCAGATAATCCGACACCGCTTTGCAAAACATTTGTCGGATTACTGCCAGTGGCGTAGCTACCCAGGGGCTAGGCGGGGCAATGCTCCGGGGCCCCTCGGCCTCCAAGAACGACGTTCGAAAAATTATGTACTATCCTAGTTGTATAAAGAATTTTCGAGTTTTAACTTTTTGGCCCCTGACCGCGAACGGCTCGAACTGAAATCACAAAAATTACTCCCACTTCCAGAACATAAATATAACATTGTTAAAGATAATTGTCTACTTCGTTTTATTGTGTTTTTTATATAGAAGAGTGGGACAAACGAGCATGCGGCTCACCTGATGGCAAGTGTCGACCACCGCCTATTAACAAATACAACACCAGGGGAATTACAGGCGCGTTGCCGGCTTTTTAAAAAGGAGTAAGCTCGTTTCTTGAAGCTCCCTAAGTCGTATCGGTCCGACAGTAGTGGACTGCCAAACATCCCGATGATGTGGATTTGTGAAATGCGTTGATGAAATTTTGTGGCTGGAATTAATCAGAACAATTCCTCTGAACTCTCCCCGTGATAAATGCGATAGAAAATGCAAAGGGATGCAACATGTCTTCGTCTCGTCTTTCGTCTTCGTCGGTCGTCGACGATTCAAGCCGCTCTGCGCTGGATGCGGTCAAGTGGAAGGAGCTGGTACTAGGGATGAGAACAGTATTCCATGTTAGGCCGAACCTGTCCCTTGTAAAGTTGCAAGCAGTGTGCCGGCATAAAATACTGTCCCGCTCTGCTGAGCACGTCAAGCTTTATAGAGGCCAATTCAGCCTTCCCTTCCAAGTGACCACGAAACTGCACGTTGTTCGATATGTCAACGCCGAAGATTCAAGGTAACAAGGCGAGTGCCCTGAAATTGGGGAGTTACGACAAAGGGGTTCTTTTTAGTGGTAAACGCGCAAACTTGTGTCTTCTGGGCATTGAACTTAATTAGATTTAGTCGCCCCAATCCGAGACCTTATCCGGCAAAAACTCGACTTCAGACACAAGTTTGTTCCGGTACTCGGCGACGTTTTCCCGAGAAATATAGGCACAGCCGGTGTATAATGCATCACCAGTGCACGTTACTGGTTTGCAACGTATTATTGATAACCAGAAGAAACAGCGTAGGTGATAGCACGTAGCCTTGTGGAACACCAGCATAAATAGGCTTGTAAATGGAGCATGCACCTTCTACTACGACTTTGTTGCTATAATCTGCAAGAAAACTGCTGATCCAGTTGCACAATTTCTCGGGAATAGGAAGGAGCTTCGAAAGAAGCGCTTTGTGCCAAACCCGATCGAAGGCCTTCGCTATGTTCAAACTAACGACCAGGATCTCCCTCTCTGCCTCCGCCGATTTATGAGTCAGGTAAGTCAGAAGATCACCAGCTGAGCAACCCCGACGGTAATCGTACTGGCGGTCACTTTTCAGTTGGTGATCCTCAACCTCATGAGCTGGCAGTTCACAATGGTTTTCATTATTTTGGAGAATAAGTTAGGTAGGTCTGCGCAGTCGATTTTTAGTTATTTTTTAGGGATCTGGTGCACTAAAGCTGTCTTCTTTGAGTTCGGGACTACGTCTAGGGACAGTGGCGTAGCGTGCCTTAGACGGGCCCTGTATCAAAATTTATTGGGGGGCCCAAATGAAAGGTAAAGATTCTTCACAAAAGGAACAAAAACGATCGCATTGAATTAAATAATTATGTATTGAGTATAAGCTATTCATCATCGTCATCATCATTACAGCCCTTCACAAGTCCACAGCTGAACATAGGCCTCTCCCAAGGAATGCCACAAAGCACGGTACTGAGTCACCTGCATCCATCGACTTCCTGCATGTCTTACCAGGTCGTCACTCCATCTAGTGGGCGGTCACCCTAAACTTCGCCTACTGATACGAGGCTGTCACTCGAGAACCTTTTTTCCCCTTCGGTTGTCGGTTCTTCGAGCTATATGGCCGGCCCATTGCCACTTCAGCTTACTAATCCGGCCATGTCGGTCACTCTGATTATACTGCGGATATCCTGATTTCTAAGTTTATCACGCAAAGAAATAGCCCTCTCCATAACTCTTATGAGCGATCTGGAGCGTCCTCATACGGCCAGCAGTGAGGACCACGTCTCAGATCCATAGGTCATCACTGGCAACACGCACTGGTTGTACAATCTCGTTTTCAGGTTTTGAGGTGAACTTAAAGAGAAGATGTGTCGTAATTCCCCGAAAGCTGGCCAGCAGAGTTGAATCCGTCGATTGACCTCTCGATCGAATTTGGACTTAACTAGTCGGACTATTTGTCCCAGGTGAACATACTCGTCAACAACTTCGAGCTTAGTGCTCCCAACAACTACCGGCATAGGTGTGACATGAATATTACACATGATTTTTGTTTTGTCCATGTTCATCTTAAGACCTATCCGTTGGGAGACACTATTGAGGTCATTGAGCATAATACTTAGGTCCTCCAGCGATTCTGCCATATGTAATATATCGTCGGCAAATCGAAGGTGAGTGATGTACTCGCCATTGATGTTAATACCGTATCCTTTCCAGTTCAGTAGCTTGAAAACGTCTTCCAATGCAGCGGTGAAGAGTTTCGGGGATATAACGTCACCATGTCTTACACCTCTCTGCAGTTGGATAGGTTTCCTACTCTGGTTCTGTACTAGGACATACACGGATAGCCATCGTAGCACTACTGTACAAACACTTCAGCACTTCGATATACCGTCGTCAACTTGGCACCGCTGACGGAACTGTAGCACCGCCCAAATTTCGACGGAATCAAAGGCTTTCTCATAGTCCACATACGCAAGACATAGTGGCAGATTGTACTCTTCGGTCTTCTGTACAATTTGCCGAAGGGTATGTATGTGTGTATGTGGTCTATGGTACTAAAGCCTTTTCGGAAACCGGCTTGTGGGGGAGGCTGAAAGTCGTCGAGTCTGCGTGCGAGACGATTCTCAATGACTCGAAAACAGCACGTAGACGCGGCTCAGAAGGTAAATCAGTCTGTAGTTCTGCAAGATAGCGTTGTGGCCTTTCTTGAATAACAAGAGCACCGCACTTCTCCACGCCTCCGGAGTGGTCCCACCATGGAGGAGGACGAATTAAAGAGCTTCGAAGGATTTCAAGTACCGGTTTTCCACCCGCTTACAGAAACTCCGCTGTAATTCCATCCTCGCCTGGGGCCTTGCCGTTTTTAAGGTGCTGGAGAGCCATTCTAATCTCGCTCAGAATGACATACGGAATAGTGTCGGATAAGACTTGCTCTTGGATCTTCCCATAGAACCTCTCAATCTCACTCAAAATCTTAGGTGTCCCGGAAACGATGCTACCACACTCTGTCTTCAACTTTGACAGTTGGCTCGTTCTGGCAAAGATTTTGGAGCCTTGATTCCGCTCGATCGCTTCTTCAATACGAGCTGTATTGAAGTTGCGTAAGTCCCGCCGCATGCATTTGGAGATCTATCTGTTCAGTAGCCTGTATGCTGTCAAATCTGTTGAAGACTGCAGCTTCATTTCCCGTCTAACAGCCATGAGATTAAGAGTGTGGTCGGAGAGTTTTTGTGTTCTTCTGCGGCGGTTTTTGCAGAACTTAGCTCCGACCGCGTGGGCAGTTTCCACGAGCTTGTCATTCATATCGTCCACTGCATTGCAGTCTTCTAGGCACTGAAAACGGTTTTGTAACTCGAGCTGAAAGGTTTCGGCAGTTTGAATTAGTGCACGAGGGGGACGAAGCATTGACTTCATTAGACGAGACCTCTCCAACTTAAAATTTAGGTTCAGTGTGCCTCAAACCATTTGGTGATCGCTACCAGTTTTCACCCTCGCGATCACTGAGACATCACTGAACAGTTGCCGTCAGTCGTCATAATGAAGTCAAACTCATTTTATGTCAAACCGTCGGGGCTCGACCAGGTCCTCTTCTTGTGGGATCGCTTCTGGAAGAAAGAGTTCATCATAAAGAGTCGCTCTTTCTCCATGAAATCGGCCAGCTGCTGGCCTCTTGGGTTCCGTTGCCCTATTCCAAATTTTCCTACCTTCAGCTCACCGTTCTCTCTTGTGCCTAGTTTTGCGTGATTGATGATGTTAACCCCGTATAGTAGGTTTTGGAGGAATGCATGCCTTTAGAGATATCCTCATACATTTCCTCCACCTCCTCACCGGGATGTGCCGAGGTTGGTGCGTAAACCTGTATGCCCTTCAACGAATACCGTTTGGTGATTCTGAGTATAAGGTACGCAACCCTCGTCGGTCGACACACTCACAATCTTTACAACGTTGTTAACGAGAGACTTGTGGACGATAAATCCGACACCTCCTTGGGACAGATGTTCGCCCTCCCGGTGATAGAACAAGTTACCGGATTCGAGGATTACCGTGTCCTCCCCCTCTTTTCGGACCTCAGATAATCCCGTAATATCCCACCGCAACTTGTCTATCTCTTCTTCCAGCTCCAAGATCTTCTCGTCAGGGTATGTGCGTTGTATGTTGCCAGGTCGAGTCGGCTTAGGTGGAAACCGAAGCTCCACCGGAGATTCTTAGCACCCCTGCCCCGCCGTTACAATGGTCGCCACCGTAGCCAGGAATAGCAGATCCGAACGGACTGGGGGCCGTTTCTTCGTAACTTTCATCATAGTGGGATGTTTGCCATAGTTGCCACGCTTGGCGAGCGGGTTGGCAACCGCAGTATTTTATTGTACTATTGCTGTTATCAGGAAGATGTTGCTGCCCATCTCCTGCCTGTTTCCCACTGTCGCCTCTTACGACACCCACGGGAAGATATGAGGTAGTGGATATTCTTAACCACCACTACACGGCACTATAAGCTATTACTTTCAATTAATACTCCTAGGAACTAAACTAGCCAAACAATTCAAATCAAATATACACTTTTCTTGCCTTTTGTTCAGCGAACTTATTTATTATATCATATCTTTTATAGCTTTTAGACCTGATATCCGTCCAGATGAGAGGTCAGCAGAAGGTCCTACAGGAAAGGTGCACGATCCTCCACATCTAGAATCCGCGTAGGTGAAGTAACCGTTTGTGTCGGACCATATTCCAAGGCAAAGTCATAAACAGATCGTCCCGCATGATCGGTTAAACGAGAACGAAGCCATTCAGTGTGGTGGCCGTTAAATCACCAAGGATCACGATCTCTGCAGATGGGACCTGTTGTAGCACGGAGTCTGCAGCGATTTGGAAGTAGTCGACGAGTTGATCTGTGTCGGCATTACCTATAGAGGCACCCGTAGACGCGAAGATGGTCGTCGCTGTCCTTCAAGACTGCCGAGGCGTCGAGAACAGATGTTCTCTCTGACGTATACGCAAACTCCAGCCCGAGGTACAAAAGTGTTATAATTTGTACCCCGGATAGGAGAGAAGTATCGACGGGAGGGGACACCTGCGTCTCGGTTAGAAAGAGCAAGGTCGGCTTCACCGTCTTCAGGTGGTACCTAGTGGACTTCGTTAACGTTCGAATGAAATCCCCTGATGTTGCAGAAATTCACGGATAGCGTGGCAGGGGTCATCTTTGTCTTATTGCTCTACTTGCCACGAGCAGTATTAGTCTTGAGTGGAATTTCCCCCCCCCTCCCCTCTCTCCCCGGATACGCGAGGCAACCTGAGCACCCGCGCTAAGGAAGAGTAGGGTAGCTTGGGCGTGGATGCTCAGCCAGGGATTCTCCAATACCAGGGGTGCTGGTACCCTCCTAGGATAGTTTCTTATTTAATTACACTACTATGTTAAGGGGAAGAGGGGTTAGGCCTCCAACCACCTGCACTTAACAAGCGAAGTAAGCTTCTACTTCACGCTGGTTATGTCGTGGTCGTGGGTCTCCTCGGTTCGAGCCGGTCCACCCATCCACACATTCATTAATTACAGCTCTTCATTTCATGTCTTACCAGGTAGTCACTCCATCTAGTCTGGCTTACCCGTGCGATAGCAATAGCTGCCGTGTGGCTCTTCCACTGTTATGTTGTCTGCCTATATTATTAACTGTAATCTACTTCGTCATTGTTTATGCGTTACACATAATACTTAGTAGTAAGTAGCTTTACTTTATTATGCCCTGCAGTGGGCGACAAGGAGCTGATGATGAAGTGGTTTTGGAACTTTAAAGTATTTAGTTAAGTTTAAAGAGGGCCCCAATTTCATTTTTGCCCTGGGGCCCTTGGTTACATAGCTACGCCACTGATTACTGCGGGTCAACTACATAGTTTTTATTATGTAAGATTAAAGAAGGAAAAAATATTAGTTAAGTTGGCAACATTAAGTACGCCATCAGTCCAACCTATACACTGACCTCTATATATAAAGTGAACCTATACATACAACTTTATAATAATTTGTTCCTCAGTCGCGCGCAGAGTTATCACAGACTAATATGATGCTTACGCATAGTTATCTTGCGCGCACTCTACTACTCTGTGCACGAATTCTGTGTTGTGCCATGGTATGTTGTGGTCTATTCACAAACTAATAAGGCTTCGACCAAACTGAGGCGAATTCCGCGTGTCATTCGTTTTGGTTCCTCAATAGGAAAACATGTCTTTTGATATTGAAGCTAAGGTTTTGTTTTTATTAGCATTAACTGAAGAAGAATCTCAAGATGTGAGGAAGAAAAGAAGAAAATGGGTTGATGAGCTGAGTACTCAACGCATAGAATTTGGAAAGTTTCACACTTTGATACCCACATTACGAAAAGATAAAAAAAAGATTTTATATATATTTTCGTATGCCGGAAGAATGCTATAACGAAGTTTTATCAAGAATCGAACAAAATATACGGAAACATATTTTGTTCGATTCTCGGTAAAACTTCCCATACCCTATCTTTTTTCCTATTATTTTATAGTCTTCGTGGCTGAGGTCGTATAGAATCTTGTTTTCTTTTACTTTTTGTAAAAATAATTTAAGGTTCAACGAAATTTAGAAAAATCGGGTACTATCCCGCGTATATTTCGCTGCAGCACGTGCAACTATTCGCACTAATGTGAACACCTCCATACAAGTTAGCTGACGCAATCGGGGCGAGCGAATCGCGTCACGCGTCCCGCGCGGGATTCGCCTCAGTTTGGCCGAAATTTTAGAAGAGGGTATTAGTGTTCTGTGTTTAGAAGTACTAGAGTAGCAACAACCCTCCATAAGTTCAATGTAATATAATAATAGTTTCCTGCAAATCCACAGAATATCTTTAATGTTGCCAGCTTATGTGAAATTTCCAAATATTTTATCTACATTGCTAAAATTATTATTAAATTCTTTTAATGGCTACACACATAGCGATAACGCGAACATTTGGTTTATCGCGATGTATGTAGCCAAATATTCGTGAATACTTCTTCACTTCGTGCAAAGTCGCAAACCCATCGTTTCGCTGCCGGTAAACTCCAGCACATCAAAGCGTTTTATCACGATGAACTTCGCTTGTCCAGCCACCTGCCACACTTCAGTCGCTCCCAGACATCGTGCGGAGCGGACGTGATTAAATACATAGTAAATTATTGTTTGTGACGTATTTTCGACATAGATGGGAGTATGAAAAGATTTTAGTGTCGTAGCCGATATCATGGAATCGGAAAGAAGTTGGCCTCAAGAGAAAGGATCTCATATTTGATGCTTGGGTGAGAATAAAAAATGCCTGAGTTGGGCTTGTACAATCGATTATTTGACTAATTCATCTCAGATATGAGCTGCTTTTTTATTCCATTTGAAAAAAGGTATTTTATAATTTAAACAATGAAAAATAAGAGTAAAGTTAGTCATTCTATTGCTAAAATTTGTTAGAAGCATAGATAAGCCAATAGGTTAGAAGTCTCTGCCTGTAATGTACTGGGTTCCTAGCCGTGTCATTTTGATTATTAAAAAAGTTTTTGTTTATATTTCAAAATGCGTTTTATTTTAACATCATCGTTTAAAAATAAAAATGCTGAGTGTAGTAATAAATTATTAATTAATAAAATGAAACTCATCAGATTGCGCTTCAAGTGAATTTTATAATATTGTTTTGCATTACGTATTGTTATTAATACCCTCTTGTATTGTAGATAGATTTTTTTATTTGGAAAACAAACTATAAAATATAAGATATTTAAGTTAAAAATAATAAATAAATAAATAATTATTTTCAACCTAAACATCTTATATTTAACATGATTTCACACATACATTTTCCAAAAATGTAATCAATAGACAAACAAATAAAAATTTAAGCTTTAAGGTGAATGCGCCAAGGTAGCCCGCGAAATTTTCTTACGTTTTTTGGAATTTGCAGGTCCGGGTCAGGTTGTATGTTTAATAAAATATGATTCGCGACCGTAACAAGTATGTGTTTACAGCATTATTATCATTAAAATCACCAATACAACCCTCTAAGTTCATATAATCCCTTTGAATGAGTTTTTCTGGAAATAGCATGAAATAGTACATGACACTGACCTGGAAATTGTAAAAAACGTAAGAAAATTTGAATTTCGCGGGCTACCCTGGCGCTTTCATAATTTACTTCAGTAAAATTCTTGCCAAAAGGTGGTCTCTAATTTCCTTAATGGCAACATTTTAATAGGATCCAAAGTAGAGTTACAATGTGACCATATGTGGCAGGTTCCTGCCATTTTGGCAGGATTGGCCTCTTATTTTAGCCTCTGGCATGATCGGTTGACGTTTTATAAAACCTGGCAGTATTTGGCAGTACTGGGGTATTAAAAATAGATTTCATTATGGCAACTTAAAATGGCAACCCTAGGTACTTCACCAGCATGTGGGGGATTTTCCTGTATTTCTAGTGTTATGTTTGTATCACATTCAATAAACAGCTTTAAAAGTATGTGTGTAAAGTTGATAATCTTAAAACGAGTTTCATAAACACGAGTTAATGGTTAATATTTCAATCAGTCATAGAAGAGACGTACTTTAGTTTGGTATCGCATTAGATTTCGTGGTGATAATATCTTGTTAGCGATATTTTGTTAATATTATTTCGTGAACGATAGTAATTATTGGTGGTGGTGATGAAGCGAAAATATGAAAGGGCGTATAGAGCGGAGTGGGCGCAAGGTCCTTTACGTTCATCGTGGATCTCCAAAGCTCAAGATGATCAGATCCAAATTGGCATCCCGGCTGTTCGCTTTAAAGGAGCATTCAATTGGAACGAAATTCCTTTCGTATTATTATTGATAAATGTATTATATTATTGATTAACAAATACAAATAAATGAATTACTAGCGTCTATTAAAATGAAGCGTCATTTAAAATAAAATAATATTTCTTTCATGGCAAGATAAGAAAAAGTGCGAGGGAGATCGATATTATCCATCTCGCTTCCTTATAGCCGCCAAGGCCGTCAACACTACGTCAGAAGGGGTCGTGACGAAAAATCTTATCTTACACTTTTTCTCGCCTAGTCCCCATCCGCCAAACTCGTACCGTCCGATAAGGACCTTCGTTCCAAAAATATGAGTTGATTCAGCATGCGAAAGAATATTCTCTGAAATAAATTTAATTAAGACAAAAACACGAAACAGATTTAGATATAAACAAACATGTAGCTTCTATCTTGCACGCTAAACAAAGCATTGGTGAGCATGGCGATTGCATTGCATTCAAACCAACGAAGGATATGTTTAATTTTAATTTAATAAAAATATAGCATTTGAATGTGTATTTTTACTTTTCTTAGTTTAATACAATTATATAATGGTAAATAAAGTTGGCAGTATTTAGGCATTGTTCACTACAGACTTTGGCAGGATTTGGCAGGTTTTAACCAAAGTAAGAAAAGATCTGTATTTTAATGATGGTCACACTGTAGAGTTATTGGTTATTTGCACAGATCTATGGATATTTGTTAATGTTGGCAGATGATGTCGGTTGTCGATTGTCGTCCACTCGTCCAGTTTATTAAAACTCTACTCTATGGTTGTCGTGTTGTGGATGGACTTGAAGTTTGTTTTGTCTTCAAAATTTGGACTTATTTTTGTAAATTTTCTGTGACCATGAAATAAGTTAACTAAAAATCGTAAATCTCTAATTCAAAATAAAAAGTAATGTAGTAATGGGGACCGGTTGGGTTAAATTTAAAAAATGAGATGAGTGTTTTTCGATCGACGATCACTGATTGTCACACGCGATTCCAGTCTCCAAGTGGAAAAGTAGGATTTTTGCTGTAGAATCGTTATATGTACGCAGCGGGAATGACAATAATGGCAGTTTCTGTTGGCGAAATTTGCGAGAATACGAAGCTGGCACGAGAAATGGCTCTGATGGGAAATTACGAATCTGCACTAGTGTACTATGAAGGAACGGTCCAGATGATCCACAGACTTCTGATTACTATTGCAGATCCTACACGCAAATCTAAGTGGCAATTGGTGAGTTATATACATATTTCTGTAAAAGGTTTTTACTTGATTGCCTTGAACATTGATGTTGTTTCCTTATTCTATGAAATATGTAATTAGCATCACCGTATGAAGGCGGAAGGCCACACGAACTTAAATACTGAGTTACTAATAGATATGTTCATATTGAATTTTATTGTCATTAATAACTTATCAGATCTTATCATATGATAAGACGTTTTATCAACTTATCTTAAGATAAGACTAAATTATTCGCAATCACTGCAATTTCAATATTAGACCAAACAAAAATGCCAAAGTTTTCAAAGACCTATATTATATCTTTGTTATATATGAAAAGCAAGTTACATTATATATAAATTACAAATATGGTATCTTTACATGATAAAAGTATTGTAATTAGTGTGGAGACCTGGAATCCTGTAGCCTAGATTAGGCACCAGTCTCCCACAGTACAATATAGAGGCGTAATACTTTAACATTATGCACCATAATAATATTGTGGTTAGAAAATAAATAATTAATATTATATCTTCATCTCTGGTACCTAAAATGAATTTATTTTAATATCCAAAGTGGCATGTACCTATTAATGCTAATTATAATAATGCTGAAATATAACTACAAAGTTTGAAGGCCATTTTGGTTCCAATTTATTTTGCCATAAAGTATGGTTCTTAGCCACCAGCATCCATTGACTTTCTGAATCTCTTGCCATTACATCACTTGAACTATTTTAGTAATAATAATTCAATAAACGTAAATATTGTGTAGTGGTGGTATGCAGGAATCTGTCATCTCAATGTCCTATGGACTATAAGAGACTATTCCATTGGTCTCTACATTGCTGTCATGAAAAATTCCAAATAGGACTGCATATATTGTGGTTTATGCCAGACTAGCTGTTCCCCGCGACTTCGCCCGTGTGTAATTTAGGTTTTCAATTTTTTTTTGCGGAACCCTAATTCTTTTTCTTAAATAAAAGTTGCCTAAGTTACTCCTTATAACATCAGCTGTCTGCCAGTGAAAGTTCCATCAAAATCGGTCGAGCTGTTTTGGAGATTAGCCGGAACAAACAGACAGACAAAAATTTAAAAATTGTGTTTTTGTTATAAGTACCGTATATACTTTCATATGCATTTAATGAAAAGCTGTTATTTTGACATTACAAACAGACACTCCAATTTTATTTATTTGTATAGATGTAATAATACCAGACTGGCAACAGGGTCCAAGGTGCTAGATGCCTGGTACTGTGATGGTTAATCTATTTGCTAGAGTTGATTATTATAACAAATCCTCCTTACAATAGAAGAGCCCTATATCCCACATTGTATTTTAACAGGGTGATAAAGAAAAAGAAGGAGAAGAATTGTAAATAATGTTTCAATATTTAAGGCTTAATATTCATATTTTTTTGTCATATCTTATCTCTTATGTCTTTGTGATGGGATGTGGGATTTCAATTTAAACATGCACAATTCAAATATTTATAAATTTATGCTTCTAATTATAACAAATTTAAAAGTTGGATAAATTTACTTTGCCAATATCCGCTCAATAAAATAAAATGAGGTGACTGACCGCTAAGTCTTAGCAGCCACCGCAAAGTACTATACCTGAGGATGCCTCGTGTAGAGCCGAAACATGTGTCATATTATTGTCGGTGGTGTGTCTTTCCTAGTGTAGTGGTGCTGGGATTAGTGGTGATGGGGATAGTGCACGCAATTGAGGGAGGTGCTCTTTAAACTAGGTAAGACACATAATAATTTATTGAGCGGATATTGGCAAAGTAAATTTTTCCAACTTTAATATGATGGATTTTCACAAATTAACACCTGATTTTATTAATTGTAACAAATTTCTTAAGTCTTCCTTATCAAATCAGAAGATTCAGTTTAATATAGTTTTTAAAAGTTAACTAATTAAACCCTAAAACATTGTGTAAAAAAAGATAACCAAAGATAACATATCACTAATAAAGATTTAAATGGTAAAGTAAACCTTGCAGTATTTTATATATACATTATAATGTTGTGCACATAATTATAATAAATCAGTATAAACTAAAAAAAACTCAAAATTATTATAAATATGAAAATCACAGAGGTTTAACTGCAAGTTTATAGATTTTAGAACATAAAAGTGTAGGAAGGAATTTACATGGTAGAGCCATGCTGCACCTGTATTATTTTGTTACATTGTAATAGTGGTTTTATTTTGTTAGAGTAATTTAAAAATTATCTTCATTATCATCACACCAATAAACCTTTATGAATAATCCATCTCTGAGAATGGTGATGTCATCTGGGTGATTCTGATAACTTTTGAAGTCTGTTATCAGTAATATAAGAGCATATAAATGAGGTCTCACTAACTAATCTTGGTTAATATTATGCAGTGCTGTCTATGCCTGTTCCCCCCAGCTATTTTATCAATTAAATTCATCACAATTTGCCTGTGGGATAATAAATTCTTAGATTATTGAAATAAAACATTATTAGGTTTCTTATCATCCATTTAATTAGGTATCCTCCAAAAATTTTAATTTACAGTTAAAAGTGGAAGGTATTAATTAATTAAATTTGATAATAATAATGTAGGTATCTAGTTCTCCTAATTAATTAGAAAAAGGTCTTATTAAATAATAGAATTTAGGTATTTAATAAAATTATACTGTGAACCTGTACTTCTATTTTCTAGTTTAATCCTTAACTTTTTTAATTTGATGCACTTTTTAACCACAGTTCCTCAACAAAAAATCATAATGTTTAAGATTTATAATATTATAGACAATTATTTTGTTTAATGATTTCTTATATTTACACTAGTACTACACATTAAATGAAATTAATTTTATGGATTTTATTGTGTTTAATTTTTACTTTTTCTTTCTTTTTACTTTTTTTTACTTAATTCCCGACTGATGTGTTTGACATCCAGATGTCATAGTTAACACGGCTTACCTTCAGTTTTTGAATATTAATTTTTGGTCTGATCTACGCAGAACAAGCTTACAGTATTTTGAAGTCTTGCAGTGGTATGCTTGGGTTTGGCCACCCATCCATCTTCTCAAAATTTGAATATATTTAAAATCAATATATCCTCACAAATTATCCTTGGTAAGTAGGAATCGGTGTTCTTTTGCAAATATTTGTGGTTTATCAAATCTGATGTAATGGTGATCTTGAACATGTTCTAGAAGTCTGCAGTGTCTGAACGTTGGTAATTAAAAAGTTAAAATTAAACTCAATGAAATCCGTAAAATTAGTTTTATTTAATCATTTTGTTTTATAAAGAAATTGGGAATAATGATACTAGATAATTAAAATACAATATAATTTATACTTTTAATTTTTGTCACATGGTGAAACTTAATCTTTATTTTTGTGATTTGGATTGTTTCAGTAACATTTGTTTTATTTTTTAAACTTACCTTATTTTTTATTATTTTCGCAATCATCACCTTCCATCGAACCTGCGGCCACTCTATGCCGCAGCCAAGCACTAAGCCCCGGCGCTGCCCAGCTTTCAAACAAAATATAATACTGTTTTATAAAATATTGCTTATGTCTTTGTTGATCTAATTGTTACTGATGGGTTTATTTTATACTTTTTTTAAACTTTATTAAATAGACCATTTTGAAAGGAAAAGTACATTAAGGGTTTATTGCTAAGACTGTTTCTTACTTAATGCAATCACCATACAAATGAATATTGTGGGCTAAACCTGTTCCATATTAATTAAAAAATTAAATATTTTAAATAACTATGCGTCGGACTTTTATGCAAAATATCGATATAATGTACAAAATATATCCGGTTTTCACCAAGAGTATGATTCCTACAGAATATGGATTGTATGTAATTATTAAGTCTTTCGCCCTGAACTGAACTAAACTGATTAGAAATGTTAGTTGTCAAATTATCAAATAATATTTTTAGCTGCCATCAATTTGATCAGTATATTTGGCAATGAAGATGAGAATAATTATATGAAAGAGAAAATTTTATGACAGAAAATCCCAATAACTGCTGATTTTGGCCTGACCCTTGATTCAAACCCAAGACCTCATGATCAGCAATCGCGTTTACGACTGACCAACGGGGCAGTCAAAAAAGACACGTAAAGTCGCGTAAATATAAGAAATCATTAAGTGGTTATCATATCTGTCAACGTTTGTATTGAACTGAGGAGTGACAATAATTATAACTTTTAACAAAAACCGACTTGCTAAAAAGAAGTTATTTATTTGCTACCATTAAAAGTTAAAGTTACAGCCTATATACGTCCCACTGCTGAGCACAGGCCTCCCCTCATTTCTGAGAGGGTTTTAGGGCAAGGAATTGTCCGCCGCGTTGCCCCAATGCGTATTGGCGAACTTCACATGTCTTCGAAATATTTTTTTTAATTTCTCAGACATGCAGGTTTCCTCACGATGTTTTCCTTTACCGCCGAGCACGTGGTAAATCAGCACTTAAAATTACAATTAACAATTTCATTGGTGCCGGCGGGGATCGAACCCGGTTTGCTCGCGTACTGTGAAATTTACAGCGAGCGCTAACCATCTGAGCTACCACGGCTCTTCTGCCACCATTAGGGGTGGAATTTTTTCTCCATCGAATCGAATTGATATGGGACCATCCTCGAAGTAAGCAGTCCTTCGCAGATTGTAAACCAATTTTGATGATTTTATTAAATAGGTTATATTTAATAAAATCATCAAAATTGGTTTACAATCTGCGAAGATATCGCGTAATATACATACAAAAAAAACATATCCTCGAATTGAGAACCTCATCCTTTTTGAAGTGGTTAAAAAATAACGAGTTTTGTCTTTAATTATAAGAATATATTGGCGTCGAAAGAAAGGATGTCGCCGACGTGAAAAAATGTTTTTAGGTACTAATGCCCAAATTCTAAAACGCTGCTCAATTTTAAGATGCCTTTATGTCTCGTGCGGTATTTATCACTTTAAGTCAGTGTCTGTGACACCACGAGACTTAACGACATCTCAAAATTGAGTAGCGTTTGAGTATTTGGCCATAAGAGATTTATTTTATTTAAAAGTTAAGGACAGTCTAATCTACTTTGAGAGGCTTTAAGCTACACTTACCAAAAATGCAATATCAGCTATATTACGTCTGATTTAGCGGTAGTAAGTGGTGTCTTACATCTTTCTTTATAGTTATTATCATAAACGTCGTTATTTAAATCAGAGTAAGCCGCCTAGTAAACAAATACAATAAACAATACAATTGTTTTATGCCATGCGTAACTTCCTAGCTTTGAACGTGAAGTAATTTTTAATAAGCATTGTATCATTACGCCAATTGGGATTTACTATCGACTATTTGTAAATGCGAGTACAACTTAACGAAAGCTTGGAACTTCGCGTATATACCATTGAAGATTGTGTGACTGCATTAGCATAATTTTACGAGTTAGAACCATCCTACCAATACAGCTTATCTCATAGGGGGATATTTTCCGTGAGCTTGACAGATACTAGCGTAAAATATTTTTACTGCTGACGAGGGCATTCCATATTAGTACTCAAGTCCTTAGGAGACATCGCATCTTCATTTTGAACCTTAATCGATAATAGATGTAGATGTGACCCATACACAGCATCCACTTACCACCAGATGAACTGTGTGTTGGTTTGTTGCCCTTCTTTAAAATACCGATTTGCTGAGCAATGAGTAATTTGAATATTGTCCAATTGCAATGTGTACGGGGTATGATAAGTAAGAATGAACAAGTTTTATAAGAGGGGGCAAACGAGCGGGCGGCTTACTTACGTGACTACCGCCGTTCATGAACAACTGCAACACCAGGCGAATGCAGGCGCGTTGCCGGCCTTTTAAAAAAGAGTAGGCTCTTTTCTTGAAGGTCTCTAAGTCGTATCAGTCCGGAAAAATCGCTGGTGGTAATCGATTCCACAAGGAAGTTGTGCGAGGAAGAAAACATCTGGTAAACCACCCCTTCACCCCTTTGCATCGGAAAGCACTTAAAGTCGTTGGTCCTACGCCTGAATTCTTTCCGGTTCTTGATTGCTCAGCGGAACTGGCTCTAACATGAAACAAAGCGCAATCTGGTAGTGCGTTAAGCGCTGCTGCCACATATGGGCTTGTGCTGCAAAATTTCACTAAGCATTTCTGGACTCATTGAAGGAACATTGTAAAGGATTGGTGACTTCAATTTCGTTAAAACCATCTTGCCACCCTCAAGCACAGGCGTAGAGTAGCCAGTCTCTTGGCGTTTTGGAAAGGTTGTTGAGAAATTACATCACTTAATTTTCCTCTCCCTTCCCCTACTGGACAATCATTAAGCTGGTTCCCTATCCCTTTGATGTTGACATGCCAAGTATTCAAACCAAACTGCTTACTTTATCGTTCATAATGCGTCAGCAAAGAAGAGAATAATTTGCCACCGGCTGTCCTTCGATCAGACTACATTATAGGTGTGTTCAAGACAAGACTGAATAGGCTTTTATTAAGCTTAGCCAGATGCACTTAACCGTCTTTGGCTGCATCTCCAATTACCATCTGGTGGGATAGTACTCGAGCACTAGATTAAGGCCATAAACAACTAGAAACAGCTGTATGTATATGAAGTATATTTTATCCAAGAATCAAGAGTTACAGCAAAAATATCTATAATAATAAAAAAGTATTATCCCAGATTTCTTATAGTAAAACCCTAATAGCTTTCGTTGCGATCGTTCGATAGTTGATTAGTACTTTGTGAAAGTAAACTTGTTCTCTCTCTATGAAAGGAGAAAATTATCGAAAATTGTCGTTTGGTAGGTATATACTACTGCTGATTCTTATATGTAAAATTTATATTATTTTTTACTTTATAAAAAGTCGTGGTAGCTCAAGGGCTAAGGGCTCGTCGTAAATTTTACAGTATTCGAGCACGCCGGGTTCGAATCCCGCCAGCACCTCTAAAAATGCTGATTTATCATCATATAATACCAACCATGCATGCATTGCATTTTTTTCTCAAAAAAGTATTGAATTAAATCATATTATGTTGAAATCCGCTATCACATATTTATCCTTGCCCTAAAATTTTCTCAGTATTGAGAGGAGGCCTGTAACTTTTAAAAAAAAAATGTAAAGCGTGACTTTGTTTAATTTCAATTTATAATGTTTGTGTAAAATGTGGAGGAATAATAGGTATATTTTAATATACCTATTATTGTGTATATTTATAATATAAGTGTATATTTATAGTATAGTGGAGGAATAATAGGTATATTATAAATATACCTATTATTCCTCCACATTTCAATGTAGGAAAGATGATGATGTTACGTGACAGAGCCATCTATGCTCTCATAGATTTCCGCCGTAAAATTGCAGCATAATGCTACAGTGTTTTGCTTGACTAATGACGATACGCGGAGCCACTTTTTACTGGTAACGAGATATTCCGTGTTAGTCCCAAGGGTGATAACGCGTCAGTATCGTCACGTTTTTGATCCTTAGTAAAGGATAGGTGTTAGTGGGCTGGATTCTTTATGGGGTCTTTGAAGTCGCGGTCAACCGTGGTAGGGCCCGAGCGCCCAGTAAAGCGGCTCCGAGGAGGGCGGTGTTCCATCTCATCAGGACATATAAAAAAGTATTAATCAATGCGTCTTTAAATTTATATTATAAATTTTATTTGTATAATATGTTGTACGTATGAAACCCGTACTTTCACACGGTTTAGATCTATTCCTAGGCTCTGACCTTTTTTCCTTATTGAGAGGGTAATGAAGCGGGAAGAGTCTGTCCCGCTCCATCAATGTGTATTTGCGTGAACTTCACATCATGTCATCGATTATTTTTAATTTTAATTTAGGGTTCCGTACCCAAAAAGTAAAACCCATCAGCAAGTCCATCCGTTTGTCGCGTATCTTTAACTCGTACATGGAGTGAGTTACATGTATCTGAAACTCGAGTATTTGATGTAGAACGTTGATCCAAAACCAAATATTGAATTAGAAATTCCATTAAATTACTTTTCAAATAACCTTTTTAGGAAAGTATGGTTGTGGAAATCACATCACATGTAAAACAAGCTGAAATTTATGTTTCTTACCATAATATGCATGTAGGATGTCATTATTTAGAGATCAATTGAGTCAAGTACAGTATATTTCTGATTATTTTTATCTTCAAAATAAAGGAGGGCCGTCAAAGTTGTCAGTTTAGACCGTTTTTGTTACGGGTCTGTTTCAAAACCTAAAATAGTTACGAATTTCTATGAACTTGAACTTCTACTGATTCTACTCATTTTGAACTGTTGAATTTTTTGTAAGTTACGTATTTAAACAATATAGTATTTAAATATATCAATAGTAAACAACAACAATAACAAACATCGGTTCATAATATAGTTTATTACACCTTAAAAGATTCAATTTAGTACTACCCAAGAACTAAGAACGAAAAAAAAAACAATAACTAATTAAATATCTAGTTTAAAAAGTTCAGGTTCAGTGTCAGTACATATTGTGCCATTTAGGTCATAATATGTACTGAACTCAGAGCAATTCCCTACTCGCACTTGGCCGGTTTAAAGGATAAGAAATATTCCCGAGGCGAATTCGCAATGAAGCTCCCCCATTAATTGCTATTTTAACTTACTCTCGCCTTAATCATATGCTTCATTGCAATTTTATTACAGTTAATGTGCATGTGTTCAACCATACACTGAGTCATATGCTGCCTACGCGTCGTCTCCCGAACGTGTTGTGGTGCAAAAACTATAACGGGATCTTTGGTCACAATGTTAATTGGGCGATTTCTTCTTGAATGTTCAGTTCTTGGAACTTCGAGCTGGTTTCAACATTTTCCAAATTCTTTCTTTAATCCTATACGAAAAAGTACATTTACTTTGTTGTGTACAGTTACTCTGTCTTTTAAATTTTTCCTGTTTCATTGAGATTTTTGAATTCTCTAACAGTTGAAGTGAATTAGAATAAAGAACAGTGAATTATTGATAGACGAAAATAACTGTAGGTTTCTGTTTACCTTAATATTTTGCCAATTCAATATTAAGTTTTTACTACTAAACGTAATTCTTATATCCATATCATATTATAAATATGAAAATTTGTTTGTTCGGATGTTTTTCATTAATTCACGCTCAAACGGTTGAAGAGACTGATAAAATTAAATTTATTTTTATATCACGAGGATTTCTGCATGCCTCAGAAATAAAATAAAAATATTTCGAGGGCATATAGACTCCACATGACAACACGCGTTGGGACTCTTCCTTGACGTAAAACCCTCTCAGGAATGAGGTCTCTCAGGAATTAGGAGATCTCTGGCCAGCAATGAGACTTATTTATTACCGACTTTAGCTATTTTATTTTCGCGCATGTCCTTGCTAGCAATTTCGTATGACCGTAGTTTTTGTTGTAGAGAAACCAAACAAACGTGATTTATACTCGATTGCGGTTTTTGTAACGTAACGCTTTTAATCCAACGCTCCGTTTGTAATAGCCTTCGGGCCATTGCCAGTTTTTAATCTCTTCATAAGGAGCGCGTTGTAAGGGTTGTTGCTTAGTACCGTTGCCTGTATATAGTCATCTCTAATTTAGGATTTATAGAGTAACCAATAACCATATAACCATATAAGTCTAAGAACCGAAAAGCGATCGGGATGTTTCTTAATGGCGGCCTAGAACTGGTAAACGAAATGTTGGGCAGTCCCCACTAGATGGTGTGATGGATGGAAGCAGGTGGCTTAGGACCGACATTCCTTGGAGGAGGTCAATGTGCAGCAGTGAACTTAAAATGGACTGTAATGATGATGATGTCATGAGTGACATTTTCTATTACTTTGTATCTATTGACAATACAAAAGAGAAGTAAAAAGATCTATTCGATGAGTGGTTCTCACATTGAAACGTCAACGAGTATACTCCTCGACTACTTGGCGTTTCATTTGAGAGCCGCAAAACTATCGTTGTGTGATGCAGATAACTCTATAGCGGCGTAGAAGAAGGAATTCGATTGTGTGTGTGATGTTTTAGTGTCACTTCAGATTAAGATCAGTTCTTTGGAGAACTGACAGAGCATTTTATAATTGATGATTGGGTAGTTGACACCATTATTAATTAGTTTCTAAGTCATATAATTTGAATTTGCTATTTGTAGCAGTGTTTCAAATCTTACATAGTTTTCTGATTTAAATTAAATTAGATTTTTTATTATTTAAAAATGTACAAAAAGGTTTCGTTTTTTCAGATCTTAAAACGTATTTCAACTGTTATGTTAATAATATTGCATTTGTTAATAATATGCAAAATTGATTTATCAATTTTCAGCTAGAGAAGTGTTTTTTCAACTCTGCTTAAGTTTTATGGTATTTGATTATCAGTGGGAAAATGCTGTAGCAGTTCTTCCACGATATCAGTTGACGCTTAGACAAGAGTTTTTCGAAATGTGTCATCATTTCCGATTGTAATGTACACTGACATAGTATTTTTTATGAATGTTTGCATATATTAATATGCATACATTCTCCACATAGATTGGTAATAATGCTAATTTGAGGTCTGTGTATCACGTTTGGATAAGATGATTCATAAGTTGCTCTGCACCGACAGATATTGCGCACATTTGCTGAACACCTTTAAAGGACAATTTGGCCAATAAGAACTGTTGTATCATTTTGGTATGTCATTCATTGAAGGAGACGAGGTCTATAAAATAGATCAGGTTTTATGAGTAATATGGTAAAAAATCTCTTCTGTGTGTCTCTCGATGTTTTCATACGTTGCTGTCATAGTTGATTTTCGAGCAAAGTTGTATCTTTAGGACAATTAAAAGCATCGGAAGCAATATGCTCAACGGTTGATTATGTGCTAAGGCCAGGTTGGACAAAAATGTCGTATTTTAGACAAGATTTTGACGCTCGAGAATTGATACTTCTTGCAATAGTTTATATTCTCGGAAAAATATTTTTACGTATACATGAAGTACTCAATTTAATTCTTTATCGAATGGATTTTAAAATACTTCATATTAATCGAGATTAAAAAATTATAATTTAATCACCGGGAAAAATGCTTTGACGTACGAGTTCTCGTTTTTTAAACGATAACCATACTATTTCGATAATATGAAAGACATGATATTGAATTAGATTCTTTATCGGTTACATTTTTATTTTGATTTTTTCTGATATAAAGCATAAACGAGTCAAATTTAGTAACTTTTTGACCACCGAATGTCGCACGATTACTTCGTGCTGTGCGAATAAGGGAGATCTGAAAGTCTCTTAACGTGGGAAATCCTCGCCTTAGTTAAACTTTTTATCCTTTTAGTAGTTGCTGCTTAAGTTGTTAAGCTTGACCTAAAATTCATAATACGCAAGCAAATCGAGTTCTGTCCCCGCCGGCATCTATAAAATTACAATTTTGCTGTGCTGATTTACCAATAACTCGACAGTAAAAGAAAACATCGTGAGGATACCTGCATCTAGCATATGCAAGAAATAAAAAACTCGCTCTAAACCAGCGTGAAGCGAAATGAGGCCTATTCTCAGCACTGGAATGTAACTTTACTATAAACATTTTTCTGAATACGGTAAAGTATAGGGCACCTTCTTTATGTTTACGTACAAGTTTATGTATTTGTAATTTGTCAGTGTAATATTAAGCCGTACTCTATTTAAGTTTAACCTTGTAGCGGTAAACTATATCAATTAACAGTGCCTACAAGGTTCAATGCATCATCTGTCAAAGTCACTTCAATTTGTTCACTTGTATATTATTACGCGTCTCTAAACGCGTTATAAGTACAAGTCGCGGCACTTAAGTCTAGCGCTGAACGAAACGTGGAGGGGACGCGCACGAATTAAATTGCACGAATGCGACTGGAGAGACAATCAGCGCGTGCGAACGTTACTCACGAGCCAATCAGCGCGACTTATGCGCAATAAGCCAATCAGCGCGACTTGCGCAATAACGGTCACCGCTAGATTTTCGTGCCGCTACTTATATAAGACGCGCGCAGGTTTGCCGCCGTCACCCCTGCCACTTCCGCGGACCGCGTCCCGCGTTTATATGGTTAGCAGGGTTAGTCAAGCTGACAATCGTTAACGCTAAGCTAAGCTAAGCTAAGCTGGAATACAATAAAAATGAATGAAATCAACGATAAGTTGACTTAATGTTGAGATATGTCATTCCCACTTTTTTTTATATAGCTTTCTATTAGCATTCGCTATTGTAGAGTCAACTTGGCTAACCCTGCAGACTCTTACTTCTCTACTCTCTACTCTTAATTTACTAAAAACATCATTTATTTGAGATACTGCTAACTTGTATTTTGGGCATTTGGTATCTCTTTTGAGGATCCTGTCACGATGTTTTCTAGGGAGTATATTTAAAAATCACAGATATCTTTTCTTTTTTAATGTTGATTCGCAAGCTTCTATTTGTTAAAGGAAGATTTGTCGGGCAAGCTATCTTTTAATTAGAAGATAACCGATGCATGCCATTTTTTTTATCTATAAATGAGAAAATAATCGATCAGTAACGTGTTAGCGTACATAAATATCATGCTTGTTTTTTTTCCTGGAAATGTGCATTAACATTATTCATTTATGAACGGTTTTTTATCCCTGTATGTAATACTGCATCGGTATTACACACAGGGATAAAAAAAATGCGTGAGTGTCGCGGAACACTCGGTTGGAACGAAGTTCCTTTTGTAGTATATTATTATTGATAAACGTATTATATTATTGATTATCAAATACAAATAAATGAATTACTAGCGTCTATTAAAATGAAGCGTCATTTAAAATAATATTTCTTTCATGGCAAGATAAGAAAAAGTGCGAGCGAGATGGATACTATTCCATCTCGCTCGCACTATAGAAAGGGGGTCGTGAAATCAAAATTTACTCACCTTAAATTGGCACACATTGATCCACTTAGGTTACAATGCCCTAAAGACCGAATTTCGGTCACGGCGGCCAGCCTCAACGGTGGAGACTAGCCATCGGCGCAGGACAGGATTGTAGTGCCCAAGTGTATGCGCATTGCGCAAGCACAGGTGCACTCTCTATTCCCTCACTCTCATAGTGCGATGGGACGGTAAATCGACACAACACAATTTCTTGACGGAAAAATTCAGTAATTGATACTCATAGGTTATACCCATTATACTTTTAATTTTGGTTCTGCACAATGATTGGGAAATATATTACTACGATTCCTCCCAATCTGGGTGACAACGGTGTCCAGAGTTGAACTATTTAGATGCTGGTGATATATCCACACTTCTAATTTATTTTTAAACTTTTATATTTACAACGTAATCCTATTGTTTGTTATTTTTATAAAATTTCATTTTATTATTATAAATAATTGACAACCAATTTTCTTCACATCCATTTTACCAGTTGGAAGTCCAGCGTAATCTTTTTAACATCCATGAGAATTTCAACATGTAAAAAAATATCTGACCTTGCCCTAAGAAAATAGGAGGCTATGCGTAGTCTTTGATGTTTTGAGGGTGCTAGGATGTCTAAGCGGTAATTTGTTGAGTGTTTTGTTATTAAATGATTATAGTAATACTATTATAATGGGATTATTATTATATAATTATCTTTGTATCTAATATATAAAAATGAATTTTTGTTTGTTCGTATTTTATGCGCTGCCATACCGTTCATCAGATTGCGGTAAAATTTTGTCAACATATTGCATGCACTTGCGCGAAGGTTATAGGCATAGTACAATTAAGTTACAGTAGGTGACGCGCGTATCGTACCGACAAATTTATTTGAAAGTTATATATATATCATTCAACTTCAATTAATGTATCACCGTTCCTAATTAATTCTTCTGCGACGCGCCTGGTACCAGCTAGTATAATATAGACTTTAACTATGCTGAATTTTAAACATCTCCATGCGCGCAATATGTTTAAAAAGGGGTATAAAGTTTTCTCTTATAAAGATTCTGTTGTACACAGAGCTACTTATTTTAATTATTATTTGTGATCAAACTTTATATTATGATCGTGGACAGAAGCCTCCATAATATTATAAAAGTATTCTTACAATTCTATAAAACGACCAAAAGGTAGGTCGTAATTAAATCGTCACACTTTTACTGTAATAGGCGCTAAGCGTCCATTGCGTGCTTTTTTTGCTATCGCTTCATGCATTTGAATATTCAAATGGGTACATAACTAGTTTTTAGGTTGCTTAATACAGTACTCGATCGTAAGTTTGATGTGTGGGTAGTACCGACATTCTGTCGCTGTTTGTTTCGAAATAAAACGAAGTAGATTAACGATAATTAATTCAATGAATTCATTGATAATTAATTTGCTTTAGGCATCAAACAGAAATTATTCGGAATCACTTTCACTGCTAACTAGCAATTTTACTATCAATCGATTAATTTCATTTCCTCATCACATTCCATTAGAAATATTCTTCATTACAAATTAAAATTATTTTTGAGAGTTTCAAACGCTAACGCTAACGCGAATTTTAATACACTATCTCACATACACATCTATATGTGTATGTGAGATAGTGTATTAAAATTACATAATCACATGTTGAATTTGAAGGAATCTATCACCCCATTTTGCCCCTTGGGTGTCGTAAGAGGCGACTATGAGAAATTTCAAAAAAGTATGGCTTCCAAAGATAAAGGGTGACATCTTGTTTACGCTAGACGTAATACTCAGACCGGCGACGGGCAGCATCGTCAATGGTGCGACACGTCTGGCACTGCGGTCGTCAATCCGCTTGCCAAGCGTGACTAGGCAAATTCCTCATTACAACTGGGCAGGCCCATGTTCAGTAGTAAACTTTTATACTGTAAACTATCGTCTATGTTAATATCTGTTAAACTTGTTTAAACACAATGTTTGCAAATCTAAGATATTCACTCCATCTCTTTATAGTACTCTTTATAGACCAATGCAACTGAACAGCGTCGTGTTTAGTGTCCGTTGCCATTCATCACCACGATAAATATTCAAAACTTCTTAGACTTAAGAGATATCTCCCACTGCGACTTGCTCACGGCATCAGGATGTTCTGTTTCATATAAAAATGAAATGGTCAGTATGAGCTGATTGTGGTGAATGAGAAGATGTATTGCTGACTTGTTGATATGTCACTGATGATAATCACAACGAAAAACGTCTCGTAAATTTGATTCGCGTAATGTATAATGTAGACCAGGCTTGTACATGACGTGAAAAATATATATTTTTGATTGATTTGTAATTTGTATAATGGTAAGCCGGATTTTATTTCATTTATGTATATCGCAACATCATCATTTAATAGTGGGGTCCTAAGATATTTTAAGCTGTTTAACATTTTACAAAAATGCCCCCAAATGCCCTCAGAGGAACTAAGTAAAGGTTTCCTTTTCCTTTTTTAGAAGGCTCGCTCTCGCCCTTATTAACATCCTTATTCATTATTTAAATCATGCAGCTTTGTTCTATCTACTCTCTTCAATTAAAGCGTAGTAAGAAATTAAACACTAGAAAGTTTTATACCTACATTTTATGATAAACCTATATTAAATGTGCTGCTTGCTGAAGGCTTTCCCCATAGATTGCCTCCCAGGAGGGATATTTGCCACTGTTGCCACGCTTGGCAGGCATGTTGGCAATCGCAGTTCTTTGTAATTATTTTGAGATGTATTTAGAATGATGCTGCTGCCCATATCCTGTTTCATTTACTTCTGAAAATTACAGAAAAAACTATTTATTTTTATTGGTTTTTTGGTGGCGGCTCAAGGGTTATATTTCCATACCATACGGGCGATTCGTCATGCCAAAGAGTACGTTTCACGTCATGCTTTGTGTGAGCGTCTTAAATACAAACATAATTATTCTAAGGAAAGTAAAAACTTAATTACCTCCATAATCGCCATATTTGGCAGTACTCATTCAATTACTCCGTTTGAATAGAAATGAGCGAAAATTGCACTTTTTGCGCGATTTGAGTGGATAAAAATCTAATACAGCTGTAGAGGTAAACACACAAGAGAAAATGCTTTCTACTGCTGTTAGATATCGAGTTGATTGATTAAATAAGTGGTCTAAGAATCTTTTTTTTTTTCCTTAAAGAAACTTATCCGGGAAAACAAGCTTAGTTCGTGACGAGTTTCGAAAAACACTGGTAATCTATGATAACAAAAAATATATCAGCGCTAGTCATCAGTACTTTCACTCGATTTATATGTAAGAAGCTGGGCGACCGAGCTTTGCTCGGATTTAGAAATTGAAAATTCTCAGGGATATAACCTATCTAGATAAACTTAGAAAGTAAAACATTATCTAAATACAAAATTTTATCTTTATTGTTAGAGGCGTTTCCGAGAAACCAGTTATTTAAATTAAAAAAATATACAATTTTCTTCGTATTAGAGCTATGCTGCAGTTATATTACGGCTGGAGCGCGAATGGGTCGGCTCGACCGGGGAAGAACCACGCACAGAATAACCAGCGTAAAATAGCAGCTTAATATTGCTTTGTTTCGTATGGTGAGTGTAGAGAACCGAAGACCCTTTTTACTGGTAACGAGACATTCTATCTTAGTCCTCAGTGGTGATAACGCATCTACATTTTGATTCTTGTGGATAGATGTAGATGTCTATAGGCCACAGCATGCACTTGCCACCAGGTAGTCGGTATGCTCGATTGTCACTCTTAAATGTTTTTTACATGAAATGCTCTTTTAAAGTACACGTTAACATATTGTTTACTTATAAATCGTCCTATTTGAACAATCTTTTCCGATAGTAGCCTCGATGCATTATCCGCAAATCTCGTTGAATTCGTTACAGCCATTGTCTAGAAATAACAAAAAAGCAGCACCTTAATACCTAGTAAAGGATATAAGCTGTACCGTAGTCAGGTTGTATAAAATTACAAGAACTCATTAGCCGCACTTAAGTACTTTTCAGTTTAAATGGTTTAAATATAAGGTTTGATGCAAGTGTTAGTTTTCACTCACCTGGATAATGCCCTTTAAGCCTATTACGACGACGACGGTTTTTTTCACACTCATTTGACCATTTAGTAGACTTTTCTATCGTAGATAGCAGTGCAGTTTACGTCTAAAAATTATTAATATAAGTTTCTTATATTTATATTTAATTATTCCTTATTGGTGCCGGCACCAATGAAATTGTTAATTGCAATTTTAAGTGCTGATTTACCACGTGCTCGGCGGTGAAGGAAAACATCGTGAGGAAACCTGCATGTCTGAGAAATTTAAAAAAAATTTTTTCGAAGACATGTGAAGTACGCCAACACGCATTGGGGCAGCGCGGCGGACACTTCCTTGCCCTAAAACCCTCTCAGAAATGAGGGGAGGCCTGTGCCCAGCAGTGGAACGTATATAGACTGTAACTTTAACTTTTTTAACTTTTCACCCTGTCTTACACCTCTCTGCAGTTGGATAGGTTTCGTACTCTGGTTCTGTACTCGGATAGCCATCGTAGCCCTACTGTACAAACACTTCAGCACTTCGATATACCGACAGTCAACTTGGCACCGCTGAAAGGACTGCAGCACCGCCCAAGTTTCGACGGAATCAAAGGCTTTCTCATAGTCTACATAGGCAAGGCAAAGTGGCAGCTTGTACTCTTCGGTCTTCTGCCGAAGGGTATGTATGTATGTGGTCTATGGTACTAAAGCCCTTTCGGGAAACCGGCTTTTTCGGGAGGCTGAAAGTCGTCGAGTCTGCGTGCGAGACGATTCGTAATGACTCGAAAACAGCACGTAGACGCAGCTCAGAAGGGAAATCGGTCTGTAGTTCTTCAAGAGAGCGTTGTCGCTTTTCTTGAAAAACAAGACCACTGCACTTCTGCTCCACGCCTCCGGTTTTGTGAATTAAAGAGCTTCTGAAGGACTTCAAGTACAGGTTTTCCACCCGCTTTCAGAAGCTCCGCTGTAATTCCATCCTCGCCTGGGGCCTTGCCGTTTTAAGGTGCTGGAGAGTCATTCTAATCTCGCTCAGACTAACGTCCGGGATATCATCGGAATAGTGTCGCATAAGACTTGCTCTTGGATCGTTACTCACACTTGCGTGTGGCTCCAACGATGACGTGTACAGCTGCCCATAGAACCTCTCAATTTCACTGAAAATCTCAGGTGTCCCGGATCGATGCTGCCACAATCGGTTTTCAGCTTTGACAGTTGGCTCTTTCTGGCAGACAGATCTCTGGCGAAGACTTTGGAGCCTTGGTTCCGCTCGATCGCTGCTTCAATACGAGCTGTATTGAAGTTGCGTAAGTCCTGCCGCATGCATTTGAAGATCTGTCTGTTTAGTATGTATGTATGCTATCAAATCGGCTGAAGGCTGCAGCTTCATTTCCCGTCTAACAGCCATGAGATTAAGAGTGTGATCGGAGAGTTTTTGTGTTCTTCTGCGGCGGGTCTTGCAGAACTTAACTCCGACCGCATGGTCAGTTTCCACGAGCTTGTCATTCATATCGTCCACTGCATTGCAGTCTTCTAGGCGTTGAAAACGGTTTTGTAACTCGAGCTGAAAGGTTTCGGGACTTTGGATTAGAGCACGAGGGGGACGGCCACATCTTTATTTCAAAATCTGCGTTGACCACTATGAAGTGGCCAGATAGACCGCAGGCCGAGTATTCTTTGTCACTCTTAAATGTTAAAAAAATTTGAGTATAAGTGTGAAAAAAAGTGTTTCGGCTGGGATATAGATTAATTTGTATGTTCTATAAAAAAATCTAGAACCAAGATAATTTTAGTGTATTTACTATTGATAATAGGTTTGAAGTACACTTTAAAATGTCTTATAAGTTATTGGCTTAAAGGCTGATTTTTAAATCGCCAAATAAGGGTTATCCATTAAATAAGTTATAACCTGACGAAATAAATATAAAAAAATAACTTTTTATTTCGTACAACTGTAGATAATTTTTTATTTGTTAATGTTGTATTTTATACTATGAATAATTTTTATCTGAGGATTAAAACTTACGTTTTATTAGTTTTACATTATCGCCATTTGCGCAGTTTGTATTCAGGTGTTTTGATAAAATACAAGTACATACACTGCCGGTCAAATGTTTAAGACCACACTTAAACAACTTAATTATCTATAAATTGTAACGAAATCCCATAAGATAAATAAAAGAAATGTACACCTGCATATTCTATTGTTAATATCGAATATCTTAAGAAGTCATTCATTTATTTACTTTCAAGTTATTGGACAATAAACATGTATTGTTTTCAAACACCGACAAACGCTGCGTTAGACCCAGGTGGTAGAGTCGTAATAATATTTTTATGATGGGCTAATAACTAATTGCTTTGCTTTTGTTTCTCATTGGTCAATAATTAGGATTATTTAGTTTCTAAAAACACGTGTTTCCGTCTTATTATTACCTGAGTTTGCATGGTTTTGTTCACAAACAATCTCAATTTGTCTAAACTTGTGGTTTCTACAGTGAAGACATCTTAAAATGGTAAAAGCACGCGAAATTAGCAGTGAAGTGCGTTCTGCCATCGTTGTTTTACATAATGAAGGCAAATCCGAACGTGAGATTGCTTTACAATTGAAGTTATCGAAGAGTTGTGTTCATGGCACAATAACTCGATACAGGGAGACAAGCACTTTTCAAGATCGTCCACGCTCGGGAAGGCCGAGAGCTACCACGTCAAGTGAAGATCATTTCATTGTTGTTACCAGCAAGCGAAATGGACGCTTAGCAGCACCGGAAATCTGCGTTGAAGTAAACAAAACCCGAGTTAAACCATTATCATTGACTACAGTAAAACAGCGACTGAGAGATGCGAAATTGTATGGTCGTGTCGCCGTTCGAAAACCTCTGATAAGGTCATAAAACAAGAAAAAACGGATGCAATGGGCCCTTGCCCATCGAGATTGGACTGAAGAAGATTTTATAAAAGTTCTTTGGACCGATGAATCCAAGTTTGAGCTATTCGGTTCAAAACGAAGAATTTACGTTCGACGCAGTAACCAAGAAAAGATGATGCCAGACTGTGTAGTCCCAACAATCAAGCATGGTGGTCGCTCAATTATGGTCTGGGGTTGCTTTTCTAGCCAAGGAACTGGCGATTTGATCAAAATTGACGGAATTATGAAAAAGGAAGAGTACAAAAAAAAATTAGAACAAAATGCCGTTCCTTCGGGGTTGCGATTAATTGGAGATGGATTCATTTTCCAACAGGACAATGATCCTAAGTATAGCTCAAAATTATGCAGAGGATATTTGGAAGAGAAAGAGGCAAAAAGGGTGTTTAAAACATGGTTTGGCCTCCTCAGAGCCCGGATCTCAATCCCATTGAACTTTTGTGGGAAGAGCTTGATAGGAACGTCCGTAATTGTGGTCCATCCTCGCGAGAAGAAATGTGGAATGCTTTGTGCGAAATTTGGAGCAATATATCACAAGACACTATCAACAAATTGATTGCCCGTATGCCGAGACTTGTGAAAAAAGTCATAGAATGCAAAGGAGGATTTTTTGATGAAAAATCAGTTTAGCTAACTATAGCCTTTTAGCATGGACTGTTAATATTTCCTTACGCTTTTCAAGTATATTGATTGTAAAAAGTGTTTTATTGGATGATTTAACAGTTTAATTAAACATTTAATATTTTATTGGAGTTTTATTTAATTTTCCTACTTTAATTAAGGTGGTCTTAAACTTTGGGCCGGCAGTGTACATATTAAAATAGATGTGTCAATGTCTTTAATTTTGCGATTTCAGATATTATTTCATCGTTTTACTTAACCATGTGGTTATTTAACTATATATATAAACATAGTTTCACTGTTCTGTGCCAATAAAATATTAGTATATTTGTGAATGACTGATAAGGATACTGTCTGTGAAATTCTATTCTCAAGTTTTTGACATTACACTCTCAGAAATGAGAGGAAGCCTGTGCCAAGCTGTGGGACGTATATCGAATGTAACTTTTGACATAATAATTTGTTCTTTTTAATATGGTCGAATTACTAACATAATATTTTTTTAAACTACTTTAGTACTTTTTCTAAGCATATTTATAAGTGAAATGAAAGATTATTATTGAGGCACGAAATGTAACATATATGATATATTATTTAAAAAAAATTGCGAAAAAAATATTTAGAAATAACTGTCCCAACCCTTATCACCAAAAATAACATTCGTCAGAAAAATATGAAAAAAAAATGTCGGATTGATAAATATAGAGGATAATGAAATATAAGGCGGCCTCTCGATCCCACTCAAAATATTTGACAGGTGTTTCTTTCTGGCAGACAAGACTCAGGCAAAGGCTTCGAAGCATTCTTTTCGCGCCACCGCTTCTTTAATACAAGCTGTATTAAAATTTCGTAAGTCTCGCTGCATACATTGATAATTAATATTTATTATCTGGACATAACCATTTAGTATTCCATAAATACAATGAAAACGCTAGGATGACACCGATCTAGATATTTTGATGTCCAGAATGTTTTAAATCCCTTCATATAAAATAGGACTCTATATAAAGGCAGAATCTACAACTTTTCTTAAAAAGAACTTGTAGATTTACGAGCCTATTATTTCACTGTTAAAAATTAAGAATTTATATTCAAAAAAAAATATAAGAATGATGTTTGATTCTCATATCTTCCTATTTTACAGCCTTTCTTAATAGGCTATTTCAATAATTCGGCAACTGGACTGCATAACTTCAAATATATGTGACATTAATGAAAAAATATGGGTTAATATATTTCCGGCTTATTTCCACTAGCTCAACTGATTAATTAAATCGTTGAACTAGTGAAACATTCTTAGTAGTTCTCCTAAATATAAATTCTTTAAGAGTTGAACGACTGAGACAAATTAATTGAACTAACACCTCTTGATTAAATTAATTATATTTAATTTTTATTTGTTAATGTTGTATTTTATCCTATGAATAAATTTTATCTGAGGATTAAAACTTACATTTTATTAGTTTTACATTATCGCTATTTGCGCAGTTTGTATTCAGGTGTTTTGATAAAATACAAGTACATAGTACATATTAAAATAGATGTGTCAATGTCTTTAATTTTGCGATTTCAGATATTATTTCATCGTTTTACTTAACCATGTGGGTTATTTAACTATACAGGTTGGTCCAAACAGTGAGGTTATAAAATTTTTTTGATTCCTCACACCTAGGGGTATCCAAAATACCTATGTATGTTCCGCGATTTTTGTAGTTTTCGAGTTATGATTTTTTAATCCTTTTTGAAAATGTTCCCTAAACAGCCTAACATTAAAAAATGTAATTGTGAGATTTTTCCAAGTTTTTTGTTTGTAGCATGATCCTTATAGGTTGCCCTATTATGCATAAAATAATTAGCTTCCTAACATTCACCGAAGATACAATAATTTTAATCGAAACTTAAAATTTTCTGTCAGGAGAGTGGGGCTCAATTTTCAACATTAAATGAAAATAGTAATAAATGATTTCATACTTTCTAATTAATTTTAAAACTTGGCAGTACCTTAATCTTTCATAATAACATAAAAAATGACACTTAATAGGCCAGTTTTCTGTTACAGACTTCTGAAGTTACTCAGGCAGGAAACTACCTGAATAGTTAATTTGATTTAAAAATCTTTTATCATTTCTAGGGCTAAACTAAGATAGTAAATGCTTCAGGTTAGCAAAAATAATTATTGATAATTTCAAAATGGCAAGGAGCACCGTCATTTTGAAATATCATATCCTCCTCGTACGTAAATTAACTTCAAACAATAAACCATTTAGGTTATTTTGTAGGAAGTTCAGGTACTGGGACCCGTTCAACCTAGCCGACAATTCAAAGGGCCCAACCATTTCTCCATTTATGACTCCTGACCACATGTTGATACTAAATCTGTTCTGAAAATTTGACTGCCTTGCTTTTTGGGTTTTCAATGGCCCAGCTATGATAATTGTGAATGTTAAAGACGCCAGTCCTTTCAAACCGGATTCATCCGTCCAGAGTATCTTGTTAAAAATCGGGTCTTCCGCAGATCTTTCCAGCATTATTTGGCGAAAGCAACACGCCTTGGATAGTCTGCGTCGTTAAGTTGTTGAACACGCTGAATATGAAACGCGTGATATCCCTCTGGAAAAAATTATTAGTATTTTTATTGTAGGTTGTCATTGTACGCAATACTAGAGGTACGTACCGATAGAGCACGTGAACGTGAAACTAAAGTTGGGATTCGCTAGAGTGGCGTCTAGCTCCTATTTTTGAATTACGAGCGCTTGTTTGGGTCCTCTACATCTCTCTCTTTACACACACACAACACATTAGACATCGACAATTCACAGTAAATTAAATGAGTGTGATTTGAAATGGCAGTGCAGCAATGGGTTGGGATTTTGAATAAAGAGGTCTACAAAATAATAAAATGCACTCACCTGATTTCAGTATTCTTAAAACTGAAGTCCTTGGGATTCCAGTCCTTCTCGTAATCGCTCGTGAACTGGTAGAAGGTCTCTTTCTACTTCTTCAATGATTACATCTCTTCTTTCTGGATCCACTCTGGGTAGTCCCTCGCGACGTTGATTACGCCCAGGAACGCGTCCAGCCATCAGGGTTTCGTGGGTGTTATTAAAACCCTGTAGCTCAGGTAATGCTCTAACACTTCGCCTCGCCGCTCCAGTTGCTCTCGATAAAGCCGTGCCGCTAATGCGCCGTTTCCTTGGGCAACGCCGTAGAAATAGTGCATCTCTGCGTATTGACTGAGAGAATAACTCATTGCTGAAAGTAATCCAAATCACTAAGCAACTCAAGGTCCATAAAACAAGCACAGGTCTATCGTAAGGCAAATCAAGAATCCGGAAACAAAGCGAAGGTAGTAAAATAAGAGATCTAAATAAACGTAAACGTGAGTAGTGGTTGCACGTAGGAAAGCAGTGAACGACTGGCGGGTCCGAGCGAGGTGAAAAAGGGACGCGGTCGGTGTGGCGCGGGGCGCGGCCTGGTAACAAAATGGAGCGCAAAGCAGGAATGTTTACCTGAGCCTTTGTTTAAAATTCCTTTGTGTGTTTGTGACTGAATGTGCTATCATTTAGTTTGAGTGAAATAAAAAAACATGTAGTTTGTAGTAAAATGATACCTTAAAATGACACGTTTTAACAATAAGTAGTTTTATTTGCTAACCTGAAGCATTTACTATCTTAGTTTAGCCCTAGAAATGATAAAAGATTTTTAAATCAAATTAACTATTCATGTAGTTTCCTGCCTGAGTAACTTCAAGTCTGTAACAGAAAAACTGGCCTATTAAGTGTCATTTTTTAATGTTATTATGAAAGATTAAGGTACTGCCAAGTTTTTAAAATTAATTAGAAAGTATGAAATCATTTATTACTATTTTTCATTTAATGTTGAAAATTCAAGCCCCACTCTCCTGACAGATTTTTTTTAAGTTTCGATTAAAATTATTGTATCTTCGGTGAATGTTAGGAAGCTAATTATTTTATGCATAATAGGGCAACTCATAAGGATCATGCTACAAACAAAAAAACTTGGAAAAAATCTCACAATTACATTTTTTTAATGTTAGGCTGTTTAGGGTGAACATTTTCAAAAAAAGGATAAAAAAATCATAACTCGAAAACTACAAAAATCATGGAACATACATAGGGTATTTTCGGATACCCTAGGTGTGAGGAATCAAAAAATTTTATAACCTCACTGTTTGGATCATCCTGTATATTATATAAACGTAGTTTCAGTGTTCTGTGCCAATAAAATATTAGTATATTTGTGAATGACTGACAAGGATACTGTCTGTGAAATTCTATTCTCTAGTTTTGACATTACTCTCAGAAATGAGAGAAGCCTGTGTAGCTGTGGGACGTATATCGAATGTAACTTTCGACATAATAATTTGTTCTTTTAAATGGTCGAACTATTAACATAATATTTTTTTTAAAACTACTTTAGTACTTTTCTAGCATATTTATAAGTGAAATGAAAGATTATTATTGAGGCACGAAATGTAACATATATGATGTATTATTTTAAAAAAAATATTTAAATAACTGTCCCAACCCTTATCACCAAAATATCATTCGTCAGAAAAATATGAAAAAAATTTTGGATTGAGAATATGAGAAAATGAAATATAAGACGGCCTCTCGTCCCACTCAAAATATTTGACAGGTGTTTCTTTCTGAACAAGACTCTGGCAAGGCTTCGAAGCATTCTTTTCGCGCCACCGCTTCTTTAATACGAGCTGTATTAAAATTTCGTAAGTGCTACTGCATGCATGGATAATTAATATTTATTATCTGGACATAACCATTTAGTATTCCATAAATACAGTGAAAACGCTAGGATGACACCGATCTAGATATTTTGATGTCCAGAATGTTTTAAATCCTTCATATAAAATAGGACTCTATATAAAGCAGAATCTTTTCTTAAAAACTTGTAGATTTCCGAGCCTATTATTTCACTGTTAAAATTAAATTTATATTCAATAAAAATATAAGAATGATGTTTGATTCTCATATCTTCCTATTTTACAGCCTTTCTTAATAGGCTATTTCAATAATTCGGCAACTGGACTGCATAACTTCAAATATATGTGACATTAATGAAAAAATATGGGTTAATATATTTCCGGCTTATTTCCACTAGCTCAACTGATTAATTAAATCGTTGAACTAGTGAAACATTCTTAGTAGTTCTCCTAAATATAAATTCTTTAAGAGTTGAACGACTGAGACAAATTAATTGAACTAACACCTCTTGATTAAATTAATAATAATTCATTACCTCGGTTTATCTGGGTTATTTTACAATTACCTATGCTATTTGGGAAAAGTCAAAATAATTTATATATTATAGAAATATCCACGGCATTGATTCAGGTACCTTAATACCGCACCTTAACTTACTCCGGTGGTGAGTTCAACTATTTGGTCCCAGTTCCTAAAAAGATTTACCTTTTTTTATAGAATAAATATGACAAACGAGCACACAGCCCACCTGATGGTAAGTGGATTGTTGTGACCCAATAGACATCTACAGTTATCCTGAGACTAAGACGGAATGCCTCGTTTCCAGTAAAAAGCGTCTTCGGTTCTCTACACTCACCATTCGCGAAACACAGCAGCATTAAGCTGCTATTTTACGCTGGCATTCTGTGAGAGCGTGGTACTACCCCCGGTCGAGCCGACCCATTCGTGCTACAACCGTAATATAACTGCAGCGTGGCTCTACTATTTATAAATACAAAAAAGCAGCACGTATTGTCAATGTAGAATAGTATTAAAGTTTTAAAGAAATTACAACCCGCATTAATTATGAGCTGTGATGTTCCTAGTGAAAATATTAGGTCATCATTAAGATTTTTGTGTCATAAAAGAGAAATGAAGATGTTTTGCAATGATTACAAAACATCTTTTTTTCATTACAGTGTAATCAACTCGAAAAGAGACAACACTACTCTGGTGAATTTGACTCGTGCCAAGCCGGGGTCAATCACTAGTTGAGATATTAAACATTTATTATAGAACGTTATATGATAAACGGCCCGCACATATAGACTCGCTAAACGTGTATTGTACTCAACGTGAGAAAAATAATTATCGGCTGCGTTATTAAATCGAGCTAAACATTTGTTGGAGAATGCGATATATTCTGTCTATTAAACGTCTAGACGCAAGGTCATTAGTTACCATAAGCATTGTTCGCTTTCATTGAATATTGGAATTTCTTCTTATTATTGTAATAAGAAGTCGTCTCAAATTATATCTAATTTCAATGTGAGCATTGGTCTGAAGCACATACATATTTAAACAGTTGATATAATATGATATAAACGTGGCAGAACCACGCTGCAACTATTATGGTTGCAGCACGTATGGGTCGACTCGAACGGAGAAGGACCACACTCACAGAGTACCAGCGTAAAATAGCAGTTTAATGCATTTGTTTTTCTCTTGTAAGTGTAGAGAATCCTTTTTACTGGTAACAAAACTGCATTGGAAGACGTTTTCAAGCTACTGGACTGGAAAGGATACGGTATTAACATCAATGGCGAGTACATCACTCACCTTCGATTTGCCTTATGGCAGAATCGCTGGAGGATCTAAGCACTATGCTCATTGACCTCAATGGTGTCTCCCAACGGATAGGTCTTAAGATGAACATGGACAAAACAAAGATCATGTTTAATGTCCATGTTACACCTATGCCGGTAGTTGTTGGAAGCACAAAGCTCGAAGTTGTTGACGAGTATGTTTACCTGTGACAAATAGTCCGACTAGGTAAATCCAACTTCGACCGAGAGGTCAATCGACGGATTCAACTCGGCTGGGCAGCGTTCGGGAAATTACGACACAATTTCTCGTCAGGTATACCTCAAAACCTGATAACGAGATTGTACAACCAGTGCGTGTTGCCAGTGATGACTTATGGATCTGAGACGTGGTCCTTCACTGCTGGCCGTATGAGGATGCTCAAGGTCGCTCAGCGAGCTATGGAGAGGGCTATGCTCGGGGTCTCTCTGCGTGATAAACTTAGAAATGAGGATATCCGCAGTAGAACTAGAGTGACCGACATAGCTCAACGGATTGGTAAGCTGAAGTGGCAATGGGCCGGCCATATTGCTCGAAGAACCGACAACCGTTGGGGAGAAAAGGTTCTCGAGTGGCAGCCTCGTACCGGTAGGCGAAGTGTAGGGCGTCCCCCCACTAGATAGAGTGACGACCTGGTAAGACATGCAGGAAGTCGATGGATGCGGGTGGGTCAGGACCGTGCTTTGTGGCATTCCTTGGGGGAGGCCTATGTTCAGCAGTGGACTTGTGAATGGCTGTAATGAAGGCAATTCCATCTTAGTCCTAAAGTGTAACAACACATCTACATTTTGACTCTCAATCTAGATTAGATGTAGGCACTATGTACCACACCATCCGCTTACCATCAGGTTGACTGTGTACTCGTTCGTCACCCTTATTCTATAAAAATGAAACATATTATACCTTAACACTTTCACTGTCCGGTTCCAGACACAATAGTAAGACAATAGCAATGACCTATATGCAGTGCACGGGACACCGAAAGGGTTAAATTAGCTGTTCCCCGCGACTTCGTCTGCGTGTAATTTATTACGATTGGATTTCAAGGATTTTAATTTTTTGCGCGGAACCCTACTTCTTTAAAATAAAAGCAACCTAAGTTACTCCTTATAACATCAGCTATCTGCCAGTGAAAGTCCCGTCAAAATCGGTCTAGCCATTTCGAAAATTAGCCGAAACAAACAGACAGGCAGACAGACAAAAAATTAAAAAAAAATATCTTTTGTTATAAATACCGTATAAATATACTTTCATATGCATTTAGTAAAAAGCTGTTATTTTGACATTACAAACCGACACTTCAATTTTATTTATTTGTATAGATGTAGGAGGTTATATGCAACTTTCAATTTTGTAGATCACCTTAACCTGCCGTAGGTTTTAATGAAAAATATTGTGTAGGTTTGAGGTTTATTTTTGGCCTCATCGATCTAAACTTGTTTCTATAGTTATGAAATGTGCTTATGAATATAAAATATTTCAGAACACTACTAAAGCGTGACTGATAATATACTTGCGAAATGTCATCATTAAACAGTTGTTTCGAATGGATGATTTGTTTAAATGTTTTTTTTATTTTGTGCTTATTACGTCGTTTTTGTATATTTAAAGTCGTTCATTCTCTATTTTCATCCAACTGGCATATTTTTCTCGTAAAGTCTTCTAGCAACTTAATCCAAGAATTTTTTGATCTCGTCGTTTCTCGTTGATGAAAAAAACAGTTTCAGATATAAGTTATCAAAATGAAATGAAAAATTACACAGTTACCTTTAAGTTTGGCAGTTTAGTGATAGAAGAGCAGTTTAAAAGCGTATCTTTAAACTGCTCTCCTCGTTATTTATTCCTGTCCCATGATCGATAGGGAAATTTAGATATATTTTTGAGAATTACCAAGTTGTATCCTTTATTAAGATAACATTTAGTCATGCGTGCGTGCTCATGTACAGTTTCGCTTCAAGGATTATTTTTAATTATTACAGAAACGTTAATGAAATTGTTGTGTTAGTGCGGTGATTGTATTTTGTCTTGTCTAATATTTGGTATTTCAATTATCATTTACATGTACCGTATAAGAATACACGGTACTTTTTATAGAAATAGGGTGACAAACAGCACACAGTCCACCTGATGGTAAGTGGTTGCTGTGGCCCATAGTCATCTACATCTATCCTCGATAACGAATCAAAATGCAGATACGTTGTCAGCCTTGAGAATAAGATGGAATGCCTCTTTCCAGTAAAAGGGTCCCCGGTTCTCTACACTCACCATACGAAACACAGTAGCATTAAGCTGCTATTTTACGCTGGTATTCTGTGAGAGCGTGGTCCTTCCCAGTCGAGCCGACCCATTCGTGCTAACTATGCTATAAATATAGCTGCATCTTGACTCTACCACGTACAAAATACTAGTAGTAGTTCTATTTAAGTAGTACTAGGTCTATTTAAGCTTACGTAAATCTGTTATATGACTAACTTTTATATTTCTTTTAAAAATCATTTATATATTATTATATAATTTTTAATGTTTAGCAAATAGCATTTTAAATGTTTCTTGAATGTTATATACACAATGCAAAAGAATTAAGCATTTTTAATTTAGATTAAGAGATTGAGCATAACTGTCATAATATATTACATATTACTTCGAATAGTTTTATTGTTTCATTAAAATTAACAACTTTTATTTAGTCGCCATCTTATTTACCGCTGCTTTTTTGCGCGGGCTATCGACCTGCTTTATTCGTTTTTTTCAGTCTTATCTTGCATTCCTCAATACGAGCCTGACTAGTGTATTTAATAAGGACTGTCTGATATTGATGTTGGTGGGAATCTATCGTAGACCAAGACTGGATTCAGAATAGGTTTTGTTAAACACTTATAAATCCAAGGGAACTTGTAGTCACTAGATTTCTTTTGCCTTTGCCTGTATTATTCTTGTCAATTTGTATGATTTTTTTACATTGTTAGAGTTACGGACGAGCTACAGTCCACCAGTTAGTTCCACTGCGGCTTGGACACCTCAAGGTGACGTCACCCCTAAGGACTAAGATGAAACTCCACATAGTCTGTCAATTATCAGTGTCAATTATAGTGGCTCTATTAACTTTCAAACACGAATACGGCAGGGGATGCACGCATGCTTGGTGGCAGAAATAGGTGAGAGTGTGCTACCAACTCAGAGAACTCATTTACAGAAAGAACCCCTACCAATTATCAAATAACTTGAAGAAGCCCAATATATTTTCTGTAGAGCCACGCTACAGCTGTATTATGAACTACATTCTACAGAACGAATAGGTCAATTCGACCGGAAGAATCACGCTCCCTTTAGATTACCAATGTATAATAAATGCATAATGCAAAGAAGAACCGGAGTTTTTACTAATAAGGAGGCATCCATTCTTTGTCCTCGAGGCGGACAACGCATCTGCATTTTAATTCTTAATCGAGAATAGATGTGGATACTCGTATAATGTCTTTGACCACAGCATTCACTTACCATTCAGAAGGAAACGGTGCTCGTTTGTCACTCTTACTTGTTTATAAAATACTATATACATATATTTTTTAAACGTTACCGGATTTTCTCCTGTATCGTGGAGACAGTTTACAAATATAAATTGCACAAGGACAAACATCCAGACCCGGAACAATTATTTGTAGGCCATACAAATACTTGTTCTGTGCGGGATTCGAAGCCACGGCCCTCAGCGCCGGAACTCAATGCCAAGCCACTGCGCCATGGAACCGTTGTTTTTTTTTTCCAATTTATGTACATTTTATATTCACCCAGGGATTAACCAAGTTGACTTTCTACAATCGTTAACGCTAAAAGAAAAATGTAAAAATTATTATAATCAAGTCACGTGGCTTAGTGTTGTGATATGGCATTCCCAATCATTATTAAAGTTTTATGTTGTGTCCTTATTTTATAAAAATTAAGTGACACACGAACTTACAGTCCACCTGATGATAAGTGGCTACTGCAACAACTTCAAACAAAAGTAATGCGTTATCACCTTTGAAGACTAAATTGGAATGCCATATTAGTCACAGCCTGTGATAACACTGGGTCTGTACTCTTCAGACCAGAAAACAGGCGGCAGAAATAGATAAGACAGTTGTACTTACCCAGATCAACTCCTAGACAGGAGAGGAGTCCTACCTCGTATACTAAAAATATTGTTTACTTTATTTACTCTCACAAGTTTAAATTGACTTATATACAGGGTTATTTTTCAAAGAGTAGCCAAATTTTAAACTTAAGTTTAAATATATAAATAATGATATAATACCGTTATTGCAGTTTTTGAAAATACGAGTAAATAAAGCTTCTACTTTTATTTGTAATTATCCCAAATTGAATGTGATTTATGGGCAACAACATTTTTGCCTACCGATCGACCCTTACGAATGTGTGCGTGCGTGCGCAGTAAAATCAGTTAAAATAATGCATTACCACGCATATTGAATATGAATTTCAAAAATTTGAGATTTTTTTTAAATTAATTATTCTTCACTATTTGCTATTACTTATACTGAACCTTCTCTGCAAAGGGGAATCCCCACCGTTCATAGACACTTCGGCCATGGGTGCACACATATAAAAGCATATGGCAATGATAATATTTTTTTTATAGGATAGAGTGACAAACGAGCACACAGTCCACCTGATGGTAAGTGGTTGCTGTGACCCATAGATATCTACATCTATCCTCAATAAAGAATCAAAATGCAGATGCGTTGTCACCCGTGAGGACTAAGTTGGAATGCCTTTTTTCCAGTAAAAAGGGTCTCCGGTTCTCTACACTCACCATACGAAACACAGCAGCATTAAGCTGCTATTTTACGCTGGTATTCTGTGAGAGCGTGGTCCTTCCCCGGTCGAGCCGACCCATTCGTGCTACAACTATACTACTAATATAGCTGCAGCATGGCTCTATATGCAATCTCTACATGCTCTATATGCAATTAAAAGAGTGAAATGGTTAAGGAATTGGTTTAAAAAGTCCGAATTTTTAAGATATAAAGGTTTTTATTTTCACAAGAACAGTTTTTTAACAACAAATGACTTCGGATTTTCGTGACATTTAAACCACAATTGATACAGCGTAAATGTCCTCTTGAATGAGTTACTGAGGGCTGGGAAGAACGGTGACGGTGTGAAAGCTGGGTTGTGCAGGAGTTATCGTAAGAAGCGGGATCCATGTTCAGGCCGTGGTCAATAGGGTGAGAAGAATTATCAGAGTCCATTTAGAAAGCTTATTCGTTGCTTAGATAACAAATCCGCGAGTAAACAAACAAAATAACACAAATGCAAAGGAATTCGACTTGTGACTATTTAGTTTTGATAGTTATGCCTAGCTGTCAGATTCGATGTTGCCACTTAACAGACATAAAATCGATAAATCGATATCGATTTTTTTATTCGATTTATAATATCATAAAAAAGAATAATCTTAGATTCGCTTTAAGTTCTGCTTTAAAATATGTTTTGATTTATTTATTTAAATTCCATTTTAAATGTATTTTGAAGAACAGATAAGAATAACAGTTAAATTACGCAGTAGCGTTTTTGTTATGTTCTAAATAATTCATGGTAAAGCAACTAGCAATTCGCTTGTTTAATTATCATAACATCATAATAATTATCGAAAAATAATATTAGCATTATAATAATAACACCATAAAAAAAAATCGATTGAAAAAACAGAATCAATTTTTTTAACGAGATTTGTAAGATTTAAGACAATTTTCCTAGTAAAATTTATGTATTTAATGAGTTTACGTAATAAAATCGATGCGTTGTTTGCTTATTTATTGAAACATGTTGCGTTTACACAAGTTATTAGTAAAAGCTGCCATGACTAAGTTTGCCGATAAGAGATAACGCTTCTAGCACATTACGTGCCAAAATGAAAGTCTCGATTAATGGTTCCATATGGAAAGGTCAAACGAACCAAGTCCTATTTTGAACGCTATTAAATTATAATAGTGTTTTGAAGTAAAGTTAGTCTAATAGTGTTTCAAATTAGTAGTTTGTAGTAGTTCGGAAAAAGATATTAAAAAAATTTCTTTGAAAGAAAATTGGGCAAGCATATAAAAAAATCTACACAAATAAAATCTCCCTAGAGTTACATGCTTAATAAATACTGCTGGAGGATTAGATTTAAAAGGCACTCTCATTTGCCGTTTATCAATACTTAAGAAAAAACTAAGGTAAGTAAAAATGCCGATTCGATACTACTGTAACGCATCGAAACAACTATGTTTCGTAGAAGAGGTCCTTAAAGTTCTCGCAGATGGATAAGGTTCTGTATAATAGATTCTGGACCCGATAGGTAAATTTTGCCCAATATCCTTTGCTTTGTTTTTGTTTAAAACGTAACGCCCACACCAGAATTTTCCCCTGTATCGTAAAGGCGTTTTACATAACTATATAAATTACACATGGGCATACCGTGACCTGAAATAATGTTTAGTAGGCCATAAAAGACTTGTCCGAGCGGAATTCGAAGCCGCGGCTACAAGGCCGCTGCCAAACGCTGCTAACTGCTGTGCTACTGATTTAATATTTTTTGGTCCGGCGTTTGTTGAACTAATAGTAATATTATGTAGGACGAGAATTACACTTTGTGTGTGTTTTGTATTGAATTATAAAGAATTATGCAAATACTGTTTCTTTTTAACGGCTACCCGCAGTTTTTGTCACCCGATGTGTTTAGTTTAGGTAAACACACGCAGTGCGCTATTTACTTTATTTACTCTACGTTTATTTGACTAATATTGCTACAAACATAAATCGCTGATAAAAACTATTGAATGAAACGCATTCTTATAGATTACATCGCGTTTAAGATCTGTAAAAAAAACTAATTTCATTCAATGTGTGTTCGCATAAACACAAAAAAATCATTATGAAAACTTGTTCTATGTACGTTGTTAAAATCAACAAATTTAGTAACTCATTAATTAACATCTAGCAAAAGGTTATAAAATTAGCTTAATTATTTTAACATCTAGCAAAAGGTTATAAAGCTGATTTACCTCGTGCTCGGGCGGTGAAGAAAAACATCGTGAAGGAAACCTGCATGTCTGAGAAACAAGAACAAAATATTTCGAACATATTTGAGGATGCCAACATGTATTGGGGCAGCGCGGCGGACATTTCCTTGCCCTAAAACGTTCTTACAAATGAGAGGAGGTCTGTGCCCAGCAGTGGGACGTATATAAGCTGTAACTTTAACCTTTAAAAGGTTATAAATTTTGTACAATTTATATCATCATTATCATCACCACCACCATTATCATCATGACGTTAAGCAGACGATTTGACAACCGCAGTTTTTTAGTAATTTGAACTGTTATCAGGAAGATGTTGCTGCCCATATGCTGTTTAATTTCCCTCTATCGCTTCTTACGATACCAACGGGATGATATGGAGTAGTGGATTATCTTACGTCGCCACTACAGCGGCGATACTTATAAAGATAAAATGTGAATAATTTACTTGTTAAGATAAAATGCGAAGAAAAAAATGTGAAAAGCTGTGTGGTATAGCAATTACAAATACATATAAACAAACGTTAGGCTTGGGAATGTGCACATATGTTCATAAATGTGTGATTTATTCTACATTTATAAGCCTGTAGCAGGCATACCGAATGCGCCAGAGCTAAGCCGATACATATCTTAGGATGATTTTACTAAAATAGCAACTGTAAGTATAATAAATGTAACACGTACTTTAGCCTTTCAGTTGAATCAATAAAGTGTAATACTGTAACGATCCAAGACGTCAAAGTACTAGGGTTTTAGTCTATTGCTGTAACCGTACTTGTGTCGATAACGCAGTAGGCTTTAAGTGCTTAGTTAGGTCACCTAGTCTAATTCAGTGGCTGGGTGAACGCCAAGCATTTGTTCTATTGTTGAGTACGTCAATCGTGGTCATTTTGTACGGCCACGTGTTAGGGTTGATACTCGTACCAATATAATATCTTTAAGGATTTATATTACTATTTCCATAGTCCAAATTTTGACAATTTTGCACGTTTCAAGAAAATTCGGACGCTCGTTATCAAAATCAGTCCAGCAGTTTTTTGTTGTGAATAAATTAACTGAAGAAAATGGCAAACTAAACGAATTTTGTAATTGATCATCAGTACTATTGACTAATCATCATCAATATTGTCATTACAGCCCATCTCAAATCCATTTCTAAATATAGGCCAACCCCAAGGAATGTTTCAAAACTCGGTTTTGAGCCGTATGGGTGTTGTATTCTTTGTCGCACCTACTCCTTTAAAAGAATGGACTCTAAGACGTTTTTCCCTTTAAATATAATATTTCTGATGTTAGACTGATAGCGCACAATCCATGCAAAAAAAATGATACTAAATTTCACAGACTGGGGCGGCATTACAAGTACGAGGGTATTGATTCTAAGAGTTATCTGTCGGGTTTGGTAACTACTTATATAATACTTATAATTTTCCATTTATGCATGGCTGACTCATTCTTGGAAAATACTATGTTTAGTAGTGGACTGTTACTATGCGAAATACGTCTTAATTTACAACTAAACTCATAGTACAAAGAAACCTTTTCACTTTGGAAAAATTTGCTGTTCAACAAAGTATCAAAACGACGAAAGCCCTATCGCGTGCTACGTACGTGTAGCTGGGTCGTCGTAAGTGTTTTACCTTTGGGTCGTCGAACCCGACTAAATAATTTATGTCAGTCGCGTTTCAGTTGTCCGATTTCCTATACTATTGAATAATTACTTCGTCCACCTTCTCGAAGTTGCATAGTCAAACATGGCGGTTTCTCAAACTTTTGTGTGCAACGGTTCAGCGGTACGAACAATTTTTAAATACTCTTATAGCTTTGACGGCCTTAAAACAGAAATTTCAAAAAACCTGAGACTGTAAATAATATTAAATAATGGTCTTTCAAATTTATTTAAAAAAATGCGACCAAAGTTTTAAAAGCCCTGGCCCAACTGACCTCTGCATACAATGTGGGTTTCGATATTACACCGAAAAAGATTACAAGTCGGTCAAGGCGTTACGAGAATTAGGTGAAATGTAAGGCGAGACGTTTTGAATTAATAAACTTTTACTTTATTATAATATGGGAGTTCTTTTGTTATCAGCTGTTGCAAATGCCGTGTTATCGCTATGAGAGATCGCATTTCTCTATTGTTTGTGCTTTGGGTAATGCCTTTACGTTGCCAGCGATTACCTTATTTCACTTGTGACTCACCAGGACATTAAATATGAATATGAGGATACCTACGATGATACCAAATTTTACGTTCGTTAAATTCTTAACATATAAAAAAACTTAGTGACAAACGAATTTACGGTCAACCTGATGGCAAGTGGCTACTGCTATCCATGGACAATCAGCACCCAACTTCAAATACAAAAGGTTACAGAAGATGCGTTGTCACTTGGTGACACCGTTGTCAACCGTTGCCCCAATGCGTATTAGCGAATTTTAAAGAAAAACTTAAGTGACAAACAAACTTTTCGTCACCACTGAAAACTTAGATGGAATATCTCGCAGGCTGTAAATATACTAGCTCTCTATATCTTACAGAACTAACACTGCAGTGCAGGCGCTGCTATCTGGCAGCAGTTGTAGTTGTAGGTAAGAGGGTGGTACTTACCCAGACTCACTCACACACAGTACAGACAGAAAAGGACACAGAGCGACAGACAGAAAAGATCTACAATTTTGTAACATTACTATTACGACTATGTAAATAAAATATCATAATAATTACACGGGCAATATAAAAATCTGCGGAGTTTGATTTTAATAAATAATAACTATTTATCCTAAATCGTGAAAGGGTTTTACGTGAACAAACATCCAGACAAGAAACGATTATTTGTAATCTATACAATTATTCGTTCTGTGCAAAATCGAAACTAAGGCCTGCATCCCCGCACCCAAAGGCCTAAACGACTACACTATAGAGACGAAAAAAAATTTTTTGGGTTTAAACTTTAGTTGTTTTGATTTTGTTCATTAACACGGTTTCATCCCTTTACTCCCAAACCAATCGCGATTTTTTTGTTTGTTATAAATCTTAAACTACGTATTTTATCCTACATTTAATATGCTCGTATTTTGCTTTATTTATGCAACGTAACAAACAACGTAACAGTCGGATATCCGAAATATATTACGTGGTAGAGCCATGCTGCAACTATATATGGCTGCGACACGAATGGGTCGATGCGACCGGGAAAGGAGCACGTCCTCACAGAATAACAGCGTGCAACAACAGAATAATGCTTTGTTCAGTATGGTGAGTGTAGAGAACCGGAGACCCTTTTTACTGGTAATGAGGCATTCCATCCGAGTCCTCAGGGATGACAACTGACAACACATCTACATTTTAATTCTTAATCGAGAATGGATGTAGATGTCTATGGGCCGCAGCTTTCTCTTACCATCAAGTGGACTGTGTGCTTACTTGTGACCCTTATACTTTAAAAAAATATCCGTAATTCTGTAATATTACGAATGTTACAGGATTTCGGATATTTTTTACCTACAAGCCCAGCCTACTTAAAATCGCAAATATTTTCTAAGATTAATTCCGCTGTAATAAGAGAAATCGTTCTTCGTTCGTTAACAAAAAATAATTGATCTGGTTTTCGTTTTCATTTTAAAGGTTACATATCACTTCCAGATGTCAAATTTACCAATATCGGGAAAGCCCATGTCCTGCTGTAGAGTTTTACGGGCATATAAAAAGAGAAAAGAAATATCAATCCTTCGTTGTTCATAATTTTAACGTCCTATGATCCAAATGGCGTATCAATTCACTACTACTGCAATAAAGCAACACGGGTGTATTCTCAGAGTTCATGTAATTAAACTGTTTTTATGCGTCGCTTTGCAGCAAATGCAAACGATAATATCTTAACGATGCTGTTTGTGGAAGGTGCTCGGACGAGAGGCCGCGTCCTGCACGCTGTGAACAATAGATTCTCGTGGAATTGCATTGCACATTTTTCTTTCAAGTTGTTTTGGGTGAGTCAGCGCTTACGAACATCGGATGCTTCGGATTGTAATTAAAATTTACTACAATGAAGCTATTTTTTATAACGCCATAATATTTACTAAGATTCTTTTAGGTAAATGTGAAAACAGAATATTATAATATTTTACAACCTTTAGCAGAAAATTATCACGATTTTTTTGGAATAAAATATACTTTTTAATAGTATACAAAATATAATATTTAGTTATATTATCTGCCTTAAGTCGTTTCTCTACCTAAGAACACTGGCCGCATTTTCATTTAAAAGTACTGCTGGTAACATAAACCTTTACGCGACAAAAACGGCCTTGTTATCACTTGGTTAAAGTTCTTAAGGCATCAGTGATTGTAAGAATACTGTATTTCTGTATTTTAAATGCACTATTATTGTATATTTAATGATTTCTCACAATCTGTTGTAACTTACAATTTGTAATTGTAAGATATATTTTTGTTGTGATTTTTCAATAATATTTTACGAACGATTGCTAAAACAGTAATAATAAAATTACTTTATTATAGAAAAAACCTATAAATCACATTTGTAGAAAATATTTACCCCCGCAAATAAACTGCAATCGAGTGAGTACTCTTGTTGGGACGTGAGTAAATTGATGCGAACAACCGTTGAGCTCACGATGCGAACGTAATGACATCAAATTACCTTTGAGTTTATCCCCGCGTGCTTGCAAAAATAATCCTACACGCGTCCAATAAGTCGTGCTCGGAGAAATGTATATAAAGTTCGTTACCACAGTTAAAGCTTTTATAATAAACGTTATTAACAAGCCCAATAGTTTAAACGGTTATTAAAAAAAACCCGAGTATTAGAGTTCACTGAAAAGAGAAAAATTTTATACCCTATGTCACTTCCACAGTTAAGACGAATCAAACGATACCCCTTATGTAAAAATCTTTCAAGCCGCTTAGGCTATAGACCGTGTCAAAGAAATGGACATATGATACAAACATACGTACATACATTCTCTCGATAAACATTACCCTACTTCTGGGACAGTCGGGTAAAAAGGAAACACTCATACATTTTGGCGATTTTCGTAATCTTAAGAGGGATTTGAGGACTCAAACCATGGTAAAAGTGCACTACTTGACGGCTGAAATAGATAAGAAGGTAGCATCAATCCAGATGGACTTTTAGGCACTTAGAAAGTAAAAAAGTAGTTAATATTATTATTACTTTGTCTATTTTTCCGAGAATATTTGCTTCACGATTATTATTGAAGCATTCTTTAGAGACCATAACAGACGTTGGCGTTTCAATCGAGCTATATGGTCAAATCATTGCCACATCAGATTACAGATAGATGCTCATGGTTACGTCGGTTACTCCTGCTTGACTTCATTACAAAATCTATAACGCAATCAAACTCCGAATATTAAAACAGATATTTCTTTATCAATACAATAGCCTTTAATAGACATTAAAATTTGTAATGTTTTTACTTTGACTGCCTCGTTGGCCTTGTGTCTCTCTGGTCGTGTCGGATTGCCGTTCCATCGGAATATGGGAGTGAGGGAATAAATAGTGCTCCTGTGCTTGCGCACAGACTCGTGCACTATGATCTTGTCATGTGCAGATAGCTAGTGTCTGTTGAGACTGGCCAGCGGCACCGTAACCGCAATTCGGGTTGGAGGACATTATTATTAAAATAAGTTTTTCTAAATTTTATATAATATATAAGATTTCAAAGAATTTGAACTGAATGAACACTGCCATTGATGTGTGGTGTATTTATTCGTTAATAATGTAGCATGACTAATGCAACCTTTTTTGCACAGGTACAAAAACAGATGGCGCGTGAATACGAGCAGCTCAAAGCGACCGTGGCGACGCTACAGATGTTCCAACATGAAGGGGAAAAAGCCATTACACCTCTCACCACCAGTAAGTAAAAACTACACTTAATTTAGGCTTTAGGCGAAAATTTCCGTAATCGAAAGTTAAAACCTGCGTAGGAGTGCTTTGCCCGAGCCGCCCTTGGCGAACGTAACGCCAATAATTATAAGAGACACGGCGACGGTCACAACCCAAACTTACAATTTGTGTTTTTGCACAAGTGTTCCTTCCGGCTGTAATCCGAACTTAGGATCCGAAGCGTAGAAGCCAGATATTCACTACCAACCTAGTGAAGGTTGGACACCAGTCAGGCACAATTTATTATAGCACCACTAGTAGATAACAGTTACTACGTAAATAGTACGCCCAGTCATCAGTTATGACTGTAAAGTGTTGTCTATAATTTTGTGATTTTGTAGGGCTGCCGTAAGCGTTCCCGCTGGCGCAGTAATTTATACTTCACTTATTCGTCACTTTCACGTATAAGGAATCTAAAAGGCGAAGATCGAGGAAGCTTAGAATGTACCTGATGTAAGAGACGTGATCACAACACGTTTAAAAAGACCGTTATTTTGTACTAATCATGATTTACTTATTATAATCTATCCTAACATCGTCTGAATAAGTTGGAGTGCTTTCTCAACATTTGCATAAGTTTTATTTTCGGTTTACGTAAGTATGATTATCTTAAAATGTTTAAATGGTTTACTATTCGGCAAAGTCTAGATCCAGAATTTTACATCTCCTTTTTTCAATATGACTTCCACTTTCTTTATTCTACTCGAGATCGAGTAACTCGTCCATCAAATTGTCTTAAGATCAGTATTCCCCGGCATAGTAAGTACTGAATTCTTCAAGTCATCTTTTATAATTCTGGCTTCACTACTCTAGAACGCCCTTACCGTAGATTAAAAAATGATCTAAATAAACAACATTTTGAAAGTACGAGGGGTGATCCAAAAGTAATGATAATGACAATCGGTTATTTCAAGTCCACATAAAAATCCAAAAAAATTTTTTTTTGCTTGCTTATGTACCCACTAGGTCAGCATAAAAATCATATAAATAGGCTACGATTCCCGGGACGTACAACGTACATTCGTTTGAATACGAATTACCGAAGAGATAACATCAAAATGGAGAAAAACGAAATTAGAGCTGTCATCAAGATGCCTCTGTTTAAAAAAATGTCTACCAAAGACATACACAGCGACTTGGTGGAAATATTAGGGACGCTGCTCCTCCATATTCCACAGTTGCAGGCTGGGCCAAGGTATTTAAACTGGAAAAGTTATGGCATCCGTTTTTTGGGACGCTGTAGAAATAATTATGGTGGAATATTTGGAAAAGTGAGCCACTATTTCGGGCTCTTACTACGCAGGCCATATAAGAAGATTGCGGGAGGCTATTAAAAAAAAGCGGGACACTGCGAGCTGGAGTGCTGTTTCACCAAGAAAACGCTCCAGCTCACAAAGTCGCAGTTGTGATGGCTGCCATTCAAGAAATGGGATTTGAACTGCTCGAACACTCGCCCTATTCGCCAGATCTATCTCCCAGTGACTTCTATCTATTTGCTCGGCTCAAGGAACACCTTCGAGGCAAGAAATTTGCAGGCGATAGCGAAGTGATTGACGCTGGTTAAGGCGTTTTTGGAGGGTCAAAGTAAAGATTTTTTTTCTGAGGGAATTCTGGGTTTAGAAAAAATATGGACAAAATGCATTGACTTGTTAGGATAGGAGACTGTAGAAAAATATTTTTTTTTAACTATAATCACCGTGTTTAATATTCATTATCATTACTTTTGAATCACCCCTCGTATTTCGACACTTATATAATAAGTATTTATGTAGGTATAATAGGTATGTATAATAATATGTTTCTATTTTATGTCTGTATTCATGTATGGATGTTTGTATATGTGCGTATTACAAACATCCATACATGTTAAGTATACTTGTTTACTTGTTTTTTCCAAATCTTTTCAATAAAGAGTGAGCACCTGCACCTGCCGACACTTTTGTTTTCCCCCCAAGGTTGACTGGCAGGGTTTCCCACAGGGCATTTAGTCCGCCCATTTTAAAATCAAGATATTTACAATAAAAATAAAAATAATAATAAATGTACTTTGACCGCCCCACAACGCATTTGTTAAACGATACCCTTATTCCAGATGCTGTTACTGGTATATGGTTAAGTTGAATGGAGTGATGTCATAAACTGTAATCACCAGTTCATTATGGTGTGCGCGCTTGACAATGCATCATAATACTTGCCTTTCGATAGCCAATGTCATGTGCGTCAATCGGTCTGTTGTCCGGCGACGTTATCCAATCTCACACAACATACACCTATTGTTTTTATTCATTGAACAACTCTTAGGGGTGGAATGGGGCCTATTGTGCTAGTGTTGCTGTGATCGTAGAATTGCATTCGGTGTACACTTTGTGCAAATTAGTTACACAATCTATACATACAAATAAAATTGAAGCGTCTGTCTGTTAAATCAACATAATTGCATGAAGGGGCATGAATTGGCATGCAAATAAGCATGCCAATAAGACATCAATAACATTTTATAAAAAAATTGTGTCTGTCTGTCTATCCGACTGTCCGGGCTGTTCTCGGAATGGCAGAACCAATTATAATGAAACTTCACGAACAAATAGAGAGCAAAATAAAACAAATGAATTGTCTTTGATTATCTCAAATCTAAATACCGTCACATTCATATACCGTATCCAGGCGAAGCCAGGGCGGGTCGCTAGTATTATAAATAGCCATGGTAGAATCGACCGGGCCTTTCACTTCGTAGTACGCAAGCAAGTGGAATTTGAATTCGAATGCCAGCACCCCTGCAGTTGTTGATTACAAATTATAAACGCTTATTTGCCATCTTATTTCATAAAACGCGAGCAAACTAAAAAATACTGATATAATATAACAGTTCTGATGGAATTGAATAGACTTCTGATAGACTACAACGGTAACGGTTACAATGCAATCCCTACTATCCATCTGTTTTAATTAATTTATAAAGCCATTTCTTAAAAAAAAATACACAGTGATGCTTATATGTACAAGTGGTAAAATTAAAAATTTTGTATAACCTACTTCAATATAAATAAAATGAGAACATCATCAATGTAATCGAAGTCCATTAAATACGCATTATTAAAGATAACTCAAAAACTACTGATCAGATCTTGATCAAATTTATATGGGACCACATGTGGAGAAGTTCACACGCGGTAGAAGTGCAATCTTCAAATGAAATATAAAACAGAAACATTTCACAGCAAATGATTTATTTAATTTAATAATTTTCAACCACCAGTGCGGCATAAAATATAACATAATAGTTTAATTTTATAGCAAATAAATGTTACAATCCTTAGTTTTAGACATGTAGAGCCTAAATTTTAGTGTATTAAATCAAAATAATATTTTCTTTCGACTAAAATTGCTTTGTAATTAGCGACGTCTACTGAAGTCGATCAATTTTTGTTCGATAAAATAATTTTACCTATACAATGAATTATTTAAGTAAAATCATTTTATCGAACAAGGAAACAGAAATTGATTGACTCTCAAGGTGGTCCGTAAAATAGACTAATTTAATATAAATCGGTAAGATATGAAATCGTGGATTGTTAAGAATGTTTTAGATATAATTTTATTTTATTAAATTATTTAAATGTATAATAATTTTATTTATTTGATAATTGATTTGTAATTTTTGAATTCTTTATTTTAACATTTAAAAGTTATATTAGTCATTTTTAAAGCACCGCACACAGAGAAGGCCGAGATAATAGGAAACACTTTATACTGAACTAGCTGTTCCCCGCGGTATCACCCGTGTATCACACGTGTATATCACGCTCTGAGCCGCGAGACATGGCATCTCGCCTATTCTCTTTCGGTTCTCATCGGGTGGCTAGGCGTCGTTCGCGCGCCGAGCTGAGTGTTGAATTATTTTAATTTTTCATAATCTCTTTAACTACGCGTTCAAATAACATGCTATGAAGAGCAAAGTTTATCTTCATAAAATTGCCTTGATGATGAAGTAACTTTCATTCGCAAGAACTAATATGCTATGCCTAATAATAACGCTCATAAATCACTTTTAAATTTTCAATATAAGAAATAGGACTATGGTATCGCGGAGTTTTTTTTTTTTTTGATGGGGTTAGATCTATATTCTTGTTTAACAAAAAGCAATATTTAAGGCTAGCTGAGATGTGTAGCCTAATGACAGACAGCCTATACTGTTCCTCGTCAATCTGCCTATGTCATATACAAAAAGAATTTATCAAATCGGACTGGTAGTTCCAGAGATTAGCGAGTTTAAACAAACAAAAATCTCTTTAACTTTATTATAATATCAAGTATAGATTCTATCTCATTCTCTCCTATAGATTTAAATATGTCTCCTTTTAGTGTCGCTTTTTCGTTTCATTTATTTCAAATCACAACGATGCTAAAGAAGTTTTCGCTTCAAAAAGAATCATCAAAATCGGTTCACCTAGAAAAAAGTTCTGAGGTAACACACTTAAAAAAATACAGTCGAATTGAGAACCTCCTCTTTTTTTGAAGTCGGTTGAAAATATTGTGTAGACTAGACTCACAATTATAATTTTTATTATACATTTTCATGTTCATCTAATGACTTTTAAATTGAAATCATTCATAACGTTCATAATTCATTTCGTGAAAAATAAAACATAAAACATCGATATCCGTATTGTCATTGTCTAGGTCAAAAACTTATGAGTAATTCATAACAGAAAATCGATTTCTTCGACACGTCGTCACACGTGAAACACTAGCATATTACAATGTAAATGTTTTAGGATTCTTGTTGATTGACATAGTACACTAACACACAATTTACGTGGTAGAGCCACGCTGCAGCTATTTTATGGCACAAATGGGTCGGCACGACCGGGCTAGGCCCACACTCTATCAGAATACCAGCGTAAAATAGCAGCTCAATGCTGCTGTGTTTCGTATGGTGAGTATAGAGAACCGGAGGCCCTTTTTAATGGAAACTAGGCATTTCATCTTAGTCCTCAGGGGTGGCAACGCATTTACATTTTGATTCTTAATCGAGGATAGATGTAGATGTCTATGGGCCACAGCATCCACTTACCATCAGTTGGATTGTGTGCTCGTTTGTCGCCATTATTCTATAAAAAACAATCCTAGATCTAACAATTTAAAGTGTTTGTCATAGTCGCCTAATAACAAACAGTGAATTTGCGATCGAATCGGATCGAATCACAAATTGGAGATAGATTCGAGAAGGTACAATTATGTTATTGAACTCAGCGTAGCGTTTAAAGTTTTGACTTCACGCTCGTCCGATAACATAACGTCGTCATCTTTCACGGCGAATCGGTGCAGAAGTCACAGCTGTTAAGTAATCGATTTGGCACTTAAATGGGCTGGCTAAACCAGGAAGGAATTAAACTCTCACATAATATTGCCGTGCCAAGTCGTTCTGTCCGACGGGTTTACACAATAAAAAACGAGTTAATTACAAATTAATTTTTATAAACAACTAGCCATCCTAAGAAATGATCGTCATAAATCATAATACTAAACTAGTCATCCTAAGAAATGAACGTCATAGAAGAATGACCTGTGCGAAGCCGGGGCTTCGCACAGGTCATTTCTAGGTCGTGACAACAGCGCCACCTACCGGGTCCTCAAACACACCCAAAAAATTTCATCAAAATCGGTCCTATCCTAATCGGTCCGGGGATGCCTATGTTCAGCAGTGGCTTTTGATAGGCTTTAATGCACGAGGAATGTTATGAAATATGAAAATAATGCTGCACAAAATTAGTAGAGAAGGCAGGCAGCATGAAAATAAAATGAAATCAAGAGTAATAAATTACAATAATAGGATACGCAGTTTGCGAACATATGGAAATCAGTAGTTCATGGTTCCGGTTATCATTTCGTGTCACAACACGGTCTTGACATCATTGAAAACTGCAACAGTATCTGTTAACATAAAAACTTGTTCTGCACCTTCGGCCTAACACGGTACGTACCGTGTACGGAGAAATACATCGCTATTGCAAGGTGACTGACATCTTGATTCATTAGTCCTGACGGTCGATATAAGTATACGATTGATACATTACTTGAGTTCGATAGCCTTTAGCAAATGAATAAATTGGCTTTACTGACTCGTTCTTTTTTGAACGTGTATATAATTCGTCGATGAGACTGCCTCGTTGTGTAGTGGTCGTTAGCGCGAGTACTGATCACGAAGTCCCGGATGCGATTCTCGGGTCGGGCCAAAAATCAGTTATTGGATTATTCTCTCAAGGAATTTTCAGTAGCAGCCCATAATCAGGAAGTTGGCAGTATTTCACACCCATGCGTCGGAAAGCACTTAAAGTCTGCCCTGGTCTTTCTCCGGTCGTGTCGAATAAGAGTGGAAGAGAGAGTACATATATGCTTGTGCATTCATTCTCTATAATCTTGTCCTGCGCCTTATTTACCCTTTGACTTCTTTTTTTCATTTATATCTTTTTTATTTATTCTTTGGCTAGTATCCGTCGCTGTGAATGAAATTCTATCCGAGGGCATCAGACATTATAATTCGTCGTCAGTCTTTGTGGTCGGTATTCATCGTTAATATAATTATTACGATAAGTTTGACACAAACGAATGTCGATACCTATTGAAAACAACGAAGTGAGAGGATTATAGAACATTTAGTCCGCAGCGTCCAACATTGCTAAGAATTATTGTTTATTTACTTAAATTCTTCTAAAGAAAAAAACTAAAAGCGTATTTTGTTTCTTAGTGAAAATATATTATTTTCTGGGTTTCAGGGTTCTAGCCTGGAAATTTAGTATTAAAATTATAATTCAAGAAATATTTTTTATTAATATGATTTCTTTTTTATCTTACCAATGTTTCATTGCATATACGCAGACATTTACTTACATTAATAACGTATTTTGAAAGCTGTCGTTCGTGAAGACAGGCCTTTACAAGGCGTTCAGGTGTTCACAAGATGCCTTAAGTATTTTTTGTGATCTTTCCAAGGCTTTCGATTGTGTTCATCATGAGATATTAATCAGGAAACTACAACATTACGGTGTCAAAATGTATTAAATTTACAATACCTAATGTTAAACATTCAAATACCAATGTGCTCTTAAATGGGGAGGATTTTGAGTTTGAGTTTTTTGGGAGGAGTTGAGTCTTGTGGATACCACTGTTTTTCTTGGTATTACTATTGACGCGAAGCTTCAATGGGGGTCCCATTGAAGCTTCGTGTCACTATCTAAATATATCTAAATTAGCAAGCAGACTTAGTTCTGCAGCATATGCTGTAAGAAAGATTAGAAGTCTCACTAATGTTGAGACAGCTAGATTAGTTTATTTTAGTTACTTTCATAGCGTGATGTCTTATGGAATTTTGCTATGGGGTAATGCGACTGACATCGAAGCTATATTTGTTTTTGCAAAAGAGAGTCGTACGGGCGATTTATAACTTAAATTGTAATGAGTCCCTTAGAGAAAAATTTAAAGAAATAAACATATTAACTTTGGCATCGCAATATATTTATGAAAATGTAATGTATGTACATAAAAACATAAATAGCTTTGATAAGAATAAGGATGTTCATACTTTAAACACTAGGAACAAACATAAGCTTGTAATACCAGTTACTAGACTCCACAGAATTAGTAATTCATTTATGGGGCAATGTATACGCTTTTACAACAAAATCCCAGAAAATGTACAAAATTTGTCAATAAATAAGTTTAAATGTTTTATTAAAGAAAAATTGTACAAAAGGGTTATTATAATATCAAAGAATACATAAGTGAAAAAAACCCCTGGGAATGAGGTGATCGCCACTATGCTGGTTCTATTAAAATTATTTTCTTTTTTAAAATTATTGTAAAGTGACATGTTTAAAAAAGAAGTCCCGCTGGGTTTCTTGCTGGTTCTTCCTAGTACAGAGGTATTTTCCGAACCAGTGGTAAATAAAAAAATGACTTTCAATGTAATAATCTATATTGAATAAAAATTATCCTATTCTATTCTATGCTATTTAGCGAACTCAATTTTAACACGCTACTTCAACTTCATCGGTAAAGAAATCAGTAAAAGGAAAGACGGGGCTCTTCGAGTCGCATTTTAAAAGATTTCGCCGCGGATGGATAGCAGTCGTGCTAATCAATTAATTTTAATTATTAAAAACATAATTCTTTTATTGTTGTAATACAACCAGTTTCATAGAAATGTCTTATGCCCAAATACTCAAACGCTGCTCAATTTTAAGATGCCGTGACACCACGAGACTTAACGACATCTTGAAATTGAGTAGCGTTTAAGTATTTGGCCATTAAAGTATTAAAGCCTAAAGTAACGCAGAATCGGTTTTATTAATTAGCTTATAATATTATATTTGCGTAAAAGATCTAAAGTTACAGTCTATATACGTCCTACTGCTGGGCACAGGCCTCCTCTTATTTCTGAGAGGGTTCTTTGAAAAAAAAAACGAACGCTTAAGAACTCGTCCTCTCGTCACCGTGTAGTGACGTGTCTTCTTTCCTCATTCATTCTTTCTATGTGTCCAATAACAATCTACCGAAGCATTCCTTTCTTAATCCTGGTCACAAAATTTTATCGACTTATAACAATTCTAAACATCACATCTCACATCATTCGAGTTTCGAGAGAGTTTGGTCTCCAATATCCTGTGTTTATTTTCGTTTTGATGTTTGTTTGTAAAATTCTAAAATTAACAGTCAGAGAATGTTGGGATTAAGAGAGCATTATGGTGAGAAAGATGTGACTAGAATAGATACGGAATCCGGCAATGTGATCCAGCGTGTACATTAGTATAAGAGAGGAAGTGGGGTGATAGGCACGTACGTAATAACAATGTTATCTATGCGCCAAATTAACACGTTGAGATGCGCTAGGTCAAGAGTTTTTACGCCAAAGACTATATAATATCCATCTTGAATTATTTTTTGTATAATATGCTAGACTTTCGTCTGTTCTCTATGAATTTTTAATAAAAATTAATCTAAAACGTACCGTTTATTGATTCTTAATTGAATACAGATACGAGTACGAGTATATCCTTAAAAGTGTTAACCAAACCTAAAGTCTGTACAATTCATGATCTCATATATAAATGCCAATTTTGAATAAGTACCTAAACTGTATAATGTGTTATTGCAGACTACGAAGACTTGCCGACGCGAGACCAGATGTGGGGCGCGGCACCGCACGAGATCGACCCAGACATTTGGCCGCCGCCACCAGACCGCGATCCCAACGCCTGGCCACCGCCCACTAGCGTCGAGCATAAGTAAATAGTTTTTTTTATTAATACAGCATACAATATATTTTATATATAATTTTATATGTGGTAGAGCCATGCTGCAGCTACATTATGGCTGTAGCACGACTGGGTAGGCTCGACCGGGGTAAAGACCACGCTCTCACAGAATACCAGCGTAGAATAGCAACTCTCTCTGCTGCTGTTATTCGTATGGTGACTGTAGAGAACCGGAGACCCTTTTTACTGGAAATGAAGCATTCCATCTTATTCCTCAAGGGTGGCAACGTATCTGCATTTTGATTCTTATACGAGGATAGATGTAGATGTCTATGGACCACAGCATCCACTTACCATCAGGTGGACTGTGTGCTCGTTGTCACCCTTATTTTATAAAAAAAAATACAATCCGGTCAGCCTCTGCAGTATTAAACGTGGTATAGGCACATGAGTAAAGAAACCGTACAGAGGCAAAGCTTCTAAGGAGCTGTCAAAATTTTAAAATATTTTTGTAGAGTGGGCACAGGAGGATAAAATTAAATAACAAAACGTTTATCAGCTTTTATTATAATACTTAATGTATTATATTTTTTTACAAACTATGTTTATTCTAAATATTTTATTTTTATAATTTTGTTAATTTTTATTTGTGTAAATTTTAAATCTAATGTCGTTTTTTTTTTTAATAATCTATTGGAAAGCACTCATATGACATAACAAATATACCATCTTGCACACATTTTAATATTTCATTACCAATATTTACAATGTTTCTTTCGAGATGAAAATATTCGCGAAATTTTTGCTCAAGCAATTCATACATTTATTTCAGATATATTCTTACATTGACTGGAACTCGAACAAGCATCGTCATTTGTCATTTGAAAAGCATTTCCAAATAAATATTTTACGGCCCTTTTTTTAAAATTTAATACAGGATTTTTCGAAGTGATCCTCACAATTTTTATAATCAAAAACTTTTGAAAGGATATCATCTTTTTGTCCGACAGCTTTTAACCACTCTTGTCGTCTAAAATAAAAAAAAACATGAACCTATTATTTAACTTATAAACGTAATTATTCAATTATAAACATTATAAAAATAACTATTAGGTACTACGTACGTTTTCTTTCAATGTTAATAGATACCTCATACATAATATACCTATATGTGTGAGGTATCTATCTACCACATTAAAAATAATAAATTATAGTCAAGTATATATACTATATATACTTACCTAGTGGAGTCTTTAGGATAATTAAAAAATTATATATTTATATTTATTCTATTATTGTTCATACAAACAAGTATATTAAACTATATTTACACTTATTATTCTTTACACCAGGGCTCGGAACCGGTTTAAAAGAGCGGTTAATTTCGATTAATTACCGGTAAATATATCGCTCCTTCAATTACCGGTTAAACAAGTAACCGGTTTTAACTAACCCTAACGGTAAAGGTTACCGGTTACTTACGGTTTGGACACCCAAATTAACCGGTTAATACCGTAAAACGTAAAAGTAATTATGAATGGGATAGGTAGATTCACGTTGTGAGGTGCTTATGCCCTGTCGCCGCATGCGCGCATACTTATGGTCAATTATCTGCCTTTAAGCGACACGTTCTATCACTCTAGTGAGAGGGGAGTTGGCATTTACGAAAAACGTGAAAGTATTAGAGAAGTATTCGCGCAAAAAAGAGCCCGGTGGAAAGGCAGTTATTGTGTTTGGTTTATTCGTTAAGACTGGACTTGTCTCATACGAAGAAAATAATTTATTTTTGTGTATCGGTTGTTTATTTATGATGTTTTATTTATGATGGGGAGAAAAAAAGTAAATAGAATTTGTTCCATGTTTACGTTTTAACAGTGGTAGAGCCACGCGGCAGCTTTTGATGTCGCACGGATGGGCCCGCCCGAACCAGGGTGATACCACAACCACGCAGAATACCATGAATGGTAGCGGAATCAAACAAAAACTACCCTAGGAGGGTACCAACACCCCTGGTGACGGAGAATCCCTCGCTGAGCATCCACGCCCAAGCTGCCCTACTCTTCCTGAGCGTGGGTGCTTAGGGTGCCCCGCGTATACGGGGGGGGGACGAAGCCGACCTTTCTCTTTCTAACCGAGACTCAGGTGTCCTAAGTGTCGCTTAAAGGCTGATACGTCATATCTCTCATAGACCTACCCGGGGTACAAATTAGAACACTCCTTTGGGTCCCGGGCTGGAGAGTTTGCGTATGCGTCAGAGAAGACATCTGTTTTCAACTCCTCGGCAGTCTTGAAGGTACGGACCTGTCCATCCTATGGCTGCGCGTAGACCGTAGACAGCGACGACCATCCCCGTGTCTACGGGTGCCTCTATAGGTCCCATAGCGGTAATGCCGAAACAGACCGACTCATTGAACACGTCCAAATGGCTGCAGATTCTTTGCTACAGCAGAGATCGTTATCCTTGGCAATTTTAACGCCCACCACGTCGAATGGCTCGGTTCACATTTAACCGATCATGCGGGGAGATCTGTTTATGACTTTGGCTTGGCATATGGTTTTACACAGCTGGTTACTTCGCCTACTCGGATCCCAGATGTGGAGGATCATGTATCTTCCTGTTGGACCTTCTGCTGACCTCACATCCGGACGGATATCAGGTCTCCGTCGATGGCCTTTTGGCTCTTCGGATCATTGTCTGATCCGGAGTACGGTGCCACTCACGCTCCCATCGCAGTTGCGATCTGCAGCTTGCCGCCGTGTTTGCACTATAGGTCGGCGGATTGGGACGGTATGCGGTCTTTCTTTGCATCCTACCCTTGGGTGCGGGTTTGCTTCTCGCTGGACACTCCCAGGGTTGTTACTGATTCTGTTGCTGATGTGGTACTTCAGTATATGGAACTATTTATTCCAACTTCTGGTGCCCATCGGAGGCAGATCTCAGTAAAATAGCATCACACTATAAGCAGTAGTGCTACCGGGCATAGACCGATGCATCAGCATCTCGGGATGTAAACACCAGCGCTCTTAAAAAGAAGTATAATTCCGCCTCCAGGTCCTTCAAAAAAGTAATTGCCAAGGCAAGGTCAGAGCACATCGGCAGAATTGGCGAGAAGCTGGTTCGCCTTTCTTCGGGAACCCGTACATTCTGGTCTCTTGCCAAGGCTGCCTAACGGAACTTCTGTCAGCACAGAGAGGGACTCACTGGCCCATACCGCAAAGGAGAAAGCCAATCTGTTAATCTTCCTCTTTGCGTCCAACTCGACTCGATGACGGGGAACACACCGCCGACAATCCCGCGGTGTGATTGCTCCATGCCGGATGTGCGGTTTACACAGCGCACGGTTCGCAAAGCAATCCTCTCCTGGACGTCAACAAGACGAATGGGACTTATGGAGTCCAACCCACTGTGCTGAACACGTGTGCTCCGAAGTTGGCACCGGTTTTAACGCGTCTTTTCGGTACTCCTACTCCTAAGGTGTAGTTTCGAATTCATGGAAGACAGCTTTGGTCCACCCAATCCCTAAAAGCCGTCCGCTCCTCCTTCTTCTCAAAAATAATGGAATCTATTGTAAACGGTTTTGTCGGGGTCGATCAGCTGGTGATCTTCTGGTCTACCTAACTCATAGATGGGCGTAGGTAGTAGAGTCTAAAGGGAGGCATTGGCTGTTAGTTTGGACATAGCGAAGGCCTTCGATCAGTTCTGGCACAAAGCGCTTCTTTCGAAACTCTATTCCTATGGGCTTCCCAAGAAATTGAGCAATTGGATCAACAGTTTACTTGCTGATCGGAGCATCAAGGTTGTAGTAGACGGTGCATGCTCTGATTATAAGCCTATTAAGGCTGATGTTCCACAAGGCTGCGTGCTATCATCAACGCTTTTTCTTCTGCATATAAATGATATGTTGCAAACTGGTAACTTTCATTGCTATGTGGACGACAGAACTGGTGATGCTTTATATACAAGCCGTGCCAATATTTCTCGGGAAAACGTTGCCGAGTACCAGAACAAACTTATGTCTGAAGTCGAGTCTGCGTTTATCGCTAAAGAACCCCTTTGTCGTACCTTCACAGTTTCAAGGCACTCCTTTGCTGCCTTAGCTAGCATCGGAATCGTCGGCGACATATTGAGTAGTGTGCAGTTTCGTGGTTACTTGAAGGAAGGCAAATTGGCCTCTAAAAAGCTTGACGTGCTAAGCAGAGCGGGCAGTATTTCATGTCGGCACATCGCTTGTAACTTTACAAAGTGCAAATTCGGCTTCACATGGTATACTGTTCTCATTTCTAGGCCTGGGCACCCCAGTGCCAGCTCCTTCCATTTGACCGCATCCAGCGCAGGCGGTTCGAATCGTTGACGTCCGAGTTCTTTCTGATCGGCTCGATTCACTGGCACTGCGTAGGGATGTTGCATCCTTCGTATTTTCTATCACATCTACCACAGGGGTACTCTGAGGTTTGGATAATTCCAGCCGCCATATTTCACGTACGCACATCGCGTCAAAATTCACAATACCATCCTTTCCATCTGGATGCTTGACGGTCCACCACTCTGCGTTATACTAGGAGTTTTCTTCCTATTTTTTTATAGGATAGGGTGACAAACAAGCACACAGTCCACCTGATGTAAATGGTTGCTGTGGTCCTTAGATATCTACATATCCTCGTTTGCGAATCAAAATGCAGATACGTTGTCACCCGTGAGGACTAAGATGGAATGCCTCTCTTCCAGTAAAAAGGGTCTCCGGTTCTCTAAACTCACCATACGAAACACACCAGTGTTAAGCTGCTATTTTACGCTAATATTCTGTGAGAGCGTGGTCCTTCTCCGGTCGAGCCGGCCCATTCGTGCTACAGCTATACTATTAATATAGCTGCAGCATGGCTCTACCACGTATAAAACTAATAATTCCTTAAATAATTCCTTGCTCAACTTCTCTGTGGAATTGTTTACCACCGGCGATTTTTCCGGACCGATACGACTTAGGGACCTTCAAGAAAAAAACACTCCTTTCTAAAAGGCCGGCAACACCCAACTTTCATAATATGTATTTGGTAAAAATCTGTTATTTTGACATTACAAACAGATACTTCAATTTCATTTATTTAAATAGATTTAATTCTATATTCGTAAAGTATGAAAGGTTGTAAAAATATCAATGTGATTTATACTGTTGAGTATCTAGTTAAATGGGAGTTATTAATAATTACTGTTAGTAAATGACAGGAATTTTCAGTATATGTATTTGGTGACAGTCGACAGCAAAATATAGTCGATTTTAATCATAATGATTTGTTTGATTCAAATTATTATCTTTCTTCATTAACTTCTACTCTATTTTAAAAAAAAACTAATATTTTTAGTAGTAATGAGATGTGAAATATGGTAATTTCTTTTATCCTGTTCGACTTTAGAATTTACTGAACATGACAAATAATTTTTATCGTGTAAGACACGAGCTTCTAAATCTAAAAATCTGGTGATCTGCCTCACTTCAGTCCTAAAAGAAGAAATACTATAACATATAATTTCATCAACTTTAAAAAAAATCGTGTTTTCTGTTAAGAAAGTTCATCATTTATTGCGATATAATATTACTAAAAAGTTTTCTACTAAAAAACGCAAGCGTAATTTTAGTAGAAAACTTTCAATATAATTAAAGTCAATATAAATATATAGGTGAAATTAAACATGATATCGAAACTCAATTTTAAAGTGGAATAACGTATAATTAATTGAAACAAAACTAACCACTGTTATTTATAATACGGTCATTGCTGAAAGATGAAAAAATATGAGGGATGTCGTTTTAGGGAAGTCGCGTTGATGCAATGAATATATCGTACGTGCGTCTAAAAACTTCGTGAATTAGACAGAGCGCAGCCGTACAAAGTTGGATACAAGCGGGGTAAGGGAGAGGGCGGGGACATTACAAAGCTTGGTTTTAACCGGTTAATTGTTACTACCTTAACCTAAATTTGTGAAAAACCGGTATTCCGCAAAAACCGGTTTTGGGGTCAATGACCGAAACCGGTTTAGAATTTAAACCGGTTTCCGAGCCCTGCTTTACACAACCCTGAGTTTGAGCGCAGGCCGAGCCGGTTTAAAGCAGTTTCTCTGTACGTGACGAGCCGCCTGTGCTCACGCACACACGCGCCTCATGTTTGTAGTAGTTTAATTATCATAGCGCGGTTGTATGAAGCTTTGCCTCTGTACGGTACGGTTTCTTTACTCATGTGGTATAGGCATATATTATGGCTGCAGCCCGAGTAGGTTGGCGCGACCGCGGTAGGACTACGGACTACTAATTTAAAGAACCGAAGACGCTTTTTCTGGAAAGAAGGCATTCCATCTTAGTCCTCAGGGGTGACAATACATGTATGTATTTCGATTGTCAAGCGAAGATAGATGTAGATGTCTTTGGCTACAGTTTTCACTTACCATAAGGTGGACTGTGCGTTCGTTTGTCGCCCATTATTCAATAAAAAATTATGCCACAGTGGAACATTTAAAGGTACTGCGCCTTATACCTTCTATGGGTAGCGGTTGGCATTGCTAGCTCGCTTAATATGCATGTTTGTAACAGTAGTATATTATGAAGTCACAAAAGAATATTGCTATAAATTTGTATTGTTATGGACTTGGTCATTTTATTTTTTTATTTTAGTCGTTCTTATTTTAGGGCAAATAGACAAGGACGATAATTAAAATCATAAGCTGTTATTGAATAACAAAATTTCCAAAGAATTGCATTCGAATTATCAAACCGTGTAATCATCGCCATAAGAGATTTAAGTTGTCGTAAAACCTCTCTAGCCTTTTTTTATTCTTTTGTTTATAAATTAATGAGGTAAAGCACGTGTCGGTAACTTTTGTTATTAGCAATTCATATCCAGGCACGTGTTAAAGGTAGAAATAATTAAACAACCATTCTAAATATGTATATCAACGTAATGTATGCTTACGACTAGATTTACATATAAACTAAAGTTTAGTAACTAATCTAAAAAAGCCAAACAAAAAAATAAACTATGAACCTTCCCGCTAAAAATATTCACAAGTGTTAAACTAGGAAAGTAAAAGGTCCTTTTCCCACTTTGGAAAGTCCTCTTCTGGGTTCTGAAAGGGTAAATGCCAAGTGATCAGGAGAGTCCACCGCACTGCCCAATTTAATTTGAACGGGCGGACATGTTCTAGGTCATTATGTATTCGTTTACCACCGAGCAAGAGGCAAATTTGCTCTTATTATCAGACTCGAAGGTTGGAAATTTAAAGCTAATGCCAAACCTTTCATTAGTATTAAAAATGTCACTGAATATTAAAACGTAAATAGTATTTCTTGTTAATTGTGGTTGTTTACGTATAATGCTTATTTATAAAGTAATGTAACGCAGCGGAGATAAATTTAGAGCTATTGTTTTATTAAACTGAAACGACAAATAAACTTACAGTCCTCGTGACGGTAAGTGGCTATTGTTGCCCATGGACGCCTGCAGCCAACCTCAAACACAGAAGGCTACCCCTATAGATGCGTTATCACTACATACGACTAAGATTTTTTTTATAGGATAAGGGTGACAAGCGCACACAGTCCACCTGATGGTAAGTGGTTGCTGTGGCCCATAGACATCTACATCTATCCTCGTTTGCGAATCAAAATGCAGATGCGTTGTTACCCGTGAGTACTCAGATGGAATGCCTCGTTTCCAGTAAAAAGGGTCTCCGGTTCTCTACACTCACCATACGAAAGACAGCAGCATTAAGCTGCTATTTTACGCTAGTATTCTGTGAGAGCGTGGTCCTTCCCCGTTCGGGCCGATCAGTTCGTGCTACAACTATACATTAATGTAGCTGCAGGATGGAATGCCTCACAGCTTGTATACTGACTCTTATACCCTTCAGTCTGGAATACAGCAGTGCAAGCATTGCTATTTGCGGCAGAAATTTGTAAGAGGGTAGTACCTACCCAGAGGTCCCAGACGGACCTAATAGTACACCTGATAGTAAACCTAGTAGACACTTAAACGCGCTTTACACAAATAAGCTCTAGTTACGTTAAGTTGTGTTACTACAGCGTGCACTCAATATGTGCTACGTCATGGATTTTATACGCCATGGATGTTATTGAAATCTTACTCTATCTAGTGGGAGGAGCATACATATGGTCTACGATTTAAGGAAGTGTCTGCGCTGCCCCAAGGGGCCGTCCATTAATCACGTGATGTTTTTAGCATTTTTAACCCCCCCCCCTGGTGTTACGTGGTGAGGTTTAAGACTAACCCCCCCCCCAAATCATGTGTATTTTTAGTACCTACCTACAAAGAATCTTTAAATTATTTTATCTTTAAATACTGGTATAAAGTATAATCTAATTTTATTCTGAAATTAAGGACCATGATAAAAATTACTAGACAGAAAGGTTGCAGTTTGTTTTTGACTGGCATAAAAATAATATTAAAGGAATGGTGTAATCATGCGAAAAACATATATTGTACTAGTACATGAACATATTTAATGTACATTGTCCTCGGACCACGGATTAGCAAGACTTTCTGTCAAGGTCACACGCCGCTTTTCGGTTTAGAAATCGCGCGTTTGACGAAAAAATAAATACACGTGATATCTTACTACACCCCCCTCCCCCCTTGTTCGTTCGAGCCTCATATGATTAATGGACGGCCCCCAATTCGTGTTGGCGGACTTCACGTGTCTTCGATTTTTTTTTAATTTCTCATGCAACTTTCCTCATGATGTTCTTCACTGTTGAGATCTTAGAGTATACATAAGAAAGCTAGTCGGGATAGTGCCTACTCAATTCTACCATGCGATAATTGAACAAACATTCAGACTTGGAACAATTATTTGTAAAATAAATCATAGAAATAATAACTTGTTCCGTGTGAGATTCGAATTTATAGCCTGTCAGCACCACAGCCGAACGATTAGTTCCTGTGCTACCGTGCCGTTAATTTAATAGTATTGGAATATAAATATTGCATCCACTATTTCTATCCGGTTTTGAATATTTCCAGAGGTCCGCCAGCAATGAAATCGGCCCGCAACAACCCTCGCAACAACCGCGACAACAAGAAACCAACCACCGCGCAACGCAACGCCACCACCTCGCAACGTAAAACGTCCGATGTCAGAAACCCTAAGATCAACGCCAGTAAAGCTCATAGCGGTAAGTTGTATTTCCCCATGGTTTTTATTACTTTACTAGCTGTCCCCCGCGACTTCGCCCGCGTGGATTTCATGGGTTTGAATTTTTTTGCGAGGAACCCTAATTCTTTTTCTAAAACAAAAGTGTCCTAAGTTACTCCTTCGTCCAGCCGTTTCGGAGATTAACCGGAACAAACAGACAGACAGATTTTTTTTTGTTATTAGTACATACCGTATATACATACTTTCATATGCATTTAGTAAAAAGCTATTATTTTAACATTACAAACAGACACTTCAATTTTATTTATTTGTATAGATTTTGATTGAGGACTAGGTGTGTCAATTACTTTGTTAGCATTCATTAGCCGACTTCATAAAAGAGGGCTTCTCAATTCGATTGTGTTTATATGTGGAGACATAGTGCTAGAATTTATACTTTAAAAAATGTGAACCATTACAACTATCAAATGGAAATCATATATTTATATTGGAGTTCTTCTTCTTCTTAAGCGCGCAAAATTTCACTGCTGGAGAAGGGACCCTACTGTTATAATCGTCACGCTTTTTTATAGGATAAGGGTGACAAACGAGCACACAGTCCACCTGACTAAGATGGAATGCCTCGTTTCGTTTGTCACCCATATTCTATAAAAAAACCACTTACAGGTGGGACAGTTTTCAAGCACAGGATTTATGATAGAGGAAAACACACACATACATGTGCATAATGCATATGCTGTCAAGCGTTCTTCAATTTAGTCTAGAGCTCTTAACATAGTTCTCGAGCGAAAAATACAGACGCGATGTAACCGAGACTTGAATTACAATCTCACTAATTTTTGATTTAAACTTTTTTTTTAATATAAATTTGATAGAGGTATTAAGCCCTATAGGTTTGGCTAGTTTTAATTAAATTAAATAAATACATTTTTTCAGTTGTAATGGGTTCTACAAATATTAGTATTATTCTTATACATATTATTCGAATTCTACGGTTTTTAAAACCCTTTTTTGTCTGTATATATTTGTGTACGACTGTACATTCGAACGTTTGTACGCTCCTGCGTTAGTGCATTATTTCGTCTTGCATATGTTGTGAACATTCGTACCAAATAGAAAGTCCGTAGTCTCTGCCTACCCTCTCTGGGTGGGTGACACACGTGAGTGTTTATGTTATGTTATGTTTTTTATACATTTAAGCTCGCATTATTACAGCGAAAACAAAAGAAGCAAACAACAAAGATCACAACAGCGGGAAGGACAAGCAGGATAGGGACAACAACAATGGCGACACGGACGACGAGCGGCATAAAGAAGAGGAGCGCAGGTTCGAACCTCCGTCTGCTGCCGACGGCGATCTCGTCGATATGCTCGGTGAGTCGTTGGAACAGTTTGTAGGTTCTGCAATGGGTTAGCAAATGTTGAAAACCGCGAAGCCATGAAATCTATTTATTTTTCAACGAAACTTTAACTTCTTAAATTATTGTTTCGTTTGTAAAACTTAATTTTGCACACCTCGAACGCGAAGCGAGAGGTAGGGCTTTACTGTCGACTTGACACTTGAAGGTCACGCTACCCGCTCTCATTAAATACGGTATATTATTTTTAAACCGCACCAATACGTGAATAGATGCACATTAATATTAAGAGAAAACACTAATAAATAAAAGTGGTGGTGTTTTTTTAATCTACTTTCAATTAATAGTTAAATTATTTTGACCGAAAAGAAACGGCGAAGGAAAGTCTGCATGTATTCTTCTTTTTAGGGTGCCACTTCTCTGCAAAGGTTGACGACCATCATGGCTATCTTTATCTTTGAAGCTGCAGCACGAAAGAGAGAGCGAGTGCTGACGTTAAACCATTCACGAAGGTTCTTCTGCCAGGTCGGCGTTTTCCCTCGATTTTTCCTTGAATCACAAACTGAAGAATACAATATTTGTGTACTCTCATTATGTGTCCAAAATACTGCAGCTTCCTCTCCTTCACGGTCCTCATTATCTCCAACTTCTTATTCATTCGACGCATGTATATAAAAGTACAAAATATGAAAAAGTTAACACACACAGGCTCTGGCATTCTTGCATTTCTGAAAGGGTTTTTAAAGCACTATTGTGCGTGTTTGCATACTTCGTAATATTTCTCAGGTTTTCTCGCACCTGGCATTGCATATGGTAAATCTACCGGCGGGGATGCAACTCGTTCTGTAACTATACATTTTTAAAACGGGCGCTTGCCCTGAGCTATGTCACTGTTGTTACAAAGTATAGTTTATTAAAAAAAAACAATAATATATTTTTTTCATTCATTACAGCCCTTCATAAGTCCACTGCTGAACATAGGCCTCCCCAAGGAACGCCACAAAGCACGGTCCTGAGCCACCCACATCGATCGACTTCCTGCATGTCTCACCAGGTCGTCACTCCATCTAGTGGGGACGCCCTACACTTCGTCCGCCGGTACGAGGCCGCCACCGAGAACCTTTTTCCCCATCGGTTGTCGGTTCTTCGAGCTATATGGCTGGCCCATTGCCACTTCAGCTTATTAATCCGTTGGGCTATGTCGATCACTCTGATCTACTGCGGATTTCCTCATTTCTAAGTTTATCACGCAAAGAAACCCGAGCATAGCCTCTCCATAGCTCGCTGAGCGACCTTGGGCTTCCTTATCTGGCCAGCAGTGAAGGACCACGTCTCAGTTCCATAGGTCATCACTGGCAACACGCACTGGTTGTACAGTCTCGTTTTCAAGTTTTGAGGTATACCTGACGAGAAGATGTGCCGTAATTTCCCGAACGCTGCCCAGCCGAGTTGAATCCGTCGATTGACCTCTCGGTCGAAGTTGGACTCACCTAGTCGGACTATTTGTCCCAGGTAAACATACTCGTCAACAACTTCGAGCTTAGTGCTCCCAACAACTACCGGCATAGGTGTGACATGGACGTTATACATGATCTTTGTTTTGTCCATGTTCATCTTAAGACCTATCCGTTGGGAGGCACTATTAAGGTCATTGAGCATAGTGCTTAGGTCCTCCAGCGATTCTGCCATAAGGACTATATCGTCGGCAAATCGAAGGTGAATGATGTACTCACCGTTGAGGTTAATACCGTATCCTTTCCAGTCCAGAAGCTTGAAAACGTCTTCCAATGAAGCAGTGAAGAGTTTCGGGGAAGTAACGTCACCCTGTCTTACACCTCTCTGCAGTTGGATAGGTTCCGTACTCTGGTTCTGTAAACACTTCAGCACTTCGATATACCGACAGTCCACTTGGCACCGCTGAAGGACTGCAGCACCGTCCAAATTTCGACGGAATCAAAGGCTTTCTCATGGTCCACATACGCCAGACATAGTGGCAAATTGTACAATTTTAGCCTTTTCGGAAGACGATTCGTAATGACTCTCGAAAACAGCACGTAGACGCGGCTCAGAAGGAAATTGGTCTGTAATTCTTCAAGAGAGCGTTGTCGTCTTTCTTGAAGAACAAGACCACCGCATTTCTGCTCCACGCCTCCGGCGTAGTGCCACCATGGAATAGTGTCGGATAAGACTTGCTCTTGGATCGTTACTCACACTTGCGTGTGGCTTCAACGATAATGTGTACAGCTGCCCATAGAACCTCTCAATCTCACTCAAAATCTCAGGTGTCCCGGAAACGACGCTGCCACACTCGGTCTTCAGCTTCGACAGTTGGCTCTTTCTGGCAGACAGATCTCTGGCAAGGACTTTGGAGCCCTGGTTCCGCTCGATCGCTTCTTCAATACGAGCAGTATTAAAGTTGCGTAAGTCCCGCCGCATGCATTTAGAGATCTATCTGTTCAGTTGCCTGTATGCTGTCAAATCTACTGAAGACTGCAGCTTCATTTCGCGTCTAACAGCCATGAGATTAAGAGTGTGATCGGAGAGTTTTTGTGTTCTTCTGCGGCGGGTCTTGCAAAACTTTTCTCCGACCGCATGGACAGTTTCCACGAGCTTGTCATTCATATCGTCCACTGCATTGCAATCTTCTAGGCACTGAAAACGGTTTTGTAGCTCGAGCTGAAAGGTTTCGGGACTTTGGATTACAGCACTAGACCTCTCCAACTTAACGTTTAGGTTCAGTGTGCCTCTCACTATTCGGTGATCGCTGCCGGTTTTCACCCTCGCAGTCACTGAGACATCACTGAACAGTTGTCGTCTGGTCGTCATAATGAAGTCAATCTCATTATTTGTCGAATCGTCGGGGCTCGTCCAGGTCCACTTCCTGTTGGGCCGCTTCTGGAAGAAAGAGTTCATCATAAACAGTCCCTCTTTCTCCATGAAGTCGGCCAGCTGCTGGTCCCTTGGGTTCCGTTGCCCTATTCCAAATTTCCCTACTTTCAGCTCACCGTTCTCTCTTGTGCCTAGTTTTGCGTTGAAGTCTCCCATTAACACCGTATAGTAGGTTTTGAAAGAATGCATGGCTCTAGATATATCCTCATACATTTCCTCCACCTCCTCATCAGGAGGCCGAGGTTGGTGCGTAAACCTGTATGACCTTTAGTGAATACCGTTTGGTGATTCTGACTATAAGGTACGCAACCCTCGTCGACACAATCTTTACAACGTTGTTAACGAGAGACTTGTGGACTATAAATCCGACACCTCCTTGGGACAGATGGTCGCCCTCCCGGTGATAGAACAAGTTGCCAGGATTCGAGGATTACCGTGTCCTTCCCTCTTCGGACCTCGGATAATCCTATAATATTCCAGCGCAACTTTTCTATCTCTTCGTCCAGCTCCAGGGTCTTCTCTTCAGTCCTCATAGTTTCATATTTTCAGTTTTATTAAATATAATTAATTACAATTTCATACTTACACAACCAAAAGCTATAATCTTAAACAAAATTATTAGATTTAAGTTTTTTTCTAAAGTTTCAAAATACGGAGGGAATATAATATACAAACCACAACCTGATACTCTCCGGGCGCCGTCCAAACTAGAAAACCCAGACGGATGGCAGCCCTAAGCGGCAACCAACATTTGTGCTAAAACACAAATTATTAGTTTTCAAGGCAATTGTGAACTTCCCCGTGACACTTACCTTGCTCTAATCTTTATTGTATTAGCATTACATCGGATATAGGTGGGTAAAGATAAGTTGTCTCTGTGTTTGCATTTATTTATATGCTACAATAACATTTCCTGCGCAGTTGATCGTTTCTGATAACGAAGACTGTCGCCCTAGTTGAAAGTGGCAAGAATAACGTAATACGCAATACTACATTTAAAATTATTCTGATATATAAAATAATACTTCTATTTGTCACAAACTTATAACAGTCTGCATCTAGGCGTAGACCTGCCAAGTTATTTATTTTATAGAATAAGGGTGACAACCATCACACAATCCACCTGATGATAAGTGGATGTTGTGCCCTATAGACATCTACGTCTAACCTTGATTAAAAATTAAAATATAGCTGCGTTGTCACCTTGAAGATTAAGATAAAATGCCTCGTTACTACTAATAAGAGTCTCCGGTTCTCTACATTCACCATACGAACAGCAATAAGCTGGTATTCTGTGAGATTGTCGTCCTTCCCCGGTCGAGCCGACCCATTCTAGCGAGTTAAGATCCCAGTTCAGAGCATTTGCATGGCCCTCACTTCACCGATCTGTGGTATTTCAGACCTGACAATTTTAGTCATGGAAATGTTTACCTTACCAGCATGTGACGCTCGCTGCTAACTAATGAACAAGGCTCTAAAGATCGACAAATAGCGGTACATTCATTCGAGCATGTCGAACTCAGTCTCACAGACTGATAGAGAATTGCATTGCTAGTACCAGGGTAACGGCCCATAGGGTAACGGTCCATAGGGTAACGGTCTATAGGTTGTATAGAGAGGTATTCTTAAAAAAATATAAATTTTGCTGTAGAATATAATAGATTTATAAATAAAAAAAAAACAATTTTAGAGTTATAATAATTTCTCCATGTTGGATAAAACTAAAAAAATAAAACTTTATATCATTACTATTTATTATTGCTTAAAGACGTGTCTTGTTACAGAAAGAGATATAGTACAAAAGAATCCAAACATCAGATGGGACGACATCGCAGACCTGACGGAAGCCAAAAGGCTATTAGAAGAAGCAGTCGTGTTGCCGATGTGGATGCCGGATTTCTTCAAGGTTAGCACATGCACATTTTTCACTAAATTTTATTTCTTTATTGAAAATAAAATGTTCCAATACGAAACTTTCTCGTGTATACCAGATGTCAAATACCCAGTCTGACAACGGACAGCACTGTCAAAGGTGGGAGACTTGTGGTAGTAATAATAATAATGTCCTCCAGACCTAATTTCGGTCACAGTATTCTCAAGAGAGACTAGCCAGCTACGCGGAACAGTATTATAATGCACGAGTGTGCGTGCAAGCACAAGTGTGCTCTCTATTCTCTCATTGTTATAGTCCGATGGAATAGAATCCAACACGACGGGAAAGCTCAGGACCTTTACGTACTTTCTGAGGCACGGGAATGAAATACCCCCCCCCCATCTTCCTGACTCCAGGCTGCTACTGAGAATTTTATGACAGAAAAACCTTATAAGTGATTTTGGGCCGACGCGGGATATTAATTTTTAACCCGAGTTCCACATGTTCAGCGGTAGCTCTTACCACAAGATGTACGTCCGAATATGCGTAGGTTATATTAAAGTTTTTATTTAAATTTTATATTTGGTTGCGCCACGCTACAGCTATATAATGGTTTTAGCACAAATGGGTTGGCTCGACCGGGGGGCGGACAACGCTCTCATAGAATACCAGCTAAAATAGCAGCTTAATGCTGGGTATGGGGTATGGGTCACAGCATTCACTTACTGTGAGGAGGCTTGTGTTCTAGTTAAATTTTTTAATATATTAAAAAAAACTAACAATGCTATTAGCATTACTAATATTCCCTTTTAACCACTCCTGGTAAACTTAAATGCTTGTATTAGGAGAGGTTCACGACAGTATAGTCTGTTCACTAAGATAGTGTTGGTACACCCGGAGGCGCACTTATTATTTTGCTTTATGCTGCCTTATTCTATTATATTCTAAGAATAAAATAGAATACTATTTTACTCTTATGGTTATTGTTATAAAATACGAATATAAATAATAAACACAAGTTAGGTAGCAAAAAATCTTTCGCTACGGCGCTTCGTTTGAAAATGCCAAATTCTCCTGAGGGTGTACGATGCCCGCGGCGACCTTTGATGTCGCGGCCGCACCTTTGACAAGATGCGGTACAAAGGTACGGCGTACTACGCGACATAAAGGCGACCGTATTTAAGCAAACAGACTATAGTCGAATAGTGGATTTGAGTACCTTTTAGTTCGCGATACGCTACCATTAGACTAATGTCGCTTAACTAATACTTATTCTTTACTATATTACAATTATTCGTTTTTTTAATATAGAATAAAGTCGACAAACGAGCACACAGTCTACCTGATGGTAAGTGGATGCTGTGGCCTATAGACATTTACATTTATCCTCAATTAGGAATCAAAATGTAGATGCGTTGTCACCCCTTAGGACTGAGATGGAATGCCTCGTTTCCAGTAAAAAGGGTATCTGATCCTCTACACTCACGATACGAAATTCAGCAGCATTGAGCTGCTTATTTTATGCTGGTATTCTGTGAGAGCGTGGTCTTACCGCGGTCGAGCCGACCCATTCGTGCTACAACCATAATATACCTGCAGCGTGGCTCTACCACGTAGAGTCGATAAATAAAACATTTTAATTGAGAATTTAAATATTTTTTCATAACCAGTCAATCCAGATTTAATTTCGGTGTAACACATTGTCTTATGTGTTGTCCGCAGGGCATCCGTCGTCCGTGGAAGGGCGTGCTGATGGTGGGTCCGCCGGGCACGGGCAAGACCATGCTGGCCAAGGCGGTGGCCACCGAGTGTGGCACCACCTTCTTCAACGTGTCCTCCTCCACGCTCACCTCCAAGTACCGCGGCGAGTCCGAGAAGCTCGTGCGGCTGCTCTTTGAGATGGTGAGTGGCCTAAGCGTTGCCAGTGGACTGTGGACGGAGGCTACGGATATATGCGGTTTTAATTATTTAAGTAAATGTGATTTTAGCAATAAAAAGTGACTTAACTATGTAGGTGAATATTATTTAATAGTAAGCAAGTGTACATAAGCTACATAATGACCATCTTAATGCACAACTCTGTTTCCTTTTTTTAATTTAATATTCATATTCAATACTTATTGATGTAAATATAGTACTTGCGTCTATAGCAATAAACAATCACTAACAATTGGTTTAGTTGCAAAAACCGTAACAGTATACAGGGTTATTTTGCAATGTACGCCCAAATTTGTAGAGAAGGTTCAGAATAAGTAATGTAGGCTAATGGTGAAGGAAAATGAATTTAAAAAACTCAAACATTCTGACCTTTTTATCTTATAAATTCAGAATGTGTGGTAATACATTATTTTAACTGATTGTCATTCATAAATATCTAACGCCTACTATTTTACTACGTACGCACACATTCGTAAGGGTCGCTCGGGCGGCAAAAACGAGAATTTAATCGCACACAGAGGAATATAAAATAGCTGATATTACAAGGAGTAACTTATTTTAGAAAAATAATTAGGATTCCGTGCAAAAAATTTAAACCCATGAAATCCAATCGTAAGGAATTCCACGCGGGCGAAATCGCGGGGAACAGCTAGTTTCAAATAAAAGTAAAAGTCTTATTTACTCGTATTTTTAAAAACTGCTATAACGGTATATCATTATTTATATATTTGAACTTAAATATAAAATTTGGATACTCTTTGAAAAACAACCCTGTATACATTACTTGAATTGTTAATCAGTCAACGTGTTAACGGTGAACCTTAGTAACTTTACACGTAATTTTATCAATAAATTCAACGTTAATTGCTAAGATTATGAAGTCGTTTCGAATAGACTCTTTTTTTGTATTATCACATTATTAATGCCGACGTCGCGATTCTGTGCTCTGTGGTTTCTTCGTGATACATTTCAAGCGGTAACGTTATTTTTTGATTATTGCTATGAACTGATATTGTTACGGAAGAAGGTAACATTAATTCGTACTACCGTTATAAAAATATTTACATGAAAATAACCTTCATAGATGTATGATTTATAGGATTTTATGAACCCGGGTTCGATCCCTGCCGGCACCAATGAAATTGTTAATTGCAATTTTAAGTGCTGATTTACCACGTGCTCGGCGGTGAAGGAAAACAGCGTGAGGAAACCTGCATGTCTAAGAAATAAGAACAAAAAATATTTTGAAGACATGTGAAGTTCGCCAACACGCATTGGGGCAGCGCGGCGGACGCTTCCTTGCCCTAAAACCCTCTCAGAAATGAGAGGAGGCCTGTGCCCAGCAGTGGGACGTACATAGGCTGTAACTTTAACTTTAACCTTCATAGAAATCACTTAAAAAGCCGTGTTTTGGCTTTTTATGTGATTTTTTTTTTCAGAAATACTAGAAATATTTTATAACTATCGATAGATGGCATTATAACCATTTCATATATGCCAGACGTAAAATAATTAGACTAGCGACGGGCAGCAGCGTCAATATTGCGACACGTCTGCTACTTCATTCGTTATTGTGCCTCCCAAGTGGGACGATTAAGGCAAATCCTCCCTACAACGCAGATATCTATGTCCAGCAGTGGACTTTTACTCGCTGATGATGACGATGATGATGATGAACGTTGATCAACGTTATTTTTAGTGGGGCTTGGTAATCCAATTTCTGGATGTAAGTGAAGTAATCTGTCGGAGTCTGTCTTTCCGTACGATTACAATCTGAATGTCTTCAAGGCAAAAGTGAATAGGCTTTTGGTATGCTAAAACAGTGCGATTTACCATCTCGGGCTTCATCACCACTTACCACCAGGTGGGATCGTAGTCAAGCACTAGCCTATAATGAGTAAAAATGTGGCATAAATGTGGGTGGGTAATTTTGTATGTAGTAGAGCCATGCTGTACCTATATTATGGTTGTAGCACGAATGGGTCGGCTCGACCAGCTCACTATAACAGCGTACAAGAGCAGCTTCATGCTGTTGTTTCGTATGATTAGTGGGGAGATCCGAAGACTCTTTTTACTGAAAACGTGGCATTCCATATTAATCTTCAGGAGTCATATCTGCATTTTAATTCTTAATCGAGGATAATGTAGATGTCTATGGTCCACAGCATCCGCTTACTATCAGGTGGACTGTGTGCTTGTTTGCCACCCTTATTCTATGAAATAAAATATAAGAATAATTAAAATAATGTGTGTGTGTGTGTGTGTGTGTGATGATGTTGCAGGCGCGGTTCTACGCGCCGAGCACGATCTTCATCGACGAGATCGACTCGCTGTGCTCGCGGCGCGGCTCCGACAGCGAGCACGAGGCGTCGCGCCGCGTCAAGTCCGAGCTGCTCGTGCAGATGGACGGGCTCGGCTCCGCCACCGACGAGCCCGCCAAGGTCACCGTCCCGCTATTGTCCACCCTCCGCACAAGTTCTCCGACTTCATCTCCACAACACCGAATATCTGTTAACTGCTCAGCCTATATGTGTAGTGTACGCGCAAAGCAGAAACACTCATTCAAAGCTTATTACGATAATCAGTTATGTTATAGGCTCGTACACAATATCAGCCGCCGGAAAAATTGTAATATAACCCAAACTTTAATCAACAATTTGGGTTTTTACAAAAAAAAATTGGTTAGATATTCTAACCGCTTGAGTACGTTGTAATTTTGTTGTTCAATCAATCGATCAATCAATAAACCTATTATCATGGACATTTTTCGATGATTGTCTAAATTATTATGATGTTTATAGTATGTCTCCCAGTTCAGTGTGTCTCTTGGCAAGTCCTCTTCTAACATCTTCCATTGCTTTCTATCATTAGCTAATAATCTAGTTGTAAATCTCCATTAAATATCACAGTTACTCAATTTACAATTTCCGCGCTTGTAAAGGCAAAACATCATGAGCAAGCGTATATTTTATAAAAATAATAATAATAAAGGATATGCTCAAGGGTCAAGGCATAAGAATTTCTTCTCGAATAGGGCATTACAATCATGTAGTACCCCAAATTTAAAACCAACTACGTGATTATTTCAAAAAGTAAAGTGTTAAATTTGATTTTTATTGTTTATAAATACACAAATAAGATGATAATTTGACTTTAAGTACTATGATATTACACTATATTCTCATACAATTTCTATAGTAATGATTGTTTTTACCACCCTTAAAAATAATTTAAATTGACCAGTGTCGAATACCTTATTATTGTAAATTCTGCCAAATAAGAATAACCCATATTCGACTGTTGACAGTTCAGACTGGGGTAAGACTGGGTTACGCAGTGTTGAAGAAAACTTATTAATATTAATTTTTATCGCTGTTATGTATTTATTTTACTTATAGATTAAGTAAGATAAAATTAAAGAAATGCACCGGATCCTATTTTTGCTGGGTACCCGGCAACCGAGTACCAGTGCAAGCTTATGCCAGGTAGCCAGTACCCAGCAAAATTACCCGGCATGAAAACTTACATTCCATTTCCTGTTTGGGCGCGACTGACGGTCTACTCAAGCGGTTCGAGCCTCACGCGTTTGTGCCGGCCGGCGGACGCTCAGTAGTTAGGAAAGAGAGGGGATGTACCTATTTTGCCACTATTTGTTTACTTGATTGATAACTTTGATTTTGTACAATATAACCTCAAAAAGTGTATAAATTAACTATTATTCATACAGTAAAATTATCAAAAACGTAAATAAACAGTTATTTTACTTGAGTGAAAATCAATTATGACAACTTCTTCGAAAAAGTCACCAGTTTGGACCTATTTTACCCAAGATGAAAAAAGTGCTAAGTGCAATTTGTGTCAAGTAAATGTGTCTCTTGGAGGACTAGGAAGAAAGGCTGGAACCTCTTCCCTTAAAAAGCATTTGCAATTCAAGCATAAGGTGGAGTATGAACAACTTTATGGTTCTATAAGTAACTCTCCTTCTCAATGTGAATCGGGCTCTGACTTAAACGTATTACAAAATTCACAAATACGCCGTGATACAAAACAACCATCTTTGGAAGAAGTCCTAGACAAGAAAAAGCTTTGGGACATAAATGATTCCCGAGCAAAACGTTACCATTATCTTATTGGAGAAATGATAGCCGTCGACAAGGAGCCAGTCACAATGGTTGAAAGTCACTTGGGGTTTCGGCGTTTAATTAATAACATTTTGCCACAGTATCAAATACCTTGCAGAAATTATTTGAACGAAAAAATAATTCCAGAAATATTGTTGTTTTTAGCAGTTTTATAAAAATACACCAATCTTGATCTGTCTCCACTCTTCAGTTTCATATTCAGTGCTGTCGAGGACGTGTTTAACAAAGCACACAGAAGGCATACTACTGCTAGATAGATTGTATGACATATCAGCAATTGCATACCTTCAGTGACTTTGAAAAAAGCCGTTTGGGTTTGCTTGAGCGAAAGAAAAAGATATTTACATACAATACAATACATGAACAAAAGAAACGCATGAACAAATTACAAACAATGTACAAAATTAAAACAACAAATTATTTATATTCTAAATCGAATCGTCTCTCTTTCTTAAGGAAAGATTTAATTACGTCCGCGTAAAATGTTGGTGAACGTTTTAATTGTACCAATAACTGTTTTTCAATTGCGATAATTGATAAGTCTGAAAGACGCTCTTGACCTTGTGTATTTCTCAAATAAGTATGGATGCGCTTCAGAGATGAGAAAGCACGTTCTGTATGCGGTATGCGGTATATGCGGCATTCATGTGTTTTTGAGAATTCATATGCCTTTTAATGGCTCCAGATAAGTTATTTAAATCATCATATCCAGTAGTATTCCAAGCGGTTTTTTCATTGGAAAAAAATATACAGCACCAGCAGTACAACTTATTGGTATGTGCGCAGCCAACAACCCAATGAGTTTTGTAAACAGATCTATTAAATTGCCGTTTGTGGGTTTTAATCGTTTGAGAGAAATACACAGATCAGGCGTTGGTTTCGGCGTGGATATGAGCTGTTTTTTCTCAACAAAGTTTAAAGATTTTACCTTTTCCTCGCCGATTAGCACTTTAACACACTTCAATTCATCACAAGGAACACTATTATTCTCCATGTTCACTAAAAATCTTTAAAAAAGTATAAATTTTCAACTCAATATTGTAACACGTAAACATTGTAATTTTCAAGTAAACACACACAGTAAACATTGAAATGTGAAGTGCACTGCAAATGTATCGCCCGAGCCCGACGCCCCCACTCTCGACTAACTTCAGACTAAAAGCCTGGCTTCTGCATTCCATATTAATTGCTATATAAACAATCGTAGTTATATTTCATTATAGAACATTTTGCCATAGGTTAGAAAGGGAGCGATCGTCTTTTGAAAGCCCGTAAAAGCCCACGCGTGCGAGAGAGACGACTAATCGACAGCAGTATCGCACAGTTTTGCCGCGTGTTGACGTTCGAGGTCACGACCTGTGTATATTGTATAACAGAGGAGCGCGCGAAATTTGAAATAGTTTGAAACAGTTTACGAGTTATTTTATTAGTTGATATTATTGATTGAGCATTTTGATAGGGCAAGCCTGGCTTCTCAGCTTCTATGGATGCTTCGCTACCGATGGCACTACACGAATGTACAACTGATTGGGTCATCGTTGCAACAAAAGTTTGTGCTGTTGTTCATGACAATGCTGCCAACATGACGAAAGGCGTGACAGATACTGGTTTCCCTCTAGTGCGATGTTTCATTCACACGCTTCAATTAGTCATTACTAATTCTATGAAAGCCCAGCCATCAGTAGTGGAAACTCTTACAGCTGCTCGAAGAATAGTGACGCACTTTAAATCAACCATTCTGGTTATACCAAGTTACATGAAATTCAAGCTGAGCTGAACCATAAGTTGCACCAAGATGTTCAGACCAGGTGGAACTCGACATATTACCTCTTAGAGAGACTGATTGAACTTGAACAAAGACGACGATTGAACTTGAACAAAGACGACGATTGAACAAAGACGGGGCCATTTCAGTCTACATTTCGGAATCTAGAAGTAAATCCTTGAACTTCGATAATTTTTCAAGTGAGCAGTGGGATATCGCGCAGCAGTTGATCATGCTTCTGAAACCGTTTGAAGATGTTACGAAGATTACTAGCTCGACGTATTCTTCAATTTCAGATGTCATTCCGCATGTCACTACATTGTCGAGATATTTACATAAAGAGGAGTTAAAACAACATAATCCACAAGTTGAGGAACTGAGACAGTCTCTGCAAAATAATTTGAACGTTCGTTTTGACCCTGTATCGATGCACGAAAACCACTCTTATTTACTATCAACTTTATTGGACCCTCGATACAAAGCCCTTTTTTATAATTCTTATGAAACTGAAAATGCACGTAGAGCCATTTTAAGGGAAGCTCTACAAATATCCATGGACGATGAGGAATCAGACAACGAGACAGGACCAGCAGGAAAAGGCCGAAATTGGATGCATAATTTGTTTTGGGCCTGTTTCGAAGAGGTGGCCGAAGAATCATATATTAACCAGAACTCCTCCAAAAACTCAGCCGCGGCCGAATTAGATCACTATCTCAACTCAGCAAGGGCTCGTAGAGATATAAATCCCTATAAGTGGTGGGCCAATAATAAGAGTCTCGCGATTAGATATTTAACCACTCCCGCCTATAGTGAACTCTTTTCGGAGGCTGGTAATATCTATGCGAAATAATCTATAAAAGCGCAACAGACTTGACCCAGATCGTGCTGAACAGCTTGTATTTCTTCACCATAATTTATTTACCTCTTTTGAATTATGAATATTAATTCTTCTACTGATTCATGTTTAATTGAAATAAATGTCCGTTTTTTAATTAACTTTTTTTAAATTTTATCTTAGACCTAATTACCCGGCAGTGCCGGGTATCCGGCGCCATTACCCGATACCCGGGCGGATCCTGAAAAAGTGCAGGATCCGCCGGGTGCCGGATCCACACCGGGTACCCGTCCCATCTCTAATTTATTTATTTAATATTTATAAATAAAATAATAACTATTATTCATCATTCATCAACATCATCATTACATCCCTTCACAAGTCCACTGTTGAAAATAGGCCTCCCCTAAGGAATGCCACAAAGCACGGTTCTGAGCCACCTGCATCCATCGACTTCCTGCATGTCTTACCAGGTCGTCAACCATCTAGTACCGGTACGAGGCTCCCACTCGAGAACCTTTCTTCCCCATCGGTTGTCGGTTCTTCGTGCTATATATACTTCAGCTTACTAATCCGTTGGGCTATGTCGGTCACTCTGATCTACTGCGGATATCCTCATTTCTAAGTTTATCACGCAGAGAAACCCCGAACATAGCCCTCTCCATAGCTCGCTGAGCGACTTTGAGCGTCCTCATACGGCTAGCAGTGTTATAACATTGTTATAACTATTATTGGTATTGAATAACTATTATTTTATATTGAATAACATTTAGGATTTATTTCTTTATGCTTATCATTTGACATTTACAGGTAGTGATGGTATTAGCTGCAACGAATTTCCCGTGGGACATAGACGAAGCGCTCCGGAGACGGCTTGAAAAGCGAATTTACATACCTTTACCCACGCAGGAGGGACGCGAGGCACTTCTACAGATCAACCTACGAGAGGTCAAAGTCGACCCTGAAGTCGATCTGCGAGCAATCGCGAAAAAACTCGACGGTTACTCCGGCGCTGACATTACTAACGTTTGTCGGTGAGGATCATTTTAAAACTATATTTGAGGGAATTTATAAAATAAATACATATAATAAAATTTCCATTGATTGCGGTTAAAATATGTGTATATGTACTATATTACTATACTATATAACCACTACGAAAGTAGACTTTTTCGGTAAAAAAACAAAACTAGTTTCTAACATGGGAGACATCAAATTATATAGATATTTATACATTAAGAGGACTACACGAGCTAAGTGACCTCAAATGACGCACGCACACATTTACACAAATTCTGTATAGCATTAGGCCTCGGCCGGCACTGTCGCTACACAGGCGTTTACGCACACATGCGTACGTATTATGTTCAGAAATAAGAATATGCGATTTCAAAAATATTTCTGTATATGCTTTGACGTTTCCAAATTCAAAATACATTTTTCTTTTTGGATGAAAAGAGGTTTTGTGGTAAGAAAAAAATTTCATTTTAAAGCCTAAAGTTATTGCAATTAATAAAATGGTTTAACATTTTCGATATTGAAATAATATAGTAACAAAACTTTTATATACATATATTAATACTTGCTCACTAAGTCTTCAAATGTTTGGTTAACAGAACTTATTTAATGACTTGATATTGGTACAAAAAAATTATATTTTTGCAACCGTGTTAACCATATTTGTGTAATGGAAACAAAAATAAAACAATTTTTAAGGAAACAGTATAGTAGTTTTTTTTAGAGAAGAATATTATGGCGATGTTCCCCAAACAACAGATTCTATAACTTTTATCAAAAGGTAAATGTCTTCTTCAAAGAACTAAAAACTTTCACATTCAGAATGTTAAAACTTCTTATTATACGAGTACACGGTCCATCTTGACTTACGTCCCGCCAAGGTCATGCACGACGCACGACGCAAAACGAGAATGAGTAGGCTTGACGTATAAGTCTAGCGGTGACCGTTATTGCGCATAAGTCGCGTTGATTTGCTCGTGCGTATCGTTCGCACGCGCTAATTGGCTCTCCAGTCGCATTCGTGCAATTCAATTCGTGCGCGTCCCCTCCACGTTTCGTTCAGCGTTAGACTTACGTGCCGCGACTTGTATGTCAAGAGTGGTCAAGATGGACCGTGTATAAGATGTTTTAGTCGGTGTCAAAGAGTATAGTAAGTCGGTGTTAAGCTGTTAAGCCATATGGCCATAGTGTATAGAAGATTTAAGCCCCGCCTTCAGAAAGTGAAATTATTTTATTCTCTTTAGTTCTCTAAAGTAGACTTACTTTTTGTTCAAAGTCATTTTTTACCCTTTTGAGTGGACTAAACAATATCACAATCTCAATGTCGCCTAAATAGTTAGTTATAATAAAAACTTCATCCCTTATTTTGCCACCCTTAGAGGTTGAAGTTTTTTCTGCAAATTAATATGGGATCACCCCCGAAGTATGAATATTTAACGATAAAAGAATGTCCAAAATCGGGTCTCAATTGGCGAAGATACGCGATATATTCGCCATACATACAAAACAAATAAAAAATACAGTCGAGAATTGTGGACCTCCTCCTTTTTTTAAGTCGGCTAAAAACATGTAAATAGTATTATTCCAACTACAGCGGCATCTACAACTTCATCAGCCCGCAAAAGTTCACTGCTGGACGGGCCTCTCCCGTTACAGGTTGGATTTGCCTTATTGTCATTTACCGTATATCGGAAGCCATAAAAATGTCTGGCTTTTCCAATAGTCGCCTCATACGACACCCACGGTATGAAGAAGGGAATGGATGCTTTTAAGCCTCCAACACGGCTACGGCACGGGTTACACGTACACGTACGTAATGCGTAAGCATCATATTAGTCTGTGCGTACGTACGTACACGTACATTACACGCATAACCTCTACACTCCATGACGCATAACTAAAATGATAGCTGGGCACCAGCCACTATCACTTTGTGAGGTTGTGGAGCAAAAACAATTTGCCGTGATGTTCTAGTAGGTGTTGGTGAGTTCACATATCCCTAAAATTTATTTTATATTCGAGACATGCTGTTTCATTCACCCATAGAGTACATAAGTCGCTACGTTTACGTTCACCGCACATGATGAATCAGCTTTTAGATTTAAATAGTTACAATTACAACAGCAGCTCTGGGAATTTAAACTCGAGTTGATCTTATATAATGCCATGACAATCAGAATGAAGTTACAGACGGTCCATGGACGCCTTTCTTTATCGGCCCGTAAAAATCCAGTGCTGGACATTGGTCTTTCCCGTTGTAGGATTTCACTGAAAAAGGGAGGATTTGACTTGCCCTCAACGCCTAGCTTAATTAAGTAGAGTGTGCAATATGTATATATTATACAGTTGTTCGGTATTAAATCTAATAGGCTTAAAATACATAACTTTATGAACTTCACAAATGTCTTCGAAATTTTTATTTTATTTCTCAGACATGCCGGTTTCCTCATACGCTTTCCTTCACCACCGAGCACGTTGTAAATCAGCACTTAAAATTGCAATTAAAATTTCATTAGTGCCGTCGGAATCGAACCCGGGTTGCTCGCGTACTGTGAAATTTATAGTGAGCGCTTAGCCCCTGAGCTACCATGACTCTTGTATATACAATGTACTCTGTGCACGGCTCTAAAAGAGCAAAGATAAAAATGTCAGGCCAAAAATAAATAAACTGCGACAAGACGTTAATTATGTGTCATCATTTTTTTAAATATTTACAAAAAAATATATCTAACTTTTATTATTTAAAGGTATATCGTAAAATAAACCTGTGTAAACTTTGTTGTGTACTTTATGGTGTACAGTGAGTAGGTAGGTAGTCTCTAGTATATATACAGTAATCTATGGAGTAGGTGTACAACAAAGAGTATATAGTAACTGACCTATACAGTTATATGTATGTTATATGTTTATATATACATATAACATGTGGTGGTTTCTTTTTCGTACATGTGGTCGCAAAAATAAAAAATAAAATGAACGAACCATAAAGCGGATGTACATCTGTCTCAGAATCCAAGGTTATTTATACGTATTTTTTGTAACCATTAATTGTAATGCCTCCTCTACACTACTCGCGAAGTAACTTTGACGAAGTGCTCATCGAAGTCGATCGCAGTCCGAAGAACGTGACTACACACTCGTGCTACTTCGCAAAGAGCTCAGTCGTCTTGAGTCGCCCGCACGCTTAACATGAATAAATAACGTTCAAGAGGCAGCTGCTATAGGTACCTAATTGTGTGAACAGTACGAAGTCAATGCGTTAACCATAGATAAATAATTATGTAGAAAGCTACATATTTAATATTTATATATAAAAATTTAATATACTCGTATAACTGGCGTACGCCGAGTAGTGTAGTGAGACGCTTTGTGTAACTTCGGGGCACTTCGCGAAGTCTTTTAACTCGGGCGCAACAAAAAGCGATCGGAAGTCGCCCGAAGCGAAGCGAGGTTGCACGAAGCGAATCGAAGTACCTCTCTACACTTTTCTCCTCGCCCAACTTCGATCTACTTCGCAAGTAGTGTAGAGGGGCCATAAGTTTATAACAAAATACTGTGTATAAAATACATTGATTTATTATCCTGCTCGGCATTTTACTCGTTTTTTATTTATTTTGAATAATCATTTAATAAGGAAACCTATTTTTTTATAAAATACAAATATCGATAAACATTATATCGATAAAATTATTCGAAGTTATGAAATTCATAGACTTCGATTAAATTAGATACTCAGCGCAAATTTAGCAGTAATAGATAATAATTCACATAGGTTGTCAGCATTGTTTGTCAAAAGTTAAAATGTCTTGATGTCGGTATGTTGGTATAGCCTTCTACATAGTACGCCGTAGATATAGGATTGACTAGATAAAGCATTCGCGTATGCTTCTGAGATAGAAATAGCCGGGAGGTACTTTCCCTGGGTTACCAGATATTCTTCCATTTCCCCCGTTATAGGTTTATTTATATTCACAGCACTTAAATTCATACAACAAACTTATTTGTCACTATAAAAAATGTTATTTTATAATTCAGATGATTAATTCATTTCTCTAACTAAAAACTACGGGAGAAAACGGCGTAAAAGCAGAATCATCATTCCATATTCAACGGCGCATCGACGATTATACTAGACAGTCAATAAAGTCTTTGGATTTCGACAGCACTAAGTGAAGACGCTACTAGCACAAAGTGTGATATCACTAATAAGTAGCAATATCTTAAGTATGTATATTAATTAAGAATAAAAATATTAATTAATAATCAAAAATTTCCTCGTGTCGAGTTTTAAGTTGTTTTTACAAAGTTCATAATATCAATAATGTTTTAACATACCAGTCCATCACAAGTTCAGTGCTGAACACAAGCCTCCGAAAGGAAAATGTTCCCACTAAGGTTTTGTAGTACAAAACACGGTTCTGAGCCAACTCCCGCGATTTCCTGCATGTCTTACTAAGTTAGTGGCTTGTGTGCGGCAAGTTGTGACGTACAAAAGAATTTGTCTATACACGGGACGATACTACACCGCGTCATAAGCAATAATACAACAGATGGGGCATCAGCACTTTCCTGATGAAAACTTAAAATAATAAAAACTGCGGTGGCCAACCAGTATAACGCATATTTTCACGCAGGCGTGGCAACTATGGCAAAAGTCATTCTATGATGATATCTAGTCTAGGGGAAGGCCTTTTTTAGGTGACTTACTTATGGTTAGGTGACTTAATCATGTTACCTAATGGTTGAGGTGGTAAAACGTTTTAGTTAATATACGTTGTAAAGCATCAACAAATGGTTTGTTTTTGTAATATGTTGGTATATAAAATAAAAACGAATGTTTTATAATATTCTATTTTAATTTACCATGCAGTGTTAGATTATTTGCTACGTCATATCATTTCATGGGTGGTGTATGAGACGACATAGGGAAACAACAAAGAAGATAAACAGCAGCATATTCCTGATAACAACTAAATTAAAAAAACAGTGGTTGCCAACCCGCTTGCCAAGCGTTGCAACTATGGCAAATAACTATCTTCATGTTTATGTTCAGCAGTGGACTTTTGATAGACTGTAAAGATATATATTCTATTTAAATGAAAATATATTGAAATTTTAAAAGGAAAAAGAACTAAATTTTGTGTACTTACACAACATATAGAAATATTAACAATGTTACATTAAGTTAAAGTTACAGCCTATATACGTCCCACTGCTGGGCACAGGCCTCCTCTCATTTCTGAGAGGGTTTTTAGGGCAAGGAAGTGTCCGCCGCGCTGCCCCAATGCGTGTTGGCGAACTTCACATGTCTTCGAAATACTTTTTTTTTCTTATTTCTCAGACATGCCGGTTTCCTCACGATGTTTTCCTTCACCGCCGAGCACGTGGTAAATCAGCACTTAATATTGCAATTAACAATTTCATTGGTGCCGGCGGGGATCGAACCCGGGTTGCTCGCGTACTGTGAAACTTACAGCGAGCGCTAACCATCTGAGCTACCACGGCTCTACTCACGGACACGGTTGACAGTTACATTAAGTAAAACAAATGAAAACACAATTGTATATTAAATATAATTCAATAAAATTAAAATAAACAAACGATTATTTATTAATTTTTCATCACATTAACAAACAACAAAATCAACAAAAACAAAAATCAAATAAATATAAATTACAATAAAATTATTACAAGTCATAATAATACAGAATATCAGCATTTGAAAATAAAATGTCAAGAGCCATATTAAATAAATTAAGCAATGCTAGTCAATTTTTAATACATACAGAATAATGTCAAAAATCATAACTACCAACATGGTCAAATTTATAGCACTTATGGAGAAACAACAAGATACCACAAGAAATTATAATTTTATAAAAGTCCGCCTAAAACAATGAGGCTCAAAATGTTTTGAGCATACACTGCTAAGTTTTGTTGGTTACCTATAATCACGACCAGTAGCGATTATTCAACAATTACGGATAGCTGATTCCTTAGGAAAGCTGTAAAATAATATATTTATAAGAAATTAATATTATTAAATATTAGGTCCTTACATATGAAATTGGCGTTTTGTACGGGAGGAATATAAAGTCAATTTTTTTTTGTAAAATACATTTAATTAATCAAAGTATGCACTTTGTTATCTATGCACTTTTGCCATCTCATAGGTAGTTCATTGATCCCTTTACTAAAAAAACCATGGGGGCGAGAATCAATAAACTCTTGATTCTCGCCCCCATGGTTTTATAGTCCGGGGAGTACGATGGATGTCGCAGACATTCCAATTGTAGCTCATCGAACTTAGTGGTTGTTTGTTGTGCAGTGTGTGGTCTTGCGTTGTCGTGAAGCAGCAGTGGCCTAGAGCGTTTGACCAATCTCGGTTGTTTAGCAGCTAGTTCTTTCTTCATGGCTTGCAGTTACTGATAATAGATATCTGCCGTAATCGTTTGGCCAGATTTTAGAAAGCTGTATTGAACGACACCGGCGCTAGTCCATCAAACACTCACAAGTAACTTTTTCTGAGTCAGTTTTCGTTTAGGGCAGGATTTGGCTGGGTCTCCAGGGTTCAGCCATTGCGACGAGCGTTTCCGATTATCGTACAGTATACACTTTTCATCACAAGTAATGATTCGATTTAAAATCCCTTCATTATTGTGTCGGTTGAGCAAAGTAACACAGCAGTCGACGCGTGTTTGCAAGTTCGATTCACTCAATTCATGAGGTACCCATCGTTCAAGTTTTTTTACTTTCCCGATTTGCTTCAAGTGGATTAATACAGTTTAATCACTTACCCCGAAGTCTGAAGCTATCTCTGAAGTGCTTTGTGATGGATCCGCTTCCACAATAGCCTTTAATTCTTCATTTTCCACTTTGGTCTCCGGCCGTCCACGGGGTTGGTTCTGAATGTCGAAATTTCCAGAACGAAAACGTTGAAATCAAAAACGTACCGTGCTTTCTTTTGCGACACCAGCGCCGTACACATCATTAATCCTTCGAGCTGTTTCTGCAGCACTGGTGCCACAGTAGAACTCGTACTCGTAAATATATTTCATGTTTTCCATTGTGCGGTAATAAGCGACGCCAAAGAAAAAAATAATGGGGAAAAAACAAATGAATTACTGTTTTCAAAACTCAAATGTGCCAGCTAAACGAATTTATAAATTTGAATTTGGAATTATTAACCAAAGAGGAGATATTTCAGATCAAAGTGGTCAGTACGACAAAACGCTAATTTCATATGTAAGGACTTAATATATAGTCCACTTTTATATCAAGGTATTTAACAAAAAAAAATCTAGGCATAAATACAATATAACAATGAATACAATATCAATTGATTTAATTAAATAGCAGGTATATGTAAATGTAATGATAATATTATTCATACCAAATATTTAAAAAAAATATGTACATATTAAGCTTTAGATATTGTTCATTAATACATTTACAGCCTAACCTCCACAGCTGAACATAGACCTCCCCCATAGTTTGTCTGCAAAATAACTGCAGTTGCCAATCCTCCTGCCAAGCTAGACAACTATCACAAAACCTATAACTTTTGACTTTTGATAATGACTATTGGTAACGGTAAGTATATTATCATCAAATTTTTTCTACATCATTAATTGAGAATATTATCTTATGTTGTTGTTTTGTTGTGTAACCTCAGATTAAGACTTATTTATTTATTTATCATTTTATCTACATTTATATCGATATTTATATAAGTATGACATTTTTTAATAAATATTGTAATGTAATTGTTGCTAATGTATAATAGAATTAATGGAATGCCATAAGGTTTTGTGCATCTGATTTCAGGCAATACATATTTTGTGAAATTAAATATACTTTGCCCAATATTTATGTACTTGAACCCAAACATGTTTTCAGGTTGATACTTACATATTATTAGTGACGTCTATGTAATATAGAAAATGATTGAAGAGTTTTAGGGCAATAAGGAGTGTTTCCTTTAAAGCTGAACATAAAAGTGTGTGTATATGTATAACATTATGTCATTCATATTTATGGAAATAACTACTAATCACAATAAAAAATATTATTGAACAATGGGAAAATATTATTGTACTCGCTGATATCCCTAAAGTTTCCATAATCCTACCAAATCAAAAAGTACACGTTTGTTATGACTTTAAGCTTTCGAATGACCGTTCAAATTAAGGAGCATTATCATGAAGAATTTACAATTTGGGAGTCCAAATATTTGACAAAATACATCACAAAGGACATTAAAAACATGAAATGTTACATTTTATATTCAAAACAATAAATATTAATCATTACAAGTAGTAAATGTAAGCACAAAACAAACTTACCGATGAAAGGTAATATTATAAATTTTTTGTTGATATGCTATTGCATCCTAAAATGCTACAACTTACCACCTTTTTCGTCTTACCTAATATCTAAAACCCACAAAAAACACAAAATTCAATTACATATTTGCTTAAAATATCAATGAATTTACAAAAGCTTGACATCAATTATGTCAATTAACTGACGGAAAACAATCATTACCATCGCCAAAAACGCATACCTAGAAAAAGACAAGAAATATAGTTTTGCTTCTCCCATACTCTTATGTCTAACTTTATACGTGCATTCTTTTCATTTTTAGTACTACAAAACCTAAGTGGAAACTTTTTCCTTTTGGAGGTCTGTGTTCAGCACTGAACTTGTGATAGACTGATATGTTAAAACATTATTGATATTATGAACTTTGTAAAAACAACTTAAAACTCGACACGAGGAAATTTTTGATTATTAATTAATATTTTTATTCTTAATTAATATTTAAGTACATACTTAAGATATTGCTACTTATTAGTGATATCACACTTTGTGCTAGTAGCGTCTTCACTTAGTGCTGTCGAAATCCAAAGAGTTTATCGACTGTCTAGTAAAATCGTCGATGCGCCGTTGAATACGGAATGATAATTCTGCTTTTACGCCGTTTCCGCCCGTAGTTTTTAGTTAGAGAAATGAATTAATCATCTGAATTAAAAAAAAACATTTTTTTATAGTAACAAATAAGTTTGTTGTATGAATTTAAGTGCTGTGAATATAAATAAACCTATAACGGGGGAAATGGAACAATATCTGGTAACCCAGGGAATGTACCTCCCGCCTTTTCTATCTCAAAAGAATGCTTTATCTAGTCAATCCTCTATCTACGCACAGCACATTAGCTAATTCTCTTAACCAGTGACGCCACGACGGTATCTAATATGGCGGACAGCGTTTTGCAGACTTGAGGCACAGATAAAAAAAAATATTCTTAAAATTGAAATATAAAATTTATAATGCATTTTTATAAATAGAAATCAATAGTTCTCGTTTACTTTTTACAAAATCTATCATAAATATATATTTTTTGATTTTTTTTACATGGTGTAAAATACCCTATTTCACAAACACATAGGTACATTATAACAGTATCGCTCGGTGAGAGCGACAACTCGGATACAGACTCGGATCATTCGCTCGATCGACAGGCCTGGTTGGTAAATAAATTTGAAACAACACGACCGTTATTATTGTAATTTTTAAGTTTAAAAAGAAGAAAATAGCAATAATGTTATTAATAATTCTTTATACATATATGAAAGGTAACGCTATCTTTTTGTAAATTTGACGTGGTAGCTCTTTGTTTGCAGTAAACTAGTAACCTCTGACCTGAGGGACAATTTAGATATTGATAGAGAGTGCAGGTCGTTGTCTGTAAGAGCTAATATGGTAGCCCGCAGGTTTGCTCGTTGCACAACAGAAATAAAGATTACGCTGTTTAAAGCTCTCTGTACATCCCTCTACACGAGCAGCCTCTGGGTTAATTACTCTCAACAGCAGTACAACGCCCTGAGCGTGCAATACAATAATACATTTCGGGTGCTAATGGGGCTGCCTCGGTTCTGCAGTGCATCGGGGATGTTCGCTGAAGCGAGAGTGGATTGCTTCTACGCGATCATACGTAAGCGGTGTACATCCCTGGTACGTAGGATCTGGGCCAGCTCAAACCGCATCCTAGTGATGTTCTCGAATAGAGTTGACTGTCAGTACCTGAACCATTGTTGTATGTTTCATGTACTGGCAAATAAATAATCTGAAATCAACAAAGGTTCTTATTGATTTTTTTTTATTTGTTCTCTTAATTTTTTTTTATTTAACTTTTCTTTATTATTATAATTAATTATTAACAATAGGCTATGTTATCACCTAATTTTATTAATTATGTAATATGATCCTTGTTGGTCGAAATAAAGATATTATTATTAAAAATCTGAAGAATTCGGCATTTTTGTAGGACGTCGATACAGCCGCGCAACTAGATTTAGCTTACAGTGCGGCTGCAACTAGTTTTATTGTATGCATAGGACCGCCTGGACTTATACTTTGACAGAGGGGAATGCCTGCGTACGGCTACTCCCCTCTGATCCGCCGGTTGCCCGTGTTGCTCTAAGTACAACATACAACACACCTAACAAAAAGAAAAGTAAACGTAGTGATTATACACTCTTTAACACCTAACCTACATATTTTTTTTTTAATTTTTAGTATGAAAATTTTGCCTCTTAAAATTGTTGCGAGTCTTAAAACGTAGTGATTGGTAGTGATTATATGTACATATACTCATCGATCAATGTCATCATCTAAGATATAAAAAAATATATATGTTATGTACAAAGATATTTTAGATAAATAAAAATAAATATAACTATTATTTGAATCTTTAGTTGTGTGCACAGGTTTATAGATAGGCAGCAAGGTCTCGCGGCCGCGAGCCCTGTGCCAGATGAAACTGTAAGAGCCGTATAGGGGTATAGGCTAACAGCACCAACATCACAGAAAATAGACGCAGCAAGGTTGTGTGATATGTTAAATTAATATCAAATATTTCATGTTGCTAGCCGGTAATTATAGTAATGCTACGGCCACATTGTCGCGCAAAGATTCGTATAGCGTTGTCGCAATAAAACTACGTGTTCGATCTACGACGAACTGTATTTATCACATTGTTAGAAAACTTCGCAATTTAAAAACGTCGCGATCTTATCCACGACTTTTTCGCCACCAGGGCGGCGCCACTTAAAAGTGAGATATAATATTTGACAGATTTCATAGCGGGGAAGTTAATATGTTCGGAAAATATAAAGGTTAATGTTTCTTTCTGTACTATTAGCCATATTTTGTATTAATAAGAATAAAAATAAATAAACCAAACCACAGATATTCATAAAAGTATTTTTTAAAGTTAAAAATGTGCAAAAAATTACTTATTGTATCTTTATTATTTGAATAAAATAAATAAAAATTTAAAGAAGAGGAATAAAAGACGATGGTAAATTCCAAATTTTTTTGTTATTCCAGTTCATATTTACCTACGATAAAATCAGATTATTGCAACACAAATACGTGCACGCCGCTCGACGTCTCGCTGTAAACCATAGACATAGACTTAGAATATACTAGAGTATATCCTAAGTCTATTCTGTAAACCTCTTGGTCATAGATTACTGTATACTCTTGGTAGAGAGTAATTGACAATTACTCTCTACCAAGAGTAAACGTAGTGATTATATTCTCTTATGCCAAGAGGTTTACAGCACAGAACACAATTACTAATTGTGTTCTGTGCTGTAAACCACAGAACATATATATCCCTCTGTAAACAGAGAGCTCGCAAAGTGTGGTCAATCGCACGAACTTTGTCGCCATAAAACCCTATAGCCCTATACCATTGCGAGTGTGGAGTTATTGCTTCTTTCGCGGTGTTTCTGATGCGAAGTCGCACGTAATACGCGGACTAAGTTTATAGGGGGCATAACAAGTGTACCAAAAAGTAATGACACTATATTATAGAAAACAACATAAATATAACATCTATATAGCGTTTTTGCAACACAAAACAACATTACTCTCTACTGAGATTTCAACAAGGTCAGCTATATAGTACGAGTCACAAGCCAATCGCTAACTTAGAGGCGGTCACACATTTTCCGTTTTGTCCCGTTTAAATAATAAAATAAAACATACGTATTGTAGTTACTGTTATGAAAATTACAGTCAAAACCTTTTAAGTACCATCATACTTAGTGATACGTTTCTAGTGATAGTTTATTAGAGTTAGCCTATGAAATAATGCTTGTATTTCTTTTATTTTATTGAATCATTCATTCATTAAACTACGAACTATAATGTTTACACACTAACTGTAAAACTAAAACCTGCTTAATAAAACAAAACAAAACCTTTAATTAGTATTTAATTAAACGTCGAAGTTTTATGAGAAATTTAATTATTTACCATCAGTGATGTCATTATCATCATTATAGCCCTTCACAAGTCCACTGCTAAACATAGGCCTCCCCCAAGGTCCTGAGCCACCTTCATCCAACGACTTCCTGCATATCTTACCAGGTCGTCACTCCATCTAGTGGGGGGACGCATTAAACTTCGTCCGCCGGTACGAGGCCGCCACTCGAGAACCTTTTTTGTGCCCGTGTAGTGGCGGTTAAGAATATCCACTACCCCATATCTTCCCGTGGGTGTCGTAAGAGGCGACACTGGGAAACAGGCAGGAGATGGGCAGCAGCATCTTCCTGATAACAGCAATATCACAATAAAAAACTACGGTTGCCAACCTGCTCACCAAGCGTGGCAATTATGGCAATATACCCCCCATCTGTGATGTATTGTGGATTTATTCATTTAAAGAGAAACGGACTAAAGTTCATAGTAAAGAGAAATGGAAATAGCTAACCAATCAAGACAAATACATGACTGTTTTGAAAGGCTCAGGAATGGTGTAGAAATTTTTTTTTTGGCTTTTACGAAGTTTTCGTCATACGGATTACGGAATGGTAATGTCAACCAAAAATATCCTTGACTGTTCGGTTCCATCAGCACAATAACAGGCTTATCCGCAAGAATAGTCTGTGTCTGTGTCTGTGATGATGGCCCGGTCTCAGTAGAGCCTGGTGCGATCATTTTCAAGCACGGCTTCCAGCAAGTACTTATAATAAGGCAGTTTCCGATCCACGAGACCATATTTCAGAGCAAGCTCCTGGTGTAGAATCCTGGCTACCTGGATTTTAAGGGGGAAAAGCTAAATAAAATTATTTTATAATAATAAAATTTCACTACAGTCATAAAAATTAATATTGAATTATAACATTAAGTTAAATGTGTACAGTAAGTGTATTAGTAAGTATATTTAGCCAAATATATGAGCACTTTTATTGTTAACAAACATGAGTTGACAGGGACTTTAAACAACTTTCATTCTGCATGCCAAACAAGACGTTACCAAATACGCAAATATATCTGATCCCAAAATGATTAAACTCATGACTAGTGATCGGTGTAGGTAGTGCCATTTTGAGTCAATGAACTTGAATGATAATGTTAATATTATGGACATGCTCCGGGATTCCCGGGAATATTTTTCTGAATGTTGATGTATTAAATGAAATTAAACTGTTTAAAATATCATGAGTCCGCCATATCAAACTACTCATTTCCGGTATAAGCTGGTTCAGCGCGGTACTGTTTGCCATATTACTGGTTAATAGGCGGGATCTTATTATACTGGAAATGGATAGCTTGATATATCGTCGTGAGTACAACTACAATGACTTTTCAATGCTCGTCAATGTGAAGCAAATTCGTATATTAGAAATCGTAAGGAAACACCTTGTCTGTAGTTCGTTCGTTCATATGATATCTATACAAATAAATAAAATTGAAGTTTCTGTTTGTAATATCAAAATAACAGCTTTTTACTAAATACATATGAAAGTATATATGGTACTTATAACCAAAACACAATTTTTAAAATTTTTGTCTGTCTGTCTGTGTGTCTGTCTGTTTGTTTGTTCCGGCTAATCTCCGAAACGGCTGGACCGATTTTCACGGGACTTTCACTGGCAGATAGCTAATGTTATAAGGAGTAACTTAGGCTACTTTTATTATAGAAAAATAATTAGGGTTCCGCGCAAAAAAATTAAAACCCATAAAATCGAATTGTAATAAACTCCACGCGGGCGAAGTCGCGGGGACCAGCTAGTATGTAGTATAAAAGTTGAGAAACTGAATCTTCTTATTATATCTCAATAAGCACCATTTTTTATAATAATAATTTGTAAAATATGAAGATGAAAACTGAATAAGGATAAAAACAATAACAACTACTTCTAGACGAAATACTTTTTGTCCTTGGTGTGACATATATAGACTTCTATATATAAAAAATAGAGAAAAACAAGTAAAGTCGGCCTCGCAATTTTGCGCCGCTCGCGTAATTTTAAACCTACTTCTTAATTTTATTATGCAAACTTGTCCACGGTGAACCAGCTTTTATTTTACACAGGTAGAAATTTAAAATAATGTAGAATCTCAAACAAGCCATAAACATTCCTTATATTAGATTATATGGAATGGGTAAAGTGAAACCGAGTCCTCACCTCACCCGCGATGAGCTACGAAAGCGTAAAGGAAAGGGGTGACTTTGGTAACCAATAAAATATGTGCATAAAGCTGAATAGTTATGTAAAATACGAATTTCCAAAATAGTTCTCAATAAAAAAAATCGGTTTGATAAAATAAGTAAATAATATGGCATATCCATGTTGAGATATTTGTCACTTAATCCCGGGAATAGCACTACCTACGCCGATCACTACTCATGACAGATAAAATTTTGTATCAAAATGTTTACTACAAAACAAAGTTAATTTGACATCTTCGTAGTACATTGACTAAGTTTTGCTGCGACGCCGTAGGGCTGCGAGCTCGCATCAAGTGTCTGTATGCTCTACAAACAATTGTTCCGGGTCTAGTTATTTGCCTTGACTGCCTCCACAATGCAGGAAAAAATCTTACTGTGGTTACGCTTACGTTTTTAAAGTTATTGTACTTTAGGAATTATTGTAAAACACTGTTCCTTTCATAATGTTTAAAAAGCTAGATGTGAAACAATTTTTGTCTCAGGTTCTCCACTATAACCTTGGTGGCTACACCCGTTTTTTATAATTTTATTCCGGGCTAAAACGTAACAGAGTAAAGCGGAATATCTGTGCAGTCCTTATATTCTATTATTTTAGATAGATTATAATAAAGTCTATAATCTTTGCACTACCATGACTTTACCAAGTTGGTATTATAAAATTACACGATTATTAGTCAGTATCGATTTGTTTTAAATTTGTTAGTCTTTATAGTTCAACATTAGGCATACAAATTTTAAAAATTAAAAGTAAAAAGCACTACTTTATGAAAATATCACTCTATCACCAAATTATTACTACAAGTGATAAATTAACGATATTGTTTATTTCATAATTCAAAGTGAACACAGCAACAAAAGTCTTGGCGCCAGCGGAACTTGTCATAGACAAATATTGAAGTTGGCACTCCTGCAGTAACTACGTGGTCGCAATATTACGGAAATGTAAACATGCACAGATAATTCTTGGTTAATTTTTCCATATTTGGTGCTTAGAACTTAACATTTAAGGCTTATCAATAAACTATTTCAAAATAATATACTCCAGAGTTATTTCATGATTACAAGAGCTACTACTGCAACATTTTTATTTTTCTGTCATCGAAGTGAAGATAGGCAAAAGCGTCACCGAGTGCTGTAGAATTTCAAGTCCGTTTAATGGCGGACGCTAATAATTTTGGAAGTTTCGTGATTCTATTGTTCTGTTTTTGAGTATATCACCGATCTATAGGATAGGGAATGAGTATTTTAAAAAGTGATTGCATCTGTAGTGTTGTAAATGTGAAAGTGATATGAAATGTTCAGTGTGAACATTACAAAAGCACCCGCTAGATATGTAACCTTTTCCATAACCTCGTTTACGCCAATGGAGTAGATATGTGATCGATGTGTGTGCGTCGGTGAACGATTTTTCGTCAGTTTAGTGTTACAATTTGTGTAAAGTTAAACGGCTTAATAGTGATGGAAGTGTCCGCGTCGCGGTTTTGCAATCCGACGCCTGTTTTCGATGTAACGTAAGTGAGCCGGTCGATCGCTAGAGCGAGTGTAAGAAGGTACGGCTGCTACCAGCCGAACATGGCTGCGACGCAAGCAGAGTCTCAGCGTAGCGAAGTGAACGTAGATCAGAGTCCATCGGAGCAACTCAGTGAATCTCGGAGCGCTCTATTACAAAACGGCACTGACAAGAGCGGAGGGCGCGTTCCGCCCGATGGCGTTGTGAACACAAAGAGCAAATCGCCGATGTCGGCCGATTCCGGGCAGCCACGCGACAGTGGCGAAGCACCAGGTCACGATCGGGGCGGGGAACGACCGGTAACGGACCAGTACGGCCAGTATCGTTATCCAGAAGGGGCAGATCCGTATTATGCGGCGCGGCCTGGATTTCCCGGTAAACCGCGCCCTCCGCCGCAACAGAGATTCTTTCCGGGCCAGCCTGCATCACAGGCACCAGGTCCCACGCCCACACTTAACTCATTGCTCCAATCGAGCGGTGCGCCGCCACACCGCTATCCCAATAGCTATGAGCAGCCACCGGCGGGTTATGGCCCCGCTCCTGGTTGGCCTCCGCCACGACCAATGCCTCCATATAATCCCCAGGGAGGACCCTATAGAAATTCTACGGTAAGTACAAAACTATGTTCTACCTAAAAAATACATATGAAATAATAAAATGGTAATTTTCACTAACAATAATCTAAACATGCTCTATGCTTGTCAGCATTATAATTATATTATTTTTCTACTCTGGCTGAATTGAAAAAATATTGCATTAGACGTTAATATGGGTAATTGTGTTATATATTTATTTATTATTTCCACTTTATTCTTAACATTTTAAAAAGAATTACAAAGGGCAGACATAATGCCTTTACTTTTTAACTTTACTTTTGTTTTATGAAACTAGTTTATTTTCTTTCCTTCTGATTTATTAAGAACTAGCTGTTCCCTGCGACTTCACCCGTATGTAATTTAGGGTATTAATTATGTTCATGGAACCCTAATTCTTTTTCTAAATTATAAGTAGCCTAAGTTACTCTTTATAACATCAGCCATCTGCCAGTGAAAGTCCTAACAAACAGACAGTGTTTTTGTTATAAGTACCATATATATTATTATATGCATTTAGTAAAAAGCTGTTATTTTGACATTACAAACAGACACTTCAATTTTATTTATTTGTATAGATTTGTTCTTATTTCTTAAAAGATATTTTATGTTCCACTTAGATTCATTTTTTTTAATTTCTAGTTATTTGCTTTTATGATAATCTAAACTTAAGTCATAAAATTTAATTGAATGATGAGTTTCAGTACTGATTCATATTTTCTTAACTGAAATATTCTTTTTTATTTTTATAACTCACTGAGAAACTACTCTAATAAAACTCTGTACATTTTATGTTTAATTTGAATTTAATTTAAAAGGTACTCTTATATTTATAAATAAAGTTAAGTGTATTTTTATATATATTTATGTGATAACTAAAGCTATGCAAACATGAACCTTTGACACTTTTAAAATTATAACTGAAAAAATTATAAATTGTCCTTCCTATATTCATATTCTTGCAGTGTAGATGTCTGGGAACTACAATGACTGATTACCATCTGATTGATTGTTATCCTTTTATAAATAAAATAACTACTGAAAATGATAAAAGAAAGATTACATTCATTTTAATTTTAGGGCGATGTATTACCTCCATTATTAGTAGTAGTCAGTAGGGACTTGAAACATTACTCAAAATAACGTTACGCGTAGTTCCAGTAATGATAATTTGTACCTTTCCACTAGGATTGTAACAAAATTAATTCCTTGGCTATAACGATACTAACAAACGGAACAAAATCTACAACTATTTAATAACAATATTAAAAATATATCTTTATTAATCTGTCAAAGAATATGACACATATTTTACATATTATATAATATGCGATGTGCACTCTCTCTAACAAACTTAATGGTAATGCTTGAATACGGCGGCGGTGGCTTGTACGGGGTGCGAAAACGGAGCGGTAGTGCAGTGTACAAGTGAATTTGTAACGTTTCAGCTGTAACAATATTATAAGCGGATATAGGCATAACGTTATGGATACCTATGACGTAACGAAAAAGATTGTTCTACGAAAATGATTTTCTTTAACATTATTTTTTATAACATTATTGATAATTTTAGGTTTTAGTATTGTTACAAACTTTGGAACGTTTTGAGATAAAATATATATATAATAAATAATATATTATCCTTTATTTATTTAAATAAATAAAGGAACTCCATCCGCGGCTGGTCGTTGCTGCTGGTGATAAGAGGGCTGGCTCTTTTCTAGCTCAAAGGCTAAGTATAGCCATTCAGCGGGGAAACGCAGCAAGCATTCTTGGCACAATACCGTGTTGAGTAGGACTGTTTGATAATTAAATTACTAGTTTTAGTTTTTTTTTAAATTATAGTTTTTAATATTGTATATAATAAAATGATCTCGACAACAGTGCTACCTGTACAGTAACAGTGGTCCAATTGTGAATCTAAAACATTCTCGAATAAACTTAATCATACACACAAAATTTCATAAAAATCGGTCCAGTTGTTTAGAAGTTATATCAAAGAGTATTTCTTGTATGACATATTTTTTCTGAGCATATACTTTTTCAAGAAGTATTGTTACTCAAGCATCAAATCAGTATCTAAAATATGATATTTTGGTCCAACCTGGCCTTAAGCTTTGTTTTATGCTGTTTCCATAAAACCTTAAAAATCGCTTAGAATTAAATTTCTATGTTAATAAAAGTGCAAATGTGAGTTTTCACACTTAACCATCCCTTATATTTTAGAAAAATGAAAGCTAGCTAGCTATCTATCTATCTAATCTATCTAGCTAGATAGATTCTTCTACCTAAAAAGGAACTAATTTGATTTGCCGATGATTCACTTTGACATTGATAGAGAAACATTTTCAGTTTTTCAGGAATGCAATGTCCACTACATCAGACATTGCCAATAAAACAAAAAATCACTCATTAAATTCAATGTGCGTTAGGGCGAACTAAGGCGAATTTATTGACATAGTAAATAAAAGGAAAATAAAGTAAATCATATCTAATTTTATTAAAATAATTAACAAAAAGACCCATTGCCAAATATTACACTACCATCATCATTATGTTTTTAAAATATAAAAATCACTTTGTATGTGACATTGCGTCAGACCATTTCACTCGGTAAGATATCTCTACTTTTTCTCAATCTTTCAAACAACGAACTTTATAATATCGATCTGTGTCTGCCAAAATATATCTCTTGTCTACAAAATGCAAGTAGGGTCATATTTGTTGGTATCTCTTTAGGGTATCTTCTTTATGCCCCTGCATAATATCAGCTCCTAAAGGGCACCTAAATCTCTTACTCCAGTAGTCCAATTAACATGGCATATCTATTATACCCATTATTATATGTATTGCTAAGAAATCACGAGGCTTGTTGTCAGTCACTTGAAGAGATCTACCAGTGCCCTCTATGGTGTAGACATTTTATTTTTTTATTTTTCATATGTCTTTTTTTATTTAATAAACGTTACCTCCACACTAAGATTTTCTCCTGTATCGTAGTTTACACCCATAAATTTCACAAGGACAAACATCCAGACCCGGAGCAATTATTTGTAGACCATACAAATACTTGTTCCGGGTATACATTGTGCGGGATTCGAACACACTAAGCACAGCAACTCATTGCTAAGCCACTGCGCCACGGAGCCTCAATTTGAGTGGTGTAATATCTGTGATGTCAGGAGACAAAAACATACAGAAATATTCCAAAACAAAGTCATTTTCGGCTGAATCTTCTAAATTATCTTCCTCTTCAATTGTAGTCTCTCTGTGTCAAAAAACAGGTTGTTGCCACGCATAAGTTGCGTGTGCAAGTTACGGTCTTCTGTACAATTTGAAGAGTGTATGGTTTATGGTACTAAAGCCTTATCGGAAACCACTTTGTTCAGGGGGCTGGTCAAGCCTGTGTGCAAGACAACTTGTTACAATTGTTTTTATTTAAATAGCAATAATATAACAAAACAATCATCAATTGCTTTGATTTGATACTTTTATTTTTTAATAGCATGTAGGCAAAATTAATTATAAATTTTTATAAGAAAATAAAATTGGATATATATACCTATATCAACAATAAATATCACAATATATATATTCTTGAACTTTGGTAAGCACTACGACTGAATCCTGTCCAGTTTGGCAAGAACTAACTTTATAGAATAAATGTGCCCTAGTCAATGTGCATTATACATAATTTTATTATTTAAAGGGATGGAAATCCCAACAAACTTCTGTGTAAGAGCAAGCAAGATTTTAAAACTTTTTTCACATTTCTCCACCACATAATTCAATAGAGGCTGATCTGTTAATTGATAATAATGTAAGTGAATGATAATGCCTAATAATTTAACTTTATCACAAGTTAATTATTAGAATCATGTGTTACTTTGCAAAAATTCATTATGCTCATCAAGTGCATCACATGCTCAGTGTGACAGTGATAGTGCACACAGTTGCAAGTTTTCAGGCGCTTTACAAACTAGGTAAGGCTCATCATAAATTTTATTTTTCATGCAGACCTTAGCTAATTAATGTTAACATCTTTCATTTTAGTTTTTAAGTTCCAATTTAGTCTCATTATTGACTGAAAGTGTTATAGAAGGATAATATGTTTTGCGGTTGTATTCACAACAGATATATACATTTAGGAATTGTGAGTGAGGCCATGATCAAGGAGCCAAAGTATCATCAAAGTTTTGTAAAACAGAATTTTTTTTATGAGATGTATCATCGAAAGAAGAGGATCTAGCATATAGAGCTTGTCATCTGCATATTGAAGAATATTACAGAAACATTGACTGAGGATTCAAAATCACATGTATTAACATTATAAAGGATGTCATTCCTTTTTAGAAGTGGTGGAAAGGGAGTAGAGAGCCAATAAGACATATAGAAATCAACCCTGGTGTTAGGAGATATTAACCAATCTCACTGGAATATTCAGATTGAGCAGGTTTTGTCTTCTCCAATTTTCTGACTCTAGGCTCTTACTGGAATTTCTTGTCCGAAAACCAATAACTGATTTTGGCCCCACCAAACTAATGATAATGAGGCATTAAAAAGCAAATAAACTAAATATTCAATAATGTCCAGAATTAATTCCATTAGTGTGTGTATGTTACTAAAATTTTATTTCACATCATCTTTTCATCTCATTATTTATTCATTACAGTCTACTGCTGCATATAGGCTTCTCCATAGATTGCCTCATAAGGGGATTTTTTTTTAAAGATAAAGGGTGACAAAAGAACACAGTAATCTGATGGTAAGAGGATGCTGTAGTCCACACATCTACATTTATCCTTAATTAAAAATCAAAATGCAGATGCGTTGTCACCTCTGAGGACTAAGATGGAATGCCTTGTTTCCAGTAAAAGGGTCTCTGGTTCTTTACACTCACCATATGAAACACTGCAGCATTAAGCTGCTATTTTACACTGGTATTTTGTAAGAGCTCGGTCCTACCCCATTCGAGCCGACCCATTCGTACTACAACCATAATATAGCTGCAGCGTGGCTCTACCACGTTTAGGGATATTTGCCATAGTTGCCATACTTACAGGCAGGCAGTTGTGAACAGCATTTTTTTTATTGTTATGAGGAAGACGTCCTGGTTAGTTTCCTGTCTGTTGCATCTTACCTTACGCACGGGGATGATATCAGTTAGTGAAATCTAATCATAATTTTATAGGCAAATTTATTACATGCTTGGCGCTATAGGAAATCATTTTAAAGGAATTGCCATATCATCATCATCATCATCACCACCATCATCACCACCATCATCACCACCACCACCATCACCATCACCATCATCAACAACAACAACATTACAGCCCTTCACAAGTCCATACATGAACATAGGCCTCCTCTAAGGAATGCCACAAACCACGATCCTGAGCCACCTGCATCCATCGACTTCCTGCATGTCTTACCAGGTCGTCATTCTTTATAGTAGGGGGCCCCCGTACACTTCGCCTACTGATACGAGGCTGCCACTCGAGAACCTTTCTTCCCCATCGGTTGTCGGTTCTTCGAACTATATGGCCGGCCTATTGCCACTTCAGCTTACTAATTTGTCGTTAATCTGGTTCTACTGCGAATATCTTCATTTGTAAGTTTATCGCGCAGAGAAACCCCGAGCATAGCCCTCTCAATAACTCGCTGAGCGACCTTAAGCTTCCTCATACGGCCAGCAGTGAAGGACCACGTGTCAGATCCATAAGTCATCACTGGCAACACGTATTGGTAGTACAATCTCGGAGAAGATGTCGTAATCACCCGAACGCTGCCCAGCCGAGTTGAATCCGCCGATTGACCTCTCGGTCGAAATAGGACTTACCTAGTCGGATTATTTATCCTACTTTTTATTATTTATACTCGTCAACAACATCGAACGCAGTCTTCCGACCAACTACTGTTATAGGTGCAACATGGACGTTACACATAAACTTTGTTTTGTCCATGTTCATCTTAAGACCTATCCGTTAGGAGACACTATTGAGGTCATTGAGCATAGTGCTTAGGTCCTCCAGCAATTCTACCATAAGGCCTATATCGTCGGCAAATCGAAGGTGAGTGATGTATTCGCCATTCATGTTAATACCACAGTCTAACTACTACTAACAGTCGGTTATCGAAGGAGTCTACACGGGGCTATTGTGCGGTGCGGTGCGGGGCGAGACGCAGGCTGAACACTTCCCGAGCGGCCCTTAGCAGCTCGGGAACTGTCCGCTAGGGTTGTCCTGTCATGCAAATAAATTAAAATGGTTCACACTACATGTGCGGTAAAAAACTGGGTCGTCCTCATTTATAATAATAATATATGGATAAGGAATTAGTTTCATCAGTTTCCACATACACATTAATTTGTTTAAACGTAAAATAAAATAAAATCAGTTTTTCATTTTTTATTACTTCCCGTTCTGAAAACCTTACCAATTTATTGTTTATGTCGGTTTTTCCGATAACATCAAACGCGATGTCTGACTGTATGTTCTTCTTAGGCTGTGGTTAATACCGTATTCTTTCCAGTCCAGTGGCTTGAAAACGGCTTCTAATGCAGCGGTGAATTGCAAGAATGAATCCAAGTGCGCGTTTTTGTCACGAACGCTAAACGCCACGCCTCGCTGCACGCTTGTTACTCAGTTTATTTCGTGTAAGGTCTAGTTCCTAATATCAAAATTTCATAATATGACATCTCATCTCATTATCCTCTTTGTTATATGATTTAAGCTATTACTGTTTATTTTTGAAAATTATCAAATTAGCTAATTATGCTATATGATGACTGTCCATTGAGAATGTTATTAATAAACACAAGAAACAGTAATGGGTCTAAAATTGAGCCCTGAGGAACGCCCATTGATGCTATCTACCCGTATTAGCTCTGACTATTTAACAACGTTTTTAACTTCTGTAAGTCAAATATACAAAAATAAACGAAAGTGTAACCGTCTAGTTGCGGCAATGACCTAAAAAAAGAGAGGACATGAACTAAATGATCCTAACGGGTGCCAAAACAGAAAGTAAAATGGCGTAGGCTCCGCACATAACCTAGTGCGTTCCATGACTGTTCATTCATTGCAATGCTATTGATAATCGTATTGATTACAAAATCGATTAATCCTAATCACATACATTAAAATAATGTTTTTGATTTTAAGACAGGATTCGATGTATGGTTCATTTTGAAATATGAGCCACCCCAAACTCTAAATCTGATTACATAGGTGAAATGAGGATAAGCAATTTGAAATAAATAATGCAGTCCTCATTTTGGCCTTTCAAACAATACCTTCTTAATACAGGGCGAATGGTTTAACGAATAACGTATTGAAGTAGGGTGTTACAGTACGATCACAGTAGGAATTAAGTATAAAGAGCATGTTGTAGCGCAATCTGTGTAAAAAATATGCGAAAATCATCAAATTTTGCGATCATATTGGTAGTTCACACTTGATATTTTTAGCAATAATATTACTGCGCATTTTACTCAATGATTAATAGTTTGTCATCTGTATAACAAAGCCGGAGGAAAACAGTGCATTAAACTTGAATTATATGGAAACAATTAAAATAAACTGAAATTACAAGGAATTCAAAACTGCACTGATTAATGACAAAATAAAACAACAGAAATCGATATTATTATGTATTTATTGGGAGAACTTTTAAACTTTTTATTTATCAAGTTATTTATAAAATTTCTTTTTTCAGGTCTTGTAAAATGTTTCTAAAATTAGCAAACTTCTCTTCTGCATTTAAGCATTTCATTTTTCACATTTAGTCTTTCAACATCTATAGCACTTTGAAACCTGGACTGAAAGAAAGAAAAAAGTAGGTATTAGGTTATAGGTATTTGATTAGAGATTATTTTAGTGAAAAAACATATTAGATAATATGACTGTGGCATACACTTCTATTGGCTTAAATATTGATTTTGTTTATTTAATCTTAATTTTCCATATTGTTAAGTGTGTATAACTTAATATCGACCGAAATATCGCTTGATCATTAAAGAATGGCAACTAATACTCAATGACATAAATGAGGAGACAACAACTAAAAATGTGTAATTTTATTTACAATTTCTGTTAGTATCTTATATAAATGTGCGTAATTCTTTCTTGTGCTAAATATTCAAACGAAATCCTTAAGTTGATGTAATCGATGCGAAATCGATTCGTTTTGAAAATCACAACACTAAATTTAACATGTAAACTATACGTACTAAATAAAACCAAACTATGGAAATATATCGTTCGAAAGATTATGAATAATATATGACCGAACAGTAATAAATATGAATTAGACTAGAAATTGGTATAATGTAAAGGAAACTTAATAAATTAAGAATGCTAATGACTTACTTGTGCAGGGATATCAGAGGCGTCTTATTATATTTTTTATTATATTTCGAGCCACAGCCCTTCACACAACACTTAAGAATGGTTGCCTTTATCACACACAGCTTCACAGTCAAATTTACAGCACTCAAGATGTTCTCAAAATGGAGAAAAACTTAATAATCAGTCGCACGATAACGCCAAATGACACTTCTTGTACACTCAGAATTACTCAGAACCAGAAACTAAAATGGCGAACCGGTGGGCTAGCATTATGTGACGACATATTTCAGTATTGCAAGTTTAGAAAACTGACAAAATAAGGTTTTCTCTTTTTACACTTGCAGAATCACACACGTTAGAAAGAAACATAATACACAATTTTTGTTTCTGTATAGTATCTTATGATATTCCTATAATATATATTTTATATAGGTCATTATGGCACGTCCTCTCTTATTCAACATTAAGTCCCATGTGACAAACCCCGATGACAAACAAGTTAATAGTCCACCTAATAATATGTAGCTATTGCAGCCCTTTCACACCTGCAACTAAATTCAAAGCTCATAGTGGCATACTCACCCCCTTGTGAGTTGAGATGAAATGCCTTATAGCCGGTATTTGTACTAGATCGTACCTTACAAACTGGAACACACTAGAGTAGATGCGCTGCTGATTGACGGCAGAATTAGGTAAGCGGGTGATATCTACCCAGACTCATTCCTTAGCAGAAAAGGAACCTTATCTCCCTTATATGACTTTAATTGTAACGGTCTTTTAATTAAATGATCTTTTGTAAATGTTAAAATAACAACCGCACGAGTATTTCCTACGAAATGTATTTACAATACGTATTTTTTTTTTATAGAATAAGGGTGACAAACAAGCACACAGTCCACCTGATGGTAAGTGGTTGCAATGGCCCATAGACATCTACATCTATCTTCGTTTGCGAATTTAAATGCAGATGCGTTGTTAGCCGTGAGGACTAAGATAGAATGCCCCTTTTCCAGTAAAAATTTTCTACACTCACCATACGAAACACAGCAGCATTAAGCTGCTATTTTACGCTGGTATTCTGTGAGAGCGTGGTCCTTCCCCGGTTGAGCCGACCCATTCGTGCTACAACTATACTATTAATATAGCTGCAGCATGGCTCTACCACGTAAAAAAAAATTTGTAACTATAAGGAAATGTACATACATATTATAATACGTATGTACATTTCGTTATGATTTTTGGGTCACTTGAAATGTACGTAGTGTTGTATCTATCTTTCTCTGGTCTGAGTAATGCTATTAACATTACTAACACTAACTCGTGCCCTTTAAACACTAAATAAGCATTAAATACTTGTGTTAGTAGGAGTGGTTCACGACGGCAGTTAAATGGCAGACCCGTATCCTTTAACCATAAGCTTAGTTCGCATATAGACTAATATTTTAGTATATCTTTTAAATCATTGCCTTTGTGTGCTTTAGACATGGATATTGAACGTCATTATTTGTCAGATGCTAAATGCAGTAAAATGAAAAAAAAAAGCATCGAGCAACAACAAAGCTGGCCCGTTGCCTCTAGCGGATATAAAAACGAAAGCGCACGACGATAGTGAAAGTTTGATGTGTAGGCAAATATTACTCGCTTCCAGGCGGAGATTTGTGCGTTCGCCTCTCAACTCCAAAACGGGGTAAAGTCAAACGTGAAGCGGGGTTTCGGTGCCGTTCCGCCGCCTCTGCTCCCCGCACATACATTATGTAGAGCCAACGGCGTCGGCCCGTATGTTTGACGGAATCAACGTGAATGCAACTTGACATCTGACACGTGTATCTAACACGGCGTCAAGTTGAAAGGGTTTCGTTCCTTTTACCAGACATACTTTTTATGTTTCATCATTTCATGCGAGGACTTAAAATTAATGTTAAAATGCGCCGTTGCCACCTACTGTTAAATTTTATTTTCATACAGTATAAAACAAATGAAACTACTTATATATTTATGCTGCGGTATATATAGAATAGCCATGGACCGTTAGCCGCTCCCCGGGCGATCACCTTGCCCGGCGGGAGAACTCCCCTTTTCCTTTCACGGCCAAAGTGGTAACTCCGATGTGATTGGAACACGCAACAGACTACCTTCGAAACTTCAAGCCTTCGTCTTCGTTATCAGCCTCAAGAACCCCTACCATTCACTTCCGAGAATTGTCTTCCGCATTCTTCATCTCCTGCAAGCCAGTCCAACTTGTCTTCATCTCGACTCACCGCAGATTTATAAGGCAGACTATTGGCACTTACCCTGGTCCATCGTTCTCACCGGCATCACTAGCACTTGCCCTTACGCCCATAGCTTGCATTCCCCGCCGGCGTTAAGGGTGCACCGGTGAACAGACTGCACTATCGACCTCCGGTCTGAGCAGGGGGTGATGTGGCGGCGCTTGTGGCGACAAGCCTAAATTGCGCTAGCAAAGTTCCGAGGTACTGCTGTATATAAACCCTCACGCCTGTCACCCAGAGGGGTAGGCAGAGACTACAGACTTCCATTTGCACGATCCTGAATTAATACACTAAAAGTAGGTAAAATCTATCAATTTTTAGTGTATTAAAAATTTATAAAGTTATCTTCTTTTTTGGCCTCTCCAATTTACAGCTGGATAAAGGCCTTTCCAAGAATTTATCAAACAGTATAGGTAAGCGTAGTGCCGATACACTTGCACTGAGTTGGTTTTGGCTACAGCATATTTGGATGTTGTTCTCGCCGCCAAGCGTTATACATACCAACTCCTTGTCTGTAGTTGTCGCAAGATAAGAGTTTCACGACTTCGGCTCCTCTAGCTATCTTTTTTCTAACCTATTCCCATAATAATCACCCTTTTTCCTATCTCTTGTTAGTGGCATTGTAACCATTAGAGGTGCTGAGTCTGCTTACATACATGGCTGTACTGCATGTTATACGCAGTACAGCCATGTATTATGGCTGCGTCACCGTGGTTCGGCTCGACCGGGGTTTGACCTCGCCTTCACGGAAAACCAGCGTAAATAGCAGCACAATGCTGCTATTTTACGATGGTATTCTGCTTCCATACGTACTCTTTTAACTTTTGTTTTGTTTTAACTTGATTTGATCTGTATTGAACTAAAATTCTTTACCACTTTAAGTCAAAGTTTGAGTATTTGGCCATTTTTCCAATAGTCTTCAATTCGAGTCTTCAAATTATCGATAATTTTTTCTTAATACAGACTACTTTTTAATTAATGTAATATAAACATTATACTTGCTTTTATGGGTAAACTGATACTCTAAAAATCTTTTCAAAATATTTTCTAAACACTTATTGTTTCAGAGATGAAACCTCGTTTCATATTGAACTTCTTCATAAAATTAATGTTCGGCAGCAAAATGCGTCTTTCTCGTTTACGTTGTAAACCTAGCATTTCGATTGCGGCATACCGCACCGGGCCGCCATAAAACAATGCATCGGGCACGTGGTCGTACACTTTAGAGTTCACATTCAAGGCCGCACGCATTTGTAAGGATGTACCTGTGTAGGCTGGCCGAACAAGTACCGCTTACGTAACGCTTGTCCCACTTCCCACGGCACGGGTGTACTTCCGCCCGAGCTTTTGATGTAATTAACGGAAGCTCTTATGTGTATGTACATTTCGGTATTGTGCTTTTGTTGAAAGATTTTTTTAGTTTATTCAGACAAGAGGTTGCTATTTATTCTGTATTTGGAAAAGTGTTAAAAGTATTCTATTAAGTATCGGTTGTTCACATGTCATGCCTTCAGTCTTAACAGTTCCTTGTCTACGAAATAGATACACTAGTTGAACAAATGAAATGTTCATATATGATTCATGGGACAGGGAAAGGGTTAAATTTAATCGTGATAATATTTTTACTGACTATTTGTTTGAATAGAGTTATTTTTGAATTTTGATTCTATGCTTCACTGCCACGATGTTTCCGAGATCAAAAGTTGCCGTTGTTCAAGGAGTCGATTGTGTTCATTGTCATCGAAGTGGCTGTGACGTTGTTGCGATTATTTATGAATGACTCAAATAAACAATTACCGTAGAATTAGTCATTTATCTCGGTCCGTTGTTTACCCACAATCGTGTTAGATAGTTGTCGATAAGGAGACACGTGGTCGTGGGGTCGTCGACCCGACATACTCGTGCTCGCCGACAGCTCGGTAATAATAATAAAATGTTTCCGTGCGACTGGTTCAAGGGCGAGCCGCTGATATCGGCGCCCGCTATATTTAGATTTAGCTGTGTGATGCGGATATACGGTATGTTCTTACACTCGGTCGGATCTTTCTTTATATTTGTAAACAAGTATTTATCACGTCTTGTTATAACTATAAGTTAATGCTTACCTCCTCGCATAAGCTATGTACGCTTTGAAAGTATTGTAGGTTTTTAAAAAGCAAATAGCTGGCTTACATCTTAGTAATTAGGCGAGTGCGTTAGAAGAGTACATTAGTAGAAATGTGTAAAGGGTAGCTATTTGTGATTAATACTAAAATTATATAGAATTGCTTTTTACTCTAATATCACCTTTCCCGCGCCCGCTCAAGTAGTAACAACTTAACCATTACCGTTACAGCCTATTAAAGTCCACTGCTGTACATAGGCCTCCCCCACAGGCCTCATGGAGGGGATATTTGCCACGCTTGGCAAGCGGGTTGGCAACCGCAGGTTTTTATTTATAGTCGTTATTAAAAAGACGCTGCTGCCCATCTCCTGATTTGTATACCTGTATCGCCTCTTTCGACACCCACGGGATGATATGGGTTAGTTGGTATTCTTACTTCGTCACTACACGGTCACTATACCGTGTAGTGGCGGTGTAAGAATATCAGTAACAACTTTAGTGGAGTGCATTAGTGAATAGGCATAGGAAGCGTGACGTGGTCTGTCTTGCTTGCATCAACAAAACGTTGGAGTAGGTACATGAATTAATGATGCCGAAGATGCAACTGTAGAGTTTGCGAATTAATTATACGAAGGTACGTCAATCAATCTTATATTCTTTTTGGTTTGGTTTGGTTTGGTTATTGCTTATAAAATTTCTTTTCTATTTGTTCTATCACAATCATGGTTGCTTGTCCACCTGGAAAAACACCAAAACTTCTAAAGCACTTGCATTCGAGTGCTGCTAATGTACTTTCATAATTCATATAACAATAATATCCTCCAGACCGAATTTCAAAACGGCTGTACGTGAGTTCAGAATTTCTTGTCAGAAAAGGCCCGACCCAAGATTCGAAATCGAGACCTCAAGATCAGTAATCGCATTTACGAGCACTAGACTAACGAGGCAGTCAATTCACATAATATTCTTATAATAGCTGCCTAACATTTGTGTGTGCATTAGTAACTGCGCTTAATAACAATCAACAATGTGGCAACATACCTATGCCTTGAGTAATACATTAGCTGAAAATGAAATTTGCGTTTGGATGAAAAGAAATTCATAATTGCTGATTATAGTTATTATCAATTGGCGGTTCATATCTATTCTCCCGCCTTATAACAACGTACGTAATTACGGTAGGTTGCGGATTGCAAACCAGAGAGTCGTTGGTTTGAATCCGTCATTCGACTACTGTGGTGGACCACTCTTAACACAAGAATTTTTACGCTTACTTAGAGTGGTTAACGAGAGTACCTATTAGTAATGTTAATAGCGTGACATTAGTATAGTATTCTTTTTTTTATTATTTAGAGCAGTACGTGGTGTTGCCGTGCAACTCGAGGCTTACTCGAGAAATAGGCTCAAAATTAAAACAGTGTTTAGATGAAAATAAATTCATAATTGCTCTCTATCTCTATCTCTATAATAGGCGATCGATATCTATTCTCCCGTCGTATTTAGGGCAGTACGTGGTGTTGCTGTGCGTAGCGCCCGAGTAAATTTCGCTCTCACTTTCGTATCGCAATAGCGGCGGCGTGTAGGTACATGAAAACGAGATGAATGGGCCGACGGAGACCGTTTATTCTCAGTCCGTGATGTGGATTTCGTAAAATCAATGCGAGCCGTCTCGGTCTCACCGCGTGCTACCAGATAATAATGTATTGTGTTTGGGTAATGTCCGCCTTGATCCGCTGTCGCATCGGCTTGCTAACCAGATGATCACCTACCTAAATTTCTCTTGACAATTTTGACCCAGACCCACTCAGCTTGATCAGTCGATACGTAAACTCCTAGTTCATACCTATATTCCTTGAATCGATACCTATTTCCATTGCTTGTGATTACTTAATTGACATTGAAATCAATGTCATGAACTTCAATAATAATGTAAGCCGCGAAATCGAGCATTACCATGAACGTCACGCTTATCTTACAGCAGTCTTCTTACATCACGGCGGCTCGTATTGGCGGACGAAAACGTCATTTGTCGGCGCCGTTGCATTCATTCATACAATATATTGTAACGGGGTCGTTAAACTGTGGTGACGTCACGTAATTGCCAGCCCCTTCGCCCGTCGTCGGTTCAAATCAAAATGTCGGATTAATAACGAGGGAAACCCGTGTAGGTCAAGCACATTATCACTCGCCGTGACGGTGTGGCTTACAGCGCTAAACACGTCAGCTGTTTTAATTATATATGAGGTGCACGTAAATAAAGTTACTAACTAGATTACGCAACAATACCTACATCATCCTATTATACTCTGCTATCCAATATCTAACGTGCTACGAATTCGTTGAATCACAATAAATACCTACAATACACACGTGGCTGAAAGACCGTAGTTTTACGTAAAATTTTATTACAACAGTTTGCTAGCCTTCATAATGCAAACGAAGTGACGTAACTACATCGATAAATGTATATGAATGTAAAAGGGGCCATTGCCAAGGACTTTTCTCAGAGTGTAGTCGAAAGGTAAATGACTCATGCGTTCTTAGTTCTTACATATATTTATATGGCCTTATAATCCCACTAGTGTCACGGTGCCGCAATTACATTCATATTAATGACAACAACATGTGTGATGTAGCTATGTTACTTGTACTATGAAGGATATACACAAGATCAGATAAGAAGTAATAGATTATACCCATATGATGATGTATTGACCATGTAGTGGCGGTTTTTACACCACCACTACATGGTCAATATATGTATGCACTACCAGTATGGTCCCATTGGTGTCATAAGAGGTGACAGAGGAAACATACTAGATGTGGGCAGCAGCGTCTTCCTAATAATAACTAAAAGAAATTAAAATAACTGCGGTTGCCAACCCACCTGCCAATTAGACAATCTACGGGGGAAGCCTATGTTCAGCAGTCTTGATGGGCTGTAACGGTGATGTATACACTGATATAATTGATTAACTTGCATTTATAAATGAACCGTAACATGTGTCATCCGTTTTCAATAGTAACATTTTATTACATGATTGTTGCTCATTTTGACGTTTTATTTAAAATGTTTACATTATAGGGAAAAGTCAGTCTTACGAGAGAAGATCTCCTTAAGCATACTGTTACGGTATCCTTAGGATAAGATGTAGGAGAATAATTCATGATACTATTTTTAGTGCTACAAAAACAGGTTGTGGGTGGTTTCAATCAACTCTACAATGGAACGCATTCACAAGTGAACCATTCCTAGTTACCTGTATTTCATGTACCTACGTTCTTTGCTAAGGTTTTACAAATCAAAATGCTGATGCAATATTTAAAATGTTTCTGTTCATCGGCGTTTGCCTAAATATTAAATTGGGATATCACTCACTTATTGCAAGACAGTCATAACACAAAAATCGTCATTTTACAGGAGAACAGTTTAAAACTTTGAACTTCATGTATTTTAAAAATAAAACGGTTTCAATTTATTAACTTTATTTGATTGCTTGTATTGATTAATGAACTTTAAAAATAAATAATAAATTTATGTTTTAAATGTACTGTGTTGTGTTCACATGATAAATAATAAAAGCCACGCGGTACAATATAATGAAATAAAACATATTTTTGAGACCTTTAATTTTATTTCTATCATGGAATAAATCTAATTTTACGGACTTTATCGCGTTTAATTTTTTTTTAATTCCCGTCGTTTCGGGCACTTTCCAGCACTCATAGTCATGGGGGGGGGGGGATTGAAGTGATTGACGTCCTGATGTCATAGTTAAGGAAGGCTACCTTTAACTTTTAATTATTAATTTTGGTCCGATTTACACAGAACGAGCTTACAGTATATTGAAGTCTTGCAGTAGTATGCTGGGGTTTGGATTTAATTTTATTAATTATGGGATCCCAAGCAGATGGTAGCACCCAGCGATCTTCTCTATTGAAATTAGAATGTTTTTTTAACTTCAATAGCCTCGCGAATCATCCTTGGTAGGAATCGGTGTTCTTTTGCGGGGATTTGGGGTTTATCAAATCTGATATAATGGTTGGGACGATCCTGAACATGTTAACATAGATAACGTCGAGAGTCACACATCCTAAACTTGAAAATAAGTTTTTTATGCCATAGACATTTTTGTGACTTAATTCACAGACTTTAAAAGGCGTTCTATTTCTTTTACCCATTTTTATAGCAGTTATAAAAGATACGGGTGTATACATGGGACCACTTCTTATATTATGGCATTTAATCTGTCGTTCAATTAATAAGTGAACTGCATCACCTTCAAAAACATTAAGTTCTGTTTTGTTCTGTCATTTTCTTTGTCTAACTTTCTTCTTGATGTCTATCATAATTTTCTTTTAATATTTTTTTCTGTTTCTTGTTTTCTGGACTACTAGATATCATAGCTGCTAGCATATTATTTTGAACTGTAGCTGAATGTATAGAAGTAGATTATTTTTCACTAGAACTACTACTTTCTGTATTTGATACGTAATCTCGATCTTTATCCGAATGGTCGCAATCTTCTTCGGGATAGAAAAGTGGTTAACTGCTAGTTGAAGCTATCGAGCAACAATTTCGAATATCTCAAAATTTCATTAATTTCAATAATGTAATAAATAAGTAAAAATAATGAACATCATGTAATAGCGGCATAAGAATATCCACTATCCCATTTCATTCTGCAAGAGGCAACAGAGGGAAACTGAAACAGGTGATGGGCAGCACCACTCTGATAAACTATAAAAAATTGCAGTTGCCTACTCGCTTGCCAAGCGCGGCAACTATGGCAAGCATTTAGGCAATCTATGGGAAGGTCTATGTTCAGAAAGGGAATGATGAATTGATGATGATAAATTAATGAATTGTAAGATTGTTTAGAGTAAATGTGTCATAAGGCCATGATTTCATCTTGATGATCTCCAACATTGATCATTTCTTCCTCACTAGATGAACTTGATGAACTAGACGAAGACGACGAAAAGAACGAAGTGGATAAGCTGAATTTATTTTGCAATTTGTAGGATGCATGTTAGTATCCAATGGTTGAATGCTGATTCGATCTTCTTTGTATTTACTATTATCGTCACGATTGTTAACAACGTCGACTAATAGTCGCCCTCGAAACGCCTGACATGGTGAAATAAATTTTAAATTTTTAAATAAACTTCAAAAACACATCCGGTGTTTATTGCAATAATAACATAACCTAAAATAATACTCCAAACTTAACACATTTTTCAATAAGAACGACATAATTCTAAATATTACATGTAGTGTTCAGTGTTTAAATTAAGAAATTATCGTATAATAAATTCATAACTGCAAATAATACAAAAACGTGCGTATATTTTTCAACAATAACGTCACATTGCTGAATAATATTACTAAACTTTACATATTTTAAATTGCAATAACGACATAACACAAAATAACTATATTATGTTAAAATATTTATTTAAAAAATGTTCTTACCATTTGTTGCAATAACGTATTAGTTCCAAATATGACGTCTTTGCGCAGTACAGCACACGTGTATTTGTTGATTAACTAAGATAGAACGTTATTGCAATAAAAATTATGACACCTAACAATAACGTGCAATTACGAAATTTCTCGCCATCTAGCGACCTAACGTGAAAATAACTTTTTGTCCTTAGTGCGTCAAAAATATACCGTTAAAGCAATGTTTTTTTTTATAAATTCGTGAAAAGTCATTTTGAGAAATGACGTTCTGGCAATAAGTGAGCGTATGATTTTGAATCTGTAACTTTGCAGTACACTGATCACTGAGGAATATTTGTGTCAAGAAATTTATTTTTGAGACGGTAAAGATAGGAATGACTGCCGCATCTGGAGGGTTGAATATTTCTTTAATCCGTGAGTTGTCGCTATATAGCGGGGCGGGCGACTATACATCTAGGTACATCTACATTAAAAGGTCACGACCGCCACTCTTATGTACCCCGGATTGTATGTACCGAAAGGGAGTTCTTTATTGAACAGTCTTGGGTGGGAAAGGGGTCGTTTTATTAGGTCAGTAACACTTGCAATTTGTTTGTTTACACTTGTTGCGTACATATTTCTGTAGCCGTTATGTATTAATTTTGGTCAGGTTTATTTTGATCTTGGTTAATTACATCTTTACACTTTTATTTAATTCAAGTGCTTGCTGCACTGGTGATGCTACTCTCCATATTACTACACCTATTAGAAAAAGTAGCCCTTTCTTTTCTGCCTAGGTGTTCGTTTGGGTAGGAAGCACTCACCTAATTCTTATGCCAAGTGGCAGTGCACCTAGTTTTTTGAAGTTGGATATTACTTTTTGAAGATACACTGGCCTCCAAAAAAACGACGACCACCTACGTTTTTTCGCAAAAAAGTGTCCTATGGGTTTTTACCACAATGGATAGATATTTTTTATTTTGATAATTATAGGATTGTAAAAAACTAAAAAACGGCGCGTGAAACGGGATATTTTACATACAAATGTGATGAGACATTAAAACCATAACATTTTACAAAATTTACGATTTTACTGTGAAGATCGATATTTACATTTTTTGTCATTTCAATACAACGTTCGGTTTCATTAAATATTAATATTATTTTCACACTTAATTATGCTTAATTAATTATCCATCAATACAAAAACATATCATAAATTGTTATTTGTTTAGGTTAAAATCTATTGAACAAGCACGACCTATACTTTTGACGCGCTTTTTATAATCAAGTTGTTTTCATTTTAAGGACTCCAGTGTGAAATGGAGTGAATTACATAGGTACCGCGAGCGCGAGATTCGAGACGTTCGAAATAGTTTATATTGCGTCCTTATAATAAGTAAATGCTTTTGTTATTTTAATACATTGCTTAATTACTACTACATTGGTTAAAGTGAGCTACGACCTACGAGCTTTTATTTATATAATAATGGAACAAAAGAAAAAAAGGAGTGAAAATTGGAGTTCTGAAGAAAAAGTTAGTGAAACATCGAAATTTATTTGTTAGCAATGCCCTTATCCTCCTATTATCCTTATTTCGACTAAAAGAATGTTCTTATTATTATACGTACACTTATTGCTCAAGTAGTACATATTATAGAGGATAAGTCGACGAAAACATCGGTAAAATATGCAAAAAATAAGAGTGGAAGAATATAACTAATAAGTAAGTACTTATTGCATTTGTTATGTGTACAAGTAGGTACGGTATTGTTTACGTGATTTCTTATTCTTTTTTTTTTAATGAGATAACAGGTAAATGCCGATCAGATGGGGAATTGAAGTTAGTTTGGAAGAGAATAAAGTTGTCTGCTAAATCCAATTTATATACCTATAGGAGGGAACAATCAAAACCACCATCACCTTTTCCTGAGGACTTGGAAATAATGGCAATTGCTCCTCACGACTTTTTCGTTGAAGTTAATGATTATGATAGTGATGCAGTGGTAAATAAAATTACTTATATATCTTACACATTTAATTAAAATTAAATAACTTTATTTTCCATTACTTAAGTACCTAGGTAGTGCTCTGAAATCTACCATTAAAGCATACAATTTGCAATTCAAAATTATTTTCCAAATATTCAAAATTTAATATACATAGTAATAATTTAACATACATTTCTTTATAATTAATTACATTCATATTCAAAATTGAAATGTCATAAATTCATACATAGTGGTCTATATAATATCATAACACACATGTTACTAGATTATCTACACAGTCCGATTTTAATTTTCTATTTTATAATTAATAATTTATACTACCTATTGTCTTGGATCATAATAATATTTCTACAACATAGAAAATACCTGATTCAATTAAGGGCAAAATATAGGTAATGACAGGAAAACATGTTAATAAACGTTTTAGTGATTTATTTTAGAATTCAGTGACTGTAGCTACAACTTCAAAAGAAATATTTGCTGACCCTAAGCCTTGCCTCACTTTTGAAAAAACAGACACAGCTATAGTTATCAATATAGAAAATCCAGAACCCAATGTTGTAGAGGTGCAAGGTAAATAATAGTTATTGAATATTTTTTTAAAACAAAATATATTATTATAGTTACAATCATATGTACACTAGTTTGCCTAAATATTATACATGTTTAACTTTCTAAAACCGTTATTATTTATATTAATTTTTAGAGATAGATCCAACTACAGATACAGAATGTGCCAAAATGGTGAAAATAAGCAACAATAAAACTGTTATTACTAGGGTCATAACAAAAACAAAAAACAGGAAAAAAAGATTGCAAAATAGGTATGTTGAAAAAATTACCTACTCTAATACATCACATACTTTTAACATTTGAAAATTAGTACTTTGTACATGTCTAAAATAAAAAAAACTTACATTAAGTATTCCATTTCATTTTACAGAAGAGAAGATATACACCGAACAATTGTAAAAAGTAACACAGATTTAAAAAAAAGACAACTGGAAATGATGGAAGAGGAACATAAATACAATATTAAAATAGCTAACCTAAAAATTAGAATTACAAATATTTTTATTAGAAAGTCAGAAAAACACAAGTTAAATAGCAGCTTAACGCTGCTGTGTTTAGTATGGTGAGTGTATAGAACCAGAATAGAATAGAATGATTTTTATTAAATATAGATTATTACATAATACTTATTGAAAGAAATTTTTTATTTACCACTGGTTCGGAAAATACCTCAGTCCTGGGAAGAACTAGCAAGAAACCCCACGGGACTTTTTTTATAAACATATTTCTCTTAACAATAATTTTATTTGTACAATTTTTAAATTAATTTTAATAAAACCAGCATGGTGGCGATCACCTCATTTCCAGGGGTTATTTTCATTTATGTATTCTTTGATATTATAATAACCCTTTTTATATGATTTTTCTTTAATGAAACATTTAAACTTGTTTATTGACAAATTTTGTATGAGAGACCTCTTTTACTGGAAACGAGGCATTCCATCTTAGTACTCACGGGTGACAGCGCATCTGCATTTTGATTCGTAGTCGAGGATAGATGTAGACTTCTATGTGCCACAGCAGCTACTTACCATCAGGTGGACTGTGTGTGTGTGTGTGTGGTAGACTGTGTTTATCACCATTATCCTATTAAAAAAAACTAAATATTCAAGACTATATCAGATACATGTTTGTAAATATCCTCATATATGAAACTATTCTTTTCAGGTACTTATTTTCTGCAAATATTTGTTCATCTTTTATTAATAATTAAAATAAATAATTATAAATAATATTTATTTTATTTACATAACAATGAAATACACTCACCGGCACGGAAACTTGGCCAAGCGGTTATCTCGCGATAGCAAAAGCTTTAAGTGTTTCTGATGAATGTTTGTTATGCAGGTATGTCAAAAAATGTTTACCCTCAAGTTCAAGAGGGTAATTCATTATGTTTAAGTGCACCATGACGAATTCTTTAATTTTTAGTTGAATCGGGTCATTTGAGCGACTAAGTTCACATTTTAAATTTGTGTGTTGTGAAAAGTTTACTGTAAGGTTATTCAATTATTGTGATCTTGTGTCTTAATTCAATAACTAAAGGTGCTTTAAAGCCAATAAAAATGCCATTAACACCAGCACAAGTTGCACAAGCAGTAGCATTAATTGACCAAGGGCTGACACAGCGTGAAGTTGCTATTGTGCTTAACGTACCACGGTCCTCAATGCAGTATTCACTGAAACGATACCAGGAGACAGGCCGCTACACCCGCAGGCCAGGCAGTGGGGGCGTAAGGTGCACATCGGCCCGAGACGATCGTTTTATTGTTATGGAGATTTTGAGAACCGCTACCTGACCGCTGTTGAGATACGCCAGCGGCTCCAAATCGCAAGAGGCGTTAATGTTAGTGAGCGTACGGTGAGAAGACGAATGGAGGAAGTGAATTTAAAAGCTCGTAGACCAGCACGAGGTCCAGAACTTCTCAGACAGCACCGAGTAGCCCGACTTCAGTTCGCAAGAGAACATGTCAATTGGACCCACGAGCAATGGGCTAGAGTGTTGTTCACAGATGAGTGTCGAATAGCTTTACGTGCTCCAGACGGTCGAGAACGAGTGGAGAAAAGAGGAGAGAGGTTTCACCCATTACCACCACCCAAACTGTGAGTTTCATGGAGGCTCAATAATGGTATGGGAGGTGTAAGTTCCGACGCACGTACAGAGTTGGTCATCGTCGATAATCGGCTTACAGCTACTCGATACATCGAGGAAGTTCTTCAGGAGCACGTAATGCCTTATTCGGGATTCATTGACACGACCAATTCCTCCTCATGCACGATAATGCACGCCCGCACGTCGCACATTGTGTAGAGGAATATCTGGAAGAGGTTGAATACAAAATTACAGTGGCCAGCTCGTAGCCGGACTTAAATCCAATTGAGCATGTATGGGGTATGCTCAAAAGAAAGATAAAGTCCAGCTCCAAACCGCCACAAACTCTAAATGAGCTCCGAAATGTAGCGCTGGCCGCTTGGGACAGCATACCGCAAGTTGATGTCAGAAACATCATTCAAAGCATGCCAGATCGAATGCAAGCGGTTATCAGGGCTAGAGGAGGAAACACCCGATATTAAAACTGATAGACAATAAAGAAACAGACTTAATTTTTAACTTTGTAGTGTTTTTAAAGTGACAATGGAAAGATGTTAATTTTAGTGAAAACATGTTATCTGAAAAGAAAAATTTCGGTGAAGTAAACATTAAATTTCTACGTTCTAAAACCATTAGAGACACTTATTGAATGCATCTACCCTTAATTTACTGTTAAAAAAACGTTTCAGTGCAAATAATCAGCAAATTCACGAGTGGCCAAGTTTCCGTGCCGGTGAGTGTATAATATACAGTAGTAAAAAACTATAATAAAAAAAAACTAAACCTAATTACTTAGTTATCATACAGTCTTACTCCCCGTGGACCCGTGCACCTCTGGAAAGGAAATTCGGCTGTGAATGTAGAGGAGCGACGATATTCATTAAAAAATCTAAACAGATCTCTACAGCACTTAAAAGTCTTTATATAACTTAGTAGTCTATATATACTATCTCCCTCACCAGAAAATACATCTTCTCTCATGTCGATGGCCATATTGTGTAGTACATGCAACAATTGTTTTTTTTTGCTGTTTCAATATCTCCAAACATACCTCTTAATAGGCAACGAAACCGTTGCCTCCACAAACCAAAACATCTTTCCACCGTATTCCTGCACCAGCAGCATGGGCAGGAGACAATTTTATCCCCGGGGAAAGGAGAAAATGTTTATCCCCTCGCTTAGTTTTATCCACCCTTAGAGCATGGGCACACCGGTGGATATAATATCCACAGTAGATAAAATGGAAGACTTAGACTTAGATAGATTTTTTTGTATGAATATAAACTTCAACCCACGTCCAATGAACTAGGATAAAATTGTCCCTTTCAAATGTCAAAAAAGCATAATTTTTTATCTTTCATTTGGCTCCATGCTACGGACGGGGGATATATGTCTACTCATTATGTCAAACGGGGATATACTTCTCCCTGTTTGACATAACAAAATAATTTTATCTCTTGTCAGTGGATATAATCGGGGGATAAAATTTTTGTCCCCCGCCCATGCTAGCCGGGCTGGTACGGATATGGCTCCTATTATATCTTTCTTCTTGTGGTGTTGTGGGGTTCAGCAGCGGTGTAAATAGGTAAGGAGTACATGGATAGCCACTGTCACCAAGTAATATTCCAGAGAATGCACCAGCCTCAAACCTCTGTTTTTAGTCTACATTCTCGGAATATTCTGGAGTCATGTACACTGCCACGCCACCATAAATAGATATTTTATATTTGGCATAAAAACAAGATGATTATACCGTCATTTGATAATATTGCAAACTTTATAAAATTTACAATTGCCGTTTCGTATTCTTGATGTCGTAGGGCGGCATATATAATATATAAATGTATATGGTTTTGGGGCCGCACTTTAACCTATTGTCGCTGATATTAATAGATAGTTGCTTTCGCATTTTTATAATATATAAACAGAAGTCAAAGTTATAAATTATTGGCCAAATCATGACATGGCGACGTACGAGTATCATGAAATATTAACTACGATGTGTCCAATTATAACGATCGGGCTACGACATAAATCAAATTTAAATAAATAAACGAAATCTGATGTATAATTTATACTTGCGATTGTTGTCATTTGGTGATACAAGTACAAGTGCTTAACCAAATCACAAAAATGAAATCTGACGTAATTCGAAAGTTGTCCGAAAATTTCGTCGGCCGCCCGCCTACATACTACCTATGCCTATTGTAAATCTTCGCTACCTACTTGGAATGTGGCCACGTGACTTTTCACAGGTTATAACTGTTTTATAGATCTAAAATCATAAGATTTGTAGCAATTTAACTATTTATAAATACATAATTTTTACCTCTTATGCTGTTGAGGTTTTGCTCATGGAAACTTTAAATGTAATTTAAAAATCGACGGCTCCGTGGCGCAGTGGCTTAGCAATGAGTTGTTGCGCTGGGAGCCGCGGGTTCGAATCCCGCACGGAATAAGTATTTGTATGGCCTACAAATAATTGTTCCGGGTCTGGATGTTTGTCCTCGTGCAATTTATGTTTGTAAACTGCCTCCACGATACAGGAGAAAATCCTAGTGTGGGGTAACGTTTTTTTAGAGAAAAAAAAATGTAGGTACGCGATGCACCCTGCTCTTTTGAATGAGGCTTCGGTGATGGATTCAAAAATTAATAAACTTTAAATTAAATCAAACCCATCAATTTATTACATTACACAATTTATATGATATAAAAGCTTGTCGCGTCCCGTATTTTTAGTGGTCTTTTATCTACGGAAAGAGTCCAAAATTGCAAGGTGTCCGGGCTGTAAGGTTGACGATCCAGTAGTGTAAGTCTGGACTGTGTCACTAGTCCTGAGTTATACCTGTCTGATGAACCAGAGCGTTGTCGTGTTGGAAGTTACAAGTACTTGGATTGTAAAATTGGAAGTAAATTATTAGCGCATTTATGTATAACTGGGGCAAACAATTTGCTGCACCAAGCTACCGTGGTAGCCTTTTGATTCAAGCACAACCCTATTATTATAGGTATTCATTTTAGTAAAGAAAACGACCATTTTCTTTTTAAGAAATCTGTTTTGCTTGACCGTAATCGGCGCCGGCTTATCTTTAAACACCCACCGTTTTATTATAATTAGTAGTTTATAATTAGTCTCAGGCTTACTAGAGTTTGTTTTAATAAAGGAGTCCCGTGAAAAGAAGACTATTGCACCGCGGCATACTTCTTTTCATGTACTCATAAACTCTTAGTTAGGGAGGTAGAAATAATACAAAATATCTAACATAAGTTTCATTTATATTTCATCATCTGTATCTATATATTGTTATCGTTTGATCGACCTGAGTGGTATATTATTTTCTTACACTAGTATACCTGCACTGCTCACCGATTTCCTCTAGTAGTAGTAAGGGCGTAGAGCGGGTGTAGTGAGGGACCAGTAAAGAACATATTTTTTATGCTTTCAAAGCTCCATGCAATATTGAATTATATGATGAATGGTGCACCAATACAAACTCACTTAAAGGCTTACAAAGTCGTTAAAGACTGGTACTAATTGACATGGATTTAGAGCAATCGCTTCCACTACAGCTTTACATTTGTGTCAGCTATATAAGTGGTCAGAAATGTAAATTTAGAAATAATTATTTGTACAAAACTGTACATAAAACATTTCAATTAGTATATAGTGACGAGTTGATTACAAGCTGTTTTTGTTACAGACAACGTTAGGATTCAACATTGTATACGACGGCCATAAACTTTGTCAGCCTTAAGCCTGTAAAAATCAAGTGAACGCAAGGATATCATTCTACGAAACTTCGGTATCTACGAAATTTATGTAGCACTGCATGATATTAATTAACGCATTGCTTTGGATTTCGGTAAAATAAAAGGTATCAATGTATCTCAATATTCAATGAAATCTGTAAATGAAGTAAAATCATAAATTTCTGCAGCGTGCTGGTCATAAAAAAAGTAGTATAGATAAGTCTCAAGATAATTATAAAATCGTTGACTAAAAGTTTCACCCGTTGAATGAATTTTGTTGTGATAGGTCTAAGTTTAAGATCTAGGTTTTTTTAAATTATAAAGTACAAGTGACTCCTATACATTTTCATCTTGTATTTTCGTTTCTTTTTACATACATGCACACAGTACATACATTCTTACATACATTAGACATCTAAGTTCTTTAACTTAAAAAAAGTTTATTTTTAGTTTTATGAAAAGACGAGATCAAAAAATTATCATTGGATTGATCTCATATACGTTAATGGGTTAAACGAAACACTTGTTTAACCTTATATTATGAAAATAAGCACACCGGCCGACTGATATATAGATGCTGCGGCCCAGACATCTACATTAATCATCTATTAAGAAACAAATGCAGAATGCAGATACAAGGGGATGGGGTGGACTAAGATAGAATATCTTTTTGCCAGTAAAAAGGGTACCAGGTTCTCTGCACTCACCACACGAAGCAGCAGCATTATGCTGCTACTTTACGCTAGTATTTCCTGAGAGGCGTAGTCCTTCTCCGGTCATACCCATTTCTTCAACTGCCGCAATACAGCTGCAGCTTGGCTCTACTACGTTAATTATTTCTGTGTCTACAACTTATTGTCAAGAAAATATTTATGCATAAAATGTAATATGCAATAAGATCGCTATAGAATCCACCTGTTGCCTAAACGCGGCACCCAGTGATTGTGAGCTTGACATTCACGGGGCTCGTGACGACCAAAATAACACGCCGTAACCGACCGCATAACACTACGTAATGCTCTCTCTATTTATAGACTCTTATAATTTTAAATACACAGACATTTGTATTTACTTTCCGCCAGCCCTATTGCTGCGAACGCGCGCCTTATTTTTCTTATTAATTCATCTTTGTGACGGTTACATGACTGATATAATTACGTCACATTTCATCAAATGCATCTCTAATAGATTCTACTTTACTGTGACATTTTTGAATGAATCACTTGTTGTTTTTTTTATATTTGACGTTGGCAACGAAGTAACAACACTTGCGGTACTTGTCGTAAACTCGGAAGATGACTCTTATGAATACAGTTTACATCCCATTGTTGTTACACAAACAAGTATAAAAAGAAAACCGGTCAGCGGGCCTTTTATCGTTCTCGCAGGAGCCGTCGGAATATAGTAATAATAGTAATAACAGTCAATCCCATCTCATTCATTTTCCTTTTCTCGCAACAATACAGTTATGGCTTCATCTTTTTTTGTAGAAACGCAAAGGGATAGCCCGACGGCGTTTAATATGTAAAAGAAGGCAAGGTTACACTCACACACGCGGGGTGCGTCCGTGTGAAATGCGCTTGTAGTGGTGGGAATCCCCAACTTTTTACAAACACAATCAAAGAATTATGTAATGTTTGCTCGTATCCGCCGGCGCGGACTGCTACTGTTTGTACGAATGCCGATTATTATACATTACCGGCCTCTTGTATTAGTCATAGGTCATTAACATTCTGCCGTACGGTGTTTACTTTTTGTATATTTATTATTGCTTCAATGTCCTTGTCGTGTGATGTATGTTTAGTTGAGTGTTTCGCATTCCGACTCGGTTGCGGTAATCTTTTGCAAGTTGAATGTTAAATTATCTAAATGCTCTTGGGTAATAATAGCATGTGTGTAGTTTATTAAATATTAAAACGTTATAGTGACGTAACAGTTTTTGTGTATAAATAATTAAATATTAGGTTATTGTGGTGAGTTGCTTGTTTCGTGACTTATAAACGGTACTTCGTTTATTTTCTTCTACTAATATTACATTGAAAAATTAGCTAATTGTTGGTATGTGATCTTTCCCCACAATATATATACTAACTTTCATACCTTTCAAACCAAAACACAGCCGTATGTGCACTGCTGATTGTAGGCTAGAATAGGTAAGAGTCTCTCATCAACCCAGATGCGACTCCCTGGTATAAAATGTCAATTATATATCATACCACCTAGTGTATTTATTTGAGTTTAATTTATGTTTTAAAATAGCAGAAATTATAGCCAACATTGTGTGTATTTAAAAATTATTAATAACTCGACTTAATATTATAATTATGTAATCAAACATTACATGCGGTCGGCGGCGTTTACCTTTTAATGTCGATATTCCATGCATTCGAACCAAATAGTTTGCTTCGTCTTTCGTAATAAGGGAGAAGAATAATAATCTGCGGGCGTTTGTCTTTCCGTCCGATACTATTTAGGTGTCTTCAAGGCAAAAATAAATATGCTTTTGTTACGCTAAGAAAGTGCGATTTACCGTCTAGAGCTTCATCACCACTCACCACCAGGTGGAATTGTAGTCAAGCATTGATTTACAATAAGTAAAAAAGATACAATATAAAATACTACATAGCGAAGAAAATCATAATATTATTCGACTATATTTAGGCCATTGATAATGACATAACGGCGATGCAATTGAGAAAATGCGGTCGGCGCCATGCTGCGGCGGAATCCGGTCGCATTCCCAATGGCTCGCATTTGCACCGCCTTTGATGTGACGCACCGTTCCGGATTATGTCTAATATGATAACTACTTTAGAGCTAACGATTACGCGGCTCATGAATGGTGCTGCTAGTGCGAGGTATATATAAAAATGAAACAATTATATAGTATACTGTATAGTGCGGTAGTTACACAATTAAAGTACTCTTATAAGCGCTTTTTAATGTTACTTAATTTATTTTTCGTATATTTGTATTATTTTTCTTTACCGGCCGGTAAAAGTCCACTGCTAGACAAGGACCTCTGTGACCTCTTTAATTGTAGGCAGGATTTGCCTGAATAGTCAAGCTTCGCAAGCAGATTGACTATCGCATAGTCAGACGTCGGGCACCTTTGACGTTGCTTTATTTGTATGGTATTAAAGTTTAATTTATTAATTTAATCGGATTGCCCGACTTGTTTTAAAACAGCCTACTTAATGGCATCTGGGTGTTAAGGATCCAAAATGAGCCAAAGTCAACGTTTTTGGTTGGTCTTTGTTTGTTGTGACTATAAAATGTGAATACGAGATTTTCTTGGATCTCACAGTTAGAGCGTTACGAGTGTTTGTGTTGCTCAAGTGTTTGTAATACTGAACAGAAAGTTTTAACAAAATAATGTAATACATGTATATTTTTACGTGGTAAGGTCACGCTACAGTGTATGTAATTCTAGCTAAAAGTTTTTGGGGTTTTGGATTAAAGCCCGTGGAGGACGGAGCGTTGACTTTATTAGACAGAACCACTCACGTAACTAAACTTAACGTTAAGGTTGAGTTTGACTATCACAATTCCGTAATCGCTATCAGTTTTTATCCTCACGATCACTGAGACATAACTGAACAGTTGCCGCTTGCTCCTTATAATTAAATTTATTTCTATTCTGGAAGTGTTTTTGTACCTCGTGTAATCTTCTTATACCCCAGCGCAAATTCTTCAACTCGGTGCGTGGATTAAATATCATCACATCGAGTCGTCAAAGGTGACAACCGAACCTCCCCTAGAGATTCTTAGCACTCACTGCCGTTACCATAGTCACCCCAAAGCCGGGAACTGTAGGCCGTTATTTGTATCTTGCGCATATAGTGGGATGTTTGGCATAAATGCCACGCTTGTCAGTAGGGTTTGCATCCGCAGTTTTATCTATTATTTATGAGGAGGACGCCACTGCCCATTACATAGCTTAGTTTCCCTATGTCGCCTCTTACGACACCCGGGGGGTGATATGGGGTTGTGGATTATACGGCGCTTCAATACGGCAGGTTTGAAAGAAAATGGAAGGATACTTATAGGCTGTGAGGCATTCCATCTTAGTCTTTAAAAGGTGACAACGTTTCTGTATTTTTATTTGTGTGCAGTGGTCCACGTGTTAGCTACAGTAGCAATGTTCATCAGGCGGATTGTTTGCTTCAAATAATAATCACTTCAATAAATTGTGTAATACAGTACATCCTTATATTAATTATTACATGACTGATAAAGATACCCTGATTTGTATAAACAAGGTGATTGAACTACTTAGGAGATAAAATATATAATATAAACAAAAAGTTGTTAATATACCTAAACAGACAAAAAATCACGATATATTCATTACTTACAGAAATTCAAGAAAAATATAAGAGATCTCTGAGTAGCTATTGCATTTTTTTGACTTATCTAATGTCCTCCAGTCCTGATTTCGGTCACGACGGTCAGATTAGCCACCCGCACAGGACAGGATTATAGTGCCCGAGTATGTGCGCAAGCACAGGTGCACTCTGTATGCCCTCAATCTTATAGTCCGATGGGACGGTAAACGGACACGACCGGAGAGACATCAGGCGCAGGACAAACGACCTTACGCGCTTTTTTACTAAGACAGTGCTTGATGAAGATCCACCTGCAGGGCGAGCATGGGCAGGAGACAATTTTATCCCTGGGGAAAGGAGAAAATGTTTATCCACCCTTCGAGCATGGGCACACCGGTGGATGTAATATCCAACAGTAGATAAAATGGGAGATAAACTTAGACTTAGATAGATTTTTCGTATGAATATAAACGTAAACCCACGTCTAATGAACTAGGATAAAATTGTCTCTTTCAAATGTCAAAAAAGCATAATTTTTTATCCTTCATTTGGCTCCATGCTACGGACGGGGGATATATTATGTCTACTCGTTATGTTAAACGGGGATTTACTTCTCCTTTCCCCGTTGCCGTGCTTTGACTTAAGGACAAGATAATTTTATCTCTTGTCGGTGGATATAATCGAGGGATATTTTTTTTGTCCCCAGCCCATGCTAGCCGTGGTGGTAGTAATTGGTGATGAAGCCCTAGATGGTAAATCGCACAACAAAAACCTATTTACTTGTCTTGAGAACGCCCAGATTGTAATCGAAAAGGCTGATGCCGGCAGATTATTCCACTACTTTGGTGCACGCAATACGAACGAAAGACTAAGCAAGTCGTTGCTTCGAATGCGTGGAATATCAACAACAAAGGAGTTAAAACTCGCCGATCACCTAGTTGCCCGATCGTGGAAAGAGCAGAGAGGAATTAAGGCATGTATTACATACTCTCTGAATTGTGCATCCTATGAAATATCGAGTGGCTGGTTACTACGCGCCTATACTGATAAGATTGGTTTAAAATCAAAGTTACCAATCAAACTCTTAGCATAGCAGTGTACTCCATGCACGACCGAAACTTTAACTTATTTTAAATAATTACTCTGGCAAGGCAGAATATGGCCAATAATTGATGAGCTTGTACCGGTGGTTGACTAGGCACTGGACCAAGAATTAACCTGTTAATAAAACAAACACTTTAATTAAAATTAATATAGTAACATTTAATTAGCTGTTAAAGCTATTTCTCGAGAGCTAAAAGAGCTCTTGCATGGAAAAAAGACCTAATATTTAAATTTAAAATAATTTTTAACACTTGTAGTACAAAACAAAACAATAAAAAATACGTAAGTAAAGTAGACTATATACATCTCTATTTTGTGCACAGGAATAATTGGTCCGTCGCGCTGCTTTAAAGCGCGTTGGCGAACTTCACAACATGTTCTCGAAATATTTTATTCCTCAGATATCTAAGTTTCCTCAAGTAGTAAAGTATACCTAAGTATAGAAGGAAGTAAATTATAGTAGATTACGTGAGTTGGTACTTATATTTGACCTTATATTATCGAAAAATCTTTTATAACCTCTAAATGACAAGAACATAACAAAAACACTTCTTGAACTCTCCTATGCCCTCAAACTTTATGCCAGGTCCTTTTTCGCGCAAACTACTAAGCTTTCATCATAACTTCGAATAAGTCAACAAGTTATTTGTAATTCTTAAAATTCTTAAAAATCACTTGCACGAGTGTAATACATAGGGAAAGTAAAAGACTTAGTTTGCAAATAAATTAGTTTTTAGTAAATAATAATATTTTTAGTAAAAAAATATAATAAAAAATTAGTTTATAGTAAATAATAACGTAAATTCCGTGTAACGGTGGCGTAGGAGAATTAATTCCGTCCCATGGGCGTCGTAAGAAGTGAACATGAGAAATGCCAAAAGATTATGATGTTTTATATATATGGCGACATAGGCTCTCTACAACGAGAAAGGTCCATGTTCGGAAGTGTACTACGGGTGTTGATGATGAAGAAGAGAATAATATGATATGTTGGTGGTAAATAATTAGACTTATTACGGAAAAGTGAAAGGCAAATTTCAATGATTGAAACATAAAGTTTTATTTCAATAGGTAGGTAGTAGGTCTTAAGGTCAAAGCGGGGGTGTGTCAATGTATATGTGGTCAATCATTAATGAAATTCATATTATGGATGCCACCACTGATCAAATACTTTAACATTGTATGTTTTTAAAGTATTTACCATTTTAGGGTTCCGTACATCAGGGAAAAATAAAAACCCTTATAGAATCACTTTGTTGACCGTCTGTCAAGGTAGCCGTATAAAGTTAAAATTAATATTTTTTATTTTTTTATAATATAGGGTAGGGTGACAGACGAGCACACAGTCCACCTGATGGTAAGTGGTTGCTGTGACCCATAGATATCTACATCTATTCTCAATAAAGACTCAAAATGCAGATGCGTTATCACCCGTGAGGACTAAGATGGAATGCCTTTTTCCAGTAAAAAGGGTCTCCGGTTCTCTACACTCACCATACGAAATACAGCAGTGTTAAGCTGCTATTTTACGCTGGTATTCTGTGAGAGCGTGGTCCTTCCCCGGTCGAGCCGACCCATTCGTGCTACAACTATACTACTAATATAGCTGCAGCATTGGTCTACCACGTATAATATCACATACTTAAAGTGTAAAATAAAATCCGTTTATGTCCCATATTTTAACACTCGCTAACTCACTCATGAAAACCTATAAGAAATTTCCCGTTGACCTAGAATCACAAAATTTGACAAAATAGTTATGGTTTTTTGTGATTAGAAGTTTATATAAAGGTTTCTTATATTTACGCGAACTCTTCATTGAATAAAACTACTTTTACGGATTTTATCGCGTTTGATAAAACTTATTTTCAAATGAGAATTACAAGTTAAAGTATTGAGCGTGGTGTAGACTGATGTAGGTATACGAGAATATTTTTCCCACTGCAGCTACGTTGGTCTTCTGATTTACTTTTTGTTCGATGCATAACTTATCTACGATTTATAAATTTCAGTAAGGCTATGATTATGGTGAAAGTAGGTTTTCCCCCCAAAAATTAATATCTTTGTTAATTTACGGCATTAATTTATACATGATAACAAGAAATGTAAATATTATCAGTATATATTTGTCAATTTCTATCATAGTTACGCCTGAACGCATCGGATCGAAACAAATAACGCTTCTGATCTTTAAACTTTTATTCAGCTTACTCATAACATTAATATAACTCCAATAATATCAAATGAAATGGGAAATTACAATAGCGAATGAAACTAACACAAAAAAATTATACTTAAAACTTAATCTTAAAATATTCTTGAGTCTCGGAATTATTGAGATCGACATCTTGCGTCTTGAGTAGCAGTCTGCAAGGGACTCCTTAGACGGACTAGCATGTAAGCGTAGATTTATGTATGCGAAAGAAGCGGGAGAGGTTTATCAGGATCGTGCGAAATGTAAGTTGGTTATTTTATGTTTTGTACAATATCTTGTCAATATCGGAATCGAAAATAGGCAAAAATCGTCGTACCTCTCGTTTCCCTGAACGGATAAACTATCTTCACACATAATTCAGTTTATAAGAAGTTCTGAGGACACAAGTCACAATGGTCCGATTTTTATAAGTTATCTTAAGCGATTCCGTTAACTTAGAAAAGTCCGATTTTTATATAAATTAAGAAAACGTGGGGAGGATTTGTCTTAATAGTCAGTCCTCACGCTTGGTCTATCGGGTTGATCACAAGAGGATTGATCACAGCGCCAGTCGTCTCGCGCCTTTGACGACGCTGCCTATCGCCGGTTAGGGCGTTTTACTTCTGACATAAACGAGATGGTTTTATACAGAGTCATGTATCGGAAGCCATAAGATTTTTCTGGCATTTTCTAAAGTCACCTCTTCTGATACGCACGTGACAAACTGGGGTGATGGATTCTCTTATGCCGCCAACACAAGCTAAAACAAAATCATCACCTCGTGCTTATTAAAATGGCCGGTTAGTGAGTGTTCGTTTCAAATAATTCATAACGTCTGCTGTTAGAATAGAATAGAATAAAATCATCATATTGAAATTCATTTAAGCTTTACCATTGGTTCGGAAATACAACCTCTGCCCTGAGAAGAAATCAGTAAGAAACCCAGCGAAAAAAATTATTTACAATACAATATTTTACTATTCCAATCCATGTACATGTCACACCTATGTCGGTAGTTGTTGGAAGCACTAAGCTCGAAGTTGTTGACGAATATGTTTACCTGGGACAAATTATCCGACTAGGTAAGTCCAACTTCGACCGAGAGGTCAATCGACGGATTCAACTCGGCTGGGCAGCGTTCGGGAGATTACGACACATCTTCTCGTCAGGCATACCTCAAAATCTCAAAACTAGATTGTACAACCAGTGAGTGTTGCCAGTGATGACCAATGGACCTGAGACGTGGTCCTTCACTGCTGGCCGTATGAGGAAGCTCAAAGTCGCTCAGCGAGCTATGGAGAGGGCTATGCTCGGCGTTTCTCTGCGTGATATTTATAAACAGCATGGTAGCGACCAGGGGTTATTAGCAATCGTGTACTCTTTAGTAGTAATAACCCTTACCAAACAATTTTTGCTTAATAAAAATTTTAAACTTTTTGATAGATAGGTCCTGCATATTTTTGGGACTTTGTTGTAAAAGCGTATGCATTGCCTCATGAAGGAATTTAGTGACTCTTTGGAGTTCGTAAATAAATTGAGAGGCCAAAGTTAATATATTTATTTCTTGAAATTTTTTACCTACCTTACCTACCTATCTCTTCTTATTTAAAAATATAATTTTAATGTCAGTCGCATTACCCCATAGCAAGAAGATAAAGACGTCGTTCTCTCTTTTAGTTGTGATCCGATCGGTAAAAGTCTGCCGGGGTGATGGTTGATTTAAAAAATATATGAAGAAGTTTGAATTTGTTTGCTGCGTGGTGCGCGACAGTGCGATTGATACACTCAAACTTATTAAGTTTTATATAACTGTTAGTAGCGGAAATACTTGAATTTATTCCAGCGACTTAAATTCATAGTTGATTTATCATCCCCTACAAACATATTATTATATCATACCATCAACATGGGCTGGCTTCATCCTCTTAAATAAACAACATTTACATAGATAAACCACAACTTTTTATGCACACAGTAAAATCCTTTTATAATTTGCAGTCATTCTCTTTGTATCTATGAAAAACATCCCAGACGCTTAACTGCACGGTATTGTTTGTTTTTGACTTGGGTACTCGCGATATTTACGTAATGACCGACCCGCTCCCCGACGAGTTGAAACCTAACAAAAAGCCTCCCTCTCGTATCTTCAAATGAACTTTTACGAGACTCTTGAAGCGGTCCCGACGTCGAGGTAAAAATAGGTCACTGCGGTGCTGACTTTCAATTCGTGCGTGATTTTTATTTACCAACAAAACGCTCTGAAAAGGGATTTTATTATGTTACCAATTTATTTAAAAACCTTTTATATTTGAATGGATCGTTTTATCTACGCAAAACATCGATAGGAATGCATTGTAATGTTCGACATACATACAAATGCGTGCGTAGGGATGTAGGTGCGTACGGGGCGGAGGTGTGCGCGGTTTGCGCACCTACCCGCGGGTCAATTACTGCATAAATCAATACGGATGTCGCCTGATGCGGTGGCTCTTTGTTCCAGTCGACTGGAGATGCGAAGCCTGTCTCAGTGGTTCCAGCTCTGTCCGGAAAACTCGCTGAGGTATCGCGGGGTCGGATGATTACTTATTAACGTAGGTGGAGGCTGGCTGGCGCGGGCGGGTCGCTTTGAGCTCGTCGCGCGATCGATGCAGTGTCGGCCAATGGCGCGCCGACGCCCCCCGCCGCCCGTACCCTGCGCAACCCTTGTGCCTGCCCTCCGCGCGACCCACCCTGCAACACCGCCCTCGTAAATCATTGAATCAGCCATAAAACATCCCAATGTTCGTAAAAATGTAAGTCTAATTGGCGAATACAGTCCTCATATCTCCTAATCGGAACTGTACCCGGGAAACACTTCAGTGGCAGGCCGTAGTTTGGAGATGTAAAACATTCGATCAAAGGGAACACGACTGGCGTCGTTCGCCCGCCCCAGAGCGAGCTTCGTGCGAGTAATTGAATTTTCATCATAGAACAAAATGAGAACTGAAAGCTGAAACGGGCGGCATTGTTGGCGTAGCGTATTACTTTGGCCGTCAATTATTTAGACGCGTTATCGGGCTGAAAATTGATATTACAGTAAGAGTATGTCTTATAACTGACATTGTAAAAGGATTTCTATTATTATTCCATAAAAATAAATAAGAATCCGTTAAAATTAGAATGTGCATCAATTTTCTTTACAAATTGGGATAGTATTTTTATGTACAATGCTGCTGTGTTTCGTATGGTGAGTGTCGATAACCGAAGATTATTTTTGTAAACGATTCCATCTTAGTCCTAGGGATAATAACGCATCGTGTTTTGATTCTTAATCGGGGTTAAATGTAGGTGTCTGAGTCAAACCATCCACTTAATTGTGTGGACTATGCCCTTCGTCATTCTATAAAAAAAAAATGGAAGCAACTATGTTTTGCAATGACTGGTAGCTCAGGGGCTTAGCGCTCGCTGTAAATTGCACAGTACGCGAGCAACCCGGGTTTGATCCCCGACGGCACTAATGAAATTCTTAATTGCAATTTTAAATGCTGATTTACCACGTGCTCGGCGGTGAAATCGTGAGCAAACCTGCATGTGTGAGAAATAAAATAAAAATATTTCGAACACGTGAAGTCCGTCAACACACATTTGGACAGCGCGGCGGACACTTCTTTGCCATAAAACTCTCAGAAGTGAGGGGGAGGCCTGTGCCCAGCTGTAGGACGTATATAGGCTGTAACTTTATGAAATGACTAGTAGCATTTATTCATTTAACACGCTTAATTCGTTTGACCTGCTGTATATACCGTATGTTACATACATACGAGTGTAAGGGAAACTAATAATTTGGTTTTCACTTACTTGCGGACCTCTGAATATTTTAGAATTTTGTACACGTATTAAGAATAAATGACAAAACAATAATTTCAGGACCTAGTCTTCCCACTAGGATCATCACAGAGTATGATCAATGGAAGTTAAGTTTTTCTAAACTCTAAATATTATTTCATTTAAATTCATAAGCTAGTAGAGTAAACTTGTATTTGAAAGTTCGCCAGATATCTTACCATTACCAAAATGTACACGTATATAATTTGTTATTTGAGCTGATAAGAGTGGATTGTATATAAATATATTTATATATTAAAGAAATCCTTACCTCCACACTTGGATTTTCTCCTGTATCGTGGGGGCAGTTTTCATAAATAAATTTCACAAGGACAAACGTCCAGACCCCGAACAATTATTTGTAGGCCATACAAATACTTGTTCCGTACGGGATTCGAACCCGCGGCCCTTAGCGCTGGACCTCATCGCTAAGCCACTGCGCCACGGAACCGTCAAAACAAACTAACAAAAATATTGAACTGTGGTGAACATAAAATTTAAATGGTGGATTTTTTATTTGAAATAGGTAATACTTGACACTTTTATTTCTGTACTTATGCCAGTGTATGTTCTTTGTTGGAATATTTTATTATTGTGTAGTGTCAGGGCATTGATATTTATTGGTATATTGTATTTTTAGAAATATTAGTTATATAATCACTAACTGGTACCCGACGCGTTGCTGTCACAGAAGAAATAATTGTGGAAATGTCGTTTTAAATTTGGAAGAGTTATATTGTTTAATTAGGAATGATAATACATTCATTGAAATTGAATGATATAACTTTCAAATAAATTTTTCGCTACTATACGCTCGCCACCTATGTTACCATATATACATAATTGTACTATGCCTACACAACCTTCGAGCAAGTGCAAGGATAATTTGACCAAGTTTTAGCGCAATCTGATGAACAGTATGACAGCGCATAAAATACGAACAAACAAACATAATTTTTTATATATTAGATTATTATTATGGGCAATATATACCAACTACATATTATGTTAATTATTACAAAGAATAAAAAAGTTTGTTTTCATAGTATAATTTTTTAGTATGACTAATAGTATAGGTAATAAGTCGTCAACTTCTACAACGTCGACAATTAAGACAAGACAATCAAATACCTAATAATAAGTTTTTAAAATATAATATAAAATAGATCTAAGCAAGGAAAACGATAATGTTAGGTACTACGACATGATTCCGTTTAATTTTTTTTACACAAACTACTAAAAATATGAAAGTTTAAGTTTTTAACACACTATAGAACTTAACATTTAATTAACTAATTGACATTCCTTTATTCAACAATATTGTTTTGCCATATGTTGTGTGTTCTTATATAGCTTTAACCCTAATTAACCATACATAAGTAAGGCTGATGTTCACTTGTATGTTTTAATATTCTAAAGCAGCAGTGGTAATCAATATGAAGATTAACAAATATGTTTTGATTGGCAGCCGCCGCGGGGCTACGGCGGACCTCCGTACGGCGGCGGGCCGGGCGCGGCTGGCGGACAGCAGCCGCCCGGTGGCTACGGCCCGCCCGGCTCCTATCCGCAACGGTATCCGCCGCCGCCTAACTCGCGACCGCCTTTCTCACCACATCAGGTATGCTAACATCTTTATCTTTATGCCAAATTTCGAGGATATTACGTGCTGAGAACCTTTCATTGTTTAACAAGAATTACATTGTGATTTTGCAAAAATTCGTTTGCTATTGGTATGAGAAATTAAAAACATTGCTCATGCCATATCCAGTGAAATGGAACAGCATCATACTTTTTTATAGAATAAAGATGACAAACGAGTACAAGAAATTTTTTAACAGTTTCACTGTCCGGTATAAGGGTTAATATAACTGTTTAGACGCTATTCTAGTTGTTTCCCTGAGTTTTTGACATAATTCTGTGGTTCGCTCAAAAGGGTAAAAAAAGCAACTGCCAATAACCGAAAAGAATAAAATAATTTTCACGTGCCTAATAGCTTCTAAGGCTCTAATTCTTCATACACTCTGCCTTAGCACCGACATCAGAAGTTATTATGGGGAATTTTTTAAATTTTGTTTAGTTGCTTAAAGTCGGTTTTACTTTTATTAAAGTTTGATTTTGAGTATTATAATGGGAAGTGCATACAGTAGTTACAAAAGCGTCCACAAACTCCTATATTATCATTAAAACATTTGTGACAATAAATATAAATGTGAAATAATGTGTAAACAAATTATATTTAAAGGTTTAGAGCTTTTTGAATGAATAACGACCAGACTTTTCAGAGCTACCAAAATGTTCCTTTATTATTTACTTCAGTACATCTGAATGAAACTCGAATACAATAGTAGTCACGTCCAATTGCTAGAAGCAAAATTCGTATATTTTTAATTTTAGTTAAATAAAACTACTACTGTTAAATTTACGTGCGTGTATATAATGGAGTCTAGCTACACAATTAATCTTATGTATAATGACATAAGTTTACGCATGTACATCGAGGCTCCTGACCCACCCGAGCCCATTGTAATGCTTTTTTTTAAAGAGCTTACGGTACTTGATGGTAATTGGTTACTGCAGACCATGGACTCCTGCAATCAACTTAAAAGGTTACAGATGCGTTGTCACCCTGAGGACTAGGATGTGATACTTCACAAGCTGTAATTATACTGGCTCTTTATACTTCAGCCCGGAACACAGCAGTGCACGCCATGCTATTTGGCGGCAGAAATAAGTAACAGAGTGGTTGGTACACGCTAACAGGAATTGGTTGGTCTGGACCACCTACCCTCCTAACCTAACCTAACTCCTAAGCATAAAAGAAAGGACTCCATTTCCATCTAAATAAATCAATCATAAATAAATCAATAAATAAAGCATTACCAGGCGCATCACAAATATTTTTTCCCCGCCGCTGGTCTTGGCATTTTTATAAAGGTTAAAATTATTCCGATAGTCGGATGCCAACAGATTTTGCTGGCAATCCTCTTTAGCCGACTCTTACTCGCAGGATAATATGGAATTTGGATTTGGTTTTCAATGGTTTATTGATATAAGCTTGGGCTAACAATGTTTGTTACATTCAAATCGGTTGACAAATAGAAAGGTACATTTTAATTTAAAAGTGCGTCTCGCACGCGTTCCACGTGACGCGTACACAACGGAAGAAAAAGAGCTGCAGGCCGCTATTTTCGGACTGTCCAAACGATTAGATATACCTACGTTAGAATAGTGTACTGTTGTAAAAATTTTGTTATAATAATATATTCATCATCATCATTACAGCTTATCAAGGTTTACTGCTAAATATTGGCCTCCCATCGTGTCTTAAATTAGGGCTTTGTCATAATTGCCACACTTAGCAGGCGGGTTGGCAACCGCAGTATTTTATTATTTCGAGTTGTCATCAGGAAGATACTGCTGCCCAACTCATTTTTCAGTTTTTCTCTGTCGCCTAATAATATATATAAAACTTAAAGTTACAGCATATATACGTCCCACTGCTGGGCACAGGCTTCCTCTCATTTCTGAGAGGGTTTTAGGGCAAGGAAATGTCCGCCGCGCTGCCCCAATGTGTGTTAGCGAACTTCACCGCCGAGCACGTGGTAAATCAGCACTTAAAATTGCAATTAACTATTTCATTGGTGCCGGCGGGGATCGAACCCGGGTTGTTCGCTTACTGTGAAATTTACAGCGAGCGCTAATTATCTGAGCTACCACGGCATATATATATATATATAATCTTTATTATATCCTTGTCTTTTCTTCATTCAGCTATTGATTATTAAAGTAGCAGCAGTAGTAGTAACCACCGTATTACTTTTCACGAGCGTCATATTTGTATTATTTAAGAGATTATCTTGAAAGATGAAAGATCAAACTGTGTCTTATAAATATAAAACTGAGTACAGAAATATATAATATCCATTTTAAGCCTGTATAATATAGTTAAATTTTTAATAAAGAATACAAACCGACTTCAAAGAAAAAGTAATGAATTAATTTCCTCATAACAGCTTCGGAAGTCGGTGCCAAGAGAGTGTATCAAACAGCAAAAGCCCCAACTTCAGAAGCTAAATGTTTCTTTTTAAAGTTTTGATGTCGCTTTATACTTTTAATTAAAAGATTAATTATTTCCTGTTTTAAGTGATAATTAAGTGACAACTAGAATAGAGTGCCTAAATAGTTACATTAGAATCTTCATCACCTATTTTTCCACCCTTAGGGATGAAATTTTCCTTTAAAAATTGTATGGGACCACCCCTGAAGTATAGGCTATTTAATAAACAAAGGATCATTTAAATCGGTTTAGCCGTTTCCAAAAAAATCGGTGACCATATATAAAAACATACTCGTCGAATACAGAATCTTCTTGTTTTTTTAACTGTGTTAAAATGGAGAAATCTTTCCTGTTCTGAGCTTTGATATCGTTTCCTTTGACATTGATTTCAAAAGAAGACAAAAGCATATATAACAATTATCGTTAAGAGTATACAAAAATTATTTATTAGCCTTAGCTTTTAAGTAATATTATTTATTAGTCTTAGCTTTTAAGTAATTCCCGCTTATAGGAATATGCCAATTATAATTTCAATTCTTAAAATACAAAGAATAACCGGCCAAGTGCGAGTCCGACTCGCGCATGAAGGGTTCCGTACCATCGTAAAACACGTTTCTATTAGGGGAGCTTCCTTTAATTTTTAATTTATTTTTATTATTTGTTGTTATAGCGGCAACAGAAATACACATTCTGTGAATATTTCAACTGTATACCTAATACGGATTACAAGATACAGTCCGCTGACAGACAGACGGACGGATGGACAACGGAGGCCTTGTAATAGGGTCCCGTTGGTTACCCTTTGGGTACGGAACCCTAAAAAAGGAATTCCTTTATCTTACAAACAAATTTAAGTGATTATGTCGAAATATAGATAAATCTCCGTAAAATAAAAAAGAGCCGTGGTAGCTCAGATGGTTAGCGCTCGTGGTAAATTTAACAGTACGCGAGCAACCCGGGTTCAATCCCCGCCGGCACCAATGATATGTTAATTGCAATTTTAAGTGCTGATTTACCACGTTCTCGGCGGTGAATGAAAATATCTTGAGGAAACCTGCATGTCTGAGAAATAAAAAAATATTTCGAAGACATGTGAAGTTCGCCAACACGCATTGGGGCAGTGCGGCGGGCACTTGCCTGCCCTAAAACCCTCTCAGAAATGAGGGCAGGCCTTAGCCCAGCAATGGGACGTATATACTACTATATAGGCTGTAACTTTAACTTAACGTTTATAGACAAATCTCTAGGAGATAAAGCTTCATTTCTTTTTAGCAGTTGGTATGAGTAGATAGATATTATCTAGTATTTCTCTTGCTAGACAGCAATACACTTAGCGCTGTTTCGGTTTGTAGGGTAAGGTCTCAGGGACAACAGCGCAGCGCAACTGTCCATGGGCTTTATTAGCTATTTACCGTCAAGTGGACTGCGAACTCGTTTGTCACTCGATTAATGATAAAATCTGTTAATATTACATGTAAGGTAGCGTGCAATAGTCTACTTAGCATTAAGTTCTACCATAACTAAAGAACACTTATTAAGGTTAATATATTTTCCACGACTAGTTTATGATCTAGGTTTGTTTAATTAATTTATAAAAAAAATATGTTTTTATGTTATAATATTTCCTTACGAAACGTGAAACCCCCTGTAAGGAACTCCTTCCATGTCGTTGAGGTTTTCTGGAGACATAAATGTACCTCTAATAAAACACTCACAATAAATATTTGAAGGCCATTCTTGTCCTATGCGATAATTGAACCTGCAACCACATCTGAACATAGCCATTGAGCTACCTAGCCTTCACATTTTTATGATATGAGATGAAATTCTTTTTAACAGACTTTTTTGGTTGGTATTAATCTATTTCTAGTTTATGGCAATACGAAAAATTCTTCCTAAGATATTAGTTCTAAAGTTCACACGAACGAGGTTGCGGGGTTTAGATGGCAATACAAGATATTAAAATAATTAAAATACATAAATACAAAATATATTTCTAGGGTGTTATTCAAATGATACTCAATACAGGTTTTTTTTTTTTATAGGATAGGGTGACAAACGAGCACACAGTCCACCTGATGGTAAGTGGTTGCTGTGACCCATAGACATCTACATCTATCTTCAATAAAGAATCAAATGCAGAAGCGTTGTCACCCGTGAGGACTAAGATGGAATGCCTCTTTTCCAGTAAAAAGGGTCTCCGGTTCTCTACACTCACCATACGAAACACAGCAGTGTTGAGCTGCTATTTTACGCTGGTATTCTGTGAGAGCGTGGTCCTTCCCCGGTCGAGCCGACCCATTCGTACTTCAACTATACTACTAATATAGCTGCAGCATGGCTCTACCACGTACAGGTTGATGATACCTACTTTCAAATATCACAAACACTTCTTTTTTCTTTCAATGTTTATAAATGTAATTTGCATTGCAATGCATATTTATCAGTGAAACTAAACTTTTACGACTGTTTAATAGAATCTTTGTTGAAAGCTTTAAAAACTTATGAATAAACCGAAGGAAAACAAAGTGACTGAATTTTACGCGCTTATTACTCCCACACAAAGTACCTAATAATGCAAAGACATAGAACTGCAACGTTTAATAAAAGTCGTTGAAAGTACGCTCCATCGTCGTATTACACGATTCATATTCAAGTCCGAAACTAGAGAGCCTCGAACGTTTCTCAGAATCGTTGAGCCGGCGGCGGCGTGGCGGCGCGTCGGAGCCTCATCCACTCACGTGAACATAAACGTTCTATCATACTTAACATCACTGTACGCCATCTCAGGTCTAAACAGCCTAGACATAAGTTCTAAGATTCTCTAAGGCTGTGAACACGCTCGAATGACGTAAGCCGCTCTGCGCGCTCGCTGACGTAAGCTCGTTGTGCAACGGAGCCCGAGGTACGTTCTGAAGCAGTGCTCTTGGAGCGGGTTCGTGTAGAAATCGTTGTTAAGAAACAAGGTCGTTTTGAAACCACGGCCTACGGACGAAATAAAGATTCCAAAGTGCCATGCAATGGTAACTAAATTTTGTCTATCAAAATGAATAACACCCATAAAATGTTATTGAACACGATTTGTTTGAAGTTGCTTACCATTAAGATGAATAACAAACGATATAAAAACCCTCCCTCATGGCTCTATTATGTTCAGCAAAACTACTCTTTGAAACCTATAATTTATTACGCGGTGAATTTACTCGCCACCTTAAAAATAAATTTACTCACATTAACTTTTACTCAGAATAAACGTTTTATGGTAATTCTTTTGGATATATTTGCCACTTCAAGCAGCACCGGAAGTGATGCCTGGTTTGTATTTCTTTTATGTTTTCCGGGGTCAAATTATGCCCTAGAATTAAAATTCGTCCACATGTCTGCATATTTTTCTGATTAATTAATAATTTGTCTATCCGGCGCAACGGGAATATTCCAATATTGAATTCAAATATTGTAAAAAAAATCATAAAAATATTGGTCTTAACTGAACCGCAGTTTATTGTTTCAGTTTGTTTTTGTAAACAAATTGCTTTAAAAGGGTGAAAATAAATAAACTGGTTATCTCTTCACTGATTTTTTTCTTAGTTCATAGCCTAAATGTTATCGTTTAAATTGAAAAAAATCTCCATATGTTGCCGTTTACAGAGCAACATTGACTTTATACATTGATTCATTGAAGCTATTTATAGCCTGTATCATTAAACGGTATATCACCGAAGAGTTTATGATGTTAAAAACTGCTGTGGGAAATACCGTCACCAATCGTCGTTAATATTATTTACTATGGTATCGACGGTATCTATACATTTATATACACATCATAAAATTGAAGTGTCTGTCTGTAATGCCGAAATATTTGGAAAATCCAAAAGTGCACGCCTCACACGCTTATTATGTTAAAAATTAAAATTAAAAAACAGAGAATCTGATCGACTCATTAATAACTTTTAAACGGTGTTGAGTTCAATAACAAAAATCAATAGGGATCCTCCTTAGAATATATGGAATCTTATTTAATACTATATATCTCAATCTATTGTTTTAATTACATTTTTTGTCATGTAATCTAAAGTGAATCAATTATAAAATAAACTAATCTTATAATTCAATGTCTGTAGTTATTGTAACGTTAATAATAATATGGATTTGATGTACAGCTAAAAGTATAAGAACGATTTTATGTAGCGAAATTGAGGTATGGCCACATATCGAGAGTAGAGCACTCTCTCACATTGTGAAGCGTGCAATAACTGCCTTTTGATTTTTAATTGAGCCGAAAAGTTATTGCATGCCATTAAGACATGAGGTTGACATGTCATTTTTAAAATTTTTGTTTGTCGGTATGTCCGGGCTAATCTTCGAAATGGCTGAACCGATTTTAATGGAACTTCACGAACAAATAAGAAGCAATGCCAGGTAAAGATGTTTTGTGGGTCTGTGATGAATGTTAGGTATACATATTTTCTTTACTACTATCAAGATGTAAATTTCTTTTTTTTAGTCTGTGGCTTATGATGTGATTTTGAAGATAACGATGATGAAGGTAAAGTTATTCAGTAGTACACCAACGAAATCGATCTAAAATCGAGCCGCAATCCTGCTGTTGGTCTTTTTATACACAATATTATATTGTGTAAACATAGTCAAGGTTTATCTGAAATGGCATGGCTTTGAGTTTATTCCAGACACATGTATAAACAAACTCAATTTTTCTGTATATAATGGCAATGTCTTCTTTTTCTTTACCAGCTCGTTAAATTTCGCATTTGGTCATGGGCCTCGCCCGTTATATGAAGGATTTGCCATAATCGCTTCTTTTAGCAGTTTGGCGCTGTAGCAATGCAGACGGTAGTACAGTTTATCTATAAAATATAAATATTACAGATTCTGTGATTATTTTAAGGTTATTTTATTAGCCGACTTCAAAAAAGGATTCTTTGGACTTCTCTATTGCAATTTTTGTATGCAGGTTTATTAGCGATATCTGTCAATTGTGAACCAGATGGTACAATATAAATTTGAACACTTAAGAGGAGAGAATATGTGATGAAGTTTTTTAATGTAACTATTTAAACGACATTTATAGTTGTTACCTTTAGCTTGTGATATTCCTTAGTCCACTCTAAAGGGTAAAAAATAAAACTTTTAATGAAAAGTAAGTCGACTTCGAAGAACAAGTAGGAATTAAATAATTTTCACATAAAAGTTATGTTAAAAAAATAATATAAGAGCTTAGAGTCTTAGAGCTTTGGTTAAGTTTCGTTTAGAGAGTCATCTAAATCTAGAACTTTATGAGATAATACGATCAAATGCAGATTAAGTTAGTTAAAGGACTACCATCCGAAATATGTTCAAACTTCTTGACAATAACTATAGTATAGATTTACGTCAGTTCAGAAGTGATATTTCTGGTATTATAGCGATAATCATGTTATTTATAAAATACTAATAACTGTGCCATTTACCAAAATATTGTAGGATACACAATAATAATTCGCGGTCGTGGGTCGTGAATTCTCTTACGACGCCGGTACTCGGTGTGTAGAAATTAAATTTACTCGTTATCATTACCCTTTTTATATATGCTTTAGGTTTTTTTTAGATATATACAGAGTTATTCCACAATCACCACTAATCATCGTCATCGTAGTATTAAAAATCGGTGAAGCGCTATGCATAATTATTATTGTTTCGTGTTTAACATGAATTTCCATTCCGTCCGTTCCGGTCCCTAATCTTTACCATTACGGTTAAAGCCTATCAAAGTCCACTGCTGAATATAGGCATCCCCCATAAAATGCCTCATAGGAGGGATATTTGCCATAGTTGCCACGCTTGGTCAACGGCTTGGTATTTTTATTTTATTTAGTTGTTATTAGTAAGATGCCGCTGCCAATCTCCTGATTTGTTTCCCTCTGTCTTCTCTAACGACACCCACGGGACAATATAGGGTAGTGGAGATTGGCACAGATCACTTAAAATGATATCAATTTGGAAAATAAAAATAAAAACAATATCCCATTAAATCACTCCACGTTGCAATTGATGTTACCGACTTGCGTGTCCGCGAAAAAGACACGATAGTTAGTTTAACAATCGAAATTTTCATACATGACTCACGGGACATTGAAATGGTTAAGATAGGTATTTTGTGTGTCTTTAAACAGCTGAAAAGTGTCATAGATATCTGCCAAATAATCTAATGAGGACTATTGTTGTACCAATTCTTAAAAATAAAACTGGGGACATCTCGGACATAACCAACTATAAACCTATACCGTTGGCTACAATATTAGCAAAGGTACTGGACCGTCTACTTGATGCGTATTTAAGAAAACATTTGTAGTTACACAATGCCCAATACGGTTTCCAAACCGAGCTTTCGATAGAGAGTGCTATCTTGGGCCTCAAGCAAACCGTCGAGTGCTACATGGACAGAAAACCTGTTTATGCTTGTTTTCTAGACCTATCAAAAGCCATCGCTATGGTGTCCTATTAAATATTGTCGAGCAAGTTGAGGAAAAACGAAATGCCTGTTGAACTTGTCGCGATGTTGGAGTATTGATACAGCAATCAAATAAATAATTTGGGCAGACGCGTTTTCTGATCCGTTTGGGTAGAATACGGGGTAAGACAAGGGTTTAAGCTCACCAAACCTGTTCAGCCTGTACATTAATGAATGACTTAATGGGTAAGTTGAGCAGCATGTATATCGGATGCTATGTAGATGGAGTGTGCTTAAACAATTTTAGTTACGCAGATGATATGGTGCTGCTCGCCCCGTCTGTCAGTGCTCTTAGAAAATTGTTACGTGTCTGTGAGGATTAAGCTGTTAGACATGGTTCAGTATACAATGCTAAGAAAAGCCAGTTTATGGTGTTTAGAGCTGGAAAAAGTGTCGCAAAAATCTGCCCCCTATTGTGCTTAATGGCCCTAGCCAGAGTAAAAGAGTTTAAATATTATCTAAGCCATTACATTACTGAAAATTTGATATGAACATCGAGAGGGAGCGAAGGGCACTGTTGGTCCGTGGAAATATGTTGATTTGTAGGTTTGCACGGTGCTCCAAAAAAGTTAAAAACACTCTTTAAGACCTACTGCCAATCTTTACGCATGCAGCTTATGGACAACATATATAAAGCGCGCTTACAGTAACCTTCGTGTTCTATATAATAACATTTTCAGAGTCCTGTTGGGGCTGCCTCGCTTTTGTAGTATAGTCAGGGATGTTTTTTTTATAGGATAGGATGACAAACGAGCACACAGTCCACCTGATGGTAAGTGGTTGTTGTGACCCATAGACGTTTACATCTATCCTCAATAAAGAATCAAAATACAGATGCGTTGTCACACGTGAGGAATAAGATGGAATGCCTCTTTTCCAGTAAAAAGGGTCTCCAGTTCTCTACACTCACCATACGAAATCCCGCACGGAACAAGTATTTGTATGGTCTACAAATAATTGTTCCGGGTCTGGATGTTTGTCCTTGTGAAATTTATATGTGTAAACTACCCCCACGATACAGGAGAAAATCCTAGTGTGGAGATAACATTTAAAAAAAAAGAAAGCTGCTGTTTTAAGCTGGTATTCTGTGAAAGCGTGGTCCTTCCCCGGTCGAGCCGACCCATTCGTGCTACAACTATACTATTAATATAGCTGCAGCATGGTTCTACCACGTATAAGATGTTTGCAGAAGCGCGAACAGATAACTTCTTCGCAATAATGCGTAAAAGATTGTTGAGCAGAATGCGTGGCAGCCGCGACAGTATTATGAACATGTTCGCCGAACGATGTGACCGGCATATGCTTAGTCACTGGAACGATGTACCTATTAAAAATGTTCAATACATATTTAAGGAACTAACATTAGTATTTAAGGTTCGCAAAGTATTACTTACAACTTATTTGGATCTAGGTCTTGAAATAAAAGAATTATTATTATAGCATAAATAATATTGAAGTAGATTATGCCTAGAAGTCCGTATGGGTTGTAACCGTCTTATTTCCTATTTCTGCTGCTAACCGTTAGTGCACCTACTTCTGTATTCCGATTTGAAGGTTAAGAGAGTCAGTATAAAGACAGGCTGTGAAGTATTTAATTTTAGTCCATAGCGGTGACAACACATCTGTGACCTTTGCTTGAAGTTCTAGGTGCCCATAGAATGCAATTGTCACTTATCATCAAGTGCAAAAGCTCGTTTGTTAGTCAATTCTTATAAAAATATCTTAGATCGTTATCTATAGTTGTATGTACCTAATGCTTATTATTTTATAACAAAAGGAAATGTACAATGGAAGAAAATGTGCATGTCATAAAATCTATGAAAACAGTCAATAACTATGCTTACATTGCGTATGAATTCTTAGTTCAACTTGCGCTATTGTAAGCAGGGCAAAGCACAAAGGTGCTAGGCATGTGTTTTAAGTTCAGCTGCCCATTGTAAATCATTATTCAATAGCATAGTGTCAAGTGTGAGGTCATAACAAAACATAACATACGGAACTTAAATAGATGTTGTACTTTGAAACTTGATGGCACGTTGTAAGTATATATACCTATATACATGACGACGGATACGCCGTAATAATAAGGAGGTAAGAGTGTGGGGTGTCCGTGATACTTGTAAGATAGGCGGTTTCTTGAGTGCGGGTATCGCGGGCTTGGGAATACGGCCCGCATCCGGGTGCAATGAATGCGACGACGGTTTCAAGGGCGCGCCTCAGGTGATGACGTACACGCACCCCACCGCACCCGCTGCCCCCCACCCGCGGTTCCTGTGGGTGTTCCGGCACCCACCTAATAATGCACGTCTGCGCCCCGTCTGCCTCGTCCGAACTCGTTGCAATCTTAAGTGCTCTCTACCGCACTACCGTCTCAAATAGTAGACGCAAAAAATAAATGAGCCTATCAACACAAATGTCACTGAATATCGGGCGGCATTGTTGGATGCAATAGAACTGCTGCTAAAACATTACGTGTTACGCTGTGTAATCTCGATATCAATTGTCTAACCTATGCTCGTGTAAGTAAAGTATGTGTCGACAAATTCAGTGCGGTTCGTCGTGCCGGCACTTCGCATTATCCTCACTGTAATTAGTGGGACATGAAGTTGATAGCTCTAATTATCATAATAATAGTGGCGCTACATAAACGGGGTGGCGGCCCCGTCAGCTGAGCGAAAACGAAAGTAAACAGAACTCGGTCAAAGGGTTTGTACTCACCTACCCGCAATATTTATATAGGTACGGGGGGAGGTACTCACACCCGATTCTGGCGCCCTCCTTTGATGGATTGGTTGGCGACCGACGTGGATGGTTCGACCAAAACACTGCCGAAGTTCACTGCTAGGCAATAGTTTCGATTTCCCGTTCCTCTTAACGCGACAACTTTTACCACAAAATTATTATTCAGCGAAAGTCTTGAAATTCTTGGTTTTGTTTTGGACGCAGTCAACCCGCCACCCCCGATCCTCCACCCCTTTGTTGCCGACTTCTAAAGTTGTTCTGGTGACACGGATTGTTAAATTATCGTTGTCGTATTTTGGCAGCGCATTACAATTAGAGGTCGTCTTTTGTGCCTTTCTTACGCTTCTGCCGTGCACTTTCTGCCATAACAATAATAATATTCCCTTCATTGACGTTACGGAGTCATTGTGTAGGAAATCGGGGATCTGGCGCGTAGCAAACGATAATAATAGGTCGTTGCGTATCGATAAGTATCGAGTTGAAATCGGCTTTGTCGGCAAATGAGGCGCTGCGTATCCAATTACGTAGCAGTTCAGTCCGAAGGCGTCCTCTTGCCCGACCCTATTATCTCGATCAGTAAGCCGATTAAACAATCGCCATGAATCCAATTTCTATATCTTTTTAGTAGTGATCGGTAGAAAAGAACTTTAAAGGATTTTCTATCACTAATAGACTACTGTTAGAAACTTAGAAAGTATTTGCAAACCTAGACGGTTTCAAATTTTGAATTCGTACTCATGATTGAAAAACTGCAAAAAGAGGTAATATACATTTTATCCATAAAATTATATTTCAAAGTTGAATTAAAGTAAAAATAAACAACATGCTTCTGTATAAAGTTTCAGGAGTCTGCAAAAATATTTAAGGGCAGTTTTTGTTATTTTGGCCCATTTCTGTTTCAAAATACTCCGTAAATGAGAGTGGGGTCACTGTTTTCGCACCTGTCAGTCAAAATGATGATAAGATTTTCTTGTAGCCTTCTTTTCTCAAAATTCCTCCAATCATTACATCCATTAATTACTGCCTATAAAAGTCCACTTCTGAACATAGGCCTCCCCCAAAAAATGCCTTATAGGGGGATTTTGCCGTAGTTGTCACGCTCAGCAGGTGGGTCGACAACCACAGTTTATATTAATGAGTTGGTATTCGGAAAATGCTTCTGACCATCTCATGTTTCAGTTTCCCTCTGTCGCCTCTTACGTCCTCGAACGGGACCGCCACTACACGTTTAATAATTACCGCATAGTGGCACATCATTAACCTCAGAACCTCCAAGACAGCCCCAAGTCATTACAGAGTATGTGCTTAACTAACGGCACGACTCATTCCTCCTGCATGCATTCGGAGAGCCGATTCTGAACGTTCTCTTTTAGTCCTGTCTTGATGTCCAAATAAACCTCTTCTTTTGATATTTAGGTCTTAACAAGGGTTTCTTGGCCGTACCATTCTTCCTTAAAGAGCAACTTTATGAAGCCTTCTCTAAAGAAACTCTGATAGAACTCCCGCGGATTTAATTCTCTTGAGAAGTCTTTAACAGACGCAGACTTACGAGTACTTAGTTTAATTAATCTTATGCTAATCGATCTTTAGCTGGTGTCGTAATTTTAGACAACAACTCCCCGATTTTTTTTTGACTATGGTAGGCTTCTTCCCCGAGAATTTTTATAATTGCTTTTGCCTTTTGATGTTTCATCGCTACCAAAGATAATATAATCACTACGTTTAATCGCTACTACTGCTCTCTTCAATGTTGGTTTGGCAGGATATCATTTTTTATTGAAATTAAAACTGTAATCCTGTAGTATGAATGTCTAAATAGCATAACAAGCTGGTAGATAATATTTAAAAATTTAACCAAGAAACTCATAGGGGGCTACTTTACCTAGTACCTAGTGTTTGAGTTTTGATATTTTCGTACGAAATAAAAAAAAGTTTGATATATATTTAATTTTTTAATATTCTTTTGATATAATTAACGAAAAATATTATTATTTTAGGTACATAATGAATCTTGCTTGTAAAATTATCATGGTCTAAGTCTAAGGCATGGCAAATACTTTTTGACGGTAATATATCGAATTAAGTTAAACTACGCTATTAATTTATATTGACGTAATAAAGAGAGAATAAGTTTGTTTATTGTAGTTGATGATCAGATGTCAGATGGCGACCTAATAAGAGATGCAGGAAGTTGATAGATGGAGGTGGATCAAGACCATGCATTGTGGCATTTCTTGTTAAGCTGTGATCTAGTGAAGGGCTGTAATGACGAAGTTCTAAACTACTAGATTTATTTTAAAATTAATCTCTCTCTTAGAAATTATATTCTAGTAGTGTCTCTTTAAAAATTATAGTATTGTAAAAAAAATATGTTAAAGCGCGGATCAATAGTTAAAAGGGAAAAATTGAAGTAGTTTGCAAATAACTAAAACCGTTAAAAGCGAATGACTCGAATTGACCTGGAGTAGTAAATATCGGTCTAACCTTATCTTTAGCCTTGAAACGTGACGCGGAAACTAGCTGCGGAGTGAAAGCATTGTGCGATTGATGCAATCAATGTCTGCAGCGAACTAGCAAACTGTGTCGAGGACGCGCTGCTTCAGTAATGAATTTGTAATGAATGAGTTGCGTCGCCGCTTTTCGTTCTTCGTTTCAGTTTATGACGTATAAACCTATACAAAGCTGATTGACGTGTTCGTATTCGTGACGATAATGGTCGAAACGAAAATATCGCGTAGTGCTACACTAATTAATTTTATGGTTCCATGTAAACCTATATTACAATTTATATGCACAAATGTATCTCCATTAGATTTTTGCTGACCGCATTTTGCGCACGCAGGCAACGCTTAAGGTTCCTAATTTGTTTAACCTTACTATTGCTGATGTGTTTTTGATCTTTTTAAAAATTATTGGTCTTCATCTCCGGATTGTCTTAGGCTTTCATTTAATTGTTATATTACCAAAACTTACTTAAAACAATATAGCTAATCTTAAAATACATGCTGACAAACCTGTCATTTTATTAGTTATTTCATCTGTACTAACATTATATTTGAAAAAGGCTGTGAAGGTGCATTACTCAAACACGGACAGAAAAATGTCATGAATAATTATAACAGGGTACAGTTTTTACCGCCGAAAAATACGCTTACCCTTGCACAATAAAAATGCAGACGTTACTACTACTAATTACTAGCTAGTTACAGATCACTGCTGTCAAGTTTTAAAAATAATAATTGGTTTTTGTTTTTAGAATAATTAATAACAATATTTTAAAATAATTTAATAGTTTTAAGTATGGCCCACAACTTTAACACAGTTTCTGTCTCGGAGATTCGGTTAAGCAACATGTCACTCAATGATAAGCTTTAGTTATGTTCCGCAGTTTTGTGAATGAAATCGCGCTCTAACGACATAGCTATAAAACAATATGGATGCACTTATTCGCAAGTAAACGGGTGTGCATAATGGATGCACGGTCAAGGCCGACTCTGGCCGTCGACCTGCTTTTGCACGCGCCCGATTGTTTTATCCTACGGCTATTGTGTGTGTGTGTGCGCGAGACGGTTGAATTAACCTTTGTTTGTATTTGTCAACACAACCTAACGTTTCATATTAACTAACGGTAGGCCCCACGTGAAATGCCCAGTTGACGTCGTTGAGATATCGTGGTTCTTATCAGAAACATATTATATCCATAAACATATTGATTGCATATTTTATAACTAGCTGTTCACGGCGACTTCGTCCGCGTGGAATTTATTACGGTTGGATTTCATGGCTTTTGATTTTTTCGAACTCTAATTGTTTTCCTAAAATAAAAGTAGCCTAAGTTACTCCTTATGACATTAGCTATCTGCCAGTGAAAGTCCCGTCAAAATCGGTTGAGCCATTTCGGAGATTAGCCGGAACAAACAGACAGACAGACAAGAATTTTTAAAATATTTTTTTGTTATAAGTACCGTTTAAACTTTCATATCCATTTCGTAAAAAAATGTTATTTTGACATTACAAACAGACACTTCAATTTTATTTGTTTGTATAGATGTAAAGTACGGCAATTTATTGATCACAAGGAATCAATCATACAACGCGGTATAAAACTAAACCAAAATATTATATTAAATATTAGCTCTTTGAAATTGTCGTTTTGTATTTTACAAGCCATTTTTCGTTTTGAATTTTTAATCTTAAATTAATGCTCCGTGGCGCAATGGTTTAGCATTAACTTGCGGCAATGACGGTCAAGGGTTCGAATCCCGCATAAATGAGGTATTTGTATGACCTACAAATAATTGATCCGGGTCTGGATGTACAATATATGTATGTAAACTGCCTCCACGAAACAGGAGAAAATCCTAATGTCATTAAGGTTTTTTTAATCTTGTAATGTTAAGAAACGTTTTGGGAAAAATGAAGACTGTGCGTTCGACTTCGGGTCTAATGACAAATTTTCTAGCGGTACTATAAAAATAGAGGATGTTATTTCACATATGGTCGGTTCGATTCTTAGATGAGGCAAGCAATCTTTTAAAAATCTTTGAATGCAGTATTACTTACTTACAAAAAATTAAATAAAGTCTTCATGAAGCAACATTTGGTATTTCACAATATTTAAAGTACTTTCCCTCCGAGTAGCATAGCCGTGGGGCGCCCTATATATATGCGGTAACATTTTTACGTAAACAGAAAAAGGAGTAAAAAAAATTGGGTCTATTGCTATGATCTCATTCATTCGTCGCTTCAAATTCGCGGTCAAGTTACAAAGCTTTTATTGTTGCATTGTAAATAACTCGAGTAATTGAGTAGTATTTTGCTTTTACGGCTATTTTTTACCGAGTTAAAAATGAGAATATTCCATATTATAAATATATCAGTCTTATAATAAGCTATACGTATATTATTCGTATTATGAGCTTAAACGAAAACATCGAAAACTTGATAGGTACTATGAATTTGGTAAAATTTGAGACTGTGTTTGGTAAACTTTATTATTTCTGCATTAAAATGGATTTGTTGATGATATTTACTTAATCTATTTTACTATACCAGTTCTTTTTCTGTACAATATCAGGCCCTGGTTACTTCGACCCTGATTATCGTCTCTGATCTGTGTATATAAGGCTTTTATAATATTCATAAAAACCGCAGATGCACTAAGATCTTTCTGCCATTTACCTAAATAGACTTTACCTACGACATACGAGGAAAAGTTATAAAGGATTCATTCGGTACGGCGTGAGCCTAAGCGTTTCCTTAGTTTGCTATTTAGAATTTAACATTGATATAATATAATGTTTTATTTAAGACACCATTCATATGTTTTAAGTTTAACACAATTATGGAAATCGTTGTTGACAGGGATACGAGCGCGGCGGATCCCCGCAGCCGCCCTCCCATCCTCCAGGCGCACCGAGCCCAGGCGCTGCGCCCAGCTCTGGTGCACTGTCCCCCACACATGACTCCCAGCATCCGCCACATCTGCCGCCTGGCTCGCAGCCGCCGCTACAGGTAATCAGAAAAATTCTATAAAATGTTGTAAAATGTTTATTCTATAAAAAAAGGTAATCATGAAATTAAAATTAGCGAAAATTCTAGCAACTACTTTTGGTAGAGTGCAAAGCAGGCGTTAAAACATAGGCGCAATTAAATCCTGTTCTAAACATATAAAAAGCTGAATGGTTCTAAAAGATTAAACAACTGAATATTATGTATTATTAAAGTAGAATTTGGAAATAAATTGTGCTCTCTGAGAATCTTCCTGAAATCTTCAATATCATTCACGCACACATGTTTAGCAAAATGTAACATGTATTGAGATTAGTTTGTACTTAAGAACTAGAATGTATCCAGATACATACATACTTCATAAAGTAGTTACGTCCATTTTTAATTTCTAAGGTTCGAATGTTCACACACATCTGTGATGTTATTATTTTTATTTTGCCAATGATATAAAATACGTTACAATGATATAAATATTTCATTGTAAGTAATTTACATATGTATTTTTTATAAAATATACTAGCAAAGCAATAACACTACTAATATTCTCTTTAACTACTCATGGTATGCTTAAAGTGCTTAAATAATTAAGTGGGTACTGCAACATTATTTTCGCATTTAACCATCTTAAGCCAATAATTATTATATTATACTGATCAGAGTAAAACAATTGTATTTTTATCAGTACTAACTTTATAATCCATTTATTTTTGATTAGTGATATTATAGATGTCATTCGCCGTTAGAGACAAATAATATAATTACTATAATCCCTATAATCTACATAATCCTCTAAACAAACAGTATTAGCAGGCAAATCTTACATTATATTTTATTGATTTTTTTTTATGATTATAACTATCATCATTTTTTTTCTAATAAATAATGATTGATAAATTTTCAAATAGCTACAGATTGTTGGAATTCAGATTGTTACCTACAAAACTTGTTTATAAATAAAAGCTCCCTACGTTATTTAAGTCTGTACGCAAAAATAAAGAAATTCTAACATTTTTTGTATTTACTTTTGCAATCTTTATTGTATGTTTATAAAATGAGAAAAAATCAGGGTTAGTACAATTTCTCTTTCTGACTGAAGAAAATTATTTACTTATAGATTTCAAATGAAATTACTTAGAAACCGATTACTTAATATTCAAAGCTTTTTAGATGCTTGATAAAAGCTTTGGTTTTATGACAATTTAGCAAGAACTCATTTTGTTTTTCCTTCTAACAGAATACATTACTCACGAAATGAGGTGAAGATAACGAAAACAAAATAGGTACACAATCATTATACATAATATGTCCTTTAAATAAGACATTGTCACTCCGTGAACAATATATTGATGGACATGGGCCACACTCAATTGGAAATTGGATTATTTAAAAAAAATTGAAGTTACAGATTGGGGGTAGCGGTACAAAACTTCCTCCACACCTTCTGTATTCCGTCCCTTTCTGATTCATTCATTCATTCATTCATTACAACTTATCAAAAGACCACTGCTGAACACAGCCCTTCATTATATATTGCCTCATAGGATCTCTGCTATGAGGCAATCTATCGGATAAGCCTACATTCATATTCAATATTTGTTTTTAAATAATTTTGAGCTGTTGTCAGAAAGGTGCTACTGCTCAGCTTCTGTTTTAGTTTCCCTTTGTCGCCCCTTACGCGACACACCCACAAGTTGACACGGGCAGTGAATTCTCTTAAACTGATAATACACCGTAAATAGATTTAAAAAAAAATTGAAATAAATAAAAATAAATGCTGGTTATATATATTCGAGATGGTTATTCCGTCACCTTTTGGAGAACAAAGATTGATTCATCGCGAAGTGGGAACAATAATCTTGCGCTGCTATCGTATGTAGTATAGGTACGAACCTACTGCAACTAACATAGTAATAACTTTGAATAAAAAGTCACCCATTACCGTTTTCTAGTGCTAGGGCATTCTAAAGAATTCTAACTGAAACTTTAGCCAATTACAAAAACTTGCATTTTCCTTAATCTTTGTTAAAAACTTTACTGCTACAATGCTGTATTTAGTGCTCATAATAAAAATATAATTTCAGTACAATATAAAGTCGGCAATATTCTTTTACTTTTTATGGGAGTGGGGTAATCAGAAGCACCTAACTCCCCCCATCTTTTTGTGAAAGTACACATCGCGACGTTTTAAACGAGTAAACTTACTTTTACGACGATGCCGGGGAACGACCGAAACGACAGTATTAACCGAAATTCCAGTCGCTCTGCTAAGTGTTGTTATTGTTCTCAGTTCCTCGTTTCCCATGTGAGAATGCGTCGCGAGATTTTTACCGGCGGAATTTGTTAAAATCATAGGAATGCGCTGTTAAGGATTTTACTTCCTGTTAATCGTATTCACGCTTACTGAATTCATAGGAAATAAAAAAAAGCACAAGGAACAATCTCGTTTTATTATGCTATTAGGCTATAGTTTTGCAATCGGAAGAAAAAAAAGTACATCGATACAATTGTTGAAGTTACAACAATCTCTAGATAAGATTACCGTTAAGGATCGTCACTGAGCCGTATGGTGATGTTAAATAGAATCCATCACTCCATTTCATCCCGTGGGTCTCGTAAGAGGCGACTATGGAAAGAAAGAAAAATCTCATGGTTTTTGATAGATGGTAGTATAATCATCTTGTGCACGCAAGACGTATAATTACTTAGACCGGCGACGGGCTGCTGCCCGTGCTTTTTTTTCATTGAATAAGGGTGACAAACGAGCACACAGTCCACCTGATGGTAAGTGGATACTGTGGTCCATAGACATCTGCATTAATACTCTATTAAGAATCAAAATGCAGATGCGTTGTCACCCCTGAGGACTGAGATGGTATGCCTCGCTTCCAGTAAAAAGGGTCTCAGGTTCTCTACACTCACCATATTAAACACAACAACATTAAGCTGCTATTTTACGCTGGTATTCTGTGTGAGCGTGGTCATACCCCGGACGAGCCGACCCATTCGTGCTGCAACCGCAATATAGCTGCAGCGTGGCTCTACCACGTAAATATTTCACAAACCTTAACTCGTAGTAAACTAAACACTGCTGGATCAGACACTAAACGGACCATGGTACTGCATTTGGCAATCAGCCGTAGGTGATTTTTTCGGAACTATTAATTATTTCTTTTAGGTTTGCACGTACCACCGTGACGGTCTCTTCACATAAGTGAGTTCAGTCATAATCATCCCAACTTTCTATCTCTTATGTAATAGATTGGATATATAAATTTGCCGAACGACCTTGTATTTTGACGCATCTATCAACTTATTTATTTTCAAATTTTTATCGATTATTTATCGATATCGGCAAAAACATCATCATCATCACTCATCGCGATTCTCGTCGATGCCTACATATAATATGCAAATACAAATTCAAACACGGTCACTCAGCATGCCCGTATTGTGTTAGTCGTATCGAATAATAAAACGCAAATCACAATTGGACAAATATAGTTAAAAATTCTGCTGCGGTCGGATGGGAGTTATTGCGGTCGTAATTACATTGGCACGCCGTCTGGCGACGTAGTTAAGAGTGGTCGTGATGGCAAAACCATAGCCGCCGCTAATGGCTAGTTTGTGAGCTGAACGACGAGGCCACTAGTCTATTTAGTTAACTTTGAATGGTTCATAGGCGTTGAATGATATACAATGAAATTGCAAAATAACATACAATTGCAATTGCAAAATAACAAAAAATTGAAGTATCAAGGTTATGATTTTTTTCCGGCGAATACTCTTAAAAATCAGAAGCTGATAACTGAACACAATATATTTCTTTTTGGTATAAACGTAAATATGGTATGTAACAAATATTAGAATCAAAGAAAAAAGGAAACATTTAATTTCAGTTGGGATTCGAACCCAGACCGTGAAGCCACGTAGTTTACCAAATTTATACGTTTTAAACTTGGATATCTAAAAATATCTGTGGTTTTTGTGTTGTATCAAACAAGCCTTTATCGTGAAACTACGCATTCGCTCAACACTAACAAATTTGAACCAGCCCTATGTGAACACAGCGCAGTAATCCACAAAACTCGTCGGAGCGAACTTTGGCTATGAACTTTACTGTTATCGCTTCCATTAAACTGCTACCGAATGTACGGAGCCCTCGTTTTTAGCAATTTTTAAAAATTACCTCCCTCGAACATAACTATTTCAATAAACCGTCTATGGCCGTAGCCGCCCTAATGGGCAACTTTTACTTTCCAAAAGTTTGCTCTCTTGCTTTGATGCTTTTGTTTGCTTTTTATGTGGAGTGCTAAATGTGTTTGTAAGAATATAGACTCGTTTTCAGGGTTCCGCAGCCATTCAAGGAACTCTTATAATTTCGTTCCCTCCGTCTGTCATAATTCATAACTTCTACAGTTTTTATTGTAGTTAGTTACAAAATTAATAGTACCTACGTTATTCTAAAAATAAATATAAACACTCACTCCTGTCACCCAGAGGAGTAGACAGAGACTACAAGACTTCCATTTGGCACGATCGTGAGTCGTGACACAACTCTCTCGCCTCCTTCACGTATCCATATACCTACGCATACATACAGCCAAAATATACAACAAAGCCGAAGGAACAGGGACGGTTTTTAGTCTTTTTTTTTTTTAATAGAATAGCGTGACAAACGAGCACACAGTCCACCTGATGGTAAGTGGTTGCTGTGACCCATAGACATCTACATCTATCTTCAATAAAGAATCAAAATGCGGATGCGTTTTCACGCGTGAGGACTAAGATGGAATGCCTCTTTTCCAGTAAAAAGGGTCTCCGGTTCTCTACACTCACCATACGAAACAGCAGCATTAAGCTGCTATTTTACGCTGGTATTCTGTGAGAGCGTGGTCCTTCCCCGGTCGAGCCGACCCATTCGTACTACAACTATACTACTAATATAGCTTCTTCTTCTTCCTTTATGGCGGTTACGATGAATTCGCCAATGATATGTTACATGACAAAAGGTTTAATTGGGACACAAACTCTGCTTAAAAAAGGAAATTGATAATACAAGAAATGGTAACAATAAATATTATGTGAATGGTTTTGGTCAACTTATCTGTTGAATTACCGAAAACAAAAGACAGAAAATGTTGTTAGAACAATACTAATGTGTTATTATATGACAAACAAATTATAGTTTAATGTTGTTAGAGTTAATAAAATCACATAAAATATATACAAAAGAGGTATTTGTGAAGATTAGAAGGGAGTTAAAGTCTATGGGACGAGGGATGTCAGGGGGCAGATAATCGTAAAGAGATGATGACAATTTGGTGCAGTTAAAAAAAATATGGTTAGTGTTTCCCTCATCTAAACCACATTCGCACAAAGAACTATCCCTAATCCTGAGTTTAGCTAGGTGAACATTTGTACAGGCATGTCCAATTCTCAACCGGCAGACAATAGAAGTAGCACGTTTGTTTGCTTTATTAAATATGAAAAACCAAGGTCTTGATGGAATATTATCTTGTATAGCAGCATAGTGCTTGCCTTTTAGTATTCGTGATGATTTCCATATCTCATTCCACGTGTTAGAAAGCAAGTTATGGGAATAAGTAAAATTTAGTGGGGTGCCATATCTAGTAGCCTCTTTGGCACACACATCTGCTTTTTCATTTTCACAGATACCACTATGACTAGGTATCCAGGCTAAACAGACAGAAATCCCTTTAAGATGACACCTATACAGAATGCTTTTTATATCAAGAATTAGGGGAATTTTATATTTACTTTGAAATTGGTTAGCCAAAATAGCAGATAAACAACTCTTAGAATCACTAAAAATCACCCTCTTGTCTAGGCTATGTGATTCAACATATAGCAGAGCTTCATGGATTGCAATTGTCTCAGCAGTAAAAATGGAACATAATGAAGGGCACTTAAAGCTGAGGATTATTTTAAATCTGGGGATCCAGACAGCTGCACCAGTACAGCCATCGGCAGTAATTTTGGATGCATCTGTACATGGTCATACAATCTTTCCAATTTTTCTCTATGGCTTTTTTTAATTTTAATTCTGCCTCAGGGGAACCTTTTCTAATATCTAGGTCAAGGTGAATGTTAGGTTGATATATAATAGCTTTGAAAGGAGTATTAAAGAGTGAACTTGTATTGCATGAGAAAATGGGCCCAGGAATTTGTAGGAATGAGACTAAGCTATTAAATAAATGTGGACAATCTTTATGGAGCCAGTACTTACTTGAAGATAAGAATTCTGAGAGGAGGTGTAGCCTGGGAATTAGGGGATGAGAAGAAAGTTGACAGATCTTAAAGAAGAATCTGTCTGAAAGATATTGTCTTCTTATGTTGAGAGCAGGATCAACACACTCTACTTGAAGGGCATTAATCGGGGAAGATTTCATTGCACCAATTATAATGCGGAGACATTTATACTGTATCTTGTCTAGACTTTTAAGTGATGATTTATTGCATGGATCTAAAAGAAAGCATCCGTAACGGTTTTTAGTCGTGTGGTACCGGCGTAAAATTTATCACCCTCTGTTTCGCACCGTGAGCCAAAAACATGTTATTTTTATATTAATATTTATGTATCTACCCTATAATGTTTTCAGGGAATCATGTTTTTTTTTGGATTTTATTGAAAATAAAATAATTTTAACGTTCTGAAAATGGTAATACCAACAACAACTTAAGAGTAACCTGTAGTTGCCTCGTTTCCATTTACTTTAAGCTATAGAATATAATATTATAGATGAAAGGTATAACAACACTACATGTCAGTTATCAGCAGACGCAGAGTGCATTGAAAATTTTATCATTGAAATAACAAATTGCCTAATTTTATATAAGACATGTTGTTTTATTAATTTGCTTGTATGCATAACTATTGTAGTGGTTTTTACATAAAAAACTTTAATACTTTTTAACTGGTCATACAAAAAGTATTTATTTTGTAAATTAATGTTACCTTCACAATAATTAGGTACAGTATCACCGAGGCAATTTTACATACATAAATTGCACATTAACAAACATCTAGACTAGGAAGAATTTATCTGTAGGCTTAAAAAATATTTATAGAGATTCAAACCTGCGACCCGAAGCGCCGCAAACTTAAACTCTGCGGCGTTACGAAACTGTCATAGGTTTATCGAATTATTAAACAACAATAAAATATTTTGTGTTTGTTGTTTTTACTCTCTGCCGTGTTTCTCTTGACTATGTCAGTCATATTCTTATACAGATTACAAACTTATTTACAACAAATTATATTTATTTAACTGTCATAAAATTTCAAGTTCAAACAAAATTATTATCTTTGATTATAGCAGTCCGTTGAATTGTAAATTATATTCATTGATAATTAATAGAATTGGGCATTACTTTGCGGAAATCCATTATATTAAAAGATGTTGAAATTAATTAGCTAATATAAGTCTTATCTAGTTTAGTGGCGTTGGGATTAGAGGTGACGGTGACGGTGCTTTTCAAACTAGGTAAGATATAACATAATTTTTATTTTTCCCTAATTAATTTCAACATATTTAAGTTATTACATCCATTGATAAAGTCAATGCAAAATTACATCCAGCTTTAGTAATCATACAGACATTTTGTTGAAGATAATTTCCTTTCATCTAGAAGTAATGTGCAAGGGCTGTCGTAGCGCAAATCGGAATTCATAGAGGGGCGTGCGAGCAAGTGCTTTTGGCACGCTTCGTATAGCGATTTGCATATTTCAATGTATACATATATGAGGTGCACGTGGCCTGCCCGGCGGCCGTCGCCGTCATAGAGACTTAGTGCACATGCTGGGACATTTGCATTGCGACAGGTGCTGCTTGCAGAAATAAGACGTTTTTTGAACATATTTACTTTGTTCCCAGAAGAGGTCGTAAATTTCTTAGTAATTTGTTCACAGATCGATACGATTGTAGTTATCAATGGTCATAAAATATTTTATCCATTGTATCTCGCTTGACTAGATCTATGTATGTGACTTGTGTTAAACTATTAAACTTTTTCTTCAATTTCGAATGTAATAAATGCGTTCGCTCTTTCACGGAAAAATATCTTCCCTTCGCGGGGTGCAAAAATTAAATGTCACTCAGCTATCACACGAGCGACGGTGCAGAACATTCTAACCCTCTGCGAGGGAACATCTTCTGTCAATTTTACACACGGCGTTCAAATTAAACGCCTCCAGGAAGCCCCGCAGCAATTTATGCTAACGTAAACGCGACCCATATCGCCGTTAGTGTTTCTCACTAGCACATTTCTACTTTAACCGTCTTTCGTCCTACATACAACTAAGCGAACGCCTTTGAGTTAAAGTGAATTCATGTCAACGCTGCAAACTTGAGAACACAAAAATTCCAATCGTATTGTAATCGGCTCTAACTTCTTCAGTTCTATTATTTTCCTACTATCTGCACTGAATCAATATAAACGCTCTACTGTTTCAGAGCAATGAACTATATCTGGAAGCGTTAGTTTCACATTGTTTCCATCTATTAGCGCTACATAAATCTAAACTCGATTTGAGGTTTTACAAAATTCTTGTGACCGGCGCGTAGTTAATACTCTGCAGTCGGTAGAGAATTTTGACAGTCAAGGGCCATTCCAGCACCGTGATCGCTCGAGAGTCGTACGGTCGAAATGAAACGTCGTATCTTATTTTATGATTAGCGGCTCGAAAGCGCTTTGTAATTTTGTTAGTTCCGCCTTTCTGGTGCTGGGGGCGAGCTCGCTGAGCGGAGATCGATGCGAGCGCCGCGTGCGAGTGCGAGGGGAAAAGATATATTCAGCGTTCGCTTCGTCTCTATCACTCGAACCGCCTACTAGGCAGCCATGTTGCGCTCGACCTGCGCTCGTCCGACCGCCATTGTAGCATTTGTAGCTAGTGATGTACTGATCTAGTCGATGTTACCTACGAAACGCATTTATTTTTCACGGATGAGATCTTATAAAACCTACGAAGTCACCTAATTCTTCGATGGAACCACATAATAACATCAATAACGTACGGCATACATTTTTTATAAAATAAAAATACTAAAACATGTTTAAAAGTCGATAGTGAGTAAGGTAGGTAACTTTATATTTTGAATAAAATCAGGAACCTAGGTATAACTAGTGGGGCTGGGGTATCGATACAAATATTATCGATAGAAATTTTATTATGTATACGAGTAGCCTCGGCTTCGGAATTAAAATGTCAGACGTGCGGCAGCGCGGACGAGCGCGGTGGCGAGCGGAGGCCGCGGGGAGGGAGCGAGCGCTCCGCGTTATTAATAACCATAAGCCAACAGAGGCACGAACGTCCAGAGGGGCCACGCTGTGCCGTAATGAGGAACCACTAATTATATTTTACTGGATTCTCAGTACTAAAACAGCGTTAATTGCGAACAAGTACGTTCTTTGTCTAAATGAGATCATAAAAGAATAATTACGGTAAATCACAGCTTATTTTTGATATTTTTAACTTATATGCTTACCCTTGAAACTAAATATATTGTGTATGAGATAGTGGACCCAGTTAAAACGACGGAATATAATAGTTTCCCTGACGGGCCACGGTTCGTTTTAATATTCCCCCATAGTGGGTGCGCCGCTTGCTCACGACAGCTCTACCCGCTCGCAAGGCATGGCCCCGCCACTAAAAACTCCCTATATTTTATTGTCAAGGAAATATATTTGTCAAAGGCCGTGCGATTAATTGCTCGACTTTTCTGAAGTATGCCTTAAGGAGTCTTTCTTTTTTTTTGGGATTTCAGCGAGAGAGAGCACTTTATTGGATCAGCGCTTATTTTTACTCAAGTTTCGAAAATACATTGTGAAATGTTATACTTATACCTAATATTACAGATTTAAACTTAATTGAAAAACATTTCCTTTGTAGTTTTTGTATCAATTAAGTAGCTCATTGATACTGCATAATTATTATATTTTTTAATAATATTGACTTGGCGAAACTGGATGAAAATTTTTTAGTAAAATAATCTATACTAGACTGAAAAATAGCTGGCATGTTTGCGAATTCGGCCTTGCAAGGCGATGAACAGTAAAAATTTCCGATTGCAACTCGAAGCGATGTTATGCAGCACCCGTATCCGTGTTTTTATCCCAACATAAAGAGAGAAACCTACGTCGGTGCGCGACACTACGTAGGTACTGCCGACTGTAACAAACTGCAGAGCGCTCCGGATTCTCGGAACTTTAGTGCGCCATCGCTTCGGTTGGAAACCTCTAAAGCGCTGACTGTAGAGTCACGGCGGCAGGGCTGTCGGGAATCGCCGACTTGGATGAATTATGACGCCCGCTCCCACTCGCAATCTACGAGAAATAGTGCAATTGAATTGGTAGAGTGTCCGCTGCGTCTATTAAATCGCGTTGTGTTATGATAGCATTCTTTGAGAATAAGATAATATGCGGTTTGCTTCAATGATTGTCATTCCTTTTTTCTGCGATTTATTAAATATATTGATGTATTTTAAGATACATTTTTAAATATATATGCTTTATTCGCTTCAAACATATATTTTTGTAATTTTAGTAGGTAGAATTTTGTATTCTCTCACGGAAATATTAAGGAAAGGTTTTATAAAGTAACAACCTATATAGCACATCAAACTGCGTCCAACTGCTATTTACAGGCCTCTTATAATTTCTATGGGTGGTTTTGTTTTGTTATATATTTTTATTATTATTATTAGAATCGCAATTTAATTTCATGACTTTATTTTTAAACATTTAAATCATTCTTCGACGTCAATAATCAATCGGTAAGTGTCTTCAACAAAATCGCAGTCTTGAAGATGGAGTTTTCTCGCAAAGAATGGTAAATTTTATTTTTATATGTCCTTTTATTTAATTATCGTTTCCGTTTGACATAATAATAAAGTTGCCTAACGTCAAATTCTCACCGCTGTTCTGGAATGTAATAATTATTTTTTGGGTTTGTTATTTCATAATGTTTTTATGTCGTTACTCATTCAGACTCACTTATCCACAAAACTTTCACGGCGCTTGAGTTTATCAGATTTCAGCTTTAGATGGTACCTTTTTATAGAAATAAAATAGCATTGAAGCTATGGAAGTGTTGTTTTAATATTTTTTCGTTTTACTTTCATATTACCTGTGCTGATATTTTGCATTGCAGAATATTTGCCTATTGCAGTGATCAATAATATTTAAATAGATAAAAATGTGCCACAAATATTTATTTACGAATGTGTAAATATTTACAACGCATTTGTTTTTGTTACGTATGAAATTCCTGTGATTTAAGCACAAATATTTTTCATATGGATATATATTTATTTGGAACTATTTTCTATTCAGAGTAAAAGTAAATGGAACTCAATCTTATCCTTTGTCCGGCTGAACGTATAGTAGATAAGATGCGAAGAGGGAGTATCGGAAACTTTAGAAAACGCTCGCGTAGCATCCATGATGGCGAATAAAAAGAATTAGAAGAAATATTTTCGGTCAAATATCGAATACGAAATACATTGATAAAGATGATAAAAGATATAAAACTTTTTGAATTTAAAACCATCACGCCATTCCTCAAATAGGATGCAATTTAAAACTCGTAGTAGCTCACTATTATTTTAATCGTTAGCCAACTTTAATTCCCTGTGGCGGCGATGGCGAATTAACGAGCCTCAAAATTCTCTACCGCGCCATAATCTGCGCTCGCAAAAAAAAGAAGAAAATTAATTTTTCCTTCGGGAGTCGTCTGTTTTGTGTTTTAAGACTATTACTATTTTACTGTTGCGTTCTTTTAAGTGTGAAATTTAATATACTGGTATTTATTACCCTGTATTTAAAGTGTAAAAAGAATAGTATTAAAATAATAGTAGTAAAGTTTTTAAAATAATTTACATCAAACCAAATGTTTATAGTCTTTAATATTTTTTCAATCGCTTACAGAAATTTAGGTCAAAAATATGAGTCTTTTTGTCGGATATAAATTGCTATATTTACAAAAACTATTGGCAGAGTAGCTATTTCAAGGTATATTGATTTAGTCTGCTATGCATGACTTTTGAATATCATGAAATATCCGTATCGCGGGCATGTTTGTACTATAATATAATGTAGCAATTTAAGTAGCACAAGCATGTTAAAATGTAGAAGCGATCTTTATCTATCTCTTCTAATTTTGCGTGTTTTAAACTTTTCCACTTGGTGGACTAGGAATCATTAAGTACGAGCGTCTTATACTTGTTGAGAATTTTTTGTTACACTTAACTTTTATTAATGGGAAAGCAATTTATAAATATCAACAGAGAACTTTAGTTTGTTAAGAAAAGAGCGTTGACCCAACCGTCGAATATTTAATAAAAACATACATTTTATAGAGGTTGCCCAGTGTTCGCGCGTAGGGTTGCCTTTAAAGTAAGTAATATTGATGTTTAGTTCATCTCGCTGGCGGTAATTGCGGACTTGTTTCGCGACGCTACTCCTACGTGTTATGCATTTGTGAGTTTATCAGACGGATTCATGTATGTTGATGCGAACATTCTTATCATAATGGTTGTTGGAGTATAGTGAATATATTTCGATTGTCCAATTTTAAAAGTTTTATATTAGATGTGGCTAGTACCGAAGCATACTCGACGGTATTTCCGACCAAATAAAACGCGGTCGCTTGTTTTATCGTCTATATATTCTTTCTATCTATATATCTATCTGAATGTATAAAAATCAATTGCTATCAGTTAGTCTCGCTAAAACTCGAAAACGGCGCGAACGATTTTGATGAGTTTTTTGTGTGCTTTTGAGTGGGGTCCCTGGATGATCTAAACGATTCACAATTGGACCCGGTGGGTGGCGCTGTTGTCGAGATCCAGGAATCACCCGTGCGAAGCCGGGGCGGATCACTACTCTTTAATATTTCTGCTTTATTTAATTGAATTTATGTACTATGTAAATTAATGTACATTATAGGTCAATGTTTCTTTCCTTCTTTTCTTGTCTGTTAGAAATATGACTTTCAAAACAGCCTATTAAAAGTCCTCTGCTAAACATAAGCCTCCCCCATATGTTGCCTCATTGATTTGCCTTAGTTGCCACGCTTGGCAGGCGGGTTGGCGAAAACCGAAAGCCTGACTTAATTGAGCCAAATCTTTTTAGTTACGAAAGTGACGTTGATTTCTTATGTATTTTCAAGTCATACAGTACACTAGTGATATGTAAAAAAAAAAATTCAATCCTATGAAATAAATAGTTTATTATATTTTTAAATTGGTTAGGATTTTCTTCCCTAGGCTAATTACAAACTACTGAAAATGAAATAAATTAATCATTCATTTTCCTCGCGTGTAACACTACACTGAATGCCTCACGATACTTTTTATTTTCTTTTCATACACCGAAAGATTAAACCAACTTCGTAATATTTTGACGTCGAGTCAAATAAAACGAAAGAACTAAGTGTCCGCCTTTGTAATGTAATGTTGGACGCTTAAGCGTTTTAGTGTCGGAGGCGAGATTTCAGCAAGGAGTCTTACAGAGTTGTTAAGAAGTTCTCGAACCGGTCAACTTGTTTTCATCGCTGCTCGTTTGAAATTACGCTGTCGCTGCAAAATATTAAATCTATCTATATTTTTCGTTTTATGCTAAAGACAATTGTTTTAAAGCAAATTAAGTAAAAAAGGAATATAAGTAGTGCTATAAACATTACTAATACTAGGCTGTTTGAACACCTCAGTGAAGCCTCTGATGTGGCTCTAAATCGGTACCCTAATGCACAGTTGGTTTTTCTGGGAGACTTTAATGCCTGTCATCAGGACTGGCTGTTCTCATACCAGAAGACCGACCACGCTGGGAGAGAGGCGTGGAATTTTGCCTTGTCGCTGGGGCTCTCCCAGCTGGTACAACAAGCGACTAGGGTACCTGATGTGGATGGGCACACAGCCAACTGCCTCGACCTTCTGCTGACGACCGATCCAGACAGGTACGATGTTCAGGTTACCTCACCCTTGGGAACTTCTGACCACTGTCTGGTGAAATCTGTGTCGTTATATTCTCCACCTAACTACGATTTCCACGGTGTGCGGCGAGTGTGGCGATACAAGTCAGCAGATTGGGATGAGATGCGGCATTTCTTTGCATCTTATCCTTGGCGTCAGGTCTGCTTTTCGTCTGAAGACCCGTCGAGCTGCGCGGATGCCATAACCGATGTAATACGTCAAGCGATGGAGTATTTCATCCCCTTTGCTGACGTGCCCATTGGTGGTAAAGCAGAAAAGCACAAGCATATGGCGTACTTATCCTGGGTCGATGCTCGAGACCGCAAAGCTCCGGATGTTAGCCTTAAGAAGAGAGCCTTTAACCAAGCCGCTAAGTCCTGCAAAAAGGCATTACGCCAAGTCAGTTTCGATCGCATTAAAGGCATCGGTACAAAGCTCTCTGTCAAACAGTACACAGTAACAGTAGGCAGTAGAGCTTTTTGGTCTCTCGCCAAAGCGGTCGAGACAAACTTCTGTCGGTCCACACTACCTCCGCTGGTAAAACCAGATGGCTCACTGGCGCATGCGCCTAAGGAGAAAGCGGATTTATTTGCTTCTCTGTTTGCTTGCAATTCGCGTCTGGACAGTAGCAACAGCTTACCATCTCAATTACCTCACTGCGGTACCTCTATGTCAGAGGTCCGTATCATCAACAAGGAGGTTCTTAAAACCTTGCTAAGTCTAGACGTGAACAAAGCTAGTGGACCTGATGGTATACCAGCTATAGTTCTAAAGGTCTGTGGACCTGAGTTGTCTCCTATGTTGACACGCTTGTTCCGCCTCTCATTCAGGACTGGAATAGTGCCTAAATCTTGGAAGCTGGCCAATGTGCAGCCGGTGCCTAAAAAAGGTAGCCAATTTCAATTACCTCCATACTCTGCAAGATTATGGAGCGTATATTGAACGCCCACCTCATGCATACCTAGAGCAAAATGATCTCCTCAGTGATCGCCAGTACGGGTTTCGCCGAAATCGATCAACTGGGGACCTTCTAGCGTATGCCACTCACATATGGGGCGAAGCCCTCGAGAACAGTGGTGAAGCACTTGCTGTTTCCCTCGATGTTTCGAAGGCCTTTGACAGAGTTTGGCACGCTAGTCTGTTGGGCAAGCTTTCAGCGTACGGCTTATCCCCTGGCCTGATTGCCTGGGTGAAGGACTTTCTGAGTGAACGGTCTCTCCGGGTCGTAGTCGATGGCTGCTCATCCGATGCTGTGGCGACTAACGCCAGTGTTCCTCAGGGGTTCGTTCTCTCCGCAACTCTCTTCCTGCTGCATATAAATGATCTGCTCATTCCCGGTATCTATGGGTATGCAGACGACAGCACAGTTGTGGAGAGATACCAACCAGGTGCCCAAGCCAGTCGGGATCAAATCCAGTCAGAAAGGGAGGCTATGGTTGAGCGTGTGAGTCTCACACTACAGGCAGTCTCCGAATGGGGCGATGCCAATCTCGTGAGATTTAACGCCTCCAAAACACGCTATGGTTGAGCGTGTGAGTCTCACACTACAGGCAGTCTCCGAATGGGGCGATGCCAATCTCGTGAGATTTAACGCCTCCAAAACACAAGCGTGTCTTTTCACCGCTAAAAGGAGCCCGCTCACCTTGACTCTTACTTTCCGGAATGTTTCCTTGGAGTACACTGACCGCCTTCAGTTGTTAGGGGTTGAATTTTCTCCGAACCTCAACTATGGGCGGTTCATTAAGTCCAGAGCCAAAGCAGCCGCAAGGAAACTTGGTGTCCTTGCAAGGATGCGGCGGTACTTCACGCCGGGGCAGCTTCTTGCCTTATATAAAGCGCAAGTCCGGTCGTCACATATGAGCTGGTGCTGCAAATGCCACCTGGCAGCGTTGGATTCAGTGGAGAGGCGTGCTAAGAGGCTCATTGGTGACCTTGATTTGGTTGAAACCAATCTTGTCAGCCTCGAGCACAGGCGCAGAGTAGTCAGTCTCTCGTTATTCTATAGGATGCATTTCGGTGAGTGTGCGCAGGAATTACACGCTTTAATTCCTCCCTCTTCTTTCCACCATCGGACTACCAGGCGGTCGGCGGGTTTTCATCCCTTTGTTGTCGATATTCCACGCATTAGAACCAAACGGTTTGCTTCATCTTTTGTAATGCGTACAGCAAAGGAGTGTAATAATTTGCCGGCGTCTATCTTTCTGTCCGAATACAATCTGGGCGTCTTCAAGGCAAGAGTGAATAGGCTTTTGTTACGCTAAGACAGTGCGATTTACCATCTAAGGCTGCATCACCACTTACCACCAGGTGGGATTGTGGTCAAGCACTGGTTTATAATAAGTAAAAAAAAAGAGTATTAGTAAAGAAATCAGTGTACAAAGAGAGTAACATTAAATAAATATCATACCTTTGTTGGTTATTATTAGGGATGCATCCGATACCGATACCGATGCCGATATATCAGCGATACTCGAAGTTTGACGATATACCGGCATTGGCGATATTTTTATGACCAATTCAACGATACTTTCCAAATTTCGCGCTTTAAAAATGTAATGTAAACGCGCGTGTTGTCTCGTCTATTTCGTTGCAAACGAGGCACGAACTAACTATGCTCTGGGAAAGCGCTTTATTCAGTGTCTTGTTTAGCCACAATGATTGATTCTAGTTACAAAGCACGAATATTTCAATCACAGTCTTATGGCAAAAAAGCATCTTGTTCAGTTACTTGATCTTAATGTAGCACTGCATTCCGAAACTATTTCAGACACGGTCACACTTACATCTAGTACTGTAACTGTAAGTTCTGAGATGCCTACGAGTGGCGGGCTTTGGAGCGTTTGTGAAAATATTATTAGAGAGTCCGAGGAAGATGAGCCCCTGTCTACTCTGAGCTGTAATTCTCTCAAAGAAGAAGTCGAGACTTAAGGTATTCTTATATATCGATAGGCGCAGATCCGTTCGTTTTCTGGCGCAATGACGTCTTATACCCAAATTTGAAAAAAATGGCGCAGAGGTACTTTAGTTTCCAAATGAGTTCTGTCGCATCTGAGAGACTATTTTCTACCGCAGGTCTTATTCAAACAGATTTGCGAAATCGCCTTTCTGCGCAAAACTTAAGACTTTGTTTTTTAAACAACAATCTCATCAATGTTAATTTTAATTACTAAAACTATTAACTAATCTCAACCTGTCTATAGTTTTAAACGGTTTTATTTAGTTTGTCCTGTTATTTGTTCTTTTAATATTAATAAAAAAATAACCTGACTTGAGTTTTATTTATTTTACCTTCATTTTTGAATTCAATAAGCGTATCGGTATCGGTATCGCCGATATTTTTATAAGAGCATCGGTATCGTATCGGCAAAACGAGGCGTATCGAGGCATTCATAGTTATTAGACCACAATAAAATCATTTATAATATATATAAGTCAATATACATAAGTCAATCACTTTAGAATTATAAGTAAATATTGTTTTATTTAAAAATAACTTAAAAAGCCGTATCATTATAAATTTATAAATTTTTCTTAATTCTTTTCCTCCGTTAAAGAATAAAACAATGAAAAGTTAATAATATAAGCATGTTTCAAATTTCCTCTAGAGAGCTCCAGTGCCTGAGAATGGCGATAAGTTAAGGATTTCATCGTGCTCTTCACTTTGCAATAGATTTAATGCCATAGAAATAAAAGTTTCACGTGCTGCTGAAGAATGCCTTTTCATTCTTTGTGAGTTATCGGATTGAAAAATGTGGAGCGAGGTGGCAGCCGTTCTCAGTTAATTATTTAACCGCACTTGCATTTAAGACGTTCAACCTTAGCAACTTGAAGATTGCCAATTTATTGCATGTGCATCATTAACGTGCGCGTTATTATTTTACTATTAGCTTGCGGAAGCCCACTGCTGGACATGGTCTTTCCTAATGCGCGCCACTTAGCCCGATCTTCGACTTCACTCCACATAGCTAGGGGGCATCCCACACGCGTAAACGTGTTATTATTTACTTAATATTAATTTATTTTTGTAAGAAAATCGTTATTATCCCTATGCGATTGCCAAGTGTTTTCTCACTTGATTAACTTTATCTCAGCAAAACTAGATTTGGTATACAATATGGACATTAACAATGTAACTTATTTAAAGATAATATTTGTTCGCAGGGCTACCCGCAACCGCCGAGGCCTCCTCAACCGTCCACGCCCAATGCGCATGATCCTGATTCGGTAAGTCCATAGATCAGTACGCATATTGATTTTTGCAGTATTTAATATTTTTGTCACAAAAATAAGTATTATACAGTATTTCCATCAACATTATGGAAAGACTTACTTGCGTTTTATCTTGCTTTATATTCTGAAATGCTTCTTGTTGAGATGTTTACAAGTTTGGTTAGGATACGAATTGCTCGCTGGGGAGGAACTGGCGAAAGCTGCTACTTTATATAGTTTACGAACGACACAAAAATGTATTTTGTGCCGGACTTTACAAATGGCGTCTTTATAGTTTAAACTACATTACGATGTACGAATAACATAACATCTATAACGCTTTGTAATTCCTGCAAATTTAACTGCAATAGTATTTATGTTAATTTATTCATTAAAAATTGTCTAAAGTTTGATCGGAAGTGCGACTTTATTCAGTTGCATCAATTAAATATTAGTTAAAATGCCTCAAAGTTGCATGACTAGTACCAATGTCCGGTGACGTTTGGTTCACACGGCCGTGGAACGGTGAATATGAATTGGTGTTATTATCATAACGGTGTAGCGACTATTTAGCCTAAACGTTTGTCTTCATTAAAGCAAGTGAAAGTATGTGTAAGACGAAAACTGTGATGAGGAGTTTCATCTAGAGAACCGGCTTGCGCACATAATTCATTCAGAAGGAAGTCTACTTGAATTGATGTTCCAAGAACCTTGCCTGTGGCTGTGGTATACATAACATTTTTATTTCCTATGGTGCAGCTTATTCAAGACACTGCACTAGCCCTTATAATCTTTAATTGATTATAGATTCAGACTTGGGTTGTGTTTAAATCATCATTTATTCTGGCGAGCAAGGGAACATCCAATTATTCTCATTCACTCTCTCCAATGGTCTGTGGATTTGATATGTTCTTAACATGCTCGGTAATTCTTAATAAGTAATCATTTATTCCTACGACTAATATAATAATTAATAAATCAGTTAATATTATAACTTTGCTAGGAAACAAAATGCAAAGTTTATCTGACACAGTTTCAACTTTCAACGTAAGTCCTTTATAAAGCCCTATAAATAACGTTTGTGGACGTAAGTGTGAATAATTTTATTTATAGCTCGCTACCGTTTCTATGTGAAAAATATAAGTCAATTTCTATTCAACCAAACGAAATAGATACATTCTTTGAGTGTGTAAATTATTTTATGCAACATCTAACAAAGGTTATGTACTAAAGATTTCATGTGATTTCAATTTATGCAGCTAAACCTTGTTTTTGTGGATGAAATTACACTACTGTTAGTTTTATCGTTTTATACACATGTAATAGATTTATTCATTCATTCATTATTATAGCCTTTCAAAAGTCCACTGCTGAACATAGGTTTTCCTTATGGATTGCCTCATAGCGGGGATATTAGCCACACTTGGCAGGCAGGCAAAAAAACTGCGGTGGCAACCGCACTTATATTCATAGATTTATTGTGTCTATATTACTTTTAGTAAATTAAGTGTCTTTATTTCCATAAAATTTTCCTTGCCGTTTTAGAATTGCATATTTTATAATTAATTAACCTTTGAAAATTTGTATAAATATTTTTCATTGTAAAACTATTGTATTTTAAATAACCCCCGCACGTTTTTTAATCAGATAAGTTTGCATTGAAGGTGATTAAATATACCTACGTCTCTCACAGAGTGCAGATCAAAGCAACGTATGAATTTAGAAGGGTACACAGCCCGCGGCATCCGGATATCGATGGACCGTGTATGCATTAAAACGTGCGCGATAAAAAGAACTGTTAGTGACAAGCGGGGTCTTAGGGCTGATGAATATAAAAAAAGAACATACTTTGTATTGTTTTTGTCGCCACAAATCATGGTTTTCACCAACATCATCCATCGATTTCTTTGCATGCCTGCTATACTCTTGATTTTTTAAATACCTCCAGCATATAATGAACATACTGCTGGATAAAGTGCTTTTAAACAATGCACAGTGCATTTAATAAAATAAATGTAATTTTCACTAATCGAAATAGGCATTAAGAGTTTTTAAAAAGCTAATACTAGGATATTTCCAACAATTCAAAATTATCACATTCATGAGTGTATAAATTAAATTTTAATATAAGCTTAGGCTCCGAGCTTTTTTTTAAATAAAATTTATACATCACTACCACCACCGCCATCATCATCATATTTACAGCCCATCACACATCCATTGCTGAACAAATGTCTTTATCTAGTAATGCCACAAAACACGGTCCTAAACCAACCTGCATCTATTTATTCATATTTTCTTAAAATTATTATATTTATTAAAATAGCGTAGGGCCAGGTGAAACTGTTTGAACCTGTTTGTATGCCGTAATATAATATCTACGAATATAGATTCGAATAAAAATTAATTTATATGTTTATACCAATCTGTATCTTAATATATTTGTGTTTTAAAATGTTTGAGTAGTAACTTCATTAAAAAATAAGGAATAAAGCGAAAGGCTAGCAAAACTATCAACCCTAAAGACAAACGCATAGATAGAGCGGGGTTGTTTGATGTTGATTGATACCGTTAAGCATTGTCTACGGGCTCGACCGGGGGAGGAACGAGTGGAATTATTAAACCAGTGCTTGCTTTGCTCCGTGTCGCTTTTTGTAATGAATGTACCGAACTGGCACCGCGTGAAGGGGACTCCGATAATGCAGCCTATGCGGCACAACCCTATCGCAACACCCCTGGATTTTTGTTGGGAATAATTTAACGAAATGTCATATTGGATGCTCGAATTGAAATTATTCTTTGTACTTTTTGAAAAGACGCTTTATATTGATTTAAGGTTTAATAGTTTTTGTTTATTAAATAATCAATAATGTTCTATTAAAGATTTGCCTTTTAATTGTTTATGATTATGAGATTGTATAAAGCGATTACGTCGAAATAGTATATTGGTAAGGGCAAGCAAAATTTTTTTTTTTAATTTTGGTAATAGTAAGTTAATATAAAGGTAATTTTTAACTGAAGAATGCACACGCTTCTCGTAACTATAAAATATCATTTATTTTTTGAGTGTTTCCAAATATAAAATAAATACATATTATATATAAATAGGTATTCGTACGTCCCCACACGTTATGAAATATTTTTATAATTTATGATAAATTGCATTAATTGCAATGTGAATTTATTTTTAATGTTTTATATCTTAGCTATATTTCTAAGAAATGGCACCCCTAAACTCAAGAATAGTACGAAACGTTGGTTTGACATAATATTCACAGAAGAAATTTGTGAAACGAGGGGTCGAACGTTTTCTTATTGCGCACAAATGCACTGTCAAGGTGTTTAAATTATAAGGGTGCCCGTATATACTGTACTGTACAGTGCGTAAATTATTATAGTATTTGCTGTCCTTATAAAATTATAATTTTAATAATATGAAAGTTTCAGTAAAAAGCATTAAACAGTTATCGCTTATATATACTATTATTATACGTGTATATATGGATATACGTGGTAGAGCCATGCTGCAAATATATTAGTAGTATAGTTGTAGCACGAATGGGTCGGCTCGATCGGGGAAGGACCACGCTCTCACGAATACCAGCGTAAAATAGCAGCTTAATGCTGCTGTGTTTCGTATGGTGAGTGTAGAGAACCGGAGACCCTTTTTACTGGAAAAGAGGCATTCCATCTTAGTCCTCACGGGTGACAACGCATCTGCATTTTGATTCTTTATTGAGGATAGATGTAGATGTCTATGGGTCACCGCAACCACTTACCATCAGGTGGACTGTGTGCTCGTTTGTCACCCTATCCTATAAAAAAAACTAATTTATAGTTTCTACTAAGAAATAGGAATGCATTATTAGGTCATACATTAGGTCTATATTCCTTGATCGTTCTCTGCGAATGTTTTTTTTATGATATCACTAACATAGTCTAAGTATTACTAACATTTTTATAAATTACAATTGTCCGAAATGAAGTATTTTTTGCTGTTATTATATCCTAAGAGATAGAGAAAATACAATTTAAATCCACTGCGGTATTTTCAACTTTTTTATAGAAGAGGGGGCATGCAGAGTCGATATCCTTACCAGTGATGCTGCTCCCTGCACTGGTTTTCAAATTTAGTTTAGCTCTTTTTAAATTTCTCCCATCAATTCGTCGATGACGCCGCAAAGGGGCGAACCTCATCTTTTTAAAAATTACAGGAGAGCAAGAAAACATTTATTATTCCCCGATTACTAGCTTTTTTTTATCAGAAAATAAAATATATTAGACTTAATGGAAAACTACAAATAAGATTAATTTTTAAAAATTGAGGTTGGCCCCTTTGCGTCGTTAGCGATCATCGTCACTCAATCAACAAGGTGCACCTCCTGCAGACAAGGTTGGCATTTGGGGAAGAAGTTGCCATACTGGGAATATTCTTCAATATAATTTGTTGACGATATTTGTAGTAAGTCTTACTACAACACATTATACATTACAGTATTAGGGAGTTCACTATTCTTTTTATGTGTGGTCTAATCAAAAGTTCTTTTACAAATAAAGAGTTGAAAGTTTTATTACTTTGGTAAGAGTTTGCAAATTTTTTTCGGTAGTTTTTCTTAATGGGATATTTAATTAGCATCACACAAACCAGTCCACTATAAATCTTTCACACTATTTTATAATGCAAATTCTTTTGTCGTCCACATTCGTATAGTCAAGCAGAGTTTCCTCTTGTTTTAGTAAATTTGTAAAAGTAAAAGCCTTCCATACGCATTCTTGTCTTATGACACCCTTTCTACGTAGTATAATGCGTGCATATGTTACTGAATAAAACATGTTTCGTAATAATGGGGACCTTTTTGCAGTACTCGAGTTTACTCACGTCGTATTTACACTCCACAGGTAATTTCTAACCTACGGTATAGTGCGGTATGGTTACGAGGTGCGAGTTTTCTTACATACTTGCAAAATAATTGTTGTTACCTACTTTGGATTTATATTTTTAAGTAACTTTATGTGTTGTTTTTGAAAAGTTTCGGAAAACATGATTGAAATGCGTTATGTCCTTTAAATTTTGATTGAAAATTTAAAAAAAATTACTTGGTAATAATTATAGTACCTAGCTAAATAAAAAATACGGTTGACCCTACAGGCCATCCCTGGAACTTCCGGCTAATTTCAAATGCAAAGCCAATCAATTCAAATCCAAATTCCACCTAGTACTCTCTTCGAACTTAAACACGTCATAATTTTGAAAAACCACGTTTTTCAAAATTATGATGTTTTTGAGCATATCAAATTGAAAAAAAATTGAATATTTCACGAACAAATCAACCGATTTTGACGAACTTGACGTAGTTCGAAGCCGTTTTTTAAGCACTCACAGTTAATTTATTACATCAAAAACGTTCCGAGAAGAAATTTCAGTTATTAAAAAAAAACTTTTTTCGAAATTTTTCGTTAACGATTTCTCTTCAACGCATCAACCGATTTTGATGCGGATTTAGCTGATTAGATTTTGGAATTGATCGTTACATCTGTTTAAAAGTTATTACAAAAAAACATTTTTTAGAAAATTTTATTTTTGAGATTTCTCAAAATCTACCTGTTCGAATCGGTTCAAATGGTATAGAAAATCTAAGTTTGGTGAAGCCCTTTCGAACGCCTGATGAAACCTCGATTTTCGAAAACGGGGGTGAAACCAATAACTTCCCGATTTTTCGAAAATCATTGATTTTCATAGCGGGAAGTTAAAAATGTCACATGCCGCCTTATACTAGACAATATTGTACAAAATAATAACAAAGAAAAATTAAGTTTCTCACCTAATTACCTACATAAAAAGTATTTGATAGAGTAAAATGTACAAAATGTAAAATGCGAGTAGTGGGACAGCCCGCTCACAGGCTCGCAGCGCGTTCATAATGAAAGAGATTGAGTGGGGCGCTGTAGACGCAAATGAATGACAGTAACAGCGGAGAGCGTAATCAGCCGACGGGCGACGTGCGTTTGCATGTGAAAACAAAGCAAATACATTTTACTCGAAAAATTTCCGCCGAAATTTGCTTGTAACACGGCGCTGTGCGGGCGTACTTGTTCGTCATCGTATATATGCAAAAGCAAATTATTTAAATTATAAAGTAATAGTACTATAATATACAACTTTTGTCTCGAAGTTTGCTTAAACATCATATAAATTGTTATTTACAGCTATAAGTAATTTGTGTGTTTGAATTGGATATTTTCTGTTAAAGCCCCTTGCTGGACATTGACCTCCTTGATTTCCCTTAATCGTCACACTCGGCAGGTGGTTTGGCGCTTGCAGCACTAGACGTATCGCACCTTTGACGCAGTTTCCCTTGCGAAATCCACATAAAGTAATGCATATTATGCATAAATGCGATATTTCCCTTTACTAGAGATTAATCTTAGTTTATTATGTGCTATTAAGTATGCTATTAAAGAATATTATGCTATTAAGGAATTAGTCCTTGATATTTTATAGCGACAAATCTTTTGTAGTCCAGCTTAACAGCAAGTAATTGCTTGTGATCTTTAGTTTCTATTGTTCTTTGGCATGGCAGAGTGCGGGGTAATCGTGACATTAAATAACGTACTTGTATTTGTAATCTTAAGGCCTCTTCTCTTAAGCGACTTGCCGACCGTATTTTTGAACTTTAGTTCAATCTGATTGTGAGGCATTCCATCTTACTCCACAGAGGTGACAACGCATATGTAGCCTCTTATATTTGAATTTGGTTGCAGGGTGTCCATGGACTGCAGTAGAGCCACTTACCATCATGCGGTCTGTTAGTTGGCTTATTACTGCAATTTTGTAAAAAAAGATTCGTAATAAAACACTATAAGGCAATAAAGGGGATTATGATAACTTTCTTATTAGATATTGTCCACATTTGGCTCCAGATTACTTCTTTTAGTGGACAACTAGCGTGATAACTGCCGGTTTGTTTAACGTTCGAGTTATCAGACTCGATACGGTCCTACTTATCGGTTGGAATGCTACATTTTATGCGCCTTATTTTTTATCAGTTTTAACTCAGTTGCACTACCTTTTAAACTAACCTCATATCATTTTGGGAGTTACAGTTTTTGACATAAATGGACTAAGATGCTTTTATAGTTCTTAAATGTGGTAAAGAACAATGGCAGACTTTCATACATAAAATTAGTTGAGAAAAAATGGTAGAGCCTATATGTCAAAAATATCTTAAAATGTTAAGCGTCAGTCCCTGAGTAATTATGTCAAAGAATTTTGTCTGAAAAGGCGTAAAAAAAAAGATATTTAGATTTGAACATTTTTAGGTTTTAGGTTATGTCTTATGTCACTTGGAAAAAGTCATGCGTCCTGTGGTTGTTTGATGTTAGCTTAATACATTTTCAACATAATATACCTACCTACATAATTGAGAGTTTTAGATTATTGTATCTCTGTTACATATTTGCATAATAAAAATGTATATTTCTGGCATGGCTTCTGGGCCTTTGTACCATACAGTGACATTTTCTTTTAGCTAGTGTTGCCATAACATTAAATGGAATTGTTACATAGTACTATGATTGAGATAATGTATTATTGCAGGAAGTTCTTTGTAAGAGACTTATTTTCAACCATATCACTTTTATTTTTATTATTACTGATTATACTAAAGTATTTACTGAAGTATAGATTATACTGAAGTATAGTTATTACTAATAATAACTTCCAATAAAAAATATTTTGTGTTTGTGTGTTGTGTTGGTACTCTTACAAAGTGTATATATTTTCGTATACGAAAATAGTATGAATATAGTAAATGGCAACACTTGAATAGTGTAAAATGATTAAACTCATTTGATATTCCCAAATATGTATGTTTTTTTCTGTGGCTTTAATTAAAGTACATTTTTGTTTGAAATATCATAGAAAAATAATTAAACTCATTTTATATATTATAAGTTATTTCTAGACGCAATCATTTTTGTCAACTATTTTTCTGCCCTTGTTATTTAAGTAAACATTGTTTTATTTTCTTCTTAAGTTTTTTTTTGGTTAATCTCGATTTTATTTACTAGCTTATCTTACGACCATGAGTCTAGAAATCATCATCATCATTGCAGTTACGGGGTCTAGGAATGCTTCTCGCCGAGCGATATCTATGCTAGAGCCCCATCCCGTAAGGAGCGGCGGATGCCATGAACCCAATTCCTACATGAGAGTGAAGAAAGCTCCTAAGCGATAGGAATAACACTGTAGCATTAAAAGTGTACTGATTTATATTGGCCTTCCCCAAAGACTGTATCAAAGCGTAGTCTTGACTGGAGTAGATATAACCAGTCCTCTTGTTATTTCTACTTTTTATACATTATTTTAGTAGTTAGGGTGATAAACGAGCACACAGCTGATGGTGAGTTGGAGTTGTAGTCCAAAGAGACCTACGTCTCTTTGTACTAGCTATTGTCGATTAAAAACTTAAAAGTTTATTCTTCTTCACTCTTGAGGACTCAGATGGAATGCTTTTTTTCCAGTAAAAATAGACTCCAACTCACATCACTCAACACGCGAAACGAAACAGCATTATGCTGCTATTTTGCGCTGGTATTAGTGAGAGCGTGCGAGCCTACCCATTCGTGCTGCAACCATAATACGACTGTAGCGTGACTACAAAAGGTTATTAGTTATTACAGAGAACATACAATAGTTTCGCCTTCCGCCTCGAATGATGTTATAACTCAATTGACATTATTACAAAGATGCCTAACTAAAAAAATGAATATGCATATTCTTAGCAAACTCAAACTGTCTGAAAGATAATTTTCAATCAGATTTTTTCGATTTAGTTAATGTACAACAGAGAAATTATTTAAAAGTTGAAAAGACAGCCATACTGTACCTATATGACAATTATGTGATACATTTCCTGCCTACTTTAGTAGAGGGCGAATAAAAATATTATGATTTGAAAAATAAAAATAATTCATTTCAAATCTACGATCAAATATACCCATTTGTCCAATAACTGTTCAAAATAAATAAATATTAAAGCCAATTGAGTATTAAAAATAGTAGTAATCATTAATTGCTACAGTAAATTTGCAGCGCGAATAGCGAATTTAATTGCATTCGATGCTTGGGAAATGTGAATAATTTATCTCGCATTGATAAAATTTTATCGCGTTCGTATATTTTATTTAGGCACTCGTTTGGACAGATGGATGGAGTGGCCGGCCACATTCGGCTGCGATGTAATTATTGTGGTCCGATTTCGATAATGCGGCGCGAGGCCGCTCGCGAACAAAATGCGGTCGTACATTCGTTATACTTTCATTTCAATATTTTATGTCTCACAGATAAAACCTTTTCATTTTCACGTTATTTTATTTTATTAACCATTACGCAAATGAAAGCTTTAATTACTCGTATGTCAAAAACAATAATAAATGTAATACGTAAATTGGAGTAATTTTTATACGTAGCTTTTTGTAAACGTGCTATGCAAAATACAAGCAATAACAATATAGTCACTAGTGTGGGGCTATAATAAAAAGATTTACTCCAATTACGGGTTCCGTAGGTCGGACGAGTGGGCGGTTTAATCGCGCTGTAAAAACTCCGGATCGTCGGTAACGAGGTTGTAAAACTGGACCCGATGTCCCGTAACCGTACCAACTGCGTCTCGATGTGCACGCACTGAACAAACCTGGATTTAATGGATGAATCTATTTTGCATACATATAATAACTTTATTATATGCCACTGCAGTAATTCTTAATTATATATATTTGGGATTCTAATTCACGAAAAAAGTAACTTTAAAAGAACGTAGGTACACATAACAACTACTAAGTAAAGTAGAGACATGCTAGTTGCTTTAGTGGGGGCTCGCGTGCGCTCACCACCGCGGTTGCTTTGTACACTAAATACAGCCGCCAGTTTCGTTCCATTTAATGATGTCTATTTACATATTTTACTTCTTTATGGCAGTTGAAGGAATGCTCGCTTCATATCTTCAGTTTATATTTACGTATGAAATTCGTACACGCTTGTCTATTTTTGTTCCACAAATTCGCTTAATTTATAAACTCCTATTGTAATTTGTGAATTGTTATTGTACATTATAACTTGAATACTTCAATCAAAAAATGTATTTTGTTACTTGTTATACCTAAGTAGAAAAAATGTTGCCGAATGTTGCATTGTTACTACAAATTCAAATATAAAATATTGTATACTCCTCTGCGATTCCTCCCGTTTTAGAAGTCAATATCTACGTTGGATACGTTATTACGGGCTATTCTAGCAACGTATTTCGACCCGACAGGGCTCGTTTATGACTTGAATGGGAATCCTATCGGAGGCTTTCCCGACGATGTTATTGTTTTAGAACGTCTACTCTAATGTGGATGTATGCCAGGGCAGTTGTCGTAAAAGGGACGTTTTATTACGGCGACCCGGAACGAGGTCGACGCGGCACTGTTACGGGTGGTCGTAACCTGGGACCACCCCCGACGCTTGTTTATGAATTTTCATAAAGCAAACATTGTTGCCGCGTATTGCGTAATCAGTTCGGGGGAAGTTTAATAAACGTGCTTATCAAGGCGTTGCTGTGGTGTGCACGTGGCGTGGCGGGAATCGGCGTGACGTGAACAATTCCTTCGACACGCCTAAGCCACGCCGACGCAACGTCGTGGCAACTGATCGCATGCGGCGTGTCGCATATGCAGTAACATATAGATATTTATTGTTTTATATTGCTCTTGCATGAAGTTAATTGACGTCTTAGTTATAATATCTTTTCTCTATAAACGATATTTTTTTAAATTATTCATATTATTCGCCGTGTAGTGGTTGCGTATGAGAATCCACAGAGAAATCAGAGGCGACTGAGAAAATGAAATAGGAGATGAGCAGCATCATCTTCCTGATGACAACCTAAAATAATAAAAAATGAACATGGAAAGCGTAGATTTTTTTGTATGTAAGAAACGACACTTGCTTGATACGAGTATTTTGGTTAAAACTCTATGAATAAATTACCTAAGATCGACGATTTGAAAGAAAAGTTTCTCTCGATTCAGTTATAACATTGACCTGTCGACCCAGTAGTCTGACGCAACGAGTGTCATTGCCAGCATCAATCATTGGGTCGTTAGTAACGTTTTATGATCTATGCGGATCCTGACCCTAGACAACCTTGTCCGAATTAATTTAATTTATCCCACTGATTTAAAAGTTCCGTTCCTCAGAATGAAATACAAACGAAACCCTTATAGAATAACTTTTTACCTGTCTGTCATTTTGATCTCGAGACCCTTTCTTTTCACTCCATATCAATATCTAAAAAATTGAGATTGTATTACGTTGTAAAAATGAGGTCATTTTATTGATTTGATGCTCTAACTGACTTATTAAATCCAAAACAGAATTATGGAGTTCTGGAGGCATAACATAAGAAAATGATGAAATCATCATTATCATCATCATTCATCATTACGCTTCACAAGTCCACTGCTGAGTGATAGGCCTTCTCCAAGGGACGCCACAAAATATTGTCTTGAACCACCTGCATCCATCGACTTCATACATGTGTATAATGAAATTTTTATGTAATTGAAGAGAAACAAAAAAAAATTACGTGATAGAGCCATACTGCATGTTTAATTTGGCTGCAGCACAAATAGGTCGGCTCGTCCGCGGAAGGACCACGCCCGCAAAAAATAGCAGCATAATGCTGCCGTGTAATGTATGGTGAATTATGATAACAGGAAACCATTGATACTGCTGATGAGGCATTATCAATGCATAAGGCCCCAGGGGTAATGTGATGAGTGATAGGTCTGCATTTTTATTGATAATCGAAAATAGATGTGCATCATGAAGTCACCGTGAGATAAACTGTGTGCTTATTGAAAACCGAAATATTAAGTTATAATGAATATTGTTCTTTCGTTTGTCTGTAAAAGCCTACTGCTAGAATTGGGCCTCTGCTGTTGCAGGAAGAAATGTATTAATAAATTTAATAATTAATTTCTCTATATTTGATTCTATCACGCATAGAAAATGTTATTCATAGTAGTCGTAGGTAGGTAAAATTTATATGTATATAATTTTTTGACAAACACACTTCGTCTAGGCCAAGTGATGTTTATTAGCGATCACCTCATTCCCAGGGGTTGTTATCATCCATAAATTCCTTAATATTATAATAAGCCTTTTTATACAAACTTTGTTTAATAAAGTTTTTGAACTTTGAGGAGGTCAAATTTTGTATATTTTCTGGGATTTTGTAAGACCGTATACATTGCTCCAAGAATGAATTACTGACTCGGTGGATTCGAGTAATAACCCGGACTACCTCCGAAAATTGATAAACATCTCAACGGTCCAAAACATTCAAATCCGGAATAATTATTTGTAGGGCAATAAAAAATACCTATAGGTATGCTACCGAGCGATGACCATGAAATAACAATGAAAATTTAAAACATATCGAGTAGTTAATGGTAAATTGCGTTGAAAATAGACAAAAAACATGTATTGTAATAGTAATTAAAAATTACGTATTTTAAGTCAAAATATTAGCATTAATAGGTGTTTCCTCGCATTTAATTCAGTAGATATCCGTTAACCCTGCCCCTGTTTACCTGATTACCGATTCACCCTTTTTATTGCTAAGGCGCTTTAAAGGTTATTACGTAAAAAAAAGTCTATATTGCGATTTTATCAGAGACATTAGACCAGAGACATTGTTCGAGAGGAGAGCAAACAAATGGAGTTGGTAAATTGGTGAATTAGAACATGCATGCAGACGTTGCATGATGTCATCCGGCTACGTACGGCGCGCCTCGAGCGCCTCGTGACTAAGCGTAATGCGCTGTGCGGGATCCAATATCGTATCGTTTTCCGTGGGTTGATAAAGGCGATTTTAGATTAAGATACACTGGCATTACAAGCTAGCTTTCGAGTATGTATGACGTAGTGTCCGCCTAGTGGTTTCGTTTATATTATGTGTTACAAAAGTTGGAGTTTATTCGTTTTAGAGTGAGTAACAACAACAAAATAATTGATTGTTGTTGTGACTGAATTCGATCGCAGCCACTTCATCGAATAACTGCCGAAAGTTCTCAACTATCGACTCTATTGCTTACTCAAGCGGCCCTGTAAATTATCATAGAATGCCTCTGCCTTAAATGTGTTCACAAATGCAGGCACTTATGTCCTTATTTCCTATATTCTAATCATTATTTTACAATAAGATCGGAAAAAAAAATTGGTATAATCTCTATAGATCCTGAAATCATTAATTCGCCTTGTATACGGAGATATTTACTTTAACTGCTTGTTATTTCTTACACAAATTCGAACCCAAATCCCAGCACTCAGATACTTTGACACATCGCCACGCGATCAGATTGTATTGCTTTAAAAATATATGTTGGAATTTTAGGATAGCCTTATGACTTGTAATGTTTCACGATTATGAGCGAGAACTGATACTTCTTGAAAGAGTATAAGCTCGAAAAAAAAATGCCCTAACATGAAATACTCAATTAAATTCCTTAGCGCATAGATTTTTAAAATACTTCATATTAAGTAAAATTAAAAAATTATTATTTAATCGCCGGGAAAAATGTTTGACGTTCGAGTTCTCATTTTCTTAAGCGATAACAATATAATATTTTTCGATAATATAAGGCATATTATTGAAGTGTTTTCTTTATCGGATACATTTTTATGTAGCTCCTTTATTTCCTGATGATAAGCATAATCGTGTCGAATTTAGTAACTTTGTCTTGTTGCTAAATTCGAGCTGGACAAATATAAATATACATGCAGCGGAGAAGGGAGCGCTAAAAGCTTTTTAACGTAGGAAATCCTCGCCTTAACGGCCATTATAAATATAGCTACGACTTCATTAGAAATATAGCGTGCCATAGCTTGATGTATTTCTTTGATAGATTTTTTATGATTTTTATGAACACTGGTAAAAGATATTAAAGATTTATTATACGAAATTGACATTCATTACAAGACAAAGAATTTATAAAACATTTTTATAAAAAAATAAGCTTACAGAAATGATTTCTTATATTTACGCGAACACTACACATTGAGTTTACAAATTTTATAGCGTTTAATTTTACTTCTTCTCCCTAGTCTTAGTTCCCCCGTAACCAAAGGCAAAGCACCCGAAATGTCCGTAATTAATAAGTAGTAAAATTAAACGCGATAAAATCAGTAAAACTAGTTTTATATTAAGCTTTTAATTTATGATCCGAATACACAATCAAGTCAGTTAATTTTACACCTGCCGCCTATAATGTTTTAACATAATATGTAGGCTTTTGGCATTGATCCAACGGGGAACCCCTCCTAGCAGAGAATTTGATAATAATTTAGGATTTCGTGTTGTAGTAAATTGTTATAGTATTCTATTATTATACTATCTTTATTAGCGTAAGTACGAATACACTTGTCATCTTGTTGCTATAAAATCAGTAAAAATCAGTAACAGTAAAAAAGTAATAAAAATAGGCGAAACAATATTGGTTTCGTGTGGAATGTAGAACGCAAAGCTTACGACTGACTAATCGGGCAACCATGAAAATGCGATGACTGCTGCGTTGGTTTCGAAATAATTTGCATAATATTTTATCGCATTTCTTCTGTAGAAGAACGTCTTTCAATTAAAATTAAGAGTATGTCCTTTTATGGCTAGTAGTCCAGCTTGGTTGGTGACGCACTCTTAATCTATTTCTGTCGCATCCACTGGCACGAGTGCATCCACTGTCGCTTGGCGCTATGCTAATTGTTGTCTCACTCCATCCTAAGTCTGTAGAGATGACAACGGCTCTGTGCCCTCATTTATTTAGAAATGGTAGCAGGTATCCATGACATGCAATAGCCACTCGCCATCAAGTGGACTGTTAGCTCCTTTGTCACTGCAATATTATAAAAAAATGTATTATGATTTATCAACGAGACTGACTACCCGTACTATTTATTTCATTTGTAATATTGTATTCCTTACGAACTTGTCGAGGTACTCGCACAGCCGCGTCTTTCTTATTCGAAAGTGAGAGTAGTAATTTTCTCTGGAGGACGATCTGCTTCGCTGCCACAACTGACACCGCTGTATTTGTATTAAATATATGTATATATTTTTCCATGAATTGTTAGGATGTGTCATTGATAATACTATAGAATTTTGCGCTTGTTTTTATTCTGGTCTGGCCATTGATCCCCACAGAAATACTTCGGTGCTTTGATAACATTTATCAATAGTGATCAATCCACTTCATGGTATAAACCTTTCAAGTTTAACCGCGCTGCGCTGCACCGCACGGTGCTCGATGTATACTTTATGTCTCCGGATTGGCCTTAACTTAAGATCAAAGATCCTATGTTCTTTGATCTTAAGTTAAGGCCAATCCACGATCAATTAAGATTCTCTTCATATTCTTCTTTTTTGACCTTTTTTTATTGGGACGATGAGAGCATGGAAAATATATATTTTTGTTTACTTCAAGAAATCTACATCGTCCCGTGGTTGTCCTAAGAAGCAACCTAGAGAAATGGCAGAAAGATCTCATGAATGTCATTACGAGGTGGTTACCTTGTTTATACTAGACGAAAAATACCCAGACCGGCGATGGGTAGCAACGTCAAGGGTGCGAGCCGTCTGGTACTGTAATCGCCAATCCCATTGCCAAGCGAGTGAATTATGACAAATTTACCCTTAAACGGGAAAGACCCATGTCCAGCTGTGAACTTTTATGGTGTGATGAGAAAAATATGTCATATTTAAGATAGGTAAAAGACTGACTTCTATTGATTAGACAATACTGATTATGTTTGAATTATTCTAATCTATTATTTTATTATTCTAGTCTATTCTAGTTCTAAAATTATTCTAGTCTATATGAGTAAAAGTTTGGACTATGAATTGATAAACAAAATGTACTAAAATAACATAATATATAAAATATATTTGTCTTATCGAGTTCTTAATAAGGACATAAATACATTATAATCTTTCTGTATAAAAAACCTTAACATTAGATAACGTAACAGTTAAGTCATCCGCCTATTTCGTATTCATTAGTATTGACCGCGTCCTTTATTTGAGCGCCGCGCTGTAACGGTAATCGTTCGGTACGAGTTTCGTCACTGGAATAGGTCAGGGATGCTTCAATTTTATCTCGTCAGCTGTTCCTAGTCCCACACTACGGCCTGTTTGCACTGATAACAAGTCATATTGTTGGCTCGCTGTCGGTTTGTTAGTTTACTGTTTGACATCCACTATGTATCTAGGGCTGCTTGCTACACAAACTTAAAACATTCCGTTTTCAACTTTTATACATGAATATTATATGGATAAAAATAAAAAATAAAACTCAGATAAAGCTTCAGTATCAAACAGTGATCACTGCAACCTGCGTTAATTGTTCTTTAGGGCCTTTTGTGAGCGGGGGATGACTTTAGGTAATAAATAACGGAGTGCAACGATTGCGACCGCCACCCGTGCCGGGAAGACGGGGTCCCGGGGAGGGGCCGACCATTTTAATGTCCCGACGCCAGACTTTATATTAAACATTCGACCTTGACAGTGGCCTACATCGACAACGGGACACGCACACACACTCATTCCTCTCGTCACGAAAAGAAATGTTCATTCAGCGTTTGTCACACTTTGTCAGAGCTATAAATAATAAAGACACGTGCTTAGGAGCTAGGCGATGCGGTGGGCGTCAAAACCCCTTATCTCATTCGTTTATGATTAAAACGGTTAAGGTCGTTATATTATACCGATTAATCGAAAATTTTTTTTTTTTATGGAATAAGGGTGACAAACGAACACCTGATGGTAAGTGCATGCTGTGGGTGGTCCATAGAAATCTACATATATCCTCAATTACGTAGGACACTCAATAAGTTTTAAGATATACAAAAAGTATTCTTATTATTCTTATTATTTATTTTACATCTTTTCAAAATATTCTCCATCATGCTCTATACAAAGTTCCATTCGCCTAAATAAACTCTGAAAACACTTTTGCCAGTCTTGATCTGACAGGTCGGAAATCGCTTCTTCGTAGGCAGCCACGGCTTCTTCGGCGCTTGGAAAAAACTTGCCTTTTATTTTTTCTTTGACTCTTGGGAACAAAAAGTAATCACAAGGAGCTAAGTCAGGGCTGTAGGGCGGGTGACTTAGAGTTTCAACACCAGATTCCTCAATAAATGCTTTTGTTCTAATGGAGGTATGTGAAGAGGCGTTATCGTGATGCAGCATGATTCCCCGAAGCCCGGCCTTTGGTCTTCTCTCCCGCACAGCTTGAAAAGCTTTGGGTAATGCAACTGTAGTATACCATTCAGAGTTGACTGACCTACAATTTTCCAGCATTGACGTCGACAAATGTCCGCTCTGCGAAAAAAAACTAGCCACCATTTTTTGCAGACGTTGCGAGGTCTTTGCAGTTTTGTTAGTAACTGTCCTTCTGAGTAGACCCATACCGATGATTGCCTTTTATTTTCCGGATCATATTGATAGATCCATGTCTCGTCACCAGTAACGATTTCTGAAACACGCCTAGATGCCCCTTTTTCAAAACGTAGACGCATTTCATGGCACTAATCCATACGAGTCTGTTTTTCGCTTTCGGAGAGCAAACGAGGGATCCATCGACAACAAAGCTTCCTCACTCCAAGATGTTGATGTAGGATGGTATGAATGCTCCCCGAACTAATGCCTACAATCTTTCGATGTCCGTATATTATGTGATTCGTGGGTCTTCTCGCACCAACATTTCAGTAGTCCATACATTTTCTGCCGTTACTGCTGTTTGCGGGGCCCCGGTTCAATTTTACCCTTTTGAATTCAGCAAACCACCTAAAAATTGTTGCGCGTGATGGAGCTGAGTCCCCTAATGCTGAGGCCCCTAATGCTGATTGTAATTGTTCGGTTAAACCAAATTTAAAATCATAATATATCATAGCGCGCAAATGTTCACGGTTAAGATCCATTGTTTTAAATGAAAAGCGCGGGAAGAGTTGCAGGAAAATTAATAGAACTTTGTTTTTTTTTAATATTGAGCAATTAAAAAAAAACAAAGTTCTTATGTATTATTAGTTTATGGAGTTGTACTTTCAAATAAATTTGCTTTTTAAAAACATATAACACGGGTGCGTTCCATTTTTAAATTTCGAGCATCTCAAAACTTGAGTGACCTACGTATTATTTCTTTTCAATTATTAATTTAGAATCAAAATGCAGATGTTTGTCAGATGGTTGTCACCCCTGAGGACTGAGATGGAATGCCTCGTTTCCAGCTGCAGCGTGGCTCTACCACGTATAAAAAGATCGTCGTCATTTTTTGTTATTTTTCAATAAGTGTTTAGGTTCTTTTTTAAATTTATGGTACAATTTTATGATAAAAAGAATTATTAATTCTTAAATTGCCTACTGAGTCGTTAGTTGTAAACTTGTAAAGTTTGAATCACATCCAAAGCTAGGTATTCATGGAAACGAATTATTGGTTTTCACTTTTCACGTTTTAGACATACTCATTGTACAGAAACCCCAAGTCCCTACTCAACTCCAACTAGACTGCCTCGTTGGTCTAGTGTTCGTAAACTCGACTGCTGCTCGTGAGTTTCCGGGTTCGAATCCCAGGTCGGGCCAAAAAAACCAGATAGATTTTTCTGTGAAGAAATTCTCACTAGCAGCCTGGAGTCAGGAAGTTGGCAGCGTTTCACTCCCGTGCCTCGGCAAGCACGTAAAGCCGTTAGTCTTGCGCTTGATCTATCTCCGGTCGTGTCGGTTTACCGTCCAACAGCCTATGAGAGTGAGAAAATAGAAAGAGCACCTGTGCTCGCGCATACACTCGGGCACTAAAATGCTATCCTACGAAAATGGATAGTCTCCGTTTAGACTGGTCATCTTGACCGAAATTCGGTCTGGAGGACATTTATTACTGAAAACCTATTATTTCCGGCGCACCAGAGACAATCTACGAGTTTATCTTTTGCAGATTTGACGATTCACCTTGTTAGCGAATCTTAGTCTTGGTTCACCATCCACATGCCAAGGAGAAAACATACTTTTCGTTGTGATTGGTAACTGTTGTAGATTTTCTATAGTTATTTAAAATGCATTTTTAGTAACTAGCCATGGTATCATTTAATTAATATAACGTAATATGTAATAATTTACTATGTCTAGTTGAACTAAAAATATTTATGCAAAGTCGAGCATTCATTTGGACGTTTATTGATCCTAACCTCATGTTATAAACTCGAGTAAGATGTTTTTTGTTTTATCATCTGTTCTGAAAGAAGGGTAATATTTGCCACCTCTTGTTATCTTTGTATGTAACATGTTCCGTAAAGGATCTTTACCAGTATATAGTACCTCCTAAAATTATGTTTATGTATACATATTTGTACACAAAAGATGAGCTTTTTAGTAAAATTGATGTTTATATGAATAGGTGTCTATTGTTAAATGGCAAGCTTCTTAAGAGACTCAGTATTCACTATTCACACTCCTAAAGGTCCTAAGTCGCATTTGATACCGTATATGGTATTATCGAAAGCATTTTTTCTAATAGCCCTAAGAAGACTTTTAAATAGGACTAAATGACCAATAAAAATAACTACGGTCTTGATACAAATAGTGTTAGATATTGATAAAAGAAAAAACTGTAAGAAAATATAAAATGAGACATTCTATACGAATAATACTTATGCTGACGATATCATCGTGCACTTTATCTATATTCGTACATACTTAAAATTGAACCCTGAGCAAACGGTGGACTGTTAGCAGTGAACGAGATACGATGATTATTCGTAATTATATGCGCTTTGGCGTTTTAAGCATTATGCAACGATAAATGAGCTTATTATGACGCGACGGTATGGCGATTGCGCGGCGCGCGCGCGAAGTGGGTCACTGGCGAGATCGGAGGCAGGGTCGGAATGTTCCGATGTTGCTTGTTCCGTTGCATAATTGTCTTTTGTCTTTAATCGTAAACGCAAGGACATTGAAGGCTTTTAGGCTAAGGTTTTAAATTTGATTTCTGCACCCTAATAGAGGTAGAAAGATGAGATTTAAGAAAAAAGTAGGTACCGGAGTTTTAGTGCCTGATTATGCTTCATTATTGGATTTTTTAAAGAACAAAGGCGACAAGCGAGCACACAGTCCACCAGGACTAACATCTTGTAACGTTCATTTTGGTAAGTGGATACTCTTGCCCATAGACACCTAAATCTATTCTCTATTAAGAATCAAAATGCAGATGCGTTGTCACCCCTGAGGAATAATATGGAATTACCAAGTAATAGGTTCTCCGGTTGTCTACACTCACCATACGAAGCAGCATTATTCAGCTGTCTCACATTGGTATTCTGTCCGACCGAGATATAATAGACTTGCAGCTTGGCTCTACCGTGTAAATAATAAAATATTAACTAATTAATTATTGTACCTAATTATAATAAGATTTTATTCTTACACGACAATAATATAAATAGAATAGAATAGAATAGAATAATTTTTTATTCAATATAGATTACATGTGTAATTCTTATTGAAAGTCATAAGCTATAGACCTTACTACATACAGCGTATATCACGGTGTTTGCTTCTATTTCATGTCGTACTAAAGTTAGTTTATGTTCCCAGAGTATTGACTGGTTGTTCCATGTAGGTTCTCATAACTCTTAAGCTTGGAAATTATGGTCAACCTTATGAGAGAGTTCAAAATTATTTTTTATTTTATAAAACTAATAATTAATAAGTACCATGTAACTTATTAATACTCTTTTAATCAGCTTCTAAAACAAAAGCAAATTGGTTTTTTTTAAAGTTATTTCACTTTTTTTTTATAGGATAAGGATGACAAGCGAGCTTAATTTTTTAACTTAATTTTATAGCTGATTTTTTTTGGGGTTATAAATTTAACAGAAATTAAAATACTAATAACGGATTGCTTTATTGAAGCGAAATATTGCTAAGTAATAAAGGCACGATGCAATCTTCCATCTTGCAGGTGTTCGGTGTCACTACGAAACTGGTCGGGCATCCGGTCCGAGAGACCGAAGTGCCCAACAGATGGCGTTACAAGCTCATTTCATCGTTTAGAAATGAAGACACTATAATCGCCATATTATAACTTCTTAAAAGGAAAAGTCCCAATCCAAATAAGTCAATTTTGAATAAATGATGCGGGCACCCTCTTTAAGAATCGAAGACGGCTACAAATGTTTAAGTCCATTGGAGTTTGTTACGCTCTTATGTCAGCACAGATTGGTAGACAAATTGTCTAATTACGATGGTCTCAACCGCTTATATAACTCATGGCTACATAATCGCGCCGGAGGAATTCGATCGTAAATACGCTCGCTAACCTACTAAAACATATTTCTTTTATTTTGCGCAGCTCGCTGCCTTCACCGGCCGCCAGGCCGCCAGCCACTTTACAGAACTGGTTTCTATATCGAAAATCAACTATAATCCAACGCGCCGCGCCGTTTCATTCTTTTGCATATTTTCCTTAGGATTTTATAGAGGTTGAATTCGTCGAAGTATTTTTATATATTTCGAATAATCGTTTTATTTCTGATGATACCTAAATATTTGTTCCTGTGTAAATAAAAATAAAAATGTTTTCTTAAGTTTTGTAGCCCACGATGTAATTACGTTTTAAGAAAAATTTAAATTAATTTTAAATGGTATAATATTAAATAAGGTTTTTTCGGGGACAAACCCTTCGTTATATTAATGACATTTATCGGTGGAATTATTCTCGTGATAGGATCAGAATTCGGTTGCTCGCGCGCAGACCGTTGGGCGTCTTTTGTTCGGGCTGCGATTGGCGCCTTAGTGGCGCCGAGCTCCATCATATCCTGCGTTATTTTAATTTTTTGTCATACCTAGCTTCACTCTCAGACTCGTAGTGTTTTTTTCAACATGCCGTATCGTTTTGAATCCCTGATAGTAATCTAAGGGCTTAAATTCTTTTGTTTCTTTTTAAACATATTACATTAAACCCCTTTATGTTAAGATACTATAGTATAAAGTAACAGATTAAGTAAGTTTCACTCCCAAAATGGGCTCTTGTTTAGGGGTAAACTGTAGTTCTAGGTGACGTAAACAGCATTTATTGATTTCAAATTGTTTTACTCATTACATTAACGCACTCATTGCAATTGACCCGTATTCCCCTAAATAGAGTAATGTTTCACACCGCAACGTTATAATGTATTTGAGATGCATATCACAATAGCAATATACATGCATGACGTTTGCACACAATCCGATCAATAACGCCTAATTAATTGACTACGCCCTATCAGCGTTCGCACGTTTCGCACCTTCTCTATTATGTACAACACAAATACATGAATTTGACCTACAAAATAAATAAAGTTAAAGCTGTTTTAATCTATTCTTATCCATCTATGCGGCTGTGAAATATTTTACAAATAAAAATAATAGTGTTTAAGGTTTTATACTGCGATTTGATATTTTTTAACAGTTACATTAAAGTGTTGCATATTATGGAGTAACATAAAAGTGCCTCCATAACATATTATTATTGTAGTAACGATGGCGCGCTATTTGATACAAAATACGGGTCCGCTCGGAGCATAATAAGTTGAGTGCGTGCAGCGTCGGACCGGCGCGGCGCGGCCCCCGCCTGGCCGTGCGGGTCACAACCAACGTGCCGCCGTCGCAATATCAGCGCGGTGAAATCGCCCGCCCGCCCGCTCCTCGCCTCGCCTGCGCCAGTCGTCGTGCGCCAACTGAAACGCGCGCACCGCTAGCGCAATCGAACCCACCACCGCACGGCTCTATCTACGGCCCGCTCGATCATTTCCAACTTATCTCCGCGTAGAGAAATTGTTACTCCCGACTCCCGCTAATACCCAGTGTCTGTGTGTGTGTGCGATAGGAGTGCATGTGCGCGCTTCCCCCTGATCTGTGCCCCGCTGTCCCTACAAACATTCAAGACGGCCGTCGTCATAAGGCTGCCTGCGAACACAGTAAGTATCGCGGCCGTATGACTAAATGTAAAATGGGACGATTCTTATCTACTTGTAGCGAGCCTGGGTGTGTGCGAGCGTGCTTACGACGAGGCTGCGCTAGTGTGGCGTGACATCCGACCGGCCGCGTGCCTGTGTGCGTTGGCTCGATACTCGCAGATTCTATTTTGTGGCGGTGTGGCTAGATGTTTGTTTTTATTATCATATGACCGGAGTCTTCTGAAAATACATTGGTAGTGTCGTGATGTTTCGATTTTGTAATGAATTAACGTTTTTATATTCTAAATCTTAATATATTATTCTGCAATGTAACTTATATTGGATTTTTTGTTAATAATTTTTCATATTTTGTCTTCATTATATTCATATGACTATGATAATTATTATTTGATTAACGATATAATTTTTTTAGTGTTTAGCATCAAGAAAAAGCAAATTTTTTCAGTGTTTAGCATCGTTTGTTTGCCGTCGGAATCTATAAGCGCATTTATTAGGTACCTATCTACTCGTTCAAAAATATACATACTGAAAATTAATTTATAATAAAAGATATAGATTTAAAATTTATTGTTTACAAATCAAGTTGTAATCAAATCAAATATCATTAATTTTCTTTGATATCAAGAATGTTAAATTTGTAGTAAAATTTAAATATGTGCACATGCAGCTTGATTATAACACCAGTTGAGCAAAGTGTGATATTGCTTTGCTCGTTTTTATAGTCGTCGTAAAACTGTGTGATATATTATCAAAACGCGTCTTTGTTTAGTAGCTTCGTATAGACAAGCAGCAGATTCTTTTACAAATTATTGGATTCATTGAGAAAATGCTTTCTCTACAATGTCTTAGAATATAATAAGAACTGGTTTTTATTTTTTGGTCTGGTTTTTATTAACTGGTTTTATTTTATACAAAAATCTTTGAATTTTTACATTGAAAATAATTTTGATTTTATATTTACTACAGTTCTCCTTTCCTTCGCAACTAAGTATAACAAATAGTAGAGCCACGCTGCTAAGTAACTGATACTTACTAGTCCTACGCAACTAAGTATAATTAATACTTGGTAGAGCTACACTTCTAAATTACTATAACTAATACTTGATAGAGCCGCGCTACTAAGTAACTAATACTTGCTACAGCAACGCTACTAAGTATAAACAATACTTGGTAGAGCCACGCTACCAAGTTCTAAAATCTAAATGGTAATTGGTAGAGCTACACTACCAAGTAAAACTAATACTTGGTAAAGCCACACTTCTAAGTGTAAGTAATATTTAGTACCAAGTACGTGGTAGAGCCATGCTGCAGCTATATCAGTTGTAGCACGAATGGGTCGGCTCGACCGGGATGGACCACACTCTCATAGAATACCAGCTTAAAACAGACACTTAACGCTGCTGTGTATGGTGAGTGTGGATAACCGGAGACCCTTTTTACTGGAAACGAGGCATTCCATCTTGGTCTTCACGGGTGGCAACGCATCTGCATTCTGATTCGTAATCGAGGGTAAATGTAGATGTCTATGGGCCACATCATCCATTTATCATCAGGTGAACGGTGTGCTCGTTTGTCACCCTTATCCTATGAAAAAAGTATTATTATAGTTGGTAGAATAGTAACCAAGTATAACTTATACTTGGTAGTAGAGCTACGCTATTAAGTATAACATATACTTGGTTGAACCCCGCTGCAAGGTAACTAACACTTGTTAGAGTAGTAACAAAGTATAACTAATACTTGGTAGTAGAGCTACGATATTAAGTATAACATGTACTTGGTTGAACCCAGCTGCAAGGTAACTAACACCTGTTAGAGTAGTAACAAAGTATAACTAATACTTTGTAGTAGAGCTACACTAAGACAATTATCTATGTCATACAGTTCTTAATAGAGCTTGAAAGTACTCAAGATTATTCTTGAGCATCCATTATCATGGCTTGAATTTGAAGGGTTGAGTTCAGTCAAATCACGTAACAATGAAGCCTATTATTTTGTCTTCTGGTGCTCTTTTCAGAGTGTTTTATAAGACCCTGTCATTCATGACTTGTCTTTTAAAATACTCTTCAGTAGCACAGTAAATTTCAGAAAGTAGAGTTGTCTTGCGTGTGTCTTGTGGAATAACTTGCGTAGCCAAGGACAAATACTTTGGTAGTAACTATACTAAAAGGAAACCGACGACATGGAAGTAACATACCTACTCTAAAATAGAGTATACTAAAATACTCTATTATCATGAACTCTGATTTTTAGCACAAAGTTTACTAGTGCCAGCCATAACCCCTCACAAAAAACCGATTTAAATAAAAAATAACAATTTTTTATAATCAGTTATAATTTATTAATTCCAAAAAAAGTAGGGAAACATAATTATTGAAATTAGCCATTTGACTAATCTTGAAAAGACTTTTAGGGTAGAAATTATTTAACAACTTCATGAGTAAATTAGCTAAAGTCCGGAAAGTCCAGGAGTAGAATTACAATATTTTATTGTATTTTTATTTGTAGCTTTAACTCGAATAACATTATATTGCAAACACAACAAGGAATAACAAATATTTATTAATTGTTTGGTTCCTTAAGATAGAACTATGTTGACTTCTAATTTTATCCGGCTTTAGTTATTTTTTAAAAGAGTTTTTATACAGATAGGAGCAACATCGCAAGTATTTTCTAGCCAGTCCAAAAAACTGAATTCGCGATATTCACAGATAGAACCTTATTTACCCAATGCGACGAGTTATTAAAAAATGTTTTAGGGGAATTTTCATTAACGGTTATTAATTTATTCTTCTTTATATTATAGATTTGATTATTCCATTAATAATAAAATATTCTTAAAATACAAATATAATTTTGGACTATGATTTTATTATATTATTTTTGTTTTCATACGGGTTAAGGCTTAACACATCTAAAATATCGATTATTTTGTAGTTAATATACAATATGAAACAAAAACATTAAAAGCCTAAAATCACTTTAATTTTACTTTCCGGTATATTTATTATTTATAGCCTTCCCTATAAATATACCAAAGGTTAAAGTTTTCCAAATTCCGATAGCATTTTTCCTAAGCGAGTTGTTTTAATGGAAATATTGTAAAATTGCCTTGCCTTGCTTGTGTCCTTTTTTTAATATTATATATTTCATTTCACCGATTCCCCTATTTGTAGTTGATATGGTTGACTTGATGATGGTTATCTGTGAATTGTAGTAGTTTCAGTCTGCTTTATAAAGTTAAATAAGCTTTCTCTTTATTTACGAGTATAAAGAGAAGAGAGAGAAGAGCACTCGTATTTATAATCGTTGGTGCGTCTATTAGTGATCGTGTAACTTCTGAAGGTTCACACAATTTATGTTTTGTCGAGTTTAGTTTAGTGTCAAGAAAAGAAAATCACAAAATCTGGACCCGGTGGCACTGTGGTCGAGTTTTTAATAATATTTATATCTACACTAAAAATTCCGAAGTGAAACACATCGCGCTACCATCAGGTCAATTATTCAACAATGAGCTGTCGCTACGGCAACTCATGGATACCAGCAGTTGACTTAAAAAAAATATCCTCACACGAGGTAATTATACTGGCTTTTCAAAACCGAACAAACAGTTCATATATGGCTAAAATAATAGAAGACCTACAGAGACGGACTTCCAGATCCAAAAGTTCAATTTATAACATAGAGTTCGCTAAAATCTGTAAGAGTATTTTAGACAACTGGAAAAAAAGGTATCAGAATAATTCTATCGCTATTCGTTAAATTTGTAATTTGTATTGTCTATTTTGAAAACCTGACTGAAGCTCGAGTAAAATATGCTTTTTGCTGATAAGCGATGCATTGTTTTGGTCGCGTAATGCGCCTGTAATGTTTATTCGCATCACTGATTATTTAATGCGATCTCATGCTCGATACCTCTTTAGCTGAGAACGTCCTAAACGCCAATGGCACACCGGCTTGACCGTCGCTTTTATTTGCTTCGACGTAAAATATAAAGAGCGGGAGAAAACGACGTGACGGTGTATAGCGCATACCTCAGTCGGCCGTTCATACAAATTATACGATGTGTGTTACGTATAGCTATTTAGATGGGCAGTCATTATTTATGTTCTCTAACAGTCGACTCGGTGGTGTGGGTTAAAATCGGAGCAGTCAGCTGATCATGCGTGTGTGTGTGCGTTCTTCGGGAAACACCTTTCGATGACGTGTACGTATTTCGTTTAATTGGACAGTCACATTGTTCCCGCGTGGTTGTTTTTTTTTTCTTTCATATCTTCAGCGCGATCGAGTTGAATGATAAACATCGAAGTTTACCGTTATCGTTTGTTCGCACTCTTCTCTTTATTTATTGATTTACCATTGGATTTGAAATTCGATATTGATAGTGATAAAAACTTTTTGTGTTGAATTGAACGTTTATTTAAATAGAAGTTTTGCAATTACACTCTGTATTTGAATACATGTTATTATTGTTTCCATAGAGAATGTCAAATTTTAGATTCACTGCCTTTTCGTTCCGACAAGACTAATTATACTCAGCATAGTAAGTTGTTATCCTCGAGGATCAGTATGATATCTATATAATTTTTTTATTTAAGCCACTATTACTGTCATACTAAGAATTCAACTTGGTAAGCACTAAAGCTCTAATCGTTCATTTATTCAAGATAAAATAACCGCAAGTTTGCGACTTCAATTACAGCGATATCTCTTTTAAGATAACATTGATCACAAACACAACACTGCACACAATGTTTACTATATGGTCATACAGTCATACTTACGCGTATCCGATAGAAATATCAGTTGTAATTTCTAATTCAAACCTAAGACTCACAGCTGACAGTGTAACATTTAATCAGACCACCTTACTGTATGTAATGAACCCTAAAGCTATTCGTCTTGAAGAGAGCTTAAAAATGAGACATAACCTAATGCTAATAGTTAAAATTTAACACTTTAATTACTACCTACTTTTTATTTGTTTTACTTATTTCAGGATTATTAACAAGGCATTTAATCCTCTCTGTAGAGTGTAAAAGTAAATGTAAATTAAGTTAAGCCTTTATACGTCCCACTACTGGCCACTGACTGGCCTCTGGCCATTTATGAGAGGTTGTGGAGTAATTAGTTAGCAGCGCTGCTCTCGCTGACATGCAGTTTGTATTTTCTATTAAAATTGGAAAATGTATTTTATATTAAATATTTTGCTTCATTATCTTGATATAATAAAATTGTATACTTAAACCGTATACGTAAAGACTTAAAAGTGTACGTTCATGGAAGGTTGTGCAATGTGCAGCTAACGTATAATATACAATGGCCAAGTTATGAGGTCATGTTATTAAAGGTTACTAATGGACGGCGGGCCCGTCATGCGAGCGGTGGCGAGCAAACATGTCATTTACCACAAAAACCCGATGCCAGCTCGATGATTACTCGACGATCGTGCACCATAATTTCACTAGGCGGCCATCAGAGCAAGCTGTTTTTACAACTGCCCAACGACAACATAGGTACCGATGCGATGTTTAGTTTGTGTGTTTTTGTAAGCGCCGCTGCTTCAAATTGATGGCAACGTCGCTCTATATTTGGTTAAAATTCCATGTATGTATTTATGTACCTAATATGTACTTTGCTGCATTTATGAATAATAATTCCAATTAAACGAAATACGTACACATGATCGAAAGGTGTTTCCCAAAGAACGTACACACACGCGCATGATCAGATCAGATCAGTATCTGCATACAGAGTTCGGCCATCGGGTTTAACCCCGATAGTCGGGGCTAACATTTGTGTATGAATAAATACGGGTATTTTTTCGAATCTCTGACACTGTATTAAACGTTTCAAACTTAGGGATAGATGAGGACGAGCGAGTGACTTCTTGATATTATTACAATATTATGTTCTTTACAGTTAACAGTTTTTAGTTGTTTAAGGAGAAGTTTTCGCCGTATCGAAACTCTCCAGGAAAGCATCATTAGTAACTTTAAAGTCAATTGACCAGTCTCGATCTTTTACTTCTGATTAGTTTTTAATTTTCAAAAACACCTGCTCTTGCTTAGATTGCTAATGCGTTAAATCCAACTAAGGTGCTATAAAGACGTTAAGATGATAGATTTTATATGCTACTGCAATAATATTCTTATTTTTTTAAAATTTTGACCCTTGAGTTCACGAAGGACTGAAGTGATCAACGTCCTGATGTCATGATTTTTTTTCTCTGCAGATAGTTTTATACAGTATTATCTTAAAATCTTACAGTGGTGTGTTTGGACTTAGCTTAATTTTCTTAACTATAGGATGCTAAAGAGATAGTAGCATTCAGACATCATCTTAATAGAAATGAAGATGATTTTAATATTAATAGTCTCATGAATCATTTTTAGTAGAAACCGATGTTCTTTTGTTAGGATTTTTGTTCTATCAATACTAATGAATGGCGGGAGCAATTCTGTACATGATCAATAATATGTGTCCCGGAGCGCCCGTGTTTTACTTCGGCTGTATGTTCGTTTACACGGCTTTTATATATACACGGTACTATTTAAGGAAGACCACATTTACAATAATCTAACGAATTCCATTAAAACTAGATTCATTTAATATTGCCTACATTTTGATTTTGATTTCAACTGATCGCTTTTTAAAGGGATGATAAACTGAAATTAGAAAATTATTTTGACTATAACAACAGCAGACGTGATAACTAAATTCATTTGCTAGGAAGTAAACATTCACCGTTCTTTATTTTTGTTCGTTACGTTACTTATTAATTTATCGATACCGACTACTCCTAAAATCTGTCACAGTCGTCATCGTCAGAGAAAATACGTACCCGTTTCGGCTCCCTCCCCTCCGTCAAATATAAACAAGCCGGAGACGACATTCGACAACAATAATAATAATTCATTCGGGACGATCAGCTGTTTCCCCGTCCCCGACACCGACCCGAGTAACAGGTGGTCTATAAAGACATTCAATAAAGTGTGCTACTTATCTTTACCAAACGAGTATACGATAATGACATCCACATTGTTAGATAACACATTATCTTAAATAAAAGTGATATTGGATTTAAATTTAAAAATACATGTTTTCCTACTGGTGTATAGTCGTAGTCGTTTATGATTTTCAAATAGCGTGTTACGACGATTTAAAAACAATTGAATTTACTCCTACTACATACTTACATTTGATTTCTGGTTTAAAATGGAATGTTTAACACTAATAATATTATTAACATACATAACATAACATAAACACTCACGCCTGTCACCCAGAGGGGTAGGCAGAGACTACGGACTTCCATTTGGCACGATCCTGACACACTTCTCTCGCCTCCTTTACATCCATATATCTACGCATACACGCTCGTCGGTTAAGGGTATTCCTAATCTGGCCCATTTTCAATATATCGCCAATTTGGTCGATAAACCTTCGTCTAGGGCGTCCCTTCCCGACTCCTCCGTTCACTTCTGCATAATATTATTTATTATACATATAAATAAACTGCTCTATGTAAAATAATAACATTGCTTTAATCTGTATGAAAACTTAGATACGCTCATAAAAAGTATGTTTCTCTTGAGTCAGTTTGAGGCGTAATAAGAGTATAGTCATAATCCGTGTGGTTATGGCGTGCGGCGTAGGTGTCGTAAGAGATGATTATGGGAACGCCAGACAGATCTTATGTTTCAAATGTGCAAGACATCTGATACTGCAATTCAATGCGCCAGTCAAAATATATATGTTTACAAAGTTTATCGATATCTTAGGTACGTTAGGACACGAGAGGACTAACAACCTTAATATCTTTTCGACTTCGTTATGGTGCGGTCGATGACGAGTCGATTGCGTAATATAAAACGTTTACGGACGTGCCCACCGCACGTGCCCGAGAACACTAGCCTTGTGAATTATTTATTTACGAGGCAAACATTTTCACACGCCGGTCGACGAACTCTTCAGCGATCTTGTTCTGCATACGATGCGATTAATCTCGACGTCTCTCAGACGTGGGTGTCATTGCTAAACTCATTTTTATATCGCGACGTACGCCTGTGTCATGTGCCGATATTATTTGATGCCGCCAATTACTTCCATTGTTCCTTCTGTTACACGGTAGCTTTGCAGTACCAAAGATCTTATGTATATTGTATACCATACATTACTAGCACTTAGATTAAGCGTTATGGGAATTATAATAGGAACGTTTAAATATAATCAACGAACTTGGTCTACCAAAGTTGCCTTCTTTAATTTATTGAACATTAAGTAGATACACTACGGATCTTGAGTAATTAATTTTCTCATCAATTTCCGCCCAAGTAACGCTTGATATTAATATCCTTTAAAGTTACATAATATTGTACGAGAATGGTCCTTGTATTTTACTATCATTAAACAACTTAAGAGCCATAGCCTTTTTGCCTGTGCTGTTCTCGGATTAAGAAAGAATGCGACAGCTGCCTTGCTCTTGTGTATGCTTGTATAGAGCAACTACTAGAATAAAGTGTAACTTTGTTCAGCTAGAACCAATTACCACTGCATATACGTATTGACACGATATAACCAACAAATTGGATGTTTATCATATTAGAATCTATTTGTAATATGATAAACATCCAATAGTTGAGTGAACCCCTCTGTGAAACTCTACTTGTTACGTGGTAGAGTCACGGTGCAGCTGAATTATGGCTACAGCACGAATAGGTTGGCTTAATAGGAAAAGGGCTATTCCCTTACAGTATATCAGGGTAAATAACAGCATAGTGTATGGACCTCTTAAAAAGTCTCAAGTCTTAGTGTAATCACGAGACGAACAGTTAAAAGTCACTCGCGCGTTGATTTATTTTCTTCTCAAACCAGTCTTGGTAATGCCGCTTTCCGTGTGAGTTTTAGGTATGCCGTTTCCACGTGTTCCATTAACCTGCTGGCGGCACCGCTTGGTAATCTAAAATCAGTGCGAGCATTTAAAGGTACGAAGGGAGGACAAAAAGTTCGCAGAATGAAAGGGAAACGGGGTGAAATTAAACTTGAAATAATTTTTCTTTTCGATATATTCTCCAATAACTCTAATACACTTCTCAGACCGTTCAAATAACTTATTTATACCTTTGAAAAAAAAATGTTTTGTCAAGGCCCTGAAAATAGGCAGAAATTGTCGACTTCACTTCTTAAAGTCCACTGCTGAACATAGGCCTCCCTCATAGGTTGTTTCATTGGGAGGATATTTGCCATAGTTGCCACGCCAGGCAAGCGGGTTGGCAACCGCCGTTTTTTATTTTTAGTCGTTATTAGGAAGACGCTGCTGCCCTAATTTCTTTCCCTATGTCGCCTTTTACGACATCCACGGGATGATATGGGGTAGTGGATATTCTTAAACTGCCACTACACGGATTTTTTTTCATATTTGGGAACAAATCATAATCTGAAGGGGCCAAATATGGACTATAGGGAGTTTCGACGCCTCCCTTGTGTAAGGAAGCCAATCTGACTGAAAGGTTAATGAACCAATCTGACTGAAACTTGGTATTTATTGTATTGTATTGAGTCACCAAGTAGTGACAGTTAACTCCTCCATTCCGCGAACTTTTTGACCCGCCCTCGTATAAAAGTTATCTAATGACTGCTCAAAACGATACAAATTAAGGCAAAGGCCATACGTACAAAAATAGTTAGTGACACTTTGCATTGACAAGCAGGCTTAAGCCGCCTCCACATGCTTGGCTAACAACGGCAAACAGCGAACACCAAACAACAAACACGAATGTGTGAATAGTTGTTTGCCTGTTTTTGTTTGTGATTGCCAGTGATCGGCGTCGGTGTCGGTTTTTGTGCACCAATCAAAGGCTGTTGGACAAGCGTGTTTGCGATGTATCCAAACGCTTGGCAATCAGTCAGTAGTACGCGCGAGCTTGCGGGCGGCGGAAGGAGTTACTAGTGGCTATTATTATTATACTCTACGCCAATGTTACCAACACGAAGTTTGTCTCGGAGGTAGATATGATTTCAGAAGTTGATAGGTAGTTTCCTACCTTTCCTACCTAAAATTATTTTTTCATTTAAATGTGGTAAAGAATTGGTAATCTTTTGTCACGTGGGGATGTCGTACGGACGCTTGTTTCCCTTGCGCCTGTTTTCTCAATGCACAAGGGACAGTAATAAACAGTAGTACTAATGCTGTTCGGAACATTGATATATTTATTATAAGTTATTAAACTGATGTTCTATCCACCACTTCACTTCGTTTCTTCTGGTGTGAGACTATGGAAAATATCAGAAAGATCTCATCACTTCCGATAGATGGCGGTATAACCATCTGGCTCATTAAACAGATAAAATACTCAGATCGGCAACGAGTAACAGCGTCAAAGGTGTACTGTGCGATCTTTAGTCCACCTACCAAGCGTGACGATTAAAGCAAATCCTCTTACATGGCCCCTGACCAGCAGTGGACCACTTACCATCAAGTGAATTGTGTGTTCGGTTACATGGTTACCTCATAACAGACATATCTAAGTACAGAAAACTAATAGAAGTAGTTTATAGTAATTAGAGTAAATTCAACTTAATAATTAGTCTCTGTCTTAAATTAGAGTCTAGTTTCAAGAAAAATGTCCTATAGAATATGTAAACTAAAAAGTAAAGTGACAGTGTAACCTAAGTTTTATGCGTGGTAGAGCCATGCTGCAGCTATGTTAGTAGCATAGTTGTAGCACGAATGGATCGGCTCGACCGGGGAAGGACCACGCTCTCACAGAATACCGTAAAATAGCAGCTTAACACTGCTATGTTTCGTATGGTGAGTGTAGAGAACCGGAGACCCTTTTTACTGGAAAAGAGACATTCCATCTTAGTCTTCCCGGGTGACCACGTATCTGCATTTTGATTCTTTATTGAGGATAGATGTAGATGTCTTATGGGTCACAGCATTCACTTACCATCAGGTGGACTGTGTGCTCGTTTGTCACCCTATCCTATAAAAAAAAGTGTGTAGTGGCGGTGTAAGAATATCCACTACCCCATCGTGTCGCACCCACTCGCCTCGTGAGTGTCTAAGAGGCGACAGAGGTACACAAACTAGGAGGTGGGCAGCAACGACTTCGATAGGATGTGTGTTCGGTAAAAAAAAAATTATAAAGTGAAACATGGAATTTGACAGCAAATTAATGTTAAATTTCAAGGAGAACGTGGCGCTACCGCTAAGGAACTTATTTCGTGACAAAGATTTTTGATTTTACTTGAGACTATCAATAAACCAAGTTTTGTATTAAGTCCGAATAAGTTTTCAATAAAAAGAACTGACTTAAAAAGAACAAAAAAGTTGAAAAGGATTACTATAATACTTATTTTATATACTAGAATCTTCCGGATTACATTACCTCAGTGAGAAAAATGGGTCATTTGACGTTTGAAAAAAATGGAATTTTCTGAAAAAAAAAACCCGAAAAATTTTTTGTTGTTGGTTTTCATTTTAGCTTCTTTAAGGAGCTATATTGGTTTTGAAATCATTTATAAATTAATTCATTCATTAATCTCCAACCCTAAATGATCTAATGAAGCTCACGTTATTCATGAATAGACAGATGTTATTATACGATACGAGCGACGCGGGATCGTACTGCACATTACCAATGTTATGTGAGGCAGAAGCACTCGAAAAGGAATTTGCGGTTATGTATAGGTACGGCTCGTCCATCGCTTGGCTATTTATAGCGCATGTTGCCCTGAAGCGTGGTTTTCGTGCCACTGACCTAGCCCTACTAGATGCAGCAGTCATGTGTTGACTCGTGCGAATTGCCTAGGACAGTCGCGATGACTTTCTATAGAGAACTAGCAGATAAAGTTGGTGTATTGTACACGACAAGCGTGTAATTGTTTGTAATCTATTATTCTATTGCCTCGTATCACAAATTAAAAAGTTTGTATTTGTGAATATAGTTGATTTGTTGATGGCATTGAGTGAAGGAATAGAGATAGATTGAGCGAATACTCACATATAACTATTATCAAAAATAATGAAAGTCTTAACCTCAATTGATTTGTCCAGTTTCAAAAATTTCCTATAAGTTTATTAAGGGATTGAAAGTAACGTTAGCTTTGCCACACAGCACCGTATATGCGTTTGTTACAGTTATACATGCCTCCGAAAATACCCTCAGACGCATATGTTTTTCCATCATGATTTCCTTCGCTGCGCCGAACGTTCGATAAATACCGACGAAGATAGATCCAGAAAAGCAAAACTAAATTTCTCTTTACAAGATTCATCACCATTAAATATACTCGTAACTAACTTCTTGTCGACTTTATTTAATCTGCCAGACGAATTAAATACCAGAATTTAAAATCTGCCACACGGATTAGGGATCACCGTGCCTTAAATTCCCATATTGTAGTCTTCTCGTTCATGTAATTATAGGTTATTGTATGTCTCGCATCTACATTTTGAATTTTAATCGATGATCGATGTCCATAGACCACAGCATCCACTTACATCTGGTGGGCTGTGTGCTAGTTTGTCCCTCTTATTCTATAAAAAATAATATTAGTTATTCGCATTAAAACTATTATTAAGGCGAATAACCATTATTCGGCTTTAAAGACACTTATTCAGTTTAAAATAATCTATTACTCTCGTACTGTGGCTATTGTAAGAGGCGACTAAGGGAAATGCCAGAAAGATCATATTATGGCTTTCAATGGATTGTAGTATAAATATTTCGTTACGGCACACGTAAAATACCCCGAACGGCTACGATGAGCGGCGTCAAAAGTACGAAACGTACTGCGATCGTCAATCCAATTGCCAAGTGTGACGATTAAGGCAAATTCTCCATACAAAGAGCTGATAAACAACAAAAAGCAAATGGTTATTGTGTTACATCTGTGGAATAATAGACTCTTTACATTATCACAAAAATTTTAATCCTCTAATTTTTCTGTCTTATTATTTAATATTGATTGAGAACTATGAATGGGCACATCCTTTTAATCGAAGCTGGTCTGATAAAAATCCTTTCTTTATATTATAATTAATTAGACATTAAGATAGTTCAGTATTAATTATTAATAAACATGCAAATTCATTACATGGACACATAACAAACACAATGCATTACGTTATTTACAAGTGTGCCAGCATATTTTTACTTCACGAGTTCTCATAATATCCTTTTTATCCTTACTGTTAAGTCTGATTAGTCCACTTAGCCAGCGCATTAAAACGCCACTTTGAATTAAGCGCCTCTCGGTTCTGAAAAGTGGTGCACATGCTGAATACAAACGCGTCGCTTAGGTTCGCCATCGCTCATCTATTTTTCGGACACTGGCCTATTTTTATCACGTTGATTATTATTATTCGTGTATAATGTAGAAGGGTATCTGAAGCAGTCTCTCAAAAGATTTATTAATTCTTACCTGCCATAAAGAATAAGTAGTCTTCTCTAATGAAATTTTGAAGACCTAAGATTATTATTATTACAGATATTTGGTCTTGCATATTCTATTTCTTATAATAACATATATTTACTTGGGTTCTGACTTCTGTGGTATCGATTGAAAAGTCTCGGTTTCAGTTATTTATTGTTAGAAGATTGACATTATTGTCGACGTCAGTTTCATTAAGTGAAGTTTGCTCGGAATATAGATCCATATCTGAAATTAATAAAAATATGAAAATGTTAACAATAATTACTTAGTAGCCTTGCTGTCTATAATAATAATTTTAAATTCATTTTAATTTCAAAGTTACATTTGAAACCATCTTTTAGTTTCGGGCTCTTATCATGGTAACCCTATATGATATAGAGTTATATAGCACATGAGTAAAGAATTTCTTTACTCATGTGGTTATAGTAATACGCATTTAGTCTCGTGTTGAAGTGTATGTCGGATTTGGGCCAAGTGCAGTCGGTCGTCGCATTTATAACGCGACTAATACGACGTCGATTTGTGACTAGTTTTATGGGTTGCATTAACCGATGCTGCAGACTCTATCTAGAGTTCAGTTAAATAAAGCGTGAGCATTTTTATTCGCTCACTTTTTAAATATACTTTTTTTTTATTATAGTTTTTAAAATGTCTGGTATTTAATTTTGTTTTTGTTGAGGCAAATCTCTACTGAGGTAGAGCCTTCATATTCAGGAGTGGACTTTTACGGGCTGAAGAAGTAGAGTTTTTATGATAATACTTTTATTTCTCCTAAAGAATAATTAACTAGATTCATTAGCTTATCGTTGTCTGTTGAGTTTACAGATTGCTTATCATTTTACTTTATATATGTAATAAATAGAATATATAATATTTGTCGCTGTGATTCTTAAATTTTATTGTTAAACGCCTAGTCAAAGTAAATTCACAAGGTTTTATTTTTTGTCGACTACAATTTATTTCGAATGTGCTCCTTTCATTATGTATTACCTACGTATATTAGAAAAATATATACACATTTTTCTCTACCTAACTTTTGCTAAATAGTCGACAGCATATCTCATGCATTTTTTCAGATGTCACGTATCTATTTGTACTTCTATTTCTCTAACTAGTAAATGTTCAACATTAACAACATTTAAACGCTGTGGTCAATGTTTGATTATTCTAATGCGCTAAATCTTTTATTCAGCTTTAAAGTAAAAAGATATGTTTGCCGTGGAGTACAGTACAGAAACAGAATGTAGATAGAGTAGCCCGGCACGTCCCGACAGCTTCCAACAATAATAATTAATTGACTCGTCCGTTCGTTATCGTGCTTTTATATTGACGTTCCCGAGCGAGCGAGCGAGGCGCATTCGGAATGAAATTTCCATAAAAACTTTTGTGCTCCGGCGGACGTTGCGAGCGCACGTTAAAATCGTCGGGCAATAAAACAGCGGCCGGCGCGGCGAGGCGCGACGAGTCTGCAGCGAGTGCGAGCGGGACGCCGTTATGCGCAGCGCCGAGCGAGCCGGAGCGCGGCAAAAACATCGGCGCGGTTATCGCGCCCCGGCCCGCGCTCCCCCGGTCCGCCCCGCATTAACCTCGCCGGTGAGGGTCGAGTCGCCTACTGCCTCGTCGAGCGCCTTCGCTTCGTTCGTTGTGAACGCGCCCGTTCTCTACAATAATATCGCGAGGTTTTAACTTCGAAAAGCTTCTTGTTTACGCGTTCGTTTGGCAGTTTGCTCTCGTTGATTCCCGGCTTTGTTGCACCACAGTGTTGTACCGTTTGACGCTCGTCGCGATCGAGACCGACCGACGATTGATTTACGATTTGTGGACCTACTTCTTTTGAAACGGTAAGTGTACGGAGTACGCCGATCACTCGATTCTCTAACATTGTTCGTAAAGATCATTTTGACATGAACGTCACATCACTTCAATTCAGAACGAGCTTCGGTTGCGTAAGATTTGTTAGTAATAGCTTTCGCTTCAGCGCAAATGTTTTGTTTAATGTAGGGGAATCCTCGAGTTTGTATTGTCGACTACCGAAGCGCATGTTGTTTTGGCCCAGCTGAATTACAGTTGGCTGGGTAGCACTGAGTGGAATTTGCAGTGTCAAGGAGTTTCACCCAGAAAATTGTCGGTACCTACCTACCTATACTAATTGTGTATGCGGCGTGACACGCGCAATTTAAACGCTCTACTGTGCGCCAAACGCCAGTAGCAAGGCGGCAGTGTCTTACAATTAAAACAAATGATATTTAATTTACTTCATATTTTATGTCCTCGAAAGATTCTGTTTTAGAGTTCCTCAACTCAAAAGGAAAAAACCGGACTCTAATAGGACCACTTTGTTGTTTGTCAGTCTATCCGTCTGTTAAGACACTTTCTCTCAGAAACTGGTAGATTAGATGTATCAAATTGAAATTAATATCAAATACTAAGGTCTACAGTTCCTTTGAGGCGGGAAAAGTTCAAGCTTCTAAGTCAACGCAATTTAAAGATACGTTTATTTATGTTGCCTATTTTGCTACCTACTTATCACTCTTCAAGTGAGTATCACTCATCAAAACCTTTAAGGTATGCACTCTCCGTTGACATGGAATCATAAAATTTGTCAAAAACCAGTCTCACAGTATAAGTAAAAAAAAAAATATATCCAAAAATCGTAAATCTGTCACAAAAAAAAGATTATTTGCGATTACATTTGCCGTTGGAGTATGCTATCGACCGTGATGTAGACGATGTATGAACGTCTTTTTTCACTACAAAGCTGTTTTTACGTGGCAGAGCCAAATTGCAGCTATATTATCAGTAGCACGTATGGGTCGGCTCGACTGGGGAAGGACCACGCTCTCACAGAATACCTGCGTGCAATTGTAGATTGATTCTGCTATTTCACGCAATCTGGAGATCGGGATACCCTTTTCACTGGAAACAAGGCATTCTATCTTAGTCTTCAGGGGTGACAACGCATCTGCATTTTGATTCTTAGGCGAGGATAGACGTGGATGTCTCGTTTGTCAAAAAAGTTCAGTTTGTCCTTTCATCTGACTTTTTTGTTAGAGCGGTGTTCGGTGCTTACTATAGGTACCCATAACTTCTGGAATGGATGAACTATCTACATACATAATACGGAACCCTCAGGGCGCTTACCTTACTAGCATTTGTCCCTTCTTTTTCATATTTTTAAGCTTCTTTTTTGACGCTGCTCCATTTAATTAGCTACTGAACACAGACCTTTCAAGAATGCTCAATCGGCGTACAAGTCAAGAGAGATTTGTCGACACTCCATGTCTACGATGACACGACACGTTGATTCTAGAGCAGGGAGCATCGCGTGCAGGCGAGGTTGGCATGTCGTTATGTTATTACAGCTCTGTATTTTTACTCCTTTATCCTCAAAGATAAACTTCTACATTTCGCCCACGATATTCAAATGCAAATGCTGGTAGGTTTGAGCCAATTGTCGTTTTTTAACATTTTACATAATATGATGTTGTTTTTCGGGAAAAACACCTTTTGCGTGACTTTTTCAATTTCATCTCAGGACTACACGATTGGCAGTCACACTTACGATCAGTTCATACACGACACACACAAAAAACATGACAATTCACAATTCATGACAAGTTATTTTAATAATTTATCAAGAATTAACAATTAGTTTCTGACAACTTGGTTGTTAAATTCACAAAATAATTTAATAAGTACCTATTTACATTATCAAGATATGACGTGCAATTTGACCGTTATGTATACTATGTTATGTATATGGGATACCAATGGCCAACGCCCTATGTCTGACAGTGGATTTTCGGTCAAGTGCATGCTAAATCCCCGAAATTCACTCCATTTTTGGCTTTGGTTTTACCGTTATGCCAAATTTTAATAATCTTTTTTTATATTAATCTTCGTAAAATACTTACTGAAAAACCTCCGAATACTGCAGGCACTATACCATAGAGCTTAGTTATCAGGGTACTACAAATAATGTAGTCACTCATAAACACGTGATACAATGTATAAGTTCGTTTGCCACTTCAGTTTTATAAAAAAGACGAACCGGTTTTTATGTTCGTAGTCATTAATTTTTCTAGCAAGTACATGATGTAGTAGTTCTTTTTTTTAAATATATCTTTTGGACTACAGCTGACCACAGAAATATTCCAAAGATATTAAAAAATCTTAACCTAGAATTGAATAAAGGTGAAAATTTAACCTTTAGTATTTACGATGAGGCAAGGGCAGAAATGAAGGGAATAAGATAGTGGCATGTATAAATAACGTTTCTACACTTCAAATTGTTGTGATGAAAGCAGGGAAAGGGATTTCGCTGATTGGGCCTCGTTGTGAGAATGAACGAAAGTAGATTAAGTAAAGGGCATACAGTGAACGTGAGTTGAGCTGGGGCAGCTTGAAATGATTGTGCACGTATAAAAGTTAACTACTTAATTTTTTTTATTGCATTCTTGAAATAATTAAACAGTCTGTTCAAATCAAAATTTTAAGAATTTTATTCGATTTATTGGTCTTAATTATTATTCTAAGTATTTAAAGAAGTTTATAACCCATGCTGATTTTGTAACCGTTTTAAGTTTGTTCATTTCTAATCCATATTTTGCTTTTTAGAGATGTTAATAATTAAGGATGGTATTTATTTTATCACAAATGCATGAAATTAATTGACCCTTACTTCACCTATAAATGACGTCACAAAGGAGACTGAATTTAAGTCCAATATTAAGTGATTTAAAAATTTAAAACCACAATATTTTCATGTTGTCAAATGTCAACGTATACGTTTTATTTTATAAAATACGATTCTACCTTTGATTGATTCCTAATTGATCCACAATAACCCTTGCTACGAGAAACTGTCTTCCTAAAGTTTGGATTTATTTTAATAATCAACCAGTATGTGTGAAGAAACTCCGTCAATTTATACAAATAAAGAAAAGTTATCTTATTTAGAATATGGTACAAAGATTTTTAGAATATATCTTAAATCAACCGGTTTTCTCTTACTTATAGCACAGTTTAAAGATAGGCTATTTGATCGACTTTATCAAGAAATCACAACAAAATATGCGAAATACATTTTTTATATCTTGTATTAATTATTAATATTTTCTTTCTTGCACGTTAGCGTTTTGGACGATATCTTAGATAGTTTTTTTAAAAGCGGTCGCTTATCATCTTTTGTCTTAAATGAAAATGTACTAAAGCAAAGATCGCATCCTTATACGTCTATTTTTATTAAAAATAGACGTATAACGATGAGGTCTTTTAAAGAAAAACCTACATCGCTTTCAAAATGTACATTAAGTAATAAATCAAGGGGTAATTATCTACTCTCTGGTAGAGGTAGACCGATTTCTTTTGAAATAATTAGCATGTAAAGTGTAATACGATACTTGTTCATGGGATACACCCAATAAAAATTTAAATGCAAAGCATTCAAATTTATATTTTTGTAACAAAATAGTACTAGTACAAGATATTCAAAAGTTATAGTCTTAAAAGATTGCAAATAGTATTGCGATTTCAAACCGGTCTTTAGCGATATTCTTGTTGGAGTCACTCGATCGATTTATAATTTTATCTTTTGAATAATCAGTATGTCCATCATATATGCCTCCGTGCATGAAATAAAATAACAGTAAAAGAACAAGCAAATAGTAACATTCAAAAATTATCATATCACACAGGTAGTAATAACCTAAACAAAACACTCTTCTGTTCGGTGAATTGTAAACTGTAATTTGGATAAACTAAAGTGAAATGAAACCATTCATTTATAGTATAGATTACTATGAAATTTCAAAGCTTTTCTGGTCAGGGGTGGTCTTAATAAGACTGGACTGGTCTGGTATCAGACAGATAAATTGTAGATATCTTACCTACACCATACTCTATTTAATATTCAATACTAAAACAATAATCAATACGTTATAATATACATATTAATCATTAAATCCAAAAATTTAATTAGGGTTTTGAGTGAACTTATTAAAACAGAATGTACTGTTACAGGATCTGACAGGACAAAACAGCAATGATTCGGGAGGCAGCGGAGGCGCGGGGCGCGCTTCGACGCCGCACCTGAGGCCCACACCAAGTCCCACCGGCTCCAGCGGTTCCCGCTCCATGTCACCAGCTGTCGGTGAGTTCATTCTTAATTGTCTGCAAGATACTCTAAGAGACGTATGCCACCAATGCAAATTAGTTTGGCATTTTCAATCTTTAATTTACTGCGTTTGTTTTTCGGTTACGATGTATTTATTACCCACAAAAATATTTTTAACATTTCATCACAATACATTTAAAAATAAATGATATGAATTTCAATACGAATATACATTACAAAACAATTTAAGTGAATACATGAATATGAATGAACATAGAAACATTAATTGCTGCAATTGAGACGGCGCAACGGTTTGAATGTTGAATGATTGTACGCAGCTGATGGTTTGACAGATCTAAATGAGAGATGATAAACGTTGCCTTGTAGAGGCAAACACGCGGTGTATCGTTTGACGCAGCCTCATGTCTGTAAGAGATAAGGGCCAGTGTCAGATTAGTTTATTTTAACCAAACAATGCAATTTGTGATTTTTACAATTTTTGCCCTCAAATCCGACTGATTTTATATAGTTTTACTTTTGGACCCAACTACGTACCTATTTGTCAGAATGTTCGTAAATTCTATTATTTACTAGGGCGCGATACACTTGTAGAGATTATAACTACATAGTTATTTTTATGTTATTAAATAATTTTCTGTATTACTCGTGATATTCGTTTGTATTATAACTGTGTAAGGAAAATATACTTTGGTGGATCCTTTCGACTCTCCCACGGTTTATAAGTCTTTAATGGCCCCTCTACACTACTCGCGAAGTAGATCGAAGTTGGGCGAGGAGAAAAGTGTAGAGAGGTACTTCGATTCGCTTCGTGCAACCTCGCTTCGCCTCAGGCGACTTCCGATCGTTGTCGGTTTTTTGCGCCCTAGTCAAAGACTTCGCGAAGTGGCCCGAAGTTACACGAAGCATCTCACTACACTACTCGGCGTACGCCAGTTATATATATATTTTTTTAAATATATTAATATTAAATATGTAGCTTTCTACATAATTATTTATCTATGGTTAACGCATTGACGTCGTACTGTTCACAATTAGGTACCATAATAGGTAATTAGGTATAATATAAGGAGCTGCCTCTTGAACGTTATTCATATTAAGGGTGCGGGCGACTCAGGACGAGACTGAGCTCTTCGCGAAGTAGCACGAGTGTGTAGTCACGTTCTTCGGACTTCGATCGACTTCGACGAGCACTTCGTCAAAGTTACTTCGCGAGTAGTGTAGAGGAGGCATAATGATTAAATGAAACATGTCCGTCTGTGTAATTAGTTAGAATGTTTAATGATGTGACCAGAGCATTCTTCAGAGTTAATCATGGTGCGCTGTATATAGCATTGATACGTTCACAATGCTTAAATTGGCAACTAAGCTTGCGGTTCTGTAGTGGCTAGGGCGTTGTTGCACTTTTATGACTCTGTAGAGTGAACGCCATTGGGACGCCTTTGTTTTTGTTCCTCGCTTCACGAATGAACGCATTCATTTCAATTTGTATAGATTAGAGCAGAAGCGATCGGGTCCGCCTTCCTTTATTTAATAGTTTTATTGTTCGGTTACCGTTTTGTATGTACGTGTTCAGTTCGGAAAACAGTAGTCTCTTCGAAAGGCATGTTGATTATTTCATTGTGCATACTTCGTCACTGACAGACGCGGGCTTTCCCGACATTGACCCACATAGCTCGAGCGCCCAGAGTACACCGTATTTTGCCCCTTTTGCGGGCGCGAACCACCCCGTCCTCCCACCTTATATACGAGTAAGGGGTGGTCGCGGTATATAGAGCCTCGTGAAAAACTTACCCCCTCCGAGGGGGGTGAGCACGCAAAACAGGACCCGCCACCCCCGAGTGTCGACGCGTCAGTCTTACGTGCCGGACCATCAATGCAATCCCCAACAACAATCTTCCAACTACTTTAACGTACTCATTGTTTTTCCAAAGGCGCTGTTTTTTTTCTTTCTTTAAAATATAGATTTTATGCTATTTTATTCTTTGACGATTCCGTAGCGCAGGGGCTAATCATTTAGTAGCAGCGTTGCAGGGCGGTGGGTTCGAATCCCACACGGAACAAGGGCTTGTATGGCCTACAAATACTTGTTCCGGGTTTGGATGTGGGACCTTGAGCAATTTGAAATTGTATGTAAACCGTCTCCAACATGCACAAGAAAATTCTACGGTGGCGTTAACGTTTTTATAAAAAATGCTAAATAAATAATTTTATCAATTAGCTCAATATGCATCTTTATGTATTACGTGTTAGGTTTCCAGATACAAGATATATAAAAGACTATTATGAAAGATAAATCATAGAGCACGGAATCATTTGAGCCTTTAGAGAAAATGAATTTAAAGACAAGCTTTTATAGGCGTTGCTAAGGCGGCAAGCATTCGGGTCCATTATCAGATCAACTTCCATATTACCAAAATATTGTATTGTCATCGCAGTTACATAAGTAGGTGTGTCAAATTTCAACACGATCGGATGTCACCAAGTGCTTCAAAAATTGATTACAAATTTTAAATTGAAATGACATACGAAGTAACCAAAATAATCAGAAGCTTGTAAAAATGCTTTCACAAGTTAATATCAAGCCGCGAACATTTGATAGTGTAATGAATGAATGAAAATGTCTCAATCCATTACTAAGATACAAAACAACTGAAAGTCCGAAATTTGCTCTACATTTTACCCCATTTCTATCAATGTCTAGTATAGAAATATTTCATCATTCACACAAGTATTTCATATAAATTCAGCAGCAACCATTCGGTATTTTCTATATCCGATATCGCTTTTCCTGTTATTCACCTCATTAAGAAAGCCCAACAAATTAAATGCAAATTCTTCGACGTTCGAAAATGTTGCAGAAAGTTCCGCGTATTGCTCATAGCCGCAGCCAGGTGATAGTTGCACGGACTCATTGGTGAGTCAACAGCCGAGCGAACCGTTGACGACTGGCGGCTTTAATGATATATCATTCAAATATTATGTGATACGTGAATGACAAGTATAGCTCGAAAGGCGTTCAAGGATTCCCGCTTACGTTCCACAATGTTCCAAAATTCATCGTTGCATAAGCTATTTTGATTTCAACTGGCGTATAGTTTGCCGCTGTCTGTTCACTCTTGAGTTTGTACCCAATATTATTTTCAATAGAGCAATGGCACTACGCACGCGTTCACAGTGCAGTGTTTCATAAAAAATTGACGGTTTGACGCAAACTTTACACTAGATGATACTCAATAGCGCGGAAATGAAAGTGTGACAATGATATTCTTAAAAGCATTAACACCCCTTTCCTGTCGACATACCACGAATTGATTACAACCAGTTTGCTTTATTTTGTAAAGCTTACAGTAACGGAGTTGAATAATTTATCAGTGTCTGTCTTTCTATCCAATTACAACGTGGATGTTTTTGTATACAAGTCAAACGAGCACACAGTCCACCTGATGTTAGGTAGATGTTGATATATATGCTATCCTCGATTAAGACAATTTTCTTTTTATAAAATTGGTGTGACAAACGATGTTATATTCCATCTGATTGTACGCGACTACTGCAGCCCGTGGACAATTGCATCTAATTTCAAACAAAGAAAGCTACAGATGCGTCGTCACCATGTACTAAGACAGAATGCCTTATAGCCTGTAATTATACTGCTCTCTATACCCTTTAGAACTGAATATAGCAGTGCACGCACTGCTGCTTGGCGGCAGAAATAAGTAAGAGGGTGTTACTTACCCTGATGGATTCTTAGGCGGAAAAACAGTCCCACCACCTAGGAAAGGAGTCCACTTGGTAAATGCACAATACATTAACTTTATTGTTCATTTAAATTGTTAGAAGTTAATTTGTTCATTTCCGCGTAATAAAATAAAATGATGTGTCCTGCCCAGTCTGATGAGCAACTCCCACCCTAAGAGTTTGGGAGGATGGGAGGTGCTCTTCAGACTGCACACGACACATCATCACAGAATAAATAATAGTACTACGTAACATCATTTTTTTTATTATGCAGAAATGAGCAAATTAAGTTCTAACAACTTCAATATAATGGATTTCGCAAAGTAACACCTGATTCTATTAATTATTTTGTGCTGCTATTTGAGTGCGTAGATTATGTAGCTGCAGAGTGGGCTCTATCTCGTATAAATAACTTCAAATTCAAAGTCAAAATCTTTATTTGCAGAATAAATTGTTTAGGTAATACAGGTATTTAGTATTAGAGTAAGTCTCAATAATATTCTACCGGGAGTTGTACCGGTGTGCAAATATATATTGATAAATTACATAATACATTAAATAATATTGTAATCAATTAAAATACTCCTTAACACTTGTCGAGAAGCCATTTATTAATCTCAATTTTAAATTTATTCAAAGGCATGTCTTTTAAGTTATTGGGTAATTTATTATATATTTTAAGAGCCATCATAGGAGCGCACTGTTTGCATAAAATCTAGAGCTGCATTTGGCATTTCGGCATCAAGACAAGAGTGAATACATCACTAATTACCAATAAGTGATATAGTAGTCAAGCGTTGGCTTGTAATAAGCATAAAAAATATGTACAACAATATAATGTAAAAAGCACAATTCGTTTGCTGGTTACCTAAAACTACCATTTGTGTATACATATCTACTACGATAACATGTTGTAATTTCTTGTCGAATGGAACGCTAGAAATTATGTCTAGATAACATTTCTCGGCGTTGGCAGATTTATGCGAAGATCTGTAACTCCCTTGTCGGGCTTCCCTCGGAATGTCCTTGACGGGTTCACCCACCGAGGACGCCGCATTTACCTCTATATACCTACTTACCCACTGTTAAGGCGAGCTCGACAACTATGTACCTACGTACGTATTTACTTTAGGTGTTTGATCTTGGAGTAGCGACTTCTACAATTTCATTCACAAACCTGGAATGTTTTGACTGTTATCACTAATGACATCTGTCTCGCTTCTTAAAATCTTCAATGGTTTAATATGACTTTAATAAACACAAAAATGTGTTTGTAATAATGATAAATCGTACATAATATTTAATAATTTTTATTGCAGCGTTCTTCGGATCATAATATTAGTATTATATGACCTGTAAGTAGTGTGACACCATACTTCACATTGCCACGATATAGCCAGGTCATAATATTATAGTAGTAAAACTCGAACGATGCAAAATACATATTTTATAACACAATTGCAATCAAACTTCAGATACAAAGTAAGTTCGTTTGATTATTAATAAATAATAATATATTAACGCAAATCATAACAACTGTATTTATTCACAAAGAAATTAAAATAGTCTAAGAGAAGTAGTGTTTAGTAGTACTGCATCGTTTCTTTGTTATTTAAAAATACCCAAAGCTTATTATTTTACAGTTTTAAAAAACCAGTTTAATTTAATTCTGATTCTAAGTTTAAATCGTGATTGTTTCATGAAAAAACAGAATTGCGCCATTGTATTATTTCACGGTAAATTTTTCGACGTCATAAAGCAAGTTTAATAAGTAGGTACACGACATGAGAACGGAATTCCGGTGGCGATATTAGGTCTGACAGCAATGCGCTTTCCCCTTAAATTTTAAGTTCCAAATAGTTCGAAACATGGTAGTTCGTTAGTGTACGCCTTAAGAAGCGTTTTGCCATTTCGTTTCGAACTTTTAACGAACGGCAGCCACAAAGCGATCGTGTTTTGTTAACGTCGCTCGATGGCCGAACATGGGTTTCTTAAAACATCGGACCTGGGGACTGGTCGAGCGGCGACTGTGGTGACTGTGCCGCGCTCCAATACCGGTTGCGTGACCGCAATACGCCTCCACTGCGAAACTCGCTTACTAGCCGCTTGCTTTCATATAACTATCCAACGCTCCTCGAACTTTGCTTATTCCTGTAGCAGATCACTCAAAACCAGCGATGTAGTACACGACTTTGTGAGGTTTCTCGTAACACGACACAGCAAACTGGTAGAGTCTTAACACAGCAACATGACGTCAACCGTTCGGCTCGTCGGGCTTCTCGACTCTCGAGAAACGCTCGGTAAATATGTACGAAGTCTCATTGGAAAATTATACGAAGCGCTCGCATGAGGAAAAAACTCAAATGAACGCACATGATAGTGAATGATATATTTTGTACATCAGTTTCTCTTGAAAGCCTCGCTTAGAAACAATTCTTTAGAAGTAAATTACTGGTAACGTTTCGATTTGGATAGCAGGTTTATGATATTTTGACAGTTCATTTATTCACTGTCCTAAAGGCAGTGGTTCGTCGAGACGGGCCGAGTTAATAATTAATATTATGTAGAGAGGTTACTAGACAACTGAATTTGTTACCGCCGCTACCAAATAAAAAGTCCTGTATATCGACCGCGTCGCGCTCGTTTCCAATGCGAGCTCCGTTGTTATTTTACACAATGAAGCCGCAATACCGCAACTCGACGCGTTCGAAGGTGAATTGCGTATTGTTTGACGCTCGCATTCAAAGTGACTTTTGAAAACTACTTTAATTCTCTATTCTTAAGGTTTCTTTTGCTTTGCATTTACACTTTCCTTAGGTTGATTAGTTTTAGACTTTACGGCTATAGCCTTAAAATGTATATTGTTGCTTTAAGTCATGAGTTGGACACTATACGGGCGCTAAAAGCATTTTGCAGTCATCCATCGTGCGTATCAGCGGTCGAGCGTAGGAATGCCATCAAGTAAGATAAGGTAAGCTGTGGCAGTCGAACGTTGGGCAGCACTGGCCGATTCGCTGCCTGGAAAGACTTGGCATTAAGTACGATGACGTTAGCGCTGTCAGATTCGGGTGGTACACAAGTCTTATCAAGATGAACTGTGTCCGATTTATTTTGAGATTGTAGATGATGAATATTTATTTCTTTATGTAATAAAAGGTAATACCTGAATTGGTGCAATAAATATTACGTGGATTGGTTTTAGAATATTGAACTTCATTGATTTTTTTTGCGTTATTTATAAACTTGACTTGCATTATTATCGTCAAACTTTATTAATTAGTGGTTTAAATAATGAATAACATTCATGACGAGTTTAATCCAGTTTTTTTTAAAACAATCTACTATTTACTAAGAATTGACAGAATTACAACGAACATAAACATGTTTAGTTAAACTGCATTTTTATCCCAATGATATCTCATAATGATGTTTAATAATTTAACAACTTTCCTGTCCGCGAAAAAGACAACAGATAAACAATCGAAATGTTCAATTAATGACAATCACGTGACAATGAAATGGTTAAATTAAATAGGGCTCGGCGTTAGAAAAAGATAATTCTCACCTATTACGCCTATCATGAAAAACTTTTAAAGTAAAAAACGTTATCTAAGTACATAATTTATCACATAAATATACATATTATTTTTAATTTTATTATTCAAAAAGTATTAAATAGGAATAGGATTGATTTTTATATTAATAAAACAATTTTTTCTGTATAAATTCTGTAATGAAACATTTTTTGACCAAAGCTTTGACCTTAGGTACGGTTAAAAGGAACGCAAACAAAACATTTTATAAGTCTATAATAATTTATTGTTCACCAACTTTGAGGCCGTGTGGGCTAGAATACTAAAGCATAAAAATAAAAACTAATAATACCTTACCAAATTGTGGGATTCGAACTCGGGCACTTCGGCGTGGTAGACCTACGCTCTAGTCTAGTTAATAAACTATTGAGATTACGAATCATATTGCGCGGGCAAGTCACGTTTATTGTTTTGTGCGTAGGACTCACGTAGAAAACGAATTTTTACAGAAATGAAACTTAGCTTAATTGATTTTTCGCCTCCGTAAACCCCTAAACCCTAAATTTTGTGGAAATCGTTACAGCCGTGACAAATACGCAAAACGCGATTACAAATATTGTTCTTGTTATAAGATTTAAAATTCTAGTAGACTTGTAAACTTAATTTCCTATGCTCCAAGTCTAAGGGGTAAGACTCAGTGGAGTTCGGCAGGGCGGAGCATCCGGCTTGCATGACAAACACACACTCTTCTATTATTGTATCCCGCTAAAATATCAAAAGAATTAGGTATCTCAATTTAACTATTGTCTTTTGCAGCAAATGGTGGTGTCTATTTTTAAACTATCTTCGCTTTACTTTTTAAATTTTAGTCTTAATAAGTTTATTCGCTTTTACGAAAAAAATATGCCAATCTATTCAATTTATTTATTTAATTTAAAATATGGCAATCTTAGTAAATTCTTATTACTATTGTGGATGTCTGTGTTCGGCTTCAGCAGTGGATTGTTATAATTTTGATGATCACACACTATTTGTAATTTATTCACACATTACAGCCTACTGACTCCAATGCCGAACATGGTCTTCCCCATAGATTGTGGAATATGCTGCTGACCATCTGTTTCATGTCTCTCTGTCGCCTCATACCTACTACACCCACGGGATGATATGGGGTAATGGATTATCTTATACTGGCTCACTATTTATAATTGTAATATGTAATATAACTGTGAATTTTTGCCTTGTTCGTCTAGTGGGCGTAAGCGCAACTGCTGATCATGTGGTCACATGTTTGTCTCGGGTCAGGCCAAAAAACAATTATTGTTTTCCTGTCAAAAATTATAAGCAGCAGCCCTAAGTCAGAATGTTGGCGGTGATTCATCTCCCGGAAAGTACATAAAGCCGTTGGTACTCTACGCCAGATCTCCCTCCGCTTGTGTCGGATTGCCGTCCCATCGGACTATGAGAGTGAAGAAATAAAGTGCACCTGTGCTTTGCGCACACACTCGTGCATTGTAAACCTGTCTTACGCAGATGGCTAGTTTTCGTTGAGACTGGCTACCGTGACCGGAATTTGGTCTGGAGAATAGTAGAATAATTTTGAGTATGATGGACTATCTTTATTTTGTAATCAACTTTCACAATACTGATTATAGAATGATTGTTTTCTGTATTGATTTGATGTATCATCGCTTTTGTGACATACTTAAGCGAATAGATCCATATCGAATTTCCGCATATTTTGCATATTTTACTTGTGTGTGTTTCTAAATCTAACTACTGACTACTTTTAGGCGCTAAATTGCAAGTAAACCAAGAATACAATTTTGCTATGTAGGCTTTAGTAAAGTTATTAGTGACCATCAAACATTATCTCGTTGATGTCTACGAAGTTGCAAGTTAGCAGTTGCTTGCGTGCCTCTTATCGTTAATCTCGATATGCTGAACTGGATACAGAGGGCACCGAAGGACATTTCCACTGACGTGACGGATTTGTTCCGCGTGTTAATACTGAACGTGCTCCACTTGCATTTGTAACGCTTAAGTGTTACGATCATGAAGTTTGTTCTGTAGAGCATGCATTTCTATCTCTTACTAAAATATATTATATATGAAAAAGTTTTTGATGATGCTAGGATCTTTGATACACAATCACGCATAAACGATTAATTTGAATGAAACTTGCCATGCTGGAAGTTTCCAGGTCTTCCAACCTAGATAAACACAGGATCCTTTTTACTGCGGGAAAATAAAAGATATTCCGGCAAAATAAACCTAGGCGTTTTGTTTCGAAACTACAGTTCATTTGATGATTACTGTCTGAAATCAATAAAAGCTAGCCTCCGTGGGGTAAATTGTTTGCTGTAAAAATTGTTATTGTGCTTTTAATAGAGTTATAAGACTACTTTCTTTAAGTAAACTCATGACAACGAAAATTATGTTATATAATGTATTATTGCAAGTATATGATAAACATTTTTAAAAACTAGCAGGTTCCTAAATTTCGCATGTGATTTCGAATTCACGAAGAATTTTTACTAAATATTTAAATCTATATGTATTTATGTACAAAACGGGAATCTTAATTTTTTTTAGTAAAAAATGACATAAATATATCTTACTGGTTGTTTAAAATCTAAAACGTTAGATATTATTTTAGTTAAATGATGAAACTCAAACACGACAACAGGTTCACGGACAACCAAATGTTTACTGTTATTTATAATGATTTCTTATATTTACGCGAACACTACACATTGAATTAAACTACTTTTACGGATTATATCGCGTTTAATTAACTTATTTTATTGATTCCCGACGTTTCGGGTGCTTTACAGCACCCATGGTCACGGGGGACTGAGGTGATTGACGTCCCAATGTCAAAGTTAATACGGAGTACCTTCAGCTTTTTTTAATTATTAATTTTGGTCCGATCTACGCAGAATGAACTAACTGTGTCTTGAAGTCTTGCAGTGGTATGCTTGGGTTTAGTTTTTCCGATCTACGCAGAATGAACTAACTGTGTCTTGAAGTCTTGCAGTGGTAATTTTTTAGGTTTAATTAACTTATTTTATTGATTCCCGAAACGTCGGGAATCAATAAAATAAGTTAATTAAACGCGATATAATCCGTAAAAGTAGTTTAATTCAATACTGTTATTTATATTAACAATCACGAATGAAACACCTGTTTGCTTAAATGTCTGTAATCACAAAAATTCCTTCGAGCTACCACGTGCCCTCGCGTCCTTGGAAGGCCACCGACCCCTTTTAAATGAGTGGAGAGAAAAAAAACCAAAGGAACGAAACTCTTTTTGCTCGGATCCCGCCATATTGTTTGTTTTGATCGTTTTCACGTAAACGATCCGTCGTCGTTTGTTTTTGTACACTCCCCCGTGCGGAATCGATGAGGCCATCTTGATTATTTATGGCCTTTCACTTGCCAAACTTGAGTAAAAGGTTTTAGAAATAGTTGTACTAATGCAATGTGTATTCAGAAAGTTAGTGTAACTAATACTCATGGTAAGTAGAATAAACCGTGCGGTTGCATCCTGGATTCTAATCTCATGTTGACATCGAGTATGTTTTGAACACAGAAAATACGAGTACAATATTTTTGCTCCAAATTTAAGTGTATTCTGGTTGTTAACGCATTCGTACTCCGTATCCTAACCCCTATGATGGGTCATAGGTGAAGTTAGTGAGACAATTGTCTCACTAATTTCACCTTTACGTAATATACCATTACGATACATTGGTCGAAGTTGCAAAAGAATTCCAAATTTGAAATCAGCAAAAAGAAAAAGAATTTTAAATTATACATAATCATTATTATAGTCAGACTATTTATATAGGTATTTTGTTCCCAAGCTTTACATTTAAAATGTAAAGGCATTATTATGTACTTCACAATCGAATATCGCTTTGGTGTCAAAATATAACGCAATGTCCAAATATGTAATGTATTTTTTTTATGATACGTGCCTGTTTGTTGCACATAGGTACTTCTAATTTTATTTAGATTATTCCGGAATAGACATGAATTTTGCCGAGTCAAGGTCGCCGGAGGATTTAACACCCTTTCATCCGCCTTACCACCCTCTCCTAATGTTTGCTGATATTCTTTCTCCGATAACCCGTGCAAATATAACTGTTACATATTTCGATTAAGGTTTCTACGAAACCAAGCTCATTGACTACCTTAATCGAGTTTCTAATAGATTAACTTTTTTTCAATTACTCGCTGGTCAATCTTTTCTGATTAAATTCCGAAGATATGTTTTTAATTACACCTGATTTGATTCATATTCAAGAATGATCTTATTTCATTTAGATTCTGATAAAAGTTTTACTTTTTATTACAATAAAGTTATTATTGTTTAAAACCTACAAACAATATTATATTTTTAACATTTCTAACATAGTGTTTCTTGTAATTTGAAACAGAATTGAGATGTATGTTACATTTTATCTTCAATGTCTGTCAATATTCTTATTCTGATTATAAAATTTTTGACCATTGTCAGTTAAAAGTTACATTAGTGGAACAGAAGGTACTTGCTGTAAAATATCAGAAAACATTGATCGTATTGTAAGGTGTGACGGTTCATCGAAGCCATGTGAGTAAAATGTACGGAGGTGGCGTCGTCGTCGGCGACGATCGCTTTATATGGGGCGTTGGATGCTCTACATCGTGACGCCGTCGTTTATCCAACTAGGCCGCTCTTGTTATCGTCTTTATTTGTTTGTACGTAGTGTTTAATTGTTTCGTCTGTATTTGATTATATTGAATATTTTATATCTAAACATATCATTCTCGCATCTTTGTTACTTACTTGTTTATTGATCCATCGACAAACGCATATCTTAGTGGTGGAAATGTATGAGTTGTCGCGGTAGACTTAAATCGATACTGAAACTGGAAACGAAAATTCTCAACAGTTACTGAAGCAGACTTTTGACAAAAACAAGATGTTGTTGATAATGTCTTCTGCTCAGTTGATAAATTCAGATCATTGCGAAGTTGCCGCCGCAGACGTAAATCGATCTATCGAATCGAGATTATTTTGTTCAAAAAGTCCAATAGTATTTAAAAATTGTAGGTATCATTTCCAAACTTTTTTAAAACAAGCACCGTTTACACAGAGATATGACTTAAAAATATTAGTTGTGATTTGCTCAATGAATTTACATTAATAGTTTATATTGTTCTATATCATACCTACGCATTAAATTTCCAATTGCTTCGACTGATGTAAAATTATTTGACTTTGTATACCTATGTATATATCAAGTTTGCGGATCGTACCACAATTTTTCGAGTTAAATACGAATTATTTTAATATAAAACAGTAAGTGAACTACGGTACGATACTGGTTCCACCTCCCTACGGTACGATACTGGTTCCACCTCCCTACGCTACAAATAGACAACGCGTTGAGCGACTGCGACTGTTTATTTTGTTATTTGGCCGTGCGAACGTATTGTAGTGTCATAAGACGCTCGTCCATAATTTTATTTGTAAACAAGCTCCTGTGTAACACCTTCATGTAACACTTTTTTACCTACGTATTATAAAAATAACGCTAAAATCACTTTATACAAAATGTAAACGTGTTAAAATTCTCTGAGAAGCTTTGCTAACTGATGATAGGAACTTATTTCATTTACTTTAACAGTCTATATAAGTCTGTACAGATCTAGGGTACATTTGATCTTGAAAAATTTTAAGATTTAAAAAATAAACTAAAAATGTATCTTAAATCTAAATAACGCTATATCAAGATCCTATTCAGGCGAAGCCGGGGCGGGTGGCTAGTTATAAATAAAATAAAATAGGAAACCATTAATATTGACAACCTCAATATTGTCATTGCTACTATTAGCCTGATACAAGCAACAAGCAAAATCAATGTTTATCGTTATCATTGATGGTATGTGCAAATCGAGATTCGACGGGCCGGTTGCGGTGCAAATGTATGCACGGAATGCGTGGTCACGCGTGCTTCACCACCACTGCCGCATTCCCGCACCGTGTCGCTCTACACGCTGGCCCCTGTCACCCTGGCAGACTGTATCGGCTTTGCGGGCGGATGCATTATTATGTACGTAGCTTTATTAATTAATGTAATCGACGAATTTGACTATACTGTAATTCCAAGGCTACTGTGCCCAAACGTCGTTTTTTAACGTGTAAGTCTCAAGAAAATGAAAATATATTTTTCTCCGCTATCGCATAACTAAAGTTAAAGTTTTAATTACACAATTGAAAGCGTTACGTTTTTATCGTTATTCCGATTAGGATAATGGAAAGGAAATCCTAATTAAAAAAAACCTAAATATTTTATAAAAATATAATGTAATAATTGAAATATATATAAAGCCTGTGTTCTGATGTAAATTTTCTGAACGCTCATGAAATACGTATAGATCGAATTTCGGTCACGGCGGCCAGCCTCAACGGAGACTAGCCATCGGCGCAGGACAGGATTATAGTGCCCAAGTGTATGCGCAAGCACAGGTGCAACTCTCTATTCCCTCACTCTCATAGTCCGATGGGATGGTAAACCGACACGACCGGAGAGAGACCAGGCGCAGGACCAACGGCTTTACGTGCTTTCTGAGGCACGGGGGTGAGACACCGCCAACTTCCTGACTCCGGGCAGCTACTGAGAATTTCTTGATGGAAAAGAACCCGGGACCTCATGATCAGCAGTCGAATTATACAACCACTAGACTAACGAGGCAGTCATACGCACATAACACTGTGAAATAATAACTAATTTATAAGTTACCATTTAAGACCTGTATGGTCTTGAGACCTTTTGTGTAATTTCTGACCTATTTTGAATATCAACGGGTCAATGTCTTACTAATTAACAAATTTGAGCGTTATTTACTCTGTGTTAAGTAATAAGCTCTCTCGATATATAACTTAATTTTTACTAATATATGAGTTTATATCGCTTACTTTTTATATCGCGTGCAAAAATATACTTTATTTAGTAAGAATAAAATTATTCTAACCATAATAACTACTAATATTTAATAAATCTAAGATCCAACAAAAATATATGATATATATTATATGCGCTAAGCTTTTTATTTTTATTCTTACCGCCCATATAATTGACATAAATTCAGTTCAGACAGTTCCTAACTATATACATACTATATGTATTAATTTAAATTGTGTACAAAAGTATTATGTTGTGTAATAATATATATGTTCCTTAAAGTGCGCGTGTTATTATATGAATTAAAGCATGAATAACGCATGAAGCGGGCACGTGGTGGCGTGGTGGGAAAGTAAAGGCCTCGGCGCGGCGACGGGGCTGCCCTTGACAGAGCTGGTTATGCCAACTCCGACGCAGAACGTGCTCCAAGATGCTTATTAAGCTTGACAAGTTTTATTACACTGGCTGTTATCTTGGTCTGTGGGTTTTTTCTAGTGCGCTTGAAAGGGAAGGTCTCGTATAAAATAAATATATTAGTCATTAGTCCTTGAGAAACTTTGTATTAAAATTGCTGTACATAAAGATAAGTTCGATTTGATAGTAACATTTATAGGATATGTAAAAGCCTTTTAAATCTCGTAAAATGACTATAAACCGCTTATTGACTTAACTACCCTAAAGCTTCTGGGTTGTTAATAAATGCGGGCACGCTGAAGATAATTCGCACTCTGTATTGTTTTGAATGAAAGGGCGTCAAGTCTTCAAATCTTTTGTTTGGGGTCGTCATTTATTGTTTGTTTTTTACGAGATTGGTCGGATCCGGGCGGAGCGGACGACCCCGTTAGCGCTGCTCTGCAGTCATTAAAGGTCGCTGTAAACCAATAGATATATAGGCAAGCGCGTATGTCAACGTTGTTATCTGTGATTCACCGGCGCCTCGCCGTCTGCCTACTGTCTGATCGTGCCGACAAATTTGAATACCACGATAATATTCAATCATTGAATTAAATACAATCTTTCCTCGTGCCTCTTGTTTAAACGTCACTTCATGTAAAGCCCAACTAATATTTGCGTGTCTCGCTACATTTGCGTACGCTACAGGGTCTCACGTAACACTAACATAACTAACTGCACAATTCCAAATCGACCCACATAAAAGCTGCAACACCACTTTCGTCGTCGCAAATCACTGCCGTTCGGTATCTCGGCCTCGGTCAATGCGTTGCGTGCATGTCGTAGGCACATACATATACGGATGCAATAAAGTGCAGCGAGAATTCGCAGGCTAGCGGTGCATGCGGCTCACGTGCCGGCGGAAAACGAAAGTGATCGGGTGCGTCTCTCCGCCCTCGATTGATGCGCCCGGCTTAGACGAACCCTCGTTAACTGTATTATTCAAATTGTGTGCACTTGTGTGTGCAACTAGCGGAACGCCGTACGTATCGATCACTCACTCTCGAATACAATTTAATTCATGCGAATGTGTTGTAACATATTAAACGACATTGTTTTGAAGCGGTCCTGACTATTTACCCCTACTTCACTGGGAAACAGATTCGCGACCACTCACACGCCTTTGTGAATGATTCCCAGTACCTATGTGTGCATAAGGTACGATTGGATTCAATTGATGTAACTGCTATATATTAAAGTAGGTAAAGTTACAGCCCTATAAACGTTGCACTGTTATGCACAGGTCTTCTCTCATTTTTGATAGGAATTTCATATGGAATTCACATGTATGTTTTCCTTCACCACTGCAGGTAACCATTGCAGGTAATCATTTTATTAGGTGCCGGTAGGGATCGAACCTGGGTTGCATGCTTAGAAATGCGATGCATTAAGCCTGCTTCTAATATGATACAATTTATTTACTTACATCTGATCAAACGGATGTCTTGTAATTGTTTCTGACTTGTCTCCTGGCTACAGAAAATAATAACAGAAATTTATGTGCATTTTATTTTGCCGCAAATCTGAAGAATCAAAACACAACCATACAGAAATAACAAATGTATGGTGCACATTTAATCGCGTAAAATGTGTTTAGTATTTAAATTAGTGGGATATAATTTGGTGATATAATGTATGCGTACGTTGTGTTTCAGGAACGCAGAACGTACCGATGCCCCCGCGGCCGTCGTCGTCGCTGTCGGACGGCAGCGCGCCCGTTCGCGGAGCCGTGCCGGCGGGCGGAGCGCCGGGTGCGATGGTGGCGCAGCCCTACCACCATGCGTACAAGGCGGCGCACTACCCGCCGCAGCCATACGGCTACCCGCCGAGAAACCACCATCCATATCCGTACGCCGGCTACCGGCCGGCGCCGCCGCCGCCACACCCGCCGCAGCACTATCCTCCACTCAAGGTATAATGAAACAACAGTAAATAATATTTCTTTATACATATTAGACGTGCCCCGTGGACGGACACTTACAATTTGCTTGATGTTCACCGGAAGTTATGGCACCGGCGTCAGATATCCCAGGACATCATAACGTGGAATTAATGAGCATTTTCTAGTTTATATTTGGTTGAATGTTAATTTTATAGTTTGTTGTGACTGTGTCGTTAGTTTAGTGATCGTAAGCTTGTGTTTTTCTGTCAAGAAATTCTCATCATCAATAGCAGTCCGTTTCACTCCAGTGCCTCGAAAAGCACGTAAAGCTGTTTGTACGGTCGTGTCGGATTACTGTCCCATCGGACTAACACAAAGAGTATAGAATTTGTGCCTGGAGTTGCGCACACATTCGTATAATATAATCCCGTCCTGTACAGATTGCTAGTCTCCGTTGAGGCTGGTTGCCGTGACTGAAATTCGGTCTGGAGTACATTATTGTTATTAGTTTATTGTCGTAGGTCTGATCGGCCGCTCAGCAATGCAACTACTATTGTGTTCCGGTTGAAAGGTAAAGAGAGTTAAATGAAAAGACAGAGTATTTACTCGGTTGAGATCTTTGTCCTTGGAGGTGCCTCTATTTTTTTTTTCTTCATTGGGACTTGGTTGCAGGTTTTATACACTGCATGCTCGTTTCTTACTCTTAATTAAAATATATAACTTTGTCGTTGGTTATAGCTTTGTATTATGGTACTTGGAATTGGATGGATTTGGCTGGATTCATTAAAATATATTTTACGTAGTATGTTGATCTGTCTTATTGCAAAGTCTTTAGTCGATTTTGACTACAGCTTAACTCAATAGAGTCGATCGATGGCGATAGGGTCTATCTCAATCTATCAAAAGGCAATGCGCGATACTTTGAGGATAAAACGTCATCATCAGAATAATTCATTACTGTTAACAGTTCATGTGCTCAGATATTTAATACACAAAATCGCACTACTTTTAAATCCTTGATGCTGGGTAAATCCTTTCTCATCACAGCAATTTTGAGCATTGGTAATGCTGGCTTCACATCATGAGTCTGAAATTTGAGGTCAGGAGTTCAGCCTTTGGAATAGTTTTCCATTATCAGGTTCCTCAATAAGCAGAATGCACACCGCATGTAGATGAGATTGGCATTTGAAGATAAAGTCTGCATATTCTCCATTACTGTCTATTATTTGAATATGATAATACAGCGAGGTTAGTAAAGTTGATTTTCTACAATCGTTACCTTTAATAGAAAACTTTAAATATCTATCAAATCCACGTCATGTGACAGTCACGTGACTTATCCTTGAGATATGTCACGTCTTTTTTTGTTGTCATTAATGATTGTAAACAGTCAACTTCACGAACCTCGCTAGAGCTAGAATCTGCTTGCGCTTAACTTCCCTTCAAAATTCAATACGGTAAAGATAAAATGCGTAAAGAGAGTTGGTGTGATGCAGGGAGCGGGCGGGGGTGTCGCGCGGCACATGGGCCCGCCGGGCGAGGCGATGCCGCCGCCGACGGCGCCGGGCGAGCACGACAACGGGCCCGCCGCGCCCGCCACCGCGCTCGTCACCACCGGGCCCGACGGCGCGCCGCTCGACGAGGGCAGCCAGCAGAGCACGCTCAGCAACGCCTCCGCCGGTATGCGCACACGCCACACCACACCACACCACACTACACTACACACAGCCGGTCTTTGACTCACAGCTCTTTGACTAGCGTGTGGATACATACCTACAATGTTGTGTATTGTTAATTTAATAAAAGTCAAATTAGAAAATCACGACCTACAGGCCTATTCGCTAATTTCGTTGACATTAAAATGTTTTTTTTATGGAATAAAAGGCAAACGGTGATTTCTTACCATCAGGTGAGCTGTAAGCAAACGCCCATGAACATCGGCAACACCAGGAAGTTACAAATGCTAGAAAGGAGCTGGCTATTGTACATTGCGTATTCTGTATAGCTTTTCTATATGAGCTACCACGGCTCATTAAAAACATACGACGCAGTGTACTATCATTTGATGTTAACAAAGTTTGCGAATAGGCCTGCTGGAGAGTTGGCGCGGTTGGTGTTAGTGTAGAACAATATAATCGCCTTCACCATTATCATCTTTTTCAACTCGAGAACAGTCCACTCCTGGTGTTTTCAGTTCGTTCACAAGATGAATTAGCCTTTGAAGCCCACAGCAGGACGAACTACATTCCTTTCTCAAAATGCGCCATCTAGCGTGCAGTGTACTCCGTTTTTATATTCTGGACACTAAAATTACATTTCATTTGCTGCTACTTTTTTGAATTAATTTTAAAACCATGTTAGCTATTGTACCACACCCCTACTTATTTCTACCGCTAAGCAGCAGTGTAACTATTGTGTTCCAGTTTAAAGGTTAAAGAGAGCTAACATTATTATTACAGACTGTGAGACATTCTATGTTAGTCTCTTGGGGTGAAAACGCAACTATAAACTACATTTGTTAAAAGATGGTTGCAAGTGTTAATGGCCAGAGGTTTCTATTACAATGAAAGAATAGAAAGAAGAAAACCTTTTATTCCAATTTAAGCATACAACGCAAAATATAAAAGAGGTAATAATACGAAAAATAAAATACGGCAAATAAAACAAAACCTTTACCACATTTATTTAAGTAAATACACTTTAAATAAACCTGTACCGCATCATGAAACTGCGAAATCTTAGTGATAGAATTTCATAACTATGCTAATGCACTAGGTAACTCAAGCGTCAAGCGGCCCGTTCACCCTTAAAAACTTGGACTAATAGCTTGTTTGTGTGTGTAATGTTATAAGAAAAATGTGCTTGCGTGTTCCAGCGTCGGGCGAGGAGCAGCAGTGCGGGCCGAAGGCGCGCAAGGAGCTGGGCGCGGGCAGCGCGGCGCCGTCGCCGTCGCCCGGCGGCGGCTCGCACTCCTCGCTGCACGACGACTACGACGCGCCCGCCGCCTGGCCGCGCCCGCCCTCCAGCCCCGTGAGTGTGCCGCACCGCACCGCACCGCACATACATACATACACTCAACAACAAACCCACAATGGTCAACTTCTTCCGTTACCCACCACCTAACCACACCGCACTACACCACACCATACAATAATGGTCGTCACGCACTACATGCACTCAACAACAAACCCACACTGGTCAATTTCTTTTGTTACCAATACAGTTACAGCCTATCAAAGTCCACTGCTGAGCAAAGGCCTAGATAATAATGTAAACCATGTAGTGCCTGTGTAAGAATACCCACTACCCCATACCGTTTCGTAGGCGTCATAAGAGGCGACAGAAGGAATCAAACCACGAGATGGGCAGCCGCGTCTTCCTAATAATAACTAAAAAGCCAACCCGCGTAATCAAGCCTAGCAACTATTGCAAATATCCCTATGAGGCAATTTATCGGAGAGACCCATTTCTTTCGATTTGGCGTCAACTATCCCCCAGCTCGAAGTTTCACTGTTTTGTGGCGAGTAATAACATCGACAACGAGCCATCAGCGTGTAGTTAACTCATGGTCGTCAAGAAGGTGGCGAGTGGCAATCGGGTCGTCAGTGATCATGTGTAGTCTGAAATGTACGATGCGTGGTCAAAGCGTTCATTACTTGTCAACTTAAGAAAAAATAACTATCCATGATTTTCACATTTCAATGCATTTCTTTTACTTAAATTAGTGTAGTTTAATTGCAATGTGGAACAACCATTACACACGTTACCATACTACAACACACCACGCTGCACTACATCACATTATACATACTACATATTGTACTGTAACATATACAATACATACCACACAGCACAAATGTTACTTTGTCGCTTGACACCTTACCATTTTAATAAAAATAGGGTGTATACATACTTGAGACAGCACAACTGAAATAAAAAACAATCCAACACATTTAAATCTACTCAGACGACCAGTTTGTCCCGAAATATATATCTAAAGATCACAATAAACTTATCTTCTGCTAAACCACACAACAGCAAATCACACTTGGCAATCTTTATCCACACTAGTTTTATTGCACACTCATATGAGTACATCACCACCATCTATTGTTGATAATGTTAATGTTAGTGATATCCATCTCATCACTTCAATGTAGATAAATAAATCTGCAAATAAATTCATAGACACTGTTTTGATGATGATCATGATTGAAAGCTACCCCAAGGAAAGAATATTCACCATTCCACATGATCAGTATATAACATTGGTTACAATATTAATAAAGCACGGGCGTCAGTCGAAACGACACCTTTTTCTAGACTTATTCAATAAAAATGCTAATCAATGTGACTAATAACTACCCCAACCTGTGCCATAAATTTGACAATTACGTCTGACCAGAGAGAGACATTTATTAATGGTTTTCGTGATCTATGTAGATCTTGATGTTTGCAATATGAAATGACATAAAATATATTTAATTTGATAAAATTAAAATTAATTTTATTCTCTGATCAGATATGATAGTAATTATATAACTAGAAGATTTTTTGTGTGTGAGTGAGAGGGAAACATTGCATATTATTATCATATATTTCAGGTATTTAACAGTCACATACCGCCGGAGTCCTACAGATCAAAGGTTTATATCAAGTTAGATAGTTAAGCATGTATATATAACTTGTACTTAATGCATCTAATAAACATTGCACTGCATGGTAGTTCACTTTCGTTTAATCCATTCTCATTACATTATTTACACATATACTGTTGGAGACATTTGTATTGTTTTCTTTTAGTGGTTACCCAGCTGTTAATTACTTTGTGTGATTGAAAATATCATCTTTCATCTTTAAATATGTTTAAGGCAAATAAAATGTAATATTCGGTCTTGTCTGATTTAATCACTAAAAGTATAAGCAACTAATTTTTGAATAAAGTATTACTTTGATGTGCATAGTACTAACTTATGCTTCAATAACATTGTTAGCCTCTGAATTTATTTCCTTTATATTTTTTTTTGGTGATGGCACTTAAATCTTATCATATTTAAACACCTATTTACTTAAGTCAAAAAGCTGCATCAGTATCACTTTATTTCATTTTCTTTACATTACAAAATAATACATCTTTTACTTTTGATTATGAGGTTTCCCCTTTTTTGTTTTAGTATTATAGTTTGTAAATATTATCAGTAATTATTTTAATAACTTTTATTTTGATATGTCTAAGAAGTTAATTTTTGTATGACGTTATTAATCAATTCAATATACTATTATTAATTTAATTGCTACATTATAAATTACGTTAATGTGCTGCCCCTTTTTCGTCTTATAGTTTTTATATTGATTTTGAAAATAAATTTTAATATAAGAAATTTTTACTTCTATTTTTTAAGAAGTTAGTGTCAGTGATTTTATTTACATATTGTAGTATGTGGATAATAAAAGAAACTACCTTTATTTTGTTTCAAATCCTTTTGTGCTTAGAAAAAGTATTTACAGATAATTTAAAAATTGAATATTAGTGTAGAATCCATCAAATGGTAATGTAGCTTTGTAGATGTTTAAATAAGTGTTGTGTTGAGGTATGGCGCGGTGGTGTGACGTGAGTGGTGACGTTATGTTTGGTGCGGCAGAAGTCGGACTCGCTGGGCAAGCTGTACGAGATGGACGACGCGCCGGAGCGGCGCGGCTGGGTGGAGCGGCTGCTGGCCTTCATGGAGGAGCGGCGCACGCCCATCGCCGCCTGCCCCACCATCTCCAAGCAGCCGCTCGACCTCTACCGCCTCTACCTGCTGGTGCGCGACCGCGGCGGCTTCGTCGAGGTACGCACACCCACACGCACTAACACGCACCTGCACGCACCTACACGCACCTGCACGCACCTACACGCACTTACACGCACGCAATCAAAAGTCAACCGCAGTTTGACGTGGCAGCTGTAACATGACGGCTTCATTGCGCAGTAGTATAGAATTAGGCACGAACGGGTCGGCTCGACCGGGGAAGGACTTTCACAGAATACCAACGTAGTGTAGAGAACCGGAGACCCTTTTTACTGGAAACGAGGCATTCCATCTTAGTCCTCACGGGTGACAACTCATCTGCATTTTGATTTGTAATTGAGGATAGATGTAGATGTCTATGGGCCACCGCAACCACTTACCATCAGGTGGACTGTGTGCTCGTTTGTCACCCTTACCCTATAAAAAAAAACGCTTGAATCTCACACTGAACAAGTATTTGTTAGAGGTACAAATTATGTTCCGGTCTGGATGTATGTTCCTGTGCAATTTGTGTATGCAAACTATCTCCGCGATACAGGAGAATTATTACGATACAGAGAATATTTTTCAAAAACAACCAAAAGTTTTAATTATTATTTTTGAGTTATCAGAAATATGCTGATACCCATCTCCTGTATTATTTATCTCAGTTGCCACTTACAATGCTTAAGCCACTAAATTATACGTATTCTCTTACGCCACCACTATACCTATTCATATGATTTAACAATTGCAATCATCATCCCTTTTCTGTAAATTGACAGCTTACACACAAACGCTCCGTCATCGACATCATCGTCACCATCGCTGTCGGAGATTTATACTTACATTGTTTATTGTTCGCAATTAATTTTGTGTGGTAACCCCAATCAAAAGTCATGTCTTGTGTTACTGTCATAACCCATAAGATTTGTGTTTTTAAATAAAAGTGTGTACGAGAACAATATTAAACTTTCTAAATGTATATGTAATCCAGAATAAACATAATATGTAATAATGAAAAAGATTCCGTTTCGTAGTACTATAATAATCAGTAGTATGTGGTCCTATGGTATTCGTAAAGTGTCGATAGAATGTTTATGGTCATTAAAATCAATCCCAGAAACGAAAAATCTGAAAACGTTGGCTGGTGATGAATGGCGGCATCTGCAGCGCCAGGCCTGCAGTCTGTCGCACTCCGCCTGACAAGTTTGGCAAATCCTAGCATAGTAAATTTACATAGAAACATACTTTGATTATAGGATGGTCTATTTCATTCACAAAAATTAATAGATCCTGCACAATTTATATCCCCTGTGCAGGACATCATATTATATGGGAACTTTTTTATTTATGCTTATTAAGCGTATTAAAAGTTGGTGTTGTATAAACAAGTGTCAAGCACTATGTTATTATTAAAAATAAGTTTATTAAAAATTGCAATTCAATTACCTTTAAAACTGTAAATGCAAACTACCTAATTCCTAAATAGCCGGTAATATTAATGTGCAGCTCCATGCAGCTGAGACTAATAGACTTCAACTTGGATTTATGTTAGTGCATGTATCGTCGGCTTTATGAGAACGAGCGCCATAAACTCGCCGGCGCTTTAACGATAGTTAATAAATTTTTATCATTAGAGTATCGCAAAGGCCGCTTTCAATGCACGAACAATGTTGGTGGCCGTAAAGTGAGCTAGTCGATTGCCGACCGCCGACGGCCGTTAACGTGTACACGTTCCAGCTGGAAACCGTTTTAAAATTCTAAAATCGTCGGCATGGTGAGGTTTCCACTTGTTAACACTGCCAAGTTATCGCCTTTTCCAACGTGAACGTAAAACTCGCGCTTTATACGCGCAAGTCGGGCGCCGCTCCGCGCTACGTTGTTTACTGAAAACTTTACACCTGACGTGTTCGGAATATTAGTCCTCGATTTATGTTAGGACAGTTGCGCTTGTGCGCTGCTTCGTTTGCTAAAGTAATGAATACGTAAAAGAACTATAAAAGCGTTTGTCGGTCGTAAAGGTGCAATTTCTAATACACATAATTTTGCATAGCCTATAACTATAATTTCGATTAACTTTAATTTTTACGGTTTAAATATTTCAACTATAGTTTTATTGATTGATTGATTATTTCATTATAATAACATATTAATTAAGTGTTCACTGACATCAGGTGACAAAGAACAAAACGTGGAAAGACATTGCGGGTCTGCTGGGAATTGGCGCCTCATCATCGGCCGCGTATACCCTACGCAAGCACTACACAAAGAATCTGCTCGCTTATGAATGCCATTTTGATCGCGGCGGTATCGATCCTCAACCAATCATCAATCAGGTGGAAGCCTCCACAAAAAAGAAGGGCGGCAAGGCCAACAATACTGCAAGTGCTGGTATGTTTTATAAACTTCATTAATATTAATTTGGGATACATATATTACTCTTAATATAATTAATTATAATGTATGCTTATATTATTATAAAATATATCCTCGTGAAACGCAAGAAGTCAGTGGATGATAGCTAGCTAGCTCAGAATTGGACCTCGATTTTTGGTAGTGTTGAGAAGTCCTATATTTAGCATTGATAGATTACAATAATGATTATCATTTTTCTAGATAAATTAATAATTGAAATAAAGCATTAAATATTACTTTTTATATACATCAATATATTCTGTGTTTTTCTTGATGTTAAAGTTGTAATATTCTTTTTTAACTTGTGTAATGTAGATGATATTTTAAATGCGTTATGTGATATTAAGAGCCTTTAAAGCTCGGGAGTTTAGTGTTCGCCTTAAAATCTTATAGTATGCTATTAAACAGAGTTCGATCATTGTAGATTCTAATGAAATTGCTTTTTGCGGTTTTAAATGCTGATTACCCACGTACTTGGCGGTGAAGGAAATCATAGTAAGGAAACTTGCTTGTGTGAGAAATAAAAAAACATTTCGAGGACATTTGACTTCTGCTAACAACAAAATCTAAAATAACAACTCAAGAAAATGCCCCAGCTTTGTGTGATGTATATACTTTTACTACCTTTAACATTACAGCCCAAAAAAGACCACTGCTGAATATAGGCCTCCCCCATAGATTGCCTCAAAGGGGATTTTGCCAGTTGCCACGCTTGGCAAACATATTGGAAACCCCAGTTTTTTAATAATTTTGAGTTGTTATCAGAAAGATTCTGCTGCCCATCTTCTGTTTCAGTTTCCCTTTGTCGACTCTTACAACAACCACGGGATTATATAGGTTAATAGTGGATATTCTTTCACCGCCACTATACGGTTATACTTTTACTAATGTTAGAATATTTTACCCAGTCCTCCTGTCTCGGGTGTAGAATGCATATAAGGCGATACTTGAATATGTGTCTGTTTGATTGTTCGGCAGCCGGTTCGTCGAACTCGTCGGAGTCGTTTCCTGGCGGCGGCGCGGCGGCGGGCGGCGCCATGGACGGCTACGCGCCGCAGTACGCCGGCTACCCGCCGCCCGCAAACCAGCCGCAGGGTGCGTACACACACACGCACACACGCACGCACACACGCACGCACACGCACACTCGCACGCGCACGCACGCATACACACACACACACGCACACACACACACGCACGCACAAACATACGCACGCGCTCACACACCTTACCGGTGGGTCGTGCATAAGAAATTTGAAAAGTTCATCTGGACAGTTGCTAGTGTCCTTCAGTTATACTACCATTTTCACACACGTATACATAAATTTCGCATAGACAAACACCCTGATCCAGAACAGTTACTTTTTTTTTATAGAATAAGGTGACAAACGAGCACACAGTCCACCTGATGGTAAGTGGTTTCTGTGGCCCATAGACATCTACATCTATCTTCGTTTGCGAATTTAAATGCAGATGCGTTGTCAGCCGTGAGGACTAAGATAGAATGCCTCTTTTCCAGTAAAAAGGGTCTCCGGTTCTCTACACTCACCATACGAAACACAACAGCATTAAGCTGCTATTTTACGCTGGTATTCTGTGAGAGCGTGGTCCTTCCCCGGTCGAGCCTACCCATTCGTGCTACAACTATACTATTAATATAGCTGCAGCATGGCTCTACCACGTAAAAAACTTACTTTTAGTCTAAACACTGCTTTATCTGCGCGGTAGCTACTACGCTACCGAGCTCTAAAAAAAAACTTAGTAGAAATATGTACACACCTAAAAAATAACACACACTGTTAGTAGACTTAATTGTTAGCAACTAAAACTTTATAAATTAATTTAATTTTTTAACAAACCAGCTGTCTAATAAGTTGGCGTGGATGATAGATTATTTTAAATTTTCTATATATACATACACCTGTATGGAATCAACTGGAATAAAAAAATAAAATATGATTACTTAATAACAGGGTCTTGTCATAAAAGTATGTTATTTTTACAGTCTACAATCACAATTATTAATTTAACATAAATTCAAAAAACATATCCAACTAAAAATTAAAAAATACACTTTAAATATAGCATGTTAATACTGCATAAACACATTCACATTCTTATCAACCATAATATGTAATAATATTAATTGAAACTAATTAATTAGTTGTCTATCCCACAATAGCCAAGTGTAGAAATATATCCTACAAATTTAGCAATACAATTTTGATTCGGGTATAATAAATATAGCGATATAGTGGTAGTTTCAGTTTTTAGAAGCACCCAATATTTTAATCGCACTTTTTGAATGATGCTGTACATAAGCTATCAATACTAGATCTAGATGAGACCGGGCGATGCTAGAACGTGCGGACACGAAGCAACGCGTGGGAACGCTTGTTTTCTTTATTTGTGCTACTTTCGGCTAACCATGTGTGTAAATGACTTTTGCTAAACATATCATGCGTCTCTATGCTTTCCACTAACCCAATTGATTGCACAAGTTTTACCATCAACAATATTTGCACTTTTGCTAAAGCCTGGGAATGATTTTGGGTATTTTTGATGGTAACATGTTGAAAAACAACTATTAGATTGGAGTCTGCTGATACTTTTCTTACAACATTTTGCATTCACCATTTGCAATAACTTTTTACTAAGTATTAATGATTTTCACCTTACCATTGGAGCTTTAAAAATTTCATAATTAATTATTAATTTAGATAGTGCTCTATAACACGAAATATTGAAATAATCGCGAATACGAATACGCGACAACTAATACTACTTTTTTCGTCAGTTCTTTTCCTTTTTTTTTCACTAAAGCATAGCTTCCTCAAATTTATTAATGCAGTTGGTAAACTTAAAGGAAAATTTGTTATTTATTTGAGTAGAAAAGTGTCAGTAGTAACCCGGGTAAGAACGGGTAGAATAAAGCCATGTGGTTGTAGGCGGCGGGCCGGGCGGCGACAACCTCGCCGCCTCCAACCCGTTCGACGAGCCGCCGGGGCCGCGCAGACCCCCAGGTACTTAATCCTTCCCACACGCACCACGCACTCGCCCTCCCATCCCAATTCGTGCACCTCCATTTATTAACCCCTCACCTCTCCACATACCATCTGCACTTTGGTGGCTCTAGGTATAAAACAGTAAAAACGTTGTGTTATGGGAGGCTTTACAGAAATTTATTGTGACAGAAGTAAAACCTTTTTACTTTAGGAAAGTACAATAATAATTAATCCCTTACTGGTGATTTTTGAGTTAAATTCAATTATATTAATATCTGCATTTTTAAATTAACTATAAAAGTTTTAAGTAATGTTTACTGCGAAATATAATCTGTACCTTAAATAAAAAATTGTCTAAATTAAAAAGGATTGTGTAAAAGTATTTTTTATAAATTTACATTCATAAAAAATAAATGCATATCATGTTTATCTATCTGCTAAAAAAATATTGATAAAATTTACCTTATCAGTATGCGGCGATTTTAAATTATGGTACATCTCTTTGATCATCTTCTTGTAACATTTCTAAACCCTGGATATAATTCATCTCATTAGTAAATACTCCTTTCCTACTTTTTCTCGCTTGTTGTGGCTGTTACATTTTTGTTTGCAGAGTAACGCGTGATTTTGTACCATTAACCTATAGCTCAACTATAGCACTATTGGTAGTTATGATTTAGCAATGCATTGGTGTTATAAGTGTATGATATGTATGAAGTTTACACCAAAGTGTTTTAGGCGTCAAATTGTATATATAGACTTAAAGAATTTGCATCACATCATTCACAACATACAGCACTATAAATCTTAGAACACTTTTTTCCATCCTTTGTCACAAATAATTGTATTGTTTTTGGCATGTATAAGATTATTGTTAATATAGTACTAGCTGTTGTCTTGTGCGTATTTTCTGTACGGCTGTGTTACTGTGTTCATATATTTTATTTTAATTCTAAAAATGATTTTTAATATAGTTAACAATTGTATATTATGCTTTTTCTTGCATGATTTATTTGTTAATAAACGATAATATGTTTTTTTCTAATAAATTAAATTTTGATTTTCAGGTTACCAACAGGGGTACGGGTACGAATATGGATCACCTTACCCATCAAATAGGCCTGTTTATCCTCCGTATGGCCCGGAAGGTGACAGGTATGCATTTTAAAGTAACTTATTTGTTGACGAATCAAAGTAGCAGTAGTAAAATGTTACAAAATTATTATTTCTCTAAATATTTCATTGTGAAAAACTTTCAAAGTATAGTCCAACAATTATTTTGATGAAACTAACATTTAAAAATATTCATAGTCTTTTGACAGTGTATTATTTTGGTATAAGTTGTAATTGTATATAAGACCAGAGATTTTTTGCTAGTTCTTCTTTTAGATGGTCTTGTATATGTGAAACTGGTGAGATATTGATGTTCTTATGAGCTTTAAACAAGCCTAAATTTAATAATGAAGTTTTGACTTTGATTTTCAAATGATTTTTGCTAATCATCATCTATTGTAAATAATGTTTTAATTTTTATGTCAATATAGTAATGTTAAAGGACTAATTTCCTTTATTAAATCATGTCGTAAACTGATTGTTTCAAAAATAGTTAAACTGACTGGAAATTGAATTTGAATTACTTAAATCGGTTAACTTTGAAGATAAATTGTTATATACATGGAAAAAAACAAGCGGTAAAATTAAAAATTTGTATAACCTACTTCAATATAAATAAAATAAGAACATCATCAATGTAGTTTGAAGTCGATTAAATACGCATTATTAACGATAATTCAAAAAGTTCTGGTTAGATCTTGATGAAATTTATATGGGATGCATCAGCTTTCAAATAAATTAAGAATCATCAAAATCGGTTTACCTAGAAAAAAGTTCTGAGGTAACACACATAAAAAAATACAGTCGAATTAAGAACCTCCTCCTATTTTGAAGTCGGTTGAAAATACAGTCGAATTGATAATCTCCTTTTTCAAACTCAGTTAACCCTTATGCTGCCGTGTCAGTCCCTTTGCACGGAGTACTGCATTTAAAGGATGACTGACGGCAGTGTATGTGTTAACAAATTTGAATGAAATGTTTGATTCATCGACGGAGGTTGTCGTATGGAGTGTCAGTAAAAAGTGTAAATGGTTAACGTTGCAGGTCGTACGGTTCGGGCGAGTACCGGTACGGCGGGTACGCGGGCGGGTACCGCGCGGGCGCGCCGCCGCCGGCCGGCACGCCGCCGCCCGCGCAGCCCTACCCCGACTACTACCGGCCGCAGCCCGCGCAGCACGCGCCGCACCTGCCGCACGCGCCGCACCCGCAGCACGCGCCGCACCCGCCGCACCCGCAGCACCCGCAGCACCCCCAGCACGCGCCGCAGCACTCGCCGCACCCGCAGCACCCGCAACACCCGCCGCACCCGCAGCATCCGCAACACCCGCAACACCCGCAGCAGCAGCCGCCCATTGAGGTACACGTGTTCCAGAACACGCCCCACTAGTATACTTATTTTGTAAACATAGGGTTATTCTCTTCCCAGACGTATAGTAATTTAGTAGCCTTATAAACTCACTAATGTTATTAGTTTTTTTTAATGTTACTGCTTTGGATGGTACTTCCAAATATGTAATTTTAGTATATTTTTGTAAACGTCTAGTATGTTTCCCTACAAATTCTATAAATATAACTACATTTTTTCCATAACTTCATCCTCAATAGTATTTATAAAATATAATAATTGTGTAGCCCCTTATATCATATTTTGTAAAATCTTTCTTCACTACACAACCGGAGTATATTAACATTTTCGTCATGTAAACAAGGTTGCCATACCAAAAAACCGGACTCGGTATATACATCTGAAAATTGATTTTTCTATTTTTTTTTTCGAAATATTTTTTTGTATCTTAAAGGTATAATGTTTCTAAGTACTAAGCTACTGCAGCTACAGTACTATTATAACATCGTCTGCATAATATTTCTTTTGCAAATATGATTTGAAATCATAATAAAATTCATAATATTTTATAATTATAAGAAATTAGTGAGCTTTTAATTTATTTGTAGGTAGTATTAAATATATAATATCTATTCTCCAGAATTAGAACCTTACCAAATTTCTATATGTTATCTTCTCTGAAGTTTGGAATGTTAATTGTAGTTATTTTAGTATAATTGACAGTGTAAGACTCTGCATGATGATTGTGTAAGAGATGTATTATTTGTTTATGTTAGTGTGCTTTTACACTGCACAATTAGATTTACTTGAAAAAGAGTAATGTAAAGATAAATATTAATTTAGTATATATCATTTAAGTATTTTTAAATTTAAAAAATGTTTATGTTTGTTGTCTGATGTAGGAAACAATGGTTTTAACATGGAAGGTTATTTGCCACTATCCACATTGGTATATATTGGAAAACAATGGGAGCTATTACGTTTTTTAAAAAGCAAAAAAAAAACATTTCGCAGCTTAAATATTTACCATGTACTAAATCAAAATAAAAAGAAAATAATTCTGTTTTATCTATATATATGTTTAACTTCACGTACATCGAAGTTAATTTGAAGTAAATTTAGTTTTTTTAGTTATATTTTAGAAGTAAATTATCGCTCCCATTTCGTGGCAATTCCTATTAGTGGAGGAGGGCCGGCCTCCGGGCAGGGCCGTATTGAAGGTGGGGCACATAGGCCAGCCTTGTTAGAGGTGTAATACGGTCGTGTAGCTTGTCCCCGCTCCCGTGCAAGCGCAGCGCAGGGCGCAGGGCGCAGGGCGCAGTGTGTGACGGTCTGTTTGGTGGTGTGTAGATGTCGGGCGGCGCGGGCGCGCAGCAGTCGGTCGGTAACCTAATGAGCTCGCAGCTCGCGCGCCAGCTGGTGGCGCCGCTGCCGCCCAGCGCGCGGCCCTACGTACGGACGTTTGTACCACGCACTCCACACCGCTTCACATCCGATTGGCGATACGGTCTCATGCTCGCACGCACTCCCCCACACACGCTCGGCGCGCCCGCCACTGCGATCACTATTGAATATTTCGCTTTCGACGGAGATCAAAACGATCATTTTATTTACTATCACTTTTTATAGTTTTGGTGGCCTTTTCATACCATATACATCGATAAAAAACAATATCTAATATAACACATACCATCTAATATTACGAATTTTATCTCGATTAATTTTCACTTATTTTTAATTTTCGTCAAGATTTTCGACTTGTCGAGAAGCTTAGCAGCACCTATAGTAGGTTCCATGGTTATAGAGTCTAGCAAAAATAAATCTATACGTAAAAAAGATACCATAATGTGAATTAAAAAAACAATTATCCCTCAGAAAGTTTAATTCGCCATCACTGCTTAAGCCTTACTTTTTAGGTAAGGCTTAAGCAGCTTTGAATTGTATTTAGTGTATATTTTTGACTGAAATTTTTACTAAATGATTTTCTATTTCTTACCAACAATTTTAGGAATCCAAATCTAACTAAAAATAGAATAAAGAGTGACCACAAATCATTCTGTTATATGAAAGGCTCATATCCAATCCAGCCGAGGTCATTAGATGATTTATTATGGACTGAAAAAATAATAATATCTGTTATATTTAATGAAATTATTAGTAAATTCATTGTCGTTTTAAATCATAAAAGATGCAGTAAAATTAATGATTTTTCTTTTAATTTCAATAGTGATCCAATGTCAGACAGGCGTGGCTGTTGCTCCCGTCGTGATTGGTTTCGTTTCCTCGTATCTATGGAAGCAATCACAATGAGGCCAACAGTGATGATAACAATGTGGGGGAAATCATTCGTGGTTTTGGCTTCATTATTTTTGAATAATACCACTCGCTTAACGAAATTTCAGCTATCACTGTTAATTTTTTCTTCTGTTTTCGTTTTAACTAAATTTTGGCTTGCGGTGTGAATAATTGGCATAACAACAGCGCGGGTGCCGGTCGAAAGACAGGATGACCGTTTTTTAAGCTGAACCAAAACCAGTTTACCTATCAAAATTTAACAAACAGTTTAAGATATGGAAGTGAAGGTATAGAGTGTGTGGTGGTGGCTTTACACGTTGACAATATTATATTGACCACTGAATCATTTTGCATGCATTTCACAGAGGTCATTTAAGCTTAGCTATAAGTGTAACAGAAGTGTAGCTTTGTTTATATTGCGGTAACATCCGTCGGATGCATCTCAAAATTTTTTAGAAGCAGAGCTTTTATAAGGCCTTAATAATTTTGAAAGAAAACGGGAATAAATGTGATTGAATATTTTTGTTTTCTGTGTAAATTTTGGGTACAAATGCACCGATTTCGTGCATGTACCGATATATTATTCGAAACTACTGTATCTAATGCCAATGAAAGTAATAATACATAATGAAAGTAATTTACTACATTGCGATTCATTCGACTGATGCTTCGTTCTAAAATCATCATACTTTAATTTAACCTATACGTTTTGGGTTAATGGCTAGCGTAACATGTTTTAATTCAATATGTTTGTTTTTATTTTAATATAGTTCTTTATACAAAAACAAACATATTGAATTTTTCATTTTCAGCTTCTTCAAGATGACGATTGTATTACTTTTAATAATAGTTGCGTAACTACCAAAAGTAATTTTTTATTTGATAATTGCATTACTAAAAGTAATTAATATTGTCATTAAATTAAGACAGACTTGCGTTTCCTAAAGACTGTTTAAATTATTCACTTGCAGTTAAAAGGAGCGCAAGGCTGTTCTGAAATTACTAAGTGGTTAGGAATTTGTTGGTTTAAAGATTAAAATACTATCTCTATTTATTGAACCGTATAGTTTGTAGATAAAATATATTGAAGCTTAGATATATTTCTTGCACTTTATGGTGTAACCAGAAAAATAAAAATCAAAAGAAAATTAAAAATTAAATTGGCGTTATTGGTTGAGTGAGGACTTCATATGGCTTAATTATTGGTTTACATAGATGTGATTTATTTAATTAATAATCGACTAGATGATATAAGACTTCTGCTATTATTTATGATGGACATAGATTAAAAGTGTCATGGGTCCATGGGATTTCAATGTTTTTTATTTGTTGATGTTAACAGGGGAACTAGATACACCTTTTTAATTGTGAGTAAATAGTAGAATGAGACAACTGTTGAATAAAAATATGAAATAATTGTCATGTCAATATTTTAGGTTTTTTTTTTAATATAGGAGAAGCAAACGAGCATACGGCTCACCTGATGGTAAGTGACTACCGCCGCCCATGAACAACTGCAACACCAGGGGAATTGCAGATGCGTTGCCGGCCTTTTAAAAAGGAGTACGCTCTTTTCTTGAAGGTCCCTAAGTCGTATCGGTTACAAAAGTTTTCGTTGTTATTGTTGTTTGTTTTATTAATAGTGTTAAGTTTGTTTTGTTTGTTTTATTTGTTTTATTTGTTTTATTTGCAAGTGTCAGTTAGCACTTATATTATTCGCCAAACATGCCACCAAAACATAACAGTGTGTTAAATCGCCAGGCGAGAAAAATTATTTACGATTTAACGCAATATATGAAAAAGAAAAGAAGAAGGCGTAAAAGATGTCGATAAAGTTTATTTAAGAGTTGCTAACGCAACTGGTGTGTCCCAACGCACAGTACAGCGGATCGCAACTGAAGGCAATATTTCGGGCTTACTTTCAGTATTCCGCACGCCTGGTAAAAAGGTCTAGATCAAAACCTATTACTGATATGGATAATTTTGACCAGGAGTAGTAAAAGATGCATACACAACTTCCACAAAACTGAAAAGAAATGCCGACGATAAACAAATTACTAGCGAAACTCAAACGGGATATAAATTTTCAAGGTGGTAAAACGAGCTTAAAGACAATTATCAAAACTTGGGTTTCAAGTGGCGAAAGACCGAAACCAATAGAATGGTTCTTATAGAGAAGACCGACATTCGCCTGAAAAGGATCTTGTACTTGAAGGCAATGAAAAATACAGGGACGAAGGGCGACCAATTGTATTCACTGACGAGTCGTATGCCCACTCATCACATACAAAAGGTAAGGCGTGGTCAGATGGTTCCGCTCAAGGACCAAAGCGCCCGATATCAAAAGGTCAGCGGATAGTGATGGTACACGCTGGGTCAGAAGCAGGGTTTGTTCCGAACGCGCTACTAATGTTCAAATCTGGCAGCAAAACCGGAGACTATCATGATGACATGAATTTCAAAATTATGAGAAATGGTTACGGACCCAACTGATTCCAAATTTGAGCCCTAACTCGGTGGTGGTTATCGATAATGCCCGTACCACAACAAATTAATGGATCCTGCCCCTACATCTAATGACAAGAAGGCAAAATGGAATCGTGGTTATTAGAAAAGGGTATACCATATGAAAAGGACATGCGTAAACCACAACTTTACGATCTAATAAAAAACAAAGACGTGAATAAAAATACGTAATAGATGAAATGTTTAAACAAAACAACCACGATGTCCTTCGTTTACCCCATATCATCCTGATTTAAACCCCATCGAGATGGTGTGGGCTGCCATTAAAGGGCACGTAGCCGCTAAAACGTCGACTGGAACGTAACCCGGACAATGGAGCTCATACAAGAAAAAGTAAATTTAATGGGTCAGAATGAATGGAGTGCTTTATGCAGAAAAGTGCAAGAGGTCGAACATGACTATAGGAAGAGCGACCATATTATTGACGAAATGACGGATCAATTATTCATCATTAATACAGCTTCAGATTCAGAAAGTGAGTCTGAAAGTGAGAGCGACGATTACGAAGATGAACCTATGCCAAGTACCTCACATGGTACACAAGGGCCGACGACTTTATGTTAGAATTTCAGCGACAGTGATTAAATAATAATAAGTGTAAATAAATAAAAGTATTAAATGTAAATAATATTGTATGTGTTTGTGATAAAATCTGCCCTATCGAAAGGTGAGGTATCAAAATTGAATCTTTAATTTATAATGTCTCCAAAGTGTTTTGATATTTTTGGTCACTGTATTAGGAAATTTTATTTGTACATTGGTATATATAAAAATTACAATAACAGTTTTCTTCACGAGTGTTCATGCGCTAAACTTCACAGAGCCTATATTCAGACTCGCCAAGATACGTCGGCCGTATTGTACCAGCCGAGCGACCGCGATGGAAACCATACTGGTGGTCATTAATCAGCTGGTGAATCTCAAGGTACCGCATGAGCTGGCTGTTGATAATGGACTCCATTATTGGTTATGATTTAACAGACATTAGTTGATGATTTAACAGTCTTTGGATGTTTCTCACATCGGATAGGTTTACATTTTTAACATTTGAATAGATAGAAGAAATAAAATATCGACAGTGTTATAGAATTAGATGAAGGATTATTTTTCTGGATAGACTCTAATAACTGATATTACGTGGTCACTTTCATCGGTTCAATAGATAGAGATGGAACATGGATGGTACAGAGGACGAGGTTATAATGCGAGGCGTGTGTCCTACAGTACGGCGGCGGTAAGAACGCGAGCGCGAGCGGCGCGGGGAGCGCGGGCGCGAGCGCGGGCGCGGGCGTGGGCGCGGGCGCGGCGCCGAGTGGCGCGGCGGCGGCCGGCGTGGCCGCGGGCGCGCCGCGCCGCCACCCCGACTTCACGAAGGGCGAGCCGTTCGCGGCGGGCGGCGCGCGCTTCCCGGCCGCGTGGGCCGGCGGCTTCGCGCGCTCGCCCGCGCCGCAGCCCGCCTGGCGCCCACCGCTGCCCGCCGCGCAGCCGCCCGCCTGGCCGCACCAGCCCTACCAGCCGCAGGTACGCGCCCGCACGCACGCACGCACACGCACACGCACACGCACACGCACGACACTAAGACAATGCAAGGCTACGGTACAGCGATCACCAATCCGACCGCTCAGTGTGGTGATTACACCGAATTTTCTTTACCATACAACTTTACAAGAGAGGTCAATAATGTCTAACAGTGTACTGTTACAGACGAATAAGGGCATGATAGCATGTGTCCAATATTTTTTTTTTATTTTAAATCAAAAATGTATATACCTTGAAATAATGATCGTTAATTTCAAAACAGTAGAATCCACTATCCCATATCATGCATTAATTGGATATCGTAACAGACAACAGAGGAATATTAGAACAGAAAATATGTAGCAGATTTTTACTGTTAAATGCTCAAATAATAAAAAAAAACTACGGTTTGAAACTCGTCTGCTAAACGTGGCAATTATAGCAAATATCCCCCTTATGGAGCAATCTATGGGAAAGGCTCTATTCAGAAGTGATAGACTGTAATAATGAAGAGACAGACTCGCGCAAAAAATGAGAAAAACAAGTACCGAAGTAAACACAAACTGTTTCACAGAATCAGAGAGAGAGAGAGAGAAACAGATGAAGACACAAATAAGCAGTGAGAAAGAAAGACAGACTGAGTAATGAATTTAAAAAGAAATATAATTATTATGTATTATATGTAGATAGTATCTACGGAGACACCCCACTATTTGGATTTCTCATTTTCAATGACATTATTCCCGTTGTTTCATTAAGTTATAGTGTGTATATATGTACAAGTCTGTACTCAGTGTGTAACACACACTTGTTTATTATTATATTATGTTACCAATTTTCATAAAGTTTATCACTTGTCAAATTTATTTATAATGCTCCACTATTTTAAAAAGTAATATTGAAGTTGAGTACTATTTGTTTTGAATAATTAATTTATGTTATGCACACTACGTACACATCTCTAACTAGTGCATGATACAAACACTAGCATATGTTATAATATATCTCATTAATTTTATATAGTATATAGTTGGATTCACAAACACATGTTCCACTATTTTGTTGTTAATATAATGAAATAATATTTTTTTTTATATTTATCCCGTTGTCACAATACTATTTATTAGAATACCTACTTATTTATTAGTATACATATACATACAATTAAATAGTGCGTGGTAGAACTAATATTAGCTTTTTCTAAAAATCAAAATGTGGTGCATCTTCGCGGATGAATTATTTACTGATAATGATACTTTTACTAACTGTTATCACTTAAATATATTCAATACATACTGCATTATATTTTTAAGTAATTTATATACATGACATATTTGTGTATGCATATCCTTAGAATCAATTGGGATACATATAATCTTACTTGCATAATCATTTGGCTACTACAAAAGTGAATGGGATACACTTAACAGTAGATCATGACCACAATGCTACCGCTGTTAGCTTACGTAGTATTACAATAAATAATATGTTCTCTATATTCTGAATATCTATATTGCCTCAAAATCTCTATAGCTTTTTTCATTAAAGGCCGGGTAGAGACAATTATGAACAATGATGGTAAGTTTATATGCTACATTATCAAAATACTGAGCAGCTAAAATATTATCAAATGAAATTTTAGATCACATCTAAAACATCATAGGGTTAGGAAAAAGTATCATACAATTAAAAGTAATTATATTTTTTTAAATAATTTAGGAATGATTCAGTTTTGTTATTTGAAACAATTATATAAATATGTACATTTTCATAAATTTTATTTATAATAATTACTAATTTGATTGGTGTCACTGATTATCAGTGATTACATATGTACGAAAACTCTAGTCCAAAATATTAAACGGATAGTTTACATACATATTGTCAAGTACTGGCTTGATAGTTTCTCCAGAGTGACCATAAAATTATCCTCTCAACTAATAATATTCATACTGTGTTGCATATCATTTCTATTTCGCATAACTTTCATACGTAATCGATGATTTGCCATAGTGATTCACTCATAATTGCTTTTATTATAATGGCCTATAGCTCTTATATTTTATAGATATATCTTTACGTATAACAACTAAGCATAACACATTAAGTTATGTTGACTTAGCTGTGTTCGCGTTTGGCTGAAATTCTTTTGTAAATACATGTTGACTTTATTGCTTATGTTTCAATAATATAACTTTAACGTTAAAAATCACTGAAATTATAAAATAAGAGTAAGAAATAACTATGACAATGAAAGTATATTCGTGTGAACGATCTTAATGAACAACTAAGTTAGGTTCAGACCAGAAAAGAAAGGTAGACTATTACTTACATTTCAATCGACTCGGAAACCATGCTCAACTTTATTACAATAAGTAAAAACATGCACGGTTTTAGGTTACTTGAAATGTAAATAATGTACTGTCCATCTTTCATTATTGACCTGAAGTTAGGGGTAAAGATTTAAGGCGAGCTAGTGAATTGGGCACCCGTAGAGTGGGCGGTAGCGTTGTGTCGTGGTGCCTTAGGGCGCGGTGTGGTGTGGTGAGGTGGCCGGGGAGCGGGGTGCGGGGAGCGGGGAGCGGGGTGCGGGGAGCGGGAATGCTCGCACAGGTGGGCTGACACGTGTGTGTTGTGTAGACGCCGGGCGGGCCGGCGTGGGGCGCGCCGCGGCCGCCGCTCGAGCTGCCGCCCGCCGCGCCGTCGCCTGTGAGTGCACGCACGCGCGCACACGTATACACGCATACGCACGCATGTATTTACTTACACGCACACGCATGCATGTATTTACATACACGCACCCACGTATTTTTGCACACGCACGCCCATATTGACGTACGCATACGCTGGTATTTACGTACACACAAGAATGTATTTACGCACGCGCACGCACGAATACACGCATACGCACACACGCGTAATCACATATGTCATTACGCGTGTGCGCGTATGCCCGGTGTGTGCGTATGGAGGTCACTACTTTAGAGCGATGATAAACAACTTGCGCAATAGTTGTTTTATCGACTTAAGACGTGAGCACGCGGTGGGACTAATTCACTCTACGTACGCCATTATTCGACAGAACTTATCTTTAAAATGATGCACTATTACTTTGCAATACTAGCGCACGTATACATCCGACACCACACACGTTAATAAATAGCAAATTTTCGATCTAATTTCAATCGTGCTTTGCATGAGCTTAACGCTTGTTTGACACCCTCTATCGTGAAACGCTTTACAAACAGAAATCACAGAAAAAAATATTGGTCACATGTTCATCGATATTCCTCCATTTATTTCTTTAGTTGCCATATAGACAGTTACCAGTAGGTTACGGTGGTTCTGGGCTTAACCTACTCGTCTCTAACTAAAAATTTTAGTTGCTCCACTAATTTAGTATTTATACCACTCTCCTAAAATTTTAATACGCATTATGGATATATTTGGTACCTGCATTTTGCAGCTCGTTTTAAACTTTTTTCTAAATCAACATAAGAAGACAGTTCGGTAAAACAATAAAATGCTGTTCAAGTCAGTAATATGGAATGTTGTTATCAGTCGGCGACAAATTTTTATTCACTCTTTTTATAATTTCCCTTTTGTTAATGCTTGTTCTCTCTGGCTTTAGTGCTTATCTAACATGGTCGTAGCTACAGTTTTATCATAGTTTGTATTTCGTTTCATAATTCTATTAGTTGTCCATCATTCTTAAATCATTCGTATTTGATTTATTTTCCATACACATATATTTTACGTAGTTATTTGTGTGTATTTTAAATATTACGTGTATTATAATAATTCTTAATGTGTATAATATAATATAATAATTATATATTTTTGTGAAACATCTTATGTACATAAATATTAAATTATAATACATACACATCAAAAATCAAAGTACCTATTTTACTATATATTATTTAAGGGGAGGGATGAAACCAATATCTCAAAATGTACTGTGCCACAGATGTACACAAAAAGAAAATAATGTATGTTACTATTAAGGCGGTTTAAGAAAAGTAAACATGTACACAAATGATTTTTCCGTACAAACGACTTTAACCAATTAAATGAAAGCATTTTGATCATGTTCATGACTATATGAGTAAAAGTTACTTTGCCTTCCTTGCATGGGAAATTATAATAAAAAAGCGATGCGAACAAATTCTTAGCGCTGTTTTTACCACAGAATTTCGACCACATAAACAAGTATATATGGAAATGCACCCAATTAAAGATCTGTAGTGTTCTAAGATTACAGTTATTAATTATTTTTATTTTATTTTAAATGATAGTTAAAGAGTGTATAAATAAATATACCTAAAGTAATTGTTTTCATATGCAGGGTGCGGTACCAGGCGTAGGAGCAGGACAAATCAAGCGAGAGTTGACGTTCCCTCCAGATTGTGTGGAAGCGACAGTACCCACTGCCGAAAAACGGCGGCGGCTCACGAAGGCCGACGTCGCACCAGTTGATGCGTGGCGAATAATGATGGCCTTAAAATCCGGTCTACTGGCGGAGACCTGTTGGGCGCTCGACATCTTAAACATATTGCTTTTCGACGACAACTGTATAAGCTATTTTGGACTGCAACACATGCCCGGACTTCTCGACTTATTGCTCGAGCATTTCCATAAAAGTTTGAGTGACGTATTCGACGCGCCGATACCTGAAAACGAGCCGTGGTACGCCGTTCCCGCAGAGGCCGAGCCGCCCGCCAAAGTGCGCCGAAGAGCCGAGCCCCCCGATCCCGCCGACAACGTACGCGTGATTTCCGGCGAAAACTATACGTGTCAGTCGAGGCGGCGCCACCCCGTCGTTTACAAGGGCGACGACGAACTGTTCGCACCTGAAGACTGCGAATCGGACAGCGAGCGCGTGGAGGACGTGTTGGAGCCGTGGCAGTTCGGCGGCGACTCGGGGGGCGCCGCCCACGTGGTGCCGTGTTTCCGCGCAGAATTCCTTCCGCTGCCTTTCGTGCGCGTGCTTCCGTCGCAGCGTGCCTTAGAACCCGTCGCGAAGCCCGAGCCCGTCACGAAGTGCGAACCGGCGCCCGCGCCGACGCCTACGCCCACACCGGATCCGCCCGACGCGCCCGACGCCCACACGCCGCCGGCGTCCGACCGCGACAACCTCGAAGCGGAGCCCATGGAACTGGAACCCGAGCGGCGGCCCACCCTCCTCGTCCGCGACCCCGCGGGCGTGCTCAAGCGGCGGCGCCTCGAGGATTACGAGGACGAGTGCTACACGCGGGACGAGCCCAGCTTGAACCTCGTGAACGAGACGCGCGACGCGCTCGCGAAACGGTGCATCGCGCTGTCGAACATCCTGCGCGGGCTGACGTTCGTGCCCGGCAACGAGGCGGAGTTCTCGCGGTCGAGCGCGTTCCTGGCGGTGGCGGGCAAGCTGCTGCTGCTGCACCACGAGCACGCGCCGCGGGCGGCGCGCGCGCGCGCGTACGAGCGGGCGGCGCGCGACGACGCGGACGTGGACGCGTGCTGCTCCAGCCTGCGCGGCGAGCCCGAGTGGTGGTGGGACACGCTGGCGCAGCTGCGCGAGGACGCGCTCGTGTGCTGCGCCAACATCGCGGGCGGCGTCGAGCTGGCCGGCCAGCCCGAGGCGGTGGCGCGCCCGCTGCTGGACGGGCTGCTGCACTGGAGCGTGTGCCCGGCGGCCGTGGCGGGCGACGCGCCGCCGGCGGCCGCGGCCGGCTCGCCGCTGTCGCCGCGCCGGCTCGCGCTCGAGGCGCTGTGCAAGCTGTGCGTGACGGACGCGAACGTGGACCTGGTGCTGGCGACGCCGCCGCGCGGGCGCGTGGCGCAGCTGTGCGCGGGGCTGGCGCGCGACCTGTGCCGGCCAGAGCGGCCCGTGCTGCGCGAGTTCGCCGTCAACATCCTGCACTACCTGGCGGGCGCGGGCGGCGCGGCGGCGCGCGAGGTGGCGCTGCACGCGCCCGCGGTGGCGCAGCTCGTGGCGTTCATCGAGCGCGCCGAGCACGCGGCGCTGGGCGTGGCCAACCAGCACGGCGTGGCGGCGCTGCGCGACAACCCCGACGCGATGGGCACGTCGCTGGACATGCTGCGGCGCGCGGCCGCCACGCTGCTGCGCCTGGCCGAGCACCCGGAGAACCGGCCGCTCATCCGCCGCCACGAGCGCCGCCTGCTCTCGCTCGTCATGAGCCAGATCCTCGACCAGAAGGTGGCGCACGAGCTCGCCGACGTGCTCTACCACTGCAGCCAGCGGACCGAACTCGACGCGACGACTCCCGCGACCGCGCAACACGAACACTAGGCGGACTCTGTTGTGTGTGTGTGGTGTCGCAAGCCCGACTGATCTGTGCTCGAGTGAAGTGAAGTGAGCCGCGTGCCCGAGTGACGCGGACGTAGACTGAACTACCTGTCGGTACGTGTACATATAGTGATACCCCGCGCCCCGGACGCGGCGCTCGGTTTTCCGTTTCTCGTGACTCGGAGATCATTTATAACGGTGTCTGAAATGTTAGGCTGTACAATCCAATTTTTTGTTATTTATGTCCATGATGATTTATTTACAAGAATGTCAATGTGCTATAATCGATTTCTATTGTTCGATTGAGAAACAGATGTATTATAACTCGTAATTTTGATTTTTATAATAAAATGGGACTTGAATCTGTTTATTGGTTTTATGATGGAGATTTTATACCGAGTACCTTTAGCGCCTTTGTCTATAAAAGAAGTAGTGAAGTGTGAGGAGCTTATGTGGGCTATAAGATTTAATTAAGTTTAATGTGAATTATTACAATAATCTATAATATATTGAAATTGAATCTGAATTTTACCTTTTTTTTGAATTGGCATTTTTAACTCTTCCTTTCTAATATTCTAAATTTTATTTATAAAAATGTTCATTAACCCTGTAAAAAAATCACAACTTCCTGAATGACCAAACAGTTTCAAGTATGTATTGTTATTTATATTTAAAGCTTATGAAAATTTAATTTGACAAAAACATCTATTGCAGTTATTTCATTCTGCTCATTGACAGTCCCAATGGATAAACTTGTGTGGTATACGAAAGGAAATATATGAGGATTGAAATATAGTATTTAAAATTTACAAGGAAAACATTTTTCTGTGTTCTTTAATCCATTGTTCATTTGACTGTTTCTTTCTTTGAAAGATTTCATTCCTTTCGCTATTGATTATTATTTAATAATTTGCATTTTATGTACATAAATTTTATTCGATAATTATTAAAATAATACTATTTTTGACATTGCATATAAACTAAATTTATGCCTACTTTGCATCCCAATCCTTGATATAAATTTAACTAGGTCATGCTGAATCGTTGAGGAGGAAAATAGGAATACTATAAAAATTCTATATACTCTGGGGTTAAATTATGAATTACCATTTTAAATTGAAAAATTCAAACACCTCATTTCTAAGTTTTTTTTTATCAATGTATACTCTGCTATCTTGAGGTTAGATAAAGAGAAGAGAAGTCTTTGCGATAGAACTCTGGGGGTCTGGTTACAGGAAAAAGGTATTTTGTGCTACTTCTGAGAACAAAATTTTTTTTCTTGAAGGGAGTCGGCTAAATTGTGGTAAAAATTGTAATTGGTTGTGGCTAGTTCTGGCGAGTATGGAGGATGACTTATGGTTTCTAACTGCAGGTCTTGTCATGTTAAAACGGTTTGTATTGCTTTTATGAAGCAATAATAGCGAAAATCAATTGGCGAATAGGGTTTTTTCTTTGAGAGTTTTGAAGTTCTTCGCAATAGACATTTGCTGTTGATATACCGGTTCTTCAAACTGAGAGTTCAAAATGAATTACATTATCATTTATATACATATATCATTACAGCCTTTCACAAGTCAATTGCTAAACATATGCCTCCCCCAAGGAATGGCACAGCACGGTCCCGAGTCTCTGCATCCATCGACTTCCTGCATGTCTTACTAGGTCGTCACTCCATCTAGAGCAGGGCCGCCCTACACATTGTGTACTGGTACGAGGCTGCCACTCGAAAACCTTTCTTACCCATCGGTTGTTGGTCCTTTCAGCTATATGGCCGGCCCGTTGCCACTTCAGCTTACGAATCCGTTGGTCTATGTCGGTTACTCTGGCAGATATCCTCATTTTTAAGTCCATCACGCAGGGAAAACATAAATCCATAATATAGTCCTTATGGTAGAATCGCTGAAGGACCTAAGCAATATACTTAATGACTTAGTGTTAAATTAAAAAACCCCTGAAACAAAAACAGCTGATGATCTTGAAACGGCTGAACAGATTTTCTTGAAACATAGCTAAAACACTCGATTAAGACACCTTTCAAACGAAAAAAACAATTCAAAATTGATTCATCTGTTCAGGAGCTATGATGCATATGAGCAGACAGACACACACTACAAACTTATAACACCCCTCTGTTTTCGTCGGGGTTTAAAAATAAACATGGACAAAACAAAGATCATGTATACCGTCCATGCCGGTAGTTATTGTGAGCACTACGCTCGAAGTTGTTGACGAGTATGTTTACCTGGTACAAATAGTTCGACTAGTTAAGGCGAAACAAGATGAAACTAAATGTCTTATAGGGGTGTATAGATATTTCTATTTGGGTAAATCTTTTACTAATAATTATAAAGTTAAAAATAAATAACCTTTACTTAATTTTCATCGTCTGTATTAAATAAAAACAATAGGCTAACAACATAACAATTCACGAATGATGAAGAGTAAAACTTATTCGGACCCAGACAGTAAGTAGCGTCAGATGCCGTGATAATAATCACTAGAGAGTTAATTTGAGAAATCGATTTCACGCTCTTACGCGATAAAAAGGAAATAACTATTTTGCTCAATTTGGTAAGTTACAAGACGAACAACAAACAAATTTTTATTTAAACGTAAAGTAGAGTTCGTTCCTGATATTAAAACTTTCTCGATTGTCAGGCCATCACAAGTTCACTGCTGAATTTGGCCTCTTCCAGGCTGTAGCAATAATTAACTCTTCCTCATTTTTAATTGCAATTTTCTTGATTTATCACGTGCTCGGCTGCGAAGGAAGTGAGGAAACCTAGACATACAGTTCAGGCGAAATAAAATATTTTTAGAACATGTAAAGTCTGCCAACGCACTGGAGCAGCACAGCGGTTACGTAGTAACATTATTTAATCTGTGATAGCGGACTCATTGCTTCATATACACAGGCGTCATATTCATATACCTATATGAGAAGAGGCCTATGTCCAATTGTTGTGGAGCATTTTGCAATTATACTAAATCGAGAATGGATTACAGACGCCTTTTGAAATATGGTCTAATTCTGCCGCCGCCCTAACTCTGGATCCCGCTAGGTTAGGTTAGGTCTGCCGTGTAGATGGCATGGACTTAGAATGTACTGGGTACATGTTTTGTCGTTTAGTTCTATTCTCATGGCCTATGCATCTCAAAATATTGCAGTTGACCCGCGGTAATTCCGCTAACGTTTTGCAAGGCGGTGTCGGATTATCAAATTTGTCGGACTAGCCACAGTCCTCTGGTAGTCCGGAACTTATTGGAAAAGAGTACCTTGTAATCCGACAAATTGCATATAAAATAATAAAAAAAGTAATGTGATGCAACAATGAATACCTAACGCAAACTAATTGCATCCTGTTTGTCCACGTATTAGCGAAAGACACCTCCCCCCGTGGCAGATAACGCGACTTGATTGTAACTAGGTACATGTTAAAGGCATCTCGGATTACAAGGGGGGAGGGGGGATTAGCCAGGGTTCCACTGATACAAAACGGAATTAAAGGAGTCAAACACCTCAGTCCCCCCCCGTGACCATAGGTGCTGTAAAGCACCCATGCTCACGGGGGGACTGTAAAGGACCGAGGTGTTTGACGTCCCGATGTCATAGTTAGCCCGGCTACCTTTAGTTTTTTAATATTAATTTTCGGTTCGATTTACGCAGAATGAGCTTACAGTATCTTGAATTATTGCAGTGGTATACTATATATATACCCCGTGACCATGGGTGCTGTAAAGCACCCGAAATGTCGGGAATTTAAAAAAGTTAAAACTAAACGCGATAAAATCCGTACGTCATTTAACTTCGATATAATTTTCTTTTGCTTGTATCATAGATAGGTCTCTCCATAGATTGCCTTAAAGGGGGGGTGTTTACCAAAGTTGCCACGCTTGGCATGCGGGCTGGAAACCGTATTTTTTTATTTTCTAATTGTCATCCGGAAGACTGCTGTTCATCTCCTGATTTGTTTCCCTCACGGTATGATATTATGGGCATATTATTTATTCTGTGTTATGGGGTAGTAGATATTGTGTTTATCATTAACGCTTTTCTCATTGACGTTGTAGCTGGCAACTAATAATCTGTTGCTGCTAAGAGTTTCAGAATTCTTTTTTCAATATCCACGCAAAATTGACGTCTTTCACTTAACCCGTGTTTGTTTGGTCAATAATTTGTTAAAATTCCGATTTTGCATTTATCTTTTACCAATAAAATAAATCACTTACCATAATAAGAATAATGAATAAATTAGATTAAGTTTATTTGCTCTCATGCTTATTGATATTCGATGGAGTGTCAGCAAAGTGTTAATAAACAATTGATCGAAGTATTTGATGCCTCAAAACGTAAGCGTACGAGAAAAAAGCGGGATGTAGTGGACGACAACTCTTTAGCCACTGATGACTCTAACAACGTAAGTATTTGAATGTGAGATAAACAGACACAAGTTAAAAGCATTTGTTATTGTCTTTTCTGAGTATGATGTACTCGTAACTGTAGGACTTTTTGATGTAAATGTAAAGATCTTTACAAACTCCTGCAGAAATTAAACATATTTTAATTATTTACATCAAAAATAGGGGAATTTGAGACAAAACTTCTTTATTATAAGAAAAATGAACCGTTAAGGTCCATTCATGTTCGGACGTTATAAACATGAGCTGTGGCTGCACAATTTAATATCATAGTATGAGAGCGTACTTAGTTGAATTTTTCATTGCAATTTTAAGTGTTGTATTATCACGAGAAAAAATAATGTCGAGTAAAAGAAAACGTAAGGAAACTTGGCATGACTGATAAATTATAAATATTTCGAGCTCACAAAACACTCGATAAAGGAGCGTGGCGAAACGGCTCTTCCTTGCTCCAAAACCGCTCTTAGAAATGGCAGTAGACTCGAGACCGAATTTTTGTTACGGCGGCCTGTCTCAACGATGGCTACCATAGCACAGTTGCACTCACTATTCCTTTACTCTCATAGTCTTTAAGGGACGAAAATTATACCTAATCGGAGAAAGATCAGGAGCAGGAGCAGAACCAACGGCTTTACATGCTTTAAATAATGTGATGTATATATGCTGTAACTGTATTTTACCCTGTATGAAAGACACTGCCCCATTGCTTGTTTGTATCTGATGATGAATTATTTTACATATTGTGTTCCATAGTCAGAGGTATCTTGAATACTTTGCTACATCATTCGTCAGACGTGGGATTCGGACAGTTACTAACATTGACTCCCAAGATTTATGTAGGTACTCGTACTTATATGATAGATGTATATTTTTATTTATTTCCCACTATACAATTATCTTTACAGGTTTATCACCTAATGCGATAATGTAGACAACAATTTTTACAAACGGCAATTACACATATATTATGATTATTTAAATTTTTCTACTTCTTTATTAGCCCGCAAAAGTCCACCGCTGAACATTTTTAATGAAACTGAAGTGAAAACGAAACCACAATCCAACTGATTGTAAGTGGCTACGGCTGTACGGCAGGCTAAGCATGCGTTGTCACCTCTAAGGCCTAAGATGGAATATCTCATAGCTAGCAATTATATTGACCCTCTTTACCATTAAGACTAGGGTTGCCACCCGTACTATAATATATAGTATCGTACTATGTTTCAGTCAATTGTACTATATATATTATAGAAAAATAATATAGTACGAAAAATACTATATTTGACCCCTAATTCCACTGTCGCGCTTTTTTATATTAACTGACTGGAAGTCTGGAACAAGTGGGTAAGTTTTACGGAAATATTTTTTCCGTCATCAATGTAAAATGGAAAGAAGAAAGAAATAGAGCATGTATTCATTTAATTAAAAATGAATTGTAATTTATAATTTTAATATGAATCTAAATTGCTCAGATTCCTATAATTATTTTAAAGGTAATAGATCATTGATGGTCAAAGCAAAGAGCTATTAACAAATTTGTATATTATGGAAAAATACATAAAGATTAAAAATAAATGTTTACTTTTTCTGATTTTCCCAAAAGTACTATATTTCTGCATTTTTATTGGAAAAAATACTATATTTGTTCAAAAAAAAAACGTGGCAACCGTAATTAAGACCTATATGGACACGTTATAATATCGAAGATAGAACGATAGAAGTACCAGACGTTCGACAGACAGACTACACCATCTTTGACGCACCTCTTTGTCGCTGTTAAAAATATTTTACGACTGGCGTAAACGAGATGGTTATACTGCCATCTATCGGAAGCCATGAGATTTTTCTTGGATGCCTTTTACGACATCCACACCACGGGACGAAATGGTTTGATGGACTCTCTTACTATTTATTAATCCTTATGTAGTACGGATAGTGGGTACCGATGTGTATAATATTAATGTAGTGATCTTATGTAGGCATTACCTATATACCTACAGTAAATATAACACACATTGCCAGGGTTCAAAAAACAATGGACTTCGTGCTTGTTCAGCAAAGGCAAGTTTGCAAAATACCACCACTGGACCAGCTGACTTAACTGCAAACACAAACAGGTTAATATTATGTGACTTTAGTTTTACGAATTGCAAATAGTTACTACGTATGTTTGGAAAAGAAAATCTCGAGTGGCAGCCTCAAAACTGTAGGTGACCCTTCTACCCCCAAAATAGAGTGACAACCAGATTTGAGCAGAGATCCGATAGATGGAGGTGGCTCAGAACTGTGCTTGGGGGCAAATTATATTCAGCGTTTAGCGGTGACTTGTGGTGGTCTACAATGATGATGATGACAGTGTACCACAGCAATATTATCATCAGTAAGACCATGAACTTTTAAGTATTTTAAAGACAAAAATGTAGCTTTTTAATAGGTTTCTACTTTAATAATTTAAAAAAAAATTGATTGAAAATTTTAGATTGGTTTAAATTGCTGTTCAATACAATTATTTTTATTTTACATAGGTAAAATAAAAATAATAGGTTCTTTAGTCAATTTTGCACAAATAATTTACATAGAGATCCCCGAGGCCCGAGGCTCTTCAGTAAATATATCGCCCATAAATCCGGCGCAGGTTACAAGCACACATTATTATGTATGGTAATGACATTTCAGTCCAAAGCATGAGTGGTGGACAAAAACCAGTGCTAAACTGTGAACACCACTAATTAACTACCTAGAAGACGACGAAGTGTTGCAAATATTAATAATAATAATTTTAATGAAATAAAAGGGAAGAACATGAGGGATTTGCTAAGAAATAGCTTTCAGAGTCGTAAAATGAAATATATCTAGTGACAAACAATTTTGGCAAAAAATAACTGGATAGCTTTATAATCCTAATCAGCCCGACAACAGTCTACTGATGTACCGAGTTCTTTCTGATCGGCTCGATTCACTGGCGCTGCGTAGGGATGTTGCATCCCTTTGCATTTTCTATCGCATCTACCATGAGGAGTGCTCTGAGGAATTGTTCGGATTAATTCCAGCCGCCAAATTTTACGAACGCACATCGCGTCAAAATTCACGATACCATCCTCACCATCCCGATGCTTGGCGGTCCATCACTGTGCGTTTTACTAGGAGTTTTCTTCCTCGTACAACTTCTCGTGGAATTGTTGTTTACCACCGGTGATTTTTCCGGACTGATACGACTTAAGGACCTTCAAGAAAAGAGCTTACTCCTTCTAAAAGGCCGGCAACGCACCTGCAATTCCCCTGGTGTTGCGGTTGTTCATGGGCGGCGGTAGTCACTTACCATCAGATGAGCCGCAAGCTCGCTTGTCCCTCTTACATAAAAAAAATGGACATGGGCTTCTTCCTTGACAATTGCCTCGCTTTGCAGGAGGATTAACGATCCCATTAACAGGCGTTTTGCACTTTTTAAACTACTCGTATTGCTTCCCGTCGCCAGTCTAGGCATTTATGATTCTTTTTTTTATAGGATAGGGTGACAAACGAGCACACAGTCCACCTGATCGTACGTGGTTGCTGTGACCCATAGACATCTACATCTATCCTCAATAAAGAATCAAAATGCAGATGCGTTGCCACCCGTGAGGACTAAGATGGAATGCCTCTTTTCCAGTAAAAAGGGTCTCCGGTTCTCTAAGCTCACCATACGAAACACAGCAGTCTTAAGCTGCTATTTTACGCTGGTATTCTGTAAGAGCGTGGTCCTTCCCCGGTCGAGCCGACCTATTCGTGCTACAACTATGCCACTAATATAGCTGCAGCGTGGCTCTACCACGTATAAAACGATTTTACACTATATGTTGTATACCAATATACTACTATACAATAAAAACAGGGACCGTGACAGCAGTCCAGCGATGTCAAGGTCTCCTGTGGACGTGCACCGAGCACCACGATCGCCCCGGCGACACAGACGTGCAGCAGCGTAAGTGAACAAAATATGTATGTAATAGCCCGAAAAGGAAAGCTTGAGAAAAATAATCTTAAATGCTAACCAGCCCTACAAGAAAAATTACCGCTTGCCAGATGTCCTAATGCCTATCAACCAAATAAACATTGCCTTTTTAAAGTCGAATCAGGCAAAAAATATCAATGAGAACAAAGTCGGATTAAGTCATAAAAATATGAAGTAACCACTTCATCTTCTTCTTCATCCGCCAGTAAAAGTCGTAGATATGGCAAAAGCTGTCCTACCATGTGTTTTTTTATAGTAAGTATAGGGTGATAAACGAGCACACAGTCCATTTGATAGTAAGTGGATGCTGTGGCCCATAGACATCTACATCTATCCTCAATTAAGATCAAAATGCAGATGCGTTGTTACCCTTGAGGACTAAGATGGAATGCCTCGTTTCCAGTAAAATGGTCTCCGGTTCTCTACACTCACCATACGAAACACAGCACCGTTAAGCTGCTATTTTACGCTGGTATTCTGTGAGAGAGTGGTCCTTCCTCGGTCGAGCCGACCCACTCGTGCTACAACTATACCACTAATATAGCTGCAGCGTGGCTCCACCACGTACAATAACAGAAGTCTTGCATCTTTGACATTGCTGTCCGTCACCATATTTTACGTCCGGCGTAAACGAGATGGCTATACTACCTTTCGAAACTATATTACTTATCGGAACAGTACAGTACAGTATACTTACAGACGTCCCACTCCTGGGCACAGGCCTTCTCTTATTTCTGAGAGGTTTTTAGGGTAAGGAATTGTTCCCTGCACTGCCACATTCGCGTTGGCGGACTTCACATATCTTAGTATAATTTTTTTATCATGTCGGACATGCAGGTATCTCCAAGATGTTTTCTTCACCGCCGAGCACGTGGTAAATCAGCACTTAATTTTTTTTAAGTTACCATTTCATTGGTTCCATCGGGGGGCCGCCACCACCCGGCGGTGTAGAGGTCACTAGGCGCTGCAAATCTCAGGACCTAAAGAGTAATACTCAGGCCGTGGCCCATCGGCAGTGGCTTATCATAATTCAGCTTTGAATAGGAACCAAACAATTAAATACGTATGCAGTCATGTAAGAGCGAGTAAAGTAAGGCAGAATGTGCCAACCTTGTTTCGGTTGCAGCTGAACTGCGAGTATTTAAGCTTTGTGTGTATTTTTTTTTTTTATTACAAACTAAGTAGTGTCTTGATAAGTAAATCTCAATATGATAGTTACACAATACTGCACCTAGGATACAGGCGCAGTCGCAGCCTGAAATTTTGGAGGGTCACAAATAATAAAATATGTCGAGTAAATTAGACTTTATTGCACAATACACAATTTTATTGCACACCTTATAAAACAAATGGAAGTCTTCTATTTTTATTGGCAAATCGGGTGATAATATTTCATACGTCTGGCGCTATCTCTGGATGAATATTTAGAAGAGCTAAACCTGTCAGCCTCTCTTCTAACATGTTTGCTCTCAACCAAGTTTTTACACGCCTTAGCGTAGAAAATGATCTCTCTGATGTCGCACCGCTTATAGGATGAGTTGCCAGAATTTTCAGAAAAGTCTTTATATTTGGGTAGAGATGATCGTCGCAAACTTCGATTGTAGAAACCAGGAGAAACCTGGATATTATGTACACAATGTAACAAGTTCAATGTAACAGTACCAACAAGTGTACTGCATTAAAATAACTTTATCTATGAAATTTAAATCAACGTTGTACTCGTACCTTGAAAATGGGTAGACCCAAGTTCAATCCCAGATAGCGACTTTCTCACAGGAAACCACTACCTAATATATCAATATATCTCGTGTTATATGAACCGTCGATTAACTTTTTGGCAGTGAGACATTCTATTTTAGTTCTCATGGGTGACAAGGCAACTAAGTATTGATTTTCCCTTAGCCCTCTAACGCATATTATCCTCTGGGAGAATCATGTATTGATTGTCGTACCTTCTACACTATATATGTTCTGTCGTCATACTTAACTAAAATTTGTAATTTTTTTCAGGAGAGATGGAATATCATTAGCATTAAAAGCAGGCCTGGTTTCTACTCCTCGCTCAGTTTCTCCTTCCCAAGTAAGATTTATTTTTTTAAAGATAGTCTTCCATAATTTAGATGGAATACTGATTTAAGAAGTTGTTTTCAGGAAGAAGAAGCCGTTATTGAATCTGTGCCTCAGGATCAGGATTCTTTCATTTATCAATTCTTAGAAGAGGCTATAAAGAGAGATAAGAGGAAGTAAGTTACTATAAGCTTGTATTTTCATTTAAAGACAACAGCAGATAATATTTTTGACTATCAATCGTGTTGCAAAGAAAAGTCTTACTTAGTTCAGTTTTTTGAGATGACTGAGAAGTTCTAAATTTTCATACAAAAAGCGATAACGTTTTCCCCCACGTAAACCAAGTCTAATTTTCATATTTTTGGAAATATTGTAGATATAATTAAAACTAGGTCTGTACGCTTTTATTTTAAAGAAATATTACGTACGATATAAGCTATTAGCATCTAAATATCCATATTTTTGACTTAAAAACTTCCTAGAGCGTTTTTTTAGTTGTACTAAATGAATTACTAAAAAAGAAAAACGTACAGACCTAGCTTAAGGTGTACTGAATCTAATGAGACAAGACAAGAGAAATTGTCTCATTTCGTAAAGGTTTAGGGGGGTGTAAACTTTATCGCCCGAAACAATATTTCAAAAAGGAAATGTAGGCACTTTCTTCCAAGACTTTACTTGACTTCCAACTCTATGGCACGATACGGCGATATTCAGCGAGCAGTATGAAACAGATAGCATTTTTGAAAATACTTACTCGCGCCGCGTATCAATCAGCACTTCACAATCCTCTTAACTATTATTAGTAACTGCTTGACTACTATTTCACCTGATGGTAAGTGGTGATGTAGCCGAGGGTGACAAAGCGCACTGACTTAACTTAGCAAAACTCTTTTCACTCTTGCCTTGAAGATTGAAACCGGATGGAAAGACATACGTTGGCAAATTATTTCACTGCTTTGCTATACGCATCACAAACGACGAAGCAAACCATTTGGTTCGAATGCATGGTATGTCGACAACAATGAGAATAATACTGAAAGTAAAGAAATGGTTACACATCCATTTATCGGGAGTTTTAATATCTTTCTGACCTTTCCCATATTCGCCTATTATTACACCCACAGGTCGAAATAATTTGATGCATTCTCTTTCACGAACATCATACATATGGTATGTGTTTTAATATAGCAAAATGCCTAATCTTTGATCCATTTAAAAGCTTTAAGTAATTATGCATAAATTTTTAAAATGAAGGAAATCTAAAACCCTTGACCGAAAATATGTGAATGTGTAAGAAGCGAGAGAGGTGTCTCAGGATTGTAAAAAATTGAAGTCGCTTTACGAAATAAACGTTAATTATTGTTAAATAGTAGTGTCGTATACGTCATCTACAGGCAGCGGCATTTGCGAAGGCAAGAGGAGCGAAGAGCGAGTCGTGAACGTGAAGCTTCCTCAACTCTAGAGCATCGCCACCACCATCACCATCGACGACCCCGCGAGGAATCCGCGCCTCCTAGAGATCGAGACAAGTAAGATTAAAAGGTGTATTTAATAATAGTGCTGTGGTAGCTTGGGTCTAAGGGCGTTTCAAGTTCCAAAGTATGAAAGACAAGGGTGAATGTAGCTCTAACATGCTATGCATGGGGGCACTTCTAACTTGTCCAAATCTCTTACTAAGAACTTAAGATACTTGTGCCTAGGACGGAGGAGAGACCTGTGCCCAATTGTGGGGTTTATAAATGCTGTTAAACTACTTTTTTTTCTTTATATATGCAATTTGTTTTCAGTCACTGCCCACGAACACAAGACCATATCACCGGTCCCGTAATAGATCAGACTGTTCTCATAGAAACTTTTGCAAAAATATGTGCTCAAATGAACAGCAAAGCTTCGCGATATAAAGATATCGAAGTCGTAAGTAATTGTTAAACTTATATCGTTATTTTGGCTTAGGTCCAGTGACTTCAGCTAGTTTTACATTGTTCGCAGTCCAGAGCGCATAGTCACAAGTCGTTGCAGTGCGAAGTAGTGCCAAGGCGGGATTCTTATGATACAGATCGCTATGCGACTAAAGTCCATAATCAAAGGGAAATCACCTCTCCATCGAGAATACGAAGTCAAGAGAATTTTCGTAGTCCAGTGCGAGTTAGAGACAGTTGCACTGTACCAGAACGAATTGAACACCAAAATAGTACAGAGAAATGTGTATGTTGTTCCTCTCAAAATAGAAATCACAAATGTGAAAGTAAATTGAAAGTGATAAAGTCTAGACCTCATGTAGTCGACGATAGATATCATGCATACGCCCCAGATGATACACCAACTGGTAGTTGCATTGACACCAGATATGGCATACGTAGACACGAACAAAGAGAATTTAAAGATTATGTTGACAGAAGAGAAACCGTTAGAGATAAATACATTGATGACAGAAGAAAATGCTGTGAACAAAGGACCAGCAGAAGTTTTGAAATTCAAAGGGAATACGCCGATGATATAAGACGAACGTCTAGAAGCGATCCACATAAAGATAAACACTTCGAAGTACAAAGAAACAGACGTTATAGCGAAAGAAATAGAGACAGATATTATGACGAGAAACTTCTAGAACCTAGGGATCGTACGTATGGTTTAGCACATAAAGAAAAATCACGAAGAAACTTAGAGCAATTCGATCGAAATTCAGTTGTTTCCAGGGACGTCGACGATCGTGATAGATATTCTGAAAAAGAAAGAGATTCTGGTTTGAGTGGCCCTGACGGTGAAACAAGTACGATGAGCGGCAGAAGTACTTACATGAGAGTTGTTAAGGTAGTTGTAAATCCATACCATATAAAATTATATAGCAAAAGACTTTGTAAAAACGTTCGTCAAATGTCATATTTCATGATTTTAATTTTTTTTATCACACGGATAAAATAAAAGTTCTTATTTATCAATGTAGACCAGCGAAACTTTTTAAGGGTAGTTTTTCTTCTTTATTAGCAGCAAAAGTCTGCCGCTGGACATGGGCTTTTCTTGTTGTATTTGCCCTTGACAGGTGGATTGGCGTCATCTGGCGTGAAAAATATGGTTATACCGCCACCTATAAGAACTTTAATTTCACAACAAAATGGTGTGTTGTGCAATTGTGATAGTTTTATTAAAAATTACTCTTGATTTGTTCTTATTATGCTATATTTATTTATGACGATTTTAGTGTTAGGTACATGTTTTATAATTGCAGCAAGAAATCGCGGAACAACGGGAAGCGATGGATAAGATGATGAAGCTGTGGAAAGAATTAATGCGATGCTTCAAAGGAATGTCGCAGACTCAGGGTCAAGAGAAGACCGTCCAGGTACGTATGTAGCTTGCAGCAATGAATTCATAGTGGAGGAATTTGACAGTAAAATCTTTTGACAAGCACTACTTGACTACCCACCATTCATTAACGAATCATGATCAGAGCGGGGCGATTTCTGCAAATTACATTTGGCATTGACATTTCTTGCGCAGAAAAAGTGCATAATGTGCATAGTGCAATCTGCGGAATGAATACGACCTGATGAATCGTGTCAACCGCTATTTAAAGGTCTTGGGGTGCTGACACTGCAATCACTATATATTTTTAAAATTTGTAATTTTGTGCATACACATAAACGATTATTTAAAAAAGCCTGTGAAGTACAGTCTACTCCTCACGTAGGGGCCTGCACAAGCTAGTACTTAAATATATATACCTAAGTCACAAAGTCACAAAAAAAAATGGCAAAAGCTGTCTTACCATGTGTTTTTTTTATAGTATAGGGTGACAAACGAGCACACAGTCCACCTGACAGTAAGTGGATGCTGTGGCCCATAGATATTTCCATTTATTCTCAATTAAGAATCAAAATGCAGATGCGTTGTCACCCCTGAGGACTAAGATGGAATGCCTCGTTTCCAGTAAAAAGGGTCTTCGGTTCTCTACACGCTGGTATTCTGTGAGAGCGTGGTCCTACCCCGGTCGAGCCGACCCATTCGTGCTACACCCATAATATTAATGCAGCGTAAAAAACGTGTGCCCAGAAATATAACAAACTCTCCGACGAACTTTAAATCCTTCCCACATTGCGATAGTGGTTCAAGCCAAGGTTCGTACCTCCTTCTGAGAGGCCCTTGAATCACATCGAGCCCCCCTCCCCCTAGCTCGAGGAGTCCCATTTCAAAAGCAGGGGTCGGGGTGCCTTGGGACTGCAGTCGGCGACGCGGCGCTTCGTTATACGTTATATTAAGTTATGCGACTTTTTACTATTGAAATTGACGATGATCAGAATTGACATTTAAAAGTAAAGTAAAGTTACAGCCTATATACGTCCCACTGCTGGGTGTGCCCAGCAGGCCTCCTCTCTGAGAGGGTTTTAGGGCAAGGAAGTGTCCGCCGCGTTTGCCCAATTCGTGTTGACGAACTTCACATGTCTTCGAAATATTTTTTTCTTATTAGACATGCAGGTTTTCCTCACGATGTTTTCCTTCACCGCCGAGCACGTGGTAAATAAGCATTTAAAATTGCAATTAACAATTTCATTGGTGCCGGCGGGGATCGAACCCGGGTTGCTCGCGTACTATGAAATGTACAGCGAGCGCTAACCATCTGAGCTACCACGACTCCAATTGACATTTAACTAATTATTATTATATAACTTTTTATATCTTATTTTTAATTAAATTATGTGACAAATTATAATTCAAGTAGCTTAGGATATATTTAACATTGTTTAAAAAAATATTTGCATGCTATGTCAAATTAGCAAAACATGAGCGCTCGTTTTTACATCTTAATAACATTTATACCATGTTTTACACAAATAAAGGTTATTATTATTATTAATTGGGTGTAAGTAAAGTCTACTGTGAATTAGTAATGATTGTTCCTGTACTATATAGTTCAGGTAAAATATTAAAAAAGCAAGGCTTATCTAATTATTAATCGGCTTCCGACCGATTAATATTACCTAAAGGGTAAAGTTACAAGCCATATCACATTATGTAATTTCCTTTTTTGATCTGCAAAATCTTTGAATCCTCTCAATAGTATTTTAAAGTTGAAAATACAAATAAGAGCTGTTCTCCAAAACTTTTTTTATTTAAAAAACAGGAAGCAGAGAATGCCCGCGACTCGGCGGCAGCACAACTGCGACTCTGGCGCGAGTGTATGCGACGCTACGAGACCGTGGCCAGGGATGTTGGCGACACGGACGCCAGGCTCATGGTATGATGATGTGGTCATCTCCGATGTCTATTGTTTAGAATTTGGCGATGTTTCCGATACAAACCCCTTAACTCTATTGAACTGTATTTGGTTCACTGTGGTATTGAGTTCGAATGTTAGTCAATTCATGTTTCTTGTCTTGTTCATTCTAGTTTAAACTCTCGGTTTCTCGACAATCATTGGAGTAATATAAATATACATATATATGTATATATATATATATATATATATATATATATATATATATATATATATACAGGGTATTTTTGAAACGCTCCCGAAAACGAAGACAGATGATAGTACTAAGGATACCTATGATGATGGGTCACAAAGAAATTCGATCCCGAGGAAAAAAAAATCATCTTTTCACAACGTTTTATTAACTTTATTCACGCTCCATCATGTTATTAAAGTTATTTGAAACGATATTTCAAAAAAAAATATCATGAAAATACTGAAATATAATACCAGCAGTGAAACTTTAAAAAGAAAATCAGCTGACAATAGGGTCAATATCCTCGCGGGCGCCGAACTCTTACCTAGATCGGTACAAAACAATGCATTAGGTATACTTACTCACTCTACCCTTCCTTTCACACACGCTGCTTCGTGTCGCCTCGCGCTGTGGAATTTCATATGCTTCAAGGACTTTATAATAATTTTAGTTTTTGAGACAGTGCCATGTTGACTATCACGAGCGATAGTTCAATTGTTTTGTTTATTAAATTATTGTCGTTATAACTTGTTATTTATTAATTAATGATGTTGTTCTTGTTGTTACGTTTTGTGTTTTTTGTTTTGTTTTAATAATGCCTAACGCGTAGGTACATTTATAGTGCTTGTGAATACGGCAACATGTTAATGTGCCTTGAAGAATCTCATAAGGCCACGGAGGATCGGTGCTGTTTCATACCTAATTTTTTAAATAACTTAGTACTGAACTGATCTGAATAGGTACATAACTGAATACATCAGAATAATAAACATAATTACACAATGGATAACAAAGCATGACTCTAACCTTGTAAACATTTTATTTAAGTATTTTTTCATTAGCGGGGAATCGAACCAGTTATTTGGTTTATTTAAGCTAATTTTTTTAAATAACTTGTTAACATTTTATTTAATATTTTTTCATTAGCGGGGAATCGAACCAGTTATTTGGTTTATTTAACCTGTGAATTGAATTAAAGTGGCTACGTGAGACAAGCACAGTGGCAAAATAGTAGGTTAATTAGATAAGTTAGGTATTTAGACAAGTGTTGTAAATTATTGGGTATTGTGGTACCATCGTTAGTTGCGGGCCGCGCGAATTCGGCGTTCGCGCGTACATTGACCCGTAGTCAGCTGATTGTAATTCAGTAATTCCACTGCTTGTTTTATATTTCAGTATTTTCATGATATTTTTTATGAAATATCGTTTCAAATAACTTTAATAACATGATGGAGCGTGAATAAAGTTAATAAAACGTTGTGAAAAGATGATTTTTTCCTCGGATCGAATTTCTTTGTGACCCATCATCATAGGTATCCTTAGTACTATCATCTGTCTTCGTTTTCGGGAGCGTTTCAAAATACTATATAGATGTCAGCTATTATATATATATAGTATATAATAGCTGACATGCACTGTCATATATATATATACATATATGTATATATATACTTGTTCTATATCATCATCATCATCATCATCATCATTACAGCCCTTCACAAGTCCACTGCTGAACATAGGCCTCCCAAGGAATGCCACAAAGCACGGTCCTGAGCCACCCGCATCCATCGACTTCCTGCATGTCTTACCAGGTCGTCACTCCATCTAGTGGGGGACGCCCACACTTCGTCCGCCGGTACGAGGTCGCTACCTATATATATATATATACTTGTTATATATATATATAAATAAATATATATATATATATATAATAGCCGGCCAGGCAGACGTTGTTCTGCCCTTTCCGGCGACCTTTTGTCCTTTAAAAAATCCTTAAATCCATACTAATATTATAAATGCGAAAGTGTTTGTTTGTTTGTTTGTTTGTTTGTTTGTTTGTTTGTTTGTTTGTCCTTTCACGTTGCAACAGAGCGTCGGCATGGCATGATTTTTTGTATGGGGATAGTTCGGTGGCTGTAGAGTGACATAGGCTACTTTTTTCCGCGGAAAAACATCTCATTCCCGTGGGAAAATCGAATATGTTGCAAAATTAAATTCAGCTAGGTGGCGCCACCGTGATTCTACAAGACGGACGACGGTACGATGGACGAACACAGAAGGTCAGAATATCTGGATTATTATGTCTTTATACCAAAATTAAGATAAAAAATGTATGGATCAGTATTTTTCCACGCAGGACCGGGAAGACAGCGATAAAAAACATAAAATTCACCAGCTGATTTTCTTCAAACGTTTTGGTGCATCGTAATTCACAGAATAGGCGATAACCTCGCAGACGATATTAAGTAATCCGTTGATGCTCTGCCTACCCCGCAAGGGTTACAGGCGTGATTATAAGTATGGATCAGAAATACTATCACCACCTGTCACGCTTTCACCCTTAACTATTACTTAACAATGGTAGAAACAGTTCTTAGTAAGCCTTATTAATAAGCCTTAGTAATATTTATTGAACGGAAATGAATACAGTTCTTATATATGGTTATGAATGAATCGGTATTACAATAAGAAAAATTGTGCAAAATTATAAGAAAAATATTTTTTTGAGAGTTCTTATTAACTAACGTATACATAGTTTAAATTGATTCCGCTAGATGTCGTTACTAGGTTTTTTAAAACGCGGTAACGAAATGTTTCCTGACATGTACTTAACTCCCGCCGTTGAGCCGCGCGTCAACTTATAGTGCATACGGTACCTATACGCTTAAATTGTTTCTATTTCGTAGCTTATTCGACTACCTGCTTTCGATTTCGGTTGTTTGTTATTTGCTTTGTGATTTGGTTAAGGTTGAATGGATTTATATTGGCTTTCATTTTCGGATTTGTGTATTTTCTTGGATCGGTTTTGTTGATTTGGTTGGTATTCCTTTATACATATTTAGACTCTGGCTTTGATTTTGGATTTTATTTATTTAGAATCGTGAATTGGTTTTCGTTGTTTTAGGTTGTTTAACAATATTTCAAAGGAATATTAATAGTATAGATAGTGTATACGGTACCTATACACTTACTTTTTTCGTTGGTTATATTTATATTGACTACTGCTTTCGATTTCGGTTTTCTGCGATTTGTTTTGTGATTTGGTTTGTTGATTCGATTTTTTTGGCTATCGTTTTCGGATTCGTGTTGTGTCTTGAATTGGTTTTGTTGTTTTGATTTTAAAAAATATTTAAAAGGAATATTTATTCCTTTTAGATATTTTGGATTTGCTTTTAAAAAAAATATTTTAAAGGAAATTTAATTCCTTTTAGGTATTTTAACGTTTTTTTATAAATAGGTTTTTTCTTACTTCATAATGCCTCGCAAACGTAAGTCCAGCCTTTGAAGAGTATCTTCTCAAAGACAAGCGAAAAGATTAGCTCGATCGCTAGAATCTTTAGAAGATGCTGAACTGAGAAGGCAAGAACAAGCAGAGCGTCAGGCTGCTTTTAGAGCATCTGAGACACCTTCTCAACGTCAGCAAAGGCGTCTTGAACAGACAGAGCGTCAGGCAGCTTTAAGAGCTTCCGAAACACCTTCTCAAAGTCAGGAAAGGCGTCTTGAACAGGCAGAGCGTCAAGCTACTTTAAGAGCTTCTGAAACACCTTCTCAAAGTCAGCGAAGGCGTCTTGAACAGGCAGAGCGTCAAGCTACTTTAAGAGCTACTGAAACACCTGCTCAAAGTCAGCAAAGGCGTCTTGAACAGGCAGAGCGTCAAGCTACTTTAAGAGCTACTGAAACACCTGATCAAAGTCAGCAAAGGCGTCTTGAACAGGCAGAGCGTCAATCTACTTTAAGAGCTACTGAAACACCTGCTCAAAGTCAGCAAAGGCTATTCGAACAAGCGGAACGTCAGGCCGCCTTAAGAGCCGCGGAAACACCTGATGAAACTCAACACAGACTCATTGAGCAAGATGAACGTCAATCTACTATAAGGGCATCTGAAACACCAGAACAGACACAGGCGCGAAGAGATGCAAATGCACAGCTCCAAGCTGAACGTCGACAAAATTTTCAAAGAAACAATCTGTCGGTTTTAATGACGCAGCATTATATATTATTATGGGTGACGAAGAAATTGAGGTAGACCATCGCTGCCAATTTATCCAGGGAGTTGAGAGAGACACAGTGTTCAAAATTCAAAGATTCTTGCATGAACGTAACATTTTAGTTAAAACATTTAAAACTGCTTTAGAAAACCTACCTGAAGAGGATTATAAAGTCGTCATTCACGCAGATCGGACCCCTCGAGGAGAGCATGAAAGGCGCTACAATGCACCTTTGATAAACGAAATAGCAGCCGTAATTAGTGGTGATCAATTTTCTTCACGAGACATTGTGTTGCGAGCACGTGATGATACATTGCAACGGGTAGCCGATACACACAAGTTTTATGACGCTCTGCAATACCCATTGATTTATTGCAAAGGATAAGAGGGTTATCATTTTCAAATTCCACTCATTAACCCGGTCACAAAGGAACCTACTCCGAACAAAAAAGTATCATGTATGGATTTTTATGCGTATCATATGATGTTGCGAGAAAATGATTTTAACCTCTTAGCCCGGTGTAGACAATTATTTCATCAATGTTTGGTAGACATGTATGTGAAGGTAGAAAGTGAACGTCTCCGTTATATATCTTTAAATCAAAAAAAGCTGCGCGTTGAGAATTATATACATTTACAAGATGCAGTTTCTAGCGACGCCAATGTAAACCCCAGAGATTTAGGTAAAATGGTAATTCTGCCCTCATCATTCGTTAACAGTCCCCGCTACCTACATGAGTACACACAAGACGCATTCGCCTATGTACGAACTTACGGAAGACCTGATCTTTTTTTACTTTTACTTGCAATCCCACATGGAAAGAAATAACCGAGGAGCTAATGCCGGGCCAAAAAAGTACTGACAGACACGATTTAGTTGCTAGAGTATTTAGATTAAAAGTACAAAAATTAATGTATGCAATTAACAAAGGGAAAATTTTCGGAGAGGTGCAGTGCTTCATGTATGCAATTGAATGGCAAAAAAGAGGATTACCGCATGCCCACATTCTAATATGGCTTAAAGAGAAGTTGCGGCCCAGCCAAATAGACGACATAATAAGCGCCGAGATTCCGGATCCTGAGCAAGATAAAGAATTGTATGATACCATCGTCCGAAATATGATTCACGGTCTATGTGGAGCACGAAATTCAATATCGCCATGTATGAAAGAAGGAAAATGTACAAAGAAATTCCCTAAACAGCTATTAAAAGAAACAGTGCACAATGACAATGGCTACCCTTTATACAGACGCAGAGCTCCCGAAGATGGTGGCAGGAAAGTTACAATCAAATCTCGCTCTGGAGCGTTCGAAACCTTAGATAACAGCTGGATTGTCCCGTATTCGCCCATTATATGTAAAATGTTTAATGCCCACATTAATGTAGAAGCATGTAGCTCTGTCCGCGCAATCAAGTATATCTGTAAGTACATAAATAAAGGAAGCGACCAAGCAATATTTAATCTCAGGAGTGAAGGTGAGGCAAATCCCGTTAATGAAGTACAGACCTTTCAGGCAGGGCGTTATGTCAGCAGTAACGAGGCAGCGTGGCGTCTCCTTGGCTTCCTTTACACGAAAGGCACCCAATAGTTACTCACCTTGCTGTGCACTTAGAAAATGGAGAGCGTGTATATTTCACCGAAAGAAATTTCCAAGAAAGAATTGCATCACCGTCAAAACTACACTAACAGCCTTCTTTCAACTTTGTCAAACCGACCCTTTGCAAAAACGTTGTTACATTCTGAAGTCCCCGCTATTATACTTGGAACACATCTAGAAGGAGGAAGCGCCGTATTCAAGGCGCGCTTGTTGCAAATTGGCCCGGTGTAAAGTCATCAGATGCCCTTGGTCGTGTGTATACCGTCCATGTAACTAATTTTTAATGTTTCTGTTTACGATTGCTGCTGCACCATGTTCGGGGTCCTACAGGATATAAAGACCTTAAAACTGTCAACGGTCAGGAATGCGCAACTTATAGAGAAGCATGTGAAGCTCTGCATCTTTAGAAAACGATAATCACTGGGATGAAACCATGGAGGAAGCTGTGCAGTGCCAGTCACCAGCCAAAATTAGGGATCTTTATGCAACTCTCATATCATCTTGCGGGCTATCTAATGCACATAAATTGTGGGACAAATATAAAGAGTACATGGCGGAAGATATTTTATGAAGGTTACAGCAGACACACGCGAACATGACATACAATGAACACATTTATAATGAATCACTTGGAAAAATTGAAGATAAAGTAATGGCAATGGTAGGCAAAAAATTAAGCGACTTTGGAATGATAAGTCCTCAGCGAACAACCGAAAATTAACTAAGTGATGAAATAATAATGTTGCGCGCCACTATTAATGTCTTTACATGGCAACACTAGCCACTAGCGCCTCTAGTATCAAGTAGCAGAACTAGGAGAGTCAAGATCTTTCTAGAAATTTCGGGACCGATATGTACTCGAACATTCTAGATGTTTCCACAGTAGAAGGTTCTGGAAAGTATCGGAGGCGCTATATAAGGCCGGTATAGACCACGACCGAGTCAGTATTGAATTGGCGATACAAGCGAAGACTTCGAAGCGATACAACTACGAACTTAAGCGATCTGTAGTAAAATTGTGTTTTGTTATTAGTGTGGTTTAAAGTGTAATTAGTGTTGTGTAATTAAAGAGTCAATTTTGGTAATTCAATCGGCAGTTTTTAATTGTCTCGAACCCCAAGCTCGTAACAATTGGTGTCAGAAGTGGGATCAGATCATGCCGATTTTACCAAAGGACGACACGGAGGGTATCCGTACCCGAAGTCAACGCCAGCAAGAGACGGACCAGAGACGATTTGGTAATGCAACGCCGCAAACGTCGGAGGGCCAGCTGCCGACCACGGAGGCCGGCCCGTCAGCAGCTCCTGCATCTGCAGCACCTGACTTAGGTGCTCTGATGATGATGCTGCAGGAACAGGCTCGCCGACAGGAGGAACAGGCCCGCCGACAGGAGGAACAGGCCCGCCGACAGGAGGAACAGGCCCGCCGACAGGAGGAACAGGCCCGTCGGTTGGAAGAGCAGCTGCAGCGTGGACAGGAGGAACAGGCCCGCCAACAGGAAGAGCAGATGCTCCTCATGAAGGACCTTCACGCTACCTTCGGGAAAGAGATAAGGGAGGTGAAGGATAGGGTTGCTCAACATGACAACCGCCTGTCGGAAGCTGAAACCCGAATCGACCAAGTGAACAATCGGGTTGACAACGTGATTGCTGACGTGAAGAAAACGCTGGACGACCTCAAACTTGGGGATGGAGTTACAGCCCCCGTGGTAGCTACAATACCTTCGCTACGTGGATTCAAAGTGCCGCCGTTCGACGGGACTCTTCCTGGTCGGCGTACAGAATCCAGTTCGAGGCTGTCGCGAAGGCGAACGGCTGGAATAAAAGTCAGGCCATGACTGCTCTCACCCTAGGCTTGCGCGACCAGGCCTTAACTGTTCTGGAAGCTCTCGGTAAGGAAGTGACTTACGAGCAGCTCCTTGAGGCGTTGGAGGCGAGATATGGCGACGCTCACCTGGAACACGTCTTTCGTGCGCAGCTCAAAGATCGCGTGCAACGCAGCAACGAAAACCTGCAGCAGTGGGCCCTTGAGGTGGAAAAGCTGGTTCGAAAAGCATACCAGTCTGTACCTGCGCTCATTGTAGGGAACCTGGTGCAGACATTCATCGACGGCATCCGCGACCTTGAAGTCAGAGCTGCTGTGAGGCTCGGGCACCACGAGACGCTTAAAGACGCCTTGGCCCATGCACTGGAGGTGGAAGCAGTGCGGCAGGATCATCGTGCCCTTCGCGTCAGGGAGGTTGCAGCAGCTACAGTTCGCGACCGCAATAAAGGATACAGCCCTAGGTGCTACGGTTGTGGGGAAAGGGGCCATCTTCGATCCAGCTGCCCTAAGCGAACTGTAGAAAGGGAAGGTGAACTATCTCGAGAGGGCAGTGCGGCTAACAGCACCGCCGAACACAGCGGGAAATCTCATGGCAACGCAGATGCATTGTCAAGAAGACCTTGTCCTGAAGATTGCAAGCATTGTACTAGGCAAGAGGGTGAGAAAGTAGTGTCTGTGAGGATGCTCAGGACAGACCAGCTCAGCAATGAGTGGAAGGACAGCCTACAACATGCACAGCAGGAAGATCCGGACATCAAACCGATTCTGGAATGGATGAAGGCCAGTGCTCCTAAGCCCAAGTGGAGCGACGTCTCAGCGATGAGTTCGACCACGAAAAGCTATTGGGCCCAATGGGACAGTTTGCTGATTCAGGGTGGAGTCCTATGCCGTAAATGGGAAAATGGTCGGGGAGACAGTTGTCATTTGCAAATGGTTGTCCCTAAAGCTAAAGTACCGGATGTTCTACAGCTGTACCATAATGGTTGTTCAGGAGGCCACCTGGGAGTTAAACGAACTCTACTGAAGATCCGAGAACGGTTTTACTGGGTCCACTGTCGTGACGATGTCAAGGACTGGTGTCGCAAATGTACAAGTTGTGCGGCTGTAAAGGGACCTCAAACTCGTAGTAGAGGTGCATTGAAATTGTACAATGTTGGTGCACCATGGGAGAGGATAGCCCTTGACGTTGCGGGGCCGTTTCCGGAAAGTGAAAGTGGTAACAAGTATTTCATGGTTGTGATGGATTACTTCACTAAGTGGCCAGAAGTCTTCGCCATTCCAAATCAAGAAGCTTCAACAGTTGCAGATAAACTAGTTCATGAAGTCTTCTGTCGTTTTGGAGTACCTTTAGAGATTCACAGCGATCAAGGAAGGAATTTTGAGTCTCAAATATTCCAGGAAACTTGCCGAGTTATGGGTACTCATAAAACAAGAACAACTTCTTACCACCCACAATCTGATGGAATGGTAGAACGATTTAATCAGACATTGGAGAGGTACCTAGCAAAAGTTGTGGAAAAACGGCAACGAGACTGGGACAGGCACATACAACCGTTTTTGTTGTCATATCGAAGCGCTGTTCACGAAACTACATCAGTGACACCAGCTTTAGCAAATTTTGGAGAGAATTACGGCTGCCTGCAGACCTGATCACCGGAATACCACCTGATGCCCCACGCAGTATAACCGATTATGCAAATGACTTGCGGAACAAAATGAATGACATTTATGAGCACGTCAGACAATCGGGACAGCAAACGTCTGAAAAGATGAAAACACGGTATGACCGCAAAATGAACAACAAAGGGTTTGACGAAGGTTCACTAGTGTGGTTACACAATCCAGTTCGCAGCAAGGAAATCTCCTGCTTCAAGCTAAATGGGACGGACCGTACCGGATTGTGACAAGGATCAATGACGTAACCTACCGGATACAGAAAGGTGCAAGAGGTACCCTAAGATCGTCCATGGATCGACTGGCGCGTTATTATAATAATAATGCCGGGACGAGCATGTCTTAGGAGGGGCAGTGTTGCGCGCCACTATTAATGTCTTTACATGGCAACACTAGCCACTAGCGCCCCTAGTATCAAGTAGCAGAACTAGGAGAGTCAAGATCTTTCTAGAAATTTCGGGACCGATATGTACTGAACATTCTAGATGTTTCCACAGTAGAAGGTTCTGGAAAGTATCGGAGGCGCTATATAAGGCCGGTATAGACCACGACCGAGTCAGTATTGAATTGGCGATACAAGCGAAGACTTCGAAGCGATACAACTACGAACTTAAGCGATCTGTAGTAAAATTGTGTTTTGTTATTAGTGTGGTTTAAAGTGTAATTAGTGTTGTAATTAAAGAGTCAATTTTGGTAATTCAATCGGCAGTTTTAATTGTCTCGAACCCCAAGCTCGTAACAATAATATACGTGAAACAAACTACGATAAACCAGCTTTGCAGCAGCAAGTAGCTGAATTTGTACCCGCTTGCTTCCCGAACAAAAACGAGTTTTGACAAAGTATTAGGACAAATTGAATCTGGAAATGGTGCACTTTTCTTTTAGATGCCCCTGGAGGAACTGGGAAGACATTTTGTTAAATTTATTATTAGCGCAAGTACGGAAAGATAAAACATTGCTGTGCCGTAGCTTCCTCCGGTATAGCCGCCATGCTGCTAAGCGGGGCCGCACTGCACATTCTGTTTTAAAACTCCTCTAAATCTAGCCCAGGAAGAATCGCCGATCTGCAACTTTAGCAAAAATAGTGCACGAGGTATAATGCTACGACAATGCAAACTTTTAGTGGGACGAAAGTACAATGTCGCATAAAAAGCTGTAGAAGCACTAAATCGAACGCTCCAGGATTTGCGCAGCAATACCGATGTAATGGGAGGAATGGTGGTTTTACTGGTCAAAGACTTTCAAGTCACCAGACTTTCGCCAAACTTTACCTGTCATTCAAAAGGGCACACCTGCAGATGAAATTAAAGCATGCCTCAAGTCGTCTATTTTATGGAACAAGGTGACAAAATTCAGTTTAACTACGAATATGAGAGTGCATTTGTATATCAATGCTGGAAACTATGCTGACACACTATTAAAAATTGGCGATGGGCGGTTGGAAACGGATGCTGAGGTAAACTGCGTTAAATTGACGAGAGATTTTTGTAATTTAAGTACAGAGTCATTCTGAATTAATTGCGAGCGTTTATTCAGATTTAACGAACAACATGCATGAAGACAAATGGTTATGTGAAAGGGCGATTCTTGCACCAAAAATGAGAGCGTTAACAAAATAAATTCAGATATATTAAGCAAGTAGCAGGAGAAATAACAGAGTATTTGTCAGTAGACACAGTTATGGACACAGAACAGAGCACTTCATATCCCGTAGAGTTCTAAATTTTCTAGAGTTGTCAGGTGTGCCCTCACATAAGCTTCAATTAAAATTAGGCGTCCCAGTCATGCTAATGCGAAATTTAGATGCTCCTCGGTTATGTAACGGGACAAGGCTGCGTGTGACACATCTTGGACGGAACATAATCGGTGCTACAATTTTGATAGGCGTAGGAAAAGGTGAAAATGTTATTATACCACGGATCCCTATAATTCCCACAGATCTTAATTTTCAATTCAAAAGGTTGCAGTTCATCATTTATTAAGCTCAGTTTTGCAATGACAATTAATAAAGCGCAAGGGCAAACGCTACAGGTAGCGGGGGTCAACTTAGAAAAACCGTGCTTCTCTCATGGTCAGCTGTATGTAGCATGTTCGCGTGTGTCAAATGCCCAGAATCTCCACATTCTTTCCCCGAATGGAAAAACATATAACATTGTGTACAGTAGCGTCTTAAAATAGTGTTCAGTTAGTTTTTTTTCCAAAATTCCCACAATCAAATAAACAGAATTCCCACAGATCTTCATTTTCAATTCAAAGGTTGCAGTTCATCATTTATTAAGCTCAGTTTTGCAATGACAATTAATAAAGCGCAAGGGCAAACGCTACAGGTAGCGGGGTCAACTTAGAAAAACCGTGCTTCTCATGGTCAGCTGTATGTAGCATGTTCGCGTGTGTCAAATGCCCAGAATCTCCACATTCTTTCCTGAATGGAAAAACATATAACATTGTGTACAGTAGCGTCTTAAAATAGTGTTCAGTTAGTTTTTTTCCAAAATTCCCACAATCAAATAAACAGAATTCTACAGATCTTCCTTTCAATTCAAAATTTCCTATTTAGCTCAGTTTCTTTTCAATTCCAAATGCTGCACCTCTGACGGACCTATTAAGCTCAGTTTCCTTTCAACTCAAAATGCTGCATCTCTGACGGATCTTTTATTTGGCTCAGTTTCCTTTCAATTCAGAAAACTGCATCTCTGACGAATCAATTTAGCTCAGTTTGTTTTCAAAAGTCTGCATCCCTGACGGATAATTATGCTCAGTTTCCTTTAATTAAAAAAATATCCCATTGCCATTTGGAATAAACAGGCTATTTTCATGCTTTCCTATACGCTGCGCTTCAAAACATTTAAATAGGCTGACAAATCAATTTTGCTCAGTTTCTTTTTAATGGCTGCATCTCTGACAAATCTATAAAACTCAGTTTTCTTTCAATTCAAAAAGCAATGGATAGTTCATTTCCCAGTGACCATGCGGGCGAAGCCGTGGGTAACAGCTAGTTCATAATAAAAATACTGAGGCTCACTTATCGGGATAAAAACTATCCTATCTCTTAAGTTGGAGCAAACAATACACATTAACAAAATTTCATTAAAATCGATTGAGCAGTTTCGGACATTAGCGTAAACGAACATCGTGACACGGAACTTTTGGGAGTTTAATCGTTGTTATAAATTTATGCAATTAGGTCAATTTCAATGCGTCTAACCGACATAATATCTCTAATCATTTTTATTTTTATCAATATTAATAACTTGAAGTGACAGTAGTCCAATAGTTAAAGACATGGACCAGAAACTGAGAAAATCATGACTTTGAGTCCACTATTCGACTACTAACAGCACAAGCGATAAGGCTTACTTGAAGAGTTAAACTTGGAGAGGTTAACGGGAATTATTTATAAAAATAACTTTGTCTTGACAAATTCAAAGATATCATTTTATTTGTTATATTATGAAAACTGTTTCATACTTTCACGGAGCATGAGAAGCGTCAGTCTTTTCGTCCGATTACAATGCTGGAAGTTACCAGTTGCGGTTGTTGTCAAGCACTAGATTATTATAATTAAAAAAACATGCGTGAGTGTCGTGGAACACTCGGTTGGAACGAAGTTCCTTTCGTAATATATTATTATTGATAAACGTATTATATTATTGATTAACAAATACAAATAAATGAATTACTAGCGTCTATTAAAATGAAGCGTCATTTAAAATAAAATAATATTTCTTTCATGGCAAGATAAGAAAAAGTGCGAGAGAGATGGATATTATTCCATCTCGCTTCCTTATAGCCGCCAAGGCCGTCTACACGACGTCAGAAGCGGTCGTAACGGAAAAATCTTACACTTTTTGTCGCCTAGCCCCATCCGCCAAAACCGTACCGTCCGATAAAGAACTTCGTTGCAATAATCTATTACCCTATTTTGTCCCGTCGGTGTTGTAAGAGGAGACTTAGGAATATAGAAAAATGAAAGCCAATAAGATTTCATGAATTTCATGAAACAACTATTTTTTATATTATGTATGCCATGCAGCCAAGTATTACGGTGACAGTAAGTCCTCCCAATTGAAAGATGACAAAGTCATTAATAAACTACGTCGTAATATAGGTAATTTGAATTTCCAACGTTTAGCAGTGTCTCAAACTTGGTTGATTTCTATTTGATTAAGAAATAATAATAAAGTCCTCCAGACCGAATTTCGGTCTCGGCGGCCAGTCTCCACGGAGACTAGCCATCGGCGCAAGACAGGACTATAGTGCCAAAGTGTATGCGTAAGGATAGGTGTACTCTCTATTCCCTCACTGTCATAGTCCGATGGAACGGTAATACACGACCGTAGAAAGGTCAGGTGCAGGACCAAAGGCTTCAAGTGCTTACCGAGGGTGAGTCACCGCAAATTAAGAATTATGACATCATTATACTATACAAATTTATAATAGACATTTTTATAGAACTGTTTGTCAATTGCATGTGAGTATTTCAATTCGCTAGTATCAAATACCAAATTACGGGATATGTACGTCCAGTAACGTACTGTTTAAGCACAGACAATATTAAAAATATCTTAAACAGGAGGAGATCAACAAGCAGCGTTCAGAAATGGCCGAGATGGCGACCATGTGGCAGGAGTGCCTACAGCGGTACCGGGACATGAGTAATGATTTCAACTCTCTCAAGAAACAGGTATCCTGCTTAATTATATTGATAGATAATGTTAGTAGTATCAGTATTAAAATATCCATACATCCATCTATTCTATTACGGCTTGTCAAAGGTCCACTGTAGAACACAGGCCTCCCCCATAGACAGAAATATAAATTAATTTTATTTTTCATTGGGTCTACCGGGAAGTTACTACCGGTCAAGTTGACACCTGATAGTTTTGTGTAGTACACACAAAAATTTCCCGATTATGTTCCAATACAAAGGCACTATCACACTATCACACTTCAACCATAACCGTAAACCAGCACCGAAAGTTAGCGAGCGAGATCGTGGTCCTTTCCTCCCCGGTCGAGCCATAGTACATACTTTTTTATTTCTCATTTTTTTAAATTGTTTTAACTTACGTTTTAATACTTGATTATATATAATAATATATCGATGAACTAATTATAGTAAGATCTTAGTTATATAGGGAAGGAAAGTAGCCCCTGACATACAGGTATAATATCCTAGTTTAGGGGCTATTGACCACTGTACATTTTTGTGCATGTAATATGTTTATCAATTAAGTTTATTATTATTATTACTACAGCCATAATACAGGTGCATAGAGAATCTACCGCGTAAAATAAAAAAAATCTAACCATTTACCAATAAGAATTCTTGTAAAGAATTTTGAGTTCACTAAAGTTCACTATAAAGAGTTATTGAAATTCCTCCTGCTTAATTTAATTCTTTTTACGTACGTATTGGTATGTACTTTATCTCGACAGTTGGTGACTCCAGACAGCCCTCAACGTGTGGCGCCGCCTCTAGTTTGCGCTGAAGGAGAGAGTACTCTTCCCTCTGCACCGTACCGGCTCCCGCCTTATCCGCCAGTAAGTATTTAGTTGCAAAGGTTGTATTAGAAAATGTAATAAAATACTACTTTCATGCTGCAGTGTTTTCAACCACCAGCAGGTACCAAATTTTGTCAATGTTTTAAAAACCCTTTAATTGATATCATCGTTATAATAGTCATAATCATTAAGCCCCTGCTGTCCACTGCTGAACATTGGCCTCCCCCAAGAAATGCCACAAAGCGAAAATTGATATTGCTAATGTTCAATGAAATAATTAATTTAATACATTGACATTTTGTCACTGATCATTGTTTAATTATTTGTACAATCACTGAATATCAATGATTTAAATTAAACCGCCCAACGCAGTGTTAGGTTCATCATTAACATCAAAATATCTCTTAAGGATTAAATAAAAAAAAAATGTCGGTCATATTACCATGCTATTGTGGAATGCCAATAGGCAGATATACTAGATACTGTCATGTTTTCACAAAAGCTCTTAAATCTCGCTTTACAATTAATTAATCCTTCTGAATTAAACAAGCATTGGTTAATTATTAATACGTGCTTGGAAAGTGAGTATCAGTACTTAACTAATTAATTAATAGAACGTAATAGCTATAGTGTGGCTCTATTATCTTAAACATAGCTGCATTGTGACTCTACCACGTGACATAGCTGCTGCGTGGCTTTACCAAGTTAGATATAGCTGCAGCTCACGTTAAACTTAGCTGCAGCGTGGTTCTTCCACGTCAAAAGTAGCTGCTTCGTGACTCTACCAAGCTAAAAATAGCAGCATCGTGGCTCTACCACGTTAAGCATAGCTCTGTAGCGCAGTAGTTTAGCATTGAGATACAAAGCTGAGGGCCGCGGATTCGAATCCGTACGGAACAAGTGTTTGTACGGCCTACAAATAATTGTTCCGGGTCTGAATGTTTGTCTTTGTGCAATTTATGTGTGTAAACTGTCTCCACGATACATGAGAAAACCCTAAGGAATAGAAGTAATGTTTTTTTATAAATAGCTGCAGCGTGACTACCACGTTAAATATAGCTGTAGTGTGGCTCTACCACGTTAAACATAGCTGTAGTGTGGCTCTACCACGTTGAACATAGCTGCAGTATGGCTCTACCACGTTAAACATAGATGCAGCGTGACTTTATCACATTAAACATAGCTTTAGTCTTTTCCTATTATATATTAATGACATTGTTGACATTACGAATCATAAATGTATTCTGTACGCTGATGACATTTCAATTATTGTGACATGTAATAAAAATAATAATACAATTAGAAATCATGAAGATGACATTAATAATACAATTGACACACTAATAGAATGGCTTGACATAAATAATTTGAAAATTAATAAATCTATCAATTCCAATCATAATATGAAATTTAATATACCAAAACTAAAAGAAGCTACATGTACAAAATTTCTGGGAATAACGTTAGATGAAGATATAAACTGGAAAGAACAAATAGATAATGTATGCAGTAGAATCAATAAATTTGTATATTATGCCCTTAAACACGTCAAAAATTACAAATATTAAAACGGTAATTGCAACTTACCACGCATACGTAGAGTCTATTCTACGCTATGGAGTTATAATATGGGGTAATGGTACTGACCGAAATAGAGCATTCGTTGCCCAAAAAATGTATTCGTGCAATATGCGGGATATCGCCAGGGAATCCTGTAAACCGATATTTAAAAGACTTGGTATATTACCCCTCCGTCACTATACATTTATGAAGTTGGCTTGTTTGTTTAAAAATAAGTCATTATTTGTTAAAACAAGTGATATATATCCTCGAAACCGACGTGACCCAGACAAACTTGTCCTAGATGTTATTCCTAGGCTCGTTAAATATAACAAAAGCTGCCTAAAAATGTGTGTAAAAATATATAATGAAATACCTAAAGAATTTAAACTATTAAGCGAAAGACTATATAAGAAACATTTGTATGATTGGTAAAAAATTTAATGCTTTTATGACTTAAAAGATTTTTTTTGAGATTAATTTTCCGAATTTAAATAATTATTAATATTGTCTAAACATTTTAAAATTATAATTTGCATGCTATTATTAGCGAAACACGACTGCACTATATATTGTAACATCTTTTTATACCGTGGTTCTTGCAAATAAAGATTTATGATTTATGATTTAGTGTGGCTCTACCACGCCAAAGGTAGCTGCAGTTTGTCTACCACGTTAAAAACAGCAGCATCAAGGTTCTACCACGTTAAGCATAGCTCTGTAGGGCAGTAGTTTAGCATTGAGCTACAAAGCTGAGGGCCGCGGATTCGAATCCCGCACGGAACAAGTATTTGTATGGCATACAAATAATTTTTCCGAACCTGAGTGTTTGTCTTTGTGAAATTTATGTATGTAATGTAAACTGCCTCCGTGACACATGAAACATCGTAAGGGGGTAGGAGTAACGATTTCTTTTAAAAAATGGCTGCATGCTACTTCGTTAAGCATGACTCTATATCACGTTAAGCATAGCTGCAGCATTGCTCTAGCACGTTAGACACATAACTGCAGCGTGTCTCTCCACGATGAAAACTTGGTGGCTCGTGTCAGATGCCGGCGGCGTGCCAGTATGCGGCGGGCGTGGCGGGCGCGGCGGGCGCGGCGGGCGCGGCGAGCGAGGGCGCGGCGCTGCAGGGGCGCGCGTCGGCGCCGCCCGCCTGGTGGTGGGCCGCGGGCGCGCCGCGCCGCCGCTCCTCGCCGGACTCGCGCGCCTCGCCCGATCGCCGCCCCCGCCGCAAGGACCGAGGTACACACTAATAATAATGTCCTCCAAAGATTTTTGGCGAGAATTTGACGGCCGGCGGATTACTGCTCTTGTATTATTGTTGAGTTTTTGGCGGCAACTTGGCCACCGGCGGATTGCTGCTCTTGATTTATTGTTGAGTTTTTGGCCGGAACTTGACCACTAGCGGATTGCTGCTCTTGTATTATTGTATAAAAATTAGATTTTGATGTGTAAAAGTGGTGCGATTTTATTTGTAAAAGGTCGGGGAAAAAGTTTCTTTGTATTTTATACACAAATTCTAGACATGTTTTTTCAAAGTTTAATTACATTTAATTATAATATATATGAGCCATTTTGTTCGATAACTTGTTGCCATTTTGGAGGTAGTGACATAATCCCGTTGCTCTAGAAATATTGGGATTTTTCATCAAAAAATGCGACAAGTAGTTTTGACAGTCCTCTCCTTGATATTAACCTAACACTACCCAAAGAATTGTGAAGAGACCGAAACAGGTGAAAATCTGAGGGTATAAGGTCCATACACATACACACAACATCACCTAATTGCGTGTTAATCAGTGTGTGCAGCTTGACTACCCTTTGACCGTTATCTTTTTCGCACGTTCTAGTCATAGATGATCGACTTATCATCACCAGTGATCAATCTTTCCAAAAATGGTTTGGTTTCATTACGTTTCAATAGAGAATCGCAAATGAGTACACGATTCATTAGGTTTCTTTCAGTGAGCTCGTGTGGTACCCAAATATCGAGCTTTTCGTATAGCCAGACTTTTTCAAATGGGTCAAAACTGTTTTGTGGTCAATCATCAATTTCTCGGCTATGGCGTTACTACTAATATGCCGATCTTGTTCCACTTTTTCAAAAATGGCATCTACTTTGATGAGATATCCGTATGAAGGCGACCAGATAGCTGCATCTTTGACATCAAAATTCCCGGACTGAAAACGGTTAAACCAACTTTGTGCTACTCTTACTGACACTGCATTAGGTCCATAAACGTCACAATTTTTTTTGCGGCTTGAGTCGCATTGTTCCCTTTTTTGTAATAAAACTTCAGAATGTATCGAATTTTTTCGTTAGATTCACTTACTTTGGCGGACAGAAAAACAATTGAAAAATGGCGCGAAAGTGTTTTTACTTTTAATTTTTCTTTTTCTTAATGTCCTATATGTATTGATATTAAAACCAACCAGATACAAACAGTACAACCAAAAGAGATTTCCTTCAATTTTATACAAACAAAATACGAAGAAACTTTGTCCCCGACCTATTATTAAATGTCTGCACATATGAACTGTTAGTGTAAACATTGAAACATACCGATGCTGATGTAAACCTCAATATAATGTGTCCTCCTGTGTATTCCTTGATACTGGCAGAAGTATAATCGTACGAGTCCATTACCAAAGAAAGAAACAATATTTGACATTGACAGAATTCGTTACTACGAGATTGCCATAAATTAGAAGAAGGAATATCCTACAGACCGAATTTTTTTCATAGCGGCCAGTCCAAACTGAAGACTAGCTATTTGCGCAGGACAGGAATATAGTGTCCGAGTATCTGATAAGAACGAGATCGTTATAGCCGCCTATTTGAGACCATAAAATATTTATAGAATTTCCTATGTTCGCTCTTAACCCTAGAGCTAAATATAATGGTAGAATGGATTTCTTAAGCCGCCACCTCTCGACGTAATCCTTGTTGTTTTTTCCAGAAGATTCACGTTATAAAGAAAAGTCGAAGTCAAACGCCGCGCGTTCAGACCACAGGCACAGAAAAAGATAAAATAGAGACACGTACCTCTTATGTCAGCTGCTACACAAAATTCTCTGTAAACAGTCTTGGGTGAAATTTCATGTGTAAATATTATTTTGTTGTTTGTATTCGACTTTTGTTATACATGGTATATTCTCTTTTAAGTGACTGCATGTTATAAAATTTATATATTTTAACTGTTGAAGTCTTTTATTTTAATATCATACTAGCTGCCTAGGCAGACGTCGTACTGCCCATTTCGATGACCCTTTGTCCTATAAAAATCCTTAAACTGGAAATAAAAAATATTGAGGGTCACATATCGGGATAAAACTATCCTATCTCTCAAGTTGGACCAAACTGTACACAGTGTGAAAAATTTCATTTAAATCAGTTCAGTAGTTTAGAAGTTCCACGCAGACAAATAATGTGTCACGTAATTTTTATATATAAAGATATATATCGTATATGCCAACGTATCACTAAGCTGAAGTGAAATAAGAGTAAGTAAGAAAACTAGTGTGGAAGAAATGTTCTCGAATGGCTGCCCCGTACCAGTGAGCGAAGTGTAAGGCGGTCCCCCACGAGATGGATTGACGACCTGGTAAGACATACGGGAAGTCGATGGATTCAGGTGGCTCGTGGTTCCTTGCGGGAGGCTTATATTCAGCAGTAAACTTCTGAAGGGCTGTAATCATAATAGTGGTAATACGTATATCAATGTTGATTTAATTTCTGTCCATGGCGAAGTAAGGCAAGTAAATGTATGAGACAAAATAAAATCAAAATGATGCTTTACATTTAGTACGCTTTTGATAAATTTTAATTATTTTTCTTCTGATAGCTTTACTTTTACTTCTATAAACAACCTCAAATAGAAAACCTTTCAGAAAACAAGAACGGTTTTGAATCGGTTGATATAATTTTTTTATGGTAAAATTGAACACTGGTGTCCGAACACCGAATAGCCTGTGAATACCATCTGGCCCGCTCTAACGGGCTCGTCGTCATTGTTTGTTACCTATGACCTGCGCACAAGCGTATATAGTAGAGGATCCGGCTTAAGAAAATACCCCCTCATTCTTTTCCTTGATGAAATAATTCTTTTTTATAATAAAATATATAAATAAATACAAATCCGGGTGATTGACAGCCTATGTTTTAGCCAGGCTATTTTTAATTAAAAATTATTTAATTAATTTTTTTTTACTGGTTACGGTCATTCTTTCTCTTGGTAAAATTGGTCTCAATCGAAAAAAAAATATATAGAAAATGCCACAGCATGGTCGACGACGACGACTACCTTTTTCCATGCAACAATACCTGTCTACCAGGTGTAAACAGGTAAACTGATAGAGTAATTTACCCTCATTCTTTTCCTAAAAATTAAATGTGTAAATATTAATATTTATATTTATTAGGATATTTTATTGCGAATCAATGGTATATGGTTGACTTTTCAAATCGTGACAAGGCTAGTGATTGACACGATTTAACGTTTCAATAATTTTATTTTAAAGTAGAGCGTGACAATATATTATGTGCAGTAGGGAAGGATGCACGATAGCAGCTGCGCGTGAGACGCTTGCCGGAAAGAAAGGCGCGCGTTCAGTTCTCTGTGTAATAGAAAGATAAATATATTCTCCCACCGAAAATTGGTAAATCTAATTATAAAAGTACATTTTAAAAAGAATCGCAAGTTCTAGAAACTTTGACTTATACAATTTGAATAAAGTAATAAAACAGCAAAAAGAAATGACGCATACGGCATTGGTGTAAACCACACTTGTAGGTGGGGCAAAGTTCTATATCTTCTTTTCATGAGTGTGAATTTTTCTGTTATGTTTTTAATATATATGTTTTATATTTCTCAACGTGCTCTACTGCGTCGAACATTTATTAGTGTATTGTGTTGAAAGTTTACAATAAAAAAGCAGTGTTTTTTGTGGTGATAAATTAAAAAATCGTGATTTTGATGAACAATTTTTTAAAAATTGTTATTTGAAAATTCAATTTCGTAAAGAAAGTGACTTTAAGTATGGTGATGTTCTTTTAACCAAAGAGTCTCTGGCTGATTTAGGTTATCACAGAGCATGCTATCAAAAAGTAACTACTTTACGGGAAAAATACAATGAAAAATACTTAATATTTGTTAAAAACTTTGAAGTAAGTAAAAAATGTTATAATTTATAATTTTTATAATTGTATAATTTATTTAATTTTATAAGTTAAAATTTACGAGTATAAGAACAGATTCAGCCGTTCGACGAACATAAATGACATAAAGATAAGAAAATCAAAGATATAAAAGAAGGTTATACATGAATATCAGATAAAAATTTAAAATGCTTACAAATTTCTCTCGGAATACTTATCGTCACAAAAAACTCTAAGTATAACTTTTCAATTTTTTTAAATATTTTAATGATCGTAATTTTTTGGATGCATTTTGTTAGAATATTAATTTTTTAACCTGATATCCGTGTTAAACTTTTTATCGGTCAGAAAAATTCACACTCATGAAAATGACAATGCCCCAGAAGATATAGACCTTTGCCCCACCTAAAAGTGTGGTGTACACCAATGCCGTATGCGTCATTTTTTTGCTGTTTTATTACTTTATTCAAATTGTATAAGTCAAAGTTTCAAGAACTTGCGATTCGTTTTTAAAATGTTACATTTACCAATTTTCGGTGGGAGAATATATTTATCTTTCTCTATTACACAGAGAAATAAACGCGCGCCTTTCTCTTTTTCGGCAAGCGTCTCACGCGCAGCTGCTATCGTGCATCCTTCCCTACCGCACATAATAATATATTGTCACGCTCTACTTTAAAACAAAATTATTGAAATGTTAAATCGTGTCAATCACTAGTCTTGCCACGATTTGAAAAGTCAACCATATACCATTGGATTTGCAATAAAAACATCTATATTTACACATTCAATTTTTTGGAAAATGAATGAGGGTAAATTACTATATCAGTTTACCTGTTTACACCTGGTAGACAGGTATTGTTGCATGGAAAAAGGTAGTCGACCATGCTGTGGCATTTTCTATATATTTTTTTTTCGATTGAGACCAATTTTATCAAGGAAAAGAATGACCGTAACCGGTAAAAAAAAATTAAATAATTTTTAATTAAAAATAGCCTTGCCAAAACATAGGCTGTCAATCATCCCGATTTGTATTTATTTATAATTTTATTATAAAAAAATTATTTCATCAAGGAAAAGAATGAGGGGGTATTTTCTTAAGACGGATCCTAGACTAATATGGGCATCCTAATATTAGCTCTCTTCACTGACCTCTATATATGGACTGGCTATACACCGTGACATAATGAGGCGATTTGATTTTCGCTATTTTGGCGCTGACAGCAGAAGTGAACGTCCAAGAAACTAATAATAGAGATAAGACAGTGTGACAAAACATATCGATAAAAATTCTATACCCAGGCCTACCCGTTAATTCCATTCTATTTATGAGTCATATTAATATAATGCCACACAATTAATAAATGTATCAATTAATACCTAGGCCTTAGACGCAAGCTTTATACCCCGTATAAAAGCAAGATCAACGCTGCGTTGGTCTATCTACGTTTTTATTCGTAACTACAGAACGGCTTTTGTTCCGGGATTTAAATGAGGTAATGCCTACGCATACCCGCTTCGCGGGGGCAAGAACGGATTATGTCGGGCTCGCACCTACTAAAACCCCATGGTGTTCCACCTTCGCCGCACATTGGCAGGGCCACGGAAACGTTTCCAAACACATCCGCGGCTCCAACAGCGCCAGCCGCCCAATAGCAGCCCCTCCTTAGTTGAGGACTTCTCCTCTTCCTTTCCTTCTCAGATAAGGCACACCAGGAACACAAAGCACACTGCCCTTCGCGGCCTCCAACTCCACCTGCACAACAGACTCCCCCAGCACCAAGTGATGTAGCCCCGCCAAAGTCGCGGAGGATAGTCGAGTGGCACATCGCTGCAGAAATATAGGGAGAGGACTCTCCTCTAGCCGCAGCCCATTATCACATATCCAAGGGCTCGAAAAGCCCACTCAGAGTGGCCACCTTGGGCCAGCCCTTCATTTCGGGCGAGCCATGTGAGTCGCCCTACGTTTACCATGGATTACTAAGCCACGGCTACTAACCCTTGCCACGACAAGGCGGGAACCCGTTTAGGGAGGAGCTATTTCTCACCTTAACTCACGCAAGCTCACTAAGGACATTAATAATTTTACAGTCCCATATAAATTTATTCCCTTGATATAATAAATTGGTCATATTTAAATAGATTTAAAAAATTTACATCTTGTAAACACAAAGTCATCATCAGGCGACTTTTCTACACTTGGCTATGGCCCTTGAGTCGGGGGGAAAATAAGGAGAGGAAATAAAAAAGACATTCGAAATAATAATTTAATACTTTTATACTTACTGGTACTGGTACTACCAGAAAATATTGTGGGTATACTGCACTTTTTTAAAGTGGTGCGTTACTCATGTCCAATAAAACAGTCGTCTGTGAAGTGTTTAGAACAAAGATAATCATTTTGTTTCGGACGCCAATTCACAATTTTTATGCTTTTTAGCCATAATTTTAGTCTAGGTTCAGTTGGAAACCTGTTAATTAATAAACATTTGATAATTATCTGTTGTCGACGACTTTGGTTGTTAACAGATATGGGTAGAAAAGAACATCGATAAGTATTATAGATAAGGAACTCGACAACCCTATTGAATTTTATTGTTTATCAAAACTCAGTAATATAGAGCCAAACATGTTGGTAATTACGATATTAAGATTAGTAACAAATTTTTAAGTACCTATATTATCAAATAGTTTTAATTTGTTTAATATTAGCTGTAAATTAACTTACTAGTGGAATGTTATCCCACTTTCCTTTTGGTAACGAGTTTTATACATTACGCACACTCTCACTATTACTAAAAATAATTCTTATTATGTAACTAAAATCAAACATAATAAGCCACATAAAATACTTTCATTTTTTAGTTTAAAAATAACACAACAGACTTTGGCATGTTATGTCAATTACCACAATTTACTTCAAATCGGCAGAAGCATTTTGTATGGTATAGCCAGTCCAGCGTACTTGTATACAGGGTATTTTTGAAACGCTCCCGAAAACGAAGACAGATGATAGTACTAAGGATACCTATGATGATGGGTCACAAAGAAATTCGATCCCGAGGGAAAAAAAATCATCTTTACACAACGTTTTATTAACTTTATTCACGCTCCATCATGTTAGTACAGTTAATTGAAACGATATTTCACTAAAAAAAATCATGAAAATACTGAAACATAAAACCAGCAGTGGAATTACTGAATTACAATCAGCTGACTAGGGGTCAATGTACGCGCGAACGCCGAATTCGCGCGGCCCGCAACTAGCGATGGTACCACAATACCTAATAATTTACAACACTTGTCTACCTACTATTTTGCCACTGTGCTTGTCTTCACGTAGCCACTTTAATTCGAATTCACAGGTTAAATAAACCAAATAACTGGTTCGATTCCCCGCTAATGAAAAAAATACTTAAATAAAATGTTAAGAAGGTTAGAGTCATGCTTTTTTATCCATTGTGTAGGTATGTTTATTATTCTGATGTATTCAGTTATGTACCTATTCAGATCAGTTCAGTACTAAGTTATTTAAAAAAAATTAGGTATGAAACAGCTTACCGATCCTCCGTGGCCTTATGAGATTCTCCAAGGCACATTAACATGTTGCCGTATTCACGAGCACTATGAACGTACCTACACGTTAGGCATTATTAAAACAAAACAAAAAACACAAAACGTAACAACAAGAACAAAATCATTAATTAATAAATAACAAGTAATAACGACAATAATTTAATAAACAAAACAATTGAACTATCGCTCGTGATAGTCAACACGGAACTGTCTCAAAAACTAAAATTATTAATCAATCCCGCCAAAACAAATGCGCATGATGTAATGTCGTTGAAGCATGTGTAAATTCCTCAGCGCGAGACGACACGAGGCAGCGTGTGTGTGAAAGGGAAGGGTAGAGTGAGTAGTATACCTAATGCATTGTTTCGTACCGATCTAGACAAGAGTTCAGTGCCCGCGAGGATATTGACCCTATTGTCAGCTGATTTTCTTTTTTAAGTTTCACTGCTGGTTTCATATTTCGGTATTTTCATGATTTTTTTAGTGAAATATCGTTTCAATTAACTGTAATAACATGATGGAGCGTGAATAAAGTTAATAAGACGTTGTGAAAAGACGTTTTTTTTTCCTCGGGATCGAATTTCTTTGTGACCCATCATCATAGGTATCCTTAGTACTATCATCTGTCTTCGTTTTCGAGAGCGTTTCAAAAATACCCTGTATAGAGGTCAGTGGCTCTCTTACACCCTCTATCAGATTTTTGTTGAAGAAAAATTCCAAGAAACTGTGGAGTGTCGGAAAAAACTCTCCATTTCTTTCTCAAACTGACGGTTTATTGACTTTGACAGTTTTGAACTGGCAAATGACGTTTGTAAATTGTAAGTTACCAGGATATTTGTGAATCCATTGAAGCCATTTTAAATTATTGGTTCACATCATAGTACATTGTTACTATGATGTGAACCAATAATTTAAAAATTAAAATTCAGCAGGTCTTTCCCTTTGAGTTATCGAAATAAGTGTTTTGATAAAAACATCAGGTACCTAGTAAAATAGTTAGTTACCTTTATTCTTATGGGTTAAGCCTTTTTGAATATTCAAAGAACGAACAATCGATTCTGTGCTAGGAACGGTTTCGAGAGTACGAAATTGCCTTGAGTTCGAATAAAATTCGTTTGATTCAAGAACTCGATTATGTCGGGATCGGGAGAAGACCGTCTGATCGACTAGTAGAGACTTTTTGTATAAAACGGTCTCTCCTAGTCGTTGATAAGGGCTGCTCTTCAAACTACCTTTCGAACCTATGATGGCTAGACCTAGATGTGTTAAAGCCACAGTGCCCGCGTTTTATGGCTGCAGCACGAATGGGTCGGTTCAACCGGAGGAGGACTACGCCCGCACAGAATACCAGCGTGAAATAACAGCATTTCGTACGGTGAGTGATAAGAACCGAAGTCTTTACTGATAACGAGGCATTCCATATGATGATAACGCATAAGCATTTTCATTCTTAATTGAGAAAAGATGTAGATGCTCATGTAAAACAGCACCCAATTTCGCTTTCTTGTACATTGCGTCGTATATTTTATAAGCCGTGGTATCACTTACAAAAACGTTATATAGCATGCGATGTAATATACTATAAGGTTTCTATCATTTTGTCAAGATGTCAACGAGTTAGCAAATACGCCTGCTGCTCATGGTCGGTTTCTGAGTGCGCAGATAGGTAGGCACAGTTGCGCAGAGAACGGTAGATCCTCGTGACATACGGATACGGAAGGCATTATTGATTTCTCCTCACTTTTTCTCTCTTATCAGTCCGTTTACTACAGGCTACAAGCTATAGCTCCATACTGGGCATGGTTTCTACTTCTATTTAAATTAAAAAATTTATATATTTAAATCGGGACGAATGCTAAGCCAAGCATTCTAGAATATTGGAAGTGCACAGTAAAATGAATTGTCATCCATTTTTTATTTTCAGCCTGTTGTGTGCAGGGCAAAGTAAGTAAGTGAGTAACCTTTTTCCATTTTTCGCGATGCTTTTTGCACGAGGCTTTTTGTCGACACAGATGTTCAGTTCATCCCGACATTTCCTGGTCATGTACCATTGTGTAGGGCTTATTTCGCGGAACGTTTGGTCCACAGCTCGTCCGACATGCAGCAGATAATCCGACTCAGTTCTGCTTCAGTTCGGAGGTTTTATGGCCAATGTCTGATTAATATTTAAGGAAAATAAAACAATAGATAAATTTTATAATTTCGTGTTTTATATATTGTTTTACTACATTGTAAAAATATTTATAAAACTCTTTAGCACAAATAACTTTGTCGTTTTAACTAGAAAAGGACAAAATTACAACATTGCATAGATCTGTTTCAAGAGGAAGTATTTTGCACAAACAATATAGGTATAAGTTATTTTTGGAAGGCATACTATTAAATTTCTATTTCAGTCTCTCGGATTGGCTTTTTGATGCAGTCATTCACGTGCCCAAATACCTCGGGCAAGAAGACTGAAGAGCCCATCGAGTAAATACAACGTCGTTAATACCTAAGTTACAATATTTGTCAAATTATACAAACACGTTTCAAAAGACATACACCTAATTAAATATGAGAATATAATCGACAAACAACTTAACCCTTGCACAAAAATGCACATTTTACAACGATTTGGCATATATTTGAAAAAAAAAATCCTAGAGACAGTGAATTCGAAATAACTTCCCGAGTGTAGACCATTCTAGTATGTTTCACCGTCAGTCTAGTCATTATATATTTACAGGAGGTAAATTGGCGGCGGTACTGGACAATATATTTATTTATAAAATTTCTTACAAAAATTGTTGAACTGAGAAATTTTATTCATAAAATATTTCTGATAACAGTGTTTCGAAACTACAAACTGCATTTAATGATTTATATCCTGGCTAGAAATAGGAAAATAAATTATGATGATATATATTTTATGTTGATACATAATGACATACATATTAATCTTTAACCGACGAGCATGTATGCGTAGACATATAGATGTAAAAAATTGGAATGAGGTGTGTCAGAATCATGCCAATGCCAAATGGAAGTCCGTACTTTCTGCATGTATGTATGTATGTATATTATTAACATATAAAAATAATATATGTTAGAACAGCTATAGTAACTTAAGAAGTAATCGTAATATATAAATGACTGTGGTTTAAGATAAAATATACCTATTTTAATACATAAAACGTATAATCCCGAAGAGCTTTATGGACGGAAAAATATCAACTACTTTTACACAAAATGTTTTACTATAAAAAATGATTTTTATGACAAAGGAAGATTTATCACTTTATTCTTCGGTACCGTAGAAGGTGATTGTGGGTAAATAAATCGATGCTTAGCATACTGCAGGTGTAAAATGGTGGCAATAGGTGACAGCTATGGTGATTACCATTATGAGCAATACATAGCGAAGTTTATGCTCGTGATCCGCATGATAATAAGTGGACGCTGTGGTCCACAGACGCCAAATGCAGATGCGTGTCGCCCTTGAAGACTAGAGTATTCAGAGACAATCTAGATCATACTATTATTACACAAATTTTGTTTCTGAATAACATGCTTCGTTACTAGATTTACTAGAAAAAAAGTTCTCCGGTTATTACAACCAAAAAGGTTTCACTACTACATTTCAGTCCATTTTCAATTTTTTATATTGACACAATTGGTATGCAAGTTGTGCCGCCGCCAATTTGAAAATAATACCTACTTAGTAAAATTTGTTTACTATGAGGACTTTACTCATTATTAAGAATTGTCGTAACTACCATTGCATAAAATATTTCTCACAATAAAACCCAAAATTATCCTAACCTGACTTTAGGGTAAGTTATATAAACTTAACCAAGTTATATAAACGTATAGTGACAGTTGATGCACTTCTTAAATTCTATCAACATTAAAGTAATTCGTAAAGAATAATAAGGAATAGTTTGCTACAATTACACCAACACAAGAGTGTATTTGCTTTTTTTTATCTTTCAAAATGTGACCAAATTTTACGTAGGACCCTAATCAAACCTAAGACTACAGAACACTGACAGATTAGAATATAGGGAAAACACTTAAACTTACGGATTATATTAACGACAAATATCACGTTTTTAACATGTAAAGGCAGTTTCGACGGAATAGGGTATGAATTAATGTAAATATATTTTTAAGAGGTTCGCATTTATTTGTTATCAAAGTAAATGCAAACACTTGTTTTAATAATGCTTACGCATTAATATGAAAAGAAAATTGAATAGGAATTTATTTTAAAATCTTCATAGAATAATACAACACACATATGACAAAACATTATGTTTGAATATTATAATCCTTTTATTCGTATTCTTCATGAAAATTTTATCTAATGAAGATTTTAATGAAGAATATGATATGATACATGTAATTTCTGAAGGAGGATTTTTTGGATTTTAAAACATTACAGTTATTTTATAAAATAAACTTTTTAACAGAAAATTCTATGTCCATTTAGTAGAAGTACATACTTGGTACATTCTATACAGAGATATTTTAATTATAGGTTGTGTCAATTTCAATTAAAATAAACTAATTAGTTTGTGTCGTAATGACCGTTGTTATATAGTTTGAGTACTTTACAGTCAAATTTTTGAAATTATTTTGAAGACTGTCGACTATACAAAATCAATTTAAATATACTACATAATATATGAAATTATTATTATTTTGTCTATTTTACAATAAATACAAATACAGAACATAAAATGCGTACAGTTGGACAGATGATATTGATTTATGCATGTTGGCGATTTTTTATATTTTAAACATTGCTATAAAAGTCCGTCTCAGGTTAGGTTGGTATTGCCATTCGGCTGCCAATCATGCATGCATCACGAGCACCATTCATTTGCACAGTACCAAACGTAACCTAAATTATCTCTGCAGTTAGCATTTCATATATTATTTCATTCAAATTTCATCAAATATTTCATCTATTGTTTCATCTATTATTCAACAAAATTTAAAGATTAAAAAATGTTGTAATCTATTCAAATTATGTTCGGAAGGTAATAAATCTTTATTTATCTGTCAAATACATCGCAGTTCGCGGCATTGTAATGTCAAAATTGAAAATATTTTTGTTCTCGTTTTCTCGTCCAAGATAGATCATGACTATAAGTTGTGAGAACTTTTATTTCTAACCTTGTGCGTGAATGAGACATTTGTGTCATTTTCACTTAGGTAACTTTTAGGTTTTTTTTTTACCGAATTCGGTCTTGACTCCTTATGTACACAAAAATACTTATAACTAACTTACGTTACCGTCAATAATAAATATAGTGTTTAGTAAGATCATACAATAACACACATTAATTGATAACTTTTCACTCTGCTTTGTCACTAGAGTCCAGGAAACAGGTCGCTTCAGTACACCTGAAAGAAAAAAAAACACTTATTTTTCTTATACTTTAAAAAAAAAAAAACAAAGAGACAGAGCGCTGCGTACATTTCAAGTGATGCAAAACCAAGCTCAACTTCTTAACAGGCACTCACACACACACACACACACATCTTTCTACTTTCTTTCTTGATCAACTCGTAAAATTTCCTACTAGACGTACACATATACACATAAAACTATGTCGTTGGTTTCAAATAACTTTAGATACATATGTGTACGTGAGGCACGACGTCTTATGCCTTTCTGAGCTTTGTAATATGACAAAAAAACTTCATGTTTCGCATTATTACGTATGTACCTTCTTATATATTAATTTTAATATTAATCTTTAGCGTGTAAAAATATCGCTCACTATTGTATATCTTATTAGTTAATAAATTTTTATCCTAATACCCTCTCAGAAATAAGAGGAAGCCTGGGCCCAGCCGTGGGACGCATATAGGCTGTAACTTTAATTTAATTTAATAAAGGCTGAATGAGTATTGGGCCTGCCATATAGCTCAAAGAACCGTTAACCGTGAGAAAGAAAGGTTCTTTAGTGGCAGCCGTGTATTAGCAAGCGCAATGTTTGGGCGACTCCCACTGAATAGAGTGACGACCTGATGAATCATGGACACAGGTAGCTCAGGAACGTACCTTATGGCAATTAATGGGGGAGGCCTATGTTTAGCAGTGGAACTGTGATGGGCTTTAACGATAATGAAGTTAATTCTTCTTCTTCTTTTTCGTGAACCCTTACAAGTCCACGGCAGGACATGGGCTTCTCTCGTTATATTGACAATCATAGTACCAGACATGGTGCACCTTTGACGCTGATGTCTGCCACCATTCTAAGTATTTAACATCTGTTGTTAACTAGATGTACCGCCATTTATCGGAAGCTAAAAGATTTTTTCTGTCACACCTGTTTGTTGTTGACATTCCACGAATTTGAACTAAACGGTTTGCTTCATCTCATTATGCGTACAGTAAGGGAGCGTAATAATTTGCCGGCGTTTGTATTTCTGTGTGATTACAATGTGAATGTATTCAAGGCAAGAGTGAATAGGTAGGCTTTTGTTATACTAAGACAGTGTTATAGGGCTTCATCACCATTTAACATGTAGGACTGTAGTGGAGCATTTTTTAATAGAAATAGGGTGACAAACGAGCACACAGTTCACCTAATGGTAAGTGGTTGCTGAGGCCCATATACATCTACATCTATCCTTGTTTGCAAATCAAATGAGGACTAAGATGGAATGCCTCTTTTTCAGTAAAAAGGGTCTCCGGTTCTCTATACTCACCATACGAAACACAGCAGCATTAAGCTACTATTTTACGCTGGTATTCTGTGAGAGCGTGGTCCTTCCCCGGTCGAGCCGACCCATTCGTGCTACAACTATGCTATAAATATAGCTGCAGCTTGGCTCTACCACGTTGTCTTAGAACAAGTAAAAAAACAAACAAATCCGAAAACTAAACAAAAATTTAGCTCCATCTGGAATTTAAATTGAGACCCGCAACTTTAATTATTGATTACGATACCACGATATTTTTATTAATTTAATGGTATTTAATTCATTCGTTCATTACAGCCTATTGCTAAACATAGCCCTCTCCCATAGATTGCTTCAGAGGGCTGGCGAGTTAGCAGTTTTTATTACTAAAGCACGGTCTCGGAGCAGGATTTTTTTATTGCTTTGCATTTTTAAACTTAATTCCCATCAAAAAAAGTTCTATTTCTATTGCAATTAAGATAGTTTTAGTACCTTTTCAACTGTATTTGTGATTCCAAAACCGAGTTTATTGTCAAGTTGTTAAAGTTCACATTTGTATGAATTGCAATAATTTGAATATCTTCCTGTTCTGCGATCAAGCCATAGTTTGAGTTGTTATCAGGAAGATGCTGCTACTCATCTCCTGTTTTATTCACACTCTCGCCTCTTACGACACCCACGGGATGATACGAATAATGAATTCTATTATGTTCATATAATGGTTTTAATTAGTAGAAAAGTAAAACACTCGTGGCGTGTATATTTCATTCGAGTCGTCGAGATAACATTTCTGTCAATTGAAGTATTTGATACTCACTTTTACTCCATACGCCATTTCATAACCGCCTTTGCTCTGCATTTGGTTCTGTATGGAGTGAAGCAGCGACGACGGCATGTCCACGTCAGTCGACCCTGAAAATAAGAATTTAAATATGTTATGACTATGTACATATTATATTTTGTAGCTTTAGGCGTAAATAAAATAATAACTCGACTACAGCGCCACCTATCGGGTACAGATTTTGTAATTTTCTTTTTTTTGGCATTAAACCAAATATTGTGAATATGAGTCATTTTGGTCTAGAAATAAGGAATTTGTTAATTGGTTGACAACAGCTGCACCAGCAGCGCCGCCATTCTAACATAGCTTTGAACCATCGTCTTAAAAAAGCAAAAATTTTAGTGCCTCAGAAGTCGTTCAGAAGTTGCATGATAACTAAGGTACGTGAGGGTAATATGGTCACCACTTTGCCGCCCTATAAATCCATAACTAGGAGGACGACAAAGACAAAAACACAAAGTCGCATACTATAACTAATATATTACGAAAAATATAGCAAACTAACTTTGGCAATAATAAGGAATACTTCGAAAAATAAACTTAAAAATAAATAAGTAGGTACACTACACAATACTAAAAATCGACTAAAATATGTACTATAATGTCAACTGTCAAAATGGCGTCGATAAATCAACGCCCTTTATTATTTGATTGACTGATTAAGAGCTATCGTATCACAGAGCTATCTCTGCAAAGAAGGCTGTAGTTTATGAGCTATAAGAAAGTGACCATATTAACCGAATGACCATATTACCCTCACGTACTATATCAGATTGTAAAGAGTAATTTATTAAAACTGGTAACAGGTATAGTTTTTCACCGTAGTTACAGTACTCAAAAATTACTATTAAAACGAGTTTTTTGCTTAGTAATTTACATATCTATAGTACCGCGAATAGACCCTAACAATATTTATGAATAATAAGAGTAGGTACCTTGTATCTTGTATCAACCGCGAACTAAGCATAATGCCGTCAAAATAATTATAATGGCAGTGAGTCATTTGGCCGTGCGGTTTCTGTCTACTGTTTGATGAGTGCATGTTGTCATAATCATGTAGCCATACGACTGTTTAAGTAGGTATATAAAACACAAAGTATTAACTATTGATATTAATTGCTAATCAAGTTCTGAAGTCCCGCGATCTCGAGAAGAAATTATGATATCGTCTCTAACACAATTTTATTCCGTTAATTGTATAAGATTTTTAATATCTCTATAATAAGGTAGGTGAGGGTAATATGGTCACCTTAAGCTTTGCCGCTCTAAAAAACCAAAACTAAGAGGAGGACAGAGACAAATACACAAAGCCGTATACTATAACTAATATGTTAAAAAAAATGCAAACAAGCTTTGGCAATCATTAGGAACACTTCGAAAAATGAACTTAAAGAAAAATAACTATACTACACAACACTAATATCGACTAAAATATTTACAATAATTTCAACTGTCAAAATGGCGTCAATAAAGCAGCGCCCTTATGACCCTTTATTATTTGATTGACTGATGAAGAGCTATCGTATCACAGAACCATTTATGCAAACAAGGCTGTAGTTTTTGAGTTTTAAGAAAGTGACCATATTAACCGGATGACCATATTACCCTCATGTACTATATATAAAAATCAATTGCTGTCTGTTAGTCTCGATAAAACACAAAAACGGCTCAACTGATTTTGATGAAAACTTTTGTGTTTTAATGGTTTCTATTCACAATTTGACCCGGTAGGTGGCGCTGTTGTCAAGATCCAGAAATCACCCATGCAAAGCCGGGGCGGATCGCTAGTAAAAATATATAAATTACCTACCTACAATATTTTGTTTTATTTTGTCTCCTACCGTTACCGTTTCAGCCTATTAAAGTCCACTGCTGAACATAGTCTCCCCCATGGATTGATTGATAGGGGAATATTCGCCATAGTTGCCACGCTTGGCAAGCGGGTTGGCAACCGCAGTTTATTAATTTTAGTCGTTATTAGGAAGACGCTGCTGATTTGTTTCCCTCTGTCGCCTCTTACGACACCAACGGGACGACATGGAGGATATTTTGTCGCCTAAGCTCAGTAAATTAGTTTCTTAAGATTTTTGCTAGGTTGAGATAAATATGTAATCTCGTCGAGAGTGTCGTAAAGTATTGACTAAGTATGGGGTATTTGAAACTTGCCCCCGATATTTAGAATGTATTTCGGTGTAATATTAATAATTGAAATCACTATTATTTTGGTAAAAACATTTTTTTACAAAAGAGGAGGCAAAAGATAATGCGGACGTACTAATGCGGACCACCTGATGGTAAAAGATGTCGCCCATTAACATCTGGAACGCCAGAGGAATTGTAGGTGCGTTGCGGCATTTTGTAAAAGATTAGGCTCTTTTTTTTTGAAGGTCCATATACGTCATGCGGCCATACGTCTCTATGGCACAATAATGGGGACATATAAATCTTTTGTCAAAATATCAAACTGGCCTACTTCCGATCATTGTCGTCGCTGACTATCGGATGAGACTCGTCAAAATCCATTTAAAATGAGGAGCCCAAATGTGATAATGGATAGCAACATACTAGTAAGTGCCTTAGCTCTGCGCTGTGTAAATAATAGAGTCAACTTTGTCATGAAATTCATGTCTAATGACTACTGCCGCATACTTGAAAAAGCCTTTCTCCAGCGTTTAACGTTTATCTATATTAGTATGAGCAATGAAATCAAATGTAACCTAATTACATAATAATATATATTCGTGGAAGTTGCTTTTTACATCATCCGCCACCCCCCTGTGTATGATTCCTACATTCTTAATTTTTTTTATTGAATAAGATGAGAAAATGAGCATACATCCCACTGGTTTTTGTGCGAACGTGGTCTTTCCCTGGACGAAACGACACCTCGTTACTACGTAAAAAATAAATGTACATATATATCTTATCAATATGTGAGTCTAAACGCAACCACACTAACTAGCCTGGTACAACTGGTCCCGATTTAAGTATTTACTGGTTGCCTAAGGCGACGTAATAGTACTATTTAAATATATCGAACCTTTGTAAATCAATGTAAGTAAATGTAATTATTGAACAAAAACAATTTTATAAAAATTATATTTTGTATATTCAAGAGTAGTGTGAATACGGTAACGGAAATTATAATAATTGACTCGATAAAAAAAACATAAAGTACTAAAGCGCTCCCGATATTTTGAAGGTTGGACTTAAGTTGTTTTATCTAAACTTCTCCCCGCTTTAGTACTTATACCCTCGAATATTGCGGACAAACAAGCTCACGTGTTAATACCTCACATCATACTAAGAGAGAGCCTTAGGAATGATTGAAGAGACGAATGAAATTGCAATAATTATACTACCGAGCGGGCGAACTAGTGTAGCGTAGCAGTCCTTATTAGATTCTTGCCTTTACGATATTACGGCAAGATGCGTCGCACCGGACATTAGCAACTTTTTCTGCCTCTGCTTACTTATGGTCAGGATAATCGTTGATCATCAGGCATCTTAGTTTATCATACAAATACATCGTGAAAGTTAGTATATGTCTGCAAAATACAATATTTTTACGGGGTTCATACCATTTTTCAAAGTTTATAATAATAAATATATTATGAAACTGTAAATAAATTAATAGCCCGTTCCACAGGGGAAATAAGTCTTCTCTTGCTTCTGAGAGCGATACTTATAGGGCAGCAAGAGTCTACCAAACCGCACTTAAGCGTGTTGGCGGAATACACCCCAGTTTTATAAGTCGATACAAAACTTGAAATGAAACTTATTCAATTATATTGTCGTGTAAATATTTACAATCACGTTCAAATCTATTAAATTTTATTCTATAAATAAACCAATTGCTTACTATCTAGTTATTTTATCACCGTTGTTACTCATTACAAAATACGGGCATCTAAAGTTGTAGTGTTGCGTGGGACTCATGTGTATTACGTTAGAACTGTTAGTTTAGTTTATTTCTAAAGTAATTATTTTTCTTTTTTATTTCAGAAGGCTGTCAAAGAACATCCAATAAGTATTCTTTCACACAACTAATGTGACGTAAAATAGAAACGGGGAATCTTCAACTTATTCTTCTTCATGAGCCCGTAAAAGCCACTACAGTACTTTTCAGTGTGGTCTTATTTGTCTGAAAATATATATAATGCCATAAAATTTTAAAACTTAAACCTATGTAAACATGCAAAGATCGTAATCAGTGATCGTGACTGTCTTCGAGGTAATCGGAGGTCACATCGGTTATTACCGAATCGTCTTGACCTCGAACTTTTTACTACGAGTTACCACTTTAGTTTAATCTGTGCTAGTACTGTCTGTTTTTTGTTCTTAATTTTTATAATCAAGAGGTGAACAATTACTTTTCAAGTACATAGACTCTGTAAAGTGAATTGCCAAAACATATGCAGTTAATTTGTGTTCCTTACTTTGTTTTTATAAAGGTCAAGGTGACGGTGAATCAACCAGTTTACTCATGTGAATACTAGTATGTGAAAAGAGAAGTTTGCCAACGGAGGAGAAGGGGTGTCTAAGCTCTATAAATGAAATTATCTGTCTAAAATCTATATTCGAGCGTAGTAAAAAAGTAAACAAAAATAAAATAAAACTTAACGACACCTATTAAAAATACGCATACATGAAGTTGTAGTACGCATAATTTTTTAATGTTAAAAATTAAAATATAATATTTTCTGAAACTTAAATGATGTGGTGTTCTTAATAATTTTTATTGAGAGAACTAATAATATTTGCATCTCCTGTTTGATTTTTAGTTGTATGTTTAAAAAAATTAAGGTAGTGGGACATATTTGGCTACTTTGACGCCTCACTTAACAAAAACTATTTACAAGATTCACGGAACATATATTCGGATAATTATTTTTAGAGAACCTTTCTAAAGGATTCCACTGTAGAGAACGTCGAGTATTATTCTTCCATCCCTTGTTTACATCTTTTGATTTTCCTTCTTCATTAGCTCATTAAAGACTGTTGGACATGGGCCTATCCCATTGTAAAGAGAATTAGCCTTTAATGTCACGCTTGGCAGGCATATTGACAATCACAGTATCAGATGTTAACTCTGCTTTCTGTCGTCGGTCTGGGTATTTTACGCATGGTTTAATGAGATAGTAAATACCGCCATCTATCGGAAGCTATTATATCTTTTGGCATAAGTATCCTATAGTCGCGATACCCATGTGGCGAAATAGGGTTTGGATCTTCTTACGCTGCCATCACGGCGTGTTTACCATTATGAAAATGTTTATGTAATTCGTTTTTAAGGGTTACCTTATTTCGTCTAGAACTTATGATGCTGTACACAATATGAGAGGCAGACAATACGAAAACATAACATGTCCTTTACAGCAGAACCTAAAATAATGCAAGTGACAAGTTTTTGCGATTGGACAGATGTACAACGAACGCACCAATTCTAATTTCATCATATAACGTTCACTTTATAGGATAAGGGTGACAAACGAGCACACAGTCCACCTGATGGTAAGTGGTTGCTGTGGCCCATAGACATCTTCATCTATCTTCGATTACGAATCAAAATGCAGATGCGTTGTCACCCGTGAGGACTAAGATAAAATACCTCGTTTCCAGTGAAAACGGTCTCCGGTTCTCTACACTCACCATACGAAACACAGCATTATTCTGCTGTTTTACGTTTGTGTTGTGAGCGTGGTCCTAACCTGATCGAGCTGACCTATTCGTACTGCAGCCATAATATAGCTGCAGCATGGCTCTACCACGTTAAAACTTGATACTTTCTAATAATAGCGGTTTTATTATAATTATTTGAAAAAAACTTTTGTAAACGTGCGTTTGGAACAAACAAATAGACATATAATGCTTCATACTCAGACGAATTCTCAGAGAAATACAATACATACCTACACAGATCAGAGCATTTGATAAAAAGCGTGAGATGTTTCGGGTCTAATTCAATTCAATGTCACCTAGATACTGTTACAGTCGGATTGGGGTTTGATTGTGTATTTGCCATTGAGTACTTCATTTAATTTCATTAAATTAATGGATAAAATATTCTACAATTTAATGGCGGTTAAAGAATATCCACTACCCCATATCGTCCCCTGGTGGTGTCGTAAGATATGACAGAGGAAACTAAGCCAGAGATGGGCAGCAGTGTCTCTTAAATAATAACTAAAAAAACTGCGGTTGCCAACCCGCCTGCCAAGCGTGTTAATTATGGCAAATATCCCTACAATAAGGCAATTTGCGGGGGAGGCTTATGTTCAGCAGGGGACTTTTGATAGGCTGCAACGGTATCGGTAACGGTGCCGGAGCAGCCGGAGGGGTTCGAACTCAGGTTGTTCATGTACTCGTACTATGTTCGCCGCGCTGCCCCAATTCGTGTCGGTGGACTTTACATATTTTCGAAATGTTTTAGTTTCTTGGATATGCAGGATATGCATTTACCGATGATGTTTTCTTGACCTTCACTGCCTAGCAGACGAAAAATGCCAGAAGCAGCTTCACGAACATCTGATGCCGAAGTCAACAATTCGCTTTAAAAGCATAGCGATACTGGGAAAATCCTTCCCAAATTGGAGAGGATTATCCAGCAATGGACTTTTACGGGCTGTTGAAGGATATAGATTTAAAGTAAATTTAGTATTACAAACACCACTTAATGCATACTATAATTCTTGAATTGAATCAAGTAACTATACCAGGTTCACTTTATCATGATATTTTAGAGTACGAAATAGATATTTCGTACTCTAAAATAGATATTTTATACGTGGTAGAGCCATGCTGCAGCTATATTAGTAGTATAGTTTTAACACGAATGGGTCGGCTCGACTGGGATAGGCCCACGCTCTCACAGGATACCAGCATAAATAGCAGCTTCATGCTGTTGTGTTTCGTATAGTGAGCGTAGAGAACCGGAGACCCTTATTACTGGGAACGAGGCATTCCATCTTAGTCCTCACGGGTGACAACGCATCTGCATTTTGATTATTTATTGAGGATAAATGTAGATGTCTATGGGTCACAGCAAACACTTACCATCCGGTGGACTGTGTGCTCGTTTGTCACCCTATCCTATATAAAAAATATAGCGGATAGCGCTACCGCATCGGCGTGACATTTTATGAAAACATGAAATCAGTGGTTGTCAAACATTTTCAATCTCACTAGTATTTGCGCTAAGACTTTGTCTGTGATTATTATTATTTATTATTTTATTCTTTATTGCACCAAAGATATTCTACAAAAGGCGAGCTTAATGCTATATGGCATTCTCTACCAGCTAACGTTGGGTTGAGCAGAGAGTGAGTAATGGGCAGTTAGGTTGAAATTCAATTATTTCATATTATATCATGCAACACATACATAAAATATAAATATATATTAAATACATATATATCTCAATAAATGTATGACTACACATACTTAAGTGCTAATTCACATAGAAAGTAAGTTGACTCAGCTTTGTAGGTTTCGGATATGTTTGAGATATTATAAAAAATATTCTATATTTTCGTATTGTATAAACATATACCACAATTTTATTACATCAAAATTTTCTAATCCTGAAAGGACCATACCTTCTAAAGAATTCTTATCAGTAACATTTGCCTAAAATTGTTAACTAATTTATTTATTATACCATCCCTTCTTTTTTGCCCCCCTCAATTCATCTCTGTTCCATTAGTACCATTTTAATACGACACTTAAAGTTTGAGTATAGTCGTTATTTTATGTCATTTTAGTACAAACAAATATGTGGAAAAAAATAATTATAAAAGTGTAGTTTAATATTTTTAAATAAATAAAAAGTTATATTACCAGGCTTATTTATGTGCGGTGTTTTTGCGAATGTACAAATAAAATATTTTTATTAGCAAACTGAGCAAACGTATTTATGATGTGTTGGACGAAGCGTGGAAGCAGGAACGCGTGGAGAGCAGAGGCATAAAACGAAATGAAAGCGAAAAGTGAGAAAGACTGACCACACCACCATGTACTACTTAATGTATTCTAATAATCACTTAATTGCATCCTTATAGAACCAATTTTACGGTTTGTTTACATAAAATCTAATGCTAAAATGAATCGACTATAGTATCTTAATTTATAAAGTATATAAGTTTAAAAAGAGTTACAGAATTTGATTTCTTCATTTGATTCTCTATCTACGTATCTACTTAAATACCTAATTTGTGCTAATAGAAAAGATAAACTTACATTTTTATCTTTCACTTAAGTATGTTTCTGTATTAAAAATATTTTTTTATTAAATTTAATAAAAAATATTTTAAATACAGAAACATTACAGACAGCTTATCTAATTGTAAGCTTGTACTAAAATAAAAATAATGTATATATCAGCCTATGCTTTTATGGATGACATAAAGTCGTAAAGAAAAAGAAAAGTAATAAAAGAAAGAATTCGGACTCCTTCCTTTATGCTACGTTCAAAATAAAATTTATACCACTAGAAAGCGTTGTAAATAAGAAATTACGATTACACAAACAAAGCCGCCAAAACGCTCAACAGTCGCTTTCTAAGGTGAGCCCATTACAACAGACCAACGGACAGACGCACTGTTTTAAATATACAACAGTAATAATCCAGCTGGGTTGATTAATGGGGTACGTTGGAGTTTGTTGCGTGCCCCATATGAGAGTTTCGCAACCGGGCGCGGTTTAAAAATGAACACACGATGTTTTGAGAATGTGCGTTAAGTGGGTTAGATTGCTTATCATTATGGTTAAGTTATTATATTTATAATGCTACCATCTAAGTTAACAGAATATTGGCAGTAGAAATCTGACCTTATTTCATACCGAGGCAACGTGGTGGGGACATAAGTGAATCGCATCTCATCCCATTTCTATCGTACGAAGCGATTTTCGAGGCTGAATATATGTATATAATATACTATATTTACTATATTTACGTGGTAGAGCCATGCTGCAGCTATATTAATAGTATAGTTTTAACACGAATGGGTCGGCTCGACTGGGGTAGGCCCACGCTCTCACAGGATACCCTATCCTATAAAAAAAATATAGCGGATAGCGCTACCGCATCGGCGTGACTATTCCATGCTCTGTGACATTTTATGAAAACATGAAATCAGTGGTTGTCAAACATTTTCAATCTCACTAGTATTTGCGCTAAGGCTTTGTCTGTGATTATTATTATTTATTATTTTATTCCTTATTGCACCAAAGATATTGTACAAAAGGCGAGCTTAATGCTATATGGCATTCTCTACCAGCTAACGTTGGGTTGAACAGAGAGTGAGTAATGGGCAGTTAGGTTCAAATTCAATTATTTAATATTATATCATGCAACACATACATAAAATATACATATATATTAAATACATATATATCTCAATAAATGTATGACTACACATACTTAAGTGCTAATACACATAGAATGTAAGTTGACTCAGCTTTGTAGGCTTCGGATATGTTTGAGATATTATAAAAAATATTCTATGTTTTCGTATTGTATAAACATATACCACAATTTTATTACATCAAAAGTTTCTAATCCTGAAAGGACCATACCTTCTAAAGAATTCTTATCAGTAACATTTGCCTAAAATTGTTAACTAATTTATTTATTATACCATCCCTTCTTTTTTGCCCCCTCAATTCATCTCTGTTCCATTAGTACCATTTTAATACGACACTTAAAGTTTGAGTATAGTCGTTATTTTATGTCATTTTAGAACAAACAAATATGTGGAAAAAATAATTATAAAAGTGTAGTTTAATATTTTTAAATAGATAAAAAGTTATATTACCAGGCTTATTTATGTGCGGTGTTTTTACGAATCTACAAATAAAATATTTTTATTAGCAAACTGAGCAAACGTATTTATGATGTGTTGGACGAAGCATGGAAGCAGGAACGAGTGGAGAGCAGAGGCATAAAACGAAATGAAAGCGAAAAGTGAGAAAGGCTGACCCCACCACCATTAAAATTCAGATTTAATTTAGAATAGATAAACGTACATTTTTATCTTTCACTTAAGTATGTTTCTGTATTAAAAAGATTTTTTTTTATTAAATTTAATAAAAAAATCTTTTAAATACAGAAACATTACAGACAGCTTATCTAATTGTAAGCGTGTACTAAAATAAAAATCATGTATATATCAGCCTATGCTTTTATGGATGACATAAAGTCGTAAAGAAAAAGAAAAGTAATAAAAGAAAGAATTCGGACTCCTTCCTTTATGCTACGTTCAAAATAAAATTTATACCACTAGAAAGCGTTGTAAATAAGAAATTACGATTACACAAACAAAGCCGCCAAAAACGCTCAACAGTCGCTTTCTAAGGTGAGCCCAATTACAACAGACCAACGGACAGACGCACTGCTTTAAATATACAACAGTAATAATCTAGCTGGGTTGATTAATGGCGTACGTTGGAGTTTGTTGCGTGCCCCATATGAGAGTTTCGCAACCGGGCGCGGTTTAAAAATTAACACACGATGTTTTGAGAATGTGCGTTAAGTGGGTTAGATTGCTTATCATTATGGTTAAGTTATTATATTTATAATGCTACCATCTAAGTTAACAGAATATTGGCAGTAGAAATCTGGCCTTATTTCATACCGAGGCAACCTGGTCCTATCGTACGAAGCGATTTACGGGAATAGTAGCGGAATATATAGAATATACTATATTTACTATATTTACTTTGTAGAGCCATGCTGCAGCTATATTAATAATATAGTTGTAGCACGAATGGGTCGGCTCGACCGGGGAAGGACCACGCTCTCACAGAATACCAGCGTAAAATAGCAGCTTAATGCTGCTGTGTTTTGTATGGTGAGTGTAGAGAACCGGAGACCCTTTTTATTGGAAAAGAGGCTTTCTATCTTAGTCATTACAGCTGACAACGCATCTGCATTTAAATTCACAAACGAAGATAGATGTAGATGTCTATGTGCCACAGCAACCACTTACCATCAGGTGGACTGTGTGCTCGTTTGTCACCCTTATTGTATAAAATAAAAATAAAAAATCGGGCGGCGAGCGCATCCACTTTCCGTGTAGTGACTGACGGTGTAAGAATATCCATTACCCCATAACGACCCATGCGTACGATAACCATGGGTATCATAAGACGCGACAGAGGGAAACTAACCAGAGATGGGCAGTGGGGTTTTCCAAATAACAACTACAAAATAAAATACGGTGGTGTCCAATCCGACTGTCAAGCGTGGTAACTATGGCAAATATCTCCCCAATGAGGTATTCTGTGGGAAAAGCCTACTTTTATCGGCTATAATGGATGAATGGATTCGAATCCACGGCCGTGCTGCGTTGTAGCCACTTGCTTAGCCTACCGAGCCGTCAATGTAATATCAATGAAAGTCAATTGTTCAAATATTCACAAAAACCTATGCTACTGTGGCTATTGTAGTTGGTGCGTTAATCAAAGAAGTGTGACGCTTGAATAGAAGCGAGACAATTCACCCACAGAACCAAAGAAACAAATTTCTATTGTTGCCGCTGTTTATACGGTCACATTGTCCTGTACGCATTGTGTTCGATTTATATGTGTAGGTATTATTTGTTCTTGTACTTAAGTATGTAAACAAAGGGATCTCGGAGTCATGCATTTGCATACGGAATGAGATATCTATAATGAAGTTCTTGCTGTATTTTGTTCTTTAAATAACAACTGAATGATGCCTGGTTTCTATATCTAGTAATAGGTGGTAAGACTCCTTTTTTTTCTAGCAGTCCGTTTGGGTAGGTACCACACTGTTACCAATTTCTGTCGCTAAAAACAGTTCTTGCGCTGCTGCGTTCCGATATGGAGCCAGTGTAATTACAGGCTGTGACGCATTCCATTTTAGTTCTAGTTGACAACGCACCTGTAGCACAAGAGTAAAGAAACTGCAGAGGCAAAGCTTCTAAGGAGCTTAATGATTTCTTATATTTACGCGAACACTACACATTTAAATAAAACTAGTTTTACGGATTTTATCGCGTATATTAACTTATTTAATATACGCGATAAAATCCGTAAAACTAGTTTTATTTAAATTCTAAGGAGCTGTCAAAATTTGAGGTTTCCCTAAGATATTGGTTATAAACATCTTATTGAATACTAACTAGACGACATGTTGGTTCCTGGCAGTTACCACCCGCCTGTCTGACTTTTCCAAATAGATTTTCGAGACAATCTTGATTGAGACGTCTCGTAAATATAAATGAATTTGATTCCTTCTGATTTTAATTCTTCATGAAGTTTTATTAAAGATTTTATAGATACTTGAAATCCTTGAATGAATTTCATGCTATTTGTAACGTCTTTCTGCCTATTACTTCTTATTGATTTTAAGTTCCTGAAAAATGTTAGCATTTCTTCTAAAAGCTCAATTTGATAATTATCGCATCGAAACGCTCTTTTATATTTATTAGGACAAATTATTAATTTTATTTACAAAATCAGCGGTATCTCTTGCGGCAACCTCGATAAGATTTAAATCTACGTAAACCATATTTACACTTTTTTATATTTCTTTTGATACGAATTATTCTTTAAAAACAAAATTTGACACTAATTATTTTTTACACAACCCTTAGTTTGAGCACAGGCCGCGGCGGTTTAAAGCAGTTTCTCTCTGTACGTGACGAGCCGCCAGTGCTCACGCACACATGCGCCTCAAGGTTGTAGTAGTGCACCTATCACAGCGCGGTTGTATGACGCTTTGCCTCTATATGGTACGATTTCTTTACTCATGTGCATGTAGCCTTTTTTGCTTGAAGTTAGCTGCAGGTGTCCATGGACTGCAGTGACCACTTAACATCAGGTGGACTATAAGTTCGTTTATCATTTTAGTTTTATAAAAATATAGCTTTTCCCTACTGTTATACAGTGAAATTCAAAACCGCAACTCCACAGCGGAACAACCAAACGCTTAGCCACTGCGCTATCGAGCTGTCAGCTAATAACGTCATCATCATTAATAGAGCATCAGTAGCTGAGGGGATAAATGCTTGCCGTCAATTTTTTTTAAATAATTTAAGTGAAAATGAACTTACCAACGAACACCTGATGGTAAGTACTGCAGCCTATGGGTACCTGCAACCAACTTCAAACAAACAAGGCTACAAATGTGTTGTCACCTCTGAGGACTCAGATGGAATGCCTCACAGTCTGTATATATACTGGGTCTCAAATTAAATCCTAGACATATAACAACGCTGTCTCAAACATCTATGTTGCGTACTTAGTGGCCAAGGATGAGTCAGCAGACTCGTTCGCCAGCCGCTACTCGCGTCGGCCGGCGAACTTTGAGGCTATTTACGACCCGGCGACGTCAGACAGACATGCAAGGCGTAGCAAACTATAAGAGTACACTGCAAACGCTTGCTGGCAGCCGTTTCCTTTTCTTTAAACATTGATTTTAATTTTACTTTGAAACTATATATAATTAATTAATTAAATATGTCTAGTTCTAACTTCGACTTTTGTTTGAAGTTAATATAAAATGAATGATTAATAAATAATACGCCAAATGATACAAAACTTTTATATAAACAAATATTAAGAAGTTATCGCAACACTTGAACGCTTGCAAGCTTGCCAACTAACTTGTAATAACAATACTATGGCTACAGTAGGGTTGCCAAATTTTATTTCGAAAATAGTTTTTCTAGGCTTTCATTCATTCATTAATTACATCCTATCAAAAAAGTCCACTTCTAAACATAGGCCACCCCCATAGATTGCCTCATGAAACGGAAGATGAGCAGAATACATTACTGCGGTTGCCGACTCGACTATTTTTCGACTGATTTTGCAATAGTATATATATATTCTTCAACAGCCCGTAAAAGTCCATTGCTGGATAATCCTCTCCAATTTGGGAAGGATTTTCCCTATATCGCTATGCTTTTAAAGCGAATTGTTGACTTCGGTATCAGATGTTCGTGAAGCTGCTTCTGGCATTTTTCGTCTGCTATGCAGTGAAGGTCAAGAAAACATCATCGGTGAATGCATATCCTGCATATCCAAGAAACTAAAACATTTCGAAAATATGTAAAGTCCACCGACACGAATTGGGGCAGCGCGGCGAACATTGCGGGTTTTCAACCGCAGTTTTTTTAGTTATTATTTAAGAGACACTGCTGTCCATCTATGGCTTAGTTCCCTCTGTCGCCTCTTACGACACCTACGGGATGATATGGGGTATTGGATATTCTTACGCCGCCACTACACAGCAAGATTGAATTTCTAGGCTATTACCTGTAATAATATAGTAGAGACGAAAAAAAATAGAAATTTAAATATTTAATTAAACAAAAACTGTATAAAAAGGGTTATTATAATATAAATGAATACATAGTCGATAATAACCCCTGGGAATGAGGTGGTCGCTTCCAAGCTGTTTCTAAAATAAATTTTGTAAATAGTTTGTAATCATTTATATTAAAAAAAATTATTTTAAAAAAAAGGCCCGCTGGGTTTCTTGCTGGTTCTTCCCAGGACAGAGGATTTTTTTCGACCCAGTAATAAAGTAAAAAAATGACTTTCAATAAGAATTACTTGTAAACAATATTGAATAAAAATTATTCTATTCTATTCTATTCTATTTTCGATTCCAGTGAAAAGGGTCTCCGGTTCTCTACACTCACCATACGAACACACAGCAGCTTTAAGTTGCTATTTTACGCTGGTATTCTGTGAGAGCGTGGTCCTTCCCCGGTCGAGCCGACCCATTCGTGCTACAACTAATATATATAGCTGCAGCGTGGCTCTACCAAGACAAAAAACATATTTATACATAAACATATATATAGTAGGATTGGCAGCCCTAGGCTACAGGTGCGTCGCCTTGTCACCTCTGAGAACTAAAGTAGAAGAAACACACGACTTATAAACAGTTTATAGAACACGAGTAAATATTTTTGTGGTTTATAGTTTATAAGTACCTACTTTATAATTACTACCCGCCAGGATAAAATGCTCAATTGCAACATATATTACAAAATATTTAACAAAGTACTATATGTATTACAAAAGAAATACAAAATAATTGCTTTTTTTACGATTCACTTAGGGAGTATTTTATTTTATCGGTAAGTTTCTTCTTGTAATTTTAAGTACATAATATGTACTTTGATTATGTAATCAAAGAATGTTACATAAAAATAACTCTAATATATATTTCTAAGTGCATGAGCGTTCGAATGAATATCAAAACATAAACGTGTACCTACGATTTGTTAAGCCTTTTAATTATAATGATCTAATGGTTTGGGCGGGAAATGTGACTGTACGCTTGCATGCGATCCGTGACGTGGATAATCGGACAAAATAGCATTAAATAGCCGTTCGTGGAAATAATTAGGAGGTGTTTTCCTCTTAGTATGAGTTTATGATTTACTTTATTCTTAGAGATTGATTAGGCATGTGAAATTGAGAGTACATGTAGAGAGTAATAGAGAGAAATGGAGATAGAGACAGAGGACATTAAAACCCAGTGCTTGACTAAAATGCCACCTGCTGGTAATTGGCGTTCCTGTTGTGCCTGGTAGTTTTGATAATACAACACCTCCTTTTTTCTTTTATTATTTCAAGACTTTAACGCCGGTATGTCAGTCCCATTATACTCTTAAAACATAACAACAAACAAAAATGCATTTTAGATTGAAAGAGAGACAGTATCATACCAAGAATATAGTTTTAGCGGCATCAGATCGTGGTTGCGTTAAAATACAAAGTAATGAATCAATTACTTTTTTTGTAGAATAAGCGTGGCAAGCGAGCACACAGCCCATCTGATGGTAAGTGGATGCTGTGGCCCATAGACATCTACATCTATCCTCGAATAAGAATCAAAACGCAGTTGTCACCTGAGGATTAAAATGGAATGCCTCGTATCCAATAAAAGAAGTCTCTGGTTCACTATACTCATCATACGAAACAGCAGCATTTAGCTGCTATTTTATGCTGGTATTCTGTGAGGGCATGGTCCTTCCCCGGTCGAGCCGACCCATTCGTGCTACAACCATAATATAGCTGCAACATGGCTCTACCACGTACAAAATATGCATAATTTTTATGTGATACTTAAGCATTAATGACTCTCTTTCTCTAATTTTTAGACACTCCATAAGTGTTGGAGATTATCGATCATGTAACGCTTGTGGCAGTTTGGTGAGTAAGTTATTATACTCCATAAAGCCAACTGCTGAACAAGCGTCTTACTGTATTTAATCTGCAATACTGTTGATGTAAGTGTAAATTGTTACAAATACACGACCGCCCTGATTTCAAAAGGATTCTATGTTTATTACAGCTGAGGTAATATTTTATACAAGAAATTGCCTGTTTCAAAAGCTCAGATGAACATTACCGTGTAGTGGCGGTGTAAAACTATCCACTATCCAATATCATCCCGTGGGTGTCGTAAGAGGCGACAGAGGGAAACAAATCAGGATATGGGCAGCAACGTCTTCGTGATACAAGTACAAAAAAACTGCCGTTGCCAAGCGTGGCAACTATGGCAGTATATGGTTGTATATATGTATGGCAGTCCCTCCTTTCGCTAGGAAAGATTTGTCGCGATATTTTCGTCGTAGGGTAAGTGGTGAAACACCACTTAAAAAAGCAATAAAAATTTCAGTTTTTGGCTCCCGTATTATCGTTTCAATAGTGATTAATTTTTTTGGGTTTTTGATACATAAAAGTAGTTCCATTTTATGTATGAAATGATTGCGCATGTGAAACGTTTGAAATGTTAAAACAGGTCCTCGATAGTGATATAAAACATAAATTATTTCGCTTAGGCGCCTAGAAATTTTGGGAAACCACTGTCAACGACTGTCTGTTGACTAAAGATGCTGTCAAAATCTTTCAAAATCATCGCATTGTGACGCATCTACAATTTGTTAACATATTTATATTTTGTAAAACGTATTGCATGCATTTCATATATTCTTTTTGGCAAAAAATCTTGTAGCCAATGCCACAACATTTAAAAAAAACAATTTCATCGGTGCAGGTGGGGATCGAAGTTGGTTTACTCGTGTATTGTGCATTTTTAAGACGAGCGTTTATCCCCTGAGCTATTCCTACTTGTAACGTGGAATGCTCCAAAATACAATATAATAATTAATAACACGTGCAAAATAATAGATTAAATCGCATAGTTTCATTTTAGCATTAGATAACTGAGATAAAGTAAACACACATTAAAGCACGTACATATTTAAGCCTAGATTGCTATAATCATTATATGACCGATTAAAGAGCGATACGAAAGATGCGTTATTATTGTACCATAAAAGGCTGCTGTCTTCGTCCGGTTGTCGAGCTCCGAATTCGGAACGTAATGTTCGTTGAATTTTAATGACGTATTTTATGTAACAATGTGTGGATGCGATTTGCATTGAAATTGCTGCCTAATTGCAATGACATAAAGCTTGCGTTTCTCCGTTATGTCACTGGTCTTGAGAATACATTTGAATTTATGTCTGTGTGAACGATCATGGAGTGCCTAAGAATCATAAAATACAGTCAGGATACGATGTTAAAACTAACCGAAGTAAATATAATATACTTATCATTCTAAACTAAATGTAATAATAAAGTAATGTAAAACCCCAGGAAGTGATGCAAAATTAAAATAGGACTTTCTAGTATCTCATGCTATTATGATCAGCTGAAGTGAAAGGTGTATTAGAGTTTAGTTAAAATTGAAAAATGGGTATCGATAAACTAGACCCCCTAAGTATATGAAGTAATAAATAACTTAGGTACTTTTTATAGAATAAGTGTGACAAGAGAGCACATGATGTAGTCCATAAACATTTAACATCAATCCTCAATTAAGAATCAAAATGCAGATGTGTTAAGGACCCTGACCCATGAGGACTAAGATGGAATGCCTTGTTACCAGTAAAAAGGGTCTTATTCTTTCACTTCACTTCACTTCATTTTTTATTATAGCCTATCAAAATTCCACTGCTGAACGAAAGATGGTCATATTTGACTATCTATCTATATACTCCCGGCAGTGCAGCCTTAAGATATATATGATCGTAACGAACCTTCCCGTAAACCACCATTGCCCTAAATTTTCCTTGAGGGTCGCCCGCGTAAACCAAGAGTATGACGAATGAAACTGTATGAGGCTATATGTTTGTATGAATACTTTGAATGAGGTCTACAATAACTACCAACTAAAAAATAAGCGAAATAAGTAAGGTAGACCTACACCATAGATTGCCTCATAGGGGAGATATTTGCCATAGTTGCCACTCTTGTCAGGCGAGATTGGCGGGATGAAAGTAAGTATTTTATTATTTATATTGCAAATTCAACAAGCAAAGATTACAAAGACGTGAAAGACCAATACTCTGGGAAGTTTACAGTAAGTGGTCATATTCTAGACGGTCTGATTTTGTCTGAGTTGTTGTCTTTGAAATCTGATGTAAAGGCGGGGCCTTTACATCAGATTTCAAAGACAACAAATCCTCGCGAAAGAATATCGATTCCTCCCTAGGATGACGTGAGGCTATTGAAATCAAAAAAAATCCTTATTTTAATAGAGAAGGCGACTAAGTACTACCAACTGCTTGGGATCCTGTAATTAATGTAATTAAAACCAAAGTCAAGCAGTCGCCCCTCTTGCCATAGCCATGGGTGCTGCAAAGCACCCGAAAAGTCGGGATTTAAAAAACAAATAAAATTAAACGCGATGAAATCCGTAAAACTATGTTATAAAATGTTTAGGAAGAGAAATTAAATTAGTTATGTAAAATTGTATAACAGGATATTATTAATAAACTACTAAGTATTAAATAACAAAGTCTTAAATAATTTACACAAACGGAAAGAACGATAGTCAACTTTCCTTCCTCGTCAATATTTAATCGATTTCCATACTTTCTACGATAATGTCAGAGGTGTGTTACACATCTATTATGAGAAATTTATATAAAGTAACAAAATCATGTTATAAGCATTCATAATCATAAAAATTAATTGCATTATTTTCTGCGATTTCAAATAGGTAATCTCTCTTTTTATAGAAAACACAAAATCTAACTATATAGTGGAAGCAGTATAGGACATTATTATTATATTTAAAATTAGCTAGTACCCGGCGCGTTGCTGCCGCAGAAGAAATAATTGTGAAAATATCGTTTAAAATTTGGAAGAGTTACGAGTATATTGTTTAATTAGGCATGATAATAACTTGTATCGTACAAATTAGATGAAATTGAATGATATATAACTTTCAAATAAATTTGCCGGTACGATACCCGCGTCACCTACTGTAACTTAATTGTACCATGCCTATAACCTTTGCGCAAGTGCAAGCTATAAGCTGACAAAGTTTTACCGCAGTCTGATGAACGGTATAGCGCATAAAATTTGAACAAACATACATTATTTTTTATATTTGAGCATCGTTAGAAGCGACTATGAAATTGACAGAAAAATCTTTTAGTACAAGTGAAATAAAAACGTGTTATAGTAAGCGTTATCCGTGAGTGGTCGCAAATCAGGACTTCGACTCGGCATCCTCTGCCGTATAGTGCTTGTGCCAGTGCTGGTCTTCAGCGAAGTTAAATAGAAACAGAAACATAAACTTTTTTATTCAATATGTATTATAAATAATACTTATTGAAAGACACTCTTTTGTTTAATTTACCACTGGTTCTAAAAAACCTCTGTTCTGGGAAGAACTAGCAAGAAACCCAGCGGGACTTTTTTTTTAAAGAATGTAAATAATAATAATAGGAATTAGTATGCGTCTGCACTGGTAACAGTTCTTATGTCAAGATGTATAATGAAAAAGTCATGAGGATAGTAATTTATTTTATATGTATTATATTATTATATTATATTTTTATTAATATCCGGTAGACGAAGTATATAGCGGCCCCCCACTAGATGGAGTGCCGACCTGGTAAGACATGCAGGAAGTCAATGGATGTAGGTGGCTCAGGACCCTGCTTTGTAGCATCCCTTGGAGGTGGCCTATATTCAGCAGTGGACGTGCGAAGGACTGTAATGATGATGATGATGATGATGATGATATTATTAAAACAATATGTGCATTAATAACAGGACATTATGACTATCAGCCATGTTTAGAGGTAACATTTTTGCTTCTCTAAAAGATATCTCTATATATAAAAATCAATTGCTGTCCGTTATTCTCGCTAAAACTCGAAACTGGTTTGACCGATTCTTATGATTTTTTTTTGTGTGTGTTTAAGTGGGTCCCTGGATGATCTAGACCATTCACAATTGGAGCTGGTGGCGCTGTTGTCGAGATCCAGAAATCACCCGTGCGAAGCTGAGGCGGATTCTTATAAAGGTTTTAAATCGATTTAAGGGTCTAAACTCACATAAGGGTGGAGGTAGGTTGTTCCAAAACTTAGTGGCCATAACTGTCGCGGAAAGCGACTGTGCCGCGTTTGTAATAATAAATGGCTAACAGCTCTGATGACACGATAGCTCGCTACCTTACGCCACCTTTTTTTCATCTTATTTTATTTAATATGATGATTTAGAAAATCACTAAAGTTTCCTGATGCAATAAACACATAAAAATAATTCTTGCCGTGTGGTGACGGCGTGAGAGTGCACCACCCCCATTTTATCACGTGGATGTCGTAAGAGTCGACTTTGAGTAATGCCGGCTTCCGATTCCGATAGATGTGTTTTCTTTTTTGAGAAGAACACACACACAGTCAACGATTGCTTGTTGTGGCTGGACGTCTTCAGCTTTATTAACCTACTTCGAAAAAGGAAAGTTCTCTGTTTCCACCCGTTTGCTTGTATGTGCACATTTTATTTTCAGATGATTCACCTATGCGAAGGATCTAGTATATATAATTAGTATTAGTTAGTAGTAGTAATGTGAGGGTAGTCAACATTATAGTTCTTTGTTAGGCGGTTCATTTGAAAAAAAACTTATGTTCCCTTTTCCAAAATCGCTGTCTTGCATCCGTTCCATCCGTGCATTACTGTTATAACCTATAAAAGTCCACTGCTGAACATAGGGCTGTCCTATAGATTGCCTCATAGGGGGACTTTGCCATAGTTGCCACGTACGCTTAGCTTTAGGGTAGACAACTATTTTTTTTAATTTACAGTTGTTATCAGCAAGATGCTGCTGTCCATCTCCTGTAGTATGTGTATAATATGCGTAATCTATATATAAGCGATTTCCACCTATGTACTGATTCTTCACGATATCTCTGGAAACATAAGGCCTAGAGACTTGAAATTTGGTAGGAATATTCCTTTCGCCGAGTAGAGGTCAGCTAAGAACGGATTTTTACGAAAATTCTTTGCAAGGGGGGTTGCGGAGGCATTAATTTAAAATTTCAAACTATAGCTCTTATAGGTATAAAACTTGTCCAGAATATTCTTTTTGGCATGTTAAAAATTACCAAGAACGGATTTTATGAAATTCCACCCACAAAGGGCAGTGCAAATAAAAAAAAAAACTCCATATATAAAAATCAATTGCTGTCTGTTAGTCTCGATAAAACTCAAAGACGGCTCAACTGATTTTGATGAAAATATTTGTGTATGTTTGAATGGGTCCCTAGATAGTTAGATTCACAATTAGACCCGGTAGGTGGCGCTGTTGTCGAGATCCAGTGATCACCCGTGCGAAGCCGGCGCGGACCGCTTAGTAAGTACATATAGGCGTTATGCTCCGATCTACCTGGGAGATTGTATACAGTATTTTTAGATGGATTTTCCGCCACCTGCCTGACGGCAGAGCTTCGTTTGTCAATCACAACCGCGTGCAGTCGAGGTGGAGATTTGGAGAAAAAGTTAACATATACGCCTTTACACCACGTGTTATGCGTAAGTATTATATCATCTTAATCACATCACAGCGTATTGAGTTTTGTTAGATGATCTGATGCAAGCAACTCGAGTGTTCGTCTCCATTGTTTGTACACAATGACGAAATACATTAACGCATCATATTAATATCAGATATACTTATATTAATCTTAATAATATCATTTCGTCATCATCATTACAGCCCATCACAAGCCCACTGCTGTACTCCATGCAACAAATGACAGTCCCGAGCGACCTGCATCCACCGACGTCCTGCATATCTTACCAGAATGTCACTCAATCGAGAGAAGAGGCAATATGATTTGTATTTACATTTACCTACTTGTACGTTATGTATAAGTGGGTACGGTTGTGTGTGTACCTATGTGTGAGAGATGCGTCTACTTCTGGATATCTACCGTCACCGTAAGCGTGATGATATTATGTTTGACTGCCTCGTTGGTCTAGTGGTTGTAAACGCGGTTGCTGATCTTGAGGTGCTGGGTTTGAATCCCGGGTCAGGCCAAAATCAGATATTGGATTTTTCCGTAAAGAAATTCTCAGTAGCAGCCCGGAGTCAGGAAGTTGGTGGTGTTTCACCCCCGTGCCACAGAAAGCTCGTAAAGCCGTTAGTCCTGCGCCTGCTCTCTCTACGGTCGTGCCGGATTGCCGTCTCATCGGACTATGAGAGTGAGGGAAAAGCCAGTGCAACTGTGCTGCGCATTCACTTGGGCACTATAATCCTGTCCTGCGCAAATGGCTCGTCTCCGTTGAGACTGTCCGCCGTGACCGAAATTCGATCTGGAAGATATTATTATGTTCAAGCGTTAAGTCATAAGGCAAATGCTGTTTTCGTCAATGTGTTTGTCTTTATATCGACACACACGCTCCGTGTGTATTACCAATATATCATGCAGTAAGCGGTCATTTACATCGCATTCTGGAAGGTTACGTGATATCGATTGACTGACAGCGACTTATCGAGACATGGATAGGATAGATAATCTTGATCGTTTTCGAGTGTCGATAAATTCTTATCCGTTGCCTGTCACTAGTCGATATGACAGTGCTACGTCACTAATTAAACTTGAAAGCCTGCTATCTCGTAATATAAGCACCATTTTGTTTTTTAACTTTGAGAACTTCAATTTTAATAATAATGTTTTCTATTTGTTTAACGCCAACTACTCTCGGATTCTTCAAGAAAGTTTGATTTAATTATTAGGGCCGCAGCATCCGCTTATCGACCGTATGCTTGTGTGTCGCCCTCACTTGTTTTTTTATAGGATAGGATGACAAACGATCACATAGTCCACCTGATGGTAAGTGGTTGCTGTGACCCATATACATCTACATCTATCCTCAATAAAGAATCAAAATGCAGATGCGTTGTCACCCGTGAGTACTAAGATGGAATGCCTCTTTTCCAGTAAAAAGGGTCTCCGGTTCTCTACACTCACCATACGAAACACAGCAGTGTTAAGCTGCTATTTTACGCTAGTATTCTGTGAGAGCGTGGTCCTTCCCCGGTTGAGCCGACCCATTCGTACTACAACTATACTACTAATATAGCTGCAGCATGGCTCTACCACGTATAACGTTGTTATTGAAGATTTAAAGAATTCAATAAAATATATACCTACAATATGCTTAACCACACATTATGTTCTCCTATGGAAGAAGTAAAAGATTTCAACAGAGTTGAGGCCAAAATAATAAAGCGGAAGTAGTGATAAACCATGTACTAGTCTGCCTTATAGTAAGTGGCTACTGCATCCTGATGGTACTCGTATGTGGACACCTATGACCAACTCCAATACAGGCTCAGATGCATTGCCAATTCTAGATACCCACTTTTCAAACTGAAACGTATCTGTGGACGCACTTGCCTTGCTTGGCGGCACTCTAAAGCAGCGATTTAATAATTTCCTTTCAATTATTTTTTCCTAATATAAGTTATTATTTTCTATTTAATATATATATATATATATATATATATATATATATACTTATATTAAATATTAATATAGAATACTAGTAACGCTATGAAAATTACTAATACTCTCGGTAGCTTATAATATAATATAGCTTATAATGCTTGTCTTGGGAGTGGTTCACGTTAATAATCAAATGGCGGGTTCGAATCCGCGACTTTCTAAATTTGCGGTACGCACCATTAACCATCAGGCTATTGTCGTTTAAAAACTTCACACTAAACATACAAGTAAACAACGTGAGTGTATGGTGGCCCCCACTAAAGGAGTGACGACCTGGTAAGTTATGCAGGAGGTCGTTGGATGCAGGTGGCATTCTGGGGGCTATGTTCAGCAGTGGACTTTTGAAGGATAATGATTAAGATGATCAAACACACATCTTGAAAGAATGAATTCGAATAGTGTAGGTACGAAAGCCCTTGCGTGTGTGCGTTCCGAATTAGCCAATATTCTGACACAAATAATGTTTCTGACGTGACTAAATACATTTTTTAAAGCAGCGACCCAAGATTGTTTACATTTCGACATAGTTCTTATTACATCAACAGCATTTGTCTACACGATGTATTTTTTGTACAGACAATCATTTTTCGGTGACATAAATATGATACGTGTAAAGTATGGCAAGCAAAAAATGTGCCACCATTCTACATTGCGTGATGTTGCCTTATGGCTTAGGTTATTGAACTTTTTTCGTTCGTAATTTGTAATTTATACTCGTAGAAAACTGACCATTTTTGACAACACAAATAGGTAACAATTACTTGGCAAAACTATTGGCTATTATTGGCAAATTTTATAGCAGTAAGGACGACAAACGAGCACTCATTTCACCTGATGGTAAGTAGATGTCATACTCTATAGATACCTAGAGCTATCCTCGTCCAAAATTCAGAATGCATATGTATCATCCCTGATAAAGCTGGAGTGCCTCGTTACCAGTAAATAGGGTTTCCGGTTCTCATCGCTTACCATAGGAAACACAGCATTATAAATACTGCAGGCATAAATGTACTATGATTACTACCGTAATATATATGAAACGTACAGACGGCGGGAAGCGACATTAATAGTTTAGTTTTTTTAAACGCCCCCGCACTGCCCTTTGTGGGTGGAATTTCATAAAATCTTCCGTTCTTGGTCATTTTTAACATGCCAAAGAGAATATTCTGGCCAAGTTTTATATCTATAAGAGCTATAGTTTGAAAATATGATTTTTTCTTACTTAACGCCCCCGCAACCCCCCTTGCGGGTGGAACTTCGTAAAATCCGTTCTTAGCTGACCTCTACTTGGCGAAGGGAATATTCCTACCAAATTTCAATGTATGTTTGTGCCAGTTTTGCGCTAGTATACAAATCTAGGTTCCTTTCAAAAACTGTTAAAAAAATTTCGTCAATTCTTATGATCGGAGGAATTATTTGACTCTACCTTATAGTATATAAATATTATAAAATACGTCTGCGGTAAATGGGAAAGCTTTATAGGTCATTCAATTTACCGCAGATCACTAGAACTTGGGTTAATTTATTATTCGTATAGTTATTAATTTAATCTAACCTTAAATTTAATTAAACCCTATTATATAAAAAAAAAACTCATATATTGCAAAGAAGGATATCTAAATTTTTTGTCGTCTGGGATGTTGTTCTGGGATGGGCTGTAGGTAAACGTGCGGTTATGTGATGGTATTAGATAATATGGGACCAAATTTTGATAAAACCAGTTATGGCATTTCGGACTTTGTCTTTAGAATAACTTGACATTGACTTGACATTGGCAGAATTCTGTCAAGAGAAGTCATAAATCAAAAGAAGAAGAAGTCTTTTGAATATTACGATAACCTTACGGTCTTATTCTTAAAAATCCCGAAAATATCCTTCTTGATTATAGTTCTTTATTGAAAGGTGACCAAGTCAGTAAAAGTTATAAGTGTAATTAATTCAGGTTTTTAATACAAAAATGTTCACAGCGTCCAATAGCTGCCAAGCAATTCGCCTAGCCTTCCAACTTTAAGTGAGTTTTCGGTTGCCAACTTGATAGGTATTCATCGAGTAAAGGTGGATTGAGAAAGTAATGCGGAACATGCGGGAGTCATTAATTATACTTTTCGCAGAACTACTTTTAATAAAGATTAGAATGCCTTTTGTTATTAATTTTAATTGACGTATTAATTTAATTTTAAAAAACGTGCATGAGGTGTCGTGGAACACTCCGTTGGAACGAAGTTCCTTTCGTAATATATTATTATTGATAAACGTATTATATTATTGATTAACAAATACAAATAAATTAATTACTAGCGTCTATTAAAATGAAGCGTCATTTAAAATTTCTTTCATGGCAAGATAAGAAAAAGTGCGAGGGAGATGGATATTATTCCATCTCGCTTCCTTAAAGCCGCCAAGGCCGTCTACACTACGTCAGAAGGGGTCGTGACGGAAAAATCTTACACTTTTTCTCGCCTAGCCCCCATCCGCCAAATTCGTACCGTCCGATAAGGAACTTCGTTCCAATTACTTTAGTAGAACTTTTATGAATAATAAAACCCTAAAACAAATTTTTATCAACACTTGGTTTATTGTGATTTGATTTGTTGTTTTTCTAAAAAACTATTATTTTATATATCTTGTAATATTTTATTTTAAAGAGATGATGGATAGAACGTACCTATGTGTCCAGTATGCTGGAAGTTGGTTGGTGCGCCAATCATAGATCTGTCTATTCTCCGCCGCGTGCGTTGTGCTTGCGCAGCTGGCTGGTAGCAGCACGCGAACCACTGAAGCCACATCTCACTGCCAGTCGTCGCCATTTTGTCAAAAAAAAGTTCACTACACTGCACTAGTTAACAAGATGGCCGTCACCCAAAAAAACGCGCTGTCAAAACAATTTTTTTGAAGAGTCCTATCGCCTTCAAATACTTTGACAAGAATGTACTTATTTTTTTCACACTCAATATGAAAAGCTTTACGATATTATTTCCTCGTTATCAAGTCAAGTATATCTTCTTATACCGCGTAACAAGCCTCTGCTGATTCCTCTCGTACTGATAGCGATGTTGGCATGTCTCTCCAGATAAATACTGCAACAAGAGAACAATATCATTTCTAAGAATCGGTTGATATTATTTGTTTTTAAATTCTCAAACGAACAAATATTAATGCTAAGAACATTAAGATAAATGATAGTTGTTACAATTTGATTGTTGAATTTCCCAAGTTTCACACAACAGCAATTAGTTACAAAATAGTTCCATGCATAAATAAATCTTATGGAAATATAAACAAAAAGGGGCTAATAGCAGTTTGCATTTGAGAAATGACTTCATCATTTGTGTTAGGGAGTAAACATGTGATTAAGAGAATTCTATTGTCCAATTCCTACTGCTAAAATATTTTTATAGTAAGTTCTTTTAATATAGTTTCCTAAAAATTATTGTTTTCGACTAAAACCCTAATTATTGTAAAGGAGTCGTAATCAGTATTTTAAAAAGCAATTACGATTAATCTTACCCATTATGGGACGCCATAGACCAAATTGGCGATATATTGTTGATGATGAGCCAAATTATTAAACGAGCATAGTACGTGTAAACATTTATGGATGAGAAGGAAGCGAGAGTGGTTTGTCAGGATCGTGCAAAATGGAAGTCCGTAGTCACTGCCTTCCACTCTGGGTCACAAGCGTGAGTTTATGTATGTATTTTATGTTATTATATATTAAGAAAATAGCTAAATCGAGCAGTGATTATTATACCGTTTAAAAGACTTTGTTAAATTAGTTAAAATTTTTCAGTAAAAGTTATTAATTTTTAAATTTCTCACGAGGGCTATATAAATTCACATTTATAACCGACTTCAAAAAGCAGGAGATTCTCAATTCGAGTGTATGTTTTTTTTGTAAGTATGCTTCACGATAACTTCGCAAATTGTGAACCAATTTTAATGATTCTTTTTTTATTAAATAGGATATACTTCAAGGATGGTCTCAAATAAATTTGGAGAAAAAATTTCACCTCTAAGGGTAGCAAATAAATAACTTCTTTTTTAGCAATTTGAAGTTGGTTTTTACTTTTTGTTAAAAGTTATAATTATTGATTATTTTTATAATTATTAATTATTAATAATATATTTTGTAGATTATCGAGGATTTTGTACAGTAGCCACGAGCCGTGGTAGTTCAGCTCATAAACTTATAGTACACGAGCAAACCAAGATCGATCCCACGTCGATCCGTCGATATGCTCTTTGAAGGAAAACAATACCCTAGTGTCTGCTCAAGCTCTTTCTTCCTCACAAACTATCTCAAGAATGAAAAGAGGACTGTGTCCAGCAGTAAGGCATATGTAGCCATTCACTTTACTTTTCCTTTATATTGACAAAATAAAAAAATATAGTTATCACTACTATAATATCTAACCCTGGTCTTTCATTCTGTTCTACGTTCCTTCATTATTAGCATTGGGAATATTTACAAATATACAAACAAGGACACTGATGCGTTGTCATCCTTGAGTTTTAAAATGAAATGCCTGTAATTATAAGTATTAACTCTCTTCCAAAGCGGAACATTGCAGTAGTTGCGCGGCTGTTTGGCGGCAGAAATAGACAAGAAAGTGATACCAACCACGCAAAAGAGGCGCGCTGCCACCATGTCAGCCCTAAAATTGTTTTGAGAAAGCCTAATTAACGATAGAAATAATTACACCGAAATTTCAATTAAGGCATGCAGGTTACGCGTAACGTAAACTGGTCGTTGCGTCATTTCTTTTCGTAATGTCCCAACATTAAAGGCCAGTTGTCATAAACTTCTTCAAACACGTCTATAAAGTCTAATAGAAATAAGACACCGTTAAAACAACTTTCTCCGAATTCTGTAAACTTTTATATGTCTTTTCTGTCCTTTGAGATTGTTAACAACAATTGTGCCAACAAACTTAATAAATTTTATGTATTACTAGCTGTTCCCTGCGTCTTCGTCCGCGTGGAATGTATTACTAGTTTATTGGTGGTTTTAATTTTTTTGCGCGGAACCCTAATTCTTTTTATAAAATAAAAGTAGCCTTAGTTTACTCCTTATAACATCAGCTACCTGCCAGTGAAAGTCCTGTCAAGATCGGTCCAGCCATTTCGGAGATTAGCCGGAACAAACAGTGGACAAGGCTGTTATGAATTAATGAATTGTTTATCATAACATCGAACTGGCCGCTGTGGGCCTGGGTTCAATAAGAACCGTGGCTATTATTACCAAAATGAAGCCTATGAGAAAAACGTTTATCGAGTGAAGAGTGCAATGATGGTCGACCCTCAAGAGATGGAAGAGACGACTTGATGAATCATGCAGGTGGTTTAGGTTTGAATAGTGTACGTGGTAGAGCCACGATGCAGCTATATTATGGTTGTAGCACGAATGGGTCGGCTCGACCAGGGAAGGACCACGCTCTCACAAAATAGCAGCTCTATGCTGCTATTTTTACTGCTCTTTTTACTGGAAACGAGGCATTTCATCTTAGTCGTCAGGGGTGACAACGCATCTGCATTTTGATTCTTAATTCAGGATAAATATAGATGTCTATGTATCGGAGCATCCACCTCCCATCAAGTGGGCTGTGTGCTCTTTGTCATCCTTATTCTATGTAAAAAAAGAACATAGTGGCACTTTAAGTATGAAGGAGACCTAAGTTCAGTAGTGGGCTTGTGGTGGGCTGTAATAAATGAAATAATGAACATTTATCTAATTTTACAGTAACAGTGTAACTTATTAATAGGATATAATGAAATATGTTCACCGTTCGTGTTTTACTGATACTTAGATGGAAGGAAAGTCCACGACTGGGTATTATAAGGTTTGCTCTTCGGTTACTGTTGCGACCACCCAGCCTTGCCAAAATCATTGCTTTATAACCAAGTGTTTTCCGCTTTAGGAGCCTATCACGTAGTCATTTCAGGACAAATATGTTTAAATAATATGAACAATTAAGTATTTAAGTTTACTGCGGCAACATTTAATCATAATGTCACATAAGTAAATAAAAAAGTTTATGGAAATCAGAGTATCATTAACTGTGTAAATTTGAAGTCAACGATTTAAATATGTTTTTTTAAATTAAAAGCGGAGAGCTATTCTTTATAGCTTGTTTTACGTAGTACTACTAAATAAGGCAATAATTCCGGAATTCTCAAGCTGCATTCATGTCGCTGCTACACCCGCTATTTATAGCACGCAATCGTTAAATTTAGCAGGACGTGGACGCATCGCCGTGAAATTTGCAATCGTGCAGAGTTCGCGAGAAACCTGTTAAAATGTTCTAGAATAAATTAGAACGGGGCTGAAGCCTACTTCTCATTTTTCTTGTGTGACAGCGGCGTAAGAGACACGTGGTTTTCGTATTGACAGACGAAGACTATGAGAAATGCCAGAAAGATCTTATGGCTTCCGACAGATGGCGTTATAACCATCCAGTAAATTAATGAATTTATTATACACCCTATTAAAAGTACACCGCTGAACATAGGCCTCCCCTATAAATTGCCTCATAAGCGGGATATTTGCTATAGTTGCCACGCTTGGCAAGCGGCTTGGCTACCGCAGTTTTTATTTTAAGTCTTTGTTAGGAAGACGCTGCTGACCATCTGATTTGTTTCCTCTCCCTGATATGGGGTAGTGGTAGTGGATATTCTTACACCGCGAATAAACGGAAAACACGTAAAGCCGTTGGTCCTTCGCCTGAATTTCTCCGGTCGTGTCGAATTACCGTCCTATTGGACTATGAGAGTAAGGGAATAGAGAGTGCACCTGTGCTTGCGCATACACTTGGGCACTATAATTCTGTCCTGCAGAAGGCTGGTCACACCGTGACCGATAATCGGTATTATCATCATATCCATTTACAAGTCCACTGCTAAGTATAGTATTCGGCCAAGGAAATTTGTCTTCAATTGTCCGTTGAGTTTAGCTGTCGTCAACATCTCCCAAAAACAAATCAGACTGGGCTAACTATACTGAGTAAATTTAAGAAAATATGGCTACGGTACGAATGGGTCGGCTCGACCGGAGATAACTCGCACAAAATGTGCCGTATGGTAAGTAATGAGAAAGAAACATTTCATTTCTATTTTTTTATAGAATAAGGGTGACAAATAACGAGCACACAGGTTACCTGATGGCAAGTGGACGCTGTGACCCATAGACGTCTACAGCTGTTTTCAATTAAGAATCAAAATGCAGAAGCGTTGCCACCCCTGAGGACTAAGATGGAATGCCTCGTTTCCTGTAAAAAGGGTCTCCGGTTCTCTACACTCACCATACGAAATACAGCAGCGTTAAGCTGCTATTTTACGTTGGTATTCTGTGAGAGCGTGGTCCTTTCCCGGTCGAGCCGACCCACTCGTGCTACAACTATACTACTAATATAGCTGCAACATGGTTCTACCACGTATATCCCTCTGTCGCCTCTTACGACATTTAGCTGCTATTTTACGCTTGTGTTCTGTGAGAGCGTGATCATTCCCTGGTAGAGCCTGCTACAACTATAATTTAGCTGCTCAATCCGAATCCCAGAATAGAATAACCGAGTAATACGCGTAAAAGAACCCATCACCCCATATCATCTTGTGGGTGTCGTAAGAGGCGACGGAGGGAAACTGAAACGAGATGAGCAGCAGCATCTTCTTGATAATAAGGCAAATAATTAAAAAAAAAACTACGGTTGTCAATTCGCCTGTCAAGAGAAGCAACTATTCCACCTATAAGACATTCTATGGAGGAGGCCTATTTACAGCAGTGGACTTTTGATAGGCAGTAATGGATGAATGATTGAAATTGAGAATAAATGTAATTATGTAGGGTTTTATGAGTCTCAGCGTCCATTACCAGATTGTAAATGGATGCTGAGTTAGCTAGTTGGAATGAGTGCTCGTTTGTCGCCTACAATTGGTACGTTATACGTGGTAGAGTCACGCTGCAGCTATATTACGGTAATAGCATAAATGGGCCGGCTCGACTGGGGTAGGATCACGCTCTCACAGAATACCAACGTAAAATAGCAGCTTAATGCGGCTGTGTTTCGTATGGTGAGTGTAGAGAACTGGGGACCCTTTTAGCTACAAACGAGGTATTCCATCTTAGTCCTCAGGGGTGACAACGCATCTACATTTTGTCTCTTAATCGGCGATAAACGTAGATGTCTATGGGCCACAGCATCTACTTACCATCAGCTGAACTGTGTCCTCGTTTGTCATCTTATTCTATAAAAAAAATACTTCTACAATAAAAGTTTAAAATATACACGCCTGTGACGGGGTGTTTATAAACGCTTCTTTGTTCAAAGACTCGTTCAAAATCAAGTGATAATTAAAAGTGATCCTACTATACTAAATAAGTGCCATAAAGATAAGAGCACCCATTAAAAGCTTATCGGTTAGCCTCTGCTGAGAACTGGCCGGATTTACGTCACTGCTGACCAGAGCAGTGAAAGCGTAGGTACCACGGATCACCAAACAACGGTGTTCAGTGTTTAGTGCATGAGCGATTTACAACCTTATCATAATGCATTAAGTGTGAATTAAATTTCAAATTTTATGTGCGTTCAACTATACTCAAGCGGAAAACGAAAGTGATATTATAAACCAGATGACATATTTGCATATCAAATAGATTAGACCAATGAAGTGACATGACGTTCTTAAGTTCCTGGGTATCGATAGGCGCTTGTCTTGTAGCAAAAACAAAGATACTAATTGACCATGACTTTGCTTTTTTAAAACCAATATTATGTTTACCCGTTTAGGCCAGTTTATTAAGTTTTATTATTACCTAAGTTTAAGAATATGTCACAATTTAAGCGGGACTTGGTGCTCCTGTATCATTATTTATAAAGTGAATTGAAGTGATTCTTGAAAAGCAAAAGTGTTGCGATTTTGTGTAGTAAAGGTCGGCGCATTTAAACTATAAGTGGAAACAATGAAACAAGTGGTCCAATGGTGATGTAAACCTCAAAATAATGTTTCTGCTTAGGCGCCTTGAGATTATCATCATCGACTGTTTACTGGTTACACGCTGCCGTCAAAATCTCCCAAAATTTTTGCAATGTGACGCATCAACATATTGTGAAGTAGTTTTTAAACAAATTATAATAAATAATTATTTCTTATTACTTAACACTGGTAAAAGTACAACAGTATATAGTAATACAGTCCATTTAAAAAAAAACCTGCGTGAGTGTCGTGGAACACTTGGTTGGAACGAAGTTTCTTTCGTAGTATATTATTATTGATAAACGTATTATTTTATTGATCAACAAATACAAATAAATGAATTACTAGCGTCTATTAGAATGAAGCGTCATTTAAAATAATATTTCTTTCATGGCAAGATAAGAAAAAGTGCGAGGGAGATGGATATTATTCCATCTCGCTCGCACTATAGAAAGGGTCGTAACGGAAAAATCTTACACTTTTTCTAGCCTAGCCCCCATCCGCCAAATTCGTACCGTGCGATAAGGAACTTCGTTCCAAAAATCACCCCATTTCATCCCGTGCTACTGCTAAAAGACCTCATGGCTTAGTAAGTTATGGGTCAATGGGGACGTTTACGGGCTAATGAAAATGACGAATGCGCGAAAGTATTTACTATTTTTATTTCATCCATTCGCATATATCGGGTGCATTGCACTAGGTTTTATCAATACGAGTATAGCAGTAACGCAGGTCAAACATCATAGAAAATAAATCATTTTTAAATTACTTCTAGTTCACAATTAGATAAATTCCGTTTCCATTATGTTTTTAACAGAAAAAAAAGCGTTATTGTATATTTTCATGTCCTAATTTGCATTTGAAAAAAATATCTTGTAGTTTGTTTAAATAATAACGGGCTCTCTACATCTCTACATAAATATCGTGTAGATATGTAAAATTGTGCGAGTTGTTTATCTGTAAAATAGTACGACTATTGAAATTTTGGACTAGAGTACCGCTCCGGGTAGGGCCAGCTATATTGTGGTTGTAGCACGAATGGGTCGGCTCGACCGGGGAAGGAGTAGGATGTTGAGTAAAGAGAATCGGAGACCTCTTTTACTAGAAACGTGGCATTTCATCTTAGTTCTTATGAGTGACAATGCATTCTGCAATTTGATTCTTAATCGCATATAGAATTTGATATTTGTGGGCCACAGTATTCGCTTACCATCAGGACTGTGTGCTTGTTTGTCACCTTATTCAATAAAAAAAAATCGCTATAAGACCACCACTTGAACTTTTAATATTTATTTCTTAATTGGCGCTTTTGTGCGTGGAATAAATAATTTTGTTTCTTTCTATCGAGATGGACTACAACATTCACCCACACGTGGACTATATGCCATTCGTCACCTTTTTTTTTATAGAGTAGGGTGACAAACGAGCACACAGTCCACCTGATGGTAAGTGGATGATGTGGCCCATAGACATCTACATTTATCCTCAATTAAGAATCAAAAAGCAGATGCGTTGTCACCCTTGAGGACTAAGATGGAATGCTTCTTTTCCAGTAAAAAGGGTCTCCGGTTCTCTACACTCATCATACGAAACACAGCAGCATGAAGCTGCTATTTTACGCTGGTATTCTGTGAGACCTTTATTTCTTTAACAAATGTTATTAGTTAAAAGGGACCACCTTTACCTGCAAATGCCAACTGAGTGATTGACATTGATTGAACATTTTAATTGCTCGTTATAAATTTCTTCTTGTAGTGAGCTGATTTTCGCTATGTATGAGGTTTTTACGTACATAGTAATCGATTTTTGTATCGACTTCCGTTGATACTAACGACTTATCTAATGACACTCAACGTTAATAACACTTTTCATGATCGAAAGATGAGTTTCTTGACGTTTACTTTCGTTAAAAACTTTTCTTATAACGCCCGTACAAAACCTATAAACTTTCTTACCTTGTTGTTGTGGTCCAAGAATATATACTACCCCATACCATGGGTGTCGTAAGAGGCGACAGAGGGACACAAATCAGAAGATGGGCAACAACGTCGTCCTAATAACAACCAAAAATAAAAAATAAAACTACGGTTGTCAATCCTCTTGCCAAGCGTGGAAACTATGGCAAATATCCCCCTATGAGGCAATTTATGAGGGAGGCCTATGTTCAGCAGTGGACTTTAATAGGCTATAACGGAACCTGTACTGATTGATAGTCAGGCATGGGGATATCACCAGTAATGCATAAAATGTACAGATATTGGAATAACTAATCGTATGGTATGTAGACATATTTTTGTAACATATATGTTCATCATTAGCCTTTTTAAGTCCACGGCTGGACATAGGTTATTCTAGAAATGCGTTAACTGACAAGGGTTAATTGAAAGATTTGGCTTCGTCATTTTGCCATCCGAGCACCCTGAGAGAGAAATATATTTTTATATTTAGTAAGCCAATGCTTGACTACAATCCCTCCTGATGATAACCCAGGAATGCGGCGGTAATATCGATTGAAACAACAAAGCATTGCGTACGCTATCAAATGGCGTAATGTAAAATGGTGTAGATACAGAAAATAATGCTCATTATTGAATTTCGTATTTTTGTTTAGTTATTTTTACTTTATTCTATTTGAATGGAATAAAAACAACGTTTTTTTGTATAGTGGCGGTGTAAGTATATCCACTACCCCATATAGTTCCCTGGGGGTCGTAAGAGGCGACAGAGCGATATACGTGGTAGAACCATGTTGCAGCTATATTAGTACTATAGTTGTAGCACGAATGGGTCGGCTCGACCGGGAAAGGACCACGCTCTCACAGAATACCAGCGTAAAATAGTAGCTTAACGCTACTGTGTTTCGTATGGTGAGTGTAGAGAACCGGAGACCCTTTTTACTGGAAACGAGGTATTTCATCTTAGTCCTCACGGGTGACAACGCATCTGCATTTTGATTCTTAATTGATGGTAGATGTAGATGTCTATGGGCCGCAGCAACCACTTACCATCAGGTGGACTGTGTGCTCGTTTTTCAACCTTATTCTATAAAAAAGAGGGAAACAAATCAGGAGGTAAGCGTTTTCCTAATATCAACTTAAAAAATAAAAATCTGCATTTGGCAACCCAGTATCCCACAAATATATAAGGAATATTTGGGGGAGGAATATAAGGAATGTTCAGCAGAGGACTTTTGACAGGCTGTAACTGTAATTATGTAAAACTTATCATTTTTTTTCTTAAACCTTAAAAATTTTAACTAACCTTTCCGTAAATTTACTTAAAATTACCAACTATCACGTAGTTTCATTTTCGTTGAGAGGTATCTAGTGCAAATTTCTAAAGGAAAGTTGAGGAAAACGTGTTACACATTTACTCGGACCCTAATATAAACAGAGACCCGGGGTTAAACACCTGACGGATGAGTCAGCACTCAAGTTGCTTCGGAAACGGTCGGCGTACGTCGGGATGCTCACGTCTCACGAGTAACAGAAGGGTTCTTGCAGTTTGCCTACACTTTTTTAAAAAGGATCATCGACCGCAGATAACCCTATTAAATGTACGGAGAAAAGAACACGTTTTTCCGGCCCAAAATTTTTTATTTCTTAGAATTGTAGAGTTTAGATTTTATGAGACAATGTTAAGTGATTTGTGTAGTGATAACGTAAAGGAATTACGCAATACAATTCCGTTGGTGTGGTAAGAGGCGACAGTATGCAGGAGATGGACTGAGGAATATAATACTTCGAGAACTTGTCAAAAGTTCGCCAACACGCAGTGGAGCAGCCCGGCGAACTAATTACTCTATAACCTCCTCAGAAATTAAAGGTCTGTGCCCACCGGTGAGACGTATTAAACTAAAGACTGTTTCTTACTTTTCTACCTTCTTCCATATGTAGGAGGTACTCAATTAGACTGTATGTTCTTTTTTTATGTGTATTACCTCATAACTTTTTTCTGGGTGAACCGATTTCGATGATTTGAAAGCTGGTGCTTCTCGTCTGGTCCCATATAAATTTGATTATGGTCTGACCAATAGTTTTGAGTTAGGTTTCACTTCTACCGTGTGAACTGCTCACATGTTTTTTTTTACTAAATTCTTCATGTGGACTCGTGTGCAGAATCACGAAAATAAACAGGCAACAGTAAAATATATTGTAAACCTAACGGTATACGAAGTCAACTCCTTGGGTTATGAACTGACACCTAAAGATAACCCGTGCTAAGCTGTCAGTGCGGGACATTAAAAATCGATTTGTCAATCGATGTGTTGTCATATTTCGTGTCTTAAAAATACGGCAAAATAACTTTAGACATACATTATACTTACGTAAATAAGTAACGGTACGTATATTTATATTTAAAAAATTATAAATTTGACATTTTTTTTTAGCCTGCGAAGACGCATCTAGATAAATAATTAAGTAAAAATGCGTATTTTATATGCATGATATAACGTAGCTCGCTATATAAAATGCGGGTGCTTAGTCGGTACTTATACAGGTTCTCGGCGACCCTGACGGCGACACGGGAAACGTGCAAGCTGGTGATAGCATCTAATACATGTTGTCAAGTGGGGCTTAAACCACACCGCTTGATACTCGTAACATTCACCTTTAATATAAAATATAATATAATCTAACTATTTAACAGAATTTGTTTATTGATTTAGCTACTACAAAAATAATATAATATACCTTTCAGATTTACAGACATGAAATAATTACAAAAATACTATATTTTATTTTATTAAATTTTAGCACCTGCCTCAGTTTTTCATAATTGATTTGTAAAAATATAACAAGGCACATGTAACAAGTTTGTATAAACCACTTGTTACACTAAGTTTAAAAGGTATCTAAATGTAAATAAAATTATTTCATATATTTACGCGAATACACAATGAATAAAACTATGTTTACGGATTTTATTGCTTTTAATTTTTTTATTTTTAAGTGCTTTACAGCAACCCATGTCACAGTCTGCCAAGTCACGGAGGGGACTGAGGTGTTTGACGTTCCGATGTCATAGTTAGCCTCGCACCTTATATGTATATATAGTTTTATTCAATAAATAAAATTGTTAAAATTTTAGTGTGGTGATATTTAAGTGTTCTTCAAATTGTTTTAAAACCATAAAGATTTTTCTCACAATGACTACCTCATTTTTACAGCCCAAAAAGAAAATTCGCTAATTAGGTGTTTTATTAAATAAATTTGTAAGACTTTATAAATGAAAAAAAAAATTATTTAAAAACAAGTTTGGCTTGAAATATTGCAGCATAGCCAATGAATTATATATCAATAAACTATAAAAACATAATAATTCTTAAAACAGAGGCGAACATACAATATTATATGGGTTAATGTGTGACTTACCTTTCGTATTGTTTTCTTTTTCCAGAGCTAAGCCTAATAGCCAAAGGAAATAGGTAAGACGTGGCCACATTTAGACGCTCTAGTCGTGGCTGACGCGGTCGTATTTGTCGGATTATCTCTGAGATCGATAAACCGAGATGAAATAATTATTTGAAAAGAAACTCTGCTACAAATGATAATTTTAAATTATTTACAATCGCGAGCACATTTACGCAACTTCCAAAAGCTTTATATATTATCATACCGGCAAAAAACTATGTAAATGTTTGTTAGTAAAAATTAGAAAGGTACAATGCGTGGTAGAAATAAGAAATAGTTGCAACAACTATATGTGAATACTGAAGTGCCATATGTACCAATATGGTCAAGAAAAAGCTTTCTATTTGTAATTTCAGCTTCTACATTATTGATTTTTTTTTGACTGAAATCATCAAAGACTATACATGTGCTGCTATAAAAAAATATTTTGGGTAGCATTAAAGAATGGATGCAAGTGGCTCAAGAACTCAGGGCCGTGCTTTAGGACGTTCCTTGGGGGAGCCCTACATTCAGCAGTGTGGACTGTAATGACGTTTGGATGAGGAGGATTAAAGCTTATAAACCTATGTTTAGAGTAATTTGACAGTAAATTCACATAACAATGAATATACAGTGTGAGAAAATACTATAGAGCTAAAATTGTCTGCAGTTTAAAATAGAAAAAAACATAATGAAAAAACTTCATCTTCATCAAAAATCTATCTTTTATCTAATATTTATCTAATCTATCGTTGCATAACATTTAGGGTGTTACGCTCGCTGAGCTCGCTCGCTCAGCCATTTCTACGCAACAGAATATCTAAAAAAATCTTCATTGGACTTTTTTTTATAATAATACGTAATGCAAAGCTTAAATAAACCATCAGTTTTAATCATGAATGTTTCTACAAAATACAGAATTTAATGAGAGCAGGTAGTCTGACCTTGTCATGTCGACAGTAAAGCCCAACCTATCTCGCTTCGCGTTCAAACTATAAAATTAGCTATAAATTGCACTTATCATTTCGTATAGAAACATTCAACCGTGATCACTTACTGTAAATCGAGATAAGTCAAATTAATATATCTCGCTTTCAATAGAATGGTTTTTTATGATACCATCGCTAACAATAGACAATGGTGTAATGCTTTACAGTTATCTTGCTCTGTGAGCAACAAGATGGCGCATAAATTTGTATCATTAGTTCATTACCGATGGGATCAGAGGACAAAAGATTGTAATAACTAGTTTAAGTAAATTTTGGAGTTTATTTAGCGATATTTATTATAATATTATTATTTTGGTGCATTACTTTTTTTATAGGATAAGGGTGACAAACGAGCACACAGTCCACCTGATGGTAAGTGGCTGCTGTGCTCAATTACGAATCAAATTGCAGATGCGTTGTCATCCCTGAGGACTAAGATGGAATGCCTCGTTTCCAGTAAAAAGGGTCTCAATACAGCGGCGTTAAGCTGCTATTTCACGCTGGTATTCTGTGAGAGCGTGGTCTTCCTGGTCGAGCCGACCTATTCGTGCTACAACTATACTACTTAAATAGCTGCATCATGGCTCTACTACGAAAAAAAAGGCTGACAGAGGCGGTATATTTTCTCACGCCTGTTTATTAATTTTTATATAATTGATGATACAAAGAAACATACAGTCTACCTGACGGTAAATGGCTACTGAAGTCCATGTACACCTGCAACCAACTTCAAACAAAGAAGACTACGAAAATGCGTTGTCACCTCTGAAGACCATGGCATAATGCTTCACAGCCTTTGACCTACCTAAAGGGACCCCTAGGTACAAGAGGAGTCCGACCAAAAGCATAGCCCATGTCACCTGATGACACCGACTTGAGGTCTAGGCTCATACTATATACCGTTCAAACCGGAGCACAACGATCACTGCTACTTGCTAGCAGAAATACGTTATTTTTATTAATTAATTTTATTTATTACTAGTGACCCGCCCGGGCTTCGCCTAGATAGGATCTATTAATGATAATCAAAGACCATTTACTTTATCAAATCATCTTTGTCTGTTCGTAAAGTTCCGTCAAGAATCAAGATTAGCCAGGACACACAGACAGACAGACAAAATGTTTAAAACTGTTAATTTTTCTCAATAGCATTTATATAACCCCCCTTAATAGAAGCCAGTTATTTCAATATTCATTTATACGAATTTCATTAATTCATTCATTACAGCCTATAAAAAGTCCATTGCTGAACGTAGGTCTCCCGTGGCAACAAAAAACTGTGGCAACTATGGTAATAAGGGGATATTTGCCATAGTTGTTACAGTTTTTTTTGTTGTTATTAGGAAGCTGCAGCCCATCTCCTAGTTTGTTTCCCTCTGTCGCCTCTTACGACACCCACGGGACGATAGGGGGTAGTGGATATCCTTACACCGCCATTACACGGTCGGCTTTTACTTTTTATTAAAAGTTAAATTTTAAAGTCAATTAACCTTTTAAGCTTTTAAGTTTTAAACGACTTTATATGGAAAAAGTTATCTAATATTTTCCATGCTTCATGCTGCGATGATTTTTTTTTTGTGTTTTACTAGATCGAGATTATTTTAAAAGATGTATAAACATTAAAGTGCGCGGCTCTGAAGGTTAAGGAGAAATAAATTTGCATATTAAACGACCGGAACGTATTAATGACCACATGTCGACTTTCACAACAGCCACAACAATGCCACATGAGTAAAGAAACCGTACTCATGTGACAATGCCTCGAATGAATGGACAGATCGTAATATTACAAGGTACAATGCGATTTGTACCTTATATTTTCATGCAATAAAGTCTAAATCTAAATAAAAGTCAACTGCTGAATATACGCCTTATTTACGTAGTAACTATTAGTTAATCTGTGGACTTATATATTATAACCTAATTTTTATAGAAAAGTTATTTATATATCGGACGTTTTGACATATACGTTTTATGGAGGTAAATAATTTATTGCCGCCTCTGTTTATTTCTATAGCATATTTTATTATCAACATCAATACAGCCATAAGTCCACTGCTGAACACAACTCCTCCAAGGAATGCCACAAAGCACGGTCCTGAACCAACCTGCATCTATCGACTTCCTGCATATTTTACCAGGTCCTCGAGAACCTTTCTTGAAACAATTTGTTTTTATATAGAATAAGGGTGACAATCGAGCACACAGTACACCTGATGGAAAGTGGACACTGTAGCTAAAATGCAGATGCGTTGTCACCCCTGAGGTCCGACCCATTCATCCTACAACCATAATATAGTAGTGTTGCTCTACCACGTAAAACATATGGTATAATTAAGAAAGAAAATAATCATAACATTTAAAATATTTACCGACAGATAAATCCTGCCATAAAGTGCAATTTCTTCTTCTTCTTGTTTTTTGTTTTTGTTTTTAAAAAGCGTAACTCATACACTAGGATTCTTCTTTCTCTCTCTTCTCCTGTATGGTGGAGGAGGTTGAAACACATAAATTGCACAAGGACAAACAACCAGACCCATAACATTTATTTGTATGCCAATCAATTACTTATTTCGTGCGGGATTCGAACCCACGGCCCTCAGCGCCGCACCTATTGCTGAACCGTCAATTATTATTATTTAGAGTTTTCTAAAGTTGATAAGCTTACTGAATAGTAAAAGATTTTTACTGAAAGATAAGTTTTACTGAAACCGCCTAACCCAAGGTTTACAGGATTTTTTTAAAAGTATAGGAAATAAAGTTGCCTTGATATTGTCGCAATTGTTTTCGAGATCAGTAAGATCTACCTTGGGAGATTAAGAATTTGAAATTTGTGTCAAGATTAGCTAATAATCTTATGCGATGTCGTGATTTCACTGTTTTTATATCTATTTATATTATCTTCTTTGTAAGGCTTCATGTGATTCAGCGGGGATATAATCTATACAAATAAATAAAATTGAAGTGTCTGTTTGTAATGTTAAAATAACAGCTTTTTACTAAAGGCATATGAAAGTATATGCGGTACTAATAACAAAAAAACAATTTTTAACATTTTTGTCTGTCTATCTGTCTGTCTGTCTGTTTGTTCCGGCTAATCTCTGACTTTCACTGGCAGATAGCTGATGTTATAAGGAGTAACTTAGGATACTTTTATTTTAGAAAAAGAATCAGGGTTCCGTGCAAAAAAAATAAAACCCTTGAAATCGTAGTAAATTTCACGCGGACGAAGTCGCGAGGGACAGCTAGTTTTAATTAAAATAGCAATGGACTGGCCATATAGCTCGAATAACCAACAAACGACTGGGAAGGAAAGTTCTCGAGTGGCAAGTGTAAGGTAATAATGTAAATATTAATTAAGTCACAATAATAAGTTTATCGAATATTATAATTTGCGGCGGTATGGACGGATACGATAATGACCGGAAATCGGTCATACGTTAACCAGCGGTACAAGTCTATCGCAGGTATCCGGTCCCCACGGAAATCGACTACAGTATAAAATTAAGCGAGTGTTTTACTGAATATACTTGTAGTCCTCTCTACCACTAAAGAAATAGCCTACAAAAATATAAATATTATAATAATATTCAGGCAATTTTTAAAACTATGTGTATGTATAAATAATGTCAATAGATTTTTTTTTATAAAACTGAAGTTACTAACGAACTTACAGTCCACATGGTAAGTAGCTACAGTCCATGGGCACCTACAGCCAACTTAAAACAAAGAAAGCAACAGATTGTCGTCACTTCTAAAGACTAAGATGGAATGCCTCACAGACTGTAATTACACTGGATATCTACGAGTATACCCTCCAGATCGGTATTTAGCATTGCAAGCACTGCTATTGGCGGCAGAAATAGATAAGGGATGGTGGTACCTAACCTAGAAGACGTTAGTCTTGCGGCCGATATCTCTTCGATCATGTCCGACTACACTGCGCAGATGGGTAATCTCCGTTGAAACTGGTTGCCGTGATAGAAATTGGGTCTGAAGGACATTAACACTTAAAGTGTGACGTTCGTTTTACGTTTTTTTTTTTATAGGACAAGGGTGACAAGCGAGCACACAGTCCACCTGATGGTAAGTGGTTGCTGTGGTCCATAGACATCTAAATCTATCTTCGTTTGCGAATCAAATTGCAGATGCGTTGTCAGCCGTGAGGACTAAGATGGAATGCCTCTTTTGCAGTAAAAAGGGTCTCCAGTTCTCTACACTCACCATACGAAACACAGCAACATTTGATGCAGTTAAATAATAATATACTGTATACGGTCCACTGCGGCCGATCATTTACAAAGTTTAAACGATGCGTATATTCTGAGTCATTATTGGCATCGTAACAAACAGAAGATAGCGCACGTACCTAAAACCACCTTGTGGTTTAAACTTTACTGCCTTATTACGAAAAGTAGTTTATAATTAGTCTAAGGTTTGAAGTAGAGTCTGTTTCAAAAAGATGTCGCGTGAAAAATATGCGAACTAAAATGGAACTAAAGTCAAATAACGCGAAGACTGTGTCGCCGCGGCAGAGAGAATTATTTCGTGAGTAAGACTGTACTTAATCCATAGCTTAGACTCGAGAATAGTAATTAAATACGTTTTGTGGGCCTTTAGTATTCATTTGGTTTCAATCGTTGTTAACCTTTGAGCTTACAAAAACCATTGGACATTGATATTTGAATCATTTGTTTATTTTGTATATTATGCGAATTTGAAATACGGGTGGCGTATTTAAAAGAAAGAAAACTTACAACAAATGTCAATATTTTGATGCAGTTTTGAAATCGATGACGAGAGTTCTTTGAATCATTCATCTATCTATCCATTACAGCCATCAAAAAACCACTGCTGACAGCAGCCATCTAGTTTAGTTACATCATTTTGCAGAAGGTAACGTAAGTCTTACAAACATTTATATTTTTGTACCGGCGCGTTAGACATACATTTCAAACTGGCACCAATCAGAATACCAGTGTACTAGGATAATGGTTACAAAAACGCTGAGTCCTTGCCGTTAGATTAAATTAAAACACAGTGACACACAACCACAGACGTCAATATCCAATTATGATATGAAAAGTGTCAATAAGGATTAGAAGCGTTATGAATTTAAAAAATTGTACTTAGATTTTGTAAACAAGATTAGATTTAATTTTAACATTGTCTATTAAAATATTATTAATGAAATACCTTCATTTACATTTTTTATACAATTAGGGTGACCAACGAGCACACTGTCAACCTGATGGTAAGTGGATGCTGTCGCCTATATACATCTATACTAGAAAATGCAGATGCCTTGTCATCTCTGAGAACTAAGATGGAATGCCTCTTTTTCAGTAAAAAGTGTTTCTGTTCTCTACCCTCACCATAGAAAGCACAGCAGCATTAAGCTGCTATTTCACGCTAGTATTCCGAAAGGACCATCCTTTCCCGTTCGAGCCAAAAGCTACACCAACTATTATAGTTATGGTACGAATGGGTCGGCGGCGGGAACGTGACTCTACCATGTTATAAAATAAACTTTAAACTTTAAGGACGAAACCATGACGTAATTAACTAGGGCCAAGGGGTATAGGGATTATGGGAGAATTAATTGGATCGTGGACGGTTCGAGTTACTACACAATTACTTTGACCGTCCTCAACGAGTATGCGGTGCGTAGTACTAATTGGATCGTCATTATTGCCATAAACAATTCTCCCAATATATTTTATAATTTCTGTAAAAATTTAGTTTGCATATTGAAATTTTTATTAACGTCTCGGTACCGCAGTGGTGCGGGGCTCCAAAGCGGCGGGTTCGAATCCCGGACAGAACAAGTATTTGTATGACTTTAAAATAATTGTTCCGGGTCTGGATGTTTGTCCATGTGCAATTTATGTATGTAAAATATATGTTTCTGTAGTAGCCTTTCATTAAAAAAAAAAGTACCCTATCCAGCTAATCGTAAGTGAATGGTGTGGCCTGTAGACCCACATCTATCGACGATTAAGAATCAAAATGCAGACAGCAGAATGAAATACAGAGAGAGAGAGAGAGAGAGAGAGCGTTGTTTTTCTCCGATCGAGCCCCCTCCCCAACCCTTAGTGCTGCAACCATAGGTCATCTCTGTGAATCTACTAATTTTAAGTGGTTGATTAATTCAAGAATTCTGTTTACTACGCATTAGATATTATCAGAGATAAAGTGACAAAAGATTTGGATGTTATGATCCTTATGTTTTTAAATAAGGTAGGTATAATTTTCAAGGTTAATTTAATTTCAAGTATTTATAAATTCGAACCGTATAGTGATAGTAACTAAATGCTTAGTAAAACTGCTTACATACGAGTACATAAAGCTTATGAAGGTTAAAGTTCTAAAATGTTAAACTTTAGCCACGGAGCTGCGGGGGCCCAACGGGTTGACTTGGTATTTGACAGACAGATTCGTTAATAGTTCAATTCAACAAAGCGTGACGCAAGTAAATACTTCGTTACTTCAATTATTCAAAAGAGAGCGTAATTCTTTTATGTTGTACTAGCTGTTCCCCGCAACTTCGCCCGCGTGTAAGTTTTGGTTTTAATTTTTTTGCGCGGAACCCTAATTCTTTTTCTAAAATAAAAGTAGCCTAAGTTACTCCTTATAGCATCAGCTATCTGCCAATGAAAGTGCCGTCAAAATCGGTCCAGCCATTTCGGAGATTAGCCGGAACAAACAGACAGACAAAAATTTAAAAATTGTGTTTTTGTTATAAGTAGCGTATAAACTTTCATATGCATTTAGTGAAAGCTGTTATTTAGACATTACAAACAGACACTTCAATTTTATTTATTTGTATAGATATAGATGTGCACCATTGCATTTAAAAAAAATCTACGTTCAGACTTGGGAAGGTTGATAATAATGATGATGAAGAATCTTTAACATTATCGTCGGATTTAATATTGATAATTAAGAAACATCAATATTACTTTTAAATTATCTTAAAAATATGAAGTGGTACTGACAGCATAACTGCAATGTGATGGTAGCGTAAGAAAATTCATCACTCGTCCATCATTTCAGCCCATGGGTTCCGTTAGAGGTGACAATGGGAATGTTAAACACTATGCCATCCTATAGATGGCAGTATAGCCGTCTCTTTCACATCAGACGTAATAATATACCAAGCCCAGAACGATTGACAGTAGCGTCAAAGGTGCAAAAGGTCTGGTACTACGATCGCCAATCTACGTGGCCGAACATTGTGAATATGATAATTCCTCCACACAATAAGGCCCTTGGATATAGTAATTTAACAAAAACGTTATAATCATTATTATTTAATATTTTGATTCTTTATTGAAGATAGATGTAGATGTCTATGGGTCACAGCAACCACTTACCATCAGGTGGACTGTGTGCTCGTTTGTCACCCTTATCCTATATAAAAAAAACAATTTACACATACAAACACAATGCGTCATAATAAGTAAGTGGTAGAGCCATGCTGCAGCTATATTATGGTTGTAGCACGATTGAATCGGCCCGACCTTGGAAGGAATACGCTCTCACAGAAAACCAGCGTAAAATAGCAGTTTAATGCTGCTGTGTTTCGTATGGTGAGTGGCAAGAATCGGAGTCCCCTTTTAGTGGTGAAGAGGCATTCCATCTTACTTAGTCAACCCATCTGCATTTTGATTCTTAAGCGAGGCTAGATGACATATAGATATGATGTATAGATGTAGGACTATGTGCTGTTTGTCACCCTTATCCTATATAAAAAAAACAATTTACACATACAAACATAATGCGTCATAATATAAATTGTAAGTGGTAGAGCCATGCTGCAGCTATATTAGTAGTATAGTTGTAGCACGAATGAATCGGCCCGACCTTGGAAGGAATACGCTCTCACAGAAAACCAGCGTAAAATAGCAGTTTAATGCTGCTGCGTTTCGTATGGTGAGTGGCAAGAATCGGAGTCCCCTTTTAGTGGTGAAGAGGCATTCCATCTTACTTAGTCAACCCATCTGCATTTTGATTCTTAAGCGAGGCTAGATGATATATAGATATGATGTATAGATGTAGGACTATGTGCTCGCTTGTCACCCTTACTTTTATAAAAAGTAAGAAAATACAAAAAACTTAAGTAACATTACAGCTAAAGTATCATCAGAACAAATTCTAAATATTATCCCCGTAGATATAAACATGTAAAATCAAAGGAAAAAAAAACGTAAATAAGTTCAATTACCACTAAAAAAATCTTGAGGAAAGTATGGCAGTATTCCCACAGTCTCAAAAAAGGTACATAATCATCATTACAGCCCTTCACAAGTCCACTGCTGAACATAGGTCTACCCTAAGGAATGCCGCGAAGCACGGTCCGGAGCCACCTGCATCCATCGACTTCTTACATGTCTTACCAGGTCGTAAAAAGGTATAATACTAAAGGTATAATAATTCCACGTGTTGACCTCTGCCTCTGTCCTCTGTTGTAAACATAATATATGAGTAACACCCTCAGAGATTTCTTTTTGAACAACCTATATGTACATTGTAATTTATTCAAACACCTATCTTAAATATAAACATGTACTGTACAATACATTACAGTCAAAAATAATACAACGTTCTGTACGCGTTCTGTGCGGGAATGCGTAGCGAGATCGAACTGGCGACCGAAATAGACGCAGTCTTCTCGCTCCGTTGCCATGGCAACCGCCTCCCGCACGCATTATATTATTGCAGAGCGAAGCAAATAATGATCATCACCACTTTTAACTTGGGTCTATTCATTCAGTTCACAAGTAAGTTAAACTTCAAAGTCTAACTTCAGAACAAAGAGAGTTTTACCGTCTCTCCTTCTATGTCTCCGTCTGGTCTGGATAGATATCACGCTCCTACCCATTTAACGGCTAAACCGCAGTGCATCTATTGCTATCTTTTGGTTTGAAGGATAAGAGAGCCAGTATAACACAGGTAGTTCCTTTTTGTCCTCATGGTGACAAACAACTTCTCATTTTCGCTCAGATGTTATAAAAAAAATGAAACTAAGACTTGATGTTAAGGGTATAGGACAATATTAAGTTACAATTTTTAAATAGTGTTATTATCGGTTATATGTCAAAGATCACTAAGCTAAAGTGGCATTGGGTCGGACATAGAAGTGGAAGAACCGACGACCGATGGGGAAGGATGGTTCTCGAGTAGTAGCGTCATACCGGTAAACATCACGTACAGGCACTATAGTAGGCAGTAGTAGTACTAGGGTATGACTTGTGAAAGGCCGTAATGATGATAATGTTGAATGTTATTATTAGTTTAGAAAATATGCGCACGCTGGAAAATAGACCAAAATATAACAACCATTCTCGAGAAAGAAATATTCCTTTTGTTCGCTCTTGATCATAATTCAGTCTTATTTTTTGTTTATTTTACAGTTATACCAAAGATAACATTTTATGAACAAAGTCCAGCTAGTATCTGCCGTTGTTGTGCGCGGGCTTTTGACATATCTTAGGCTACGCATATCTTAGGCTACGTACTTATTATAATACGGTATCGCATAGAAGAATAAACTTTTCAACGTTAAGTCTCCATAATCGATATTTGTGGCAGCTTTTCTTTTTTATAAGATAAGGGTGAAAAACGAGCACACAGTCCACCTGATGTTAAATGGCTGCTGTGGCCCATAGACATCTACATTTATCTTCGATTACGAATCAAAATGCAGATGCCTCGATACCCGTGAGCACAAAGATGGAATGCCTCGTTTCCAGTAAAAAGGGTCTCCGGTTCTCTACAATCACCATACGAAACACAGCAGCATTAAGCTGCTATTTCACGCTAGTTTTCTGTGAGAGCGTGGTTCTTCCTCGGTCGAGCCGACCCATTCGTGCTACAACTATACTAATAATAGCTGCAGCATGGCTCTACCAAGAATAAAAATTGGCGATCAGAAAGACAAATACTGAAACCTTAAAACTAAAACCTTTATACAAACTACAAAGCACTAAAACAGTATAATTCTAGCGTATTAGGAATACGAATTCGTCTACGATAATGAAACAGGGTAAAGGTATGATTAAATTAATGTAATAATTAGTACAATTATAATAATTATAATTAATTATAATGATAACTGAGCAGAGCTCGGCAGACGTTGTTCTGCTCTTTCCGTTAGGTGACACGATAAGATTCACTTCAAATTCACTCTGAACTTTGTGAATTAAAAAAAAATATAACTCGACCACATCATCACTTATCGGATCAAGGTGTTGTGGTTTTCTTCTTTGGCTCTAAACCTTTACATTTATTGTTAAATGTCAATATGTGTCATTTTGGTCCATAAATTTTTTATAGAATTTGTTAATAACTGGACTACTAATACCCCTTTTTTATCAGACTATAAACAAGGAGGTTTCCAATTCGACTGTGTTATTTATAGAATAAGGGTTGCTCTTAATAAACGAACTCAAACAAGCACACTGTCTAACTGATGGTATATGGATGCTGTGGCCCGTAGACACCTATATCTATCCTCGAATAAGAATCAAAATGTAGATTCGTTGTCACCTCTGAGCACTAAGATGCCCCATTACCAATAAAAAGGGTCTCCGGTTCCCTACACTCATTATAAGAAACACAGCAGCACTAAGTTACCTACTATTTTAAGCTGGTATTCAATGAGAACGTGATCCCGATCGAGCCGACCCATTCCTGGATCTTCATTTTAGCAAAATACAACTTCAATTTTTTTTAAATATAATTAACGTATACTTTAGTTTCTTTAAAGTCGTTTATAGCTTTGTGATAAAAACTTTAATTTTCAAACATAAAAGACGCAAATTTTTTCTTAAATATTCATAAGTATAAAATTAAAGTTATATCATCATCGATCACTAATAAAAAACGTTTTTATTAGTGATCCATGTATATCATAAATAAAAAGTTAATTTCATTCTTATCTTAATAAAGACTAAACCAGATCCTTACCCTGAGATTCTAAACCCATAGATCGAGTGCCCCTAATCACTGATCGTTGGCATTATCAATTGGGCACGGATTTTTGTCGCTTCCTTATTAATGTCTGTTATTGGACGTGACTTGAACACCGCTCTAGTATTGTTATAACTTCCTATTCTATACAGTACAAATTCGATAGTAGTACCTACGTAGTACTATTATTTATTCTATGATAGTAGTTAGCACTTACTATCGAAAAGTAATGCTAATTAAAAAATAAGAGGTACATATACAGTCTGTGGCAATACATACATTTTAGATAGATTCATTCAGACATCTTAGATATATACTTCCATAAATTGCCTCATAGGATTCTCATAGGATTTCTGCCATAGTTTCCACGCTTGACAGGCGGGTCGGAAACAGCATTTTTTAAAATATTTCGAGTTATTATCATGAAGATGGCAGTATCTTCCTTTTGATGATGCCCATCTTTTGCCCATCTTTTGTTTTATTTTCCCTCTGCTGCCTCTTACGACACCCACGGGACGATATAGGGTAGTAGGTATACTTACACCGCGACTCATACATCTTACATTTCATGCTTATTGCTTACTTAGGTTCTGTTCTCTGTGCATAGTGTATATAGATATAGAATATTAAAGTCCCGACTTCCGAAGCTATTATGCGGAAATTATTCTATTCTTTCTATGTCTTTGAAATCGGCTTTTACTTTTTATTGAAATTCTAAATTTTGAGTGGACTAAGGAATATCAAAAACTCAAATGTCGTCTAAATAATTACATTAAAAACTTCAGCCCCTATTTTTCTACACTTAGGGGTGGAATATTTTCTCCAAATTTATATGGGACCACCTCTGAAATTCGTCCACAAATGACGAAGATATCGAGTACCAAAAAATAAAAAGAACATACTTCTACTTTTTATGAATTAATTTAAAAAATAAGAAAAATATGTAATGAACAAGCGACTTATGTTTCTACATTAGACTAATTACCTGTGAAATGCTTCTTAGTTCACAGGATAGAAGACCATCATTAACCTCATTAAAACCTTTCAAATTACAACTTTGGTGTACGAATGTTATAAAGGAGTGAATTTATAATTAATAAAAATAATAAATATGCAAAATAGGAAATTAATAGAATCAGGCGTAACTTTGTGATAATTGTATTAAAAATGAGTGGTGTAAGAATATCCACTACCACATTTTTCCGTGGGTGGGACAGGGCGAGACAGAGGCGACAGTGCGAGACAGGGCGACAAACTCGTATAGAGCAGCGTCTTCATACCTACTAGAAAATAAAACTGCGGTTGCTAACCCGTCTACCAAGCGTGGCAACTAAGGCATAGTAGGTGGTAAGGTGCCTCGATGAGGCAATCTAGGGAGGATGTCTGTGTACAGCAGTGGACTTTTGATGGGCTGTAATGGAAAAGATAAGAAAAACCATTACACCACCGTTATTAATACGACACGTGTTTCGCCTCCAAACTAGGCATCATCAATAGAAAAGACTGCAATGGCTCTCCTCAAATTAAACGGTTTTATCAAATTTTACAATACTTATACATTTAAAAACAGATATGTAAAATGTGAATTTTGTTTCAACTTTTGTTAACTTTCGTTGCTGAACATAGGCCTCCTCAATATATTTGACATAATTACCCCGCTTGGCAAGCGGTTTTGCAAACGCAGGTTTTTTTATTTTCTTGTTGTTATTAGGAAGACGCTACAGTCCATCTACTAGTTTGTTTTCCTCTGTCGCTTCTCACGACACCTACGGGACAATACGAGGCAATGGAATTTTCTTACACCGCCAATACTCGGTTAAAGTACAAAAAAAGTTAACACAGTTTCAACTACAGCTTCAGTAGATTTCAGAAAAATTTCTTCGTAAATCTCACTGTGAGTGTTTAGGATAAGCTTCACTGAATTCTGTTGCCAAACAACAAAATTATAATTTCTAATAAAAATAAAAAAACTTACTTCTAAGTGTGTTATAAAAACAATAATATAATATCCAGAAGTTAAGAAATTATTGAATACATTTTAGTTTTTTGAAGTTAGCTTTTATTAAAAGCTTATTTTTTACCTATTTGAGTGAACTGAAATATCACAAGCTGAAGTTAACAATTGGAATACCGTCTAAATAGTTACATCAAAATCTTTATTCAGTATTTTCCCAACCGTAGAGATGGAATTTTTTCTCCAAATACATATAGACTACTCATGAAATATAACCTATTTAATAATAAAAAATCATTAAAATCGTTAAAAATCGGTGCACATTTGACAAAGATACAGTAGTACATAGTATGCATTAAAACATACAGCCAAATTGACAATTTCCTCCATTTTTGAAGCCAGCTAAAACACTATTTTAAAATGAGCTGTAACTCACGAGTAATATAACTGTTACTCAATTAAACAAAAGCGAATGATGCAGTAGTATCGATTACAGCACACATACAAACACACTCACACAGATACTACTCATTATGTCAGATAGCCGCTAAAGAATTCCTTTATCTCGTCGGGAGCCCACGCAGTAAGAAAGCAACATCCGGAACTCTTGAACAATGAGAAAACAAAACATTTAGCTTTATCGCCTTAATATGTAACATAGTTGTAGTTTTTATTGAGTGTATTATAGTATTATATTTAAATCTACTAATTTTTAAACGAATACTAGTTACTCTAGGAGTCATAGTCCTACCATATAATATCATCGATACCATTGATGCCGTATATCACAAGTCCACTGCTGAACAAAGACCACAATGAACGAAGTCTTGTAGTATATTTGCGATTGGCTTCCAAAGACTACAAACCACAAAGCATGGTGCTGCACCACCTGCATAAAGTTAATAAAACATTTTATTTAAATAGTTTAAAGTCAAAATAAATGTCAGTATAATGCGTACGACAGGCCATAGGGTCATAGCCCATTCCGACCAATACATAAACCTTCACATGACGCCGCTTATTTATCCAAGTTTACTTCGCAACGAGATTTCACTCTCAAACAACAAGACATTTTAACTCAAAAAACATAATATTAGGTATGTGCTAAGCAACATCACAATTTTTACGTGGTAGAGCCACACTGCAGCTATATTATGGCTGCAGTACGAATAGGTCAGCTCGATCAGGTTAGGACCACGCTCTCACAACACAAGCGTAAAACAGCAGAATAATGCTGTGTTTCGTATGATGAGTGTAGAGAACCGGAGACCCTTTACACTGGTAACGAGGCATTCCATCATAGTCCTCAGGGGTGACAAGTGATAACGCATCTGTATTTTGATACTTAATCGAGGATAGATGTAGATGTCTATGAGCCACAGTATCCACTTACCATCAGGTGGACTGTGTGCTCGTTTGTCACACTTTTCTGTGAAAAAAAAGAATCATCAAAATCGGTTGACTTCGATGATATCACGTAACATACATACAAAAAAACATACAGTCTAATTGTAAACCTCCTCCCTTTTTCGAAGTCGGATAAATAAATTTTAATTAGCATTGCTTTTTGCTGTTTATTTTTTTTATTTTTCAGAAGATTAATATTACGTTTTTTTTTTGTTTTTATAGGATAGGGTGACAAACGAGCACACAGTCCACCTGATGGTAAGTGGTTGCTGTGACCCATAGACATCTACATCTATCCTCAATAAAGAATCAAAATGCAGATGCGTTGTCACCCGGGAGGACTAAGATGGAATGCCTCTTTTCCAGTAAAAAGGGTCTCCGGTTCTCTACACTCACCATACGAAACACAGAAGTGTTAAGCTGCTATTTTACGCTGGTATTCTGTGAGAGCGTGGTCCTTCCCCAGTCCAGCCGACCCATTCGTGCTACAACTATACTACTAATATAGCTGCAGAATGGCTCTACCACGTATTGGTATTGATTAATGTGAGTATAATGTAATGACTCATACTAATGTTTTCTTAAAAATAACACTTCTAGGTAAAATTTTATCTGTCAGTTACGTTACTTCCTGTTTGTACGACACAAAAGCAATCAACAGGAAACGTGCTGCGCATTTTTCTGTAGAAGATCAAACGAATATTCTGTCTCTGCACTACTACACACTTATCTTAGGAGATATTATTAATTTCGAAAAAGGAAATTACATTATTTAATTATAAATTCACAATTAGAAGTGCATAATATATTTATATCTAAATATATTATAAAACTGAATTTATATAAAGAGCTTTTAAAATATTATCCCCGCTTAGCTACTAATTAAATTAGAAATTGTGCCTCGGAAATCATGTTAAAATACCAGTAACTAGTAATAGTAATTATAAAATATATAACATATTACTCCTAAATATTTATTACTCACCCTACTACCCTAAATATATATTTATTATTATATATAAATCGTCATTGTGTATGATATGTGCATGATATGTGCATGATATTAAAAATTCAAACTGCGGTTAGTTATTAATTTAATACATTATGTTGGTAATTATCAATGCACCAAGATCCATTCGTCTTCAACGTTTTACATACGAGTGTGTTAAGCCATATTAAACACTAGGTTATAATTGGCTTAGCTTGGCAAATATGAAACGCATAAAGTTTGTTTTCCTGCAGTAATTACGTAGATGTCATCAACAAGTATCGTCAATGTGAACAATGGTTCAAAAAATCATCTACATATTTGATGTATTTACATATTATGATTTCTGTCTATAATCAGCAGTTTTTTTTTTTCAAAAATACTAGCAAAAAATGCTATTAAAATTATTATCCGTGTTAACCAATTCAAGTAAGTGTGTAATGCTTTGGGTCACAATTATAGAGAGAAATGGCAAATTCGAACTCACGACTTTGTGGTCCCATACCTAATCGGCTAGTGTTAATAAAATTAATGGAATGATATGTATGAAATTCTGGTTGACACCTGCTGTGATATCGCATGCCTGTATATTCGCTTATATTTAGACGAGAACCGAAGAATTATTTTAATGGTAAAGAGGCATTCTATTTTATTTAGCATTACGTTAAGTAATTTAGAATAGCCCCAATCGGACAAAAGGCGACCTTACCGTCCGAGGCTCTAAGGCATTAACAACAATTCGTCACAGAGCGCTGCTGTGCTCTGTATTCAATGAATAAAACTATCTTCACAAAAATTGCGACCTCTAAGCAGCCGACACACTTTTGACGTAACAGTAAATTTTATGTAATCCGGTTTCGGTGTTTTCGCTTTGACGTTGCGAAACTTTGAAACTAATCGTTGATCGATAATTTTAATCATGAGGTGCATTACACTAAATTCTCAATTACTTATACGAGAATACTACACATCTACACATCATAGAAAACTATTTTTTAAGGATTTAATCGCGTTCAATCAACTTATTTTATTTTTCCGGGGTTTCGAGTACTTTACAGCATCCAAGACGTGTCCAGCAGACTTCGTGACCATGGGCGCTGCAAAGGACTGGAGACGTCAGTAATATAAAAAAGTTGATTAAACGCGATAAAATCCGTCAAAAAAAAACTAGTTTCTCAGTTACTGTTCCGATTCGTGTAAGTTTATAAAATAATTAGGCCTAAACAGACTATTCGATATTAATTTGTTTTATTGCAAGTTTAATTAGATACTCTTATTACTATTTAAGTACAGTTATTAAAACTCCTTTTCTATCTATGTCCGTCTAGGTAGGTACCACCTTTTTACCTATTTCTGCCTCCAAATAGCAGTGGTTGTACTGCTGCGTTTCGGTCTGAAGGGAGAGCCTGTATAAATACAGGTTATGAGGCATTACACGTTAGTCCTCAGAGAAGTGACAACGCATCAGTACAATTCGTTGTCTGAAGATGCCATCAGGTGTCCATGGAATGCAGTTGCCATTTACCATCAGATCGACCATAAAGTCGTCTCTCGTTTCAGTAATATAAAAACAGTCCGACTGCTATGCGTTGGTATTTTATCCCAATTTGGGAGATGCTTATGTGTATTAGTGCGCCTATTATGGACTAAATAAATATAAACACATTTATAAAAGTTCATAACTAACACTAATACAACGTTTTGGGTAACACTAACTAATGTTATAAATAATTGTTTACATTATTTTCCTTCTGCACAAAATTTTCAAAAGGATTTGATAAAAACTAAAATCGCATAGCAGCATAGCATAGTTTAAAAAAATTCTCTTCACAGAAAAGAAAGTAGTATCAGATGACACTATTCCGCACAACGCATAGGTACTTGATTTATATACTGCACGTTCATGAATCTTATGCAATGGACATGAAAACTGATCGAATTGTTCATCAGCGGAATTTTATAGAAAAAAGAGTTGCAATGCAACAATTCCTTTGTCAATGTGTGAGTCACTTCTTTAAAATAGTAACGCTCGGTAAACGTCGGACGACGAACTTAGACAAAAAAAAAATAAGTCGCGAACAAGAAACATTAACATGCAAGTGTAATATCACAAACCATATGAAAGTATTACATTATTCACGTCGCAATATACAACAAAATAGTGATCTGTTTCAAGCATCAAACAAATTTCATCAAACTTGACGTAACCTAAGTTTGCTAACGAGAAATTTTTTCTGTTCTTATTGTATCTAATTAGTAGATAGGTTTCTGGTCTTTTTGTACAGTGAATAATTTTTACTTTCTATTTTTTGTAGCTAAAAACTACTTTTTAAAAGCAAATTTTTTACTCGACTGTTTTCATCGTGTTTTCATTCACATTTTTATGAAGTGAAGTAGTCTGGTCTTTAATAATAGTAAAATATTATTAATGCTGCGTTTAGTTTATTGACAAATTAGTAGAGGTTAATTTTTTTCTGTATTTACATAACATATATAAACACTCACGCCTGTCACCCAGAGGGGTAGGCAGAGATTATGGACTTCCATTTGGCACGATCCTGACACACCTCTCTCGCCTCCTCCACATCCATATACCTACGCATACACGCTCGTCGGTTAAGGGTACTCTTAATTTGGCCCATTTTCAGTATATCGCCAATTTGGTCGATAAACCTTCGTCTAGGGCGTCCCTTCCCGACTCTGCCGTTCACCTCTGCCACATAAATTTGCTTTGTCACTCTTTTTTTCTGTATTTAATGGATGATTATTTAAACTTTTATGTTTTTAAAGTATTAAATTAAACTAATTTTTACGGATTATATCGCGTATAATTTTAACTTTTTAACTCCCGACGTTTTTTAAAGTAAATAATTTTAGAGTGTGATATTGTGGACAACCGCAACTAGCTCCGGATGAGTTACCGTAAACTTTTGGTTGAGTTTTTATTTGATGACATTCTTGTTCTACAATCTACACAAATACTTATAATTTTCATTGTAAATTACCATTTAAAATGTTAAAATGTTAAATGTTGTCTTTACGTCTTTCCTTCGTTATTATACTGTAAACTAGTACTTTCTAATGTTTAGTAATAAATAATAATATTGGGACTAACGCAACGCGTTCTCTGTTTATTCAAATTACCTATTATACAAATATCTATTATACAAAATGTAAAATTATAGAAATAGATATTATTCAAATTAAAACAGTCGCTATGCATGACTTATAAAGTAGAAAAAGATCAACAGCCTCTATTCCGTTTCTTTCTTGAGATTTCCTTTAAAATAGGTACAAGTGAACTGGTTTTTGATGAAACTTTTTTTTATGGCCTATATTTAAATTAATGTCTTAATGATTATTTAAATATATATAACGTTTGTATACTATCTATAGAGACATATATTTTGCACCGTCTGGTTAAAATAAAGTCAGCTAAATCTTCTATCTTGGGTTCTTGGGTAGCATTTTCCCTAACGTCAAAATATATATAAAATGTAATAAAATTGAAGTGTCTGTCTGTTATATCGAAATAACTGCCTTATATTGAGTTAATCATTTGCATGCCATTGCCAATGGCATGAATAACCATTTTTAAAATTTGTGTCTGTCTGTCTGTCCGGGCTAATCTTCAGAGTGACTGAACCGATTGTAATGGAACTCGATTGTAATGAATCTTCAGAAACAGATTGAGAGCAATGTCAAGACTATATTTTATCAGAAAAACTTATAGATTTTTTTTTGTTGAAAAATTGGCAAAATATCTAAATGGTTTACTATATTTAATTCAAATCTAAATAACGCCACAATAATAGATCCTAACCAGACAAAGCCGGGGCGGGTCGCTAGTCAATAATACATTGATACTGGTGGAACAGAGAAGCGAATCTACGATCATCTATTTGGTGCGATCGCTAATCAAGGATAGCTAAGCAAATCGTTTCAAATCTTGATAGATGATTTTGACAGACAAATACTGATTCAGGACTCAGTTCATCAATATTATATTCGTTTAATTCAATAAAGATAGTTAAAAAGGCAGTTAAATAATATTTTCCTGTTGTTTTGATATATTCTGTAGGAAAAATGGCTCTTAATTCTACAATGTTGTTGACGCGGTTAAAGTATTTAACATATATTTATAATTAAACTGATGCACCAGTTACAGTTAGTCGTACTGGGATGATCTACAGACGGAGGATAACCTTTTTTATTTTTTATCATTAATGTACGGAAAAACATGTAATTGCATTAAAAAATATTTTGTTATTGAAATGAATGACAGAATATAAAAATACTGCAGGAATATTGAGATAGGTACACGGTCTTCAATAGTGCTTATCAATGTGGAGATTAGTTCTTTTACCTTATTTAAAGAGTACTAGTAGATAGTGGTCCCCTCTAACTAAGTTTTAACTCTTAGACTCTTACAAGTGGTAAAATTAAAACTTTTGTACAACCGACTTCAATATAAATTATTAAGGATAACTCAAAAACTACTGGTCAGACCTTGATCAAATTTATATGGGACCACCTGGGAAGTACACTTTGAAACAAAAAAAAATCCAAATCGGTTCAGGCGTCCTCGAGTAATCGGTGAACATACATTAAAAAAAAGATTCCGACGAATTGAGAACCTCCTCTTTTTCGACGTCGGTTGGCAAAAGGGGTTCACGATAGTAGTCGAATGGCGGATTCGAAGCCGTGACTTTTGAGTTTCGAGGTCCGTATGAACCATTTGGCTACTGTCGCTTCAAAACCCATTTTGATGAGCAAATGAATTAAGCTCTTGCAGTAGTCAAACGAGTTCATAACACACGGATAACGGAATAACGGATAATCACACGAATCGTGCTTTCTCACAAAACTTAACACTTATTAATAAAACTAATTTATTTTAAATTGAATTGGAACGTAAAATTCGGTTGTGTTCGCTCTTAACGTCAAGAAATTCAATAGTTAACTAAAAGCGGGAAGAAAAATCGATTTACTCACGTTTAATAATCGATATCCTATTGTAATAAGAATTTAGGTCCACACACTAGAAGTATTGACACGATCAAGTTAGCACACATACGAAGTAGCACCGCGGTCTGATTATTATGTGGCTTAACTATTAATAGTTCATTACTTTATGATAACCAATAAGTTAAAAACGCGCGCTCTAGCCACGCGGTCCTGTGAGTAACTGATGACGCGAAGCATGGTCGCTGTCGCTGTGGAGCGCCGGTCGTGAGACCCCTATAGTTACAAAAGATCTTATTGTTATTTCTCATGTTACACAAACATCGTCTCTGGCATACTTAATATAAGATGTATATAAAATTGCATCAACATAAAGTTCCATCTTTACAGTTTCACTATAGATGATACACATTGTGTATGCCACGGTCGTTTACATTTCTTTCAAGTCGAGAGAAAAGGCGAAAGGATATAGCGACGAAGCAAATGCATGACGATTGTCCGATGTCATATGAACTAAAAATCAAATGGTTACAAGTTGCAAATCAATTTGTAATATATTCATTCATTCATTCATTCATAATAATCTATTGCTTAACATAAGCCTTCCCTATAGGTTGCTTCATAGGGTCATAGGGGGATATTTGCCATAGTTACCACAATTTGCAGTCCAGTTCAATAGCTAGCACATTTATTATTTTGAGTTATTATATCACGGAGATGCTGATGCCCATCTTCTTTTTTATTACCCCCCTGTCCTCTTTGACAACCCATTTGGAATGATATGGGGTTTAGAGGATTCTCTTGAAAAAAATTTACAAAATTTGTAATTAATTACACTTTAAAAAAATTTAATACAGTTAAAGTATAATTTACAATTAAAAAATATCGTAATATCTACAACATATCCGCAAATACAAAAGAAATATCCCTGATGTATATGATATATGACCTGATGTATATATATGATATATGACTTATATGATGTATGAAATATACAACCTACTCTTACTACTGACCTACAAACAGACAGTTAATAATCCATCCTTATAAACATTTGGAAAAGTTCAGAAGTAGAGCCATATATATTATGGTTGCAGCACGAATGGGTCGGCTCGACAGGGGAAGGACCACGCTCTCACAGAATACCAATGTAAAAGTGCAGCTTATTGTTGCTGTGTTTCGTATGATGAATGTGGAGAACCGAAGACCATTTTTACTGGATACGAGGCATTCCATCTTAGTCCTCATGATAATGCATCTGCATTTTAATTCTTCATCGAAGATAAATGTCTATATCTATATCTATGGGTCACAGCATCCACTTACCATCGGGTGGACTGTATGCTCGTTATCATATATTGAATATAATATACCCTATCATTATCATTATATTAGAAAATAAAGTTAAAATCTTTAACTCAAAACTGACCTTTAACTAAGCTAACTAACAAAGCACGCTTTTTTATTGTAACAAAATAAAATTTAAGGCCCAACCTACTGCTGGATGGAGATCTTGTGAGAAGAAACGGCTAAACGATGTTTTTTTCGCTATCTTTAAACATTTATTTAAATTAATTTCCTAATATATTCAACTTCGCTTACCACGATTTGGGAGAAACCAACCTAGTCTGAGCCTAGCACAGGCTTAGAATAGCCAACTTCTCGATATTTTACAGTGTAAATCAAACAAACATACATTGCTAAAAGTAATAAATCTATTGGTGGAAACGAGAAACCAAATAGGTAGAGTAACCAAATAGGCTATAAAACCTATACAACTTAATAACTTATAAAACGTATATAAAAATGAAATCGGTAAAACTTCATGAACAAGAAAGTTACTATTTTCTTTTTCTTCTGCTTCTTCTTCCTCCATCAGCCCGTAAGTAAAAGTCCACGGCTGGACATGGGTTTCTCTCACATTGTAGAGATAAGGGCGGGCTGATTGACGATCGAAGTACCAGACTTTTCCCACTTTTTCCCCCAGCTTTCTCTCGCCGATCTGTGTATTTTTAGGCCTATTACAACCATATAATTATATAATTTACAAAATTCACACAAAACATATCGCTTAGTCCCCGCCGGCACCAATGAAATTGTTAATTGCAATTTTAAGTGCTGATTTACCACGTGCTCGGCGGTGAAGGAAAACATCGTGAAGAAATCTGCATGTGTGAGAAATAAAAAAAATATTTCGAAGACTTGAAGTCCGCCAACACGCATTGGGGCAGCGCGGCGGACACTTCCTTGCCCTAAAACCCTTTCAGAAGTGAGAGGAGGCCCAGTAGTAGGACGTATATAGACTGTAACTTTTATATCGCTTAGTCAGATTATAGAAAAAAAAACCTAAATCAAATTGTAACTATACTAAAGTTATATTTTTTTTATAGCAGAGGGTGACAAACGAGCACACAGTCCACCTGATGGTAAGTGGTTGCTGTGACCCATAGACATCTAAATCTATCCTCAATAAAGAATCAAAATGCAGATGCGTTGTCACCCGGGAGGACTAAGATGGAATGCCTCTTTTCCAGTAAAAAGGGTCTCCGGTTCTCTACACTCACCATACGAAACACAGCAGTGTTAAGCTGCTATTTTACGCTGGTATTCTGTGAGAGCGTGGTCCTTCCCCGGTTGAGCCGACCCATTCGTGCTACAACTATACTACTTAATATAGCTGCAGCATGGCTCTACCATAATATTTCTCATAATCATACTCAACCGTGTAGTAGCGGTGTAAGAATATCCACTACCACATATCGTCCCGTGGGTGTCGTAAACGGCGACAGAGGGAAACTGAAACTGGAGAAGGACAGCAGCATCTTAATGATAAGAACGCAAAATAATTTAAAAAAAACTGCGGTTTTAATCAGCCCGCAAAGAGTGGTAACTATGGTGGAATCTCTTAAGAGGTAATCTATGGGGAGGCCTATGTTCAGCAGTGGACTTTTATTGGTTGTAGTTAATGGATGGATATTTCTCATTACATTCACAAAGTGACATAGTTCTGATGACGTAACACTTTAGATTACAGTCGATTTGTAACTAATTTTGCAAGAAGAGTTGAGCTTGTTCTAGTATCATTGTAAATTAATGTAACATATGAACCGCACATGCTTATATTGAAGCAATGGGTTATTGCCGACTTCAGAAATTAAAAATAAAATAATTTCAACAACATCTAGAAAGTCGTCTAAATAGTTACAATAACATCTTCATCCCCTATTTTCCACCCATAGGTATGGATTTCTTTTTTCTAATTTGTATGAGACCACACCTGAAGTATAACCTATTTAAAAAAAAATTACGTTCATAAACAAAGAAGTTATGCCCGAACATACATAAAAATATACAGACAAATTAAGAACCCCCTCTTTTTTTAAAGCCTTTCAAAAATAATTGAGTTCTTTCTTCTTTAAACAAACGTATATAATATAGTATGTTTCATAGGTCGTATATTTCACAGCTGTTCTGTGTTATGTTGTCTTTGCCCGTGCAATTCATACGTGGTAGAGCCACACTGCAGCTATACTTATCATGCATGTAGTATGAATGGATCGGCTCAACCAACGTAGGACCACGCTCTCACAGAATACCCTTCAGCAGAGAACCGGAGACCCTTTTTACTGGAAACGCGGCATTCCATATTAGTCCTTAGGGGTGACAGCGTATCTGTATTTTGCTTCTTAATCGAAGATTAATGTAGATGTCTATGGGCCTCAACATCCACTTACCATCAAGTGGACTGTGTGCTCGTTTGTCACCCTTATCCTATAAAAATAGAATTGAAGAAGGATGAGATACACACAGACACAGACGAAAACAAAACCAAGGGAAACGCAAATTTGCTTTCTCGGCTACGATTTGAACCAGGGCGTGGTTCGCAGCAAGCAGATACGCTCGCCACAACACAGCAGAGCACACGTATGAAGACATATGGAGACGACATTTAACATATGGAGCACTGGACAAATAGTTTTCTGCGTGAACGGGCCGGCGAACATGCACAACAACTCACGATAATGCCCGTTCGGCCGTAAGTTTACCTTCAATTCGCCACGACTTTGGTAAAACCGAGGACATTTAATTTATATACGCTTCAAACAATGTGTAGAGCTATTCAGTTAGAGTAACTTATATTTAATGTACGCTTATTATATTAATAATTCAAGTAATCTAAACGGGGTTATTATTCAAAGAGTAGCCAAATTTTAAACTTACGTTCAAATATATAAATAATGATATACCTTTATAGCAGTTTTTGAAAATACAAGTAAATAAGGCTTCTACTTTTATTTGAAATTATCCCAAATTGAATGTGATTTATGGGCAACCACGTTTTTGCCTACCGATCGACCCTTATGAATATGTGCGTACGCAGTAAAATCAGTTAAAATAATGCATTACGCAATTTTAATTTAAAAGATAAAAAGAACAGAATGTTTGAGATTTCCTTTAATTAATTTTTCTTGACCTATAAAACTTATTCTGAACCTTCTCTGCAAATTTGGCCGGTTATTGCAAAATAACCCAGTATAATCCAATGCTAAAAACATTTAATTTGGATTATTTTCCGTTAGTATGCCGTTGAAGCCAAAACCCAATTTATGCAATAAAAGCAATATTTCATCGATTTGCGAAATTGCAAAAATTAAAGATAAGCATTTTTTTTGTGAAACGTGTTTCTTTTGATTATAGCATTATTCATTAATAGAACATTATTATATGCGGATAATGAGTAAAAGTAAACAAAGTCCCTGCATGCGTCCCGTGACGCCCCCCTTACATTTCTAAAAGGGTTTTAGGGCATGAGTACGCCATGTTGCCAAAGCGTAACGGCGGATTCCAGACTTAAAAATCGTCATCATCATCATTACAGACCCTTATAATTCTACTGCTGAACACATCCCTCCCCTAAGGAATGCACATTGCACGGAACCATCTGCATCTATCGACTTCCTGCATGTCTAACCAGGTCGTCTCTACGTCTAGTGGGAGACCCTTTGCTTCGTTTGCCGGTATTAGACTGCCACTCGAGAGATATTCTTCCCCAGCAGTTGTTACTTACTTGCTACTATTACGGTTACTCTGGTTCTGCGTATAATTTTATAACGTATTTTATCACACAGTTAAACCATGAGCACACCGCTCTTCGCAGATTGCTCGCTATGTATATAATATTTAAAAAAATATATATCAGCTTAATGATGCTTAATGAAAAGGCCGGCAACGCATCTGCAATTCCTCTGGTTCCCTGGTGTTGCAGTTGTTCATGGGCGGCGGTAGTCACTACCATCAGGTGAGCCGCATGCTCGTTTGCCCCTCTCCTATAAAAAAAAATCATCCATTCATCCATCAAAGCCTATAAATGTCCACTGCTTAACATAGATTACCTCATTGGGAGATTTTCTTTTATAGTATGGGGTGACAAACGAGCACACCGTCCACCTGATGTTAAGTGAATGCTGTGGCCCATAGACATCTACATTTATCCTCAATTAAGAAATAAAATGCAGGTGCGTTGTCACCCCTAAGGACTAAGATGGAATGTCTCGCTTCCAGTAAAAAGGGTCTCTGGTTTTCTACACTCACTGTACGAAACACAGCATCATTAAGCTGCTATATTAAGCTGGTATTCTGTGAGAGCATGGTCCTACCCCGGTCGAGCCGACCCATTCGTGCTACAACCATAGTATAGCTGTAGCGTGGTTCTACCACGTAAAAAAAGAAATTTGCCATAGTTGCCACGCTTGGCTGGTGGGTTTTTATTATTTAGTTAGTCGTTATCATCAGAAAGAATAAATGTATTAATTTAAATAAATATATATGGTTTATTTATTTAAAAAATCTCAGAGACGCAGATTCCCTTACGATGTTTTCTTTCCTGACCTAGGATGTCGTAAAGCTGCAAGCTGCTTTATTACTATGGTTAATATAAATGTAATATGAATGTATGTTTTTAAAATAACTTTTTAATTTCTGGACGCAATGTGTTTATTGATGAACACATATAGACACGCATCTGATTATGTCATATAATTACTTCATCTTGACAACATAAATATTAGTAATTGTTCTTTACATTGCCAAGTGTTTCTACCAGTTACAGCACAAGTATTTAATCTGCAGTTAAAAACCTAATAAGGCGCTTTTACCGATTTAATACAGAACGATTTAATAGGGATCATTAATATGATATTTATGGCTGAGTTTGAATTTTTTAGTAACTTATCAAGTATTTCTTTTTAATTATTACTTTTTGAAGGTTCTTTTTATAGAATGAAGGTTACAAACGAGCACACAGTCCATTCAATGGTAAGTGGATGCATAAAATCTACACCTATCCTCGATTAAGAATCAAAATGCAGATGCGTTGTCACCCTGAGGACTAAGATGGAATGCCTCGTTTCCAGTAAAAAGGGTCTCCGGTTCTCTACAATAACCATACGAAACAAAGCAGCTTTAAGCTGCTATTTCACGCTGGTTGTCTGCAAGAGCGTGGCGCTTCTTCTGTCGAAAGGACCCATTCATTCTACAATCATAATATAGCTGCAGCATGACTCTACCACGTACGTAATCTCAACTTATGTCGTTGCCTCCTGTAAAATTCAATATTTAGCATCTACTGGGTTTCGATATGATGCAGCCGAGCTGTTAAGTATAATAACGTGCCAAAAGTTAGTTCTCATTTTGAAAACTTTCCATGAAACTTGTAGTTTTTTTATAAAATACTAGCGATCCGCCCCGGCTTCGCACGGGTGATTTCTGGATCTTGACAACAGCACCACCTACCGCGTCCAATTTAAATCATTTAGATCATCCAGAGACCCACTCAAAACACACACAAAAAATTTCATCAAAATCGGTCCAGCAATTTTGAGTTTTGCGGAACTAACCGGACAGCAATTGATTTTTATATATAGAGACTTGCTAAGATTTGCTTTTTATGCGGATGCTATGTTGTCTTGCTTTCTCCAATTTTCTGGCATGCCTCCATTGTGGAGTACAGCCTTGTTCGATTTACTATAATAGCGCTGGGATCGATCCAATGAGGTCGATACGGGGATGTTTCACAACAATTTAACATTAAGAACTTGGCGCGACTAAATTATCTAATGAAGTGTTGAATACACCTGTCGCAATAATATATACACCTGGTATAAATACACGAAACTGTATTTTCAACATTTACAATGTATACGCAATAAGCAGTCTGACCCAGAATAGCAGGGGAGAGCATGGCGCCAAGATCCCGGGTGGTATATTTTAGGGGGTGGCATTTACGATAAGATAAATCAGCTCCTCGCATTAACTCTTAGGGATAAGTATAAAAAAACACATTATATTATTGTTTTATACATCATCATAACAGCCTATAGAAAATTACACTTCTATCCCTTTCTTCACGTGCTCTTGTATTGTTTTTTTACTTCCCAGACATGCAGGTATCCTTAGATGTTTCTCTTTGCCGGTGAGCTTACGAAAAATCTGCATTTGCAATTTAAATTTCGGTAGTGGATAAATGCTCGCCTCTATTTTTTTTGTACGCGAGCACCCTAGTACGATCACCGCCAGAATCCATAAAAATATTAAATCTAATTTAAGTTATTTATATAAAATAATAACATTCATTTATAGTAACAATAAAGAAAACTAAAGCTAAAAACTAAAACTATCATACAGTCCTACTCCTCACGGTAGTTATAGTACCAAGATCAAGAACAATGGCTGCTTTTCTCGCTGAATGGTTATAGGCCTATGAGTGACAAAATAATGAGTCAACCACAACCAACTAACCAACCAACCAACCAAAATTTAAGTTGATAACTTAGAAAACCATTTCCATGTTCCAGGCCTAAAAGGGAAACATCATAAGGAACCTGAATGTCTGAGTAGCGCAGCGAGGCGGATTCACCCCTGCTGCCTAAAGCTGTGGGACGAATTAATGATGTTACTTCCTTCTTCTTCCTCTTTATCAGTCCGTCAAAGTCTACTACTGGACATGGGTTTCTCCCATTAAAAGGTGGTAGAGCAATCTTAAATATGGTTGAGTCATGCTGCAGCTATAGTTGTAGCACGAATGGGTCGGCTCGATCGGGGAAGGGCCACGCTCTCACAGAATACAGGTCATTGCTGTTGTCTTACTTTTGTGTCTGAAAACCGGACAGTGAAAGTGTTAATGCTGTGTTTCGAATGTTGAGTGTAGAGAAACAAAGACCCCTTTTACTGGAATTGAGGCATTCCATCTTAGTCCTCAGGGGTGACAGCGCATCTACATTTTGATTCTTATGTAGATGTCTATATGTAGATGTCTATGGGCCACAGCATCCACTTACCATCAGGTGGACTGTGTGCTCGTTAATCACTTTTATTTTATAAAAAAAATTGACTTTATCGTCACGCTTAGCAGGCGATTTGACGGAGACAAGAAGTAGTTATAAGATTTTTCTGATATTTTCCATTGTCACCTCTTACTCCCCGGGAATCCCTCAAAGTAGGGTGACTAATTCTCTCACGCCGCCGCAACACAGCATACTAATACTGTACTTATTTTAATTAAAGTATTTTACGATCGAGGCATATAAAGCAAAGAGAGGGTAATTATAATACCGCTATATATTTACTAGCTATAATTTATTTTGACGTGGTAGAGCCATTTTGAAGTTATATTTTGGCTGCAGCAAGAATGGAGAAGAACTACGCTCTTACAGAATACAAGCGTAAATAGTAGCTACGAACGCGGTATAAGGAAATATGTGGGGCCGTTACTTGTGCAGTTGCAGGAGTTGGACGGCACGTTCAAGCGTATGCTTGAACGTGCCTGCAGATAGAGAATGCAGTGGTGAAAGCCGACATCACCTGCCACAGTAAGAGTAGAAGGAATAAGAAGAAGAAGATTCCCCTATGTACGGGCGAGGAGGTTGATATGGACCTGTCAGTTATGGAGTAAGCACGTAGTCAAGCACTTTTTTTTCTTCCTTTTTAAAACGTTACCTCCATACTTGGATTTTCGCCTGTATCGTTGGGGCAGTTTATAAACATAAATTGCACAAGGACAAACATTCTGACCCGGAACATTTATTTATAGTGTAGGCTATACAAAGCACGGTCTTAAGCCACCTGCATCCATCGACTTCTAGAAGAAGGGGGGGGACCTCCTTGAGTCTAGAATATTTATAAAGTCTTTTTGAAAACATTGTTTTTAATAAAAATAAGACATCTCATTAGCGAGCATGTGAACATGAACATGATTGCCTAGTGAAATCCTGATATTCTTCATTACCAGCAGCAATATGCTGCTATTTCGCGTTCGTATTCTGTGCCAACCTGGTCCTGCCCCGGTAGAGCGTGGCTTAAGCATGTAGAAATTACTTAGCTCCTTAATACTGCTGTTTCCTTATGTTGAGTGTAGCGAATCGGAGACCCTTTTACTGGAAACTAGACGTTCTATCTTAGTACTCAGTATCATGTATATGTCTATGAGTCACAGCAACTACTTACCATCAGGTGGACATAAAATCGAGATGTGACATTATTGCTTTTTAAATGCCATCTTTTTATCAGCCCTTAAACAGTCCACGGCTGGATATTTCCCTGTCTATTGTACAGATTATTGATTGATGACCCTTGATTTTTAACATAGCAATGCATAGTAAAATATGAGTAAAAGAATTAATAGTTCAGTACATGTTTCGCAGCATAAGTTTTGTAAGTCTAAATTATTATTCTTTTACTCATTATAAGCCAATGCTTGATTACAATCCCACCTGGTGGTAAGTGATGATGCAGCCTTACTTACTCGTTTAGTCTTTTACTTACTCGTTTTATTTTATTTTATAAGTCGAAAAAATCGTTCCGGCCGACCGAAGAATTAAAGTCTTTTCAGAATGGCGCAGGTATTATGGTCACCCTATCCTTGATCTGGGAGGTCTTAATTAGGTGAGGTCTGTGTTATGCAGCTGATTAAATTTGATGAAAAATTAACACTGGGGATCTTGAAAGGCATTTTTTTATGTATTTAGATATGTTTCTTATCTCAGAACAAAAAATATATAATTAACCTATTGACTTTTAAATACACACAACTTGTTTTATCGTAGCGGAATTAGCGAGATCACTCTATTTGGTTCTATTAGTGTTATAACAAGTTTCTATAAGACATGCCAGATGGCGGTACAATACGTGGTAAAATTTCAGTATATTAAAAAGTTCTCTGTAAGTTTTACCTTGTATTGTATGGTTTTAGCTTACCCCAGCAAGTACCAGATCTGATGTTGAGTAATCTGAAGAGGCAAAGGGAAGGTTATTTATCTCGAAGAATCGACAACTGATGGGGTAGAAAGGTTCTCGAGTGGCAGCCTAGTAACCGGCACTCACAGTGTTAGGCGATCCCCTACTAGATGGAACGACGACCTGGTAAGACATGCAGGAAGTCGATAGCTCAGGACCGTGCTTGGTGGTATTCCTTGGGAGAGGTCTATCTTCGACAATGAACTTGTGAATGGCGGTAATGATGATGATGATGAAAATACGGCGGCGGAAAGCAGCGACAAAAGTTCAATACGTCTGTTCAATCCATCTGCAAAGCGTGAATCTGGTTTCAACGTTGTGTGGTGGATTTTCCAACATCTGTAGGTCGTCAGAATTTTGTCCGTCAATCAGCAGATACCACGTCTAGTTGATATAGGTATTTTACACGTAATAAAGCCATGCTACTCTTACATTAAGGCTACGGTATGCATACCAGGGCGGCTGAAAAGTTCGCGACCTAGGGTACTTAACGATGAGTAATTAGCTTGTTACTCATGTCACTAGTTGCAACACTCAGTAGTATTATAAAAGCAATCACTAATTAAGTTTGCACTCCCACCCTTATAACATCCTCCCTTGAAAGGGTCGTCCGGTTGCTAATAATAATAGACATTTCACTTGAGTCCTTAAATTAGATAATCATAGAATAGAATAGAATAGAATCACATATCAACCCTTCTCTAAAAAAAAACAATAATATGTTTCAATATTGTTTATGGAAATAGAAAATTCAGCTAGGTACTAATTCTAATGATATTAAAATCAGTAAATAACTTTCTTCATATTGTTTGATACTGTTTTTCTATAACCACAACAGAATAAATAAGCATCTCAGAGAACTGATATGGTACCTAGCCTACTTTATGAGCATATTTCATGAAGTAGGCTAGGCTTTTGCTATTTTCCAGTCTCATCACCTCTTTATGTCAGTCAAAATAATTGTGAAAGGTACCACCTGTAGATCGATCCCAAGTAAAAATTATGATGATTATTTATTTTCTAACTATACATTATGAACTTTGCAAACAAATTTAGTTTTTTTATAATCTAATCTGAAGCAGCTTGATAAAAATGTGTCAATAGTTTATTTTTATGTGATTAAAAACAATTCTACTTAGGTATTATTTTTATAGTTGTGTGAAAGGAAGTATATAAGTGTAATATTATATTACTGGATTATTGGATGTTAATATATTAATGGTTAAAACATGTTGAATCTCATAAAACATCGTTTAATAAAAATGTTGATGGCGCTATAAAATTGTAAGTAATGTAACAATACGCTTACTTGTAAGGGCGATCTCGTATTTTCTTATAACTTCCAACATAACTTAGAGTTTGTAAACTTCTCACAACTGTTTTGAACGACATTTCTCCAATAAACCTCTTCTGTAAAGTTAATCTTTTCGATGTTTTGACAGTAGCAGCAACACTCGAGCACTGCACTGACATTTGACACTGACAGCTGACAGTTGATAATTGTTGATAATTATTCCTTACACATTAGCAACCTAATAAAGTTAAGAGAGCTGCTCTCCGGAGAGCAGCACTCTATCAACCCCGAATATAGACGTACGGCCAATCGTCTTCAACGAGAAGTCCGTTCACGCCTTTCGAACTTCGAGACCTCGAAAAGAGTAATCTCATGGAGAATATCTCTCCCTCTCATACAGCGTACTATCAGATGGCAAGAGCCTCCGCTTAGACGCTATAACTCATACTACCCTTCTCTCTCACCCCGACGGTACTAGTGCCTTCGAGGACGAGGAAAAGCTGAGTGCTTTGCAGACAGCATCGCTGCTCAATGCTCTCCCAGCTCTCAACCCACAGACCCTCCACATCCAGACAGTGGAGGATGAGGTCTGCCGCCGGAACTCACCCCACAGCCTCTGACCCTATCACTGTGTCCAATGATGAGATCTCATCCTCATCAAAGGACTAAAGCCTAAAAGGCTCCGGGCACGGATGGCATCTCCAACCAAGCCCTTAAACATTTCCCTGAGCAGATGTTAACCCTTTTAGCTATTATCTTCAACGCCTGCTTCAACCTCAGCTATTTTTCCACCACGTGGAAAGAGGCAACTGTCATTGGTATCCCCAAGCCAGGAAAGCCTCACTACCTCCCTCCAGTTATCGTCCCATCAGCCTCCTCAAGGCCATGGGCAAACTTTTGAACGAGTCATCCTCACTCGCATGAGGTGCCATCTGTTTCCCACAGATGGTGACCCTCTTGTCATCCTCACCAATTTGGTTTCCGAGCGAAACACTCTTGTCCCCAACAAGTTCACCGTATTGTGGAATATATCCTCAGCGGTTTTTATCCTCGCCGTCATAAGACCATCGCGGTCTTCTTCGACATAGCGAAAGCGTTTGATAGAGTCTGGCACGAAGGCCTTATCTACAAACTATACAAAATAGGTCTCCCTGATCGTCTTGTTCGTCTCGTGGCCTCCTACTTGAAGGACCGTACCTTTCGTTTCAGACACGAAGGCACGCTCTCCTCTTCGCGTCAAATCAAAGCCGGTGTCCCTCAGGGCTCGGTACTCGCCCTCTTCTATATATCCTCTACACCAACGACATTCCCATACCGTCGAATGGTGTACAGATCTCCTCTTTGCAGACGACACTGCCTCTACTGCAAAGGCACGTCCCTACCCTTTATACGGAACAAGATCGAAAAGTCAGTCAGTCAGTTCCAAAAATGGTGTATCGATGTGAACCGGAGAAGAGCTCCGCCGTTCACTTCGAACATAAACGACGCCGCCACACTACCACTCCGCCAATCCGTATGCTAGGGACCCTGTCCCTGGCATACGTCCGGCAATACTTAGGTGTCACTCTTGACACGAGGCTCACTCGAGCCTCATGTTAAGAGAGTAACTCGAAACGCGCGATTTTATGTGGGTAGGCTCAACAGTATGTTGGGCCGACACAGTAAAACACAGTAAACCTTTTCCTTTTCCTTTAAAACCCTTTATAAGGTCTGTATACGACCCGCAATGTCTTACGCGATCATTTTTGCTCACGCTAAGCCTAAAACCCTGAACAAACTGCAAGTTGTTCAAAACTATTTTGTCGTCGGGCTACGAACGCACCTGGTACGTCCGTAACGCCGACCTCCATCTAGACTTAGAGCTCCCCACAATCCAACAATTACTAAAACACTCTCTGAGAAGTTCTTCAAAGCCTCAGAGTTTCACTCTAATCACCTTATTCGTGAGGCAGTTTCCTATGCAGCCCCACTTCCTCTCGCTATCGAGTCCGCAGACCGATAAACTCTCTCGGACCCCCACCCAGCTTTCGGCCGACCTAGACTGCCTCTTGGCGGCTCAGGCCGAGCCTTCTTCTAATATGCCTTAATTAGGCGCAACTCTCAGCGGCTGCTCGCCGCCTGCGCCCTCTTTTCCCTAAAGAGGGTCGCATCAAATTTTCGGCGGAAGGCCACTATGGCTAAAGCCGTTCCCAAGGTGGTGTTTAGTGCGTAGGCACTTCTTCAAAGTGAGTCCCACATAGCCACGCAGCCGGCTGCGTGGTATGCTAGGATCATTCACCTCCTTCCTCCCCGCTTCCGGAGGGTGCCTATGCATTGGGCGCAAAAAAAAAAAGTTTGCACTCATAGTTCAATTATTTATTGAACAACAAACATCACCATATCAGCCGAATCTGGAAATTCTCGGAATTTTGAACACCGCGCCGTGATAAAATTCCTCGTAAAGAAGGAAAATACACCGAAAAGAGTAATCTCATGGAGAATATCTCCTCCTCATACAGCGTACTATCGGATGGCAAGAGCCCTCCGCATAGACGCTATCACTCATATCCTCCTCTCTCTCGCCCCGACGGTACTATTGCCTTCGAGGACGAGAAAAGCTGAGTGCTTTGCAGACAGCATCGCTGCTCAATGCTCTCCTAGCTCTCAACCCACAGAGCCTTCCCACATCCAGACAGTGGAGGATGAGGTCCGCCGGAACTCACTCCCCACAGTCTCTGACCCTATCACTGTGTCCAATGATGAGATCTCATCCCTCATCAAAGGACTGAAGCCCAAAAAGGCTCCGGGCGCGGATGGCATCTCCAACCAAGCCCTTAAACACTTTCCTGAGCAGGTGTTAACCCTTTTAGCTATTATCTTCAACGCCTGCTTCAACCTTAGTTACTTTCCCACCACGTGGAAAGAGGCAACTGTCATTGGTATCCCCAAGCCAGGAAAGCCTCACAATCTCCCCTCCAGTTATCGTCCCATCAGCCTCCTCAAGGCCATGGGCAAACTATTTGAACGAGTTATCCAAACTCGCATGAGGCGCCATCTGTTTCCCACAGACGGTGACCCTCTTGTCATCCCTCACCAATTTGGTTTCCGAGCGAAACACTCTTGTCCCAAACAAGTTCACCGTATTGTGGAATACATCCTCAGCGGTTTTTATCCTCGCCGTCACAAGACCATCGCGGTCTTCTTTGACATAGCGAAAGCGTTTGATAGAGTCTGGCACGAAGGCCTTATCTACAAACTGCACAATATAGGTCTCCCTGATCGTCTTGTTCGTCTCGTGGCCTCCTACTTGAAAGACCGTACCTTCCGTTACAGACACGAAGGCACGCCTCCTCTTCGCGTCCAATCAAAGCCGGTGTCCCTCAGGGCTCGGTACTGCCCTCTTCTATATATCCTGTACACCAACGACATTCCCATACCGTCGAATGGTGTACAGATCTCCCTCTTTGCAGACGACACTGCCCTCTACTGCAAAGGCACGTCCCTACCCTTTATACGGAACAAGATCCAAAAGTCAGTTAATGACTTAGGAGCTTGGTTCCAAAAATGGCGTATCGATGTGAACCCGGAGAAGAGCTCCGCCGTTCACTTCGAACATAAACGACGCCGCCCCACTATTATTCCGCCAATCCGTATGTTAGGGACCCCGGTCCCCTGGCATACGTCCGCTAAATACTTAGGTGTCACCCTTGACACGAGGCTCACTTTCGAGCCCCATGTCAAGAGAGTAACTCGTAACGCGCGATTTTATCTGGGTAGGCTCAACAGTATGTTGGGCCGACACAGTAAAATGTCCTCCGTAATAAACGGACCTCTATAAGGTCTGTATACGACCCGCAATGTCTTACGCGATCATTTTTGCTCACGCTAAGCCTAAAACCCTGAACAAACTGCAAGTTGTTCAAAACCTCTTCTGTCGTCGGGCTACGAACGCACCTTGGTACGTCCGTAACGCCGACCTCCACCGAGACTTAGAGCTCCCCACAGTCCAACAATTTCTTAAAAAACTCTCTGAAAACTTCTTCAAAGCTTCAGAGTCCCACCCCAATCATTTCATTCGTGAGGCAGCTTCCTATGCAGCCCCACTTCCTCTCGCTATCGAGTCCGCAGACCGAGAAACGCCTCTCGGACCCCCAACAAGCTTTCGGCCGACCTAGACTGCCTCTTGGCGGCTCAGGCCGAGCCTTCTTCTAATATGCCTTAATTAGGCGCAACTCTCAGCGGCTGCTCGCCGCCTGCGCCCTCTTTTCCCTAAAGAGGGTCGCATCAAATCTCGGCAGTAAGGCCACTATGGCCAATACCGTCCCCAAGGTGGTGTTTAGTGGGTAGGCACTTAGGTTAGTTAGGTTAGTCAGTGAGTCCCACATAACCACGCAGCCGGCTGCGTGGTATGCTTAGATCATTCACCACCTCCCTCCCCCGCTTCCGGAGGGTGCCTTTTGCATTGGGCGCAAAAAAAAAAAGTTTGCACTCATAGTTCAATTATTTATTGAACAACAAACATCGCCATGTCAGCCGAATCTGGAAATTCTCGGAATTTTGAACACCGCGCCGTGATAAAATTCCTCGTAAAGAAGGGAAATACACCAAAAAAGAGATGTCATCAGTTCTTCAGGTTTCTGCGGCTTCATATACAATGGTGAAAAAATGGGCCCGGATATTTCAACAAGGACGAGAGAGCTGTGAAGACAAACCTCGCCCGTGCCGCCCTGTCACGGTAAGGACCGAAGAAAACGTCCAAAAAGTCGAAAAAATCGTTCTGGCCGACCAAAGAATTAAATTGTGGCAGTATGCTGAAGAACTGCAGATTAGCAAAGAATGAGTTGGAAAAATTTTACATGAATATATGAATATGAGAAAAATTAGCGCGCGCTGGGTACCGACAATGCTCACACCGCTCAACAAGCAACGTCGACTCGCAAGTTGCAAAGATTTTTTGAAGCTAGTCGGCGATAACAAGGAAGACATTTGGCAACGGATAGTTACCGTAGATGAAACGTGGATTCGCCAATATGATCTGGAGTCCAAACAAGAGTCCATGGAATGGATAAAAAAAAGGAGAAAGGCCGCCGAAGAAATTCAAGCTGGAAAAGTCGACGTCCAAGATAATGGTGACTGTTTTCTGGGATAGTGAAGGAATTTTGCTTATTGACTACCTACCCAAGGGAACTGCAATGAACGGCCAATATTAAGCCAATTTATTTACTCAGGTTCGCGAGGCTATTGTACAGAAACGACGTGGGAAACTGACGCGCGGAGTGCTCTTTCTGTAAGACAACGCGCCCATTCACACCGCACATGTTGCGAGGCAAACCCTGAAAAACACGGGGTTCTCAGAGATTGACCACCCTCCATATAGCCTAGACCTAGCACCTAGCGATTTTTTCCTGTTTTCCAATTTGAAAAATGACTTACGGGGCCGGAGATTTGCATATGACAACGAAATTAAAGCTGCGGTTGATCGTCATTTTGAAGAGAAAGATACAGAATATTTTTTGGGTGGGTTAAAGGCATTGTATGCGAGATGTGAGAAATGTATTTCACTTGAAGGGAAAATAAAAACTAGAAACCATACATTTTCTTTCATTAAGTACCATATGCCGCGGACTTATCAGCCGCCCTCGTAGGTTGGCTTGACGGGAGTAGAGCCACGCTTTCACAGAATGCCAGCGTAAAATAGTAGTTTATTTATTTTTATTTATTTATACTTTAATGCACAAAGTTATAATATATTATAATATAATTCTAGAAGAATCGATAATTATTTCGACATTTTTGGGTGATACAGTAATGCGACAAAAGTCCTCAGTCTCTGACCCCTGTAAACTGTAAATCCGCTGCTGTAAGTCGTGTTATTTATTGTCCTTGCAAAATTGTAGGTGATTTCATCCATTACAGCCTATCATATGCTTATATTTTATGCTTATGCTTCATATGCTACCAACGAGTCCTAAGTTATATATATAAGTTTTATATAAGTTTGGTCATATTGCCCGGAGACAACCAGACAATCTAGATAAGTTGGTTGTAGTAGGGAAGATCGAAGGAAAAAGATCACGTGGGCGATTACCTACCCGCTGGTACGACCAGATTCAAAATGTAACGGGACTTAATATTCCGACTGCCCTGAGACAAGCCGAGGACAGAGTGGTATGGAGGAAGCTAGTCGACACATCGGTGAAAGCATTTCAGGACAAGCACGACCTTCAGTAATGAAGCACACGAATAAGAAGAAGAATGCTTCATATGGGAGATTTTGCCATAGTTGCCACGCTTGGCAGGCGGGTTGGCAACTGCAGTTTTTTTACAATTTTGAGTTGTTATCAGGAAGGTGCTGCTGCCCATCTCCTGTTCCAGTTTTCTTCTGTCGCCTTTTACGACACCCACGGGAAGATATGAGGTACTAGGTGTTCTCAGGCGTTCATGTGTAAATTTGTACAAATACTTCGTACCTATAATTATATATAGTTACTCAAAGATACGCTTTATGATTTTCTTGACGATTCTTTAAAAAAAAAGTGCTTTAGACGTAATACGTTCATAAACAAACAGACAGACAATTCCACTATACTACCTACATATTTAGTTACTTATTTTTAGTCCCTCTCAATAATTATTGTCACAAAATATACAATGTACAGACACGTACTATTTACATTATTATTATATTATGTATATAATAAAAATGTAAATAGTACGTGTGTACATTGTATATTAGATAGATAATTATATTTTTATTGTATTATTTTATTATTGTATATTAGATAGATAAGTATATTTTCAATAGTACGTGTCTCTACATTGTATATTAGAGATATAATTATATTTTTGCAAAACTAGCAGTGCCCGTGGGTTCGTTTGCGTAGAATTAGTAATTTTCTTCTGATAATTGATGATGATTTATTTGTACTTTTAAATGTCTCGAAGATCTAGAAAGACATTAATCTGGATAGAAACATTCAGTTAGTCAGTCAATCAGACTAACTAACTAACTAACACAAACGAACTAATGGACGGACCCACGATCGAACCAAGAAACGAATTTGGCAAACTATACGCTTGTATTTCATAATATTGTAAATAAACAACAAAATGACTGCAATAACGTAATCCGTAATTTGCTACCGAATTTCTCTAGCCAACACTTTGTTTCTATACAACAGATAAGAGAGATTGCCCGAAACAAGCAAGCTCCAACTTCTTATTAGTTTGTGGCAAGCTCTATCACCAATTATCTGTACTATGTTATGAGGCACCATATTGCCATTAATATTAAAAATATTTGAAATGAAAACTACAATCCTATGCCTATCTAAAGTTAAGTAGGTACCTTATTACATTAACAAAATGAAAATGAAATTACGTGTCTATATTATGTCTCATCCTGCAAACAAATGAAAAATAAAACTAAGTTCAACCGAGGAAAGTTTTTTGACCTTTAAATATATAATAGGTGTGATCAGGCTCAAAATCAGTTGGGTTTTTATCGATTATTCTCAGTAGCAGCCCGGAGTGGTGATTTTAGCGGTGTTTCATCCATGTGCTTCAGAAAACACTTAAAGCCGTTGGTTCTGCGTCTGATCTCTTTATATTTGTGTCGAATTACCATCCTATCGGACTATGAGAGTGAGGGAATAGAAAGTGCGCCTGTGCTTGCGCAAATACTCGTGATTCAAAATCATGTCCTGCGTCCTTTAAGTAAAATGTACTCCCTTGGTACTTACGTACCTATTATAAAACACTATTAGGTAACCTTTACCGAAAGGTTCGTACATACAATGTTTTTTTTTTATAGGATAGGGTGACAAACGAGCACACAGTCCACCTGATGGTAAGTGGTTGCTGTGACCCATAGACATCTACATCTATCTTCAATAAAGAATAAAAATGCAGATGCGTTGTCACCCGTGAGGACTAAGATGGAATGCCTCTTCTAAAAAGGGTCTCCGGTTCTCTACACTCACCATACGAAACACAGCAGTGTTAAGCTGCTATTTTACGCTGGTATTCTGTGAGAGCGTGGTCCTTCCCCGGTCGAGCCGACCCATTCGTACTACAACTATGCTACTAATATAGCTGCAGCATGGCTCTACCACGTACAAATGTCCTGCTTAAATAGCTAGTCTCCGTTGAGATTGGCCGCCATGACCGTAATTCAGCCTATAGGGTTTTTGTTTTGTTGGAAACAATAAGAACATAAAAAATTAAAGTATTCAGCGCTCAAAACACCTAAGACTTAATTACTCAAAAGCAGAAATACTTAAAATATAAATATAACGCATTCAAAAACTTAAAAAAATTATATTTAAAACATTTTAATATATCCTATCGTGTTAACAAAACCTTCTTTTAATTCAGCGCTAACGCCACCTAGTTGCAAATTGCAATAATAATAACCTATACACAATGATACCTAAATAGATAACTTTACTGTTTTATGTAACAATTTTCCACCACATAAGGGGTAAATAGGCGCGGATTTTTGGAAGTTCTAAAATATGTATTATTCATAAATATCATAATTTCGTTTTACGAATTTCCCTACCACCATGTAATTAAAAACCATTTATTTCACTCTTGCACTCTCGTCTTATCACTTAAAGTTATGATTTCGGAAAATAAAAAAGTATTTAATTCATTAATCCAAAAATATGAGTACTAATTTTTAAGTTACAAAAATCATTTAATAATTTTCTCCATACAAATTTGAAATCGCCCAACTAAAAAGTTTTTTAAATGCTGGAACACCATATTACATCCTCTAAGGGTTTAAATTTTCTAAAATCCTTTCTTAGTGGATGCCTACGTAATAAAAGGAAGTTGTTGTCCTATTTTCACGCTTCTACGTCCAGCGGATTTAACTGTGCGTCTAAATACAATATTTTTATACAACATTTGCATCCTTGTTTAAAACCCGTAAGGGTAAATTACATTGTTTTAAAGATTTTTTTTTATAGAATATGGATGACAAACGAGCACACAGTCCACCTAAAGGTAAGTGGATGCTGTGGCCTATAGACATCTACATTTATCCTCGATGAAGATTCAAAATACAGATGCGTTGTCACCCCTGAGGATAAGATGGAATGCCTCGTTTCCAGTAAAAAGGATCTCTGGTTCTCTACAATCACCATACGAAACACAACAGCATTAAACTGCTATTCTGTGAGAGCGTGGTCCTACCCGTGCTACAACCATAATATAGCTGCAGCGTGACTCTACCACGTATAAAAAGCTGTTTCTCCATACAAAATTGAACAACCTCTGAGATCGCCGATAATCGCCCCGTAAAATAACAACTTTCATAGAAGCTGTAACACACTTTTCACCTTTCTAGGGGTCGAATTTTCCTAAATCCTTTCTTAGTGGATGTCTACATCACAAAAGGTCGCTACTCTCCAAATTTCATATTTCTTCGTCAAGCGGTTTGGACTGTGTGTTGATAGATGAGTCAGTAACTCAGCACATCTTTTATATTAAAAAGAGGATATAGTAGATAAACAGTGAACAGTGACACCTGTCGGTAAATGGCAAAATTAAATCTACGGCTAATTATTCTATTTAATTTAAGAAATTCTATTTAAGTTGTTATCGTGTCCATTAAAAATAGCAAATAATAATAATAATAATATAAATTAATAACATGCACTAAATAACAATACTAAATCCAAATTTTAAAACTAAAAACAAAAAAAAATAAAATTAAAACTTAAAACTTAAAAAAATTAAATTAAGTAAAGAGAACAAATGCGTCAGGACTCCTCCCCGCCCCAAGAAAACCCTCTCAACAATCTGAGAATGCATAATAATATAATATTCAGCCGTCGGTCATATATGGGCTGGTAGAAGATAGATAGATAGAAGATAAACTGGAAATAGCCAGTGTCGCATACAAAAACTTTTTTACACAAGCTTTCTACGTGGTCTGTCGTCATATTTCGAATATTGTTGTATGGCGGCAGCAACAGAGAATCCTCATACACAGTACATAATAAATATCAATGTATCAACAACACTTTTATGACGCACCACAATATATCTAAATATGATAATAAATCATTCATATCTAAACATCTTTGTTTAGTGACAGTCAGATAAGTTTAAGGATTCTTCCAAGACATTTCATGTTTTTAATTTAAGAACTATTGTACCATTGTCTTTCACTGTGCTAGTGGTGTAGGGAAATCTATTCAATAATGGCAGTGTATTACCATCCAGTATAATATACCAGAAGTAACATACCACCTATTTGAAACAAACGGTTTGCTTCGTCCAGCTTCGTCGTTTGTAATGCGTACATAAACATAAACTCTCACGCCCGTCATCCAGGAGGGTAGGCAGTGATTACTGATTTCTATTTGGCACTGTCCTGACACACCTCTCTGACTTCTCTCACACTTATAACTAAGCATACAGGTTACCTTTAACCGACAAGCATGTATGCCAAATTAAGAGTTCAATTATAGCCAATTTGGTCGATAAACTTCGCCCAGAGCGACCCTTGACGACTATACCACTTACATCTGCAGCATAATTTTGCTATGTTCTAATCTTTCATTCTTTTAACGTGTCCAAACTACCGAAGCATTTCTTTTCTAATTCTTTTCACAACATCTTCTTGCAAACCACACTTTTCTTTCATCACATTATTTCTAATCCTATTATTCAGAGTCATCCCTAACATACTTCCTAATGACCTTATTTCTACAACATTAACTTTACTTTCATACTTCTTCCGTCATACTACCTTCAATGAAAGTAGGGACTAATACCATATTTTGTATGTCAATACGTGCCTTTTTGACACATTCTGACTTTCCATAATATAGTAAAAGCCCCAGTCACTTTGTGTCAAGACAAGTATAAGTACGAGTACCTAAATAGTGAACTTTACCATCTTCGAATACATTACGTAGGTCACTCAATAAGTTTTGAGATGCTCGAAATTTAAAATGTTATATGTTTCTAAAAAGCAAGTTTATTTAAAATAGACTCCATAAGCCAATTGCTCAATATTAAAAAAAAAAACAAAGTTCTATTAATTTTCCTGCAACGCTTCCCGCGCTTTTCATTTAAAACGATGGATCTTAACCGTGAACATTTGCGCGCTATGATATTATATTATGATTTTAAATTTGTTGTAACCGAGCAATTAAGTTTACACCGGTTACAATCAGTATTAGCGGACTCAGTTCCATCACGCGCCACAATTGTTAGGTAGTTTGCTGAATTCAAAAGGGGTAAAATTAATCTTAAAGATGACCAAAGAACCGGGGCCCGCAAACAGCAGTAACGGCAGAAAATGTATGGACTACTGAAATGTTGGTGCGAGAAGACCCACGAATCACATATACGGACATCGAAAAGATTGTAGGCATTAGTTCGGGGAGCATTCATACCATCCTACATCAACATCTTGGAGTGAGGAAGCTTTGTTGTCGATGGATCCCTCGTTTGCTCTCCGAAAGCGAAAAACAGACTCGTGTGGATTGGTGCCATGAAATGTGTCTACGTTTTGAAAACGGGGCATCTAGGCGTGTTTCAGAAATCGTTACTGGTGACGAGACATGGATCTATCAATATGATCCGGAAAATAAAAGGCAATCATCGGTATGAGTCTACTCAGAAGGACAGTTACCGACAAAACTGCAAAGACCTCGCAACGTCGGCAAAAAAATGGTGGCTAGTTTTTTTTCGCGGAGCGGACATTTGTCGACGTCAATGCTGGAAAATTGTAGGTCAGTCAACTCTGAATGGTATACTACAGTTGCATTACCCAAAGCTTTTCAAGCTGTGCGAGAGAAACCAAAGACCGGGCTTCGGGGAATCATGCTGCATCACGATAACGCCTCTTCACATACCTCCTTAGAACAAAAGCATTTATTGAGGAATCTGATGTTGAAACTCTAAGTCACCCACCCTACAGCCCTGACTTATCTCCTTGTGATTTCTTTTGTTCCCAAGAGTCAAAGAAAAATAAAAGGCAAGTTTTTTCAAGCGCCAAGAAGCCGTGGCTGCCTACGAAGAAGCGATTTCGACCTGTCAGATCAAGACTGGCAAAAGTGTTTTCAGAGTTGGTTTAGGGAATGGAACTTTGTATAGAACATCATGTTCTTACAAAGTATAAAATATTTTGAAAAGATGTAAAATAAATATTAATAGTATCTAGAATGCTTTTGTATATCTCAAAACTTATTGAGTGATACGTACCACTTACCATCTGGTGAGATAGTAGTCATGCACTTATTTTAGGTGAATCATAAGATCGCGTCAAAGTGAGCACATCTCAGGTACAATCCGTCTATCAAGTGCAGCAGCATGAGATCTAAAGAGAATTACAATCTATCCTCAAATTGCCTAATTTACCTATTCGCGTTGCACCCTGATACATACCGGAAGAGACTAGCGTCCAACAAATAGCAGTAAATCTATACATATAAACAAAATCGAAGTATATTTCTGTAATCAGATGGTTATTTGCATGCTATTAAGACATAAACAACCATTTTAAATTTTTGTCTGTCTGTACGTGCTAATCTTTGGAATGGCTGAACCAATTGTGATGAAACTTAACTGACAGATAGAGAGCAATACCAGGAGGGATCTAAGCTATATTTTATCCGTAAACTTAAAGACTGTTTTTAGAAAAATAAAATTGATAAAATAAATGGTCTTTGAGTATCTGAAATCTAAATAATGCTACATTGATAGATCCTATCCAGGCGAAGCCGGGGTGGGTCACTAGTTAATCATCAAGCAAAATAAAGCAAGCGGACAAACTGGTAAAAGGGTTCACCAGCACCTTTGTGTGAATATTGGCATTGTGTTCATTAATCATTCTACCCAACTTGGTGAGTATGGGCAAAACTCTTAAGATAATTTATTTGCACATTATTAATGCGATTGCGCCTTCTTTCTGAGCAACGAGTTAAACAACGTACTCGTAGTAATTACGTCAGTAGTTTACGTTAATTTTGAACAGGTTCCTTGTACGTAAGATTAATACAATCGTCCAAGACCACATTCAAGTTACCTTTTGGCCAAGACCCTTTTACTGAAAAGAGGCATTCCATCTTAGTCCTCACGGGTGACAACGCATCTGCATTTTCATTCTTAATCGAGGATAGATGTAGATGTCTATGGGTCACAGCAACCACTTACCATCAGGTGGATTGTGTGCTCGTTTGTCACCCTATCCTATAAAAAAGTTGCATTATTTTAAAATTCCTTAAATTCCCGAACACCGATATCCACAACTTTCGAACCAAACAGTTTGCTTCGTCTTTAGTAATGCATACACAGCACAGTAAAAGGAGGAATAATTTGCCGGCGTCTGTCTCGACGCCCGATTACAATCTGAACGTATTCAAAGCAAGAGTGAGTAGGCTTTTGTTACGCTAAGACAGTGCGAATTATCAAAGTCAAGTACCAACATAATATATGTCGGTACTCGACAAACAAAACATCAACATATGAGAAGGATAGCGGTCCACTGCTGAACATATCGTTTGTTTGTGTGCGTTTGCAGAGTTTTTCTTCTCATCAGGTCATTAGCTTTCGAATCAAGACGAACTGCAGACGCATTATAATGCTATCGGATTATATCCTATAGGATATATAACTTACTTGACCAATACGTGATAGCGCTGCAGCTATATTATGGTTGTAGCATGAATGGGTCGACTCGACTGGGGTAGGACCACACTCTCACAGAATACCAGCGTAAAATAGCAGCTTAATGCTGTGCTGCTGTGTTTTATGGTGAGTGTAGAGAACTGGAGACCCTTTTACTGGAAACGAGGAATTCCATCTTAGTCCTCAGTGGAGACAACGCATCTGCATTTAGAGTCTTAATCGAGGATTTTTAATTTTTTTATAGGAGAGGGGCAAACGAACATGCGGCTCACCTGATGGTAGTGACTACCGCCGCCCATGAACAACTGCAACACTAGGGAACCAGAGGAATTGCAGATGCGTTGCCGGCCTTTAAAAAGGAGTGGCTCTTTTCTTGAAGGTCCCTAAGTCGTATCGGTCCGGAAAACTATTCCATTCCGGTCGCTGGTGGTAAACTATTCCACAAGGAACTTGTGCGAAGAAGAAAACATCTTCTAAATCGCACAGTGGTGGACCGCCAATCATCCAGATGGTGTGGATGGTATCGAGTTCTGCCGCGATGTGCGTTCGTGAAATTTGGCGGCTGGGATTAATCCGAACAATTCCTCAGAGCACTCCCGTGGTAAATGCGAAAGAAAATGCAAAGAGATGCAACATCTCTTCGCAGCGCCAATGAATCGAGCCGAAAGGACTCGGTCGTCGATGATTCGAGCCGCTCTGTGCTGGATGCGGTCAAGGGATGGAGCTGGCACTGGGGAGCCCCAGCCCAGAGATGGGAACAGTATTCCATGTGAGGCCGAACTTGCGCCTTGTAAAGTTGCAGGCGTTGTGCCTGCATGAAATACTGTCCCGCTCTGCTGAGCACGCTGCTTTTAGAGGCCAATTTGGCCTTCTTCCAAGTGACCACGAAACTGCACGTCACTCGATATGTCGACGCCGAGGATTCCGATACTGGCTGAGGCAACAAGGGGAGTGCCTTGAAACTGAGGAGATACGACAAAGGGGTTTTTTAGCGGTAAACGCGCAAACTTGTGTCTTCTGGGGTTTAAACCCCAATCCGAGACTTTGTTCAGCAAATACTGACTTCAGACACAAGTTTGTTCCGGTACTCGGCGACGTTTTCCTGAGAAATATTGGCACGGCCGGTGTATAGAGCATCACCAGTGCTGTCATCCGCATAGCAATGAATGCTACCGGTTTGCAACATATCATTGATATGCAGAAGAAACAGCGTTGGTGATAGCACGCAGCCTTGTGGAACACCAGCGTTAATAGGCTTGTAGTCGGAGCATGCACCGTCTACAACGACCTTGATGCTCCGATCTGCGAAAGCTGGTGATCCAATTGCACAATTTCTCGGGAAGCCCATAAGAAGGAGCTTCGAAAGAAGCGCTTTGTGCCAAACCCGATCGAAAGCTTTCGCAATGTCCAAACTAACGGCCAAAACGGCCTCCCCTTGACTCTACTGCCTCCACCCATCTATGAGTCAGGCACCAGAAGATCACCAGCTGTACGACCCCGACGAAAACCGTATTGGCGGTCACTAACCAGCTGGTGATCCTCAAGGTACCCCATGAGCTGGCAGTTTATAACGGACTCCATTATTTTGGAGAACAAGGGGGTGATGGCGATAGGCCTGTAGTTGGACGGGTCTGAGCGGTCGCCTTTTTTAGGGATCGGTTGGACATAAGCTGTCTTCCAGGATTTCGGGACTACGCCTAGGAGTAGGAGTACCGGAAAAGACGCATTAGAACCGGTGCCAACTTCGGAGCACACGTCCTCAGCATAATTGGGGATTCCGTCAGGCCCACTTGACTTGTGGATGTCCAGGGAGAGGAGTGCTTTGCGAACCGAGCGCTGTGAGAACCGCACATCCGGCATGGAGCACTCACACCGCGGGATGGTCGGCGGTGTGTTCCCCCCGTCATCAAGAGTCGAGTTGACGCAAAAGGAGCCTAAAAGGTCGGCTTTCTGGGCCAGTGGTCGTCCTCCTGTGCAGAGATGGTAGTGATGGCTTACAGAAATTCCATTGGACAGCCTTGGCGAGTGACCAGAATGCACGGGTTCCCGAAGGAAGGCGAACTAGTTTCTCGCCAATTCTGCCTATGTGCTTTTGCCTTGGCAATAACTCTTTGAAGGACCTGGAGGCGAAGTTATATTTCTTTTAAGCATGCTGGTGTTTACATCCCGAACCGCCGAAGCTTTAGCCCAGGCTTGATAGCACTCCTGCTTACTGCGTAATGCAGTCTTACAGGAGCGACCAAACCAGGCTGAGATCTGCCTCCGATGGGTACCACAGATGATGGAATAAATAGTTCCATTCCTGTAGCACCACATCAGTGACAGAGTCAGCAACAGCGCTGGGATCATCCGGCGAGAAGCAAACCCGCCCCATGGGTAGGATGCAAAGAAAGACCGCATTCCGTCCCAATCCGCCGACCTGTAATGCCAAACACGGCGGCAACCTGCAGAACGCAACTGCGAAGAGAGCGTGAGTGGCACCACTCCGGATCAGACAATGGTCCGAAGAGCCGAGAGGGGCAGCGATGAGAGGTCAGCAGAAGGTCCAACAGGAAGGTGTATGATCCTTCACATCTGGAATCCGCGTAGGCGAAGTAACCAGTTGTGTCAGACCATATGCCAAGGCAAAGTCATAAACAGATCTCCCGCATGATCGGTTAAACGTGAACCGAGCCATTGGGCGTGGTGGGCGTTAAAATCGCCAAGGATCACGATCTCTGCGGATGGGACCTGTTGTAGCAAGGAATCTGTAGCCATTTGGACGTGGTCGATGAGTCGGTCGGTTTCGGCATTACCGCTATGGAACCTATACCCGTAGACGCGCGGATGGTCGTCGCTATCTACGCGTAGCCAAAGGATGGACAGGTCCGAACCTTCAAGACTGCTGAGGCGTCGACAACAGATGTGCTCTCTGACGTATACGCAAACACCAGCCTGAGGCACAAAGGAGTGTTCCAATTTGTACCCCGGGTAGGAGAGATACGAAGTATCAGCCGGAGAGGACACCTGCGTCTCGGTCAGAAAGAGCAAGGCCGGCTTCGCCGTCTCGAGATGGTAGTGGACGGTGTTTAGGTTCGAGTGAAGTCCCCTGATGTTGCAGAAATTCACGGATAGCGTGGCAGGGGTCACCTTGGTCTTGTTGTTCAGTTTGCCCCGAGCAGTTATTGTTTTGAGTGGAATTTTGCCATCCTCCCCAGAATACGCGGGGCAGTCTGAGCACCGACGCTCAGGAGTGGAGTAGCATGGTCGTGGATGCTCAGCGAGGATTCTCCAGGGTGCTGATACCTCCTGGGGTAGTCTATGATTTAATTCCGCTACCATGTTGATGGGGATTGGGCCTCCGGTCACCTGCACTCACCAGACGAAACGCAAAAGCAGAGCTTTCACTTCACGCCGGTATTCTGTGAGGTCGTGGTACTAACCCGGCTCGAGCCGGCCCATACGTGCAACAGCAAAAGCTGCTGCGTGGCTCTACCACCGTTGAGGATAAATGTCTATGGCCACAGCGTACACTTACCATCAGGCGGACTATGTGCTCATTTGTCACCCATATTCATATTCTATAAAAAACATTAACATTTTTGTCATTTCATCATTGTATAGTGTCGTAGTATGTCGCAACAAAATATCCGTTTGTAGAAAGTCATAAAAATAAATGTTACAAAGTTAATTACTTTCATGATATCGAGCTTTTATGTTAACCACTTATAAATATTCATTTTATTTTCTAATTTGCTTGATTAGAAAACGTTTAAAAACTTAATATTTAGAAGAAAGACACAAAAGTCCATAAAACGATAAATCAATCGATAGTTTAACTGAAACAATTACTTAAATATTTCTTTATAGTTAAACTTTATTGTTACTTTTTTAATGTTCGCTTAAATTAATTATATTTATTTATTTAATATTTATTGCACACCTTATAATAAGGAATATAAAGGGCGGACTTAATGCCTTAGGCAGGGTTTACACGGGTCGATTTTCGCCGTGCGGCGAGTCGCTTCACTAATTGCCTCACCAAGCCGCATCGCTAGCCCATTTACACTGGTTACTAAATCGCATGCGGCTCTGTCATTTCCATCGAAAATGTTGAGCAGAATAGCTGTTTGTGCCGGAATTGAAATAATTAATTATTCAATTATTCAACAATTGCTTAAAGAACAAAGAGTGAAGAAAACAAAAGGAAAGAAGAAAACGTAATGTTTGGGTACGTGGATGGATTTCTCGACGTAAGGACTTGGGTGCTTGGATACTTTATTGGTTGAGTGGAGTTTAGAAGATCCTGATTATTTTAAAAACGATTAAGAATGACTACTGATCAGTTTAATACTTTACTACATAAGGTTACTCCGCTTATACAAAATGCGATACCAATATGCTAGTAGCACTTTCTCCGAAAATTAAATTAGAAATAACCCGGAACTTGTTGGCAGGAGTGTTAGGATGTTTAGCGTCAATATAAAGCACCGTAGAATTGACACCAGCTTGGTTCAGCATCCATAGAAGTATCGAAGCGGCAAACGTCTGGTATTTCTAGCCGAACTATATGACTCCACTTACAAAGTTACAAACTTGTAATTAGTTTTGATACTGCTCATCCGAAATTGAAGCCGTTTTCATCTAAAGAATCAAACATTTACATCAGTATCACAAAAAACCCAGCAATGTCAATATAACTAAAACAACAACTTGCCGTGACACGTTGACGCGTGTGACTGATTGCATTCACTACAATTGGAGAATAGATCGAATGTTAGAATAAAACAAAAACAAAACCAACAAAATATTGAAACTTTTTCGAATACTGGGTGACGGGTCACACCGGTTGCCTTCCTAAGGTTAAGCAATGTCCTCCAATTCTAGCCATCTGCGCAGGACAGGTTATAGTGCCCAAAAGCATGCGCAAACTGGAGGTACCCTCTATTCCTCTCTCATAGTCTGATAGGACCGAAATGGTAACCTCTCACGACCGGAGAGAGATCAGGCTGGGACCGATACAAGATACTATCATTGGTGCATCTGTTTGGGAACGTGTTATTTCTGAACGTCATATTCACACAATTATATATTTGTTTTGTCGAGAGGCTGGAATAGCTATGCAAGGATCATAATCAAATTATTAACAAATTCTATATTTATAGACTTAATTGACTCATATTCGCAACCTATGGTAGTATAGTACTAAAAAACAAAATCACAATATCTGGACCCGATAGGAGCCGCTGTGGTAGAGTTATTGATAAATTTTATATTCAAAACAACGTATTTTTTTAAAGTCATGACTAAATTTTTTATTAAAGGACTAAATAAGCAGATAAATAGAATGGTATCCTATTAGAAGAAACATCAAAAAGAAAAACAAATCTTCTATTGTATTCATCATACTAAAAATGATTTAGAATACATAGAAATAAAAGATGTGAGTAGCTTCTCCATTGAGTATGTAATAGAACTTTGTGCTGTGGAAATCACCAAATTAAATATTATTATTGTTAGTTTGTACTGGAATAATAGAGAGGCGAAGTTTTCTACACACAGATGAAAATATTATTAGAATATTTAAATATAAAACATGACAAAAACGAATTATAATTGAGGTGACTTTAACGTGAATACTTTAAAGGAATCACAACAATCAAACTTTCTGCTAAACTTTATGTTAGAGTATAATTTTATTCAAATTATAAAGGATAACTCGAGTCACTTGTAATTCAGTCACATGCATAGACCTTATCTTCATTAACTTCTCCTTAGCGGAGTTAAAAGTTTATGTTGCAGATTTAGGATTCTCAGACCACAAGGAACTATGATCAAATTAAATACAAAACAAAAAAATAAAAAATTCCTTGGGTAATTACAAAATGATTTTTTAACGAGAAAAACATCAATGAATTTAAATCTCAGCTTTCACTTATAGACTGGCGTACTATTCTAAATGTCGAAAAAGCCCAATGAAAACTATGATATATTTCATGACATATTACAAAATTTGCTAAATAAATGCATTCCTAAAAACCGTTATTATAAGAGCAAGACAAAAACCCATTGGTTAACAAAAGGCCTCAAAATTTCAAGTCAAAATAAAAGAGTTTTAAATCCTAACTTCATATACAAAGAACCCGAATTTAAAAAACACTATAAAACATATGAAAAATACTGAAAAAGCAGTAAATAAGGCCAAAAGAATAGATTATGCAAATAGATTAAAACAATCTGATAATAAGGTAAAATGTATGTGGCCATTATAAAGGAACGTACTAATAAAACAACAAATAAAATAAAAAAAATATTGAAATTTTAGTGGACAAACAATATGTATCAGAACCAAAAGGGTAGCAATTCATTTAATAATTTCTTTACATCAGTTGGCCACATACAAACAAACATACCATCTCAACAAATACTATCCTTTAAAATACAAGTACACTAAATACTATGTTTTTATGTCCTGTTAAACCGGAAGAAATTAGTAATATTAAAAAACTAAAAATAAAAATAGTTATGGAATAGATGAATTACCACCGAAATTAATAAAAATGTGTTGATTCATTAATTTTTCCATTTAGTTTTTAGTCAACCAATCTTTTACGGAAGGAACGTTCCCAGATAAATTAAAAACTGCTATAGTAAAACCTATACATAAAAAGATACAAAACAGACACTACAAATTATAGACCAATTGCAATGTTACCTACATCTTCGAAAATCTTCGAAAAGCAATGTCAAATAGAGTTTATGCATTCTGTGAAAATTTAAACTGTTTGATAATTCACAAAATGGTTTTAGGAAGAAACGGTCAACTACACTTGCAGTATACAAATATATACAAAAAGTACTTGATATTCTAAATGAAAAGAAATACGCCGTAGGTATATTATTAGATATGTCCAAAGCCTATGATAGGTACAATACCCAATACTGTTAAAGAAGTTATATGACATCGGTATACGTGATATTGCATTCAAATGGTTTAAATCTTATCTAGAAAACCGAAAACAATATGTAGAGATAGTGCATTATAACCATGACACTGGAAATCTGCAACGTTAGATCTGACGCAATCCACACCTCCATCCTCAAGGCAGCGTTTTGGGATGTTTGCTATTTATAATTTACATAAATGAACTACCTAGGGTATTGAGTGAAACCTCTGTTATATTTGCAGATGACATCTCTATTCTTATTTCACATACAAAAGACCAGAATTTAAATAATAAATTGAATCATGTATTGAATCAGGTCACAAATTGGCTGACATATCACAACCTAGAAATCAATTTTAATAAAACCAAAATATGCAATTCCGACCAGTTCAAAAATCACCTCTAAGTATAGCTTTAATTATAATAAAACACCTATAGGAACTGTTGAAAACTTCAACTTGTTAGGCCTGAAATTGACTGCATATAAACTGGAAGCCCATATAAATAAAGTAAAAGTAGGCTATCCAGGTTCACACCGCACTACGTGAAATAAAGAAAACCACAGATGTCCCCAGTGCCTATCGGCATATGCGCATATACATCTTCGTGGCTATCATACGGTGTCATATTGTGGGAAATAGTACTGATGCGCAGCAATTATTTAAAACCAAAAAAATTTATAAGAATTTTGGCAAATATAAAATTCCAGAAAGTTGTAGGCCTCATTTTATAAAGTTTAAAATTTTGACTTTGACATCTATTTATATTTGGGACATGCAAATTTGTAAAAACCACCCAGAACTATTTACCAAATTAAGCGAAACAAATTACAAATACTTAATTAGACCGAATAAAAATAGGCTAATATTGAAATCTACACTGGCTTTAAAAGCGGTCAGCTACAGAAACCAAATTAATTGAGGTCTGTATATATCATCCTTTCCGCGCCACTCTTCTTTGACTTTGCTACCTTACTGGCCTCTCTATTATACGTGGTTCGTATATTTTTTATCTTCAATTTAAGCTCTTCAACTGTTATGGACAAACGCATTTCTTGAATAATAGATTTAAGAGCCGCTAAACGTACATTATTGTTCCTGTAATCTTGTTCTCTTGGGTTCCATAAGCATGGATGCATTTCATAGCATTCCAAAAACTGTATGGTGTTATTTTTATTCATGGTTGTTACGATACATGTACACAGAACCGCTGTAGTAAATAAATACACGTGCGTGCGCGAAACACCTTCATGCGGCGGGCGATCGCCTGCAACTGATCGTTTACACGGTCGATTTTAGTCACCAGTCGCATGCGGCCGGTTGCCGCGCGGCCAAAGTCGGATGCTACCCAGCTTTGGGGCTTACGGGTTTAGTCACTTGCAACTTAGCCGAATTGCCATTTAGATGGTCGATTTACGCCGCGCGGCAAAATCGTGCGGCTTTAGTCACCCGTGTAAACCCCTCATTATGGCATTCTCTGCCAGTCAACCCTGGATGTGAAACTGTGTAAACAATCACTTCATAAATTTAATAAATAAGTAATAAAGATTTAAAATGCTATATAAATATAATAAATAGAATATAGTTAGTAAAAACATACATATTATTATGTATTGCATGCCGTAAGCGCTAAGCGCGCCGGTATGTTCTACTAGGGCCTAAAAAATAAGATTCCAACGTTTTGTCGCATGAAATCGTATCTAGCAATCATATTGTACATTTAAGTGATATAAAAAGCACATTGTCAGAAAGATAAATGATTGTAGAACTTTTTTTTTTAAATCGATTAATTGCTATTTTTACATAAAAAAAGGGATTTTAGTGGCTTATGGTGTGGATTTATCAAGTCCGCATGGCTTCGTAAACACGATAACTTTTGAAAATATCAATTTTTCAACTCAATCTATTTTTAAAACTCTTCACCTATCATGTGGGAAGCCATTGAATGTAAATGGCAGTTTAATTTTGTTTTGTTCAGTTATAATTAATTTTTTCGGCTACGAAAAGTCGAAATATTTGGTGTTTTAGCTGCCTTGTATGACTCACTCAGTGTCAGTTAGTTCGGCGCACAGAGTACCTTTATATATACTGAAACTTTTACTAAATAGAGACTGCGTCACCCACTCAGTTAGTTCGGCGCACAGAGTTATTACATTATATACTGGTTCGGCGTCAATCGCCGTCGTGAGTGGATATTGTATCGGTTGTTTGCAGCGGCTCAAAAGATCGCTGTACAAATACCTACACAATATTAGAAAACCAAATTTCTTACATACTTGATTATAATAATAATCAGAGATTTTATTACAATATTTTAAAAGCACAGAATAAATAATAGTAGTACGTACTAAAAGTAAGTAGGATGTAATATTTATACTTAAATACGTCTTGGACTTTATGGAGTGACCTGAATGATGATATGATGATCATATGAGCATTATGAGTCGTGCACTTTTGGATTTTCCAAACTTTTTTTTAAATTGAAGTTTGACATAAAATTATCGGAAAATTGGAAGTATAATAAGGTTATTAGTGAAAACTTGTGTGTATTTAAACTACTTTAAAAATTCCGTATAATCATGTTATACGTAATTTTTTTAATGCGCTTAGGGCATGCCCAATTGGATTTACCAATATTTATTTAGTATCTACTATATAATTAAAAAAATCATCTGTATATCTACATTATTTTTTTTAAATATCGAATCCAATCGTAAGAATAAACTACTTAACAGGTTCCCTGTCCGCGATACAGACACAATAGTTAAACAATTGAAATGTTCATAATATTAATATATGAGTAATAGGACAGGGAAAGGGTCAATAATATCCTCGGGACCGCATTTCGGTCACGGCGACCAGTCTCAGCGGAGACTAGCCATCTGCGCAAAACAGAATGATAGTGCACAACAGCACAAGTGTGCACAAACACAGGTGCATTATTTATTCCCTCACTCTCATAGTCCGATGGGATGCCCGGTTAGAGTTCAGGCGCAGGACAAACGGTTTTACGTTATTTTCGAGGCACCGAGGTGAAGCACCGCAAACTTTCTGACTCCGGGCTGCTACAGAGAATTGAACTGGACTGAATCTGGACAGGAGAACTCGTTATCTGTATTTTAGACTATACTCGAACCCGAGACCCCAGACCATCAGCAGTCGCGCTTACGACCACTAGATCAATGAGGCAGTCAAAATAGTTCCAAAACTATATTAAAATAAATTGGCAATTAATATTGAAGGATTAAACGATTATCGGTTGCCGCAGAGAATTCTAGATTTTTTATGTTAGTAAATTTATTATACATATTAATTCTCCTTTTCTTTTTCTTGAAGAGCAGGCAACACTTTTTTTGCATACATCAATTGCAACAGGGGTGACGCATCAGCCATATTTTTTTATACTCAAATAAAACGGCAATGTGTAAGAGAATCAAAGTTATTTATTATGAGGTAAATCGCTTATACAATTAAAAATATGAAAATAGTGTTAATTACGTCACCGATAATTGGATATTAATTTTTTGCATTAAATGCAGCTCAAGCAAATATCTTCGCGATGTTCAGTGCAAGCGGGCCGAAGGCATATTTTGCAAAAAAAATTCTTTTTTGCCCCGTTTTCTTGGACACAGTGCACATAATGCTTGTTTCTGCAGGTTTGCAGGGGGCTCACCTTCAGGAGGGTCCTGGTTTACTTATATTTAGAATATCACGTAAAGTGACTCCTAATTCTCGCGGTAAATTTGTACTCAAACGACGCCTCATGTGCGGTTTCGCAAATTGTAAAGCTAATTTCTTTAAATAACTGCTCCGGAACTTGTTAGCAGGAGTGATCGGATATTTAACGTCAATATAAAGCACCGTAGATTTTTTTTTTTTATAGTATAGGGTGACAAACGAGCACATAGTCCACCTTATGGTAAGTGGTTGCTGTGACCCATAGACATCTACATTTATCCTCAATAAAGAATCAAAATGCAGATGCGTCGTCACCCGTGAGGACTAAGATGGAATGCCTCTTTTCCAGTAAAATGGGTCTCCGGTTCTCTACACTCACCATACGAAACACAGCAGTGTTAAGCTGCTATTTTACGCTTGTATTCTGTGAGAGCGTGGTCCTTCCCCGGTCGAGCCGACCCATTCGTGCTTCATCATCATCATCATCATTACAGCCCTTCACAAGTCCACTGCTGAACATAGACCTCCCCCAAAAAATGCCACAAAGCACGGTCCTGAGCCACCTGCATCCATCGACTTCCTGCATGTCTTACCAGGTCGTCACTCCATCTAGTGGGGGGACGCCCTACACTTCGTCCGCCGGTACGAGGCCGCCACTCGAGAACCTTTTTTCCCCATCGGTTGTCGGTTCTTCGAGCCATATGGCCGGCCCATTGCTACTTCAGCTTACTAATCCGTTGGGCTATGTCGGTCACGTTGGTTCTACTGCGGATAACCTCATTTCTAAGTTTATCACGCAGTGAGACCTGAGCATAGCCTCTCCATAGCTCGCTGAGCGACCTTGAGCTTCCTCATCCGGCCAGCAGTGAAGGACCACGTCTCAGTTCCGTATGTCATCACTGGCAACACGCACTGGTTGTACAGCCTCGTTTTCAAGTTTTGAGGTATACCTGATGAGCGACGACAAAGTGCTACAACTATACTACTAATATAGCTGCAGCATGGCTCTACCACGTTAAAAATTGTTTTATAAAATTGACACCAGCTTGGTTCAGCATCCATAGAAGTATCGAAGCGGCAAACGTCTGGTATTTCTAGCCGAACTATATGACTCCACTTACAAAGTTACAAACTTGTAATTAGTTTTGATACTGCTCATCCGAAATTGAAGCCGTTTTCATCTAAAGAATCAAACATTTACATCAGTATCACAAAAAACCCAGCAATGTCAATATAACTAAAACAACAACTTGCCGTGACACGTTGACGCGTGTGACTGATTGCATTCACTACAATTGGAGAATAGATCGAGTGTTAGAATAAAACAAAAACAACACCAACAAAATATTGAAACTTTTTTCGAATACTGGGGTGACGGTCACACCGGTTGCCGTCCTAAGGTTAAGCAATAATAATGTCCTCCTATTCTAGCCATCTGCGCAGGACAGGTTATAGTGCCCAAAAGCATGCGCAAGCACAGGTGCACCCTCTATTCCCTCTCTCATAGTCTGATAGGACCGAAATAGGTAACCCCTCACGACCGGATAGAGATCAGGCGCAGGACCGATACAAGATACTATCATTGGTGCATCTGTTTGGGAACGTGTTATTTCTGAACGTCATATTCACACAATTATATATTTGTTTTGTCGAGAGGCTGGAATAGCTATGCAAGGATCATAATCAAATTATTAACAAATTCTATATTTATAGACTTAATTGACTCATATTCGCAACCTATGGTAGTATAGTACTAAAAAACAAAATCACAATATCTGGACCCGATAGGAGCCGCTGTGGTAGAGTTATTGATAAATTTTATATTCAAAACAACGTATTTTTTTAAAGTCATGACTAAATTTTTTATTAAAGGACTAAATAAGCAGATAAATAGAATGGTATCCTATTAGAAGAAACATCAAAAAAGAAAAACAGAATCTTCTATTGTATTATTTTAACTAATCTGTTGTTGATATTTAGAAATTCCCTAAACACTGTTCTAGAATTAAAAATTGTTAATACTTTATTCTTTTCAGTTTTTCAATTCAAGCTGCAGAAAACAGTTTCTTCATACTAAATGGAACCCAGCTTACTTACTACTAGCGCTATCTAGCGTAGTCAAACGGTACTAATACGTTTTTAGAACCGACGATTTAGTAGCTAGGGCTAGGGCTGCAATCAGTCATATTTCCACATATACCCTAAACCTAAACATTAACATTCGACAAAGTCGAAGGTTTAAAGGTATGTACGAGTATGTATTTTTATTTTTAACTTTCTCAGCATTTTAAACATTATATCTTGTTACTTTGTTTCCAATATTACATTGTTGTGTAACGGTATAAATGTATTCACAAGAAAATTAATGTTGCCAGATTATAAGTATTTCCCAATAAAATGGTTACTATTGGCATGTTAGTAAGCTTAAAAATTATATTATTTAATTACTACTGAGAAGTCGGAATATTTTAATAATATAATGATGATGAAAGTGACCTTAATAATATCAGGTCTTTATTTATGAAAGAGCAGTATGATGAAATCGAAATAATTATTTTATTACATAAAATCTTTAAATAATCAAAATATTTGCCGAAACTATCACAACCCTAGAATATTATATTTTATAAAATCGAAGAAGTCATAAAGGCGTTCTTTAGTGCTTCATCGGAATTTAAACTTTTGACTACTGACTGATAGCTCTTCTAATTTTGCCAACGTCTGTTCGGTAGTAGCAATCGCAAAGAGCAGTTCACTAATCAGAATTGTTTGGGTGCCAGCATCTCCATCATGATTAGCAATTCTTGAAAATGATAGTCAGCATTAACTGTGGCACGAATGTATGTGAATTATACCAAAAGTAGACCAAAGTAGATAATTCAACAAAACGACAATTTTACATACTCGAAGACCTTATTCAGTAGGTACTACAACAACTTCATATTTACATTGTTACTAGGAACATATACCTATATGTGTTGCTCCATGCAAGACACTTGTACACCTGTGATATAGTGTTTCGCTCAGCAGTTATTACAAAATAGTAGGTCGTAAAAGCTTCTGCTTCAGCTTCTCTTCTTCTCAAAAGGTCCGTAAAGCTTTCTTAGAATCTACATAAGTGAACGAGTCAGAGTCACGGATACTCAGAAACTTAAAGCTTTACTTTACTTTACTAAGTTATTATTTAGATTTCTGTGGTGGAAACGCATATTAATAACTTGTTTACATTCTGCCTATTGTGACTGCAGCACGAAAGGTACGGCTCGACTGGGGAAGGACCAACTACGCACCGTATACCAGCGTAAAACAGCATTATGTTGGAATTGTGTTTCGCATGGTCAGTTACGAAAACTTTAAATCATTTTACTGATAACGAGGCATTCCATCATAGTTTACACACATTCATCAAAAACGCAGGCTTCCATAGATTGCCGCATAGGTGGGATTTAGCCATAGTTGCCACACTTGGCAGGCGAGTTGACAACCGCAGTATTTTATTAATTTGAGTTGTTATCAGGAAGATGCTGCGGCTCATCTTCTGTTACAGTTACCCTCTGACGCCTCTTACGACATCCTCGGGACGATATGGGGTATTGGACATTCTTACACCGCCACTACACTTACAGGCCTTTACACATAGCACGACTTTATCTCACAATATTCTTTTTCAAACGGCTCTATTATTTAAAATAATATAAAGTTCATTTAGGAAAACAACCAAATGAGCTAGTGGTCAGAGTCCCTGAGTTGTTACAAGCGACTGAACATAAATTGCTGCTTTTCGAGTCTGGTTAAGTTGTTTGTCGCAGAGTCTGACACTGAATTCCGGTTTACCTTCAACCTTATCGTTTAAAGTTTAAACGTTCCACGCGCACGGGAACATTGTTTGCCTATATACTTGTGGTATATAGCCGTTGATTATTCGGAAGTTGGCGCTGTGATCATCACATTATGTTGTCCAGCAGGATATCATTTACGTGCAGCTCCGTTCCAACATGTAATAATGTTTTTACATCTACAATACTTTGATTCTGAGATTTTATGCAATTGTGTGTTTATTTATTTTGCAATAAATATGACAACTTTGTGTTTTTATGCCGTTAAATAATTATTTTCCTCAACAACAAAAAAATACTTCTTAAGGTTTAATTATGTTTTGGTTTGAATATAATAATAATATAGGTAAAACAATAACAAAAAAACTTAGAGCCTTGCTAAAATTAATCTCGTGTCGCTCGGAACAAAAATTGTCTAAGAACAAACACTGAATAAAGTGATTAATAATTAGTTATAGAAAAGATAAAGAATATAACCTAAATATCAATCATTACTTAGTTCTATTAACATTTAGTAGAAACCATTAAACTATGGCATAATGAAGTGATTTACCCAATGTTTATAATTTGCTTTAAACTATATTATATAAGAGTACTAACATAACATTAAAACATCTTTGCATAACATGTTCATTTTAGTTAAAATTTTGTGGTATATTTTATGGTATATTTCCTATTTATATAAGGTAACACAAAATATATCATTAGATTAGATTAGATACGCGGATTTATTGAAATCTTAAAACGATTAATTATAAGGATATAAATGTAGAAACACACACAGATATTGCAGAATTATCATTTAGTCAAAACGTTGAAGTTGAAGTTGAAGTAGTGGCAATCGGATAGTGCCAAGATGCGGTCGTTAGGAAAGGCCACGCTCTGCCTTTTCGTATTTGCAGGTGCGTGTGTTGTGTTTACTTAATTACTTTATTGTGTGGCAAGTGGCACTTGCTTTATAAAGCAATGTACGACAACAATACTTTTAATTTGTTTTCCTTGTGCCGCTTTACAGTTAAACATTACTATTATATTATTGTTCTCTGTGAACATTACGCATAATGGCTGTGATTATTTCCCTGTGCCTACTTACATACCGATCTGATACGCAAAATATGTACATGAGGCTGTTTCAACAAAATGAGGGCTAACAATCTTCCGCTTACCAGATGTCGCTAGTTGACACTGAGGTGAAGATTTTAGTTACACAATGTCATTTTAATTGAGAAGTTAGTTTTAAATAAAAATTTATCAGTTTCTAGACTATTATATTAATACACAAAACAATGCCTCAGTGGTTTGCTATTTCATTTCATGCACATTTTTAGCTGTTTTATATTTTTCTACTTTTATGAACAACTGTGGTTTGGTTTATTTATTTGTACAGAAAGAAACATTAACCTTTGCGTTTTTCGAACAAATTAACTTCCCCGCTATGAAATCTGTCAAATATTACACCTCACTTTTAAGTGGCGCCGCCCTGGTGGCAGACAATGTTGTGGATGCCCCAAAGATATTATAAATAAATGTTTTATATATTATAATATCTTAACAATGTTGCCAGTAATAACATACATTTTAACTTACATATTGTGACGTTAAAATCAATTAAATGACTATCAGGTAATTAGAATGATGCCAAAATTGTTACGAATTGTTTTAATAAATAAATAGATACATACAAATGTAAGATTCATATTAAATAAAAGAGGAAAAACGACATTGATTTTGTTGACAGTTGTCATGTATTCCGGTCGTATGTATGTAATTACTCTAAGATTCCGGTTCTCTAGACTCTAGAGTAATTGTGTTCTGTATTCCGGTTTATCGGGTATGCCATTGAGTTCTATGTACTACGTACTAGAGAAGCTATTCCAAACAAAAAATGTGCACTACTCTGTTTTCGCGCATGCGCGGGAGATAGTAGATTTTAGTCTATGATTGTAGATAGCGTGGCATATAAATTAACAAATTAATTTTTTCTGTTGTAATATTATTACCTATTTATTCACTTGAACAACAAATAATTTTACTTATTTGACTACTGAATTATTAATTACGTTCAGGTTTAAACTTTAATTTGAAATCTCGTATTATTAGCGCAGCTCCACACTCTATGAATATTGAAGCCACACTAAATGACACTAAAGGTGTACGGATTGCAGTACAGTTCATTGAACATAGTGAATGTTCGGAATGCCAAATCTAGTACGTACTACGTAGTACATATATATCGATGGGGTATGATCAAAATAGATGTTATTCGATTACATGATTAAAAAACCCACTGTTTATAAAAATAACACTGTAATTTTTACCTAAATGTATTTTACTTACATTGTACACAATGATAGTCAGTAAGGCTTCTCGAATACTTAATGCGTTTAGCAATTAAGATATAATCAAACAAATAGTTAACCTATTAGTCTAAGTTCAATAGCTCTCAACGAACAGTTTAATTTATTGTTCAATTTTGTCAAACCATCGGATAACCATACCTATTGCATGCCTTAAGCACAAAGCGCGTAGGTATGTTCTGCTAACGCCTAAAAATCAAGATTCCAACGTTTTGTCGCACGAAATCGTATCTAACAATCATATTGAACATAATATAAATGATATAAAAAGCACATTGTTAGAAAGATAAAGAAAGAAAAAGATTGTTGAACTTGCTATTTTTACATAAAAAAAAGTGGTTTTAGTGGCTTATGGTGTAGATTTATCAAGTCCGCATGGAGGGGTAAACATGATAACTTTTGAAAATATCAATTGTTCAACTCAATCTATTTTTTAATCTCTTCACCTATCATGTGGGAAGCCATGGAATGTAAATGGCAGTTTAATTTTGTTTTGTTTAGTTATAATTAATTTTTTTCGGCTGAGAAATGCCGAAATTTTCGGTGTTTTGAGCAGCCTTGTAATAATTTATTTTACTAAATACACTTTGCCTCACTCGTCACTCCGCGCTGCGCGCTCGGCCGCTGCCGTGAGTGGATTACTGTATCGTTTGTTTACAGCGGCTCGTGCTGAATAATATCGATCGCTGTAGATATACAAAATATTCCAGAACCTACTTATACATACTTGACTTATTAGACTTACTAGATACATACTTGACCAAGGTTATTATTTTTATAATCACAGATTTTTATTACAATATTTTGTTTCGCTAAAAGTGCGTAGGATTTATATCACCTGAAGGTGTACTTCGGTATCTGCTACTGGAACTCCTTGACGAGTAGACCTAGGTATGCCGAGATTGTGCTCGTTATGATAGTTATGATGTGACCTTACCCCCGGACTTGACAGAGTGACCGGAAGGTGTACTTCAGTGAATGCTACTGGAACTCCTCAAAGAGTAGAATTAGGTGTGCCGAGTTTGGCCTCGTTTTGTTAGCTATGATGAGACCTTACCTCCAGACTTGATAGTGACCTGAAGGTGTACTTCGGTGAATTCTACTGAAACTCCTCGAATATTAGAACTAGGTGTGCCGAGTTTGGCCTCGTTTTGTTAGTTATGATGAGACCTTAACTCCGGACTTGATAGAGTGACCTGATGGTGTACTTCGGTGAATGCCACTGGAACTCCTCGAAGAGTAGGACTAGGTATGCCGAGTTTGGTCTTGTTTTGTTAGTTATGACCTTACCTGCCGACTTGATAGAGTGACCTGAAGGTGTGCTTCGGTGAATGCTACTGGAACTCTTCAAAGAGAAGAACTAATTGTGCCGAGTTTGACCTCGTTTTGTTAGTTATGATGAGACCTTACCTCCGGACTTGATAGAGTGACCTGAAGGTGTACTTCGGTGAATGCTACTGGAACTCCTCAAAGAGTAGAATTAGGTGTGCCGAGTTTGGCCTCGTTTTGTTAGTTATGATGAGACCCTACCTACGGACTTGATAGAGTGACCTGAACGTGTACTTTGGTGAATACTACTGGAAGTTTTTGATGAGTAGAACTACAATTTACAGTTTTTTTAAGTTTTTCACGATCATATGAGCATTATGAGTCGTACACTTTTGAATTTTCCAGGCTTTTTTTAATTAAAGTTTGACATAAAATTATCGGTAAATTGGAAGTATAGTAATAATTATAAATATATATAATAATTAAACTACTTTAAAAATTTACGTATAATCATGTTATTCGTAATTTTTTTTAATGCGCTTAGGGCATGCACAATTAGATTTACCAATAGTTTTTTACTCTACTTCCCAGTTATATATTTCGGGCGTATGAATGTATAAAAGTGCAGGTGCAGAATTTTTTATGTTTTAAATCGACTTTTGCCTTTACCCCATCCGTTGGGTGTCGCAAGAAGCGACAGAGGGAAATTTAATAGGAGATGGACAGCATCATCTTCCTTATAGTAAGTTAATATAATAATAAAAATAACTGTTGTGCCAATCCGCATGTCAATCGTGGCAACTATGGCAAAAATGGGGCAGACCTGTTAACTAGGGAATTTTGATAAGCTGTAATGAATAAGTGGTTTTCGCCATATTTATTTAATTCTAACTTATATAATCATATAATCTGTGTCATCGATTGAAATTTGTTAAAATCCGACTACTATAATTGGGAGTTACAGGCGGCAAACAGTTAAAGAAAATGTTACTCTGAGGAGCGGATTAGGTTAGCTAAAATACCCTTTTTATAGGCACCACCACGGATAACAGATATCCGTGCGGCTCGGGTAAAAGAGCATTTTTTTTTATAGAATAAGAGTGATAAACGAGCACACTGTCCACCTGATGGTAAGTGGATGCTGTGGTTATCCTCGATTAAGAATCAAAATGCAGATGCGATTTCCCTTAGGACTAATATTGAATGCCTTGTTTTCAGTAAAAAGGGTGTCCGGTTCTCAACACTAACCATACGAAATACAGCAAAACCCCGGTCGAGCCGACCCATTCGTGCTACAACCATAAAATAGGTGCAGCATGATTCTACCACGTTAAAAAATAATGCATTTTCACTTATTCTAGTAACGGGGCAATTTCGTAGATTGTCACTAATAAACTAACTCATTAGTCTGTAATAAGAAGTACGAATTACATTGATAAGATTGCTTCAAAGATCGCTATTATTATATAGCTCCATTTTATAAAGCCCTGAGTCCGATAAAAGTGTAAAAGCCAACTGGCTTACAACACGAACGTCACAGAAAATAGTCGTCGCTTTTATATTTGATAGAGTCAAGTAGTCGCTGTATTGTGGCTACAGCATGAATGGGTTGTCTCAACTGGGTTTACTAAGGGTAAGATAAGGCATTACGTCCGACATCGCCGATTAATACGTGTTTTCATATTTGTGACAAATTTTAGTACACCTAAGTTTAATCAACTGTAGTCGGATGCACCTAGTTGTAGCCGACTTAACCTAGGTATTTTTCAGTTATAATGTGTTTCGATGTCGTTTCTTTTTTTTATTTATGCTACGCGATATATTTGGTATGTTTTTATTGTAGTACTTGACTTTACATTTTAGTTCGCATATTTTCCACGGGACTTCTTCATTCAAACAGACTAGTTTAAACCAGATACTAATTTTAGTAACAAGACTGTCCCCATCTTATTACAAAACATGGTTTATTTAAAGTCTCGGGTTTAAACTATGGTTTAAGAATAGTCCTTGTAACTTAAAAAGATAACAAGTCCCTTGGGCGCGACGCCACAGTCTTCGCGAAGTTTGTCATTTGCTATCAAATTCCAAACTTTACATTTTAGTTCCCAAAATTTTCACGGGTCTTCTTCATTGAAACAGACTAGCTTACGTCAGTAAACTACTTTTAGTAATAATACTGTCATCGTCTTATTACAAAACATGGTTTGTTTATTATCAGGCTTAAAATATGGTTGCAAGATGGTTTAAGAATAGTCCTCCTAACTTAAGAAGTCCCCTAGCCGCGGCGTCATAAACTGCAAAATTTTTGCTGTCAAATTCCATACTTTCGATTTTTGTTGGCGGGACTTCTTTCGTAAAGCAGATTTTAGATTAAACCTGAGACTAAATATAAGTTACTTTTTGTAATAAGGTCATTAGGGTTTAAATTTATTAATAATTTATATAATGATTTCAGCATTCAAGTGAAACACAAATATCATAATAATATTAGGTTGTCTGCGATAAGCCTATTGGATAAAAGCAAGGACGCACAAAGGTTAAATTACTATGGCGTAACCAAGGCGTAACAGTAGCAATACTGTTACCATGTAACTAGTTTATAATATACAAGTGCTGTCATTTCTCAAGCGTTATTAATTTTTATACAACGTTGACACAGCGGAAAAACACTACAAAGAATTTTAAACATGATCAGTGTTGATTTTTAATAATCGCATTAAGATAAAATAAACGATAAAAATAAAAAACTAACGTCAAGCAATTATTTGCTTAGGTACGTAGAGAACTAGAGAATTCCTTTATTAACAAAGGCGATATTGATTACCATTTGACGGCTTAGTTACATATTGTGTCTGTTTATTCAACTTGACTGATATTTGATTTATATTAATTTGACGCGTTTTTAAATGTTCTTGGTCTTTATGTTGCTTATTCGAATAAAATCTCAATAGTAAGTGTATTAGCGCTTTCATAAAACCTAGTGTTGGGCGGAGGACTTTCTTTTATAAAACTAAGTGACAAACGACCTTATAGTCCACCTGATGGTAAGTGGATGCTGCAGCCCATGGACACCTAAAACCAACATCAAGCAAAGAAGACCACAAATGCGTTGTCACCTCTAAGGACTGGCATGCCCCACAGCCTGTAGTTACATATACTGGCTCTATATACCTTGCAAACTGAAACACAGCAGCGCAGGCACTGCTGCTTGGCGGCCGAAATAGGTAACAAGGCGGTATCTACCCAGACGGATTCCTAGATATAAAAGGAGTCCAGCCACCTAGTAAAAGCACTAATTTCTGAAAGTTAGAAGAAAGTTTTTAGAGTAGAAAGGGAATCCCTGCACTGCCCAATATGTTGGCCGATTTCATATGGTATGTAGGATGCAGGTGGTTTCCCTTCACACCTGTACATGGTAAATAAACGTTAAAATTTAAAATATGCGATTAATGATTTTCAGTAAGGTATTATAAAATTTTAAATTTTAAAGCCGTGTAGTGGCGGTTAAGAATATCCACCACCCCATATCTTCCTGTGGGTGTCGTAAGAGGCGACAATGGGAAATAGGCAGGAGATGGGCAGCAGCATCTTCCTAATAACAGCAATATTAAAATAAAAAAACTGCGGTTGCCAACCCGCTCGCCAAGCGTGGCAACTATGGCAAATATCCCCCCATGATGAAAGTAACGAAGAGACGGCCCCAAGTCCCCGGCGGCCCCGCTATTACTGGCTACGGTGGCGACCATGGTAACGGCGGGGCAGGGGGTGCTAAGAATCTCCGGTGGAGGTTCGGTTGCCCCCTACGATGACTCGACCTGGCAACTTATAACGCACGCACCCTGAGGACTGACGAGAAGATCCTGGAGCTTGAAGAAGAGATAGACAAGTTGCGCTGGAATATTATATTATTATACGAGGTCTGAAGAGAGTGGGAAGACCCGGTAATCCTCGAATCTGGCAACTTGTTCCATCACCGGGAGGCCGACCATCTGTCGCCCTCCCGGTGATCGACAATAGGAGATTTGTGGACGATAAATCCGACACCAAGGAGGTGTCGGAAGTATCTCGTTAACAACGTTGTAAAGATTGGGAGTGTGTCGACGAGGGTTGCGTACCTTATACTCAAAATCACCAAACGGTATTCGCTGAAGGTCATACAGGTTTACGCACCAACCTCGGCACACCTCGATGAGGAGGTGGAGGAAATGTATGAGGATACTCTAGAGCCATGCATTCCTCTCGCAATTCAAACTACCGGTTAAGTTTTAACAACAAATTAACGGAATCAGATCAGGATGTTGCAATGGTTTTTGAGAAATATTTTACGGATATTCCGATCTTAACTACTATGTCACTGAATTCTTCTCCAGCCGTCGCCGAACAATTACTTAAACAAAATGTAAATGCGTGTACAAAGAATTTTACATTTCATAAAATATCATCAAAAGATATTGTAAAATATTTTAAAACTATTGATATTAAGAAAACTGCGGATCTGTGGGGCATTTCCGTTAAAGTTATTGCGTCTATAATCTATATAATCGCGCCTCAACTAGCTATTATTTTTAATACTAGTATCGAATATGGTGTGTTTCCTGATTTAATGGAGCATAGTAAAGTAATACCTTTATTTAAATCTGGTAGTACTTTAGACCTCACCAATTTTAGACCAATATCTGTACTGCCAACACTTGGTAAAATTTTTGAAAAATTATTCTTGATCAAATGTAATTTTTTTAATGTAAATAATTTACTTCATAAAAATCAGTTCGGTTTCACAAGGGGTCGCTCGACAACTGATGCTGGTGTTGAGCTGATTAAATATATTTTCAATGCATGGGAGAATTCACAGGATGCTTTGGGTATATTCTGTGACCTATCCAAAGCCTTCGATTGTGTTCACCATGAAACATTAATCAGGAAACTACAACACTACGGTGTAAGAAGTAATGCTCTTAAATTAATTGTTTCATATTTAAGTAACAGAACTCAAAAAGTTGTCATTAATAGTATGAGCTCTTCCTGGTCGATAGTACAAATGGGCATGCCTCAAGGCTAAATTCTCGGCCCCTTTCTGTTTCTTGTATATATTAATGACTTGCCTTACATAGTAGGGGATAACCATAATATAGTATTATTTGCTGATGACACTTCATTAATTTTCAAATTAAACGACAATTATTAAAATATGACGAAGTAAATAATGCTATATCTAAATTATTATATTGGTTTAATGTTAATAACTTGCATTTAAATAGCACTAAAACGAAATGTATGAAGTTCATGACTCCAAATGTCAGACAATTAAATACTAATGTTATTTTAAATGGGGAGGAACTGAGTCTTGTCGATACCACCATTTTTCTTGGAATAACACTATACGCGAAGCTTCAATGGAGCCTCCATATATCAAAGTTAGCAAGCAGACTTAGTTCTGCAGCATATGCTGTAAAAAAGATTAGAAATCTTACCAGTGTGGAAACAGCTAGACTTGTTTACTTTAGCTATTTCCATAGCATAATGTCGTATGGTATTTTGCTATGGGGACACGCAACTGACACTGAAATTATATTTGTTTTACAGAAGAGGGCCATAAGAGCAATCTATGATTTAAAACCTAAAGAGTCGCTCCGACAAAAATTTAAGCAAATTAATATATTAACTTTGGCCTCTCTGAAAATGTAATGTACGTACACAAAAATAAAAGTAGTTATACAAAAATAAGTGATATTCATTCTGTAAATACTAGGAACAAACACAAGCTAGTAGTACCAGTTACTCCGACTCCACCGAGTCAGTAATTCATTCTTGGGGCGATGTATACGCTTTTTTACAACAAAATTCCAGAAAATATACAAAATTCGACCTGCTCAAAATTCAAAAACTTTATTAAACATAGTTTGTACAAAAAGGGTTATTATAATATTAAGGAATTTATAACCCCTGGGAATGAGATGTTTGCTACCAAGTTATTTCTAATTTGTTTTGTGTGGTTAATTGTGTAACATACATGATTGTAAGCTGTTATTTTAAAAAAAAAGTCCCGCTGTGTTTCTTGCTGGTTCTTCCCAGGACAGAGGTTTTTTTTCGAACCAGTGGTAATTAAACAAAAGAGTGACTTTCAATAAGTATTATTTATAATCTATATTGAATAAAAAAAATTCTGTTTCTGTTTCCTCCAAAACCAAAGCTAGGCACAAGAGAGAACGGTGAGCTGAAAGTAGGGAAATTCGGATTAGGGCAACGGAACCCAAGGGACCATCAGCTGGCCGACTTTATGGAGAAAGAGGGACTCTTTATAATGAACTCTTTCTTCCAGAAGCGGCCCCACAGGAAGTGGACCTGTTCGAGCCCTGACGGTTCGACAAAAAATGAGATTCGACTTCATTATGACGACTAGACGCAAACTGTTCAGTGATGTCTCAGTGAAAACTGGTAGCGATCACCGAATAGTTAGAGGCACACTGAACCTAAACGTTAAGTTGGAGAGGTGTCGTCTAATGAACGCTCCGTCCCCCTCGTGCTCTAATCCAAAGTCCCGAAACTTTTCAGCTCGAGTTACAAAACCGTTTTCAGTGCCTGGAAGATTGCAATGCAGTGGACGATATGAATGATAAGCTCGTGGAAACTGTCCATGCGGTCGGAGCTAAGTTTTGTAAGACCCGCCGCAGAAAAACACAAAAACTCTCCGATCACACTCTTAATCTCATGGATGTTAGACGGGAAATGAAGCTGCAGTCTTCAATAGATTTGATAGCATACAGGCAACTCAACAGACAGATCTCCAAATGCATGCGGCGGGACTTACGCAACTTTAATACTGCTCGTATTGAAGAAGCGATCGAGCGGAACCAGGGCTCCAAAGTCTTTGCTAGAGATCTGTCTGCCAGAAAGATCCAACTGTCGAAGCTGAAGACCGAGTGTGGCAGCGTCGTTTCCGGGACACCTGAGATTTTGAGTGAGATTGAGAGGTTCTATGGGCAGCTGTACACATCATCGTTGGAGCTACACGCTAGTGTGAGTAACGATCCAAGAGCAAATCTTATCGGACACTATTCCGTTGATATTCCAGACGTCAGTCTGAGCGAGATTAGAATGGCTCTCCAGCACCTTAAAAACGGCAAGGCCCCAGGCGAGGATGGAATTACAGCGGAGCTTCTGAAAGCGAGTGGAAAACCGGTACTTGTAGTCCTTCAAAAGCTGTCTAATTCTGTCCTCCATGGTGGCACTACACCGCAGGCGTGGAGCAGAAGTGCGAAGGTCTTGTTCTTCAAGAAAGGCGACAACACTCTTCAAGAACTACAGACTGATTTACCTTCTGAGCCGCGTCTACGTGTTGTTTTCGATAGTCATTACGAATCGTCTCGCACGCAGACTCGACGACTTCCAGCCTCCCGAACAAGCCAGTTTCCGAAGAGGCTTTAGTACCGTAGACCACACACACACCCTTCGGCAGAAAGCAGAAGAGTACAATATGCCACTTTGCCTTGCGTATGTGGACTATGAGAAAACCTTTGATTCCATCGAAATTTGTGCGGTGCTACAGTCCCTTCAGCGGTGCCAAGTTGACTGTCGGTATATCGAAGTGCTGAAGTGTTTGTACAGTAGGGCTACGATGGCTATCCGAGTACAGAATCAGAGTACGAAACCTATCCAATTGCAGAGAGGTGTAAGACATGGTGACGTTATATCCCCGAAACTCTTCACCGCTGCATTGGAAGACGTTTTAAAGCTACTGGACTGGATAGGATACGGTATTAACATCAATGGCGAGTACATCACTTACCTTCGATTTGCCGACGATATAGTCCTTATGGCAGAATCGCTGGAGGACCTTAGCGTTATGCTCAATGACCTCAATAGTGTCTCCCAAAAAAACTTAAATTACCATATAGTCCCCGTGGTATTGAGCCAAGAACGCTGGCTACGTTTCCTCGCTGAATGGCTATAGGCTTTGAGCGAGAAAAGAACCAGCCCTCTTATCATCAGCAGCGACAACCAGTCGCAAATATAGTTCGTTTAGGAAATTCAACGCACGTGGACCCCACGGACCGATAGTTTCTACCAAAGAGAATATAATCACTACGTTTAGTTTCTACAGCAAATTGCACAAATATGTAGTCATCTCTCAGACTCATATTAGCTCCATTTACTTAGTTCTGCTGCTTAGGTTAGTAACTGCTGCTGTGTAAATTATTTGATTATTTTAAGTTCTTGAAGTCGGCTTTTACTTTTCATTAAAATTTTAATTTTTTTAACCTTTTGAAGGACTAAGTAATATCATTAGCTCAAGGTAAAAACTAGAATGTTATCTAAACAGCTACATTAAAAACTTAACCTATCTTTCCATATTTAGGGGTGGAATATTTTCATTAAATTTAAAAAGTAAACCACCCTTAAAATATGAAAGCCTATTTAATAAAAATAGAACCATTAAGAAGAAGAAGATATCGTGTAACATATACATACATACAAATAAAAAAACCCAGTCGAATCGAGTACCTCTTCCTTTTTTAAAGTCAGCTAAAAATACAGCTAATGGGTTTGTTCGCTGTGAACTAGTGTCAAACTTCAACTTTTGAAATAAACATTTGACGGCTCCGTGGCGCAGTGGGTTCGAATCCCGCACGGAACAAATAATTGTATGGCCTACAAATAATTGTTCAGGGTCTGGATGTTTGTCCTTGTGAAATTTATGTATATAAACTGCCCCTACGATACAGGAGAAAATACTAGTGTGGAGGTAAAGTTTTAAAAAAAAAGAAAAAGAAAAGGAAAGTAAACAATTACGATCATTAAAGTAATATGTACCTCGTACTAGAAGAGACTGAGACTTGGTCGTTTGCAACATGCATTAGATCCAATGGGCTCAAACTTACTTAGCCTACGCAAATATGATACTCTATGCCTCCCCCTCCTTCCACGCGCTCCGCACTACCACCATTTCACCATTCTTGTACTATTATTTATTGTGTGCTACCACACAGATTTTTTACTGTGTCTGTTCTAGTATTTAGTACGTATTACTTCAATGATTACGATGAGGTTTATCCGCTCTATGAAATAAAAGTTAAAAAAATTATGACAACTTTTTCAATATATATACTTTGCTCTTAAAGGTTTACTTCTTTTTCTTCTTCACCATGATCAGCCCGTAGAAGTCATATGCTGGAGAAACGAAATGGTATGCCGGCTATCGAAAGCCATAATTTTCTGGCATTTCCCATAGTAGCCTTATAATATCTTACTCCTTACATTTTTATCATTTTTAAGATTATAAAAAATTATATTAAACCAATAATTATAACTAAAGGTAAAAACCGACTTCAAATTGCTAAAAAAGAAATTATTTATTTGCTACAATTAGGGGTGAAATAAATTTGTCCAAATTTATATAGGACCAACCTTGAAGTAAAACCTATTTAATAAAAAAAGAATCATCAAAATTGATTCACAATCTGCGAAGATATCGCGTAACATACATACAAAAACATACACTCGAATTGGGAACCTCCTCCTTTTTGAAGTTGATTAAAAAGTAGTGAATTTATTCAATTTTGTGCTCAATAATATTTTTGTTGTCCTCAGGTGTCATCATTAGGTCTGAAGCGGCAAGACCAGTGTCTCTTGATGTTGGAGAAAATTGGGAAATATCGATATTGACCTTAGACGATAACGTAGAAGGATGCTACTTAGTCACCCCGAGGGGGGAAGTTATTGAGTTTAAGCCTGTAGATGATTCTAATGACAAATATAAACTTGAAGACGACACTGATTTCGTCAAATGTAAAGTAACAGTAAAAAACATCAACAGCAATGATGCGGGCATCTGGACACTCCGCTCTGTATCAGACAATGGCAACATTAAATCTGAATCGTACGAAGTTACTGTGACAGGAGGTTTGGTATTTAAAGTCAATATTTCAAAATCCATGATTCATTTGACTTTAAGCCCATTTAACTTTTGCCTTGTCTTTAATTATTTTGAAAAATAAAAATCTATTTGAAATAAATTAAATCGTTAACGTAAAGTAGGTGCATAATGAACTTTGCTTAAAAAAAAAAGCCGACACATTTTTTATAGAGTAAGAGTGACAAACGAGCATACAGTCCACTTGATGATAAATGGACGATGTAGGCTATCTACATCTACGTCAATCTTTTATTAAGAATCAAAATGCAGATTCGTTGCCAGCCTTGAGGAGTAAGAGAATGCCTCGTTACCAGCAGAAAGGGTCTTCGGTTCTCCACACTCACTGTATGCATTAGCATCACACATCAGCATTAAGCTGCTAATTTACGCCGGTATTCTGTGAGAGAGTGGTCCTTTCCCGGTCGAGCCGACACAGTCGGGCTGCAATCATAATAAACATAACTGCAGCGTGGCTCTACCACGAATAAAAAACTTGCAGTACTAACTAAATTAAGTTTCGTAATAGCTTTATATTTAATGTTGTAAAACATCTTCACTCTCAAGAATAAAAAGTGCATACTTCAAAAAGTTGTGTTGTCCGCTTTTTAAAACGATAAATGTATCTATTAATGCATCTGATCATACGAAATCACCAATAATACGATCATTGGATAGAAAATTCGCGCCAAACATCTTTTTTGTCATAGCATACGCTTCTAAATATATTTTACGCAACATAATACATTACAGTCGATATATTCTGTCGTATTTGTTTTTTTTAATTTGCTAGGCCAGGTTGCACAAAATATTGTATCCTAGATACGATTTTAACGCGCGTCAATAATTCTTGAAATTACGAGCAGAAAGAAAAATCCGCACACATGAAATACACAATAAAATTCTTAATCGAATGGATTTTTTAAATACTTTATAATAATCGAGATATAAAAAAGTTCATAGCCGCGAGAAAACTTTAGACTACTTTCGAGTTCTAGTTTTTTAAACAATAACCATATAAGTATAATATTTATCGATATTAAGAAAGACATGTTATTGAATTATATTATTCATTGGCTACATTTTTATTTACTTGTATATCCTATATTTCTTCATTGAGGTGTAATATTAGTACATAATAATTCAATGTATTTCCTGTTAATAAACAAAAGTGTTTCAAATAAAGCAACTTTCCAAAGCAACTGTCCACCGAATTTCGCACGCTTACTTCATGCTGGGCAAATATGCATGCAGCGGAGAAGGGAGAGAAAAATAAAGGTCTATTCCAATTCATCAATTCATATATAATAGGCATAATATTAAAGTATGTTACAACATACACCTCAGCATAGTTACAAAGCGCAGCCAGGCTGTTGCTTCAAAAAATACAATTTCATGTCTCTATCAAAACATTTTGTTAGACAGTGTTTGGTATAAAAATATATAGGTATTAAGATAATAAAATAAATATAATGCAATATTTAAAACGATGCAAAACAATTAATAAAAATCGATATCAAAGGTAAACTTTGTGTTAACTTACATGTGTATAGAGAGTTAGAGAGAGAAAACGAGGAGAATGTGAGAAAAGGGTTAAATACACATAGAATTATTTCGTAAATTTAAATAAAATGCCTCAACAAGTTTTAATAACAACAAATAAAAACGTGTTGTATATACATATTAATTTTATTTTCTTTCCTATTATTATATAAATAAAGTCATAAAATCCAAGGGTCGTTAATTTCCAAATGTAATTTATAAGCGATACAACGCCAACATTTTGGCAAATATTCCCTTTTATTATAATTGTACAATCTTTGGTGATCTTATATACAGATAATTCTTGTAATAACCACGTTTTCTTGACTTGAAACAAATTGTACCACAAACATAAAATACTTCATATCAGTGATTTAATTTTCCGCAAACCAGAAACTTCAACGGAAATTCCAAGCACGTTAAATATCGAGATAAATGAAGAATCTTCAAAAGAAGCTTCTACGACAGACGATGCCGAAACCACAGGGCTACCAAAAGAAACAACTGAAAGCACAATAGAAACTTCAACAGCGCAAATTGAAGATGTGACAATTATTAACATAGACCCTGGATACTTTGTTACGAAAATCGGTGAAAGTCATAAACTAAAGATTCCAGAATACGACTTTTTAAATAGCGAGAAATGTTACATTGTTACACCAGATGGTAAACAATATGATGTTGATATGTCACAAATTTATGGAATAGAAGTAATAAAGGATTACAATGTGGCATGCGGAGTTAAAGTCCATATTGTATCGGAACAAATGATTGGAGATTGGATGTTAATCTCACGAGGTATCAGATACAGTACCGAGGTCGTTGAAAGAAGATTGCCCTTTACAATAATTTTAGAAGGTATTATTTTTTAAATTAATTTAAATAACTTAATGTGTAATCTTTGAAATTCTACGTGTATCGGGTCACGTTTAAGAGATAAGGATAATATCTGATACGAGCTATGACCATCAATAATGGATTATGAATTCAGTTTTGGATGAAACAAAATTTTATTGATAAAGAACATTCTTAATTACAGAAACAGTGAATGCTTTGCCAAGTGAGATAACAGTAAAGCAAGGAAATGATATTTACATACGTCTAGAAGATTCCACTCTATTTCATGATACTTGTAAACTGATCGATCCTCTTAATAATATCCGTACAAACATAGAAAAAGATTCTAGATATGTTGATACCTGTGGTTTTATCGTGAAAAATGCAAGTGAAAAAGACTCTGGATTCTGGCAGATTAAATATGGAGAAAGAACAATCTATAAAGCGTTTGTTCGAGTGACTGTTAACGGTAACTGCTTAATTTCATTTAGAATATACAATATTAATAACATTGTTTAAAAAAAAATAACACCGTGTTCCTTACCATGGCCTTTATTTCATGCATAGCAACACATGCTTTTTGTGTTATTCTATTTCGATTCATGCAAACACGTACATTAATGCTTTTTGTTAATATAATCACAGTGATTATTATTAGTTTCAATGTATGAATCATTGAATGCATGGTTTACCTAGACATTTTTATCTGTGCAGTTCTTATGAATAAGCGATAAAAAGTTGTTACATAATGCTGACGTAAAAGCAGTAGTATTGCCGTGTGGTGGCGGCTTAAGAAAATCCATTGTCCCGTGGGTGCCGGCAAAGGCAACTATAAGATTTTTATATATTTTCCGGTAGAGATAGATGATAAACCATCTCGTCAAACGTCAAACATAAAAAACCCGGACAGCGACGGGTTGCCTCGTCAAAGTATGGGTCGTGTGACACTGCAATCTTCAATCCGTCTATCAAGCGTGACAATTAAGGCATATTCGGCCGATTCGGTGAACTTATACAAGCGGTCTTATATGGTAGAAAAAAAAAGTATGAATATAATTATGGTGACAATGAATACTAAAATTACTTTTTATCAGCAGGTGATGACAAAACAGACATTCAAAGTCATTATACATGGACTCTGGACAGGCCTGTTGAGCAACTGATGGGTCCAGAAAATACTGTGTACTGCAGAGTAGTTGATGCCAACGGAAACACAATATTCGATGGATTTGGCAGATGTAACGTTACCTTAAACAGAGTGACTGTCGAGCATGCGGGAACATGGAGGATGTTTGTTGGTTTGGAGGGACGCGTACTAACTGATGAACACGTTTTTGAAGTTGCTGTTAGGGAAGCAGGTAATGCACATTATCATTATAATATTCAGTAATAGATTTATAATTAGGTACACTAGGCACTGGCCTAGGGCATCATCGCAGAGAGGGCGTCGGTTATTAAATTTCTGATAAAAAAATTATATGTTTTATTAAGTTAAAAAATTCATGTTACTAGTCAATTAAAATATGAATAAATCTCTAGCTATTACAAATGCACTAAATGCATATAGATTGGATTAATTCTAAAATTGGTAACTATTTTCCTTCAAATAAAAAACCAATATAAAATGAAAAACTAGGAAACCATTTGCTATAAAAACCTAGGGCACAAAAAGTTAAATCCAGCGCTAATAATCTTGAAATAATGAACTCAAGACAGTAGTTTGCTACCACTGACCTTAAGGTTGTTACTTAAATGCCATTGTGATACATACGGAATGATTGTCTTAGGTGCCGAAATGGAGAAAGGTGATCATAAGAATGTTACCTCTCTCGATTTCGGCACCTTATTCAAATCTTTAAAGGACATATAGACTTTCAGAATTAAATAGCCATGTCAAATATTTTGCGCTGTGTTTTTTAAATAGAAGTAATACCATCAGACGTTAAACTGTATCCGTTCCGGCGATGGGCAGCAGCGTCAAAAAAGAGAATCGTTGTGATCGTACAGCAATCGTCAAGCGCACGGTCTCGGGGCCCAGGGCTAGTACCACTTGAGGCCTACCTAATTAATCAAGCTAATAGCCACATTTTGTCAAAAAACTTTTTACTTTATTGATGTATACTGATGTATCTTTTTTCGAAAATTAACTTGCTTATCCTCTTTTTTCTTTTTTAACCGTCTGCTTTCTTTCATTCTTTCATTTTTAATTTCCATAATATCATCATAATTATTTTAAAGCTTTGATAGTCATTGTCTGCAATAGCTGGGGGCCCTTTACATCCTCGGGGCCCTGGGCTGCAGCCCAAAAAGCCCATATATAGATCCGCCCCTCGTTAAACGTGATGATTAAGGCAAATCCTTACAATGGGTTAGGTCCATGTCCAGCAGTAGTCTTCTGCGAGCTGATGAAATACTAGAAGAAAATTAAATATTTTGCCCCATCTCGTTTTATGAATGTCTATAGCTAATAGGTGGTAGAGCCACGCTGTAGTATGTATATTACGGTTATAGCACAAACGGATCGGCTCGAACGGGGAAGGATCACGCTCTCACGGAATACCAGCGTAAAATAGCAGCTTAATACTGATGTGTTTCGTGTGGTGGGTGCAGAGAACCAGAGACACATATTACTGGAAAAGAGGCAACCCCTGTCCTCAAGGATGATAACGCATCTGCATTTTGATTCTTAACTGAAGATAGATGTAGGTGTGTATGGGCCACAGCATTCACTTACCATCAGGAGGACTGTGTGCTCGTTTGTCACCCTTATTCTGTAAAAAATAGTTATAAACAGCTGATAATGGTCTGATGATTTCAGCGCCCAAGCCGGTGGTGTCCACGTCTGTAGTCACAAACAAACCCTTAGTCACTCTGACCTGCTCAGTGTCGAGTTCTCATGCAGTTCGCTCGTGCAAGTTCCGCGACCCGTCCGGTCGTATCCTCCTCGCCAACCCCGGTGTTGGAGAGGATCGCTACACTTTCCATGGAAATGGTGCCAGGTAAAAATAAAGAGTATTAATTAATTGATAATATTGCCAAATCTGTAAATAAGCATATTTTTTGGAACGAAGTTCTATATCGGATTTGGCGTATTGGGGCTAGGCGAGAAAAAGTGTAAGATTTTTCCGTCACGTCCCCTTCTGGCGTAGTGTAGACGGCCTTGGCGGTTATAAGGAAGCGAGATGGAATTATATCCATCTCCCTCGCACTTTTTCTTATCTTGCCATTAAAGAAATATTATTTTATTTTAAATGACGCTTAATTTTAATAGACACTTAATTTTAATAGACGCTAGTAATTCATTTATTTGTATTTGTTAATCAATAATATTATACATTTATCAATAATAATATATTAGAAGCGTCAGTACCCTAATGGCAGGGCGCGGACCGCGTATTCGAAAGGTCATGGGTCCGAATCCGCCATTCGACTACTGTCGTGAACCACTCTAACACAAGCGTTTTAAGCTTACCAGAAGTGGTTTAAGAGAATATTAGTAATGTTTGATAGCATTACTAGTATTTAAAAAAATACTACGAAAGGAACTTCGTTCCAACCGAGTGTTCTACGACACTCAAGCATGTTTTTTTTATTAAATGTAAAATTTCAGTATTAATTGTGTAGCATATAATGTATATAGTTACTTGCATAAACTCTTACGTCTGTTTCGTAATTCGGCATGATCCTGACATACCTCTCGCTTTTCACATCCATTTATCTACGCACGAAGATGCACACATGATCGTCGTTAAGGGTATTCTTAATTTGGCCCATCTTCAATACGTTGCTAATTTGGTCAATAAACTTCCGTTGAAAGCGACCCTTTCTGACCCTGCTACTCACATAAATTCTGTAGCATAAATTTGCTTTCTCACTCTTTCCTCATTCATTTTCCCATATTTATATATAATGTATAATATATTGTATATGGAAAATAAGTAATATAGTAGTATATGGATAGTATATTACTGGATCGTGTTGTATAAAAATGATCCAACTCTATTTTCAGTTTATTTCCAAGTGGGACAAGGACAAGTAGTCCCAAAATCTAAATTCAATTTTCTTTTAAATGATATACATATCATGATATAATATCGCTTCTGCCAAAAGAAAAATGCATTTATATTTCAATCTGAATAACTTTATGTTTTTGTGAATTGAAACATTTCTGCATAAAATGGTCCAATTGTCATGAGGGCTCGGTTGCGCAGTGTATCTGGCCACGACGCTCTGAGATTGTAGGTTCGAATTCCGCATACAACAAGTGTTTGCATGACCTACAAGTAAATTACAAGAACCCAGAAAGAGTTAGATGTTTTACGCATATGAAATTCTAGTGTGGAAATATTAAAAAATGTAGTAAATAGCAAAGTATGTAAATAGCTCACAAAGATTCCAATTGTGTATAGGCCTCCTTTTATTTCTGAAAGGGTTATGAGAGGACCTTTTAAAAGCAAGCAAGGTTCCCTAATGAAACCTAAAATTTGGAGGCCTTTAAAAATTAAAAATAAAAATTGGATTGAAAACATTCAATGAATTATTATTTAATGATTAATGGATATTATGCATAGCTTTGTACGAAATATATAAGAAAATTTGTTTTTAAATTGATATCATTAATTGCTTAGCTAATATTGGAAGTACGCGTTTCAACTTTTATGGAATATCAATCGTCTGATTCACTAGGGCAAGAGTAGGGCACTCCATAGAGTGTGTTCAGCAGTGGACTTGTGAACAAATAATGATAAATTATTGTGGTAATGAAACCATACTATATTTTTTCAGCCTTCAGTCCGGTGTCCAAAATCACGAGTGTGGTATTCAAATCACGAACCCAGTGATCAGAGACCTTGGCTTATGGCGCTGTGCTATGGCGACTGACACCGAAACCTACTATGGCTTTTTAACTGTACTTTGCCCGTGGGCCATGCAAGACCCTGAAGTAGCCGCTACGGTTGAATCAGGTGAGATTTAATTATTAGGAAGAATGTTAAAGGCTATAGAGACCTCCTAATTAACATAATATCCAGTGGCGGATTATCTTTAAGGCAAACTAGGCACGTGCCGTGTGCAGGAGTTTTTAAACCAAAAGAATTTGTTTATTTGATTACTCCTACATCGCCCTCACTCTCTCATCACATTTTTCATTCACGCCCACCTGTTAAGCGTACCTACTCGTGTCCTAATTATTTAGCAATTATTAAACTATATTACAAATTATGTTATAAATTATAGGGCGTTGTCGACATTTAATTCGCCTCTGATACTATCATCATTACAGCCCTTCATAAGTCCCCTGCTGACTATAGGCCTTCCCAAGGAATATCATTTAACACGATCCTAAGCCTCCAGCATCCTTCGACCTGCATGTCTTAGTAGGTCGACACAAGTTATCTATTATCATTTTACTAATACGATGTAGCGTTACAAAAAAAATAAGGCGCTTTTAAGTGACCAAATGTTTATACTTTAAAAAGAAATTAAAAAAGACAAGTGCCCTTATTAATGACGACTAATAATTTACCACGCATCAGCTGTCGATAGTTGGGAGTGAGGTAGAAGTTATTTATTACATAGTGTCACTCACTGTGTGTGTCTGTCACTGTCAATTTATTGATTTCTAGTGTATATACTCGTACATATTGTGAACTTAAATATGAAATTTGGATACTCTTTGAAAAATAAACCTGTATAGGTTACTTCATATTTACCAACGTGATGACATGATACAGTTTCTCGAAATCTCTCGAATATTTTCAATAGAAAAACTAGGCTTTGTCAAAATATTATTTTATAAAGATAATGGACCGAATTTTAGAGAATTACAACAGAAAAAGAATGTAAAAAAGAAACGAAAAAAGATTCTAAAATGAGATGGTGAATTCTATACATTTTACAACGACCAGTGGCAAAATATTTACATTTTTATTATCTTAAGATTTTCTTATTACATCATTTATTATCTTGTTTTCTTTTCAACCGTTCGTGTTTTGGAATAAACTTACGAGTTATAGCTTGGTTATAAATACTCTAAGGGAATAAACATTTCTTATTTTCAATGATAGCGAGAAAAATATCTATTTAAGATTTGTCATCTTTGTAGATAAAATATCAAATTTAATATAAATTAAAAATGGGTCGGCTCGACCGGGGAAGAACCAAACTCTCACAGAATACCAGCGTCGAATAGCACCTTAATGCTGCTGTGTTTCGTATGGTAAGTGTAGAGAATCGGAGACCCTTTTTGCAAGTAAACTGGAAAACGCATTAAAAGTATCGGCCAACGTCTGGTGTTCACGCGATTGTTATACTGCCATCTACCGGAAGAAATGAAATCTTTAAGCCAAGCAATCTTTTTAGCGTTTCCCAATCACATTTAACCATTCTATCCCAGCGGTGGGATAGTATCCCACCTGATGGTAAGTGGTCTATGGGCCACAGTATTCGCATACGATACGAAACGAGCACCACAGTCCACCTGGGACTGTGGTGCTCGTTTGTCACCCTTACTTGAGTTAAAAAACTTTTATTTTTTCAGAACCTACTCTGCAAGCAGAGAATGAAATGGTGAATGGTTTAGTCGGCGAGACTGTGACCATGTCTTGTTCAGTACAGTCCGCTATAAGGTACTGTTACTTCAGAGCAAGTAATGGAACAACCTTTTCTGTAAGCCCTGGTAAGTTCCCTTCCTTATAAGCATTATACAGATCTTTTAAAATTTAAATGGTATCAGTCACTTCCGTATAAAATGTCGAAATTTAAGAATTATTGCGGGAGTAAAAGCGAGTACCAGACAAGATACACAATAGAAATCGGATAATTATTTATTCACCTTTGATAAGGTCCGAGCCAGCTGTACATTTATTTGACGTTATGCTCACAGAATTTATAAAGCCGTCGTCATCATATTATTACACTCCTTCGTTGTGATCCCGGTTCGACTCCTGTTCGGTTCAAAATCAGTTACTGAGTTTCTATGTCAAAACATTTTCTGTAGCAGCCCGTAGTCAGAAAGTTGACGGTGTTTCACCCCACCCAGGACGTACGTAAAGCCGTTGGTCCTGTTACAGTCCCCGTTATTATCCTAACTGCCATTCACAAGTTTACTGCCGAACATAGAACCCCCAAGTAACTTAAGATACCTGCTTGCCTGGTTCCTGTGCCGATTGGTAACGTACTACCGTTTTGCCTACTATTATCCTTTTGTATTTCCTAAATATTGTTTCCTTTACTTTCATATCATTTTGGGTAGGGTACAATCTCACTCTAACAGTCGGTCATCGAAGGCATCTAGACAGGGCAATCCGCGGGGCGAGACGCGGCCTGAGCACTTCCCAAGCGGCCCTTACCCTTAGCCGCTCGGGAACTGTCCGCTAGAGTTGTTCTGTCACGCAAATAAATTAAAATGGTTCACACTACATGTGCTACTAAAATAAAATCAGTTTTTTTTTTTTTATTACTTACCGTTCTGACAACCCTAGCAATTTATTGTTTATGTCGGCTTTTCCGACAACATCAAACGCGATGACTGACTGTATGATGTTCTTAGGCTGTGGTACTATCATGTTGGGTAAAACATGTTGAACTTTATGTGAAATCCTAATACTTACACTGTTTTTTTTTCTATGTTTTACTTAGCTGTTCTATTTTTATGGCTAGAACCAAAGAAATATATTTGTACACCACACTGTGGAATACATGATAATTACTGTAAATTTTACTAAAGCCTAACTAACTGTATTAAAAAATAAATTAATTTAAATTTGAATTTGAATGTCTGCGTTTTTGGTACCATTGAATTCTGAAATATCCTCTACGAATTTATTAATAAATAGAATCGTTTAACATCACTATCACGGTGTATTGGGTGGCGACCAGCCTATTTCAGTTCAGTAATTCTACGTCTAGTGTTAACAAGCCTTCGATCGGGTTTGGCACAAAGCGCTTCTTTCGAAGCTCCCTCCCTATGGGCTTCCCGAGAAATTGTGCAATTGGATCACCAGCTTTCTTGCAGATCGGAGCATCAAGGTCGTTGTAGATGGTGCATGCTCCAACTATAAGCCTATTAACGTTGGTGTTCCACAAGGCCGCATGCTATCACCAACGCTGTTTCTTCTGCATATAAATATATGTTGCAAACCGGTAACATTCATTGCTACGCGGGTAACAGCACTGGTGTTGCTCTATACACCGGCCGTGCCAATATTTCTCGGGAAAACGTCGCCGAGTACCGGAACAAACTTGTGTCTGAAGTCGAACCTTTGCTGAACAAAGTCTCGGATTGGGGCGACTAAATCTAGTCCAGTTTAATCCTCAGAAGACGCAAGTTTGCGCGTTTACTCCTAAAAGAACCCTTTGTCGTATTTCCTCAGTTTCAAGGCACTCCCTTGTTGCCTCAGCCAGTATCGGAATCCTCGGCGTCGACATATCGAATGACGTGCAGTTTCGTGGTCACTTGGAAGACAAGGCCAAATTGGCCTCTAAAAGCTTGGCGTGCTCAGCAGAGCGGGACAGTATTTCATGCCGGCACAACGTCTGCAACTTAACAAGGCGCAGGTTCGGCCTCACATGGAATACTGTTCTCATCTCTGGGCTGGGGCTCCCCAGTGCCAGCTCCTTCCACTTGAGCGCATCCAGCGCAGAGCGGCTCGAATCGTTGACGACCAAGTCCTTTCCGATCGGCTCGATTCATTGGCGCTGCAAAGATATGTTACATCCCTTGCATTTTCTTTTGCATTTACCACGGGAGTGCTCTGAGGAATTGTTCGGATTAATCGCAGCCGCCAAATTTCACGAACGCACATCGCGGCAGAACTCCCGATACCATCCACACCATCTGGATGATTGGCGGTCCACCACTGTAAGATTTAGAATATGTTTTCTTCCTCGCACAACTTCCTTGTGGAATCGATTACCACCAGCGATTTTTCCGGACCGATACGACTTAGGGACCTTCAAGAAAAGAGCCTACTCCTTTTTAAAAGGCGGGCAACGCATCTGCAATTCCCGTGGTTCCCCTGATGTTACAGTTGTTCATGGGCGGCGGTAGTCACTTACCATCAGGTGAGCCGCATGCTCGTTTGCCTCCTCTCCTATAAAAAAAAATCCCTTTAGCATTTCCCAGTCACATGTTTTAACCATTCTAAGTTAGTGATTGACTACTATCCTACCTGATGATAAGTGATGCAGCCGAAGATGATAAAGCACATCTCTTGCGACACATACGGGACTCTTATCGATTATGGATTTGCTACAGTCTTCACCACACCTCACAGCATTATTTGACATTATTCAGATCTTTTATATCAACATTAATAAGATATTTTGTAATTTATGTTCCACAATAACTGTATTTGAATTGCTTTGATATATAAAATATCAAACCAAATTCATCATCTTCATTAACATCATCATTACAGCCGTATGAAAATCCATTGCTGAACATAGGCCTCCCCCAAAGAATGCCACAAAGCTGGGTTCTGATTCAAGTCTGAACTTGATTTATTTAACTGTTCACGACGGCACGCGATTTGTATTGCGTGACATGTATTGCAGGGGAATCGACTGGAGCCATCGAGTACGCCGGTGCTGGCTTCGACGCTGGTGATTGTTCCATCCGCTTCTCAAGCCTTTCGGTGTCTGACAGCGGTCCTTGGAGCTGCCGTGTTGGATTCGTCAACCCTTCGGAGGCCGAACAACACGCTTCGTTCAAAGTCTCCATCCAAGGTACTTGACGTTGTAATAGAAGGGGTTAAAAATTATTTTTATTAATTAGGTATTAGCTCTGGAAACAACGATAACTTTTGAACAGATTATCGAGGGCTTACTGGTAAAACCTGTTATCTGTCAATTTTGCCAAATTGAGATAACTGCTTCCAAAAGTTTGAAAATTCATAGCTCATTGCAGACACATCGTGCAACGTTCATAACGTTTAATGATAAGTTGAATATTAAGGTAGAGTTATTTGAAAGAAAAAAGGCGTTTTAATAATAATTTTTGCAGAAAATTAAAAAAGTTTGAAAGATCAAGCAGTTAACTGGTTTTACCTGACCATCTTAAAATTCTGTTTTTCACATGTTCATAGGTCTTTCTTGAATATTCTCTTACACTGCACAATCTGTGAAACATGTTTATATGCGTCATATTCATATACGTGGTAGAGCCATGCTGCAGCTATATTAGAAGTATAGTTGTAACACGAATGGGTCGGCTCGACCGGGGAAGGACCACGCTCTCACAGAATACCAGCGTAAAATAGCAGCTTAACACTGCTGTGTTTCGAATGGTGAGTGCAGAGAACCGGAGACACTTTTTACTGAAAAGAGGCATTCCATCTTATTCCTCATGGGTGACAACGCATCTACATTTAGATTTTTTATTGAGGATAGATGTAGATGTCTATGGGTCACAACAACCACTTACCATCAGGTGGACTGTGTGCTCGTTTGTCACCCTTATCCTATAAAAAAAAAAAAATATAATTACCAACTATTATTTACTTACAAAATGTAGTCCGTTTCACATTATAATCAAAAAAATTAAAATGTAGGTAACTAGTTTTACCTGAAAAGTCTTAGAAATTAGACACAAACTGTAATCAGACTAAAACAAAGTCAATGTTTTACCGGTTTTATTAACGTGCAGTTCAATAACACACAGTTAAAAGTTTAAGGTTTTGAAATCTGAATCTGAGTCCTCCACAGCAAACTTTCTATCCATGCATGTATCTCATCAGGAATGATTCCTTTTGATAAAGCTTTACAAGATTTTTTTTTCACCACAGTAATAGAAAGCAAAGAAGAATACAATTAACGCAATTCTTTTGCGTTTGGTTTGTTAATTGTTTTTGTTTTTTTTTTCTAGTAACCGTTGATGGACCCTTTTCTTCAAACGCGTAACTTCAAAAGTCGGAGGAATACCACAAAACATGATCCTGAGCCAACTGCGTCCATCCGCTTTCTGTATCTTTTACCTGATCGTCACACCATCTAATGAGGGACCAACCTACACTTTGATACCGGTTACCGGTACTAGGCTGCCACTCTAAACCCTTTTTTCCCCATCGGTTGTCGTTGGATGCTACATGGTTGTAGATATGTGGCCCGCGAATTGCCACTTCACCTTAACCGTTGAGCTACGTCGGTTACTTTGGTTATAATACTGCGGATATCCTCATCACGAAGTCTAGTACTAGCGAAACCTTGAACTTCCTCATACGGCCAGTAATGAAAGACCACATCTAAGATCTATGTTGCGTCTAATATCACTGTCAACACGCACTCGTTTTACTCTTTTGTTTCCAAGTTTTGAGGTTTACGTGACGAGATGAGTCGTTATATCCCGAACGCTGACCAACCAAGTTGAATCTGTCAATTGACCTCTCGGTCGAAGTTTAAGTTATCTAGTCAGACAATTTGTCCTAGGTTAACATACTTGACATCAACTTCAAGCATAGTGCTTCCAACAACGCCATAAGTATGACTCATACAAATGGCCTTTGTCTTGTCCATGTTCATTTTAAGAACAATGTGTTGGAAAAAACTATTGAGATCATTGATAATAATAGTTCTTAATACCTCCAGAGATTCTGCCATAATGACTATATCATCTACAAATTAAAGAGGGCTTGCCATTGATGTTGAAATCGTATAATTTCTAATCCACTTGAAAACGTCTTCCAATGCAGCGATGAAGAGTTTTAGGGATATAACGTTACCCTGTCTTATAGCTCTCTGCAGTTGGATAGGTTCCGTACTCTGGTTCAGTACTCACATTGCCATCGTAGCCTTACTGTATAGAAATTTCAACATCGATATACCGACAATCGACTTAGCATCGCTGAAGGGGTTGTAGTACCGCTCAAATTTCGACGGAATCAATGTTTTCTCGTAGTCTCCTAACGTAAGACAAAGTGGAAGATTGTCTTCTTAGATCTTCTCTACAATTTGCCGAAGGATATTTATGAGGTATATAATACTATATCCTTTTCCAAAACCGGCTTGTTCGATAGGCTGGAAGTTATCAATTCCGCATGCGAGATAATTTGTAATAACTTTAAAATACTTTAAAAATCGGTTTATAGTTCTTCAATAGAGCGTTGTCGCGCCTTTTCTTAAGAACAAGACTACCGTATTTCTGCTTCACTCCTTCGGGATAGCCAGAAGTGCGGTGGTCTCTATAGTGATTATTTTGAAGTGATATTTTATTATAGTGTCCGACTTCAACCGGTTTTTCACCCACTTTTATAAGCTCCGCTGTAATTCTATCCCCACCCGGAGTCTTTCCTTATTAATGTGCTGAAGAGTCATTATAATTTGCTTAGACTGACGCTCTGGTTGTCATCGGAATAGATTCCGATGATATCTAAGTATTTAAAGATAGTTCTTGAATCGTTACTCACACTTATGTGTTCGTCCAACGATGGTGTGCACAGCTGTCCTTAGAACATCTCAATCTCAATTAAAATCTCACGTGCCTCTCACCATTCGGTGTTCTCTACCAGTTTTCTCCTTCGCGATCACTAGGACATCGGGGAACTGTTGGTCTCTGGTCGTCATTATGAAGTCAATCTCATTTTTCGTGGAAAAGTCGGGATTAGACCAGATCCATTTTCTGTGGGTACGCTTCTGGAAGAAAGAGTTCATCATAAAGAGTTCCTCCGTCTCCTTGAAATCGTTTCAAGCAAATTGCTATATCTTAATCTCTTCAATTTGCTCTTAAAATAAAGGTTTAAAACTGTTTTACGTGGACATTTTTTAACCTTACAATGATGATAGACGGTAATGTCACGAAATATCTCCATAAATAATAGTCATATCAAATAGTCGGTTTCACCAGAAAATTGAGAAAAAAAATCTAAGTCAAAGTGTATATTTAACAAATTTTCACAAAAAAATGCAGATAACTGGTTTTACCAGTAAACCCTCGAGATACGAGAAGGAAAACATCATGAGGAAACCTGCATGTCTACAAAATATACATTTCAAGGACATGTGAAGTCCATCAACATGCATTGGGGCAATGTTTTTCCTGCTATGAATAAAAAAGATGAACAACGTTCTATCCATGTTATATAGTTTTTACTTTTATTAAATTTGCAAGCATTTAAATAATATTTAGATTTTAGACACTGTAATAATATAACATACTATGCCATTAATAGCCGTGAAGTATGCCGAAAATATGTTTCAGAAACGGTGAATTTTTGTAGCGAATTTCTGTGTCTGTGCCTATGCGCCTGTGTATATTTTTCTTTCCACTAACAGATAAACCGCAAACACCCAGCCAGCGTTTTAGAGTGCTTAAGAAGTGGTGTTATTAAAAAGTTTGTACAACCGACTTCAATATAAAAAATAATTTATTATTTTTTATAATTTTGTTTTTTTTTAAAAAAAGTCCCGCTTGGTTTCTTGCTGGTTCTTCCCAGGACAGAGGTTTTTTTTTGCGAACTAGTGGTAAGAGTAAAAAATGACTTTCAATAAGTATTATGTACTATAATCTATATTGAATAAAAATGATTCTATTCTATTCTATTGTTGATTTTCTCTATTGTTTTTTTTAAAACCGCTCGACCGATTTCGATAAAATTTAAATGGGACCACCTGGGAAGTATACCCTTTGAAACAAAAAATAATTTTCCAAATCGGTTCAGGCGTCTTCGAGTAATCGGTGAACATACATAAAAAAAGCTTCCGACGAATTGAGAACCTCCTCCTATTTTGAAGTCGGTTAAAAATAAATAAATATCACCAGCGCTATTTTTCACCTATTTTGGAATGCTTCGATGCTTTAAAAAATAACAAACAATGATTACACACAGTTCTACGTATATATCTTCGTCAGCCCGTAACAGTTTGTGTTTTGTGTGATTGTGATGGATTTAAATACCGTGAAATTACGGCGAGCGCTTAGCCTCTGAGCTACTACGGCAACTAGCAGAGGGAATGTCAAATACGCGCGATATTGCCTTGTCCTCTATTAAAGATTTCATAGGACGAAGAGACAAGATCAATTTTTGGGTGTGAAATACGAGTCTGGCACTGGTCTGGCAACCCTATCAATCACCTTCTCAGAAATGACATAACGCCTATGCCCAGAAGTGAGACGAATATAGGCTTAGAACTTTACTTTTTAATTTAATAATAATTACACCAATTAGAAATCGCCCATGTTCCAAAAACACGCAGAATAAAAATTATAGAGAACCATCTTAGCTCAGTTACTTAGAAATAAAATATATACAATAATAATAAAATTAATATAATAATAATAATCGTAAAAAATAATAAAATTAATATATTTTATCGTTCCTTTTACAGATACATTGGTGGTGGAACAGAAAGTGGAAGATAATGCGTTGATAATAACAGGACGCGTCCACAACGACAGAGCCGTCGAATACTGCAGATTTGTGCGCATTGATGGATTAGGTAGGAATAAATGCAATCTTCACCGTGTAGTGGCGGCTTTAGAATATCCACTACCCCATATAGTCCCGTGGGGCAGCCATAAAGACAGCCAACAGAAGTTGAAACTCAATATATAATAATCAATGTTATAAAAGTATACGTGTACACAGACCGCTATACTACGCGTAGTAGACATTAGAGTCGAGTCGAAGTCGATGTCGAGGTCATCGGTGACGCGAACCCATAAGTTTTTCCCGTACCAAAAATCGCTAAAAAGAAGTTTTTACTTCAAAAAAAAACTAAAGTTGCCAACCCAGCTGCCAATCGTGGCTATGGAAAATCCCCAAATAATTATGAGGCAATCTGCGGGGAGGCATATGTTTAAGAGTGGACTTTGAAAGGCTGTAAACAACACTTGAAATGTCATTGCCTAAAATAACGAAGAACAGAGGTTATTATATGAAATTCTACTTGTAAACAAAATAAGCGAATCGTCGTTTCTTTTTTAAGATAGATGAATAAAAGATAGATGAACATGTCTATGGGACACAGCATCCACTTACCATCAAGTGGACTGTGTGCTGAAAAGGCTAGGAGAAATCATCACTAACAATTAATTTTTTTAACAGACTTCAAAAAAAGGACGAGGTACATAATTCGACTGTATTTTTTTATGTGTGTTACCTCATAACTTTTTTCTATGTGAACCGATTTTGATAATTTTTTTACGGTAAATGCAGTCTTATTTTTTCACACAGCTCACTTGGTGGTAAGTGAATGACTCTATTAAAAAATCTTCGATAGGAAAATGCAAATGCATTGCCTATTTAGTATTTACCATTAAAAAGGGTGTCCGATTCACGTCACTCACCGTACGGAATACTGCAGTGCAATGCTGCTATTTGATTTTGACGCTTGTACTGCGTAAGAGCGTGTTCCATAATACAGCTGCAGTGTGACTAACACGTAAAGTCAAGCCTAACCGAAATGTTTGATTTTTGATATAGATACGTCTCTATAACGAAATGGTAAATTTTTGTTATGGAAGCTATTATACTACAATTCAAGCTACGAGTATATGACGTTCATTTGAACACTGGACGTTCTATATAAAAATGAAAGTTTAAAAAAACTTAAAAAAACACGCTTTTGTAGATAACCGAACTAAAAAGTAGATAATAATTTTCAATAAGCTTTAATAAGAAAATAGTGATTAACATAAAAAATGGAGTGCTTTTTCAGATATTTTTATGATGACGCTAATTTTACAAATATTTACAACAAATGACAACAACCACCCCACGCTTTTTTACAATAAAATGTTTTTTTTTATGTTAATCACTATTTTCTTATTTTAAACTTATTGAAAATTATTTTCTACTTTTTAGTTCGGTGATCTACAAAAGCGTGTTTTTTTTTTTTTTTAAACTATTTTTTTTTAGTGCGGTTAGCTACAAAAGCGTGTTTTTTTTTGGAATGAAGTTCTTACAATAGATTGAACTGGCAGAAATCGTAGTTATTTTATGAATTATTCGCAAATCCTGAGGATCCTGGCAAGGATAATGGAACACACTATTTAAATTATTGCATTGTCATCGGTCCTTGATAGGTGTGCGAACGTTTTGAAGGGAACGAAAATCACATTCAAAAATTCCGTTACATAGATACATACCAAGCTAATAAAAGCGTGTTAAAGAAGTGAGAATTCCGACCATGATGAGTGACGCACCGATTCAGGATTAATAGCCAAGTTATGGGAAAGCGATCTGGAAAGTAAAACAGGGTGTTTTCTTATGAGGACACTTCTGCACGGCTAGCATGGGCTGGGGACAAAAAATTTATCCCCCGATTATATCCACTGACAATAGATAAAATTAGGGGAGAAGTATATCTTCGTTTGACATAACGAGTAGACATATATCCCCCGTCCGTAGCATGGAGCCAAATGAAAGATAAAAAATTATGCTTTTTTGACATTTGAAAGGGACAATTTTATCCTAGTTCATTGGACGTGGATTTAAGTTTATATTCATACAAAAAATCTATCTAAGTCTATCTCCCATTTTATCTACTGTGGATATTATATCCACCGGTGTGCCCATGCTCGAAGGGTGGATAAAACTAAACGAGGGTATAAAAATTTTCTCCTTTCCCCGGGGATAAAATTGTCTCCTGCCCATGCTAGCCCCGCTGAGGATTAATATGGATTGCTTCACAGCCTGTAATTATAATGTCTCTCTATACCCTTCTGTCCGCAACACAGCAATGCAAGCAAATTTTGTTTGGCGGCAGAAATCGGCAAGAGGGTCGTACCTAACTAAAAAACTTCTAGACTAAAAGTGGGAAGAACCACCAGTGAACCACAGTGTTCGGGGGTATTATGTTTAGCAAAAACCATCATATTACATATCCATGAAAAATGTGTTTTTCTTTGCAGGTTTTACAACAGAGAACCTTCCTGAAGATTACCGCAGCCACAGCCGCCTCTCGGAGGGCACATGCGAAATTCGGATCCCTAGACCCTCTATGCTGGAACTGCATCCTTGGACTGTGGCCGTCCGAATCCGTGGACAAGATGTAGAGTTGTCACGACAGACGCTTCACAGTCTCCAGGATCCTCAGCCGGAGAATGAAAATGAAAAGATCATTTGTAAGTTGGTTACAAATTTACTACCTAGTAGAATACAAGCTACCCAAAAAATGTACATCCCTTAAAGTCAACCTCATTTGCAAGTAGACATGTGTAACAGTGCGCTGCGCCACTCAATTGCGCCAACACAGTTTACTGCGCCGGATGTTTTAAATCACTTCTTCAAAATGTATTGGCGGAAACCGGGAAAGGACCGAGAAATTCGAAAGTGGTATCTCACAACGACACGTGCTACACGACTGGGTCGGCTTGACCGCGGAAGGACCACACTCTCGCAGAATACCAGCGTATAATAGCAGCTAAATGCTGCTGTGTTTCGTATGGTGAGTGTAGAGAAACAGAGACCCTTTTGAACTGCAAACGAGGCATTTCATCGTAGTCCTCAACGCATCTGCATTTTGATTCTTAACTGAAGATAGATGTAGATGTCTATGAGCCACTGAATCCAATTACCATCAGGTGGACTGTGTGATCGATGGTCACCCTTATTCTAAAAAAAAATATCTCCTTCTGAAAGTCTCTTAGATCGCCTGGAGTCTGAAAACAGACGAAGCCGTAGCGCTACTGAAGTTGTTATTTGAAAATTTCTTTCAACAATTTCAACAAAAGTCTCGATATCTGAGAAACTAAATACTTCGCGGATATCTGCCAATGAGCAGCTAGTAGTTAGTCCGTAACCCTCTCTTAATTTATTAAAAATAGTAATTATAAGAACATATTAATTGTATTAAGATAAATGCGTATTAGTTAACCATTAGTTATTTTGAATATTTTTCAATTAAGATGTTTTTGACCTTCCAATCTTATGATAGGGATCAAAGCCGGCATTAGTCATCCGAACAGGGAAAAATTTGCTTGACTACAATCTCACCTGATGGTAGGTAGCTAGGTAGTATATATTATGTATATGTAGCCCTATATTGTAAACTAGGTTGGTCAAAATAGCAGATTGATTCGTGAGCAAGACACCGAGAGGGCTCTTGGCGCCCTTGACACTGACGCCCAAGTTAACTATCCCTCAAACCAATACTGGTTAGGATATACAGTGGACACTACACTAGGCACTCAAGTTATTCCGAGGACCGAGTGTTGCAGTGTGCACACAATCAACGAGAGGCACATATAGTTCTGCTGTCGTTCAATGTTGCTGACACAATGGTCGCCATCTGTTTTCAATTACTTTACCGTATTAAGCGCGGATAAAATTGGCCCTTGTGTTTTTTTGATTAAAATAATTCCCAAAACACATTTTGAATTCCAGACCGCTTTCCTATAACTTGGTTAATGATTCTCATCATCGGTATGTCGCTCATCATGACCGGAATCCTCATCGGACCCAAGAAAAACCGGACCTGGACTTACGCGAGAGCGTCATCCATCCGAGACAGCTTCCGCCGCAGCTTCAGCAAGAAGATAGTTGTTGAACATAGCGTACCTGAGAGAAATACGCCCATGTCGGCTTAGAAAACAAGTTTTACATTCAGTTGACACACTTATTTTTGACATTCTTGTTATTGTAATAAAAATTTGTTCAAATACGCGGTGATATATATAATACAATATAATTATATTAAAAAATAGTTATATTTTTTCTGAGTTTTATTTCATTGCTTCGGGTTATAGGTAAAAGTTTGGGTATATGAACGATGGAGTCATAGATTTTTAGTGCGGCCTTTACAAATACTTACATCCAGTTCCAAAATTAGTTAACAATGTGCACATCACAGATTTAAATTTTAAACCTGTGGCGGCGCTATCGTCGCTTCAAATGTGAAACGAACCAAAGCCTAAATCACGCTATTGTAGTTTCCGAAGTACTCCGGTATAATATATAGAACAGCTCCGTACTATCACACGGAGCGCTGACCGTTTCGGTTTATACAAAGGTACTCTGTGGCTGACCGTTCCCCGGGTAGAAAATCTCCACTTTATTGATTAGAAAACGATTTAGAAAAAAAGTTAAAGTACACTGCCGAAAGAGTATAGTAAGTATATAGGAACAATATCCAACTTCAAATGAGGCGAGGCGTATTAAAGGTCGGCGGGACATTTGAACAAACGAGTATGGCTTGTAACTTTGCTGATGTATTCCCCTACCTTACAAATAGATTGATGTAATATTTATCGCAAAAAATAAGAAGCGATTGACAATGGACGAATATCGATTTTATGAAAGTTTTTTTTTAATTTATTTTTTTATAGTAGTGAGGGCAAACAAACATGCGGCTCACCTGATGGTAAGTCTCGACCGCCGCCCATTAACAACTGCAACACCAGGGGGATGAAGAATCTCCTAAGTGTGTGTTGTTTGTGGATTAGCAGTGGTCCCAAGCAACCGCCGGTACGACATACTCCGCTAATCGTTGAGTCCGCATACTCCGAGAGGCGTCGAGGTCACCGGCCCTTAGGCAGATTCTTAGGCACTCTAGAGTGTTCTCGTGCCCTAAGTTTCCAGACGCGTACTAATGTGCCACCTAAGCACTTCCCCCAACCCTTTCGTTAGAAAGGGTTAGGCAGTGCGCCTAAGTGTTGCAGCCATCACCTTACACCACCCTCAACCTACCATTCGCGTCGCGCTTCATCGTCGGCTCGTAGGTAAGGTAACAGATAGGATTGCATCATTACAAAGTAGGAACTACTTGTAGGAATATCAATGACGGGTAAGGGGAAGGGGGAGCCCCCCCCCCATCGCGGTAGGAAACCCCCGGATCGTCCGGGGATATTGGATAGGCCGCTACTGGTTAGGGACCTCGCGAATCCGGAACGATTAAGGACCGTGAGCTCGTTTAGCCAAATACCCAAGACCACGAGGAAGCCTACATCGCCGCCAAAGGAGCCCGCACCGAGCGCCGCGCTCGCGCTCACCGCGCCTGAGTGCACGAGCGAACGCGAACCGTCGCCCCTACTGCAGCGGGCGAAGAATTCGACCAGGAGGCACACGCCACCGGAAACCGAGGCATCTCTCTACGAGAAAAGACAATGCGTCGTGTCTTCCAAATCGTCAGCACCACCAACTACCTGCGGTAGCAATCAGAAGCTATAAATCTCCGCCGAAATCACCATCTCCGAGGAAACCAACCCCTCCTATCTCACCGGAACGACGTAACAACGCGGCCGTGTATGAGCAAGGAGGAGAGGAATCGTACGGCTGGGATAGCACCACGTACGCTACCCTAGCCTCCTCGGACGGACAACCAACACACCCGTCTGGATTACCACTGGACGATGGCCAACGACCATCGACTAGCTACGCACAACTGGCAGCAGCCCCGGCAGTACCAAGGAAGGTGGCTGAAGTGCCCAAACCAACCGAGGAGGCCGAGAAAGGCACATATTCTCCCATAGTCGCAGAATGCCTCCCGAACTGGACGAAGCACTTCGAGGTGCTCAACAGAAAGTTGGGACACCCTCCAAATGCCCGTCCGTTCGGGAAGGGGGTGCGCTTCTCCCCCCAGAGCCCGGAAGAATTCCGGGCCATCCAAAAGTATTGCTACACCCCGAAGAGGAGAAACCCACAAAAGTGGGTATTAGGGGGCTGCCAGTCAACATGGACACTAAAGCAATAGGGGAGGCTATCCAGGCATTAGGATTCCCTATCCGCTATGTGAAGGCAATCCCCCGCAGAGGCAGGCCGGGGTGCCTGTACTTCGCGCAATTGGACCATCTAAGCCAAGAAAGGCTCAACGAACTGTACAAGATAAACGAGCTCCTATACATGAAAGGAGTCGTGATAGAAGCCTGGCAAGGACGAGTGAGCCCAGCACAGTGCCACCGCTGCCAGGCTTTTGGACACGTCTCCTACAACTGTTTCCGTCCAATCAAATGCGTCCGTTGCGTGGGGGAACACGCCGCAAGCCAATGCCCGAGGGGTAGGGACGAAGCACCTACATGCGCCAACTGTGCTAAAAATCATACAGCCAACGACCGCCGATGTCCGGTCTTGAGGAGGATTGCTCGGAAGCAAGGGATAACACTTCCGGGTCTGCTTCCGGAAGCTCCGAAGCGGATCCTAGAGAGTCGCCCGAGGACCGTTGAAATCAACGAAGAGGGGTGGGCAACCATAAGAGGGAAGGGGGGGAGGCAAACAGCCCCCCCCCCGCAACTGCAACCACAACAACAACAAATGGAAGTTATCGAAATAGAAACTAGAGCAACCACCGGAGCGACTCTCCAGCCCCCCGCCAACGACGCTACAGAGCGTCTAGCACCGAAAAGGAAAAAGCGGGGGAGAAGAAAGAAGAGCAAAACTCAACAACCTCCTCAAACCATCACCTCTACCCCTACTCCAGCGGTCACGATAGCCTCCAAGGCGCAGGTTACCGCTAAGGAATCAAGAACCACCGTAGGTAGAGCACCAGAAAGGGCTCTACCCGAACATAGAGCCCGCTCTACGATCAGAGCGCGCTCTACCATAAGGACAGAGACCCAAGCCCAGCCGAGACCAGAGCCATATAAAACATCTAGAATACCATCAGCAAATGTGGAAAGTGCCGACGCCATACATAGATTGGTTGGCATAGCCATAGAAGTCGACAATCAGGGCCTGGCCGACATCCGAGCCGGGACCGACCCAATAACAGCCATAATGAGGGCATTGGCGCAGCTACTGGCTCGGCATTACGGAGGCGAGTAACCTGTGCCTACTATACTGGAATCCAGACGGAATACAACAGAAGATCCATGAACTCCGCACAGTCGCCCAGCAACAGGACATACAGGTGATATTGCTGGGAGAGACAAAATTAAATCCATCAACGCATCTTAAGCTGCCAAACTACCATATTTACAGGAGGGACGAGGTCAATCCTCAAGGGATCGCCTACAAAGGCACGGCGGTTCTAGTGAGGAGAGACATCGTCCACCAAGAACTGAACCTGCCAACATACGAAACGATGCGCTCTATCGGCATAAGAATGGAGGCGACGGGCGAGGAACTAAGGATCTACGCAGCATACCGCCCGCCAGGGACTCCATTCTGCTCCTCAGACATCCGGACGGTGGAAGGCGTAGCACCTACCATCGTCGCGGGGGACCTAAAAGCGGACATCCCACTTCCCGGAGGACTGGAAAATCGGCAAAGTGATCGTACTGCCGAAACCCGGAAAGGACAGGCGTAGAGCAGCCAGTTATAGGCCGATCACGCTGCTACCGCACTTAGCTAAACTGTGTGAAAAATTGCTGCTAAGAAGCTTCCGCTCGTGCGTACAACTTCGGGCGGAACAGCACGGATTCAGGAGGGGCCACTCTACAGCAACACAGTTGACCAGGGGGCTGCACTACCTTGCGGCCGAGTACAACCGCGGCCGCACATCGTTAGGCGTCTTTCTCGACATAGAGAAGGCGTTCGACAGAGTGTGGCACTCTGGATGACTCTATAAACTAGAAGCACAAACAAGTACCCCTCCTGCTATGTTGCGGCTAGTGGCGTCATTCCTCAGAGATAGGAAGTTCTACGTCTATGTAGAGGACGCCGAGTCCGCAGCGAGACCAATTAGAGCCGGCGTGCCACAGGGCAGCTGTCTATCGCCGATCCTGTACGCGGCTTATACCAATGACATCCCCACCCTGGCACACCACCTGCGCGAATGGGAAGACGATGTTGAACTGGCGCTATACGCGGACGATAGTGCCTACTTCACATCGTCTAGAAGAGCCCACATAGCCACTGCCAGGATGCAGCGCCTGCTGGACCTGCTACCACCATGGCTGGACGAGTGGAGGATGGCTGTCAATGTTGGCAAGACGACCGCTTTGCTCACTCGCCACTTCAGGAACTTCCCACCACCTTTGACGCTCAGAGGCCAGGAGATCAAGTACGAGAAGGCCGCGACCTATCTTGGATGCCGGATAGATCGGATGCTGCGCATGACCGCGCACGTCGATCTCGTCGCCAGATGTGCGCGAGCGGCGCTCCGTCCCGTCCTGGCAACCAAGCTACCGCTGAAAATAAAGCTAAAACTATACAAGATGTACATACGATCAAAACTTACATACGCTGCGCCGGCCTGGTACGCGCTCCTGAGCGATCATCAGAAGCGGCGACTACAGGTCCAGCGCTACGTCCGGAATGACGTCATCGCGGCCAAATTGAAGATGGAGACTATCGAGGAATTTGTGGCCCGATTAGCGCGCGGCATGTTCGACCGCGCCGACAACGGGCCACACGAACATCTACACAATTTCGCACCTTTACATGCTCGGCCACCGGACGGGCGACCTCTACCAAGAGAACTCCTCTCTATAGCGATTAGAGAGTCGAGTAATAACCCGCAATGCCGCAGACAGGCCAACTTAGACGCCCATAGGCCAACTTAGTCGCCTGTATAGGCCAACTTAGCCGCCTATGCAGGCCAACTTGGACGACCATGGGCCATATTAGACGACCATTTTTATAATTTTAAACCAACATACAGTGACCGGAGAATCGAACCCCGGACCACTGCAATAAACTTACAATGCCATAACGGCTCCCACGACCGGTGCTTAGTGATGCACCGCGAGGAGATTCCGGGTAAAGGGGAGATGCCCGAGGCCCGAGACCTGCTGTGTGCTAATAGCACACATGCAGACGACAACGTACGCGTACGTACCAGGGGGATGGCAGATGCGTTGCCGGCCTTTTAAAAAAGCGTAGGCTCTTTTCTAGAAGGTCCCAAAGTCATATCGGTCCGGAAAAATCGCAGGTGGTAGTCGATTCCATTTGTGTGAGGAAGTAAGCTACTGGTAAATTACTTTAAACCTTACTGAAATGTTTTGGTTTTAAGAAATAAGATTTTTTTTGACACTAAAGAATTAATTAAAACAATTTGTGATAAAAAATTATGTAAGTAGCACGACGATTTCTTATAAATTAATCATCCAAGTTTTCGAAACATCATCATCATTACATCACACAATAAGTCCACTGTTGAACATGACTTTCTCCATAGGTTATTGCAAAGCACGGTCCTTAACTACTTTGCTTTCCGTGGGTTTTTAATAAATGTGTGGTGTGGGTTATAATTATTTGCTTATTTTGTCTTTCTCGAAAAATAAATAAAATGTAGGGTATTCTTAATATACAACAAATGTGTGATAAAAAATGTCAAATACAACTTTTGCTAAACTTTAAATTCAAAAAATCAATTTTATAATATAGTGTAAGAAATTATTCCACTCCTGATGTTAGAAATTATTCTCAAAATTATATAAATAAAAGAACACTACTCGGTAACAAACCCTGCTTACTATCAGGACCCAATTACATGATAACACCACAGTATGCAAACCAAGAGCATCACTACCCATATCAATGTAATACAGGGCAACCTCTCAGCAACACGATCTTCCTTGCCTACACTAGTAGAATACCCCAACGGGCATAGTAACGACAGTGAGACTCGTAGAAGTACCGACTGATGCCTGAGATTACCGTTATACCTTCATTTGTTCGCATTTCATTTTATTTTTTACCCTTATTCCCGACAATAGACGAATTGATGCTACATTACTTCATCTCAAAATAAGTTGTCCTAATTAATGTTTATTTAAGATTATGACAATCCTGATTTATATTAATTACGTGGCTGAAATTAGGTAGGTACTTCTTATTTGGTACCTCAATCCAAATAACAGACTGGCGGCTAACATTATGCACTCTATACACGTCGTATATCTAATTACAGCCCCATTAACTCCCATTAAAGAAAATAAAAAGCGTGTAATTTTTTTAAATTAATGCATTACTATTCCTATACTTAGTCATATTCATGCAAATCATAAGCCTAATTTTATCGCGTCATTAACTTGTCAAAAAATTAGGAATTTAAGTGTTGTCCTTTGCCTACGTGTTTTGATATTTTAACACTAATAGAATTTTATCAGTGTGTTAATAATTGAAATATATTTTAAAAATTATAGAGAAAGAAAGAATTTTTAGTTGATATAATTAAATTAATATTTGTAGTTAAGATCACTAGAAACCTTATTTATGAAGTTAGAAGGCGAAAAGGCTGCTATTAGGAGCAGAGCGGGTATTACGGGCACCCACCCTATTCGCTTTTATAACAACGTCCCAGAAAATATACAAGGTCTCTCTCTCTATAATCAAGTTTAAATAATTTAAACCTAAACCTTATATTAAGGGTTATTATTAGCTTGCTTATAAATACTCTAAGGTTATTATAATATAAAATAATACATGATTGATAATAACCCCTAGAAATGAGGTGATCGCTTTCTAGGTATTTCCTAAATAAGGTTTGTAAGTAATTTCTACAACCTGTGTTTTTATTGTATAATTTTACTTTGAAAAAAAAAGTCCCACTGGGATTCTTGCTGATTCTTGCTGGTTTTTACCGAACCAGTGGTAAAAGTAAAAAAAAATTTCAATCTTATTCTTATTCTTATTCAATTGAATTGAATAAGAATTACTAGTAAACAAAATTCAAAAATGCATGTTTTTCACATTAAACTTAATGATTACACTTGAGTGAAGGTTGAACGAAACGATAGAGCGATTCCCTGGAAAGGTTTTTTTAAATAATACTAGTAAGGCTATTAAGATTACTAATAGGTACTCCCGTTAACCACTCCAAGTAAGCTTATAATGCTTGCGTTAGTAGTGGTTGACGACAGTGGTCGAATGATGGATTCGAATCCACCACTTGTTTAAATATATAATTTATAAATGTACTTCAAGAATTATCTGAGTTAAGATAGTTTTTCTTACAAAAGCCGTCATAATTTAACCGCCTCAAAGAATTTGTTGTACCTATTGTTTATACAGCTGAATAACTAAAACGATTTTGATGAAATTTTCACAATGTATAGCCATTTAGAACTAAAAATATAAATCTTGAGTAATCTCAATCGATTAACTAATCCAAAGAGCAGCACACATCCTACAGATTGACCTCTGCAATATCCGGCCACACAAATTAGAAATCTAATGGAATAAAAACTGTTCGAGGATTAAGGGAGTAACTACATTTATTCAGTTATAACAGTATAGTATACAGTTTCGCTTCCATCAGCCGCGTATCAGCAGACAAGATTGTAAAAGGCCGTGCTATCTCCGCTGAAACGCTTCTCTGCCGCGTACAGCGCTGGATGACTGAGAAGCGATTACATGCTGCATGCTCACGGTAAACTAAAACTACTTTCAGTACTTTCATTTAGTATTATGCACTCAACATGGACAGATCCATGTGCGATATTATTATCATTACGCTTCATTCAGAAGAAATAGAAAAACTGGAACGTAATTAGGGTTGCCACCCGTACTATAATATTTAGTATCTTACTATATTTCATTCAATTGTACTATATATTATAGAAAAATAATATAGTACAAAAATACTATATTTTTATTATCAATTCAACTGTCACGCTTTTTATACATATTAACTGTGACTGGAAGTCTGGAACAAGTAAATTTTATAGAAATAATTTTTCCGTCGTGAATGTAAAATGGAAAGAAGAAAGAAATAGAGCACGGCCAAAGCGAAAAGCAATAACAAATATATATGGAAAAATACATAGAGGTTAAAAATAAATGTGTACTTTTTTTCCTGAATTTCCCAAAAGTACTATATTTTTACATCTTTTTTGGGAAAAATACTATATTTGTTCAAGAAAACGTGGCAACCCTAAACGTAACCTACCTTTGGAGGAATGGAAATCTGGTTAGAGAATATATTGATACCCGATTTAAAAGAAAACAATATTAAATTTAAAGAGCATTTAGAAGGATACAAAAGCAAAATACAAAATAATTTATGTTTACAAATTCTCTCGGTGATTGTATGCGAAATGATTGCGAATCAAATGTATCAACTAATAGATTTAGTAACTTAGTATCAACCAATACAATTCGCAACTTGTCGTCGAGGACAGCCCACGTACAGCGCTGAACGCGGCGGAACAGCGCTGAACGTGGCAGAACAACGCTGAACTCTGGCGTTAGCGTGCGTATGATAGAAACACACTTGTCCTCATTTTATGTTTGTTTGCCGCGAAAGCTGAATAGACGCGGAAAGCTGAACCGATGCGTACGTATCTCTATTACTATATGCAATTCAGAGCTATTTAATGGACATACACATATACATAAGCTTTCACGCCTTACACCTCAATGGGAAGGGGTAGAGACTATAGACTTCCATTTAGTACAATCCTGACACACCTCTCTAGCTTATTTCACATCCATATATCTGTGCATACATGCTCTGGTTAATCCATCTTCAATAGATCGCCAATTTGGTCGATTAACTTCCGGTTTGGTCATGTAGAAAGAATGAACGAGGAAAGAGTGACAAAGCAAATCTATATTGCAGATGTCAACGGAAGAGTCGGGAAGGGACGCCCTAGATGAAGGTTTATCGATCAAATTGACGATATATTGAAAATGGGCCAGATTAGGAGTAACCTTAACAGATGTATGCGTAAATATATGGATGTAAAGGAGGCGAGAGAGGTGTGTCAGCATCGTGCCAAATGGAAGTCCGTAGTCTCTGCCTACCCCTCAGGCTGACAGACGTGAGTGCTTATGTATGTATGTACACTCCCGTCTAGGGCATCCCTTGCCGACTCTGCCATTCACTTCTGCAGGATAAATTTGTTTTGTCACTTTTCCTCTTTTTTTCCTTATAGTCCAAGCCTCCGAAGCATTCCTTTCTTAATCCTGGTCGCAACATCTAGCAAACCACACTTTTGTTTTATCACGAAATTATCCACCCTATTATTCAGAGTCACCCCTAACATACTATTTAATGGCCACAGCATTAATTCTACTCTCATGCTTCTTCTGCCACTTTACTACTATACGATTAAGGTAAGGACTAACACAACATTGTAAATAGCCATACATGTCTTTTTTGACACATTCCGACTTCTCATTCTCATTGGTCATAGAATGAAGAGCCCTATTGCTCTGTCTCCTGCGTTCGATATCTTTGTGATGTCTACCATCCGGCACATATCCTAATTACACAAACTTATCCACTTGCTCAACCAACTTCCCTTCTATTCTTGTTTTCACATATATCTCGTTTTACTTTCTTCCCTTTCAAAAACCATCACTTTTTTTTTCTTGAGTTCACTTTTATTCCCTTTTCTTTTAATGACATGTTCAATAATGTAACCGTTATTTGAAACTCGGCCGCCGAAGACTCACTCACTCATTTTAACCCACACTCTTCAACTTTGAAAGAATTCAAATAACTGTCCATAAACAAATTGAACAGCCACGGAACACTGCACAACCCTACCTGACATCTTTGTGGATCCAAAATAGTCTGTGTAGACCCCGGTGATCCTGACACAAGCATTAGAGTCCCTATGAAGAGATTGTAATACCTGCATCAGCCCAACGCTAAGCGCTAACGAGGTTGGCATTTGACATAAAGCAACCCTATCCACTCTATCATAGGCCTTTTCCAAGGCTAAAAACTGTTGGTAAACCCAATTGTGCATGCCTTAAGCGCACTAAAAAATTACGTATAGCATGATTATAGCAATTTTTTTAAAGTAGTTTAAATACACACAAGTTTTCACTAATAACCTTATTAGTGAAAACTTGTGTTTTCACTAATACTTATTATACTATACTTCCAATTTTCCGATAATTTTATGTCAAACTTCAATTTAAAAAAAAGTATGATAGTGAAAAAATCTAAAAAAAAATGTAAATTGTTGTTCTATTCGTCAAAGAGTTCCAGTAGCAGTCACCGAAGTACACTTTCAAGTCACTCCGTCAAGTCCGGAGGTAAGGTTTCATCTTAACTAACAAAACGAGCCCAAAATCGGCACACCAATTACTACTCGTCGAGGAGTTCCAGTAGCAGATATCGAAGTACACCTTCTAGTCTCCATAAAGTTCTAGCCGTACAAGTATATTTATATATAAATCCTGCGTACTTTTAGCGAAACAAAATATTGTAATAAAAATCTGTGATTATAAAAATAATAATATTATCTTACCTTGGTCAAGTATGTATCAAATTTGGTTTTTGGAATATTTTGTATTTCTAAAGTGATCGATATTTTTCAGCACGAACCGCTGTGAACAAAAAGTGTGTGGCCGGGAGTGAGGCAAAGTGTATTTAGTAAAATAAATTAATACGAGGTTGCTCAAAACACCGAAAATTTCGCTATTTCTCAGCCGAAAAAAATTAATTATAACTAAACAAAACAAAATTACTGCCATTTACATTCCATGGCTTCCCACATGATAGATGAAGAGTTTAAAAAATAGATTGAGTTGAATAATTGATATTTTCAAAAGTGATCGTGTTTACGTACGCCAATAAAACCGCTTTTTCATGTTTAAATAGCAATTGATCGATTTAAAAAAATATTAATAAGTTCAACAATCACTTATCTTTCTGACAATGTGCTTTTTATATCATTTATATTGTTACGAGCTTGGGGTTCGAGACAATTAAAAACTGCCGAGTGAATTACCAAAATTGACACTTTAATTACACAACACTAATTACAACTTAAAACCACACTAATAACAAAACATAATTGTACTACAGATCACTTTAGTTCGCAGTTGTATAGCTTTGAAGTATTCGCTTGTATCACCAATTTAATACTGACTCGGTCTTTTTTTTCTGAAAGTGTACGCTGTTGGCCCTGCGGCCTTTACAGCTTCATAGAATTTAGGCTCGTAAGCGAGGACCTACGAGCCATTGAGTGCAATCGGGTGAGGCTCCTCAGGCTAGGGGGGGGCTCGATGTGATTCAAGGGCCCCTCAGAAGGAGGTACGAACCTCGGCTTGAATCACTATCGCAATTTTGTTTACGGGTCGCAATAATTAGAAACGCCCCGTATCACGGGTGTTGAACCTCGTGTACGGGGTGTGTCTGTGACCTCGCGTTCGCCGGCGAACGCGGTGTGCCCTAGTGTTCTGTGCTAGAGTAGTGTCTGAGTGTGTGTGTGTGTTAGTGTTTACTAAACGGGTTCCCTCTCGTATTGAGGGGGGGACGGGATCGACCTATTCATGGAAGTGATCTCGTCGTCGGGATCAAGAAGAACGTTCTTGGGACGTCTCCTGCGGGGGGCCGCGTCCCTCACTGGGGAGTACGAGCCCGCCGCATTCACCAACGGATTTTTGTGTTCTTTAATCGAATCGAAGTATCTTAAGGATAATTTCTTAAGATACGAATGGATATTGGGCATGTCGAGGTCGCGGTGAAGATCCGCGTTTCTCACATAGTAAGGAGCTCCTGTGATTTGACGCAGGAATTTGTTTTGTACAACTTGAAGTTGTTGCAGGATGTATTTGGGGACATGGGCGAAGGATACCCCTGCGTATGTCATAGTAGGACGTGCCTCGGTCGCGGTCTATACCGGCCTTATATAGGGCCTCAGATAGTTTCTAGAACCTTCTACTATAGAAACATCTAGAATGTTCGAGTACATATCGGTCCCGATTGACTAGGTGACGATAGTTCTAGAAAGTTCTTCTTTGGAAATTTCTAGAAGGTTCTTGACTCTCCTAGTTCTGCTACTCGATACTAGAGGGCGCTAGTGGTAACTAGTGGCCATAGACTTAGAATATACATTCTAAGTCTATGCTAGTGGCGCCATGTACCATGTATTAATTGTGGCGCGCAACAATATTTTCAATATGATTGTTAGATATGATTTCATGCGACAAAAACTATGCTAGTGGCGCCATGTACCATGTATTAATTGTGGCGCGCAACAATATTTTCAATATGATTGTTAGATATGATTTCATGCGACAAAACGTTGGAATCTTGAGTTTTAGGCGCTAGTAGAACATACCTACGCGCTTTGCGCTTAGGGCATGCAAAAAACTTTCTGGTTTTGGCCTAAAACTTCTCCGTACATATCATCTCCGCAAAATACCCAGATTGGTGACTACAACAAGAGAGGCCTATGTCCAGCAGGAGACACTTACAGGCTGATGAAGACATAATTCTTTCTATAGGAGCATGTGACCTTCCTGGTGTTTTCGATAGTCAGCTATTAAGGTACCACAGGTAGAGATGATGGTTGAAGGGTTAATAGAATCAAGCGTTACTTTGCGGAAATCCATTATATTAAAGTTGGTAAAAAAAATTACCTTGCGTACATCCGTTCGATAAAATAAAATGATGTGTCTTACCTAGTTTAAAGAGCACCTCCCGCCCTCCCTCAATTGCGTGCACTATCCCCATCACCACTAATCCCAGCACCACTACTCCCAACACCGCTACACTAGGAAAGACACACCACTGACGACAATACGACACGTGTTTCGCCTCTACACGAGGCATCTTCAGGTAATGTAGACTCTGGTGCGATGGCTGACCGCTAAGAGAGCGGCGAAATTTTTTTTTGCGCCCAATGCAAGGACACCCTCCGGAAGCGGGGAAGGGAGGTGGTGAATGCTCATAGCATACCACGCAGCCGGCTGCGTGGTTATGTGGGACTCACTTTGAAGAAGTGCCTTACCCACTAAACACCACCTGGGAACGGCTTTGGCCTGTATGGCCTTTCCGCCGAATCTGAGACGACCTCCCTCGGGGGAGGGAGGCGTGGGGCACAACCATCCGGGGACGGAAGTGCGGGTCAACCAACACAGCCGCAAAGGGCGGCGGTGCTGGAGTGAAGGTGTGGGATTCGCATGAGCGAGAATGCACTCACCGTACGGGGATGGCGAGCATGGTCTGCAAACACAACCGCACGGGGGCGGCTGTGCTAGCAGAGGCGGGAGGGCACTCACCATACGGGGACGGTGAACGTGGACAGCAACACAGCCGCACGGGGGCGGCGGCTCTAGCTGCGGCGGGAGGGCACTCTCAACCGTACGGGGACGGGAGCGTGGTCAGCTAACACAGCCGCACGGGGGCGGTGGCGCTAGCTGAGGGGTCGGGACGGGACTGACGTTCAATTCCTCGACTGAACTGACTGAGGGAGAAGACCCGTACGGGGACGGGTGCTCGGTCAGCTGGCGGACTCCGCTAGCGCATGACCGCACGGGGGCGACGGCGCAAAGAACGGCGAGCCAAAACAACTGCTATTTATACAGCCCGCTGACGCAACCGCTCCCTAATTAAGTAGCGAGCAACTGCGTCATGCGATAAAACATGCGACCAATCACTACCTGACGTACTCAGCCGCTTGTAAAATTACGCCTACCCTCCAACCACGCAACCAATCGGCGCGAGGGTGACAAACGACCATATTGCGAGGCTGTCTGTTATTAGAGAGCAGGCTTAAAGATATTTAAGAGAAGTGAGTTAGAAACATTTGTTTGTTCATTCAGCAGTGCAACGTTACTATTTTTTTTTAATATCTCTAATTGTTCCAGCACACATAGTCGGAGCCCTTTATTACACGTATGTAAGATTTTAAAGGAGTGGTCGTTAGCTAGGTTGTGTCCAGTGTCCAAAAAATGTTTAGCAAAATGGGATTTTACGGGATTGCAATTCCTGTACGCGGCTAAATGCTCTTTATAACGTGTTTCGAAGTTGCGACCAGTCTGACCCACGTAAACGGCGCGGCATTCCTCACAAACAAGTTTCTAAACACCCGACTCTTGATGAATATCCAACTTATCTTTATTATTACAGATATTCCTAAGAGAATTGTTTATTTTGAACGCCACATAAACGCCACTTTGTCGAAGAGTATTAGCTACTTTTTCCCCATTCAAGTAGCTAAATGATTCAAAAGCTAATACTCTACGCAAGGTAATTTTTACCAACTTTGCTAAATGGTTGAAGGATTCTCTTCGCCGTGACAACAAGCCGAAATAAAATTGATTGACAAATATCTAGTAGTAACATCACACGTAAAACATATTGATCGATAAGGTAGATATCGCTGGTTCATTAATTATTTTATTACCTCCACAATTTCATTGATAAGTGATTAGAAGAACGATAAAGGATTTAAGCCAAGACATTTTACAATTAACCGATGAAGTGCCACTTCAAAATGAAAGCCTGTGTTGTTTTAACTTTACTGTGCTTTACTACAATTATCAAAGGTAAGTGGTTAAAATACGAGTACTCTATGTTGAATGTGAGGGTTGTTCAAACTGCAGTCATATTGCATGCCTTAAGCGCAAAGCGCGTAAGTATGTTCTACTAGCGCCTAAAAATCAAGATTCCAAAGATTTGTCGCATAAAATCGTATCTAACAATCATATTGAACATATAAATGATATAAAAAGCACATTGTCAGAAAGATGAGTGATTGTTGAACTTATTAATATTTTTTTAAATCGATTAATTGCTATTTTTACATAAAAAAGTGGTTTTAGTGGCTTATGGTGTAGATTTATCAAGTTCGCGTGGAGTGGTAAAGACAATAACTTTTGAAAATATCAATTGTTTAACTCAATCTATTTTTTAATCTCTTCATCTATCATGTGGGAAGCCATGGAATGTAAATGGCAGTTTAATTTTCTTTTGTTTTGTTATAATTAATTTTTTCGGCGTAGAAATCCCGAAATTTTCGGTGTTTTGTGGAAATTGGAAGTGTAATATTAAGGTTATTAGTGAAAACTTGCGTGTATTTAAACTACTTTAAAAAAAATACGTATAATCATGTTATACGTTATTTTTTATTGCGCTTAGGGCATGCACAATTGGATTTACCTACAGTTTTTTGCTCTATTTTAATTTATTATATTATAGTACGCCTTTTTAACAAGATTTCCTTTGCCTGTAATAATAAAAAGTTCAAGTAGTTCAAACACATTACCGTTATAAATATAAGCCTCAGATAATTGATTCTATAATGTGAGATATGAGCGAATAATTTTAAATACCTACGTTTTTACTAGCTCAAAATGTGACAAAAGGCAAAAAGTCCAAAGAAGCTCTAAGCAATTATAAAACTATTAGGAAGTTAAAATTTTAATTGTTACTAAAAGCGTTAACAAAATCTTGATATTAGAAATCGATTTAACTGAAGTGCAATTTGGATCTAATTTGTAAATAGTAGCAGCGTAGCACTTCGTGCTCCGGTTTTTATTTCCTTTTATCCTTTGTCATCCGTCCATTCCATTACAGTTGTGGCGGCGCTGTCGTCGCGCCACAAGCGAAATACATCGAAGCCTAAATCGCGCTATCAAAGTTCCGAATTTAAAACAGTATATATACAATAGCTCCGAACTACCACTCGGAGCGTTGGCCGCTCCCCGGGCAGAACACCTTGTCAGGCGGGAGATCTCCCCTTTTCCTTCCACCTGCTACACAGTCTATAAAAATACTACTAAATATAGGCCTCCCCCATAGATTGCCTCATACGGGGGATTTTGCCACAGTTGCCACAATTTGCTGGTGGGTTGGCATTTACAGGTTTTTATTATTTTAAGTTCTTCTCAGGAAGGTACTGTTGCTTATCTCCTGTTTCAATTTCCCTCCGCCACTTCTTATGACGGACGGGACAATCTGGGGTAGAGGATATTCTTACACGGCCATACCCGATATGGTCATATACAAATGCCGCCTTATAATGTCCATTCATTCAATCAATAATTACAGCCATTCAAGGTTGAACTGAACAAAGGCCTTCCGATAGATTTGCTATATAAGGGGAATATTCTTCCTAGTTACCGTGCTGGGTAGGCAGGTTGTTATATATTCTAGTATTTATTAAGAAGACGTTGCTGCCCATCTCTCGGTTTGTTTCCCTCTAACACATCATACGATACCTACGGAACTATAACTACAAATGACTCTCCACCATAAGACCTTTTTACTCGAAACGAGGCATTCCATCTTAGTCGTCATGAGTGACAATGCATCTGCATTTTCGTAATTCGTAATTTCGTAATAGAGGATAGATGTAGATGTCTATGGGCCACAGTAACCGCTTGCTATCAGGTGGGCTGTGTGCCCGTTTCTCACCGTTATCCTATAAAAATAAGAATGTGACCATAACCATAAGAATCAACAGTACCTATGTTTCTCAAATCTTCATGATTTCACTTCTGGTGTGAGCGAGCAAAGTTAGACCAAGCTACTCGATGATCTATAGCAAGTAAAGAGGCAGGCTTGCAGCTCCAGCAACTCTACTTTATATTGATTTGATGCTGGTCAGTTGTTAAAGTTCCTTGAACTTAGATCTCATGTAACACAGCAGTGCAGGCACTGATATTTGGCGGCACAAATATGCAACATGGTGGTACCTACCCACACGGTTTTCTAGTCGGAAAAGAAAAACAGAACAATATAAGAAAAGAGCAACAGAACATAGAAACAGCTTGGTAGCGATCACCTCATTCCCAGGGGTAATTATCATCCATAAATTCCTTAATTTTATAATAACCCTTTTCATACAATCTCTTTTCATACAAATAAATATCGTGGGCTTGACAATATTTTTGGATTCACTTAAAAATATAGAAAAATGTAGAGATTTGTAAAAAGGTAATGCGAACAAATGTATGAGGAGTAAAGATATTTTTTATGTGTGTTATTCCCGCCGTACATACATTCCGACAAACCACCACCACGTCACCACTACCACAATTAACTAAACCAAACTGAGAGCCGAAGCCTCTCTTTAACCTCAATTAAAGAATAATCAAGGCGCGGCATAGTAACCTTTACGAAACCTTTGCAGATGGTGCTACTGCTGGGTTCCTCACCACTATCGATAAATATCCATTTGCAACCGCCCTTCTATGCAGCTTCGGAAGTAGTAACTACAATAAGGCATGCGGCGGGACCATTTTAACAAATTCGGCGATTTTATCCGCCGCATCGTGCTTTTATAAAGACGACAATACGTAAGTATTGATATTGTTTTTTCCGCAATTGATACTTTTTTAATAGAAATAAGTTTACAAACAAGTACACAGTTTTGTTGTTAGTAATTTGATGCTGTGGTCCATAGACAGCTCACCAATCATCGATTGAAAAGGAAAATGCAAATGCGCTGTTACTCCAGACACTAAAATGGAATGCCTTGATGTCAGTTAAAACGGTATCATGTTCTCTACACTCAGTATACGAAACACATCAGCTTTAATTTTTAAAGCAAATTTGTGGTGCAAGTATGATACAGTAGCGTGACTCTTACATATATATATATGTAGACACCGCTTAATCTTTTAACGGTAATTTATTTATTCTGTGCTTTGGTGCAGAAAGTGCAAAAAAAACCATTTAAAAACAAAAATGCCGTTTTAATAACTTTATTGCTATTTTGGCACGACTTAAAATAAAACAACTTTAAACTATGTATAAGTTCCCAAACAAAAATATTGTAATAAATAAGATTTTATATACATGTCATTAACGATAATACCATATTAGGGTAATATATAATACGAACCGTAAGAGAGAACGAATCGTTTCGTGAATATAGATATAAGGCAAAAGTGTATTGCTTTCAGGAACATCCAGCCAATTGGTGGCGCGCGAAAGTCGGATCATCTAACAGCAACTCGGGCGGTACCATTTATTTGATCAGGAGAATCGATAGACACCCTGACTTCAATCTCATCACGAGGATTAATGACATCGCTGTACTTAGAACCTCGATTAATTTAATCTTAGTACCGGGTTTGGTGGAGACAGCTTATGTTGCTGGTGGTGCTTACCCCCTTACGAATAGTCAAGCTGTCTGGGGTTTGGGATGGGGAGAGAGTTCAGTAAGTAAATATTTAAATCGTAATTTTAGTTGTAATTAACTAAATAAACGCTTCATAAACGAAGTTAGCCCCTTCTCATTGTATCAAGTAAAATTATTATTAAAAAAACAAACAACCTGATTGCGGTGAATTTGTTCATATTAGATAAATTTCATTATACTACGTGGATATGGACCACAACCATGCGACTTTGTTTTATGCTAATCAATATGTAAAAGACACCCTATCCGTTATTTTTTTTTTAATAGAATAAGAGTGATAAATGAGCACAGAGTAAACCTGATGGTAATTGGATCTATCCATCTAGATGCGTTGTCACCCCTGAGGACTAAGATATAATGCTTAGTTATCAGAATGTTTTACCGGTTCTCTATAATTACCATAAGAAACCCAGCAGCATTAAGCTGCTATTTTACGCTGGTATTCTGTGAGAGCGTGGTCATTCTCCGGTCGTGCGGACCCATTCATGCTGCAACGATCGTACGAAAATTAAAACACATAAGAGTACATACAAAAAAGTTTTGTTATTTAAAATACATTTTTTTCTTCAATTTGCTTAAAATTCAGCCATTTTTTTAAATCTAGCGACACCGTCGTCGATGCTGCATGTATTACCATGTAAGTTTTCCCATTTAATTAAATTTTATTTTATATTTTGCGAGGTGTTGTTTATTTATTCTTTGAAAAGAATTCCATTAACAGAATCATAACACGACACCTAAAAACACTCTCACATATCCGACATTTTTTTTAAATATATTGTTTAAAGTGATAAATTAACGCGTTCGGCAGAATACGTTTCAAGCAAGCACCAAGTACGATAACAATGTAAAGTTTTAAAAGCGTTACATTGGTATCTTTACGAGGATCGCATTGATATTAGGTAGTACAAAATATAGCCTATGGTACTCCGGAGATTATGACAAATGTAACGACACTTCGCATCTCAATATATGACGCCGTTAAGGCTACAAAAATTTCAAAGAAACATACATAATACCCGAAAAACATAAACCAGTGGGGCAATCGAGAAAAATAAAACCCGAACAAATACATGTTTGAATTGAATTTAAATCATTTTTTTTATTTCAAGCAAGCGCTAATGTCTGGAGCGCTCCGTGAAATGCAATTGTGGATAGTAGACCAGCAGTTTTGTGCCAACCGGTACAGTGACCTAGGTTTCGCTGTAACAAACAATGTGCTATGCACAGGTCCACCATATGAGGCCATCAGAGGACAGTGTCAGGTAAAAATTAAAATTACACCCAAAAAATTAAATATTAATAACTTTTGGTAAATAAGATTTAAAGTTAGTTAAACGTCCCAACGCCGGGTACAGGCGTTCTCTCTTTCAGCACGGCTAGCATGGGCTGGGGACAAAAAATTTATTCCTCGATTATATCCACTGACAAGAGATAAATTTATCTTGTCCTTATGCCAAAGCATGGCAACGGGGAGAAGTATATCCCCGTTTGACATAACGAGTAGACATATATCTACCGTCCGTAGCATGGGGCCAAATGAAAGATAAAAAATTATGCGTTTTTGACATTTGCAAGGGACAATTTTATCCTAGTTCATTGGACGCGGGTTTAAGTTTATATTCATACAAAAAATCTAATCTCTCTCCCATTTTATCTACTGTGGATATTATATCCACCGGTGTGCCCATACTCGAGGGGTGGATAAAACTAAGCGAGGGGATAAACAATTTCTCCTTTCCCCGGGGATAAAATTGTCTCCTGCCCATGCTAGCCCTACTAAGAGGGTTAATGTCCCAATACGTGATGGCGGACTTCACATGTCTTCGAAATGTTTTTTTTTCAATTTCTCAGACATGTAGGTTTCCTCACGATTTTTTTCCTTCACCGCCGATCACATGGTAAATCAGCACTTAAAATTGCAATTAACAACTTTAATCAACTTTAACGGGTTGGCAACCACAGTTATTTTACTTTTAGTCGTTATTAGGAAGACGCTGCTCGCCATCTTCAGATTTATTTTTCTCTGTCGCCTCTTACGACACCCACGGGATGATATATATACACCGCCACTACACGACTATTGTTTTCATTCTAGAATAATAATTTAAAGGTGTAGATGATGAGTGAATTCAACGTGGTAGAGCCACGCTACAGCTACGTCATGGTTATAGCACGAGGCTAGGAGGAGACTGCAGGTTAGCTCCACCAAGGAAGAGCCACGCCCTCGCACAATACCATCGTAAAATACCAACTTAATGCCGATGTGTTTTAATTTTTATCAGAAATCATTGTAGGCGCGCAATCATCGTCTTACCAAAGTTTTATCGTAATCCGATGAATAGTATAGAAACGCATACGGGACAAACAAAGATACATTTATTTTTATTTAAATAGGTTTCATAAAAAAAGAACAAGTAATAGGTTCATATTACATTTTGTAAAAATGTGTTATACATTTATTTAAATAACATAATATACAATATTTTATTATATACAATATTAAAAACTATAATTAAAAAAAAATTCAAACTAGTAACTTAATTATCAAACAGTCCTACTCCACGCAGTATCGTGCCAAGAACGCTGGCTGCGTTTCCCCGCTGAATGGCTATACTTAGCCTTTGAGCGAGAAAAGAGCCTGCCCTCTTATCACCAGCAGCAACGACCAGCCGCGGGTGGAGTTCCTTTAAGAACTTCACCGCACGTGGACCCCACGGAGCGATAGTCTCTACAGCAAATGGCACTAATATGGAGTCATCTCTCAGAGACTCATATTTGCGCCACTTACTCAGTTCAGCTGCCTCTGATGCCGCCCCGGCTCTAAACGAGGTACCCCTGAGATGAGAGGCCGCCAAAGTGTCTACGCAAGTAGCATCCCACACTAGGGCTTTACCTCTCATCCAAGGGACCAAGGTCATACCGTCTCTAAATATTCCACAAGGCTCTAAAACCGAGGGAATATTTATAGAGACAAGAGCCCTTCGGATGACATCGTTCAAAGAACCGAGCCGTGAAAACCTACCAGCACTTTTCTTACAAGAAAGTCCGTGGAGCTCAAACTTGTCGACGCTGCTACCACAGGGGCACTGATGGGGTTGACAAATCGCCGCTTCTAGTCGGATTCCTACAGCGATGCGCAAGATTACTTGATGGTAAAGCGTGTGACCAGTGACTAGATTCCTTAGTCGAAACAGCTAGAAGGCGGGCCTGATCTTGGTCACTATGGAAATTATGATACAAATCTTTCTGCACCCTCTGTACCAACGGAATATCCCACTGTTTTTGTTGGTTAACTTCCAGTGGAACATTTTCGCCGGGACAGAGCGTTTGCCATGTCTGCCCTGCCTCAGTAGCAAAGCACAGGTCTACTTTATTATTTAAAATTATGTTACATAAATTACTGACACTATGCACGTTTCAGGGTGACCGCGGTAGTCCCTTAGTGCATAATGGAGTGGTGGTAGGCGTGTTCACGAGGATGGAAGGCTGTGAACTAGGATATCCTAATATTAATACACGTGTGCCTTCCTACGCTAGGTGGATTGAGGCAACAGTTGTTTCTAATTAAAGCAATTGAGAGTTAAAAGAAGTTATTATTATTGTTTTAAAAATGTTATTACTTTCATATATATTATATATATATATATATATATATATATATATATATATATATATATATATATATATATATATATATATATATATATATATATATATATATATATTACTATACTATATCTATGTTAGAGAGTAATAGTGCCAGATTGGTGCCAGATGAAGCTGTAAAAGCCAAAGAGTATAATATGTATAATCACTACGTTTTAACTAACATCACAGAATATAGAGCACTAACATCACAGAATATACGAGTAGATGCTAGTAGAAGAATGAAAGCCGTAACTTCAGGTGTTATGTGGAAATTAATTTTTCTTCTAAGGTTTTTAAAGTCGGCCCTTTACTTTTTATTAAAAGTTTGAATTTTTACCCTTTTTGATCGGACAAGTCGTCTAAATAGTTACATTAAAAACTTCTTGTTTTAATTTACACCCTCAGGGGTGTGATTAGAGGATGAAGTACCTCTAAAGTATGTCCTATTAAAAAAAGAATCATTAAAATCCGTCCACAATTGGCGTCCACAATAAAATATTCGTAAGGTATATACAAAAAATTAACATACAGTCGAATTGAGAGCCTCTTCCTTTTTTGAAGTCGACTAAAAAAGCGCACAAATCGAAATTGTTCGCATATTTGATGTCATTTAGTTCTAATTTAACTAAACCTAAATATTAATGTAATCATAGTTGCGCAATAATTTTATTAGGCGCTTATTAGACCAGTGTGCAACAGTAACATAAAAATAGATTTAATATATAATGGTTTTTTAAATATAAAATAAGGGTGACAAGCGAGGTCATAGTCTACCTGATGGTAAGTGGATGCTGCGGCTTTCCCTGAGGACTAAGATGGAATGCTTCCTTACCAGGAAAAAAGAGTCTCGGTTCTCTACACTCACCATACGAAACACACCATTATTCTGCTGTTTCACGGTAATATTCTGTGAAACACGGCATGTGTTAAAACCGGCATGTGCTAAAACCGGCAATTCATAGTATAACCATTTCAAAATGACTGTTATTATTTACGCAGGATGGTGAAGGGGTGCTAGCGTTAAGATATGAAATGCCTGTGATTGCGAATCCATCTGTCAAGTGTGACAAGACCTTCCCGTAATAAGCCGTTGGGATAAGCATATGTTTTATTAGTGGACTGTCCTAAACTGATAAGATATTGTAATAGTTCATAGACATATTAAAACGTGGTCGAGCCACGCTGCAGCTATATTAATAGTATAGTTGTAGCACGCTTTCACTGAATACCAGCATAAAATAGCAGCTTATTAATTATTGTTCCTAGTTTTATTTTTTCTTTATTCAATCTTGCTTGTAGGCTTATTAAATGCACGATGGATTAGCCGTTTTAACGGATCTTCGGCAGTCTCACTGAAAGTAAGTATTAGACATGATAGGTATTACAGGTATTATTGGTGTTATCTATGATCCTACTGACAAATTTGAAGACATTGTCAAGTTATTTTTATGTTTGTCGTGTGTTTTGTCATATGATCATAAAAATTAAAGTACTGATTTAAGTATATTTTAATTTTGACTAAATCTTTTCTGTGTGTCCTGAAAACGTAGTGCTTCAGTGTACGTGTGTGTGTTTATGTGCATATCAAAAGTACCACGGATAACATAACATGCATTAGTCAATTATATCAAATCAGTATCAAATTGCTTAGGTCTAGTAAAAGAGCTGGGAGTGCGCCGCTCAGCTGTAAAGCGGGTAGGTGAAGTTGAAGGAGTGGAATAAGTTGCCAGCATCTGTCTTTCCATCCGATTACAGTGTAGGTGTCTTCAAGGCAAGAGTGAATAGGTTTTTGTTAAGTCAGTGCGCTTCACCATCTTAAACTACATAACCACTTACCATCAGGTGGGATTGCAGTTAAGCGCTGGCTTAGACTAATATAAAAAAAAAAGTTAATGTGCCGTCGAAATATTGTACCTACATTTTTAATTTCTTAGACATGCCAGTTTCGTCATAATATTTTTTCTTATAAACGCACGGTAATATCTTAACTGCATATTTAATAACGACTGTAATACTGGCATAGGAAAAGCTTGGGGTTGGTGTTACTAGTACTAGGTATCTCGTCTAAAGCTTTACGGGTATTTTAAGTGCGGATATTTTAGATGCTGGTTTACCTTTTTGTATTGTACTATCCGAAAACCGAGCAGATAAGTAGTTTTGAAGAAAATTTAAATTTGTACCTAACTTTATAAATAAGTTCCTTAAGCTTTGCCGCATTATATAACCAAAACTAGGAGGAGGACAGAGACAAAAACACAAAGTCGAATACTATAACTTATATATTAAGAAAAAAATTGCAAACAAGCCTTGGCAATAATTAGGAACACTTCGTAAAATCAACTTAAAAAATTAACTACACTACACGATACTAAAATCGAATAAAATATTTTCTATAATATCAGCAGTCAAAATGGTGATGATAAAGCAGCGCCCATTTGACACTTTATTATTTGATTGACTGATGAAGAGCTATCGTATTTCGTATCACAAAGGCATCTTTGCAAACAAGGCTGTAGTTATGGAGTTATAAGAAAGTGACCATATTAACCGGATGACCATATTACCCTCACGTACTACATAGATGTTTTTTTTGTATATGTCCTAGTTGCAAGATTTTTTAGTCACAGAGATAAATTTTTTTTGTTTGAACAGTTTGTACACGAAAATTGTATTGAGAGCGAGAGCCGTAAAATCCGTACTCTCCATCTCACTATAACTCACTATAATCTTTTTAGAAAAAAAGGCTGCAACCCGTGCACCTATTGGGGATTTCCTGTTTACCCATGCGCCCATTATGTCAAAAATAAGAATGCATCTATCAAAAAATTACTTCAAGACTGTGCAATAATATCAAAAACAAAAATATATTTACATAAATTAGAGAAGAGTGCGTTTTGCAGGGGGTTCCACTCATCCCGCCACTTTAGGTAGTGGCAAAGCTTAAAATTTGACCAAAATTACAACATAACCTCAATTCTTTGATTTTTTCTCGAAAACTACCCTAGTTCTCGCCCCTACTCGCGGGGCTTACACTACTTCCCTCCTCCCCACCTCCCCATATCTTTAGACGAGATGCTAATAAAACTTCAAAGTTTGCGTATTATAAGATTTAACAATAAAGTCGTGCTTAGTACAGTTCTTTTATTTATGAAACTTAACTTCACTTTAATTTCAAGCTCTTTCTTTAAGTATTTTGCCGAGACCTGTAGGTATATATACAGTATGCCTATTATTACACATGTGACATGTTTATCAATGTTCAACTGATTTCAAAACCGTATTTATTTTAGATTAGAGACCAATATCGCACTGATAAGACGATAAGGAATAACAAAAATATGTGTATTTCTTTAAAAATTGTAGACATTTTTATACTACATTTTATTAGTCTCAGGAATTACATCATGTTGTGAGCCACTCATGCACGCACCGGGATCGTCCATTGTTCAATTCAACGTAACGCTTTGTACCAACAACTCAAAAACAACAGTATTAACAACGGTGACAAAAAAATAACAAGAAAAAAATATTATAAATATAATTCACAAGTGAATGACACTCACAGATTATTATTTACGCAATTTGACACACGATATAATAAACCGCAAAATTAAAAAAGAGATTACGCAATATTTTAAATTTGGTACCTACAAATAAAGTCAAATGAAAATGTTCACGGTATTGTCCACCCCTGCTTCTGTTAGGTTTTTAGCGTTGACACTGTAATTTTAAATAATATCAAATACTGTATCTAAATGAAATCATGGGATACATAATTTTTCGGGTTCGATACCCGCCGTCACCAATGAAAGTGTTAATAGCAATTTTAAGTGCTGATTTACCACATGCTCGGCGGTGAAGGAAAACATCGCGGGAAACCTGCATGTCTGAGAAATAAAAAATAAAAAATTAATTCGAAGACATGTGAAGCCACACGCATTGGGGCAGCGCGGCAGACACTTCTTTGCCCTAAAACCCTCTCAGAAGTGAGAGGAGCTGTGGGAAGTACGTAGGCTGTAACTTTACTTACTTTTACATAATTAAAATTATTACAATTAATTGTGACAGCTGGTATATAAATAAATTATAAAAAATAGGTATCAATCTTAACTATAACATGTTTATTGTACTTTTGTTAAAGAACCTTTTTTAACTTTTGCCTAAGTATAGGTTGGCCTAAAACCCTTCCTGGAGGCCTGAAAGAAAATACCCCTCTTTACCTATAGGTAGAGCCTATGGCTTTGTATTCGCGTATGATGGCAACTCTTGCCATTAAAAGTATCGTATCGATAAAGTGGAAATACAATTGCAGCTAATTAAAATGCAAATTACTGAAACAACCGTTACTCAATTATCTAATGACTGCCACGAATAGCGCAAATAATTAAACATTAATTTAAATATGTTCCAAATTTGAAATGTAATCGAATAAAACAAAATAATATAAAACATTTCGTAGCGTCCTAAACGAAATATCTGTTTACGCTATCAGTCGATTGGGTACTAGGGAAACATGTGCTCGCGTCTTATTTTACTTTTTTTACTCAACGTTTCATTATTGAGTTGTGTGACAGTGAACCTACATGAGCATGGTACAACAATCACTAGTAAGTACAATTGATTATAATACATCGGTTATGAAGTTTTTTTTTTCAATTATAGTTTTTATGTTACACGTGTTAAGAAATGCTTTTGAGTGCAGTTAAAAGTTTAAAATGAGTGACTATCGACGCGAATGAACGGTTGCATTAATTGAATTGTTATATTTTCATATTGAAGGAGAAATATGTGATATTTTCCTATGTTTGCAAAATACTTGCATAACAAATAATTGGGTTTTTAGTTTGCATACATTATAACAGATATGAATCTACTTCAAAAACTTGCTTGGATGACACTAGTATCCCTTGAGAGCAGTGCTGCCATTTTAGCGCTTTGGGCGCTAGATCTAGCGCTTTTTTTGAGTGTTTAGCATACATTTCAAAATTGTAGCGTCTAGCGGGTTATCTAACTCTTTTATACTTTATGTCATGGCAGCACTGTTAGTCTACATTACCGATAATAATAATAATAATAGTTCTGTCTCTCTCTTAACCCTCTCAGTACCTTATTATAGGATATAGGATTTCAGCTTCGGAAAGGTGGTACAAAAGTGACCCACCTTTTCTATATGGATGATCTCAAATTATTCGCCTCCAGTCGCTCTCATCTTGTGGAATTGCTAAACATCACTTGTGATTTTAGCAATTCTATTAGAATGGAGCTGGGGACGGATAAGTGTGCGGTCCTCCATGTCGAAAGGGGAAGGGTTACTAAATCTGAGGGTATAGACTTGTCTATGCCCATAAACATAAAGACCCTATCCGAGGCTGAAACATACCGATACCTGGGTATGTCACAGAACATAGGTATCGATGAGGCGGGCATGAGGCAGTCAGTTTGCGATATGTTTTATGCACGCTTGACAAAAGTGCTTAACAGCCTTTTGTCGGGCGTTAATAAGACACATGCATATAACGGTTGGGTCATGCCTGTTCTCATGTATACATTTGGCATACTCAGGTGGACTCAGACCGAACTGAACGCTCTGGATAGAAAAGTCCGCACTATTATGACGTCCCATAGGATGCATCATCCGAGATCGTCAGTAATGAGGCTGTACTTGCCGCGGAAACATGGTGGGCGCGGCTTTTTAAGCGCGCTTACCATGCATAATCGCGAAGTGTGCAGCCTTCGTAATTACTTTATGACAAAAGCGGATGATCCATTCTATAGGGACGTTATTTTTTGTGATAAAGGACTTACCCCTCTATCCTTAGCCAACGAGCAATGGCAAGACCCGCCAGTACAGAGCATTTCCGACCGGGAGACCGTATGGAAGGAGAAGGAGCTCCACGGGAGGTTCTACAAGGCTCTACATGAGCCTTTCGTAGACACAGTTGCCTCCCTCCACTGGCTACGTTTTGGTGACCTCTTCGGGGAAACCGAGGGTTTTGTCTGTGCAATACAGGATCAGGTTATTAAGACCAACAACTATCGGAGATACATCCTAAGGGATGGCACCGTCGACATTTGTCGAGCTTGTCGCCATCCCGGTGAATCACTTAGGCATGTCATCTCTGGTTGTTCGGCGCTTTCTAACTCTGAGTACTTGCATAGGCACAACCTAGTAGCCAGGATTCTACACCAGGAGCTCGCTCTGAAATACGGTCTCGTGGATCGGAAACTGCCTTATTATAAGTACATGCCGGAAGCCGTGCCCGAAAATAACCGCGCCAGGCTCTACTGGGACCGGGCCATCATCACAGACAGGACCATTCTTGCGAATAAGCCTGATATTGTGCTGATGGACCGGGCACAGTCAAGGATATTTTTGGTCGACATTACCATTCCGTATGACGAGAACCTCGTGAAAGCCGAAACAGATAAGCGAACAAAATATCTGGACCTGGCTCACGAGGTGACCGACATGTGGGGTGGACTGCCGGCCGAAATTATACCTGTAGTCGTTTCTGCGAATGGGTTAATCCCAGTCAGCCTCTCGAGTCATCTGAAGCGACTGGGACTCCGTGACGGACCGCTCCAAGCTCAAATGCAGAAGGCGGTGCTCCTCGATACCGCCCGCATCGCCCGCCGGTTTCTTTCCCTTTCCCCCTAACCCTCGGCCGTTTGGTCTCCCCTGCCGAGGGCTTCCATCTGGTTAGGTTTTTATTTATTTATGTAATTTGTTATGTATTTATTTTATTTTATTGATATTTATGTATGTTTATCATTTTCATTTACAATTATATATTTATACAGCCCAACCAGATGAGAAAACTATATTGATACCCCACATAATAATAATAACCTTTCTTATTTTCTCCCACAAATAGTACCTACATTGCAATTTATGTTTTACAAACATATTTTTTTTTATAAATAAAACAACGAGTACATAAATTTGTGGGAGACGGGAGTCCAAACTAGGATAGCCTGTGCTATGGATCTCCCGGCTCCCCCTTTAGGATGATCAACTTGATATTTTTTTACCGATAGGCTATAAACGGGGAAATGGCTTAGCTTTCCATTGATGTCCGTTGAGTTGGGGGTTGATATTTTTTTTACAGAAAGGTTACATTATTATAAGCACACACGCAAAGTTTCAACATGCGAAAACGCGTACTTTTTGAGAAAAAAAATATTGAAAATCAATTATTTTTGCAATATTTATGTCAATTCCTACCATAAAACTGACGCTATTTTTTATTGTCATTGTCATCGTCAGTAGGGATATCGATTCTTTCCGAAAAAGATCGATTTTTAAATCGATTCGAATCGTAAGCTGATGTGTGTTGATGTGATGTTCAGTAGGGATGGTTATAAAGAAAACTTCACAGACTGACTCATTGAATATTCTTGGCGAAGAAAAATAAAAATAGCGCATAAAGATGTTTTCGAAGAATTAATTAAAGCAATACAATATGTGTATAAAATTGATTAATAAATTATTAATTATATTAATTATATTTGATTTGTTTTATTTTAACAGTACCTATTAGGGCAGATAACAAATAAAATAGGTTAGGTTCAACTTATGTCAAAGAACCGAATTGATTGACCCCGACTCCACTTGGTACGAGTCTGTCCTACCCCTGGAGTGTTTTTATAGAGCCGGAGGCGCGTAGGGGGAGCAGCCTCCGCCTGCTGTAACAAATCGTAGGCATCGGACTTCGGCTTGTTGGTCGCCTTCGGCGTACACCTTCGGTAGTACACCTTCCCTGCACCCCCCACCCCTCCCCCCTCAATTTGACGAATGACAATGGAAATTCGTAATAAAATAATTCGTAGGGATTGACATAAATATTGCAAAAATAATTGATTTTCAATACTTTTTTTCTCAAAAAGTACGCGTCTCCGAATGTTGAAACTTTGCGTGTGTGCTTATAATAATGTAACCTTTCTGTAAAAAAAAAATATCAACCCCCAACTCGACGGACGTCAATGGAAAGTCGTACCGGGGAAATCCCCTTTATTAAAGTTTTCGTTCATGGTTTTGGCAAGGAATTTCTTTTGCTTTATTCAGTTTCAGTCAGTTGTTTAGAGCACAGCTAAGTTAAAAGTTACGTAGAAGTTACAAAACAAAGAAAGTGTGTAGCATACCGCATTCAAATGCTGACATCGAATGTGTGTTCAGTTTAATGAATGTTGTTAAAACACATATAATGTTGCGAAATACATTGCACTTTAAAACAATTAATGCCATTTTAATTGTTCGTACAGGACTAATTGCTGTTGACAGCAATTGCTATAATTATAAGTCGATGTCCTGCGAAATTGGTACATCAGAAAAATATAGCCAGAAAAAAAACTTAATGTTGTTTTCTTTATTATGATGATAACGAAATTAAACGGTTTGGTTGAACTTTGTTTGTGTTTTTTATTATAATTTATAATTCATGAAAAAATGTAGGTAGTTAATTTACCGCGAAATCTAGCGCTTTTTTAAAGCGCAGTTTCCATGAAATCTAGCGCTTTTTGTGTCGTCCTGCAACTGTAACTTAGTGGTTTTTTTTTATATTTGAATAACATGCTTCTAGTTATCTATGGATCTGTTTCTTTTTAATTTTAACTACATTTATTGTGTCCTTTGACTGTAAAAAATGCAAAGAGAGGAGTTCCTTCCGCTGTTTCTTCTCAAGACAGGGAATTGTCATTTTGAAACGAGATTTGAAATAATGACGTTGGACGAATGAAATTTTTATTCCCTAAGATTCCCTCATTTCATTTGTACAAACACCTATAATAGGTACTAAGTTATATTCATCCTGCACGGATGCCACCATTAGTAACTAGGCGTATATATATATATATAATATGAGAATATGATAATATCATGCGAATGCACTATATTTTAGCTTGGTAAGTGCTATGGCTAAGCGTTTGGAGCTGCGGGCTGCGACATCGAATCCCACGCGGCATAATTATTAGAATGGCCTACAAATATTTTTATCGCATGTTTGTCCAAGTGTAATTATGTAAAACACCTCTATGATACACAAGAAACTCCCAGGTGTGTGTGGAAAACGTATTTCTTTAAGTCTGACTTATTGTGACTTGACTAAACTAGATATTTAGTTCACTTTGTTTCCGTTACCAGCACGTGCCCCCGAAATAGTTAACTGCAATTTGTGCTCGTGAAGCCCGCTTCTTTGCTTCTTACTTCATTCCTTTCTTTGTGTAATTTTATGTCCCAAAAAATCAAATAAATATTTGCCGATGAATTGTCCATCCAGGTTGGGGTGAAAATGAGCACACACTCCCACTTCATGTGGTCGATTAACACACCTCTCTCTGTAATGTAGGTAGGTAAGAGAATCAAATTGATTGATGATACCTACACTACATCTCATCGATTAAGAGTTAAAATGCAGATGTTTTGCATTTTGCATTCAAAAGATAAAAAGGACAATGTTTAAGATTTTTTTTTATTAATTTTTACTTCAGTTATTTCAAAATAACCCTGTATTTAATACGTAAACATTGAAAATTGTCCTACGTTTTTTTAGTATTTATTATTAAAAGAAGTAAATGAAACGTATATCATATAAAAGGTACTTACTGTGCGATAAATGTGCAGATTAAATATCATGTGTATATGGTGTTGCTAAAGAAACAAGGCAGGTAAAATAAAGTGAATATATATACACATGATTTCCCTCTTAAATCAATTAAATGGTCGAATGGCCCTTAAGCGATACTAGTATAAAATTTCTTAAACATGTAGATTCACGATGTTTTCCTTCATCATATCCATCCATTATAGTTTGATCCCCACCGGCACCATTAGAATTGTTAATAGCAGTATTTATACTATTTTTTTTAAAGTACAATGAAAGTTTCCATCGTGATCTCCTATTTGCTTGTATTCGAACAATATCAACATAAATGTTGTAAATTTTTATGTAATCTTCATTCGATACCAAGTGTAATTAATTATTCGGCGGCATGCATTATATACTTGCATTTATCACCTACTATCAACATGAGTATATTAGAGCCTTTATTACCGTGTATTTTTTTATGACGGCTTAAAAGTCGATTATCTATGATAAAAATGTTTTTATCATGTAATCGACTTATTTCTTCGTGTTCTTCGTAATATGGCTGCAACACGAATGGGTAGACTCGATCGACAAAGGACGCTCGCACAGAATATCAGCGCGCTATAGCAGCAGAATGCTACTGTGTTTCGTATGGTGACGGCAGAGGCTTTTTAATAGTAACGAGGATAAATGTAGGTGTCTCTGGTCCAAGTGTTCAATTACCAGCAGGTTAAAATCTATTGCCTGACATTTTATTTACAGGTAAAACAAAAATCGAGTTACCATCGTTTCTCGTCAAATGCAAACTAAATGACATTGCAATCATACCAGCACCGGCAGTCAGTGAAAAAAATGTTCAATATTACTTGAGCAAGCCAAATGGGAAGGTCATTCAACTAGATCTCTCTGATTTCCGCTCAGATAAATTACGCTTCAATGGCAGAGTTAACGATAACGTCAGTAAGTTCACAAATGCTGTTAAACCTGCAAAATACAAACTTTTTAATGTGTATCACGAAAACGCCAATAGCACAAATGATATATTTGAAAATAATCGACGACAGATGGATGCCTCAGAGTTCATGATGGGACCTTTCACTGATGGAGATTATGGCAATTGGGTGCTGAGCGTTTATTTTACGGATCCCAGCGGAGACACCGTGGAGCTGTTCCAAGTCATAAGTGTTGAAATAGTAGGTATGAATTGTATCAATTGATAAGTTTAGATATTTTTTACGAGTAATAATCGAGTCATTAATAGGGGCAAAGCAAGAAAATACTTTAAAAATAACTAGTTTCATTCAATATGAATAAATTTTTAATAAATGTAATTAATAAATCAAAGATAAATATTTATAATAACTAAAAGAAAACAGTATACAACAAAGAACTCTAAAATGGCTTAATCAATATGTAGGTACATTTATGTCGTGCCATCTTTGCCTTGCGGTGACGACGTACAAGAATCCATCATCTCATTTCGTCCCATGGATGTCGTAAAACTCGATGGGATATGCTAGAAAGATCTTGTGGCTTTCAATAGATGGCAGTTTATCCATCTCGTTTACGTGACACATAAAAAAAAACAGAGAAAAAAAGCAAGAAAAAAACAAGACACTAAACTTCTTACTGTGCAGCGGTTTTTAGTCCCGCGTTGCGACGCAAATCCTGGTCGGGAGTCGGGGACTGATATTCGAGTGAGACGCGAAGGGGTTCCAAATTAATTAAAATGTGACTATAGTCTTACTTTGTACTTACTTTATTTTAAAAGCCGGCAACTGGCCAGAAAAAGTTTTGTCTTTCTCCGGTATTCGATTAGTCTAAAATTCCTCTTTTTTGTTTTCAGAAACAGTACCAGTGCAGCCCTCGTTTCCTAGACTAAAACAAGGTAGCAACTTCACTTTGAGTTTCGCGTATCCAATCAAGGTAGAGACCTGCGAACTCCGCCCTCCAAAATCAGCTAGTGATCGATTTTACGACCGAGATAAAACAAGGTTCGATTTCTGCGGATACACTGTCCCGAATGTGACACTAGACGATGAAGGCCTTTGGAAGATTGTTGGTGTGGGCAAAATTGTGTATGAAACAAAAGTGTATTTGAAAGTTAGAAATAAAAATTTATAACAAAATTGATATTTTTGCCTTGATTAGGTACATACAATAAACCTGAACAATCTTATCAGATCTGTGATATTAACAAGAGACCTAAGTTTAGCCGGCTAATGTTATTTATATCTTAAGTTTATTATATAGACTAACATTAGTCGTAACATACATAATATAAGTATTACATATACATAGCGTCACTCGTGTAATCCTCGAGTGTTGAAGAGTCCAAATAGTTTAGCCAAAGGGCTTAGATTGAAAGTTGTGAAAAAAGTGGCAGGTTAACCCATCGCCCACACAATCACGAACCCAATTATTCCATTAGACGCCTTTTACGATATACTGGACAAGTAACGCAGCCATTTTTTTTTTGTATAATATCCTACATGAACATGGAACCTATAAGTTGGTCTGGGACTTATATGGGATATTAGAATAATTGTAATACATATATTATGCACAATAACAGTGGTGAATGTTTGTTACGTACTAGAATGCGTTATCTGGTACGTGTAACAAACATGCACCAATACCACACCACGCTCAGAGGCAAAGCTTCATACAACCGCGCGAATCGGTTGCACAACTACAAGCACGCGGGGCATGTGTGCGTGACCACTTGCCGCTTGTCGCGTACGCGGCGAAACTGGAAAAAACCGGTTCGCTGGCACAGCCAGTGGACAACAATCTCAGGGTCAGTGTGACGCACGTTGTTTGTTTTGTTAGTTGCAAGTTTGAATATTTTAATGTAAAAACGTGGTATTATTAATAATGGTTGTTTATTGTACTGTGTGTATGAATAATACTAGAAAAAATAAAATATATCATACTTTAAATATCCCAAGGAGGAATACTTACCTACTGTAAGTAAATATTTGATTATTACTTTTTCAAGTACCTTTATTTTATTTTACTACACGGTGTGTTTTTACCTTTTTTATTGTTATTACAAGCTTTTACTAAACATTTGTAGGTATGTGGGTGGGTTGGTATGTAGTAGGTATGTGGGTTAAGTTTACATATTACAAGTAAGATTTGAACCACTTCCCGATGTCTGATTGAGTTGAAATTTTGTATACCGTAATTTCAGTGACAATGCAATAATATGATAGATATTGTTTTGTTTAATTTGTCTTCACCTATTGTGACAACTTTCTTTACTCATGTGATGCTGGGTTCGGGACAACGAGGTGGGCGTGACCCCAGATGAAGCCGTTCGATTCCGATCACAAACCGTTTCTTAAAAGAAAGGATTGACGACTAAGATGACGGGCCCCCTATGGAAATGGTTAATTCAAAGATTATCTTTCTTTCAGAGAAAAATAATTTATTTAATTAAAGTGAATTATGACATTCTATTAAAAGGAACTAGCTGAATATTTTAGGGAACATTGATAGATAGATAGATAGATAGAAAGGTTTATTCCGTTTATCCACCCTAAGAAATCCACCCTAGGGTGGATACTCGGAAAAGCGTGGTCGTTTATCCACCCCAGACGGGGTGGATAATCGGAATTCGTATAGGTATTGTTTTTCTTCCGATTTTCTCCCTCGGCTGTGTACAGTCGTTTATAAAAACATGATAGAAACTGGCCCAAGATTACTTAGTAGACGTTAGCAAACTTATGAAAATACATACATACTTCTTGTTTAAAGGTGATAACTGAAATACTTTTAATTGTTCAATTACCTACTTATCATTCGATGTGACATAATTTACGTGATCTTAGAGATATCATAAGATGAAAGAAATGTTTTACTGAAATTAATTTCAATTATGTTTTATTGAATTAAAAAAACATATTGTTAATTATATAAAAACACAGTATTGCAAATAGTACGGTACTTAACAAACTTTTAAAAAAAATTTTTTTATAGTATAGGGTGACAAACGAGCACACAGTCCACCTGATGGTAAGTGGTTGCTGTGACCCATAGACATCTACATCTATCCTCAATAAAGAATCAAAATGCAGATGCGTCGTCACCCGTGAGGACTAAGATGGAATGCCTCTTTTCCAGTAAAATTGGTCTCCGGTTCTCTACACTCACCATACGAAAAACAGCAGCGTTAAGCTGCTATTTTACGCTGGTATTCTGTGAGAGCGTGGTCCTTCCCCGGTCGAGCCGACCCATTCGTGCTACAACTATACTACTAATATAGCTGCAGCATGGCTCTACCACGTTAAAAAATGTCTTTTATTGAGCCGGAACGTAGTAACAGTAACGATAAAATTGTAATTTTGACTAGGGGTAAGGGTCGAGTACAGGGTTGCCATCTGCCATGTTTGGCTTCGGGTTGTGTCCGGCCAAATTTTTATGTGTCCGGCCTGTCCGGCTTTTGTTAGGCTTTTTGTTAGTGTAACGTAGAATGAGCGAAGCAATGCAGAATTTATCTATCCATATACATTATTACCAGCCAATACTATATTAAACAAGGCTACGGCGCGGGCGGCGAAAAGCGGTGCGGTGCGCGCGACGCGGAGTGGGGCCCCCGCCCCGCCCTGCCGCGCTTGTTTGGCTATGTTTGGCTTTCTAAAAATTACTGTCCGGCTTTTAGGGCCAAAAGTCCGGCTTTTTGGAGCGCCGATTCCGGCTTTTTCATTTTAGGAGATGGCAACCCTAGTCGAGTAGCTCTGTATAATGGTTATCAGTACCACTATAAGAAAACATATGTGAATCAAAGAACTTATTGACTGTGTTCAAAAAGAAAAGTAAATCACTTCACCGGTACCATTACCGTAAAGGTAAAAAGAGAAAATGTTCTTAATTTTAAAACTGATTCACATCAATCCAGTACCAATCCATGAGAGTCAGTACTACTGGATCCAGTTTACTGAATAAATGTAAATCAGCTTTTTTATTATATAAGTTCATGAATGATTGTCTAATAGCTGTAATATTTTCTAAATAACATATCGTCTTTTAAATACAGGTAAATGACCCAGTTCATGGGTTGGGTTTGAAATTAAGTCGCCTGAATTTGAGGATTCTATCACTGTGGGGGGGGGGGGGTCAAGGGGGTTTATCTGAAGCACCCCCATGCGATTGTTGCTGCCGGAGTAGCTTCGAATTATTTTTATTATTTTTTAAAATATTGGTAAATCACTAACTAAACGTGAAACGGAACGTACATTTAACTAAATTCTAACGTTTTTGACGTTGAATCTGTCAAAGTTATCTCAAAAATGATAAAAGCGTAAAATGGTGCGCTAGGCCGGCCATTTTGTTGATAGTGACAGATATAGTTTACGTCATTCCCACGGATAATATAAAAACAAGGTCATTCCGTTGCTTCCATAGAGTAGAGTGTAGAGTAATATATACGGGAAGTTGCTTCCGAGTTTAAGTGAATGTGCTCCCTAACGTTTTTATCTGCCTCCTCCAATGATATTATATCAATGAAGCCTCCTCCTGTTTTTCGACGACTTCGCTGAGATTCGCTAATTTCGCAAAGTTATTTTTTATTTTTATTCCCCATAAATCAGGTTTATATTGTCAAAAACATTACGAAAACAAATCGAAATGAAATTTTTAAAAATTTATTTAAAAAAAACTAAGCACGTCCGGCAGGGGGGCGAAGTGGGGGGCGACTCTACAACTCCCTCCTTCCCCCCCCCCCACTACCCCACCACCCCCAATTCAGGCGACTTAATTTCAAACCTTACCCGTTTGCGTAGATGATGAGCTGAGCTCGGTTTTATTCATTTGAGTATCTTTTTCAAAAATTTTGGTTTTATTTTCGGATATAGTATTTAGTGCCATAGAATCCCACCTTTGACTATTTTCTCCCATATCTATAAATCGCTCTTGGCTGTCACATTGAGTCATATCATCGTCTATTGTCTCAAAAAAAGCAAATCAAACTTTCCCATTCATAAAAATACATAACATTAATATAATACACACAACATACTCGTATTGTACTTACTTTTAAATTCCATAACCGTACTCCTAATATTCAGTCCAATTTATAGATTACCTGCTTAAAAATTCAATTGACATTTTTTTTTTTGTTTTACTAATCAAATTTTTGTTTCTTGTTTTTTCCTGTTTTACCCGTTTCGTTGCGGGTTATTTTTCTAATATAAAGTCTTCATAAACCTCATATAAATAATACCTAATATAAATTCCTTATTCAACCTCATTTTAAAATCCTTAGGTACTTAATATTAATATACATATTTTGCTTTACAAAGTGGCGGATGGTCTGCCTCTTTTCCGTATCATTTAAAGCTTTATTTAATTTTATTATTACAGGAAAATACTGTAACGAAGACAAAACCACACTCACAATTATGCCTACAAGATTACGCTAAAAATGGATGCATGCATAAATGAATGTGTAAACGAAGTAACCACTTCACTTGATCCGGTGCCGACAATCTATAAGAACATGGCAGCATCTGTCAATGTCAATGATATCGGCTTACTAAACGAAATTCCTGAATTTTCGAAAATCAAAACTATTTTATACGAACGTAGAAATGCTGTATTAGATTTAAAAAAAACTAAATTTAAAAAACTTTTTGAAGTTGTATAACCAAAAAAATACGAGATTTTTTTATTAGCGGACTTCGTAAGGGACCAGATGGGTAGACTCACAGATTTCTTTGGCGATGCAACTTTTAGAATATGCCCTAAACCATTTAATCAGTGCTTCAAGTCAGCTATATGTTCTTGAAGCAACAACGTATCGGGAAGTCTGCAGTTTGTGAACATGTTCAAGATCGTCCCCGCCATTACATTAGATTTGATAGACCACAAATCCTCGCTAGGCTATTGAAATTAAAAAACATCCTAATTTCAATAGAGAAGATGGATGGGTGCTGCCATCTGCTTGGGATCCTATAATTAATAACATTAAATCCAAACCCAAGTATATCACTGCTAGACTTCAAGATACTGTAAGCTCATTCTGCGTAGATCGAACCAAAAATTAATATTAAAAAACTGAAGGTAGCCGGGCTAACTAAGTTGTAGTTGCCACGCTTGGCGAGCGGGTTGGCAACCGCAGTTTTTTTATTGTTATTTGCTGTTATCACATAGATGCTGCTGCCCATCTTCTGCCTCAGTTTCCCTCTGTCGCCTCTTACGACACCCACGGGAAGATATGGGGTAGTGGGTATTCTTACCCGCCACTACACGGAACTTCTTATATATAGTGCCAAAATAATCGACCATTTTGCAGTTTTGCCAATGGGCCAATTACCTGAAGATGCTCAAGAAGCTCGTTATAAAGATTATAAGAAATATGGCTACATCAGGCTAAGAAGTGTTCCAGGACAGCCACAATGGAAGACGTTCTGCACATACTGTTGTATACTTCTCATCCCTATATATCTAGGTTAAATAGATCAAGTAATGTGATACCAAAAGAATTACTTAACGAAGCTCGCACGCAGACTCGACGACTTCCAGCCTCCCGAACAAGCCGGTTTCCAAAAAGGCTTTAGCACCATAGACTACATACATACCCTTCGGCAAATTGTACAGAAGTCCGAAGAGTACAATTTGCCACTATATCTGGCTTATGTGGACTACGTAGGTCACTCAATAAGTTTTGAGATGCTCGAAATTTAAAAATGGAACGCACCCGTGTTATATGTTTCTAAAAAGCAAATTTATTTAAAAATAGAACTCCATAAGCCAATTGCTCAGTATTAAAAAAAAACAAAGTTCTATTAATTTTCCTGCAACGCTTCCCGCGCTTTTCATTTACAACGATGGATCTTAACCGTAAACATTTGCGCGCTATGATATATTATGATTTGAAATTTGGTTTAACCGAACAATTAAGTTTACAACGGTTACAATCAGCATTAGGGGACTTAGCTCCATCACGCGCAACAATTTTTAGGTGGTTTGCCGAATTCAAAAGGGGTAAAATTAATCTTAAAGATGACCATAGAACCGGGGCCCCGCAAACAGCAGTAACGGCAGAAAATGTATGGACTACTGAAATGTTGGTGGAGAAGACCCACGAATCACATATACGGACATCGAAAAGATTGTAGGCATTAGTTTGGGGAGCATTCATACCATCCTACATCAACATCTTGGAGTGATGAAGCTTTTTTGTCGATGGATAACTCGTTTGCTCTCCGAAAGCGAAAACCAGACTCGTGTGGATTGGTGCCATGAAATGCGTCTACGTTTTGAAAACGGGGCATCTAGGCGTGTTTCAGAAATCGTTACTTGTGACGAGACATGGATCTATCAATATGATCCGGAAAATAAAAAGCAATCATCAGTATGGGTCTACTCAGAAGGACAGTTACCGACAAAACTGCAAAGACCTCGCAACGTCGGCAAAAAAAAGGGGGCTAGTTTTTTTTTCGCGGAGCAGACATTTGTCGACGTCAATGCTGGAAAATTGTAGGTCAGTCAACTCTGAATGGTATACTACAGTTGCATTACCCAAAGCTTTTCAAGCTGTGCAGGAGAAAAGATCAAAAACCGGGCTTCGGGGAATCATGTTGCATCACGATAACGTCTCTTCACATACCTCCCTTAGAACAAAAGCATTTATTGAGGAATCTGGTGTTGAAACTCTAAGTCACCCACGCTACAGCCCTGACTTAGCTCCTTATGATTTATTTTTGTTCCCAATAGTCAAAGAAAAAATAAAAGTTTTTTTCAAGCGCCGAAGAAGCCGTGGCTCCCTACGAAGAAGCGATTTCCGACCTGTCAGATCAAGACTGGCAAAAGTGTTTTCAGAGTTGGTTTAGGCGAATGGAACTTTGTAAAGAGCATGATGGAGAATATTTTGAAAATATGTAAATTAAATATTAATAGTATCTAGAATACTTTTTGTATATCTTAAAACTTATTGAGTGTCCTACGTATGAGAAAGCCTTTGATTCCGTCGAAATTTGGGCGGTGCTGCAGTCCCTTCAGCAGTGCCAAGTTGACTGTCGGTATATCGAAGTGCTGAAGTGTTTATACAGTAGAGCTACAATGGCTATCCGAGTACAGAACCAGAGTACGAAACCTATCCAACTGCAGAGAGGTGTAAGACAGGGTGACGTTATATCCCCGAAACTCTTCACCGCTGCATTGGAAGACGTTTTCAAGCTACTGGACTGGAAAGGATACCGTATTAACATCAACAGCGAGTACATCACTCACCTTCGATTTGCCGACGATATAGAATCGCTGGAGGACCTAAGTACTATGCTCAATGACCTCAATAGTGTCTCCCAACGGATAGGTCTTAAGATGAACATGGACAAAACGAAGATCACGTATAACGTCCATGTCACACTTATGCCGGTAGTTGTTAGGAGCACTAAGCTCGAAGTTGTTGACGAGTATGTTTACCTGGGACAAATAGTCCGACTAGGTAAGTCCAACTTCGACCGAGAGGTCAATCGACGGATTTAACTCGGCTGGGCTCGTTCGGGAAATTACGGCACATCTTCTCGTCAGATATACCTCAAAGCTTGAAAACTAGACTGTACAACCAGTGCGTGTTACCAGTGACGACCTATGGAACTGAGACGTGGTCCTTCACTGCTGGCCGTATGAGGAAGCTCAAGGTCGCTCAGCGAGCTATGGAGAGGGCTATGCTCGGGGTTTCTCTGCGTGATAAACTTAGAAATGAGGATATCCGCAGTAGAACCAGAGTGACCGACATAGCCCAACGGATTAGTAAACTGAAGTGGCAATAGGGCGGCCATATGGCCGGCCCATTACCACTACGATCGATTATCGGTTCTTCGATACCGATAACCGATGGGGAAAAAAGGTTCTCGAGTGGCGGCCTCGTACCGGCGGACGAAGTGTAGTGCGTCCCCCCACTAGATGGAGTGACGACCTGGTAAGACATGCAGGAAGTCGATGGATGCAGGTGGCTCAGGACCGTGCTTTGTGGCATCCCTTGGGGAGGCCTATGTTCAGCAGTGGACTTGTGATGGGCTGTAATGATGATAAGAATTTTGTGGGCTGAAGATGGCATATAGTACAAGTTATATTTACTCACATATAACTGTGCAGTCCCCAGCGTATATTCACCAAACTTTACTGCGTTTATTTATACCGATGACATGGTTCGCAGAATTATGTATAATCTCTTAATCAACTCTTTATCGACACCCGTGATTTCTGCAGAACATTCATAGTTTTGGAAGAATCTCCTTGCCGTATTTCCATCATTGCTGTTCCCAGAACAAAGACATCCTATATATTTAAATCTCTTTGTACCAGAAACTTGACGAGGTTTATCAATGCGTAAACCAAGCAATTCCCGGAAACTAGTTTGGATGTACTTCTTTTTTTGGAACGAATTTCTTTATCGCACGGTACGAATTTGGCGGATGGGGGCTAGGCGAGAAAAAGTGTAAAACTTTTCCGTCACTATCCCCTTACTATAGTGCGAGCGAGAGGGAATAATATCCATCTCTCTCGCACTTTTTCTTATCTTGCCATGTAAGAAATATTATTTTAATAGACGAGATTATACATAATTCATTTATTTGTATTTGTTAATCAATAATATAATACGTTTATCAATAATAATTTACTACGAAAGGAACTTCGTTCCAACCGCGTGTTCCACGACACTCACGTATGTTTTTTCTTCTTTAATCTTTTTGTTCTATGGAGTCGATGCACTCCACTTTTCAAAGGCTAGATTATAAGAAATCATTTCCGTACTTCTTATCCACGCTTGTAAGTTGGAGAGTCCGTATTTAAACGCATCTTCATTCTCAACTCTTGCAGTTACTTTTGTTAGATCGATCTGTCTAGGAGTTGCTCCACAAACAGTGCATGAAGCACTCGATGGTGTCTGCGTTAACACTTGAACAACTTTCCCGTCGTCATAGTCATGAACAGCTCATGTCTCTATAATGATATAATATTATTATCTTCTATTGCTGCAAGCGTTGGAGTTAATTCATTAATTTTGGCTTCGAGTTCACTTCCAACAGCTGTGGTTTTTTATGGAGTTTCTTTCGCTTTCTTTGCTTTCCTTTGCTCCAGAAAAATGGATCTGCAATATCTAACTGAAGAGCATGTCGAATTTTGCCATAAAACTGCTTTACTTTTTTCATCCACTAGTCTCAATGGTAAAAGTGAAACTATAAACATGTTAGCACTTTGTCCCGGGGATCCATCGCAACTCCATTTGCTATACAGTTTAAGATGGCTGAAATTTCTGGACACCGAGTCTATCATTACGAGGGTGACACTGAAAGTTCTTAGAAAATCAAAAACTGAACAAACTAGCAAGTTATTAGTTTTATTATATCTTTTCAAAATAGTGTCCATTTACATCAATACATCGCTGCATCCGATGGAACCAAAAACAACTTAGGCAAAAACTATGTATGTAATTACTCTCTTCTGGCCAACATAGTGGCGAATGTGTTGTCAAAGATATTAGCCAAGAGTTTGTGATGGCGTCCACACGTTGGAAGGTCGTTCAGTTTGCTTCGGTTCAGGCCAATGTGCAGACGAATTTATTAAAATGGATATTGAGGCGCTAACGGCTGCTGCAGGATATTTATTTACAGCATACCGCTCCTACGTGAATGTGTATAAGAAAAGGGTGATCAAAAAGAAATGGTAAAAAAGAAATTTTATTTCTTGTGTTCCACAATTAATTTTCGGCTTGCTAGAGCTCTATAAAGCGAAAAGTTTCTTCATTGGTCATTGTTACTGCCATTTTGTAGACACTAGTTACGATGCGTGAACATAAAATTTAAATCAGGTGCGTGCGATCACTCTGAGAGCTCGTAGCGTGGGAAACGTGCGCCCAACGAGTCGACGCGGCGGCCACACGTTGGGCGCACGCCTTTGATCTTTTGTAAAAAGCCGACACCACACGAATCTCGCGCCAACTTGTGGGCCATCATTCCAATACATACCAAGTGAAGCACAAACACCCGCTCTACACGATGGCCATTGGTATTGGCCACAACATTCGCCACAATGTTGACCAACGTGAATAGTTCGTAAACGTTGTTGCCATTGTGATTTACATTCAATTTGGGATAATTTCAAATAAAAGTAGAAGCCTTATTTACTCACTTATCTTCACGCACAATCCCTGACGGGTAGCCAGAGAGAACAGATCGCCAAGTGTCACGATCCTTACATATCTCTTTCCTTCTTTCAGATTCATAATCTTCTTCATGCATGCACGTCTAGGTATCCGAGTACTCTTGACCTCCCTCTTCGAGCAGTTTGCTCACATGGTCTTCGAAAGTTAGTCTTGGTCTACCTCGACACCTTTTAATATTAACTTTCGCGCTATATATTTTCTTCACCATTCGGTCTTCACTCATTCGTTCAACGTGCCCAAACCATCGAAGCACGCCTTATCAATTTTGTGATAAGGTCATCTTTCAAACCTGCCATATTGCGAATCTCTTCGTTTCGCTTTCGGTCGGCCATGGTAACGCCGCACATTTTACGAAGAGATCGCATCTCCACTGCATTCAACTTGCTTTTATGCTTCTTCTGGCATACCCAGGTTTCGCTGCCATATAACAAAGTTGGTACCAACACTGCGTTATGTATTGCAAGGCGTGCGCTCTTCACTACGCCTTGCCTTTTGACTAAAGCAGTCAAGGCACCATTGACTTTGTTCCCGGCAGCGACACGCCTGTCCACATCTAAATCACATCTTCCATCCCGGCTAAAAGCACTCCCCAAGTATACAATTTCATTTACCTGTTCTAGACATTCTTGATTTACCCATATTTCACACTTCGTTCTCTCTTCGTCCTTTCAAATACAGAACCTTAGTTTTATTGGCATTCAAACGAGACCTTTAATTTCACATTCCTCTTTCATACGCGTGACTAATGCCTGCAGTTCTGCCTCTGATGGTGCAATAAGCACTGCATCATCAGCATACAGCAGACAATTTACTTTTATGTCACCCATTTCACACCCAGACAGCTATCTTTCAGCTTCTGTAAACAGCTGTCGAGATATAGTATGAACAGCCAGGAAGACATGACACAACCCTGTTTTACTCCCGTTTGGACGCTAAACATGGGTGACAGGTCATGCCCTACCCGCACACAGGCTTTACAGTCGCAGTAAAGTGCCTGCACAGCCCTTAGCAATCGACCATCCACACCGTACCCCGGCAACAATTCCCACATTTTCTTCCTTACAACCTTATCAAATGCTTTCTCAAGATCCACAAAAGCACAGAAGATCTTTTGGTTAGCAGCCAGAAGCTTCTCCGCGATCATGCGGAGAAAATATTTGATCCGTGCATCCTCTTCAGGTCTAAATCCGCATTGAGCCTCCCATAGAAATCTTTCCGATTTCTCTTGCATCCTACGTGTCAAAACCTTCGAGTATACTTTACTTGCTAAACTGGTCAGGCTGATCGCCCGATAGCACCCGCAGTCAAAATGTGAACCTTTACCTTTATATAAAGGCACAATGACTGCGGATCATAATCATCCGGGACGTCCCCGTCCGCCAGCACAAATTGCACAGCAGATGAAAGCTGTCCCAGACGCGAGGCCCACCATACTTGATCATTTCAGCAGTAACTCTGTCTAGTCCGCGGCCTTACCACATTTCAAACTTCGAATCGCACGTTCAATCTCTTTCATACTGATGACCTCAGCGTCATCGAGGTCCAGGTCTGGCGTACCAGTCACGGAGTCATCCCCGGATCCCTCACTAAGATCATCACACGCATACATTTCTCTATAAAATTCGCTCCATCGTTGCATGACGTCCGATTTTTCTGTGAGGACGTCATTAGTTCTCGAAAGCACTTTGTTCATTCTTAAGGCCGTCGCACCACTTCGGGTCCTTCAACCTCTTTCCAGAAGAGTTTGGAGTTCTCCCTAAAGTTGTGCGACAACCTTTGTCCGCTTCCATTCTACACCTTTCACGCATTTCCTCAATCAATGCTTTCGTTGTTCAATGCTTATTTACTCGTATTTTCAAAAACTGCAATAACTGTATATCATTATTTATGTTCTAAAATTAAGTTTAAAATTTGGGTACTCTGAAAAATAACCCTGTATATACTTTATGCTTCTTCTTTGGTATAGGCGGAAGGTCATCATCTGACCTTCGTAAGATCTTTCATAGAATGGCTTTTTTGTCTTCTTTTTCTGTATTTCTCACAATACTCACAATCGAAGCTTTTCACCCATAGATCGTAAACCTTGTACATAAGCGTTGTGCACATCCCCCATTCCATACTCCTGAACTAATTCCATGTTTTTACGTTTTGTTGTATTTTTCGAACACTCGTCATATGGTTTTGTTCTTCTACCACGATCTCCAAATGTATTCAAGTCGGAATTTTCAGATGTTGAGGTACTGCACGAGTTCAATGGTACTTAAAACTTGCCATTTAACCAATTTGCGTTTTGGTTCTCATCAGAGATTTTGAGGCCCTAGAAAGCTATTCTGTCTATTCCTACGAGGATGTCCCTTCGTATATGTGTGTGTGTGTGTGTATGTAAACTCCTTATAACTTTTGAACGGCTTGACCGATCGAAACGCGGTTTACGGCATTCGAAAGAGTTTCTTTGAGATAACTTTTAAACTGATATATCGATCGATTCCAAAATGTAATCAGCTCTTAATCTCAAAAAACAACATCAATTGCCGCAAACCGCATCAAAATCGGTCCATTCGTTTAAGAGAAATCGTTGTCTAATTTTTCGACAACTATTTCTCTTGAAATTTCGTCATAATAGGTGGACTTTGGAGCGCTTTGCATTTGAAATTAGCGGGAAGTTGCAGGGATGGTCTGTATGGTCAACCGGATTTTTTTGTATACTTTGCATTTACCGTATTCACATCAGTTATTGATATATGGAAATTGTCCAATAAATATTTTTCAATATCTGAAGTACTTTTCCCGCTTATTATTAGAGAGCACATAATATATCGCGTTGAACATCTACAAATTCACTCATTTTAAACATTTTTTTCAGCAAATTGACAGTTACTGAGGGAAGATATCCGGACACTGACGAATATGCTGAAAACTCGAGTATTTATAGGACTATAGTTTTAGTAACTTGTGTAAGACCGATAAGAAAATTGATTAAAATAGTTTTCACAGGAATGCTGTAAGCAATACTGATTATAATTACCACAACAGTCCATCCATATATACTCAATAACTTTATTGCATTTTAAGTTAAGTTAAGAAGTATGCAACATCGTTTTTATCACCGCAAAAAAATCTCATGTGAAAATATTTTACCAAATATTACATACCTATGTATGTTATTTTGTGCTTACTTGCTAAATAGAAAATATTTTGTTGTAAACAAACAATAACATAAATAAGTGGAAATAACTAGAATAGTCAATATATTTTTTTCGCTCGGTCGATATTTTTGCTTCTAGCTCGTAATGACGTAGGTTTTTTTTAAATTCATTGCATTACTGAAAAGTTAACAAATCTAAAGATGTCATTAACTCGACATCGGCAGCTATCGGCAACATGGAAACCTCTACTTGAAAATCAAATAGGCGGAAAATTTCCTTATGACACTTAAAAATTAAATAATAAAGTATTTCTTAAAAAAATAACGTACTTATAAACAAGAGATCCTGAGCAATCCAGAAATGTATAATACTTATACATTTCCTTGAAGAACTTAGAAAATATCTTAAGTTGAACTTCCGTATTACTCATAATCTAATTAATGTAAAATTATCGAAGAGCAAAGTTTGGGTGAAATTTCATATACCTAAAACTGATTATTATGTGATATTTATATAGTATTCTCATCTGGTTGGGCTGAATAAATATTTTAAAGGAAATAATAAATAAACATAAATATATATTTAATATACTAACATAAATAAATAAATAACACATAAATAAATAAATAATACATAAATAAATAAATAATACATAAATAAATAAAAACCCAACCAGATGGAAACCCTCGGCAGGGGAGACCAAACGGCCGAGGGTTAGGGGGAAAGGGAGAGAAACCGGCGGACGATGCGGGCGGTATCGAGGAGCACCGCCTTCTGCATTTGAGCTTGGAGCGGTCCGTCACGGAGTCCCAGTCGCCTCAGATGACCCGAGAGGCTGACTGGGATTAACCCGTTCGCAGAGACGACTACAGGTATAATTTCGGTCGGCAGTCCACCCCACATGTCGGTCACCTCGTGAGCCAGGTCCAGATATTTTGTTCGCTTATCTGTTTCGGCTTTCACGAGGTTCTCGTCATACGGAATGGTGATGTCGACCAAAAATATCCTTGACTGTGCCCGGTCCATCAGCACAATATCAGGCTTATTCGCAAGAATAGTCCTGTCTGTGATGATGGCCCGGTCCCAGTAGAGCCTGGCGCGGTCATTTTCGAGCACGGCTTCCGGCAAGTACTTGTAATACGGCAATTTCCGGTCCACGAGACCGCATTTCAGAGCGAGCTCCTGGTGTAGAATTCTGGCTACTAAGTTGTGCCTGTGCAAGTACTCAGAGTTAGAAAGCGCCGAACAACCGGAGATGACATGCCTAAGTGACTCACCGGGATGGCGACAAGCTCGACAGATGTCGACGGTGCCATCCCTTAGGATGTATTTCCGATAGTTGTTGGTCTTAATAACCAGATCCTGTATCGCACAGACAAAACCCTCGGTTTCCCCAAAGAGGTCACCAAAACGTAGCCAGTGGAGGGAGGCAACTGTGTCTACGAAAGGCACATGTAGAGCCTTGTAGAACCTCCCGTGGAGCTCCTTCTCTTTCCATACGGTCTCCCGGTCGGAGATGCTCTGTACTGCCGGGTCTTGCCATTGCTCGTTGGCTAAGGATAGAGGAGTAAGTCCTTTATCACAAGAAATGACGTCCCTATAGAAAGGATCATCCGATCTCATCAGAAAGTAATTACGGAGGCTGCACACTTCGCGATTATGCATGGTAAGCGCGCTTAAACAGCCACGCCCACCATGTTTCCGCGGCAAGTACAGCCTCATAATCGACGATCTCGGGTGATGCATCCTATGGGACGTCATAGTAGTGCGGACTTTTCTATCCAGGGCGTTAAGTTCAGTTTGAGTCCACCTAAGTATGCCAAAGGTATACATGAGAACAGGCATGACCCAACCGTTATATGCGTGTGTCTTATTCACACCGGACAAAAGGCTGTTAAGCACTTTGGTCAAGCGTGCATAAAACATATCGCAAACTGACTGCTTCATACCCGCCTCATCGATACCGATGCTCTGTGACATACCCAGGTATCGGTATGTTTCAGCCTCAGAAAGGGTCCTTATGTTGATGGGCATAGATAAGTCTATGCCCTCAGAGTTAACAACCCTTCCCTTTCAACATGGAGGACCGCACACTTATCCGTCCCCAGCTCCATTCTAATAGAACTACTAAAATCACAAGTGATGTTTAGCAATTCCATAAGATGGGAGCGACTGGAGGCGAATAACTTGAGATCGTCCATATAGAAAAGGTGGGTCACTTTTGTACCTCCTTTCGAAGCTGAAATCCCTCCGGAGTCCTCCAGTAATGTACTGAGAGGGTTCAGGGAGAGGCAAAACCAGATTGGACTCAAACAATCGCCCTGGAAGATACCCTTTCTTATCCTTATGTGGCTTTCCGCATCCGTCATCCGCTCGCCTAGATGACAAAGGATTGTACTCCATTGGCCCATACACTGCCCGAGGAAGTCTCTAACTGTACAGTCAATCTTGTACAGCTCGAGGACCCTCTTTAGCCATGTATGGGGCACCGAGTCAAATGCCTTTTTATAGTCTATCCAGGCGGCGGAGAAGTTCCGACGGTTGCGTTTAACCACTTTGCCAATGACCGCGTCAATGAGGAGTGGTTCCTTGGTTCCACGACCACCGCCCGACATCCATTCTGAGCGCGCGACATCACCTGATTTAAATCCAGGTGACGAATGATTCGCGTACTCAAAATGGATGTCAGTGTCTTATATATGGTGGGTAGACACGTAATAGGGCGGTATTTGCTAGGGTCTGTGGAATCATGGTCTTTAGGAACCAAATGAGTGATCCCAGTAGTGAAGAGGCTCGGGAGCGACTTTTGGTCGAGAGCCTCTTGAAACTGTCGGGCAAGTACAGCGTGACACACCACGAACCCCTTCAGCCAGTAGTGATGCAATCCGTCGAGTCCCGGACTTTTCCAGTTCGGGGCCCTACGGACCGCCTCAGCTACGTCATCCGGCGTTATGATGACGGGGTCCATGGGTGTAACACTCGCACACTGACTCGCCACAACTTCCGTCCAAGGGCCCTCGCTGTGGTTTACGGGCTCTGACCACAGGCCGCGCCAGAATGCGACAGTGTCGGCCTGATTCGGTGCTGGGCCCGTTCCACGTACCATTGGTCGCTCCAATGACTCATAGAGCCTCTTCTGATCACTCTGGAAGAGACGATTCTGGTTGAACCGTCTTGACCTCTCGATATATCGCCGAATCCGCTTTCCCCAAGCAGCGATTCTCTGCTTCAGGTCGTCTATGCGCTCCGTCAGTTTTTGCGTTATATCCGGCTGGGACAAACTGACATTTGTCCCAGCAAACGCCATCCTGACGGTGCGCACAATTCTCGGCCTATTATTGCCCGACCTGAAGCTTATCTGTCTGCCGGCCCTTGCCTTTGCGATACGGTCCTCAATCCTTCTTCTCCAGGCTGGGATAGCGCTACTTTGACCAGTAGCACGTCCAGACGTGGGAAGTTTGGCACCAACAACGCGGCAAACTGCCAAAGCGGCGCCAAAAGTATTGAGTCCGTATCGCAAAGGTCAACTGGTTTCCAAATAGGTTGCCAACAATGGGTTCAGGGCCGTCACGACATCCCGATTCCGCTTGCTTAGGGTTATGCGAGGAAGTCGCGGTCGATTTTCGAGAGGCGTACTGCGCGTTTCCACAATCGCCTCTTCCAATGTACTCCTCATTTGCTCTAGTTCTAGTTCCTGGGCGATTGTTTCATCATCGTCTGAATCAACCACAACTGGGGGATTCACAGCGGCATCCACGTGTGCGGGTTGCTCTGCAACTTGTGGCGCCGCATTCACAGTCGTAGTATTTTCATCCGATGAGGAAACAGCCTCACGTCGTAGCCGTTCGAGTTCGGTGCCATCAAATATGTTTGAGCGCAAGATATACCGAACTCGGTCTGCCAGGTTTTGCTCGGTGACGGTTATAGAATATAAAAGAATATAAAACAGTCAAATTGTTTTAAGTAACACGACTTTTGTCCGAACCATTTTTGAGATGGAATGCAGCGTTTGGTCCCATAGGGCGGCGACGGGCAGCAACTTAAAGGTACTCACCACGATCTGGTCTACCCGCCTGCCAGGCGTGACGACTAAGGCAAATCCTCAATACAGCGGAGGAAACCCATGTCCAGCAGTAGACTTCTGCGAGTTGATGAAGAAGGAATCTCCCGCGTAGTTATTACCTAACGCTAATTTAGGGAAACTACGTCATCGTGCCGTTGAAATTGACTGGCAGAACATCAATAAGTTGAGAAAAACATATTTCAAATGATTTTAATAAATTTATGGAGGAACTTAGTGCCTTGTTTTCGAGACCTTACAGGCTTTAACTGAATTAACTTCTTGTGTAAGGGGATGATTATATGTAAAAAGGTGTAGATAGACTGGTTTACGTTTGTTTACTAATATGTTGTATCATTGGTGTATTAAAGTTGTTTTTCACATCGGTAAATCAGCAAAATAAAAACAAAATATTTCAAGTTTATGTTTATTATAATAACATCATTCATGAAACAATCACTCACACTAAAATGTCATTGTTTACAATATTTACAAAATTGTCCTCCCACCACATACAGCATGTGTAAACGATATTTTGGAAATACATAAAAAGCAACTTTGATGATAGGGTAAATGATCGTGATAGACATATTATTCGACATAGTATCAACCCCATGTCAACTGACAAACAATTCATGCGAATGATATGGTGTGTCGGAATGAATGATTGATTGAATCAAACAACTTTCACTTATCCAATACAACACCTCAAACACTGGCAACTTTACAAATATCGATATATCAGATATCGATAACCAGACAACATTATCGAATTTTAGAGTCCATGCGCAAGACTGCCTACTCGCTTCCACTTCCCGAAGCACTGCCGCTTTGGCTGTGCTGCGTCGAGCCCGCATTACCCTCGCTGCCTTCAGAGTCGGAGTCCTTGAGAGCTTTCGCGCGGTCCAGCCTTCGTGCCCGACGCGTCTCCACGTCCGAGCCGTCAGATTCAGAAGAATATATCGCCGCTCCAGCAGTAGCTAAAGGAAAATATAATTAGACTCGCTTATCATTTATCTTAGAATATTAAATTTTTGTTTGAGGACAACGAACAAAATCGCCACCCCCACTTGGGAGCTTTTTAGTTGCATTTGGCTGTAGGTGAAGGAGTAAGGAGGCGAGAGCTAGTGGTTTCGCGTATGTGTGCGAAAGTGTTTCTGAGGCCCAGCCGATATGCGACGAAGGTGGATCATCATGAGGTTTTAGTCGGTGCTAGTCCGACACAACTCAATATAGCCCTCGCGAGTCGGGTATGCGTAGGTATTACAAAATTACCACATGAAAAAAGGTGGCCATGGGATGCAAAGCGTAATAAAATACAATAAATCAAAAATTAATAATTAAAAGCTGGAAAAACCTCAAGTTAAACTATGATATGAGGACATTGAACACCTCAGGTCTACCCATGACAATAAATGTTGCAAAGCAATCGAAATATAGAGAATAAAAAACATTGTTACGTTCGGTGTAAGTAAAAATGCCGATTAGGATAAGAAATGGATGTATTCACGCAGCAAGTATATAATTACGTTGTCTAAAATCCCTAAGCTTCTTCGGTGAGGTCCTTAATAATCGCAGATGTAGCAGATCGATTGCACGTAGTCGCTTTCCGCAGTAGAGTTGACTTTCGCGTTCCCGAAGTTATTAATTCTCCGATCACCAGCACACGCTTTTATACTCAATAAGAGGAATACAGAAAATTCTATGTCAATCCAGGACATGCCACTCTTTCAATCGGAAAGTACTACAATACACGTGATTACATAACGATAACAATATGTCCAAAGGAAAAAAGGCTTAATTACTGTAGACATAAGGATGCGACATAAGGATGGACCGTGTAGTGGCAAGGACCGTGGGAGTCGTAAGAGGCATCAGGCATCTTCCTGATAACAGCTGGATAAAAATAAAAATGCGTTTTTTTTATAGAATAAGGGTGACAAAGGAGCACACAGTTCACCTGATGGTAAGTGGTAAGCGAAGTGTAGAGCAGCTCCCCCCTAGATGAAGTGACGACCTGGTAAGATATGCAGGAAATCGATGGATGCAGGTGTTCAGCAGTGGACTTGTGAAGGGTTGTAATGACGATGATATATTGGGCTAATGTTCTTAATTTATAACTCCTTGATGGCTGAAATAAAGATATTGTATAGTATCGTCACAGCCTAAGAACAACATACAGTCAGTCATAGCGTTGAAAAGCCGACATAAACAATAAATTGCTAGGGTTGTCAGAACGGGAAGTAATAAAAAAATGAAAAACTGATTTTATTTTATTTCACATTTAAAACAATTAATGTGTATGTGGAAATTAATGAAACTAATACCTTATCTTTAAATGAGGACGACCCACAGTTTTTTACCGCACATGTAGTGTGAACAATTTTAATTTATTTGCGTGACAGGACAACCCTAGCGGACAGTTCCCGAGCTGTCCTTAGCAGTGCTCAGCGCGACCGCGTCTCGTCCCGCATCGCACTGCACGATTGCACTGTCTAGACGCCATCGATGACCGACAGTTTGTAGTAGTTAAGATTGTGGTATCGATTTTTTTTATATATAGAAATAGGGTGACAAACCAGTCCACCTGATGGTAAGTGGTTGCTGAGGCTCATATACATCTACATCTATCCCCGTTTGCGAATCAAAATGCAGATGCGTTGTCAGCCTTGAGGACTAAGATGGAATGCCTCTTTTCCAGTAAAAAGGGTCTCCGGTTCTCTACACTCACCATACGAAACACAGGAGCATTAAGCTCCTATTTTACGGTGGTATTCTGTGAGAGCGTGGTCCTACCCCGGTCGAGCCGACCCATTCGTGCTACAACTATACTTATAAATATAGTTGCAGCTTGGCTCTAGCACGTAAAAAAGTGTGTACCTTTCTGGCCGGCCTTGTACTTGTTCTTGATGGCGGCGAGGGAGACGCCGCCCTCGTCGTCGGAGTCGTCGCGCGCGGCGGCCCGCGCGCCGGCGCCGCCCCCCCCGCCCGCGCCGCCGCCCCCGCGCCGCGCGCGCCGCGTCGACGCACGCGACCGCATCGCCGCGCGCAGCTCCATCTCCTCTTTCTGCAACCGCGTCGTTACACTCACCACAATATAGCGGTAATGTATTATTTAACAAGTCATTTCGATTCTTAATCGAGGAGGAGTGTAGATGTCTATGGGCCGCTGCATCCAATTACAATCAGCCTGGCTAGCATGGGTTGGGACAAAAAATTTATCCCCCGATTATATGCACTGACAAGAGATAAAATTATCTTGTCCTTATGCCAAAGCACGGCAACGGGGAGAAGTATATCCCCGTTTGACATAACAGTGGACATATATCCCCAGTCCGTAGCATGGAGCCAAATGAAAGATAAAAAATTATGCTTTTTTGACATTTGAAAGGGACAGTTTTATCCTAGTTCATTGGACGTGGGTTTAAGTTTATATTCATACAAAAAATCTATCTAAGTCTAAGTCTATCTCCCATTTTATCTACTGCGGATATTATATCCACCGGTGTGTCCATGCTCTAAGAGTGGATAAAACTAAGCGAGGGGATAAACATTTTCTCCTTTTCCTGGGGATAAAATTATCTTCTGCCCATGCTAGCCCTGCACCTGACAAACGACCACATAGTCCAGCCCTGCGGGTGCTCGTTTGTCACCCTTATTCTATAATATATATATATATATATAGGGGTAATGTATTATTTAATTATATATTATTTAATAATATCCCCAAAACCGCATTCCAGTCACGGCGGTCAATCTCAACCAGTCTCAACAATGGCTAACCATCTGCACACAATTTTGCATTTGCGGCAAGATTATAGTATCAGTGTAGTTCGATGTGACGGTAATCCGACACGACCGAACATAACAGACGCGGAACCAACGACTTTACGTGCTTTCAGAGGCAAGAGGGTGAAACACCACCAACTTCCTGACTCCGGCCTTCTCTTGCCAGAAAAACCAATAAATAATTTTGAATCGCGTTTACGACCACTATGCCAATGAGGCAGTGGGGTGCTCAGAGTACCTGACTAATAGCTATTACACTGTGAGTTTGTATCCCAACCTAAACCAATATTAATGTAACCTTTGAAGGCAGGTATAAGTTGACAGGAGGAGTGTAAAGATACACAAATGTGCTGTTATTCAAGCACTACTAAACATAATTTATAGAATGATGATTGATCAAGATAAAATTGTAATTTCATCCTGAGACTAAATTGGTAAAGATTTCCAAGGATATTGTTGGTTTTTTATTATCTCGTTGAATGAAATTTACGCTATTACCACTGATTCAATAAAAAGCCTCTGTCCTGGGAAGAAACCCAGCGTGACTTGATTGTGGTTAAATAATGAAATTGTTGGTATTCGAGTCTGGTTGTATGGTGTTTCCTAACCAACCATATAGCATAAGCATCACATGAGACACGAGTAGGTTAGAACACAACTTGTAAATCGACCAGGAGTACATCATATGAGTAGATTACTGCTTACCTTTAACTGATACTTTCTATCAGCATCAGGATCAGCACCCACTTGCGACAGGATTTTAATTGCTGAAGTCTTAGTGGAACGGTCCGCCAAGGATAGAGTCATCTTTCTGTGCGTGAATGACTCAGTAGAATGTGGTCGGAAGGACAACTTGGTGCGGAACACAGCTTGCCCTTGTAGACCTGTTCCTTGCCTAACGAAGAGATGGTTATGGTCCCCCTGGAAACATAAACGAAAACATGAAATTAGCAAGAAACATTACAAAGCCATAGATTATATTTATTTTAATGATTTCCTTACACATGGGATATAACTAATTTTACGGATTTAGTAGGAATTAAAAAAGTTTAAATTAAATGCATTAAAATCCGATTAAAATTAGTTTTATTACACTTTATATTTCTTTGTTACATTAAAGTGAAGTGACAGCTCATGTGCTGGGCACTTGTCTTAATTAATACAAGAGCAACCTGAGTTCAATCAGATTTGATTAGATCAGTTCAGCACCAATAAAATTACCCATAAAACTGATTTAATGCAGGAAAAATCAAATAATGAACTCTTTGCCGCTCCAAAAACTATCTTAGCAATTAGAGAAGACGAGTAGTTTAACATATTACGCATTGCAAAGGCTCTATTACTATTCAAACTGAAACTGTACTGCGTGTTACGGGTAGAATTAGGAAAGAGGTTGGTTTTCAACCATTAGAACCAACTTTTTGGGGGTTGAGTTCCACCAAAAAAAGAAGCTCTGCTACTAATCAACTAGTACAAATGTCAATCCCATAACTAAAATAACAGTGTTTCACCATTTGACAACGGTTGACAGTACAAATAATATAATTTTTTTGTAATTTATATAATTTAAATGGATAAAACTTGCAGGGAGTTGGACGGCTTTAAGATCAATGTTCAACAATGGACTTGATGATGAGTGATGATGATCCTTTAAAAATATGATCTCCAACTTACATGTAATGGTTGTTTGTAAACGTCGAATATCTCAGACCCTAGATGCAGGGACATACTGCCATCAGACCACTTGACCATTCGTGCGTTTGACTCCTTAATTGCGTTGCCTTCCTTGTCGAATACGGTGCGCCACCGTATCGTATTCTCCACTTTTAACTTTAATCTAGAATATTATAAAATAATAATAATATGTATTAAGCATTACATCAACATACAATCCATTCTTAATTCACCCTCCTAAAGACACTCCCGTTGATATTGGATGAATGGATGGATAGGACAATAGGTCTCGTCCAGCAGTGGACTTTTATGGGATGGTAAAGAAAAAGTCCATAAGCCATTAGGGAGAGGTTTGCCTTAATTGCCATACATGGCAGACGGATAAGTGATTGCAGTACCAGGCATATCTTTGACATTTAAGAGCCATTTCTTCAACGTCATCAGTCCGTAAAGATCCACCGCTGGATATGGACTTCTACCATTGTAGGTAGCACTTTTGCTTTAATCGTCACACTCGGCAGACGTGTTGATCGTAGTAACAGACGTTTCGCACGCACGTTCTAGGTATTTTACGCCTGGCGTTAACGAGATAATTATCCTGCCATTTATTAGAATTCCAAAGCTCATTTTGGCATATTCCATGCTCGCCTCTAACGACATCCACGGGACGAAATGGGATAATGGATTATGCTGTCACCACAAGTATTTTATTAAAAAATATAGAAATATATATTTAAAACTTATGCACCTTGCTCGACCTTCCTCGTCCAAAGTTTCCTCCTCATCAATTTCATCTTCATAAGTATTGGGATCATAAGGTCTAGTTTCAACTGACAAGAAGTTGGGCAACTTAACGAAATGTAGCTCCTTGCCCAATTCCGTCCAAATCTTCGGCATGTCGACGTCAATACGGGTCTCAGGAATCTCAGGCTCTTCTTCCTCTTCAGGTTTTTCACGGTTTTCCTTTTTCGATAAAATGAATTCCACAGTAAATACAATTTACACACAATTAAATAACAATGCCAGATAATTTAAAATAAACGTTAGTTACCTCGTCACCACTAGCCCTCGCTTCATCACCAGAACGTCGTTCATCGTCGGACCTAGCTGCACTACGACTCCTTGATCTTGATCCAGATCTGGATCTGCCTGACTTTTTGTCTCCGCCTTCATCTTCCGTACTAATATCTGACGCATCTCCGAACAGTGCATCCGCCGTCACTGGAAAATAATAAATAATGAATTTTAGTTCATGGCAGCCAGTCTCAAGGAAGGCTAACCATTTGCGCGCGATAGGTTTAAACACAGTACACGAGCGTGTGCGCGCAAGCACAGGTGGACTCTCTATTGCCCTAACTCTTCTGTTGAAACACTGACCTAAAGGTTATTGAAACACTATCAACTTACTGACTCTGGGCTGCTACTGAGAATTTCTTGACACAAAAACCCCATAACAAATTTTGGCCTGACCCTGTATTAGAATCCGGGACTATGAAGCTACAACCATTAGACCGTCAAGGTAGTTAGCAGGTAAAGTACTTAACGTATTTTTTTAAGTACTTTGCTTATTCTAGAATCTTTTTGAAATTTACAAATATATGGGACCACCAGAGATTGACCTCAGATATTTTGTTCTCAATACAGCAAGAGATTTTATTTTATTGAATTGATAAATTTCTTTTTAAACTTAGAAAATAATCTGTGACATCTCAGATATTGTTTCCTTTAGTCAAACACTAACCAACTATCTAAGCTTTCAACTGCAACTTAATGGTCTTATAATAGTTTGGATTTACTTAAATCTAATTTTGTGACATAGATTGTTATCATGAATAAATTATCAACCTGATAACGAAATTTTGACTTACCTGCGTCTCCTTCCCCTTCTCCTTGATTCTCGTTATCTGAATCTATAACCTTCTTGTGTTTCTTTTTGGGTTTGCCACTTGTATCAGAACCGCTGTCAGATTCTTTCTTACGTTTTGAAACAGTTTGGCTACCGGCGTCACTTTCAGAATCAGATAAAACGGCGCGTTTCTTTTTACTACCTAAAGAAAAGAAAGACATTGTTTTACCTAAATAAAAAGTATATGATGATATAGGGTCTGTAAAAAGTTAAAGAAGTCTGGATAAGGATGGATCTTGGCATAGTAGAAAATAATAAGATTAAAGTACCCATACAAGCCTCACAACGGGACACAGGCACAGGCCTTTTCGCATTTTAGAGCAGGGTTCTCTGCCCTTATGCGTGTTGGGTGACTTTAAATTTTCTCAGTATTTGTAAAGAAAACATGGCGAAGAAATAAAAAACGTATTTAATAGGGAAATGTTTTAATATTAATACTATGAACTATTAATATATAGTCCCGTTTGAACGAAAACCTTGTAGAAAACATGAGGTTTTTGACAAATATCCTACATAGTGGTGTATTTAAAATCGATCTTTATGAGTATATAATAAGGATCAATGTTCCTGTCCAACAGCTACACAAGCTGTAGGAATAAGAAAAACACCACCATATAATAAAATGATTGTATCCTAAAAAAAATCTCCTTTGATCCTAATTTATCGCGAATATTCTCGAAGTTTCGTACTGAAATAAAAACTTTTGAAATTGATTGATCTAGAAGGTCTTACTCGTTTTTAGGATAGGCAATTCTAGGTCAATCTGGATTCCATATAGAAAATGTGCGTCGGCATTCACAAAAATGGAATTTAACCCTTTCTCTGTCCCATGAATTATATATGAACATTTCGATTGATTAACTATTGTGTCTATATCGCAGACAGGTACTGTTAATAATAGATATTTTTTAAACAATAAGAAAAAAATCTCACCCCCATCAAATTCCATCACTATAAGTAGTTACTTACCACCATCTTCTTCAGATGCATTAGAGCTTTTCGAGTGCGATCTGGATCGGCTCTTAGATTTCGATTTACTCTTAGACCTTGATCTTGAACGTCTTGAACCAGATCTGAAATTAAAGATATAATGCATGTTAAAGAAATGTGTGCTACTTCATGCCAATTTTTGCTATGTAGTAGACCATGCTTCTTGTAACTTTACAAGAAAAAGTTTTCATAAATAGATTTTATTTAAATTAATTTAAAAACACTCACCTAGATCTACTCCTTGATTTTTCTTTAACTTGCTCATCATCAATCATAAGATTTGGTGAGTTCGACCTACTATCTGCCACACCTTGCTCCTTTTCTGGACTTTTGGACCTAGATGATGCACTCCCTGATCTTGATCTGGACTTTCTGCTTTTTGGACTACCACTAACAGATCTAGAGCGACTTTTAGCGCTCTGCGATTTTGGACTATTCGATCTTGATTTTGATGAATGTGATCTTGTTTTTGGGCTCTGTGACCTAGATTTAGGACTCTGTGATCTCGATTTTGGGCTTTGTGATCTGGACTTGGGACTCTGTGAACGTGATTTTGGGCTTTGTGCCCCAGATTTAGGGCTAGGAGAACGTGAATTAGCACTGCCGGATCTAGATCTTGCGCTACCTGATCCTGATCTAGACCTGCGTGAGCCACTTCTTGACCGTGACTTAGATGCTCTTTCTTTTGGGCTACCTGAGGCTTGAGATTTAGGGCTTGAAGAACCAGATTTATTGCTCTGAGGAGAACCTGACCGAGATCTATTTGAACCTGCTGGAGAATTAGATTTACTGCGAGAAGCATTGGAAGCATTAGAAGATTTTCTGGAGCGAACTGAGTTGTTGGACTTTGGAGATTCACTTCCTGATCGCTGTGGACTGCGAGACACTGATCTGAAATTTGTAATTGATATAAAACATGTTATATTATAGACTATAATATAATATTTACTATATTTTACACAATGAAATATAATATGAAGATATGTTTAAATATTATATTCATAAAATAATCCACTACCCTTATAATCTCTTGGGTGTCGTAAGAGGGGACAGAGAGTCAAACAGGGGACTCCATTCTCCTGATAACAACTCTACATAATAAAAAACTGCAGTTGAGAACCAGCCTGCCAAACATGGCAAATATCCCTTCTATGAATGAATATATGGGAGAGACCTATGTTTTGCAGTGAACTTTTGAAAGTCTGTAATGAATGAATAAATGAAATGTTAATATTTTAGACTTAAATCAACTTTAATTTAATATATTATAAAAAGGTAAGTCTACTATTAGGTGGTATGCGGCTCTCACTAATTTCTACTGCCTAGCAGGAGTGCACCAGAGGGGTAGGCAGAAATTACGGACTTCCGTTTGGCAAAATCTTGACACACCTCTTTTTATTTATTGTTAGATTTTATAAAAATGTTTATTATTATTCATATATTTCAGAAATAATTATAACATTATATTATTACATTATTTAAAACTATTTTGATAAAATAAATATGGCATTCAAAAATAAATGAATTAAATTAAATACTATTTCAAGGGACTTTGCCCATTCAAAACAACCTATTTGATAAGAAAACACATCCAAAATTTTAGGACAGAACAATCCATCTGCTCTATCAGCAATGGTCTTCAGAATGCTGTTGTGAGCACCTCCAAACTCTGTCTAATGGGGATGCCTCTTCCTTGCATCTGATGGCACAAAATCATCATTGTGCTCCTCAATTAACATGTTTGATGCACTACAAAATCGAGTTAGCCCTAACAATAGCATATATATATATATATATATACCTAATCAGGTCATAAGTTCTGTCAAAAACTTTTTATAAAATTAATGATACACTTTTTGATAATTATATAGAAATTATATATGAAATGAAAGGCAATTTAATTTAGAATACAATTTTATTTCCATTATTCAAAATGCCCTCCCCTATTTTGAATACATGCCCTTAATCGACACGGCCAATCATCAATTGCAGCATGCACCACACTCACATCTATTTCTGCCGCTGCTTTAGCCAAAGATGCTGAGAGAGACCAAATTTAACTTACTAATAATTTGGGCTATGAGGGTTACTCTGGTTCTACTGCGGATATCCTCGTTTTTACGTCTATCACGCAGAGAAACGACGAGCATAGCCCTCTGCATAGCTCGCTGAGCGACTTTAAGCTTCCTCATACGGCCAGCAGTGTAGGACCACGTCTCAGATCCATAGGTCATCACTGGCAACACGCACTGGTTGTACAATCTAGTTTTGAGGTTTTGAAGAATGCCTGATGAGAAGATGTGTCGTAATCTCCCGAACGCTGCCCAACCGAGTTGAAGCCGTCGATTGACCTCTCGATTGAAGTTGGACTTATCTAGTCAGACCATTTGTCCCAGGTAAACATATTCGTCAACAAATTCGAGCTTAGTGCTCCCAACAATTACTGGAATAGGTGTGACATGGACTTTAAACATGATTTTTGTTTTGTCCATGTTCATCTTTAGACATATCCTTTGGGAGACACTATTGAGGTCATTGAGCATAGTGCTTAGGTCCTCCAGCGATTCTGCCATAAGGACTATATCGTCGGCAAATTGAAGGTGAGTGATGTACTCGCCATTGAAATTAATACCGTATTCTTTCCAATCCAGTAGCTTGAAAACGTCTTCAAATGCTTCGGTGAAGAGTTTCGGGGATATTACGTCACCATATCTTACACCTCTCTGCAGTTGGATAGGTTTCGTACTCTGGTTCTGTACTCGGACAGCCATCGTAGGTAGGGCTACAAACACTTCAGCACTTCGATATACCGACAGTCCACTTGGCACCGCTAAAGGGACTGCCGCACCGCCCAAATTTCAACGGAATCAAAGGCTTTCTCATAATCCACATATGCAAGACAAAGTGGCAGAATGTAATCTTCCGTCTTCTGTACAATTTGCCGAAGGGTATGTATGTGGTCTATGGTGCTAATGCCTTTTCGGAAACCGGCTTGTTCGGGAGGCTGGAAGTCGTCGAGTCTGCGTGCGAGACGATTCGTAATGACTCTCGAAAACAGCACGTAGACGCGGCTCAGAAGGAAATCAGTCTGTAGTTCTTCAAGAGTGTTGTAGCCTTTTTTGTAGAACAAGACTACCGCACTTCTGCTTCACGCCTCCGGAGTAGTGCCACCATGGAGGACGGAATAAAAGAGCTTCTGAAGGACTTTAAGTACCGGTTTTCCACCCGCTTTCAGAAGTTCCCGCTGTAACTCCATCCTCGCCCAGGACTTGTCATTTTTAAGCTGCTGGAGAGCCATTCTAATCTCGCTCAGACTGATGTCCGGGATATCACCGGAATAGTGTCAGATAAGACTTGCTCTTGAATCTCGCTCATGAATTCGGAACTACGCCTAGGGAGTAGGAGTAACAGAAAAGACGCGCTAAAACCGGTTCCAACTCTGGACACATCTTCAGCACAATAGGAGGGACTCCATCAGGCCCACTCGACTTTTGAGGTCCAGGGAGAGGATTGCACATCCTGCATGGAGCACTCACACCGGGAGTTGAGTTGGACGCATAGAGAGAATCTAGCAGATCTGCTTTGAGAAAACAAGACAATCTCAAAATTCTCACTTCACTTTTAAGATTTTGCAGCGACCGCTCCAAACAGACTCCAAATGACCGAAACCACGAAACTATTATCTAATAAACAAATATTCGCCACATGCCCGAACGCGAATCGTAAGTGCCTCCCGCCCCCTTTCGGCGTACAGCACATATCGGGAGCTCATTTTGAGGAAGTAATTAAAACATTGATTTGAGTTGATAAAAACTTTAAAAATCTTTACAATATACGGTAGCAAGATACGCAGAGTAACTGATGGAGAAAAAAATCGAATATACACAGCGCTGATATACGCCGAGAAGTAGCGACCTACAAATGTTGTGCGGCAATTCACTGAACTAAAATATTCGCCGAAATTCATTTCAATTATGAAATAACGTCCATGTCAATTTTTTGTCCAGATGGTTTACCGATAATATGAAGTTTGTTGACTGATTATCAGGGTGGGTCAATCTTGCGTCCATATACTGGATGCAACAAGTCGGCCGGACTCAACATCATTGGTAATTTCACCCATGTAGGACACAAGATTACTCATGAGATGTAAATATATATATATATACATAATATAAACACACAAACATGTTCATTGGTACTCTTAACTTAGCCCATCATATATTGCCAATTTGGTAGATAAACTTCCATCTAGGGACTCCCTTGCCAACTCTGCCACTCACTTCTGCAGCATAAATTTGCTTTGCCCCTCTTTCCTCATTCATTCTCCTATTACAACCGATTTGTTAACCTTTAAGTACCAACATGCAATTTTTGTAACATTAGTACCGACGTGAGGCCTAAGAGGCCGCATATATTATGTAGTGTTTTTTAAAGAAAGTGATGATTTAAATATCTGTCTTTGCATTATGATGAAAAATAAAGAGTTTTAAGAAAAAATTTATCATTGTAACACTTTCAACATGTCTTAATGAACAAGAACTGTAAGCATTCTGTTTATAATGCAGCGGACATTATAAACAGAATGCCCATAGTTCAGGTAAATCAACAGAATAGACACTTCACCTAGCAGTAAAGAGGATTAAAGGATTTCAATGCAAAGCTATTTCTCTACTAGTAGCCTTATAAACATATAACCTATAATGAAACAAATTTCTCCAGTATAGCACCTGCACTTGGCAAAACCTAATCAAACCGGCTGTGACATCACAGACAGGACGATACAATGATAATTGCAGGTAAGACACAAGCAAAAATGAAATGATGCCCACAAGGAGGTGTCACCACTCACTCACATGACGATTTTCAACCCTATCCACCTTATTTAAATGCAAATTATTCAAACACAATGTGATAAGTATTTTCATTAATTGTAAAGTTTTAAAATAATAATCAAAGATGCAATATCCAAACCTTTATATTTGAATTAAGTATTAAATTACGTACCTTGATTTACTGCCTTCTTTACCAGATGGTGCCGGGCTAGGACTTTTGCTACGACTGCCACTAGACCCACTATCTGAATCAGAGCCAGAATCCGTATCTGCGAATGAAATCAAAAATGTTAAGGAATGTCTTAGCTTAGAAATCCATGACTATTTGAGTTAAAATACATTGAATGAACGTCTAATAAACACAACTTCAAACTCAAATTTCTTACCATTTACAGCGTTTCTTATTTTGGGAGCCATTACAAACTATTTTTGTAATAAACCTTTAATGGCTAAACTGTTGATGTGTTGTACAAAAGAACTCTAGTAACTCTACATAGATTATATTTCTTTCATAATTGGGATCAAAATCTCAAAAATAAACCACTCGAAATCAAACCTCAAACTCAAATTTGTAGAATTTTGATGGTTGTTTGTTGTTGTTACGATTTGCCAATTAAACAGGCAAAGGTCTAAGACCATACAGCCTTATTAAATTTTTCACAATAATATGCTAACAGGTGATTTTGATCATTTTGATCCATCAAGGACAGATCCAGCCTTTGAATGGGGGTGGTCACATGGTCTAGGTCCAACTCAATTCAGGACAGGCTCAAAAACTAAAATAATAAATACAAATCAAAAAAATAGTACCTATTTATAGTTAACGTTTTAAAAGTCAAGTTTTCTTTTTGTCTTCTCGTTTGTTTTTGAACATGTTTTTTTGAACGTGGAGAAGGCACTTAAGACCAGTAAGGCGGTCTTCTGCAATTTAAGGCTTTAAGCCAAGTTTTGAGCCTCCTAAAAGTTGAAAAAAGGACCTCTCTACCGTCGCCACACTGTATAGTAATTAATAAGAGTCATATTTAAATATTTAAATATATATATATAAGGATAACTTGTAACCTTTAGAGCAGCCCATTTGTAAGCCCATTATGTCCACACATTCTTATATTTTAAATAGTCATCTAATTTATAACATGGAATATAATCTTGTTATAAATATGTAGTTGACCAGACTCAGAAATGAGCAGCTAGTTTTATGGAGTACTTTGGAAAAGCAAGTTTTTGCGCGTGTTAAAATTAAGGGCATCTCTCATTTTGTCAGAGGTATTCAAATAGTTCCTTACATAAATAATATTGTCCAAAATTAATTGTGATGCAACAGTTCTGATGTTTATTTCTTTAAAAAGGTCTATGAGTTATTTTGGTTTAATAATGTAAATAGCACGTACAGCTCTTGTCTGCAGTATATTTTCAATATCAGTTGCTGATCCCCATAATAATAATCCATAGGACATAACACTGTGGAAATAGCTGAAATAAACAAATCTATATCCACATGTACACATACACAGCGGAACTAAATTTTCTTTACAAGGCCTAAATATGAAGTCCCCACTCCCCATTGTAATCGAGAGTCAATTGTAATTTGTAATACCAAGAAAGACTGTGGAATCTACTAACTTAAGTATTTTATCGTTACAGTTAATAGTAATCCGCCTTACATTTTGCAAAGAAAATTTAATGCATTTCGTTTTATTGACATTCAAAAGCAAGTTGTTAGTAGCGTATAGTAGTAGGATAGTCATTAGTCAGTATCCGTTTCATCCTTAGTAGCTACCCCCAGCCGCTAAAATTATTCATCTCAATAATTTAACATCAACTCATAACCATCATTACAGCATATCATAAGTTCACTGCTGAATATAGACCTCCTCCTTGGATTGTCTTTAGGGGATTTTTGCCATATTTTCCACGCTTAACAAGCGCGATGGCAACTGCAGTTTTTTTTATTATTCTGAATTGTTATTGAATTAATCTATAATTAGTCTAGAGAGTAGAGAATGTAATGTACAATTGGGTACAAATGTCTATGTTTTCCTTACTCGTATAATGTCCAATATGGTATTGTAAATGTACTTGTTAAAGAAATAAATAAATTGTTATCAAAAAGATAAAGATGCTGCTACTAGGGTTGCCACCCGTACTATAATCGTACTACTATTCAGTCAATTGTACTACCTATATATTATAGAAAAATAATATAGTACGAAAAATACTATATTTTCATTCCTAATTCAACTGTCGCGTTTTTTAAATATTTTAAATGTGACTGGAACGCACCCGCTGTACAGCATGGGGAATTTCAGAACGAAACGCATTCGCGACAACAATACGTCAACTGTCAATAATTGTCGATGAATGCCGTGCCGCCCGATTTTTATATAATAAGTGTTTATTTTCTGCTGTTAAAATAAAAAAAAAAAAGAAAATGAAATTAATTGTTAATTTATTTTAATATGAATCATTGATGGCCAAAGCGAACAGCAATAACAGATATTATACATGTTTATGGAAAAATACATATTGATTAAAAATAAACGTACACATTTTTGTCCTGAATTTCTCAAAAGTACTATATTTTTGCATTTTTTTTTGGGAATAATACTATAAAATATAGTATAAAATACTATACTAAAGGGTGCCACTACACATGGCATGTATACCTCGTACTGGTCTGGGGTAGACGAGACCCAGCAGGCATGCCAGGGAGTCGGTATCATCCTTTCAGAAAGAATGGGTCAGTGTGTGAAAGAGTATGAATGTGTAAGCCCGAGACTGCTATGGATACGAATGAAAGTGGGCTTAAAGAAGTTGTTTGTTCTAGGGGTCTACGCCCCAGACATGTCTAAGCCCACTTATATCTGAGAGCAGTTTTGGGAGATGGTAAGGATGGTGCTAATGAAATGCAAGGGTAATGAAAATATTGTTATATTAGGAGATTTTAATGGAAGGGTTGGCGTGAAGAGGCTTGGTTATGAAAGGATATTGGGAACGTTTGGTGATGAAAGTATAAATGAGAATGGTGAAAGCCTCCTCACCGTATGTGTGGAAAAGAATCTTTTTGTGACGAACACTTTCTTTCGTCATGAAGATTCACATGTATACATGGGAAGAGGTGATGATAGAAGCATGATAGATTTCATAATAGTGGATGAAAGAATGAGGAGCGCAGTTGTAGATACAAGGGTTTACTGGGGGTCCAACGTAGGGACGGATCATTACTTGGTCTTATGCCGAATTAATGGTCTATTCAGACGTTGGCGGCATCGGACATCTGTATCTACCACTGCGTTACAGCGTATAAGAACAGAGGTTACAAGATGAAGATGCAAAGAGAAGTACAAATGTAGACTGAGAGAAAATATAAGTGGTATGGATGAATTGTGTATGAATGATTTAGACTTGGAGACTGTGTGGTATAATATCAAGAAAGGTTTGGTGGATTCAGCTACCGAAGTATGTGGTGTAAGTAAGAGAACGAATGAAAAGAAAAATAACACTTTATGGTGGGATGATGAGGTACGGTTGGAAGTAGAAGCAAAGAAGAGAGCATGGCTAGATTTCCTAGCAACCAAGGCTAGTTATTCTAGCGGTATGAATGATGATATTGAAAGAAAAAGGCAGACATCTAAATAAGAGAGTAAAAGAAGTAGTTGAAAGGAAAAAGCAAGAAAGAACGGAGAAGAATGATAGAAGAATATCGGATAACTTCCAGGCAAATATTAAAATGTTCTGGAAACTCGTAAGAACTGCCAGGGGACATTTAAAACAGCCTAGAATGGATGCTATACGAGACCAGAATGGCTGTATTCTGAATGACGAAGTGTCGAGTTTAAGGAGATGGAAGGAATAGATGTGGTAGAGCCATGCTGCAGCTATATTAATAGTGTAGTTGTAGCACGAATGGGTCGGCTCGACCGGGAAGGACCACGCTCACAGAATACCAGCGTAAAATAGCAGCTTAATGCTGCTGTGTTTCATGGTGAGTGTAGAGAACCGGAGACCCTTTTACTGAAAAGAGGCATTCTATCTTAATCCTCACGGCTGACAACGCATCTGCATTTAAATGCGCAAACGAAGATAGATGTAGATGTCTATGGGCCACAGCAACCACTTACCATCAGGTGGACTGTGTGCTCGTTTGTCACCTTATTCTATAAAAAATACTTTGAAAGCGTGTTTATGAGTGATGAGACGTTTGAATTAAATGAAATAGAAATTCCGAAAGAAGAGGAAAGAGATAGAGAGATAAGTATAGATGAAATAATGAAAGCAATGAAAAGTATGAAAGCAGGTAAGGCAGCCGGATATGATAGAGTATCACTCGAAATGCTAAGGGCTGGAGAGGAAGTGGTGGCAGACCTGCTGTACACTTTGTTTAATTTGTGTTGGGAACTTAAGCGGGTACCGGGAGACTGGTGCAAAGCCGTGATAGTCCCACTATATAAAGGAAAAGGATCGCAGCAGGACTGTAAAAACTACCGTGGTATCAGTCTTTTTAGCATTGTGGGAAAACTGTATGCTAAGGTACTAATTGAAAGAGTTATGAAATATACAGATGGAAAAATTTGGGATGTGCAAGCGGGATTTAGAAAGGGAATGGATGTACGGATCAGGTCTTTTCCATGCGCATGATCGCAGAGAAGTTTTGGCCAAAACCAAAAGGTTTTTGTGCGTTCGTGGACTTGGAAAAGGCTTATGATAGAGTGGACAGGGATGTATTATGGCAAACACTGAACTCATTTGGGTTGAGTGCTGGTTGATACAGGCATTGAAGTCTCTGTATAGGGACCCAGTGCTTGTGTCAGGATCAAAGGGGCCTACTCGGACTGGTTTGGCATCCATAAAGGGGTCAGACAGGGCTGTTGCTTCCCGTGGCTGTTCAACCTATTTATGGACAGTTGTTTGGAAAATCTGAAAGTTGAAGAATGCGGGTTAAGAATGGGTGAGTTAACCGTCAAATGCCTTTTGTACGCCGATGATCAAGTCCTACTCGCGTCGTCGGCGGCCGAGTTGCAAATGATGGTTACATTAATGAACATTTCATTAAAAGAAAGGGAATGAAAGTGAACGCAAGTAAGACGAAAGTTATGGTCTTTGAAAGAGAAGAAAGTAAAACAATATGTGAAATAAGAATAGAAGGAATTGGTCGAGCAAGTAGATGAGTTTGTGTATTTGGGACGTGTATTTAGCAGGATGGTAGGTATGATAAAGATATAGAACGACGAGTGAACGCAGGAAATAAAGTAAATGGGGCTCTACACTCTGTTGTGGAAAGTCAGAATGTGTCCAAAAGGCACGTATGGCAATTCACAATGCTGTGTTAGTCCCTACTTTAATGTATGGTAGTGAAAGTTGTGTGGCAGAAAAGCACGAGAGTAGAATAAATGCTGTAGAAATACGGTCATTAAGGAGTATGTTAGGGCTGAATCTGAATGACAGAGTGAGAAATTGTGTGATAAGAGAAGAGTGTGGTTTGCAATATGATGTTGTGACCAGGATTAAGAAAGGAATGCTTCAGTGGTTTGGTCATGTAGAAAGAATGAATGAGGAAAGAGTGACAAAGCAAATTTATGTGGCAGAGGTGAACGGCAGAGTCGGGAAGGACGCCCTAGACGAAGGTTTATCGACCAAATTGGCGATATACTGAAAATGGGCCAAATTAAGAGTACCCTTAACCGACGAGCGTGTATGCGTAGGTATATGGATGTGGAGGAGGCGAGAGGTGTATCAGGATCGTGCCAAATGGAAGTCCATAATCTCTGCCTACCCCTCTGGGTGACAGGCGTGAGTGTTTATGTTATGTTATTATGTTATGAAAATACTATATTCGTTCAAAAAAAGGTGGCAACCCCAGCTGCTACCCATCTACACCATAGATAAATAAATATGTAGCAGATCTACACTATACGGGAGTTTTGGCGGGAACTTGATCAGCGGCGGTTTGCTGCTCCTGTATTATTGTTTGAATCTTTGAATAATGGTTTGAAGTGGATTTTGATATGTAAAAGTGGTGCGATTTTGTGTATTAAGTGTCTGCGCATGTGAACTATTAGTGGAAACGGTGAAACAAGTGCTCTGATTGTGATGTGATTCTCAAGATAAGGTGTCTATATGCTTAGGCGCCTTTGAGATACCATCGCCAACTGTCAGGGCTGCACAATGTGACGCATCAACATATTGTGAAGCAGTGTACTATGAAGAAAATTATAATAAACCGAATAAAAATACCTAAGACTTGGCCTAAAGGTCTAGATACCAGGCCATAAACTCCAAAAAAAAATATCTACACTATACACGGCGATCCCAGATCGAGTTTTGTAATTTGGGGAGGACAACCCCCTCTATACCAGTATTTTGATCGTATAGCCGGACCGAAGTAGGAGAAAGAGGAATGCCATCCAATGGACATTTCGTATACCACTCTGATCACTGACTGATTGACTGACACAAATTATTTTGATACGAGCTAGGTAACTAAGTAGATTCTCAATACTTAATATAAAGTAAGTAAAGGCCTAAAACATAATACAAGGTAGAAAAAGGAATAATATTTTGCTAGGAGTGAGAGTAAAATATGAAAGAAAATACGAAGTGAGGTTAGAACTGTAATCTCCCACTCGTTCTAGCAGAGAGTATCACGCAGGCGACTAAGAGGAATCGGTCAGTAATTCTACGAGTATTACTGTTGTGATGGCTTTGGTAAATTTGTAAAATTGTAAAAAAGTTATATACGATTGGAGACACTGTTCTGTATCATATTGTGATAAGCAGGCAGTACTGTTGTTGGTTTGCGTACTTCATCTATTTTAATGTTGTATTGTACTTACTTCTATCTGCTCACTGTTTTACAAATTCATGTTCCATGTGTGTTATAACCAAAGGCGTACTAATCGAAAATGGCGCCTAGGGCATGCATCAAGGGGCGGCCCTTCGTAAATTATCTTAATATAAAAAAAACAGATAAACTAAATAAAACAGTCATAAATGTTACAAAATATATTTATTTTCTATTTTATGACGAAAGAAAGTCTGTGAAACCGTCACACTTACAATTGCACCTTCTTAGCCTTCTGCGACGCAACATATCGGTGATGTTTTTGAAATCAGTTTTTCCGTTTCTTCTCGCTCTACACTGAATAAAACTAGGTTGCATAACCTTTCTTGACCCTTTCTTTCGTTCATTCATTACATACTATCAATCCATAGCTAAACATAGGCCTTCCCATTATATGTAGCCCTCAAATACGAAAGTAAATAATTTTAACTGATTGAGAGATTTCTCACAACTTGCGATGAATACTGCAATTTTGAGCAAAATTTTAATGAAAATGTGCAGATTCCGGTTTTATCCTCGTACTGCTCAGTAAATTCGAGTAGGTAGCTTTCAAATTTCTTTATTTTGACCATAGAAGTCTTCAAATTCTTCACATTTCTTTTTAATGGTTACAGTCGTTAGTGCTAAGAAATCCAAATCTGGTGTCAGTTTTATGCAATCGAGTAAACCTTTCACTCATTTCACACACTATACGATCCAGCGATCCCTTCATTACTCGTTCCATTTTTTTTTCCTTCAGCGGTCAACCCAGCGTCCGACGCACACTCTCCAGCTCCAGCAATTTTTTCGCTTTCGATGCCTTTCTTCTTTCATTAATTTCTAGCAAATATGGAATCCTCATTAACTAACCTCTCTTATATTTAAAAATTCAAGACAGCATTGTGAAAATTCATACTATGATTCTAGAGCCGCTTTAGTACACGACATCGTTCCAAAATCTTAACAACATCAAAAATCATAGGACAACATGCGATTAAGAAGAAGTTTGGCCTCACCTCTGACCTCACTTCTTGTTTCAGTGGTTTTATCGCTATCATCTGTCATATCTTGGCGAAGGTTTAACTCTGATTTTACAACCATAGGCAAGCATTTCTTAAGTTTTATCCAACGCAAAGTTGAATGAGGAAAAAAAACGTAAGGAGCTTCAATATTTCCGAAAACGTGACCATTATAGTATCCTGCTTGGCTGCATGTTCACCGATCTAATTGAGTAAATGACTATCGCAATTCACTAACATCGTCAGGTTATTCTTTTTCTTATTCTTTGGTGAGCTTCCGTTTGGTGTTCAGTCATCACATTTTGGTGTTGTCATAAAATTGTGAAGGAAATAATAAAATATGAGATAAAACAAATTATGTAATGTAAGTCACAAAATCACAAGTTGCATTTAAAATTCTGCTTTCAAAAACTTTTGAAATAATCGATTGTGTAAAAATTCCACTTCAATAATTTCAGTAATTATTTATTTGTATCGACTGTGCGAAAAATATTGGCTTATGTATTTTTGTTGCACCTAGGGAACAAGACTCAATAAAATCTACCTTGGTTTCTATTTTTGTAAACATTTCTTTGAACTATTAAACTAGAAATTAAATGTTCATACAAGGCGCAAAACGTGGGTCCGGTCATAGAAATTTTCCGTATAAACATACCTACCTCATTTTTAATATTGTGAATTTAACTTATTATCCATTTAGCTAAATGTGTTAAATTAATTAAACTACGCATCAAATTTACAAAATCCATTCGTTTTTTTGTGGTTTTTGGCCAAGCCTTGTTGTCAAAGTCGCTAAACGCCACTTGGAAACGAAGCTCAACCTAAGTCTTAGCGAAAGTGTCGAATAAAACGCGCAAGGCGCAAATGCACTACCTACTCATTATCTCTCACTCATTCGCAAAGCGCGGAAATTGCGGACGGGATTATTTGATATGAATTGATTTATTGTGGTTTATTTTGATTTTTAAATTAAATAATTGGTGATTTTGCGCCCCGCCTCTGGTTATAACATAAAGTTGATATACCGAATTATATCATCATCATCATCATCATTACAGCCCATCACAAGTCCACTGCTGAAAATAGGCCTCCCCAAGCAAAGCCACAAAGCACGGTCCCGAGCCACCTGCATCCATTGACTTCCTGCATGTCTTACCAGGTCGTCACTCCATCTAGTGGGGGGACGCCCTACATTCGCCTGTCGGTACAAGCCTGCCACTCGAGAACCTTTCTTTATAGCCGAATTATATTATTTTATTTAAATAATTTTGAGAGTAATTTCTAACATCACAACTGGGATATTTTCTTATATCAGAAGTGGGATAATTTCTTATAATATTATGTGATTTTCTTTATTCCTTGTTCAGTCACATACTTGGTGAAGGAGTGAAGCTGCCGATTGGGCATGATGTCACCTGGTGCGGTAATTAATGGTATCGCCCCATATATACCCATTTTTGACTTGCTACTCTGACTGTTGGATCAAACGGTCGTCACAATGGTAGATAAATCCCTCGTTAGCCGAGAGGTCGTAAATGAAGTAGTACTAATCATGAAGTCCCGGGTTCAAATCCCGAGTCGGACTAAAACAGTTATTGGATTTTCTGTCACAAAATTTTCAGTAGCAGCCCGGAGTCAGGAAGTTGGTTGTTCGTGGCTCGGAAAGCACGTAAAGGCGTTGATCCTGCGCCTGATCTCTCTCCGGTCGAGTCGGATAACCGTCCAATCGGATTATGAGAGTGTGGGAATAAAAAGTGCACCTGTGTTTGCGCATATACTTGGGCACTGTAATCCTGCCCTGCGCAGGTGGCTAGTCTGGTCGCTGTGACCGAAATTCGGTCTGGAGGACATTATTATTATTATTATTATTTAGATAAACAGGTATAAAAATGTGAGAGGCTGTACTGATGATAATGGTGACGACTGATGACTATATGTGTATAATGAAAAAAAGCCTGTGCTCAGCAGTGGGATGTCTTCAAGGCTTAACTTTCTATTTGATTACCTATCTTGGTCGAAAACAGAAGAACAAAAAAGACAATCATCGGTACATTATAATTAATTGGAAGCAAACCACACTTCCTCCCCCTCCCTCCTGCCGGAGAGAGATAAATTTTATCATTTTGAGATTTTTAATTTTTCTCAAGAACGTTGTATTAACTTTTCATGGGAGCGGTGTCGGGGTGTAGTGTTTAGGATACAGTAGTGTAGGGTGTTGGGTACAGTAGGGACACTCCCCTCTCCGCCCCCCACCCCCACGCCCCCCCCCTCCTGCCAAACAATTCTAAATTTTTACCGATTGTGTTTGTGCAGAATGTGCAGAAATTCTTCATCTGCTACAGAGCCTAATAACTATGTTTGCTATGCTGTAAACTAGAGCCTGTAGTTTTAGGGCTGTAATCAAAATGCGAAAATTGTCTTTACTACAGACGGTAGAGGCGTAGTTTCTTTTTCTTCTTCTCTATCTACTTCTGAAAGTGCAGCAAGCGGATTAACGATCTCAGTGCCCGACGTCTCGCACCTTTGACGCTGCTGCTCGTCGCCGGTCCATGAATTTTATGTCTGACGTGAGCGATATGGTAATACCGCCATCAATCGGAAGCCATATGATTTTTTTGGTATTTTCACAGTCGCCTCTTACGACACCCACGGCACCAAATGAGATGATGATGATGGAATCTCCTATGTGTGATCCACTACGCCGCCTGATGGCAGCGTAGTAGATCACACGGCAAATTATACATAGGTATGTCTGTCATATTTATGTAAAATACGAGGGTGGATTGAAAAGTACTCGGCCTAACCAAGAAAATAAACACATACTAAATCAGTAATATTTTTATTTTTCTACATAATCACCATCAAGTTCAATACACTTTTGCCACCTCCCCTTCCAAGCATTTAGACCTTTGAAAAAATGATCCTTCCTTAGAGTCAAAATATGCGTCTACAGCTGCTTTGACCTCGTCGTTTGTCGAAAATCTTTGACCTCCCAAGTGCTTTTTAGGTTAGGGAACAGAAAGAAGTCTGATGGTGCCAGATCAGGTGAATACGGCGGATGCGGTAACAGTTCAAAGCCACAGTTGTGAATTTCAGTCATTGACTGTACTGACGTGTGAACACGGGCGTTATCTTGATGAAACAGGACTTTTCTTCTGAGCATTCCTCGACGTTTTCTTTTATTTCTCTCGTAAACGACGTAGTAAGGTGCAGTAGTAATCAGAGTTTATAGTCTGACCCTTTCAAGATAATCAATCATAATCACACCTTTCGAGTCCCAGAATACTGAAGCCATCACCTTATTTGCCGACAAAATCGACTTAGCTTTTTAGGAGGTGGTGAACCAGGTCTTCTCCACTGTTTTGATTGTTGTTTTGTTTCCGGTGTACAGTAATGAACCCATGTTTCGTCCATAGTAACAAAACGATTCAAAAATCATCTGCATCGGCTTCAAATAACTCCAAACAGTCGCGTGAAATAGTCAATCGCGTCCTTTTTGTTCAACTGAAAGCAGTCGCGGAACCCACCTCGCAGACACCTTGTGGAAACCCAACTCGTTGACAATGATGTTTTGAGTTCGTTCATAAGAGATGCCTATAATCTCGGCTATCTCTAATTTTTAATCTGCGGTCTCCCATTATTAAATCAAGTACTTTTTAATATTTTCGTCAGTAGTTGACGTCGAAGGCCTTCAGAGCGGGGTTCATCTTTCACACTCTCTACCACGCTTAAATTCTGCTATCCATTTTTGACGGATGAATATGACAGAGCACAATCGCCTAATGTACTGACCATGTCATCATGGATGGCTTTTGATGATATCCCTTCTTATGGAGGTACTTAATGACGGCACGCTGCTCGATTTGCTCCATTCGGAAATTATGTCCGATTACTTTGTTAATAAATTTATAAAATCACAACTAATTATCGCACATGTTTCGAACTTCACACAATGAACTAGTCTGAACTGAACTAAATAATGTGGGTAGATTTGATTTTTAGAATTGAATGGATCTGTGTTAGGCCGAGTACTTTTCAATCCACCCTCGTACGTTTCCGTTAAGAGCGCCGAACGTTTTAACTTTGTAATTATACCTGCATCTGCTGCAAGGAATAGATAATATTATATGAATTACTCCAAAGAGTAGATTATTAGACTTCTACTCTTTGAATCTGACATCTGTTTGTTTTTGGTTTGATAGTTTGAATCCATTTGAATCACAGAACTCATGTTTGAATGGACCGGGGCTGAGCAATGGTAACCATCATGCAGGCAACCGTTTTTTTTTCTTCCGCTAGCGCCAACTAGCTCGCTCTCGCTTCTCGGCATCTCGCTTTCTCGATTCTCGGTCGTTTCTCGTTTACTCACTTGGCTTCGCTCGTTCGTTTTCGTTTCGTTTTTCGTTAGTTTAACGATGGCGACGGTCGGTGATGTGTGTGCCGGTCTCGCGCAGCATAAAGCTACATTATTTCGAGAATTGTGCGATACGAACTTATTAGACGTGCTTGTGAAAAAGGGTCTGTTTAGTCTAAATGACCTTGAGTTGATAACCAGTGCTGCAGATGCTGATAAGTGTAATCATTTTATAGAAGTTGTTAGTAAACAAAGTGGTGGAAAGTTGCACGAGTTGTGCACTGTTTTAAATAAGGAATGCCCAAAGTTGTCGAAAGAGCTTATAAATGATAGGCAACGGTACATTATAAATGGTGAGTTGATGGTTCATTATGATAAAATTACAAAATACGGGTAATCATAAACTTCAGTTTGATTTTAATTTGTTTTCTATCATATTGGAGAAACAAGCTGATTTGGTAACAAAATATTTATCTACATAAAATTTATTGAAGAAATTAATATTTTTGATAGTTTTTAGAAATACTTAACCTACCTAATAAATATTCCAATTAAAGTATAGAACGCGTCGTAGTTAAAACATGGTTCTGTGCTTTTATCGTGGGATTTATGTCAATAAACTTTGGTCAATTACTGTTAGATAAGTTTAGCCTTACCTAACGTATTTCTGCAAGTGGTTGCCCCTCTTTTTTACATGTATAATTGCAAGAAGACACGGTAGAGTAGAAGTACTTACCAGTGAGTTTGATTGAAAAATTGCATGTCGATGGTCCACAAGAAGGGGAGAACTGGACAAAACATAAACATAAGTTTTCGTTGCATGCGTAAACCAGCTTTATCTCACTTGAAATTGGGCTTAAATTAAAGTACACTAGGACTAGGACGGACTAAAAACGAATAAAAGGTTGTAAAATCTATGCGGGTGCGTTCGGAAATTGAACCCGATTTGAACGGCTTTGTCACGGGAATCAATCAATCAATGACTTATTGTATGTATAACACACAAACTATACCTACACAAACTATTAAAAGTTCTAGTATATACGTAGTACGTACCTATACCAATACCATTCAACCAATTCTAAACCTACTTCAATCGTATAATATACGACTCGGCAAGTGGCCTCAATTATTATTGCACGAATTAACCTATAACCACCTAGGTATAAATATCACTTCCTACAATGTAAATTATATATTGGGTTAAATAAAAGTACCTACATAGTTGCGAGATGCCTTTACAATATCGTAAATAAGTTCTTATTTGTTAAAAAAAATGGCTCAATCGTTTCGGCAATGATTCCCTACCAATGTCAAGGATGAGAGGTTCAGGAGAAAGTAAATAAAAAAATTAAAACAAATTAAACGTAAATGCTTAGAACTGATGTTGGGATTGGGAATATAAGCTGCTGTATAGCCTGCCAACAATTACAAAAAAGTTTATTACGTAAGTTATAAGTTATTATTATTTAAGGGAAATCTGTCAGATTAGGGCATTAAATTTAATAAGTAAAAAACATTTACTGGATGTAAGTCATCTGGAGGAAGACTTTCGTAAAGAAAGACAAACAGATGGTAGGTACATTAAAAAAATAGGTGTTCCAAAGAACCCTCATCTAAGCCACACTTACACAAATAAATACCCTTCATTCAGAGTTTTCTTACTAATATCACAGAATAAATAATAGTACAAGAACAAGTAATATCGGGGAATAGACATTTCCAAGACGAAGTTTTATAATAACAGATGTAACTAATTTGCTTAGATTTCTGTAACGGGAGAAACACATCATGGTCGTCATTATCAATAACATAAACATTTGAACAAATTGCGTAAATAAATATTGATAATTATTGTATTACGCACCAAAATAATTTTTTATTCCATTTTGTTTTTATTCAAATGCCTTTATGATACAAATATACGCGGAATTGCGGATAGACCAGTCATACAGTTAAATGACACCCCTCTGGACGCAGTAAACAAGTTTTGCTGTTTAGGTTTGACAATTAAGAGTGCGAAAATCAACATACGCATTGGAGAAACATCAACCTTGTTCGGGAAGCTTCGTACAAGAGTATGAACAACCACCTCTATACCAAGCGTCCATCCTCAGCGTACTCTTGTACGGAGCAAACCTGAGCGACGTTGTAAAACAAGAACGTCGACTCAATGACTTCCATATGCGCTGTATACGCAGTATTTTGGGTATCACGTGACAAGACAGGATCACAAACGGTCAGTCCTTGAGATAGCGCAGCTGCCAAGGTTCATCGCTCTAACCGAGACAAGTCATGGATGCAAAGAGGAGTGTTGGGCGACCAACGCTCCGTAAAATCTACGTCAAGCGTGACTTGACCTCATTCAACATCGACCTTGGTGAATGGGAGAGGCTTGCGGAAAATAGTGTAAAGTGGAAATCTCATGTCAAAGAGGACCAATTACTACAAGAGCCTGGTTTGACAAACTTGGAGAAAAGAGAGCAAAGCGGCACGAATGCGTATGTATAATATATAGATCATTAAGTAAGTACACATCTGCCACAACAGTTCACCAGCTACGGATTGACTGGCAGAGAATGCCGATAGGCATTAAGTCCGCCCATTGTTACCTTAGTTTAGGGTTGCCAACCGTCCTGTTTTCACAGGACATGTCCTAGTTTTTGTAGTGTCCTGGCATGTCCTGGATAGTTTTAAGCAGCGTCCTGGGTTTTTAAAGCGCCCTAATAAGGTCATGTATTTTAAAATTCGCGCGCCACTTTACAATTCTAACGTTACGGGCGGCCGCACGGCGTTTTTATTTTGTTATGTATGGTATCGTTTGAATCTAGAACGTTGGCGGTTCGGTTCGGTTCGCAGTTATGTTTGATAAGGCCTTTACTGCGTCCAGTTTTTAACTGAATTGTCCTGGTTTTTCCAAATTCAAATCCTAGTTTTTTAAATTTCGGATTGGCAACCCTACCTTAGTTGCAAGACGTTACAATAAAGAATAAATAAGTAAATAAATAAATAAATAAATAAATAAATAAATGCGACTACATTTCACCCACCGTGTCACACGCCCGCACAAGATGTGGACACTTAATCGTCTGCAACAGACGCGAGGGTAGATGTTGGTGTATATAATACAAGTAAAGATGTTAAGTTACAGCCTAACTCGTGTTTACTCTTTATTTGAGATAACAAACAATTACACTAACAGCTTACTTTGAAAATTAAACAATTAAATTACTTACAGTATAACCAGCTCCGTTATCCACGGATGAGTTGCTGCTTAATTCGTGTAAAATGTTAGGAAACCCTGGTTCCTAACATTTTTTTGACCAGGAACCACTTTGATTGTTTCGTAGTTAGCAGGGACCACAAAGTGAAAGAAATAATTGTGTTAATCTAACAATAAATTATAATCACAACTTTTAATATAATTATATAATAAACTGAAAAAAAGCATTCATTAACAGTATTATATGTGTATTTATTGTAAGCTGGTAGATACTTACTAACGGTGTTGCCAGTGTTTAACTGCCCGCGTGACGAGAAAATAATAAATGTGTTATTTAAAACAATTGGTAGGTAAAATATTTAAATCTTTCGCGGACCATATTTAAGCTCTTGCGGACCACTGGTTGGGAATCACTGTACACTTTACACAAACTACCGAATATAAACCAAAAAAGAACACACAGCAAACTATAAAACTAAGGAAATATAAAAATAAAAGTTAATATATTTATCGCAAAATCAGAAAAAGTTGCTTAAACTAAAACTTTTAAATAACTTAATACGAGGTAAACATGGTTTGTACTATTCTATTTTGTGTGAGCATAATACAATAATACATAATTTGGACCGTCCTTTGTGGCATTACTTGGGGGAGGCCTATGTACAGCAGTGGACTTGTAATGATGATGATGATGATACATAATCTCTGCCTACCCCTCTGGGTGACAGGTGTAATTGTTTATGTATTATGTGTGAGCATAATTGTATTTACGTTTTTTTGAACAATGAAATTGTATCCGCGAAAAGTTCAACATCGGTAAACTTACTATAATTTTGTTAAAGGAGAGCGCTCATCAGCGTGCGTTTTACAAATCTTTAGTGCTGATTATATCTTCATAAAAAGTATATCGTAAAGATTGTCGTGAACACTGTGTGGCCTAGTAGTTAGAGTATTTGCTACTCCAGAAGTTCCAAGGTTCGAAGTAGAAGCAAAGATTTTTTTAAAACCAAAAACGTAAATTTTTTTGAGCATGGCTACAATTCCTGGTGGTATGTGATAAAGCCCTAGATTATAAATGTAACAAAAACATGCAACTTTTCTGAAATTGACTTGTGTTGTATATTTTCGAAATCATAGAAATGCAATTTTTTAAAATGAATAGTGTTGAACAGGTAAATCTTCAGGTATTGTGGATTTAAATATTAAAATTATTAGCATTTCCTTTTTTCAACGGTTCCGAATATATGTGTAGTACCCAAAAAATTTATTGTAGATGTACTCTTTTCTTATGACAGCATTAAACTACTCGTATCGCCTGTGAAATTAAAAGCTTACGATTATTTCGAAATAGACACCGTGGTCAAAATGTGATCAGGAAATCTTTATTTTGTTTATATCGTTATACGTCATACGGCTTCGGTATGCAGATTCGCTCTCGATGGTATCCTTTGTGGCTTTGTGGCTAAACTCCTGGTAGGAATATGCTATTATAACATTTACAATTATAATTAACAGTATTTTTCTTGTGTACGTTGTTTTATGACGTGTTACGATTTCTCCGCCACTCACTTCTCTCTTTTATTTTTATTTTTAGATTTAGGTACTGTATGTATGTCCGTCCGTGAAGTCAATATTGGGCTCTGTTTGAACAGTTAGCTAAAATAGGGACCTAATTTGACTGCACACAAATTCTCTGGTATTTTTTTATCTCGTGTTATTTTTTTCTTTGTGATGTGAAATAAAATTTTCTTTCTATCTTTGTAGGACAAGCGGTCTTTTATAGTGAAAGACCTATCCATTTATCCATCCATCCATTACAACCCACCAAAATCTGCTGAACACAGGCCTCTATAGATTACCTCGTAGGGGCGATTTTGCCATAATTGCCACGTTCAGCAAGCGGGTTGGCAACTGCAGTTTTTTTGAATTTTGAGTTGTTATCGAGAAGACGCGCCTGCTCATCTCCTGTTTCAGTTTTCCTCTGTCGCCTTTTACGACACCCACGGGACGATATGCGGTACACGGTTAGCACCCACGAACGATCATTTGGATTGAATAGAGTCAATATTTTGTTATCGGTAATAAAATGCTCAAGCAGTTGAGCCGACCCTTAGTTAAACAAAGATAAGAAACTGAACGCTTTACATTCACTTTACATCGACATCCTGTAATGTCTGACAAAATTATACTAAAGGTGCTATTAGAAACTCAAAAATACTTTATTAATATTTTTATTTTATCATAAGGGCACGCTTTATATTGAATTTCTTATTTGAAAAAAAAGCCTGTTTTAAGTTTTAGAATCAAATGTTCATACATTTTCATACCGAAATAAAGTTGAAGTTTTTAAGTTTGCAGTATCTCGAAATCGTTCGCTAAAGGCTGATTTACACGTATTAAGTAGTCAAGTATTTACTAAATATGTACATTTATTGCCCAAAGACCCCTATTTTATGTTTCAGTTCCACGCGTACGAAGTCGCGGGTAAAAGTTAGTAAGAATATAAAATGTTATCAGTAAAATGTATGTAGAGTAGCGTCATTCGGTGCGAGAGCAGATCGTTTGCGTTAAGGGTCTGTACTCGCCGTAGTTTTCGGCTCATTATTTTTAATATGAGCGCGTAGTGTGGAAATGTGGGCGCTGAGATATAGCCGCAAACTACTTATATATGTATTTTATTTCTGTTTTGGTTCATTTTATTTCGATCCCGGATTCCGAAAAAGCAAAAATTGTTAAATACAATTATACCACTTGTTCGGCGGTGAAGTAAAACTTATGAAACCAGTCTACTTGAATCTGTTCGGCAACATGGAGCCAACATACAATTATCGCTTTATTACCTTCCCATTGTCCCAGCAGTGGGGCACAGGGCATTTCCACTATTACGGAGTTATGTTGGACTTTGATAGATAGATAGTTAATTTTTAGAACTTGGGTGGCTGTGTCCGGTATAAGATTGTAAGGGTGGCTAACGAGCACGCTGTAGTTAATTGATGTTGTGACTCGTGTCATGTTAATTGATGTGTGGTGTCTACCTACAGCTATAATTGTTTAAGAATTAAAATTCATATGTGTTGTTTACCCCTGAGGGCTAAGATGGACTGCCCATGCCCGTGAAAAGTGACTAGCTATCGTCACCTATCACGGAAAACAGCAGCATTAGGCTGGTATTTTAACGGTGATACTGTGAGCGCGTGGTGGCTCTGCCATGTGAAAATTTAAAATGAAATTGTACAACGAAAAAATAGTACCTAATATAAGCTATTTTGTATGGACTAATTTACCTCTATATATATTATACTTATATATAGAGAGAAAGAGAGGTCAGGGAAGTTAGACATTTTATATTTTTGTTAAACTTAACTTAACTTAAACCTGAACTGGCAAGTTAACGTAACAATGTACTCGTAAGGTAGGCAGTGTTTTTACGTACCGACGTAATGGAGTGCGACGACCCTCGGCGTTTTCCACGTTAAGCGGCAGTGTTATTGTTCGAAGAAACACCGATTCATGTGGCACTTGGTCCAGTTTCTGAGAACAGTACGTATTATATGTACATGTATGTTGTATAATTGTATTACGTCAAAGTCTAAGGCACTTTTTTAATTTAGTCTTGTTTAAATAAGCTCTTAAAACCAAAATCTACACCGGTTCGGGAACAAGGCCTTCTCAGAGAAGAACCGGCAAGAAACTGTGATCTTAATTTTTTACTAGCTTTAATGTAAGTTGTTTTCATGGAACCATGTAAATACCATGGAATTGCTCTGATGATGAACCCGGATGCTGGCCTTAGCAACGCCTATAAAAGCTTGTTTTTAAATAGATTTTATATATTATTTATTTTTATTTTAATGCCATATAGTAAGGAGTTTTAACGGGAACTTGACTGCTGGCGGATAGCAGCTCATTTATTAATGGTTTGAAGTGGATTTTAATGCGTAAACTCCGCATGTGAACTTTTATTGGAACTTCAATTTATTGTGTCTGCTTAGACACATCATCAACTGTCTGCTGGCTTAGGGTGCCTTCAAAATATCCTAAAATCTTCGCAATGTGACGCATCAACAAATTGTCAAACAGTTTTCAAAAAAAATTTTATATTATAAGTACGATAATTTCATAAAAATCTTTACACTGGCAAAAGTGCAATCGTACGAGTCCATTTCCAAAAAAATACAATGTCAAATGTATATTGATAATTTATTTTTTTACATACCTTAGAGTTACATACATACGTATTACATACACATTATTCTAAGTTTATTTATTTTATAAATGTCAATTAAGGCCGTTTAGAGTCAGATGCTGGTTTCTTGCATTAATTTTCATAAACCAATGTCTTATGTGAAAAATAAATTTAAAAAAGACTAGACGAAACTGCAGTATTATGTTATTTTGTGAGAACTGGGTCCAATTCGTTCATTCTACAGCTCTCGGTAGAGAGTAATTGTGTTCTGTGTTCTACAGCCAAAATAAAGCTGCAGCGTGACCCTCAAAGATAAAATAGTGTAATATTTATACATGAAATAGTAACATACAAAAATTACATTTAACCATAGACTTAGAATATATTGGCGTATAGACCACCTGACAGCCCGAAAACGCGTGACCTACTTTGATTTGTCATTGTGTGCGTTAGCTAGTAATGTACATTTTACCTACAAGGACTATCGAAGAATGATTGTTAAGGAAACGGTAAAAGTATTTTAAAAAATTATTTAGTACATGAAGTTGAATAACTTCAAAAATTAACAGAATTTTACCATGATAGTTCTAAAATAACTAAGAAATATTCATATAACATGTTCCTGGGAATAAGCTGAACCTACCTGCCTTTTGTTGGATTTTAATTCAAATGTATAAAATCCCAGGTGACTTTACCGAAAAACATTAAAAACTCCCCAATAATCAGATCGGAAAGTTGTATTTTCGAGCTATGATCTTTGGAGAAAAATATTTAATTCAGTGGGCAGTTTCCCCGGAATTTCTTTTTCAACATATTGTTAATATAAATAGGTAGATACTTAACTAAGTATATACCTATTTATATTTTAGAAAATATTTTGATGGGAAAATAAAAACGGGGACACGGAGTACATAATGCCTGTTTTATTTTTCATATATAAGTTTTACTTGTGATAATTACAAACATTGAATAATTAATAATTAAATACATTATAGAAGTTTATTTTAACATTCGACTTAAATATGAATGTAAACTTAATAATTTAAGTAAGGAAACTTGTAGGAATCAGTTGAATAAGATTGCTCTGTTTAAGGCCAATATGTTTATGAGGCTTCATCATGCTTCATGTTTATATTCTTTCATCTGTCCCTGAAAAGTATAAAGTAATAATAAACTTATTATCATTTTAGCTGCATGAATTTTAAAAACATAATGATCTTAACAGAGTAAAGTGCACCAAGTGTCTGAGGATACAGATGCACTCTCTATTCTCTCAATCTCGGTATGTTAAGAAAATGGTCACTCATTCATGGACTGACCGCGGCAAGTGCAACTTAATCTCGCAGATCTATTGATCTGCGCAGCTATCACTTAACCACGAGTTTCTCTTCTCTACGACTAACGCTGTAGGGGATGAACTACGCTATTTAAGCCCTCGGCACAATGTCGTCAGCCATCAAGCATGAATCGGGCATCGACCGTTGTGAGTATCAAATACTATGGAATTTATACTACCACGTCTCATGCGCGGTCGTCTAGTAGCCCTTCAGGGCATTACTAAATATCAATACGTAACTACGCTAAAAGTTTTATCATTGTGATTTAGGAATATAATCCGAAGTTCCGAGCTCCGCTCAACACCTTGGGAAAAATAGCGTGATGCTATGAATATTGTACTAGTGTGACCGTGAGGCTGTGCAGTAGGTTAAGTAAGGTTATACATTTATTTTGGTTGATAAATAGATACTTAGTTGGGTTCATAATGGCTTAAATAAGATAATCACAAGTTTTTATTTATCTTTAATGTACTACAGTTTTATAATGTATGAAAATTTGTCTCTATATTTATCTAAAGTTTTGAAAGTTAAAATTTTGAAGTCTTTTATAACGATATTTTACTTACTGGTACAAATAATGTAGAAAGACCTTTTAATAAAATTGTTTTATTCTACTTTTCTTTTATACTTCTCAAGAAAATGATTGCTGCAAATTGTTGACTTCTTCTTTGCATTCCAACCAACCCGTCCAATTAACTTTAACTATTTTTTCTAATTATAGAATCCGGAGGAATCTGTTTGACAAACGGCAAAATAAAATTACATTTTAGAACGCAAACCGAGTTTATTTTCTTGTTGTGTGGGCAAGTGTATCGATTCATTATAAACATTCAAAATAAATATCGACATTAATTTTAATATAGTTGAGTCAATCCCTAGCGTACATGTAAAATATTTTGTATAAAATATATTTACCGAATTCATGCAAATTATCAACAACGTGACTTTTTCATTCCAAAATATCAAAATTAACAAAATAATTGAAAATATTCTATATTTTAAACAGTATATAACATAAATTTTAACCAAAAATAAACGCTTCATAACATTGACGACGTCTTGAGAATTTACCTGTGAAATGTGCAATTATCAGGATATTGCACATTTCATCAATAGAACTACTATTATTAACACCACAATCACTCACAGAACAAGTAAGCATTTTGGAAAAAGTTACTTACTAAAAATAACCACTATTACACTTTAAAAAATTACAAAATATCTAGGAGCTATTTCTTGCGTGCCGAATTGTGCCGACCTGTCATTCAAAATCGGTTACAGAGTCATGAGATTTGGTATCCTTTTCTATCTTGCATTTTTGCCATAAGAATTTTCTTCTCCCTTGCACACTATGTTGGTCTATACGCCAGTATATTCTAAGTCTATGCATTTAACCTGACACTTATCTATGATTTCTTATTATTTCATAATGTATTTCATAGACTTACGTTTGTCTATAAAACATGTACATAATTATTAGTTATCACACCAGTGTAAACATCTTCTTGATTTAATCCTTCTTAGATTTTTTTTATAGAAGTAAGGGTCACGAAAGGGTCACGACCGCACAGATTTTTGCACTCCATTTGATGTTAAGAAAATACACTTCTACATCTTTCCTTGATTAACAATTAAAATACATATATACGTTGTCATCCTTGAGGACTCGTTACCAATAATAATTAAAAAGGAAAAATTTTGTACAACCGACTTCAATATAAGTTATTAGTTATAGCTCAAAAACTATTGGTCAGACCTTCATCAAATTTATATGAGACCACATGAGAAACACCAGCTTTCAAATAAAAAAAGAATCATGGAAATCGATTCACCTAGAAAAAGTTATGAGGTAATACACATAAAAAAAAGAACATACCGAATTGAGTACCTGCTCCTTTTTAAGGTCGGTACTCGGTAGAAAAGGGTCTCTTGTTTTCTATATTATGTCGGTCTGCTATTTGATGTTATGTGCTGACCAATTTGTGCTAGCCACAGATTCAACCACGTATAATATTATTAATAATGTCCTCTAGACCTCTCTCAACGAAGACTGGCCATCTGCACAAGACAGGATTATGTGCATGAGTATGAGCGCAAGCACAGGTACCCTCTTTCTCATAGTCCGATGGGACAGCAGTCTGACAAGACCGGTCAGAGATCAGGCACAGGACCAACGGATATACGTGCTTTCCGAGGCACGGTGGTAAACACCGCGAAATTCTCCGGGCTGCTAGTCAGAATATTTTGACAGAAAAACCCTATAACTTATTTTGGCCCCACTCATTCGAACCCGGGACCACATGATCAGCCATGATGTTGGCTCCGTTTAGGTATGTTCTTGATTCTAAATTATGTCAGAAGAATACTATAATTTATCTTAACTTTAAAAGAAATACTCGACAAAACGAATCCACCAAACTTGATTGCTGCAATCCAATTTTCAAAAACCAATCCAAATTTTTGGTTACTTATTCTTTTCTTTTTTCCCTACATCCCTAGAAGGAGAGTAATATTTTTCGAGTATATGTAAATTTATTACTTTGGTACGCTCTGTATCCTAAACGGCTTCATGGACTTTATCATATGGACTGCCGTTAGATTCGTCTTAGTTATGGAAGGGACATAAGGTAGGCTAAGTAACATTTTTCCTTTTCAGTAAAGTTTTACGCAGTCGGGTTTTTTTTAAACTACTATTTTAACCATTGGGCTGTTTACTTATTAAGGTAACTAGCCAGCAACTTAATTTTTTTTACTTATTTTTTCGTTTCGCACGAATGTAATGACGCGATTAATCTGTGAAGCGTTACATTTTAAAGATCACTAAACGGTAAACGCCGACATTTTTACTAGCCGTGCTATACCTTATACATGTGAACATTAGCTAGTCCTCAGCTTCGAGCCGTGATAGCTCAGGGCTAAGCGCTCGCAATTAATTTCACAGTACACAGGCAACTCAGGTTCGCCCTTAGCACCAAGCTGTGGTAGCTCAGATTCTAATCGCTCGCGGTAAATCTCACAATAAGCGAGCAACCCAGGTTCGTGGTCTTGATGTCAAGGTCAATAGCAAAACTAAAGCCGCGTTGACACGATCAGTGTTTGTTCGGACCAAGCGCACTCTGACACCTACTCGGACTTCGTATCAATTAGCAATCCGAGGGCGTCCGATCTGTGTTGATTCGGAACTCGTTCTTTTTTTACGAGCTAGCTCGAATAGAAGTAGTAAAACAAAATGGTGGCTGTAAAAAGAAAGTAGTCTGAACGTAATTCAATTAGATTTGTTGAACTTCACGTAGCTGAAGAGGTTCTTTGGAACGTGAAATTACGCGAATATAAAAATAAAGAAGCAAAAAAGCGGTTTAGCAGCGCATGATTCAAAATTTTCATTTCAGTATTACTGCCGTGGAAACGACTATAAACTAGACATGCGCAGAGTAGTTATTTTGATATATTCGTGACTGTTGTTTCGGAGTTTTATTAAAATATTTTTTTTTTATATAGGTACGTACTTTACCGAACCTAGCCGATAGGACGGTGTACCGTTCCTTTCTTTACTCATGCAATTTCGGTACCTATGCATCGTTCCTTTTATTTAATTGTATCTGCGGCAGGAGTAACAGAGGAAATAGTACAGTGGTGGCGCCATGGTAGCGCAAAAGAACAACGTTATCTATTTTAAAACGTCGTTATTTTCCTGACTTTCAGGCGGCTCATCACAGTGACTTTTTTCACCGTGACGTCTTTTTCACGCATGTCTTGTGTAAACCATTATCCATGTACATATATATGAAGCTGACTCGTACGAGACCACTCGGACTGAGCATGCTGATCGTGTCAACGCGGCTTAACAATGAGTGCATTGTTGTATCATACAAGTTTTATACCGTTATCTCGAAAGGTGTACCTACTTTTGCAAAACTACGCACTGTTAGTTTTAATCTTAATACTTTTTTTAATCGAGTACAGTTAGGAGGTTATTAATTCGACTGTATTTCCTTTTTATAATGTACATACCTACATTATAAAAAGTAAATACAGTCGAATCAACTCAAAACGAACACGACAGCTTCGAGTTAAGTGAATGATCTAGCTGATTTTTGATTTATCGATGGAGGAGAGGCACTAACATATTTATTACATATTTACGTTATTACAAATAAATTTTAACCAGACACGTTAACTCTTTACTAAATGACTACAGAAAGAGACAGGTTTAGAGTTAATTAATTCTTAATGTTAATCAACGATTATAAGTAAGGCCGTATATTTTAATAATCCTATTAAATTCTTTAATAAAAAAAATGCTTTAAATAAAACACTTACAATTTTTTTAACCGTTTTAATGTGTTAATTCTTTGTTACAATAATTATTTAGGTTTTTCAACCAACTTTAAAAAAATGAGAAGGTTTTAAATTCGTCGGAATATTTTTTTTCATTATTCCGCGATAATTCTTTACTACATTGTCCGATTTTAATGATTTTTTACTTAATCTGTGATGGGACTAATATACTATAAATATGGGCGATATGGACCTTTCATGAAGATTTCTTTTTAGTTTATTAAAGTAGGATTTTACTTTTTAAAGTTTAATTATCATTGCTTCAGAAAGTGTAAGTTAAACGTCAAAGAGTTAAATTTTGCCGTTGTTTCCAAACAACTTCCCATTCCGTCTACTTTCTCGAAAGAACTTATTAAAATATTCAAAGACTACGTACCTACTTCCTTGTAAGGCTGTTGTCGTGATGTTATATAATTTGCAGGACCTGTTATTAAATAAATGTATAATTACATTTATCATTACATAATCGCCGCTATGGTGATTTCTGTAATTTTGTTTCGTGTGACAAGGAATATGGGGGTTACTAACGAATATTTAACGTCCTATTTTAGTTTGTTTCGTAAATATCTGCGCTAAGATATCTGGTGAATCTTAAAGTAAGACATGCCATGTTATTCGCAAGCCTTTTACTCTGTAGTAAATAACTAGTGGATTACAGCAACTTTTGGAGCAAGGCGACAAACAAGCACACAGTCCATCTGATAGTCAGTGGAACTGGATGCTGGGTCCATATAAGCGTACATCTATCCTCAATAAGACATGCCCTGCTATTCGCAAGCCTTTCACTATGTAGTAAAATACTAGTGGATTACAGCAACGTTTGGAGCGAGGTGACAAACAAGCACACAGCCTACCTGATAGTAAGTGGCTAAGTGGATGCTGAGTCCATATAAGCGTACATCTATCCGCAATAAGGAAACAAAATGCAGATGCGTTCTGAAGAAAATTTATTCGTTTCTGGGCAATCACCATAATATGTTGCTACTTTAAGCTGGTATTATGTAAGAGTGTTCCGAGTGACCAATCTGTGTCGCAGTGATAATAAAGCTGCAGCGCGGCTCCACCACGGTTTGTTACAACGTCAACAATTGCCATTGTGACGTCATGTGTGATATGAGACTATGATAAAGGCACTGTAAAAAAATGTTGGTATGTCTGCACATTGGTGGCTGTAGTAACATTTGCACTTTTTCCAACAATTTTGACATTGCTGCCAATATCATCACCTTCTTGCCTTTATCACCAAGATATTTGGGGTCGGCATAGTATATATGACTTCCTCTTCCATTCTCCTCGGTCAGTGGTTATCTCATTACTTACTCCTTTCTTACGCATATCATCCCTCACACAATTTGCCCATCTTTTCTTAGGCCTCTCTATTCTTCTAACCATTCACTTTCACGTGCAACATTCTTCTTTGCTTGTTACATGATTTTTTCCCTTTACATAATATGCCAATACCACGGTAGCCGTGGTATCTCAGGGGTTACGCGCTTGCTATAAATTTCACAGTAAACAATCCGTTTTCGATCCCCGCCGGTACAAATACAAACATCGTGAGGAAAACTGCACGTACGCACTACACGAAAATAATTTGAAGACATCTGAATGAATACCAAAACGCATTGGGACAGCGCAGCGAACATTTCCTTGCCCTAAAATCTTCCCAGAATTAAGAGGAGGCGTGTGCCCAGCTTTGAGACTATATTGGCTGTAACTTTAACTTATCACGATAGCCTGGCCACTTCTCAACTTATCCACAGCTTTCAAGCTTTTTTTTATAGATTAAGTTACAAACGACCACATAGACCACCTGATGGTAAGTGGATTCCGAGTCCCATAGACATCTACATCTATCCTCGATTAAGAATCAAAATGAAAATGCTTTGTCACCCCTGCGAAACTAAGGTGGAATGCATCGTTTCCAGTAAAAAGGGTCACCGGTTCTCTCTACACTCACCATATGAAACACAGCTGCGTTAAACTACTATTTTACGCTGGTATTCTGTGAGAGCGTGGTCTTTCCCCGGTCGCGGGCCTGACTCATTCGTGCTACAACCATAATATAGCTGCAGCATGGCTCTTCCACGTATAAAGCTGCCTTCTGCATCGCTGCCATTAGTGAAAAAATAACTATAGGTTTTATTCTTTATCTTCTAATTGTTCGAACTCACGCAATGAAAAATTGTGACGTTGTTAGACTAGCATAGTTTGTAGGTCTAATTTATAAATACGTTAGGATGTTCTTGTATAAATAAAATGCATATGGACAAACATCCAGACCTGGAACAGTTATTTGTAAGCCATACATTATTAAGACAATATAAATATGTAAGTATTATAAATTTTTATAGGTTAAGGGTGAAAACGAGCACACAGTCCATCTGATGCTAAGTGGCCGCTGCGGTCCATACACATCTAACATGTATCCTCGATTACGAATCAAAATGCTGATGCGGTGTCACCCGTGAGGACTAAGATTGAATAATTCGAATCTTCTGGGCTAATTTAATAGTACAAACATACGTCCTAGCAATTGCATTAATAAAACCACTTATAATTTTGCTACGAGTATATTCATTCTACGAGTGAGAATAAAAATGAAAATGGCATTTTTGAACTATTTAGCTTACGACGACTGTTTACTTTCAATGATTTCGCAAGCATGACTTGTTTTTAAATACAACAGCAGAATTTTAATATAAAAACAATATGCATATGACAATAATATAATAATATAATTTGAAGGCTGCAACGCAAGCAGAAAACATACAAAGTTATTATTTCAATAAGAGTGCCAGGCACAGGCATAGAGTGCCAAGCCTAAACAAACCTTGTGAATGAGTAAATAAATATGCGTTGTGTAGTATGCAATCAAATTAGCCGTATGTTTACTGCCCATAAAATGCTTAACAATTTTAACGAAATGTCTCACAAACATTACTATGAGGTCTCACAGTGCGCTCAAACGCACACTATACAGAAAACTAAATTTACAGTACCTACTTGAGGGACGAACGCCACTATGCGTTCATTACAATGTAAAGCTAATTTACGCTATCATATAGTGCAGCAAATTAATAAATAATAATACAAATGTCAAACTAATATCAGGTAAAGCACTGACCTCTATTATGCATTATATATGAAGGTCAGTGGGGTAAAGGTTATGTTTGTTTTGTTGATTGCCTCAGTAATTTAAACTGAATACCTGCTATATTTTCTTCTAATATTTTTGTTTGAAAACAAGCACAGAGTATACATAAAGTCACTACGTTTAAACACGGGTTTTCAAGAGAAAATCAAATATGTCTACCCACGAATGGGTCGGTTCGACCGGGAAAGGGCCACGCTCTCACATAATACTAGCGTAAAATAGCAACTTAATTCTGCTGTGTTTCATTTGGTGAGTGTAGAGAACCGGAGACCCTTTTTACTGGAAACGAGGCATTCCATCTTAGTCCCTCAGAGGTGGCTACGCATCTGCATATTGATCCTTTATCGAGGATAAATGTAGATGTCTATGGGCCACAGTATATGGATAAATGGTCTGAAATAAATGAATTATTATTATTATTATCGTATCCACTTACCATCAGGTGGATTGTGTGCTCGTTTGTCACCTTTATTCTATAAAGGAACCTATGTTTTGATCATTTGATGTTAGTTTATCTGTAAGTCAATTCGAGTAAAATTGAACCTTAAGCAACGTTAAGCAATCATAACGCCCCATCCAACTCTGTGAGTACGCACAACAAAGAGTCACTTGAGTATTGTTTATGAAATATATGGCTTGCCATACTGAAGCTACTGAGAGATTCTGTGCACTTGTTTTGATTTAAGTTTTAAGGATCCAGAGACAATGATATTTGTATTATCGGAAAAGCTAAAAAATAGGCGTGTGGTGTAGGAGCATTCGTCACGTGAGTGTTATTATAAGCGACTACCGGAAATGCTGAAAATCTCTTTCATTTTAAAAAGGGCTTACGTTTACGTTTAACGTAATACCAGATCAGAGGTCAAGGGGAACAGCGTCAAAGGAGCGAGATGTCGATATTGCGATCGCCAACTCACGTTCTAATGGCGAATATGGTAAATATTTCTTCCAAAGGAAGAGGCCCACATTCCTGTGGTGGACTTATACGGGCTAGTAAAGAAGAAGTAGAATAAACATCAAACATATGGATAATGATATCGGAAATCTGAACTAAGCATCTTATCTTCTTTTCTCGCTCAAAGGCTAAGTATAACCATTCAGCGAAGAAACGCAGTCAGCGTTCTTAGCACGATACCACTGTGAGTAAGACTATATGATAATTTTTGCGTTTTAGTTTTTTTTTCATTATAGTTTAATATTGTATAATTATATCTAAGCAATTGCTTCCTTCATATATTCCGTTCCATTCCATTACAGCCTATAAAAGTTCACTGCTGAATATAGGTTGCTTATAGGTGGGATTTTGCCATATTTGACACCCTTAGCGAGCGGGTTGTCAACCGCAGTTTTTTATTATATAATTATTATATAACTGGCGTACGCCAAGTAGTATAGTGGAGACGCTTCGTGTAACTTCGGGCTACTTCGCGAAGTCCTTTGACTAGGGCGCAAAAAACCGACAACGATCGGAAGTCGCCTGAGGCGAAGCGAGGTTGGACGAAGCGAATCGAAGTACCTCTCTACACTATTCTCCTCGCCCAACTTCGATCTACTTCGCGAGTAGTGTAGAGGGGCCATTACGGTAGGTAGAATATGCCTTAAAATCGTTGCGAGGATCTAAATGCTCGCAATACGCGCATTCATGTGTAGTAAATAATCTATATTGAATAAAACTATTATTCTATGCATAATTAAAGTTAATTTGCGATATAAAGTAATATTTCAAGCAATTTATACAAAGCTTTCAAAAACCGTTTCAAAGCTGAAATCGATCCGTTCGGTCCGAGACAACACAAGTGATAAAATTAAAAATTTTGTACAACCGACTTCAATATAAATAAAATAAAAATATCATAATGATGTTCTTATTTTATTTATATTGAATTACATTAATAATGTAGTCGCAGTCAATTAAATACGCGTTATTAAGGATAACTCAAAACCTACTGGTCAGATCTTGATCAAATTTATATGGGACCACATGAGAAGCAACAGCTTTCAAAGAATCATTGAAATCGGTTCACCTAGAAAAAAGTTATGAGGTAACACACAAAAAAACATGCAGTCAAATTGAGTAACTTCCGAAGTCGGTTAAAAATGTGCCATGCTCGTGCGCACAGAGCCGGCTGGCTATTGAACGTACACAGACTGTTTACAAGCGGTACATTTTACTTTATGGCCGTTGTCAACAAGACAAAGGAGTAATTGATCATTAAGTTTATTCTTGAATGATTTTAATCACTGTCTTGAATTTAAATACACTAGTTGAATAAATATTAAGGCATAATCTAATGAATAGCTTTTACCATGGTACTTTGGAACGTGAAAGGTTTATTCTCCCTCTGGTATTGTACTTTTACCTTATCGCAATTTGAAGTTAGAGTGCTCAGTAATAATGATAACAAAGTTTTATCTTGTCTCTTTAGTGTCCTGAAATCAAGCTTATCTTGTTGTAAGGGTTGGGTTTAGAATCAAGTCGCCTGAATTTGAGGAGTTTGTCACTGTGGGGGGGGGGTCAAGGGGGCTTATTTCAAGCGCCCCATGCAATTTTAGCTGCCGGAGCTGCGTCGAAATATTTAAAATCATTTTCTAAAAATATTCATAAATCACTAATTAATACCTGAAACGGAACGTAAATTACTCTAAATTCTTACTTTTTTTCAAGTTTTTTAAGTTGACAGTGACAGCTATATACTCGGTTCCGCGCCCCCCTCTCCTCCCTATTAAAGCGATTTTTCCCAGAAATCATTCAATAAAATTTTTAATCTTTTTTTTTTATAGAATAAGGGTGACAAACGAGCACACAGTCCACCTGATGGTATGTGGTTGCTGTGGCACATAGACATCTACATCTATCTTCGTTTGCGAATTTAAATACAGATGCGTTGTCAGCCGTGAGGACTAAGATAGAATGCCTATTTTCCAGTAAAAAGGTAAAGATATTTCTGAACAATGGTGTATGCAAACTCCCTTCTAAAACTTATTTTTATAGCGTAATTTTACAATACTCTTGTAAATACACTAAAAAAAGTAGTTTTATGACTGCTGTCAATGAGGGTGATATAAAACTAAATAAATAAATAACAGCCATAGTACAATTTAAATCTGTAGTGATAGAATATCGCCATTTTGCATGCGTTACGTGTTTTTTATTGTGCTAGTGAACAAAATTAATTTGTTATCAATATGTTGAAAGAAAGAAAAAGATTGGGTGCAGTTAGGAAATCATGTTAAATCTAAATAAAAGTTATCCAACACTGTTCCCAAGACAAGATTTTTCATCTTTTATACGTATCTCTAAAGAGAATTATATGTTATGTTGAAAAACTGCTATAGAGCGTAAGTAATAAAAATATTCTTTTTTTTTTATAGGATAGGGTGACAAACGAGCACACAGTCCACCTGATGGTAAGTGGTTGCTGTGACCCATAGACATCTACATCCATCCTCAATAAAGCATCAAAATGCAGATGCGTTGTCACCCGTGAGGACTAAGATGGAATGCCTCTTTTCCAGTAAAAAGGGTCTCCGGTTCTCTACACTCACCATACGAAACACAGCAGCATTAAGCTGCTATTTTACGCTGGTATTCCGTGAGAGCGTGGTCCTTCCCCGGTCGAGCCGACCCATTCGTGCTACAACTAAACTATTAATATAGCTGCAGCATGGCTCTACCACGTAAACAAAATATAAAGAATAGGCCCGTCCGGCGGGGGAAAAGGTTGGGGGCGAATCTTACACCGCTATTACATGGCACGTATTACAATATTAACTAATAAATTATGTCATTTAGCTTCAAATTGATTTAATCACGATTCATAATTTCTTCAATATCTCAATCGATTTTTCTATATCGTGTCATCATAAATACATTTTGGTAAATATAAACCAATAACGATGTTAGTGCCTCTCTTCTAAGTCTATGATATAAACTATCAAGTTGCACAGAGTGGTGCAACTGTTTGACTATAGACTATTGTGTTTGACATTGGCAGCATGTACGTAAACAATGAATATTTTGTTTTATTTAATTTAATATATTTGTAATAAATATAGGTATCTTATGGACAAAGTGATTATTAATCAGGACACTATTTATAATGCCCGCGCAATATGTCACAAGTCAAATCGGACTACGTAATTAATACTGATTTAAACTTCATTATTTATCACCTTGTCTGCTCATAACCTAACCTAACCTAACAGTATTTTTTTATTACTCTGCCCAATAAGTAACGGACTTAATTCATAAAGCCCGGTCAATTTAATTATTTTAATAGTTTTTATTATATTGCCAATTCATACTGTACATTTTCCAAACTGTCTGGACATTACGAATAACGCCATATTAATCACTTGGACCATAAAATATTTATACATTTTAGCTTTCTTCACTACTCCATATAAATTTGCCTAACCTCACACTCCTCCGTGCGCACAATATGTTTAAAAAGGGGCACAAAGTTTTTCCTTCCCGTATAAATACATGGATAATTTACTTGTCAGCATAAATATTTTTAAAATTTAGCATAAAGATCACATCAATTTTTACGTTAAATTACATAATTATACTTTTCCGTTCGTAACGATCGTTAGGATAAAGTCACGAAATCTGAGATGGCAGTGTACAAAAACCACGTAATCTTCGAGCTAGTTACCTGTACAACGACCATTAGATTACCATCGTATCCAGTCTTATATCACATTTACCGCACGTGTTCAGTTTTTGCATATTAGTTGCTTACAAGTTTGACGAGTCACATTGCTTGGTGACTAGCGTACCTCACACTCGAATTTAATACAAACCCACCACTTAGTTGTGGTCCTTCCCGTATCCGATTGAATATTATTACCGTGGCCAAATAAGATCGTAGATATGTGTGCTAGGTTGAATCGTCAGAAAAGCGGGGACAATCACATTCCAATTAGATTCGAACATTTTGAGTGTTTTGCACTAAAGGTAGCTACTATCTCGGAACCTAAAGGTTTCGTGACCGTCTGTATAAAAACCTTTGTACGTCCCACTCCGCACAGGCTTCCTCCTATTCTTGAAAGGGTTTTAGGGAAAGAAAGAGTCCGCCGCGCCGCCCCCGTTGCGAATTGGCAGGTTTCTTTGCGTAAAAAATCAGCTCTTAAAATTGCAATTAATAATTTCATTGTTGTCGGCGTCGCGAATTCAACTCGCTCGCGTACTGTGCAAATAGACGAGCACTTCTCTGGGATGCCACGGCTAACGCGGGTGTGTCCTTTTTTTTTTGTGATCAAATATTTGATAAAAATGAAAAATATTGGTATGGATCTAAAGAACGAAATCAAAAAATTTTGCTTATACTCCACTTATTATTAAGTGCCTGTGATGTTAGCGTAGGTATGCACTTTTGGGTTTTAAAAAATAAATCATTCAAGACACCGATCTTCCGTATTATATAAAAGATGACGGCGACGGTACATCCTTGCTGAAACCGTAGCAAAGCATCCAATACACATTAAGGCAGTTAGTAAGCCTTTTTCTAGAACTCTGTCTTACAAAGAGATTATAAATAATTACGCATGTTTCGTTTTATTTTCGTAGCATTATAGAATGTATTATGTTAAGCTGAAGGCAAGGCTAGGAAGTAGGGATTTTAAAATTTCTTACATTCTCACATCACCGATCTTCACATAAACAGCAACATCTATTTGATTGATGATTTTAAATAAACCACAAAACAGGATTTTTTTAATAACTGCATTTTGATTTATTATTCGCAAATGGTTCGAGTTTACATACAAGTTAAATAACACGCGAATAAAGTTACAGATACGGCATGTTTGTTATGTGATAGATTAAGTCTGAGTTAGTTTTAATGTGACCTTTTTTACCTTCAAATGTATATATATAACTACATAACACCGACTACTATACTCACTTACATTAATAACTACTATACTATATTTTGTGATGAATGTCATACTATTATCAGATTATCCTACATCCAGGATACATGGGAATAATCCTCCATAAACCTGACCGAAATCGGTCACGGCGGTCAGTCTCTACTACTAATATGTCCCATGTCCCAATCTGCGACTCTGGGACTTACAGGTCCCAAGTTTATGTGGTAAAGAATGCGCCAACTGTGTTACATGCCTAGCATGTCGTAAAAGGTGACTAATGTGGTGGTGATCGTTTGCCACCCACATTTTTTGGCATATCGTGATCCGAGTAGCTCGCAGCTCTTTGAATTCTTAGGTATAACAGGCGTGACGTTATGTATGTAACTATTATTATACTTATTGGTGTATTTGTGTGTGTGCGAGCCGCATTAGCTCATGGGATAAGCTCTCGTCTCAAAATTTCGCTATACGCGAGCAAACCGAGTTCAATCCTCACCGGAAACACTAAAATTGTTTAATTGCAATTTTAAGGTCCGACTTACCACTCTACACTCACTTCTTGATGTGGAGGAGAACATAATGAGGAAACCTGCATGTTCGAGAAAATAAAAAAATAAAGCGTGATTTCGTATGGTGAATCAGAATCAGAATTAGAATCAGAATTTTTATTTGCGTAAGAACATGGTATACATATAAAGGTGATACATGTTAAAAAGGTGCACATGTCTCGCTATTACAAATAACATGCAAAATTTACATTATTATCTTTCAATTATAAACATAAAAATAATATCACAAAGTTTAAGTCTCATTACAATAAATTACATTGAATTAAAGATAAATTAAAATATGTCATACTCGTATAAAATTAATAGTATTAGGATTTGATGTCAATAAAGTCTTTAATGTCATATATTTTTCTATCAATGAGCCACTTAAATAATTTTGATTTAAATTGATTAATATTTAAATTTTTCATGTCATTAGGAATTATATTAAATATCTTTAAACACATTTTTAGGCAACTTTTACGGTATTTAGCTGACCTTGGGATAACGTCTAACACAAGTCTATTAGGATTTCGCTTCAGTCTTGTGTTCATGTCACTTGCTTTCATAAACAAATTGATATTTCTCTTCACGAAACAGCTTATTTCAAAAATATATAGTGCCGGCAGCGGAAGTATGTTTAGATTTGCAAAAGCTGTTCTACAGGATATGCCAGGCGGTATTCCACAGATAGCTCGAATACACTTTTTTTGAGCTATAAACGCCTTTTGTATATTTGTGCTATTTCCCCACATTATTATCCCGTAGCGCAAAATGGAAGCTATATACGCGTGGTATATAGTAAGAGAGCCGTTTGTAAGTTTGTCACTTTTCTCATTTTATTGAGGGCATAGACAAAGCTATTAATACGATTACACAAAGACTCGATATGTAATTTCCAGTTTAAGTCCTGGTCTATGACTACTCCCAGAAACTTGGTAGACGTTATTTCCTTTATTTTATTAATATTAAGCTTAAAATTTAATTGTTTATGTTTGGATTGATTAAATTGGATAAAGTGTGATTTATTTAGATTTAGTTTTAGATTGTTTACGTCTAGCCATTTAATAACGTTGTCAATTGTTTTATTTATGTCAATTTCGTGATCGTGTATAGAGGTGAGTGTAGAGAACCGGATACCTTTTTTACTGGAAACGAGGCATTCCATTTTAGTCCTTAGGGATGACAACGCATCTACATTCTTAATTGAGAATAGATGTAGATGTCTATGGCCCCACCCTTATTATAAAAAATACGGTAAACCCTGCAGGCCATCCCTAGAACTTCCCGCTTATTTTCGAGCGCAACGCTAGAAAATCTATTAAATTTTTGTTTTTTTGGTTTTTATTTTTTTGAAAATCTTTGAAACTCGACCAATTGAATTGAAAGTCTAATCAGCTCAAAGTCTTAATGAACACTTTCGAACGCCGTGTCGCCCATCTCGATCGATTGGTTCGTTCTAAAGATATCGTACGTCAAACGACGACGACGTCCAGCCGGGAATAGTCGCAACGGCTTCCTAGGACCTCAAAACGTGGAGATCTGATGAAAACTCGCATTCCCAAAATCGGACCAAAATCTATAACTTCCTACTTTTGAAAATTATTAATTTTCAAAACGGGAAGTTAAAAAAGACCCCTTTCAGTGTATTAAAAATATCACAAGTTTAAGGTAACAATTAGAAAGTCGCCTAAATAGTTACATTAAAATATTCATTCCCTGTTTTTACACCCTTAGGAATGCAACTTTTCTGGGACCACCCCTGAAGTATAACCTATTTAATAAAAGAAAAATCATGAAATCGGTTATTTTTTTATAGGACGAGCATACGGCTCACCTGATGGTAAGTGACTACCGCCGCCCATGAACAACTGCAACACCAGGGAAAATGCAGGTGCGTTGCCGGCCTTTTAAAAAGGAGTAAGCTCTTTTCTTGAAGGTCCCTAAGTCGTACCGGTCCGGAAAATCGCCGGTGGTAAATTATTCCACAGAGAGGTCGTACGCGGGAGAAAACTCCTAGTGAAACGTACAGTGGCGGACCGTCAAGCATCCAGATGGTGTGGATGGTATCGGGAGTTTAGCCGCGATGTGCGTTCGTAAAATTTGGCGGCTGGAATTAATCCGAACAATTCCTCAGAGCACTCCTCGTGGTAAATTCAAAAGAAAATGCAAAGGGATGCAACATCTCTTCGCAGCGCCAGTGAATCGAGCCGATCGGAAAGGACTCGGTCGTTGACGATTCGAGCCGCTCTGCGCTGGATGCGGACAAGTGGAACTAGCTGGCACTGGGGAGCCCCAGCCCAGAGATGGGAACAGTATTCCATGTGAGGCCGAACCTGCGCCTTGTAAAGTTGCAGGCGTTGTGCCGGCATGAAATACTGTCCCGCTCTGCTGAGCACGCCAAGCTTTTTAGAGGCCAATTTGGCCTTCTCTTCCAAGTGACCGCGAAACTGCACGCCACTCGATATGTCGACGCCGAGGATTCCGATACTGGCTGAGGCAACAAGGGGAGTGCCTTGAAACTAAGCAGATACGACAAAGGGCTTCTTTTTAGCGGTAAATGCGCAAACATGTGTCTTTTGAGGATTAAACTGGACTAGATTTAGTCGCCCCCAATCCGAGGCTTTGTTCAGCAAAGACTCGACTTCAGACACAAGTTTGTTCCGGTACTCGGCGACGTTTTCCCGAGAAATATTGGCACGGCCGGTGTATAGAGCATCACCAGTGCTGTCATCCGCATAGCAATGAATGTTACCGCTTCGCAACATATCATTGATATGCAGAAGAAACGGCGTTGGTGATAGCACGCAGCCTTGTGGAACACCAGCATTAATAGGCTTGTAGTCGGAGCATGAATCTTTTCAAAGCTCAAATTCTTTTTCGTATATCGACAGCACTAATATCATTAGGTGATAATTCACTTGGATGTCAATGTTTCATCACATACGTTGCTAAAGATGTCAAAGTAGCAGTTTACGGTATTTAAAAATAATAATTTCTCAAATCTTTTTCGTATATTGACAGCACTAAAAGAGCACTGAATTATGATCCTATATCACCAGGTGATAACCCACCTGGATGTCAATTTTGGATCACGTACTTTGCTGAACCTGTCAAAGTGGCAGTTTTCGGTATATGGAAAAATAATTTTTCTTTAGCGCTTTTATTTTGCATGTGTTTGCAGCACTAATTGAGCACTAATTTATTATCTTATATCATTAGGTGATAGCCCACTCTAATGTCAATTTTTTCATTACATACTCTGCTAAAGATGTCAAATTAGCAGAGTTTATGAAATATAAAAAAAAACATTTTTTTAATTTTTGTTTTTGCGTATATCGGCAGCACTAAATGAGCACAAAATTATTATCTCACACCATTAGGTGATAATTCACTTGGATGTCAATTTTTCATTACATACTCTGCTAAAGATGTCAAAGTAGCAGTTTACGGTATTTAAAATTATAAATTAGCACTAATGAGCACAAAATATTTAGCAAAAATTTTAGTGATTTTGCCCAAATGACCATTCCAGCTTTATAAACGTCTTCGCAATGTCCAAACTAACGGCCAGTGCCTCCCCCTTGGACTCTACTGCCCCGCCCATCTATGAGTCGGTAGACCAGAAGATCACCAGCTGAACGACTCCGACGAACACCGTATTGGCGATCACTAATCAGCTGGTGATCCTCAAGGTAACGCATGAGCTGGCAGTTTATAATGGATTCCATTATTTTGGAGAACAAGGAGATGATGGCGATAGGCCTGTAGTTAGACGGGTCTGAGCGGTCGCCCTTTTTAGGGATCGGGTGGACAAAAGCCGTCTTCCATGATTTCGGGACTACGCCTAGCGCCTAGGGAGTAGGAGTACCGGAAAAGACGCGTGAGAACCGATGCCAACTCCGGAGCACACGTCATTAGCACAATTGGGGGGGATCCCGTCAGGCCCACTGGACTTGTGAATGTCCAGGGAGAGGAGTGCTTTGCGAACCGAGGGCTGTGTGAACAGGACATCCGGCATGGAGCACTCACACCGCGGGATGGTAGGCGGTGTGTTCCCCCCGTCATCGAGAGTCGAGTTGGCCGCAAAGAAAGAGCTTAGCAGATCGGCTTTCTCCTTTGCGGCATGGGCCAGTGAGTCGTCCGCCCTGTGCAGAGATGGAAGAGATGGCTGACAGAAGTTCCCTTGGACAGCCTTGGCGAGAGACCAGAATGCACGGGTTCCCGAAGGAAGGCGAATTAGTTTCTCGCCAATTCTGCCTATGTGCTCTGACTTTGCCTTGGCAATGACTCTTTTGAAGGATCTGGAGGCGGAATTATACTTCTTTTTAAGGGCGCTGGTATTTACATTCCGGGACGTTGATGCGTCAGCCCAGGCCCGGTAGCACTCCTGCTTGTAGCGTGATGCTATCTTACAGGACTTTTACAGCGACTAAACCATGGCTGAGATCTGCCTCCGATGGGCACCACAGAGGAAGGAATAAAAAGTTCCATACCCTGAAGTACCACATCAGCAACAGAATTAGCAACAACGTTGGGATCGTCCGGCGAGAATCAAACCCGTCCCCAAGGGTAGGATGCAATGAAAGACCGCATCCCATCCCAATCGGCCGACCTATAATGCCAAACACGGCAGCAACCTGCAGAAAGCAACCGCGATTTCAGCGTGAGTGGCACCACACTCCGGACTAGATAATGATCCGAGGAGCCAAGAGGGGCGTCGACGGAGACCTGATATCTGTCCGGATGAGAGGTCAGCAGAAGGTCCAACAGGGAAGGTGCATGATCCTTCACATCTGGAATCCTCGTCGGCGAAGTAACCAGTTGTGTAAGACCATATGCCAAGGCAAAATCATGAACAGATCTCCCTGCATGATCGGTTAAACGTGAACCGAGCCATTCGGCGTGGTGGACGTTATAATCGCCAAGGATCACGATCTCTGCGGATGGAACCTGTTGTAACAAGGAATCTGTAGCCATTTGGACGTGGTCGATGAGTCGGTCTGTCGGCATTACCGCTATGGAACCTATAGAGGCACCCATAGACGCGCGGATGGTCGTCGGTGTCTACGCGTAGCCAAAGGATGGACAGGTCCGAACCTTCAAGACTGCCGAGGCGTCGAGAACAGATGTCCTCTCTGACCTATACGCAAACTCCAGCCCGAGGCACAAAGAAGTGTTGCAATATGTACCCCGGGTAGGAGAGATACGAAGTATCCCGGAGAGGACACCTGCGTCTCGGTCAGAAAGAGCAAGGCCGGCTTCGCCGTCTCGAGATGGTAGTGGACGACGTTTAGGTTCGAGTGAAGTCCCCTGATGTTGCAGAAATTCACGGATAGCGTGGCAGGGGTCGCCTTGTTCTTGTTGCTCAGTTTGCCCCGAGCAGTTATTGTTTTGAGCGGAATTTTGAATCGTTTTTTTTTTAAGTCGTTTTAAAACAGGAAAAAGCACATAATTTTTGAATTAGTGAACGTACTTATTTTTAATCTCTAATTGTAGATGTGTTATAAAATATCAATACATTATTACGTAGTAAAACGTAAAATACATTATTAGCATTAAATTTTTTCAGTAAGCGTAAGTAAAGTCCCATAACGAATTGCTGTGGGAAGATCGTTCGATTTGTCCGATGTAAAGCAGAAGAATGAACGTGATCATTCCGCTACGGTTCCTGAGATAAAAGAAAATTGCTACTTCTGTTTACTTTTGTAATCAGAATTGTTGCAACATCATCATCATTATCACCACAGCCTATCAAAAGTCCGTTGCTGAACATATACCTCCCCTATAAATTGCTTCATAGGAGGGATATTTGTATTTGCCAGTTTGCCACAGTGCTACACTTAGCAAGCGGGTTGTCAACCGCAGTTTCTTATTATTCGACTCTTAACAGGAAGATGCTTCTGCCCATCTCCTGTTTCAGTTTCCGTCTGTTGCCTCTAAGTATGCCCATGCAATGATAATAAAGGTAGGGGATTGTCTTACCCCACTACTACACGGCAAAAACAAAAAGCGCGACTTCAGCAAAAAGTATATATTATTTATAATTAAAAACTTACATAAAAATTTATCATAAAATTCCAATATTACTCTATTATATATGCACAGTACAACTTTTAATCAATTCACAAAGAGGCAAGTATTATAGACTTTGCTTAACACTATTCAGTGATGACCATACAGACCTGATGCAGACTTAGTTCGCAAAGTTTGCGCAAAACATATTATAGCGATAAAATATGAATAGAAGGTTTTAGAGATTTATGAGGTCATTCTCTATTGAAATTAGAAAGTTTTTAATTTCAATAGCTTCCTAATCATCCTTGGAAGGAATCGATGTTCTTTTGGAGCATTAGTGGTATATCAAATCTGATATAGTGGCGGAGGCAATCTTAGAACATATTCACAGACTGCTCTGGGAAAACTACTGTCTGTGAACACGTATGGGATCAGGACGTACACGAACACGTACAGAAGATGGTTGGGTGCTACCATTTGCTATGAATCCTATAATTAATAAAATTAAATCCCAACCCAAGCTTACAATTACTGCATGATACTATAAGCTGTAGTAGATCGGACCATAAATTAATAATTTGAAACTGAAGGTAGCCCTGGTTAACAATGATATTGGCACGTTGAACTCAGTCCCCGTGACCATAGTGCTGTAAAGTACTCGAAACGCCGGGAATATAAAAAAAAAACATGCGTGAGTTTCGTGGAACACTCGGTTGGAACGAAGTTCCTTTCGTTGTATATTATTATTGATAAACGTATTATATTATAGATTAAGAAATACAAATAAATTAATTACTAGTGTCTATCAAAATGAAGCGTCATTTAAAATAAAATAATATTTCTTTCATGGCAAGATAAGAAAAAGTGCGAGGGAGATGGATATTATTCCATCTCGCTTCCTTATAGCCGCCAAGGCCGGTCTACACTACGTCAGAAGGGTTCGTGACGGAAAAATCTTACACTTTTCTCGCCTAGCCCCCATCCGCCAAATTCGTAACGTCGGATAAGGAACTTCGTTCCAACAAATTAATAAAACGCAATAAAATGCGTAAAAACTAGTTTCATTCAATGTGTAGTTGTGTGTAGTGTTCCGTAAATATAAGAAATCAATAAGACCTTTTTGGCATATTATCTTATAGTCGCCTCTTACAATTACATTATTCAAATCAATTTATGTAATCATACTTTTAAAAACCTACATTATATTATCTTTGAAAAGGGCAAATTGCCATCTGTCAATGTTTCAATGGTTTCATTATAAATTTAGCATTCGTCGGTTTGAGATAATAACCGTTTACCGGGCGTCTGCGAACGAACGATACACGTGTAAGAGAGCACCTGCTTGCCACTTCACACCGCGTGCAGCTGTCCGTTGTGCATCTCGCGGCAAGATGTTGATTGTTGACTCGCAAAAAACTAAAGGAGCTTAAACTCGTATAAACTCCAACTAGCATTGTTAATATAAATTTAGAGAATAGGCTTTAAAATGTATTCTAGTTAACATTTTATTATAAAACAAGCCGGGACGGCTTAGCCTTAGACTATTTATTTTATCTATTTTTTTTTACAAAAACGTCTCCAAATTTTTCGCTAAAATATAGCCTAGATCACTCCTGGCATTGCTTTCTGTCTGTTCGTGAATTTTCATTACAATCGGTTAATAATCCTGAAGATTAGCACGGGCAGACAGACAGAGAGACAATTTTTTTTAAAATGGTTGTTCAAATCTTGACATGCAGTTAACCCCCTGTGCTTAATAAAATTTTCTTCTTTTTATTAAAAAAGCAGTTATGTCGATATTACAGACAGAAAATCCAATATAAGACAAATCAAATATTTCTATGTATAGATGTACTCTTTATATATTATATACCTAATAAATAATCATCATAGAACTTTTATTTTTTATCAAATTTTAGATTTAAAAAAAAGTTTTTCGTGTAAAATATAGCCTATATCACTCTTGGCATTGCTCTATGTCTTTTCGTGAAGTTTCATTATAATCGGTTTAGCCATTACGAATATTAGTCCGGACAGACCGACAAACATTTTAAAAATTGTTATTTCTGTTTTCATCATCATCATTACAGCCCTTCACAAGTCCACTGCTGAACATAGGCCTCCTCTAAGGAATGCCACAAAACACGGTCCTGAGCCACCTGCATCCATCGACTTGCCACATGTCTTACCAGGTCGTTACTCCATCTAGTGGGGGCCGCCCTACACTTCGCCTGCCAGTACGAGGCTGCCACTCGAGAACCTTTCTTCCCAATCGGTTGTCGGTTCTCCGAGCTATATGGCCTATATGTCATGTCTTTCATGTAAGTAACGCTCTCAGCTCAATAAAAGGCAGTTATCAATATTACAGACAGAAACTTCAATTTAATTTATAAGTGCATAAATGATTTAAAAGAATTACTGTTGAAACATCTGCCTGTCTGTCTTTCTGTAAATTACTGAACGTTTAACTCAGTGCGGTGTGACGTTTAGAGGTAAGTCAAGTTGAAAAAGTCCAACAACCGTCATCTTACAAGCGTTTAAACAAAATGACCGCCTATCAGACGTGAATTGAAAAATGTTCAACTACCGGGGTCAAAGGCCGGAGCACCCGCCATCCCTGCGGAGGCCTATTTGACGAACAATTACAGCGTTGCTCACGGGGTGTGACGGCGCGTGTGAACAAACTGTGGGAACGTCTTAAACCTGACCTGACTATAGTAACCAGCGGAATCTAGTCTTAGATTTTTTTAATTCTTATCATTACTTTTTGTTTATTGCGAAGATAAAATTAGTAAAAAATTTAACTTTTATAAAAAGTAAAAGTCATCTTCAAAAGTTAATGTTACAGCCTAGATACACACTGATGGGCCTCCTCTCATTTCTGACAGGGTTTTAGGGCAAGGAAATGTACACCGCGCTGCCCAATACGTGTTGGCGAACTTCACATGTCTTCGAAATATTTTTGTTTTTCTTATGATATCTTTGATGTTTTCCTTCACCGCCGAGCACGTGGTAAATCAGCACTTAAAATTGCAATTAACAATTTCATTGGTGCCGGCGGTGATCGAACCTGGGTTGCTCGCGTACTGTGAAATTTACAGCGAGCGCTTAGCCACTGAGCTACCACGGCTCTCAAAAGTCACCTTAAAGATGTAAAATAATGTTGTGGAAATGATTTAACTTTTTTTAAATCGCCTTAAAAAGAGTAAAATAATTTCCACAAAATAGCTTCTGAAGTTGGTGCTACGACATAGTGTATAATACAAAAATTAACGCCCCAACTAATTACAGGTTGTAAGGCATTCCCTCTTAGGCCCGTATTAATAAACGTTACTCAACGACGAACTCAAGTGCGTAATCATTTGATACGCCCTCATTACGAAATCAGCATCTCAAGATCGTTGCTAATTAATAAACACATAAAAACAGTATCTCAAAACGCTGTACTTAGGAATACTGTTCTGTGACTTACACTTGAGAGTCGAGTTTCGTTTATTAATCAGTGTGGCACTCAGCTGATATCGCAAACCTAAACCGCATCTTGAGATATGTTTATTAATAAGATCATAACCTCAAGATTGTACTCAAGTGCGTGTACTTGAGCTGAGTAACGTTTATTAATACGGACCTTAGTCCTCAGGGGTAACAACAACAAATTAACTAACTGTAATTAGAGCCAGTATAATTACAGATTGTGACGCATTTCATCGTAGTTCTCAGAGGTGACAACGCATTTTGTCGCCTTCTTTGTTTGAAGTTGGCTGCAGGTGTCCATGGACTGCAGTAGAAGTAGACACTTATTATCAGGTGGACTGTGAGTTCGTTTGTCACTACAGTTTAAAAAAATATTTTTGTTCTTTGAGTTTCCATGTTGGTATCGGACTTATAGCTTCTGAGATATTTATGTTGGCCTAATGTACAATAGTGTTACTTGCCTAGCATGTCCTAAAAGGCGACTATTGGAATGTTTGTGATTATTAATAATAATATTAATTTAATAAAATAATTGCGAACTCAATTAATAAAAAAAATTATCTAACTTAAATCCTTAATTTAATATAATATAATAAAATAATTGTGGGCGACGAGCTAACTTTTATTACAATGTTTCATCTAAACCCATTTTTTTAGCTAATCTTGATCCGAGTAGCTCGCCAATCTTAAAACTCTGCCTACCTTCTCTGAGTTTACAGTGGTGACACTATGTACATTCTAGACTTCTAGAGGAACGAAAATATCGTAATTGATACTTGTTTTCTTGTCTGTCACATTAAATGAGTAGTTATGGCATGCTGAGATATTTTATGTGTTGAGAACAAAAGAACATAAATATATTACTGTACTTAATATGTTATATCTGTAGAAATAAGAACAGCAGGATATGTTTTAATCCCGCTGTTCTTGTACAACATACATATTATATGTAGACTGATGTGAAGAAAACATCTTTAAATACTGACTTTTGCAAATTCAGACATATTTTTGTTCTTTGTTTGTAATGTTAAATTTAAGATTAACTACGCCGGAAATGATACTAACGGAATCCAGTTTATGTTATGCTTTTCTGAAATATTAATTGACAACTATAAAGCGCCGTACACGTCACTCCCCGATGACCGCTGATATCAAAATGTCACATCGGTTGTTTTCATATAAGTAACTAAAACGTAGTGATTATATACTCTTTAGGCTTAACCAAGGCGTAACTTTTTGCTTAAGCGATTGTTTCTTTCTTGTATTTATGTATATATATGCCTATAAAAGTAAATTTAAGCGAAACAATATTTTAATCGACAAAACTCGTACATAATTAGAGAAAATGGCAAGAAATAATAGACTAACTGCTAACAAGTCCTCAAGGGTTATTGCGCATCTTTTTTTAAATAGAATAAGGGTGACAAACGAGCAAACAGATCACCTGATGGTGAGTAAGACTTTCACCTTTAGACACCTTCATCTTTCCTCGTTAAAAAATTAAAATTTAGACGACTTGTCACCCCTGAGGAACCAAAATAGAATATCTCTTTACCACTAAAGAGAGTATTTTTGTTCTCTACACTCATAATAGGAAATAACAGCATTAAGCTGCTATCTTACTCTGCTATTCTGTGAGAGTCCTTCCCCGGTCGAGCCGACCTATTTGTGCTTCAACCATAATATAGCTGCAGTGTAGTTTCACAACTTTTAAATGTGCATTTTGAGTCTTAATCGAGAATACATGCACATAGTCTATGGTCCAAAACAAATATTCACCATCATGTGGCCTGTGCTTGTTTGTCACCCTTACTTGTATAAAAAACTCATATAACTGATAGACGGAAATAGATGCGTTAATACCGCTTAAGTTAAATTTTAAGGCACATAAGTTAGTCATACTATCGATCTATTATAAAATTAGTTGCTTATAAAACGGGTAATCTTAAATTGATTAAATTATTCTAGGGACTTTTGGTTTGCTGAATTTATTACGTATACGAGGATAGTTTACTCAATATCAAAACAATTATTATTTTGTATCACAATAGATAACCTGTGTAGTTAATTACTAAGGTTATGTTGAAAGTTTGGTTATCTTCTCAATCGAAATTAGGATATTTTTCGATTTCAAGCCCCATGAAATTATCCTTGGTATGAATCAGTGTTCTTTTGCGAAGATTTATAGTATACTAGCTGTTCCCCGCGACTTCGTCCGCGTTGAATTTATTATTTTACGAACCTTAATTCTTTTTCTAAAATAAAAGTAGCCTAAGTTACTCCTTACAACATTAGCTATCTGCCAATGAAAGTCCCGTCAAAATCGGTCCAGCCGTTTCGGAGATTAGCCGGAACAAACAGACAGACAGACAGACAAAAATTTTAAAAATTGTGTTTTTGTCATAAGTACCGTATAAACTTTTATATGCATTTAGTAAAAAGCTGTTATTTAGACATTACAAACAGACACTTCAATTTTATTTATTTGTATAGATTACATAATTATTATATCATATGTAAAGAAAAGGAAATTACGCGCGATATAACGTTATGAATTATGATTAGTTTTAAAGTTGTAGTGCGGTAAAATACTATAGTGGTACGCCCTACCGTTCCCCCAAGGTATTTTTATATCTTGGCAGTCCTGTACAAAGGTAAGTTATAAGGGGTGCATTGTACAAAACGACTCCTTAAGACCGCGCCGTATTACGACCATGTACTTGTAATTATTGTCCTCTTGCTGGCGACTTGTGTTGCAGTTGCTATTTAGGAACTCGCAAATGAACTAGACATAAAAGTTATATCCTCAGCTAGTTACTTTTTTCTTTGTCCACAGGTAGAACATCATCAAATTAAAAGATATATAAATAAATATTTAGATATTATGAATATCTTTGGATTTGGTTTGGGTATTATACTTTAAATTGAGTAGGTATATATTTCGAGGAAGAAAAAACAGAAAAATAACAAAGTTAAAGTGAAATTTATAATCCTAAACAAAATAGACCGATTATAAATAATACAATTCATTTTGTTAGGTTATTGATATTTTGCGGTCTAAATGTCATGACCTTGGACAGGCCTTACCTTTCTGTAATCTGTATCCATGTCCGAACGCTAGCGATGCAATCGGATGAAGATTCAGGTATGAATGAATACACTGATATTTAATATACCAAATCGCGAAAAATTGGCACGTGGTAAAGTCATGCTGCAGCTATATTATAATTGAAGCACAAATGGGTCGGCTCGACCGGGGTACGACCACGCTCTCACAGAATACCAGCGTGAAATAGCAGCTTAATACTACTGGAAACGAGGCGTTCCATCTTAGTTCTCAGGGGTGACAACGCATCTGCATTTTGATTCTTAGTTGAGGATAGATGTAGATGTCTATGGGCCACAACATTGACTTATCATCAGGTGAACTGCGTGCTCATTTGTCACCCATAATCTATTAAAAAAAAAATCGTTGTTCATACTAATATTGTTTATTTAGTGTGTTGTATACATTCACATTAAATATACAGTCTTTCAATACTTTATCAGCCTGTGAAAGTATGTTGGACATGTGCCTCTCCCGTTGTAGGAACAATTTGCATAACCGTCACGCTTCGCAGGCGGATTCACGATCGAAGTTCCAGACGTCTAACATCATTGACGCTGCGGCCCGTCGCCGGTCTGGGTAATTTAGGCCTGTCGTAAGAAGATGATATGAAGTCATCTAATATGTCCTCTAGACCGAATTACGGTCACGGCGGCCAGTCTCAACGGAGACTAGCCATCTGCGCAGGGCAGGATTATAGTGCCCGAGTGCATGCGCAAGCACACGTGCACTCTCTATTCCTTCACTCTCATAGTTCGATTAGGCGGCTACCCGACACGACCGGAGAGAGATCAGGCGCAGGACCAACGGCTTTACGTGCTTTCTGAGGCACGCGGGTGAAACACCGCCAATTTCCTGACTCTGGGCTGCTACTGAGAATTTCTTTACAGATAAGCCTACTAACTGATTTTGGCCTAACCAGGGATTCGAACCCTTTTCTGATCATGAGTTCCCATGAACAGAAATCGCATTTTCGACAACTAGACCAACGAGGCAGCCGTCATCAATCAGATATCTTTCAGGCATTTCCCATAGTCCCTAACGAATTTTTTTTTATACAATAAGGGTGACAAACGAACACACAGTCCACCTGATGGTAATTGGTTGCTGTGACCCATAGACATCTACATCTATCTTCGTTTGCGAATTTAAATTCAGATGCGTTGTCAGCCGTGAGGACTAAGATAGAATGCCTCTTTTCCAGTAAAAAGGGTCTCCGGTTCTCTACACTCACCATACGAAACACAGCAGCATTAACTGCTATTTTACGCTGGTATTCTGTGAGAGCGTGGTCCTTCCCCGGTCGAGCTGACCCATTCGTGCTACAACTATACTATTAATATAGCTGCAGCATGGCTCTACCACGTAAAAAAACGAAAGTACGAAATTGGGTGATGGATTATTTTTTCTTTCATCTGAAGTCACAAACGGTATTACAGTCTATTTGATTGTAAGTGGCTACTGCAGACTGCAACCAAATTCAAACAAAGAAGGCTGCAGATGCGTTGTCGTCTCTGAGGACTAAGGTGGAATTCCTCACACCATTTAATTATATTGGCTTCAGACCGAAACACAGCAGTGCAGATACTGCTATCTGACTGCTTGACCAAAAAGGAGTCCGGCCACCTAGTAAACACAGTCTTTACACTGAGTAAATCACTGAGCTTAAATCCTAAAAATAGTGACTGACACTAGATCAGTATTACCAATGTGAGGGTATTAACTCTACGCTCACCAACCCGCCCTGTGTGGTGAGTATGAGTAAATATTCCAAGTCATGTTTGACAGCTGGCGCATTCTGAAAAGGCCTACGTCCAGCTGTGGACTTAATTTGTTTGCTTGTTACTGCTGCAACATTAGTTTAATAGTAAGATGGCAAAGAAATGTGAACGTTTACGTATAATAATAATATAGGCATAATGCTTTTTAAATCGATTTGCAAAGGTAGGAATAATGTGCGCACGCGGTACACCTTGAGCAATTGAGTTGGACGTCAATTTGTGACACATTGCATTGACATAACGTGCTTATTTTTTATACTACAACCTACAATGTGCCAATCATCTTCCATGGAAGGAAAGTCACCGCACAACTGACATTTGTCATTAAAAAGGCCGAGTATTGACAAAGAAAACCGATTATTTTGTTGTTTTAATACCATCGTAAACATGTGCAATTACGTAATGCATTTACTAGAGTTATATAATTATTATTGCTAGTGGTCGTCCAGTGGTCGAATTTCGAATGTAATTCATAAACTTTTTAAGTTTGTATAGGTATATTAAGCAAGCTGAATTTCACTTTCAATTGCACATTTATACATCATGACATTGGCAGGATGAACGTAAATAAACCACACACTATTATGGGTTTGACATTGGCAGTATGAACGTAAACAATTAATGATTTATTTTATTTTATTTTATGTATATTTTATATAAGTTTTATGCTTTATGCACTCTTCTTCATATTACAATGTTTAATTATGCCAAATCTCACACTCCTCCGTGTTCGCAATATGCTTAAAAAAGGGTATAAAGTATTCTCTTCGTGTATTAATATATTATGGATGCCCCTATCAAAGAAATAGTAATGTAGTATAGTTTTTGTGTAGTATAGTTAGTGTAGTTTTTAAGTTATAAAATATTTGGATATATGAATACTGGACATGCCCCAATCCGCCTTGATAGGCTATAAACATTAATATACTACAAAGTACTCTATGATTAGGGCATTACCAGACGTCTTGCACCCTGTTGCGGGTCTGGGTATTTTGCATCTATTATTTAACTTATCGGAGGCCATGAGGTCTTTTTGGCTTTTCCCGTAGTCGCCTTTTTACGGGGTGATTGGGCTGATTACAATACTAACGACTAAAATATATTTCGTAACTAACGATTTTTTGATATGTAGTATTTTCAAAATATTTTTACCAAATTACAGTCTAATCTAAATCATCAATAAGACTTAGAAACGAAAGCTGTTTTGTATAAATCTTAAATATTTAAGAATTCGTAAGAATTTCTAAATGATTTTAAAAGGAACTTCTTACAAATTTATAAAGAACAAAAGATTTTTAAATCAAATGTTCACTGTTGTGGAACCATTCCATTAAGTCCTTTCATTAGCCATGGTTTAGACGATATCTGATGCACGGGTTCGATGCCTCATCCACCGTGTGAAATTAAAAGTATAGCTTGATTACCGGCGGTATTGAGATGTAACGCTTGACAGTGCGCATCGAGGTATTATAAAACATCTTACGTCCAAGTTTATACTGAAACTACCGACAGATTTATGTCTATTTAGTAAATGTTACTAAGGAAAAAGCCTAACAAATTAGCTTCCTAATAATGACTGCACTTTAATAGTTCTCACGCTCATATTTTATTCTTTGCATAATAGTTATAATTGACGTTTACCGGAAGGCGTCGATGTGGTCTAAATCAGTTTGAATAGTGAACTCAAACTGATACAACTAGCCAGTAACTTTGTTATCAGCAAACAGCTCAACTATTGTATAAAACTTCCCACAACATTTAGCTTGAGATAACGTTCTGATAAGGCTATGACTTAAGTTAATTTGATACGGAAAACGAAAACGAAGTAAGAGAGAAAAGCTCTCAATAATGTTTTTTTCCAGTTTTATGCAAACTCAAATCCATATAAATTATGTAAATTACCTATTTCCATTCTTAATGTAAATTGATAAACCTATTTTGGGATACCTTAAGCATTTCTGATTTTACATGCTCTACATTCAAACCTAAGTATGCATTGACACTTCACATTGAACAAAACTAATTATAGAGCAACTAATTATTAAATACCGTGTGCCGTCTAGCAGCGGCGTAAGGAATCGACTACTCCATAATATCATCATGGGTGTCGTAAAAGGCGACTGAGGGAAATTTAAACAGGACTATTAAAAAAAAACATGCGTGAGTGTCGTGGAACCCTCGTAGTATATTATTATTGATAAACGTATTATATTATTGATTAACAAATACAAATAAATGAATTACTAGCGCCTAAGCGTCATTTAAAATAAAATAATATTTCTTTATGGCAAGATAAGAAAAACTGCGAGAGAGATGGATATTATTCCATCTCGCTTCCTTATAGCTGCCAAGGCCGTCTACACTTTTTTTTATAGAAGAGAGTGGAAACGAGCATGCGGCTCACCTGATGGTAAGTGACTACCGCCGCCCATGAACAACCGCAACACCAGGGGAATTGCAGATGCTTTGCCGGCCTTTTAGAATGGAGTAAGCTCTTTTCTTGAAGGTCCCTAAATCGTATCGGTCTCGAAAAATCGTTGATGCAACATCACTACGCAGCGCCAGTGAATCGAGCCGATCAGAAAGAACTCGGTCGTCGACGATTCGAACCGCTCTGCGCTGGATTCGGTCAAGTGGAAGGAGCTGGAACTGGGGTGCCCCGGCCCAGAGATGAGAACAGTATTCCATGTGAGGCCGAACTTGCGCTTTGTAAAGTTTCAAGCGATGTGCCGGCATGAAATACTGTCTCGCTCTGCTGAGCACGCCAAGCTTTTTAGAGGCCAATTTGGCCTTCCCTTCCAAGTGACCACGAAACTGCACACTATTCGATATGTCGACGCCGAGGATTTCAATGTTAGCTGAGGCAGCACGGGGAGTGCCTTGAAACTGAGGAGATACGGTTGAGGAGAAAAGCAAACTTGTGTCTTCTGGGGATTGAACTGGACTCGATTTAGTCGCCCCCAATCCGAGACTTTGTTTAGCAAAGACTCGACTTCAGACACAAGTTTGTCCCGGTACTCGGTGACGTTTTCCCGAGAAATACGAGTATTGGCACGGCCGGCATATAAGGCATCACCAGTGCTGTCGTCTGCATAGCATTGCAAATCTGCATAGCACTACGTCAGAAGGGTTGTGACGGAAAAATCTTACACTTTTTCTCGCCTAGCCCTCATCCGCCAAATTCGTACCGTCCGATAAGGTACTTCGTTCCAAAAACTGCTAAATATCCTCCTATGAGGCAATCTAAGGGGGAGGCCTATGTTCAGGAGTAGACTTTTGATTGGCTTTAATAAATGAATGAATGAGTGAATTTTTAGATATATTTTCTTATTTGCGATATTTCGATTGTTTAGAGCACATTCACAATCAAGCTTGTGCACTCTTGCATCTTGCAAAGCGATATTGCACTTAACATATGCTAAAAGCTGTCACCCGATTCAAGTTTCAAGATGTAGGCAATTTTGTCTGCTGTAACATATACGTATTATACGTGGTAGAGCCATCCTGCAGCTATGGTTATGGTTGTAGCACGAATGGGTCGGCCTGACCGGGGCAGGACCACGCTTAATGCTGCTGTCCTTCGTATGGTGAGTGTAGAGAGCCGGAGACCAGTTTTACTGAAACGAGGCATTCCATCTCAGTCCTAAGGGTTAACAACGCATCTACATTTTGATTCTTAAACGAGGATAAATGTGGATGTCTATCGGCCACAGCATACACTTACCATTAGGTGGACTGTGTGCTCGTTTATCACTCTTATTCTATTAAAAAAATATGGTGGCCCACGCTCGACTGTGGCCGGTTTCACTCGGTCACCGTGACGTAGGCGCGAGCGCGGGTCTCGAAGCTTGTTGCAGTGCAGTACTTGCTTGACGTGCTAGAGCTCGGCGGCCAAGTGTTTACTGTGGCAGATCCCTTATGCGTTTTGAAATAAAGATTTTATTACATCTATCAGCAACCAATTGTTACAGATACCGCTGAGCAGTTCTGCAATAGCATCAGTAAAATTTTAATCTGCAAACGTGGGGGTCATGCTAATGAATCACAAGTTCTCTGTTGCATTGTAGTGCCAAACTAGTTTAACAAACTAAAATTACAGGGGTTATTAGGTCGGCTCCAGACGATCACGCTAATTAAATTAGCGGATAAATACTTAGCCGCAGTCGGCGCTTGAGGGTTTACTTTAAATCCTGAGAGTGATGAACACACTTATCAATATCAAATCTTGATAAGAAAAACAAATCTATCTCTGAATAATAAACTTTCGCGCTATCTAATTGTTTGTGAATGAATTGCTATTGCGTCATGATAAATGACAAAGATGCATTGTATATCAACTGCCATAACTCCCAGGGAGTTATCACACGGTCCATAATTTGTATAGTAGATACAATTATCAGATTTAGAGTATACATTGTAATGAAGACAATACTGTTGCTTTATTCCTGGAATTAAACAGTGCAATGACTTAAGGCAGCGTCACGAAAAAATTACCTACAAATTCCCCTAAGCGCAACTGCATTCGACTTCCATACTGACGGTGCCAATTAGATGGGAGATCAATTATGTCTATGGCATGAGAATAGCAGAGTTAGATGCTTACAGAATTATAAACTGCTTACTTAATCTTCTGTTTCATCAGCTCGTTAAAGTCGTTAAATTGGACATAGTTCTCTCCCTTGTGGGAGCCACGCAACCGCCACTTGGCAATCGCAGTAGCAGAATAATTGCAATAATTGCATAATAACGCTGCTTACCGTCGCCGGTCTTGGTTTTTTACATGGTAGAGCCATGCTGCAGCTATATTATGGTTGTAGCATGAATGGGTCAGCTCGACCGGAAAAGGACCACGCCCTAACAGAATACCAATGTGAAATAGTATGTGTTTGGTATGATGAGTGTTTCATCTGCATCTGCATTTTGATTCTTAATCGAGGATAGATGTAGATGTCTATTGGCCACAGCATCCACTTACTACACACACGTGGACTGTGTGCTCGTTAGTCATTCTTATACTAAAAAAAAGTTTATATACCGCCGTCTTAATCATGGGTGCGGTATGTGGAGCTTATATTCTATATTTTAGTAGAAATTCTTGTGACAGTTTTTGAATGAAAAGCCGCTCTCTCAGAACGATTTTGACTTATAACGCGGTATCTCCTAACGTGGTAGAACCATGCTGCAGCTATATTAATAGTATAGTTGTAGCACGAATGGGTCGGCTCGACCGGGGAAGGACCACGCTCTCACAGAATACCAGCGTAAAATAGCAGCTTAATGCTGCTGTGTTTCGTATGGTGAGTGTAGAGAACCGGAGACCCTTTTTACTGGAAAAGAGGCATTCTATCTTAGTCCTCACGGCTGACAACGCATCTGCATTTAAATTCGCTAACGAAGATAGACGTAGATGTCTATGGGCAACAGCAACCACTTACCATCAGGTGGACTGTGTGCTCGTTTGTCACCCTTATTCTATAAAAAAAAGTGCTAGAGCCACGCTGCAAGTATATTATGGTCACAGCTCAAATGGTTCGTCTCGACCGGAGAAGAACTGCGCTCCGGCTCTGGTCTTCAAGGGTGACATGGAATCTACATTTTTCTTTATGATTCATTATCGAGGATAGATATAGGTGTATGTGGGCGACAGCACCCACTTACCATCTGGTGGACTGTGTGCTCGTTTGTCACCCTATAAAAATATAGTTCCAGTATGTATACGAGATGGTACACTACGGAGGCCATGAGGTTATTCTGACATTTTCCATTTCCCTTTTATGTAAACCACTGGACTAAATTGTGTGAAGGATTTTCTTACGCTGTCACTCCACAGCCAATTTTTTTGTAGTCTGTGATGTTCCTGTACTGTCTGTACTGTAAACTCCATGGGTGTTTTTATATTTTTTAACAATTTAACCTAGTGAGGTTAAATTTTCAGAGTAGGTATGATCAGATCAAAGTTAGTGGTTATTATTTCTGTAACACGGTCTTTAGACTAGTTTTAAAATTAGAACTTTGTTGTGAGTCACATCTATTTGTATGCCCGGCGTGCAAAGGACAGGGGTGCGATGCTGCATATTTGTGTTTTCTTTAAGTTGAGCTTAGTTAAAACACGTTTTTTTTATAGGATAGGGTGACAAACGAGCACACAGTCCACCTGATGGTAAGTAGTTGCTGTGGCCCATAGACATCTACATCTATCCTCGATTACGAATCAAAATGCAGATGCGCTGCCACCCGTGAGGACTAAGATGGAATGCCTCATTTCCAGTAAAAAGGGTCTATATTATCACACAATGTGCAGGAAATGAATAAAACTGTTTTATTGTAATCTAAAAATGGTACTTTAAAACAAACCACGCACAGAATTCTATTTATTGGTTGGCATATTAAAATTAAAAATAAAGTAAAAGTACATCCCAATTCTGGACACTTATTTCTCTATTTTTGTGACGGATTTGAAGCAGAAAAATTCTGCCGCTAAAATAATATGTGTAACTAATACGCACATTAGAAAACGTGTTTTACAAGCACACCCTTTTTAACAGTTAATGTAATTGTATTGTTTAAAAAAATATTTGACTTTAAATATCACCGGATCTGGTTCAATATGGAACCTACTTAATTCTAAAACGACTACATACTACATACACTAATGCTAAACTCTTTTAAACTTTTTTAGTTTATTATTACAGTTTCTCCCACCAAAAATTTAATGTAATAATAAAAAATTAAAAATTTTGTACAACCGACTTCAATATAAATTGATAAGAATAACTCAAAAACTATTGGTCAGATCTTGATCAAATTTATATGGGACCACATAAGAATCACCAGCTTTCATATAAAAAATAATAATCGAAATCGGTTCAGCCAGAAAAATGTTATGAGGTAACACACATAGAAAAAAAACATACAGTCGAATTGAGTACCTCCTCCTTTTTGAAGTCGGTAGAAAAGGGGAAAAATGCGGTACAAACGATGTTCGGGGTTGTCAGCTTTGCCGATAAGAGTTGAGATCTAGACGGACGCCAAGCTCAATAGCAGTTGCTTAAATCATTAAGGATCTATTGGAATTTACAAAGTTCTTAGAACGGTCAGTGAATCAGCCAGTGAGTGATAAATTTGGCATTTTGCAGACCTTAATAACTCAAAAACTATATAGGTATAAACAAGACTATAACTATGTAGGTATAAGAACTATATTACTATATAGGTATATAATTACTAATAGGAACAGAGGAATACGGCATGATGACATCATCAAGTTTTCAAAGGCATTAGTCCTGGCTGCAGTTGTATCTCGGTCGTTCGGGAACACCATGATAGCTATAATACTGTTGAAAACCTATTATTACTCAAATTTTTGACAGCCCTAATATCACACAATGTTATTAATACAATGTCATACGAAATGTATGATTTCTTTGTTCAAGACAATATTTTATAATACAATTTATGTATATATAAGCATTATATTGCGGTTATAAAACATGAATAAGCGACCACAGCGACGTAGACGCGATGCAATTTGTGAGAGAGAATGTCTGATTTTTCTATCAGCCGCAGGTCGGAGGTTTCGGTAAAGGTCAGTGGAAACTAATGTTATTCATCCTTTCGGAAAACAACTCTAAAGTTTGGCTTTATTTTGTACTTTGCTATTTGCTATAATATAAAACTAGCGACACGCCCTGGCTTCGTCTAGGTTAATCCATAAATGTGGCGTTATTTAGATTTAAGTTAATCAATGACTATTTATTTTATACATTTATCGTTTTTTTTTTAAATGTCAAAGTTTTTCATATAAAATATAACCTAGATCACACCTAGTATTGTGTTCTTATCTGTTTGAGATGTTTCATTACAATCTGTTCAGCCATTCCGAAGATTAGCCCGGACAGACAGACAGGCATGGCATGCAAATAATCCGCTCAGCTCAAAATAAGGCAGTCATTATATAATATTAGATATACTAGCGATCCGCCTCGGCTTTCCACCGTTGATTTCTGCATCTCAAGAACAACGCCACCTACCGAGTCCTATTGTGAGTCTAAACCATTCTCTAATCAACTTAATTACACACATTAAATTTCATCAATATCGGTCCAGCCGTTTAAGAGGAGTTCAGTCACATACACACGGAGAGAAAAATTATATAATATAATATGAATGTACTATACATATAAACCTTCCTCTTTTATCATTCTGTTAACTGATGAAAACCGCATCAAAATCCGTTGCGTAGTTTAAAAAATTAAAGCGTACAGACTTTGTTTTATACTATGTATAGAAAAGATGTTACTGACAGATACTTCAATACTTTTTAATTGTATGTATAGACGTCATCTCAAACAAAAAACAATGGTAACCTTTACTGTACAAGGACTGTTTCTCGTTACCAAATAAGACTTATTATTATCTAAGTAAACAAAGAGTAACGATGATACTATATTACAAAAACAAAACACTGTTAGGGAACATAAAAACAATGATTGTGTTGATTTGTAACTAGTTGCATGAATAAAAAAAATACCAAGTACGTGTTGAGACACGCGACAGGTGGGGTTTCGTTGTGCAGATCTCTAATATTTTCTTAAGTACACATTAAAAAATATCCAACTAAAGGTGCATCATTAAATAATGTTGTAAAAAAATAAATGTAGCTTTACTAGTAATCTCTTCTTCTTCTTATTTTCTCTTCTTTTTCTCTCTTCTTTCTTCTAAATCTTTTTATTTAATTAAATGATGAGCCGTCATAAAATTTGGTTAGCCACAAAAAACAGCATTTAAATCATTTGGTTAGCATTCAAAGATTCTGTTTGCAATAAAAAAAAACGGCAATTCTTGTTTCGCAAATAATCTTGATAATGTTCAGTAATTTAATCATAAATAGGCAGCTTACAATAATATGAGTTTGGCTAATGAACAGTCAATCCGCAAAACACTTATATTCGTAACTATCTTACTAGACTAATCTAGTGAAATAATTATAATTGTAAACTGAATGTACAGGAGGAACAAATTTCGCGACATTGACGTTCCTGTTGTGTTGTTGTTCATGTTCCTTTTTTGACAGTAGGTTAAGGTGCGGCTGGGGTGGCCCTTGGCCACCCTAAAGCCGCGTACATTATAACGATATAAAATGTAAAAATTTACAGCCGTCGAGAATGTCAAAAATTGCCGATTGATTTAATAATGTTTGCTAGCCATGGTTTGCTGACCAATTATCTATTTCTGCTGCTAGATTACATTTCTCTGCTGACAAAAACATGAATACTATGCTAACCCTTTAAATAACACCCTGTTTAAATATAAGTACTTTAAAGCCTGATACTCTGAAGTTTTATTATTGAAAATGTTTCATAGAACCCCAGATATACGGGGTTCAAAACAAAGTGGCTCAAGTATTGTTAAATGTGCCGCGATCGCTTAGCCAATGTACATGTAATATTTTTTATCTTCAAGTTTAGGTATATATCGCAAGACAGCATCCCAAAATGATTCGATCAAAAACACGAGTAAATAGTTAATATGTTATGACACATTAGGACAGACGGATAGAACCAAGTTACGAGGGTTCTTTGTTTTGCTTTGCAGTGGAACCCTAAAAAGCGAGAGTACTTTGCTTAGTAATCAAGTACAGTATCAAGTTAAGCTGACGCAGTAGTGTAAGTCCCACTGTATCTAATTGCGTGCGTTACTTAGATTATGTATCATATATCTGTTTGTAACCAAAGGACTAACGTTTCACTACAACTTCCCACTTGAACCTTGTCGTCTTCGTTGGGCATGTAGTTAATTCTTTTAAGTGTTGAATGAAAGTTATTTAGGTTTACATGTGCCTGTGAGAGTTGCCAGTAGATTAAGGAAATGACAGGAACACATAAAGATAGTAGAAGATTGTATAAAGATAAATGACATGAAAATCGTTTCCAGTGTCTCTAGTTTTCGTTCTTTCATTCATTCTTTACAGCCTATCAAAAGTCCACGCTAAAAATAGGCCTCTCTTATAGATTGCCTCATAGCGTGGGTTTTGCCATTTTTACCACATTTGGTAGGCAGGTCGGCGCCGCCAGTTATTTTTTTATTTTCAGTTGTCTAGAAGACGCTGCTGCCCATCTCCTGTTTCGACCAGTTTCCCAGTTTCATTCTGTCGCCTCTTACGACACCCAAGCGATGATATGAGGTAGTGGATATTCTTATGCCACCATTACACACCAGTTAGACGACATATAGTGTGATATATTTCTATTTTAGTACCTACCTAGGCAACCGAGCTTTATTAGCGTTAGAAAAAATAATATTATCACAGTGATGAAACCTATTTAGAAAAGATTAGAAAATAAACCATTATCTAATCTAAATACAAAATATAAAAACATACAAAAGAAAACACGGAGAAAGCGAATTTTCCTAAAAATGAGACCAAGCTCGATCGATTTTTCGCCCCTGTAATACGGGTGTATACTGTATATATCTATTTTAAATTTAATCGAAATCGTTATAGCCGTTTCGAAAACGCGATTACAAACAAACAAATATATTAATATTCCTCATATACTATATTACTAATTTTCCACTGCAGTCATGTACTATAGAATATACTATTAGTATAGGATTGCGGTGGAAAATTGTAGAAATGCAACGTTTAAAGAGGTCGTCAAACTTTACCCCGCGAGTTAACTAGCCACGTGGACAGACAAACAGTACGAACACGCTTTTTATAGTGCATCAAATTAAATACACGTCCGTATGTGGGTTTTAACTTGGATGCAGCGATCTTCATTCATCAAAGTTTAACTTAACTGATATTATACTTAGGGCTGTCATTATACAGGAGTTTGAAATAGGCTAAGAGATATTAGAGATTTTTTTCGAAATAAATAGTACTTACTTTTCAACTTAAGATTGTGACAAGGTAATATAATATATTTTTTACAGATTTTTAATTTACGCCGTGTGGTGGCGACATAATATGTATGAGAGCCATCACCGATTTCGTCTCCTGGGTGTCTAAAGAGGTGTCTATGGATAATGCCAGAAGGACCTGTTTTAGAAAAATTGCGTTGTAACTATTACACCAACTAAAATACCACGATCGGCTACGAAGAGCAGAGTCAGAAAGAAGTACCTACAAGACGTGTGATACGGCGATCGCCAATTTGTATTTCAAGAATGGTGGTGATGGTTGATTCCAACGTGAGAGACTCATGTCTAGCATTTACGGGCTGATGATTAAGTATAGATTAACTAATGGCCAAATACTCAAACGCAACTCAATTTTAAGATGTCGTTAAGTCTCGTGGTGTCAAGGTCACTTTGACTTAAAGTGATAGAGACAGCATGAGACTTAACGGCATCTTAAAATTGAGCAGCGTTTGAGTATTTGACCAAAAGAGATAAAAAAAAAATCCTGGTAAAAGCTCACTTGAGGCGTTGCGGATCTAAGAACGATGTTATTGGTAATGATGGCGACGAATAAAAACAAAGATGGCTTACAAAGCAACACGTATTAAATTGACTTTAAGCATTTATTTAGTGGAGTGCGTTATTAAGTAAAGTATATATATAATTTATTAATTAGTAAGAAAACTTCACCTGAGTACCCTCCAGACGTCCTTCAGTCTAGGATAAATTTAAACGGATTGCAACCCTACCCACACAAAGTGTTTAACATTTCAACATGCACTTGTTATGGTTTTCAAAACGTTTGACGTTAACGCTGATCTAAATACGAGCACATAGGTAATGATGTGTAAATTCTGGTTTAGTCATTCCTTTGGAAACTGCAATAATAATATTAGAGATTATTTTTTTTTTAAAAAACAACTTAGAGAACTGTAAAATCTTTCCATTTTTTTTTAAATTAATGCGTGGAATATTTAGGCTGCGTTTGCATAATCCGAGACGCAAATTTCTTAAACGGGCTAAAAGGGCTTCGCCTGGGATCCATTAATGTGGCTTCATTTAGATTTTTTTTTAAAGTAGTCATCAATGACCATTTATTTTATTAATTTCTCATCTCTCCTGGCGTATCTATTTTTGTTCGTTAAGTTTCACCACAGTTTAGCCATTCCGAAGATTAATCCGAACAGACATAAATTTTACAAATTCACGTCTTATTGGTATGCAAATAACACCCCGAGCTCGATTAAAGGCAGTAATTTCGATATTACACACAATTCAATTTTATTCATGTATATATATTTTCCAGACATATAGGTTCCCTGACAATGTTATAGTTCTCCGGGCTGATACCAACTAAATCGCTCGCGTTCGCGTTCTTTAAAATTTAAAGGCCACCGTCTATTCCCTGCTGAAGCAGCGTCTCGAATTTTTTTTGTTAAAAGTAATAGGACACCCTTTTCTTTTAAATAAAACAATACCTATTAAATTATAAAAGATTAGAAAAAAATGTAATCCTATGAGAATATTCTCTGTACAAAACGCAGAATTCGACATTCCGGTAGATTTTTACTTAGCCATGCAATGCTGAATGTACTGACGGATAATCTGTAACGAAGTGAAAGTCAATCGGTATAATCATAATTTTCTGTTTCATTAACACCTTGCGTACCTTACTTGTAAATTTGTGTCATTGAATGAACATGTAATGATGTGAAAGTGAGCGGAGAAAGCTTATAAGCCTTGTAATGATATCAATAAAACAAGTGTTAAGTGCAATAAAACAAACACCAAGCAGAATAAGACTCCGTATTGCATTATTCCAATAGATTAACTGAAATGAGAATGATATTTACATACAAATATAAATAAAATACGAATACAAATTAAAGAAAGAAAGAAATACGTTAGTGAATATAGCACATACAATATAACATAGAAAAAAAAAACAAGCAAGACAAAAAAACTTTTCATTTTTCCAAAATTATAAAATAATAACTTATTAATGTGGCTATAGTCAGTCAGATAGGCCAACAAATTGTTCCGGGTCTGAAAGTTTGTCTACAATAATTTATCTCTGAGATTTTTATCTATAGTAAACGCTAACACAATTCAAGAATTATTAGTGGCTATATTAAGCTATATTAGTGGTATAGTTGTAGTACGAATGGGTTGGCTCGACCGGGGAAGGACCACGCTCTCACAGACTACCAACGTAAGGCTGCTGTGTTTCGTATGGTGAGTGTAGAGAACCGGAGACCCTTTTTACTGGAAACGAGGCATTCCATCTTAGTCCTCACGGGTGACAACCCATCTACATTTTGATTCGTAATCGAGGATAGATATAGTTCTCTATGAGCCACAGCAACCACTTACCATCAGGTGTACTGTGTGCTCGTTTGTTACCCTTATCTTATAAAAAAAAATTCTAGCGTGGAACTAATTAAAAAAAAGAAACAAACTAAAACTGAACGCAGCAGAACGCAGTCATCTTAAATAAAAAGTGAAACAACGTCGTTAAATCATGTTTCTTATACTAGGATAACATGACCTAATAGTTCTGTTCAATTTTTTTTTTATTTCGAAAACATCTGAAGTCTGAAGTGCTTTAAAAATCAATTGATAAACTAAATAAGTTAAAGTATTTTCCAGTCAATAACACGCCGATTGGAGTCATATTGGTTCATTGTTTATTGTCTGAATGCGTGCTTGCTTAATAGTTCCGAAAGATTTTTACGACATATTGTTCCCAATTGAAAGACATTTATTGCCTTCATTGCTTATGACATGATTGAAAAAGGAAGATTTGATGCATAAAAAATATAGTTTCGTTTATATTTTGTCATTTACATTATAAGTGAACAAAGTCAACTTAGAGTAGGACAACCTAAAATCCACGAGTTGGAACTGGAAAATAATAGCGCCTCATAAGACCGAGGCCTTGTGGTGGTTTCATAAATAACCATGGAGCAGAAAACCACCCGACTCGAGCGTCTACGTGGGTGAGTCTTAAGTTAGGACAGTCGCTCGGGTTTCGAAGAAAACTTCGAGCGCCTAGTCCTAAGGATTGTATTGGTGCATAGACTGAAGTCCTAAGGATTGTATAGATGCATAGACTGCTGCCCAATCTATGGGGACCGAGGGAGGAAGTGCGCCGCCTCTATGCGTGGGAAGTGCGGTCTGTAGCCTTAGACGGGGCGTTCGTATGGGCGAAAAGGCTAGCCATCCGAAGCTGTAGTACTAAAATCTACTGTGTCCAGTGGAGGATGACTACACGGATCGTGCGAGAACAATATCATTTGAAGCGGATTTGGATGCCGCGATCCTGCAGGTCTTCGAAGATGCAGCGACGAATAGGAAGACTCACCTACAGACTTACACAGATAATTACCGGGCGCGGATGCTTCGGTGATTATCTGTGTAAGATCGGACGCGAAGTAACGGCGACCAGGGTGAGCCGGATCGGTCGGAACCTCACACTGCTAGCAGTCGTGTCGGCGATGTTGAGCAGGGATTCGGCGTGAAGGGCCGTAGCCACATTCGGTAAGTCCTTAATGGTCAAGGAGGAGGCTGCTGAGCGGGATCGGACAGCACAAATCCCACTCTGAGACGAGGTCGCCAAGGCGTTCGTCACGGCTCTCCCAAAAGGAAAGAGAGAAGAAATATATTTAAGAAAGACTTACTAGGTGGTAGAAGTCTGTCTAGGTTAGTACCACTCTGTTACCTATTTCTGCCGCCAGCATTACGTGCACTGCTGTGTTTCGGTGTGAAGAGTATGAAGAGTTAGTATAATTACAGGCTGTGAGACATTCCATTTTAGCCCTCAGAGGTGACAACGCAGCTGTAGCCTTCTTTATTTGAAGTCGGTTGCAGGTGTCCATGGACTGCAGTAGCGCCTTACCATCAGGTGAACTGTAATTTCGTTTTTCACTTCAATTTAAAAAAAATGAGTAAAAATATTATATTACTAAAAGAACACCATAGATAGGACTAAAATTTTATATTCATTAGATGAAGGTACCCCGGGTTAACTATGACATCAGGACGCCAAGCAGTTCAGTCCCCCCGTGACCATGGGAGCTGTAAAGCATCTGAAACGTCGGGAATTAAAATAATTAAAAATAAGTTAGTTTAAACCGTAAAATATTAGTAGTTTTATTCAATGTCTAGTATTCGTGTTATTACAAGGAATCATTATTGTTAGCAAAGGTCAATATACTCTTTAACGTGGTAAGTTCGACCTGGGAAGGACCACGCTTTCACAGAAAATACGCGTAAACTACGATAGCAGTATTGCACTGCTGTGGTGAGTGATAAAAACCGAAAACCCGTTTAACAGGTAGCCAGGAGTTTCATTTTAGTCGTCAGGGGTGACAAGGCATCTGGATCATGATTCTTAATTGGGGATAGAAGTATGTGTCTATGGGCTAAAGGATACGCTTAACGTCAGGTGGAATGTGTAATCATTTGTGATCCTTACTTTTATAAAAAAGGAAACAAAAACATAAAATAAAAAAGTAACTTACAATCATCGATATATATGTACTACGTACTAGATTTGGCATTCCGAACATTCACTATGTTCAAATGAACTGTACTGCAATCCGTACACCTTTAGTGTCATTTAGTGTGGCTTCAATATTCATAGAGTGTGCAGCTGCGCTAATAATACGAGATTTCAAATTAAAGTTTAAACCTGAACGTAATTAATAATTCAGTAGTCAAATAAGTAAAATTATTTGTTGTTCAAGTGAATAAATAGGTAATAATGTTACAATAGAAAAATTAAATTTCTTCATTTATATGCCACGCTATCTACAATCATAGACTAAAATCTACCATCTCCCGCGCATGCGCGAAAGCAGAGTAGTGCACATTTTTTGTTTGGAATGGCTTCTCTAGTACGTAGTACATAGAACTCAATGCTTACAATACATACAATGATTGAATCGGCTTTTGTTAGGCTAAGATAGTGAAATTTCCCATCTAGGGCTTCATTACCAGGTGGGATTGTAGTCAATTGCCTTCAGAAGGAAAAAAAGACAAGACGCTGTATACTAATATTTAAGGGACAGTAGGCTTATAGTCAGGGATGGGAACTGCAAAGTCGTGAGTTCGAATCCGTCGTTCGACTACTGTCGCAAACCACTCTTCCTTACTTGGGTTGCTTAAGGGGATTATTAGTAATGTTATATAGCGTATTAGTAATTAATCTTTAAAAAACACACATAATCTGAGCCATTAGAAAGGGTAAATGATTCGCCTTTTTAACACTATTAGTTCTAAAACTATTAGACTATGCACTTATTTTAATGTTGCCGATACACACACGTCTCTATCAGTAAAGATATTGATATGTGTTTGTCGTCTAGATTAGATTTTGAGACATTTGTTTAAATAATAAGGTTGTTAGAAAGTAAAATGACCCCTAACGTCTGTGCGGTGTTCATGGTCACTTGGCGACCGACAAAGAAGCCCCGCAACATCCGCTGCACATTATTCATAATAGACATCCTGTCCATTTGCATCTCAGCAGTGCGTTTAGTATCCATTGAAGATAAAAACAAATTATTTATACTATGATTGTGGGAAGCTATTTTAGCATTATATTATTACTACACGGAATTTTGATTCAATATTCAAGTTTATACAATCGTGCTGCAGGGTAACGATGTGATAAACAGCTACATGTGTGAACGGTTCGATCTTAATCTTTGTAAGGCCGCGAATTAGTTCGCTCATCTAGTTCACTTGTTCGTCTAGTTCGTGTTGTTCGTTCGTGAGCTTGAGAGTCAAAATGCATAGTTCGTAGTAAGTTCTTAGTTTCGTACGGTCTGTGGATCTAACGAAAGTAGCCTGAAATTCGTGGATTAGAATCTGTCACCAGACTACTGTCATGAACCATTAACACAAGCATTTTAAGCTAACTTGGAGTGGTTAACGGGAGTACCTATTAGTTATAAAGTAGTAGTACTTAGTTATAATTAGTAAGGTTAAGGGCGTTACTACTATTTTTAATATAATAATTTATTAGATTAATAAAAGCTCAAGATATTTTTGTGGTTCGTTCGCGAAGTACAAATATCTACGTGCGGTACGAATGGGTCGGCTCGACCGGGGTATTACTGAATACCAGTACTCCTGGACTAAATATCAGTGTGAGCCGTAATCACCACGATAGGCACGTGGATTGGCTATCGCAATATCAGACACATTAGTGAGACATTTTGGTGCTCCGTCCCGCATCCGTGTGGATGGTTTTAAATCAACAAGTGTTTGTATGGCTTACAACTAGTTTTACATGGAACAATGAATTAAAAAAAAAGAGAGAAAATTTTACAGTACACTACACCATATCACTCCATGGGTGTCGTAAGAGGCGACAGAAGGAAATGAAATATTAAAGTATTCAAGTATTTATAATATGCTCACTAAGTGTACAATTAGGTCTTAATATAAATCACAAACCTTTTTTTTCTTGCCCTAAAACCCTCTCAGAAATAAGAGGAGGCCTGTGCCCAGCAGTGGGACGTATATAGGCTGTAACTCTAACTTTTTATAAATCACAAATAATAACTTTAATAGGCGTTACAAAAAATAAACATTAAGTATGCACAATTTTTACATTAAATTATTTTTATAAAGTAAAATATTTTAACTAAATATGTATTTAAACTAGTTAATAAGACAGCATAAAATAAAGATAATTTAAATTCTTGGTAGAATATGGTAGGATAACATAATATACCATATTATAACAACAACTTAAAAATAATAAAAAACTGCAGTTGCCAACCCGTCTGCTAAGACTGGCAACTATGGCAAATGTTGAAGCAATCTATAGGAGAGGCCTGTGTTACAGTGGACTTCTGATAGGATGTAATAAATTAAAAGATCTATTATAAAAGAATACATAATTCTCATAGCACCAATCGTTTTTTTTTAAATGAGGTCCATTGTTCTGTCAGAAGCTTCGTATAAATTATATAGTCGTCTAGATGAGACGTCATATAGTCATTTTGTATGTGTTATTATAATGAAAGAAAAATCTCAAGGTTATATTTAGATCATTAGTTAAAATAAAAAATGGCGCGGTAGTTTTGACGATACCATCAGTTTATCTATATAGCAATGGAGCGGAATAGTTTACCGGAATCTGTCTTCCCATACGATTACAATGTTGATGCTTTCAAGCCACGAACAGCAATAGGTTTGTTAAGCTATTAAGCTATAAATTGTACTTTGGAAGGTGTGCCTATGAGCTTCATAAGCTCATACCGCCATCTCCATTCTCCTATCGGAATACCAGACGTACTGCAGGTTACCATCCATACTTGGTTGACATTCCGAATATTCACACTAAGTGCTATATAAGTCATTCTTTATATTTTATTTTATAGAATAAGGGTGACAAACGAGCACACAGTCCACCTGGTGATAAGTGGTTGCTGTGGCCCATAGACATCTACATCTATCCTCGTTTTGCGAATCAAAATGCAGATAGATGCGTTGTCAGCCGTGAGGACTAAGATAGAATGCTTCTTTCCCAGTAAAAAGGCTCTCACGGTTCTCTACACTCACCATACGAAACACGCCAGCATCAAGCTGCTATTTCACGCTGGTATTCTGCGAGAGCGTGTTCCTTCCCCGGTCGAGCCGACTTATTCGTCCTACGACTATACTATTAATATAGCTGCAGCATGGCTCTACCACGTATAATGCGCATAACCTGAACCTTTTCAAGGTGCGTGTTGACAGTATTCTCCTGGGTAAACTCGCTCCATCATAGCCCTCATCTTTTCCTTTGGGTCGAGATGCTGGTCAAGAGTGAGCACATTTTTAATAAAAAAAAGCTAAGACAGTGCACATTACCATTTTCGAATACTTCTCACTATCAGAAGAAATAATAGTCAAGCACTGGTTAATAACAATTACTACTGGCCATTGAAAATAACAATGCATGCAAACTGACACCAGATTACGAAAAGATCCAAAAACCTCAATAAAAAACCAGTACATTGCGGTTCTGATACTTAAACACTATTATTTATTCTGTGACGGAACCAAATCCGAAAACTTAATGACGATTTGAGACCTTTCACTATTCCGGTTTTCAAACGAGGTAGGTTCAAAGCTTGACATGACCGAGTGATAGTAACAGAAAGACAAAAGCGGTGCTAGGTAGCAAGCAATACACTTTAATCCTTTTCTATCTTATGTAACGATCGATTTTTTTAACGTGGTAGAGTCACGCTGCAGCTATATTATCGCTGTAACAGGAAAAGGTCAGCTCGACCGGGGTAGGACAAATATCAAAAACCTACTATCAAATAAAAGAAAGCATATAATTTATATAGTTCTGATGAAAACTGTTGTACGTTTTTTGAGAAATACAATATAATCGTCTATGTATTTTCCAGCAAAGTATTGACCCACAGTTATTGTGGTTAGTAGGATTACTACGTTATTTACGACACAAACAAACACAATTGAAACTTGCAGTTATCCCATGGGTCTCGTAAAAGGCTATAGAGGGAAACTAAAACACTGTATGGGCAGCAGCATCTTCTTAAAAACAACACAAAATTATTTAAAAAAACTGCGATTGGTCTACCCGCGTGGCAATTATGACAAAATCCCCCCTGTATATTTTTATAGGATGTCATGGATGGATGGATAGATAGGTGGAACATAGAATAAGTTAAAATACCATGTGATATAAAATATAAAAATATTTAGGCTTTAATTTAATTTAAAATAACTGACAATTATGTTTTTTTTTTGTTACAGGATTCAGTGTTACCAACGGTGCCAAAGAAAATATGGTGATGAACCACAATTTAAATAGGTTTGTTTAATATTTACATAATATTTCTAAACTATTTATTGCCTTAAAAATATTGTTAAGATTTTTCTATAGAAAAGTCCAAATAAAGAAATGGGATTGAAGTTCGTTCAGAAGATGCCGGGACAGGCTGACAAACATTTTAAAATGGTAATTCATGTCTTAATGGCATCCAAATAACCCCCTCAATAAGTTCAATAAGTTATTTAGATATTACAGACTTTTTGTATAGATTATGTAAAGCTTTCTACAAAAAACTTTTTTAATTTAATATTGCCTTTGGCGCTTTATTAAAGTAACTGCAGGGTCTGTGTACAGTGGAATTAATTGCAGTAGTCTGATCCCCTGCGGATCCTCCCCTATGACGCTAATTTATACGGAATTAGCCTAGGATTTGCCAGGTTTAAAGCTGGCAATTAATAGTATATGTCGTTTAGTTTAAAGCTTAGAAGAAGGTATCAACAATGGCCGCTAATTTACACTGAAAACCTTTGTAGAGTTTACTTCAAGCAATATTATTTAAGAGAAATGTTATGTGAAAATTGGCCAAGTGCGTGTTAGAAAACCCATAACGTAGGGTTCCATTGTGCGGATTCAGTAATAGTAAAAAAAATAAAAATATTTTTTATTCAAAATTGGCCTTTACAAAGCACTTTTTGAAAGTCAAGAAAGCTACGCCGTTCCTTCAACAAGTCCCTACTGCGGAAGACTTTGTTTCTCACAAGCGGCAAAAATTTCACAAGATGATTATTTTTCATACAACATTTACCAATTAAGCGTATAAAATAAAAATAAAAGTAAAAAATATCTTAGGAAACTTCCTTATCTTCTATCTTATTTACAAAATTCCTTTTTTTTTCGACTTTTGTACTTAAAAATAACCACAGGTAAAAAACAGGTAAATAAAAAATTTACGATGACGTTGTGACCAGGATTAAGAAAGGAATGCTTCGGTGGTTTGGTCATGTAGAAAGAATGAACGAGGAAAGAGTGACAAAGCAAGTTTATGTTGCAGAAGTGAACGGAAGAGTCGGGAAGGGACGCCTTAGACGAAGGTTTATCGACCAAATTGGCGATATATTGAAAATGGGCCAGATTAGGAGTACCCTTAACCGACGAGCGTGTATGCGTAGATATATGGATGTAAAGGAGGCGGGAGAAGTGTGTCAGGATCGTGCCAAATGGAAGTCCGTAGTCTCTGCCTACCCCTCTGGGTGACAGGCGTGAGTGTTTAATATTATTATTATTATTATAAAAAATTAAGAAACCATATTTGTTCTGCTTATCAAAAGTCCATCGCTGAACATCGGCCTCCGTATTTTGTTATTTTACCACGTTTTAATTAAGTCACTTGCTTGTTTGTCTGTCGTTCCGGGTGGAATTTTGCAATTCAAATTTTGAGCACTTCCCAAAGAGCTAGAGACTTGAAATTTTGAACATAGCTCAGAATCCGATGACAATGTAGGAATATGAAAAATAATCCTGGTTGTATTGAAATTTTTTTGTAAAAAATTAAAAAAAGATCACTTGTTTATTCAGCTATTATCCGGAACATGCTGCTGCCCATCTCGTTTCATTTCCCTCTGTCGCCTCTTACGACACCCTCGGCATGATATTGGGTAGTGGATTCTCTTATGGCGCTACCTACTACACGTCACGAAATCGCTATAAGGACACAGTTATAGTTATTCTATTTCACGATGAAGTTTTGACTTTGGTTTTTGTTAGCCGTGTACATACATATTGTGTTAGTGTGCGTAGGCCTCGGGGGCGCTAGTAAAGAAACTGTACAGAGGCAAAGCTTCTAAGGAGCTGTTAATTTTTTTACATATTTTGGTAGGGTTGGCACAGGAGGATAAAGCATTTTAATAGATACTTAAGATATAATATTTTTTTATAAACTACGTATTCTAAATGTTTTACTTTTTTATAATTATTTTTTAATTATTGTTCTTCAACAATTAGTTGTAGCTTTTAATTAAATGGTAAATTCTAAATTTAATCTAAAGTTTTTTTTTTAATAATCTTTCTACTGTTAACACAGGGTTAGTAACATCGTCAGGTTGCGGTGATGGTGTATTAAAATACGACAATCGTCTGGTTTCATAAGTAACATATCGAAATCGTATCCACAATTAGTATTTTGAGGTTTCCCTAAGATATTGGTTATAAACATCTTATTGAAGGCAAAACTAATTACTAACTATTAAAGTTGGTAAAAATTACCTTGCGTACATCCGTTCGATAAAATAAAGTGATGTGTCTTACCTAGTTTGAAGAGCACCTCCCGCCCTTCCTCAATTGCGTCACCACTAATCCCAGCACCACTACTCCCAACACCACTACACTAAGAAAGACACACCACTGACGACAATACGACACGTGTTTCGCCTCTACACGAGGCGAACTTACCAACTTTAATATAATGGATTTCCGCAAAGTAACGCCTGATTCTATTAATTACTAACTAGACGACATAAAAAAAGGTTTTATTCATGAACACGGTCTTACAAGTACATATACCATGGTAGACTTCTTCTATTGAACGTATCAGAAGTAAGCCCCTCTTCCATATCATAAAATTTACTAAAGCAAGAACCGCTTGTACTAAATTTAGAGAAAGTAAAGAGTAAAAGACATGTTGGTTCCTGGCAATCACCACCCGCCTGTTTGACTTTTCCAAAGAAATTTTTGAGACAATCTTTATTGATACGTCTCGTAAATATAAGTAATAATTTAATTTCTTCTGATTTTAATTCTTCATGAAGTTTCATTAAAGATTTTATAGACACTTAAAATCCGTGAATGAAATTCATGCTATTTGTAACGTCTTTCTGCCTATCACTTCTTATTGATTTTAGTTAGAAATATGTTAGCATTTCTTATAAAAACTGAGTTCTATCGCATCGAAAAGCTCTTTTATATTTATTAGGAGATCGCAGTGTACTTGAGTTTAAGAAATCAATCAAACTATTGATTTTATATATATATATCTCTTGCGGCAACCTCGATTAAGATTTAAATCTACGTAAACCATATTTACACATTTTTATATTTTATTTGATACGAATTATTCTTTAAAAAACAAAATTTGACACTTATTATTTTTTACACAACCCTGAGTTTGAGCACTGGCCGAGCCGGTTTAAAGCAGTTTCTATCTGTACGTGACGAGCCGCCAGTGCTCACGCACACACGCGCCTCAAGCTTGTAGTAGTATACCTATCATAGCGCGGAGGTATGAAGCTTTGCCTCTGTACGGTACGATTTCTTTACTCATGTGCCCGCAGCCTACGCACACAAACACAATGTGTATGTGCACGGCTAACAACAAGCAAAGTCAAAACTTCATCGTGAAATAGAATAACTATATCTCATTATCACCACAGAATAAATAATAGGACAAGAATTATCACAAAGTTAGTATTTCATTTTTTCAGAACATTGATCGATAAAGACAATATTAGTAACTTGCTCATATTCCTCTTTACTTACACTTTACCCTGACTGTGCGTTTTCTCTACATAGTATAAAACAAAGTCGCTTCCCGCCGTCTGTACGCTTAGATCATTGAAATTACGCAACGAATTTCGATGCGGTTTTCATCAATAGACATAATGATTCAAGAGGAAGGTTTATATGTATGTTACATGCATATTATATATTATATAATTCTTTTGTCAGTGTGTATGTGACTCCTAAACGGCTTCTGATCGATATCGATGAAATTTTGTGTGTGTGATTAAGTAATTGATTAGATAATGGTTTAGATTCGCAATTGGAACCGGTAGGTGGCGTAGTTGTCGAGATCCAAAAATCAACCGTGTAATATAAACCTGTCTTAACTTGATAATTTAGGGGATAGCTTTCGCAGTGAATTTTATAACTAACTTTCAAATATGAAGCACCGATGAAATTCATATTTAAAATATTATTACTTTCTAGAGTCTAGAAAGTAATAAAATTTTAACTAGAATCTAGACGGACACATAAGTGTCTAAGAAATGAAAGTGAAGTCCGTCAACACGCGTTGAAGCAGCGCGGCGGATTCTTTCCTTCTTCAGAAGGAGTATGAGGAGGATGAGGAGGAGGTAACAGCAGTACATTGTCGTTACAGATTTTATTTTCTAGTTGTTATTAGGAAGACGTTGCTGCCCATCTCCTGGTGTTTTTCCTCTGTTGTATGGGGTAGTGAATATTCTTACACCGCCACCACACGGTCAAACCAATGTACATACAGTCAAGTCTGGCAACTTTACCAATGGAAGTTAACTTTGCTATCAGGGGTGTACTGGTACAAAATTACGATTAACACGGAAGACGTAACGTTTTTCGAGATATGCCATTTTGTGAAAATACATTAACTAATAATTGACAGCATTGTCGATATGGCAACATGAGAGTCAATTTTGGCATTTTATTTTAACGCGGAATCGTGCGTGCTAAATAACCTCTGTTCAGTGCTCCAGAACTTTAGTTTTTTTTTGTTTGGAATACTGAATGTAGGTATCTATATCTTTGTAGTAACGTAATATTAATGATTATCAAATGTAATATATCATTTTTAACATGTTGGTCTTAATATTTATCTATAAAACTAACTTGGCAAAGTTACCATACTAGTGATGCCACGATGTGAAGGTTACTTTGCCATGTTTTGCTACAACCAAGGGTTGTCACTTTCGACCTATATTTTTAACCGATTACAACTATTTAAACAAAGTGTTCTGTACCTGACATTCTATGTATGTATGTTTGTTTGTATATTGATATATTAAACAAAACATTAATTGTCATTTTTAATGATTATTTCATGTTTTGCTATTGTGGGAAAACAATATTTATATAGATTACAATATTATCTTAATATAGAAATTCAATACAATGATGATGACTATTAAAAAAAAACGAATACTTGTTAAAAATGATTGTGACAAACTTTTATTATACTATAATTGATTTAAGCTTATTATTGCACCAATTTGATTTTTAATTTTAAACGAGAGTATTTTTGTTTGATATATTTTAGATTTTTGCTTAAAAATTATTGTAACAATTTAAATTAAAAAATAAGATAATAAAAAAATAAGTACGTAATCAAGGATTTTTGACAACCTTGACACATATTTTCAAGTTTGTATGAAATATTGCAAAATGGGAGTGCAACTTTGCCACAAGAGTAAATTTTGCTACTCGTATTTACAACACAACTAAAGGAGCAAATCATAATTCTGAGTGTTGTGTATTATGTTATGAGGTAAACTTACCTTCAACCTTGAAGTCTAATTCTATTATTTTCTTTATAAACCCTGATGGCAAAGTTGCCAGAAAGTGAGGTTAACTTTGCCATTTTCTATTTTAGAGTATTTTGTCTATTTAATGTTAGTATTTTTTAAATCACTAGTAAAATACCAAATCTATGAAGAACATAATGTCACATTTAACATTGACGCCCAGTGCGACAGTACATTTTTTGTTGGAAAATTAGTTCTAAACTTTTAAGTCCTTCCAAAATGGCAAAGTTGCCAGGTTTCACGGTACCAATATTGTACGTAACAGTGGACGTACAATATACTCTTAATTTAGACTTACTATTGACTGATATATATTTATTTAGGCATTCTAGGAAACCTAAAATTATTTATTATTTTAGTTTAACATGTCGAATTGTTAAAAATTATGCAGACTATGTGATTCTATTCTTGATAGAATTTACCCAACTCATTCCATAATACTTAATACACTATTGTACTAAAACACGAGTCACACCAACGAAATAACATCATAAAAATATATTTAATAACTATTTCAATGTAGAATTAGACTTGGCAGACAACATAATCGCTATGGAGATTGATCGTTGCATTCATTACTATAGCTAGCTCCTTCTAGGTGTACAGGTTTGGAGCGCAGACTGCCGACTAATGCATCGAAATCGTCCGACGAATTTATCAAAAGAGATTTCCATGGGATTGAAAAATCGTGAAACTCACGATGACTCCACAGTCTATTCAATGTTAGCAACCGACCAGTTGATCAACATATCTATCAACGTCACTTTTAATACGAGATTGCAGAGTCGAGATAAATATAAAATATTTTACCCACGTTAAACAACTGAACTTTTCGAGACCGCTCGAACTACTTGTGGGTTATTTAAACGTAAAGTTTATAATAATTATTAGCACAAATATTCCAAATAAGTATTTTTATTTATTACCTTAGTGTTACAGTTAAATCTGTTTAATTTATCGATCAAAGACATGATCATTTTATTCAGACTTAAAAAAATTACAATTCGTACTTAGTCGAAATAAATTTTATAACTAACTAGCTATATACCCGCAAATTTGTAAGCGTAAATCTTAAACAAAAGAACTGCAGATCTATTGTAATTCTTTGGTTTGCTGCGATAATGTTATGTTAATGTTTGATCAAAGAATGATTCCGTAAATGCCATTAAATTAAAGCTAATCTTCTCGTTGACACTACAGTTCGAATAATACTTAACGAAACTGTAATACTTAACCGTTTTTTCTTAAAAACTGTTATGCTTACTCAGGTAATTAAAGTGGAGGCAATATATTACCGGTTCTTACGAATGCGATTACTATATAATAATAGATACATAACTAAATATGTTTTATGCATTAAATGTGAATTAATTTAAAAATAAAAATTGAAGATCTGTTAATTTTAAGCCATATATAAAGTCCAATTGGTGTTATCATTTTATTTTTTAACAACCATATTACTCATTTCTAGTAAAATAGTGTAAGTAAAAATGTTAAAAACCGATTTTGCATCAAAACTTTAAGAGATAGATGAAAGGACCTTTTTTGTGTAAAATTGCAAACAAAAAAGTTTTGTTCGAATTTTTTTATGTCTCATAAAGTTTTTGAGGTCATTAAAAACCATTTATCATTTTACTAGTTTCTCAATATCACAAAATACTTCATGTTTTATTTGATAAAATACCAGATCACTCCTGTTATTCCTCTCTATCCGTTCGTGAAGTATCGTCACAATCGGTTCAGCCATTACGAAGATTAGCCCATACTCAAAGACAGGCAAATAAATAAAAATGGTTATTTATGTCTTAATAACGTGCAAATAACCCCTGAGCTCAATAAAAGGCAGTTACTTCGATATTACAGACAGACAATTCAATTTTATTTTAGATTTATAGATAAGGTTGTAGACACTCAATTGAAATACATGTAATGAATTAATTTCTCAAAACGATATTTTATGTATAGAAATTGTATGAAAATACCGGTAAATTACTTTATAGTTTCACTTAGTGTAGATGATAAATATTGTAATATATTTTTAAATGTTAGAACGTAAAATAATGACCTATTAATGATGGTATCGATTACACAACCATATTGGTTTAATTCAAGTTTTTATAAGCACACTTCTTTACTTCTACTACCTATGTCGGTATTGCAGGAGATTAGCTAACTCAAATGACAATTGACCTTGATGACGTAAGCCTATGATAAATATCAAATTCCACGTCCGATATCGGCAAGAGAATCCAGTGAATATCTCTTGCCTTGAGTATGATGAGCTTGAGAGGAATGCTAGAAGACAGGAAACAGAAGACGGTACAAGTGTCAAACGATACATTTACGTCTTTGCCATAGATATAGTATACATTAGATTGGCGATAGAGTGATTAGGGCGAGACCAAAAACGAAATGTACCGGTGTGAGTAAAATGTGCATGTGTGCGAGACGAATAGTGCTGCGCCATGCATCAATTTCAATTTATCGATACAAAGTGCTGTGTCCGTGTCACAAAATAAACATTTTTATGTTTGAGGGCATAAAAATAAAACTACAAACAAAAAGTTTGTGATTTTTATTTTCCACCAAAAATAATTAATTTATTGTAAAAATGTCGTAAGCTCTCCTTAGAGGTATTTTGCAATTTTGCTTCATACTTCAATCTAATAATGAAATAAATTTCGATTATTAATTTAATACTTAAGTGTTTATGGTTTGATATTGCTGACGATTCATATATATGTATGTCAAGTATGTTAACATTTTTTTTGCAGGACAGAAGGTATTCGTTTACTAATTTTCGAAACATATTTTCGTTTACAATTTTTCCTTTCATAAGTTTTCGGAAAACTCGTTCAGAACGAATACCTATCTCATAAACGTCTTGAGAGGTATAAACAGAAATAGCAATGCTTACACCGCTGCGTTCCGGCCTGTTGTATATAGAGAACCTGTATAATTGTTAACTGTAAGGCATTTTAGCTTAGTCCTCAGGAGTGAAAACACATTTGTAGCTTTCTTTGTTTGAAGCTGGCTGTGGTGACCATGTACTGCAGTAGCTTTTTACCCTCAAGTGATACTGTAAGTACCTTTGTTACTTTCGTTTTATTAAAAATATACATCAAGGATGACGACAACAAGTTATACATTTGAACATGCGTAAGCGAAATAAACATATGTACAGTAAAATATATAACAAGGAACTACGCCCGGGCATAAATAATGCGGGTGTTGAACCAGAACACAGCTTTACTAAGTGCTTGCTACATATAGTTGAATATTTTTGGGAACAGTCTTCTCTATTTATTATTTTTAACCATTTTCTTTAACCTCAATATTTTTGGAAATCTGAAACATTATAAGAGTTTAAATTATCTCATTAAAGTATTTACTATAATGCCATTTGGCTACGAAATCCTAAAAATTGAAAATAGAAAATTAATAAAATTACGAAGGTAAAGAGGCTGCACCCAAAGATATGCCTTTGCCTGTTAGAAACATATTATCGATAAGATGATATTGATATTGTCAATCTCTACAAAATTAGATCAGAAATAGCGGAATTCACGTATTTGTTATTATTTTTAATATAATTTTACGCATTTAGAGCATTATCGTAATAAAATGCGATATTTTCCTATCCTTTTGTGTATAAAACATTTGTACCAGTTCTAAAATATTGCATTTAGAGTGCTAAATATTTTAATTGTACTTACGTGTGAAATGTATAATTTTGTGGATTTTATTTTCTCGATGAACTGCATTCAGGTATTGCACACGTCACCATATTTAATCACACCTTTTAAACACTTATTAATACTTCAAAATCAAAGATATCGCGAAAATAAGCGGGATTTGTTTCGTTAACGATTGATGTCAGCCTGATATAGGCTTATAGCGTGTACGTGTATGGTCTAGCCATTCTATCTCGTTCTAACGTAAGCATATGCCATGCCCTTTCTCTTTTACATTGCCAATCTAACGTAAGTATATACTAAATCTATGGTCTTTGCGCTGTAGGTCTATGTTATGTGTCATTGAGTGTGAATACTTTTAAATTAATCGTAAAAGATTGTTTTACCAGTCTTATTTTCCAGACTCTGAATAATAGTGACATAACCCCGGTCAAGTACGTATCCGGCAAGCAGCTGTTAATGAAAGCTTAGAAACCGCACGTGCGCTACCACATCGATAAAATAAATGTACCAGGGCTGGCGATATCACACACTATAGTGCTGTACAGTTAGTATCGATAGAGAGAATTAACATATTATGTATAGGGTAAAGTTAAAATTAATATTAAGCTTCATTATTCTATTATATTATAAGTCAACGTTCATTTATGGCAGTTAAATTAAAAAATCTTTATTTTTGTCTTCTTTTCTCGTATATTCGCTCATAATAATTTCTTAATTTTTAATATCATATAAAAAAGCAGGTACTCTATTTAAAAATACATTATGATGTTAGTAATTTTCAAAACAATTTGGGTCATATTATACTGAGGTGAATTTTCAAAATATGTTTTTTATACATATATATGTTTGTCAAAAACTTCAGTTCAAACAATATGATAAATAACCTCTGTTAATATTTATAATCAATGAAGGCGTATGACGTATATGTAATAAATTTATGTATTAAAAATTAATTATTTGTTCAACCTGATCACGGAGAAGTTTATGACCAAAAACCAGAAAGTTTTCTGTGGATTTTTAGAGTTTTTAGAGTTTTTCCCAGTTAGTTTTCCCTATGATAGGGTGGACAGGGTTGCTTTATGGTAAACGTTGGTCTCGTTTGGGATGAGTGCTGGTATACAATAATAAACATTTCTTTATAAGGACTCAAACGAGATTGGTTTGGCATCCATAAAGGTGTCAGGTATAACTTCGCTGCAGCTATTCAATCGATGTATGGACAGTTGTTTGGAAACTTTGAAAGTTAAAAAATATGTGTTATGCATGGGTGAGTTGGGTGAGTCAGCCATCAAATAAATGCCTCTTGTACGCCGACGATCTACTCATATTTGCGTAGTCGGCGGGAGAGATGCAGATGATGGTTACTGTAGTGAAAATATCATTAAAAGAAAGGGGAATGAAAGTCAACTCAAGTAAGACGAAAGTGATGGTTTTGAAAGAGAACTAAGTAAAACGCTATGTGAAATAAGAATAGAAGGGAGTTAATTGAACAAGTTTATTTAGGCGCAACCATCCTGTTTTGCAGGATATAAAACGAAAAATGAACACGCACGACAAAGAATAAATGGGTCTCTTTCACTCTATTGTGGAAAATCGGTATGTATCAAAAGGCCCGTATGGCAATTCACAAAACTGAGTTCGACAAAGGACTCCCTAGTCTGAAGTTTACTGGATAAATTGGCGGTAATATTGAAGGTGGACCAAATTAAGAGTATCCTTAATCGACGAACATTTATGCATAGGTATATGGATGTGAAGGAAGCGAGAGAGGTGCGTCAGGAGCGTCCCAAATCAGTCAATTAGAACCCTTAGTCTCTGCCTAGTCCTTTGGGTGGCAGGCGTGAAAGCTTATGTTATGTTATTAAGTATTTACCCACACAGTTTCATTAATAAAGATGATATATCGATTTACATATAAGATATATAATAAAAGATAATTTAAATTACCTTTTAATTTAACGTAAGTGCACAAAATATAAATCGAGCTTGTTTTTAACGGATCGTCGATTTTACTAATTAGAATTATGGATATAATAAGCAACGTCACTAGAAACTAATTTCGATTCAAACCTAATGTGTTATTTAGTTTAATTGCAGATAAAGTTTTGAAACACATATTTTTCGATCAAGTCACTTTATTTATTAACTAGCTGATACCCGCGACTTCGTCCGCCTTGCTTACACTCATCACTGAACACGTAGTACTTATAAAAATCGTTGTTTCTTAAAACTTTATATTAAATGAAGATATCGCAATATTTTTTAAAAGTGCATGTATTATTATCGACGAAGTAGTAAACAACACTGTGTTATAGAATATTATTGCCAGGATATTAAATGTAACCACGATACTTCCTGTTGCTTGCGGAAGAGCAATATTCGCGTTCTAAGCATAGACTTAGACGCCAGTATATTCTAAGTCTATGGTTCTAAGCATACAAAACTTGTGATATGAAATACTAAACGAATAGAACCTACTTTGAACCTAAGAATTTTAGTGACAAAAGGAGAGCTAAAATAATGATTACAAGGACACGAAACATTGCTTCTACAGCTTCATGGGCCATGCGGTTTCATAGAGTCCGATTTTCGTCTAAATTTTAATATGCTTCGACGTTTTTGACCGATTCTTCATTGGTGGTATTTAGAGCGTAACATTGTTTTATTTCGCGACATTAGATAATTTCAATTACTTGTAAGAAATATCTATTGCATTGCTTCTAACACTAATATTTATAATTTATACTTGATACGAGTTTACAAGTTGTTTAGGCGTTTTAATAATATATTTTAAGAATAAAACTAAATTATTTCCGTATCTTTGTAAATTTTTTTTTTGTTTAATCTTAATGCCCTGATCGACGGGCGAGCTTTATTATGGTCTTGGTGACTAGCTGGTAGAGGTTTTGCGCTAGGGCTGTATGAAATTTGACGCGATGCTTCAACAAACTAAAGAATAACTCTTTTGGTCGCAAATGTATAAGGAACGAGGAGCCGCGAGTAGAACTGCCGTCATGTTTACCGCAACTTATAGTTCGACCGTCGATCAGGGCCTTTAGAAGTTACAATATATTGCAAGAACGGGTTACCACCTTCAATTACGTAATTGATACATTACCCCTTTGAATTGACTTTAGGTTATACCGGATTATGTTGATACTATTTCAAAATTCTATTACGAGAAAAGTGAAAATTATTATAACCGTTATTCATATTTATTTTACAATATTAATTGTGACGAAATCTCCGACTTAACTCTTAGAAACTGTGTAGGGAAATTCTGATGTCAAAAACTAATATTACTCTACAATCCATTGCTAGATATGGACTGCTTGCTTTGTAGGATGTATTAGTTATAATTGCCACGATTGACAAGCGAATTGGTAATCGCGGAACTAGACGTTCCGCACTTTCGGCGCAGACTATGGCATACAGGTCACGAATTCTTTCCTGTTTTTACTAAAGTCTGCTTTTACAACATCCCTTTTACGGGAAACGATGCATTCCATCGTAGTCCTCAAGGGTGACAACGCATTTGCATTTTGATTCTTAATCGAAGATAAATGTAGATGTCTTTGGGCCACTGCATCGACTTACCATCAGGTGGACTGTGTGCTCGTTTGTCACCCCATTCTATAAAAAAAAAAACCACCATAATCATTATGACCATAAAAGCTAGATAGAGAGCTCCCACAGATTTGCACAAATTACGTCCCAGAGACCGATTTTCTTGCAAATCTGTGGCCGGAGACCGTTACCGTGTAGTGGCGATGTAATAATATCCACTACTGCATAAAGAGGCGACAGAGAGAATCAAAACAGGGCATGATCAGCGCAGCGTCCTTCTGATAACAACAAAAAAAATAAAAAAACGGTGCAGTTGCCAACCCGCCTGCTAAGCGTGGCAACAAGGGCAATTTATAATAATATGGAGGAACCCAATGAGGCAATCTATGGGAGAGGTGTTCATCAATGGACTTTTGATAGGTACGGTACCTGTACGGTAACGGTAACTGTCACGGCCTAGAGACTTCTTCATTTACTCCCATACTAGGTATGCAGGTTAATCAGGTAGCTTTACCCTGGGTTTAGGATTACCCTGTCTAAAATGCAGAGGTTGTTAATCAGTTTTTTAAATCAACTATACTAATGATCAACTAGCATCTTCGTTGTGCTCTGACGCAATAATATCAAAACCGGCGAAATAACATCGAAACAGTAATCATGTTAATAGCGACCTAGGTTTAACCTAGGTCAAAACATAACTATACTAAATGTTTGTATTTTCCTTTTATATCCATTTTAATATCCAATGCACTGAATTTTGATATTAGATTGAATATTCCTCACCTTTAAGACTACTTTCGGTTGCAGGTGATATGTATCTCGTTGCAGCACGCCAGCATGCGCCAAAGTTTTTATCTGTCGGTTCTATTTTATCTGTGAAATAAGTTTTATGCGCCATTTTCCATTCTGTTTGTTACGAGCTTAATTTATCTTTATTACTCAAAGTTGAGAAGGCGCCCTCGGCCCCAGACGTTGCAGTTATATTTTTGACGCATCCTCTATGCACGGTAGTGCAATCGACGTTTTTAGACGGATATGTGTAAATATTTGCAATTTTAATCTTAAAATTTATCATATACTATATATTTTTAAACGTGTTAGTTCGATTTACCGTGGTATGTAAGATTTACAATATGTAAGCGGTATAAACACACTGTCACAAGTCTATTCCTGAACATAAGCCTCCCCCATAGATTGCCCTAAAGCTTGTAAAATACTATTGTATAGGTAAAATATAAGGTCTTAATATATTATGACGTGGTTTTAAAATAAACATAAGTTACGTCCGTATGTTTTTATAGCTTTGATCTTATTTTGCAAATGGGACTCATTTATTTTCTTTTGAAGCCAAGTAACAGTGAAAAACGAAAGTTAACCCTATTTATACAGCTGTGAGTGATAAATGATTCAATTGTCAATAAACTTCGAATATACAAAATAAAATTAAATATAATTTTATAAGTTTTTGTCACACCGGTGAGTAAACAGTCATATCTACATAAATATAACTTTTTAGATGTGGATTCTTTGGCAGACGGCCTAAGCGGCGCCCAGTCCACAACGACGCGGCCGTAGCGACGCGTCGACTAGCGCGGATCGACGCTTAATAAAACCAACGAAAATTTGAGTTTTGAAAATCGAACACATTGTTTTTAATACTGTAGTAACAGAAGTTTATAGTTAAGATTTAAAAAAAAGATTTACTATATATACAGTGAAAATCAGTGAAAGTGGTAAAGTTTTAATTAATTTTAATTAAAAGTGTTTTTAAATAGAAAAAACTATGCTAATAATCCACCGTTATTAAAAAAAAAACCTGGACATATTATATCATTTTTATTTTTAAAGTGACGTAGGTAGTTGGATTCCATAAAGAAAAACGAAAAACAAATTAACTTATGAAATTAAACTACATCATAAAATGTTACTGAAATGATATTTTTAGAAACATAATTCGTTGACCCGCTGTTCATGATCGGATGTGAAAATATTTCGCAGGCGGATCTGCAAATGACAACTACACACAAAATAATTGTGTGTTCCTTTTAGCGGCGCTAAGGATTAGTAAACAGCAAATTTGTATCTAATATTGCAGGCCTACGATACATTATCCTTTAAGCCAAGTTATATTCTAGGTTAATTAATTTTTAAATCCTTTGTTACTACGAGCGGGTAAAATGTTGATTATAAAAAAAGTAAGAACTTGTTATTTATTGGCACTCCATGGAACACATTTGATTTTTAAGTTTCATTTCTACAACAAATTATGTTAGTTAGTATCATTCTCAATACATCTTCTTCATCATCAGCCTGTCCAAATTAAAGAGATTGGCCTCTCCCGTTGTACGGATGATTTGCCTTGATCATTACGCTTGGCAGGCGTTTTGACGATCGCAATACCAGTCGTTTCACACCTTTGATAATATACTCCTATCATCATCATTACTCAATTTCTTTTGTCCTGGTTACAGAACTTGATTACAGTACAACAAAGCGTATAATAAAATAGCCTTTTCCCGCGGATTTGCTGTTGTGGACTTAGCTCTACCACCATCAATAGTGTTCTATGCTAAAATTCGGGATCACCTTGTCCGTCAGTACAATATGCCTACTGCGACTGTAACCTGATAATCGTACGTTAACTCTGTAATTTTTTACCTCATAATAGGTGGCGCTGTGCTCGACCACAGTTCAGACACGATCGGTTCCAGATTTTGTGGTACTTTTGGTACTAAACCAACTTATTATTATGTGAATAAGTGTCATTTTAGTCAATGAATATTGAATTTGTTAATAATTGAATAAGTTATTGCTTGACTACAGCGCCACCTATCTGATCCTATTATAGCTAATAAACATTTAATATGACTTCAATCGGTCAAGTCCTTCAGAAATTACACGATCACTAACACACCTTGCTAAAAGCGTAGCTTACTACAAACATAAAAAGCTTAAGGGAGAATTAAATTATACCAACTCTTTCTTTAAACAAGGCTCTGGCCATAGACTAATGGCGGTAAATTAATAGCGGGGAGCAGAATCACCAATGCGATCATATCAGTTATCGGCTTTGCGCGCACCAACCACTCAAACTCACTGGCCAGCATGGTGAGAACGGAACCAATCTTCCAAGTAATATGTGAGAGTATAGCATATTTTTCAAAAGATTTATGTCCAGCATTGGACTTGAAAAGGGTGTCGATGAGATGATGATGACGTTAATAGGCTGAACGAAATTAAAATTAGTCGTACAATCTATGTTGTGTTGTGTTTTAGGTAAAAAAAATTGTTAATCGTTTTGTCGGTCGAAGCTCCCTTGACGTCATAGTATATGAACGTCTTCGTTATTTTGTAGAGCGTAATGAAGCGTTATTTTAAACCTTAGGTAAAATATAAAGGTTTAAATAATTCTAAAGGTCGAGTTACACCTGCTTGTAGCAATGCGCAGTCAATCGGAACATTTTGTTCAAGCTGCTTCTTTATCATATAATTGAAAACCCCTTTTAAAATATTTTTTTAATAAGTATGTTTTATTTCATTGATTTAAAAAGCTCTAATATCTAAATTTATCTTCATGTTGGTAGAGCTAGGCTTGCACTTAAATGGACCACGCTTGCACAGAATACCAACGTGAAATATCAGCGTAATGCTGTTGTGTTTCTTGTGGTATGTTTTTTATAGAATAGGGGTGACAAACCAGCACACACTCCACCTGATAGTAAGTGGATGCTGTGGCCCATAGACATTTACATCTATCCTCGATGAAGAATCAACATGCAGAAGCGTTGTGATCTCTGAAATCAAAGATAATATGCCCCGTTTCCAGTAAAAAGGGTCTCCGGTTTTCTACACTCACCATACAAAACACAGCGGCATTAAGTTGCTATTTTACGCTGGTATACTGCGAGAGTGTGATCCTTACCCGGACCCATTCGTGCTACAACTATAGAGCTGCAGCATGGCTCTACCACGTATAAAACGTATAACGAAATCTGAAAACGTAATATTCCATCTTAGTCCTCAGGGATTACGAAGCATCTGCATTTTTATTTTGTCTATGGGGCACAACATCCAGTAATCATAAAGTAGACTGTGTTTGTTTATCATAATTATTTCTATAAAAAAAACTCAACTTATTTATTGAGGAATAAATCGGCTCGTATACAGTCCATTACTGCCCGGCTAGCATGGGCTGGGGACAAAAATTTATCCCCCGATTATATCCACTGACTAGAGATAAAATTATCTTGTCCCTATGCCAAAGCACGGCAACGGGGAGAAGTATATCCCCGTTTGACATAACAGTGGACGTATATCCCCAGTCCGTAGCATGGAGCCAAATGAAAGATAAAAAATTATGCTTTTTTGACATTTGAAAGAGACAATTTTATTCTAGTTCATTACACGTGGGTTTAAGTTTATATTCATACAAAAAATCTATCTAAGTCTAAGTCTAGCTCCCATTTTATCTACTGTGGATATTACATCCCATGTGTGCCCATGCTCTGAGGGTGGATAAAACTAAGCGAGGGGATAAACATTTTCTCCTTTCCCCGGGGATAAAATTGTCTCCTGCCCATGCTAGCCCTGCTGGTAAATGTAAAACATTTATGATTTAAAATAATCACTCAGGCAGTGTTATTATTTGTATATAGTATTAAATATATTCTTATATTATTATTCTTATTTTATAAAAACGTTTCCTCCACACTAGGATTGTCTCCTGTATCGCGGGGGCAGTTTACATACATAAATTTCACAAGGACAAACATCCAGACCCGGAACAATTATTTGTAGGCCATACAAATACTTGTTCCGTGCGGGATTCGAACCCGCGGCCCTTAGCGCTGTACCTCGTTGCTAAGCCACTGCGCCACGGAGCCGTCAATAATGATATGAAATGACATCTAACATTTATATATTCATACAAAAACTCACTGCGAAATATGTTATTTTATTTTACGTTCATGTGAGCCAGCGTTACACTGGTAATCGCTTGCCGGGTGCAATAAACGGTGGGGCGTGTTTACAAGCGCGCCAATTTACCCATTGAATGACACTTTGCCGGCACAACTGAGCGGGAGAGTGACATTGTCTATGATTGTTGTCGACGACAATGTCACGTAACATGATGTCTACGCTCAATGTCTACATACATATTATGAAATTGTATGTCGTAAAGTCGTAAAGTAGGTATGACATTCATTGTTATACTCGTAATTAAACAACATTACACAGTCATAACGAATTCTAGAATTAAAAATACATAATTGTAGCTACACTGTGCAGTGGTAGCGCAAGATAACCCATCACTTCAATACGCCTCGTGGCCCACTTTTGTGTCGTAAAAGGCGAGACATACCAGACAGACCTTGTAGCCTAATATATTGCAGTATACACGTAATATGATTCATTTCTAGTAAAAGGGGTCTCCGTTTCTCTACACTCACCATACGAAACACAGCATTAAGCTGCTATTTCATGCTGGAATTCTGTGGGAGCGTGGTCCTTCCCGGTCGAGACGACCCATTCGTGCTACAACCATAATATAGCTGCAGCATGGTTCTACCAACCACGTAAAAATTTATATAACCCTCTGACAGTTGAGGGCTTTTTGTACACTGATTATAATGATGACAGCGATATCAGTAAACAATCAATATTGCGAATATGTCCGCCGCGCGTGGCAGTGATTGCCATCACGCATTTAATCCTTATGGCAGTCACCTATGGATTCAATACAGTCGGTATCCATAAGTCTAGTGCATTTAGTTGTGCTGTTTCGTTGCTGACCGTGTTGTAACTGCAGCATACTATATTTTTTTCGTTTGTCTTTTTTGTATCAATGTTTATTAAGCTGTATTGCGTTGTGGCTACGAATAAATATTGTTTTTTCTTGTTAAGTAAGCACCAGATGGTTGAGGTAAATGATAATAATTTAAAGGTTTGTTATTGTAATTTCCACCAACCTCAAGGCTCAACCTAAATTGGATGACTAATGAACGCCCAGTGTACATCAACTTCTTTGTTAAACTTCGCTCCTTCCCACGCTTTAACCTAACAATGTGAATATCTAATTGCTTTTTTTAAAGACTAGCATTGCTAAAAGATAAACAAAAAAGGATTTATGTCCTTGTAAATTATCTTTTAAATTATTGTTTTGAAACTGGAAATTCAATTAAAATTACGAGACTTCTACTAAAAATTAAATATGATAACGTATTCCCATTACGAAGAAAAATATAAAAACAAACAAAAAACAACTCAGAAGCCTGACAATTGACAGCAATAGAATACACTTGAGATGATTCGATTTTATTGGCCTAAAAGTTATCGTCGTTCTACGACAGAAATGATTTTAATTTAATTTCATGAAAAATTATGCTATCAAATGTACTGCTTAGGTGCTTAATCACAATACTTATTCTAGAATTAAGTACAATATGCCGCAAAATCCGAAGATGATCTCAGTTGTTCATGTAAAATTAAATCGTTTTAAATTTATTAATAAAATGAAATAAGAGAACACAGTGTTAAATGTAAAATGGAAAAGGCTCACAAACGAGAATTAAAAAAAGAGAAGATAAACGACTTTACATAAAACTAATTAGTATCATTATTGCAACCCAATTCCCGGGTGAAGATAATCCTCCATTCAAGATTGGTTAACCACGCATTGATGATTGAGCCATCTGGATCAATCATCAATCATCATCAACTTTCAGCTTGTTTTGTAAGGTTGTCACCCCATCTAACACAAAGTACTGTCTGCTTTTACAAATTCTAAGTACTTTTTTTCATCGGTTGTCTGAGGATATCTCCGTTACTGATTCGTTTTAATGTTGTATCTAACATAAGCTATAATATATATTATATTATGTGTGGAATGTTGTATATTACGCGATCTAAATATTCTTTTTTATATTAAACTAGCTGGCCCGGCCAGACTTGTAATAACTCAACCACCTATCGGGTCCAGGTTTTGTGATTTTCTTTTTTGACATTAAACCAACATTTAAATATAATTATTACGAATATATGAGTCATTTAAATCATTAAATATAGGACTTGTTAATTACTTGACAACATCGCCAGCTTAATATCTTAAAACCACGCATTCGAACCTTGGTTGTTCATAATGCGCAATGTAGGTGTGTAATATTTTGCCAGCATCTGTATTACCATCCGATTACAATGTAGTGGTCTTCAAGGCAAGACTGAATAGGATTTTTGTTAAGCTGCGTCAGTGCTCTTTACCATCTTCGGTTTAGGTACCATCAGGCGTGCTTAACTATATAATAGTTAAGCACTGGCCTATAATAGCTAAAAAAAAGTATTGACTATTATTGTCGATGCTTCTTTGGCATTTTCATGGCAGTTTATTCACGCCTCAGCCACAGGGGGACGGGAATCGATGAATTGTTCAGAAATGGTTTTCTACTTCTTCTCGAAGTTGGTTTTTTTTTCAATAAAGTTATCCCATTTTCCAAAAAAATTAAAATCCGTAGGTACAAGGCTTGGTTATTTCCAGTTAAAGTTGTTCCGACAAATTTTCAGACATTTCCCTTTGCAGTTCGTGAACGTAAGTTTCCATGGAGATTTAGAAGGCTAAAGCAATTTGGTAATTATCGGTTTTTTGATCGATCGAATGTCCATCGTCGCTTGAAACACTAGAGCAGAGAAAGTAGTAGTATGCCTCTACAGTAATTATTGTGCTTGATCTCAAAAAACTGTAATGAAAAATGCCGGCACAAGCCACCATACAGTCATTCTTTTAACTTAATTTACGTTAAGGACATATTTTGACTTCCATCCTTCAACTCTAAAGGTTACAATTGTACTAATAATTGTCTTGGACTCAACAATTGCGACAAATTTTTCCGATTATTATCACACAGGATCATTTACATAAAAATTAACAATCCGATTCAGAATTCACTGTCGGTACAAAAAAATATAGAAGAGGGGGCAATGGCCAACGAGCTAATTTATCCAAACTTAGTAAGTTCGTGCGGTAATCACTTTCTTTATTCAATTCATATTTTAATTTGACGTTAATAAATTAATATCGTTATGTCATATACGTTGAAGGTTAATTCTGACGCGTTTTGAGATGTATCCACTTCCAGTATAGCTTTCAATTCGTCATTATCAACTGCCCACGGGACTCGTTAAGGTCGAACTTTCCAGAGAGGAAGTGATCAAAGCAAAAACGTAGCCTGCGTTATTTTTCGGTACCTGGTTCATAAACGTCGTTGATATGGCTTGCCACTGTGCAATTTTCAAATTTTTCCATGTTCGCAGATACAGCGATATCAAAGGAAAAACAAACAATGAGCATTTTTACAAGTTTTTATTAACTCGCTTTCGTGTATGTCTGTTCGGGTCGGATTAATAATTGATTTTAAACTAACTTTCCCATAAGTTAGACTTGAAATTTAAACATAGCTCAGAATCGGATGGCAATGTAAGATAATGAAAAATACCTGTTAGTATATTAAAAAATGTATACGTAATTTTTAAAAATTTACTTGTTTTCTTTTTAAAGCAATGCCTTAGCTTTTATATGACATTAATTTAAACTTGGGAGTTCCAGGTTGAATGCAAGATATCTTACTTTATACTACATACTTTAAATAGTTTTTTTATTTCTTTTGAAATGCGTACAGCAAAGGAGTGGAATAATCTCTCCGTCCGAATACAATCTGCACGTCTTCAAGGCAAGAGTGAATAGGCTTTTGTTACGCTAAGACAGTGCGATTTACCATGTAAAGTAAAGCACTTGCTTATAATAAGTAAATTAAAAATTTTAGGACCTAATGTTTAGAAGCTACATTCGTACACAAATATATTTGATTACAGTAAGTAAGTAAGCGTAACAACTATGGCAAATATCCCCCCTATGAGACTATCTGTGGGGAAGCCTATGTTCAACAGTGGATATTTATTATAGGCGCGTTATTTTTACGTGGTAGAGCCATGCTGCAGCTATATTATAGTTGTAGCACGAATGGGTCGGCTAAATCGGGGAAGGACCACGCTCTCACAGAATACCAACCTAAAATAGCAGATCAATGCTGCTGTGTTTCGTATGGTGAGTGTAGAGAAACGGAGCTCCATTTTACTGGAAACGAGGCATTCCATCATAGTCCTCAGGGATGGCAATGCATTTGCATTTTGATTCTTAATCGAGGATAGATGTAGATGTCTATGGGCCACAGCATCCACTTGCCAATTGCCATCAGGTGGACTTTTTTTTGCGCCCAAAGCAAGTACTACCTTCCGGAAGCGGGGGAGGGAGGTGGTGAATGCTCATAGCATACCACGCAGCCATCTGCGTGGTTATGTGGGACTCACTTTGAAGAAGTGCCTACCCACTAAACACCACCTGTGGGACTGGCTCTGGCCTGTATGACCTCTGCCGCATCGGAAGCGAACCCCTCTTAGGGAAGGGGGGAGCGGGGTACAACCGTACGGAGACGGGACCACGGGTCAACTAACACAGCCGCAAGGGGCGGCGGTGCTGGAGTGATGATGTGGGAGTCGCATGAGCGAGAATGCACTCACCGTACGGGGACGGCGAGCACGGTCTGCTAACACAACCGCACGGGGGCGGCGGCGCTAGCGGAGGCGGGGACGGGAAGGCACGCACCGTACGGAGACGGTGAGCGCGACAGCTAGCACAACCGCACGGGGGCGGTGGCGCTAGCTGAGGCGGGAGGGCACTCACCGTACGGGGACGGTGAGCGTGGACAGCTAACACCACCGCACGGGGACGGCGGGGTAGCTGAGGCGGGAGGGCACTCACCGTACGGGGACGGTGAGCGTGGACAGCTAACACAACCGCACGGGGGCGGCGGCGCTAGCTGAGGCGGGCCGGGACGGGGCTGACTTTTTCAATCCTCAACTGAACTAACTGAGGGAGGATCTCCCGTACGGGGACGGGAGCACGGTCCGCTAGCGCACGACCGCACGGGGCGACGGCGATAGCGGAATCCTCGTGGACTGTGTGCTCGTTTGGTCACCCTTATTCTATAAAAAAATGTTTACCCTTTTACATAAATTGGTAGTTCTATGCATATTACAAAATCTAAATAAATGAGGTGTGGATACAATTCCTATGAAAATATCAAGAGTAGGTACTTTTAAGCCAACATTAATAAGCTATTGAAAATAAAATAAAAAAAATGTAATGCATGAATGAAAAAAAAATGATTTGGAAGTTGTCGCCGTGTTCGAAATTGGCCACGAGTATACCATCGTCATTTCTGTAAATCATATTATAAAAAAAAACGATTGTTTAACACAACTTGTCACTTCGTTTATGCTCGTAAACACAGATTATTAAGACGTTCTGAAATGGGCTAAAGAAGATACGAAATAAATTCGCGAGAATACGACAGCAGCGGCTGTGTTATAGGCACTCATAGGTTAAACAACTAGGTTTACTGCCGACGCCCGACACTACCGCCACAGAATAAATAATTGTACTACTGCTAATAAATGTTTGTCTTTATGTCATATTCCATCCATATTAGTGTTTTTCACTGAAGTCCTCCTAAACGGCTGGACCGATTTTGTTGAAAATTTTTGTGTTTGATTGATTGAATCCCTGGATGGTTTAGATTCACAATTGGACCCGGTAAGTGAAGCTGTTGTCGAGATCCAGAAATCACCCGTGGGAAGCCGGAGCGGATGGCTAGTATATTATAAAGCTGTAGAAAATTTCGTCTGTACTCGTATGTTACCTGTGTTCCATTTATGCCTATTTTTTATTTAGAAAGATCGATTGTATTAAAGAATGTAATATTGACTAAGAGTATGTTTTCGATGACTAGGACTAAGCGTGATGATGATATTAATTGTATCCTCCCGGTTAGTTTTGGCCTAGACTGTATTATCATTATAAAAAGTAACAATGTAAGCTTACATACGCACCACTGCTGGGCACAGGGTCCCTTTTATTTCTTATCAGAATCTGATTATTGGGGTTCATCGCGTAGTTTTACCCCAATGCGTTTTGCTGGACTTCATAATATGGAAAAAAATTCAGGTTCTTCACGATGTTTCCCTTCACCGCCGCGAACCTGGTGTATATCAGACATAAATTTTCAAGTAACTATTTAATTAGTGCCGACGGGGAACGAATACGTTTTCCATGCACCCGATGAAATTTTCGTAATTATTATAATATTTTGATTATTATTTATGTTATGCAGTAAAATAAATTAGCAGTTTATGTTATGGTTCCGTAAATATCGTGATCTAATTCAAGATATTACTGAAGTATTAGTTAGTGTCAAAAAAAATTATTTGCATAAATAAAAAAATTACCTATAGCTACGTCAGGACCTGCAATTGAGCAGCAGGACGACTGACCTTCAAGACATGGCGTCGTTTGTGATTTTCTGGTTATTTGATGACTTCTTACCAAAAAAAGTTAAAACTAGAAAATTAACAAAAATACTTAAGTACTAGAAACAAACAAAACAGTAAGTCAGTCAGGTCAATAGATTGGAGAGATCTTTACATCACAATAGAGTCGCAACAATTTCGCCAGAAACAATAGAATTATTAATTTGTTAAAGTAGCATCCGACCTCGTCCAGCGGGGCAATAATAATAAATCTGTCAATGGGCGCAGCTATACCTAAACAATTCAAAATCAGACGGCTGGAACACTTTCTATTTCATTTGAGCGAACGAACAATGATCGACGTGCATTTTGAAATTTAAAATCTTTCTCTTAGGTTCATCGGCCGGTAAACCACTGCTGCACATTGGATTCTTGTGCTTAGAGAGCAATCGATGTAACATTTATCGGACGTTCAATTTGATGCCTCTAGAAATAAGACGCTAATTTAATAGAGAATAACAGGCGGGTGAAAATTTGTAGATTTGATTTGTTTAGTTTGTTTTCCTATTTCTTATACATAAGCCACAATTAGGTATTTTCTGACAAAAAATATTGAAAATTAAAAATTGATTTATAAGCGTTATTATTAGGCATAGCATATTAATCCTTACGAATGAAAGTTACTTCATCATCAAGAAAATTTTATGAAGATAAATTTGCTCTTTATAGCATGTAATTTGGACGTATAGTTTAAGAGATAATCAAAAATTAAAATAATTTAACACTTGGCTCGGCGCGCGAACGACGCATAATCCTAGCCGCCTGATGAGAACCGAGAGAAACCAGCAGCGAACGCCTCGCGAGGTATCTATCATGCCGCGCGGCACAGACGCGTAATGTACGCGGGTGAAACCGCGGGGCACAGCTAATTGTTTTATAAAAGATTAATGTCATCAAGAATTTTGAAATCTGACTGAAAATTTGCATTATGCTTATGTTATTATGTCATAAGGTATCATTCTGGCATTCCTTGGGTAGACCTATGTTCAGCAATGGACTTGTGTTGGACAGTAATGATGATAAGTAAGATTGTCTAATAAGCAACTGTAATAATTCCCGTTAGAGAATTAATAATACAGATAAATACGTAAATTATGTAACGAATACGTATCAGCGAATGTGAAACAGCTTCCCGCACCGAGAGAACCGAAAATCAAATTACTCAAATCAGGCCAGCGTAAGTGACCCTTGTTCCGCGACAATGCCCCATCCAATTCCAAATCCAAACAGATTGGCTTTCGAGAAAAATGTGCACGTTTCTGAAAATAGGGTATTTTGCGTAGAATACTGATTTGTTAGTTAAATATGGAAACCCCAAAACACAGAAACAATAATGTACATATAAACAGACACATTACTTTTAGAAAAAGTTGTCCGGGTATATAAAAGGCAGTAATTGAAACATCACCTCCGGTCCAAATTCTATGACAGATCTTACGAATCTATATTTTGGTGACTCTTGAGACACACGGCTTTTCGTATTTAAAAACCCAGTGTGATTTAAGAATTTGCGTGTGACCACACCGTGTCTACGGCTCTGAAACTGCATTCAAACACGCATCCAATTTTATTGTATGATCGTTACATACGAGATAAAATAATAAACTTTTGGACGAATGAATACGACAAGGCGGGAACCCGTTCGGGGGGGAAAGCGCAATAACTTAGCTTAACAAAAACCTATTCAGTCTTGCCTTGGAGACACCCACGTTGTAATTGAATCGAACAACAGATGCTGGCAAATTTTACCACTTCATTGCTGTATGCATTACGAACGACGAAGCAAACCATTTGATGTCGATAACAAATGGGTGGAGACTGGCCGAGCGTCTGGTGGAAGGGAAAGGAAGGAATTAAATCATGCAATTCCTGTGCGTACTCTCCGATATGTACACTGCAGAGCGTGTTTAATGAATGTGGATTTTAAACAAACCGGTGACAGGCAGCAGCGCATTAGCCGCGATATTTCCAGTATTGCAATTGCCTTGAAAACACCCGTATTGCAATCGGATAGAAACACAAAAGCTAGGAACTTATTCCATTCCTTTGCTGTACTTATGACGAGCTGAAGCAAACCGATTATTTCGGAGGCGTGGTAAGTTGTCAATGAAAGGGTGGAGACAGGACGAGCGTCTAGCACTCCGAGGGTGCTGATGACAGCAAGTACTGCCCCCGGGATGTGCTAATAGTGTATCAAAGGAGTGGAGGGGCCCCGTTTGCGTTCCGAACAGATATCCCGGGAGTTTTACCGCTGACCGGGTTTCTGTCTGCCAAGCGTAGCGTAAACAAGGAGGTCTATATACTGCAATTAGATTTAATTAATTTCCAATTATTTTATAACAACCTAGGTGCTTAAATTTCATCGTAATGTAAAGTAAAGTAAAGCTGCAGCCCATAAACGTAGTAGGGCTTCCTTTACTGCTGTGGAGTTCGTCCATTTGTTAGCAGGGCATTATTCCGCTGTATTTATTACTCGTTTGACTTTCATTACAAGCTGTGGGGTCACTTCTTCGTTTGTAGGTTACTTAAGCCCATTAGCTGCAAAAACCACTTACCATATTATCCATATTATATGGAATGTTGGCTCGTTTGTCACGATTATGTTGTACAAAAAATTAATCATCCCGCTCAAAGGCTTGTAAATTGGCTGGTGATTACCCTAATCATCATATCGTGAGATCGTGTCGTGTCGTAAGAGGCGACGGAATGGAACTGAAACAAGAAATGGCAGCAGTATCTTCCTGATAACAACTGAAAATAACAAAAAATTGCCGTTGCCAACCTGACAAGCGTGCCAATTATGGCAACATCCCTATGAGTTAATCTATGGGGGAGGCCTATGTTCAGCTGTGGACTTTTATAAGCTGTAAGAAATTAATGAATTACTCCACTCAACAGTAACAACAGTGACACAGTAAATCCATCCATGATTTTTTTTATAGGGTAAGGGTGACAAGCGAGCATACATACGAGGGTGGATTGAAAAGTACTGGCCTAACCAAGAAAATAAACACATACTAAATCAGTAATATTTTTATTTTTCTACATAATCACCATCAAGTTCAATACACTTTTGCCACCTCCTTCCAAGCATTTAGACCGTTGAAAAAATGATTCTTCCTTAGAGTCAAAATATGCGTCTACAGCTGCTTTGACCTCGTTGTTTGTCGAAAATCTTTGACCTCCAAGTGCTTTTTAGGTTAGGGAACAGAAAGAAGTCTGATGGTGCCAGATCAGGTGAATACGGCGGATGCGGTAACAGTTCAAAGCCACAGTTGTGAATTTCAGCCATTGACTGTACTGACGTGAACACGGGCGTTATCTTGATGAAACAGGACTTTTCTTCTGAGCATTCCTCGACGTTTTTCTTTATTTCTCTCGTAAATGACGTAGTAAGGTGCAGTAGTAATCAGAGTTTATAGTCTGACCCCTTTCAAGATAATCAATCATAATCACACCTTTCGAGTCCCAGAATACTGAAGCCATCACCTTATTTGCCGACAAAATCGACTTAGCCTTTTTAGGGGGTGGTGAATCAGGTCTTCTCCACTGTTTTGATTGTTGTTTTGTTTCCGGTGTACAGTAATGAACCCATGTTTCGTCCATAGTAACAAAACGATTCAAAAAATCATCTGCATCGGCTTCAAATAACTCCAAACAGTCGCGTGAAATAGTCAATCGCGTCCTTTTTGTTCAACTGAAAGCAGTCGGAACCCACCTCGCAGACACTTTGTGGAAACCCAACTCGTTGACAATGATGTTTTGAGTTCGTTCATAAGAGATGCCTATAATCTCGGCTATCTCTAATTTTAATCTGCGGTCTCCATTATTAAATCAAGTACTTTTACAAGTATTGAATATGACAGAGCACAATCGCCTAATGTACTGACCATGTCATCATGGATGGCTTTTGATGATAGCCCCTTCTTATGGAGGTACTTAATGACGGCACGCTGCTCGATTTGCTCCATTCGCGGAAATTATGTCCGATTACTTTGTTAATAAATTTATAAAATCACAACTAATTATCGCACACGTTTGAACTTCACACAATGAACTAGTCTGAACTGAACTAAATAATGTGGGTAGATTTGATTTTAGAATTGAATGGATCTTGTGCCGAGTACTTTTCAATCCACCTCGTATATCCTCGTTTGCGAATCAAAATGCAGATGCATTGTCAGCCGTGAGGACTAAGATGGAACGCTTCGTTTCCAATAAAAAGGGTCTCCGTTTCTCCACGAAACACAGCAGTGTTAAGCTGCTATTTCACGCTGGTATTCTGTGAGAGTGGTCCTTCCCCGGTCGAGCCGATCCATTCGTGCTACAACTATACAATTAATTTTGCTGCAGCATGGCTCTACCACGTTGAAATCAAGCAAATATGGGTCAAGCAATTATATCGCGTAACAACTTGAAATCATATGCAAGATGTCAACTCCGTACGGATATAGAAATAGAATACACGCATGCTCCCTCACAAGTCAGTACGGCACTCATAGTCAAGTGGTGCGCCTCAGATTCAAATTGCTTTCTCACTGTGTTGTATCTAGAACAGTTCTATTCATCGAAGTTTCAATCTTGAACAAAGATTTATAATATTATTTCTAGGTAGAAAGACTAAAAAAGGGGTTCAATCATTATTTGAACAAGGAAATTTTTTATACAACTCTATACGTAACATTTGATCAATCAGTAGTCCGTAGGGCCACCAAATAACCCGAAAGTGCGTCATGAAATTTCAAATCTTAAACGAATACCTTTCGAGAACATTTCTTTTGTGTATTACAAACTGCGAATAGTTGTTCACAAGATATATAAAAGATAATGATTTTAACATAATATCTAATATTTAAAAATAATTTTAGTGTTCGTATTTTATGCGTTGCCATACCGTTCATCAGATTGGCTAAAACTTTATCAACAAGTTGATAAAGTATTAATAAAGCATAGTACAATTAAATCATGCAATTCCTGTGCGTACTCTCCGATATGTACACTGCAGAGCGTGTTTAATGAATGTGGATTTTAAACAAACCGGTGACAGGCAGCAGCGCATTAGCCGCGATATTTCCAGTATTGCAATTGCCTTGAAAACACCCGTATTGCAATCGGATAGAAACACAAAAGTTAGCAACTTATTCCACTCCTTTGCTGTACTCAGGACGAGCTGAAGCAAACCGATTATTTCGAAGGCGTGGTAAGTTGTCAACGAAAGGGTGGAGACAGGACGAGCGTCTAGCACTGCGAGGGTGCTGAAGACAGCAAATACTGCTCCCGGGATGTGCTAATAGTGTATCAAAGGAGTGGAGGGGCCCCGTTTGCGTTCCGAACATAGATCCCGGGAGTTTTACCGCTGACCGGGTTTCTGTCTGCCAAGCGTAGCGTAGACAAGGAGGTCTATATACAGCAATTAGATTTAATTAATTTTCAATTATTTTATAACAACCTAGGTGCTTAAATTTCATCGTAATGTAAAGTAAAGTAAAGCTGCAGCCCATAAACGTAGTAGGGCTTCCTTTACTGCTGTGGAGTTCGTCCATTTGTTAGCAGGGCATTATTCCGCTGTATTTATTACTCGTTTGACTTTCGTTACAAGCTGTGGGGTTACTTCTTCGTTTGTAGGTTACTTAAGCCCATTAGCTGCAAAAACCACTTACCATATTGTCCATATTATATGGACTGTTGGCTAGTTTGTCACGATTATGTTGTACAAAAAATTAATCATCCCGCTCAAAGGATTGTAAACTGGCTGGTGATTACCCTAATCATCATATCGTGAGATCGTGTCGTGTCGTAAGAGGCGACGGAATGGAACTGAAACAAGAAATGGCAGCAGTATCTTCCTGATAACAAGTCAAAATAAAAAAACATTGCGGTTGCCAACCTAAGCGTGCCAATTATGGCAACTTCCCCATGAGGTAATCTATGGGGCAGGCCTATGTTCAGCTGTGGACTTTTATAGCTGTAAGAAATTAATGAATTACTCCACTCAACAGTAACAACAGTAACACAGTAAATCCATCCATGATTTTTTTTATAGGGTAAGGGTGACAAGCGAGCATACATATATCCTCGTTTGCGAATCAAAATGCAGATGCATTGTCAGCCGTGAGGACTAAGATGGAACGCTTCGTTTCCAATAAAAAGGGTCTCCGATCCTCTACACTCACCATACGAAACACAGCAGCATTAAGTTGCTATTTTACGCTGGTATTCTGTGAGAGCGTGGTCCTACCCCGGTCGAGCCGACCCATTCGTGCTACAACTATACAATTAATTTTGCTGCAGCATAACTCTACCACGTTGAAATCAAGCAAATATGGGTCAAGCAATTATATCGCGTAACAACTTGAAATTATATGCAAGATGTCAACTCCGTACGGATATAGAAATAGAATACACGCATGCTCCCTCACAAGTCAGTACGGCACTCATAGGCAAGTGGTGCGCCTCAGATTCAAATTGCTTTCTCTCTGTGTTGTATCTAGAACAGTTCTATTCATCGAAGTTTCAATCTTGAACAAAGATTAATAATATTATTTATAGGTAGAAAGTATAAAAAAGGGGTTCAATCATTATTTAAACAAGGAAAATTTTTATACAACTCTATACGTAACATTTGATCAATCAGTAGTCCGTACGGCCACCAAATAACCCGAAAGTGCGCCATGCAATTTCAAATCTTAAACGAATACCTTTCGAGAACATTTCTTTTGTGTATTACAAACTGCGAATAGTTGTTCACAAGATATATAAAAGATAATGATTTTAACATAATATCTAATATTTAAAAAATAATTTTAGTGTTCGTATTTTATGCGTTGCCATACCGTTCATCAGATTGCGCTAAAACTTTATCAACAAGTTGATAAAGTATAAAAAAAGCATAGTACAATTAACTTACTTAACTTAGTGGCGCGCGTATCTTACCCATTAATTTATTTGAACGTTTATAATATATTATTCTACTTCAATGAATGTATTATCATTCCCAATTAAACAATATTAAAACGATATTTCCGTAATTATTTCTTCTGCGGCAGCAACGCGCCGGGTAGCAGCTAGTCATAGAATAAATTGCCACTGTTTGTCATCATCATCATCATGCCATCATGGTGCCCATCATAAACTTGGGCCTTTTCCGATTGCAGAGAGGATTTGCCATAATCGATTAACGATCGCAGTATTAGACGTCTTATTGCTTCCCGTCGCCGGTCTGGGTTTCTACGCCTGCCGTGAAGACACGGTTATACCGACAGCAATCAGAAGCCAAAGATCTTTCTTGTATTGCCCATTGTCATCTCTTACGGCCCTTCAAGACGAAATGGGCCGATGGTTTCTCTACATCTCCAGCACACCAGATAATAAGTTACACAATTAATTATACAGATCATATAAGAACAAGCTTGATAGCGATTCCCAGGGATTATTAGCTTCTCATCATGCATGTATTCCTTAATATTATAACAAATCTTTAATTTAATATAGAACATGTAACAAAAACCCTGTGGTTCCCGTTAAGTGCGTTATCAGAATCAGTATTTAAACGTATAGAAATATTTTTTTCAGAAAACACGACCATTAAAAAATTTAATTTTAATCAAAAATATTAATTTGTAAATTGTATGTGGTTTTATTACCTCTAACTGACACGAGCACCGGTAAAGCGGGGTCTTTGACAATCCTCTTACTCCCCGGACAATGCTGAATTTTAATTTTTTTTATTAAATTAATTTTTTTAATGGTAATTTTATAACGTACTTAACGGGAACCACAGGGTTTTTGTTACATGTTGTTTATCTTGGTATCCTGTGAGTTTTCTTATGATTCGAAAATATATTTAATTAGCTTAACATCATACTATAATCTGAGAACCCTAGCATCAGTTGTCGAGAGACCCTTTGATCGAGTCGAGCGTCATGGCAAACAACTGCAGATTTTCATACATGTCTTTGATATTTTATGCAACCATAGATATACGGGTTTTCCGCTCTTGTGTCTATTAGCTTTCACAAACATCGGGGCTTGAATTTTTCCAGAGCAGAATTCCATTCCCTTGTGACTTATTTTTTAACCGCACATTAAAAGTACGAGAGTTTACTCACGTTAATTAGAATAATTATGTTGAATGTTTTATTATAACTGAACTTATTGTTGTTGTAATTAATACTGTAGATTGTACTTATTGATCAATTAAAATAGTTGTGTTAACGACGTCCTTTGAGGGTTTTGCGTCTAATAAGAATAGAAATAAGAAACCTTGTAATTTCGTTTCATCATTCATCAGTCTGTCTGTTCCAATGTCTTAGCACATTCATACGTATTGCGTAATTCTTTAATATATTATCGCGAATTTTAACATTACTTTATACAAAAATCAATTGCTGTCCGTTAGTCTCGCTAAAACTCAAAAACGGCTCGACCGATTTTGATGAAGTTTTTTGTGTGTGCAATCATTTGGCCCCGGTAGGTGGCGCTGTTGTCGAGAACCAGAAATCACCCGTGCGAAACCGGGGCGGATCGCTAGTTTTAAATTAGTTTTATTTTATTCATTATATTATTTTTTTATGTTTGTAAGAGGTTACCGCTCACCGTAATTCGTTAAGTAGGAGTAGTAGACCCAGGTTCGATCGCAGCCCTCACTCAAAAACTATTTAATTAACACTACGTTTTACCGGCAATAATGGAATTGATAATTGCAATTTTACGTATTAATTTACCACGCAATTGGTAGTGAATGAATACATCGTACGGATATCAGCATGTTAGAAGAATATAATTTAAAAGTGTAAGTAGTGTAAGTAAAATAAAATCTAAAAGTGGAAAGTTGTAAATGGCTTAATAGTACATTATTATACTTTTTTATTTAAAAAAAGTGTGTACTTATGTACGCACGTAGGAAGTTATACTTCTTTAGCGTAACAAAACAAAAAAACTTGAGAGACAATTACCCACTGAAGTTGTCGCTTTTAGGTGTCAGTGTGCGCGCGCATCGTAACAACATCATGGTGTCGTTTTAAGGTGTCGGTGTGCAAACGCCCCAAAAGAAGTATAACTTCAACAAGCAATTGCTGTAAGTTTTCCGAATAAAATAAAATAAAATAATAATAATCCGAGGACAACGGAAGTCCGACAACAATCTCAAATGCAGATGCGTTGTCCGACAACACGCACTGGAGATGTATATAAGGCTGTATCTTTTATTAATGTGTAGTAGTCGCATAAAAAAAAGATCAGAAATTAAATTATGTTAATACTGAATGCAATAATCACCGTAAAATATTCCATACGCAATGACATAATTCGATAAAAATTTTGGAGTATATTTCTATTACCTGGTATTTCTGCCGCAGTGGATGAGTGCCTCGATCTATTTGAATTAAATTATGACCAATGTGCATCAAATTTGAACGAATTGAATAAGTGGCTCAAGCATAAAACTCTGCTTGAAGATTATGATACCGTTTTCTGTTATAAAGATCGGAGCGTGGGATTTATCATAGTGTGTTTTCACTTAAAGTTGTATTAGCTATGAACATTTTATCGGAATCCAAAAGCCACCATTTGGTATTCCGATAAAAGAAGGGATTGTAACTTTAATTTGGCTCTGCCTAACATTTGAACTTAGGATATATTATTAGTTATTACCTATGTATGAGACTTATATCATGTACATAACAGTGACAAATTTAGCATCAGTGCGATGTAAATGGCTGGCACTCAACGAGGACAAAATTTAATTATCCGGCTAACCGGACGATATTTTATATTTCATTTCTCCGGCTATTTGTATTTTTTTTTTTAATTATAAATGAATAGATAGTTTTAGCCAGCTACAATTAGGTGCAGTCGATGCGGAATTGCGGATTAGGAATCTCAGGCGTATTCGATTTATTCATTGTCATGTTACGGTAAATTCCAAAGGAAACCATAAGTAAAGTTGAGCTGGGCTTACCGATATGTTTGGATGAAGTCTAAATGACTTATATATAACTTCAAATAATTTATACAATGCGCTACCGAAGCGTTACACAAATACGAAACAAAATATGATTTTCATATTACAATATTTTTTTTCATTACAACCTTTCACAAGGCCGCTGCTGTGTCCATGGCCTGTGGCTCTGAAGAACTAAAGAATAAACGTCGAGAAAAATTGCGTGCTGGAGTGCTTTTTCATCATGATAATGCCCCTAACCATCGATCTTATGTTCCAAGCGCTGCCATCCGAACTGCTGGGTTTCAGTTGATGCATCACCCACCATAGTCTCCGGACGTAGCTCTTTTTTTCTTACTCACCTGAAAAAGCACTCCTATGGTTTGAAATTCGATGGCGATGAAAAGGTGATGTGGAGGCCTTTTTCTAGTCCCAGCATCAAGCCTTTTTTTCTAAGGGAATTAACCAAAGAGATTTAAATAAATGTCTTTGGAATTAACCAACTTGCAAAACGCTATTCAAGATGTATTAGCTTAAAAGGCGATTATGTTGAATAATATTTGACATTTGTATGCCCATGAGGCTGATCACAGACTGAACTTTATTTGTATTTAAATAAGACCTTTTTGTAACCTGTGAATCACAAATAAACTATTTGATTTGATTTGAATAAATACAATTTACATATACTTATCCTAGAGTTCCTATGCGTTTCCAAAAATTATTGATCAACCTAGAAAACTTACCTAGTAACTAGGTTGATCAATAAGTTTTTGGAAACGCATATTCTTATTTATTCTCTAATATCACAGAATAAATAATAGACAATATGTTGTCATGCGGTCGCCTCGGAGCAAAACATTTCATCCCTTAAATTCAAAGTATTCTAGCTACAGAAATTGTGTCTAGCTACTAGTGATATTTTCTTAATTACTGCGTGCAACATAATTACGTCACATTTTCCTCTATAAAACATTTAGGTCACTAGGGCATTTTATTAATTTGTAATAATTCCTATTTTATTTTAAGCTTGTGTTAAGTCTTAAAGCAGAACGAAATAAATTATAATAAGGTACTAACAAGTAAAAAATAAATGAGTTTACATTATTTACATAAAAAAATTATAATTTTACTCTTTATCAATATTTAATAAAAAAGAAGAATCAGTATATACAACACCTATACAGGCACCAATATTTTCGATGTAATATTCATTTAAAAAAAAAAATATATATATATATATATATATATATATATATATATATATATATATATATATATATATATATATATATATATATATATAACTATCCTTCTAACTAGAATGAAGTTGACTTGTTTACATTATAAATAACACAGTAATAAATGTTGATTTTTGAATACCTTGGCCCGTAGACAAAAATCAAAATATAGATGCCACCCCTGAGGACTAAGATGGCATGCGTCGTTACCATTAAGTATAGAATATAATATATCATACTATAGTTATTACTATTATTATTATATTAGTCAAGATAAACTAAATAGATTTACAGAAATAGTAAAGTACGAAATCAGGTAATAGGCATTAGGCATCACGCTAATGATGTCCTCACGACACGACTTTTTCTGCCAACAAGGCGGCGCTACTTAGGAATGAGGTGAAATATTTGACAGATATCATGGCGGGAAGTTAATTTGTTAAGAAAATGTATAGGTTAATGTTTCAATATGAAATATTAGAAGCTATGGATATTCTTCAAAATAGAAAAAAATTTTTTTTTTTTTTAAATGCACAAAAGTTAAAGCGCCAACTTCTGAGGCATTGTTTTGTGTATTTATTTACACACTTTAGAAGCCGATAAATATTTATTTAAAACGCAACTTCTCATTTATACTAACATTGTGTAAGAAATAACTTCACCTCAGACCCAACTAGCGACATCTGATGAGCGGAAGACTATTAACCCTCATTAGACAGCCTCATTATATAGGTAATACATCTTTCAAGTATGATTTTGTAGCTTGGGAAGCTTCAAAATCATACTTAAGACTGCATGTCTTAAGTATGACTTTATGTATATTATAAGTATATTATATGTTTGCTATGGATTAAAATTTAAAACACATCCACGAACAAAATCACTACAACCTCAGAATCTGAGACTATATTATAGTTTTTATATCTATAACAGAACCAACTCACAGCTCATGATTGATTCTTCTTTTTATTGGAATACTCCAACGTGAGAAAACTGGGTCGAAGTCGGTCAGTAAATACGGGATTCCAAGTACTAAGCGACGTCAAATAAACGAAAAACGTTGATTTTACATTCACTTTATAAATAATAGTATAAGAACTTTTACTCACATCATGAGTATGTGCAATGCGTGTTATATTTAAGAAAAAAACAACGGCTAGTATTTCTTATGCTATATAGACGAGAATAAAGGGATCGTGATCCCCACCACCATGTTATGTATGTCTTTTGAACACAGCTCGAAAAAACGAGAAGTTTATATTATATTCGACGCGCATGCTTTTTTATTTCTTTGACTGATTTCCTTGGAAACGGCTGTAGCTATTTAAATTATTCTTTTTTTATTAAAAATATTATACTTCAGGTGTGGTGCATATAAATTTAAAAAAAATTCTAACCCTCAGGGTAGGAGAATAGGAAATAAAGATTTTAATGTAGGTATTTATTTAATCGACATTCAAGTTGTTTACCTTGAACTTAATATTCCTGAAACCACTCATAACAGTAAAATAATTTCACTTTTCTATAAAAAGTAGAACTGAATTAAAAAAATAAAAATAAAATATTTTCACATAATAGCTTCTAAAGTAGCAACTGTATTCATAATTCGCTATGTCCTAGCACCGACTGCTACTGATTCTACTCTTTAAGTTTTAAATAAAACTTTCACTTTTAAAGTTTGGGGTATTTAAACGAAACGAAAATTACTGTGTCATGAAAATTGACATTTAGGGAGTGAAGTTGTCAGCAAACCCAATATACATAGATAATACACATGCATGCGTCGGAGTCCCGAAGCGAAAGCGGAGAGTTGTGCTCTAATATTTTTTTTTTAAAAAATGCAATTCGCTTCATCACCATCATCATCAATCGGTTCTTTAGGCCATTTAAGACGTCGCGGTCGCTCAGCAAGCTATGGAGAGGACTATGCTCGGGGTTTCTCTGCGTGATAAACTTACAAATGACGTTATCGGCAGTAGAACCAGAGTAACCGACAATTCGCTTAGCCTAAAACATATTCACCAATCATATTGACCAATCATATTCACCAATCACATTTACAAAGTGTTTATATGGTAAAAAAGTTGAGGAACTTTTAAATAAGAAGTCTGATATAATTAAAAATCTTTTGTTATAGATTGAGCTATGACATAAAAATAATATAACTTCGGCAACTGAACAGGGGTCTTATCTTACGTCACCCAATTGACAGGCTCAAGCGAGATAAATGGGTGTTTTAATTAGAGTGGCGTCATGCGGGCTGTGAGCTGTGACAATGGATACTGTTATTTATGAATCTGGCATAATATACGTTTGAAATTATAAGGGACAAATAAATTTAGACAGCCATGTATTTTATTTAAAGTTGTTAGATGAACTGTTTATGTAAATATTTAATGTCCCTAATATTTTATCACACATTAGTAATTTAAAAATATAATTCAAAATGGCAATATTTAAAGTTTCAAATCACTAACTTATCGGGAAGTTAGCTTAAAATCGATTGCTAAATTTGTATTAAACAGACAGAAAAACAAACAGACAGACAAGAAAGTGAAATTATATTGCATTGTCATCCAGCTCTAAGCTATATTTAAAGTTTAGTATCTAGCTCATCGGGAGGTTAGTTTTTTTTACTATTATAAGCCAGTGCTTGACTACTATCCCACATCTTCGGCTGCATCACCTCCTACCATTGGGAAGATGGTAAAACGCTCTGACTTACCTTAACAAAAGTCTATTCACTCTTGACTTAAAGGAATCCACATTATAAATCGGATGGAAAAACAGATGCTGGCAGATTATTCCACTCCTTTATCTACGCATTATGAACGACGAAGCAAACTGTTTCGTTTGAATTCGTGGCACATCGACAACAAAGGGGTGCAGACCAGCCGAGCGTCCGGTAGTCCGATGATGGATTGGAGAGGAAAGATTAAGTCACACAATCCCTGCGGACACTCTTCGAAATATATCCTTTAAAAAACCGAAAGGCTGGCTATTTTGTGCCTGTGCTCGAGGCTGGTAAGATTGGTTCTAACCATATTAAAGCCACCAATAAGCCTCTTCGCACGCCTCTCCACTGAGTACAAAGCCTAAAAACTTAATTTTATAATCAATTGCAAAATTTGTTCAAAACAGACAAGAAAGCGAGATATAAAAACGTCTTAATAAAAAAGGAATTATTTGCCACATTAATAACAAAGATTTGTATTCTACTCCTTTATTATTTTCTTAAATACTTTGAGACTTTAGGATTTCGGTAATAAAGCTGTTTTTCGCAAAACAAATACACATTTTCAATATTAATACTTGAACCTAAGGCTCTACTCGACATACTTTGACGATGATATTCTCTTGGCCGATTACGATCATCGCTGCAACTTATGAATATTATCAGAAGTTGACAATGACATAAGTGTACCTACGTGTCGTGTTTGCGACGTAAAATGATGTAACACTCTATTTCGTCCCGTGAGTAATCGTAAAGTGGACAATCTGTTATGCCGAAAAGATATCATTACTTCCGAAAGATGGCAGTAAGAGTACACTGGCCAAATACTCAAACGCTACTCAATTTTAAGATGTCGTTAAATCTCGTGTTGTCACAGTCACTTTTATTTTAAGTGATAGAGACAGCACGATACTTAATAGCATCTTAAAATTGAGCAGCGTTTGAGTATTTGGGCATACATCTTGTAGTCGCCAGACGTCAGCGTTAAAGGTGCACGACGTCTAGATTCTTTCTACGTCCAGCAGTGGACTTTTACTGCCTAACTTTTTTATACTTATTCTTCGTCAGCCATTTGTGGGGAGAATTTGCCGTAATCTTCACGCTTGTTAAGAGAATTGACAATCACAGTACCAGACGTCTCGCAAATCTGACGCAGCTGCTTGTCCCCTGTCTATCATCGGAGTCTGTTTGGTCTATCTTGCTTTCCATATATCTATTTAATAGCAGTTTATGTAGATATCAACGGGACTAAAGAGGTGTTAGATTCTATTACGACCTCTGACGAGCTATTTATCCGTCCTTACCACCACGCTCGCAATGGTACGCTTTTTCTATTTAATATTATCATCATCATTACATCCTCTCGAAAGCCCACTGCTGAACATAGGCCTCACTCAAGAAACGCCACAAAACACCGTCCTGAGTCTTGGCGCAACCATCGACTTCCTGCATAAGACATAGAGCACCAGCTCGTCACTCCGTCTAGTGGGGGCCAGGTCACCCTACACTTCGCTTACCGGTACAAAGCCTCGAGCTATATAGCCGGCACATTTCAGCTTCAACAAAGCCGTAGGGCTATGTCGGTTACTCTGGTTCAATTGCGTAGATCTTTCTTACGAATTCTATTACGCAAAAAAACCCCGAGCATGCTTTCCATAGCTCACTGATCGACCTTAAGCAGTTAATATCTGTTCTATTATAACTGTGTTAAGACGTTAACGTTATTAAAATCAACAATTCCATAACACATTAAACTTCTTCCCATTATTTGGTTTATTATTCTCTGAAATTCCTCAAGCTATTCATGTCCTTGAAAATAAAATAAAAAATATTCGTCGGCATCATTAGAACGACATTTCTGATGACGTGGTATTTAAAGCAACCGAAAGCGTTCCACGAAAATTTATAATTGGCTTAAACGAGCAAAAAGAAATTAATGCTTATAGGATCGGTCTTACGTAGTCTGGTGAATACAAATAAACAGAAAGATTTACAGCATACATATAAATAGATGAAGATTGTATTAGAATTGTTCAGTTTAAACTATACACTTTCGTCGCTTCCTATTATAGACGACAGTTACGACCACGATGCCACGACCTTTTTGTCTCAGTCGTCGTAAGTGTTGGCTTCGAATCCTGACAGTTGGATCTATAAATTAATGTACAAATACACAAATTACGAGTTTCATCGCGTTTATATGGTAATTGTAACATTCTATTTGATGGATAGTATAACTGAATATTAAAAACAGAGTTTCACCGCGAATCTAAGTTCACCGGCTGTGGCCTAAGGAAGAGGTCACCTTGCCCCGCATTTCCATCCCGAGTGGGCTCGTCAAGGCTCGTCTCTCTGGGGCCTGTCTCGCGTCCGGTAGAAAGTAATATACAAATAAAATAATAGTAAGCCCGTTATTCGAGATATAGGTACTGTATACCCTAAATCACGTGTTTAAAAAAAAGTTCTAAAAACTATATTTGGTACATAAACTCGTTTGAATTACAGCTAATAACATTTATCACAATCGTGATGACGATGAAGTGAATGTTGTAGCCCATAGACATCTACATATTATATGCTCAATTAAAAATCAAAATGCAGATGCGTTGTCACCCCTGAGGACTAAGATGTAATGTCTCGTTACCAGTAAAAAGTGTCGCCGTTTCTCTATACTCGCCATACGAAACACAGCAGTATTAAGCTATTTCACGCTGGTATTCTGTGAAAGCGTCCCCAATCGAGCCGACCCATTCGTGCTACAACCATAATATAGCTGCAGCGTGGCTCTACCACGTATAAGTATTTAAAAGTAGTTATTTGGTAATTTTAGAATATTTAAAAAATTTAAAACTTAATAATGCACGAAAACATTTAATATAAAATAATGCTAATTATTAATGTAAAAAGCGAACTGACCAACTTTTTATGAGTTCGCGCCACGCAAGGTCAGTAAGCGTGTAGCGAGACTAACAACGCCCGTCTACTTCCAACTATCTATTTTATTTAGGTCAATTATTGTTATTTATATTACGCAAGATTAGCACTGTAGTATATCAAATACTTAAAGTTTGTGTTGTTTACAACTTATTAATAAAATACTATAAACTAATTACGCAGAGCCGTGGTAGCTTAGGGGTTAAGTGCTGACCATAAATTTCAAAATACGCGCGCAACCCGGGTTTGAAAATAATTTAAAACTTATCTAACTTATCTTCTATTTAAACTCTCTATTACTTTTGTGTCCCGCAAAGCTTATATCCAGACAAGGATGAATGAATGATGATTAACCTTGATGTCTTGCTTTACATTTAAGTCGATCCAACAATTCTCACCGACTGTTTTAATATTTTTTGACAGCAAAAGAAAATGGCTGACAAAGACAAACGACTCTCGATTTGTTTGAATTGTATGTTTACACAACCTCTGCTAAATGGTATAGAGTATATACGTCTCTCTATTGTGCATCTACCTATTTGACAAAATGCGCGCGACACAATAGTTACCTACCTCAGCCTAATAAAAAAAATATTTTTATTGGACTGCGATAGTTACCGTGAAATTCAGAATCACATTTACATACTTATTATTCACCTTGCAATATGTGAGACTTAGGACAAATTTAATATTGATATAATGGTACCTACTATGCAAGATTCTAAAAAATAAACCAAAGAAGTAACGTCAAAGAATTATGATAACGACACATATTATTTTATATCAGACCCCTGAATGAAGTACTGTCGTCTCCTTACAGATTCATTCTAAATCAGTATTGGGGGGGTGCGGAAGGTCGACTTATATTGGTGTCATGACGAGCAGGAAGTAAAAAAAAACGAAGTCACGTGCGTGGACAAAAACTGTGTAAACGATCCGCGTTCCAAGTACCTACGGGTTGTTCAGTTTTTAGTCAAAGTCACCAGGCCATTTGGTTACTGTTTGTAAAAATTAAAATTGTTAACGAGCCAAGCAGACTTATGCATAACCGCAAAATTTACAATTTAATCTACTTATATAATTGATTCCAGGAAATCCATCGTAGGCCGTTTATGGGCTAATAAAAATTCTAGCATATTATTAGAGAATTACTATGCGATGCATTACGTCTTCTTCAAGTAACAGACGGGCGGAGTCATATCAAAGAGTATATAAATCACTACGTTTAAGCCCCATAGTAAGAATGGCTTTTATTCAAGTCAATGGATGAATACTTTGTCTATATTTAAAAAGAACCGCCAAGTGCGAGTCGGACTCGCGCATGAAGGGTTCCGTACCATCGTAAAACACGTTTCTAGTAGGGGAGCCCCGTTTAATTTTTAATTAATTTTTATTTTTATTATTTGTTGTTATAGCAGCAACACAAATACACATTCTGTGAAGATTTCAACTGTCTACATATTACGGATCATGAGATACAGCTCGCTGACAGACGGACGGACGGACGGACGGACAGCGGAGGCTTAGTAATAGGGTTCCGTCCCGTTGGTTACCCTACGGAACGGAACCCTAAAAAATTAAAGGTGAAGTTGTCTTTCACGGAAATAGTTTTTTGAACACGAAACGCGATGTGTGCCCGAATTAACAGAATTCTCGTTGTTTTGAACATAATACACTCAATTTTATAATATTAAGAGTATAAGCAGACAAAAATAGAACAAATGGTGTTCAATAATCTCTCAAAAGACTATCTAGATATGTGTATTAACTGCGAATTTAAAGTAACTTAATAAAATTATGTTTCAAATATTATATTACGACTTATAAACAAATGATTGGTATGGAATTTTCTTTAAAAAGTTAAAGTTACAGCCTATATACGTCCCACTGCTGGGCACAGGCTCCCTCTCATTTCTGAGAGGGTTTTAGGGCAAGGAAGTGTCCGCCGCGCTGCCCCAATGCGTGTTGGCGAACTTCACATATAGACATGCAGGTTTCCTCACGATGTTTTCCTTCACCGCCGAGCACGTGGTAAACAGCACTTAAAATAGCAATTAACAATTTCATTGATGCTGGCGGGCATCGAACCCGGGTTGCTCGCTTACTCGTTAACGGCGAGCGCTAACCATCTGAGCTACCACGGCTCTGTAATTTTGTTTACACAGTCTAATTATTAAATGAAACTAATTTTTACAGATTCTATCGCGCTTAATTAAACGCGATAGAATCCGTAAAAATTAGTTTCATTTAATGTGTAGTCTTCGCGTAAATATAAGAAATCAGTCTAATTATCTTAAAAAAGTGTAATGTGTGGTGATAGGACTCCTTACTACCTGGTAGGTTTTCGTCCAGGAGTCTGTCTGGGTAGCTACCACTCTCTTACCTATTTCTGCCGCCAAACAGTAGTGCTTGCGCTGCTGGTTCACATCTGAAGAGTTCAGAGCCAATATGATTACAGGCTGTGAGGCGTTCTATCTTAGTCCACATCGCAAACGCATACTGTATAGCCTTCCTTGTTTGAAGTTGTCTATGGACATCTGCAAACAAAGAACTTACTATTGCTACTTACTATAAGGTGGACTGTAAGTTCGTTTGTCGTTTTAGTATTTTTTTTATATAGAATTAGTGTGACAATCGAGCACACAGCCAACCTGATGGTAAGTGGTAGCTGTGGTACATAGACATCTACATCTCTCCTCAATTTAGAATCGAAATGGAGATGCGTTGTCACCCCTGAGGACTAAGATGAAATGTCTCGTATCCAGTGAAAAGGGTCTCCGGTTCTATACACTCACCATAACAAACCGTAACGTAACACAGCCGCATTAAGTTGCTATTTTACGCAGGAATTCTGTGAGAGTGTGGTCCTTCCTCGGTCGAGCCGACCCATTCGTGCTACAACCATTAAATAGCTGCAGCATGGCTCGACCACTTAAAAACAACCTTATTAAAATACAGTCAAATTAGAACATTAAAGAAATTATGAGTAATTTAAAAACTTTTTCATACTTACACGTCTTACAAATTATAATTTTGCTTAATTTCATCTCCCTTATCTACAAAAATATGATAATAGGACACACACTTCGTGTTTGTTGATTTCCAAAACGCATCACGCCAGAGGCCAAGAGTCAATGTACGATGAGTCACCGGCGCACCTGGGCAGAAATCAGAATGAACCCATATTTTAATGAGGCAAAGGAAATTCGTCATAACAAGTTTGTATAATACATTTTTTGACACCGCATAAGATGGTATTTATGTAAATGCGCGGCCAGACTGTTCGTCATTTTATAATTTAAAACAAAGCTTTTTAAGTCAGCTATATACTCTAGTTATTAAACATTTTTCTTCGACTGTAAATTTTAATCTTAATGAAATAAAATATAATATGTATTATTAACTGTCTCGCCGCACGCCGTTCTCGTGGGGGCGTAGAAAAATCCATTACCTCACATCATCCCTTAGGTGTCGTAAGAGTTGACACTGCGACAAGCAAAGGAAAACTGAAACAGGAAATGGTCAGCAGCGTTTTTCTGATAACAACACGTAATAATAAAAAACTGCGGTTGCCAACCCGCTTGCCAAGTTTTGCAAAGCACATAATCCGCGCGGAGGTACTATGGGAGGTCTATGTTAATTTTTGTGGTTGAAGTCCAACAAGCAGGCTGTAATGATAATGAATGATGAATAATTAACAATTTTTATTTTTTTTATTTTTTTGAATTAAGTGCTAGAGACTTTTAGAAATATTTGTTATTGTTTCACCTTAGCTACATATATAATTTGGAAATTTAAAAAAAAAATTTTAAAGAAATGTTTTAGGCGAAGCCATTAAGTGTCACTAAGTATATTTTGTAATTTTTATTAAACGCTTAATTTTTAAAATAAGACATGACAAACTTTTTTTTGTTTATTATATCATTATCTAACTGTATTTCTTAACCGTGCGCACGATGTCCAGCAATTGGAAGTCACGAGTCGATTATCTCAATCGTAATGGAATAATGTTTGTAAACGGCTCCGTATCGGAAAACTGGCGCAATTAGGAGCAACAAGTCGGAAAATATCGATTGGCGTCCCGCGTTCTACACGTTTCGTCTTTTACGACTATAGGTTTATAAAACACTAGCTGTGCCCCGCGATTTCACCCGCGTAAATCACGCGCCTGAGCCAAAAGAATGTTCTGTCATCATCAGCAATGTAAATTATGAACCCGTATAGAATCCTACAGATTAATTTTATTATTCAATTATAGCCCGAACTATAATTAATATTATTTTTTTACTTTCATTATAACGCCCCCGCAATCCCCTTCGTGAGTGGGATTTCGTAAAATCCGTTCTTAGCTGACCTCTACTCGGCGAAATAAATATTCCTACCAAATTTCAAGTCTCTAGGCCTTATGGTACGTAGTACTATTATGTACTATTATGTACTCGTACGATTATTTTCGAAATTATTAAAGGACAAGGAAAATTATGTCTTACTGAAGGACAAGGAAAATCTGATATTAAACATACGTAGTATCTATTTCAAATATTTGTTGCGTAGGTGATTCATGTTTAGGTAATAATGTTTATTAGCCGGAAAAGAGTAGGACAAAGGAAAAAAACAGGAGATTCTCGACTGTGTTTTTTTTCTTATGAACGAAGAAGAAAAAAGAATAAAATAATGTCCACATAATAGCTTCAGAGTTCATGCTTCTATACACTATGCCTTGCACAGTAACGATGGAAAATCCCCTCTATGAGGCAATCTATGGGGAGGCCTATGTTCAGCAGTGAACATTTATGTTTGTAATGAACTTGACTAAGGAATATTACAAGTTCAAGGTAAAAATTAGAAAGTCGTCTAAATAGTTACATTAAAATCTTCATCTCTATTTTTTCATCCTTAAGGATGCAAGGAGTAATAGTAAGGGACAGTGTAAGGGGTAATAAACTATTTAATAATAGAAAAAAATATTAAAAGCGGTTCATAAACAAAAAAGTTATGCCCAAACATACCTACCTACATAAAAAAATATACAGACGAATTGAAAACCTCCTCTTTTTTGAAGTCGCTTGAAAAAGCAATAACATTAAAAAAAACTTTTACATTTCTAATTTGAAATGATTGACGCAAACGCGCCAGTTGACCAACTGTTGTTTTTCCATTCGCCGCCATCTATACATTTTCCAGTGTTATATAACCACGGTAGTCTCTGACTTTCCCGCGCTTATAATGTATCACTTCAAACCTATCTTGTCTTGTTCGGCCTTCTGCGTGTGTTGCGTGTAAAATATTGCAAGTATTATGTCGGTTACTTCAAAGTGTGATACGTTTATTATGTGTAGATAATGATTTCTTTTATTATAGCTAATGGTAGGTACACATGAATAAAGCGAATTATGACTATTGTCGTGTCACCCAATTTCGTCCCGTGGGTGTCGTAAGAGGCAACTATGGAAGATGCCAGAATCTTATAGCTTCCGATATATGGCGGCTTAAGGCGCTGACAAGACCCAAATGACTTTTTTGAAACAATTTTTAACCAAACGTATACAGTTTATGGCAGCGTTAATTAAATATGGTAATGTTGAACATTATATATCTGAGAAAACTGTTGCTTCCAAAACACGTTTTTGCAGATTTCTCGTTACAAAAAATGTTAAACTAACCTCTTAAAATGATCTTATCAACAAACATAACTACGATTATGAAGATTGTATTTTCCGATTACTTAACTTATCTTTAAGTATTAGTTAGTGTTTTAGTGTTAATTGTTTAATATTTTGTAATAGGTAAGTTAAAAGCGTCATGTCATCACGCTTTTCTTTCTTTTCTATGCAATCCGAGAGTATACAACTTATTACAAGTAGCTGTTGTCAGCATCCGTTTTCGCCAAACCACAGAATAAATAATAGGCTAAACGTAAAACAAACCTACCGGCGGTAGGCAGAAAACTTTTAATTAAACTTTTTGTAAAATAATTTCTAAGTAACTTTAACACAGTAAAAAAGTATGAGATTTTTCATTTGAATAGGTTTTGAATTTACACATAAAAATTTTAAGTCACATGCTTTTCTGCAGTAATACGAATTCTCAGCTAAAAACTTTTTGTGGTAATTATAAAAAACGCTCCGGACTAGTGAAGCAGATTGTTCCAGCGTCAGTTGTATTTTTTTATCTATTAAACTTTTTCGACCATACGTCCCAGTTTGTCATTAAAGTTTTGTGTGTTTACTGAAAGCTGTAATGCACGCGTCAATCGTTTTACTATTGCGCACGCAACGAGTTTATCTTAACCATACAGCTACTAAACTGCAAAACAAGCAGTAAATGATTCGTCGCTAAGCAGTATATAATACATTTAGGCGGTCACATTTAGCAGTACAAGTACAACAAACACTAGGTATAAACTTTTTTAGCAGTGGTCAAACTAATCGTGGCAGCAAAATTTTGCAAAGAATATTATAGACTAGTTGCTTACATAGTTGTGCTACAAGTTGCAGTACCAAACCTATTTCTTTTACTGCTTATATTTAACAGCCCAGTCCGTCATTGAACATACAATTTGTGCTACGTACTGTTTAAATGGTAGCCATGATTTATTAAGTTCTAATCCTAAATCACTTTAATTCATTTTTTTCAGTGTAATTACATACATAAGTGTATGTAATTTTTTACAGTATAACTTAAGTTCATGACGTGCTTTTTAGATAATTGGATTGACAGTTTACTTCTATTTTTGTAAACATTTCCGAATTCAAGATTTTAAGACATTAATTAAATTATTTGTTCTATAACTTTACAACATAATCACAGAATATATAATAATGGTACTACGTAAATTAACCACTAAGAAGTTGCAATAAGATTTTTTAGAAACAAGATGTCAATAATTTGCAAGCATTGTCAACAAATGTTCTTTATTAATTAACTATGTACTTTAAAATAGATTTACGGTTACAGCCTATCAAATGTCCACCGCTGAACACGGGTATCCCTCATAGATTGTTTCATAGGGGGGGATAACTGTCAGACTTGACATTCGCGGTTTTTTATTTTTAGTTGTTGTCAGGAAGACGCTGCTGTCCATCTCCTGTTTTACTTCCCTCTGTCGCCCCTTGCCATACCATACCCACGGAACGATATGGGGCAATGTATATTCTTACACCGCCACTTCACGGCAAAAAAAATTGAAAAAAGAAAGATTTATTTTAAATTTTGAAAAAACATTAAAAGTAAATTTTACTTCAATTTTTTTTGAAACCAGAACCCTAATTTGTAGTATAACGAATTTACGTACAAAACTTTCTTCTACTCTGACTCTTAGTAACAAAAGTGTCACTCCGCTTTAAATGCTCACAACATGTCAGTTATTCAAAATGGAAGGCTTGCTGAGCTTAACTGCTTAACCGACGAAACAAACGGACTCGGCATGCAAATGAGGCACTAGTGGACGACATTAGGTTAAAACTATTCGAGGACGGATTTTCACACGTTTCTCACGGGACAACTGGAAGATATATGCGACATTACCGTAAAATATGTTTACGATGAAATGTGCCAACGTGTTTAGCAAACTTTACCCACACAATTTATTTATTCCTTATTGAACCTTTATGTATATATATTCTACATACGTTATGTAGAATTAACCGTGTAGATGTGGTTAAAAATTTCCACCATCCCATAACGTCTCGTGGGTATCGTAAGAAAGGACAGGGGGAAACTATAACAGGTCACCTGACTTGCAGTATCTTCCTGATAGCAACTCAAAATTATAAAACCTGCGGTTACCAACTCGCCTGCCAAGCGTGGCAACTATGACCAATCTTTATGAGACAATCTTTGGGTGACACCTATGTTCAGCAGTAGATTTTTATAGTAAGGTACGTGAGGGTAATATGGTCACCTTAAGCTTTGCCGCCCTATGAAACCATAACTAGGAGGATGACAGAGACAAATACATAATGTCGTATACTATAACTAATATAATATAAAATAATAAGATAAAAAGCCTAAAAGATAAAATAATATAAAAATCCTTGGCAATAATTAGGAACACTTCGAAAAATCAACTTAAAGAAAACTAACTACACCACCCAATACTATAATCGACTAAAATATTTACTAAAATATCAACTGTCAAAATCGCGTCGATAAAACGGCGCCCTTTTGACACTTTATTATTTGAATGACTGATGAAGAGCTATCGTATCACAAAGCCATCTATGCAAATAAGGCTGTAGTTTTGAGTTATAAGAAAGTGACCATATTAACCGGATGACCATATTACCCTCACGTACTATATTAATATTGTAGCTTATTGTTATAATAGTCCACAGATTTTATGTGGTCGAAATTTGACCAATTACACAGCTTACAGCTATGAACGTGATCAAAATGCTTTCATTTGATTTGCTAAAGAGTTTTTCTCAAAATAAAAGTCAATTTATTTTCATTTTATTTTGCCTGCCTTAGTATCAACATCCATACTATTTTTTTTCGGCATATCTCGGCTCAGTACCGTTCGAATGATGTAAGTTTCAATCCCCTCCTTCTTTAAAAACGTACTTAGAGCAATTTTCTATGTTTACGTATTAATATATAGATTGCTAAGCTAATATATCTTTGCTGTTTTATGTGAAGCATATTTTTTATTCTCTTTATAATTTGTTTTTAAAACCTGGCAACATGTTTCATCGTTCATTAAATTCAAAGTTATTTCGACATTCTTTCTAAGTATAAAATATTTCATGTTCAAATCCGCCTAAATATATAATAAATATATTTATATATATTTTGGTCATAAAAACAAGAATGATCTGTGTCTAGAATGCTGCAGTTACTAATGAATCTGTAATTTCGCCGTTTCTTCTTCATTCAGAGAAACTGTATTGTGAAAAGAAAATACACTAAAACATTGGGTTTAACTAATGAAAATTTAATTTCATAAATAAAAAGAGATATTTCGTTTCATTTCCCTTTAATGTCAATATTATGTGCTACAAATGTCTACGAAACATCATGTTATAACATTAACTATGTTTTTTATTTATTAACCATCAAAGCCGTGGGCAGGAATTATTACTATGCAGCGTTCCAAATTTCTCACAGAATAGGTTTTTATAACGCATCCATTCATAATAGCATCAACACCGGTACTTTTATGCGTCATCAGGGCCACGAAAAAAGGTATAACATAAATCTTTCCTAAAGTAAGGAATGCGCGTGCCGTCACGTTCCCGGATAAGGCCGGGATAGTCGCGTTTTTTGGACGTAACTTAACCCTTTGCTCAAACGGTCTTTGCTTTTTAAAAGTGATCTTCACCTTTGTGGCAGAATGTCACTTTTAACATGTTCTTTACTATAAATGAGATGAAATTACAGCTCACGCTTCTACTCGATTAAAGAATAATGCGATGAGATAAAAAACATCCGAAAAATAGTAATGTAAAAGCATGATAATGTATGTTGGCGGGCTTCACTTTTTTCTAAATACTCAAAATTTCAATTAAGATTTTTGAAATGCCCGCGGACTATAAATTTTAGGGCGGGCGCTTATTCCTTGAACTTTTTACTCGTAAAAACCATTTTTCACAGGTAATAGATAAAAGGCTTAGTCATTAGGATTTTCAAATCATCTGCTTTTTTATTCTTAGCGGAGGATAGATGTAGATGTGTCTATGGGTCATAACATCGACTTACCCTAAGATAACCCTTAAGTGAACGGTGTGCTCCATTGTCACATTTACTTTTGTAAAAAAAAGTTTATTAAATTAATAAAAGGACGAAATAGGAGAAAATATATTTTATTTTACTTTTAACACGTTACAATAGATAGGAAAAATGTTACAACTGAAGTGCACAGACCCAGTGTTGATATAAAATAAAAATTTGTATAGTAGAAAACAATTAGTATTAAATAAATTTTGTACTAATACTTATTTATTGTATTAAAGAATTACTAATTCATCATCATCCTACCCGTTGATTGCCTCACAAGGTAGTTACTTGCCACAGTTGCCACGACTGGCAGGCGGGTTGGTAACCGCAGTTTTTTTCTGGGTGTTATAAGAAAGAAGATGTTGCCTATCTCCTGGTTTGTTTCCTCTGTCGCCTCTTGCGTCACCCACAGGACAATATACGTGAGTGGATATTCTTATACCGCGACTACACGGTAATTACTAAATATAATTACAGTACAGAATCTGAATGACAGGGTGAGAAATAGTGTGATAAGAGAAAAGTGTGGTTTGCAAGATGACGTTGTGACCAGGATTAAGAAAGGAATGCTTCGGTGGTTTGGTCATGTAGAAAGAATGAACGAAGAAAGAGTGACAAAGCAAATTTATGCTGCAGAAGTGAACGGCAGAGTCGGAAAGGGACGCCCTAGACGAAGGTTTATCGACCAAATTGGCGATATATTGAAATGGGCCAGATTAGAGTACCCTTAACCGACGAGCGTGTATGCGTAGATATATGGATGTAAAGGAGGCGAGAGAGGTGTGCCAGGATCGTGCCAAGTGGAAGTCCGTAGTCTCTGCCTACCCTCTGGGTGACAGGTGTGTGTTTATGTATTATGTATGTACACAGTGGTACAATTACTAAGTATAAAATAAATTTATCCGAACCGAAAGGCAAAATTAAGCATTTCTTTCCGGTCTGGTGAGACAATTTTGTTAGATATCCACGAAAATCGACAGGTAAGTCCCGCATTACAGTGCAAGATTTTAAATTTGACACAGGTAGACAAGAATGCGTGCGTTCCGGGACTCAAACGTAAATTAACACGGTGCGATTTACCATCTAGGGCTTCATCACCACTTACCACCAGGTGGGATTGTGGTCAAGCACTGGTTTACAATAAGTAAAAAATCCTTCTGGTTCTGTGTGTATGGTCATTTATATCGTATGAGCCGTGTTTGCTCTGGGGCTTATCTTTCATTGTACGTGAGCAATACAATAATTGTGTTCCCCGTTGGTACCAATGACGTTGTTAATTGCATTTGAGCTGATCCCCTATGAGGCATACTATAGGGAGGCCTATGTTCAGCAGTAGACTTTTATATGCTGCTTGCTGTTTTATAGGCTGTAATGGATGGATGGATGTGAATGTTTTTATATGATCTCTATATAAAATGACTTCAAAAAAAGGAGGTTTACAATTCGACTATATGTACTTTTTTGGTATGTATGAATTTATCTTCTTCAATTATGAACCAATTTTGAAGATTTGTTTTTCAATAAAAATGTTATATTTCAGAGGTGGTCCCATATTGTCCCATATTTTTTATTTTTTACGTGGTAGAGCCACGCTGCAGCTATATTATGGTTGTAGCACCAATGGGTCGTCTCGACCGAGAAGGACCACGCTTTCACACCATACCATCGTGAAATGGGAGCTTAATGCTACTGTGTTTCGTATGGCAAGTATAGTGAACCAGAGACCTTTTTTACTGGAAACGATGCATTCCATCTGCATTTTGATTCTTGATTGAGGGTAAATGTAGATGTCTATGGGCCACAGCATCCTCATACCATCAGGTGGACTGTGTGCTCGTTTATCACTCTTATTCTATAAAATAAAATAAAAAACGGAGAAAATATTCCACCCCTTAAGATGGCAAATTGAAGATGAAGTTATTAATGTAAATTAAAAATGTTATTATTTAAACGACATTCAGATTGTGATATTACCTACTTAGTCCACTCAAAAGTGTAAAAAAAAAGTTTAAAAAGAAAGTAAACTTCAAAGAATTATAAGGAACTAGGGATCGGTCCCGGCTTCGTACGGTTTATTTCTGAATCTCGACAATACGCCACCTACCAGGTCCAATTGTGAATTTCTAAACCATTCTCTAATCAACCTAATCTCACACACAAAATTTCATCAAAATCGATCCAGCCGTTTAGGAGGAGTTCAGTCAACATACACACGGACAGAAGAATTATATAATATATAATGTGAATGTATTATACATAATAAACCTTCCTCTTGAATCATTCTGTCTATTGATGAAAACCGCATCAAAATCAAAATCGTTGCGAACTTTAAAAAATCTAAGCGTACAGACGGCGGAAAGCGACTTTATTTTAATATATGTATAGAGATAAAATATATTCTTTTATTATAATTCTTCGACTTTTTATTATAAGTATTTTTTTACTCTGGAGTTAATAACTTCACTGTGAACTGATGAATGTTGCGATTGCTTTATATAGCATAATTATTAGGACCTTACGTCAGCCTCTGCTTGCATGCTGATGTCTGTCTATAAATAATTAATTCTGTATGCGCTTGCAAACTATGTGGCATGCTTGCATAAATTGACAGAGTTGTTCCTCACAGTTTATATTTAATTATTTATGATTATTAAATGTTATTCTTGACTTGTCGTCTGCTACTGCGGTTAGTTATATTTAATTAGAATGTTAAAAACGAGTTTTTTTTATAGAGGCAAGGATGACAAACAAGCACACAGTCAACCTGATTTTAAGTGGATGCTGTAGCCCATAGACATCTACATCTATCCTCGATTTAAAATCTAAATGTAGTTGCGTTACCACTTGTCACCCTTGAGGACTAAAACAAAATGCCTCGTTACAGTAAGAAAGGTCTCCGGTTCTCTGCACTCACATATTACGCTGGTATTCAGTGAGAGCTTGGTCCTTCCCCGATCAAGCAGACCTATTCGATGTGCAGCCACAATAAGTGCAACCACAATGGTAGTTGCTTAGGAATAAGTCTAGTAAAGTAAACCTAGAAGCGGCCAGTTTAAACTTTTGAAATGAAAATAATAAAACGGCTAGTTTATTAAGCCTCTCTATAGGTTTTACTGTTCACGAAAGCGCGCCTTACTGCATAGTATTTGAGAATAGTTCGCAACATCGGTAATTAGTGCTCATGTAGTGATACTCAAATAGGAGTGTTAATAGTGTAGGATAATATCTAGATATATGTCACATATCGATGGATTCATTATTCAGTTAATGTTGTTAATAGTAGTGGTAGTCAATGGATGCAGGTGGCTCAGTAACATAATTTGTGCCTATCAATGGCCGAGGTCTATGTTCAGCACTTAGATTATTTACTCTCTAGATAACGCGTCACGCAATGAGCGATGCAACAAAAACTGGCCAGTTTTTACAAGCGTGTGTGCGTGAGGCACGCACACACGCTTAGCGGTTGCTATGGCGACAGAATAAATAACTATGGCTTACACCAGCGTCATTTGGTTCTGGGAGATACCAGCTAATGAATCTATCCCGATAAAATGGGGAAAAACTGTAAAATTATGTCATGTTAATAAATTATAATATTTTAATACGTTGCTTTCAATTGTGTGTTTATATGTCTATTGAGTTAGAGTCAAAATTTTTGTAAAGAAAAATATAATCAAATAAAATCAATTACTCATTTACAAAATATGTTTTATTATTTAATGTATGGTGAAGACATATAAAATACTAGAGGTTGGCCGGCGGCTTCGCCTGCGTCATAGTTAAATAATTTATCCTGCAGGTACCCTTTACCGTAATATTTTATCCCATAGCGTTTCTACAGTTTAATAGATCCTTTTAAGAAGAATTATTCCGTCCTGCATTGTTGTGCCAGCAAGAGTTGATATATGGGTGCCCCATTGAAGCTTTGCATCTAAGGTTACCCCAGGAACACAGTAGTCTTTTCTATTTTGAACCTATCATTATTTACCATTAAATGTTTGTAACTACTAATTTAATGGCCCTCTTTGAATTTGTTTTTAAATAATTTGCGTTTTGAGGTTGCATCACTTTTACATTATCTAATTTAGCTATATGATAACAGCGTATGGTCAAATATTTTCGGCGACCAGTCTTATTAGGTTCACTTGGTGAAGAGAACCACACGTGTTCAGTTTCAACTTTAAAATAAGTATTTATATCACCAATAAATTGTTTTAATATACAAGATAAAATTTTTGTAAGTTGGCCTAGTCATTATAAAATTTTGTCTAAGAAACTTTCTGATTACTTTTCCGAAGTCTTACATATAGAATATATATCCTTGAAGCATAAATCAATCCGCCTTCATCCCGTGCGCTAATAGAACAATGAACATACACCAGCTTTTAAGACAACTATACGGGGAAATTCGCAATCCAAGACTGGCAACACCAAAAAACGACGCGTTGATTTTGTAAATAAAATTATAAATTTATTAGTTTTGTTTTCGTAAATTACTATTAGTTTTGAGTTACTTAGCGATGGTAGGAGATTTTGTTAGTTGTTTGTAAACGTCCTTTGTAATTTCTGCAGATTTTAATAGCGCAACTTGTCATTTTCACCAAAATAATCTAACACAAAAAATGAGCCGTGCGTGCGTATCTCTTGGCGTTACAATTGACACTGAGGAGCGGGGAGCGCATTAGAGGCTAACAGTTAGCTGATATTTTTTTCGACGCTTTTGAGCCGCCGTTACTCTATCTAGAGAGTAAATAATCTAAGGTTCAGCAGTGGACTTGTGGTGAGTTTTAGTGATAGTGGTATAACACTCACATATCTTTTCTCCTTTATACTGTTAAATGTTCAATCCCTACTTTCCGTTAACTGAAAGACTGTTTTGCGTTCATTTGCTCTTCTCGCGATCGTCATCTTTGTTCCACTGATAATCTTTCTCTTAGTACTCCAGCACATTCATCTTCTTTCTTTAATAAATCATTTTCCGTTACGGCTTGCGGGAACTCTTTACCTTTACATAATCGACGTACTCAGTCCCTTTTTCCCTTTAAAATCTATTCAAAATCTATTATACTTTGAACTCTAACATTCCGCGTCATATTTCCCGTTCTATTATGTATCTATCCTATTTATCATAACCATCTGGTTTTTGTTTTGGTTTTTTTATAATAATGTCCACCAGACCGAATTTCGGTCACGGCGGCCAGCCTCAACGGAGACTAGCCAACTGCGCAGGACAGGATTATAGTGCCCAAGTGTATGCGCGCAAGCACAGGTCCACTCTCTATTCCCTCACTCTCATAGTCCGATGGGACGGTAAACCGACACGACCGGAGAGAGATCAGGCGCAGGACCAACGGCTTAACGTGCTTTCCGGCACGTTAAGCTTTTAGGCACGGGGGTGAGACACCGCCAACTTCCTGACTCCGGGCAGCTACTGAGAATTTCTTGATGGAAAAGCTCAATAACTGATTTTTTTTTTGCCCGAGCCGGGATTCGAACCCAGGACCTCATGATCAGCAGTCGCACTACTACAACCACTAGACCAACGAGGCAGTTTGGTTTTTTATTCAATTGTTTAATTATGTACACCTCCCTCTTCCTCATTGTTTGTGCCCAAAAGTTCTTTACTTAAAAAAGTTGCTTGAAAGAAATCGCTTTCAGGGCGATAACGATAAAACGGCCTGTTATACCTTAACTACTAACTATCTTAATACGTTTAATTTTTGATTTTAATATATATTAGTGTACAAAAAGGGAAAAAGGATAGGTGACGGCAGACAACGTCAATGGTACGAGACAACTGGTGCGGCGATTAACAATCCGCCGTACAAACATGTCGATTGTGTCGAATTATCCCTACGAAAATTATCTCATGTATTGCAGAGATCTATTAAGGGTTGATGATGATCATGATGATGAATTTAGTCAGTGAATGTTCGTAGAAAATCACTTCAAAGCCTTATTTTACTTAGAATCCAATAAAGTGCATATGTAGTTATATTAGCAACAGACGCGCAATCGTTCAAATTCTTTCTATTGTTATCTCGGCCAATCTTATCATAACGACTTATCGTTTATAATGTTTGTCCTTAATTGCCGGAAAACGCACCCGAATTCTGCCTGCTATCGTTTGTTTACACGCACTTTTTTAAACGAGGTTATTTCAATTGTGGTGACGGTGTTGTTGAGACGTGGATTAACTAACTTTATTCCAATAAAAGGAAATATTCTAAATTATTAAATAATTTGTTAAACTCTAAACCATAAATAATTTAAAAAAAAATTAATTCGATTATAATGTGACTAGTAACGTAAAGTAAGATTATATTGCAAAAAAAAAAGAAATAAAAAAATGCCGTCGGCACTGGACATAGACCCATTCAGCCAGCCCGAATGGAGTGATTCGAGTGAATCCACGGAGCCGGGCCCCCTGCCGCAGCTTGGGTACTTCGTTCCCGTGCGGTGCAGGTGCGACCGAATGACGCATCACGTGTGTCGGAGAAGCAGACGGTAACTATGCAATTAAAGTTGATTGAGTCAATTTGTGTTCTGTTTTTAATTTATATACCTATCCACTAATTTCCATTACAGTAACATGATACAAATGTTGTGTGTTATTTTTATGTTTGACTTATTTTTAATAGAATACTAAATAAATCGTAATAAAAAACAAGAAGTTAACTAAAATTAGTTTCAATTCGCTTCAGCTTTTGAGGTCACTATAATTAAGATAAAATCGTATATGCATAGTATTTGAGCTACCTATCTACCTATCTACCTACCTATCTATATGAGCTTAGCAAAAAGGCAAACTAGGTATATTTTTTTAATGAACATTGAATTGTATAGGTTATGGAGTAGTTCATCATCATCATCTTCAAATGGGTATGGTATCCCACTTCTGGAGAGGCTGGAGCATCTGCTTTTGGGATAATGATTTACTTTAAAGGCCCGGCTACACGCTCAATCTTACTCCAGCAGAAATTCTAATTTGCACAAGCAAGCATGTACGTTAATACGGCGTGTGGACGCCACACATCATGTTCTTTGCGAAAACTGTGTACAAACTGTTTGCGCATGCAAGACTCTATCGTGTGGCCGTTGTGCTGTGCTCATGTTGTTTGATCAAATTTTTTGCACATATTGTTTGCGCATGCAAATCGCTGTGTGTAGCCGGAGCTTTAAGTAAAGCTCTAGACACAAGATGCGTAAAATTATTAATAATACAAAAAAAACTTTAATAAGAGACCAATTAAATATTATAGGCTTATACAATGCCATAATAATTGTAAATTATGGGCATTCTATATGTCTATAATTTTTAATTTTGCATGTATATTATAATTAAACTGCGGCATAAGTAAATATAACAACCTATTTATTATATAGACGCAGGACACATTCGTGCTACTAACATGCTATTAAGTTTTTCAAATAGTAGGACTTCTTTGCCTCAAAACCGGTATAATTAAGGCTTTGAGGTACATATTTCATTTTAGTTCACATGGGTAACAACATAAAAAATGTTTGAATGGGGTATAGTTGCCCCTGGGTTGAAGTTGTCCCTGGGCTGTAGAATTGTCCTTTTACCATCAGGATGACAGAATTAGTTCGTTTTCACTCTGATGATAGAATTATTATTGACGCAGAGAATTATAATGACGATGATGATGATGATTGAAGTAGAGGATCTAACATAATACTGAAGATTAACCACACGATGAGTCGAGATGTTAATTAAGCATTAAGAAAAAACAATCGAAATTAGTTAAATAATGAAATGCAATAAAAAGGAAAAGTATTAAAGTTGAAAACTTTTAATAGTACCCCATTGTGAGCATGCTTTGTGTGTTTATGAAAAGACAAGTTGAAATTTCACATTTAATGACCTACATCACACTAACCATCAACAGGAAATCAATGGTATAACAGAACACTGGGCTTTGTGATCAAATCAGATTGCAACATTCATTTCAACAAAAGACTTCCCCTGAACGTTATTGTAAGCCTTTTTTATATACTAAATACGTTTTTAGTAATTATTGCAAAACCTGCACCTCAGTAAACAGTTTGTGGTTTTAATAGAATGCCAATTACTTTTTATTTAACAATCAGATAACGTTTATAATAGAACAACAACAATCTGCTAAAACTATGAATAACAGGCTGGCAAAATTAGTAAGCTAAAACTATACTATTACTTTAACTTATTCCCGTTAAGTGAGGTAAATATGCCCTTATAAATAAGCAAGCTGCTTATAAATACTCTAAGAATATGCCACACCTGACATAAGCTTAAATGGCGGATTCAAAATTACAAATTTTACGTCCGCGGTCCATGCGCTTTAACCGCACTGCAGCTGTATTATGGCTGCAGCAAAAATGGGTCACCTCGATCGGGGAAGAACCACACTCGTTCAGAATACCAGCATAAAATGGTTTTCGTTGGCTGAGTGTAGTGAACCCGAGATCCTTTTGTATTGATGAAAAGGCTTTTTATGTTCTTAGGGGGTGACAATGCATCTGTATTTGATTCTCAATCGATGATAGATGTAGAAGAAGAATGTGTGCTCGTTTATCACCCTCACTTCTACAGTAAAAAAACGTATAGAGCTGCATTCAGATCCTCAAATAAAGTCAATTTAGGACAAGCCTACATGTATATCAGATTGTTACAAAGTGATATTGTTCACTTTGTATAGTCTGTTACATGTATATATACATAATACGACAGGATAGACCCAGAAAAGAATTTGTAAAGGATTCCATTAGGTAATTCAAAGAGGGCGTGTCTGTATCTCCGACATTTCATTTATCTATGTTAATCCTATATTTCTCAAAAACGACTTAACCGATTCGAATAATTCAAACTGATACCTAGGTGGTCCCACATAATTTACTATGACGTGAAGCATATCTCACCGTGTAGTGGCGGTGTAAGAATATGGGGGAGGACCCCCATATCATCCCGTGGGTGTCGTAAGAGGCTACAGAGGGAAACAAATCAGGAGATGGGTAGCAGCGTCTTCCTAATAGCGGGTAAAAATAAATAAAACCGGTTGCCAACCCGCTTGCAAAGCGTGGCAACTATGCCAAATTTCCCCTATGAGGCAATCTATGGGGGAGGCCTATGTTCAGCAGTAGACTTCAATAGCCTGTAACGGTAAGGTAACGGAAGCATATTGTTTTTCAAAAGATCGAATAGGTCTCTTTAACAAAAGTGTTCCTTATTGCAGAGAATCTCCCCGGTCGCGTCGCTCGGTGTCGCAATGCTCATGCAACAGCATGTCGCGTCGCTCGTCGGCCGCGGCCTCGCCGATGCCGCTGCCCACTCTCAACAACACCATGGAGATGTACGTCGAGCCCGTCGTCGAGGATGTGAGTACTTTTATCATTGATATATATGTACTACGCACTAGATTTCGCATTCCGAACATTCACTATGTTCAACTGAACTGTACTGCAATCCGTACACCTTACTTTAGTGTCATTTACTGTGGCTTCAATATTCATGCAGTGTGGAGCGGCGATAATAATACGGGATTTCAAATTAAAGTTTAAACCTTACGTAAATAACAATTCAGTAGTCAAGTAAGTAAAATTTTTTGTTGTTCAAGTGAATAAATAGGTAATAATATCGTAATATTTTACTATCTACCGCGCATGCGCGAAGACATAGAGTAGCGCACATTTTTTGTTTGGAATAGCTTCTAGTACGTAGTACATATAACTCAATGACTTTTATACATATAAATAAAATAATTTTCATTGACAGCCAGTATATGATGATGATGTCCTTCTGGCCGACGTTGATCACCACGAAAATTTCAGAAGCTAGATGCGCAATATAAAGTCATACGCCATAAGCCAAAGATAGATATGTACGCGGCGACGTTTTTTTGATAAAACTAAAGTGACAAAAGAACTTACAGTCCGGCTGATAGTAAGTGGGTACTGCAGTCCATGGACACCTGCAGCCAACTTCAAAACTAAGATGGAACTAAGATGGAATGCCTCACAGTCTGTTATTGTACTGGCTCTCTATACCCTTCAGACCGGAACACGACAGTGCAAGCACTGCTACTTCGCGGCAGAAATAAACTCCTAGGCAAAGAAGGACGCTACTGTGCTACTGTCCTAACCTACACACAAGAGGCACTTTGCCATTGTTCCCACGCTTGGCAGTCTGGTTGGCAACCGCAGATTTTTGTTATTTTGAATTGTTTTCAGGAAGATGCTACACCCATCTCTTGTTTCAGTTTCCCTCTCGCCACAACAACGTGGTACTAATACCAATACCTACAAACAAATAATTTACTGCTTGCGGTAGCTTTTTGTAGCGCAGTTGATTATTCCTGTTTATATTACCGGAATAGTTCATCATGATTTAATCCGATTAAGACGAGATTATCGTCTCTAAACCAATCATTCGACGGTTAATTGCATTGTTATTACTTGATTGAGTTTTCATTCAAAACGATTGTGTAATTGTATATTTTAACATTCATAAATCCAGTTAAAATACCAACTACATTAAAATCAAATCTCTGATAACAGAAAATTTTCTGCCTCGTAAGCAGAACCGAACAGCGGCTTATCCAGGACCCCATTATTATGCCTGCTTGCGTTTGACATTGCGGAAATTTATTCTATTAAAAGCTGATCGTTCGTGTGAGCATTTTATACAATAGGGCTAAGCAATGACACTGAAAAACAACACCATTTCACATCATGTTTAAATTTTAATAATTCGATATATTTGCACTTACTCGTTATAAATACTACCCAAGTTCGAGCCTTTAGTTTTGTATAGGAGTAACACAAGTTCCATCCCATCCAACAATGAAATTTTATATGCTGGTTTGCCGCGTGAACCGTTTCTAATGGCTTAAAAATATTTTTAAGACGTATGGAGTCCGCCAACACGCATTGGGATAGTGATGCGGTCTCTTCTTAGCCCCAAAACTCTCTTAGAAACGAGGTCTGCTGGACACAGGTCAGACACAGTACGGTACGGGGGACGTATGGAGGATGTTATTTTACTTTCCTTTGTCCACGCCTCGATCACGAAAGCATCGAGTACGCTTTACTGTTGATAAATTCCCTTTAATATTTTTAAATTGATGTTAAATTTTTAAGGGTAGAAGGGTTGGTATTATTACAGGCTACGAGGCATTTTATAGTTTTAGGGGTTTTTATAGTATAGTTATAGTTGCAGTAGCCAATTACCATCAGGGGTAATGTCAGCTCGCTTCGCTAACTACTCAAATAAATAAGTATACTATGCAAACTAACGCATTAATAAAAATAATTTTCTACTTATAATAATTAGTCCCATGTTGGTTTGGGACTCCATTTTTATGTGGGACTTATAACAAAAGAGAACTGTACTTGCCTAGCATTTCCTAAAAGGCGACTAATGGGATATTAGGTTTGTGATTGTGGAAGCGATGGACTAGCTACCAATAACATCCCCCACAATTTTCCATGTAAGCCATTTTTTGGCTAAAGGTGATCCGAGTTGCAGCTTTTGTACTCTGCCCATCCCCTCGGGAAATACAGACGTGAATCAATGTATGTACGTATAATTGCTCAAATTGCACAGCACACATCGCCTGCTCTTATTTTCTCGCAACGTTTTTGTGATCGCGGACGCAGGCTGTATAAAAAAATGCAATCGAATAAATTTAGTTTTATTTTTCGATACTATAAAAAGGTTTGAAAATAATATGCACAATGAACATCATTGATATTATTGTATTTAAAATACGTTAATGCAATCACACGTCAAATTTTTCCATGTTGTACTTCTCGAGGACTTTCCTCATGGACTTGGCGATCTGCTCCGGCCTGCTATAGAAATATTTGTGCTGACTGCTGCCGTCTTCGTTGACAATGTCGTGATCCACTAGACCTTTCGGTGAAACGAAAAGTATTCTGTGGGAATAGAGCATTTAATTAAGTAACAATAATACTCATGTTATTTTGAATAACAATTCTTATCTTTTAACAATTGAGCGTATACTTAACGTGGTAGAGCCACGCTGCAGCTATACATATTATAGTTGTAGCACGAATGGGTCGGCTCGACCGTGGAAGGACTACGCTCTCAGAGATTACCAGCGTAAAATAGAAGCTTAATACAGCTGTGCTTCGTATGGTGAGTGTAGAGAACCGGAGACCTTTTTCACTGGAAACGGGGCTTTGCATCTTAGTCCTCTGGGTCAACGTTTCTGCATTTTAATTCATAATCGAGGATAGATGTCTATGGGCCACAGCATCCACCTACCATCAGGTGACTGTGTGCTCGTTTGTCACCCAAACCTAAAATACTGCCGGGACATCTCAGTCCTCCCGGGATTAGTTTAATTTAATGTGTAGAATTTGCGTAAATATAAGAAATCAACATATTTCTTTCGTATAAAATAAGATAGGGGCCTCCAAGCTCTGAAAGGTAGTTTAAAAGATGTTAACTCGTCTGTAACTCTCTCTGTTTAGAGCTAGCTGCAGGTCCATGGACTGCATTAATTCTTCCCAACAGAATTACTGCCAGCTTGTTTGTCAAACAAGTAGTCTCGCTCGTCCGTGTAGAACGTTGCTCCAATTTAATAACGAACAGAACAGACGAATGTTCATGCTTATGCTAGTATCTATAATACAGCATGTTGCATAGTTACAGCATGACCACATGCACTGAGCTACCACGGCTCCGGGTTCGATTCCCGCCGGCACCAATGAAATTGTTAATTGCAGTTTTAAATGCTGATTTACCACGTGCTCGGAGGTGAAGGAAAACATCGGGAACCTGCATGTCTGAAAAATAAGAAAAAAGATATTTCGCATGTACATATGAACTTCGCCAAAACTTATTGGGGCAGCGCGACGGACATTTCCTGGCCCTAAAACCCTCTCAGAAATGAGAGGAGGTCTGTGCTCAGCCGTGGGACGTATATAGGCTGTAATTTTTTTTGACTTAACATTAATTTTTTTATCTTAATATGATTAACTCACGCAGAGACAATTACGTATGAAAAAATGAAAATAATGAAGTATGTAAATAAATTTGAATTCTCTTTTTATGACATCGTTACTCAGGCTATAAGATTAAATGTACTGACCATATTTTAAATCAGCAATTTACGTTCTTGTGTTATGAACATAAATAACCATATTATTACCGAGGTATGTATGTTCCATCCGGAGCGTAATTGTTGCCTTCTGGTTCTTCGTCATCCATCAAGTTGACCATAACAAAGTGTTTACTTAGCGACTGAATTTCGGTAGAATTCGCAAACTTTGGTTTTAGGTTCTTACAAGCTTTGCACCATGATTTGTGAATAATGACCATAACTGGCTTATTGTGAATTGTTGCTATATGTATGCCAGATTCAAGGGATCCGGCCCACACGTAATTGTTTCCAAGACCGTTGTCCCTGCCAAGTGATGAACAGTATACCTTATTGCAGATCAGCGTAAAAAATAATTTTGCAAGATTTCCAGATGCCATTTTGATGAAAAAATATGTTTATGTAGGAAAAACAATGGGTGGTTTTAATGTAAGCATTTTAGACGATAATTTTAAAAAGCCATTTTGTAAAGAAATCAGCAATATTTTATGACATATTAATTTTTAAATTTGTCACTCCTTTTTTCACACGTCATACGTCACTAAAAGTTGCCGTTTTAAATTATTATATTTTCGTTATAACCTACCTTATACTTTTATGTTATAATTTATTATCATTCACTAAGTTTACAATTGATTGGCGGTAATTATTTTTTTCTATCAGCCTAATTTTATATATTTAATAAGTTAATATTATTGTATCATAGAATTCGTTTATTGACTAAGTGCACGCACGTGATTCAGTAAAGCGCCATCTCGTGATACTTTACTTTGGTACGTCTAAGTGGCAAAGAACCAACATTAAACTAGAACGTTTCAATTGTAACTGCTCTGTCCATTATGCTACAGATGGCGTTACTCGTGTCTTGTAATGCTGGTACATGAATGAAATTCACACCAAAAACATAATTCCACCTTATTAGGTAAGTCTCGTTAAAGTCTATTCAGGGTAAATATTGCAGAATACGCTCATGAGTGCCGACAAATCGCATAATAACCATCACGTATGTAGGCAATACCGATACCCGCTTACCGGTGATCGCAAATCTTGGAAATTATGAAAAAATGTTCTCTTAGCTATTATTTATTCATCATCATCATCAACGCTACGGCCCCATACCTTCGCTGCTGAGATTTGGCCTAAATTGAGAAAATAGTGTATCTACGAATAAGGCCAATCTAAAAATGTTCATCTTGTTCATCCTCAGTCTCTAAAAGTCCACCGCTGAACATGAGACATGGACCTCCTCCTTTATAGAGCGAATTCGTCTTACTCGCCACGTTTGGCAGTCGGATTGTCGATCGCAGTACGTACCTACTAGACCTCTCGCACCTTTTATGCTGCTCCTCGTCGCTGTGATGAGTATTTTATGTCTTGCATACTCAAAATGATGATGGGCAGCAGCATCTTCCTGATAAGAACTCAAAATAGCGTTTGCCAACCCGTTTGCCAATCGTGGTAACTATGGCAAAATCCCCTCATGAGGCAATCTATGAGGGAGGCATATGTTCAGCAGTGGACTTTTATAGTCTGTAAACTGTAATGGATGGATGAATGGATACTGAAAATGGTAATACCGCTATCTATCTAAAACAATCAAAACTTTTCTGGCAATTCCCGTAGACACCCACAGGGTATAATGGGCTGTGGACACTGTGGATTCTCTTCATTCGGCACATATGGTAATTTGGTTTCTCCTATCTTTCTTCTATCTTTCTTTCTCTTGCCATTCGCCGCCATACTAAAAACTATTTTGCTGCTTACCCCGAGAATCCGTGACCATTAATAGAATCAGGCATAACTTCGCAGAAATCCATTATTATTAAAATTGTAAAAAAAAATAATTTGCTTATATCCGCGAATTAAATAAAATTATGTATTTCACCTAGTTTGAAGAGTACCTCCCGCCCTCCGTCAATTGCGTGCACTATCACTGTCACCACGAATCCCAGCACCACTACTCCCAACACCACTACATAAGGAAAGACACACCACCGTCGATAATACGACACGTGTTTCGCCTCTACACGAGGCATCCACAGATGAACTACCTAGACTCTGCAGCCGCTCTGGACCGCTAAGAAGCTAAGTCTTCTTAGCGGTTAGCCATCATTTTATTCTTCATTTTATTTCTTTACGCGGATTATTTTTTTAAACTTTAATTAGTGACAGTTGCCTACAGTGCTTTTCCACGTAACAACATATTTTTTTTTCCAATTTATTTGCGTACAGTAATTTCAGAATAAAACCGATAAACGAAACTTTTTAAAGTTACTGAAGTGTATCGACACACGCCAATGCGTGTGCGCATGTCTTTCCCTCATTTACAAACATAAAACTACGAGTATGTCGATACGTCGCGCTCTACGTAGCCTATTGGAAAAGGCAGATAAACTATGATAATTAGATGGAGTGTGCACATCATTTTATCTGAATCGTTATAACAGACATTTCATTTAGTAACAATATCTCTGGTTGCACGCACGAGTTTCATTACGTTGTGCAAAAATATTTAAGAATGATGAGGTGCTAAAGATTTAAATATTGGCAGTAATATTTATCTATTAGAAACCTCTGATTACAAAAAGTTATTTGTGGACTATTTTTAATGAAAATAGGTCTTACCCCCGTATTACAATTTTCTCAATCGGTTCAATATTGTTTATTATCAGTGCTATCATTTCTTTTATTTCGCGCACTCTTCAGTGAAAGTTTTCAAAAGTGCACGTGACTTTACTAAATGTTAAGTTAGTGCAATGATGAACATGTACACAATTCAAGGACGCAATCGTAACATATATGGTACTGTAAGGTCTATGGCACCATTGAGAGGGTCACATGTAGTGGCAGGAATTGAAGATTTTTTAACACCGCCATATTTTTACCACATTCCGCCGCCCCATCAGCCTTCTAGCACTTTTCCAGGGCGCAAGAGACGAAAAAGGGTATGGATATTGCTTATTTTTACACGACTTATTATCTTGCGATAAACGGATTTTTATGTAATAAAATTCTGATATGTATAACGTTAAAGTTAAGAAGGTACAAGAAATAGTAAGTAGTGAAAACTTCATTATATGAACGTGCATAAAGACAAACGCCTAGTTTATACTCTCAACCTAATACTACTCGACTAAATACTAGATGGCCCGGCACGGCAGCTCGATGAGTTTCACCCCGAATTTACTACGGACTTTTTAGTGTAAATATAAAATCTATCGATAACTCGACCACAGCACCACACATCGGGTCCAGTTTTTGTAATTTTATTTTTTACTCTTAAGTAACATTTTTATAAATCGTTTTGGTTCATCATCATCATCATCATTACAACCCATCCCAAGTCCACTGCTGAACATAGGCCTCCCCCAAGGAAAGCCACAAAGCACGGTCCCGAGCCACCTGCATCCATTGACTTCCTGCATGTCTTACCAGGTCGTTACTCCATCTAGTGGGGGGACGCCCTACACTTCGCCTGCCACTCGAGAATCTTTCTTCCCCATCGGTTGTCGGTTTTGGTTCATAAATATATAATATGTAAATAACTTGAGTACAGCGCCATCTATTAAATTCTAGCATAGCTATCAACTATCATCTCAACAAAACAAATATAATATTATGGTGTGATTATGACCAAGTTGTGTTCGAAAGTCACACGTTCACTAATAAAAGCAACAACTTTTTTACAATTTTTAGTTTTCAGCGCTAATTCAACAAAACAAAACTGCTGGATACAGGCATATTATTTCTGACAGGGTTTTCCGTAAGCCGCCATAATGCATTTGAAGTGACTGCACATGCAAGTTTCCTTACATTTTTTTACTTCACCACCAATCATTTGATATTTTTTTATATTTACTACTTACAAAATAAAACCTTCAATCATTTATCAAAAAAAAATCAAATAGCACTTCTTGCATTAGAAGTACTCTGGATTTAAATCAAATAAACACGTTCACATACTGTTTATTACAAAAAATATCTGTAAGCCTTTAGTTAATTTATAAAATCGAGCGTTACTTTGCGAAAATTCATTATATGAAAGATGTGTAATTTAATATCTACGTGAAAAATAAATCAGTTTGTTATATTATTGTAAAAATTAATTGAAGAACACCTTCGTACCCCTTAACAAAATTGTCATTCTATTACTAGTGGTATGTAGAGGGAAGATTTCAAGTTTACTTCAAGATAGTGTTAACCTCACCTACAAGCGGTTCACGTTGCTAACAACCGAGACTGGTATGGTCCGTGTGCTCATGACGCATTTTTCATGAAGTGTTTGATGCATCATTAAACTTTGTTGAAAAGTATCAGTCCACTCAATAAGCAGGTACATATATGACTGTTTGCCTGGCCTACCTGGGTACACCTGGTACTGCGCATACAGGTATGTCGCAAAAAAATCCACCCAAAAAAGAGTGTTTGATTGAAATAATAATAATGACTATCCGTCAGCTAAGTTGTAAAGAATTAAGGAAAAAAAACGGCAAATACTTCTGAAGGGATTGACATAAGGGCAAACTATACTAAAGTCGTATTTTCAAAATTCCAACAAAAGTGTTTGATTTAATCTGCCATTTTACAGCATGTTTATTTTATATATATATATATAATAAAAATCTCACAGAAGGGCAAACAGTTTCTCCGGGGTTAATATTTTTTTAAAGTATTAAAAAGTTAGCATTCTTTAAAAATGGTAAAAAATACCATTTCAAATTATTAAAAACAATGCATATTATCAAAAGGCACTAACGGATCTTGCAAATCATAATGTACCTGGACTCCAATATGAAAATATACAATATAAAAAATGCGTCATGAGCTCTCGGACCAGTAACCGCCGGATAACGGAAAATCTATTCCATTATCTGAACTCAAATTGTAGGTACGTTACTAGAGCAGCCAACCCAAGCTGTCTAACGACAGAGTTTGTGAATGGTGAAATAAAATAAAGCTTTAAAGATATGTATCCTGGGACACATTAATGGTAATACCGATAAATGGAATAAGTGGAAAAGCGAACCACCTATAATGGAAAATATAAAACCTCCATGTTGGATGTTCGTACATGAATTAACTGCAATTCAAAGTTCCGATTTACCTCGTGCTCAACTGTGCAAGTAAACATCGTGCGGAATCCTTCATGTCTGAGGAATACTTCGAGGATATGTAAAGTCCGCCAACACAATCAACAACGCCGGTCTAATTGCTCCATATAGCTCTCATAAGGAGAGGTAAAAAGAGGAGCTTATCTTTGCCTTTTACTTTTACATGACCGCTTGTACTATTTTGATGTACTTTTGATTAAACATGTTTATTCAAAATATGTATATACTCGTGTATTTGTGTTAGCCGTGTAGAGTTGTGGCGGAAGAGAATCCACCACCCATATCATCCTGTGGGAACAAAGGGAAATGAAACAGGAGATGGGCAGCAGCATCTTCCTGATAACAATTCAAAATAATAAACTGCAGTCGCCAACCCGCTTGCCAAGCGTGACACTGGCAAATATAGAAACATATGGGAGCAATCTATGGGGGAGGCCTACGTTCACCGTTCAGCAGTTGAATTTTGGTAATTGGCAATAATGATAATGATAATATTTTGGCGCTTAGAGAACTGAGTATTGACATTACTTAAGGCTTATTACTCTGACGGAAACGGTTTCTCAATTTATTTTTCAGAAATGATTTCGCTACTCATACACTCATACAATAAATACACAAAATTCAAGCCAAACCTGTATTTAATTCAAATCATAAGTGTTTTGTGCTGACTTAAAAAATCCCAACTTTTTCGATATTTGATAGTACTTCGTTTTTCTTATCCGAAGACACATTTGATACTTCCTCCACTTTTTTATCAAATGTAGGGGTATTAAATCCATATGTATACTGAATTATCGATGCCATTGAAACAACCATCAGGAATAACTTTAACTGCTCCTTTCTATCCATATTTATGTAATTAAAAGTCCATAAGAGAAAATGGGAACTGGGAAAGTAAATTGTTTTTTCAGGATCTTGCCCCAACTTTCCAGCACAGAACTTTATATTAGTCAGAGCAGAGCAAGAGCTTTCCAGTCTTCTTTCAATGTCACCTCACGTGTTACAGATAACGAAATTATAAACTTCAATTTGTTTTATTGATGTGTTTAATAGACAAAAGAAAATTTTTACTTGTTTATTGCTATTAAAAAGGTTAACTTTTGTGTAACAATTATGGGAGTAATAAGTTTTTACACTGCTAACCTTCAATTTGCATTTTCGTTGTGTAATAATGATAGCTGGCTACGACACTCACTGAAACAACTAGTGCTTTTAAAGTTTGCACCATTTTAATAAATTTTTTCCTTGTTAAATACACTGGTGACAATATCTTAGTAAGCCTCATTGAATGTGCATCAAATTATTAAAGTTGTTAGAAATCAATGAGGCGATGGCCCATATTAAAAGTAATTACGACTAAATCGTCTATTAAACGAAATGTAGAACACGGATTTATCATATCTCGTAATACGAATTAGATCTGAAATTGGAAGCTAATACCTTTAAGTCAAACGGTGAAACTTAAAAATAAATGGGCTAATCCATTTATGCGTGCTTTTAGCTACAAGGCCACAGGTGAACCATTCAAGTGTGCGTCTTATAGTATCAATAATGTAATTTGATTGTAATTGACATCCCTATTCCTCCTATGCATTTTCTACCCTAAACTAAGAAATACTTATGCTTTAACTTCTACACTAGCTTGTAAAGCTAAGTCAGTGGACTTAGATTAACAAAAACTTATTCACTCTTGCCTCGAAGATCGCACTGTGATCGAATGGGGAAGGGAGATGCTGGCAAATTGCTACACTCCTTTCTAGTACACGTTACGAAGGACGAAGCAAACCGTTTGGTTCGAATGCGACATGTCGGTAACAAAGGGGTGGAGATATGTTTGCCAGATCAGAAAACCAAAATATCTTGACAAATTTTGAAAATGTCGGGATTTTGGGGTTGTTGTCGGGAGAAATAAATATGAAAAATAAAATGTTTTTTTTTTTAAATTAAGAGACCACAAAAAGTACTTTAAACAAAACTAATTTAAGTACATTTAATTTTTAGGTTGCCACATGTATTTGCCATTGGACATTACTAGAGTCCACCAATTTGTATCATTTAGTAGTATTCAGAAAAGTTTAGAATTCAAACAATTTACTTCAAAGATCAATCTAATTACTAACTCAGATTTTATTAAATCAAAGGCGATACGTTAACTTTCCGAGAAGCTGTTTATCTCGAGATTTTGAGTTTTGTCGGGAGTCTGGTGATCATTTAAAATTTCGGGAGAATCCAGACGAATCCCGACCATCTGGCAACCCTAGGTGGAGACCAGTCGAGCGTTGGTGGTCTGATTATAGACTACCAGACGTAAAACAGATGTAATCGGACGTCAAATATGAAACAGACTGCCGATAAGAAGCAGCATCGAAGTAGCAATACGTACTAGCACAATGCCATATGTGGCGTGTTAATTACGGTAAATGTTCCCTGCATGGAAAATGCAGTATATTGTAACAAGCTGTGAAGAAAGAACAATTGAATAATTTGTAAAATCCTGTGTGTTACTTACAGCATTAGTGTTACTTACATTTACAGCATTTTTGTTTTTATCTCCACCAACGTGTAATTAATTATAATTTAAAGAAATTAAGAATCCCATGGGCCTCCCATTGTAAGTTGACAGGCAGATGACAGTAAGAATACTGGATGTCTCGTTCCTTCTATACTTCCCGCCACCGTTCTATTTTACATCTGGCATATAAGGCACGTCCCCTGGGTGTCGTAAAAGGCGACAGAGGGAAATGAAACAAAGATAGGCAGCAGCATCTTCATCAAAAGAACTCAAAATTTATAAACAACTGCGGTTGCCAAGCGCCTGCCAAGCGCCTGCCAAGCGTCGCAACTATGGCAAAATCCCTATGAGATAATCTATGGGTAAGGCCGATGTTCAGTTCAGACTTTTATTGGCTGTAATGAATGAATTTTGGGATATAAGACATGACACATCACTGCCATCTATAGAAAAGGTCTTTCCGAGCTTTCCCACAGTCGCCTTACATGACACCCACAACATGACAATATCGGACGCCACACGACATAATATGCAGTTACTTAAATTTTATTAGTATATGAAACTTATAAAATAAAAAAAATAGTCTCCAAATTATTTATTTTCGATTTTTTATTAGTTTTGCGATTTTTCTGAATCTGGACAAGGTTCGAGCGGTTGTTGTATATTATCTGATTGACAAGGCAGCTGGCATTCATCAGCGCATTTCTCTGGGCTGATGATAGTTGTCGGGCAGAACTTAGGGCAGAACCAACCGTAGGAGTAAGCGAGACCAATTGCTGAACCAACACATAAAGCCACTAGTTGTAGCATATCCTTCTTATCCCGTTGGTCCAAAGGATGGTCGACAGCTGCGTGTTTATCGTCTATCATTTTCTTAAATTGTTTCCTACCAGTCAAATACCACAGTCTAGTTGGTTTTAAACCGTTCCTATACATGTTGCTGATATTGTTTTTGTAATATCGTAAGCTGGGGAACTTATAGTTTAAGAAGTCTAATCGGCGTCAACGAACATAGCGCATTTGTTAAATTTAGTTGCAGTTAAGGTTTCATAATCCGTTGTGAGTATACATACATTGTAAATTTATATTTTTACGACATTGAGATGGTGGTTTTGTGTATCTAAAACAAAAAAATAACCAAAGTATTAGTATTACTGCTGGGCTTCATCGACCTCAGAGTTCGTGGGCAAGCTACAATTGAATGAGTAAACTTAGATTATATGATATAAATGTATTAAAATAAAAATCAATATTTTTATAACAAAAATACGAAACCAATATATTTGATGTTTGATACTGAACTTTACCATCAAATTGTAATAGTTATTTTTGTTTTCCTATATTATGTATTATTATTGTATTGCATGCATCATTATCAATAAAAATTGTGCATTACAGTTTACATAATATATTCAGCCGACTAAAAACCGTACCTATTATTAATAGAAATATACATTATTACATAATTTAAAGAAAAAATTCCACCGGTAGGTAGAAAAATAGGGGATGAAGTTTTTAATGTAACTATTTAGACCACATTCGAACTTATGATATTACTTGGTCCACTCAAAAGGGTCTAAAAATTATACTTTTAATAAAAAGCAAAAACAGACAAAGAACCAAAAATAATTTTCCCATAACAGCTTCAGAAGTCGGGACTCAAATACTTCTCTGTCTTAGCATCGACTTCTGAAGCTATTATGTGGAAATTATTTTATACTTTTCAGTTCTTTAAAGTCTGCTTTTGCTTTTTATTTATATCTAACTGTTATTGGAACAGATGTTTGCAATAAGTATTTAGTACTTTTTGCAAACTTTGGTTCAAATGAAAATATGTAAAATTTTAGATTAGAGACTTGCAAATCACTAACTTTACAGAATTATCATTATTAATTAATAGGTAGGTATGTAAAATTTGTTTGATTTTTTCAAGGATAGAATACCAAATCAAAATGTCTTTAAACTTAATACTTGCAAGTTGTTCCCTGCCGAAATCCTATTGCTTATTAGTGAAACTGAAACCTATGTTCATTCTTACCATTATCGACGTGGACCCATTTTTTCTAAAACTGTCGCGACACAAGTCAAGGTCGCAGACACCAAGACGAGAAAGAGAAACTCTTGTCGATTCATGACATTATCCTGACAGATTTTATGACATTATCCTGACAGGTATTGACGTATGGCATTTTTTTAACTGAGGTAGTTTAAAGGTATAGAACCTACTTGGCGTGTTGTTTGTCGTTTGAGTGATGAAAGGTTCTTTTCTCGCTAAAGGCTAAGTATAGCCATTCAGCGAGGAAACGCAGCCAGTGTTCTTGTCACGATACCACGGGAATTAGGACTGTATAATATTTAATTTAAGTTTTTAATTTAAGTTTTTCTTTATTATAGTTTTTTAATATTGCAATTTCATTTATACTCTAATGTAATTAAATATTGTTATGCTATTAAAATATTTAATGGCGTATTATTTTGTTATGCCTTTTATTTTGTTTATGCCGCGGATACTGTAAGAGGCGACTATCGGAAATAGCAGAAAAATCTTATGGCTTATGATATAAACATCTTGCTTACAACGGGCGTAAAATATCCTGACCGACGACGATGAGCAACGTCAAAAGTACAAAACGTCAGACGATGATCGTGTCATTTTATATATATGCATGTACTTCTTTTTTTATATGAGAAGGGGCAAACGAGCATGCGGCTCACCTGATGGTAAGTGACTACCGTCGCTCGTGAACAACTGCAACACCAGGGAATTGCAGATGCGTTGCCGATATTTTAAAAAAGAGTAGGTTCTTTTCTTGAAGGTTCCTCAGTCGTATCGGTCCGGAAAAATCGGTGGTGGTAGTCGATTTCAAGGAAGTTGTGCGAGGAAGAAAACTTCTTGTAAATCGTACAGTAGTGGACCGCCAATCATCCAGAAGGTATGGATGGTATCTCGAGTTTATTTTATTATTATGTAATTATGTAATTTACCGTCACATCACAAGAGGAACATGGATATTCGTAAATTCGTTTCATTCAACCTGGAAACAATTATTTGCAGGTCATTCAAAATTCAATTTGCGTTACCGAGTCGACAAAAATTTGATCACTGTAGTCGGGTTAATTTTAAAATTACATATTCACATTTTATAGAAATCGTGATATCTTCAAGAAAATCACCAATGTATTATATAATATTGTTTTTTATGTAACATAAGTGTGATCGTATTCATATTATAGATTTGAATCTTAGAATATACATAAGCATAGCTTGCTTACGTATGTACTAAGATTAGAAAATTTGCTAGTGTCTTTTTCATTCGATTACATTATTTGCGTTGTCAAAGAACCTAAGTGCGTTTTTTACTTATTATAAATCAGTGCTTGACTACGATCTCCCTTTTTTAAGCTAAATCGGTTCGCTTAATTAATATTTAGTATAATCGGCTACATTGTTATTTACCTTCAGGTAGGGTAGTAGTCAATCACATATATAATAATTAATAACATTAAATTGAAAATTGCAAAAACCCCCGAAACATAAGAGTTGATGATCTTCAAACGACTGAAAAAAATTTTTTGAATCATAGCTAAGAACACTCTCGATAATTCACCTTTCAAACAAAAAAAAACCGCACCCAAATCGGTTCACCCGTTTAAGAGCTACGGTTTTTTTTTATAGGATAAGGGTGACAAACGAGTACACAGTCCACCTGATGGTAAGTGGTTGCTGTGACCATAGACCATAGACATCTACATCTATCCTCAATAAAGAATCAAAATGCAGATGCGTTGTCACCCGTGAGGACTAAGATGAAATGCGGCTTTTTTTCAGTAAAAGGGTCTCCGGCTCTCTACACTCACCATACGAAACACATCAGTGTTAAGCTGCTATATTACGCTGGTATTCTGTGAGAGCGTGGTCCTTCCCCGGTCGAGCCGACCCATTCGTGCTACTACTATACTACTAATATAGCTGCAGCATGGCTCTACCACGTATGACGGTGCCACAGACAGACACACAGACAGAAAGACAGACACACATAGCGGTCAGACTTATAACACCCCTCTTTTTGCGTCGGGGGATAATAAATAAAACATTTTCATTATCACAAAAGTTGGGAGTCTGACTGCGATAAAATTTAGTATAGCAGCATAATTTATAGAACAGGACAAAAACTAAAATTCTATTTTATGAAAATAAACTACAAACGTAATTTTCAAGTAGTCTTATCCCATTAACAACACCAACCCTAACGACAACTGGCTGTCGAGTACGATATATTTATAGAAGTAACTTTTATAAAAAATGGCCAATTACATAGGAGCATAAAGAACAGGTAAGAATAATCCCAGTTCTGCCAGTGTGTGCGTTACACTGACAGTACTTATTAAATGTAGTTGTTAGGTGCGTATTGATTATGTTTGATTGTGTGCGTGGGTCCATGCGCAGGAGTATCCCTTGTAGAGGTTAGATCCCGCGGCCTTCACCAGAGATGCATTGGGGCTCGTTTTAATTAATTTTAGTAACTTTTAATTGTAAAAATTAATTTAATGGTTTGTAACGTAAACAAAGCGAAAAATTTCTTTTATCCTTAAAGTAAACATTTATACTGAAAATATATAAAATTAATTATTATTTTTCGGTAATTTATATAAAAATATTTCATACCGATTGCTATAAAATATATTAAGTCTATTTTTCTATAAATAATAATGAATCGATTTGTACATAGTTTCTTCATATTTGTAGAAGGAAAGCGCATATCGTGCGGAGTCTATGCAGCCTTATATTATACAAGTCAACTTTCAAGCTCGTAGTCGAACCAGTTGGAGGCTCTCCGAGTCCGCACCGTACCTTCTTGTAGTGGGAGAGCAAAACCTGTAGATACTGTCCGCTTACTTCACGACGGTGTACCTGCCTACTCGCCGTCCTTTTTGCTCTCGCGCAGAAATAACTTGAGCAACAGTTTCCGTTTCACCGTACCACTCTGGTATGCAAAGATTGATAGCTTATATGACCATTCGGTTTTGAAAGTGGCCAGAAATCACGCACGGTTAACTTTTCGCCGCCTGGCGTCCTTAGTTGGGAACGACTAGGCGTTGAAGTATACACAATGGTAGCTTGAAACCCAAAACAACGTTTAATACAAAAATATATTTATATATTATGTTCAGTCTATAGGAGGTGCGTTAACGAATCGTTTAAACAAAGCCAGTGAGATTCCTCCATACAGCTACCTGGAGAAAAGTGTTAGTGTACTATTCTGAATCTAGTCTGTTTTGGTTAGTGACTAAAATCCCTTGTAAGACTTGTTGAATAAACTATGTGTGGTGCGGCGAAGGAATCTTGAAGTATATGTGGATGATGAACGTATCGCGATGGATCCTATGGCATCTGAAAACGGAGTGGTGGTGAACAATCTGAACCACGTCCGGAGTGACTCTCAGGTAAGTCGATCGCCAGTTGGCCATAGAACACGTTTGTTGCAACGCACCTATGAATCAGTGCAATGACTTCCCAATATTTCAAATAGATTTTTCGGTTACAAAATGAGGCATTGATTATTTTTGAAACTTATCGTCGTAAACTTTCTCAAATTAAGACAGAAAGTTTATTGATTACAAACCCAACTATTAATTGTAACTTGGAGATAAACACGTCTTTCATTTGATATACTTACTTACTTTGATATCTTACTGAAAGCATGAAAACTATTTTACACATTCCAAGCTTTAGAAACAGTAGTAAATAGTTGAAAGCGTTACTATATTATGTATATTTAGCCGAAGAAAACTAGGACTTGACAAACAGGTATGGCTTCACTTTTAGCCGATAATAATACGTCGAAACAAACAACAATGACAAGTTGTATTTATTTCTATTATTGTATACTTGTCTTTGTCTACTTTAACTTAAAATAAAATATATATTAATTTAAGTATACTGACAATGTTGTTTACATATTTGGCAATAAAAATAATAATAAAATAAAAAAGGTAGGTATATAAGTTGTAATATAAATTCAATAGTTTGTGTACAAATAAGTGTAACGAAAATACGCCGGATTCAATGTCCATGCACTTTATGTTAATTCAGTATGGTCATGGTTGACACACGAGAATGGTATGTGGTAACGCCACACGACAACGATGTACTTACAACTGAGTGAGTAAATAAATTGACTGAAAACATTATAAAAACAGTAATATTTATATTGAACAAGTATAAATTTACCAATATTAAATAACTCTCATACTATAGATCAATTTTGATCTTATATTAGAGAATTGTATATTCAATTGTATATACAATAAAACATAATATACAACATTAAAAACTATAATAAGAAAAAAAACTAAAACTAATAACTTAATTATCATACAGTCCAACTCCCCGTAGTATCGTGCCAAGATATATTATATTGTTTAAAGTTTAATCTTATATTGTTTAAGTTTAATCTTATATTGTTTAAAGTTTAATCTTATATTGTTTTAAGGATCAACATTTGTGTTATTATTACGAGTATTATACTGAACTATATGATTATGCCATGTAGGGGCAGCGTAAAAGATTTCTCCATCCCATAACATCCTGTAAGTGTCGTAAGAGACAACAGAGGGAAACTGGAACAGGAGTCAGCAGCATCTTCCTGATAACAACTCAACAATAATAAAAACTACCGTAGCCAAGCGGCTGACCAAGCGTGGCAACTATGGCAAATTCTTTCCATGAAACAATCTATGGAAGTGGCTATGGTTCAGCAGTGGAATTTTAATGGATTGTAATGAATTAATGAATATGATTGTTAGTGGTGTAAAGAGAGTCCTTCAAGTGCTAAAACTAATAAGTGAAAACAGGCAAAAGATTTTTTTTATAAAAGCAAAGGTGACAAAGGAGCACACAGTAAACCTGATAAGTGAATGCTATGGTCCATAGACACATACTTCTATCCTCAATTAAGGACAAAATGCAAATGCGTTGTTACCCCTAAGGACTAATATGGAATACCAGCAAAAGGCAGTCTCGCTCTTGTCGTTTACCAAATGAATCGCAGCAGCATTGTGCTATTCACAGATTAAAAATAATAATTTCATTTTCGATAAAGAAAAATGAAATTATTATTTCGAATTTGTGTTTGTTATAGGTATACAAACCTACCTACATTTATTTATTTTAAGTACTTATTTTTGGGGTAACAAACAGATACATATGATTATTATAAAGTAAATTAATCTAAACATAAAACTGCCTAACTAATTATATATCCAACACTGATATTGATATACATGTGGAATAAACGAAATTTCATAATTTTTACTCCCTGCACTTTGAAAACTATGTATCTTGTTCCAGATACAAAAGCTTTGTTGTTAACATGCGTTTGACAAACACAGCACCTAAACTTTTATTACCTTTTTTTAGAATAACTGAGAAAAAAAAGTTTGGAACCAAAAATATTTTTTTTCTTCATCGTCATTAACCCCTAAAATTCCACTATTGGACATGTGTCTCTCCCGTTTCATCGTAGATTTGCCTTAATCACGGAACACTGTTACTCTCTACCGAGAGGTCATCATCATAATAAACAGGTGGATGTACAGAATACTATGGCGGATTAACAAAATTGACTTTTGCCGTACCTGCCGTTTCGCACCTTTGACGTTTATTTATCATAACTAGTGGTTGCCTAGTGGCTAGTGGTCGAATTTCGACCGTAATTCATTAAATTGTTAAGTTTGTATATTAAACAAGCTGTATTTCACTTTCAACTGCATATTAAAACAAGGATATCTAATATACAAAATATAAAATAAACGCTATTTTACCTTGACATACACTTCACAGACTATTGAAAAAGGAACATTTGAAATCACACAAAATTCACAGCGCATTACTAGCACGAGATGTGTGTATTTGTGTGTATATACAATATTTAAAAAACTATACTAAAAAAATCTAAAACTAAAACTTAAATTATCATACTCCCCGTGGTATCGTGACAAGAACGCTGTCTGCGTTTCCTCGCTGAATGGCTATATATACTTAGCCTTTGAGCGAGAAAAGAACCAGGCCTCTTATCACCAGCAGCGATGACCAGTCGCGGATAAAGTTCCTTTTGTAATTCACCGCACGTGGACCCCATGGCCTGGTAGCCTCTACAGCAAATTACACAAATTTGCAGGTCATCTCTCAGAGACTCATACTTGCGCCACTTACTCAGTTCGCTGTAACTATTACTAGGATTACACGTAATTACTGTCATATTGACTGAAGTCAATCTGTCAGTAATTACTTGTCGGCATCTCAGAACAATAACTAAAGCAGTTATTATTATGAGGTCGGCATAATTTTTAAATTCTTTGGCGACAATCTGTACTCAGTGTTACTGTTTGACCACAGACTATTAAATGTTTGACATTGGCAGTATGAACGTAAGCAAATTAACATTTTATTTCATTTAAATTTAATGTATTTGTAACACAACATATATTGTATATAAATTTTAGATTTCTTCACTCCTTCTCCATATTATAATCTTTAACTATGCCAATTCACACACTCCTTCGCGCACGCAAGAGGTACAAATACAAAGTTTTCACGTTCTTCTTAATAATTTAAAAGATGTCAAAAGACTTGTAATGGGTTGCTAGACGGAAAATACTCAACCAAGTACATATTATAATGAGTGAAGAGGTAACAGCTACCAGCAAGATATCGCGATCGCGATTACATACAATAAATTATTTAAGAAGGTAATTACTGGCAGTCGACGTTGAATTTGTTTCTTCTACAAACTGAACTTAGGAAAAAATGTAATGCAAACATTTTTTTTAAGTCTATAAATAAGCTAAGCGATTAAATTTTATGCTGTTTATTAGACATAGTATCAGTTCATCAAATACAACTTGATATTAATACGTTATTGAAATAAAACTTTTAAACAAGATAGCGTTCAATGCATGCGTGCAACGTACGTCTACGTCTGTGCAATAAAATCGTAAACGTTATTTAACGTATTAGAACAGATTCATAGATTCTTGTGTTTCGGTATAGGTATTCAAAATGTTTTTAACATGAACCCCTGAAGTCATTTACACTATAGTACGTAGAACTATTATTTTTTCTGTGACTATAGCAAAGAAAGTAAATATAAGGCCAAGTTCTCAAACTTTATCTTTCCTTTCGTACCTAATGAACTTTTCGACTTATTTTATTATAGTAATTGACGCATTGTTTATACTGTTACGGTTTTTATTTTGATATTCTGCCTAGTCAATCGCAAAGTACCCAGGATGTGATAAAGACGCAATGACAACGATTGAATTTGGTCAAAAATATGACATTTCATGACATTTGATATCGGTAGATAAACAATAATTTCCAAGTTATAAAATTATGACGAAAATTTTACCGCCAGCGGATTGCTGCTCCTGTATTGTCAGTCCAATAGTGGTGTAGGCTTATAATCAGGTCTTGAAACTGTGCTTATAAGTAAATAATATTGTAAAATGTTTAATTAAATGTCTGCGCAGTTGAACTATTATTGAAACGATAAATCAGTACGCCACGCCAGTGGTGATATTATAGATAATACACCTCGGTACCTAAAGTTTTTGCCCGGTGGGTCATAGCCGTCGTCGACATCTATCAAAAATTTGCAATCTGACGCATCAACATATTCTTGTAAAATTAATGTGCAAAATAAATTGCAATATTTTAAACCAGGGTTCCCAACCTTTTATTGACCAGGGACCACTTTGATTTTTTTGATAGTTAGCAGGGACCACAAGGTGAAAGAAAAATCTGTGTTAGTCTAACAATAAATTATAATCACAACTTCTGAATAGAAGCATTAATTTACAGTATTATTTGAGTATTTATTGTAAAAGCTAGTAGGTACTCACTAACGTGACGCACTGCCCGCGTGACGAGAAAGTAATAAATGTGTTATTTAAAACGATTTGGTAGGTAAAATATTTAAATCTTTCGTGGACCATATTTAAGCTCTTGCGGACCACTGGTTGGGAATCACTATTTTAAACAGTTGTTTTCCAATTACTTCATATTGGCACAAGTACTTAGTCACAAATCAATAGCAACAAACGAAAAGTAATAAAATTACTCTAAAAGTTTTCTATTTAGGTTCTATCTTTCCACCGAGATCAGTTGACCAAACCGAACTTTGATACTGGCAAAAGCTGATGATAACAAAAAGAAAACAATGTCAATAGAAATATCGCGTACAGATACCTGTGCTGTATTCTGTGGTAGAGATAATAAAATGTACTAATACTTGTTCATTTATTCATTTTCATTAATCACTACCTCTCAAAGTCCATTGATGAACTTAGCTTCCACCATTGATTTAGGGATATTGGCCATAGTTGCCTCACAGGCAGGCTAACACAGTTGTAATTTTTTTTACAGAATAGGGTGACAAACGAGCACACCTCCACCTGATGGTAGTGGTTGCTGTGACCCATAGACATCCACATCTATCCTCGATTACGAATCAAAATGCAGATGCGTTGTCACCGTGAGGACTAAGATGGAATGCCTCTTTTCCAGTAAAAGGGTCTCCGGTTCTCTACACTCACCATACGAAACACAGCAGTGTTAAGCTGCTATTTTGCTGGTATTCTGTGAGGCGTGGTCCTTCTCCGGTCGAGCCGACCCATTCACGTTACAACTATACTACTAATATAGCTGCAGCATGGCTCTACCACGTAAAACTCTACTGCCGATCTCTTGTTTCATTTCCTCTGTCGCCTCTCACGCCTTTTACCCACGGTATGATGAGGTAGTGGATTTTCTTACGCTGTCACTAATATGTTAAGTAATATTTTTCTTATAGATTACTTTGAATTTCTTGATAAACATGTAGTTGTCGTGGCGGCTAAATAATATTTTGCAAAAAAAATTGACGCTGTATAATCGAATATAACCCTGTAGATGGAAAACCTTATTTTTTATATTATTATGTGATGTCCAAAATCGAAAAAGGCACATGTACGAATGACGTCATCATTCCCGCCAAAACCTGTTTCGCGCCAATTCGCAGCTGTCGTCGGCAAAGCGGTTGGTTTGGAATATTTTGCTTTTTTATTTTCTCCATCTTGGCCTCAGGCTCAAGTGTTCAGCATCCGAGATACACCGTTAACTTCTCTTATTATGGTTTGTGTTTTATTTTTCTAACACTTATTTAAGGATTAATCTTAAAAACTCACATTACAATGACTGTATACCTACTGTTTACTGACCCAGGTAATGGATACCTTCGCAATAAAAAATAAAAAGACCTAACTACCTATCTTGAATGCAAAATGAGTCATGCAAATCTAAGTTATCATGTCACGCCACTTCCGTTGAAGCGTATGTTATTTTTGATAAATGTACCTTCTGTATTTTAAAGCCTTCTGTTTACGACCTCCTTGTTCGATTTGATAATAATACAATGATTGGAATATAATGATGATTTCCTTTACAATGTTATTAATAATTAAAATACACCTTTACACGTGAATAATAAGGAGAATTCCATGACCCCATGTCGTTCTGTGATTAGAGAAATGCCCTAAGTGCATATTATGTATGCTTATTTATTTTGTAGCTCCTTGGTGTTTGACTCCTTGGAGGCTGGTGTAAGTTCGTTTATCACTGTAAATCCTAATCCATAGTACTGCAAATCCTTTCTAGAATAGGATCATATCCAACATGGAAGTGTCATGAGCAAACAATGGAGAATCAAAAGAATACGATGCTTAATAATATGGCGTTCTATTGTTAAGTGAAATAAGTTTTTATTTGCGTTATAACTAAAAAAAACTTCTTGTTCTTTAGCCTGTGGTTGGTGGTTGACGATCTCAGCACCAGACGTCTTACACCTTTGATGCTACTGTATGTCGCCGGTCGGAAGACATAGCATTTTTGGCATTTCCCATAGTTGCCGCTTACGACACTTACGGGACGAAATGGGATTTTTCTTACGCCACCAGCTCACGGCAAAATTATAATATGTAAATTAAATTAATAATTGATGACTAACTTATACACGGCATGCGTTGATTCGTGTCCCGTTTTCCCAGACTTCGCTGGCGTGCGCTCAAGAACTCACCAAGGTTATATCGTAATCGAATGAATGGTATCGCCATTCACGTGGTAGAGCCACGCTGCAGCTATATTATGGTTTTTTTTATAGAATAAGTGTGACAAACGAGCACACAGTCCACCTGATGGTAAGTGGTTGCTGTGGCCCATAGACATCTACATCTATCTTCGTTTACGAATTTAAATGCAGATGCATTGTCAGCCGTGAGGACTAAGATAGAATGCCTCTTTTCCAGTAAAAGGGTCTCGGTTCTCTACACTCACCATACGAAACACAGCAGCATTAAGCTGCTATTTTACGCTGGTATTCTGTGAGGCGTGGTCCTTCCCCGGTCGAGCGTATTTCGTATGATGAGTGTAGAGAACCGTAGGCCCTTTTTACTGGAAACGAGGCATTCCATCGTAGTCCTCAGGGGTGACAACGCATCTGTATTTTGATTCTTAATCGAAGATAAATGTAGATGTCTATGGGCCACACTATCCATCTATCATCAGGTAAACTGTGTGCTCGTTTGTCACCTCCACTCTATATAAAAAAAAATAGAAGACGAATAAACAAACAAACAAAGAAATATTTTTTGTCCGAAACCTTCGCTAGCGTGCACACAGCAACTCACCAAAGTTTTGTCATAATGAGAGGTGTGGTATAAGATTAGGAAGAAACATTCATTTTTACATAATGACATATATTATGTATTAAAAGATTAGACTAAAATGTGTCCAGCGTGCATTGTAGTTGCAATGCCTCTTTTGTCAGAAACTTTCGCAGGCGCCCGCACTATAACTTACAAAATTAACGTGAAGGAGACAAACAATCAAACACTACATACCTATGTATTCATTTTTATATATAAGTTTTATTTAGGTAAACAAAAACAGAAAAGTTGTATATATTATTCTATCACAGTTCCAAAATCGTTCAAAGGAAGAAATATTGTAATGAGCTTTGAATGAAATTTCTGTTTTTTTTTTATCTGTGTGTCTATTTAACACATCCGCTAATAGACAAACGAACGTTTTGACTTTATCATAATGAATGTATGAAATTACAATATTATATTACGATTGTGTATATATATATATATATATATATATATATATAAATATCCTGTGCCTTTTGGAACTCACTATATAAATAAAGAGACTTAATTTGAGGTCTCGAAGACGGTCGTTTGTGTTCCAGAACTGGCAATGCTTTCGTTTAAATAGGAAAAAAAATCTTGCAAATTCGTTATTTTCTTTAGTTAACCATTTTTAGAATTAAATTTCTCCACGCATCTAAAAATTTCATGATTTCTATTTACTTTTCTCGGTTTTATAAATATTTTTTTACTATCATAGACCGATGGGAAAGCAATACCGCTCGATCAGAAAGAGATCACCGCCAACTTCTTGACTTCGTGCTGCTACTTCGAATTTCTTGGCGGAAAAACCTTATAACTGGTTTTGGCCTGACCCGTGATTCGCATCCGATATCACATGATCAGCAGTCAGCAGCACTTATGACCAGTTCACCAACGAGGCAGTCATTCACGATGATAGATATAGCGTCTATGGGTCACAGTATCTACCAACCATCAGGTGGAACTGTGTGCTCGTTTGTCATCCTTGTCTCTGTCTCATGTACAATTTATTTTTTAATAGGATAAGGGTGACAAGCGAGCACACAGTCCACCTAATGGTAAGTGGTTGCTGTGGCCCATAGACATCTACATCTATCGTCGTTTGCGAATTAATGCGTCGTCAGCCGTGAGGACTAAGATGGAATGCCTCGTTTCCACTAAAAAGGGTCTCCGGTTCTCACCATACGAAACACAGCAGCATTAAAGCTGCTATTTTACGCTGGATTCTGTGAGAGCGTGGTCCTTCCCCGGTCGAGCCGACCTATTCGTGCTACTACTATACAATTAATATAGCCCAGCATGGCTCAACCACCTATAAAAAAAGACTATGTGCTTCATCACCTAATTACTACTGACTCCACTTTTTTTTTATTTATCGACCTTTTTAATACACTGCAGGAAGTAAGAATGTGCTAACTGCCTTGCAATAATTGATAGCCCATACTCATCAACAGCCTGGGTTGGTGAACACAGAGACGATGCCGTCGCACTGGCTATGGCTTTTTCTAATGGATTTTCCATCATTTTTCTGTCGCCAGAGCTTCATTCGTTAGTTGGTATGGTGCACCGTGCGCAGATTTTTTTTATATGAGCATACTTTTCTCCTGATGTTTATTGACCACCGCTGCTCATGAACATCTGCAACACCTGAAGAATTGCAGATGCTTTTCCGGACTTTGAGTAAGGAGTAGTCTTTTTTGTTGAAGATCCCTAAGTCCCTAGTCCTAGTTGATAATATCCCTATCGTTATTAAATGCACTAGGATTTTGTCTATGGTGTACAAGTACATAAAAAACATTATTTAATATTATCGTAGAAAAATAACTTGCAGGAAACATTATTGTACAATAAGCTCGTCGTGTAACATCGAAGTTATTATATTATGCACTTTTATATCATTAAGTTCACTAGCCTCGGTTTTTCTAGGTGCGATTCGCAGCAGCTTTCCTAACGACCGGTTGCTCTGGTCGGGCTGCCTCATTCGATAGTCAATGAAAACTGTAACGCCATCTTTGGACTGTTCTCTTACTAATCATCTATAATACTGTTGTTTAAAAAATCCAACAGCCTTTATATATGTACCTATTCACAATAAAATCGTTTGCGAATTAAAATGCAGATGCGTTGTCAACCGTGAGGACTAAGATGAAATGCCTCGTTTCCAGTAAAAAGGGTCTCCGGTTCTCTACACTCACCATACGAAACATACCATCTGGATGATTGGCAGTCCCACCACTGTGCGATTTAGAAGAAGTTTTCTTCCTCATACAACTTCCTTGTGGAATCGATTACCACCAGCGATTTTTCTGGACCGATACGACTTAGGGACCTTCAAGAAAAGAGCGTACTCCTTTTTAAAAGGCCGGCAACGCATCTGCAGTTCCCCTGGTGTTGCAGTTGTTCATGGGCGGCGGTCGACACTTACCATCACGTGAGGCGCATGTTCGTTTGCCCTCACTACTCTCCTATAAAAAAATATAAAAAACAGTAAAGTTATGTTGAAGTTATGAATGAAGCAAAGCCAAAACAACATTTTTTATTTGTTTTCTGCCTGTCTGTCTATAAATGCCAAAGCTTATGTCTTTATTGCATAGCTTACAGTCTAATTTCTAAGTACCTAAAGTAAATTTCACGCGAGTCAAGTTACGGACAGTGGTTTGGTTTGAAGTGTCTGTCTGTAATATTGAATTAACTGGCTTCTAATAGCTCAGGGGTTATTTGCATGCTATTAAGACATAAACAACCATTTGAAAAAAATTGTCTGTCTGTCTGAACTGATTGTGATGACACTTTACGAACAGATAGAAAGCAATACCAAGAGGGATCGAGACTATATTTTTAACCGACTTCAAAAAAAGGATGAGGTACTCAATTCGACTGTAGGTTTTATGTGTGTTACCTCAGAACTTTTTTCTACGTGAACCGATTTTGATGATTCTTTTTGTATTTGAAAGCTGGTGCTTCTCATGTGGTCGTAGTTGACTTCGACTACGTTGATGATGTTCCCATTTTATTTATATTGAAGTCGGTTGTACAAAATTTTTAATCCGAAAAACTTGAAATTTTTTTTTGAATAAACAAGAAATTGATAAAATAAATTGCCTTTGTCGCTAGTATAACATAAGTAAAGCAATTTGAATCTACGCAAACAGTTTTCTACCGACTTCAAAAAGGAGGAGGTACTCAATTCGACTGTATGATTTTTTCATGTGTGTTACCTCATAACTTTTTTCTGGGTGAACCGAATTCGATGATTCTTTTTTTATTTGAAAGCTGGTGCTTCTCATGTGGTCCCATATAAATTTGATCAAGGTCTGAATAATAATTTTTGAGTTATTCTTAATAATTTATATTGAAGTCGGTTGTACAAAATTTTTAATTTTAGATTATCTTAGAGCAATCTTAAAGAAGTACATATTATTAATTTATGATGATCTTGTTCTCTCCAACATATTGATACCAACTTTTACTTTCTTAAGAACCGGTCTCGGCGAACACCTGGTTGCCACTTGAATCTTGAATATTTATAACATTATTCAAACCTTCAGCAATTCTTACATAATTATGTATATTTTTCCCAAACACGATGTAGAAAGATTTCGATTTTTCCAACATCAAGAATATTTTACTTTTCTATTTTAATAGAGCCTGTGTTTCTTGTCCAAAACTAACATCGATTTTTGAAGTTATACTTCTTTTGGGGCGTTTGGGAAAAATGATGTAAGGTAAAAACGTACATTTTAAGTGATGCTGAAAACATGCTCAACTTCTTGACTCGTACTCACACATACACCTTATTCTTTCTTTCTTTATCAGCCCGTAAAAGTTCACTGATGGACTCACACATATGCACCTAAATCTTTATTGTTGGTTGCAAATCATTTTAGATGCATATAATATTATGTATGTACGTGAGTAATTGTGTTGATCAAGGTTTTTGCTTGATTTTTACGCCACTTGAAATATGTGCAGCGCTTCGTCGTTCTTTTTTTGTTGTTCTGAGGTCTTTGGGTGAACAGTGTTCGATAAATAATCTTAAATAGTCCAATATCAATTAAAAAAATTACAAAGTCACCATGAATAAATAAACTGAAGTACTTCTAGTAACATTTTAGTTTTAGTAAAAAAATATAATAAAAAAAAACAAAAACAAAGTAGAGAAAAAGTAGACCATTTTAGCGTTCCCTACAACGTTTTTAGTTAATTTTATTTATAACAAAAGGAATTTCACAGAAATTTCAACGAAGTAATTAATTTATAAACTATTAGCTGGCCAGGCAAACGTTGTTCTGCCCTCTCCGACGGCCCTTTGTCCTATAAAAATCCTTAAATTCGTAATAAAAATTATTGAGGGTCATTTATCGGGATAAAGACTACCCAAGCAGTGGTAGTAGTATGTAAGCTGTATTGAAGTTCGTTTTTATACTAGAGACTGTATTTTCTGGCTGTATAAAGGCTGTATAAGTGCTTATACAGGTCTTATAAGTAAAAAATTGGCACAAATTATACAGGTTATGCGTGAGTAGCGCTGTACAGTATTTGTACAAGCTTAAAAGAGGCTGTATTACAAATGAAATTAAAACAAAATGAACTTTATTTTCGATGACTTGATTGTATTTATATACTTTATTGAATGATGGCGACATTTTATGTTAGAGTAAAAAAATATATTTAACATATTAATATTATACTGGAATTGGAGTTGAGTTTTGACGGTGATAATTGGTGAAATGATAGTGCAAAATTAGATTTACCGAAAACTTGTGTCTGTTTTCTATCAAAAAATTGCCGCGCCATCAAATCAAAGTAACCAAATAATATAAGGACAAAATACTAAATACGGTAACTAAATATCGCTTTTATAGGTTAGAATAAAAAAATATATATTAATGAATATGAAGGCACATTGGGGCACAGTGCTCATTAGTCAGACTAGATAATGGTTCTAGGCTAAAACTAATGTCTAATATTCGTAAAATTATATTTTAAATTTTGTTTTTATGGGTCCTAAAATGGCGACAATTTGCTAAACAGTGAAAACGGTATTTCAAGGGTCTTATAGTCTTAGTAGCTGTATAGCTACTAAGACTATACTCTACTAAACCCAATTAAAACAATTAAGGGTCTTATAGTCTTAGTAGCTATGTACTCGTGTGTTATGGATTCTATCATGCAGCCATTGGTTTTAATCCGTTATATAATAGAATATTTTTTTACGTGGTTTAGCCATGTTGCAGCTATATTAGTAGTATAGTTGTAGCACGAATGGGTCGGCTCAACCGGGGAAGAACCACGCTCTCACAGAATACCAGCGTAAAATAGCAGCTTAACACTGCTGTGTTTCGTATGGTGAGTGTATAGAGCCGGAGACCCTTTTTACTGGAAAAGAGGCATTCCATCTTAGTCCTCACGGGTGACAACGCATCTGCATTTTGATGCTTTATTGAGGATAGATGTAGGTGTCTATGGATCACAGCAACCACTTACCATCAGGTGGACTGTCTGCTCGTTTGTCACCCTATCCTATAAAAAAAAAATTATTACTTACGCTGTATATCAATTTTTCAACATAACATATAATTCCATTTAGAGATACGTATAAAAGATGAAAAATCTTGTCTTGGGAACAGTGTTGGATAACTTTTATTTAGATTTAACATGACTTCCTAACTGCACCCAATCTTTTTCTTTCTTTCAACATATTGATAACAAATTAATTTTGTTCACTAGCACAATAAAAAACACGTAACGCATGCAAAATGGCGATATTCTATCACTACAGATTTAAATTGTGCTATGGCTGTTATTTTTTTTTTAGTTTTATATCACCCTCATTGACAGCAGTCATAAAACTACTGTATTTAGTGTATTTACACGAGTATTGTAAAATTACGCTATAAAAATAAGTTTTAGAAGGAGTTTGCATACACCATTCTTCAGAAATAAGATTTGAGTGATACTATAATAGCAATAATAATAACTGGTAACACATGCAGGCAGTCGATGGATGCAGGTGGCTCAGGATCGTGCTTTGTGGCATAACTTGAGGGAGACCTATGTTCAGCAGTGGACTTGTGAAGGGCTGTAATGACGATGATGATGATAATAATAACACTGCTGTGAAACTCTAAGTTCTATGTGGGCTGGTATATTGATGTTCATAACGCTTGTGTGCTGCTTGGGTATCCTATCTCTCAAGTTGGACGAAACTGCACACAGTGTGCAAAATTTCATTGAAATCTGTTCAGTAGTTTAGGAGTTGGTTAGTTTTTAAGTGGTAGGGCCATGCTGCAGCTATATTATGGTTGTAGCACGAATGAGTCGGCTCGACCGCGAAAGGACCACGCTCTCATAGAATACCAGCGTAAAATAGCAGCTTAATGTTGCTGTGTTTCGTATGGTGAGTGTAGAGAACCGGAGACCGTTTTTACTGGAAACGAGACATTCCATCTCAGCCCTCAGGGGTGACAACGCATCTGCATTTTGATTCTTAATTGAGGATTAATGTAGGCCTATGGGCCACAGCATCCACTTACCATCAGGTGGACTGTGTGCTCGTTTGTCACCCTTATTCTATAAAAAAAGTTCATCGCAGACTAACAATGTCACACGTAATATTTATATATAAAAAGATGAAAAACGACCAGAAATCCTTATGAGAAAAATAAAGTATTATTATATTTATTTTTCTAAATATTACTACTTAGTACGAAATTTAACAGCTAATTTTATTTTTCAAACTTATTCCGCATTTTCTTAAGAACTACGAGTATATACTCAAAATGCAGTGCTATTTTAATAAAGACCAGCTGTTCCCCGCAACTTTGCCCGCGTGTTATTTAGCGATTTGCGCGGAACCCTAATTCTTTTTCTAAAATAAAAGTAGCCTAAGTTACTCCTTATGACATCAGCTATCTGCCAGTGAAAGTTCCGTCAAAATCGGTCCAGCCGTTTCGGAGATTAGCCGGAACAAACAGACAGACAGATGGACAAAAATTTTAAAAATTGTATTTTTTTATAAGTACCGTATATACTTTCACATGCATTTAGTAAAAAGCTGTAATTTTGACATTACAAACAGACACTTCAATTTTATTTATTTGTATAGATAATGATCGATGTTGTTGTTGATATATCATAAGCTAATAACCAAATTGCTAAAACGATACAAACGATATATAACATGATATCGCATAAACATTGTAATTGACACAAAAACGGTGTAAACTGTATTCACCGCCATATTAAAAATTTGTTTTGCCCACTATTTGATTTAACACTAACGATTTTCTCATCACGCTACATCACTAAAGAAAAAAATACATCACGCGGTCTCGTTGTCGTTATAAACGAACGTTTGGTTGTATTCTGTGGTTCTAGTATCAAACAAAAGGATTAACTCGGTGCGAATGTGAGAGAGAGAGAGAGCACTAAAGGCTATATCCCATTTAATTACAATAATGTGTAAATAGTTGTTTAAAGATATTTTTGTCGAGATTTTATTAAATTTGAAATGATGAAATGGACAACTCGAGTACAAATTGAAGTTACCGTTCGCGGGCTTACCGACTTAGATTCCTGAAATTTTTATAATTGCTATTATGAAAAACATTTCAAGAATGAGCAATACAACTAATTATTACTAGGTATTTTAATCGCATTGATTTATGTCAAACCAGTAATCATGCTGAAAAGTACTCGAAGCGTCCGTTGTATAAAAAAATAAGTACCGTAGCACAGAATAAATAAAATAACCGTATTAAAAATCATTATGACTCACGAAACCCATTATTTTTGTTCAAAACGTTTACATTTTAGTTTAACACAAAACTCCAGGATTCAGATTGAATTAAAATTAAATGTGCAGCAGTGGATTATCGCAGATGATGATGAAATTGATAAAGGAAAAGAAAATGATGTTTTATGGTGTTTTAGATGGTTAATTGATTTCTTGATCGCATACACTTTGAATATAATATGTAAATGACTTTGTAAATTAACATTTATTATCGATTTATTCTAGTACCTAAAAGAAAATTTTGAAATCATTTATCCCAGACAGATATCTTATATTAATATTATAATGCGTGTTTTAATAGTCACATATTTTCAATAATATACTTTTTTTTCTTTAGTGACCCAATAAAAATATAACAAATCAGTGATCAACAATCGTTATCCAAGCGAAATATTTTTGTATGTAATACGGTGGGCGTTGCAACAATAGAAATAAATGCCAGATGCTTTTTTTATCTCTTTTGCAAACGATATGACGTATTATCTATACTTATAAATAAAATTAAAGTGTCTGTCTGTACGAGGGCGAAACTGAAAGTTTTTAGAACTGGCCACTTGTAAACGATATAATAAAAAAAATAAGTTCAAATTTTGAAAATGGAACTCTGCCAATATTATTGTGTATGTAATTTATTAATTTGTCATTTGTTTACGATTTGGCGGCAAATTGAAAATTGTCTGTGTCACGTCAGCATGAATTTAACGCGAGAAAATTTTCGTACAATGATTTTTTATGACTTTCGACGTCATTTAAGTCAACAAGAAAGTTATGATAGACTTCGATTGGCCTTTCACGATGAAGCCCCATCTCGTGCCACTGTTTACAACCGGTTTAATGAGTTTAAACGTGGTCGTACTAATCTCACCGATGATCTGCGTGAGGGACGGCCTTCTACGGCGACGACTGAAGATAACATCAGTGTTGTGCGGCGTATGATAGAGACTGACAAAAGAGTGACTTATCAGCAGATTCTGACAAGCTTAGGCATCGATATGAGTCAAGTGCACAAAATCCTCCATGAACATTTAGAGGTCAGGAAGCTTTGTGCCCAAAAACTCCGTCGTGTTGATTGGTGTCGTGAAATGGTTCAAAGATTTAACGGAGGTGACTCAAATGCTGTGTTCGACATACTTACGGGTGACGAAATCTGGATTTATTGTTATGATCCTGAAACTAAGAGACAGTCTGTTGTCTGGGTGTTTCCTTCCGAGGAGTTGCCAACTAAAGTGAAGAGAGGTCGAAGCGTGGGAAAAATGATGGTGGCCTCGTTCTTCGGAAGGACAGGTCATTACGCAACAATTGTTTAAGAGGATCGAAAACAGTTACTGCAGAGTGGTACACTAACAATTGTTTGCCACTTGTCTTGGAAAAAGTTCGCGAAAAACGACCTCGCAGTAGGATCCTCCTTTACCACGACAACGCCTCGTCGCACACCGCCAAGCAAGCAATCGACTACTTGGCCACGTCAGACGTGGAATTACTGGGTCACCCGCCCTATAGCCCCGACCTCGCATCTTGCGATTTTTATTTATTTCCGAAAATAAAAGTAAAACTTCGAGGAAAACGTTTTGTGGACGCCGAGGAAGCAGTGGCTGCGTTTCAAAATGCCGTCGAAGAGACCCCTAAGGACGAGTGGGCAAAGTGCTTTTCTCAGTGGTTCCATCGGATGCAGCGATGTATTGATGTAAATGGACACTATTTATATGATAAAACTAATAACTTGCTAGTTTGTTCAGTTTTTGATTTTCTAAGAACTTTCAGTGTCACCCTCGTAATATCCAAATAACTTCCGTATATTTAGCTGAGGGGGTTATTTGCCATTAAGACATGAATAACCATTTAAAAAAAAATTGTCTAACTGTCCGGCTTAATCTTCGAAATTACTGAGCCCGATTGTAATGACACTTCACGAACCGATGGAAAGCAATACGAGGAGTAATCTAGGCTACCTATATTTTTTCAGAAAACATAGATATTCAAAAAAACGAAAACTTAATAAAATAAATGAATGGTCTTTAATTATCTTATTTCTAAATAACGTCACTTTAATAGGTTTATGGCTGTACAATAGGTAATAGGTAATAAGTTCAGTAGGTAATAGGTATGTGGGCTATGTACAATATACAAAGGACAGTATACGAAGGAGTGTTTAAAATCGTGTGTTATTGTCTCCTAATTTGAAACATCCTCCATGTTGGGCGTACTCGTATGATTAACAGAAGGACGTTTCTTTTTCTTTGTCTCTATAATGTATTATGTCAACTTTTTATTTAGTCAACCGCTAAATAAAGACTGTTCCTAACTGGCATGTATTATTTGTGTTTTTCCCACACTCACCACGCTGGACAAGCGGATTGCTGAGACGTCTATTGGGTGCTAATTTGAGTCCTAAAGCAAAGTAACGTAACGGCCTACATACGCCCCATTTCTGGAAAAAGGCCTCTCCTTTCATTTCAGAGAGTTTTGTAGCACAATGTGTTAACGGATTTCACAGTTCCTTAAAATGTAGATTACCTCACGATTGTTTCCTTTACCGCGATGCACGTGGTAACTCTTTATTTTCTACCGACTTCAAAGAGGAGAAGGTACTCAATTCGACTGAATGTTCTTTTTTTTATGTGTGTTACCTCATAACTTTTTTCTCGATTAACCGATTTCGATGATTCTTTTTTCATTTTAAAGCTGGCGCTTCTCGTGTGGTTCCATATAAATTTGATCAAGGTCTGACCAATAGTTTTTGAGTTATTCTTAATAATTTATATTGAAGTCGGTTGTACAAAATTTTTAATTGTTAATTATTAAATTATCAATCATAAATTCAGTGGTGCCTGTAGGCGTCAAATTTTCTCCTCACCTGAGAAAGAGATGGGGGAGGAGTAGTCCTCTTCCGAGGAGTGGCCGCCATGGAGCGGCCAGCGATGGTGGAGCCGCAGATGTGTGCGAAAGTGTTCACGTGGCCCTGCCAATATGCGACGAAGGTCGTTGGGTTTTTAACCATGCGAGTTCGACATAACCCGTCCTTGCCCCCGCGAGGCGAGTATGCGTAGGCATTTCCCCATGTAAAAAAGGCGTCAAATTTAGAGCGTCGACATATGATAAAATTTTAGGTTTCATAACCTACATACATAAGCTAAAACACCTGAGCAGCAATTCAAGAGTTCCTTAAAGCTGGCACAGCCATGATGGCACAATCGACTAAAAAAATTAGGAAAATCATGCTCTAATTTGTTGCTAATTGGTTGCCATAATCAGACATTTCTTGCATTCTTTTTGTTAATGAGTCGAAATACTGCTAAAAACACGATGTACGGGGGTGCATCACAGACTATATGCTAAATACTTTCATAAATATATGTGTGCCTATTGAGATTTTTATTAAATCGTAGATAAGAATGATAAGAAAAAGATAAGTATTAAAATTATTTATTGCCATTATAGAAAATTCCAGATAAAAATTATTTTCTATTCCATTAGTTTCTATGTAAAATGTATAAATTAAATATTTAAGTCATGTGAAGATAAGCCACCATACCTTAATTTGAAAAAAAAAAAGGAACACAAACCTGCCGAGTTTTTCAGAAACCTGAACCTCGTATTTTTCACTCTTTTTGACACATATTATATATATATAAATATTATATATCAATCTATCTATAATATCTATATAATCAATACAAATTATATTAATGTGGATTAATCACCATATATAAATACATACATATATAAATTTGTTAACCAATGCTTTTTTCGAGCCTTACTCAACTATTTGAGAGATGATATAATATGAAATTTTAAGTAAATTCCGACATGAGGAACAATGAAATAGATAGATTTCTATGAAATCTACCTAATATATGCAAAATGGCCCTATATAATAATATATGATTATATAGAATATATATAATTATGTATGATATAATTATGTATGATATAATTATGTATGATATAATTATGAACTCAATTCAAGTGACGCTGAAATCATGCTCAACGTCTTATCACGTACCAAAGCATACCTACTTACTATCTTTCATTTTTCTTTTCCTTAACAGCCCATAATATGCACCTTAAAGTATGTTATCAAATATTGTTGAAATAGAGTAAGGTTGCAAATAATTTTAGATACAGTGTGTGAGTGGTAAGTGTGTGTTCGTACAATAGGTTGGCCATGGTTTTGGCCAAAGAGTATATTTTAATTTTGGCTTGGTTTCGGCGTCACTTGAAATGTAGGTATGCTTTCCGTTTACTTATCTCTCTTTGTTGGTCTGAGATTGCAACATGTACTGGTAATCATTTCTAATCAGATAATTATTTTAAATAATATTTTTGTAATAAAACAACTCCACCTATAAAGTAAAAATCGGTGGGAATATTGGGTTGAAATATTATTAACAATGTCGCGGAATGAGAAGTAGATGACCATTTATCAAATGTCCAGATTAAATATTTTACATGCAGAAAAATAAGGTTGAAATTAATTTAAATGACCTATTTATTTATCCTATCAAAAAGTCGCCGAACTCATACTATAATAAATAATAAGTATATTATTAAATGACTGCAATTTGGTTTAAAATGGCAAGATATAAAATTTTATGTTTTAATGACATACGATAATACAGTGTTGAAGTGAAAACTTCTTTAGCATCGTTGTGATTTGAAACTCGATATAATGAAAAAGCGACACTAAAAAGAGACAAACATATACATCTATAGGATTTAGCTTACGAGAGAATGAGATAGAATATTATAAATTAGTCATAATATTCTATCCACCTTGTGAGTCAATCAATTTTTGTTCTATAAAATTACTTTACCTATAGAACGAAGTAAATGACACTATTACAAAGGATATTTTACTTGAAAGAAAATATTCTTTTGATATATTTACACTAAAATTTAGTCTAAAAGTAAGAATTGTAATTGTAACATTCATTATTTGCTATAAAATTAAACTTTTATCTTATATTTTATGCCGCACTTGTGGTTGAAAATTATCTTATTAAATAAACCATTTGACGTGAAAAATGTTTGTTTTATACTCGTATTTCATTTCATTTGAAGGTTTCACTTCTAGCGCGTGTGAACTGCACACATTCTTTTATTTTGTAGATTATATTATACTAAAAATAGTTTTTATTTTGCTTCAATGAGGGCATCTACGACTTCTTTTACCACCAGCGGCGCCACCACAGAACACAATTACTCTCTACCAAGGGCGCCACTTAAAAATGAGGTGTGATATTTGACATATTTCACATCGAGGAAGTTCATTTGTTCAAAAAAATGTAAACTTTAATGTTTATTTCTGTACTATTAGTTATTTATATTAATTAGATTAAATATAAATAAACCGAACTCATTGATATATATGTACTACGCACTAGATTTCGCATTCCGAACATTCACAATGTTCAACTGAACTGTACTGCAATCCGTACACCTTACTTTAGTGTCATTTACTGTGGCTTCAATATTCATGCAGTGTGGAGCGGCGATAATAATACGAGATTTGAAATTAAAGTTTAAACCTGAACGTAATTAATAATTCAGTTGTCAAATAAGTAAAATTATTTGTTGTTCAAGTGAATAAATAGGTAATAATATCGTAATATTTTACTATCTACCGCGCATGCGCGAAGACATTAAGTAGCGCACATTTTTTGTTTGTAAAAGCTTCTCTAGTACGTAGTACATATAACTCAATGACCGAACCACAGATATTCTTAAAAGTAGAAAACACTAGAAAAATAAAAAGAAAAGAGTTAAAATGTGCAAAAAATTAAAGAGCAAACCACTGAGTAATTTTTTTTTATTATAATTATTTATTTCAAGAAACTAGTCTACAATAACAGGCACCTGAACTAGGATAAACCTGTATATCAGGTGTATGTGCTAATAGATAGATACATTTACAAATATTTTCTGTTTCTTATATAAAATGAATAACATACTAACTAATTAGGGTTATTTCGGTAAAATATTTTATCATTAATTTACTTATGATATTAATTAACTTAAAACAATCAGCAACTTTTCCGAATCATCGTATGACAAATAAATTTTGTAACCATGTCCGAATAACATTTTTACTCGTACAATCTGCCATTTTTAATGGATACATATACAAAATTGCATTGACTTGATTATACAGAAAAGGGCCAAGGAATGTAAAAAATCTATGCATGAAAGAATGCCTTATTCTAATGTTAGTTTCAATGACTTTATCTTTGCGTCTTTTATCAGTGACCTCTCTTCTGTAGGGCAATTTTAAGTGCTGTTTTAGTAACGTACTCATAACGAATAACTGACGCACTGAGAGGACATTATAGGATTTATATAACAGATGGGACGGGAATAGGATAGGGCGGAATGTTGCGATTTTTAATACAGCTCTTTGAGCGCGTTCCAGAGGTAGCAGTGTAGTTTTAGCTGCTCCTCCCCATGAGGTTATACAATAGGTGAGAATTGATTGACATAATGCGAAATATACTTGCTTTACTAACTTAATATCAGCAAAAGAACGAATCTTTTTAAAAACAAACATTAGTTTACGGACTCTATTGCAGAGGTGGTCTATGTGGTTTTTAAATGTAAGAGTAGAATCTATAATTATTCCAAGGTATTTAATAGTTTTTGTATTAAAAATAACTGGGCAGTTACAATTAGACTCTGCGACAGAGCAACATTTATGTGCATAAATTTCTGGAATGGTTATATGCTGTATTGAGCTGCGCATAGAAAAATGAATATATTTGGTTTTGTCCGTATTCAGTGTTAATATGTTTTGTTGAAGCCATTTATTAACCCTGTCAAAACCTTGCTGTGCACATAAATAAACCTTGTCTACTGTATTTGCTGAAAAAAGGAGCACGATATCATCTGCGTAAGATATTATTTTATTTGAGTTAAGTTCAAGATTGCAAAGGTCATTTATATATATCAAAAATAGGATTGGCCCTAATACACTACCTTGAGGCACGCCAAAATGAGTATTTTTTTGTTCAGAGCTAATAACCTTTTCGATTTTTATGCATTGATATCGATTTTCTAAATAGTTCGCAAAAAGTTGAAGCTGTTTACCTCGAATACCTATGCTCTCTAGCTTATTTAATAGGATGGGAATAGAAACTGTATCAAAAGCTTTTGCTACGTCAAGGAAATTTTTTTAAATTTTTGTCTGTCTGTCTGTTTGTTCCGGCTAATCTCCGAAATGGCTGGACCGATTTTGACGGGACTTTCACTGGCAGATAGCTGATGATATAAGGAGTAACTTAGGATACTTTCATTTTAGAAAAATAATTAGGGTTCCGCGCAAAAAATAAATTAAAAACCCATGAAATCCAATCGTAATAAATTAAACGCGTTCAAAGTCGCGGGGAACAGCTAGTTGGAAATAAAGTTAACTCATTTGTTACGCAGATGGTAACACAATGTCATCTACATTGAAAAGTTGCGATTTAATCAAAAGTATTTTTTGGGTTTTTAATGTATGTATATACATATACATAAGCATGCATAGGCTGTCGTCAAAATCTCTCGAAATCAGCAAAATGTACGCACCAACATATTTATTTATTTATTTAAACTTTTATGCACAAAAAATAAAATCGTATGTATCGCGAACTTAATGCCTTAAGGCAGTCTCTCCCATTAGGCTAAGCAGAGATAAACATATGGTACCTCAGCAGTGCAGCAAAAATAAAGTAATAATGAGAAAAAAAGGTAACGAAGTTCGAATAAACCAGAATATATATAATTATAAAAGGTATTCTATACATATATCATACAAATGTACATATAATATGAATATATTAATACAAACGTACACAAATACATACAATATATTCTTTAGGAAAAAGCGTTAATTCACACATGCAATGATTTACTAAAATGTTTACGAACTTTATTTTCGAACAGAAATTTGTTGGAAGCTTTTTTAATGTGAAGAGGTATTTAGTTCCAGAGTCTTATAGCCGTAAGAGAAACATATTATGAAGATTTACATAATTTATATTTTAAAAAATGTTTAAAGGTGTTTGTCATAGATAATTACTATATAGGGCAGTGTTTGTTGTACTCTTCGGCTGAAGGCCTTGTAGTCAATGCCACAACAAATTAAAAGAAAACACTTCACACTATAGACTAACTTCACTCTCGTGTTGTTAAGTTGCCGTCTTGAGACAGCAGTTTTTTTTTTTGGAGTTTATGGCCTAGTATCTAGACTTTTAGGTCAAGTCTTAGGTATTTTTATTCGGTTTATTATAATTTCCCCAAATGTTTATTTATCCTTTATAGTACACTGCTTCACAATATGTTGATGCGTCACATTGTGCAGCCCTTGGGAGATTTTGACGGCAACTTGAGTCAGCAGACAGCTGACAGTTGGCGATGGTATCTCATGGCGCCTAAGCAGATAGACACCTTATCTTGAGAATGACATCACCATCAGAGCACTTGTTTCACCGTTTCCCCTAATAGTTCACATGCGCAGACACTTAATACACAAAATCGCACCACTTTTACATATCAAAATCCACTTCAAACCATTATTCAAACAATAATACAGGAGCAGCAAACCGCCGCCGATCAAGTTCCCGCCAAAACTCCTGAGACAGAAGTCATTCGCCAGCAGAGTGACCGTTCTTGGTAGATTGCCTACAAAATTAGTAGATTTTTAATATTAGTGACTCCAAACTTTGTCTTGGAATGATTTTAATATTCTCTCATAATCCATAATTTTTTATTTCACATTTAATTCCAAATAAATTGACAAATTTTGGATGCGATAAATATAATTATTCATAATGAGTAATTCTAATGTGGTGAATGGGAACAAAAACCGTGAATTTTACTTAGTAGAAAATGCAAGTTATTTTAGTACCTTGTAGTAGTGTTTAGAATTTGCGACAAGCATCGCATTTGGTAGAAAAGTGATTTATATAGACGGTCACCCCATAGACTAAAAATATTATTGTACAACCTGTGCGTCAACGTCACATCAGTCGTCCGGGTTTTGGCGGGAACTTGACCGGCGGCGGTTTGCTGCTCCTGTATTATTGTTTAAAATAATGGTTTGATGTGAATTTTGATATGTAAAAGTGGTGCGATTTTGTGTATTAAATGTCTGCGCATGTGAACTATTAGTGGAAACGGTGAAACAAGTGCTTTGATGGTGATGTGATTCTCAAGATAATGTGTCTGTCTGCTTAGGCGCCTTGAGATACCATCGCCAACTGTCAGTTGTCTGCTGGCTCAAGTTGCCGTCAAAATCTCCCAAGGGCTGCACAATGTGACGCATCAACATATTGTGAAGCAGTTTACTATGAAGGATAACTATACATTGAACTTCAGGCTCAGAACCCAAAGCCGTAAAGCCAGTTATAAAAAAAAAATTTGTTTTTGTTTACCTGTCAGCCTGTCACTGATCACTCAATTCAATATAAAGAAGACTTGGATTTAGCCTTTACGGTTTTTGAAAATATGTAGAATTAAAGAAAATAAGACTTGGCTTCGGCCTTTATGGATTTTGAAGATACGGAAAGAAGAAAAATAAGACATGGTTCTGGCCTTTACACCTTAAAATTCTATATATTCAAAATAAAAAAGACAAGGCTGTATGGCTTAGTTCCTTTGCCTGCTCTCTCGAGCGAATAATAAAAACAACAACACATCAGTCGTCCATTTTGACAACTTAAAATTATAGTTACACGTGCAAACAGAAAAATGTTTTTTTTAATTCTAAGAACTACATTTTAATATATGTGTAAATATGTCAATGCTTGCGGGCCCACGACGTAAACAAAAAATTATAAATCTGCGTGCTAAAAATAGTGAATGGAGCAATGACAGCACTAAGTTTGGACAGCGAATGTTGGAGAAAATGGGTTGGTCAGCAGGGAAGGGGTTAGGTGCGAAGGAAAATGGAATTGTTGAACATGTTGTGGCTAGATATAAAAACGATGAAAAAGGATTAGGATTTGAAGATAGAAACGATCAATGGACCAAACATGAAGATGACTTTAACTCTTTACTCGCTAATTTATCTAACGGTAAAATAAGTTCCTATTTTTTATCGAAACTGTTTATTTAAAGTAAATTATAATATTATTCGCAATTGGAAAATGGATACCACCGATAAATAATTTCGACTTAGTTTGATATTTGATACTTATATTATTGTCGACCAAGTAATTTTTTTAAATTATTAAGTACATTACAAATTATTATTATGTTAATAATTGTTTTATGTTTTATTAATTTTTTACGGGGTAGGGCCATGCTTCAGCTATATTATGGTTGTAGCACGAATGGGTAGGATTGATCGGGGAAGAACCACACTCACAGAATACCAGCGTAAACTTTTTGTTTAAGGGTATTCTTAATTGGGCCCATCTTCAATATATCACCAATTTGCTCAACTTCCATCAAGGGTGCCCCTAGCCGACCCTGCCACTTACTTCTACTAAATAAATTTGATCATTCTTTCTTCATGTCCAAATCACCAAAGCATTCCTTTCTTAATCACACAAATTTTCACCCTATCATTCAGAGTCGGCCCTAAATACCTTCTTTTTTTATAGAATAAGGGTGACAAGCGAGCACACAGTCCACCTGATGGTAAGTGGTTGCTGTGGCATCTACATTTATATTCGTTTGCGAATCAAAATGACATTGACATTTTGATTCGCAAACGAATATAAATTGACAGTTGTGAGGACTAAGATGGAATGCCTCTTTTGCAGTAAAAAGGGTCTCCGGTTTACTACACTCACCATACGAAACACAGCAGCATTAAGCTGCAATTTTACTGACCTTTAGCTGACCTATTCGTGCTACAACTATACAATTAATATAGCTGCAGCATGTCTCTACCACGTCTTCTTAATGACTGCACTTGCCCTACACTCCATACAAATCCACTTGCACTACCAACTTCCCTTCTATTCTTATTTTACATGTCATTTTACTTTCTTCTTTTTCAAAAACCATCACTTATGTCTTACTTGCATTCACTTTATTCCCCTTTTTTTAATGACCTGTTTATTATTATAACCATCATTTGCAACTTGCCAGCCGACGACGCAAATATTTATTGATTCTCAGATTGATCATTGTGTACAAAAGACATTTGTCAGTTAACTTACCCATTCTTAACCCAGATTTTTCACCAATCAAAGTTTGTAAATAACTGTCCTTAGATTAACCAATGACAAACCAAATGACACCTTTATAAATGCCAAGCCAGCCAGAGTAGGTTCCATTGATCCTGCCACAAGCACAAGAGTTTCTGTAAAGATATTTTAATGCCTGTTTCAGCGTAGTTTTCAACCTAAACAAGTCCAGTATGTGCCAAAAAAAGAAACCCTGTCCACTATGCCATAAGTTCTTATTAAGTCCATAAAAGCACAGAAAGCTTTCTAGTTTTAACCCAAAAACTTCACTGTGATCATGGGCATAGAAAAGTGCTGATCTGACCTGACCTGTTGATTTATAAGGGTCTAGCTTGCACATCCCAAATTTTTGTGTCACTTTCATAACTCTTTCAATTAATACATAACCAATCGACTTATGTCCAATTCGCAAATGTGTCCTAATAATAATTAAAATTTGTTTATCTTAATATTTACTTTCAATTAACATTTGTCAATTTAAAAAGATTTTGTTATAGTCCTCAATTATATTAATTTAACTTATTTATATTTTGTAGCCAATGATGTCAACCAGATGAAACTTCATAGTGGTATATCACTAGAAGATAAATCCAAAAAAAGCAAAGCACGCATACATTATCATAAGTTTACTCGAGGTAAAGACTTATCCCGGTATAGTGAAAAAGATTTAGCTAATATATTTGGTAAAAAAAGTTTTAAAGAGGAAGAGGAAAGAGAGCAATCTTTAGATAATGATGTAAAATCAACTGAACAAGTATTTACTGAAAAAGGTAGTATGGAAGATTACTTCAAAAATAAAATGAGTGCTTTTAAGTCTAAAACTAATATTGTACGTAAAGAAGACAAGCCAAATAGGGATTTAGAAGATGAAGCAATGTGTGGATTTCAGGGATTTTTAGAAACAACAGATAAAGAAATGATGTCTGAAAATGCATCATTTTTAACACATTGCAATATAGACAATAATGTTCAAAGAAAGGGTGTAGAAGATGATACAGTAATAAATGAGTTTGAAAATTTACCAAAAACAAAGAAAAAGAAGAAGAAAAAGTGCAGGGAAGTAACACAAGAAGTATTGTATGATAATGAAGAAGACGAACCACAAAAAGTCATTGAATATGCTAAAACTAAAAGAGATTCTAAAGATGAGAGTCCAGTACAGGAAAGAATCCCTGAGATACAGGAACAAAAAAAGTGTAAAAAGCTAAGACAAGAAAACAATACTAATGAAGAAGCATATGACACTGAGGATATTATTTATAAACCTAAGAAAAAAAAGAAAAGGAAAAATAAAGATCTTTAAATATATTTTGTAAATGCTCTTTATTAATATAATGTAATAAATATAAGACACGAAACTTATATTGTAATGAAACAAATATTTATTAATATTTTAGTGCCCCATGAGTGTTGTAAGAGGTGGTGGAGGGAAACTGGAACAGGAAATAGCCAACGGCATCTGATCTCACAATAATAAAAAAAGCATGGCAACTATGGGCAAATTACAATTACAACTATGGCCTTATGAGGCAATCTATAGAGTAGGCCTACATTCAGCAGTAGGCTTTTGAATGGCTGTAATAATGATTAAAACTGACATAAACTGCACTATTTTAAAACACTACAAGTCCCTAAAGAGGTAAGCTTATTTTATAAACTAGTTGTGCCCCGCGGTGTCACGCGCGTATATCACGTGTCTGAGCCGCGAGACATGACATGATACCTAGTTCATGCATTTTAGATAGCAATGTATGGAAAAATTGGCAAAATTAATGAGTACTTTTATCTATCGGCATATGCACGTTATAGAGCGAAGTTAAATTTTATTCACTCTCCCTCTCCCTCACTGGTGAGCATCACTCCCCACTCATCCTACGCGCCCTAGAAAGCGTCCCGAAGCGCGGTTTTTTTCCAGTCCAACCGTACACAATAACTAACATTTTATGTTTCATCTTTATACTATTTATTAATCAACAAGTTACATGTAACATCTTATAATAAAGCAAAAACATTGATCTTACTACTTCACTATAACGTTATATACTTAAGTAAAGTGCTAATACAAATCCAGATTTAAACTATAACTTTTTTATCTTAAAACAAACGTAACCTCCACTAGGATTTTCTCCTGTATCGTAGAGGCAGTTTACAAACATAAATTGCACAAGGACAAACATCCAGACCCGGAACAATTACTTGTAGGCCATACAAATACTTGTTCCGTGCGGGATTCGAACCCGCGGCCCTTAGCGCTGCAACTCAATTGCTAAGCCACTGCGCCACGTAGCCGTCAAATGTCGTCAATATATATATAATGTCAATCTCAATTCTAAAATACGACTCGCGCTGCTCGGCTGCATATTTTATCGACATGCGCTGACTGAACGATTTGCAAGTGTGCAAGCCCAGGTGCACGCGACCGGAGAGAAATCAAGGGCAAGTCTAATCGAAAAGCACGTAAAAACTGGAGGGAGGGGGGAACACCGCCTATTTCCTGACTTTGGGCTGCAATAGTAATTGAAGGAAGTAGGGGGATTTTGCCATAATTGCCACGCTTGGCCGGCGGGTTGGCAACCACAGTTTTATATAATTTTGAGTTGTTATCAGGAAGATTGTTCCTGCCAACTTCTATTCTTTCTTACTTCTTCTACAGTTTCCCTCTCTCGCCTCTTACGATACCCATAGGATGATATAAGGTAGTGGATTTTCTCACATCTTCACTATATTGTTACGACGCTCACGGTCAGCACACATTGGGGGAAGTAAGTTAAACAAGCTGGCTAAAATAATATGGTTCTTTTCAGCACGTAAATATCATTATTTGTAATGATCATATTTTAATATTTTTTTTAATGGCTTTTGTGGTTCACAAACGTGTATCCTTCACCTTCCCTGTACGTTGTTAAACCGAAGTTCATGCGAGGAAATCGCGGAAAAAGCTTGTTTTTTGGAGTTTATGGCCTGGTATCTAGACCTTTAGGCCAAGTCTTAAGTATTTTTATTCGGTTTATTATAATTGTTTATTTATCCTCCATAGTACACTGCTTCACAATATGTTGATGCGTCACATTGTGCAGCCCTTGGGAGATTTTGACGGCAACTTGAGTCAGCAGACAGTTGGCGATGGTATCTCAAGGCGCCTAAGCAGATAGACACCTTATCTTGAGAATCACATCACCATCAGAGCACTTGTATCACCGTTTCCACTAATAGTTCACATGCGCAGACACTTAATACAGAAAATCGCACCACTTTTACATATCAAAATCCACTTCAAACCATTATTCAAACAATAATACAGGAGCAGCAAAGCGCCGCCGATCAAGTTCCCGCTAAAACTCCGAAAAAGCTTGTTAGTTATAAATTTGAAAAATAACAATATCGCTGTTAGTAGAAAACCATAGAGGGCCATAGAGTTTAGACTTCATAGAATATGTATTGGCACCCGACGGTATGAGCTATAATATGTCGATTCATTCGAACTATTCAAAATAAGTAAATATTCAGTGGTTCGATTAGTATTATTCACAAGCGCGACGATAAAATAACATACTCTATACTATAGATGTGCCAACTCGGAAAAATTACGACTTTATTTGACTCGAGTTGAAATTCACGCAACTCGAGTTAAACAGAGTAAATGATTTGTGACAAATAACTTTTTTATAAAAAAAATTCTATCTAACTGGTGAGTTGGGACAACTATCATTACTATACTTATTAGGTAGGATTGAAATAAAAAGGTATATTTAGTATGTATTATTACGTATTTATGTGTTTTTGGTTTTAATCATAGTTATAGTAAATACCTATATTTAACAACAAAACTAGCTATATATAGCAGTCCTCACAAAACAATATCAGTCTAGTTTTAAGATGTAGTACATAAGTTATTAATATTTAAATTATCACAGTCAAAATATTCTTAAATAACTTAGCTATTATAAGCTTCTAAATAACTTATTACTTTGGTAGTAGCTAATACTCTTTGAAACACAACGCGCGCGCACACAATGAATAAATCCCTGTCTTACTCTTTGCTCAAACTCGAGTTAGGGAGATCCAACTCGAGTTAACTCGAGTTGCCCATCGCTACTCCATATTCATAGACATGCCTGTACTCTCCGCTAGGAGTAAAAGTATTCTGTGGCCTGTACTGTACTCTGTGGCTGTGGCGTCCGCCATGTTGTTTTGTATGTATAGACGTAATTTGTAATGTAGGTTGAGGTTATTCAGTCATGTAAATGTATTTTATTTAAAATTAATCATTTTATATTTTTGTGGCACATCTCACCACAATAGTATTGCTATAGTAACGCATTATAATGAAGTATTGATTCACATATACCTACATTTCTGAAAGATTTTGAATATTATCACGTGCTTTGTGCCGTTTCTAAATCTATTGGTTTTTGTAATAATATTGTCGTCTTTTCTTATTAGCAGCCACGTAATTCCATTTGTTATGGTTGTACAGAATAGCCAAGACAGGCCTTCCGTGATATTACCAAATACAAATCTGGAGTCCAAAAAGTATATTGTTGTAAAAAATCATGTGCGTGAACTTACGAGTGGAGTTCATGATGAGTCTTCAGAACAGAAAAATAAAGCCAGTTATGCAGATATCACTCAACAAAAAGGTGCTAAAAAGAAAAACAAACGTAAAATATCAAACTGCACAGAAAGTGCGGAAAATATAAACACTTGTGAAATAAATAAAAGTGATTTAGATGAGTTAAAAGCAGTGTACAGTCAATGTAAAAGTGTTTTAAAAATAATAGAGTCAAAATACGGTCATTTATTAAATTTAAGAAACGAAACTCATGGTATTCATTCTGGTTCAGAGAGTCATGAGAGTGAAGTAGAATGTGAGTGTAGCCAAAATAAGAAGATTGTTTTTGATGATGAAGGTAAACAAATTGTAAAATATTCTGAAATTGAAAAACACATTTGTTTAAAGAAACTTATATGCAAACAGAGTAAATTACCTAAAGAAAATTCTAACGTACAAATTGAATATGAATCAGAAAAAAGTCTTGATTTACCCGATAATTTAAATGAACTGGGAAATATGTTAAAAGAACCTGATATAAATAATCGGCAACGTAGAACAATTATAAACAGAATCAGAGGCATAAGACAAATGTATATAAATGAGCTCAAGTTTGATAAGCAAGCCTAGGTGCACGCGACCGGAGAGAAATCAAGGGCAAGTCTAATCAGCACGTAAAAACTGGAGGAGGTTGGTTTGTCACTATATTGTTACGACGCTCACGGTCAGCACATTGGGGAAGTAAGTTAAACAAGCTGGCTAAAATAATATGGTTCTTTTCAGCACGTAAATATCATTATTTGTAATGATCATATTTTAATATTTTTTAATGGCTTTTGTGGTTCACAAACGTGTATCCTTCACCTTCCCTGTACGTTGTTAAACCGAAGTTCATGCGAGAAATCGCGGAAAAAGCTTGTTTTGGGTTTATGGCCTGGTATCTAGACCTTTAGGCCAAGTCTTAAGTATTTTTATTCGGTTTATTATAATTGTTTATTTATCCTCCATAGTACACTGCTTCACAATATGTTGATGCGTCACATTGTGCAGCCCTTGGGAGATTTGACGGCAACTTGGTCAGCAGACAGTTGGCGATGGTATCTCAAGGCGCCTAAGCAGATAGACACCTTATCTTGAGAATCACATCACCATCAGAGCACTTGTTTCACCGTTTCCACTAATATTTCACATGCGCAGACACTTAATACACAAAATCGCACCACTTTTACATATCAAAATCCACTTCAAACCATTATTCAAACAATAATACAGGAGCAGCAAAGCGCCGCCGATCAAGTTCCCGCTAAAACTCCGAAAAAGCTTGTTAGTTATAAATTTGAAAAATAACAATATCGCTGTTAGTAGAAAACCATAGAGGGCCATAGAGTTTAGACTTCATAGAATATGTATTGGCACCCGACGGTATGAGCTATAATATGTCGATTCATTCGAACTATTCAAAATAAGTAAATATTCGAGTGGTTCGATTAGTATTATTCACAAGCGCGACGATAAAATAACATACTCTATACTATAGATGTGCCAACTCTGAAAAATTACGACTTTATTTGACTCGAGTTGAAATTCACGCAACTCGAGTTAAACAGAGTAAATGATTTGTGACAAATAACTTTTTTATAAAAAAAATTCTATCTAACTGGTGAGTTGGGACAACTATCATTACTATACTTATTAGGTAGGATTGAAATAAAAAGGTATATTTAGTATGTATTATTACGTATTTATGTGTTTTTGGTTTTAATCATAGTTATAGTAAATACCTATATTTAACAACAAAACTAGCTATATATAGCAGTCCTCACAAAACAATATCAGTCTGGTTTTAAGATGTAGTACATAAGTTATTAATATTTAAATTATCACAGTCAAAATATTCTTAAATAACTTAGCTATTATAAGCTTCTAAATAACTTATTACTTTGGTAGTAGCTAATACTCTTTGAAACACAACGCGCGCGCACACAACGAATAAATCCCTGTCTTACTCTTTGCTCAAACTCGAGTTAGGGAGATCCAACTCGAGTTAACTCGAGTTGCCCCATCGCTACTCCATATTCATAGACATGCCTGTACTCTCCGCTAGGAGTAAAAGTATTCTGTGGCCTGTACTGTACTCTGTGGCTGTGGCGTCCGCCATGTTGTTTTGTATGTATAGACGTAATTTGTAATGTAGGTTGAGGTTATTCAGTCATGTAAATGTATTTTATTTAAAATTAATCATTTTTATATTTTTGTGGCACATCTCACCACAATAGTATTGCTATAGTAACGCATTATAATGAAGTATTGATTCACATATACCTACATTTCTGAAAGATTTTGAATATTATCACGTGCTTTGTGCCGTTTCTAAATCTATTGGTTTTTGTAATAATATTGTCGCCTTTTCTTATTAGCAGCCACGTAATTCCATTTGTTATGGTTGTACAGAATAGCCAAGACAGGCCTTCCGTGATATTACCAAATACAAATCTGGAGTCCAAAAAGTATATTGTTGTAAAAAATCATGTGCGTGAACTTACGAGTGGAGTTCATGATGAGTCTTCAGAACAGAAAAATAAAGCCAGTTATGCAGATATCACTCAACAAAAAGGTGCTAAAAAGAAAAACAAACGTAAAATATCAAACTGCACAGAAAGTGCGGAAAATATAAACACTTGTGAAATAAATAAAAGTGATTTAGATGAGTTAAAAGCAGTGTACAGTCAATGTAAAAGTGTTTTAAAAATAATAGAGTCAAAATACGGTCATTTATTAAATTTAAGAAACGAAACTCATGGTATTCATTCTGGTTCAGAGAGTCATGAGAGTGAAGTAGAATGTGAGTGTAGCCAAAATAAGAAGATTGTTTTTGATGATGAAGGTAAACAAATTGTAAAATATTCTGAAATTGAAAAACACATTTGTTTAAAGAAACTTATATGCAAACAGAGTAAATTACCTAAAGAAAATTCTAACGTACAAATTGAATATGAATCAGAAAAAAGTCTTGATTTACCCGATAATTTAAATGAACTGGGAAATATGTTAAAAGAACCTGATATAAATAATCGGCAACGTAGAACAATTATAAACAGAATCAGAGGCATAAGACAAATGTATATAAATGAGCTCAAGTTTGATAAGCAAGCCTTGGTAGAGAAGTTAAAAACAAACTCTGAAGATTTGTTAGAGTTCAAAGGATCAAATCTTTCAACATTGGCTGGATATCCTGCATAAAATGTTAAAAATAAATGGATTTTGTAATTTGAAAATGAATTTAACTTTTTTTTTCTTTAAAAATGGCGAGTAGTGTCAATACTATATTAGAATACTTAGAAACCTGTGAATGAGTAAAAATTATTTATATTTTAAATATGTTTATACATATGTACATATGTATTAGACTAAAAATGCTTAAAATTTTGTATTGTTGTTTGTATTTGTATTATCGTTAATTAGCAAATACAATCTAAAAGTTTAATCCATTGGTTGTTATTTGGGGGCGGTGCATTGCCCTGCTTAGTCTCATTGGTGATGATGAGGTTTTCATGATAGAGCCACGCTGCAGCTATATTATGGTTGTAGCATGAATGGGTCAACTCGACTGGGGAAGGACCATGCTCTCAAAGAATACTAGCGTAAAAAGAGGTTTTAAGCTTATGTGTTTCAATATGGTGTGTGTAGAGAATCTGAGACGATTTTACTTCTTACTTTTGATATCTTTAGAGGTGACAATACATCAGAATATTGATTCTTAATTGAAGATAGATGTAGGTGACTTGGTGGTGTTATTAATAGGGTTGACAAGCATCTGAATTTTGATAGATGTAAGTTTCCATGGACTCTCCGACTAGGTAAGTCCAACTTCGACCGAGAGGTTAACCGACGGATTCAACTCGACTGGGCAGCGTTCGGGAAATTACGACACATCTTCTCGCCAGGTATACCTCAAAACTTGAAAACGAGACTGTACAACCAGTGCGTGTTTCCAGTTATGACTTATGGATCTGAGACTGGTCCTTCACTGCTGGCCGTATGAGGATGCTCAAGGTCGCTCAGCAAGCTATGGAGAGGTCTATGCTCGGGGTTTCTCTGCGTGATAAACTTAGAAATGAGGATATTCGCAGTAGAACCAGAGTGACCGACAGAGCCCAACGGATTAGTAAGCTGAAGTGTTAATGGGCCGGCCATATAGCTCGAAGAACCGACAACAGATGGGGAAAAAAGGTTGTCGAGTGGCACGCATGAAGGGTTCCGTACCAAATTTCAACTGTCTACCTATTATGGATCATGAGATGCAGTCTGATGACAGACAGACGGACGGCAGCGGAGGCTTAGTAATAGGGTCCCGTTGGTTACCCTTTGGGTACGGAACCCTAAAAATCATATACTTCCACAGCTTTTAAACATCCAATACTAAAACATGCACCTCTAACAAACTCCTCCGTAATTATGATGTCGGACCATCAAGCTGAAAACATTCCCATTATTGTAAAAAAATAAAGTAGGTAACATAAATTTCTAATGAGTATGAATCGCCGATTGCACTATGCACCATGAAACAATCTCTTATAGCTTACAGGCTATAATTCCAAGTTTCTGACTGCAGAAGACTGAGCTGACGATGAAGTAGTTTTGCACATTTAAAGTATTTAGTTTAGTTGAAATAGGGCCCCAATTTCATTTTTGCCCCGGGGCCCTTGGTTGCATAGCTACGCCACTGCTGCTGAACATACGCCTCCCCCTTAGATTGTCTCATATGGGTAGCTATGCAACCAAGATATTTGCCATAATTGCCACGGGTTGGCAACCGCAGTTTTATTATTTTTAGTCGTTATTAGAAACACGCTGCTGCTCATCTGCTTATAACATACACAGTGATCAACTTTTATAGAACACCAATCTGAGGTGCTCGAGGTAAGAAGGTAATTGGCTATTCTTGTTCATCGGCGCCGTTTAAGTTAGCTGATTTTAAATCACGAAAATCTAATAAAAAATTGACTTAAAGGTTATGTCAATAACAGTGTAATAATAGTTTAATGAAATTGTATTATATCTAACATAGCAAAGAGTAGAATGCCCATTGTCTGTAAAACGGCATATTATTATGATTATCAGCAAATGCATGATTCCGTTTGTCATTGCAATTTACACCTTCCTCGTTTTCATATAGGAGTTCTAATCGGTGGCACGGATAATGTGATGGTAGTTTTTATAGCATAGTATTGAATTGCAGACTGAATACCAAAGCGACACGGTCGCATACCGAACGATGCGTGTGCGCGACGGCTTTGTGAAACTGGAATTCGATTTGGGGCGGTACGCGATATTAGATGACCGACGTTCATAATATGATTATTGTTTTTAGTGAGGTTAAATTGTCTTTCTCAAAAGCATGTTCAAATTTTACTCGCACGAAACCTTACCTGATATCTACCCTTCTACAAACGTTAACCTATCTCGCTTGCAGTAGAAGATACTAATTAAGACCAAAATTACATAGATTTGTAATAAATAGGCAGCAGCATTTAGTTCACCGATCGTTACCTCTCGAGGAAAGCTGTATTTGTGAAGGATGAAATATTTCGAGGATATTGTAAAGTCTACAACAGGGATCAAGAGCAACGAGGCGGATTAATTGCTCTGAAACTCTCAAAAATGAGAGAAGGCCTGTGCCTAGTTGTGGTGTGTATGTGTATGGGCAGTAACATTGTTACCAATACGTGGTTCCAGTTTTGCGCTTACCAACCCTCTTCGTCAACTTGGCATGGACAATGCAATTTTATACGTGGTAGAGTTACGCTGCAGCTGTAATATAGTTGTAGCACGAATGCTCAGAATAACAGCTTAATGCTGCTGTGTATTGTATGGTGAGTGTAGAGAACCGGAGACTCCTTTACTTGGAAATACCATCTTAGTCCTCAGGGGTGACAACGCTTCCGCATTCTTAACTGAGGATAGATGTTGATGTCTATGGACCACGGAAACCACTTACCATCAGGTGCACTGTGTTCTCGTATATCACCCTTATTCTATAAAAAAAGTTAACGCATTTTCGTTACCAATAAATTTGTAAATTGTAATTTTAAGTGCAAGTGAAGGAAAACGCGAGGAAACCACAGCATGTTGAAAGAAAATATTTCGAGGACTTGTGAAGTCTGTCAACACACACTAATTGCTCTATAACCCTCTCTGAAAGGAGGTCTGAGGCCAGCTTTGGGACGTATACAGGCTATAACTTTGTATGTTTGATATACCTACTAACTTTATACCGCAATAACTGCAAAGGAATTTGAGTTTCTATAATCTTTATTGATAATTGTACAGTGAATATGTGAAGTCTCTGATTGCTGAACTAGGAATTATACCTGTATCTCAGCAATCAGCGCCCTCTCCCAATTTTATGACCTAATAAATTAACAATAAAGGTTCAGAATAACAATAATGTTTCAAACAGTACGTACTACTTATTTTAAACAGGACATATACTATACGCGCGCGCGCGCGTGTGTGTGTGTGTGTGTGTGTGTGTGTGTGTGTGTGTATGTGTCAGCAAGCGTATGTTTGCGTTTGTATTGAATTACTGCGCGTGCTGTTCTACGGACGAGCATCTAACGATATTCTAAATCCATCAAAAAATGCCTAACCTAATTTCTACAGACTGGTGGCATAGCCTTGTCAGTGCGAGCTTACAATACTTCTGTTCAGCGTAGCGAGTGTGGGACTCTTCCATAAAAAAAGGCTTCGATACAAATCAATGAGCCCGATATAATACTCAATAGGCTAGGATGCACTCACAGAAACATAGGGACAGTTGGAAGTTGGGAGTTACAGTTAATCCAGGATCTGCGACTCGACGAGCGTACAAACGTAGAAAAATCAACAAGTAAATAGTACATTAATACATTGATGCAAGACAAAAAAAAACAATGCGTGTTGCCAGTGCCACACACTTTATTAAAATTAATAGCATAAATAGATATCTAGCAATCAAATCCTGTCTTACCTCTACCTACCGAAAAATGCGTAATTCAAACAGCTTTTTACTAAATGCATATGAAAGTATATAGGTACGGTGTTTATAACAAAAAAATAATGTTTAAAATGTTTGTCCGTCTGTCTGTTTGTTCCGGCAAATCTCCGAAACAGCTGGACCGATTTTGACGGGACTTTCACTGACAGATAGCTGATGTTAAAAGGAGTAACTTAGTCTTCTTTTATTTTAGACAATAAATTAGGCTTCCGCGCAAAAAAAATATTAAAACCCATGAAATTCATCGTAATAAATTCCACGCGGACGAAGTCGCGGGGAACAGCTAGTATTTTATAAAACAGTTGTACTATCTAATACATTAGCTGGCATAACTTAAATATACTCATTCTTCACTGCGCGTCATAAAGATAGACCAATTAAAATTACTTGGACAATTTAAAAGTTGTAAAAAAATATATTTTATAGGGTCAAATCAAACGCGCACACGACATATTTACTCTAGTCTAGGCATCTTGGCCTTAGCGAATGTGTACGGGTTTTAAAAAATGGTGATTAATTTCCAATGTTATGAACACAGTATTTTGCTTGATTAGGTTTGACAAAGGATATGGGACTTCAATTTTGAATGTCTGTGAATGATTGAAAGATTACCGACAAAATTTCCATTGATAGCGTTTCGTTCATTTTAAATTATTAAAAAAAAATTGCATAATAAAAAGTTGCTTGTGCCGGTTTGGATTTATGAAAGAGGAAGCTCTAATTCCTTATTAACTCTCTTAGCGTTGCCATGCTGACAAGCCATATCTAAATATATATAAATAAATTTAAAGTGTCTATCTGTAATGTTGAAATAAATCATCACAAATATAACTACATATTTTAAAATTTTTTGTCTGTATATCTGTTTGTCCGGGCTAATCTTCGGAATTTTATCCGATAAACTTTAAAGTTTTTTTTTTTGAAAAAACTAAAAATTGTATAAATGTATTATGGTTTTTGATTATATTAAATCTAAATAACTATTAAATAAATTAATAGATCTTATCCAGGGTCGTTTGTTTATATCTATATATATTCTATACAAATAATAAAATTGAAGTGTTTGTTTGTAATGTCAAAGTAACAGCTTTTTATTAAATGCATATTATGAAGGTATATACGGTACATGTAACAAAAAACAATTTATAAAAAAATATTCTGTCTGTCTGTCTGTCTGTCTTTCTGTCTGTCTGTTTTTTCCTGCTCTCTGAAATGACTAGACCGATTTTGATGGGACTTCCACTGACAGATAGCTAATGTTATAAGGAGTAACATTTTTATTTTAGAAAAAAAGGTTCCCCGCTAAAAGTTAAAACCCATGAATTCCACGTGGACGAAGTCGCGGGGAACAGCTAGTCTAAAATTTACTGGAAAGGAGGCATTCCATCTTAGTCCTCACGGGTGACAACGCATCTGCATTTTGATTCGTAATCGAGGATAGATGTAGATTACTACACTTACTATCAGGTGGACTGTGTGCTCGTTTGTAACCCTTATCCTATAAAAAAGTCTCGATTTTGAAAGTTCGGTCTTATTCTCGGAATTGCTATTGATTCCAAGTTTCCAAGCTCCAGTATATACGTATTACACATATTGATAAACTAGCTTCGAAATTAAGTTCTGCAATTTTCGCCATTCGAAGGATGAGTCAAAAGCTCCTGATCAAGCAACAGCTAAATGTGTCTACTTTGCTTACTTTCACAGTATCATGTACTATGGTGTATTACTGTGGGAATTCGCAATCGGACTAGAAACAATAATCATTTTGCAAAAGCAAGCGATACAAGCAGTCTATAACTTGGCGCTTGCCTAGCGTAGCAACTATAGCAAAATCTCCCCGTGAGGTAATCTATGAGAGAGGGCTTTGTTCAGCAGTGGACTTTTTAGGCTATAATGGATGGATAAGAAAACGACTGTCTCCTGTAAAACTGGTCGAGTTGATTTATTAGAGGTTTCTTAATTTAGATTTATTATATAACTAGAAAATATATTGTGTGCATAAAATTTTACAATAAAATATTTAGAGATTTTGTGAAAATTTTGTGCAAAAATCAATTTTTTAATGGAAATTCTATAAATAATAAAAGCATTCTATAAAGTAGATCAATATAAAGGACAATGATATGTGGAAATAACTCTTAATCTGCACTTGCAAGTCCCCTGACCACCCCTGAAAAATATCAATATACATTTAATATTATTTGTAAATGAAATCGTAACATGACATTTAATAAAATACAAGGGGTATTTGTTAGCTAGCTTAGATTATTATTCAAAATGATATCCTCAAATTTTGCCAATTCTTCTCTGAGAAGGTCTTGTTTGCCGAACCGATGTAGATTTTGACATTCATAAGACCTTTTAAATAAAAAACTTTTGACTTTGATAATTTCTGGTTCAGCCTCTGTCGGACTGGAGTTTCTGAGCTCGAATTCCATGTGCACCAAGGGTAAAGATGGAACTGTAAGCATATCTTATCAGGTCGTCCATCGGACCTAGTGAAAGTCGGCCCCCCTTGCCCCTGCCCAATTTGAGAATGACTTTTCTTCCCTATGAGTAGTTACGGTAGCGAAGCCTCCATAGAAGCCGAGAACCCGGGTTTGCCCTATCAAACTGCTCAATCAATAATATCAACTAATAAAATAACTCGTAAACTATTTCAAATTTCCCGCGCGCTCCTCTGTTCTACACAGGTCATGACTTCGTAGCCTTATTATGTAACGTCAACACTTGGCAATTCGAAATACACCGATTCGTGTTCTCTCTGTCTCAAAGCGAACACGCAATGGACTGTCAAAAAGCAAAGCAATATGGATGGACCCCGGTCGCGGCAAAACTGCGCGATACTGCTGTCATAAAAAAAGGAGTTGAGTTGAGCGATTAGTCGTCTTTCGCACGCGTGGGCTTTTTACCGGGCTTTCGAGAAGACGATCGCTCCCTTTCTAACCTGTGGCAAAATGTTCTATAATGAAATATAACTACGATTGTTTATATAGCAATTAGTATGGAGCCTTAAGCCGGGCTTTCGGTGTGAAGTTAGTCGAGCGCGGGGGCGCGCGGACGATACGTTTGCAAGTTCACTTCACATTTCAATGTTTACTCTGTGTGTTTACTTGAGCGAATTAATATTGCGAGTTAAAAATTTATTCTTTCTTAAAGATTTTTAGTTAAAATGGAGGATAATAGTGTTCCTTGCGATGAATTGAAGTGTGTTAAAGTGCTAATCGGCGAGGAAAAGGTAAAATCTTTAAACTTTGTTAAGAAAAAACAGCTCATATCCACGCCGAAACCAACGCCTGATCTGTGTATTTTGATCACATTTATGAAAACACATTGCAAAATAACTCTGCTCCTCGTTTGAGACGCAATGTGCGCTGTGCTCGGACAGAATACAAACGACTTTTTGTTGAAATAATTGATAACATATCTTCAGAAATTAATGGCCGATATTTTTTTTATTTATTGCCAATTTGGTTTACTGAATTGTAAACGATGTCGTGATAAAGCAATTTATAGTGATATAACATCAATGTTTTGATAGTTTTGAACCTAAACTAAAAACAGTTTAAAAATGCAGAAAAGTACGAAGAGTATTGCACGTGACTTCACCAACCGTTGCGGTTTTCAACGCACCTTGTTGACCCAGAATGCTGGGAGGCTGTACAGTACACTAATGCATTTAGAGAAGCTGTTACCTGTTAGCAAGTTAAGGCAAACATGCGGTTTTTAAGCTAATGTTTAATTACTAAATTAGTCACGTAGTCAGGTAATTGTTGCCTTAGTTAATTCCAGAGTGGAAATAAATGATTAAATGATGATTAAATAACGTACGTTCGAATTCCCAAACCATGATTTAACAAGACCTTGTTTGTTGAACCATAGTTTGAGAATTCTAATCGACTCAAAAATTGGACAAAAAGTATAAATTGGTAATATGCTTTTTGATTGAATTTTTGAAACGTTTAGGTTTCCTCATGATATTTTCCTTCACCGCAGTTGAGTTGACAAGGATTGGAATCATATTCTGATTGTTCGCCTATTTTTAAATTTAATGCAATCGTCCGGCTCCTACAAGTTTTTAAAATGAAATGATTATACTTACTATTTTTAGTTAAAATATCTAGTAGAAGTGTAGAATGAGTTTTTTTTTAGCGAAATCATGTTTGTGGTTTTGCGGTGTAAAACTTCATGCTTGATTAAATGTATCCGGATATCTAGTTCATGTTTATGAGAATAGAATAACTCAACTATTACTTTTTTTTGGTCAACGTGAAAATCTTTCGTGGAGTGTTTTTTATTCAAATACTTTATCATACACGTGTAGTGGTGGTGTAAGAATATCCACTACTCCATATCGTCCTGTAGGTGTTTCAAGAGGCGACAAGGGGAACTAATCAAGAGATGGGCAGCAAGGTTCTACTAATAGCAACTAGAAAATAAAAAAGGCGTTTGCCAACCCGCCTCCCAAGCGTGGCAACAATGGCAAATATTCCCCTATGAGGCAATCTGATCTGAAGTTAATAAATTTACATTTATCTATGCAAATATTTACATCGTAACTATCCTATTTGTTTCTAATTTCTAAGCGATGTTTCTCTAGTGTCAATGGATTGACAAATAATCAGTAATGTAATTTATGTCATAAGAATTGATCAAAATGACTTTCCTCCGACAAATAATCAGTTATCGCATAACCAAAGAGTATATAATCACTACGTTTACGCGTAACTTGCAGTGTCTATAAATCTTGCAAAAGCAATTTACGGCAGGAATTACTTGCTCTTCGTTCACAACGACATTGAATTATTTAGCATCTGTTTAGAAACTAGCCTTCTTGCCTCGGTGAGAGCTCGATCACTTAGTGAAAACGCAAATAGCGATTTGTGTGAACGCACCTTTTCCTGCGATAAAATTAAAAATAAATCGACCGGTGATCGATAATGTTGTTTTACTTTGCACAGGAAAAAGAAGTTTCGCAATAAATTCACTATTAGTCAAGAGTTTTAAGAGGTCTTAACATTTCGTTTCTTACAGAACATTTCCCTTTTAAAAATAAATATGCACCAAGTGAAGTATATTTATGTATTTACTCCAAATAACCGAATGATTTTGCTTTAACTGACTTAGAGACTTAAACTAGCACGTTTACCGAATCTGAGTTCTTCTTATGTCTACCACCCCATCTCACACAGTTTCAGAAAATATCGTTAAGTCAGTAAAAAAAAAAAATAGACAAGAGCGAAATTATTAAGAAAGTTGAGTTGAACTTTATAGGCACTACCATCACGAATCCGCCTGTCAATGGATAGAGAAGCTATCGGAATTCAAAGTCGGCGTGACATTGCGTATCCAGAAAATACTTGGTATGATAAGTATTAGATTAGACCTGTGATGTATTTTTAATATTTAAACTTACATCACAGGTCTTTTAAATAGAGAAAAAAAAAACTAAAAAATTAATAATACACACACATACATACACTCTCACACTCTCCCGTTATCCAGAGGGATAAGCGGAGACTACGGACTACCATTTGGCATGATCCCTACACATCTATCTCGCTTCTTTCACATCCATTTTCATTCTTAAGTCTTTCTTTCTTTCTATCCATGTTATGGATGTGGAAGAAGCGAGATATATTATACCTACTCTTTCATGCTCATCGGTTAAAGGTGCTCTTAATTTTGCCCATCTTCAATAAACCGCTAATTTAGTCGATAAACTTCTATCTAGGGCGACCCTTGCCGAATCTGCATAAAACATTGACAAGTTAGACTAAAATACAAAAGAATAAGTTTGGTGAATATAAAACTCAGTCACAAAATCTTACATAACAGAGTCCAAAGCAATGTAAATTCAAGTCGGGAAAAAATATTCGAATATTTTAACAAGTTCCCAAATTTAGCAATTATCAAGCATTATGTATTATGTATTGAATATTGCTTGAGGCAAATTTTCTCAAATATTTTATGAATATGGAAGTTGTTGTACAAACCTGCACTAACAGCGCGTAGGCGCCTCTTTATGGTGCCAATAATAAATTATCTTCAGCTGCCTCCAAACTGATATTGCTCAATATTGCATAGTATTATGTAAGACTGACTACCTTTTACTCATGACTTCGATCGCGTAGAACTTAAAAGTTAATAGTGGTATTTGGGCAAGTACCTAGTTCAATTATCGAAAAATCATATAAAATCTGTTTTTTTTTTTACTATTATAATAAAAACTATGTGCGATATGAGAAAATGTTTAAAATAAAAATTTAAGATCTATACATACATTTTACATATAATGGTGTTACAGTAAAAAAAAATTAAAAGTCGATTTTGCATCAACACTAAAAGATAGAAAATAAAGTGTGAAAAAACCTTTTTTTGTGTAAAATTGTAAACCAAAAAAGGTTTGTTCGAAATATTTTTCGTATCCTTTTATGAGAAAATCATTAAAAAACATTTACTTTATCAGTTTTTCGATTTCACAAAAAATACTTTGTTCTTCGGGAAAAAAAATTGCCTATATTACTCCTGATATGATGATGATATGCTCTCCATCTGTTCGTGAAGTTTCACTACAATCGGTTCAGCTATTCCAAAGATTAGCCCGGACAGACAGACAGACAGATAGAAGAGATTAAAAAAAAGGCAATTATTTTAATATTGCAGGCACTTCAATTTTATTTATTCTGTAAAGAGTTTCGACATTAACATTTGACTGCTTTATTTTAACCGACTTCAAAGAGGAGGAGGTACTCAATTCGACGGTATTTTTTTTAATGTGTTACCTCATAACTTTTTTCTAGGTGAACCGATTTTGATGATTCTTTTTTTGCTTTTTGCTGGTGCTTCTCATGTGGTCCCATATAAGTTTGATCGTGGTCTGACCAGTAGTTTTTGAGTTATCCTTAATAATTTATATTGAAGTCGGTTGTACAAAATTTTTAATTTTACCACTTGTATAGAATATTAAATGCAGTGTTAACAATAATTTGTCTCACAAAATGTGTAATTTTAAGGAATTATCCTTTTAGCTGAACGTTTTTGAATTTATATTGTTTCGTTTTACAATAACGTATTTAGGAAACACAATAGCGTAACGTATCTATATACAATATTGTGGTAATATAATATGTATTTTGTTATCGCATGTGATTTTCTGGTGATACTTAGAAATTCCATAAGTATTACGTTTGAAGCCTGCGGTGCCATAAACAGGCATAATTAAAGTAATCAGATATTATACAGGTTTAACTTAATTTACACAAATTTTCGTAATTTAGGTAGGTTGCTGATGACAACGTCATTATTCTAGTCCAAATCTTGTTAAAATATTATTTATTATTTAAAATATATTAAAACAATGTTTAATTTTCGCCGTGTGGTATCCATCAGCTAATTTCGTCCCGTAGGTGTCGTAAGAGGCGACTATTTTTATTTTATAGAAGAGGAGGTAAACGAGCAGGCGGTTCACCTGATGGAAAGTGTCGACCGCCGCCCACGAACAATTACAACACCAGGGGAATTGCAGGTGCTTTGCCGGACGATTTCACAAATAAGTCGTGCGAGATTGAAAACTCTAAAGTCATGTGGATTATGCCAGAAAGATCTTGTGGCTTCCGGTAAATAGTGGTGAAACCATCTCGTCTAATGACACACGTGAAATACGCAGACCGGCAAACGGCGGGGAGTTGTGTCAAAGATGTGAAATCTCTGGTACCATGATTCTGTGATCGTCAATCCGCCTGCAAAGTGGCAAATCCTTCCTGCATCGGAAGATGCCTATGTCAGACTTTTACAGGCTGATGATGAGTGTAGAAGAAGGAATCAATTTCAACATGTTTATACCGAATTTCTTCGCATATTCCTTGTTAGAAATAAACAAGCGCTTCAGAGAATTCGACGTAACTTGAACTTGATAAGTATAGTACCTTCCTAATATTTTTCAATGTTCGGTACATTTCATCTTCCAATTTGCGGACACCCAGACACTAAGGTCCAATCTAATTTTGCTAGAATCTGTCTTTCATGATATTTTATTTAACTACTTAAATGCCTAAAATCGCCGAAAGATTGCTTATCTTAACTAACACAACAACGAGGCAACCTTTACAACTAGAACTAACAATAAGTATGGAATAACACGGTGAGAAAATTAATTACGAGTTAACTTAAAATTAATTTTTAGTAAACTACACGATAAGACGTGAATTAACGAGCCGGCACATTAAGGGACATGTAAATTAGCAAATTAGCATAGAGGTGTATCAGTTCATGGTTCCCACGCGGGCGGCGACCGACGCTCCCACTGACATAAACTTAACCACGCACTGAGTTCTTGCTGTAGCGTTTATTCACTCGAGTGCAGTATGCCCTTTCCAGGTATTTTATGTTTTCAAATTACATTGTATCCTTTTTAATGGCAACAAAGCACGCAGTGTTGGAGTTTCTTCGGATTGCCATTGTAAGGAATATTTTGTGAGCTTGTGTATCTCACGTATTGGGAGTAAGTACTCGTATTATTTTAGTGAGTTCCTTGATTCTATTATATGATGCGCTCTAAAATCTACTTCATTTCATTTTCTCAAATAGGTTATTAAAAGTAGAGATTTTAGACTCAAATCATTCACCGAGTTTGAACCACCTAAAATTAAGAACCTCTATCTATTTTTTTAAATTTTAATGAATAACCCTTGACATCGGAAATGGAATATAATATGCAAATATTACAAATGAAAATTTTTATTCGTCATGTTGTAGGAAAATTTGCCCTAATTGCCACACTTGCCACTTGACAATGCTGCCCGTCTCAGTCTAAAAATTTTCCGTCTAGCGTAAGCGAGATGGTATCATTTTTCTGCCATTTTCCATAGTCGCTTCTTACGACATCCACAAGACGAAATGGAATGATCGATTTTGACGTCACCACCACACGTTAATCATTATACTCGTACTAAGTGGCAATAAAATTAGATTATTTAGTCACATTCTTTATAACGCCCCAAGAAGCGTTTACGTCATTGATAAATTCTGTGAAACTCGCGAAAGCAGAACAACGTTCAAGCGTTGTACGAGACATCAATATCTAATCGAGGTATTGTACACAGGTGTGTTCTTACAATAGCCTTGCATTAATGTGAAAATAAGCTATCCAGGGTACAGGCAGTGAACAACAAAGACTAACAAATAAGGTTCCTAATGTGTTGTACTCGTAGTTTTTAAACATACTGACACAAATAAACCTTAAGCTTAGTTTATTAAAACTATTCTTCCCTAATTGCTTATTTGCGTTAGGATCCTAAAATTGGGATATTCTAATCGCAGTAATTCAGCAGCGGACTTTTGATAGCCTGCAATAGTAAATCTCATGCGAAATATTTAGAAACCCTATTGTAATCATACGCGGTACATTCAAATCACACAAGCAATGTATCATGCATTATTAGTAACCAAGGTATCGATTGGCACCTATTGAATACATTCCTTGGCTCGTTGAACGGGTTTGAAGTTTTTTATTCCAGTACTTGAATAATTGAAGCATGACTCAAGGACCGTTTAATATTAAGCATCGGCATTGGGAATGGGGATGAAGGCACTTTGTGTCATCCGATAGTATTTAAACTATTCATAAAACTTTAGTGGTCTATAGAAATAGATAGACTGTTTCTATTCACCACTCACCACTGACCACTGACCAACGCCGCTTATATATGTTTATATATAAAAATTACTTGTCACATTGTTTGTCCGCGATGAACTTCGAAACCACTCAACTGATTTTAATGAAATTTTGTAAATGTGTATTGCTTTCTCCAACTTGATAGGTTGGTTTTTATCCCAATAAGAGACCCTCAATATTTTTTATTGCGAATTTAAAGACTTTTTAAAGGACAAAGGGTCTTCGGAAAGGGCAGAACAAACTCTGCGTGGCCAGCAAGTACACTATAAATGGGTAGCAACTTACATATGTGCAGCGAGAATTGCAATTCAAATGATAAGTTTTAATAATCTCATAGTGATTTACGAGTTTTTAGATGGGTTGGCAATCGCAGTACACTCGTCTTACACCTTATTTACTATTTCCCGGTCTTAATATTTTAGTTGAGGTGGTAATTCGCGAGGTAGATACTTTATCATAATGTCGAATGTTATATGAATCCTTACACTCATCCTCTACATTATTTTTAATTTCGATGGCTGCTACGCAAGTCAAGGCAGCTGTAATCGATTATATATCTAAAAGTGAAATTCAACGATATCCACGAATGGTACGTACCACTGCCGATTATTTCCCCTTTTCAGATATTGAGTAGGGAAGGAAGATTTCACTGCGCTGCTGCAGTGCTCCGCAATACGGTAGTTGACACTCATGTCATTTTAATAATTTATTCGTGCTGTGAAAACGAAACTAATTATTATTTAATAATATATCATGGATTAATAATAGTTTTTTGCATTATATAGAAAATATGTGGGTATATTAATAAATTATTTCATAGTTTTCACTTTCCAGTAGACATCTTATTTGTATATATTTAGATAGTAAAAATCTAATTTTACTTGAAAGCGTAACTAATCCGGTACCTAATTTGTAAGACACTACTAAAAGTAGCAAATTCACTTAAATAATATTTTAGGTAATTTATTAATGATGTTGTCA